>CM051833.1:3822500-8622500 GCA_028451465.1 Erethizon dorsatum | reverse complement strand
ACTCCAGGACTGTTTCCCCACAAGGACAGTCAGCCACCCGGGTCGGGAAACCTCTCAGCATCTGATGTCTCCACCTACAGGTGGCAGACGAGTGGGCCCAAGGCACCTTTAAGCTGCACCCCAGTGACGAGGACATCCACACAGCCAACGAGCGGCGTCTGAAGGTGCAATGTCCCCATATCCCTTCTGCCTGCCTGGCCTCCCACCCCTCTTGTCCAGGCCACTTGCTGTCATTCTCTTCGCTTTGGCCTTGGGACCATGTGGAACTGGGGAACCCTGCAGAGTTGGGGAGAGGCTGGTGCAGGACCAGGTCCTGGGTCGCCCCTCTCGCAGTGGTGGGCAGGGCTGACCCCACGCTTCCGTTGCCCCAGGAGCTCATCGGAGATGTGGCGGGAAAGCTGCACACAGGGCGCAGCCGGAACGACCAGGTGGTGACCGACCTTCGGCTGTGGATGAGGCAGACCTGCACTGCGCTCTCGGGCCTCCTGCGGGAGCTCATCAGGACCATGGTGGACCGGGCAGAGGCGTAAGAGAGGACATGAGGGCGGCAGGGGGCACCGGTCCCCTACGCAGGCAGCCCTAGGTGGCCAGGGTGGACACAGCCAGGAAACCCCACTCTCTGAAGCCACCAGGGCAGAGCCTGGAGCCACCAGTTCCCCCCTCCACCTGGGCATCCCCAAGCCTGGGCTTCCACACCCTGAGTTTTTTTTTTTTTTTTTTTTTTTTTTTTTTGTGGGTACCGAGAGTCGACCTCAGGACCTCATGCTTGCCAGCAAGTGCTTGTGCTGCTGAGCAATATCACTGGCCCTTTTTTCCTTCGTATGTGGGTACCGGGAGTCTAACTCAGGACCTCGCACTTGCCAGGCAGGCGCTTATGCTGCTGAGCTATCTCACCGGCCCACATACCCTGATGTCTTTGGGGCTTTGGTCCTGCAGACCTGGCCCAGGAGCTGCCAAATCCCACGTGGCATTTGGGATGGGGCTGACCCTGCTCTTTCCAGGGGCCCTGTGACCCCTCATGCTGGGACAGATAAAGACATAAGGGCAGTCACCCTGGGGTGATGAAAGTGTTCTACAATTGACTAAGGTGATAGTTGCAAACTAAAGTGTACACTTTAAATGAGTATATGAAATGTTTTGTATATTTAAAAAATAATTACCACCCAACAGCTCCTCTACCGTTGCCCTGCCATTCGTCCATTCATTCATATGTTCATTCATGGGTACTAGGGATTGAACTGGGGCCTTCACACTGAGCTACACCCCCAGCCTTTCCCCCAACTTTTTTCCTAAATTTTGAGACAGGGTCTTGCTAAGTTGTCCAGGCTGGGCTCTAACTTGTGATCCTTCTGCCTCAGCCTCCCAAGTGCTGGGACTACAGTGTGAACCACCACTCCTGGCTGTCCTTTAAGATCTTGTATTAGTCACTTTCCTGTTGCTGGGACAACACCCTGGAAGTTAAAGGAGGGAAAGGTTTATTCGGCTCACAGTTTCAGAGGGTTCAGTCCATGGTCATCTGGCTCCAAAGCAGGAACAGTATGGAGGAAGGGTCTGGGTGAGGTCAGATATGCAATTCATGGTGGCCTGGAAGCAGAGAAGGGAGCGGGGGAGCTGGGGACAAGAATTCACCCTCCCAGGCCATGCCCCCAGTAACCACCTCCAACCAGGCTCCACCTAACAGCACATTCAGCTCTGAACTCATCCATTGATGGAGCAACTGATGATTGTAGCGCCTTATGATCCAATCACCTCCCACACACAAAGGAGCCTTTGGAGGACACATATCTAAACCATAACAGACCTATGTGTCCCCAGGAGACTGCTTGGTCCCTTGTGTGGACAGGGGCTTGCAGGCCACCCTGCTTTCCCTGAAGGCCCCAGGTCCTGGTGTCCCAGGCAGGCCATGCCTGGCCCCAGCCTTCAGGCCCGTGGTCCTCTTGTACCTGCAGGGAACGCGATGTCCTCTTTCCGGGATACACGCACCTGCAGAGGGCCCAGCCCATCCGCTGGAGCCACTGGATCCTGAGGTGAGCTGGGAACATGTGGGGTACTGTGGGGAGACCAGCTGCTCTGAGTCTGCAGCCCTGAGCCTGCAGCCCTGGCTTCCCACAGCCATGCTGTGGCGCTGACCCGGGACTCTGAGAGGCTGCTGGAGGTGCAGAAGCGGATCAACGTCCTGCCCCTGGGGAGGTGAGTGAGACCAAAGGGTCCCAGGGCCTGGGGGTAAGGTGTGGTTACATAGTCAGGATGGCCCTTTGGGAGTGGCATAAGAAGCCAGGGACAGAGGCGACAGGCAGCAGGGTAACAGGCATGATCATAAAATACGGTGAATGTTTAAGTCTCAAAAATTATATTACAGAGCCAGTGAGATAGCTCAGCAGCATAAGCGCCTGCCTGGCAAGCGTGAGGTCCTGAGTTCGACTCCCGGTACCCACATACGAGAAAAGGGCCAGTGATATTGCTCAGCGGCCTGGGCACCTGCCGGCACATGAGGTCCTGAGTTCGACCCCCGGTACCCACAAAAAAAAAAAAAAAAAAAAAAAATTATATTACAGTGAAAGATACTTTGCCATGAATCCCCCTCAGAATCCTCCCCCTTGCCTCAACCACACTTAGCCCATCATCCTTGACACTTTCTGGAGCAGTTCTGGAGCCCTCTTTCATGAGGGTTTTTAGTTGCTCTGTTGTGGCTGCCTCGATGTCCTGAATCAATCCAAAACATTTCCCTTTCATGGTCATTTTGACTTGGGAAGAGCCAGGAGTCACACAGTGCGAGGTCCAGTGAATTACAAACCTGCCTTTCTGTTGGATGGCACTTGGCAGCAGCATTCACTGTATTTTTTATCATAACTGGTAAAGACACTCACAAAAGAGGACTTTCAGAACTGCTTCAGAAAGGGGCAAGAATGATGGGATGAGTGTTCAAAGCAAGGGGGAGGATCTTGAGGGGGACTCATGGCACTGTGTCTTTCACTGTAGTAATTTTTTTCATGTAAACACTCACTGTATATTTCAACTGCACCTCGTAAGCCAGGCGGAGGACTCTGTGTGGGCCTCCAGCTGTCTCAGATGGGGACAACCAAGTTCATAATGTGTCCAAGAAGGGCCAGCGCTCTCAGAGCCAGCTCCCTACAACTTGCCGTTCCCCTGCATGGGGACAGTGTTCTGGTATTCCAGGTGGTCAGGCCAGGGAAAGGCCAAGCCGCAGGGTGCACCGCAGCCACTAAGGCTAGGTTCTGTGTGCGTGCTTGTATGTGTGTATGTGTGTGTGTTTTTGTGTGTGCCTGCCAGGAGGCCTGGTCCCTCTGACCCTTGTCCCCTCTGACCCCTGTCCCTGCAGCGGGGCCATTGCGGGCAACCCTCTGGGCGTGGACCGCGAGCTGCTCCGAGCAGGTGAGACGCACTGCCCTCCTCCCCACCGTCACTCCCACGCCTGTCCTTTCCTGCAGGAGTGAGAGCAGGCTCTGCCCTTCCTACCTGAGGCTGCTGAGGCCTGGGCTGCTTGTGCTGCGGAGCCTGGCGTGGGGGAGGCTTGGGGCTCCTGCCCTGTCCTTCAGCCTGTGCTGTGACCCTGACCACCCCCATCATCCTTCCTGGGAGATGGCCGAGGTAGCGGTGGCTGCTTTGGGGTTGTGGAGCCCACTCTCCACCCTCCAGCCAGCCCCGTGTCCCCTCCACCCCTAGAACTGAACTTCGGGGCCATCACACTCAACAGCATGGATGCCACCAGCGAGCGAGACTTTGTGGGTAAGTCACGGGTGCCACCTCGCTTCTCTCGTCTCCTCCCACCCCTGGAGCTTCTCCAGGCTGGGTGGGGACAGAGAAGCCTGGTGGCCCATGCGAGTGCCTGCTGTCGCCTCCTCCGTGCTCAGTGGAGTTCCTGTTCTGGGCTTCCTTGTGTGCGACCCACCTCAGCAGGATGGCCGAGGACCTCATCCTCTACGGCACCAAGGAGTTCGGCTTCGTGCAGTTCTCGGATGCCTACAGGTATGACCTTGCCTGCTTCTGTCCCCATCTCTGTCCCCGCAGCCATGGCTCTCTTTGTCCCCACCCTGCTCCGGCACCACCCTGTGCCTCAGCCCCGGCCTCTGTGTCCCCAGCACCGGAAGCAGCCTGATGCCCCAGAAGAAGAACCCGGACAGCCTGGAGCTGATCCGCGGCAAGGCGGGCCGCGTGTTTGGGCGGGTGAGCCGCGGGGAGGGCGGCTGGGCCTGCGGGCTGTGTCCCAGGCTGACGCTGGCGCCTGAGCCGCCTCTTCCCGCAGTGCGCTGGGCTCCTGATGACCCTCAAGGGACTTCCGAGCACCTACAACAAGGACCTGCAGGTGCAGGGCCAGGGTGGCAGGGACCCCCACAGTGGCCACATCCTCCCTGTCCTGTGCACCCTGCCATCCCTCACCACGGGCATGAGTGGACAGTGGCGTGGGCTCTGTGGGGCCGGGGTCACTGGGCCTCATCCCTGTATGTGCCCCCAGGAAGACAAGGAAGCCGTGTTTGAAGTGTCCAACACCATGAGCGCCGTCCTGCAGGTGGCCAGGGGCGTCATCTCCACGCTTCAGGCAAGACCCGCCTTCCCTGTCCCAACGCTGTGTCCCTGCCGCTAGGTCTACAAGGGGCGCGACAGGAAGTCCCCAAAGGAGGCCTCTGGGGCTGGGGGAACTGGCCCTGGTCTGGAGGAGCCAGGAGGGGACAGTGGATTAGGCTCAAGGGATCCAGGTCCTGACCACTGGCCAGAGCACATCCTTTTCTTTTCTTTTTTTTTTCTCCTCCCTGTTCTTTAATTTGTTTCCTTCTTTCCCTTTCCTTCTTCTCTTATCTTCTCCCCTCCTTTCCCCTCCTCTCCCCCCCACTCTTTTTCTCTCCTGAAGATTGAACCCAGGGTCTTTACACTGAGCTGCATCCCCAGGCCTTTTCTTATTTTTTTATTTTCAGACAGGGTCTCACTAAGTCACTAAGTTGCCCAGGCTGGGATCAAACTTGTGATCTTCCTGCCTCAGCCTCCCAGAGTGCAGGGATTACAGGTGTGCACCACCACACCTGGTCCAGCTTCAGCGATAATCATTCATTCATCCCTGCTTCAGTGCTGCCCCCCACCCCCATAACATTGAGGCAGATTCCTACATCTCCATTTCACACCTGAACAGTTCCTGGTATCTCCCCAGCACTGGTTCTCAAAGTGTGGTCCCCAGTCGAGCAGCACCAGCCTCCCATGGGAATCTGACAGAAATGCAAGATCCTAGGCCTCGCTCCAGACCAACTGAGTCAGACACTGTGGGGCAGAGCCCAGTGTTTGTTTTTGAGACACTGTCTCACTATGTGGCACAGGCTGGCCTCCAACTCGCAGTGATCCTCCTGCCTCAGCCTCCTGAGTGCTGGGATTACAGGAGTGTGCCACCAGGCTGGCTCAAGCAGAGAGCCAGGAGAGAGGCTCCTCCCCTGGGCAGTGACATCCTGGCAGGGTGGGGCCTAAGAGCAGGCCAGGGACCAGGGTCTGGTGTCCTCAGGCCCCAGGGTGTCTGGACTCATCGCTGCCGCTGGTCCCCAGATTCACCAAGAGAACATGGCACAGGCACTCAGCCCTGATATGCTGGCCACAGACCTCGCCTACTACTTGGTCCGCAAAGGCGTAAGTGGGGCGGTGGGTGGAGGGTGCAGGGACCGAGGGATGTCCCCAGGCGGGTGCAGGGGAGGTCAGGAAGCACAGAGCCCAGGACGCTGGCATCAACGCCGCCCACTGTGCCCGCGCCCAGATGCCATTCCGCCAGGCACACGAGGCCTCTGGGAAAGCCGTGTTCATGGCCGAGACCAAGGGGATGGTGCTCAGCCAGCTGTCGCTGCAGGAGCTGCAGACCATCAGGTGTGGCCCCTGCCGCTGTCCCCTCCCCACCTGCTCCTGGGGTGGCCTGGCACCCTGCCCACTGCTTCCTGTCCTCACAGCCCCCTGTTCTCGGGCGACGTGAGCCGAGTGTGGGACTACGGGCACAGCGTGGAGCAGTACAGCGCCCTGGGTGGCACAGCGCGCTCCAGCATCGACTGGCAGATTGGCCAGGTGCGGGCCCTGCTGCGCGCCCAGCAGCCCCTGAGCCCCGCACCTGTGCCCCAGTAACGTGGCCCAGGACACTGCACCTGTCCCTGGCTGGCCTGGCTCCCTGAGACAGGATGGGGAGCTGGAGACAGCCATGGGGCACAGGAAACCCAGCCACAGTGCCTTGGAACCCTGGTGGCCTCTGTGGCCGGGTTGGGCTCCCCTTGCTGCTGTTCTCTGCTCTCTCCCCTGGCACCCTCAGAGCAGTTTGCCCAGCCAAGCCCTGTGGCAGGACTGCAGGCGTGACTGCAGGGATGACAGGCTCCAGTTAACTGCACACAGAGCTACAGAGGAAGCCGGGCATGGTGGGCGGGCCTGTGATCCCAGCACTGTGGGAGGCTGAGGCAGGAGGATCCCAAGTCCAAGTGCAGCCTGGGGAATTGAGTAACTTAGCAAGACCTTGTCTCAAAATAAAAAATAAAAAGGGCTGGGGATGTAGCTCAGTGGCAGAGTGCCTGTGGGTTGGATCCCGGTACCACACGCACACACGCACATGCACACACGTATGCGTGCACACACAGTGAAGATGCAGCTTCCTCCCCACTAGGGAGCGATGTGCTGGTCAGTCCCCAGTGCTGACCATGAGGTGAGCGCCACAGAGCTGTGTCCAGAGGGCGTTGCCACGCCACAGCCACAACGGGGCAAGTGACAGCCAGGCCAGATAGGCGACAAGGGTTCTAGGCACATGGAACAGAAGACCTCGTCTACACAGTCACACCAAAATCCTGTAAGAAATGTCTGACATTCACCAAGTGTGATGGGGCAGCCTGTCATCCTAGCATTCTGGAAGGCTGAGGCAGGAAGATTGCAAGTTTAAGCCCGGACTAGGCAATCTAGCGATTAAGCAAGACCCTGTCTCAAAAAATATTTTAAAATGAGCTGGGGATGTAGCTCAGTACAAAGGCCCTGGGTTCAATCCTCAGTACCATAAAAAAAAAAAAGTCTGTTATTTACAGTTTATTAACAACGAAGAAAAATAAGCTAAACTGAAAGAAGAATGAGTAACACCCGCTGATTCTGGGAGCAAGGAGATGTCTTTTGTAAACTAAGGAACCAAAATCCCAGTAGAGGGGAAATGACTCCAAATTCCGGAGAGAACCAAAGCTGCAGATCACAGAATCTTCCGAAGTGGCTCCAGTCCATATATTTTCCGGGGAATGACAAGTCAAAAGCACACATTTCAGGTCAGCTAAGCCAGGCGAGGTGGTGCATGCTTATACTCACAGCACTCAGGAGGCTGAGGCAGGAGGATCGCTGCGAGTTCTGGGCCAGCCTGGGCTCCACAGTGAGTTTAAGGCCAGCCTGCACGACACAGTGAATCCCTACAGACTAAGTGGAAAGATGCTTCAGACAACCCAGCTCAGAGCTTCTCCCACTGCAGCACACTAGAACCTGCTTCCCGCCACGCTCCCGGCCTCGTGTGAGCTGCCCAGGAGGAGCCCTTGTGCCTCAGTGCCCTGGGCCCTGCCCAGACAGCTCCTCCTGTCACCTCCACAGAGCCGATGCCACCTGGCTTCATTTTTCCCGGACTTGTCTTATCCTCAGCATCTGTGCTCCGGCTCAGGGTGACCCTGTGGTGTTCTACCACTGCTGCGACAAAACCACAATCGTGGGGCCTAGAACAGAACTGTATTATAACCTGGGGGCTCGGAAGGGATCCCGGGCCTGGCCTGTGTGGACAGAGAGGCTGCTGACTCCTGGGCTTGGACCCTGTCCCCCAGCAGCAGTGTCTCAGCCCCACTGTCCCAGCTCCCGACAGACACCTCTGCCACCCTCTTGGAAGGGCCCCCGCGATGCCATCGTATCCACCTAGCGGTAAATGGATGCAGTCGCTGGATCCATAAGTTAATCCTGTCTCCAGAGTCCCTTGTACCCTCTTAAGCCTTGAGGTTAAAGATTAGATTCTAGCCGGGTATAGTGGCGTATACCGCCATGCGCTAAGTGCACAGATCCTAGCACTCTGGGAGGCTGAGGCAGGAGGATCACAAGTTTGAGCCCAGCTTCAGTAACTCAGTGACTTGGCAAGACCCTGTCTCAAAATAAATATTTTAAAAAGAGCTGGTGATGTGGCTCAGTGCAGAAGCCCTGTGTTCAATCCCCAGTCCTGCACCCCCCCCCCAGAAAAAGTGATTTTAAGGTAGATTGAGTTCTATGGAAACATACACACAGGATTTTAACATGTATTTCTGGGGATGACAATTCACCTACCACAGCCTGCCGCCTGCCTCTCAGAGATTCACATGTAGCTGATGTGAAAAACACATTAACCCCATCCCAGGGCCCCCCAAAGTCTCAGCACATTAATGCATCAACTGCACTCCAAGTCTCACCCACATCTCAAGCCCAAAGCCCGTGGGCCCCAGTCAGTGTGGGTGAGGCTCAGGCATCCCAGCACAGTTTTCTCCTGGGAACCTGGCCAATTCGTGATTGTGGTGAGGACAAAGTGAGTTCACACACAGAAACTCAAGAGCAAGTCACCACCGTGCAAAACAATGCTGGGCAGATGCGGGCTGACATTTAGAAAGGAAGAGAATGAGCTGGGTGTGGTAGTGCATACCTGTGATCCCAGAGCCCAGGAGGCTGAGGCAGGAGGACTGCCATGACTTCAAGGTCAGCCTGGGCTACACAGAGAGTTCAAGGCCAGCCTGGACTACGTAGTGAGACCCTGTCTCAGAAAAACCAAATAATAACAGGTGTGGCTAGGCTAAGAATTCTCCAAATCATGAGGTTATGATATTTTGTTTTTGTGATATTGGGAACTGAACGCAGCACCTTTGCCCTGAGCTACATCCCTAGCCCATTTTTAAATTCTGAGACAAGGTCTTGCTAAGTTGCTAAGGTGCCCAGGATGGGCTAGAATTTGCAATCCTCCTGCTTCAGCCTCCCAGCATGTTGAGATTGTATATATGCACCATCACACCTGGCAGAAGTCCTAATTTCTTTTTGCCTGTTTTTACCTCAATTTATGTTTCTTCTTGCATTTTTTAAGCTTCTTTTCTGTGAGTATATGACATAACAATGACATTCATGGTGGGGACTTGGGAAAGACATGACTCCCCTCTCCACACCCTCCCGCTCCCCACCTAAACAGCGCCTCGCTCCCTCTTTCTGACCATCTGTCTTTTATTTTGCTCTTTATTTAGATTTTGAGTTTCTCACACAGGGACCCAGATACAGCCAGCCCTGGCCGGCGGGGGTGGGGGCGCTGATTTATTGGCTTTGTGCTGAGCTTTAGTCACCCTGTGGGGACGGGGCAGGACCCGCTTCACACAACCTGCTGTCACCCAAACAAAGTGTCTGTGAGGTAAGGGCAGCGGCTGTCACTCCAGCAGCCAGCGTCCTCCAAAGACAGTCGCTGCTAAAGCACCACAACTGCACGGACACATCTGTCACCCACACAGTGTGGGCACCGGGCCAGCAGGGTGACAGGGCTATGTCCCAGTGTTCCGTGTTCTGTGGTCACCTGAGAAGGGACTCGCCCAAAGCTTCCCCAAGACAATCCATCCTGTTGAGATGAGCTTGGTTGACGCCTGCAAATTCAATCATAATTCCATCTCCTTTTCTCATGTGAAGAGAACGAGGCTGCAGCAGTGTACACCTGTAGTCCCAGCTATGGCACTCAGGAGGCTGAGACAGGAGGATCACTGAGCCCAGGAGTTTGCAACCAGCCTGGGCACCATAGTAAGATCTGGTCTCAAAAGAAAAGACCTCTCCCATCTTACCCTTCTTTTTGTTTATTTGGTTTTGGTTTTTTGAGACAGGGTCCAAAAGGCTGGCCTTGAACTTGCTATGTAACCCAGGCTGGTCTCAAACTCTCAGCAATCTTCCTGCCTCAGCTTCCCGAGTGCTGGGATTACAGGCATGCGCCACCATGCTGTACTTTACAGTGGCGTTTTAAGCACACTTGGCACATATGTAGCCTGCTGGCTGTGTGTCTTTGGCGTAATTGTCACGTTTGGCAGGGAGAACACACATCAGAGTCTTCAACAGGCCAACCGGAGAGGCCGCCCTCTAGCTGCTCTCAGGCAGCACAGATCTGGTCAGAAGTCCGGAGCAATTTCTTGTGCCACGTGGGGAGCTGCTGAAGCTGGAAATTGATCACATGTGCAGGGGCGAGGCCAGGCCAGCTAGAAAACAAAGAGCAACAAAGGGTGAGGGATGTAGCTCAGTGGCACCGCTCCTCCCTGGCAAGCGCAAGGTCGTGAGTTCGATTCCTGGTACCAAAAACAAAAACAAAGAGCAGCTGAGGTGGGCTACGGAAACAAGCTGCTCTAGCCCAGAGGACACTTAGTCCCAAGGCAATCCAAGCAATGGGTTGCTAGGAAAAGGGGTGTCACGTGACACCAACTTGCTAAATGTATAAACGCACTGGGGCCCGTGAGATAGCTCAGCGGCATAAGCGCCTGCCTGGCAAGCGCGAGGTCCTGAGTTCGAGTCCCAGTATCCACATATAAAAATAAATAAATAAATAAATAAACACACTGCTTTGGTTGAGCAGTTCCTTTCCTCCCATCAGGAGAGAGGGCTCCACCTGACCTCAGCTTTTTGTCTTTTTTTTTTTTATGTGGGTATTGGCAGTCGACCTCAGGACCTCGCGCTTGCCAGCAGGCGCTTATGCCACTGAACGATATCACCAGCCCCAGCTTTTTGTCTCTTTATTTCTCCATCCTCTCGCCGTTCTTGCCCCCAGGAACTTTGATAGCTGCGGGGGACACAGCAGCACCAGATGCTGCCTTCTTCAGTTGCAACTAGGAAAGCTGAGGCAGTGCTAGCAAAGCAGCTGCCTGGCCGGGTGTGATGCAACACGTCCAGAATCCCAGCACTCTGGGAGGCTGAGGCAAGAGGATTGCAAGTTGGAGCTCAGCCTGGGCAACTTAATGACTTAGCGAGACCCTGTCTCAAGATTTTAAAAATGTTTCAAAAGGACTGGGGATGTAGCTCAATGTGAAGGCCTTGGATTCAATCCCCAGTTCCACAGGGGGTCAAAAAACCCAGCCAACTGGCTCCAACTTTCATATATTTATATATTTATATAGAGATATATTTCAAATATCTGTTTCCATAGAACTTCCCATCAATTCATATGCACACATAATATAGTATTATGTTTAATTTTACGTAAATTAATATGTGACTTACATAATTATATGTTATTATATAAGATGATAGTGTGTATCAAATTGTTTCTACAATTGATAAAGGATTATTTTTAAGATTATGCAGGGATTCCTAAAAAATCAGCTGCAAAAAAAGATAGGACTGCTGGGTGTGGTGGTGCACGCCCTTAATCCCAGCACTCGGAGGGCTGAGGCAGGAGGATCGCCGTTGAGTTTGAGACCAGCCTGGACTACATAAGCGAATTCAAGGCCAGCCTGGGCTACACAGGGAGACCCTGTCTCCAAAAAAAAAAAAGGACGGAGAGCATGTGCTTAGCCCAGGTCCCTGGGCTCAATCCCCAGACCCACCAAAAAGAAAAATAGCAAACCCGACGAGAAAAGGGGGTGAATCTGACAGAAGAGAAGGACTCGGGGACGGACAGGGAGGCTGAGCTTCCCTCCTAAGCTGGGAAATGCAGGCAGACGCCAAGGAGATTCCGTGCCCGCCCTCGGGCTGATGAGCCATTAACGAGCAGGTGTAGCGAGGGGAGCAGCCACTAGAGGGAGCCACCGGGCTGCGCTTCTGCAATTAATCAGGAGCACTGATTCCGGGGACCCTAGGATAGGTGGGGACGTTCAGTGCAGCGTTGTCCCTGATGGCCGAGAAAGCAGCCTCGCTAAAACCCAACATCCCTGTGCGTATTGTGAAGCCCTGTTCTAGGCATATGAGCAAGCAAGGGCTACAGTGATGCGCAAGGCTAAAAAGCCAAATATTCAGTAAAATATCTTTATTTTCAAAACTTTAATTTTTATTTCGTGAAACTTTTTTTTTTTGTCTTTTTGAGACAGGGTTTTCACTCTGCAGTTCAGGCTGTCCTGGAACTCACTATGTAGCCCAGGCTGGCCTCAAACTCGCAGCGACCCTCCTGCATCAGCCTCCTGAGTTCTGGGATTACAGGCATGCGCCACCACACCAAGGCACTCTTTCTCGTTGTTTTTTTTTTTTTGTGTGTGTGTGTGTGTGGGTACCAGGGGGTCGACCTCAGGACCTCACATGCCAGCAGGCGCCCGTGCCGCTGAGTGATATCACCGGCCCTTTTTTCATAAGTGGGTTCTGGGAGTGAACTCAGGCCCTTGCACTTGCCAGGCAGGCGCGTAGGCCTCTGAGCCATCTCACCGGCCCGTTTTTCTAAACAAGAAGTTTATTTAAACAACAATATACTTGACTTAAAAGGAGCACTAAGATTTTTTTTTTTTTTTTTTTTTTTTTGGTGGGTACCGGGGTCAACCTCAGGACCTCGAGCACCAGCAGGCACCCCTACCCCTGAGCGATATCACTGGCCCTTTTTTCCTATTTGGGTTCCAGGAGTCGAACTCGGGCCCTCTCGCTTGCCAGGCAGGCGCTTATGCTGCTGAGCCATCTCACCGGCCCCAAGGTTTTTCTTTAAGAGTAATTTACTCTCGGGCCGGTGAGATGGCTCAGCGGCTTAAGCGCCTGCCTTGCAAGCGCGAAGGCCCGAGTTCGACTCCCGGAACCCACATACGAAAAAGGGGCCGGTGATATCGCTCAGCGGCACGGGTGCCTGTTGGCGCGTGAGGTCCTGAGGTCGTCCCCCCGGTACCCAAAAAAAAAAAAAAAAAAAAAAAAAAAAAAGAGTAATTTACTCTGAAAGACAGATTGCCCTACATGTAACAGCTACATACAAAAAAGTTATAAAATTCTCCTTGGTTTTTATAATGATAAGTGGAAAACGTTAAAATTCTCCAGTCTAACAAGGTACAGGAGGGTTTTGTTGTTAAAATGGTGAAAGCAAAATATCTTACTGGAACCACGTGTAGTGGTGCACGCCTGTAATCCCAGCACTCGGGAGGCTGAGGCAGGAGGATCACCATGAGTTTGAGACCAGCCTTGGCTACATACAGAGACCCTGTCTCAAAACAAAACAAAACAAAAAAAACCAAAACATACTGGAATAGAAGGATCCGAGCCGAGTGAGCGTACTACGAAGGGAGAGGGGATTGTCGTCAGGGAAGCAGGATTTTTCCCCGTCCATCTCCATTCGGTGTCAATGGAACCTGTCGTTGGCCACTTGGTAACAGAAAGGCGCCTGGCTTGTGCGCATCCAGCGGACGCCCCACGAGCACTGCGGGACGGCGGGACGCAGCGCAGAGAGCGTTCACGGCCCGGGGCGCTGGGACCCAGCTGCAGTTTCCTCCTGGACCGCGGCTCCCGCTGTGCGGTCACAGCTCCGGAGCCGAGCTGTCGCGGGGCCCTCCGCAGTAGCCGCCCCCCCTGCTGCTGCTGGACCACAGCGGCGGGGCCTTGGTCCTCCTGTCCCTCTGGTGCGGCAGGCTCTGTGTCCCTGCCGGGCTGCCAGCACTGGGTCCCATCCGCCACGCGACCCCCGGCGGGGCACGGTGGGCTCGGTCCTTTACCCGGCGGGACCCCTGCCCTGGGCTTCTCCCGGCCCCGGCTCGCGCCCGCCCCGGTGTCGTCCGCCGTCGCGTCCCGGGAGGGACCAGGTCGGACAGAGCAGCGCACAGAGCGCGCCAGAGCGGCGAGGAGATGGGGTGAGTGTGCGAGGCGGCGGGAGGACTCTGAGGGGGATTCGTGGCTATGTGTCTTTTACCGTAATGAATTTAAAGTATAGATGTAAAATCTCCACCTTCACGGTTTTGGGTCACACTATGTATCTCAAAGGGTCAGCACCTATCTCTTCCATACCGTGCATGTTTGCGCGTCAGTGAAGCCCTTCTGTCACCTTCCTGCTAGTTTTTCTTTTTTTCTCCTTCCTTCCTTCCTTCCTTTTTATTCTTTTATTTTTGTGAATCAGGGTTTCACTAAGTCACTAAATTGCTCAGGCTGGACTCAAACTCGCAATCCTCCTGCCTCAGCCTCCCAGAGTGGTGGGATTACAGGTGTGCACCACTTGTTGCCTGGCAGCTGGTTTTTCAGAGTCAGGAAGTAGGCACACCTTTTGCCAGAAAAGAGCCACACTCAGACTGGCCCAGCCTCCCTTCTGCTGTGACCTACCCAGACTCTGTGGGGCGGAGCGATGGAGTCTGCCAGTGATGGGGCGGGGCGGGGCGAGGCCGCCTCACTGAAGAGCATGCGTGATGGGCATGGTCGTGGACATCTTTGCAAATACAATCTACCCTCACTGGCATATTTTTGGTTACACTGAGCCTCCTTCCATCTGGGTTTGTTAGATTCCTGAGACCACTGCAACAAGTTACCACAAACTTGGTGACTTAAAATAATAGAATTTTAAATTGGGTGCAGCGGTGCACACCTGTAATCTCAGTGGCTTGGGAGGCTGAGACAGGAGGATGGCAAATTGGAGCCCAGTTTGGACAAATTAGGAAGATCTTATCTCAGAAATTTAAAAGATAATAAAATAAAAAAGGACTGGAGATGTAGCTCTAATGCAGAGGCCCCGGGCTCACTCCCCAATGTCACAAAAGAATAAGTAAATCAATAAATCTAGAAATTTATTCTCTCACATTTCGGGAAGTGGGAAATCCAAACTCAGCCTGTTAACCGGGGTGGTTTCTTCTGGATGCCAAGGGAGAACCTTTTCTACATCTGGCTCCTGGTTTCCGGCAAGGGCTGACAATCCTTGGTATCGCATGGCTCGCGACTACATCGCTCAGAATCTCTGCCTGTCTTCACATGCCGTTACCCCGGTACCCGTCCCAGTGGGTCCGGTGTCCTTACAGTGACGCCGGTCATTGGACTCAGGGCTCATCCAATCCTGTGTGACCTCCTCTCCTCTGCAAGGAGCCCACATTCAAACAAGGTAACTCTTGTAGGTAAAATTGAGTCCCCCCCAAAGAAAGGCCAACCTGAACTACACAGGGAGACCCTGTCTCAAAAACAAAAACAAATAAGAAAGTGAGAATATTACTACTGACTTACAGAGATTAAGAGGATTGTGAGAGGACACTGGGAACACCTGCACACCAGTGAATTTAGCTCTCCAGACGACATGGGCAACTTCCCTGAAACACACAAATTAGTTAAATTGACACAAGGAGAAACAGAAAAGCTCAAGGGACTGTACAGGAAGCAGAAAGATGGAATCAGTACTCCAACCCGCAGCAAGAAAACATCTAGGCCAGATGGTTTTGCAGGTGAATTCCAAGGAAGATCACTTCCTAGCAGATCCAAAAACCTGGGGATATTTGGGGGAACTTGAGAAGAGAGGAATTTGCCCAAGGAGTATTAACACCATTCCTTTCTAAATTCTCCCATGAGACTGAAGAGAAGAGAGCCCTGCGGAACTCATTCTATGAGGCTAGCATTGGCCTGATTCCAAGGTGCCTTGAAGACATCGCCACCCCCCGAGTCTTGGGTGAGGGTCTTCTGGGGTTCAGAGGCCTGAAACCATGGGTCACCTACACGCGCTTTGAGACGTGCTTTAGATTTTTCGCTGGAAGCCCTGCAACTACCCTAAAAATGGAGCATATTGTGGAGTAGACTTACGAGCAATGGTGGGAGAGTCCACCTGTAACTGTAACCACCTGCTTCATGGTGTTCTGGGGAAAGCTTTCACCTTGCTGCTGTGCCATTCCACACAGCTGTGTTGTCCGTCGTGTTTCTGAACACGCTGGAGGTGTTGACACGTGTCTGGGACCAATGGACCCTGCCATTCCAAATGCACGTATTGTCTTTGCAGGAAATCCTGGCCATGCCGTTCTGCCACGATGTTCTACTCCAGGCCCCAGAGCAACCAGGCCAAGAACCATGGACGGAAGCCTCAGAAACCATGAGCCAGATGAGTCTTTCCACCCTTACCAGTCTTCTCTGGTATTGTGTCATGTGATGGAAAGCAAACACAGCGTGTCCACGCGGCCTTCCGTGAAGGCATCACCCTTTCCCAGATGCTGGGGACTGGGACCTCCTAATCTCCCGGACCCTAATATTATGAAGACTGGAAACTTTGGGAATGGGTCCCCAGAAGAATGATGAGAGGAGCCCTTCCTTGTGGGAGACTGGGCTGTACAGGGTTAAGTTGCTGAACACAGGGACCTCTGGCTGTGTTGCAAAAGAACATACATGTGGTGCTCTAAAGTCAAGATAACCACAGCTAAGGATACCTGGCTCCACCCCAATTAACTAAATAGAGACCATAGCTGCAGGCCTCTCACTCCTGCAGTAAATGTCAGTAGAGAGATAAGATGGTTCTCCTAACTTAACATCATTTACTACTTGGAGAAGGCCTTGAGCTGACTCCCAAATTCCTGCTCAGGTTCCCACGTTTTCCTCAGTATCCCCTCCCTTTGTTTGTAAACCAAATAAATACAGGCTGCCCAGAGAAGTTCTCTGTGTCAACCCCCAGAGAATCTCAAATTCTGTTAGAGGGTTTTGATCCTCCCAGAGCCCTAAAATCGTACCACTTGTCTCGTTTATTTAAGCCTTCGCCGTCCACTTGTTTAGGAGATTGGGGCTGGGCCAAGACACTGATACTTCCTGCTTCCTATTGCTACCCCCTTTCATCTTTGGACCGTGTGTTCTCTCTGGCTATCGTCCGGATGGGCAGGAGGGCAGATGTGCCCAATGTTTTCCCCAGGCTGCACCTTCACTCCACATTCCTCACAGGCCACATACTTCTGAGTGATACTGCAGAGAAGGGACTGTGGACTCTGGTCATGTCCCCATTGTCACACCTCTATCATGATAAAATGAGACCTTTGATCTGAGGTGACACAATTCCAGACCTTCTTTCTGTAAATCAGGAAGGTGAATGAGAAAGAGGCACCATGGGCAGGGTCACAAATCCTCACTCAGAGTAGGGATCGATACTGGTGAATTTGACTTACTGCCGGGGTGGCAGTGCACACCTATTATCCCATGTCTTAGTTACTTTTCTTGTTGCTGAGACACAATACCCAACACCCAGAGTTAAAGGAGGAAAGCTTTATTTTGGTTCAAAGTTTGTAGAGGTTTCAGCCCATAATGGGCTGGCTCCCAGGGGCCTGGCAAAGCAGGCAGGAGGCAGCAGAAACAAGCAGCAGCAACACAAGCAGCAGCAGCAAGCGACAGCAGCAGCCCTGCTTCTGTCCCTTCTAGTCCATGCAGGCTACTCACCCTTACAGCAGGCAGCACTCACACCCAGGGTGGGGCACGCTTATCCCTAGCATCGCACCACTAATCCCAGCATCACATCCTTAATACCACTATCACACACCCTAGATCCAGCCAACTCCAAGAAGCCCCCTCTATAACCACCGAGGCTTTGGGGGGACACTTAGATATAAGCCATAACATCCCACGACTTGAGAAGCTGAGGCAGGAGGATCACCATGAGTTCAAGGCCAATCTGAGCTACACAGTGTGTTCAAGGCCAGCCTGGACTACATTGTGAGACCTGGTCGTAGGACAACAACAACAACTAAAATGAATTTGAGTTACTGGTTCCTCTCGGCTGGAAAAGCAGTGTTCTCGAATGTGAAATACTCTGGTTCCAGAATCCAAAAGGGTCCACACTGTATTGTGCCTTTTTCTTGCAGGTAGCAAGCGTGTGGTGCAATAGCTTCTCCTTTGTCTTGGAGGGGACACACTGCTAGTGCCCCGGCCACTGGACCTTGGGAAAAGTCAGTGATGTGAGGCTGCTGAGACTCTGCAGGGCCCACTTTCTACCTCTGGAACACATGTGCTGCTTACAGAGCATCCACAGGACTTGTCACTTCCTGCTGGGCTTAGTTCAGCTACCCACGTATGGCCGATCAGCATGGCATCATTAATGCAGCGTGCCAGCACGATGTGTGTGGAATGTCACATTCCTTATGGACTACAGGATGACAGAGTCCCAGAGAGTTACCGTAACTCCAGAGCTGGATAGTGAATGTGAGCCATTGTCTTTTCCTGTAATTAGGATCTGCTTTTGATCCTGTTCATTCATGGGGGTTGAAAAGAAGACATTTGCTGGGTGTGGTGGTACACCCCTGTAATTGCAGCACCCAGAAGGCTGAAGCAGGAGGATTGTGAGTTCTAGAGCAGCCCAGGTTCACAGCAAGACTGTCTCAAAAAAGAAAGAGAGGAGAGAGAGAGAGAGAGAGAGGGAGAGAGAATAAAAGAGATAAAAGGAGAAGAGGAGGAGAAGGAGGAAAGAAAAAGAAAGACAGACAGAAAGAAACAAAGAAAGAAAGACATTTTCTCTATCAGTAGCTACATGTATTAATCAGTTTTCCCATTGCTGGAACACAGTACTCAACACCCACAACTTAAAAGATGAGGGGTTTAACTTGGCTTATGGTTTCAGGAGATTGAGTCCATGGCAGAACCATCATGGCAGAAGGGCATGGAGGGAAATCGGTATGGAGATTCCTCAAAACACTAGGATTGGAGATCTCATTTGACCCTTTCTGGGTATCTTCCCAGAAGAATTAAAAACATCATACCACAGCGATATATGTGCACCCATGTTTATAGCAGCACATTTGTAATAGCCAGATCTTGGAAACAACCCAAATGCCCATCAACCGAGGAATTGATAAAAAAGGTGTGATATTTTTATACAATGAGGTACTACTCAGCCATAAAGAAGGATAAACTGGAGACTTTTATAGGTAAATGGATGCAACTCGAGACTATACTCATAAAAGAAATAAACCAGATGCACATGTGTAAATATTGTATTGTCTCCCTAGTGTGAGAAGCTGATAGAGTAAATAAGATCCACAATGTACAATAGATATTGTAAAATGAGAAGAAACTGTTCAAAAGGAAAGAGAAGCTGGGATGGGGGAATGGAGAAAAGAAGGAAGAGAAAAGCAAAACAAAACCATATATATGTATGTGTATATATATATATGTATATAGAGTTAAGATAGATACAATACTAATTTCTCTTATTTCATTGAAAAGAAAGTTGTGTGCTAATATTGTTTGGACAATTGAATGCTAATATCTTGTACTCCGAGTAACTAATTTTTTTTTTTTGTGGGTACCGGGGGGTTGACCTCAGGACCTCGTGTGCCAGCAGGCGCCTGTGCCGCTGAGCGATATCACCGGCCCCTTTTTCGTATGTGGGTTCCGGGAGTCGAACTCGGGCCCTCGCGCTTGCTGGGCAGGTGCTTGAGCCGCTGAGCCATCTCACCAGCCCTCTGAGTAACTAATTTAAAGATAACAATATGCAATGTATTAACCATTGTTACCCTGTTACGTTGCTTTGAAACTTTGTTCTGTTTTATTTTCTCTTTAAAATAAAAATTAAAAAAAAAAAAAGTGCTCAGTTCATGGTGGCCAGGAAACAGAGCAGAACAGCACCAGAGAGGAAGAGGCTGGGGACTGAACATAGACCCAGATCCCACCTCTGTGACCCCCAGATACCCCAGCAGTGTGCTCCACATCCCCTGGGTGGCTCTCGAGCCAGACAATTGAGCTCGATGGCCAGGTCATGCACACTTGGCATCAGCAGGGTCCCCAACTCGAGACAGGCAGTCTACGCTTTGGCTCTGAACCAATGTGCTTGATGTAAACAACTGGTCTTTGGAAAGACAAATGCCCCCTCTGCCTGAGGGATCAAAAAGCCTCTGGGGAGCTGAGCACACACGCTCTGCCTCAATCTTTGTTCCCTCTTTGTGACGATGACTCATAGGGATGACCAGGCTCTGCCAGATTGATTCTGGGCCCCTGGGAGCCTACAGTGTCTGCTAAAATCGGGGGCAAACCAATGACTTTCATGGTGGGCAGTGGGGCTCGGCCCATTGCTCTTTTAACCTCCCAGAAGATTCAAGTAGTTGGTGCCACAGGAACCCCCACTGAGATTGGTGGACATTTTGTCAAACACAAACTCCTGTACATGCCTGAATGTCCCATCCCCCTTCTGGGACGGGACCTCCTCTCAAAGCTGGGCCAACTATTTCCTTTGCTGCAAATCAGCCAGCGTCTCTCACACTTAAGCCCGCGGCTCCAGACTTGATACTGGCATTGACTGTGCCCCGAGAAGAGCGGTGAATGTATCAATCAAACAGGCCCAGCGACTGTAACCCTGAGGTTTTAAAAAGCACGTTTCCTGATGCGCGGGCAGAGGACTCACCACAGGGGCTGGCCCTTAACCACGCCCCCCCGTAATTGAACTCAAGCCCAGTGCTTCTGTTGCTGTAAAACAATACCCAATGTCGCGAGAAGCTCGCCTTGGGATCCTGCCCCACATCTCCAGATTTAAGCAGGCAGGGATTTTAATAGACTGTCAGTCGCCATGGAACACTCCCCTGCTCCCAGTAAAGAAACCAAATGGTGACTTTCGCCCAGTGCAGGACCTTTGAGTCAGCAATGCAGCCACTGTGACTTTACAACCAATGGGCCCGAACCATACACTCTCCTGGGTCTGCTTCCTCCTGATGCTGCCTGGTTCACCTGTTTGGACTTAAAAGATGCTTTCTTCTGCCTGTGAGTGGCCTCTGCCAGCCAACCTTTATTTGCTTTTGAATGGGAGGACCTCATACAGGGCAAAAGGGGCAGCTTACATGGACACAGTTACCACAAGGTTTTAAGAATTCTCCCACCTTGTCTGGGGAAACGCTGGCTGCAGACCTGGCCAGGTCCCCCCATGAGGAGCATAACTGTACAGTCCTGCAGTATGTGGATGACATCCTAATAGGGGTCCTACAAAATAAAATTGTTGGGAGGGAACTAAACCCCTCCTCCGTCACCTGCTGGCCGCTGGCTATAAGGTCTGTCAGAGTAAGGCTCAAATCTGTGAACAAAAACACATTTAGGATTTGATTTGAAACAAGGACCCTGGAGCCTAGGTCCAGAGGGAAAAAAAGTCATCTGCTCCATTCCCGAGCCTGATTGCTAAAAGGAACTTAGAGAATTCCTGAGAGCAGCTGGATTTTGTAGGATATGGATACCTGGGTTTGCTAAAAGACAGGCCACTCTATGATATATTAAAAAACACACAGCAGAGAGACATGTGATTAATTGGACTTTACAAGAAACTGCAAGAGAGAAAAAAGATGGCAGATCTGTAAGAAGCAGGCAGTGAACCTCTCCAAAAGTCACCATCTGGACACTGAAATATAGTGACTGGAGGAGGACAAGAAAGAGGGAAGTGGCTCCCATGGACCCAGGAAAGATCTGAAGCACAGTTCGGGGCCCACGGAGAAAGTGAAGAGAGAAACCCAACAAAGAAGGAGGTGGCCACCGGCGCCATTTCCCTGTGTCGGGAATCCCGACGCGACTGAAGCGGTTCAAATCTGCGGACACGCGGTGACTGCCGGCGCCCCCGGGGGGCGAGAAGCGGCGGTGCAGAGAAGCAGCGGCTGTGAAGGACACACTGACTGGCGGTGAGCGCTGACGCCCGGCCGTCCCGCGCGAGAGAGCGACTAGCCGGGCGCCATTGTGGGGGGGGCAGCAGCTGAGCAGAGAACTCAGGGCGGCGCCACTCCATCCGTGGCTCCAGCGGGGACCTCCGCGGAGTAACGCGAGACGCCGCGGTACAGAGAAGCAGCGGCCATCAAGGACACACTGACTGGCGCCTTTCTTCCTGGTATTCCAAGAATCTCCTAAGAGTTTGAAATACTAGCAATAAAGCAACCCAGGAATTAAACTAAAGAAAGAAAAGAAAATGAGACGACACTTAAACAAGATGCAACCCCACACATCCAGTTCACCAAAGGCAAACCCAGGGGGCAGTGAGGTGGGACAAACCGAAAGCCACCCACCTGACATCTCTGAAGTGGTAACAACAAAGCAGCTGAATGAGGCTCTGGAAAAATTTAAATCAGAAATAATTTCTCAGATAACTGCAGAGAGAATGTCCACAATGAAGACCATGCTTAAGGATGCTAGACCAGACAAAGACATAAAAATGGATGAGCTTAAGAAAATGATGGAAGCCACGAATGCTCAGCATAGGAAAGAAATGGACTCCATAAAGCAGATTCAAGCAGATATCCAGGAGAACAAAAATTCCATTGAAAGTATTTGTAGCAGATTAAGCCAATGTGAGGATAGGATCTCAGATATAGAAGACAGGCTTGCAATTAGTGATCATGAAAAGAAAGAATTCTTAAAAATAGCAAGGGACAATGAAAAATCAATCCAGCAGCTGCTAGATGATGCAAAGAAGAATAACTTAAGATTGACTGGAGTCAATGAAAAAGCAGGAGATAGCATAAATGACATCAGAACACTGTTCACAGACATTATCACAGAAAATTTCCCTGGTGGAGAAAAAGAATTTGACGTTCAGATAAGTGAGGCTTATAGAACTCCAATTAGCCACGATCAAAAAAAATCTTCAGCCAGGCATATCATAGTCAAGATTCCAGAAATTCAACATAAGAGTAGAATCTTAAAAGCTGTTAGAGAAAAGAAACAAATCACCTATAAAGGAAAGCCCATCAGGATCACAGCGGACTTTTCAGCACAAACCCTCAAGTCAAGAAGAGCTTGGAATGATGTATTTCAAGTTCTAAAGGAAAATAATCTTCAACTTAGATTGATGTACCCTGCAAAATTATCTTTCAAAACTGATGGAGAAGTAAAATACTTCCATGACAAAGATCATCTGAGAAAATTTATAACCACCAAACCAGCACTCCAAAATGTTTTGAAGGACATTCTAGAAAGGGATAACAAGGACTACATCTCCAGAAACCCCAACAGAAGGAATCCACCAGGCAGAGCAAATGATTAAAGAGGGGGAGGAAAAAATAAAAATTAAAAGAGGGGGAGCCAACAACAAGAAAATAACATGACAAGGATAAGTCAATACATATCAGTTTTAACCATTAATGTTAATGGTCTCAACTCACCAATCAAAAGGCACAGACTGGCGAATTGGATCAAGAAGCAAGACCCAACAATATGCTGTATACAAGAAACACATTTAATTCAAAAAGAAATTCATAGACTGAAAGTTAAAGGATGGAAAACAATACTCCATGCAACAGGAACCCAGAAAAAAGCAGGGGTAGCTATTCTTTTTGCAAACAAAGTGAATTTCAAGCCAAGAATGATTCAGAGAGATAAAGAAGGTCACTACATCCTTGTAAAGGGAACAATCCAAGAGGAAGAGATAACAATCATAAATATATATGCAACAAATACCAGTGCACCCAACTATATAAAACAAATATTAATGGACATGAAAAATCAAATAACCACTAATACAATTGTATTGGGGGATCTCAATACCCCACTGTCACAAAAAGACAGATCAACTAGACAAAAAATCAACAATGAAATATTACAACTGAACCAAACTTTGGAACAAATGGACTTAGTAGATGTCTACAGAGTGTTCCACCCCACAACATCAGAATACACATACTTCTCAGCTGCACGTGGGACATTCTCCAAAATAGACCACATACTAGCTCATAGAACCTACTTAAGTAAATGCAAAGGAAGTGAAATTATCCCATGTATATTATCAGACCATAGTGCAATGAAATTGGAAATCAATGGCAAAAGAAACCACAAGAATTTGCTAAACACATGGAAATTAAATAGCACCCTACTGAACAACCAATGGGTCACAGATGAAATTAAAGAAGCAATTAGACAGGGGCCGGTGAGATGGCTCAGCGGCTTAAGCGCCTGCCCGGCAAGCGCGAGGGCCCGAGTTCGACTCCCGGAACCCACATATGAAAAAGGGGCTGGTGATATCGCTCAGCGGCACGGGTGCCTGCTGGCGCGCGAGGTCCTGAGGTCGACCCCCCGGTACCCACAAAAAAAAAAAAAAAAGAAGCAATTAGACAGTTTCTGCAATTGAATGATAACAACAGTACAACATACCAGAACTTATGGGATACAATGAAAGCAGTCCTAAGAGGGAAATTTATAGCATTAAATTCCTATATCAGGAAAACAGAGCAAGCACAAATAAACAACCTAATGGTGAACTTCAAACTTCTAGAAAAAGAAGAGCAGGCTAAGCCAAAGCTTGCACAAGAGAGGAAATTATAAAGATTAGAGCAGAAATTAACATATTGGAGACTAAAAAAAAATACAAAGAATCAACGAATCAAAGAGTTGGTTCTTTGAAAGATTAAATAAAATCGACAAACCCTTATCCAACCTTATTAAAAAAAAGGAAAGAAAGTACTCAAATCCATGCAATTAAGAATGAAAAGGGTGATATCACAATGGACCCTGCAGAAATCCAGAAGATCATCTATACCTACTTTGAAAACCTGTATTCTAATAAGATGGAAAATGCAGAAGAAATGGACAGATTCCTCGATACATATGAATTACCGAAGCTCAACCAAGAAGATATAAAAATCCTAAATAAACCAATAACAATCAATGAAATCGAAGATGTAATTAAAAACTTCCCAACAAAGAAAAGCCCAGGCCCCGATGGATTCACTGCCGAATTCTACAAGAAATTTAGAGAAGACTTACCACCACTACTTCTCAAACTCTTTAATGAAATTGAAAGGGAAGCAATACTCCCAAATTCATTCCTGGAAGCAAGCATTACCCTGATACCAAAACCAGAGAAGGACCCAACTAAGAAAGAGAACTATAGACCAATCTCCCTAATGGACATAGATGCAAAAATCTTCAGTAAGATACTGGCAAACAGAATGCAGCAAATCATCAAGAAGATTATACACCATGACCAAGTTGGATTCATCCCAGGGATGCAGGGATGGTTCAACATACGTAAATCAATAAATGTAATACACCATATTAACAGAACCAAGGACAAAAATCATATGATCATCTCAATAGATGCAGAAAAAGCTTTTGACAAAGTCCAGCACCCATTCATGATAAAAACCCTACAGAAAATTGGAATAGATGGTCTTTATCTCAATCTGATAAAAGCTATCTATGACAAACCAACAGCCAATATCATACTAAATGGACAAAAACTGAAAGCCTTCTCTCTAAAATCAGGAACCAGACAAGGATGTCCACTGTCCCCACTCTTATTCAACATAGTCCTGGAAACTTTAGCCAGAGCAATTAGACAAGAGAAAGAAATAAAAGGAATTATGATTGGAAAAGAAGAAGTTAAATTATCATTATTTGCAGATGACATGATACTCTACGTAGAAGACCCCAAAAACTCCACTAAAAAAATTGCTAGATTTAATAAGCAAATTCAGTAGTGTAGCTGGATACAAAGTCAACACTCAAAAATCAATAGCCTTTCTGTACACCAATAACAAACTCACTGAGAGAGAAATTAGGAAAACAACACCTTTCACAATCACATCTAAAAAAATGAAATACCTAGGAATCAATCTCACAAAGGAAGTAAAAGACCTCTACACTGAAAACTACAGTACTCTGAAAAAGGAGATTGAAGAGGATATCAGAAAATGGAAAGATATCCCTTGCTCTTGGGTCGGAAGAACCAATATAGTGAAAATGGCCATACTTCCAAAACTGTTATACAGATTTAATGCAATTCCGATCAAAATTCCAACAACATATCTCACAGAATTACAGAAAACAATCCTAAAATTCATCTGGAACTAGAAGAGACCTAGAATAGCAAAGGCAATTCTGGGCAACAAAAGCAAGGCAGGGGGCATCAGAATCCCTGATTTGAAATTATACTATAAAGCTACTGTGATAAAAACAGCATGGTATTGGCAAAAAAACAGACCTGAAGATCAATGGAATAGAATAGAAGATGCAGAAACAACTCCAGACATACTAAGCCACCTTATCTTTGACAAAGGTGCCAAACACATTCACTGGAAGAAAGATAGTCTGTTTAATAAATGGTGCTGGAAAAACTGGCTGTACACATGCCGAAGATTAAAATTAGACCCATATCTTTCACCGTGCACTAAACTAAATTCAAAATGGATCAAAGATCTAAATATTAAAACAGAAACATTAAATCTCCTGGAAAATAGAATAGGTAAAACTCTTGAAGACATTGGTGTAGGCAAAGACTTTATGAATAAAACCCCCATCGCACAGGAAGTATCACAAAGAATCAACAATGGGGATCTCATCTTATTAAAAAGCTTTTGCACAGCAAGAGAAACCACCAACAGAGTGAAGAGACAACCCACAACGTGGGAAAAAAATGTTTGCCAGCTGTTCCTCAGACAAAGGATTACTATCGAGAACATACAAAGAACTCAAAAAAATCAGACCTCCCAAATTTAAAGACCCAATCCAAAAATGGGCATCTGAGATGAATAAACACTTCTCAGACGAAGAAATACAAATGGCAAATAAATATATGAAAAAATGTTCAACATCACTAGTCATTTGAGAGATGCAAATGAAAACAACACTGAGATTCCATCTCACCCCAGAAAGAATGGCTGTTATCAAGAAGTCAACTAATAACAAATGCTGGAGGGGCTGTGGGGAAAAAGGAACCCTTCTCCACTGTTGGTGGGAGTGTCGACTGGTGCAGCCACTGTGGAAATCAGTGTGGAGATTCCTCAAAAAACTAGGACTGGAGGTCTCATTTGACCCAGCTATTCCCCTTCTGGGTATCTTCCCAGAAGAATTAAAAACATCGTACCACAGCGATATATGCGCACCCATGTTTATAGCAGCACAATTTGTAATAGCTAGATCGTGGAAACAACCCAAATGCCCATTAACTGAGGAATGGATAAAAAAGGTGTGGTATTTCTTTTTTTTTTTTTTTTTTTGTGGGTACCGGGGGTTGACCTCAGGACCTCGCGCACCAGCAGGCGCCCGTGCCTCTGAGCGATATCACCGGCCCCTTTTTCGTATGTGGGATCCGGGAGTCGAACTCGGGCCCTCGCGCTTGCAAGGCAGGCGCTTAAGCCGCTGAGCCATCTCACCGGCCCAAGGTGTGGTATTTCTAATATATATATTTTTTTTATTTTAAAGAGAAGAAAAAACAAAACAAATCAAAAGAAGAACAAATTTTCAAACAAACATAATAGGAGGGTAACAATGGTTAATACATTACGTATTACTATCTTTAAGTTAGTTATTCAGGACACCAGACATTAGCATTCAATTGTCCAAACATTATTGGCACAAACCTTACTCTTCAATGAACTAAGTAAAAATGGTAGTGTATCTATCTTAACCATCTTATATATATATATATACAATTTTTTTCCCTTTCCCTTCTTTCTTTTCCCTATTCCAGTCTCTCTTTCCTTTTGACCAGTTTCTTTTTGATTCACCATGTCTATTGTACATTTTGGATCTTATTTACTCTTTCAGTTTCTCATACTAGAGAGATAATACGATGCTTACACATGTGCTTCTGGTTTATTTCGCTTATGAGTATTTTCTCGAGTTGCATCCATTTACCTATAAAAGTCTCCAGTTTATCCTTCTTTATGGCTGAATAGTACTCCATTGTATAAAAATACCAAGGTGTGGTATTTCTATACAATGGAGTACTACTCAGCCATAAAGAAAGATAAACTGGAAACTTTTATAGGTAAATGGATGCAACTCGAGAAAATACTCACAAGCGAAATAAACCGGATGCACATTTGTAAACATCGTATTGTCTCCCTAGTATGAAAATGCAATTTCACTGTGACTATTCCATTCCTTAGTCTTCTATTTTTACCTAGCTTTTACATGGCTTAATCTTATACTGAGTAATATTTTTCTCCAAAAGGTATTTGTATATTCTCTAATGCTTGAGTTTGTTAGTACATGAGAATGTTTACTTGTTGTCTTTAATGAATAAATAAATAAATAAATAAATAAAGTATGGAAAAAAAAAAAAAAGAAGAAACTGCAGACTTCAAGCAGATTGAAAGGGCTTTAGCCTCAGCTCAGGCCTTAGCAATCCCAGATGTGGTCCGCCCTTTTAACCTGTTCATCGATGAAAGAGAACATATTGCTTCAGGAGTCCTAACTTAAATGGTGGGACCCTGGGAAAGGCTGGTTGCCTACCTGTCGAAGACTCTGGACTCAGTGTCGAAAGGATGGCCTTCTTGTTTGCAGGTGCTTGCTGCTACTACCCTCCTAGTGAAGGAGGCAGACAAATTGACTTTGGGACAGAACCTGACAATTCAAGTGCCTCACGCTGTTCTTGAGCTCCTCAATAGTTGGGGACACCGGTGGCTTTCAAATAGCCACATCACCCAGTATCAGGGACTGCTTGTTGGAAGTCCCCAACTCACTTTCCAGCCAGTTAAAGCTCTGAGCCCAGCCACCTATTTGCCCATAGAACTTGGACAGCCAGATCATGACTGCCTTATGCTGACAGATGAGCTCTATGCTAGTAGGCCTGACCTTAAGATGGAGCCTTTAACAGGTGCGGAGTACACCCTATTCATGGATGGAAGTAGCTCTGTTAAAATTGGACAATGTAGGGCCAACTATGCTGTTGTAATCACTGAAGAGGAGCTCCTAGCCAGATCTCTCCCCCAAAATTGGTCAGCTCAGCAAGACAAGCTTTGAGCACTCACACAGCCCTCAATTGGGCAAAAGACAAAAAGATAAACATCTATACAGATTCCAGGTACGCCTTCACTACAGTGCATGTCCAAGGGATGCTATAAAAGGAACATGGACTCCTGATGACAGAAGGAAAACCAATTAAAAACAAGGATGAAATCTCTCAACTTCTGACTGCAATTTGGAAACCTGAAAAGGTTGCCATTATCCATTGCAAAGGACATCAGAAAGTGAAGGACACTGTTATTCTTGGCATTCATAAAGCAGACGAGGCCACCAAGATGACTGCTAAAGCCTTGGCTTAGAAAGACAATGATTTAGTCCAAAATTTAAAAACTCTACATAAAATACCACCAAAAACTGTTCTTAGCTTATACCGAGGTCCCCTCCATTATACTGAAAAATAAAAATAAAAAATGGACACACACAGAAAAGAGTTCATGCAGATCCAAACGGTGTCTGGGCTTTACTAGATGATCGAATGATCATTCCAAAGGAACTAGCCTACACCTGGGTCAAATGTCACCACAACATCACCCACAGGGGAAAGCCTGCTATGGCCCAGCTTCTGGGTTGCTATTATTATATTCCAAAATTGACATCAATTTGTGCAGCTGCCAAGAAAAGGTGCCAAATCTGTACAAGGACTAAGTCCTCAACAGGTCCTGGGCCACCACCCAGGATCTAACACACGGGACTCTCTCCTTTTAAAGATCTTCAAATGGACTTCACTAAAATTAAGCCCTGCTGGGGCTACAAGTATTTGTTGGTCCTTGTTTACACTTATTCTGGCTGGCTAGAGGCATTCTCTACTAAGACTAAAAAGGCCTCTAAAGTGTACAAATAAAATGACAGAGGTCCAGCCCTGGATTCACCTCTCCAGGATCAAGCAGGCTCATCCTGACAACTGCTGAAAGGCCGATCCTGATGAGTCGGCCCCCTTAACAACCACCCTAAAGAGACAACGCACTCAAAGCCCTGCTTTCGTCACTTGGAAAGCTGACAAATCAACACACTGCTAAAGATTAAACGGACGTCATCCACAGAAACACCTGCCCTAATTGACTCATGTTCTGTTACCCAGTTTGGTTCTTAGTCTTTTTCCTCTTGTTAATCTTGGTGCTTGCTAAGGACTCTGGACTGTATCCCTGGAGGACTGAAACATTCCCCACAAGATTGCCTTTGTTCTTTTCTGTGTTGGTGTAACTATTGGACTGAGGACCGTCGACTGCCTCTCCAAGTTTTAGAATGGTTGTTATTTTCTTCCTGTGTTCATCCCTGTTCGCCGCTTAGTTTAACTCAGATTAAGCTACCATATAATGGTTTAACTATTACTTAACTGTTATTCTGCTAGGTTCCCAGTTCCTTTTCCCCTGTAAATTTCAGTGTTCATTATTATTCTCTGGGCTGCAACTCTAAAAGACTAAAACCCCACCAGAAAGCTGCTTTTGTTCTCTGTTACAAAAATATAATTGGTGACTCTTCCTGGTGAGGATCTCTAGACCTTCTTCCCTCATGGACAGGAGCTCTACTTGGGCCCTTAATGGCACTCCCAGCAGTCCTTCTTCTAGGTCCTTGTGTGATTCACATTCTGACTTGCTTCCTGACTGAACACTTTAAAGCTATACACCACCAACTCCTTTTAAAAGTTACTTCCCCTTACCAGCTCCTTAGTACTGAGGAAACTGAGGAAAAAGAATCTTCCCCATTAAAAAAAGGGGGGAATATAGAGGCTATTTTAATTGTAAAGGAAATTTTAAAACTTGTATTTCTGGGCCGGTGAGAGGGCTCAGTGGAATAAGCGCCTGCCTGGCAAGCACGAGGGCCTGAGTTCGACTCCCAGAACTGACATACAAAAGAAAGGGCCAGTGGTATCGCTCAGTGGCACAGGCGCCTGCTGGCATGCGAGGTCCTGAGTTCGACCCCTGGTACCCACCAAAAAAAAAAAAACTTGTATTTCTAATACTAGTATATTTCTAACACTACTCAAGGATAAGACTGAGAAATACAGCCTGTTCCCATAATTAGAAAGCTACAAAACTTAACGAGCCTTAACATTTCAGCTGCCACCTGCAAGATAAATGTAACTCAGCCAGTGATGTTTTGCTTACTTTGAAGGTCCCAGAGACTCATCACTTCAAGGACAGCTCAACTCAGTCTAAGATAGTGATTGATTCCTCCTGCTCACCCTAGCCTTGACCTCCCTGTTGTAGGATAGAAAACCCCCAATTAACTTGCCTGAACCAAACCTGCCTAGCAACGTATGACAAGACATATGTAACCAACTGTAAAATATTACATTATCTGCCTTTTGTACTTCCTTCTGAAAACCTATATAAGAAACTACCCTACTCCAAGACAGCGCTGGTGCTTTGAGAGCTGGTTCCCATCAGACCTCTAGCATTAAAATAAAGTTGCTTTCTAACACCTCAGGTGCAAAGAGTCTTCATTTGGTTTGATATCAGATTTCTGTAACAGTTTTAGTAGGGTGAAGGAGACCGAAGGTCAGGCTAGGACAGTGTTGGCGAACCAATGGCACGCCTGCTGCAGCTGGCTGTTTTATCGTTGAAAGCACTAAAAGGTTGGTCATCACTGAGCTAGGAGATCCAACACGCATGTTCTCTCACCTAGAGCATCAGAGATCTCCTGAGTTATTGTTATTTATTTTTTACCTCTCTTGAGACAATGGAAGGGTGCAGTGGCCCTAGAGTGCTGTTTAAAATTAAATGGATGGAAGGGAGTGACTTACTTAGCTCCATTGTTTCTAACTATACTACTGGTTTCCAAAATTTCCATTTCCAGAGTGATGTACATGTTAATACAAGGCTCACAATCCAGGAGAAGTGGCTTGGTGGATGGGTTTTACTGACCAGGGGTCTGGTTCTCAGGCTCACAAGTTTAGAGGCTTAAGGTCTTTCCTCCTTTCTCTCTTGTCTCTGGGTCTCTTTTCCTTTCTTCCTTCTTTCTCTTTCTTTCTTTCTTCCTCTTCCTCTTCTCTCTCCCCCCATCCCCTTCCCTGGGGATTGAGTACTGAGCCTTCATAATGAGCTGCATTCCTTTATAAATTTTTAAGCTTTGAGATAGTGTCCCGCTAAGTTGCTAAATTGCCCAAGCTGGGCTCAAACTTACAATCCTCCTGCCTCAGCTTCCCAGAGTGCTGGTATTATAGACAGCTGAGTTAGGTGGAAATATTGTAGGCAGTCAGACAGGGGTAGGCCCTCGAAGGAGTCAGTGAAGATAAGAATACATTACAACTGCGGCTGGAGGCCAGGCCTCAAGATAAAATGGAACGACCACACTTACATACCTCCCTGATGGATAAACAATGTAACTATAATTGATAGTCTAAGTAGGCATCAGTCACTCAGGTGGGTGACCAGGACCTCCTGATTCACCTCTTCCAAAAAAAGGTCCTTGTTCTTTCCATGGGCACTTGTTTTCCCCTTGGATCAATACTACCTAAGCGGCTATTTGTATAGCTTCTTGATTCAGCTTTGGTAATTCATATGTATCTAGGAATCTGTCCATTTCTCCTGCATTTTCCATCTTATTAGAATACAAGTTTTCAAAGTAGGTATAGATGATCTGCTGGATTTCTGCAGGGTCCATTGTGATATCACCCTTTTCATTCTTAATTGAGTGGATTTGAGTCTTTTCTTTCCTTTTTTTAAATAAGGTTGGATAAGGGCTTGTTGATTTTATTTAATCTTTCAAAGAACCAACTCTTTGATTCATTGATTCTTTGTATTTTTTTTTAGTCTCCAGTGTGCTAATTTCTGCTCTGATCTTTATAATTTCCTACCTTGTATGAGCTTTTGGCTTAGCCTGCTCTTCTTTTTCTAGAAGTTTGAGGTTCACCATTGTTTATTTGCATTTGCTCTGTTTTCCTGATAATGGGTATTTACTGCTATAAATTTCCCTCTCAGGAGGGCTTTCATTGTGTCCCATAAGTTTCGGTAGCGGCTACTTATAATCTTACTGATTGATCATAGTTTTTCCCATGTTGTACCCACCTCGTGATTTTGTACCCACCTCATGATTTTGTTCTATGAAATGTCCTTTGAGAAGTGGGCTGATTGGGAACCCACTTTCTGGGTTCCTTCCTGTCTCTCAGGGGCGCCTGTCTCTCTCCCAGTAAAGTTTCTTATTCTTAACCTCGATTGTTCCTTACAATTCATTCTTCGATTTTGGGGAAAACAAACGGCCTATCAGACATCTAGCAGGTTGGGAGTTATATTTCCCTTACATCATTTGGAGGTCCTATGTCACTGGGATTACAGGCATGTGTGCCACCACACCCCGCTTCTTACTTTTACATGCATTTGGGAAAAGCATTTCAGCTCCTGTATATAATTTTACTATCCCAGGATCTCCCTCCCTTTCCAACTTCAAAGTCCACTACAGAAAGCTGCTTTAGTGAGCACGCAGTCGAACAAAGCAAACACGTGCAACTCTGCCAATGCCCGCATCCAGGCCAGGTAATGGGAACCCGAAGCCCCGCCTCCAGCCCTTGCGCTTCCCCGCGTATCTCTAGGTGGGGTCAGACCGAGGCTGGAGGAGGCGCCTCCCGGTCCCGCCCACTGCCCTGCCAGGCTGAGTCTGCAGTGTCCCGCCTTGGGCACCCCGGCCTCGGCCTAGCCCCGGCTGGGAGAATCAGTCAGTCCCTGGGAGGGGAAGGCAGTGGTCCCTGGGTGGGGAAGGCAGTGGTCCCTGGCATTGCCGTGGGAGGGCGGCCCGGGTCCCCGCCCTTTTGGGTTGGGGCAACGGCTCCAGAGCGTCTGACCTCGCAGAAGCGTTCCATTTCTGGCGCTCGCCCTCAATAAGATGGCGCGAGCGGCCTCAGGCGCGGACACGTGACCCGCCCCGCCCCGCGCGCCCCGCTCGGGCGCGGCCGCCGGCGGCGGGCGCGGGAATCATGGCCCGCAGGCCGGCCGGGTGCTGGGCCGCGCTCGGCGCGCTGCTCTGCGGGTGCGCGCTGGCGCTGCGGGGCGGGATGCTGTACCCCCGCGAGAGCCCGTCGCGGGAGCGCAAGGAGCTCGACGGCCTCTGGAGCTTCCGCGCCGACGTCTCCGCCGCCCGGCGCCGCGGCTTCCAGGAGCGGTGGTACCAGCGGCCGCTGCGCGAGGTGCGGAGCCCGGAGCCCCTCCGCTGCACCCCGGGGCTGCCGGCGGGCGGAGGCTGCGCTAACGGGCCGGGCGGCGCGGGGCCGGGAGGGGAGCCGGGCCGCCGCACCGACGGGCCGTCTTGGGCACCCCCGGCTTCGCAGGTCCCCGCGGAGGAGGCGGCTGGGCAGCGCCGCGGGGGCCCTGTGCCGCTGTCCCCACTGCCTGGCCGGTCCCGGCCCGCGTGCACCTCCTGTTTCAGCGCGGCCGCCCAGCGAGCAGCAAAGGAGGAAGTGGAGCGGGGGGAGCGGGTGCGCGGCTGCAGGCCCGGGCACTGTTGGCTCAGCCGGGCCCACGCTAACCCCTGTGGCTGCCGACCTCCTGCCGCTTAGTCGGGGTCTGGCCCTTCCTGCCTCGGGCGGGCTGGGAGGTGGCCCTGGGCTCGCCCTCGTCTTTGGAGAGCTTGGCCCTCGTGCCATGTACCCTGAGGAAGTACTCCTGTGCTGTCTGGCACAAGCGTCCTGGTGTGTGAGCCTGATCGAGTTATGTGACACCCGTTCAGCCATTCCTGATAGCGTGCGTCTCAGGTCAGGGCTTGTGCTAGGTGCCGGGGCTACAGCTGTGCAGGACAGTGGTCCCAGATTGCTAGGTGACCCAGACCTGAGCCCAGCTCTTTTTCCCCTAGTCGGGCCCCACCCTGGACATGCCCGTGCCGTCCAGCTTCAACGACGTGGGCCAAGATGGGCAGCTGCGAAACTTCGTGGGCTGGGTGTGGTACGAACGGGAAGTGATCCTGCCCGAACGATGGACCCAAGATCTGCGCACAAGAGTGGTCCTGAGGATTGGCAGCGCCCACTACTATGCCATCGTGGTCAGTGCAGGAGCAGCAGGTGGCCAAGGGACTGTCATGGCTGCTGAGCGTGTGTAGGGCTGCAGGGGCTCCCTGGCTCCCAGCTGTCACCTGACTGCCTGCCTTCTGGGGTGGCCCTGGGGGTCCCAACACTGGGGTCAGTGTCCTGGGTGTGGGGAAGGGTTGCCTGATCTCCTTGGGAATCCCATCTTGTCAGGCTGGGGAGGCCTCCGGGCCCCTCTCCAGCGCTCTCCCTTCCTCCCCATGTTTCCGGTGTCCGCAGTGGGTGAATGGGGTTCATGTGGCAGAGCACGAGGGCGGCCACCTCCCCTTTGAGGCTGACATCAGCAAGCTGGTCCAGACGGGGCCCCTGACCTCCTGCCGCGTGACCATCGCCATCAACAACACTCTGACCCCGCACACCCTGCCGCCGGGGACCATCCTCTACAAGAGCGATACCTCCAAGTGAGCAGCATCTTGCCACTGGACAGGGACAAGGGGGCCTTAGCAGAGCCCAGGCTCTGGGGCTGGGGAGGTCAGGGAGACCGAGGACCACTGGCCATTGTCCCCCCACCCTAGGTATCCCAAGGGTTACTTTGTCCAGGACATAAACTTTGACTTCTTCAACTACGCGGGACTGCATCGGCCTGTGCTCCTCTACACCACACCTACCGCTTATATCGATGACATCACGGTCACCACAGACGTGGACCAGGACACTGGTGAGGGCTGCCGGCAGGAAGTGTCCTCAGCCAGACCCAGAGTAGCTCTGATCCCTGTTTGGAAAGATCCCCCAGAAAGGAAAAACGCCCTCTGGGCGTGTTGGCCCTCGCAGGCTTCCGTCCACCTAGGAGCTAAACCGGGCGTTGGAGCCCACGGGGCCTCACTGTGAGGAAGTGGGGCCCAGGGGGAAGTGGGGTTTTTCCTGCAGTGCCACAGTCCTTGTGTCGTCTCCCCTCGCTGCACACTGAGCTCAGGAAACAGCCCAGCCCAGCCCAGCTTCGCACCTTAGCGGGGCCCTATCTCAAAATAAATTTCGAAAAGGGTTGGGGACTCAGCTCAGTGTAAAGGCCCTGGGTTCCGCCCCAGTGTCAGAAAGTAGGAAAGAAGGAAACAAGCATTGTCGGCTGGGGGGTTGGGGCCTGAGGGGACTCCGGTGGCTGCAGGGTGACCCAGGTCACGACCCTCCCTCAGCCCTGATCTCGTCTCCCGCAGGGCTGGTGAGTTACCAGATTGTCACCCAGGGCAGCGAACACTTCGAGCTGCAAGTGCGACTCCTGGATGCGGAGGGCAACGTCGTGGCCCAGGGGACAGGAGGCGGGGGCCAGCTGCAGGTGCCCAATGCCCACCTCTGGTGGCCGTACCTGATGCACGAGAACCCTGCCTATCTGTACTCACTGGAGGTAATGGTGGCTCAGGCCCGGGACTGAGGGAGGCCTTTTGCCCTCTCTGGTGGCCCAGGACAGACAGGGAGATGGGCAGGGTCCCTGGTTTTCTTAATTTCCCGCCCTTGATGGGAAGGCCCAGCTTTGAAGAGCAGGCCCAAGGGCACAGCGCTAGGGACTGAGATTTCTGTGTCTCTGCTTGCAGCCCCGAAGGTGGGTCACAAGGGTGGTGTCATAAGGGTCCTTCCCAGCTGGCTGTGGTGTAGGGGGACTCACTTGGGAGGCTGAGGCAGGAGGATCGCTTGAACCTAGATGTTCGAGGCCAGCCTGGGCAACATAGCGAGCCCTTACCTGAAAAAAGCAAAAAAAGAGGAGGGGCTCCTTCCTGCTGGGGGGCAGCCTGGGTGGGCTCAGGCCTGTCACTTGGGCTCTATGGCTCTCATAGGTGAGGATGACCGCACAGACAGTGATGGGGCCCACGGCCGACTTCTACACGCTCCCTGTCGGGATTCGCACTGTGACTGTCACGGAGTCTCAGTTCCTCATCAACAGGAAGCCGTTCTACTTCCATGGCGTCAACAAGCACGAGGATTCAGATGTGAGTTGGGGCTCCTGAGCCCCTGTGTGGGACGTTCCTGGTCATTTCCTTTCACCTTCCCCTCGCACCTGAAGCCACTGAGCACAGCTTGGCACATGTAAGCAAACTGCACCAAATAGTAAGCCTGATGTAGTGGTCTATAGCTGTAATCCCAGCATTCTGGGAGGCTGAGGCAGGAGGATCACAAGGTTAAACTCAGCCTGGGCAACTTAGTGATTTAGTGAGACCCTATCTTAAAATAAAAAATTAAAAAAAGGCTGGGGACGTAGCTCAGTGCAAAGGCCCTGGGTTCAGTCCTATACGGTAAAGGCCTGCGCGCAGGCTGGACGGCGGGTGGTGGGGTGCAGCTGCCTCCGTGGTGGGCAGGGCTCACTCTGCTCCGCACCCCAGATCCGAGGCAAGGGCTTTGACTGGGCGCTGCTGATGAAGGACTTCAACCTGCTCCGCTGGCTGGGGGCCAACTCCTTCCGCACCAGCCACTACCCCTACGCGGAGGAGGTGATGCAGCTCTGCGACCGCTACGGGATCGTGGTCATTGACGAGTGTCCCGGGGTGGGCATCGTGCTGGTGTGAGTGCCCGCTGCCCACGCTGCCTGGCCCGCCCAGCCCTGGGGACAGTGACAACGGTGACAGGACTCCCTCTCCTCCCCGCCCGCCCACAGCGAGAGCTACGGCAACGAGTCGCTGCAGCACCACCTGCAGGTGATGGAGGAGCTGGTGCGGCGTGACAAGAACCACCCGGCCGTGGTGATGTGGTCTGTGGCCAACGAGCCCTCTTCCTACCTGCAGCCCGCTGGGTACTACTTCAAGTGAGTGCCCTGTGCACCCTTGGTCCTGGCCTGGCCAGGGCAGCAGCTAGGAGCTGGCAGAGGTGGCTCTTGCTGGGGTGGCGTGTGCTGGGGGTCAGGCAGTGTCCCCTGGCCCTGGGCCCGAGGGCCGCCCGTACCGTTGGTTCGGGGAAACGAATATCTACCCACCCAGGTGGGGACTTCTCCTTGGCGAGGCCCTCTCTGTCTTTTTCACACCTGAATGAATCCAGAGTTAATCTGAGGATGCATCTAACTTCCTATTTAAAAAAAAAGAAAAATTAAAGACAGCAGGACCTGTCATCCCAGCACACTGGGAGGCCGAGGCAAGAGGGTCACAAGTGGGAGCCCAGCCTGGGCAATTTAGAGAGACCTTGTCTCAAGATAGAAAAGGGCTGGAGATGTAGCTCAGTGGGAAGGCCCTGGCTTCAATCCCAGCCCTGCCCCTCCCCCAAACACCCCAGTGAATGAGAGGGCCCTGCACTGTGGAGGCCTTGGCTAGGTCTCCCGGTCAGGCCCTGACCCCTGGTCCCTGCCAGGAGTCTCCTCCCCCCTTCTCCTCGGTCTGCCGCTTCCTCAGCTGACTGCTTGAAGTGCTGTCCCCTTCTGTCTCCCAGGCCTGCTGCCTGCTGCAGCCCCTCCCTAATTCCCACTGCCATTTGTCCTGCATCTGCAGCGTCACCTGCGCCATCTCTGACTGAGCCTTCTGTCCCCTCCTGAGTACCAGCATAGTGCAGCCTGCCTAGCAGCACAGCAGTTTGCCATGTTAATGTCCCTTTCTGATCCACCCCATCCTTCCCAGCCTTGGGGAGCTTTGTCAGCCATTTAGAACTTAGTTTTTTATCTATTTTGAGACAGGGTCTTGCTAAGTTGCTAAATGACCCAGTCTAGGCTCCAACTTGGGATCTTCCTGCCTCAGCCTCCAGAGTGCAGGGATTAAAGCCGCTCTGTGGACAGGAGAGCAGGTTTTGGGGGAACCTGGGAGGGAGAGGACACCAGTAGGTCGAGAGCCCCACCTGCTGATGGAGCCGTGTCTTCTGCCCCCTGTGACAGGACGGTGATTGCCCACACCAAAGCCTTGGACCCCTCCCGGCCGGTGACCTTTGTGACCAACTCCAACTACGCGGCAGACCTGGGGGTGAGCTGGGGTCCCCGCTGCTTCTGTCCCCCCAGGCCTGTCCTTCAGTCCCGGTGGTGCTGCCAGTGCAACTTGGGGGGACGCGGCGGGCCGTGCTCTGTCCACAGTGCTCTCCGGGCTGATGATGGGCGGCGACAGCCCCCGGTGGGCGGGCGGCTTCCAGACCCAGGGCGGCTGTCGCAGTGGGGATGGACGCCGTCGTCTGTTCACACTCAGCACCTGCACCTCAGCTTAGTAAGTCCCTAGGACACCAGGGGCCTAAAGGCACAGAGAGCTTACCCGCCCGGTGTTTGTGAAAGCCGCTGATCACCAGGATCACTGAGCGAACTCTTCGGAGTCCAGAGCTCTGGAGTCTGCGGTTCGGCTTCAGTGAGTCCCGGCAGGAGCCTGAGTTAAAAGCCCCAGTGAGTCCAGTGATGAAGCAGCTGTGGGGACCACGATGAGATGCAGCTGGCCCTAGCACAGCTGGCTGCACCACGCAGCCCCTCGAGGCCCCAGGGCTCCCTGCCTGGCCTCAGCAGGAGTTGAGCCGAAGCTGCAAACAGCAGCAAGAATATACTTCAGCTGGGAGCTGAAGGGCAGAAATGAAGAAGCAGCGCAACAGAGAACGGGCTCGGTAAGAATGGAGGACAAACCAGCACAAAAGCAAATGGAGAGCCAGGCGTGGTGTCGCATGCCTGTGATCCCAGCACTCCAGGAAGCTGAGGCAGGAGGATCGAGAGTACTGAAGAACAAATTGCGAAGCCAGCATTTTAGTTTTAACATGGATGGAGAAAGCCTCGCACAACACCCCCGTGAAGAAGCATGGTGGGTGGGCTGGAACCACAGTGTGGCACGAGGCGGCCTGCGACGTGTGGAGCCTGGTCTCCCCGGGACCTGCTGGATTCACCTGATCTGTGATCACCGACCTCCCCAGCTTTCTTCTGCCCACGTCCTTCTGCCACCAGCCCCGGAAGGGGCTGTGGTTGTGGGGACTGCCAAAGCGCACCGTGATGCAGCTGCTCTGGCGCCCTCCCAGCCTTCGCTCCTCACGGGCTCATGGTTCTCGCGCAGGTCCCGTATGTGGACGTGATCTGCGTGAATAGCTACTACTCCTGGTACCACGACTATGGGCATCTGGAGGTGATCGAGCTGCAGCTGCAGACGCAGTTCGAGAGCTGGCACCGCGCCTACCGGAAGCCGATCATCCAGAGCGAGTACGGGGCCGAGACCATCGCGGGGCTGCATGAGGTGAGCAGCGGGGCACTTCTGCTTCCGATCAGTCCCTGGCTCTCCCGGCTTCCCTCCCACCCGGGTGCCTGCTGCTGCCCCAGGGCAGGGTCTGGCTCTGCTGGCCTGCTTGGTCCTTAGGGGCCTCGTTTGCAGAAGCCTCCCACCAACTCCAGGAGGGCAATGGTTTTTTTTTTGTGTGTGTGTGTTTCTTTTTGCAATACTGGATATTGAACCTAGGTCCCTCAAACTGAGCTACATCCCCAGCCCTTTTCATTTTTTATTTTTTCAAGATGGGATCTTGCTATGTAGTTTAGGCTGGCCTTGAACTCACTTTGTAGCCCAGGCTGGCCTTGAATTTGCAGTGATCCTCCTGCCTCAACCTCCCGAGTGCTGGGATTACAGGCATGTGCCAGCATGGCTCGGCCCCCCAGCCCTTTTTTTTTTTTGGTACCAGGAATCGAACTCAGGACCTTGCACGCGCCAGGCAGTCGCTGTGCCGCTGAGCTATATCCCCAGCTCCCTCCGCTGGCACTTTTTAGAAGTTTTAAATTATTTTATTTTGAGACAGGGTCTCACTGAGTTGCCCAGGCTGGGCTCAAATTTGTGATCCTCTTGCCTCAGCCACCCAGATTACTGAGATTATGGTTGTGCGCCTGCCTTTCATCAAATTGTTCACATTAAATATGTACAGTTTGTTGTATGGCAGTGTGTGACTGCTCAACCAGACTCTGGGCCGCAGGAGGGAATGAGTCGCATCTGTGTTGCTTCCTGTACACTCAGCAGGGCCCCCCACAGCCAGTGTATTTATCAAGGGAACATGTAAATCTTGGAGCAAGGCTTAGTCAGTGTTTTGTTCATTTCCTCCCTAAAGATTTGCTTTGTCTTGTGGGGTTTTCTTTCACGTGGATTTTTTCTTTTTCTCTTCTTTTTCTTTTGCAGTACTGGGCATTGACCCTGGGGCTTTTGCACGGAGCTCCATCCCCAGTCCTTTCTTATTTTTTATTTTGAGATAGGGTCTTGCTAAGTTGCCGAGTTGCCCAGGCTGGGCTCAAACTTGGCATCGTCCTGCTTCAGCCTCCCAGAGTGCTGGGATCCCAGGTGTGTGCCACCACACTCGGCTTCGTGTGGATTCCTGAGCTGTAGCCAGTCCCTCATCCCACCCAGCCCCTTCCCACTCAGCTGTCACCACTCTGACTCTGGGCGGATGTACGCTTCTTCCCGTGCGCCCCTTTGTGTGAACAGCCACCCACAGCACACTTCACAAACGCCTCGCTTAACGACCTGCCTATTTAACGACTATTGGGATTTATGGCCCCGCTGCCCAGACTCACAAACCGTCTTCTTGGGTTTTTTGGGTACAGTTCTGAACATCATGTTTATAGCACCTCAGTGTCTTTTTTTGTACATATATGAAGGTGGTTTGGTTTTGTTTGGTTTGCCTCAATACCCAAAAAATACCTGGTTCGCCTGTTGCGATGCAGAAGGCAGCGATCGGGAGCCCGATCTTGAGAGCTGCCGGTCACCTGAGGTATGGGCAGAACCGCCGTGCAGAGGGCCAGACAGGTTTACCGGTGCACTTTTTTTTTTTTTTTTTTTAATGTGGGTACCGGGAGTCGAACTCGGGACCTCGCGCTTGCCAGCAGGCGCTTATGCCGCTGAGCTGTATCACCAGCCCTACCGGTGTGCTTTTGACTGGGCTCACTCGTCAGGACCATTTGCTTCCACCTTATGAGGTGATAATAAAATGGGTTCAGCTGGAGGTAAACAAATTCTCAGCAGCAAACTCTTCAGAAGCGATGTTACCTTTGCAGACTTTCTGGTGTGTAGAAATGCCTCACTCACGTGAGTGCACGTATTCTCTCAGGGTCCTACGTACACTTCCAAACCACAGGCAACAATGGAACAGTTAATTATCACTGCTTTTCTTGGCTCTGTGATTGTTTCGTGTGTTTACGTTTTGTCTTACACTCGTAGCTGCTGCGCTCCTTCACTACATGCCTACTTTATGTGTCTGTCCTCCCAGCTATTTACTGCAGACGCAGACAGAGCAGGGCTCCATGAATGCCGGTTTCACTGTCAAGGATATTTGGCATTTCCAGTGAGTTTCACATAGAGTCAAGCAGGTTCTGTGATATCTTATTAGTAGTATTTTAGTTTCGTTGGTCCCTTACAGTGACCTGCAGAAGCTCCTTCATGAATGAGCCAGAATTGCACATTCAAAACACAGCTCCCAGCAGTACCAACTCTGCGATCGGTATCATCTTGAAGAATTCACAGAGCCTGTAAGATGCAAGAAAGGGCCCATGAGGATATACAGGAATAGATGCTTTATCGATTTGCTAAAGATCATATCTAGATTGCATCTGTTTTGCAGTCCTGATTCTTTTTTTTCTTCCCCCTTTGGGAACTGGGAATTGAACTCGGGACCTCACGCTTGCCAGGCAGGCGCCGTGCCGCTGAGCTGTGTCCCCGGCCCCTGCAGTTCTGATTCTTGATGAGCCTTTTCTATGTCATTGCTGTACCATAAGAGATCCTGGATTTTCTGAATGATTTTCATCTGTGTCTTCTCTGACATTTGAAGGATCAATGTCGCCTGAACCTAGCTGATGTGATTTGTTAGTGGCTGCTATATTTTATTTTAAAGGTTACTGGAGACCATGTGTTCTTAAGAAAAATCATTTTCATCGAACTCTTTTGATTATATATATATATACATATATATATATATACAGATATCCCTCATTTAACGACCTACCTGTTTTAATGGCTGTTCAGACTTACAACCCATCTTTTATTTTTGTACAGTTCTGTACATCTTGCTGATAGACTCAATGTCTTTCTTTGTACAGTGCACCTTGTTTATACAGTGTTGTAATTTTTGCTGATTACGGTACAGTAGCATCAACTTACGTTCCGTTATACGGTAAAGTACTGCATGTAAGAGTTATGCAGATAAAAGCAAAAGTGATCAAGTTGGAGTTTATTTTGACCATTTCTTTGTTCTGAATATCGTACATACTATCTACAGTTCCTCACTTAGGGCCAGTTCATTTAACGATCTAGTCGCAGGAATGGAACTCGGTTGTCAAGTGAGGACTGTCTGTACTGTATTGTCACATTCACCTTACTTACCCAGAATGCTGCATCTCCTGACTAGTGAAGTAGGGGACATAGCCATGGATAAATATATTTGTGCTCCCCCTTGAAAAGGTAGCAGACTCTGAATGGTTAACAAACTGTCTGATGGAAATATTCCCTGTCTGCACTGTCCACAGTGACAGTGACTAGCTGGCCACGTGAGGCTACTGAGGGCGTGAAGTGTGACTGAGTTAACTTCCTTTTAGTCTTGAATTTAAACAGCCACATGTTGGGCCGGTGAGGTGGCTCAGCGGCATAAGCGCCTGCCTGGCAAGCGCGAGGGCCCGAGTTCGACTCCCGGAACCCACATACGAAAAAAGGGGCCGGTGATATCGCTCAGCGGCACGGGCGCCTGCTGGCGCGTGAGGTCCTGAGGTCAACCCCGGTACCCACAAAAAAAATAAAATAAACAGCCACATGTGACAAGTAGCTGTTGTAGCCAACGTGCAGGTCCATTTCCATTAAAAGCAAGAAAATTTCCATCCCGCCCTGTCTCAGTTTCAACTGCAGAACTGGATCAAAACGCGCCTTCATTGTGCAGGGGCATTTCCAGTGCATCTCCTGGGACGTTTCAGTCCTTCTCATTGGAAAGGAGTTGAAACCAGCAGGGCTTTGTTCTCCCTGCCCTGACTGAAACGCCACACTGCTGGTTCAGTCTTCCTGCGCACAGGACAGCCTCGGAAGGCGGGCTGCTCGCCGTTCTCATTGATCCCTTGCCTCAGCGCCTGTCCGCAGAGACGCGAGGGGAGCTGCCGAGCGGATAGGAACGGATAGACGCGCTCCCCGGCAGCTCCTCCCGGACCTCGGGCGAGTTCAATCTGAGTCACACCAGTCCTCAAATTACGCACGAGCAGCTACCTGAAACCTGAGGCGAAGACAAGTTTTTACTCAGTGTAATTTAGCTTTAAGACTGGAGAGAGATGGGAGAATAAGATAAAGAAGTATCAAACTGGTCTGTAAATAAAAGTTACTAATTAAGGTTTTTTCAAAAACTTCTTTTACCCCGGGTTACACCATACTCTGGCTTTCTCTCTGCAGTACCACAGCAAGCCCCGCAGTCCCCGCAGCCCACTGTGAGGCCAGATACTTTGGTCATCGTCAAGTGGATCGTTATTTTTAATCTAACACGCACAGTTCTGCCAGTTTTGACTCCAGTTCTCTCCACCTTGGACCCCAGGACCCACCTCTGATGTTCAGCGAGGAGTACCAGAAAAGTCTGCTAGCGCGGTATCACGCGGTTCTGGATGAAAAACGCAAAGAATACGTGGTTGGAGAGCTCATCTGGAATTTTGCCGATTTCATGACTAACCAGAGTAAGTGGCAGTGTAGCTTGGGGATCCTACAGTTGCTGAGCTTTTTGGGTTGGCTTTTCAGTTCTGGGCATCTGGTTGTAAAAATACTTGAAACCAAAGGTTTAGAAAATGGTTTAAGGGCCGGTGAGATGGCTCAGTGGCTTAAGCGCCTGCCCGGCAAGCGTGAGGGCCCGAGTTCGACTCCCGGATCCCACATACGAAAAAGGGGCCGGTGATATCGCTCAGCGGCACAGGCGCCTGCTGGTGCGTGAGGTCCTGAGGTCGACCCCCCGGTACCCACAAAAAAAAAAAAAAATGGTTTAAGCAATGTAGGTCGCGTAGAGAATTTCCCAGAAAAAGCTGTGCTTCACAACAGCAAAGCAGTCATGCTTCCCAAATTATTTTATGGTAAAAAAGCTAATGGGGAAAAAAAAAAAAAAAAAAAAAAAGCTAATGGGAGCTGGGGGTGGTGGCTGGCACACACCTGTGATCCCAGCACTCGGGAAGCTGAGGCAGGAAGATGGAGTTCGGGCCAGCGTGGGCGACACAGCAAGCTCGAGGCCGGCCTGGGCGACCTAGTGGGAGCCTGTCTGTAGCGAATGAGTCTCCTGTCCCGAGGCACGAACGGCTGGCTCGCCTGGGTCTGTGTCACAAGAGTGAAGGACAGTGGGACCGCAGACTAGACTCGAGAGACAGCCGCTATCCAGAGTAGGGTGCAGCGCCTGAGAAACGTCAGATACTGCCGTCTGTTCTGTGTTGCTGAGTTTAAAAAGCAGGCTCGCTAAAAGCACATAAGTTCCAGAGCCGTCAGTGTGGGAGTGTTTAGAAGTCTTCTGAAGTGGGGACAGTGAGAGTCGCTCTAGTTAAGCTCCAACGGAGTGTTTCCTGCTTTCTACACTTCTGGATTTCTAGCTTTTTTTTTTCTTTCTTTCTTCCTGGTACTAAGGATTGAGCCCAGAGCCTTCACACTGAGCTATATCCCCAACCCTTTTTAAATTTTGAAACGGTCTTCCCTAATTTGCCCAGGCTAGGCCCGAACTTGTGATCCTCCTGCCTCAGCCTCTCAGAAGGCTGGGATAACAAGCATTCACATCTGGTTCAAGATTTCTAGTTTCTTGGCTTACCATGGATTTAGGTCCCTGGTTACTTAGGGTGGCAGTTTCAGGGAGTGGAGGAGGATAGCATGGGAATTCTAATATATTATTTATGGGGAAAGACAGGCCAGGTTGAGAGGTTAAAGTGCCAATTACAAATTTGAATGGAAAAGGGATAAATGAACAAAAAAAGACTAGGTGGGAAGGAAGAAGTAAAGAGAAAACAGAATGAGGATGAGAACCTCACCTCTGCTTAGCAAGTAGGATTAATAGCGTCTGGAAATACCCTGGGCAGTTACGTGGCTGTATAGTGAGAAATGAGCCTCGTGGCCCTGGGCACTGGGACTGGCGAGGTGGGACAGTACCAGTCACCGTTAGGATTTCCCGGGATGAAATGCTTCAGACTCCTGAGCTCAAGCACTCTGCCCCACTGTCAGGAGGACCGGGGACAAGCACACGCCACCGTGCCTGGCTGAAGGTAGTCGTCAGCCTTTTGGTAGGAAAATGCTCCTTGCCTTTTACCCTTTCCGTTTAGCTGTGGTTTCTCCAAGGGTGGTGGGAGAGTGTGCCAGCTTTGCCCTGGCAGAGCAACTGCGAGTAGTGGTGGGAGCCTTGTGGGACGCCGGCTCCAGGGCCTTCGGAAGTCCCCTGTGGGTCCCACGGAGACAGCACTCACTGGGCCGCACCCTCTTCCAGGGTAACTGCCCCACCCCTGTCATCAGGCAGCTGGGCACCCATTTCTTAAACCTTATTTGCAACTAAAAGATAAATTTTTAAATTTTACCCCTGCGGGGTGTGGTGGTGCACAGCTATAATCTCAGTACTCAGGAGGCTGAGGCAGGAGGATCAGCATGACTTTGAGGCGGGCCTGGGCTCCATAGTGACTTCAAGGCCAGTCTGGGCTGCACAGTGAGACCGTCTCAAAAAACCAAAATAAATAAATTTATTTATTTTACCCCCTAGCAGACTGGAAATTAACACACCGGGAAGTGGTATTTAAATACTTTTAACAGGGGCCGGTGAGATGGCTCAGCGGTGTAAGCGCCTGCCTGGCAAGCGCGAGGGCCCGAGTTCGACTCCCGGAACCCACATAGGAAAAAGGGGCCGGTGATATTGCTCAGCGGCACGGGCACCTGCTGGTGCTCGAGGTCCTGAGGTCGACCCCCGGTACCTACAAAAAAAAAAAAATAATAATAAAATAAATACTTCAACATGTAAGATATTAGTCACTTCAAGCTGGGTGTGGTGGTGCATGCCCACAATCCAGTGAGGCTGGGGGAGGACGATCACAAGTTTGAGCTCCACCTGGGCAATTTAGTGAGACCTTGTCTCAAAAATTAAAAAGGTGTGTGGGGGCGGGAATACAGTTCATTGGGAAAGCCCCGAGTTCAGTCTCTGGTACTGGGGGAAGGGGGAATTACTTCAGAGAGCCAGCAGCCCTGAACGCTGAGCGGACACTTGCGTTTAGTGCCCAAGTTGGCCCCAGTGTGGCCCCAGGTTGTCACTTCAGTCATGCAATGGGATGATCTCCTCCTTCCGCCGTGTTTTTCAGCGCCGCAGAGAGTCCTAGGGAATAAGAAGGGGATCTTCACTCGCCAGAGGCAGCCGAAGAGCGCGGCCTTCCTGCTGCGAGACCGGTACTGGCGGCTGGCCAACGAGACCTGGGGCCCCGGCGCAGGGCCGAGGGCGCTGTGTCTGCAGAACAGCCCACTCACCGTGTGAGCCGGACCACCTCTGTCGCCACACAGCTTCGGCCACCCTGAGCGCAGGTGCCGCCCGGATCGCTCGTGGCAGCAGACATTTCAGGTTTGGACTCTGGTGATGTGCTAGAAGCAGGTGTTACAGGTGACAATAAAGCTTTTCTATTACCAGAATAAAGAGTTGGCAATGAGTGACTGCCCTTCAGCCGAATGCGTGGCTCTGCTGAAAAGCACAGGAGGGCATTTTTGTGCGTGAGGCTGTCCTCTTGGCCTTACCTGTGTAGACTTGCGCACCGCGGGCCACCGTGCTCACCAGGAGACTGCCCGCTGGTGAACGCACGAGGAGCCCAGGCCCCTCGCGCTGACTTCGTCTCACTGCAGTAACTGGCGGCTGCTTGCCAGGGTCAGCAGCCGGGCGGGCCAGTGAGCGTGAGGCAGGTGTCAGCACTGGACTGGGCGCTCAGCAGTGACCACTTCTCCTAAGACGTGTTCCGGCCTCAGCCACGTTCCAGCCGACCAACAGGTGCAAGGAGGCCAAGGCCACCGGGTGTGAGGACACCGCTTCAGACAGGTGGGGCCTGTACACGAGCATGCCTCTGCTTGCACTCCACCGGCCTGCGCCAGAACAGTCTCTCCTCGAGGCCTCGCCCCTCCTCCCACGGGCTCCACTGCGGGGAGTGCCGTTGGTGTTCCTGAGAGTCAAGCGTCCATCAGGCTTGGCTCAAGGCCCAGATGCCTCGGAAAGCACCGCTCTCAGGGCCCACTTGCGTGGAGGACAGCGAGCGGGTGCAGCTCTGGTGACAACGCCGTTCACTGCGCTTACATTTATCTCCAGGCCCCAACACATCTCACCTTAGATCTTCCTTTCCAGGCGCCAGGAAAGGAAAGAGGAAGGATAATTTTGCCTAATCTTATTAGGAATCTTAAAACTTTTTTTATAAGTGAGAGTACAGTCAGTTCAAATAGTAAGTTAGGAATTCTAGGGGCGCCATGTGTTGTGTTACTGCTGAACTCTTAAGTTCTTCAAAGTAATCAAGTATTGTGTGCAGTGTAATGTCAAATAGGCCAGGCACAGCGGTGTACCCCTGTAATACCAGCACTTGAAGGCTGAAGCAGGAGGATCGCTGTGAGTTCGAGGCCAGCATGGGTGACATAGTTCAAGGCAAGCCTGGACTATATAGTGAGACCCTGTCTCAAAAAAACCAAAAATAGGGCCGGTGAGATGGCTCAGCGGCTTAAGCGCCTGCCCGGCAAGCGCGAGGGCCCGAGTTCGACTCCCGGATCCCACATACGAAAAAGGGGCCGGTGATATCGCTCAGCGGCACGGGCGCCTGTTGGCGCGCGAGGTCCTGAGGTCGACCCCCCGGTACCCACAAAAAAAAAAAAAAAAAAAAAAAAAACCAAAAATAGAAATTAATGTCAAAGAATATATAATGCTCTTTAGTTGGCAAACGTTAAAAATATTAAAGGTGGGCCGGTGAGACGGCTCAACGGCGTAAGCGCCTCCCTGGCAAGCGCCAGGGCCCGAGTTCAACTCCCGGAACCCACATACGAGAAAAGGGCCGGTGATATCGCTCGGCGGCATGGGCGCCTGCTGGCACATGAGGTCCTGAGGTCGACCCCGGGTACCCACAAAAAAAAAAAAAAAAAAAAAATTAAAGGTAACAGAAACAAATGTTTTACAAATTAGGAATAAAGTCCATATCGTAGGCCCTAAGGTTCCAGCATAGAGTACATTTGCTCTATTCCATGAAGCAGAGATTCATCTTTAGAGGACCGTAGGAAAGCAGTACTCAAGACAAAGGAAAGCCATGGGGAAACATCTGCTTAGGACATTCAGTGTGAGCAGTAACACCTGTCATCCATCCTCGACCGCCACACATCTGATAAACCCACAGGAACTCCCAGAACTACATACAGTCCCTGAGAAATCCGTGTCTGCTGTAAGTCACACATGGTTGAAAAGGAAAAGACCCACCCTGTAGGGGTGAGACCACAGTATCGACTTCAAGCGTACTTCAGAGGTTCTTAGGGAATCCAAAAAGACTTCATTTCAGCTTTTTTTTTTTAAAAACTTAAACACTTCAACATAGGAATGATGGCAGCACAACTTCCACAGGTAACGTCTACATTTATTTTATACCAAAAAAGTTATGTGCAACAAATAAACATTCTTACATATTTACATTGTTTTTGTTTACCAGTTAGCAAAACGGTATCCTAAATCTCTGATAAAGAATATTTCTATCTATATTAAAGGGGAAATCTGCCCAGTGAACTCCATTTTAAATGAACGTTTACTCAGGAGCTTAAAGCACTAATAAATATTTTTGATGGAACGCACTATAGAGATCATACACCTAATACTTAGGCCATGCTCAATACAGTTTGGTAACAAAACATTTCACCTTTTCTGGGCTAATTTGTCCAGAAGATGTTTAACCAAGTAGCTGGGACTCCTACCCTTGCCCTTTTGTTCTACTGAAGGGTGGTTCTCACAAATTAGGATTCATAAGCGCTGCCCACAATGTCTAAGTAGAAACGTTTCGCCAATACTCACGTGCTGGAGGACAGCAAAGGCCAAAGGTCACATATTGGGCACAGCTCTCCCAACAGGTACAGGGAAAGACAGTGGGGCTCTTTGTTGGCGCTTGTCCAGCACTGATTTTTCAGAGGAGCTCACCTGTCAGCGTTCACTGGCATCAGGCAGAGCAGCCCACTAGTTACGAAGCAGTTGCTCAAGATGTCTGCACTATTTGAAGGATAGTCTTTCGAAAATAAATATAAATGAAAAACAAGCAAAAGCCAACAAAGAGTCTAGTAGGTCCAAAGATCCTTTGTACCAAACGAAAAATCTTTGTCTCTTTGTATGAAAATAGTCAATGCTTTTAGCATTCTTTAAAAATAATGAATTTAAGGAGAGGCTACGTAGATCAAGTCGGTGTGATTCCTGGCACACAGCTAGTTAAACCTGAGTTATTTTAAAAGTTTACCCTCACTGACATCAACTAGCTGCGATAAAAACCAAATGAAATCCTCCAAACCACCTAGACTCCCTAGAGGTTACCTAACCACAACTTCTATTTCAAGTATTTACAACTTAAGTAAATACAAAGCTTAACTTGTTGCAAACCACTTCAGAAACGTGAAGCTCGGAATTACTGCTAAGACCAATTTCCCCTCAAGCTGTTCTTCAACACTGGTGGCTAGCAATGCTGCGATGTTTAAACATTCAGTCTGAAAGAGTCTAACAGTCTGCAAGTCTTATAGCATAGGTGTTTCCCCCTCTTCCGGTGGAATCGGAGGTGCAGGGGGAGCCTACATTCCTCCAGGGCAAAAGAGCAAGCACAGAGCAGCGGCAAGGTTTTCTGTTGCTTACTGAGATACTGGCGTTTCGGGAAGTGCTATTACTTCAGGCAGCACCTGTTCATCTCTCAGTGAGAAAAAGGGTATGAATTCTACTGGGTCACAGGAATGTGACAAAAATTTTTATATAACTGAAACAGTGGTTCCCCCAAGGCTTAGGAAAGCAAAGGAAAAATCTGAAGGGTATGGCTGAACATTTCTATGTATTTTCTCATGTAAGAGTTGTAGATATTTGCAAGAATGCAACATCAAGACAAGCTTTAACTATACTCTGCTGATTAATACAAAGTACGATGAAAGAACATTTGAAATTGGGACATGGGGAACTTGTTTAGCACAATCGTGATGTATATAAAATCACAGCAGTTTCCATTGTTAAGCCATTTCCACTCTAGTTAGAACCAGTCAACTGTCTCGGTAGAACTGGGTGCTGGGCTACAAGATGACCTTACTGTACAGTTCTCAAACACGGGGACTTGTCTCTCCACAAACACCAGACCTTCAGTGCTTTCTAGAGTTCTTTAACTACTTAAGAACACAAGAACAATACATACAGAGTAAGACAGGCATTGAAATATTCACATTCATGGGAAAACATAAGCCTCAATGAAATCTGAATTAAGCTATCTTTTAGAAACTGGTTAAAACCCATTAAAAATTCATGACAATTCAGATTTTATACCTGCCGTGGGCCACAAGACCTACAATGTGTCAATTATATGACAGTTGGTTGTAAACTACGGAATAACTGCTGGCTCTACAGGTTTTAGTTTATAGAGCAGAGCCTGTCTCCTCCCTTCAAAAAGAAGGCAAATAAAGCACTCAAAAGTTACCAATCTAATTGATTATTTTTAACATAATGATTGATTGGAAGCAAAATCACTGCTACCACTTCTCAATCTAAGGAATAAAATGATCACAGAGAACCTTTTTGGAGAGTGCAAATTTTCTGCTTCATAGGAAGAAAGGACACTTCTGCCCGAGTTCAACACACAAAATATTTGGTTTGAGATTTAAGACAGAAGGCACTTTTAACATTCCGAAAGAAGATGTTAACCATAGAAACATACCGTCACAATTTCATTTGGGTTTATTCAAATCTCCTCAAAAAGTCCGTACTGCCAGAAACAGCAGTGACAGCATGTCTGCATTTCACCTTCAGATACTTCTACTGCTAGGACTTCTCCCGATTGAACAAACTGAGCAGCACGTCAGCCCTGAAATTTACAGACCCAATATTTGATTCTAAAACAATTGCTAACAATCCTTAGTGCAGAAAGAAACAATTAGGGAAAACACTATGGAGGTACCAGAGAGCAATCCTACCTACTCAGGCGACTGGGCTTATACTGGGTATTATCATAATACTGTTTGGTTGAGTGGCACCGATATCAAGGAAAAATATCTGCATTGAAAATTCAACTACTGTAAGAGCCTTTACCTAAAAATGCCATATTGATATTTCCAGTTATTTTCCCCCGAAGAATATACCAGTTTTCCCAACTTCAGTGTCCTGAAGTTCTCGGACTCCTTCTGTAAGGTTGCAACTGATCCAGTTTTATGACCAGACCCAAACTTGTCTTGGACATTCAAATACCGTATCCTCCTTTTAGAACAAGGAGATGAGAGGGAACCCACCCCCCTATTGGTTCTGCTGTTTATGCTGCACCCATGGCTGCCAGTTCTTCTCACAAGATGCTCCGTATGGGCTATTTTCACTATTTCATCAGTCAGCATCGAGCTGATCATTCCTCATTGCTACACTTCACCTAAACTGTACAGTAAGTTCTGCAGAGATGGATCCAATATTTCTACCTGTATGTACAAATATCACATAAATGGATTCTAGTTGAATCTACATGTTTCAATCCATCAGCTAAGAACATATAACATATTGTAAACATGGCAATATTTAATAGTTATCTATTCTAAAATATTTTCATGTCATGATCACATTTGTTATACCTGAAATTGAATCATATACATTAAAGAATTACTAGCAATGGTTGCTCACTGAGGAAAGGGGGCTAGGGGTACATTTTATTATATCAGAAACATCTTCAAGGTAAAGTTAAAGCTTGTCTTTGATTGGCTTGGCGTATCCTTTTTTGTGTCCATATTTAAAATGAAGATTGACACAGAAAATAGCTAGGGCCCCTTCTAATTTACAGTATTTTAAAAAATCAGTTTAAGATTCTTAGGGAAAGTGTCTGTTGTGAAAAATTAAAACCAAAACTGTTGCGAAATAAACTTAATGAAGAAAGGGATTTCAGACTGTCAGGAAGAGTTCGTCAGGCGGTCAGTCCTGCTTGGGCTGCAGCTGTCGTTTCCAGGCCTCATTCAAGTAAACTAGTCGTTTGTAGTTGATGATAAGGAGAATGAAGTTCAGCACATACGTAGCGACGCAGATGATGCAAAACTCCTTCAGCACAAAGTACAGAATGTAGGCCAGGTACAAAGACCCCACGACAGACACGATGGAAGATGTCATGAGGATTAAAGCTGCAACTGCACTTGCTGTCATGCCTGCAAGAGAAAGAGACGCTTGGCTCAATCGGGCCTCGACACTGGAGAGAACTTCTGTGGTTTGCTGCAGTGCATGAATACTGATCTTACCGCAAAACTAGGAAATTTGAGAACAAAAACTACGTATCTATGTTGTTAAGGTTATGCAGGTTGGCTTCGCAGATCAGACACTGATTTTACAGCTGCAATGCTTTTTTATCAGTATTTCACGTGAAATATTGCTTACTTCATAAGTGAGCCTTAGTTAAGACTACGCACACAAGCATGCAATCTCGCAAGCACATTAAGCAATGCAGCACCCGCCCGCCTAATGCATGAAGGAGCGTGAGAACAGCCATCTCTCTTCCCAGCGCTGCACACTGGGTGTGACCCTCCCCCTGGCCTTCCCACCACAGTGGTGGGAAGTAAACTTGCTTTTTTCATCTTTAGATCAAATTCCTCAAAAATTATATTGGGAGATGACTGTACCAACATGCTGCTAAAAAAGGGGAGAAAACCTTGATAAGCATCTTGGACTGGGCCAGCCCTGATGGACAGGGGAAACCACTCTTAGGCAGTTGGCCATATGTGGGTCAAACAAACCTAATTAAGAAAAAAAGGGCAATTATGTGTGCTGAGCCAGGGCTCTCAAGACAAAAAACAAACTCAATTCTTTTTTTTTTAATGTGGGTACCGGCAGTCGAACTCAGGACCTCGCGCTTGCCAGCAGGCGCTTGTACCACTGAGCGATATCACCAGCCCTTTTTTCCCTTTATGTGGGTACCGGGAGTCGAACTCAGTTCCTCACACTTGCCAGGCAGGCACTTATGCTGCTGAGCTATCTCACTGGCCCACAAACTCAATTCTTGACGTTTATCTTCACCTGTATTGTTTTGTAATCTCTTAAAGCCAACAATATAAGGAATAAATGTATTTATTTTCAAGGATAGAGGAGAAGGCAGAGTATATTAAACCACCCTGCTGGGCCGGTGAGATGGCTCAGCGGTTTAAGCGCCTGCCTTGCAAGCGTGAGGGCCCGAGTTCGACTCCCGGAACCCACATACAAAAAAGGGGCCGGTGATATCGCTCAGCGGCACGGGCGCCTGCTGGCGCGCGAGGTCCTGAGGTCGTCCCCCCCGGTACCCACAAAAAAAAAAAAAAAAAAAAAAAAACCACCCTGCTATTCAAGAGCTAACAGTAACAGGAAATGGTAAGAGTAAGTGATGCAGATGTGAAGATGTCAGTCAAGCAGCATAAATCCTGGTGCCTGCTGGCCAAAAAGAAAGGTAAAAACTAGATGCCTATGGGCTGCAGCACAGCCACAGGGACTCAGCTTGCCCGTGGGGTTGGTGAGAACTAGATAACTGCACTTTAATGAGGCTCAAGACTAAGGTGCTGTTAAATTACTTGTGCCAGCAATGGCAAATCAGGCCAGCCACCTGCTTTTGTCAATAAAGCTTTATTGAAACCCTGTCACTCCCAATTATTGATATAATGTATGTTGCTACTTTCACTAGAAAGGCAGAGTTGAGAGGTTGTAGTGACCAGCAAAGCCTAAAATTATTTCTTGTCTGACCCTGTTTGCTGACTTCACCTATGTTAAACATGTAAAACTCCAAAAATTAATGCTGTCACCTTAATTTATCTAAGAGTTTTAAAATGACATGATATGTTAGTTGCTTGTACTGTGACTTTCACATGCAGTTCTTTGGGCTAGGGGTGCACCTCAGTGGTGCAAGTGCCTAGCATGCACAAGGCCCTGGGTTCCATCCCCAGTACTGAAAAAAATTTAAAAATATTTACTTTCTCTCTTTCTTTCCTCAGCTCTAAAATTGGGACACACTCAAGCCTACCTCCTCAGACTGCTGTGAGATTTAAATGAGCTAGAATAAAGCATGATTAAATGAACTAGAATAAAGTACTGAAAAGCACTATAAACACCATTACTAAATATTATTGTAATGAAACTAGGTACTTGTGGTTTGGGGGAAAATTCGCAATAGCATTTAAAATGTGCCATAACTCTAAATAAATGATGATACAATCATGCAAGGGGATGTTTTCCAGCTGTAAAATAAGAATGAAGACACTTAATGTACTGGTATAGAAAGACCACCAAGACAGACAAAGGGGGAGGAAACCAAATTATGTAACAGTGTAGGTACCATCTGCCTTAAATTTAGAAAGGGAGGCAAATTAAGATGATATATTTGTATTTTCCTGTATATGCACTAGAAAACTCTAGCACAACATGAAGCTACCAGCTGGGGTGAGCAGGAAATGCAGGCAAAGTGAACCAGAGTGGGACAGACCTTTCACTGGATAGCATCTTATTTTTTAACTTTTGAACCATGCGACTATATTATTTATGGAAGAATTACATATGAAATGATGAATCTCCACAGGGAAATCATGAGAGTTTCTGCAATTTGGGAATAAACTTGTCATCAATGAAGAACCCATTTTACTCCAAAAACTGAAAATTTTAGTTTACATAAGAAGTATTGGAAAGTATACCCTTAGCACTGATTACATCTTTAAAAGCCTAAAGGTTAAGGAAAAAAAAAAAAAAAAAAAAAAAAAAAGCAGCAGCTGACTCTCACACAGCTTAGTGAGATGAGCTCAGTGAGCGCCAATGATAAAGGCACGTGACAAAGCACAGGAGGGGGTCTAAAAAACTTCAGAAAATGGGAATGGAAACACCACTTCTCACTTAAAATAATGAGTAATGATATTAATATATTAATATTACAAACAGAAATTTGACAGTTTCATCTCTATCTCCCAAAATTAATATTGTCAAAGACTTTTCTTAGGCTCTTTTCCTATTTAGGGAAAATAAACTATTCTCTTGTATTTGGGTTTATATTTCGTAGTTTTTATTAGAAACCCAACAAAACAAGTATATGGAATTAAAAGTCAAATTTCTCCACTCCAACCCCCAGATCCTTTTCAGTGCACAGGCACACACAAATACAAATATATATTTACCCTGTACCTATTAATCTATAAGTTGCTTTCCTCACTGAACAATGTCTTAATCTTTCTAGCGTATATATAAAGACCTATTTTTCCTTTAACAGTTACACAGTATTTTCTAATATGGATATGTCCTAATTTATTCAATCATTATTTATTCTTAGGCTACTTCCAATTTTTCACTATTTTAAACAGTGCTGCTATAAATATCTTTGTGTATACTGCTTTATGTTTCTGTAGGATAAATAATATGCAGACACAGAACTGGGCAAAATTGGTAGGACTATTCAGGAAAATTCACATTCACAATTTGTCTCAAAAATCAACTTCATATAGAATGAAATCACAGAAGAACTAACAAACGATGGAATAAAATATTAACAGTTGAAATGCAAAGGCCAAAACAGATGGATTTATCTGTAAAAATATAAAAGCTTATATAACAAAAATTCAATAAAAATATAAGTATAAAGAATGGGTAAAGGGCCGGTGAGATGGCTCAGCGGCTTAAGCGCCTGCCCGGCAAGCGCGAGGGCCCGAGTTCGACTCCCGGATCCCACATATGAAAAAGGGGCCGGTGATATCGCTCAGCGGCACGGGCGCCTGCTGGCGCACGAGGTCCTGAGGTCGACCCCCCGGTACCCACAAAAAAAAAAAAAAAAAAAAAAAAAAGAATGGGTAAAATATTTGCAACAAATGAGAATGGACTGGGATCCCAATAACTAAAACATCAATAAAAGGAAATTAAAATGTAGTAAAATTAAAATAATGGCTATTAGTATGTAACTATTAGAAGTTTTATAGAACATTCATTTTAAAAATGAAGACTGGGGGCTGGTGAGATGGCTCAGCGGCATAAGCGCCTGCCTGGCAAGTGCGAGGTCCTGAGTTCAACTCCCAGATCCCACATATGAAAAAAGGGCCAGTGATATTGCTCAGCGGCACGGGCGCCTGCTGGCGTGTGAGGTCCTGAGGTCGACCCCCGGTACCCACAAAAAAAAAAAAAAAAAGACTGGATGAAGTTTCAGGGTAACCAGACAAGTAGGGGGAAAGCTATCTGGTAGTATCTATTAAAAACCCATAAAAAACACCAGGCATGATGGTGCATCCCTGTAATTCCAGCACTCTGTGAGGCTGAGGCAGGAGGATCACAAGTTAGAACTCAAGTCTGGGCAACTCAGTGAGATACTGTCTCAAAGTAAAACATAAAGAGCTGGAATGTAGCTCAGTGCCCAGGTCCTGGGTTCAATCCCTGGTACCACCAAAGCAAAATAAAACCAAACACGCACACACACACACACGCACAAATTCTATGTTTTTTGACTCATTAACTCTCTAGAAATTTATTTTGTGAAAATAATTCCAAGAGGAAGGCGGAGGAGCAGGGCTGGCTTTAAGGGAAACTGATCACTGCAGCATTATCTGGAATAGAAAAAATGTGAGCTGCAGATGCCAACAGTAACAAAATACTTAAGACAATATCACATTGAAAACAAGAGATCACACAAAAGCATTTTAAAAAACAGAACACAGGACTAACAGTGTAGCTCAGTAGGTCTTCGTTTTGATCACCACCATCATTAAAAAGAAAGCAGAAGGCAATGGAGATAGTGGATATGTAAAGGTGATGGAATTATGAATATGATTTACTATTACTGTTTTCTTAATACATGATTTTTAAAATAGCTACAGAGTCAACAATAAGAAAAAAAACGTTTATAGAGAAGACTATTTTAAGTAGCAGTTGCTTCACTGGACTGGCTTTTCTGCACATCATGAGATGATGCTGTCCATGATTAAACACCAACTGATATGAAGTTCAACATTATCATCATGAAAATTTTAGTGAATCATGTTTTCACAACACAAAAATATACTACAAACTAATGGTTCTATTATTGACATGTTTGTATTTAATATAAAGACACTTTAGAGCAAAGGCACAAAGTACTAAATGGAATATAACAAATTTATTTTTGTACTGCTATATAAATACTTACCAAGTAATAATTGTAGTATATAAAATATAAGTCCAAAGACACTGTTTGGCTGGTTTAATACACCATCCTTTCCAAAAATGGAACCCAAAAGACCAAATCCTCGACCCCATCTGTAAAATAAGGAAAACCAGTAACCCTATATTTTAGATTCCCTAGTTTTAAAGATGTAATATTTGAGAATGTTATCCAATTCTAAAATCAACTAAACATATCTGAAAGTGCTATTATACCCATCCGAATCTCTTAAGTGGCCCATTTCTATTTATTCTTTTCCAGAAGGCAACATAAAGTATTCCTGTTCTGAGGCATTGTTCTGAGGCATCTGCAGGAGAAGGTCTCTTAGGGGCACCACTGACCTATTCAGCCAGATTATTCTGTGCGCGTGGCGGGGGCAGGGTGTCGGTGCATTACAGAGTGTTAAGAGCATCCCTAGCTTCTTGGCCTCTACCTACTAGCTGCTAACAGCACTCCTCTCTGCTGCAGCTGCGACTACCAGAAATGACTCAGCTGTGGCCGAATATTCCTGGGAGTTGAAAGCTATTGGTGTGAGCTGTCCAATGACTTCATTCTCAGTACACCGACTGAGAAGTTGTTTGCTGGCAAATTTCACCAGCCTATGCCTGAAGAAACTTATCCTGGGAACCGGATATGTATGACAATATCAGAAACTATAGATCTTTCCAAGAAACCTATCTCAAAAGTAAAAACTTGATACATTATATGCACATTAGTTCTCACTTAACATTTAACTTGAAAATTTTCATTTGACTTAACATTTTCAGAATCCTATTTTCTTTCTTTTTTTTTTTTTTTTTTGTGGGTACCGGGGGGTCGACCTCAGGACCTCACGCGCCAGCAGGCGCCCGTGCCGCTGAGCCATCTCACCGGCCCCCTATTTTCTTTCTTTAAAGCAAGGATTATTAAATTCTGATTTAATGAAACGTGATGTAACTATCAAACTAATGTTTACTTTGGATAAAAACCTTTGATATTTTAACTCTGAATGGGAATGCTTTTTAAATACCAAAAAGAAAACAAACAGTTATGACATTAAGTCAGTAGAGATGACTCTAATAAAACCTAAACTCTGGTTCTGAAGACACGCTGCCCGAAAAAGCGGATAAATAAAGGACCTGTATTAGTCACATGGGGTTGTTTTGGGTTTTTGTTTGTTTGTTTTCTGAGACAGGGTCTTGCTATGTAGTTCAGGCTCTCCTTGAACTCACTATGTAGCCCAGGCCAGCCTCGAACTCGCAGTGATCCTCCTGCCTCAGCCTCCCGAGTGCTGGGATTACAGGTATGCACCACCATGCCCAGCACTCACATGGGTTTAATAGTATTTATATCCAAGGAAAAGATTCAAAACCCTGTATAGTGATGTTGAGAGATAAGAATAACCCAAATTTTACAACAAGTGGAGCCATGAAGATTTTTATTGTATAGAGTTATATAGTTCAAAGAACACAAGGTAATTTCTATTGTATTCCTTTATCTTCTCACTCATCCAATACATACTGACTGCATACCAGGTGCAGACACTGCACAGTGCTAGGAATCCATGGGTGTCACACTAGACCGAGGAGGCGCTGCCCTTGTGGAGCTTACATTCTAGTTAGGCAGGTAATAAACAACCAAATGACCTTCAGAAACAGACAAGCCTACACAGTTAAACAGAAAAACTGGGGGGACAACACAAATCTTGACACGCACATCTGAACATCTTCAAGTGTAGTCACCAAGGGAGGTCTTGGTTCAGGGAGTTTGTGGTGAGACCCAAGACTGCGTTTTCCCCCAAATACAAAACAGAAAATGTTCACGGGTGAGGCTGGTGACTCTGCTCTGAGCGCCACACTGAGCCCTGCTGCTCTAGACAGACGGGAGGAAGCTGGTGTAGCCAGAGGCCAGATAAGGCCCTGCTCAGAAACCACGTCTCAAATCCAACCCTCACTGAATGATGAGAAGCCAGTCTCATGAGGACAGCACACACAAAGGCTTTGATGTAGGAGTGAGCTCAAGTGTGTGAAAAAAAGCCATCCAGGCTGACACGAACTGATGAGGGGAGCGCGACAGGAGACTCAGACGTCTAAGTCCACCCATCTAAACTGTTTAGGGCGGGGTTGTGGGCCATGATGCAATGTGCATTAGGGCGGGGTTGTGGGCCATGATGTAATGTGCATTTTACTCTAACTGCAGTGGGTGGCATTCATGAGATAAGCGTACTTCTGATCCCTCTGAGTGAAGGGGTAAGAACAGACTGCAGGGGGCGAGAGCACAGCCAGGAAGAAACCACACACTTCTCAGCCTCACTCAGCTGAAGCAGGCATTCAAATTTAAGTCACTGCCTTGGCTATGGAAGTAAGTGGGCATACTGCCAAAATTACATTCACTACATGGACATTTTCCTTGAAACAATGCAGTAACCCACAAAATGAATACATTATTTTGTCAAAGAAATACATGCTAAGGTTTCAAAGTAACACCAAGAGCCTTTACAGAAAGTTTCAAATGCATATATACAAAGGGAACAGAACAGTGCAATAAACCTCCATGTACTCATCACCCAGCTTCAATAAGTGTGTCTTTCTTGTTTCATCTCCACCTCTACCTACTCACCACCCCACAGTTATTTTCAGTTCTTTTCTTTAAAGTAAAATTTACATAATTTGGGCCAGGCATGATGGTGCACGCCTGTAATCCCAGTACTTGGGAGGCTGAGGAAGGAGGACCGCCGCAAGTTTGATGGGTTACATAGTGAGTTCAAGGCCAGCCTGAACTACATAGTGAGACCCTGTCTCAAAAAACAAAAACAAAACATAATTTAACGCACAAATCTAACTATATGACAAATGGATACACCTGAGTAATCCAAACCCACTCTCCATAGATTGCTTCCATCTTCCCAGTTAAACTGTTCAGTCCCTTCTCATTCAGCCACGATTCCCTGCCCAGGTGCAAGAGATACAGGGACAGCCAGGCATGGAAGGCTCCAGCCTCCAAACCAAGGCTAGCTCACCCGTCTCCTGGATCCAGCGTTTCACTCTTTCTTACGTCTAAGTCTGTTACAACACCCAATTACCATTCCTGCACATTCAGCCACAGTGACTGCTTATTTCCTTGATAAATATAACCAGTACAGTTAACAAAGCTACATGTAATACAACCGTAAGCAAGTCAACTCACAAACTGGACTGGAATTTACAGTATTATTTTCCTGGAATAAGTGACTACCATCCCATTCTGTTTTTAGGAGATGTATTTTTGTGACTGGCTTATTTCACTTAGTATAATGTCCTCAAGGTTCGTCCATGTTGTAACTTGTGACAGGACTTCCTTTTTTTAAAGACTGAATAATATTTCATTGTATGCATAGGCCACATGATGTTTATCCAATCCATCCATCCACAAACATCTGGGTTGCCCATTCCTCTGGTGGAAATAAGCCCTTCTGACAGTAAAATTTCAGGTAAAACCCAAAGACAGGGCAAATCAAAGGCGATGTGGTCCCTGGACAAGATGAGAGGCTGAAACATACCCCCTACCGTTCTGTTCTGAGAACAGCGTGGTTCAGGGGAGAGAAGTGGCCCTGGACAGAAACAGAAAATAATATTTCCTTCATTCTAAATTCACGGGTTGTGATACAACATCAACTTAGTAACAACATTCTAGAGAAAAACAATTATCATATAAACATATATGATGATGCAATGGTAAAATTAAAGAATAGGCCTTAGAAACAAAGAAGTTAACTGCTTGGGCTTATAAAATCTTTGTCAGTTTGTTTTGAGGAAATGACCAGCTTATACCAAGAAATGCCTCTTTCTCAGGTCATGGTAGATACTGTGTGTCAACAAACATTTAAAATTCTTTCAACAACCACCTATTTTTTCCAAGTTATCTCAAGAATTCAAAAAGGTCATGGACACCTATAATCCCAGCACTCAGGAGGCTGAGGCAGGAGAATTGCTGCGAGTTCAAGGCCAACTTGGGCTACATAGTGAGTTAAAGGCCAGCCTGAACTGCATAGAACCCTGTCTCAGAAAAAAAGGTTGTAACCCTAAAAAGAAAGAATGGGTTGTGGAGATGTGAAAGGTGAGTAAGCACAGGCTACTGGACTCAATGTGGTATATCTGATAATACTTGTACATTCAATGACTATTTATGATTACTATCATAAGATTTCTAAGTGACTTAGCACATGGCACATTTTATTTGGTAAGATTTTTGTTTTTATTATTTTTAATTTTATTGAAGTTGTGTATTTATATAAAAACAGTTCTAGGGCCGGTGAGATGGCTCAGCGGCGTAAGCGCCTGCCCGGCAAGCGTGAGGGCCCGAGTTCGACTCCCGGAACCCACATATGAAAAAGGGGCCGGTGATATCGCTCAGCGGCACGGGCGCCTGCTGGCGCTCGAGGTCCTGGGGTCGACCCCCCGGTACCCACAAAAAAATAAATAAATAAAAATAAAAATAAAAATAAAAAAAATAAAAACAGTTCTAAAAATAAGTTCTAAGAGACTTGAGATAAAAAACAGTAGTCCTCTGAACCCCGAGTTACCATCTTCAGAGGCAAGTGTTTTCAATTTACTTTAGTGGCTTCTTTACGATTTATCTACAAATTTCTTTTTACAAAAATGCTTATTTTCAGATAATCTCTCACTACAAGGGTAGGTTACATTACAACTCAGTACACTTTCCCATTCCTCTCTCGCCCTCCCAATTATACCACAATTTTGGTTAAATCAGCATGTATTTTACATGGTTATCACTGTATTGTTTGAGCCAAGAACCACCTGTTCTGTTTCAGCGCGGGTCCCATGTAGCAGATCAAGTCACAGCAATTAGGAAGCAGGGGAACGACGCCAGTACAGCACGAAGCTGCGCAGTCCACAGAGTACTTCCCCCGGAGCACTAACAGTTTCATACCACTGAATGAAAAGCAGCCAAATGAAGATACACAAACTTGGAGGTAAGTTCAATCCCCACTACCACAAAAACTGGTAAATAAATTAAATTAAAAATAAAAACAAACACAGATATGTAGGCCAGAGAAATACAGTCCACACAATTTGACCTCATAACTCTCTTGCTATTGCTTGATGTGATTCTCCCCAACGTTTAATTTACAGTTGATTCCAGCATTCACTTGCTCAGTTGTTCCTTATATCCCTGCCCTTCCTTTACATTTCCTCTCTACCACTCCAAGGTCAAATCTTACCTACCATATTACTTCCTGATTTATTTGAAATTTAACGTATCTGTAAGCTCTGCCTGTATTTTACTAGGATTACTGTTGCTTTCTTCTCACTGTCCAGCTACAAGCTCACATGAGTTTGTGTAGTCTGTCCCATCACTATCCCATAAGCCCTGATTTGAATTTTTTGCAATGGTGGGGATCAAACCCAGGGAGCCTTGGGACTTAAAAGAATAGTTCTTGGGGCCAGTGAGATGGCTCAGCAGCGTAAGCACCTGCCTGGCAAGCACAAGGGCCCAAGTTCGACTCCCAGATCCCACATACGGAAAAAGGGCCGGTGATATCGCTCAGCGGCATGGGCGCCTGCTGGCGCACGAGATCCTGAGGTCGACCCCCAGTACCCACAAAAAAAAAAAAAAAAAGAATAATTCTTATGGAAGTACCATCTACATATAGAAGAATACATGCAAGTAATAAAAAGGCAGAGCTAAGTCTAAATATATCTATAATTACATTGAAAGTTAGTGGTTTGCTGGCCACAGCTGTAGTCCCAGCACTCTGGAGGGTAAGGCAGGAAGATGGCTTGAGCCCAGGAGTTCAAGGCCAGCCTGAGCAACACAGTGAGACTCTGTCTCTTAAAAGAGAGAGGAAAGGAAAAAGGGAGACAAGGAAGCTAGAAAGGAAAAGGACTATAATTTGGTGGTTCACTTACTTCACAACCCTTCCTACATTAAAAGGGATCTGAAAATATCATTAAAAGGGGGAGGGGAAGACATTGGAAACGGTGGGTACACCTGCAATCCCAGCTACTTGGGAGGCTGAGGCAGAAGGATCCCAAGTTTGAGGCTAGCCAAGGCAACTTAGTGAAACCCTGTCTCAGAATTTTTTTTTTTTTTTTTTTTTGTGGGTACCGGGGGGTCGACCTCAGGACCTTGCACGCCAACCGGCACCCGTGCCGCTGAGCGATATCACCGGCCCCTTTTTCGTATGTGGGTTCCGGGAGTCGAACTCGGGCCCTCGCGCTTGCCGGGCAGGCACTTAAGCCGCTGAGCCATCTCACCGGCCCCCAGAATTTTTAAAAGGGCCGAGGGTATAGCACTATTTGCCTACCATTGGTACAATCTAAAGCAAATGTGCACATGCACACGCACACACAACAAACAAAAAAGACCCAGGCATATGCTATCCGTAAGAAATCTACTTTAAGTATAATAACATAGGCTAAGACTAAAAAGATAAAAATAAAAGATATATAAACACTAATTGAAGGAAAGCTAGAGGGGAGAAGAAAATGGTGGAGTGGTGATCGGCAGAAAAATTCAGTCTCTCTGAGATCCACAATCCAGATACTGGAAAATAACAACCTGGTCAAGAAGAAGGAAAAAAGTAGTAGATTGTAGGTAATTGGGAAAGAAGTGACAGAAAAATTACAAGCTAAGAGAAGTTGCAGAGACCATCCACAATGCAGAGAAAAGGATGAAACAATCTGTGGAGTCCCTCCCAGGCACAAATATCACATGGTGCCCATTTTAATTGCAAATATCATCCATTTAACTCATAAGCAGAATATTCAAAATAATACAGAATAAGGCAACCACCCTGGTTCATCATGGGAAGATGCCTTACACTAGCCAGAAGAGACAAAAATAAGCCAGGGTTTAGAAAGCTGTAAAGAGGGCTGGTGAGATGGCTCAGCAGCATAAGCGCCTGCCTGGCAAGCGTGGGGTCCTGAGTTCAACTCCCAGAACCCACATAAAAGGAAAAAGAGGGGCCAGTGATATCGCTCAGCGGCACAAGCGCCTGCTGGCAAGTGCAAGGTCCTGAGTTCGACTCCCGGTACCCACATTAAAAAAAAAAAAAGCTGTAAAGCACACAATGGAGTACTACTCTGACATAAAGAAGGATACACTTGAGTCATTTGAAGGAAAACAGATGCACCTTGAAACCAAAATGTTAAGTAAAACAAATCAGACACACAAGCTTAAGTATCACATAGTTTCTCTTATATGTGAAACCCCAATTATAAATAAAGAGCAAAATAAAAGATATATAATAGGAAATAGCGAGGTGAATCTTTTGAATACAGGAAAGGGACCAAGAAATGGAGGAAGGGGGGAGAAAGGGGAAGAGAAGGAGATAGAAAACAAAGGAATGAAGATGTGTTATGTACATGTACCAACTCCCCATGAGGAATGTGATCCTTAAACATGCACTAAAAGCAAATTCACAATTATACTTAAAGACTTTAATATCTTAGTAATTGACAGAATAGGGTGACAGAAAATCAGAAAGGATACAGACAACCTGAATAGAACGAATTAACTAACACAATCTGCCATTAATAGAACACTCCACCCAACAACAGCAGCACACATATTCCTTTAAAATATACATGGAACGCTCTCCAAGATAGACCATATGGCAAACAATACATGAATGTATTATAAACAAAATTTAACAAAAAATTTTGTGTGTACAGCTATACCTCCAGCCTAACCTCAGCAAATTGAAAATAACTGAAACTCTACAAAGTACATCTTATAACCATAATGGAAATCAACTAGAAATCAGTAACAGGAAGATACCTGGGAAATGCCGAATTATTTTTAAATTAAACAACATACTTCTAAAAAAAAAAAATCCATGCTTTAAGGAGATATGTTTACCCCATTTAAACATTATACAATGTATACATGTGCTGAAACATCACAAGTGCCCTACAAATAGGTACAATTTTTATGTTTTAATGTATCAGTTTAAAAAAACTTAAGTATTTAAAAATCCATTGATCACGAGCTGGGCATGGTGGCACACACATGTAATATTGGCACTCTGGGAGGCTGAGGCAGGAAGATCACAAGATTGAGTCCAAATGGGGCAACTTAAGATACTGTCTCAAAAAGGAGAGTTGTTTGCTCAGTGTGAAAGCCCTGGGTTTAATCCTCAGTACACACACACACACACATACACAGACACACATGTATCAAAGAAGTTAGAAAATATTTTGAACCAAATGAAACAATATATCTGAATTGGTGGTATGCAGTTAAAGTGTGGTTTAGAGGGAAATTTATACTATTAAAAGCTTATATTAGGGAAGAAATAATTACTCTAAGCTTCTACTTCAGAAAACTAGAAAAACAAACCTAAAGCAAACAAAAAGGAAACAAAACACTAATATTAGAGCAAAAATCAATAAAATTTAAAACAGAAAAACAATCCAGAAAATCAAATACTAGTTCTTTAAACAATTAACAAAAATCAGTAAACCCCTAGCTAACCTTTATTCATAAACCTTTGAAAAACAAGGAAAAAAGGACATAAGTATCAATAGCAGAAAAGGATATCACTATAGTTACATATACACTAAGAGGATAAGGGAATATTACACTTACCTCAATGCCCATAAGTTTGACAAATCACATGAAAATGGCTAATATGTTGAAAATCACTCAGAAAGAAATGCAGAAACTGAATCACCCTACAAGTAGTTAAAATCTTCAAAGAAAACAAACTCCAGGTCCAGATGATTTGGTTTCACAGATCAATTCTACCAACTACATAAGAAATAATACCAATTTTGTGCAATTCTTTCCACAAAACAGAAGAGGGAACACGTTTCAATTTATTTTGTAAGATCAGCATTACCCTAATATCAAAATCAGACAAAAGCATTGCAAGAAAAAAACCCCAAAACAAATACACTATATATCTGTATGAATCATGAAAACAGAAATAAAAATCCTCAACAAAACATTATAAATCAAACTCAGCAATATACAGTAAGGATAATATATCACGACCAAATAGATCATTTCTGGGGATGCAAGACTGGTTCAACATTCAAAAATCTATCAGTTAGCCTGGTGTGGTGGCACATGCCTGTAAATCCCAGCACTTGGGAGGCTGAGGCAGGAGGATTGCTATGAGTTCCAGGTCAGCCTGGGCTACATAAGCTAAGGGAAGACCAGTCTGCGTTATGTAGTGAGACCCTGTCTCAAAAAAAAAAAAAAAAAAAAAAAAAAAAATCTATCAATGTAATTCATTATGCACCTGTACATAAAAAAAAAAAAAAAAAAAAAAAAACCTGCAAAGGAGAAAGAGAAGGGGTTTTCTTTGATCCAATATGGTCATCTAAAAAAAGATACCATAGTTAACCTCACAGACAGTGGATGAAGACTAAATTCTTTCTCCCTCAGACAGGAACAAAGCTAGCAGGTTTGCTCTCAACACTTCTATTCAATATTATCATAAGTCCTAGCCAATAGTGCAAAGGAAAAGAGGGGACAAAGCACAGGTTAGAAAGAAGAGGTAACGCTGTACTTGCAGACATGACTGTCTACGCAGAAAATCCCACGTAGGAGACTGAGTACACAAAAGAACAATGGCCAGACCCTGTTCACTCCAGAATCCTGTTCCACACCTCCGTCAGCCAGGCCAGGAAGTCAAACTACTCAATGGCCACAACTTGATAGTAACTGCCAGCTTCCCTGATTTTTTGCTTTGCTTCCAACTTAGGCCCACCCAGAGAAAGCCAAACGTGCCTCCCTGACCAGTCACTGCTAGGCAGTCCTGTTCCTAGCTGCTCACACCAACAGCTCTAATCAGACCATACCTGCATCTGTCTTCCTATTGCATCTAAAGGCTTCCATGAGCCTATGACACAAATCATGGTGGCTGATGTTCTTGCTGCAGGGAGCTCTGAATAACACCCTGTACTTGCTCTCACTTGGAGTATCTTCATTTATTTCCAGATGAGGAAAAAAAACCCTCAGAATTTAAGAAGTGAGTTTTTAGGTCTACATGGCACAAGGTAAACACGCAAAAATAAAAATTTGTTTCTATACACATTTTAAAATTTAAGTGTCATTTACAATAGCACAAAGCAAGAAAATACTATACATAAGTACAAATCTAACAAAATGTATAGTAACTATATGCTGAAAATTATAAAATGATGAAATAAATCAAAGAAGACTTACATATGAGAGAGACTGCATTCATGGACTGTAATTGTTAGGTTATTGATTCTCCTCAGACTGATTACAGATTCAATGCAATTCTAATCAAAATACCAGTAGGATGTTCTGTAAATAATAACAAAAATTTATATAAAAGGTAAAGGAACTAGAATAGCCAAAAGAGTTTTGAAAATGGATAAAATTGGAGAACACACACTAACTTCAAGATATTCTAAAGCTTCAATAACCAAGGCAGTGTGGTACTTGTGAAAGAGACAGAGTGAGCTCAGCAACACACAACTGATATTTATAATCAAACTACTGTAGATGGACAGTTCAGTGGAAAAAGAACAGTCTTTTTAACGAAGGTTGCTACAACAATCAGACATCCCTATGTAAAAAATAAAACAAAAACGAAACCCAAGAACTTCACAAAAAACTGACCTCACCCTGTACTGCATAGTTGAGAGACAATTCACAGAAGAGAGGACTGGCAAATTGGACTTTATCAAAATTTAAAATGTTTGCTTTGGGAAAGACGCTGTTAAGAAAACTAGATGGCAAGCCTGAGATTGGGAGAAAATACTTGCAAATTACATATTAATTTTCTTTTAAATTTAATATGCGGGTACCAGGAGTCAAATTCAGGACCTTGTGCTTGCCAGGCAGGCGCTTTTGCTGCTGAGCTATATCACCGGCCCGATTTTTTTTTTGTTTTTTTGAGACAGCATTTCACTGTGTAGCCCAGGCTGCCCTTGAACTTGCAACAATCCTCCTGCCTCAGCTTCCCAAATCCTGGGATTACAGGTGTGTGCCACCACACCCGGCTACCCAGAATATATTTTCTAAAAAGCTCTAAAACTCAACCAGAAGATAGACAATTCAAATTCTTTTAAAAGGCAAAAAAAATTAAATATATCCACAAATATGTACAAATGGCACATGGAATTAGGGTAATGCAAATTAAAACTCCAGTCATAGAAGAAAGGATTTTAAATGTTTTCAACATAGTACATGTTTGAGGAAATAGATATGTTTACCCTGAGTTGAATATTATAGAGCATATCAAAACATCACATGGTACCCCATAAACATGTACAACTTCTGTGTCAAAAAACATGACAGGGCCGGTGATATGGCTCAGTGGCATAAGCGCCTGCTTGGCAAGTGCGAGGTCCTGAGTTCGACTTCCGGAACCCACATAAAGGAAAAAAAGGGTCAGTGATGTCGCTCAGTGGCACACGCGCCTGCTGGCAAGCACGAGGTCCCGAGTTCGACTCCTGGTATCCACATTTAAAAAAAAGAAAAAAACATGACAAATGCCAGGTGTGGCGGTACATGCCTGTAATCCCAGCACCCGGGAGGCTGAGGGAGGAGGATCGCAGTGAGTTCAGGACCAGCCTGGACTCACGAATCAAAAAACAAAAAAACAAAAAAACAAAAGGAGGAAGGAGGAAGAAGGATGGGAAAGAGAAGAGAAAGAGGAAAGATTACAGATGGAATCCTAGAAAGCACTGAAAGTTAAGAGAAGGAATCCATGCGGGTGATTGGAACGGGCTACAGTAGCAGGAGAATCAGGAGAGAACACAATAAAAGGCATGAGAGAGAATTTAGGAAGACTATACTACCAATATCATGTCTGGAGTATACGATTAACACGTTCCTGCTGGATGGAACCAGCAGTGGTACAGGCATGGCCATCCCAGACAGGAACCTAACACGTTCAAATCAGAGCTGCCCAGTACTGAGACACATGAATGCCGGCCCTGTTGTGAATGTGGTAATAGAACATGAAGTAAAAAGTACTATGTAGATTTGACAATTAAGCCAGTCATTAATCATGACTTAAAAGAATAGATAGACATAATTGTCAACCACCACTAAGTCCATATAAATCAACTTGATTGTTACCACATTCTCAAAAATAAATTTTCACTAAATCTGAAGATTATGTACCATATAAAAATTTACTATGAAGTTATACTGTCAAGTGATTCTAGTGAAAAACGCCCTGGAGATTTTATTTTACCAGGGCTGGTAAACTACAACCCATGGCCAACTTAGCCCACTGACTTTTTGTAAATGTGGAGTTTAAGTGGAACACAGCCACGCTCACTCATTCTGTTTCTGGCTCTTTTCACACTGTAACAGAACAGCAGAGCTGCTGGAACAAAGATCATACGGCCCACAAACCCTAAGATATCTGCTGTCTGGCCCTTTATGGAAAAGTTGTCCGACTCTTGTTTTTGAGCACTATGATGTCACTACTGATAAAGACCAGGCAGTTACAAGGTGTAAAGACAGACTGCCCAAATGGACAGAAGGCAGACTCATTTGCTGCTAAGTGGACGACTGGCCACCAGAGGGCTTTAACTCACAACTGGGCTTTAACTTGCTGCATTCATCCTGGTCCAGGGTCTGGTAATGGGTTTTTAAGTCTCAAAAGCTTAAAGACCTTTGGGAAGCTGCTCTTTCCAGCCTTCGTGAGCCGTGTGTGAAGACAGCAGATCCCACTGTGTCCCGCCAGGAAGCCCCTGCTGGCCAGGTGACCTACCCCACACTACAGGCGCCTGAGTCCCAATGCATGAAAGCCTTAGGAAGATGCTGTTCAGTGTGCTCCTTGCTACACCTGCAGGAGCAGAGTTAGCTATCAAGGTAGAAAATCTGAACACCCATCTCGATCAGGACCAAGCTCATTGTGCCTCACATCATCCCTTGTGCCTGTCACTGCTGGAAGGTCAAGCTTCCTGTCACCCAACGCCACATGAATCTCACTGCTCCATACTTTCCATTAAAATCTAATTTCTCATCCTTCTCCCTCCCTTCCCACGCCTCTCAGCTGTGTCCTCTGAAATTCCTCTTCATTGATCAATAAGCTTTTAACTTAAAAAAAACACTTCTCTGCCTCTTTTAGCTCTTCTCCAACGTGAATTCCCTTGCAGCCCATTCAAATTGAGACACTTTTTGGTCTCATACTCATTTGTCAGGGCCAAGAAGACAAAAGAGCCTCTTTCTTTTTCTTCTTTTCATGGCTTTGTTGCTCTCTTCCTCTTCCAGAACTTCTGCTCCTTGAGGGTGAATTTCAGTGTGACTAGACCAGAGCCCTGCCTACTGCCACTTCCACCGCACCGCACCTCACCCCACAAAGTCTTTCTCTCCTCCCCAATGCACTCATCTTCTCAAGACCTCAACTGAGATGAATCACCACATCAGCTGCCCTCTCACCTCCAACTCAGTTACCCTCTCCAGTGATGACAGGCTCCACTTTGTCATGACCAGTATTTCAAGAGACGGATAATGGTTAAAACTTTCCAAGACAAGTGCTGAACCCAAAGAGGCACATAAAGAAAAACCCATTTGGGATATCATATTAGAATTTCAGGCAACAAAAGAAAACCAGACATTAAAAGGGGGGGGACACTCTCAAAGTGGCAACAATAAGACAATTAACATCGATAATATGAAGAAAAACTAAAACAATGAACTACCAATCTATAATTCTATAGTCAAATCTAAATATCATTTGAAAATAAAGGTAAAAATAAAATTTTCTTTTCCAAATGGATAAAAACTAAGTTTGTTCATAGAAGAGCTGCACTAAACAAAAAGTTCCTCATGTCAAAAAAAAGATCCCAGAAGCAGCACTAGAAAGATAGAACGCTGGGTGTGTTGGCCTGTAATCCCAGCTACTCAGAGGCTGAGGCAGGAGGATCAAAAGTTTAAGGCCAGCCTGGGGTGTATAGCTCAGTGTGAAGGCACTGGGTTCAATACCAGTACTGGGGGCGGGGGGGTCAGATGGAAAGGACAAATATGCTAACTACTAAATGAATATTAACTATGTAAAACATAATCAATGTCTTAGATTATTAATAAATGTATACAGTAGGTCCCTGACTTACGGACATTTAAGGTGCAAACTTTCACAGGGGTACTGTGTAAGTTTCACTTTGTCGGACACAAACCAATCTGACTTATGAACATTCTCCTGGAACAGAATGCATTCATAAGTCGAGGACTTATCGTAATTAAAATATTAAGTAGGGCTGGGAATGTAGCTCAGTAGTAGAGCGTTTGCATACCTTTCCTAAGCATCCATGAGGCGCAACAATATTGGCACAAAAGGTGTGAGAATAAAAAATGATAGGCCAGTGATAAAGCTCAGTGGCATAAGCACCTGCCTGGCAAGCGCGAGGTCCTGAGTGTGACTCCCAGTACCCGCATATAAAAAAAAAAAAAAAAAGATAAATATTGCAAGGTTCATGTGCTGACTGATGGAAAAGCGATAGAACTATTAATATTAGACTTCAGTAAGCCAAGAATGCATGGTCTAACCTGCAGAGTAATGACTAAAAGAAAAGTAAATAAATATATCTAGGGCCGGTGAGATGGCTCAGCAGCGTAAGCACCTGACCAGCATGCGCGAGGTCCTGAGTTCGACTCCCGGAACCCACATAAAGGAAAAAAAAGGGCCAGTGAGATGGCTCAGCAGCACAAGCACTTGCTGGCAAGCACGAGGTCCTGAGGTCGATTCCCGGTACCAACATGAAAAATAAATAAATATATCTCAATAAGTAAATGAATAAGATAATGTGTTAGGGAAATGGAATAATAAAAGATGTTTGGGTAATCCAACATAAGGTGAGGAAATTTTTTTTTTAAATGAACACAGAACGTGTAAAAATAGAAATCCTAATGTTTTTAAATATACATATATCAATAATTGGTCATGTAAAAAAGAGCTACAGAAGTCCTACTAAAGATGATACTATTCACTATTAGAGGCCACCCACTTGGGGCCTCTCCTAGAAACCCAGAAGCTACTCTTATTTCCAGAACAACTCCCCTAACCTCCTCTTGGTTCACAACTTCATTCCTTCATTCCTCAACATCTACGGAGCCACTTGCTGAATCACAAGGTAGGTACTTACAGTAACACAGTGGAGGCCCCAGCAGGGATATGAGATTAACAGATGAGATAAGCAACTTCTCCAAACTTCCTCCTGCTGAGCACAAAGCCAACACCCCCCTCCTCTCCTCAGCCCAAAAGAAGTGATGGAATATGCAGGTGCCAGCCCCAGGAGGCCAGGAGCCTGGTTTCCTTTCCACAAGAAAGATGAGGATGAGCTAAAGTTGGCTGGAACTGATAAAGCAAGTCCACCTCCACATGTGCCTAGAAAGGTCTTCAATTATTAGTCCCTAAGCTGACAAACTCCTAAGAAGACTGAAAATCTTCTGGAGATCCATTAACTGTGGATGCATTCAGTACTTTATTTAACCAGTGGGTTAGCATTCTGTCCTGTGACAAAATACCTGAGGAAAACCACCTGACTGAAGAAAGACGTACTCTGGCTCATGCTTTTAGAAGTTTCAGTCCACAGGCACCAGGATTCACTTCTGAGCTCAAGGTGAGGCAGAAAGAACATGATGTTGCAGATAGCTAAGGCAGCTAAAGGCTGACAAGAGTTAGGGACTGGGCCCAAGACAGACTCAGAAGAGAGATGAGGCAGACCAGGCCTGTGGTGAAGGGCTGAGTTGACAGAAACCAGGCCCCAAGATGGAGACACGATGGCTAGGCCTGTAAGCCTCCCCAGAGATAAATATCAGCCCAAAGTTGTACTGTACCTAGCACCATCTGGTCCAGTGAGCCTGGACGACGTAACAAACATGTAGTAGAGACAACATAACAAACACATAGATGGCCAGAACACTCTGCCCCTCCCTCCGACCCCTTCCAGAAACACCTTTGTTCTCTGACCTATGCCTCCTTGCTACACACCCTGCGTTTCTATTTGAGCAATATCAGCTAAGCAACTGTGCTTGGAATCCTACAGGTTGATTTAACCTGAGGTAACCTGTGATGTGATTTTACTGTAAACAAATAGCCTCAGTGACAATCCACTTTTGGGACTCCTCCTGCCTCTCAGAAGCTTTCTCTTAATGAAACATTTCCTTTTTGTTTTGTTTTTTTTAATGTGGGTACCGGAAGTCGAACTCAGGACCTCACGCCTGCCAGGCAGGCGCTTATACCGCTGAGCCATCTCACCGGCCCAAGTTTCCTACTCTTAAAAACAAAAAAAACTAGTAGATGAAGCTAACACTGTATGTCTATATGCAGAGGGTGCTTATAACCACAAATGCATTCATTAGTGCTCCAAGTATCAGTCTCAAAAGGTTAAAAAACAACTGCAGGGGCCGGTGAGATGGCTCAGCGGTTTAAGCGCCTGCCCGGCAAGCGTGAGGGCCCAAGTTCGACTCCCGGATCCCACATATGAAAAAGGGGCCGGTGATATCACTCAGCAGCACGGGTGCCTGTTGGCGCGCGAGGTCCTGAGGTCGACCCCCCGGTACCCACACACAAAAAAAAAAAACTGTAAATTAATTCCTCCAAATTAAAAGAAACTAATTAGTAAATCTAAGAGAAACAATCAATGAAATAGGAAATAAAAGTATAATAGCACAAATCAAAGATTAATAAAAGTGACCTATGCCTAGACAGACTCATCTTTACTTAAAAAGAGAAAGCAGCAGTAATGAGAAAGGGGTGCTGAACTTTCACCTTCCAGATCCCCGCTGAGAACACTTGGTTGGCCAGGCAGGCCTCCCCTCCTCCTGGGAGCTTCTGATGCGCCACCCTTTCCGAGCACCTCTCCTTGAGAGGTTTCAGCTCAGGTAGCGTCCGTGAGCTTGGGTGTTAATCAATTACTGTGTCTTCCGTAGAGCCTGAGCTCACAAGAGCAATTCCTCACCACTGACTACCCAGTGCCCTGCACAGTGTCTTGCACGTGACAGGGAACCAGGCACAGACACTTAGTACTCACCACTTGCCTGGTACCGTCTTAGGTGCTGGGAAAACAATAATAAATGAAATAAAATCCTATGCCCTCGTGGAGTTTACAACTAACATGGGAGAGACACAGCTGCCTTATATACATCAAGCGGAGATGGCAAATAAGCACTAGGTGGATGAATCTGCCATGTAAACTAGAGATAAAAATTTGGGAGTTGTCAGTATACAGATGCATTTAAAGTCATGAGACTGAGTGACATCAACAAGTAAATTTTGATACATAAATCCATCTATTAATCAGTGACTAATAAACACATGACCGTTAGCCAGCAGAGCTGTCAAGGATGAATGAGCAATTCCTATTCTTTGAGACCCTGTAAGAGATTTGTGATTAGAAAAACTTTTCCTTCCCTGAAGAATTACAGGAGATGTTTCCTTTATAAGCAAGGCTGCCATGAAATATATAATGTTTGGTTCCATTTATTTCCTATTCCAGAACAAGCAAAACTGTAGTGGAAAAAAAATCACAACAATGGTTACCTCGGGAAGTCGGGAATCAGTTGGCAAGAGGCACAGTGACCCTTTGCAGGTTTATTTAAAGTTTCTCAACAGTGGCACTACTGAGAAAGAAGCATCACTGTAGCTATCACTGAAATCAACCCACTAGATGTCAGTACTAACCCAGCTCCACTCTCCCCAACTGTCACAGCCAAAAATGTCTCCACAAATTGTCAAATGTACCCTAAGAGGCAAAATGACTTGTAATTGAGAACCACTGTCTTATATCTTGTTTTGTTTTTGTTTTTTTGAGACAGGATCTCACTTCGTAGCGCAGGTTGGCCCTGAACTCACTATGTAGCCCAGGCTGGCCTTGAACTCACTGAGATCCTCCTGCCTCAGCCTCCCGAGGGCTGGGATTACAGGCATGAACCACCACATCCGGCCGTACTGTCTTGTATCTTAAAAGAGTTTTGAGTTACACAGTGTATTCGTAAAAATTCAGAGGAATAGCCTTTAAATCTGTGTATCTACTTCACTGTACGTGCATTTAGCTCAAAAGAAAAACTCTGATTCGATATTAGCTTTAAAATTATACAGAACAGGCTGGTGAGATGGCTCAGCAGTGTTAAGCACCTGCCTGGCAAGCGCGAGGTCCTGAGTTTGACTCCCAGTACCCACATTAAAAAAATAAAAATAAATAAAATAAAATAAAATAATTCAGAAGAAAGATTCTAGTGATTGCTGGTGTTATGGTTGGGATCATGAACATTCCACAAGGCCGATATAGGTACTGAAGGTCTGGGCCTCAGTCCATGGTGCTCTGAGGTGGGGGAAGAACCTCCAGTAGTGGGAGGAAGGGAGGCTGCTGAGGGCAACCCTTATGCGGATACTGGGACTTGGTCCTTCCTTTCTCTCTCAGCATCCTGACACCAACCTTGCAGCAAGTAGTTCCCTGCACCATGCGTTCCCCCCAGGACGCACTGCCTTGCCACAGGCCCACAGGTCATGGCACCACGTGACTATGGAGGAAAACTTCAGAAACTGTGGGCCAAAATAAACTTCTTTTTAGCTTGATTATCACAGGTATTTTGTTACAGTAACTTGAAGCTGGCTGGCAGTTGGACATGGAGTAGATATTTGTGCATGCACATAATAATGCAAATAGAGTAAAATGTTAATCGCAGGATCTAAGAGGTTGACATTCTCTATAAAATGGTTTAAACTTGTCTGTACATTTGAGATTTTTCATAATAAACTGTTGGGAAAAAATTTATCATGGGGGAGGAAAGGGTATTTGGGACAGAGTTCACAGCTGAGCAATCTCAGAGAAACAAGTTTGGCGAACTTCAGGCTATTTCAGATGGCTACAGTATGGCGTTACATAAGGAGAGGCAGATGCAGACAAATCAGAGACTCAGAGTTCTGCTCACCCTATGTAGGCAAAGGCTTTTTGAGGGGGGGAGCTGGGTATTAAATCCAGGGCCTATGGGTGTTTAACATTCTGCCACTCAGCTACATTCTTAGTCCTTTTTTTATTTTTTGAGACAGGGTGTTGCTAAAGTGCCCAGGCTCACCTCATACTTGCAATCCTCCTGCCTCAGCCTCCTGAATAGCTGGGCTGACAAGTGTGTGCTACCACACCAGCTGGTAATTGCTTCTGACCAGTAACTCTTTCACAGCCATGTGAAAGGCGGAAAGTAGGGGATGAAACATGAAGAGATGATGAAGGCCTGGATCAGTGCAGTGAGGACGGACAGGTGCAAAGGGAAGGGGATGGAGATGAGAAACAGTAAAGTCAAATTCATAAGACTTCATTGGGCCAGGAGTGGTGGCAGACCCCTGTGATCCTGGCACTCAGAAGGCTGAGGTAGGAGGATTGCTGTGAGTTCAAGGCCAGCCTGAACTACATAGCAAGATCCAGTCTCAAAAAAAAAGAAAAAGCAGACTTCACTGCCAGCTGGATTTGGAACAGAGGAGTAAGGAGGGAAAAGGGTGTGGGAAAGCAGCAAGCACACTTGTCTACAGCCAAATGCTACTGAGGAAAAAGTCTCACTTTGTAAAGTGGAAGAATAATGCCTAATTACAGATTGCGATATTCTAATATCATTTAACATCCTTGAGACCTGAGACTCTCGATACAGGAGAAAAGTATAAGATATAAGAGATAAAACAAAAACTGTAGCCCTGAATCTGAACTGAGTACAAAAACTTACCATGCATTTTTATCTTTAAAAAATAAATTTCCGCCAGGTGTGGCAATCCCAGCTCTCTGTGAGGCAGAGTCAGGCGGATCACAAGTTCAAGCTCAGCCTGGGCAATGCAGTGACTTAGCTGAGAGCCTATCTCAAAAAAATTTTTTTAAAGTCCTGAAGATGTAGCTCAGTGTGAAGGTCCTGGGTTTGATCATCAGTACAACAAAGAAAAGAGAAGAAATTTCTTACATCTCAAACAAAGACCACTCAGTAGCAACAAGAGCCAGATTGTGGTCTTCTAATTCCATTTTCGCCTAAATGAAACTAGAGTTCCTCAGAGAGACAACTGGTCTCAGGCAGGGGCAGGAAGTGCCAGAGATTGATTCAAAACAGCTGGTCATGTCAGACAACAAGCAAGCGATGCAAGGAAGCCTGCTGAAGCCAAATCAAAAGGACAGACAATCAAGCAGGGCTGTTTCAGTGTCCATAAGGTTAATGATCATAATGCTCTACAGAATTTAATGTTTAAATTCTATTAATTCGTAACAATGCAATCTAATTGGTCATTCCTGCAAATGGCAGGGAACCAACTCCATTTTTTGTTTTTGTTTTGTTTTGTTTTGTTTTGTTTGTGGGTACCAGGGGTCAACCTCAGGATCTCGCATGCCAGCAGGCGCCCGTGCTGCTGAGCGATATCACCGGCCCTTTTTTCGTATGTGGGTTCCAGGAGTCGAACTTGGGACCTCGCGCTTGCCAGGCAGGCGCTTATGCCGCTGAGCCATCTTACTGGCCCTGTTTTTTATTTTTTATTTTTTAATTTTATTTTTTTATATGCGGGTACCGGGAGTCGAACTCAGGACCTCGCACTTGCCAGGCAGGCACTTATGCCACTGAGCTATACCACTGGCCCTGTTTGTTTTTTAAAACTGGGAAATAAAGAGAAAAATCATGTAATTTGTTTTGTTTTGTTTTTTTGCTTGAGACAGGCTCTCACTACGTAGCCCAGGCTAGCCTCAAACTTATGGTGATCCTCCTGCCTCAGTTTACAGGCTCAAAAATCATGTACTTATCTTGTCTTTTCTGTACAGACTATATCATTGGGTAAACAAATAGTTGATGAAGAAAGGTTTCTCTTCATATAACTACTCCAGATAATTAACGAAGAGTCAGAGAATTTAACCATTTTGCAATATAAATGGTTTAAAAATTGAGCGTACATTCGGAAAAAAAAAATTGAACATATTGAACATCATATGGTAACTACGTGACAAAAAAAAAAGGTGTAGCTTTGCCCCATCCCAAAAATCAAATCTCTAAAATCAACTACTGACTCCTTAGATCATAAGGAACTACTAGACAAAAAATGGTTTCTTTAATAAGCTGCAAAGGGTGAACAGATACAGGGAGAATTTATGGATTAAAGACATTATCAGCCAATTGCCCTATGTGTTCTTATCTCGATCCTTATGTAGACAAATTAAAATTTTTAAAAATAAACATAACAGTGGGGTGTGGTGGCACATGCCTGTAATCCTAGCACTCAGGTGGCTGAGACAGGAGGAATGCAGCAAGTTCAAGGCCAGCCTGGGCTATATATAGTGAGCTCAAGGCCAGCCTGAACTACGTAGTGAGACTCTGTCTCAAAAAACCAAAAAAACAAAAACAAACAAATAAATAAATAACAGGCCAGGCATGGTGGTACATGCCTGTAATCCCAGCACTCAGGAGGCTGAGGCAGGATGATCACCACAACATTGAGGCTAGCCTGGGTTACATATTGAGTTCATGGCCAGCCTGGACTACATGGCAAGATTCTATCTCAAAAAATCAAAACAAACAAACAAACATTTATGAAACAATTAGAAATTTGAATACTAACTAGATATTAAGATTGTTTTCTCTAGATGTGATAATGGTATGGTAACTCTTTTGTTCTTGTTCTTGTTTTTTGTCTTTTTTGAGACAGGGTCTCACTCTGCAGTTCAGGCTGGCCTTGAACTCATCACGATCCTCCTGCCTCAGCCTCCCAAGTGCTGGGACTACAGGTGTGTGACACCATGCCTGGCAAAGTAACTAAATTTTAAAAAAAGAACACCTGTCTTTCGAAGATGCATATTGAAATACAAAATGATATATATCATTATCACCATCATTTATCCTATTTATCTTTTCCTAAATTTTTAAAAATTTTATTTAAAATTTTTTTGTATTTTATCAGTACATGTTTGCAATGCATGCATTTTACAATCATCTTGGGGTGTTGATATATGTACATAATATAGCTTGTTTCTTTTTTTTATTCCCTTCCCTCCTGCCTCCTCTAGTTCCCCTTTCCCCATTTTCATTCTTATTATTATTAATCTTAGTTCATATTTTTGGCATGTAATGTCCATGTTTAGAGGTTATGAGGACCTTATACATGGCATCTCTTCACTCTATTTCCCCACTCCTTCTCCTCAGCCCTCACCCTTGGTCCCCTGGACCCCTTCCCATCTGCAAGAGATCCAACCCCTTGTCTTGTTAGTCTTCCTTTATTTTTCTTTTAGTATGTACTTTGCCTTACTCAGATGAGAGATTTCATACGGTACTTAAATTTGTGTGCCTGATTTACTTCACTCAACATTGTATTTTCTACGTGCATCCATTTTCCTACAAATGTCTCAAATTTGTGCTTCTTTATAGCTGAGTAGTATTCCATTATATATAGATACCACATCTTCTTTATCCAATCATTTGTTGATGGGTATACTTCAAACTAATCCAAAAGAGAGAAAAAGGATGAGGTTACAAATGAACAAAATAGATCATAAGTTGGTAACTGTTAATTCTATGTGATAAGTACATGAGATCCACAATACTATCTGGTCAACTTTTGTATGTTCCACTTTGTGTAAATGTTTAAAATTCTCCAGGAAAAAGTTAAAAAAAAACTCTCATTAAAAAAACAAACAAACAAACAAACAAACAAACAAAAAAAACCTCGAACCTATGCCCAGAAAGGAAACAGAATGTGAACTTACCTATATTGTATGGGAAATCTCAAGCAAAGACTTTATTACTAACATAAGAACTGTTCTAGACTGGTGAAACTCTATCTCTGCCTAGCAGATTAGTGCAAAACTAATTTAGTCTATGAAGATACTTCTACAGTAAAGGAATGAAAGATTCGCAGAGAAAAATAAAAATCACTGTTGAAAATAAGCTCACATCAAGAATTACAAAGCAAAAAAAAAAAAAAAAAGAATTACAAAGCAAAGATGGACAATAAGTAGAAGTAGGCAGAAGAATCCTAAGAATGGAAATAACAGAGCAGCATAAAAGTGATAACGAAATAAAAGTTCACTCAGTTTGGATGTGGTTTGTCCTCACCAAAACTCCCATGGCAGCGCAGAGAGGCTGCTCTAAGAGGTGCTGAAGTCATTAGGAAAGACGGACAGGGAGCAGACCAGCCGGGGGGGGGGGGTGCTCCTCCTCTAGCCCTGCTCACCCTCTTCTCTCGCACGTAGCGAACCCTCACCAGATGCAGCCCCCAGCCTTGGATTCCCAGCCTCCAGAGCTGTGAGCCAAAATAAACTTCTATTCCTTGTGAAGCCAATCTCAAAGACTGTTACAGCAACAGAGAACAGACTAAGAAATGTTCAAACTTGATTTAAGAAATGAAAAGGCATAAATTTCAGGAGGGGAAGTATATATATGCATAAAGGTGGAAAACTTGTCAACAGTCATGGGGGTAAAAAGAATGCTGCCATCACCTTTCAGACTCCATGGCAAAGTGGGCTGGGAGTAACTGCCATTCAAAACTCTTGGGGGACAAATTGCTTGAAGAGAGGCTCCACTGAGGGAAGACTGTAAGGGCAACAAGAGGGGTTAGGATGCAGGGGAGTTTATGGAAGGGCAGAGAAAGACGGCACAGAAAAAGGTGTCTGGAAGAAGCAGCGCAAAAACACATTTGAGCAAAGCTGGCCAGATTTACTTCTTATAATTGCTTAACCAAAAGTGACAGTTATCAAACCCAAGCCATCCACGTGTAATTGTTTTTAATGACGCTGCAAGATATAAGGGCTGGCTGGAGTCCAAGATGAATCAAGGGCTCATCCTAAGACCCACCACTTGGATTCTTCAAGCTCTGTATTTCAGCAGCTGTGGAAACCCCCCCATACCAAGTATTGGAGGAAGCCCTGAAGTTTATGTTGGCACAAAAACCACGTCAAAGAGCCACAGGGAGATTTTCCCTAGTAATTTCATCCATATTGTTTCATCCAGACTTCAGAAAGTCTATCCCATTAATTGGTTGAGTCTCATTTTTTCCTCTTCCGAAAGCACAGGACTTTATGAAGATTTGGGTGGATGAGCACTAATCTAGTAACAGCAGCACAGCCTCTATATATCACGACAAATGGCAGGTACAGATCTCCCTCCATGAGGACACACAAAACGCAGTCAAAAGGTCTGTGCAGCAGGGTTTTAAGTTTGTTTGGTTTTTATTGGGTGGGTGTTGTTTGTTATACTCAGGATTAAACCTGGAGCCTTCTCACTGAGCCATATATTCAGTCCTTTTATTTTTTGAGACAGGGTCTCACTAAATCTCTAAGTTACCCAGGCTGGGCTTGAATTTGCAATCCTCCTGCCTCAGCCTCCCACAGTGCTGGGATTACAGGCATGTGACACCGTATCTGAGTCCAACAGTTCTAGAAAGGAACTAGTAACTTTCCAAAGACTCATCTAAGCAATTTCTAAGTAAGATTCACTGCCTGCCTTAGTCTATTTTCATTACTGTAATAAAATTCCTGAAGCTGGCACTTACAAAAAGGTTTATTTAGCTCAGTTTGGAGACTAAAGTCCAAGACTGATTCAGGTTCTGGTGAGGTCCTAATGGCAGATGGCAAGAGACAGAAATCACAAGGCCAGAGCAGAAGCCAGAGAGTGACACATGGTCAGGCTGACTCTTCTAAAAACTCGCTCTCATGAGCAGTACCTCAGTCTCGCAAGGACTACCCTGATCCCTTCCAAGGACAGCATCCCACTGACTGAAGGACCTCCCTCCAGGCCCTACCTCTTAAAAGTCCACCACATATCCCAAGATCCCACACTGAGAACCAAGCCTCCAACACACAAACCCTTGAGGGACAAACTCAAAACACATCTGAACCAAACTTTGCACTACCAAAACAAAGGATATGAGGTATGTTCCATCAAAATTTAAGTTTTACCAGTTAGCAGCAGCCAAGATGGACTCTTGCACATTTAGGAACTGTGGAAACAGTGGTCCCATACAACATTCTGGAGGTTTTGCCATGGACAGTCACCAGCTAAGATACCCATACCTCCCTACCCAATCTGGCCAATATGTTTAGACTGGCATACAAGAAGGATCTACACAGTGCTACTTGAAATCTGGCCTATGGGCTGGTACTGATCCTTCAACCGCTTGTTACTGGTCTGTGACGATATGTAAAGAAGTGGAAAATAAAAATTCTCCTATGTTGTTATACTTACTAAAATGTACTTTTATATATTGAATCTATTAATAGAAATGAGGCTTTTTTTTAAATATGTGGGTACCAGGAGTCGAACTCAGGACCTTGCTCTTGTCAGGCAGGCGCTTATGTTGCTGAGCTGTATCACCAGCCCTATTTTTGTTTTTTTAAATCCACTTTTCAGGCTGGTGATATAGCTCAGCGGCACAGCACCTGCCTGGCAAGCACAAGGTCCTGCATTCGATTCCCAGTACCAAAAAAAAAAAAATCCACTTTTCTCAGGAGGATCACTGCGAGTTCAAGGCCAGCCTGGGCTACACAGTGAGTTCAAGGCCAGCCTGAACTGCATCCTGAGGTCAGGAGGGAGCTGTGAATGATTGTAAAGTGTGTTAACTGCAGAGACAGATACTGGTTAAGGGAGCAAGAAAATCATGAAAACTGAAGAGATAGTTACAGGCTAATATGTACAGAAATAAGCCCAAAACACGAATTCTTTGAAAGTACTAAATTAAAAAGCTAAAAGAAAAAAAGTAGAGGATCAGCATTTCATTCACAAATACTTGTTTTACAGCCCTCCTACTGGAACACTCTGGATTTTTTTTTTAATTTCTAAAATGAAAACACTAACTATGATTATCAAAAGCTAAGTGAGGCCGGTGAGATGGCTCAGCGGCGTAAGCGCCTGCCTTGCAAGCGCGAGGGCCCGAGTTCGACTCCCGGATCCCACATACGAAAAAAGGGCCGGTGATATCGCTCAGTGGCACGGGTGCCTGTTGGCACGCGAGGTCCTGAGGTCGACCCCCCGGTACCCACAAAAAAAAAAAAAAAAAAAAAAAAAAGCTAAGTGAGGAGCCAGTGAGATAGTTCAGCAGCACAAGCGCTTGCTGGCAAGCGTGAGGTCCTGAGGTCGACTCCTGGTACCCACATTAAAAAAAAAAACAAAAAACCTAAGTGAATAATCACATCAAACTGTATTCTTGGAAATACTGGGTAAATCTGCACTTTTCAATGATAGCACAGCCTGCCATGTTTAGAAACTAATGATAGAAGAGAGCCATTTACCAAACAAAATTTACAAAGTGGTTTTTCCACTGTCCCTTTTCACAAGTTGCATAGGTTTCACTCTTGTTCAGTTTTACAGCTGAGAGAAGCTGCTCTGGCCAGGGTGAAACTGTGAAGAACTACATTAGCAACAAAAGAATGTTCTGATGGCACAGCTGCAAGTCAACAAAATAGTAAGAAGTAACTCTCCAGCTTAAGGTGCTTGTACCAAAAAGAAAGTCACACATTGTGGTTTTCACTGACAAGATTTTGATATAAAAAAGTCAGTTGAATTAAACAGTATGTTTAGTGTCGTAATAAAAATCATGAAAAGTCCTAAGACATTAGGAAGTCTTCTCTTCATTACGTGCTAGTAAGAAAGGATATCTTGGGCCTGTGATATAGCTCAGCGGCATAAGCACCTGCCTGGCAAGCGCGAGGTCCTAAGTTCAACTCCCAGTACCCGCACTAAAAAAAAAAAAAAAAAAGGATATATTATAAATGTAACATATTAACGAATTAATGTTAAAAAGTGGTTGCTGAAGGGAAATTTCAATTACAGAACTAAAGATTTTTAGCTGGGTGTGGTGACATATGCCTATGATCCCAGCACTCTGGGAGGCTGAAGCAGGACTGACTGAAAGTTTGAGCAAAGTCTGGGCTGTTGGGCAATTTAGCAAGACCCTCTTTCAAAATAAAAAATATTTTTGAAAGCCGGAGATGTAGCTCAGTGAGAAGGCCTTGGGTTCAGTCCCCAGTAACACACACACACACATGGAGTTTGGTTCCTACTTCCAACTTTTAAAAGATATGAATTTGGTAAACTATTTGTTTAATATCTTCAGTACTTTTAAAGATCTCAATAATTTCTTACAAGGAAAACAATGCAGCATGCTTTTCAATGGCACACAAAATTAAAGGGTGAAAACAGAAGCTTTAAGAAGAGTTTCGGGCCGGTGAGATGGCTCAGCGGCATAAGCGCCTGCCTTGCAAGCGCGAGGGCCCGAGTTCAACTCCCGGATCCCACATACAAAAAAGGGGCCGGTGATATCGCTCAGCGGCACGGGTGCCTGTTGGCGCGCGAGGTCCTGAGGTCGACCCCCCGGTACCCACAAAAAAAAAAAAGAAGAGTTTCTACAAGTTAACACAATGTATCTTTAAAATGTAATAGAAAAATTTAAAACTTAACTTTCCAATCAAATGATAACCACATAAAGGAAATTTAATAGACTCAAATCCACTTCTTTCATCTAAAATTATTTTAACTAATCATAGAATAAACTGCTGGTATTGGCTAGTGCTGAAAAAGATACATTTGAGATCACGCCACGGCATCACTTGCTTTGTTTTTTGTATGGTACTGGGGATTTAACTCAGGGCCTTGTGCATGCTAGGCAAGCACTCTACCACTGAGCTAAATCCCCAGCCCTCTTGCTTTAATACAAAATTTTAAATGAAAAACCTGAGTTGGATGAAATTGTTTTTAAGACTTTTTCTTCCATCCCCATCAACGTAACTCAGTAACGATGGTTATTCCACTTGTAAATATTGTTAAATCAGTGTAAAGTTTGGCTATATATTGTCAGAGCCTAGTGTTGCATTCAATCTAACCTAGATAAATACAGAGACTAGCTCAGTTGTCACATTAAAGACTTTAAATATTGATGGAATAGTACTTGTCCAAATTACATGTTGTGTCAGGGCATGGTGGTGCACACCTGTAATCCCAGAACTCAGGAGGCTGAGGCAGGAGAATTGCTGCAAGTTCAAGGCCAGTCTGGGCTACAAAGTGAGTTCAAGTCCAGCCTGAACTGCATAGTGAAACCACGTCTCAAAAAAAGAAAGTATGGGCCGGTGAGATGGCTCAGCGGCTTAAGCGCCTGCCCGGCAAGCGCGAGGGCCCGAGTTCGACTCCCGGATCCCACATACGAAAAAGGGGCCGGTGATATCGCTCAGCGGCACGGGCGCCTGCTGGCGCGCGAGGTCCTGAGGTCGACCCCCCGGTACCCACAAAAAAAAAAAAAAAAAAAAAAAAAAGAAAGTATATGTTGTGTGTTTAATACAAAGAATTGTTGGGCCGATGATACAGCTTAGCGGCAAACATGCCTGCCTGGCAAGCGTGAGGTCCTGAGTTCGACTCCCGGCACCAGGATATTAAAAAAAAAAAAAAAGAATTGTTGTTTCCTAACTTTTTATTCAAGTACACTTACAATAATTATACATATGACCATATATGTACAATTTAGTCTTCGTATTGTTGCACTTATTGTTTATATTGTTAAAACTAACTTGTCAGCTGATTAAACTACACAAGCTTATATACTGCATGTCCATTTATTAATATTTTACAAATATATCGGCCTACAATGGATTAGCACTTTTAAAACTGCCTCTTCCATAGTTTGATAAATACTGGGGTAGCCTTAAGTAGCTACTTTTATCTCTAGTTTGTGTCGACAGATGAAATACAGATAAATCCCGAGTTAAATCCTTACTAATTGAGATTCTGCTAATATGTGAAGTAAATTAAAACTTTTAATATTTAGAAATTTGAGAATGAAATATCAACTGTCAGTATTTTCATGCAGAGTAATTGTAGCCTCTAATTATCAAAAGAATTAACAGATCTAACACACTGCTTGCTTGTTTTTATAGTAAGTAATAAAAGCTGGGACTAGAGCACAACATCTTCATATTTAATCCAGTGTTCTCTCAATTGAAACTTTTCTCAGGGGTGGAGGATGACTGATGAAGGAAGATTCTCTTTTTAAAAAAGAAAAACCATCTTAGATTAAGATGCTGAACAAAAATTTTGTCTTCGGAATAACAAAATGTTCTGATTGTAAACTCAGATTCCCTGAAGTTCAAGTAAATTTGATCTTGAAAAATAAATACCTGGCTTGGAGATCTTCGGATTAGTCCAGTTAATAGTAATGAAAATATTAAAACATTTTCTCCATGACTACAATGAAACAGTAGTGTTCACAGTGGCATATATTGCCAGTAATCAAAACTGAATACCAGGAGGTCTACTAAGGGTCATTCTGGAAAGGGAAAGCAAGTCTATGTGGCTCTTTCAAGCTAGTAACCAGAAAGAGGATGCCTGAGGCCACTAGAAATACTGCTCCCATGAGCAGTCTTTAGGTATGAGGAAAGAAACTGAAAGCTTCCATTTTTACTTACAGTCTTAATGATTAATTTTACATTAAATGTGAAAAGTAATGATACCTCCAGCAGTCATGTGCCCAAACTGAGGCTGATTATAAGGCATTTCCTTAGTTCCACTTTCCTTCAAATCACCTATTTTGGACAAATACATTAGTTTCATTTTTCACTTCTATACCCCAAGCTTGGTATCAATACAAATTCCAAGTTTCTAACCTGAGCTTAAGCATTCCTCTGTAATTTTTTTTACTCATAGGTTAAAATCTCCTATTACCCAAAATGATACTTCAAATTTCCATTCTACATACACCCTCTGGGGGCCTCTCGCTGTAGAAGTGCAGGCTGTGCACCGGGGAGACCCTCCACCCCCTCACTCTCACCACCACCACCACCACCACCACCACCACCACCACCACCAGTACTTTCTTGTGCTCACTTTGCTCATGCCATTTGTGTCTGGCATTTCACTGGACTAGAGGAAAGGGACTCTCATTTATCTGAGTCTCCAGGAACAAATTCCAGCTCTTTCAAGTTCTGATTTTCAGTCCTCTCTAAAGTGGACAGTTTGTGTTCAAGCTTTGCTTGATTACTTGCTTTTTCTCCCTTAATTCAGTTCTCCACCCTCTGGGGTCTAGAGATATCAGGAAGCCAATACTGTCTACAGAATACTCCCACATGAGAATCTCTGCAAATAAAACTCTTAAGCCTAACTTTGTATGTACTACTGCAGATCTTGTGATGCCACATTAATTGTGCATCCTAGTGGTTGAAATAGGGCCAGTGAGAGAGCTCAGCAGCATAAGCGCCTGCCTGGCAAGCGCGAGGTCTTGAGTTCAACTCCCAGAACCCACATAAAGGAAAAAAAAAAGGGCTGGTGATATCGCTCAGCAGCACAAGCACTTGCTGGCAAGCGTGAGGTCCTGAGGTCGACTCCTGGTACCCACAAAAAAAAAAAAAAAAAAAAAAAAAAAAAGTGGTTGAAATAAAGGAGTAAGACTGCTAATGAAACAAATACGACACTCCCTCTTCTATTTCCTGTTGCTCAAGTGTTTTTAAAACTAACTAATGGGCCGGTGAGATGGCTCAGTGGCATAAGCGCCTGCCTTGCAAGCGCGAGGGCCCGAGTTCGACTCCCAGATCCCACATATGAAAAAGGGGCCGGTGATATTGCTCAGCGGCACGGGTGCCTGTTGGCGCGTGAGGTCCTGAGGTCGACCCCCCAGTACCCACAAAAAAAAAAAACAAAACTAACTAATTATTGAAGTTTAAATATACTAGAGCTAAAAATGGATACAACAGTCTAAGTCTCAAACATAACTGGAATGGGGGACTGCAGGTATAATTTAGTGATTTAGTGGTAAAGTATTTGCCTAGCATGTACAAGGCCAAATTTAATCCCCAGCACCAAAAAAATGAATTAAATGAAAAAGCTGGAATCAACTGTGGAAAAATAGTAAAATACATAATACTTAATGTTTTAAATAAATCTGATAGATTTTCACATCTGTAAACCATCTTAAAGTTAGTAATCTAAGATGAGGGAAGATTTTATAGATGAAAAGATTTTGAAACTGGGCATGGTGTCATGTGCCTATAGTCTCAGCTTCTCAGGAGGCTGAGGCAGGAAAATCACTTGAGCCCATGAGTTCAAGGCCAGTCTGGGTAACACAGTGAGATTCCATCTCAAAAAAAAAAAAAAAAGAAAGAAAAACATAATGTGCCAAATTTAAAACAGCAATAGCAGTAATAACAGATGAAACATTACCAAACAAAAATTAGTGACATTTAAAAAATGAGTTATCCCATAACTATAATAAAAAAAATGAAATAGATTGGTAAAACGAAAGGAAAAAACTGTAAGAAGGTTCAGATCAACCTCACCAATAACAGGAGTTGCAGAAAGAAAAGACACTATCTGTATTCTTTTGACAAATTTATTTGTCATCTAGTAAACTACAGCCATGTTCTGAGAACACAATAGTGAACAAGGCAGATGTGGAATACGGTATCTAAAAGTTCACAGTCTACAAAATATGATGCTCAAGTAATAACTAAAGAAAAGAATGAAGAAAACCATAAAAGAGGGAAGGAGGGAGAGGTGGAGAAAGACATGTATACATTTTGTGCTTCAGCCAAATGTAGTAGACAAAGATTCTCAGAAATTTCAAACTTCAAAGATTAAGAAAGTATCCAGTAAGTAGCAGTGTGGGATAAAACCAAGTAATCTACAATTTTTTTAAAACTCTGATTGGCGGGGCTGGTGAGATGGCTTAGCAGCGTAAGCACCTGCCTGGCAAGCATGAGGGCCCGAGTTCGACTCCCGGAACCCACATACGAAAAAAGGGCCGGTGATATCGCTCAGCAGCACGGGTGCCTGCTGGCACGCGAGGTCCTGAGGTCGACCCCCGTACCCACAGGGAAAAAAAAAAAAATCTGATTGGCAATTTTTAAAACTAACATATGTAGGCAAAGATTAACCAAAAAAAAAAAAAAAAAAAAAACTGGCATTCTCATATACACATAGTAGGAGCATAATTATTAAATGTATTTCACTGCAGTAAGTTTGCCAAGTCCAAGCCAGGTGTGGTGGGGCACACCTACAATCCCAGCACTCAGGAGGCTGAGGCAGGAGGATTGCTGCAAATTCAAGGCCACCTTGGGTTCCACAGTGAGTTCAATGCCAGTCTGGACTACTTAGCGAGACCCTGTCTCCAAAAAACAAAGTCATGCCTGTAATCCAAGCACTCGGAGGGCTGGGCAGTAGGACTGCTGTGAGTTTGGGGTGAGCCTGGGGTACACCGTGAGACCCTATCTTGAAAAAAATAATAAATAAATAAATAAATAAATAAATAAATAAATAAATAAAAATTTGCAGAGTCCACTTCTAGGAATACAGCCTTAAAAATAATCCATGATGTAAATACAGATACACATAAATATACAAGGCTACTCATCACAGCTTTATCTAAAATTAAAAATTAAAAAATAACTTATATGGCAAACCATCTAGATGAAACAAATTACAATTTGGGGGGCCAGTGAGATAGCTCAGTGGCATAAGCGCCTGCCTGGCAAGCGAGCGCGAGGTCCTGAGTTCAACCGCCGGTACCCACAAAAAAAAAAAAAAATTACAATTTGGCTATTCAGTGGAATACTATACAGACACTAAAAGCTATTTACAAGTTTGTCTGTTTAGTTGTTTTTTGCAGGATTAGAAATTGAACCCAAGGGGCCAGGGATATAGCTCAGTGGCACGGCGCCTGCCTGGCAACCACTAGGTCTTGAGTTCCATTCCCGGTACCAAAAAATAAATAAAATAAAATAAAATAAAATAAAATAAAATAAAATAAAATAAAATAAAATGTTAATGACAGTAAGAAGAGAGGTTTTATGTTTTGTACACAGCTTTGTTGTTTTAACTTATTGAAAAAAACATGTAAATAAAACCCAGGCATTAGGGCCGGTGAGATGGCTCAGCGGCTTAAGCGCCTGCCCGGCAAGCGCAAGGGCCCGAGTTCGACTCCCGGATCCCACATACGAAAAAGGGGCCGGTGATATCGCTCAGCGGCACGGGCGCCTGCTGGTGCGCGAGGTCCTGAGGTCGACCCCCGGTACCCACAAAAAAAATAAAAAACCCAGGCATTATACAGTCACAGCTACTCGGGAAGCTGAGGCGGATCGCTTTGGTCCACAAGTTTGAAATCAGCCTGGGCAACGTAGCAAAACACCATCTCAAAAACAGGAACAAAACAAAACAAAACAAAAAACAGCTAAATTTGATTGTCTTTTTGTTTTGTTCGTTTTTTGGTTTTTTGATTGAATTTTCAACACCATTTACATTCACTGATAGGGCTGTGCTGAAATCCACCCGCCTGCTGTTTTCTATTTGTCCAGCCTGTGCTTCCTACCTTTTCCCCTCATTCCATGCATTCTTTTGGATTAAATGAATGCTATTTAAGACGCAATTTAACTCCACTATTTATTAGCTACACCTATTTATTAGCTACACCTGTTTTTGCAGTGGTTGCTCTAGACTTTTTTTCTTTATCAGTCTTCTATAGTACATCACTAGAGGTAGACACAGATAGACAGACAATGCAATGGTTTCCGCACCCTCCCTCCTACCCTCTGTGCTACGCACCATCACCACTACCCCAAGAAGAAACCGTGTACCTGTCGGCAGTCACTCTCAAGGCAATCATCCCTTAAAGGACTAAAAAATAAGAATAAATGTCTTACTCCTGAAATTGACATTTCTAGCACTTTCCAATGCTTTGTGAAGATCCGAATTTTTTTTTTTTTTTTTTTTTAATGTGTGGGTACCAGGAGTCAACCTTAGGACCTCGCACTCGCCAGCAAGCGCTTGTGCCACTGTGCGGTATCACCGGCCCTTTTTTTCCTTTATGTGGGTTCCGGGAGTCGAACTCAGGGCCTCGCACTTGCCGGGCAGGTGCTTATGCCGCTGAGCCATCTCACCGGCCCTGAATTTTCATTTTAAATCATTTTCCTTCTACCTAAATAACTTCTTTAACGTTTCTTTTCATGCAGGGCTGCTAGTAACAAGTACTTTCAGCAATTGTTTAAAGTCTTTATTTCTCCCTCACTTCCTAGGTGAAAAATAGGTTTAAAAAAAAAAAACACACACACACTTTAAAGATGTCTAGAAGGAAAGGAAAAGAAAAAAAGATACATATATACAAGACAGTTAAGATAGATACACTACTAATTTTACTTAGTTCATTGAAAAGAAAGGATTGGGCTAATGTTGTTTGGACAATTGAAGGCCGATATCTTGTACCCTGAGTAACTAATTTAAAGATAACAATATGCAATGTATTAACCATCGTTACCCTATTAGGTTGTTTTGAAATTTTGTTCTTTAAAATAAAAATGTTTTAAAAGGTAAAATAAAGATGTCTATTTCTTTGGATTTCCTAAATTTTTGAGAAGTCTGTCTTTTTTACCTTTGTTACTATGAACGTGCATCAGACTATGTACTCTGTACATATGTTTGACTATGATGTCACCGTTGGTTGCAACCAGAATTGTGCAATGAATTCTGTGACCAAAATTATTAAGTTTGGGCCGGTGAGATGGCTCAGCGGCGTAAGCGCCTGCCTTGCAAGCGCAAGGGCCCGAGTTCGACTCCCGGATCCCACATACGAAAAAGGGGCCGGTGATATCGCTCAGCGGCACGGGTGCCTGTTGGCACGCGAGGTCCTGAGGTCGTCCCCCCGGTACCCACAAAAAAAAAAAAAAAAAAAAAAAAAAAATTATTAAGTTCGTGAACAGAGGTACCACTGCAATGTGACTTGGTGTGGTTTCCTTTATGTTTACTCTTGAAATCTGTTGAGCTTCTTGAATCTGTGTTATGTAGTTTTCATTGAATTTTAAGAATTTCTTGTTGTTACTTTACAAAGCTTTTTCTATCCTCTTCTCCCTCTCTTTTCTGGGTCTTCAAATACATTAATATTAGATTATTCTTGTCCTTAACTATTGCCTCTGTTATAGTTACTAATCCTCTATTAATTTTGCTATTTTTCTTCCTGCCTCATTTTGGACTTTCTATTGCTATCTTCAAGTTCACCAATTTGCATTTAGTTAACATCCACTGTTAACCCATCAGTGTATTTTTCTTTTTTTTTTTTTTTTTGTGGGTACCGGGGGTCGAACTCAGGACCTCGCGTGCCAGGAGGCGCCCGTGCCACTGAGCAACATCACCGGCCCTTTTTTCGTATGTGGGTTCTGGGAGTCGAACTCAGGACCTCGCGCTTGCCAGGCAGGCGCTTATGCCACTGAGCTATCATCACCGGCCCCCATCAATGTATTTTTCATCTCACTTCCAATTCTACAAAATCTGTTTCTTATTTTACATCTTGCCTTCTCTCCTTGTCAAGGTAAGCATTTATCTCTTGAACAAAAAGAACATGTTTTAACATCTTTCTTAATTCTATCATCTATCATTCCTATCATTTTCCTCCTGCTTTTAAGTCACATTTTCCTAGTTCTTCGTATGGCTGGCAATTTTGTATTGAATGACAAAGAGTGTGAGTTTTATGTCCTGGGTGCTGGATTTTGCTGTATTCCTTTAGGTAGTGTTAGACTCTGTTCTGCCACACCGTGAAGTATCTTGTAACCAGATGGCTCCTCCAAGACTTTCTTTTGCACTGTTAGGGTGGGTGCAGCAGCCTTTAATTTAGGGCTAATTCATCCTTGTTACAGGGCAATACCATTTTGCTGCCCTGTAAATACTATGTGTGTATCTTTTTTCTCCCTGCCTAGAGGGACACTATTTCCAGCTGCATGAGTTCCAGAAATCATTTAGTCTACCACTTTCCTCTAGCCTCCAATGGTTCTGTCTCATGCATATGTAGATCTGGCCTCAACCAGACTCAAAGACCCCTCTGCATACCTCTGGAGCTCTCTCTGTGCATCTGTGTCCCTCCTCTCAGGTAATCTGCTCCCAAATTAGGGCTGTCTCCACCCACCCCCTCAAAAAAAAAAAAGAAAAACCTCCTCCTTCCTTGGCTAAGCAAGACCACCAGACTGTTTCAGTTCCCCATCCCTACTCTGTAGCCTGCAGACTACCCCCTCATAAACCGGGGCAACCAGAGCTCATCAAGTTTCCCTTCTTCTAGTGATCACAGTCCAATGTGCCTCACCCCCAGCGTCTGTAAACAGCCATTTCTTTTTCTTTTTTTGTTTTTTTTTGTGGGTACCGGGGGGTCGACCTCAGGACCTCGCGCGCCAGCAGGCACCCGTGCCGCTGAGCGATATCACCGGCCCCTTTTTCGTATGTGGGATCCGGGAGTCGAACTCGGGCCCTCGCGCTTGCCAGGCAGGCACTTATGCCGCTGAGCCATCTCACCGGCCCTGTAAACAGCTATTTCATACACTGTCTAGTTTTCTACTTTCTCAAGGTAGTAAGGTAGATCTAGCCCTTGTTACTGCATCACTGCTAGACAGAATAAGACTCTTCTAAGTCAACTAGCAGATCTTCAATTTCACATCTAAAGGATTTGCCCTAATCTATCCAACTCTGCCTGTATAACATCTAAAATGTTTTTACTCATTTTTTGTTGGAATTTGCGCCACTCTCGATTTGACACTAGCCTCTTGTAATTCTCCTAACCCTCTGATTATAATTAATACCATATGTGACTGGCCTTGGAATTCTTTCAAGAATAGAACATAGTGCAGGGAACGCAAACTACAAAATGTAATCTGCTACATTTTAAAATGTGACTTGTACTTTAATACATAACCGGAAGTTTAACTACAATGTTAAGAATAATTATGTTTTGTGGATATTTTCTTTATACCTTTTCTTATTATGCAGGGAGGGTTTATAGTGAGAAGCTATCTTTTAAGTCCACATTTCTTGCTCACAGCTCCAGCTATTTTTGCAGGCCACCATGTCAAAACACAAGCTACATATCCTCCATCTAGAGCCTGCCTGTCGACTTCCGGAAAAAGATGGCAGATCTGTAAGCAGGCAGTGAACCTCTCCAAAAGTCACCCTCCGGACACTGGAATATAGTGACTGGAGGAGGACAAGAGACAGGGAAGTGGCTCCCCTGGTCTCAGGAAAGATCTGAAGCACAGTTCGGGGCCCACGGAGAAAGTGAAGAGAGAAACCCAACAAAGAAGAAGGAGGTGGCCACCGGAGCCTTTTCCCTGTGTCGGGAATCCCGGCGCAACAGAAGCGGTTCAAATCTGCGGACACGCGGTGACTGCTGACGCCCCCGGGGGCCTCCGCGGAGGAATGCAAGAAGCAGCGGTGCAGAGAAGCTGCCGCCCTGTAGAGCCTGCCTGTTCCCTCTGCTCTAATTAATGGTGCACAGCCCTTCCATAAACTTCAGCATTTCTACTTGCTCCACTGTTCCCACATCCAGTCACAGATTCTGCTGGAAATGATGAGTTTCCATTGACAGGAAACAAGATTACTGCAGAGGGCTCGAGAATAATGATCTCAACGCAGCAGTGAAAAGCCAGCTGAATGAAAAACTACTTTTCTTTCAGGTCAGAGATGCAGGAGAGATCTGAAGAGAGGAAGCAACGCCTTTGGCATAGAACCAGACTGTGCTGGAGGTTGAGAGGCAGACTACCAAGCACAGGGCCAAAGGCGGGTAATAAGCCTAAGGGGAAAATTAAGCAAGGTCAAGAGGCTGGGGCCTGGAGCCTGCATTTTTGGTTGACACCTATTGTTGAAAAAAGGAAAATTTTGGAATGAAATCAGGCTTCAAATGGCACTTTTGACATGAAGTTGTTTTTTGCCACCAAAAGGCATTTAATATTGGTTAAGTTGAATAATGCATACCAGCTATCAACTTTTTACCATGCGATTAACCAGCTCTTACTGACAGTCATGCTTTTTATGTTAATTTCTTTTAAAAATAGCTAAGGTCAGGTGTGGTGGCACACATCCATAATCCCAGCATTTGGGAGGCTGAGGCAGGAAGATTGCGAGTTTGAGGCCAGCCTGGGCTACACAGTAAATGTAGGGCAGCCTAAACTATACAGCAAGACCATGTTGATATAAATAAATAAATGTAATAAAATAACAAAATACAGAATTCAAAAGTCACAAAATAGTATGGATGAATGCTGAGGACATCATGCTAAGTGAAATAAACCAGTCACAAAAAGACAATTACTGTGTGATTCTACCTCTATGAAGTATGTACAGTTGGCCCATCACAGATCAAGTAGAATGGTGACCTCCAGTGGGAGGAATGGGAGCCGCTTAATGGCCTCACACCCATCAAGAGTTCTGGAGGTTGGACACACAATACTGTGATTACACTTAACACTATTGGACTGTATACTGAAAAACATTTAAGATAGTTATGTGCGTTTTACCACAATTATACTTTGTTTAATGTCACAAAATACAGAGAAAAGCATCTCCCAATTCTCCCCTCCAAACCTTCATCCACTTGTCAGAAAGCCGGTGTTAACATTCCTCTACCCTTCCTGAATGCTATTTATGTAAGCCTGTATATACACAGAGACCCACACATGAGCAGTAGCATATGACCTATGTTACTCATGCACTTTGGTCTTTTCATGTAGTGTATCATAGAGACTTTTGTAAATTAGTTTACATGAAACTACTGCCACTAATTCACTGTATGACTATATTCCTGATTATTTGCTTAGTTCTCTACTGATGGGTAATTAGGTTCTGTCCAAATTTTTGATTAGAAACACAGTATTAAATGTCTTCATACTATTTAACTCCTACATATATGTGTGTGTGCATGTGTGTGACATGCCTAGAATGGACTAAAAGGGTATGTGCATTGTGTTACTGCATGTATGCACACTATTTTTTTTTTTTTTTGTGGGTACCGGGGGGGTCGACCTCAGGACCTCACGCGCCAACAGGCACCCGTGCCGCTGAGCGATATCACCGGCCCCTTTTTCGTATGTGGGATCCGGGAGTCGAACTCGGGCCCTCGCGCTTGCAAGGCAGGCGCTTAAGCCGCTGAGCCATCTCACCGGCCCTGCACACTATTTTTTATATAAACATTTTTACTGAAGTATAGTTGTCCTTCTGTATTGGCAAGTTCTGCATCTGCAGATTAAACCAAACACATAGAAAAAATTTTTGCCCTGAACATGTACAGACCATTATGCCCTGAACAGTACACTGTGACAACTACTCACACTGCATTTACACTGTATTAAGTCATCTAGAGATGATTTACACAATACACGAGGATGTGTGCAGGTAATATCCAAATACTGTGCCATTTTATGAGGGACTTGAGCATCCATGGTCACAGGGGACTCTGGAACCAATCCCTGTATAGTGTTATGTTCAAGAAAAGTACACACGCCCTAATTCTGTAGCTTGATGAATTTTCCCAATGTAACCACACCAAGTAACCAGCAAGGAAGCAGAAGACGGCATGCCCTTCCTCCCACCCTATCCAGTGAGTTCCTCAAGTGTGCGCCAATACCCTGACCTCTAACAACACACGTTAATTTTGCCTGTTTCTAAACTATTTTTGTATATGGGTGTTTCAATATGTTTGTAAGGCTCACATATATTACGTGAATTTTAATTCTTTCATTTTTCTTGCATGATAACATACTAGTGTGTAAATACATCATAATTCACACTACTCTTTTTTTTTGTGTGTGTGGGTACCAGGGGTCGACCTCAGGACCTCGCGCGCCAGCAGGCGTCCGTGCCGCTAAGCGATATCACTGGCCCTTTTTTCGTATGTGGGTTCCGGGAGTTGAACTCGGGCCCTCGCGCTTGCCAGACAGGCACTTACGCCGCTGAGCCATCTCACTGGCCCCGCACTACTCTTGAGGTGTGTGCATTCATAACTTTAACAGATATATTAAAGTGCTTCCACAGAATTTAGAGTTCTATCATTAATATATGGAATTAGCTATTTCCCTATACCTTACCTGACAGTTAAGTCAAACTTTTTAATCCTGGCCAACCTGATACATTAAAAAAGCTTTCAATATAATTTAAATTTGTTTTTCTCCTATGACTGAAATTAAAGAGCCATTTCATATGTGTAAGAACTATCTGACATCCTCTGAACTGTGTGAATGGCCTGTGGTCACTTGTCCCTTGAGCTGTTTGTTGGTCTTTCATAATCCACCCCCCGCTTTTTTTTGGAAATTAGCCCTTTGAACATGATGCCCAGCAAATATTCTTTGTTCATCATTAGAATTCCAACGTTATCCTAGTTTTTGCCAGGCATGGGTTGTCTATTTTCACATAAATTCACTGACTCTTTTCTTGATGGTTTCTGAGATTTTGTAAAACATAAATGCAAGTGAACCCTCACGTAATACTGGTGGGAGTGTAAACTGGTACGATCACTTTGGGAAAATGTTTGGCAATATACACTAAAACTAAACATGAGTGTAACATATGACACAGCAGTCCCACTCAATTTTAACAGAAAATGTGTGCTTATGTCCACCAATCATATATACAAGAACGTTCTTAGCAGTTTTATTCATTTTAGCCAAAAAACAAACCAAAATTTCCATCAGCAGCAGAACACATAAATGTGGCATATTAAAACAAAATACTACACAATAAAAAACTGAAACATGAAACATAAATGTCATAGACATGATGGTAAAGAAAAGAAGCTAGACATAGGACCTTCAATTTATTTGAAGACCAAAACCAGGCAAAACTGCTGGGCATGGTGGCACATGTCTGTAATCCCAGCACTTGGGAGGCTGAGGCCAGAGGAGTGCCATGAGTTTGAGGCCAGCCTGGACTACATAGTGAGTTCAAGGCCAGTGTGAATTACATAACAAGACCTTGTCTCAAAAAACCAAAACCAAACCAAAACCAGACAAAACTAATGTATGGACACAGAGGTCAGAAGAGCTGTTACCTTTGGGGGAAACAGGAGTAAGATGAGCATAAGGGAGAATTTGAGGTGCTGGAAGTAGTCTGTATCTTGATCTAAGTGGCCGCTACTTTTGTGTATTCACATTTATTGAGTTCATCCTAGAAGATCTATTTCCCGTATCTTTTTTTAAAAACTATTTTAGTTTTTTGAGACATGATCTTGCTATGTAATCCAGGCTGGCCTCAAACCCGTGGGAATCCTCCTGCCTCAGCCTCCCGAGTGCTGGGATTACAGGCATGCGCCACCTCACCTGTTTAATATAATAAAGATTTTTTTTTTTGCAAGTGAGATAACAACCAGACTTTCTTTTTTCCCAAATGGCTACTCAATTGACCCAATGTTATTTACTGAAGAATTCACTGTTTTCATCTTTATCACATCAAGTATTTCTATAAATGAGGCTACTTTAGTAGTCTCAACTCTGTTCTAATGATGACCTATTTACTCTGATGCTCCTGACTAACATAAACTTTGAATGTTTGATAGATAACCCTCATCCCCTCTACAAGAACACTAATTTTTATAATTTTTATGAAAAATTTCACTTTGCTTCTTTCATATAACCTTTAGAATCAAGTTTTGAAAAGACATTTGGGATTACACAATTTATAGATCTTGGGCCATCACAAAGATAGATGCCCCCCCCCTTTAAATTTCATTTTATTAGTACGTGTTTGCAAAACATGAGGTTTATATTCATCTCAGTAAGTGGGTACATGACAACTTGATCCTTTTTTATTCTTTCCCCTCCCCACCCACTTCCCTGTTTCTAGGTCCCTTTTCCCCATTTTCATTATTATTGCTATTATCTTTAGTTCACATTTATGACATACAATGTTTACATTCATTGTGGGTGTTTGGTACATATACAGGACACATCTTCAATCTTTTTACTTCCCCTTCCCCTTTCTCCCTCTCTTTGCCCTCGGTTTCTTAGACCCCTTTCCATTTGCAAAAGCTCTATCTCCATTTCCTTCTTTTTTTTTTTTTTTTTTTTTTTTTTGTGGGTACCGGGGGGTCGACCTCAGGACCTCGTGCGCCAGGAGGCGCCCGTGCCGCTGAGTGATATCACCGGCCCCTTTTTCGTATGTGGGATCCGGGAGTCGAACTCGGGCCCTCACGCTTGCCAGGCAGGCGCTTAAGCCGCTGAGCCATCTCACCGGCCCTCCATTTCCTTCTATCAGTCCTTAATTTTGCTTGCTAAATCACTAAATTGCCCAAGCAGGGCTGTAACTTGCACTCCTCCTCAGCCTCCCAGAGTGCTGGGGTCACAGAGGTGCACCACCATACCTGGCTTAAACACTGTTTTGTTTTCAGATCACAAGTGAATTGTGAGTTTGAGGCCAGCTTGGGCTACATAGTGAGTTCAAGGCCAGCCTGAACGGCATAGTCAGACCCTATCTCAAAAAGACAAAAAAAAAAAAAAAAAAAAGTGAATTGTGTTAAAAACGAAAGAAAAATAAGTAAAATAAACTAGTTAAGATGTTACCAAAACTTCACAATTACCACATGGGCAGAAGTGATTGGAAAATGTCATCAATTTTAAAACATATGTAGGACCAGGGATATAGCTCAGTGGCACAGCACCTGCCTGGTAAGTGCGAGGTCATGAGTTTTATTCCTGGTAACTTAACTAAACTAAACTAAAAAACATATCTAGGCCAGGCTTGGTGGCGCACACCTGTAATCCCAGCACTCAGGAGGCTGAGGCAGGACGATCACTGCCAGTTTGAGGCCAGCCTGGGCTACAAACTGAGTGCAAGGCCAAATTGAACTGCATAGCAAAATCCTGTCACAAAAAGACAAAAAAAAAAAAAAAAAGATATACCTTAATTTTAGAAATGACAGAATATGAGAAAATATCTAACTATAAATATGGTAATTTGGACAGTACATTAACATCTTTTCAATGAAAGTTACCCTATTCAAGAAAAGGTTATGATTCAGCATTCATTTAATTTGTTTATGTTTTGTAATGTTTTACAGTACTTTTCAAAGGCATCCTTCACTTTCTTGATAGTTCTTAAATTTATTTCAAAGTAGATTTATTAGCCACGTGTGGTGGTGCATACCTATAATCCCAGCACTCAGGAGGATCACCTCAAGTTTGAAGCCAGTCTGGGTGAATAGTGAGTTCAAGGCCAGCCTGAACTACATAGCAAAACCTTGTCTCTACCAAACCAAACCAAACCAAACCAAACCAAACCAAACCAACCAAACCAAAACACAAGCAATCAAAGTAGTTATTTTCTTTAAAAATTCTGTTAAGGAAACATGCAAAATTTCTATATAAAAGTGTAACAAAGCCGGGTATGATGGCGCATGCCTGTAATCCCAGCACTTGGGAGGCTGAGGGAGGACTGCAATGAGTTCAAGGCCAGCCTGGGCTACATAGCGAGTTCAAGGCCAGCCTGGACTACATAGCAAGACCCCATCTCGAAAACAAAAGTGTGACAGTACTGAGAAAAAAATTAAAACCAAAAATGCATGGAGTAAAATGTCTATGAATTGGAAAATTCAACAGTATAAATATTTCAACTGTTCCCAAACTTATTCAACACACTTTCAACTGAAGTTCTAATAGGCATACTTGCAGAATCTCACAAACTGATTGTAAAATGTATAAGGAAATGTAAGGAGCCAAGCAACAGCCAAGACTATCATATATTAGGTATGAAGAATTATAAAACTAGAGTAGGGTCCAGGGATGTAGCTCAGTGGCGCAGCGCCTGCCTGGCAAGCACGAGGCCCTGAGTTTAATTCCCCGTACCTTAAAAAAAAAAAAAAAAAAAAAAAAAAAAAAAAGCTAGAGTAGGGCCAGGCAGAGTGGTACAAACATGTAATTCCAGCTACTTGGGAGGCTGAAGCAAGAGGATCACAAGTTCAAGTTCAACCTGGGCACCTTGTCTCAAAATTAAAAAACAATAAATAAAAAAGACTAGCTGGGTAGCTCAGTGGTGGAGCACTTGCCTAGCACACATGAGGCCCTGGGTTCAATCCCCAGTATTGGGGGGAACTAGTGATTCTCAAACTTTCTGATCTTACATTTCTATAAATTATTTTTGGGGGGGTTTGTTTTGTTTTGTTTTTGAGACAGTTCTTGCCAAGTAGTTCAGGCTGGCTTTGAACTCACTGTGTAGCCAAGGCTGGCCTCAAATTCACAGTGATTCTCCTGCCTCAGCCTCCCAAGTGCTGGGATTATAGACGTGCACCACCACACCCAGCTCATTTCTATAAATCACTAAGCTCTAAAAGCTTTAACTTATGTGTGTTACATCTATCATATTTAAATATTTACTCATTCATTTAAAAATAAGAAATTCATGACATGCTAACATAAATAGTATTTTTGATGAAAAAATAACTTTTCCAAAACAAAAAAAAATTTAGAAGAGTGGCACTGTTTTATAATTCTCCTTAATGTCTGGCCTAATAGAAGGCAGCTGGCTTCTCATATCTGCTTGTGCATTCAGTATAATACGCCATGTACCTCTAGAAAAATTCTACAATATACTTGTAAGAGAATAAGACAAATTACATCTTAATGTTACTATAAAAGTACAGTAGTGGGGCAGGTGAGATAACTCAGTGGAATAAGTGCCTACCTGGCAAGTGCAAGGTCCTGAGTTTGACTCCCAATACCCACATATGAAAAAAGGGCTGGTGATATCACTCAGCCGCACGGGCACCTGCTGGCGAGCGAGGTCCTGAGTTCAACCCCCGGTACCCACAAAAATAAATAAATAAATAAATAAATAAATAAATAAATAAAAGTACAGTAGTTCTGGGCCAGTGAGATAGGTCAGCAGCATAAGCGCCTGCTGGCAAATGCAAGGTCCTGAGGTCGACTCCCGGTACCCATATTTAAAAAAAAAAAAAAAAAAAGTACAGTAGTTCTAACCTGGCAGACTCCCTAGAATGGTCTCAGGAACCTTATATGGTCCCCAGACCATACTTTGAGAACTCCTGAAACAGAGTACTACTTAAGGAAATGGAAAATAGGTCCAAGAACAGAGAAAAGAATGGAGTAATAGAGCCCAGACAAGCCCTTGTACACACTCTCCTGACTTCTGCCAAAGATGGCTCTGCAGAGCAGAAGGAATAGTCTTTCTAATAAATTGTACCACAATAATAATAAAATAATCAGATAGAAATAGAGGCAAAGGGGCTGGTGAGATGGCTCAGCGGCATAAGTGCCTGCCTGGCAAGCGCGAGGTCCTGAGTTCAACTCCCGGTACCCACATACAAAAAAAAAGGGCCGGTGATATCGCTCAGCGGCACAGGCGCCTGCTGGCACGCGAGGTCCTGAGGTTGACTGCCGGTACCCACAAAAAAAAAAAAAAAAGGAAATAGAGGAAAAATAATTGACCCACCTCACACCATATACATATATATCTCCCACATAGTGTTGCTCTAAATGTGAAAGGGAAACAATAACAAAAAATAGATGATATTCACACCAGGATACAAAAATCTCTAATTTCAAAGGAAAGTTTGATACATTAACTACATTAAGAATTTCTATTAATAAAAAGATACCTCGACCCTATAATCCCAGCTACTCAGGAGGCTGAGGGAGAACTGCAAGGTTTGAGGCCAGCCTGGTCAACTCAGTGAGACCCTGTCTCAAAATAAAATAATAACAATAATAAAAAGGCTGAGAATGTAGCTTAGTGGTAAAGTACTTGCCTACCATGCATGACACCCTGGGTTCCACCCCCAGTACTGCAAAAAACAAACAAAATCCCCAAACGTTTAAAAGAAGAAAAAGGCAATACAAGCCAAAGAGTAAAAGTATCTGCAATATAGATATGGGGGGGGGGTTTGCACATGATCAGTAACATGAAAACAAAACACCTAAGAGAAAAAAAGGCAAAAAACTAACTGAAAGTGGGGTTGAAGGGAGGGAAGGGGAATGGGGAAAAAAAAGGAAAGAAAAATAAAAGACTAACAAAGTCTTTCAAAGAGAAGATATCCAAATGGCCAAAACAGCATAAGAAAAGCTCCTCAATTTTATTAGTAATCAGAGAAAAGCAAATTAAAACCAAAGAAGAATGTTAAGTAGTACAACCATTTTGGGAAACTATTCCATGGTTTCTAATACTCACCTACTCTCTGACCCAGAAATCAACTCCTAGATATATACCCAAGAGAAATGAATATATATGTAAAAAGACGTGCAAGACAATGTTCACAGTAGTTTAATTCACAATAGCTATACCCTACAAACATCAATAAGAAAATGAATGAGCAAATTGTAATATAATCATACAACAGAACTCAACGATTAAAGAAAAACTGAGACAACAATTTAATGAATTACAAAAATCATTATGCTGAGTAAAAGCCAGACACCAAAAAATACATACTGTATGAGCCCAATTATATGAAGTTTCAAAGACAGGCAAAACAGTGTAGTCAGAACAGAAGCTTCTGACTGGAACAGAGCACAAGAGAACGTGGTAGGGTGAAAGAAATGTGCTACACCTTTATCTGGGTAATGGCTACACATAGGTACATACACAGGAAAAATATGCAAGCTGTACATTTAAGATTTTTGCATTTTATTCCTTACTAGTACATTATAAAATATACCATTTATATACAAAAACCCATTACATATATACCAGAATAGTTAATAAAATTTAACAGACCGATAATTCCAAGGCTTGGCAAAGAGATGCATAATCAGGAAGCCTCATATCCCGTTGGTAGGAATGTAAATGAAGGCAATCATGTTGGAGAACAGCACTATAGCATTATCAACTGAAACTGAAGATGCACAGAAATGTTCACAGGAGCAGTAGTCACAATTCTGCAAACTGGGAACAACTTAAATGTCCATCAAAAAGAAGATGAACAAATCAACTGTCATATATTCACATACTAGAATATTATTCAGCAATGGCTAATGAATAAACTATAGCTCCATAAACATGGGCTGAGTCACAGAATAACACTCAGTGAAAGCAGCCAAGTAAAGAAAACTAAAAGGTTCCATTGATACAAGCTTCAAGAGCAGACAAAACTAAACTACCAAGCTTGGATGTGACCTTGGCTAGAAAAGAAAGTGATGATCATAAAAGCTGGGATAGTTTACTTTTGAGAAGGAGGAAGAGCACAGTTGATGGGGAGAGTTTAAGGAGGGCTTTCTAGGGTGCTGGCAATGGTTCATTTAAGGTCCTGAATGTTGGTTACAAGGACTAAGTTTTGTGAACATTACAACAACAAGATGCACAGTTCAGTGATTTTTCCGTATGCTGTTACAGTTCACAAAATTGTGAACTTTTAAAATTAAAAGGTTAAAAACAAACTACTAGACCTGGTGACTGACTGGATTTGGCGTGAGGAGGAAGAATCACAGATAAGGCACAGGTTTCTGGCTTGCACAACTGCTTGGGGAGCGATGCCTTTCACTGTTAGCAAACATTTTCACAGGAAGCTATGAGTTAAATTTTGGACATGCTGAATATCAAGTACTGCTAAAAGAGCCAAGTAGAGATGTTCAGTAGGCAAGGAGATATGCAAACAAGTGCTCAAAGAAGAGGTCAGGGATGGAGATAAAAATGCCTGGATTCACCCTTAAAGAAGCCGTAGCCATAGCTCTGATTAAGGGAATGGAGAATGACTGGAGGACCTAGGGCTGATCCTTGGTCTATAACATTTAAAGGCCAGGTATAGGAGCATAAGAAGGGAAGGGCTCAAGGGGTAGGAGGAAAACAAAGAACATGTCACGAACCATTAAGCAAGGGAAGAGAACATCTCATGAGTAATAAGTTGATGTATCATTAGGGAGGACACAGATTATGTGTAATACTCAGCAAGCCAGTTTTCACTCCACCTTTCTGGTTGACTGAAGCAATAAGTGGGGTGGTGGGGGCCCCAATGCTTCTGAGAATGACTGAATGTTTTTGTACATTCTCTTTGAAGAGCAGAATGAAGACCCCCTCCCAGGAAGGACCAGGGCAGATCTAAAAGCACTGAGTGAGTCTGTGCAACTGGGGAGAATCACTATTAAAAGGTCAGCACACAGGTATAGGCTCACTCTTCTGCCTCATCCATGTGACTGAAATGGTATGAGAAGATTCATACACACCCCCACCCAACCCTACCCCTGTCCAAGGAACAGCCAGGGCAAACCTACTACTTGGGCAGAAAAGGCCCAGGGCAAGTGGCCAGGCCGGGATCAGCAGTCAACCAAGGCAAATGGGCTCTCTCTGGTTACAATGAAATCAGGCTTCACTCAGACCTCAGGCAGGACATCTTGTTGTGTTGAGAACTGGAGAGATAAAGGGGTCACCTCATGGTGTGTTAGTTTGAAACAATTTAAGCTTAACCAGCATTCCCACATGAACCAACTTTGAAAAAAAGTACATATATTTACTTAATATGGGTTAAAAAAAATTGGCAACTGGCCCATCAATTAATGCGTTATTGCCAAGGGTTTTGGGGTTTCTTTCTTTTTTGGGGGAGTGAGGGGGTGGCAGGGCCTCACAATGTTGTCCAGGCTGGCCTCTATGAATTTTTTGTGACAATTATGTATTATCTAAAGAAATTTTTTTAGAAAAGCCCTTTCTGGAACTTTTTAAAATGAAACAAGAGTAAAAGCACTACACCAATTTATACTATCAAAGAATTGAAAACATCCCTCATGTCCAACAAAAAAGTAAAAGTTCAGTAATTAAACAGTTCTTAATAATTAATGACATTAAGAAAAAAATCACAATACAGAGCCGAGTATAACAAGACCCTGAGTGCATATGCATCCTATACCATGGTAAAGTCTCTTTAGCTTTAAGAGAACACAGAAATGAACAAGGGGACAGACTTGATGAGATTTCCGCCAACAAATGAATTCTAATAGCTATCTTTCCAATGCATTTCTTTTATGACCAAACAAAACCATAATGAGAAGCTAGATTAAAATGATATCAATAAGCAATGCAAGAATAAAAAGGTACACTACGTTCCTTGATGGGAAGATTGGCTAGTGAAGTTGCTTCCTTCCCAAATTCATCTATAAATTCAGTGCAATTCAAATAAAAATCTCAATAGGAACTTTTTTTAGAACTCATCTAAAATTCCCCTGAAAAGCCAGGCGTGATGGCGCACACCTGTAATCCCAGCACTCAGGGAGGCTGAGGCAGGAGGATTGCTGCCAGGTCGAGGCCAGCCTGGGCTACATAGTGAGTTCAAAGCCAGGCTGAACTACAGTGAGACCCTGTCTCAAAAGAAAAAAAAAGGGCTGGAGATATAACACATTGTAGACTGCTTGCCTAGCACATACAAGGCCCAGGGTTTGATACCCAGCACTACAAAAACAAAATTTAAAAACCCTTGGAAAAATCAGTAAAACTAGTATGTTTAAAAACTATTAACTACAAAAATAATAAAATATCCATAACCTTTAAATATATAAAGCATTTGTCTAAATCAATATGAAATATTTAAGCTCTAAACAGGCAAGCAGCACAAAGAAACAAACTGTGAAACTCAAACAATAAAAATGTGAAGCTTGTTAAGCCTTGCTGATGCCTAGAGAGGAGGAAATGCAAATCGAAATGAAGAGATGACATTTTTCACATACCAAATTGGCAAACATCTAGAAAATGAGAATGCCCAGTACTGGAAGGGTACAAGCCTCATGTCATTCTGACATTACTGGTGGAATTTTTAATGACATGGGAAAATAGCGGTGGTATGTTAAATGAGGAAAAAAAAAACGAAGTCCATACACTATGATCTCAGACATGTTGTAAAGCAATAACCAAGCTTTATGAGCACTTTCGTGCCAGGTACTGTTCCAGGATGTGCACACACCCAGGGGCACTTCGTATTCACAGTGACCCTCTGAGTTACCACTGTTCTCACCCTCTTTTCATGAAGGAGGACACGGAGACAACAGAGGGATGAGGGATAGGACCATGATTTCAACCCTGGCTGACTCTAGAGTTTGTGATCTTAACTACTAGCACAATGTACAGAAAGAAACACTAAACACAGTAGAGATGAGCTAACTATCCACTTTAACTTATTTTGTCATAGACTTTCCACTATTTCACATCTCAAATACAATGATTTCTTGTAAAAAAAAAAAAAATCAACAATCACAAACAGCAACAATTGTGCCCTTGAAATTACACTAGTTGAGATGTCAATACAAAAGAAAAAAGCCGGGCGTGGTGGCGCACACCTGTAGTACCAGCACTCAGGAGGCTGAGGCAGGAGGACTGCCAAGTGTTTGAGGCCAGCCTGGACTACATAGTGAGTCTAAGGACAGCCTGGACTACATAGTGAGACTCTGTCTCAAAAAAACAAAAACAAAAAAAGGAACTATTTTTCCAAATGAAATTTTATGTGGAGCTACAAAGGTAAGTATTCTATATGTATCTTTTCTAATTAGTGTATTTTAAAGCTCAGATTTAGGGCCGGTGAGATGGCTCAGCGGCATAAGCGCCTGCCTTGCAAGCGCGAGGGCCCGAGTTCGACTCCCGGATCCCACATACGAAAAAAGGGGCCGGTGATATCGCTCAGTGGCATGGGTGCCTGTTGGCACGCGAGGTCCTGAGGTCGTCCCCCCGGTACCCACAAAAAAAAAAAAAAAAAAAAAAGCTCAGATTTATAACATATACAGTGAGAACAGAGCTCTTCTGAATACAAACTTTAAATTATGGATGACTGGGGCAGTCAGACTTGTTTTATTTTGATTGTGTAGCATCAAGAAGTACCCCATTCACAAAGATGAACAGCTACAAATGGTGTTTTGTGCTTTTTAAAAATAGCACATTAATGTTATCTAAGGCTTCAATTATACCTAAAACTATGAAGTAGAACATTTCCAAGTTATACCAATGACATTAAGGAATGTGAATACTTGGTAATTACAAATATTTTGATAAAAAATTTAAAAGCCGCATGCTACTCAGGACATCAAGACAGACCCAGAAGGCAGTCACATGATACTGTACAAGGCAATGAGTTTGTGTTTTGTTTTGTTTCCAGTACTGTACTGGGGATTGAACCTATGGCTTTTGCACTGAACTACATCCCTAGCCTTTTTTTATTTTTTAAAAATTTGAGACAAGGTTGTGCTAACGTACTAATTGCCCAGGCCAGGCTCATATTTGTGATCTTTCTGCCATAGCCTCCAGAGAGTAGGGATTACAAGCATGCACCAACACATGGGGCTTGAAAGTTTCATAGTACTGAACTTGCTCATATACCTCCACATGAACCAGTAAGCATTGGCCTGAATTTTTTAAATGCCAATAAAAAGCTATAGTTTTATTGCCAGGTGTGGTGGTGCACACCTGTAGCCCCAGAACTCAAGAGCTGAGACAGGATTGCCTCAAGTTTGAGGCCTGCCTGCACTATATAGCAAGACTCTGTCTCAAAAAATAAATAAATAAATAAACTGGGCATGGTGCCACATGAGTGAAATCCCAGCACTGCAGAGGCTGAGGCAGGAGGATCCCCACAGAGTTTAAGGCCAGTGTGAGCAACACAGTGAGTTCAAGCCCAGCCTGAACTATATAGCAAGACCCTGTCTCAAAAACCAACCAAACAACCAACCAACCAACCAAACAGCTATAGTCTACTAACTAGTTTATTGGCATTATAGAAATTTAAATGTTCTTCCTTTTGCTTATTTTCCCCCAGGACATCTAAATGCACTGCCTCTTTTATTTTTGCTTTTTTACTTCCAGAAGAGTTTACTCAGATTTCACCAGTTTTATATGCAGTGTGTGTGTGGTTCTATGCAACTGTATCACACAGAACTGCTGCACCCCATAAGGCACCCTCACGCTCCCTCTATAACCACACACTTCTCCCCTCCCATTACTAACTCCTAGCCAGCACCATCCTGTTCTCCACCTCTAGAGTCCTGTTATTTTGATGTTATATAAATGCAATCAGATAGCACATAATCTTTTTAGACAAGGACTTTTTTTTCACTCAGCATTAACCCCCTTGATATAACCTGGCAGTACAAATCAGTGGTCTCCAATATATTAAAATTTAGCATAGTTACACATTTGAATATATATAAATATTTATAGCATTTTAAAGTTTAAGATGGGGCTGGGGATATAGCTCAGTGGCACAGAGCCTGCCTGGCAAGCGCAAGGTCCCGAGTTCAATTCCCAGTAACAAAAAAATAAATAAATAAAGTTTAAGATGTTAAAATATGAAATCAAATCGTGCTTATGAAATCCGTTTCACTGACAAAGATTCTGAGGAACAAATCTGAAAACTGGAATAGTATAGTAACAAGCCCAGTACAACCTAGTGCAAGTACTTGATTGAAGAAAAGCCCAAGGCTCAGTGCTAAAGTTTTATCTGTGCTTACAAGAACACAGTGTAAAACAATGTTTCATTTTAGATTTCTCTGTCCAGGCTCTAGATTCCAGTCCTTTCCCGATCCAGGCTTGTCTATGGGATGTTCAAACAGGACCACTTGCTCTTCTTTCCTAACGGCCAGTTTTCTACCCTTTCATCCCTTCCTCGTGCTGTTCCCTGGAGTTCTTCCTAACCACCCAGGAAACGATCCCTCTTCGGTTCCTAGTTCTGCATGGGGATTTACCCAGCACCACAACCCAGAGGCCCAGTTCTCTGGCTCTTTACCTGCACTAGGTCCCAACAGCTCTCTCACGAAGAGCTACACCAAGCTATGGACTCACACTTTCCCCTTCTCCCTACCTGCAGGCGCCCATGCTCATGCCTCGTCCTCATGACAGCTGGCAAGCACAAGGGCCTGAGTTTGATTCCCAGTACAAAAAAAAAGGTGTGACAAATGCCAGGTCTTCAGAGGTTTGGGCTTAGAAGGCAAACACTCCACAAACTTCTTAAATACCATGCCTTCACAGAAATGTCTGTTCTTTTCCAAAAAGACTGCTTTTTGGAACAGGTCAAAACAGGTAAAAACTAGAATACAAACCCTAGGTATTTCTGTCACACATTTTTGGAAAAAGTAGCATATTTTTTCAGTTTGGCTGATATGGGTATCATTATGGAATTAAAAGTGGCGGTAAAGAGCTTGGACTCTGATTCAGCCAGATTAGCTGGCTTGGAATTAAAACTCTGCTACTAGACTATCAGGATCATGTTTCATTTACATTCTGTGTGCCCAGTTTTCTCATCTGTAAATGGTGATGTCACCTATCTTATAGGACTGTTATAATATATGTAAAGCATTTAGAATACTGTTTAGCACACAGTATTACCTATAAGAATTAACACTTATCTCTACTTCTTAGACTGAATTCATACTGCTTGTGAAATTTCTGTACCAATAAACAATGGTAATAACAATCATATTTCTTAAATTCATGTGAGTTATTCAAAACTATTAGAACAAATGTTCTTTCACACACTAGCAGTTATTAACATTTCATTAAATATGCATATAAGCACTGAAAAGTATGGAGGCGATGGAAAAGCAAGACACAGGTCAGAATGTTGGGCTGGTGAGATGGCTCAGTGGCATAAGCGCCTGCCTGGCAAGCGCGAGGGCCCAAGTTCGACTCCCGGATCCCATATACAAAAAAAGGGCCGGTGATATCGCTCAGCGGCAACGGCGCCTGCTGGCGCGTGAGGTCCTGAGGTCGACCCCTGGTACCCACAAAGAAAAAAAAAAAAAAAAAAAAAGAATGTATACCTTTATACTTTTTTAAAAAATGATGGGGGCCAGGCATGGTGTAATCCCAGCATTACAGAGGCCGAGGCAAGAGGATGGCCACAAGTGTGAGGCCAGCCTGGGCTGCACAGTGAGTTCAGGGCCAGCCTAAACTATACAGCAATACCCTGTCTCAAAAAAACCAAATAAATAGAAAAGTAATTTTTTTTTTAAATGGTGGGAATCATATGGTGATCTTTATGCTTGTAAATGCAAGTTTCATGGCTGTCTAGGGAGAGGGCAAGGTACCTGTCGAGGAGGAGGAGTATGGAGGAGACTTCTCACTGTACAGCTGTCTTATCTTTCAAATCTGAAGCAGCAGATGCATTATCTATGCAAGAATTTAAAACCTGGGTTGGTGGAACAGCTCTAAAAACAAGTGCCCTGGAAGCCAGGCTTCTAATCTCAATCCGTCACTACCTGTGCTGCCCTGAGGAAGTCTTAAAGCCTGAGTCTCAGCTGGACATAGCGAGGAGCAGTAAAAATTTTGAGATTCTTTTCTAATGCTAACAATGTACTATGTCTCAGTGGGGGATGAGTAGTAAAGAGATGGTTTTTTTAAGATATGGGAGAGGTACAAGTCTGACACTGTAAAACAAGGAAGCTGTATGGACTTGATTTTCTAATACTATTTATAAAATTATCAAGCCCATTAACCCTTAAAGATTTATACTATTTTACATAGAAACCCTTCTTAGAGGGGGTCTAATAAAACTTACTTATAAAGAATATTTTGCAGGGCCAGTGATATAGCTCAGCGGCATAAGCGCCTGCCTGGCAAGTGCAAGGTCATGAGTTCGACTCCGGGTACCCGCATATAAAAAAAGAAAGAATATTTTGCATATTATTTTCTCTTGTACTATTTCTGAAATTGTTTCAAATGGACTTTAAGACTTGATGCCATGCCATGGAGTAAACAATAAAATATACTAAAATAATTCGTTTGAATATATAAATGACTCTCCCTAAAACAAGAAAAGTATTCTACTTAAAGGCATTTATCATTAATCACTGCAAAAAAATATACTCTCCAATCAATGGTAACAGCTATAATGAGACATACTTCACCTCAGGTAAATTTGGGTTTCACCTTTAATCTTTACAATTTCTGGCAGAGTATGTTTTAGTATCCCTACTTAACATACACAGAAACTGAGGCTCTGTGAAAATAAGTGACTGGCTTGAGGTCACACATCTAAGAAGAGGCAGAGTTAGGAGCCAGATCCTTCAGATTTAGGTTCAGTGCACCAACTCGAGAGGCCAGGGAGTGTTTACTTAATGGTGACTGGCAGGCAGGTGCAGGTTTACAGCAGAGTTTTCATCAACTTCTGGGAAATCAGGGAGAAATAAGAACACAAAAGTAAACTTCTCAACAAAGCTAAGTGATTCAATTTAACGATCTTTTATTCTGAGGTTGTTCTTTCAAACTGAGCTATAATATCCTTGTTTAAATGAAATGATGGTGGCCATAGACAGTAGTGTAAGTTATTGTTGTGTTTTTCATTGGCCATACTGGGTAGAATTTTTTAAACTGGTAAATATATTCCAATTTTCCAATTTGGGGGGAAACAGAAATAGTTCTCATGAAATCTAAAAGTCTAGAAGTACTCTTATGTAATTATGCCTCTCAAAATACTAGACGCCTTTACACATAGACACACACCTCCCTCAAGACTGTCTCATTAATCTCTACCTTATTCTATTTCAATTAGGAAACTTTCAAATAGAGAAATGAGAATATAGTAAGCTTAAGCTACCCAAAATCATGAGTTAACATGATATCTTGGAAGAGGACTTTCCTCAGAATCATTTTCACCTATTAACTATTCTCATCCTTTACCTTTAATTCTACTAACTCCTGGGTTCCAACCTTCTTTTCCTAAAATAATCACATCTTTCACTACTACTGCTATGTAGGGATCAATAGCCAAACAACAACAAAAAAACTAACTTGAGGTCTGTGTTAATTTGCTTTCATTTAAAGGCTTTTCACTTTGACCACATAAAGGTGTTTAATGATGTTTATTCTACCCACTTCCAAAAGAAAATCAGTTTATAATTTGGACTTAGGCTGCTTTACTTTCCAAATTTCCCTATCTTTATACCTATGGCAAGTAAAGTATTTCTCCTCTTATTAGCATGTCTTATTTCTCATTTCTTACCTATCCTTTGGCAAGCATCAGATTTAAACTATTTACGTACACTGCTACATAAACACTAGTCTCACTAATAACTTATTAAATTCACAATTTAAAACTATGAAAAGATACAGGAAATTTTTGTCTAAATTATACCTTTAGGTACTTTTAATACCTTAGTGGTTATTTAATATTATTTTATTGTGGGATTTTTGGTTGGTTGGTTGGTTGGTTGGCTGGTTGGTTTTTTTGAGACAGGTTCTCGCTCTGTAATTCAGCCTGGCCTCAAACTCAGGGCAGTCCTCCTGCCTCAGCCTCCCAAGTACTGGGATTACAGGTGTGCACCACACACCCGGCTATTATGCTTTATTAAAAAGGAAAAAAAAGGATGAAAACCTGGGTCTTGCAGTATACATAACTATGAAAATATTTACTCTATACTTATTACATTGCTCAAAAGCCTTTTTTTTCTGGTTTTTTGAGACAGGGCCTCACTATGTAGTTTAGGCTGGCCTTGAACTCACAGCCATCCTCCTGCCTCAACCTCCCAAGTGCTAGGATTACAGGAGTGCGCCACCACACCCAGCAAAAACTCTTTTTAAAAGAAAAATGAGGCCAGGCATGGTGGCACATGCCTATAATCCGAGCACTCAGCAGGTTGAAGCAGGAGGATCGCTGTCAGTGTGAGTTTGAGGACAGCCTGGGCTACCTAGCTCAAGGCCTGCCTGTACTGCATAGTGAGATCCTGTCTCAACAGAAAAGTCAATTTTAAGAACTTAAATATACAATGAAGTACCCTTTGTATGTCAAATATTAAATGTAGCATTTAATTTTTTATACACTACATGTTCCCAAAAAAATCTAAAACTGGTAATAACTCTGCCTAAGTTTCACATTAATCCAGTATCTTTTTTTTTTTTTTTTTGTGGGTACCGGGGGTCGACCTCAGGACCTCGAGCGCCAGCAGGCGCCCATGCCGCTTAGCAGTATCACCGGCCCTTTTTTCGTACGTGGGTACCGGAAGTCGAACTCAGAACCTCGCGCTTGCCAGGCAGGCGCTTATGCCGCTGAGCCATCTCACCAGCCCTCTAATTGTTCTTATATCTTGATACTTCAGGTATCCTGCTGCAGTCCTTTCATTACGTACTTATTTATTCACCTAACTTTTGTTGCATGGTACTTTTAAGTTTCAAAGTCCTTTCTAAAGAGGAAAGTAACATTAAAATGCACGCATAAAACACACTCGGTGGTTGTCCGAGAGTATCTCAGGGTCTAATAAGACTTAACTTGGTTCAAAATAACCAACAAATGAGTTTATCACACTGATGTATTCTGCGCTGTAAACTGATATCTACATTATAAATGCATTTCTTTTCTAAAAATGTTTGAAGCAGTCATAATGGTAACTATTTTCCCATTAAAAGGCTACAGGAATTTAGTGTAAGAGCAAACCAGACAGGGTACCTTGTTCATGAAAAAGCAGCTTGAAGTTTGTAAACAGAAGACAACTTTCATTGCTTGTTCATGTAATCATCAATATGTGAGTCAAAATAAACTAATAAGCTATATATATTTCTGTCTACCTAGCAATATACCGATGAACAGGAGGGGAAGAAATTGCTTAAATGTAATTACTGTTTACAAACGATCAAATTTTAAATCACCCTTTTCACAGTTTTAAATGATCACTTTCACCCACAATACCCCCCCAAAAAAACACAGCCCCTATAAAAATGTAAATACTTTTTTCCAAAGTAACTTACCTAGGAAAATTTAATGCATTAAAATAAAATATAGGGCACAAATCAATTACATTTTTAAAGAACTAAATTTACCAGTAAAACAAAACAGCTTACCAAAGTATATTTTTAAATCTTTTGTGGGTATCCCATGCTACCAATTAACATTTCAAAGTCATGCTAACGCTTAAAACACCATCACTGCACATAACATACTCATCTTTTACTCAAACTTAAACCAGACCCGAACTCTGGCCCTTGTCCCCTTCCTGGGCTCACTGAAACCTACAGGGGGAATCCAAGAAATCGGCTCCGTTAAGTGCGGGTGTCTTCTCCCAGAGTGGGGTCAGATTCGTGCCGCCCGCGAGTGTCCCCGACTCTGGAAGTCTACGGGTTCCCGAGTACAAAGAGGCCTGCGCCGCACGGAAACACCTGTGCGGGCGGCAGGAAGGCGGGGGAGCGGAGCCCCGAGCCCGGTCCGGGCGGGGGCGATCGGGGCCGATCGGGGCGCTCCCCGGGCTCCCCGCTCCCCAGCCCGCGCCCCGCCGGGGCCCGGAGCCTGTCACCCCGGCTGGGCCCGCCCCCCGCCTCGCGCCCCGGCCGGGCCGCCCGGCCTCGCGGCCTCCCGCTGCCACCTCAGCGCTCCCGGCCTGCCAGCCCCGAGGCCGCCGCCCCCCGCCGCGCCCCCAGCCCCGCGCCGCGCTACCTGGAGACGAGGGCGGCCGAGCACCTCACCCACGGCCCCAGGTCACACAGGGCCCGGTGCTCCGGGTCGCGCTCCTTCTCCCGCTCCACGTGGTAGGCGTAGATCGACAGCAGGATCCCCGCGGCGCAAACGGCGCACCGCGCCACCCGCTCCCAGCGCGGCACGGACACTTTCAGCAGCACGGGCGCCGCCATCTTCCCCCCGCCTCCGCTGCCGCCGCCGCCGCCGCCCACCGCCTCCACCTCAGCCGCCGCCGCCCGTCGGGGCCCGACCCAGCCGCTGCCGCCTCCACCGCCACCGCCGCCACCGCGTCCACCGCCACCGCCGCCGCCGCGCCCCATTGGCTCGGTCCCCTCCTCCGGGCCCCGCCCCACAGGCGTGCGGCCCAACCGCCCCGAAGGGAACGCTCCTGACAGGGCTGGGAAGGCGCGCGCGGGCGCAGATAGGGAAGGCGGGGCGCGCAACGGACGGAGGCCCGGCGGGAGGGCGCGCGGGGGCAGGGCCACGGGAGAGGCGGGGCCACCGGCAGGGAGGGGCTGGACTAGGAAGGAGAGGGGCGGGGCGGGGCGGGGAGGCTCGTGAAGGGCGGGGCCACGGGCTGGGAAGGAAAGGGCCAGAGCAGGAGAAAAGCCTGCCGGGCGAGGTGGTGGAGCGCGCCAGGGCGGGGCCGGGGGCAGGGGTGGGGCGGGGCCAGTATCAGGGGCGGGGCTAAGCGGAAAGGGGCGGGGCGGGGCGGGGCGGGTGGCGCGGAAGGACCTTGGGGGTCTAGGGCAATGAATAGACTTCGGAGATACCACAGTGCGTGACTGAGCAAGCCCTGGGCCTCAGGGTGACAATCAATCGCCATCCCTTTTTCTTTTTTGTCATTGTCACTTGATATTTCTGACCCAATCCAAATTAACTCTTCCCGCAGCTCCACAGCTATGCTTCCATGACATGATCTTCCGCAGCCCCACCCCCAGGCATCTCGAGTTCAACGTGTGCAAAACTTTCTTCTCAAATGTGCAGGACTATGTTTAAGTAAAAAAGTTTTAAAGTGATTCGTGAATACCTCACTTCTCTGTAAGCTAAATTTAAAATAGCTTAGCATTAATTCATATGATATAGTAAAACATAACGAACTGAAAGAAATCGGGACAAAGAAAAGACAAACCAGAGTGAAATGAAAGGCCAGGAAGAGGAACACAGATAAGCAGGCCATGGGGGCTTTGCACAGTTATTAAGTTGAGCCATACTGGTTCTATTTCTGGTGGCCAAACTAAGGAAAACACATAGTAAATCTTGCTAAGAAGAATCGTCCTGTTCTTGAAGCTTGTTCGGTGTTTTTTCCTTGGTTGCATCTCTCAAATTTTCAGGGGCTTTATATAGTGATTTTGAATAATAAGCAATGTCTTTGAATTAATTATCTATTGTTAGGTAACAAATTGCCCCAAACTTTGTCGCTTAAAACAAGCAATAAACTTATTTTCTCACAGTTTCGGTGGGTCAGGAATTTGGGTGCAATTCTGGATCCTGCGGCTCAGGCACTCTCTTGGTCTCTGTGTCCTCTCTGCCCCGCAATCACGTGGAGCCAGGGCTGGAGTCATCTCAAGGCTGAAAATCATCTTTCAAGCTCACTCATACAGCAGTTGGCAGGCCCCAGGGCCTCTCTGCTGTGGGCTAGAGACTTCATTCCTGCTACTTGCAGCTTTCCATAAGAAGCAGCCCCTACCCCTGGAAGAGCAAGGGATCAAAGAGGAAGAGGGGGCTGGGGATGTAGCTCAGGGGTAGAGTGCTTGCCTAGCATGTGTGAGGCTCTGGCTCAGAGAAAGGAGGCAAAGGAGGAAGAAGGAAAAAGAGGAGGGGGTAGGGGGAGCAGGAAGAGGAGGTGAATGAAGAGAAGAAGGAAAAGAGGAGGAGAGGGGAGGGGACAGGAGAGTAAGAAGAAGAAAAAGAAGAAGAGAGATCACAGTCTTTTTTTGGTGTGTGAGCTAATCTTGGAAATGGTATTTCATCACTTTTACCCACTCTATTAAAAAGAGACCCTAGGTCCAGCCCTGACTCAAAGGGATAGAATTAAACAGGGCATGAATCCGAGGAGAGGGGATTTAAGCCTGTCTAGCACAGGCCTCGCAAAGATTTCTTCTCCAACCCTCTAATGGTTTTCATAAATCTAAGTCAACCTTTTGTCCTGCAAACTCCCTCCTGCTGAATTCCCTTACTCAGTTAATGAGATCTGCTGATCATCTGTCTTCTTTCATGCATCGTTGTATCTATGGAGTTTATGCATGTTATTGTACATAGTAATTGTTATTTATTACTGTCATAGTCCATTGTATGAATAAGCACAATTTTATTTACCATTCTTTTTTTTTTTTTTTGTGGGTACCGGGGGGACGACCTCAGGACCTCGCGCGCCAACAGGCACCCGTGCCGCTGAGCGATATCACCGGCCCCTTTTTCGTATGTGGGTTCCGGGAGTCGAACTCGGGCCTTCGCGCTTGCAAGGCAGGCGCTTAAGCCGCTGAGCCGTCTCACCGGCCCTTATTTACCATTCTGCTGTTGATATTTGGTCCATTTTTAGCTATGATGAATAAAACTACTATGAACATTCTGTAAACGTCTTTTGGTAGACATATGTATTCCTACATGAGATAATATTAGTAAATACTTCCTCTTGTCAATTCAGGTACAGACACCATCGTGGAATTGGCTGGGTTTTTTTTTTGTTTTGTTTTTGGGTACCGGGAATCGAACTCAGGACCTTGCGCTTGCCAGGCAGGTGCTGTGCCATGGGAGCTATATCCCCAGCCCCAGCCATCATGGAATTTGATGTGCAAGAGATTTATGGGGAAAATGCCTGTGGAGGGTAACGGAAAGAGTCTCAACAGTTCCAAGTTCTCCCGCCCACCACTTGAAAGCCAATACTTAGGAGATAAGAGTTGGTGAGAAAGAAATCAGGTTTATTCATGGACCAGCACCCTGAGAAGATGGGAGGAAGCTCCTGCCACTCCCCCCACCAAAAAAACACACCATCTTAGGGAACTAAAATATGCAAAAGATTTTTAATAGGGAGGGAAAGAGATACAGTTGAACACTATTGGGGAAGGCCACATGCTGGTTGGGGTCTTCATCATCCAGGACATGTATCTACTTATAGCCCTCAACCCCACCCCACCCCACCCCACCCTGGGCCAGAATGTTGACCTCCAATGATGGCTACAGTATTCCTGTGTTTTCTTTAAACAAACATACCACTTTTGAGTGAGTTAAGCCTCACGGCAATTTACATGCTTCGTGTTGGTTGGTGGACAGCCCTAGTATAAGGGTGGGTGTTATACATTCTGATGTTATCTGAGGGTCCCCAGACTTACTGGGTTTTGTAAATCTAAAACAAGATTGTTTAGGAGTTAACATCTTAATCATTTAGTTGTGGCTTTTCTTTAAAATTTAGATTTTTGTTTGTTTTTTGTTGTTGTTGTTGTGGGTACGGGGGGGGGGGTCGACCTCAGGACCTCGCGCGCCAACAGGCACCCGTGCCGCTGAGCGATATCACCGGCCCCTTTTTCGTATGTGGGATCCGGGAGTCGAACTCGGGCCCTCGCGCTTGCAAGGCAGGCGCGTACGCCACTGAGCCATCTCACCGGCCCTTTTGTTTGGTTTTATTTTTTTTTTTTTATTTTTTTTTTTTTTCCAGTGCTGGGGATGAAACCCAGGGATTGAGCATGCTAAGAAGCATTTGATCACTGAGCTACATGTCCACCCCTTTTGAGTTTGGAATGCTGGGCAACAGGAGGGGACATCACAAGACAACTCTCAAGGGGGCAGCCACTGTTACAAAAGGGCACCAGAGTAAGCAAGGACAGCCTCCAGGTCACAGTGCAACTGGGAAAGCTCTGCAGTCTCATCTAGGCTGACAGGGGTAGCCTGACCAGTAAAGGAGCTGTTTGCAAGGCAGGAATGGGCTGATCTAGCGCTCTTGCGGTGAGCAGTCATTGGCTGGGAGCAGACCGGTGACAGTGCGGTCTCCAGTGAGCACTGGTGGACCAAAGGTATGGCAGCTGGAGGCTACTGACCAACCAGCCCCTTCGCAGCAGGCTTGCTTAAAGAGAGATCTCATCGCCTACTACCACCACGGCCACCACACCACCAAACAGTTTTCCCAAGTAGTTATATCAGTACAACCTCACACTAGTGATTTATGAGAATTCCTCTCACATTACCTTTGCTTTTGGCTTCAGACATTTTGATGGCTCTATACAAGGATCTCATTGTGTTTTTAAAATTGCCTTTCCAGAATGGAAACAAAGCTTTTGTAAATATGGAGGGGAAGAAAGGTTGAAGGGAGGGTAGGGGAATGGGGGAAAAAAAAGAATCAAGATATGTCACGTACAAGTACAAATTCCCTATGATGAATGTGATCATTATGTACACCTAAAAGGTACTAATAAACTTAATTAATCAAAAATAAATAAAATAGGGCTGGTGAGATGGTTCAGCGGTGTAAGCACCTGCCTGGTAAGCGCGAGGGCCCGAGTTCGACTCCTGGAACCCACGTACGAAAAAAGGGCCAGTGATATCGCTCAGCGGCACGGGTGCCTGCTGGCACGTGAGGTCCTGAGGTGGACCCCCGGTACCCACAAAAAAAAAAACAAAACACACACACAAAAAAATAAAATTGCTTTTCCCCAAAAAACAAATAAACCAAAGAGAAACAAAAATAAAAGAAAATTGCATTTCCCTGATTAATGAATCTGAGCACCTTTTTATACAGAGCCTAGACTGTTCTTTTTTGTGATATACTGTTCAAGTCTTTCGCCTACTTCTTAGCATCAGTTGTCTCTACTTTTCTTATTGCTAGATTTTTTTTTTTTTTTTTTTTTTGCAGAGGTGGGAATTGGACCCAGGGGCTTGAACATGCTAGGAAGCCCCTACCACTGAGCTACACCTGGAGCCCTAGAAGTTCTTTATATGTTCTGATACAAGTCTTTTGGCAGATATATGACTTGCTGGTAATCTTCTCCCACACTCTGGCTTGCCTTTCCCCTCTTTAATGTTGTTTTTTGCTGAAAAGCAAAACAGAATTCTTTAAATTCCTCATACACATTGGAGTTTTCACACAAACTCTGACTTATTCACATCTCAGCTCTCTCTTTTCCTAGAAGCCTCACCCACCACCAACTTCTGCAATCAGGACTGGTGACACAAATCCTGCTCACCAGGTTTCTCCTCTGTCATTCTTCCTCTCTCTCTCTTTCTCATTTTCTAACTCTTAAAGTGTTGATTTCATTCTCTCTGGCCAGTTTTTCTCTTTGCATTCAGAAAGAAAAATGACCTCCAGTAGTTCTGCCATTTCATATCTCCATTTGCCACTACTGGAAAACAGAAAATGACTGTCTTTTATCTGTTAAATAAAATGTATAGGAGGTCATTGTTTTTGGCTGAGTTTCTGCACTAGGCCCCAACAGACCAAACCAAAATGGGGTCTCTCTTCCATGGCACCAAACATAAGCTAAACTGTTTATCCAACCTAAGAAATCAGGAGCGAAATGATAGCCAAATTTCCAAACAAGCCTGCATGATAAAGAAGTCCCCTCTGCTTTAACTCTTATAAGGAAAGTAATCTATTTACCAATCTGCTTTTTATATTATGTTCTTTTCTTGTTCCTGCTCAAGCTACCTTATAAAAACCAACTGTCCAGCCATTCCCAGTGGAGTACCTTATCTAAACCCTTAGATGAAATGTTGCCAGATTCATGAATCACTAATAAAAACCATGCTATGGCTTGGATCTTAAATGTTCCCCCCAAAAGCCCATGTGCTAAAGGCTTGGTTGTCATTCTGTGGTGTTATTGGGAGGTAGTAAAACTAAGGCGGGAGATTAGGGCATGGCCAGCCGACTGGGCAAGTGGGCATGGCCTGCCAATCAGAGATCCAGGACACACGTGCTCAAGCCCTGCACCTGGGACTGATCAGAAGATGCGATCTTCAGTTCTGGTGTGGTGAGCTCAAGCAGGTTTTGGATAGGATGGCCTCGATCTGATGTCAGCCTGAGGAATGGGAGATACAAAAGATGTTGGCCAGGGCCAGTGATATGGCTCAGCGGCATAAGTACCTGCCTGGCAAGCACGAGGTCCTGAGTTCAACTCCCGGTACCCACATAAAGGAAAAAAAGGGCCGGTGATATCGCTCAGTGGCACAAGCGCCTCCTGGCGCACGAGGTCCTTCCTGAGTTCGACTCCCGGTACCTGCATAAAAAAAAAAAAAAAGACGTTGGCCTTTAACCTTGTGGCCACTGCACTCTCCCTTTCTCAGTGACTCACTTTCGCTCTGCAGAACATATTTCTTTTCTTACCTTTAATAAATGTGAAACCTCACTACCTTTGGCGCATGTCTTGACCAATTTTTTGTTCAGGACAATAAGCACCTGGAAAAAAATCACTGGAAAGACCTCATAGCATCCCAAAACCCTGGTAACAGAACCTTTAGGAGTTAGGGCCTAAAGGAAGAAAGTCAGATCATTGGTGGCATGCCCTTGAAGGGCATGTTGGAACACTGACCCCTTTCTCCTTTTCTCCCTCTTTTTGTTTCCCAGCTACCATGAAGTAAGCATCTTTGCTTCTTAACCACACAATCTTCACTGTAATGTTCTTCCTCACCATGGATCTAAACACAAAGGAGCCAAACAAGTGTGGATAGAAACCTCCAAACCTGTAAACTAAAACAAATCTTTTCATGCTGGGTGTAATGGCACTTGCCTGTAATCTCAGCACTCAGGAGGCTGAGGCAGGAGGACTGCCATGAGTTCAAGGCCAGTCTGGGCTACATAGTGAATTCAAGTCCAGCCTGAACTACATAGTGAGACCCTGTCTCAAAAAAAAAAAAAAAAAAAGAAAACTTTCTTCCTTTAAGCAGATTATCTTAGATACTTTGTCATGGCAATAAAAAGCTAACACAAGCCAACTGGATCTAAACTAAACTTGTTAAAGTGCTGTCTTTTGCTAGGCATGGTGGCACATGCCTGTAATCCCACCATTCAGGAGGCTGAGGCAGGAGAATCACTGCCAGTTCGAGGCCAACCTGGGCTACAAAGTTAGTTCAAGGTCAGCCTGAACTCCATAGTGAAACCCTGTCTCAAAAGACAAAAAAAAAAAAAAAAAAAGTGTTGTCTTTTGATACATCCCTTAATTCCACTGTACAAAGTACTGGTGAGGAATCTTGATGGGTTGGCTGGTGAAGGTCCTTGTAGCTAGAGAGGGGGATATTAGGATGGCAGCCCCCACAGACCCACATGTTGGACCCTTTGGAGGAGCAGCCCACCCAAGGAACAGGAAGGCGCTGTTCCCAGGAGCAGAAAGGGGCAGCTGGGGTAGCAAAGCAGAGGCCAGTGTTGCGTTATAACTCAGTGGGACAGCACTTGCCTAGCACGCACCTGTCATCCCCAGCACCGCCAAAGGAAAAAAAGAGGCTAAATCATTCATTTAGTGCACAAATATTTATCCCGCATCCACTCTATGCCAAGCAGTTTCAGGGGTAAGAGTGACAAATCCTTCCCTCCACAGCTCATGTTCGGGGGGGGGTGGGCGAGGTTGTCCCTGCTTGGGGCTCCCAGCAAAGAACCCTGGTCACTGTACAGAAGCGGCTTCTCTGTGACAGACAGGTACAACTGGTTGTCTTAGTCACTTTCTCATCATGGAGACACAATACCTGACACCCACAACTCAAAGGAGGAGAGGTTGATTTGGGCTCTTGATTACAGCCCCTGCTTGGCCGGCTGCAAGGCAGACACAGCGTGGCAGAGGGGCCTGGAGGAAGGAAGCTGCTCACTTCATGGTGGCCAGGAAGCAGAGAGAGAAAGGAGAGCCAGGGAGGGAGATGAACCCTTCCAAGTCACAGCCCAGCAACGTACCTCCCCTACCAGGCCCTGCCTCCTACATGCAAGTCAGCCATAGCACCCCCATAATCCCATCACCTTCCAAACACATGAGTCCTCTGGAGAGGACAGCTATGGCCTGTGGCTGGTGGGCACAGTTCTGAGAGGTCCCTTTGTGCCAGTCCAAGAATGTAAATGTTAAAATTTGTGCACAGATGAAAGCCTCATACATTGCTACTGGTAATGTAAAATGGTGCATTCCTTAGAAAAATAGTTTGGCAGCTCCTCGATAGGTTAAACATAGATTACCAAATGATCCTATAATTCCACTCCTGGGTATATACCAAGAATATTGAAAACATCTGTGCACCCAAAAACTTGTGCATAAATGTTCATGACAGCATTATTCCTAATAGCCAAATATGTCCATCAGTTGATAAATGCATACACAAGATGTATATGCATACAATGGAGTATTATTCAGCTATAAGTAGGGGTGAAATACTTATGTGTGCTTCAGTATGGGTGTGTCTTAAAAAAACATTAGGCTAAATGAAAAAGGACAGGCTCTGCCATAAAAGGCCACATATTGTACGATTCCAGATATGTGAAATGCCCGGAGGAGGCAAATCTCTGAGGAAAGAAAATCAGTGGTTACAGAGGAGTTGGGTGGGGGAGAAGGGAGAGCGGATGCTAACAGGTACAGGGGTTTCTTTTCAGGCTGATGAAAGTGTTCTGGAATTAGATAGTGACTGTAGATGCAGGATATACCCATGGTATAATCACCGATTTGTACGCCTTAACAGGGTGAATTTTATGGTAGGTGAGTTATATCTCATCAAGCTGTTATTTTTTTCCATATGTACATAGAGGATCTCATGCACTGTAACTGGTTGCTTGGTATCTGTTTCAACCAACTGCGAAGTCTATGAGGGCAGTAACTGAGTGCAACTTATTCTCCACTGTTGCTGCAGCGCCTGGAACTGTAATAAATGCTTCGGAATCATTTGGATGAATGAGACCAGCTTAACCACTGCTCCCAGAGCTCTTGACTCCCCTATGGGGGCTCACATCCCTCTCATCCTCTTCTAAGTCTCTTGCTGGTATTAACTCCCTTAATTCTGAGAACAACTTTTGAAGCAGGAACTAGTGTTTTATATGTTTCATGATTTAGGAAACAGAGGCACAGAGACACAAAGTAACTTGTCAAAAACCACACAGCTAATAAGTTGTAGAACTAGGATTCAGATTGCAGTAGTCGTACTCTCAGATTCATACTCATAAACCCTATACCATGAGTTAATGCACAGAGAAAAGTAGAATTTTACCACCACACACCACATACCCTAACAGGCATCATACTTTTGTTTTTGAACTTGCAGTGATCCTCCTGCCTCAGCCTCCTGAGTGCTGGGATTACAGGTGTGCACTACCATGCTCTGCCACACCTCTCTTAAATCCTGCTTTCCTCAGATATGAGTGTCCATGTGGATGATCATGAAATTCCCCCATGTCTTCTTCAACTGATGACCTTTCTACTCCACTAAAGCCTCCCACAGGAATGGTCCTCGTTCTTCCTGAATGTCCAGATTTCTGGAATTTTAAACTCCAGCATTCTCTGTGTACTTATCCTCTGAGGCAAGCTAACTTTTCCAAGATGGCTGCAAGAAGCTCTGCCATTCCGCATGCTCTTGCTCAGTGCACTGTCAGCACTGGGTCTGCAGCTGGCAGAAGCAGTGCTACGTATGTAAGAGGTGACACCATTTCTCTGTGGCCCTCTTTGGATGCTTGCTCTTTGAGTCCGGCCACCATGCTGGGAGAGACCTAGGCCACACGAAGAGGCTGCACTTAAATCTTCCAGTAAACAGCCCTAGCGACAGCCAGCAGCGGTCACCAGACATGATACTGAGGAAGACTCAGAGAGGGCCCGAGCTCTAGTCACAACACAACAGCGTGAGACTCCTCGTGACAACCCCAGCTGAATCCAGTCAACTCCCAGAACCCTAAAAAGAAATATAATGGCTGTTTTAAGCCTCTAAAGCCACGGGGTTATACTTTATGGGACAAGAATTCCTTCTTGCTCTCTCTTTTCTCACTCAACAAACTCCCCTCTCCCTGGGGACCTGCTCTGCCTGAATCTGTTTTCCTCATTGAGCCATCAGGAGACAGGTTGGGAATCTCCCTAATCTTAATGGTTGTTTCTAGATCATTTTTTCATCTTCTTTTGCTAAACTAAATGTCTGCATTCTCTGGTATCCTCTGCATACCCAATCTCCCGCTAGACTGTACCAAACACTGACGTTAGCAGCTTCCCTCCCGAAGGATTTCTGAGATTTTTCTAGGAGCTCATCTGCAGCCCATAAAGAGGGGTCTTAGTTACTTTTCTTTCGTTGCTGAGACAAAATACCCAACATCCAAAGTTAAAGGGGGAAAGGTTTATTTAACTTACGGTTTGTGGAGGTTTCAGTCCATAATCAGCTGGCTCCAAGGCAAGGTGGCATGGCAGAGTAGAACCAGTTCATGGCGAGCAGAAGACAGCAAAAGCAAGCAAGCAAGGGACCTTATCAGTGTCTTTCTGCCCCTTTTACCTTATCTTAGAGCGAGTAGCACTTGCACCCTTAATCCTAGTGCTCTTGAGCCTAGTACTGCACCATGCATCAATTCCAATGTCACAAATGCTAGATCCAAGCCACTTCTGAAAAAGCCCCACCTATGAATGCATGAGGCTTTGAGGGGACATCTAGACACAAGCCACAAGAGGACAGTTAATTTGCCAAGGTCCACTCACGGCAGCAGAAAAGCTAAATACCAGCCACGCCTGGCTTTACTGGCACACGACACCCTTCCTACACATTTATTCACTCTATGGGACAGGAACATGTTTGAGTTCATCAACAACCATGCTTTCCATTTAAAGTAAAATGTTTAGCTGGGCATGGTGGTGCCTGTAATCCCAGCATTTGGGAGGCTGAGGCAGGAGGATCACCACGAATTTGAGGCCAGCCTGGGCTACATAGTGAGTTCAAGCGAGCCTGAACTACATAGTGAGGCCCTGTCTCAAAAAAAATAAATTAATTAATTAAATAAAATGTGCAATAGGGCCGGTGAGATGGCTCAGCGGCTTAAGCGCCTGCCCAGCAAGTGCAAGGGCCCGAGTTCAACTCCCGGAACCCACATACGAAAAAGGGGCCGGTGATATCGCTCAGTGGCACGGGCGCCTGCTGGCGCACGAGGTCCTGAGGTCGACCCCCCGGCACCCACAAAAAAAAAAAAATGTGCAATAAACTCCTGCTGAGATGCCAAACTCCTGGTGGGACCATATGTTAAAAAGCAGTTATCCTCAAATAGAACCCCTATGGGTGTTGAGCATTTTGTTTATTTTAAAACTCCCTAGAGAATTCCCAAGCTATGCCAGGCAACTCCTCAACAAGTCCCCAGGAAGCCCAAGAATAAATTGTTCCGAACTCATCAACAAAAGGCTGAACCTCATTTTGCAATTTAGCTGTTGTTCTTTTCAGATTTAATCAGTCTTGATGGCACAGCAAATATTTTTGAGCCGAGCTGTGTCTTGACATCGGCAAGGATTCATGCACTGCACAAGGGACATCACTTCTTTTTTTTTTTTTTTTTTTTAATATGTGGGTACCGGGAGTCGAACTCAGGACCTCGTGCTTGCCAGGCAGGCGCTTATGCTGCTGAACTATATATATCACCAGCCCAGCCATCACTTCTCATATAATGGAGACACACTTCGCAGAAACATAGGAGTGAGGGCAGTTCCTGAGCAGCAGAGGAACCGGTCAAAAGCGCGGAGAGGCGGTGTCGCACCGATTAAGGGCGTGGGTTGGAATCCCCGCCACATTTTCTTAGCTGTGCTCATTGGGCAAGATACTCAAAAGCCTCCCTCTGCCTGGGAGTCTTCACACATGAACTGGGCTGGCTCAGTACTTGCCTCAGGGGGTCTGAGGAGCATTAGAGGCATGGTGTGTGACACATAGAAGCATTCAATAAATGCTAATTATTGTTACCTTAATCTTTATCTCTGTGGGTGAGAAAGAAATGCAGTCCTGGGTGAGACTAAATCCTTCCAGAAGCAATGGCTTAAAATAAACTGCTATTTGAAAATTAAAATTATCATATTGGGGAAATGCTATCCAAAATTTAACTGATCTATATTCCAGTAACTCCATTAAATACATAAATCTATGTCATTACTTTGAAAATTTAACATCTAATTTAAAATGCAGATTCCTAGGCTTATTGCCTGATTCTAACCAGAAGAGATGCCTAAGGAATATGTATTTTTAGCAAAGCCCTCCAGATGATCCTTATAATGAAATCTGAAAAAAAAATTTGTTTTGAGACAGGGTCTCAGTATGTTGCCTAGACTGACCTGGAACTTGAGGTCCTCCTGCCTCAGCCTCCTGAGTAGCTGAGATTACAAGCATGCACTATCTTGCCCAGCTTCAAATCTTCATTTTAACCAGCTCCTTCCCTCCAGATTGAGTCTCTGAGGGGCACTTTTGACTTATACTAGAAAGATGTCAGACATATTTTTTAAAAGAAAAAGTCTGGCTTTGCTTTGTAACTTAAATATGCCAGACCTCATTAAATTCTAATTACAAACATGGTCACAATAAAATTATAACTGTGTTATAATTCAATAATCAATAATCAGTTCCCCTCTTTAAGTGCCATGGTCAGAATGTGTCCCCAGAAAAGGATGTGTTGGAAACTTAATCCCCAGTGCCATGTTGGGACGTGGGGGCCTTTAGGGAGGTGTTCAGGTAGATTAATGCCACTATGAAAGGGCTTGCCAGAGAGAGTTCGCCCTTTTCCCTCCTTCTGTCCCTTTTGCCATGTGAGAACATGGCGTCCTTCCCCTCAGAAGATGTCACACGAAAGCGCCATCTTCCAAGCAGAAATCCACACTCACCAGATAGCCGAACCTGCAGGTGCCTTTGTCCTAGACTTCCTAGCCTCCAGAACTGTGGGGATTTCTGTTCTTTATCAATTACCCAGCAGCAGATGTTTTGTTACAGTAGCACAAAATGGACTCAGATAGCAAGTATAGTGGAAATCATTTCAAAAAAAAGTGTCTCCATGTGTTTAGGTATTGTCTTATGGTTCACCAAACTGATAGTTCAAGTCTTAGAAGCTTTGGGGAAGTCATTTGTTACTTATCTATAAATCCTGAAAGCTGGTTCTTAAAACAGCAGCAATCACTTTATCATCTCTCGTGGGTTCTGTGGGTTGGGAGTTTAGGAACAACTTGGTGGCCTCACACCTCCCATGCATTAGAGATCAGACAGTGGCTGAGACTAGAACAGCAAGGACACCTGCGTGTTGGTCAAATTTCTGCTGCTGGGACAAAAAAAACCCTCACACCTGCAACTTACAGGAGGACAGGTTTATTTTGGCTCATGGTTTCAGAAGTTTCAGTCCATGGTCAGCTGGCTCCAAGGCAGGAACATCATGGTGGAAAGGTGTGGCTGCTCAGGAAAGCTGCTCACCTCATGGCATCCAGGAAGCAGAGGGCAGAGAAAGAGCCAGGGGGGAAGGGTCCAGGTGCTAGATACAGTCCCCAAGGTCATGCCCCCAGGACCCACATCGACACACACAGAAGTGTGGTTTACTACTCTCTGAGGTGTCTCAAGTTTAACCATCACGAATCCCCCCTTGTCAACTTGACATCCAAAAACCTCTCCTTAAATCATACCTAATCTCCAAATAAAGACAATAACAGGTCTGTAATCTCACCTAACATGATACGACCATCCTGCAAACAACAGAGACACACTAATTCCGTCCCCAGGATAGAAACCAAAGTGTCTTCCCTTTTGGGTGATGCTTATTCCTCTGCTGAAATCTCATAACTTGAATACTATAATGTAGATTTAATAGTACTTAAATACTGATTGCTATGGTTTGTGTCTCGATGTCCCCCCAAAGCCTCATGCAGTCATGGAGGTGGCTTCTGGAGTTTATGACTGATTCATGGTGTAATGCTGGGACTATGGGCATGAGTGCTACACCCGTCCTGGGGCGGGGAGCCTGCACGTAATATAAGGGAGAGAAAGAGGTCGTTCTCTCTCTCTTGTGCTCGTGCTCCTCCCTTTTACTCTTGCTTGCTTTTGCTGCCTTCCACCGCCATGAACTGTTGCCCTCTGCCATGTGCCACTCTGCCTTGGAGTCAGCTGATTATGGACTGAAACCTCCACAAACTGTGAGCTAAATAAACCTTTCCTTCCTTCATTTTGGGCATTGGGTATTTTGTTTCAGCAATGAGAGAAAAGTAACCAAGACACTGATATTAAATCAACCTGTGTTATGTCACATAACAGGCACAGGAATACAAAGAAAGCAAGCCAAGATCTGCTTAATATAGATGGATATATGCACAAACGTATTCTTCACAAAATAGGAAAGAAATGCTCATGACAATTACAATGCTCACTTCTGTAACTGGTCCCATGGTTGGAGCTGCTATGTATAACAGCCTTCTTCTCATCCCCTTTCTATAGTCTCTTGGCCCTCAGAAGCCCCTCGGTAGCTCTTGGTTGTTTACCTGCAGGGCGACCCACACCTTTGTTCTGAAGGGTCTGGCCTGCTTGTCAACAACCGTGTTGTTGCAGTTTCCCATTGACCTTAAGAACAAGGCACGGTAATAGCAGGAGCTGCTCTGCGGCCGGGAGGTGCTCTTCCCGCCTTCCCTCGAGAGCCAGTCTTCCCGCGGCAGGCTGGCTCAGTCACACCCACCAACGCCACAACTCCTTTCTCAGCCTTCCGACGCGGATCGTGAGAACCCAAAGTGGCCGGGGAGAAGTCTTAATTTCCAGTTTGATGGAATCGTTGTTGTGCTTCCTGGTAGAAGCCATCCCTCACTCTAGAAGACTTTTAGACCAGCGAAGCATGAGGAAATGGAAACAGGCAGCAAACACTTCGCTAGTGGGTCACTAAGGGTAATGGTGCGTGTTGCCCCTCCTATTCCCACCTTTTGATTTCTGGACCCATGAATCCTAGCCATGGGGGAAAGACTACCTTATATTGGAAGTTTATTTAGAGCATACGCAGCCTTTGACAGAACCTCGCCCCAGCCCTGCAGGGTATCGAGACCTAGCTGGTGCTGTAATTGTGTCATCCAAGGCCATTCTACCCCTGTGTCGATCCAGCTGTTTCTGGATGGTGGGGAACACGGTAAGATCAGCAAGCTGCATGAGGTCCAGCCCAGCACTCCACTGCTTTGGCCCTGAAGTGGATTCCCCGGTCAGAAGCAATGTTGTGTGGAATACCATGATGGTAGTTTTGGCAGAAGCATTACATCCGGGAAACACAAATCCATACCCAGAGTAAGTGCCTGTCCCAGTAAGGACAAAGCGCAGCCCTTTCTGCAATGGAAATTATCCAGTGTAATCAAGCTGCCCCCTAGCTGCTGGGAGGTCACCCCGAGGAATTGTGCTGTACCAGGAACTCAGCGTTGGTCTCTGCTGCTGGCAGACTGGGCACTCGGCAGTGCTTGTAGCCCGGCCAGACTTGGTGAGTGGGGATCCATGTTGCTGAGCCCGTGCACGACTGCTATCCCCGCCACCATGGCCACCTTTTTTATGACCCCATTGAGCAATGACAGGAATGACTGAGGAAAGAGGTTGACTGCTATCAACAGAAAGCGTCATCCTGTCCATTTGATTATTAAAGTCCTCTTCTGCTGAGGTCACCTTTCGGAGACCATTTACATCGGACACAAATATCCTTACACCTTTATCCATCTGGAGAGGTCTAGCCACATACCTCTTTCCTAAATGTCTTTGTCACCAATTTTCCAATCGCATTCCTTCCAAGTCCTCAACCATCCAGCCAGACCATTGGCTACAGCCCATGAATCCGTATTTAGTCACCGGGTTGTAAAACATGAAGAAACCCTGCAGGATGGAACCTCAGCCGACGCCACCCAGAGAGAAGGCTGGCTGACCACAGGGCCCTGCTTCTCCAGAGGCACAGAACCCCTGCATTCCCTGCTCCAGCACCCCCTGCAGAGCCATCCTGTCCCGCTTAAGTGAGTTCAACCCCTCGGGCTGGGGGTGCAGCTCTGTGGCAGAGCACTTGCCTAGCATGTGCAAGGGTCCTGGGTTCAACCCCAACACCAAAATAAATAGAATAGAATAAGATAAAATAACCAACATTTTAATACTAGTAAATGAAACCCCCATGAGGATGAAAAAGTGAATGATGGTTTTTGGAGCAAAGAATGTGACTGACTTTTTTTTGTGTGTGTGTGGGTACCGGGGGTCAAACTCAGGACCTCATGTGCCAGCAGGCGCCCATGCTGCTTAGTGATATCACCGGTACTTTTTTCCTATGTGGGTACCGGGAGCTGAACTCAGGACCTCACGCTTGCCAGGCAGGTGCTTATGCCGCTGAGCTATCTCACCGGCCCCAAGACTGATTTTTACAGTTGAAGGCAAACTTTAGGATGACTGCCTCTTTGAGGGCAGATTTCAGTGAAATTAAATCTGTAGGCAAAATGTTTGGATCAGCCAGGCATGGCAGCACACACCTATAATCCCAGCTCTGGGGAGGCTGAGGCAGGAGGATTGCTGCAAATTCAAGGCTGCCTAGGCTACATAGTGAGACCCTGTCTCAAAAAAAAAAGGGGGGCCAGTGAGATAGCTCAGCGGCATAAGCACCTGCCTGGCAAGCACGAGGTCCTGAGTTCAACTCCCGGTACCCACATACGAAAAAAGGGCCAGTGATATCGCTCAGCTGCACGGGTGCCTGCTGGCGCACGAGGTCCTGAGTTTGACACCCGGTACTCACAGAAAAAAAAAAAAAAAAAAGAAAAGAAAAAGAAAAATTTGGATCATGAAAAGTTCTGGAACATGAAACAATGTCAAGAACCCAGGGTGTGGCATGTGTGTGTAGTTCCAGTTACTCGGGAGGCTGAGGCAGGAGGATCACTTGAGCCTAGGAGTTCAAGGCCAGCCTGGGTGACAGTGAGATATCATCTCAAAAAAAAAAAAAAAAAAAAAAAAGAAGAAGAAAAAGAAAAAGAAAAATGAAAACAATTTTAAGAGAGTAGGACTTCTTGACAATCTTGGATGATGTATCAGTTATTTATTGCTGTGTAATGAACTACATCAAATCCTTAAGGCTCTGAGAGGCTTAAAACAACAGTATTTACTATCTTACAGTTTCTCTCAGGCAGGAATCCAGGCTCCGAAGAACCCACAGGACAGCTGACTTCTGTTTCAGGCTTTCTCACAAGCCTGCAATGAAGATGTTGGCTGTGGCCGTGGCCTCCTCTGAAGGTCCAAGTGCAGCCAGATCTGGCTCAAAGCTGCCCCATGTGGTTTCAGCATGGTTCACCTCCTCCTTGGCGTCTGATGGGAGCTCTGTTTTTGATGGCTGTCACCAAGAGATCTGAGTTCCCTGCCAGCCGGCAGCTGGCCGCATCACAGGCAAAAGGAGAAGAAAGAGATTTGAGAGGTGACCCGACCAATCTTTTTGCAACTTAATCATTGATGTGACACACAGTCACCTTTGTGAATTCTGTTCCTTAGAAGCAAGCGAGCTGGCCAGGCATGGTGGTGCATGCCTGTAATCCCAGCAGTTGGGAGGCTGAGGCAGGAGGATTGCTTTGAGTTCAAGGCCAGCCGGGGCTACATAGTGAGACACTATCTCAAAAAAAAAAAAAAAAAAAAAAAAAAGAGGGACTGGGGTAGTAGCTCAGTACAAAAGCCCTGGGCTCAACCCCAGCACCCCTTGGAAAAGAAGCAAGTGAGCTGGCCCAACCTCTACTGAAGAGGAGAGGGTCTCACAGAGCAGCAAGCGCTGGGAGGCAGGGACTGCTGGGAGCTGTGGCAGAGCTGATGGACAGAAGAAAGAGGAGAGCTCAGAATCATAGGCATGGAGGGGTCTGGGTTTGGGATTTGGTGCATACTAAGGATTGAACCCAGGGCCTTCTCACTGAGCTACATCCCCAGTACCTTATTTTTTATTTTGAGCCAGGGTCTCACTAAGTCATTAAGCTGCCCAGGCTGGACTTAAACATTTGATCATCCAGCCTGAGCCTCCCAGAGCACTGAGATTTAGGTGCGCAGCACTGCACCTGGCTGGAAATGTAAAGTTTTTAGTTGAAAAATCCCCATAAGTATTGGGTGTGGTGGTGCATGCCTGTAATCCCAGCACTCGGGAGGCTAGGGCAGGAGGATTGCCATGAGTTGGAGGCCAGTCTGTACTACATAGTGAGACCCTGTCTCAGAGAAAAAAAAATCCCCATAAATGCAGTCATCCATATAGTGCCTGCTCTCCCTGTGGCCCCTACCAAGCGGCTTTTCACTCAGGGTCTGTATAACGACCCTTAGGGAACTTTGGTCACAGCATGGCAGGCACCTGTAACCCTTGCAAAGGGGGAGAAGTCAGCACACTGCTCCCTTACACTGAGGCCTCGATGCTCTGATGAAAGCTAAAGAGTATGTTGCAAATAAAGATTTGGCCTACTTCTCAAAGTAAACTGGAACACGGTGACTTTTTCCTTTGCAATTATTAGTCCTCACATTTTGACACGTTTTCATGGAGCTGAACAAGCCAGCATATTTTAAAAAGTCATGGACGTGTCTAGTATAAGCCAAACAGGGCACAAAGTCCCCGGGTGAAAATTCTGTACCAAGCAAATAAACAGACGCAAAGAAAGGGAAGGCCTGGAGCTTTGCTTCTTTACTCCCAGGATATTGCTTGTGGGCAGTTCTGAATCTGGCAGGAAGAGTGACCTGCGACCTGGTGACTGCCACACAGCATTTCAGAGTCCACAGTCTGCACTGGGAATCGGCTCTCGCCAAAGTTGTGGCATCAGGCTTGGCCACTCCCTTTACTCACAAAACCTGGCTCAAAGCAGAGCTTACAAAAATCAATTCTAGCCTCAAAAGGTGAAAGACATCCTTCTAAAGACATACAAAGGTAATTAATGTTATTATAAAGCAATGCAGAAAGCCAGGGATGGTGGTGTGTGCCTGTAATGCCAGCACTCAGGAGGCTGAGGCAGGAGGATCACCAGGAGTTCAAGGCCAGCCTAGGCTACATAGTGAGTTCAAGGGCAGCCTGGATTACGTTAAGAAAAAAAAAAAAAAAGGCAATGTAGGAAGGAGAGATGGAAGGAAGAGGAGACAGGGAGGGAATGGGGCATTTGGGACCTCATTTGGGGCAATTACAAGATTAGAGGGCTATGTGGAAGTTTCCCCCAAGACCAGAGTATTTCTGGATGTGTGCTTATGGGAAGACAAAGCTCATTCATCAGTTCATAGAACGGCCAAATTGAAATGATCTTAGGGAACATGTGGCCTTGGTCTAATCTTATTATACTGTGTATTTAATTTAATTTAATTTATTTATTTTTTATTTATTTTTGAGACAGGGTCTCGCTCTGCAGTTCAGGCTGAACTTAAACTCACTACATAGCCCAGTTGTCCTCAAACTCACTGTGATCCTCCTGCCCCAGCCTCCCGAGTGCTAGGATTACAGGCATGTACCACCACACCTGGCTTCATTTTACTTTATTTTTGAAATGGGATCTCGTTCTACTGCTCACGATGGTGGTAAAATTCTGGGCTCAAGCGATCTTCCTGCCTCAGTCTCCCATGCAGCTGGGACCACAGGAGTGTGGCACCACTCCCTGCTGGTCCTTTCATGGAAAGAGAGAAAAGAATCAGGGCTGAAGACTAAGTCACTCACCAAGCAGAGGAGAGAAGAGCAGCGCTTAGCTCGGCCACCAGCACAGGGTTCTCCCTCCCTGGGACACTGGAGAGGCCTGGCCCTGCCTGTTCCTGAGGTTCTGTACAGAACAGCTAGAGAGGCCACACAGGAATGTCCCCACCTCAGGGCACAACCGGTTCACCCTTTGCCTTCTCCCCGCTTTCAGCAAGCTGCATTTCTCAACTTCGTGCTTGTGCAAGCTCTCAAGCTGCACCAACTCCGGAACCAAAAGACTCTGTTCCGTTTGGGATTGAGGGCAAGGACTGGGAAGGGTTTGCCCCTCCTGGACTCCTTCCTGAGAAGCCTGAGGTGGCAGAAAAGAACGCCGATTTCTCACGCATTGTGAACACGTACGGAGTAGACTCATCAAATAGAGGCAAAATTTTGGTTTTTTTGAGACAGGTTCTTGCTATGTTGTTCAGGCTGGCCTTGAACTCACAGCAGTACTCCTGCTTCAGCCTCCTGAGTGCTGGGATCACAGGCATGCATCACTACACTTCAGCAATCAAAATTACTCTTGGAGTAAAAGAAATGCATTTAAACCAGAGAGCATTGATCAATTAACCCTCCACATAAGACTGCGCAACAGGCCAACCAACAGGAAACAGAGGGGAAGGGACCAACACAAAAAGGTTATGCAAGTGCAGAGTGAAATAATTTGTCTGCTTTTTCTCTTTTCTCAGTACCTGGGATTGAACCCAGGGCCTTTGCACTGAGCTACACCCCCAGCCCTTTTTCTTACTTTTATTTTTCAACTTCTGAGACAGGGTTTTGCTAAATTGCTAAATTGGGCTGGGCTTGAATGTACCATCCTCCTGTCTCAGCTTCCCCAGTGCTGGGATTACACACCTGCACCACCACACCTGGCTGGTCTGCTTCTCTATATGTTTTCACTTGGCCCAGATTAAACTTAATGTTTAGTTCCAAATGGAAAAGAAACAAAGAAATGCAAGACAGTTCATTGAGAAGACAAAAAAGTCAAAGGAGCCGGGCATGGTGGCACACAACTGCAATTCCAGCACTCCAGGAGGCTGAGGAAGGAGGATCGCCATGAGTTCAAGACCAGCCTGAATTACAGATAGAGACCCTACTCAAAAAACCAAACCAAAACAAAACAGCTCCTGCCTCCCCTCCCTGACTTCCGGGAAAGTATCCCACGCCTGCATCGGGCCCTGCAGCTCTCTCGCTACATGGAAAAGGGAGCCCAGTATCCAAGGTCCCCGAGCTGCGACTGCCACCTGTGCAACCCGGGGAGAAAGCGAGGGAGGGAGAAGCAGCCCTACCGCTGCTGCCCCCTTCATCCTCCCAAACCCCCGGGAGCTCTGTGCCTGGTGCAGCCTCCCCACCGCCACCGCACATGTCGGGAAGGGCAGCCCATCCCTGACAGGGAGCGCGGGACACCGAGCTGCAGGCCAAGCGAGCTCCAGGGTGGCTCCTGTTCCTCCAACCCCACAGAGCTGGGCGTCATGTGACACCCATCCACCATCCACCCCCAGCGCTGCCCCAGGAGCCCCCAGCCCAGTGCACCCACTAGCCCAGAGCCCTGGCTGGGAGCCCCGGACTGCAGCGATTGGTGCCTTGTCTGTAAGGCAGGTGAGGCAAGGCTAGGCTGATGGGGCTGGCATTTTTGATCTCTAGTTGTCAAGGCTATTTTCCAGCTAGGTCTTACTTTCCAGGAAACGCGGTAGCAAAGGAAGAATTCAAGCCATCATTATTCACAGATGACACAATCCATGGCCCCAAAAATTCCACCAAAAGACTCCTAGAACGAATAAACAAATTCAGCCATGTCGTAGATTACAAAATCAACACACTCCTGGGCGTGGTGGCTCTCACTTGAAATCCCAGCACTCGGGAGGCTGAGGCAGGAGGACTGCTGCAAGTTCAAGGCCAACCTGGGCTACATAGTGAGTTCAAGGCCAGCCTGGACTACTTAGCAAGAACCTGTCTCCAAAAAAAAAAAAAAAAAAGAAAGAAAGAAAGATAAAGGAAAACAAGGAAAGTATTCCAGCCCCTATACGCATGCCCATTCCTGAGTATTTAAATATGGAGAGAGGCCCTGAGCTGGTCCCGTCTGCTCCCCTGCACCTCTGTGCACAGACCTTCCCTGTGAAATGAGGGCACATTAAAGTCAGAGGATGAAAACATTCACCCCAGGGCAGCCAGGGAGGCCTCTGGCCTGGTGACCCAGAATGACAGCTACCTACACATCCCAGGAGAACTTCAGCTAAGTGGAAATGGGAGATCATTTCCCACTTCTAGATATAGCAAAATACATTAGCAATCGGGTTAGGATCGGCACAAGTTCGAAGCCAGCCTGGGCTACACGTCAAGAGCCTGTCTCAAAATTTTTTTTTAAAGTGCAAAACTAAGTGGGGCATGATGGCATTGGCCTATAATCCTTGAACTCTGGGAGGCTGAGGCAGGAGAATCACAAGTTAAAGCTCAGTCTAGACAATTTAGTGACACTATGTCGCAGAATTAAAAATTTATAAAGATGTGGGGATGTAGCTCAGTGCAAAGGCCCTGGGTTCAGTCCCCGGTACCATACACACACACACACACACGCACGTGCGAATACACACAAAAGATTTGCTCCACTCTGTTTGGACCTGTGTGGAGCAAGTGAATGAGAATGGGCAGGTCATTGTGCCCCCATTAAAGAAATGAATCGGGCCGGTGATATAGCTCAGCAGCATAAGCACCTGCCTGGCAAGCACGAGGTCCTGAGTTCAACTCCCAGTACTCGCATATTAAAAAAAAAGAAAGAAAGAAAGAAATGAATCAAGACCGTGCTTTTAAGGAGCCAACACTTTCCCTGAGAAGCCTCCTTAGCATAAGCCCGCAGAGCTGCCCCAGGCCCTTGGTGCTGGGCTAAGTATCCAGGATTGGGCTATCAGTACTGAGAAGCCCACCCCACCCTTGTATTGGGGTGACCCCAAGGACACTGAAGTGGTTCCCCCCACCCCTGTTCTCCTACTCCTACTCTTGCAACTCCGTGTCCAGTGTCTCAACAATTTCCCGTGAAACAAAAATCAGCACGTACCTGTAATCCCAGCACTCGGGAGGCTGAGGCAGGAAGATTGCCGTATCTCTCACACCAGGCAGATCCCTGCTGTGCTGGCTGCTCCCTCAGCGAGGACTCCTGAGTCTTCTCATGGCTCCATCTTCCACGCAGTGCGGTTTGAGGCTCAGATCGCCTCCTGGAAGCGGTCTTTCCTGGCCACTCATCTAAAGCACCTCCTAGCCCTCTGTGTTCGCAGGCTAAGGTTAGTTCAGGGGTTCAGGGCTCGTCGCTCTCCAGCCCCACCTCTAGGAGGAGGAATCCCACACTTACTGGGCAATGATCAGTCCATGGATGAACGGAAGCGGTGCTGGCAGCCAACAAAAGATGTCTCCCTTTAGGTGAGCTTGGGTACCATTTCCCGCTTTAGGCCGAACCGAGGGAACCTTTCATCACTAGGTGCAGTTCCCACGTGAAGGTGGCAAATCCCAAAACCTCCATCCTGGACCCCCGCCTGAGCTGAAGATGGCCACCCAGTGCCGCCTGTGCCCGGTGGGGCTTCAGCACTGGTTTGGTGCGAGTTGGGCAGAAGGACTTACATTAAATAACTAAATAAGTGAATTTTTAGAAGTTCCTCTAAACACACATTTATTTGCTAGTGAAAAATTGAACTTGCACATTTCCTTTTATTGCAATTTTCTTTCTTTCTTTCTTTCTTTTTTTTGAGACAAGGTCTCACTATGTAGCCCAGGTTGGCGTCCAACTCTTGGTGATCCTCCTGCCTCAGCCTCCTGGAATTACAGATGTGAGCCACCACTCCCGGCTAATTCCGGCTCACAGTTTAGTCCAGGGTCTGCTGGCTCTGAGGCAGAAGCAGCACTTCAGAGGGGCAGAGTGGGCAGAAGCGCTCACCCCATGGGCAGGCCAGAAGTAGAGAGAGAAGGGCAGAGCAGGGCACAGGAACACACCCCTACACACCACACCCCCAGGGGTCCCCTCCAGCCAGCCCCGTCTCTTCACAGTACAGTAAGCTAGGAACAAATTCGCGTGGAATCCCTGGATGACTGCAGCACCCCGTGATCCATCACCTCCCACACTCAGGAGACTTTGGGGGACACTGCAGTTCCAAACCACAGCAACGCCTACACAGAGCCTGTCCCCGTGGCTCCCTCACGGAATTACAGTGGGATCTATGGGGACCCAGCCCAGGAGGGAGAGCCCCGATGAAACCATGTGAGTCCTAGGACCTGACTTCCGTGTGCTGACACAGGCAACGCTAGCCCTGCACTCCGCGCAGAGCATGTGGCTAGGCCCATATGCAAGGGAATGCCACCTTGTTTGGGTCCATACATTCGTCCTGAGCAGTTGGTACCAGTATACATCATATCTCCATCCTTTTGATTCCCCTCCCCTCCTTTCCCCCCCTCTCCATCCCTAGATCCCCTTCTGGGCTGCAAAAGGTCTACCTCCGTTTCCTAACATCTCTTTCATTTTGCCCTTTAAATTATTTATACCTTGGGTTTGTAATAGTTAACCTTCGGTGTTTGATTTATTTCACTTAGCATTATGGTCTCAAAGTTCATCCATTTTCCTACACGACTCAAGTTTATCCTTCTTTATGGCAGAGTAGTACTCCATTGTGTGTAAATACCACATTTTCTTTATCCATCATCTGTTGATCGATATATAGGCTGCCTCCAAGATTTAGCTATTAGGAATCGTGCTACTATAAACATAGGTGTGCATGGATCACAGCAATATGGTGTCTTTAACCCTTTTGGGAAGATACCTAGAAGGGGAATATCTGGTTGTCGGGGGCCAGCTTATGAGCTTGTACCTGATCAAGGGTTGATGAAGATGAAACACAAAGAGACACAGAATAGGTTAAAATGTGGGGGGCCAGGGGCTTCTGTCTTGGGCACAATCAGAGTAACACAGGGCCCGTCTGTCTCCCACCATCCAGGTGCACAGCCGAGTGAACCACAGGCTCTCAGCCGCACTAACGTCCCTGCAGCTGTCAGCACACACTCCCGCCGCCCCTCTCCCTAGTGCTCGTGGAAGAGGCCGGTCAGGCCTTAATCTCCCTATCTGGCCCCCCACGCCTGGCTGAACGGAATTCCTAGCTCTCGTCTTTTGAGGAATCTGTGTACTGATTTCCATAGCGGTTGTACTAGTTTACATTCCCGCCAACACTGTGGAAGCGTTCGTTTTTCTCCTGCAGCCTCGCCAACACTTGTTATTATTTGAATTTTGCTGATGGCCATTCTCTCTGGGGTAAGATGGAATCTCAGTGTTGCTTTAATTCGCATCTAACAGCCAGAGATATCGAGCTTTTTTTGCATGTAGTTATTGTTGCCCATGTTTTGACTGGGTCTTTCATCTTGAGGGGTCTACTTATTCTGAGTTCTTTATATATTCTAGGTGTGAGTCCTCTGTCTGAGGAGTAGCTGGCAAAACCTTTCCTCGCCATGTATGGCATCTCTGGCTCTGGGTCATTTCTCTGCTGTGCAGAGCAATTCCACACTCAATGCGTGAACTGTCAAAGAACTTGAAGCCAGGGTTTTAAGCCACACCCGGCTCCTAGGTGGAAGAATCTGTTACTTGGGCAGGGACAACAGTGCAAGAAGGAGGCCAGCTCGGAGTCCCCGCGATCCAGGAAAGAAGCGGCAGTGGAGGAGAGAGGCGAGGCGTGCAGAATCCCAGACGCCTCAGGCAGGACCAGAAATGGGGAGGAGGAGGAGGACCATGCTGCAGCCAGGGCTGGACAACAGGGGAAAAGACGACGGAGGAAGAGATGACTGGAGTCAGAGGATAGAAATCAAGAGCTTCACATAGGATATTTTAACTTTTTTTTTTTTTTTTTTGGGTACCGGGGGGTCGACCTCAGGACCTCGCGTGCCAACAGGCACCCGTGCCGCTGAGCGATATCACCGGCCCCTTTTTCGCATGTGGGATCCGGGAGTCGAACTCGGGCCCTCGCGCTTGCCGGGCAGGCGCTTACGCCGCTGAGCCATCTCACCGGCCCAGGATATTTTAACTTTGAGAGGCTTATTAGATATGCAGTTGGAAATGTCCAGGAATGAGTTGAGATTTAAGCTGAATTCAAGAGGCTGGTGTGGGCTAAAGGGAGCGATCTGGCGGTGGATCTGTGTGTGCACGGCAGGACAAGGAAGCTTGCCTAGAGGGAGGAGGGGAGCAGCTACAGGGGAAGAAAATGTAGCCTCAAATTGGAAGAAAATACCCGCACAGAACCCTTATACTCTAGGTAAATAAAGAAATAAGGCTGCAGAGACGAGAGAAAGACACACGGAATAGGATGAAAAGGGATGAAAATAAAGAGCTCAAGAAGCTGGACATGGTGGCGCGCATCTGTAACCATAACTACTCCAGAGGCTGAGGCAGGACAATCACAAGTTTGAGGCCAGCCTGGGAACTTAGCAAGACTTTGTTTCAAAATTAAAAAAAAAAAGAGGGCTAGTGATGAAGCTCAGTGGTAGAGCATGTGCCTGGCGTGTTGATACCCTGGGTTCCATGCCTAGCACTGCCAAAAACCAAAACAATAAAAACTAAGAATACAGAGCAAGGGCCAGTGAGATAGTTCAGCACCATAAACGCCTGCCTGGCAAGTGCGAGGTCCTGAGTTCAACTCCTGGTACCCACATAAAGGAAAAAAAGGGCCGGTGATATTGCTCAGTGGGACAAGCGCCTGCTGGCAAGCTCAAAGTCCTGAGTTCAACTCCTGGTACCCACATTTAAAAAAAAATGCAGAGCAAGGCCCCAAACACCACCACTTAAATCAATCAATGAGAAGCAAGGAAGAACTGGGCACAGTGGCACATGCCTGTCATCCCAGCATGAGGGACACTGAGGCAGGAGGATCGCCAAGAGTTCCAGGCCAGCCTGGGCTACAAAGTGAGTTCAACACCATGCCAGCTTGGGCTACATAGCAAGACCCTGTTTCAAAAAGACAAAAAAAAAAAAAAAAGAATCAAGGAAGAGAACCAACAGGATGCTAAATTAAACTGATGATCATGGAGAACATGATTCATATGATCGTTGTGAATTTGGAGAATAAAAGAAGTGGATTAAAGCAACTGAAAAAAAAACACCTAATAATTATAGAAATTAGGCAGAGACCGTACTGTAACCCTGGGTTGTCAATTGGTGATCCTGAGGATGGAGAACATAAAAAATAAACAGAAAAGTTACACAGAAATCCAGGATCTGCAAAAATTGCTATAGCACGCCAGGCGTGTTGGCACACGGCTGTCATCCCAACACTCAGGAGGCTGAGGCAGGAGGACTGCTGTGAGTTCAAGGCCAGCCTGGGCTACATAGTGAGTTCTTTTTTCTTTTCCTTTGTTTTTGTTTTGTTTGTCTTTTTGAGACAGGGTCTTGATATGCAATTCGGGCTGGACTTGAACTCACTTTGTAGCCCAGGCTGGTCTTGAATTTGCAACATCCTCCTGCCTCAGCCTCCTGAGTGCTGGGATTACAGGTGTGTGCCATCATGCCTGGCTTACATAGTGAGTTTGAGGCAAGCCTGAACTACATAGTGAGACCCTGTCTCAAAAAAAACAAAAACAATTACTGCAAAAATTATTATAGAGTGACTGGCCTGGAACCTGTCCCAGCCCAGCTACTGCACTACGAGGCTGAAGGAAATACCAGGAAGATCCTTCAGCCAGCCCAACTCTTCCACAACCACAGGCAGAACTAGATGTTGCTGGAGGCACAGCTCAAAGGAAGGGCTGAGGAAGAGGAAGGGAATCAGGAAGACTTCATCCAAGGACAGAAAAACCGGACACTACATGAAAAAGAATCATATTTTTTTGGGGGGGGATGGACACAGTGGTGCATGCCTGCCAGACTCTCAGGAGGCTGAGGCAGGAGGATCTCAAGCTCAAAGGCTAGCCTGGGCAATTTAGCAAGACAATGTCTCACAATAAAAAATAAAAAGGACTGGGGGTGTAGCTCAGTGGTAGAGCATACCTGGGTTCAATCCCAAGTACTGGGAAAAAATTTGTCTCTCGGTGCTAGGAAATTTTCTGATCTGTTACTTTGTTTGTTTGTTTTTGCTGGATTACAGGCCTGTGCCACCACCACACCTGGCTGCATTTTTCTATGTGACTTGGATTTTATATAATAATTATAAATTATTTTTACTCAATAATGCTCATTCTAAAACATTTTAGTTAAACAGTTATTAAGAATGTGCTAAGCCTGGCATGATGGAACACACCTAGCTTAACCCCAGCACTGTGGGAGGCTGAGGCAGGAGAATCTCAAATTCAAGCCCAGCCTGGCCAACTTAGCAAGATGCTGTTTCAATATGAAAGTAAAACTGGGTTGGGTATGTAAGTCAGTGTGAGGGCCCTGTGTTCAATCCCTAGTCCCACAAAAGAAAAAAAAGAAAGAAACGAAAAAGAATGAGCTACACGAAGTCACATTTATTTGGCACCTATTATATGCTATATTTTTCTAGATTTTTTTTTTTTTTTTTTTTTTGTGGGTACCGGGGGTTCGACCTCAGGACCTCGCGTGCCAACAGGCACCCGTGCTGCTGAGCGATATCACCGGCCCCTTTTTTGTATGTGGGATCCGGGAGTCGAACTCGGGCCCTTGCGCTTGCAAGGCAGGCGCTTACGCCGCTGAGCCATCTCACCGGCCCTTTTTCTAGATTTTTGCATACACTGAATCATCTAATCTAGAATCATCTAATCTACATATAACTCATCAAAATAGAAATTATAATCATTTTCCAGCATAGGAAACCGAGGCTCCTGAGTACTTTAACCCTAGGGCCACACAAGCACAGGGTCAGAACCCTCCCACTCCCTTCCCTTTGCCACTCTGACTGAGTCTACCCTGTCTGTGTGTGCGCGCGCGCACACACACACACACACACACACACACATTCAGCAACGTCCCATCTGCTGAGGCCAGGCTCAAGTTATGCCAGACGAGTCCCTGCAGCGCTCCCTTCCCTGCCGGAGCTGTTCTCCACCTATCTCTGCTCTGGAAATCACTGCTGATCTCGCCCGTCAGGGGTCACACCTGGAAAACGCCAGGGCCTCTGGTCTACGTGGACGGGGATGACGTCCCACCTCCTGGGGCCCTGCTGGAAGGCAGCCGAGGGGCAAAGTCCTGCTGACTGCCACCTTAGTGTACTGGTAACGGTACTTTGCACCTCTCCAGTGCCTGCACTAAGGGTGGTTTCAAAAGCCTGGCTGGAGGAGAGATGGCGACACAGATCTAAGGGCTGGGGACATCGCTCCATCGTGGGGAGTTTGCCCAGCAGGAGCAAGGCCATGGGTCTGATCCCCAGCACCACCCACACCCACACCCACACCCACACACACTTCCGGCAAAAGGCTAAGGAAACTTACCAATTTCAAGGTATTCAGAGATCTCTTTCACAATGACTGTGTATGTATGTACATGAAGTGTAATCTAAAATAGGGTGAATGTTTAAATGTTTAAAAATTTATTAAAGTAAAAAACACATTACAGTGACTCACCCTCAAAATCCTCCCCCTGGCTTCAATCACACTTAGCCCGTCGTTCTTGCCACTTTCTGAAGCAGGTCTGGAGTCATCTTCCTTGAGAGTCTTTAGTTGCACTGCCCTGGCTGTCTTGATGTCCCAAATTGATTCGAAACATTTCCCTTTCATGGTCATTTTGACTTGGGGGAAGAGCCAGAAGTCACATGGTGCCAGATCTGGTGAATAAGGTGGATGAGGACGCATCGTAGTGTTTTTACAAGCCTGCCATTTTGTTGTATGGCACTTGGCAGCAGCATTCACTGTATTTTTAATCACATCTCATAAAGACACTCAGGAAAGAGGACTTCCAGAACTGCTTCAGAAAATGACAAGAAGCTGGGCATCCCCGCGTGGCTCTCTGTGCCCCTCCTGTCCCCAGCCCCAGGCACCTTCTTTCATTAGCAGTCAAGATCCCATTTCCTGTTTCACGAGAGGTCCAAAACTTGCAGTCAGGAGGCTGAGGCAGGAGGATCATGGCAAGTTTAAGGCCAGTCTGGGCTACACAGCGAGACCCTGTCTCAAAGCAAACAAATAAAACAAACAAGATGATCCTGGAGTAACTGCTTAGACCCAATGTAATTATGAAGGTCCTTTAAATGAGGATGCAGGAGACAAAAGGTAGAACCAGAGAACAGCATGAGAAGCCTTGGTGGCCATGCTGGCTTGAAAGATGGAGGTGCGGACAAGCACAGGATGCAGGCAGCCCTCAGAGCAGCAGAGGTGAGGGAAACCAACTCCCTGCTAGAGCTCCGGGCAGGACCACAGCCCTGCCAATACCTGACTGTAGCCCAGCGAGACACCTGTGGGGCTGCCGATCTCCCGAGTTGTAACAGAGTAAGCTGGTCCTGTTTTACACCACTGTGATTTGTCCAGCAGGACGCTCACGCAGCCAGTCATTGAGCAGTCATGTACTGTTCGGGCACTAGGGACACAGCAGTGAACAAAACGGGCTTTTGTTCTGCCGTGGTGATGGTTTAGATCCAAAGTGCCTACCAAAGTCTCCTATATGGTAGAGGTGGTTGGATCATGGGGCACTGTACTCCTCAGTGGATTCATCCATGGATGGGCGCAGTCACAGACTGTGCTGTGAGGAGGTGGGGCTTGGTTGGAGGCAGTCACTGGGGGCGTGGCCTGGGTGTGTTCTTGTCCCTGGCTCCTCCCTTCTCTCTCTGATGCCTGACCACCATAAGGTGAGTAGCTCTCCTCTGCCAGACCCTTGTACCATACCCTTCCTGCCTTGGAGCCTCTCTTCACCATGGACTGAACCCTCTAAAACCTGTGCACCAAAATACACCCTCTCCTCCTTGAAGTTGTGGGTGTCAGGTATTGTGTCCCAGTGATGGGAAAGTGACTAAGACAACTGTATTTAGTAGACCTCATGGAACTGCATGGAGAAGGGGCCACTCAGATTTCCTGGCTGCAGCAGCTGGACCTCATATGGAGATGTCTAAAAATAAGAGTCTGCCACTGGGTGTAGTGAGACATGCCTATGATCCCAGCATCCTGGGAGGCTGAGGCAGGAGGACTGCAAATTTGAGACCAGTCTGAACAACATAGTGACTTAATCAGACCCTGTCTCAGAAAAAAGGGGGTTTGGGGATGTAGCTTAGTGCAAAGGCCCTGGGTTCAATCCCCAGTCTACAAAGAAGGAGAAGGAGCCAGGCATGGTGGCTCATGCCTGTAGTCCCAGCACTCAGGAGGCTGAGGCAGGAGTATTGCAAGTTCAAACCTAGTCTGGGCAATTTAGCAAGACCTTGTCTCAAAAAAAAATAAAATGATGGAGCTGGGGACATAGTTCAGCAGCACAGTACCTGTCTGGCAAGCGCAAGGTCATGAGTTTGATTCCCAGTACCAAAAAATATATATATAAAATAAAAAGGACTGAGGATGTAGCTCAGTGGTCAACCACTTGCTTATTATGTGCAAGGCCCTGCGTTTAATCTCTAGTGCCGTCAAAAGTGTATATGTATCAGTCTGACTACCCCAGACAGATTTCACTGGGTCAGAGCCTGCATTTATGGGTGGATCTTTCATTCTAGATGGTTGTCCTCCTCCACCAAATTCAGTCTAGTGAGTCTTCTGGAATCTGGGTCTTCCACTGGATGGTGACTAATGGATATAATCAAAATCCAAAGAAAGGTTAATCACAAAAAGTAGATAGAGAGATAAAGACTTCAAGAGAGACAACAGTAGGGTATGGTGCCACTTGCCTGTAATCCCAGCCCTCAGGAGACTGAGGCAGGAGCATTGCTGCAAATTTGAGGCCAGCCTGGGCTACATACTGAATTCAAGGCCAGTCTGAACTACATAGAGAGACCCTGTCTCAAGAGTATATATATGTTTAAGGGCCGGTGAGATGGCTCAGCCGCGTAAGCGCCTCCCTGGCAAGCGCGAGGGCCCGAGTTCGACTATCGGAACCCACATATGAAAAAAGGGCCAGTGATATCGCTCAGTGGCACAGGCGCCTGCTGGCATGCGAGGTCCTGAGGTTGACCCCTGGTACCCACAAAAAAGAAAAAAAAAGAGAGTATATATATGTTTTAAACACGTACGTTGTGCTATACAGGTGAGAAAGGACATTAAAACGTTTCCTCTGTGAATTTTTTTTGGTACCAGGAATTGAACTCAGGACCTCATGCTTGCCATGCAGGCGCTATGCCACTGAGCTAAATCCTCGGCCCTTTCTGTGAATTTTGAAAAAATCAAAAATATAAACCAAAACTATATTTCATTTAGTTTTATGACCAGCTTCTATTAAAAATAAAAACTGAGGGCCAGTGAGATAACTTAGCGGCATAAGCGCCTGCCTGGCAAGTGTGAGGTCCTGAGTTCGACTCCCAGCACCCACATAAAAAGGAAAAAAGGGCCAGTGATATCGCTCAGCAGCACAAGCACCTGGCAAGTGCGAGGTCCTGAGTTCGACCCCTGGTACCCACATAAAAACAAAAAACTGGGCTGGTGAGATGGCTCAGCGGCTTAAGCGCCTGCCTGGCAAGCGCGAGGGCCTGAGTTCGACTCCCGGATCCCACATACGAAAAAGGGGCCGGTGATATCGCTCAGCGGCACGGGCGCCTGCTGGCGCACGAGGTCCTGAGGTCGACCCCCTGGTACCCACAAAAAAAAAAAAAAAAAAAAAAACTGAGATGAGCATGGTGGCACACACCTGTAATCCCAGCACTTGGGAGGCTGAGGCAGGAGGATTGCTGTGAGTTGGAGGCCAAAAGCACAGGGTGTCCGCGCTTTCTAACAACCGTTCTCTGGAGAACTAGGGTTCCTGAGAACCACACTGATGGTGGGGGGGACGACTTCAGTCCTGTAACGAGGCCCCACCTCTTGAAGGGCTCACACTACCACCAAGCTTCCCAGGCACAACCCTTTGGGGGTCATGCTCAAGCCATCCCCAAGCCATAGTCCCACCCTCCTCTGTCCAGCTCCTGGGAAACTGCGCCTCCCCGGGCTCCAGGGGGACACTGAACTTTTACTTGGCAAGAACCACAAATGCAAGAATGACCACAAGAACACACACAGATTTATGCTGCGTCTCCGCAGTTCTGAAGTCAGGAGTTGGGGAAACACCACCCAAATTCCCACTAAAATCAGGACAAGGTAAAAAGCACATTATTTCCAATTAGAGAAGAAACAACAATGACAGGGATATGTTTGATAATCCACAGGACAGTCTTTTTTTTTTTTTTTTTTTTTTTGGGTACCGGGGGGTCGACCTCAGGACCTCGTGTGCCAACAGGCACCCGTGCCACTGAGCGATATCACCGGCCCCTTTTTCGTATGTGGGATCCGGGAGTCGAACTCGGGCCCTTGCGCTTGCAAGGCAGGCGCTTACGCCACTGAGCCAAGGACAGTAATTCTTAGGGAGACTTCCACCCAGGTAGAGTTTTGTAAAAAGGGAATTAAATAATTTAAAGAAAAATGTCCTTCCCAGCTGTCCAGCCTTGCCTAATGGGGTCAGGGTGGGGGTTTGGTGGTGGAGGAAGGGCCTTCTATGGCATGGGGTGGGTCCCAGAGCATGATCAGGCCCTTTCCTCATCCTTTTCTTAGTTTCCTAAGACACTTTGGATTGGGAAGGGAGTCTTCGGATAATAGGAACTTGGGGATTCCCAGAAGGGTTGTGTCTCCTTTATAAATTAAACTGGCCACTGAGAAAAGTGAGGGAGTGGGCTGGAGGCGTGTGTGCGTGTTTAACAGTGAACTCACTATGTATCGAGTTCAAGGCCAGCCTCAACTACATAGTGAGGCCCTGTCTCAAAAATCCAATAAATAAATAAATAAATAAATAAAGTTAAGAAGAAAACATTTATATTTTCAAAGACACCTGAAAAAACCTTCAAAATGCCCACCTGATTTTTCCTTATTTTCTTCTTTTTTTTTTTTTTTTTTTTTTTGTGGGTACCGGGGGTCAACCTCAGGACCTCGTGCGCCAGCAGGCGCCCATGCCGCTGAGCGATATCACCGGCCCCTTTTTCGTATGTGGGTTCCGGGAGTCGAACTCGGGCCCTCGCGCTTGCCGGGCAGGCGCTTAAGCCACTGAGCCATCTCACCGGCCCTCTTTTCTCTTTTTTATGGTACTGGGGATTGAGCTCAGTGCTTGAGCATGGTAGGCAAGCACTTTAGCATTAAGCTATATCCCAATCTGACATACCTGATTTTGTGGGCTTTGGGGATTTGGGGAGGGGGGCTGAGTCAGGGTCTCGTTATGGTAGTTCAGGTTGGCCTTGAACCCACTATGTAGCCCAGGCTGGCTTTGAGCTCATGGTGATCCTTCTGTTCCAGCCTCCCGAGGGCTGGGCAGGTGTGCACCACCCTGCCCAGCTCCCTTTCTGAAGTCAGGAGTTGGGGAAACACCACCCAAATTCCCACTAAAATCAGGACAAGGTAAAAAACATATTATCTCCAATTAGAGAAGAGACAACAATGACAGGGATATGCTTGATGAAAACTATTTCTATTTGCCGATGATACGAAAAATCAGAAAATCAATAATGAAATGAACTCAGCACAAGAATTGTACAATAACGGACACAAAATTAACACCCCCAAACCATCAGCCTGTGTGATGTGAAAGCAAAAAGATCTAGTTCAAGTGTATACAAGGCTTGTAATAACTGAGATGTAAGGCCCGGGGATGTAGCTCAGTGGCACAGCGCCTGCCTGGCAAGCACAAGGTCCTGAGGTCGCTTCCTGGTACCGAGAAAAAAACAAAAACAAAAACAAAACAAATAACAGCTGTACAGAGCCAGACAGGGGAGGGGTCTTGGTTCGGGGAAACTGATGTCTGTAGACATGACGTGCGCAAAAGCTGGGGACGGTGCTCGCAAGACAGCAAGCAGTATGTGTTCACTCTCCATGTGTTGCACAGTTATTCCCATAATGACACCTAAAAATGCAAAATGTGCCACGTTCTTGCCACCTGCTTTTAAAGCCCAAAACCTGACTACTGAAACTTAACATTGGTTCACTTCCATAAAGTAGCCAGCTAGAATAAGAGAAAGAAGACCCATACAAACAAACACGAGAGAAAGGCACACGACAGGTAACTGACTTGATGACACTCTACCGCTGCTGCTCTGCGTGAGGCCTTGGCCCTTTGGGCCATGAAGCTCCCAGGCCCCAGTAAAAACACCTGCCTGCCTGCCTGGCACTGGGCACAAAGGAAGCAAAAGCCCGCACCAAAGGAAATGAAGCAAGCGAGCATGGTAGCATATGCCTGTAATCCCAGCACCAGGGAGGCTGAGGCAGGAGGATCGCTGTGAGTTTGAGGCCAGCCTGAACCACAACAGTGAGACTCTCAAAAAAATTTAAAAAAAAATTAAAAATAAAATCAATTGTAGCAAGGCATGGCGGCATATGCCGGTAATCCCAGCACTCTGGGATGCTGAGGCAGGAGGATCACAAATTCAAACCCAGCTGAACGATTTTGTGACCCAGCGAGACGCTGTCTCAAAATAAGAAACTTAGCTGGGTGTAATGACGGACGCCTGTAATCTCAGCACTAGGAGGTTGAGGCAGGAGGGTCGCCACATGTTCGAGGCCAGCCTGGGATACACAGCGAGTTCAAGACCAGTCTGAACTACATATCGAGACCGTCTCAAAAAATAAAATTAAATAAAAAGGGCTGGGGATGTGGTTTGGTGCGAAGGCTTTGGTTCAGTCCCCAATACCGCAAAGAATAAAAATAATAATGGTGATGATGTTGTGGCAGAGTTGGTCAAGAACCCTACCCTGGCCACAGGAGGTGTCACAACGCCCCTGGGTCCCACCGGCCAAGCCCCGCCCTGGTAACCTCGGGGCTCTGTGGCGTCACTAGTCCCGCCCCCGACGACAGGCCAATCGGAGCGCGGAGCGGGCCGAGCGCCCGCACTGCGCGCGCAGCCGGCCTGCGTGCGGGGGGACCATGGAGGCCGGGCCGGGCCTCGTCAGTCCTGCAGCTCAGCTCCTGGCCCGCCCGCCACCTCCTGAGCCACTGCCGCGGGAGAGCTGGGACGAGGACGCGTACGACTGCCCTGACTACTACTACCTGCGCGACTTCCCGGCTTCGGGGGCCGGGCGCAGCAAGGGTCGGACCCGGCGGGAGCAGGTCCTGCGCACCAACCGGCCGGTGCCCGGCGGCCACGAGCGCAGGGTCGCGCAGAAGCTACTCGCGGGACTGCGCAAGCGCCGCCAGCGCCAGCTGCAGCCGCGGCCGCGCACGCGTCTTGCGTGAGCGCCCACAGCGCCGCCGCCCCGCCCAGGACGCGCCACACCGCCCGCGCGCTGCGCCCCAGAGTGGATGGCTGTGCGCTCTCAGCTTGGCAGTTGGCTGCAAGGTGTTAGGAAATGCATATTAATTTTATTTATTTATTTACTTATTCATTCATTTTTGCCTTCGCATTGAACTTCAATCCCAGCCCTTTTTTTTTCATTTTTTGAGACAGTCTCGCTAATTTGCCCAGGCTGGACTTGAACTTGCAATCCTCCTGCCTCAGCCTCCCGGAGTCCTGGGAATAGTGGGCGTGCACCACTAAGCCCGGTGAAAACATCTCTTAAGACACACACACACCCCTTTAAGAATTACTTCCAGGCCGGTGAGATGGCTCAGTGGCGTAAGCGCCTGCCTTGCAAGCGCGAGGGCCCGAGTTCGACTCCCGGATCCCACATACGAAAAAGGGGCCGGTGATATCGCTCAGTGGCACGGGTGCCTGTTGGCGCGCGAGGTCCTGAGGTCGACCCCCCGGTACCCCAAAAAAAAAAAAAAAAAAGAATTACTTCCAATCCTCATGCTCGGACTACAAAGAATAATGGGTTTTTGTTTCTGATTTTCCACAGGATACCCAAAGGACCCGTTAAAAGTATTTTCACTGACTCCAGCTGTAACTGCGCTCCTCCATGTTGTTCAACAGAACTTCTCCACATCGCCTACATTTACTGCTTCAGTCTTTCCTTTACAGTTGTTAAGTAACGTCCAGTGGGTATGCCTTCTTAAGGTTTTTAATTAAAGGAAGACAGCACCAATGGCATTTTAGCTCTTCCGCGTCCCCCCCCAAAAAAAAATTCGGTTCCGGCCCGACCGACACTTGGATACTTCTTATGTGTAAAGAAGTGGTGACAAACCGGGTGTGGTGGCGCACACCTGTCACCCCAACACTTGGGAGGCTGATGCAGGAGGATCACTGAGTTTGAGGCCAGCCTGAACTACATAGGGAGATCCTATCTCAAAAAAAGAAAAACAGGGCCGGTGAGATGGCTCAGCGGCGTAAGCGCCTGCCTTGCAAGCGCGAGGGCCCGAGTTCGACTCCCGGATCCCACATACGAAAAAGGGGCCGGTGATATCGCTCAGTGGCACGGGTGCCTGTTGGCACGCGAGGTCCTGAGGTCGACCCCCCGGTACCCACAAAAAAAAAAAAAGACAAAAATCCTTTGCTACTGTGGCAGAAGAGGGAAATTTGTTATTGACATCCAGCAGAAAAGGAAGTTCCACCTTTGTTTCTTATCTTTCATAAACCTTACCACACCTCCAAGACTTTCCCACGGAGCCCCTCATGAAATGCCCTGGCCAACTTTCCCCTTGTTGTGATTCTGTTACCTTTAAAACCGTCTCACACCGAGTATCACTAAAGCACGGCCCCTCAGGGTTTTCGTAATCAAAGCGCTTAGCCTTCATAAACGCGTGGATTGCTTCCCTACTCAGATGCCCGCTTCAGACCCCTGCCCGCCTGAACTCCCTCCATCTGTCCCATTGTGGTGGGGGAAAAACAACTCCTGGCCTGTTAGAGGTCATGTGCCAAGTTCAAGACCCCAGAATAGCAAAGAATGAATTGCAAGGACCATAGAAGTTAAGAGTAGGAAAGGTTTATTGAGAGCTAGCTCCTGAGAAACAAGGGTGGTCGCAAAAGTCGGTTGCCACAGAGGCTTTTTCTCCAAGAATATTTTATACAGCAAAATCACAACATGGGTCAAACTACAACCTATCTATAGGATTACAAGCATAGTCGCTTAGCGAATATTGATCCAATAGCAAAGCAAGGCCTGTAACGAGGGCATATGGCTAGCATCAGTAGCTTAACTATAGCCACTTACACAGAAAGGGATGGGAGCAGGGGCCGGATGTCCTGCTCATCCTCCTGTGCATTTGATGCCTATCTGGACTCACTGGACCAGCTGGTGCTGATTGCATTATAATCTCAAATCGCTGCTTATCTCTTAAAGGGGCTCCCAAGCCTGGCTATTGGATCTGCATCTTGAGGCCTGGCTTTGTTCGGATGGGCCTCTGGCCACAGGGGTGATCTGTCTCATCATCTGCGCTGACTCCCTCAAGGGCCCAGACCCTGTCAGACTGCCTGTTGTTTCTGCATTTTTAAAATTTTATTGGTACACTTTAGATATACATAACATTCATCATAATTTACACCTGTATATGAAATATCTTCCTTTTTTTCCCATTCCCCCTCCCTTCAACCCCTTTCCTTATTTACAAAAGCTTTGTTCCATTTTTTCCTTCTATTCTTTTTTGCCTATTAATTTCTAACTTAGCTGTCTATAATTATTGTCTTGCTCTTCCATGATGTCACCACGATATCACATATGGGCTTGTGTCTCCTCTCCTAGAAATTTAAACTCCATGAAGGTTAGAATCTTGTTAATTTCTGTGTCTCCAGAACCTAGCAGGCTATTCAGTAAAATTTCGTCAAATTACCAGGGTATGGATTTTATCCCAACTCTGGACACAAATTCCTTAATATATATGAAAAGGGGTTAAAATGTATAGTGTGATACGTGAATGTAAGGCATTCGTATTTTCTGAATTTAACTTTTTCTTACTGGATCCACAGACAAGAAGAGAAATGTTGTACAAGTAGAGCTTTAACGTTAGCCCTAAAACGAAGTCATTACTTGAGTTCATTTTATACATACACATTGTCTCTAAAAAATAGTTGCCAGCTGGGTGTGGTGGCACTCCTTTGTAATTCCAGCACTCTGGGAGGCTGAAGCAGGAACATCACAAATGTGAGCCACCCTGGGGCAATGTAGTGACTTAGCAAGATTTTTGTTTGTTTGTTTTCTGCTGGAGATTGAACCCAGCGCCTTCGCACTGAGCTACATCCCCAGCCTTTCTAAATGACTTAAAGCTGAGAAAGATAAAGTATCTTGCCCAAGGTCCCTGGCAATCAAGCCTGAGATGTGACTCACTCCCAAGGTTCCATTTAACTTACTACGTTAATACAAATATTTGAAGGAAGCAGCAACAGGCCCTTTTTCGCCCCTTTGGCCTCCTGAGCCGGTCTCGCTGTGTAGCTCAGGCTGGCTCACTAAGTGGTCCAGGATGATGCAGCAGGCCTCCTGCCTTAGGAAGCAAACTGCTAACGGTGTGTGTGTGGGGGGGGGGGTGTTTGCTAGGGAAACGCAGGAACTTCCGGTTTTCTACGCCGTAGAGGCGCCGAGCACATTACGTCACTTCGTACAGTGAGGCGCTGCCCTTGACGCCTCGCTCTTCCAATGACCTTCAGGGCCCGCGGAAAAGTAGGGCACGCGGAAGAGCCCTGTCTGCGCGCTCATTGGTCATGCACAAAGACCCGCCTCCCGACTTCCGCTCACCTCTTCAGAAGCAGCTAGAGCGTTCGCGGAGTTTGTTGTTTCTAGACGCTGAGCAGTGGTGTGCTGAAGATGCCTCGTGGAAGCCGAAGCCGCACTTCCCGCGTGCCCTCTCCGGCCAGGTGAGACCGTGCTGGGGCCGGACGACCGGAATCTGCCGGCTCGGGACGCAGAGGGCGGCGGGGCCGGAGCACCGCGCATGGTGGCGTGGGTTGTGTTCACCTTGTGCTGGGCGTGCGGGAGAGGAATTCATGCACGGAAACGACCTTCTTTGCCCGCGCACGGGACAGGCGTTTTGTTTTTATTTTTTGTTGTTTTGAGACGGAGTCTCGCTTTCTAGCCTAGGCTGGCCTCGAACTCACAGCGACCTTCCTGCCTCAGCGTCCAAAGTGCTGGGATGACGGGCGTGCGCCACCACTCAGGCTGGGAAGGACGTTTTATAGAGCTACGGTCGCATGCTATTTAATAGCACGTTAAATTGTGACCTTTTGACGTAGATATAATTGGAAGAACAATCTAAAAATAAGTGGCGGAGCCGGGCGTGGTGGCACACACCTGTAATCCCAGCACTCGGGAGGCTGAGGCAGGAGGATCACTGCGAGTTCCATGGCGCGACCTTGTCTTCAAAAGTAAATAAATAAATAAGTAATAAATTGTTAGAGGAGCCACTTTACTGACTGTGCTTCACGGTTTTGGGGGCATGGTGGTGGTGGTGGTTGCTGTACTGGGCATTGAACCCAGGGCCCTCCCACTGATCTACATCCCCACCCCTAGTTATTTATGAAACAAAGTCTCGTAACTTGCCCAAGCTGGGATGAAATTTGCGATCCTCCTGGGTTCTGTAGCTTAATAATCTGTACATTTTTTATGAGGTATTGGGATAACTGGTTGTTAAAGATACTATAGTTAATGTGAGCCGGGTGTGGCGGCCTGCCCCTGAAATCCCAAGCCTCAGGAGGCTGAGGCAGGAGTATCTCTGCAAGTTCAAGGCCAGCCTGGGCCACATAGTAAGACCCCGTGTCAAAAAACCAAAAATAAAAATTAAAAAGAGGATAAAGATACTATGGTTTGTCTGGATACATAGACATGGTTGCTGAAAAAAATACTTAGTTGATGTTTAGTTATTTACAGCCTTATCGGAAGAGGTAAGATGGTGTAATTAATTGAATTATTTTTGGTAAAATCTTGCATGTATGTATTTGTTTGTTAATTTGAAGAATATGAGGTTTATTTAAGTGTACAATTTGAAAAATGAGCTGGGAATGGGAGCGTCATAGTTCGTCCTCTTCTTCCGCAGCCGGGCCCCTCAGATGCGAGCTGCGCCCTGGTCAGTGTCCAGGTCGGCCCCAGCAACCCAGACCCCGGTGGTGGCCCCACCGTCCACCGTGGGCTCGCCTGCTGCTGCTCCCCGGCAGCCCGGTCTGATGGCCCAGATGGCAACCACCGCAGCTGGCGTAGCCGTGGGCTCTGCTGTGGGGCACACGCTGGGCCATGCCATCACGGGCAGCTTTGGCGGGGGAGGCAGCGGCGAGCCCACCAAGCCCGACATCACTTACCAGGTAAGGCTCTCTTTGTGTGTATTTTATGAGGAAACTTAGTTGTTTGTAAGTTCCTGGTGCATGAGGACTGTCCTTGTGAATGCACAGTACTGTCAGTGGGAAAACTGTCAAGCTGGGCGTGGTGGTGCACGCCTGTGATCCCAGCACTCTGGGAGGCTGAGGCAGGAGGATCACAAGTTCAAGCCCAGCCTAGGCAACTTAGTGACTTAGCAAGACCCTGTCTCAAAAAATAAAAAGAGCTGGAGATGTAGCTCAGTCCTAGGTTTCATCCCCAGTACCACAAAACAAAGAAAACCAGTGTTTTGTTTTCTTTGTTTTGTACAGCTGAAAGAATGGAGTTGTTTCAACTGAGATGTGATTGCAGATGTAGTATATTTGGAGGGTTAGATCAGGAGTTTGGTTTGGATGATGTTGAATTTGAGATAGTTACTAGGCTCCTGAGTGAAGATTTCCTTTGTGATCCCATGAGTATCACTATTGATGGCTAAAAAAAAGGCATTGTTTATCATAGAAAATAAAAATCACAATTGAACCCAAGGTTGACACTGAGCTACATCCCCAGCCCCTCCCTTCCTTGATTTTTTTTTTTTAATGTGGGTACCGGGAGTCGAACTCAGGACCTCGCGCTTGCTGGGCAGGCACTTATGCCGCTGAGCTATCTCACCGGCCCCTTTCCTTGATTCTGAGATGGGATCTGAGTTACTTGGGCTGGGCTACAACTTGGCCATCCTCCTGCCTCAGCCGCTCAGAGCGCTAAGAGTACAGGCTTGCACCAGCAAGCTGAGCTAAAACCTCTTCCATTACCCTCTGATCCCTTACCGGTACTTCCCACTGCCTTCCTTTCTGCTTGTGTGAGTATTCTTTTTTAAGGAGCCTGAGTATGTCCTCCAATGTATTTCTGGTGTACTTGAAACTCCTCCATCCGTTTTTCCTATAATCTCAATTTGCCCCCATAAAGCCTCAGTGAATGTTTTGTTTTTAGTCAGGGTCTCACTAAATTGCCCAGGCTGGGCTTGAACTTGTGATCCTCCTGCCTCAACCTGCCAAGTAGCTGGGATCACAGGTGTAAGTTGCTGTGCCCAGCTCTGTGTATTTATTTTATTTGACTTTTGTGGTGCTAGGGCTCAAGCCCAGGCCCTCGCGCCTACCAGGCAGGTGGTCTGCCACTGGGCTGCCTACCTGGCCCCAAGCATCTTGAGATGCATGGTGACGGTTCACCTTGCTTGCAGTTCGGGTCTTTGATTTGCATCTGATTCTCATTCTGTTCCCCGGTTAACCACAAAGACCGGGTGCCACTCTCTGCCCCGCTGTGACCCGATTCCCTTCTCAGGAGCCTCAGGGAGCCCAGCTGCAGCAGCAGGAGGCCAGTGGCCCCTGCTACTTTGAGATAAAGCAGTTCCTGGAGTGTGCTCAGAACCAGCCCGATGTGAAGCTCTGTGAAGGTTTCAACGAAGTGCTGAGGCAGTGCAGGATCGCAAACGGTGGGTGACTTTCATCTGTCCGCCCACGTGCTCCTGCCCTGCTGAGCTCGGGGGGTTAGCTGGTACCAGGGTGGCCCCATCTCTGCTTCCGGACTCTGTCCCTAGCAGCACATGGCTCTTCCTAGCTGTGGCGGGGGGAGCTGAAGTCTCGGTGAAAGAAGCCATCTGTAGTTCGCCAGAGAAATCAGTGGGTGCCTGTTGGCTTCTGGAGCTGGCGCTCTGCTAACGGACCTCTTCTGTTCGCAGGCCTCCTCTAAGCAGGACGTTCACATGGAAGAACTGGGAAATCGACCCCAAGTTACTTTAGCATGGAAATGTCATTAATACTAGAAGTGTACAACCATTCAGTTCAACCTTTCCCTGTAGCTTCAGCACTTCAGAACAGCCATGGAAGAGGGTGTTGCGGCCACACAGATGGGCTAGATTTGGGACACACATGTGGCCTCCTTAAGCCAGCTGTTGTGATGTTATTGGTTAATTAAAATAAAGTGATTTTCGTCCAAGGACTGTGTGGTGGTGGTCATTGAGTGTAAGGTCACACGCTGGATACACACCCTAAAAGGGCGCCTCGGGAGAACATGGTCACCTGCGCGCGTCTCTGCGGTCTTGGTGTGAGATCAGCCCTCCCCCCCGCCATGACAGCTCCTGAGGCCTCCAGCGGGGAGCTCAGCACTGCACTGGCGTGGCCACGGGAAGTGCTTCAAATCCTGCGTTAGGGCCTGGGTACCTGGGGCTGAGTGTGGGCCTAACACAAGGAGGACGTTTCCTCCCCACTGGAAAAAAGTCGCAGTGTGAGGAGGATGAGGGAGGCCTGGGAGCAGGCCTGTGTCACCGGTGGTTCTCCGGATCAGGTCACCACAGGTCACCGTGTTCCCAGTTGCTCCAGTCACCTGATGATAAAAACTTCCCCTAATTCAGACAGAACCTTCCCTTGCAGAAGCTTCTCTTCCCCTTGAGGTGACCTGCTTAGGTGACATGGCCTCTTCTGAAAGATGCGACCTGTCACTGCCCCTCCTGCCTTGCGATAAACCTGTGCCTTGTATGCTTGGCAAGAGCTTAGCCACCAAGACACCTGGCCGGGTTTTTTCAAGTGAACCTAGCTGCATCTCAGCTGAAAATTTCAGTCTCTTCTAGGACTTAGCTCCTGCCCACATTTTATTGTGCTGTTTTGTTTTGAGATAATCTCACTATGTAGCCCAGGCTGGCTTCAAATTGGAGGCGACCCTCCTGCCTCAGCCTCCCCAGTGCTGGGATTACAGGTGTGTACCACCATGCCCAACTTTGAACAAATATTTTTAAGTTCTCTTTAATTCCTAATATGGTAAATTTTTATGGTTTTTTTGAGTTAGGCTTCACTACTGGCAAGTCACTAAATTGTCTAGATGGGGCTTGACCTTGTAATCCTGCCTCAGCCTCTCACAGGGCTGGAATTACAGGTGTGCCTCGCCATGCCTGGCTCCAGACTTAAGGTCTGCATTATGTAAGGAAATCATAGTCACTGGGAAGTCCTGATAGCTAGATTCCTGTGACAACCGTGCACTGTGACAAGTGTTCCCTACAAAGCAGCCCGCCCTCCTCCAGGCCTGGAGGCCAGGTACACTTCAGAGGGGAGAGATGTTGTCCCATCCTGTCCTTCCTGGTCCCAGGCCACCCGAGCTTCTCTTGCCCTCCACCAGAGGCCACCACTGGTGAGACCGAGGCCCTGGGACCCCTCCCTGCCGAGCCTTGGCAGTGCCCCAGCTTTGCAGTTGGGATTTATTTTTGGTGCGTCAGCCTCCGTCATCAAATAGCAAAGCCAAAAGCAGAGTGGCAGGATCCTCTTACTGCAATGCCAGTGTCTGCTCGGGGACACGACCTCAGCCCCACTGTGCCTGCTTTCCCAGGTTCCCTGGGGCCTTTGGGATTCTCGTCACAGTCACCCAAGTCTCTGCAAGGACCTAACGGTGAGTGGCCAGGCAGCAGGTGGGGAGTAGGGGTAGACCCATTTCCTTTCTGAAGGCAGATGCACTTGGGGAGGGTCTGCATCGATTGTTTTGTTTTTTGAGACAGGGTCTTGCTGTGTAGTTCAGGTTGGCCTTGAACTCACTGTGTAGCCCAGACTGGCCTTGAACTCATGGCGATCCTCCTGACTGAGCCTCCTGAGTGCTGGGATTACAGGCGTGTACCACCTCGCCTGGCTTCATCCACTCTTGAGACACACCTGTCTGGAGGCATTTTCTCCAGAAAGCCAGTGCCCGTGGCCATGTTTCCTAACCGTGTTTTGGGGAGGGCCTTTAGGCTTTCAGCCCAGGGTGGCATCCCCCGTGGAGGGGCCTGTGCTGCTCACAGATGCCCAGCTTGGGACTTAGAAACGGATTGCTTTGTGCAGAGACCTGCAACTCTGCGGGTCACCGACAGCAGGCAGAGGTGTCCTGTGTGCAGCCTGGCATCCGCCCCTGGCGCAGGCGCCTGTTGTTATTCTAACCCTTCCCCCGGTAACCAGGCACCCAGGAGCTGGGCACCAGGCCTCCTGAACAGCCAGCCTCAGTCCAGCAGCCACCAGGCTGCTGCTTGGCTGTCAACAAACTGTCCCCCTCCCAGAGTCCCGGCCTCCTGTGCCCCGAGGGGGTGGAAGTGGTGCCTGTTTTCTCTCTGCCCCTCACCTCTTGGCAGGGGACTTTGCAGCCCTCGGATCCTGTGTCTGAGGTCCCAGCAGGCGCCTCTGCGTTCCTGACACAGGCCGGCCCAGCTCAGCCCTTCCTGTCCTGCCCACGGGCCTTACTCGGGACCCCCAGGGCTCGCTGGCCATGGTCACGTAGGACATGGGGTGCCTGTTGTAGGCCCCAGGACCAGAGGACTGGCTGCCCAAATGTCACCTCACTTAAGGACCAGCACCTGTGCCCCCTGCCTGTATACCTAGGGCGGGGATCGCTGGGACATCCTAGAGATGACCCTGGTCTCAGGAGGGGACCACAGACACTGGCCGGTGACGCTGGAGACTGGGATGGGACTCACCCAGCTGTGCATCCCCAGACACCTGGCGCTGTGGCTGGGAAAGAGCGGAGTTCAGCATCTGCAGGATGCGGGGAGAGAGAACTTAGGGCATCTGGGTTACGGGCGGAGTGGTGGGCTGAGAGCGGAAGTGTGCCCTGGCCAGAAGTGTTCTCAACATGGGGCCGTTACAGCAGGGGAGATGAGAGGCACGGCAAGGAACCCTAGTACGATGGCAGAGAGCAGGCAGAAGAAAAGCAGGACAAAGGAAACTACACTCTTGTCCTCTGTGATCCCAGCACTCTGGGAGACTGAGGCAGGACAATCACAAGTTCAGGCCCAGCCTGGGCAATTTAGTTACCTAGCAAGAGCTGCGTCTCTAGATAAATAAAAAAAGGACTGGGGCTGCAGCTCATTGTGAAAGCCCTGCGTTCAGTCCCCAGTACCAGGAGGAAAAAAAAAAAAACAACAACAAAACTACCCTCTGCAGTTTCTCTGTGGTTCTCAAAGCAAGGATGTGCTGGCCTCAGAGCTAAACTTGGGGCCTGATCCCTGTCCTGGGGCTGGGCCTGGGCCTGCGCCCGGCTGACCAGCTGCTACCCCCATGCGGGGCTGTAAGGGATCACAATGGCTTGCGAGGTCACAGTGGAGAAGCAAGCCCGGCTCTTCCAAGGCTGCAGGCACAGGGTGAGGCAAACGCACAGGAGGGAAATGGTCACCACTGGGACCAGAAGGGGCTGCCAAGACAGAATGGGCGTAAATTTTTAAGTTTACAAACATTTCTTTTGAATGTTCACTACAGACCAGTCCTGTGCCAAGAGATAAAAAAGGCAAGAGAGCCAGGCATGGTGGCACACACCTGTAATCCCAGCACTCAGGAGGCTGAGGCAGGAGGATCACAGGGAGTCCAAGGCCAGCCTGAACTACACAGCGAGATTCTATTGCAAAGGGGTGGGAGGGCTGACCACTTCCTTCTGCTCCCCTGCAAAGACCCTTGGAGTCTCTGCCCCAGGAGCTGAGCATGACCCGAGACGAGGCCCTGCCAGATTCTCTCTCCGCCCAGGGCTTCTATGACAACTATGAGCCTAAGGAGATCCTGGGCAGGTAAGAAGCCGGCCTGGGCTCCCACCGGCTCTGTACATCAGGCACCCTCTGTTTGACTTCAGCCCCTCCCCCCTTGAAGAATCCCTCCCTCAGGGTCCTGCCCTGCTGACCCCCAGCACAGGGAGGTGACAGGTACATGGCGCCAGAGACATCTCCTACATCCAACCCTAGCTTTGGGCTAGGGCTAGGGCTCGGGGATCAGAGGAAAGGTTATGGCTCTAGGAGGGAACCACTTCTTTCTCTGTGCGGGAAGGAATCAAGAGACTTGATGCCAAAGCTAAGCACAGTGGTGGACACTGGTGATCCTAGCACTTTGGGAGGCTGAGGCAGGAGGATCACAAGTTCAAGTCCCACCTGGACAACTTAGCGAGACGCTGCCTCAAAAAATAAAAAGGGGCTGGGAATATAGTTCAGTGGTAGAGCACCCCCAGGGTTTGATCCCTAGTATCCCAGTGAAGAGACAGGGAGAGAACACCTAGACCTGAGACCAGGCTTGTTAAGCCTCAGCTCTAGGCAGATCAGCCCTCTGTGCCTCTCCACCCCAGTGTCCCCAAAGCTCCCAGGCAGTGCGAGTGGCTAGGTAAAGGCAGGGCATTTCAGCCACAGCCTGACCCAAGGGCCCCATCCCCTGCCCGCCAGGGGCGTCAGCAGCGTGGTCAGGCGCTGCATCCACAAGCCCACATGCAAGGAGTATGCAGTGAAGATCATTGACGTCACCGGCGGGGGCAGCTTCAGTCCCGAGGAGGTGCAGGAGCTACGGGAGGCCACGCTGAAGGAGGTGGACATCCTGCGCAAGGTCTTGGGACACCCCAACATCAGTGAGTGGCGGCCTGGTTCGGCTGGGATCAGGCATATGGGGTGCAGCTGGGAGCTCCCCAAAGTCCTGTATGCCGAGTAGCAGGCAGGGCTGGGACATGAGTGCAAAGTCCCTACCTCTGCCCATGCCGTGTGGACTCCCCTGGGGCACCATCCTGTCCCCTGCAGCCCACAGCAGCCTCAGAGCCCTCGCCCCATGCCCTGTGTCCCTGCTGCCCCTGCCCAGGCCCCCGCCGCTTGAGACGAGCCAGCCATTTCCATTTCAGTACAGCTGAAGGACACTTATGAGACCAACACTTTCTTCTTCCTGGTGTTTGACCTGTAAGTACCCAGCCCTGGAGCCAGTCACGACCCGGGGCCATTGGAGAGCTGATGCTCTGGTCTTAGAGATCAGTCCTCCCCCAAGTAGGAGCAGGACATGTCAAGCACGTCAGCCCCTTGGCTCAAGCTTCGGGGATTGGAAACCCGCTTCACCACTTAGGGGCTGCATCATTTTAGTTTTCTTTTTCCTGTTTCGGTTTGAGACAGGGTCTTACTATATTGTTCAGACTGACCTTGAACTCACTTTGTAGCCCAGGCTGGCCTCGAACTCGCAGCGATCCTCCTGCCTCGGCCTCCTGAGTGCTGAGATTACAGGCCTGCACCACTAGCGAGGCTATTGGAAACACTTCCCAGGGCAGGGAACTCTTCACTCCTTCTCACTACAGGAACCACTGTTGTAGGACTGTCCTGATTTCTCCATATGTAACAGTTAATTTAAAGGCTGGATTTACATGAGAAAATCATTCAGGTAGCTATACTGAGTTTGTACAGCATGAGATACAATGTTGTTGTTTTTTGTGATGGTACTGGGGATTGAACCCAGGGTTATATCCCCAGCCATTTTTGTTTTCTTACTTTGAGACAGGGTCTAGCGTGATTGCCCAGACTGGCCTCAAATTCGTAATGCCCCCGCCTTGGCCTCCCAAGTGGCTGGGATTACAGGTTTGTGCCACCTCGCCTGGCTCTGAGATGCAATTTAACCTGTCACGTGTGACGAACTGTCAGCTCTGGGAAGGCAGGAGCCTGCTGCCATCCCTTGCATGGTCCCCATCTTTACTGGTAAATCTTGGTTGTTGCTGATGCTAATAGTGAGTTCTCCTAGTATCTTTCAAATGGATTAAAATGATAAAAATGGGTTTTGGGATATAGCCCAGTGGTAGAGCACTTGCTAGCATACTCAAGGCCCTGGGTTCCATCTCTAGCACTGAAGGAAAAAAAAGATAGACTGGAGTCATATGACGGCTGTGTTGGCACACACCTGCAATCCTGACACTTGGGAGGCTGAGGCTGGAGGATTGCCATGAGTTCGAGGCCAGCCTGGGCTACCAAGTGCGTTTAAGGCCAGCCTGGACTGCATAGGGAGAACTTGTCTCAAAGAAAACTAGATTCACGTCACCTTTTAAAAATATTGTACATTTGTTGTATAAAACAAGGCTCACCTCTATGAGGTTGTCAAACAAACCTCCCACCCAACAAGCCCCAGAGTTTTCTTGCTTCTCTCCAATGCTGGACACAAACCTGCCCCTCCGTCCAACCCCCCTTTGCCCTAGGATCCCACTGCTATCCCCACAGGGGCAGCAGGCTGCATACACCTTTGCCTGTTTAACCAAAGGAGGCTTTCCTGTGACCCCGCCCGGCCTGCCCAGTCACAGCTGTCCTGTCACTGTCGTGCCACGCCACCCCGTACAACATTCAGAGACAGCTCAAGTGTCCTTAACCTTTGAGGCTGGGGAAGCTATTTGTACTGCTGCCCCAGGAGCCCTCCAGGGTAGTAAGCAGATCGCTCTGCCAGAGCTCTTTCTAGATCTTCCCAAGAGGTGAGAAGACTGAACTGCAGTTCTTAATCCTGTAACAATCCGTTTCCCCAACACTCACACTGCTGACCCCTTCTACTGTTTCCCTGGGAAAACTCAAGATGGTCAAGTCCTTCTGATCTGCTCTGGGGTCCTGACCAGTGGCTTGGGGCCCCTTTTGCAACCCCAGCTCTGATTTGGGCCCTGATGCATCCTAGCCCATGATGTCAGGTGCACAGATGGGGACCCCTCACTGTCCTCACCCGACCTCTCCAGCCTCCCACACTGCTCTTCCAATCCTTCCTGACTTCTCCACTCACCTCTGGCTGGGTCCTGCCAGGACACAGCCCTCTTGGCCTGCAGGGCATTAGGGTGCAGGAAGACAGCTCCCTGGGACCAGGGCCAGGAGAGGGTGGGCTTGGGACCGAGCCAGTGTCGCACCCTTGGCTCCTGCAGGATGAAGAGAGGCGAGCTCTTTGACTATCTCACCGAGAAGGTTACCTTGAGCGAGAAGGAAACCAGGTAGTGTCCATTCGCCCCTCCTAGTCCTTTCCCAAAGTCCCAGAGCCACAGGGCTGGGGTTCCAGGGAGGCCTGAGTGCTGTCACGCTGGCTGTGTGCACTGCGGCCTTTGGTGCCTCCCTCCCTACTTCAGTGTGGCTGGCAGGTGGGCTCCATCTCCCTGCCTCTCACCTGGCCCTGCGGAGTGGAAGTGACATGTGGTGGGACACTCACTCTGATGATGGGATGAAGTGTCACCTGATTTAGAACAAAACAAAGCCAAGTGGGGCTGGGGAGTAGCTCAGTGGCAGAGTGCTTGCTCAGCATGTTCAGGCCCTGGGTTTCTCCCCATTACCCCAGTACCCCCATCCTTAACCTCCCTGGAGAAAGAGTAATGTGTGTGCGTCTGTGCCCGGCCTCAGAAAAATTATGAGGGCCCTGCTGGAAGTGATCAGTGCCCTGCACAAGCTCAACATTGTGCACCGAGACCTAAAGCCCGAGAACATCCTCCTGGACGACAACATGAACATCAAGCTCACCGACTTCGGCTTCTCCTGTCAGCTGGAGCCGGGAGAGAAGCTGCGAGGTGCAGTATCACAGCTGAAGCCAGGGCAGGGCCTAGGGCTCCCTCATCGGTGTCCCCAGGGACACACATTGCCAGGGTTCCCCTCCTTTCCCCTAAGAACGAGCAGCACCCTTCCATCTCAGGAGCTCCAGCTAAGTCCTCTTTCCGAGACTGAGCCGAGGCAGTTGCCATTGCCCGAGTCCAGGCAAGGATGGTTAAAGTTAGCCCCAGGAGCCTGTGTGACCCCCACCCTGGCGCCAAGTCCGCGGTGTCAGGAGACCCCCAGCCCCATTTCCGGTCCACCTCACAGTGCCCCCTGCTGAGTCCTGACAGTAGCTTTTCCGCAGAGGTCTGTGGGACCCCCAGCTACCTGGCCCCGGAAATCATAGAGTGCTCCATGAACGATGACCATCCGGGCTATGGGAAGGAGGTGGACATGTGAGTGCGGGGGAGGTGGCCCCGGTGCCGTCCCTGCTGCTCCCTCCCTGGCCCAGCCGGTGCAAGGAGGCCGTGTGCCCCACAGGTGGAGCACGGGGGTGATCATGTACACCCTGCTGGCCGGCTCCCCGCCCTTCTGGCACCGGAAGCAGATACTCATGCTGAGGATGATCATGAGCGGCAGCTACCAGTTTGGCTCCCCGGAGTGGGACGATTACTCAGACACCGTGAAGGACTTGGTGAGGCCAGGTGGAGGGGCAGCCCCAGTGCGGGGAGGGACCCCATGTCACGTTTCCCAAAGGGCCAGCGGTGGCTGCCCTGCGTCCTCAGCGCCCCCTTGCCCCCAGGTCTCTCGCTTCTTGGTGGTGCGCCCCGAGAGCCGCTGCACGGCAGAGGAGGCCCTGGCGCACCCCTTCTTCCAGCAGTACGTGGTGGAGGAGGTGCGGCACTTCAGCCCCGCCGGGAAGTTCAAGGTGCGAGGCCCCAGGTGTACCCTGGTCCCTACACCCCAGGGCGCCAAGGCTCCCTCACCCCGCCCTCGCTTCCAGCTCAGCTCGGGCTGCAGGGAAGGCAGAGGCCGCCCGGTGGCTCCCCCGACCCTGCAGTTCCTGGTAGCTTGGGACGGTGGGGACCTGACCCAGGGCCCCGGAAGCCGCCCGACGCCCAAGGAAAGCCAGCTCGGGCGCAGGGGTCCAGCTTGGGGTCCTATCCTGGCCTCTGCAGGTCATCGCGCTGACGGTGCTGGCCTCGGTGCGGATCTATTACCAGTACCGCCGCGTGAAGCCGGTGACCCGGGAGATCGTCATCCGGGACCCCTACGCCCTGCGGCCCCTGCGCCGCCTCATCGACGCCTACGCCTTCCGCGTCTACGGGCACTGGGTGAAGAAGGGGCAGCAGCAGAACCGGGCTGCGCTGTTCGAGAACACGCCCAAGGCCGTGCTGCTGTCGCTGGCTGAGGAGGAGGAGGAGGAGGACTTCTGAGGGGCAGGAGGGTCGCGGGAAGAGGGGAGGCCTGGCCTGGCAACCGCATCCTGCGAGGCTCTGCACGGGGAGGCCAGGGGTCCTCGACCCCACCGCCCAGGCTGCCACCTCTCAGTTCTGTGGCTGGGGGCGCCTCTGCCCTAGGGTCCCGGGTGAGGGCAGAGACAGGGAAATGTCTGCCACACAGCTGCAGGAGACTTTAGTGACCTGTTGTCCAGGGCATGGTCAGAGGCACGAGAGCCCCGCACCAGAAGAGCTGGGGGGAAGCTTCGATACTTCTGCCACGAGTACTGTTTACTGGGTACGTGACTTGGTTCTTCCAGACCCCTGAAGGTTGAAACAGGTTCCTGACCGTGGCAGGGGACACCGCACACAGGCAAACGCCGGACACACCTTTCTACAAGAACTTGTGAGGAAGCTGGGTGCAGTGCTGCACACCTGTAGCCCCAGCGCTCAGGAGGCCGACTGCGGGTCTGTTTTCCGCGCAGCACCCGCCCTGAGCTGGGTCCTCTCCTGCCCTGGTGGGAGGTGGCGAGGCAATGAAGAATGTGGGTACACTTGGAATACCCAGGGAGTGACAGGGCGCCGCGGGTCTCCGAACACCCAGCTCATAGCTCTCCGAGGGGCCGGCCCACACTGGCTGCACAGCGGAAGCCCAGGTTGTCCGAGGCTGAATCAGGAGTATTTCCCATCCTGCCAACGGAAGGGGAGAAAGAATGGGTGTTTGCTGAAGGAGCAAGGGGCTTGGCCTTTCCTGGCCTCCTGGCTGCACCCCAACAGGGCCCAGAGGTCTGGGTGCCTAAGGCAGGGGAGCCGGTCAGGATAGCCTGGCAGGACAGCAGGTCCTGAGCAGCGCCACTTCTGGGGAGACCAGGACACCATAGGGAAGTGAGGGCGCCAGGTGAGCAGTTTTGAATAGCTCAGTGCAGACATCTGGAGGTTGGAAATGGGACAGGCATGCCTCTGTTAGAGGATCTCACGGATGTTCCCCATGGCCACCTTGCCTCCGGACTGCCCGGGAGGGCAGGTGGAAATGTCCTGCCTGAGGCCACCCCAGCTGCACCCCAAAAACAAAGTGACAAACCCAGTTTCGCAGGTGGGGACTTTCTCCACCCTTTGTCCAGAAATGGAAAGTGAAGGAAACCTCTGCAGCTCTGCAGGAAGCCAGGGTGGGAGAAGAGAGCAGCCTAGCCAGGCCCACGAGGGTGAAGCAGAGGCCCTGATGGGGCTCGGGAGATGGGACCCACCCTTCAGGTGCCGCCACTAGCCAGGAGCTCCCTGAGCCTTTCACTCTTCATTACAAAACAGAGTGATCATGGAACGTGTTTTGTGTGCCCCCAGTTTGAAAGGTCAGTGATTCCATGACCACTGGCAATGACCCACCGCTGTGGCCACTCCACTTGCTTCCTGTCCCCTGGCTGTGAGGGTGAGAGGGGACCCTGATGTCTCCTCAGGTGCGAGAACCAGCAGGAAAAGGTCCCCAGCTTCCTGGTCCCTCTTGCTTTCCATGGCCATGCTGCTCACTCTCTCCCCTGCCTACGACTCTCGGTGGAAGTGGGGTGCAGCAGCACCTACCCTGCTCCTGAGCTGGGGGTCCCTTGGTCCAAGCCCCTCACCTGGTGGTGACCCGGGCCCGGTGATTGGCAGAGCCATCAGCCGTGTCGATCCAGGATGCACCCCGGAGGACACGCATGTCCTGCTCAGCGGGCTGGTAGGGCGATGCAGTCCACTCCCACACGTTGCCCACGAGGTCATAGAGCCCTGCAGGGAAAATGGGGGATCAGGGGGTACTTTATTCTGCCTGCCCCATCAGGCATGGGGATCCGACAGTGACTTGCAGGAAGCCTTACCATAGTCATTCTGTGGGGGAAAGGCGTTCACCGGGGACGCTCCATGGAAGCCGTCCTCCGCTTTGTCACCCTTGGGGAACTTTCCCTGATGGCAGAAATGACAGCCAAAGGACGATCAGCCTGTCCCAGGGCAGGATCCTGCTACCCAGAGGGAAGCCTAGGCTCTCCAGCCCTGCTGTGTCACCCGCGTGTGGCGCGGGCAGAACCCGAGGTTCCTGTCTGAGTGCCTGCCACCCCCTACCAGGACCTCTGGCTGGACCGGGAAGACCGCGGGTTTCCACAGGGCCCACTGCGTCTGTGTCAAGCCCGCCCCGTGCCCGCTTCACCCACCCTCGGCAACTCCCCCCCCCCGCTCGCAGCCTGAGGCCACAGCACTGTGGGAAGAGAGGCGTCCCCACTTCTCTGCGGTCATCAGAGCCACTCCCCGGTCTTCTCAGGGTCACCCATATCCTGGGCTGTCTCTCTTCATCTCTCCCTTCTGCCACCAACACTCATAACCCCTTCTCATCTGCCGACTCAAACTTCCCTCTCTCCTGCTCTTCACCAGCAAAATTCTTTAAAATGTGACCTACATTTGCTGATATCATTTGTTCAACTTGTTCATTTTTCTTCGCATTAAAACTGAGCTTCAAGCCAGTCATGGTGGCATATGCCTATAATTCCAGCACTTCAGAGGCTGAGGCAGGAGGATTGCCACAAGTTCAAGGCCATCATGGGCTACATAGTTCAAGCCCAGCCCAAACTATGTAGCAAGACCCTATCTCAAAACAAAACAAAGCGCTTCAGTGCATGCCTGTAATCCCAGCACTCAGGAGGTTCAGGCAGGAGGATCGCCATGAGTTCAAGGCCAGCTTGAACTATATAGCAAGATCCTGTCTCAAAAAAAAAGAATAAAGGTAGGACCTTTAAAGGGCAGCAATTAGGTCACTGGGCCATCACCTTAGGAGCAGATTATTGCTGTTTTTTTGGACTTAGTCCCTGTGTGAGTGGGTTGTTATAAAGCGATGTCACCCTATGTGTTTGGCCCCTTCCACTTCTTGTTGTGATGGGGCTGGGGGTGGGGTGACTTGCGACTTGCCAGAGGCCAAACACTTGGGGCTGCAGGATACAGGGCTTTTAGTCTGCAAAACTGTGAACTGAATAAACCTGTTTTCTTTATAAAATACTCAGCATCCAGTATTTTGTTACAGCAACAGAAAACAGATAGGTACGCTCTTGAGCCCCCTGCTGTGACCCGGAGCTCTGCTCTAAGCTTCAGATTCTGATTTTCCACTTCTTACTTTTTAGTGGTGTAGGGGTCCAGCCTGGGGCCTTGTGTGTGCTGGACAAGTGCTCTGCTGCCGTGCCGTGCCCCAGACCTCCTGAGCATAACCATGACCCAAAGATTCCCTAAACTGAGATGACCCTGAAATACCTAGTTCTGTCCCTTGGACCACCATGTGCAGATCATCTTATGTGGATAATGAGAGCACCATCACCATGCGGCCAAGCCTGGATTCGTACTTGAATCCAACCCTTCCACGTTTGATGAATTACTACACCTCATCCACCTTCTTAGATCTGCTTCTTCTGTTTGGCCTTCACCACCACCACCCTGGTTTTTTTGAGACTGGGTTTCGCTGTGTAGCCCAGGCTCAAACTCACGATCTCCCTGCCTCAGCCTCCTGAGTGCTGGGATTACAAGTGTGTGCACCATGACCAACAGGCTGCCTTCCTCTCGATTTCCATTTTCACTTAAGAGCCAAGAGGCTGGGTCTCTGCCACAGCCTCAAATTCAAAGACTTCCTGTCAGCACTGCAGTTTAATCTCATCTGTCCTGCACAAACCAGCAACAAGCAGCAAACACTTCATCCTTAAATCATGATGTCACTGTAATGGTAAAACCTCTGATGAAGCTGGGAATATAGCTCAGGGGTATGGTGCTTGTCCAGCAAGCACAAGGCCCTGGGTTCCAACCCTAGAACCGCAATGGAAAAAAGCAAAACACTTCGGTTGGCACAATGCAATACAATGCCAGGCACTGCGCTCACTTCCTACGCTGGGATGCCTTTTTTTTTTTTTTTTTTTCCTTTCGGTACTGAGGACCGAACAGAGAAATTTGCTTTGAGCTACATCCCAGTCCCTTTTCAATTTTTTTTTTTTTAATTTTGAGGCAGGGTCTTGCTAACTTGCTAAGCTGCCTGGGCTGGGCTTGAATTTGTGATCCTCCTGCCTCAGCCTCCCAGAGTTCTGAGATTACAGGTGTGTGCCACCATGCCTAACTGTAATGCCCCTTGTTTCATGTCACTTGAGACAACTGCCTGTTTAACCAACACAAATGTCCCCTCTCTTGTGAAGTCACTCTAGTGCCCTCAGATGCTGCATTCTGCCTGGGCAGCTTAACAGTCACCAGTTGGAGCAGCTGCTCTGCACACAGGGCCAGAGACGGCCTGACAGAGGGCAGGGCTCTGCCCACGCCTGGGGAAGGAGGGGAGCTCTTACCTGCCACAGGTTGGTGCGGTTAGGCTGGAACCTGTCTCCCCACGGGTAAACCTGACCTGCCAGGAGAACAGGAACCGCAGAGAAAGAGGCAATGTTAGAGAAGGAAAAAAAGATCGAGGGAACCAGAAGGATGTTAGGAGGTGACAAGAAACGAAGACTGGGGTCGTTTGTTTCCCACGCCCAACCCCTCCACTCAGGCATTGCACTGGGAACCCTTGACCCTTGATCTCCTGATTTGCTACCTTGTTCTATTATTGATTGATTAAGGTGCTGGGGATCGCACCTAGGGCCTTGGCAGTGAGCTACATCCCCAGCCCTTTTTAGTTTTTACTTTGAGATAGGGTCTCTGTAAATTGTCCAGGAAGGACTCAAACTCATGATCCTCCTGCCTCAGCCTCCCAAGTGCTGAGATTACAGGCGTGCACCATTATACTTTGCTTAATTACATTTATTGAAATGTAATTTATACTGTGGAATCTCTCCAACAATAAAATATTGTATGTTTGCTTTTCTTTCCATTTTTCCAGTTTCTCGTGTTTATGGGATTGTACGGATGTCCTGGAACATGGGTGCCACCACAAATGATCCCTCACCATGGATAGCTCAGGCCTCGCGGCGCTGAGAACAGGGAACAGCCCTGGTATCCGTACCCTTCAAGCCGCCCCGGGCAGCGAACTCCCACTCCTCCTCGGTGGGCAGCCGGCGGCCGCGCCATGCGCAGTAAGCCTGTGCGTCGTTCCAGCTCACGTGCAGCACAGGCAGCTGCAGCCGCTCCCGGATGCCAGAGCCGGGACCTGCGGGCTGACGGCCAGGAGCAAGTGAGACGGAAGAAGGCTGCGCCCGCCCGGGACCTCAGCTCAGCCCCACGGCTAGATGGAGCCAGAACGGTGGGGGAGAGCCTGGCTGAGCAAGGACCGACCAGAGCCAGCAAAGGGGCCACAGACTCACGGAGAAGCAGACGGTTAGCAGGGGAAGCAGAGTAGAGGACTGCTCAGCGTTGCCCTGGGAGCCCCGGGTCACCGCTTACAGCTTGGTATCTCTGGCTGGGCTGGGGGCTGGGGGAGCCGAGTCCCCAGAGTAAGAGTCAGGAGGGGTCGACAGTGGGGTGGAGGAGCCAGCACTCACCTGCCTCCAAAATGCCCTTTCCACCGGAAGCCACCAGAGGACAGGCTGCAGAAAGGAAGGAGGTGGGTGCGGGGTGCTGTGGCCCAGATGGGCACTGGGGCTGGGGTCTTCACCGGGCATTTGACCACCCTCGTTAGAGGTCCGAATGTTCTCTCGGGGATGCAGGAAGTGCAGTATCTGAACCCCGCATCCCTCTGGACTTTTATTAATCTCTACACAAGAACAAGCTCAGGGCTCCCTCCCATGAGTGCACAATGGCCTGGTTCCTCTGCAGTGCTATTTCCCTGGCTTTCTCTGCCCCTCCAGCTCTTGAGTAGGTCTGCCCCTGTACGGTGGCCTGGGTGACCCTGATCCCACCGGATTCTGGATCAGCCCCACTCCCATTCTCTCAGCTGCAGGACCTGTCTCCTCACCTTCATCTGCTGGGCCGCTGTGTTTCTTAACTCACTGGAGACCAAGTCCTCAAAGACGAAGCTCCACCCAAATAGCTCGGCCTCCGTCCGATACTTTTTCTCCCTGACAAACTCCCTGGAGAGAGAGATTTCCCTGATCTCAGCTGAGAGGTTTGGTGCCCCATCCTTTGACGGAGACCACTTTGAGGCAGCACTGAGCAGGCTTTGGAATTTATCGATTGGCTTTCTATACTAACATATGAGTCTGTTCCAGGCCTAGGTGACTCGCCTGATGAGCTAGCGCTGGCGTGCAGACAGAACTCTCCGTGCCAACGGTCATGGTAGAGGCCGGTAGTGGCCCGTGACACTGTGACGTCTCTGAAGGCAAATAATACTGCAGCTGCGGGCACTAAATCTCACTCAGAGTTCCAAGGCAACAACTGACAACCTTAGAGATAAAACAGCTCTCTCATTAAGCAAAGATTTACTGCGTGGAAAGTCTTTGATCCATTTTCTCAAGGCCTTGCTCACTATTACACCTTTTGCCTCGGCTGTTCCCTGCACTTCTCCATACACCCCGATGTTATGTACCCAAATAAACAGAGGCCAGTTCAGATAAGTTGGGGTCTTAGCCACAAGAGCTCTGACCTTCCCCGAGTCCCGAATACCGTATCACTTTATCCATCGTCTTTATCCTTCGCCATATACTTGCCCAGGAGATCAGGAGACTAGCCAGCTCCCAATAATCCCTCTCCTGCTCCAAGGAACCTTTTATTCTTGTGTTCCGTAAGAAACCCACGACACAGTTTTCAAGGTGCCAAGGGATTAACCTAAAAGCCCGAGCAGAGTTTCTTTGCAATTAGGATGTAACTCACATACAGTAAAATTAACTTTAGAATATAGTTCTGTGAGTGTTGACCAAGTGTGCAATCACTACCATATTCAAGCTGCCACTGGGGTGTAGCTCAGTGGTAAGAGCGCTTGTCTAGCATGTGCGAGGCCTGGGTCCCATCCCAGCAGCATGCATGCGCGCACACACACATGCGCACACATACCACACACACACACACAAAGATACAGAACAGTCCCATCAACCACTGCCTGAATTTCTCCAGTGCCCCTGCAACTACGGATCTGCTTTTTTGCCCCATGGCTTTGCCTCTCCCAGAACATCATGGAAACTGAGCCCTGTAATATGTAGTCTTTGGGGGTCTGGCTTCTCTCACTTGGCAAAATGCTTCAGAGATGCATCCATGCTGCTTTAGCATCGGTTGCCTGCTCCTTCCTGCTGAGGAATACAGCATATTTACTTTATGCATCACCAGCTGAAGGTCATCCTTCAATGCCTCCAAGTTTTTAGAGATGAATAAAGGCACTGAGCAGGAGGCTTAAGGGGGAACAGGTCTCTTTTCTGAAGTCTTCCTCACTTACCTAAACTCACAACAGATAGCAAAGCTGGTGATGTTGTTTCCACCTAGTGTATGAAAAGCACTGGGTCAAAAATAACATACCTAGACCTCAGGATGGATTTTCCTGCAGTTTGGTATGGGTTAGGCCTTTTTTTTTCTTTTTTCTAGTACTGGAGATTGAACCCAGGGCCTTCACACTGAGCTATATCCTCAGCCCTATTTTACTTTATTATTTTTGAAACAATGTCTCACTAAGTCACTAAATTGCCCCGGCTGGACCCAAACTTATGATCTTCCTGCCTCAGCCTCCCACGTCTAGTATATTTCAGCAAGCAAATTATAGGGGTAAAATGAATTGTTTTCCTTGAGTTAACAGTACTCTGTTTAAGTCCTCTGATATAAGAAGACGTTGTTTACCTGTCAAAGAGACTTTGAAAATGCAGTTAGTGATTGGGAAATTTTGTAGCAATACTACTTACCAGCCCAGAGCATGTCAATGGTTTATGAGCCTCTTACCAGAGAAGCAGAGATACATTATGGGGTAGTAAACAAAATTTAGGGACTTGTTGGAGGTGACATCATATTTCCACGATACAATAGCTCATAATTTGAAATATAAAAGAATGCATATTATTCACCTATTTCTGGTTGTCATGATATGGCGCCAATGAAATCAGAAGTTATTTATCTTTCAGTTTAATTTATTATTATTATTTTGGATTTTTTTAAAGTTTGGATTTTTGAGGCAGGGTTGTGCTATGTAGTTCAGGCTGGCCTTGAACTCACTGTGTAGTCCAGCCTGGCCTCAAACTCAAGGTGATCCTCCTGCTTCAGCCTCCCAAGTGCTAGGATTACAGGCATGTGCCACCACACCCACCGGTATGATCCTTTTCCCAACCTTACCTTCCTACCCCCAAAAACAGGTTTCTGTTGGGTGTTTGACTTCTGCTGCTATTCTCTGTGATGCAGCCAGGGTTGGGGCTAACACACCAGCGTAAGAGCCAAGGGATTCTCCTATAATCCCAGTGCTCTGGGAAGGGAAGGCAGGAGGAGCGTGACTTTCAATTCAGCCTGGGCAACTTAGTCCAGCCGAGCCTGACTATATAGTGAGACCCTGTCTCAAAATTAAAAAAAAGAAAAAGAAAAAGGGCTGGGATGCAGCTCAGTGAGACGTCTCTGGGTTCTGTTCCCAGTACAATAAATAAATAAATAAATAATAGTAAAATGAAATGAATCAAGGATTTGAGTTCCAGGCCCAGCTCTTCCGCTGAAAACCTCTCTGGCCTTCAGATTCTTCATCTGAAGGATGGAGATGACCCCTGTCACAGTGCCGCTCCTAAGATGACAAGTGACAGTGAACAAGCTAGTTTCTTTTTAGACATCAGGAATGAAGGTTAGAAAGAGCCTTGACTCCCCCTGAAAAACACCTGATGTACCTGAAGTCTTTATTGGTGACAGGAAATATGTCGATGGCAAAGGGTTTTACTGTTACCTCCCGGACAGGCCCTTCACCATCTCTGGCATCTGGAGCATCTGTCCCCATCAGGAACTGCCCACCAGGCAGCTGGACCATGTCAGCAGCCTGTGCCTTTCCTGCAGATAAAGGACAGGTATCAGTAATGCATCCACAGATATGGGACAAGGGGGATTATTTGGTCGAATGTAATACTCATCATGGTATAAAGAGACAAGGCATGGAAGCTGAACTGGACTTTAGCCAGGGGTGGTGGTGCACGCCTCTAATGTCAGCACTCTGGGAGGCTCAGGCAGGAGGACTGAGCCCAGCATGACCAACTTAGTGACTTAGTGAGGCCCCATCTCAAAGTAAATAAAAGGACCAGAATGTGACTCGGTGCAAAGGCCCTGGGTTCAATTCCCAGTACTACAATGACAACAAAAAGATTGGCTTTAAATCCTTGTTGTGCCACTTTATTTGCTGGGGGACCTTAGGCAAATTACTTAGTCTAAGATCCAATTTCCTCATCTATAAAATGGTGATAACATCTATTTTACAGCTGAGAACTAAATGAATTTTAAAACGTGAAATATTGAGCTCATCACTTGCCTTTTTATTCCTCAACACAACCCTTTGTCCCAGCCAGGTAAAATTTGAAACGATAATCTCAAATATATGTAGCTTTTTTTTTTGTTTTTTTCAGACAGCGTCTGACTATATAGTCAGGCTCGTCTTGAACTCACTATGTAGCCCAGGCTGGCCTCAAACTTGCAGCATTCTGTCTGCCTCAGCTTCCTGAGTGCTAGGATTACAGGTGTGGGCCACCATACATGGTTTATATCGAGTATTTTCTAACCATTTTTCTGCTCATGCTGTTTCTCTTCTTTCTCTCCACTTGTTGAACATTTATCTTTTTTCTTTTTTTGCGACAGGTTCTTATGCTGCTCAGGTTGGTCTTAAACTCATGGGCTCAAGTGATCCTCCCCCTCAGCCTCTCAAGTGCTCGGACTACAAGCCCCAGAGTCAGGTATAAATTCTGAATTATTCTCACCACTATAACATATGCTGCAGAAGGGAAGGGACCATATCTATTTTGCCTGGGTAGCCCTGGCACATAGCACAAATATACCATGATTATAATAATCGAATGAGCTCCTTTATAAGCTTGCTGTTTGAATGCCTCCGAAAAGCACATAATAAAAGACTCTTCCATTTCTTTATTGTGTAGGAGGAAACCAAGACCCAAAAGAAGGGCTGATTTAAGAGCTGGTTTGGGTAGGGGAGTGCAGCTCAGTGGTAGACTGCAGGGGAAAAAGCTGATCCCCAGGTCCCTCAGTTCAGCGGTGTTCCCAGGCCAGATTCTCCGGCTTGGTAGACTTCTTCAGTGCTTTCAGGAAGGACATCTAAGCACATCAATTCCTCACAGGCAGAGCCCAGGCCTTCTGATGCTCCTGAGGACTGTGTCTTTAGCCACTTTCTCATTCGACACACGCTCATCCAATTCCAGTTTCCCCTCAACAAATAAATTTCAAGGAAAAACAAAAACGAGCAAGCAAGCAAATTTCAAATTAAAAGGGAACAAAGAAACAACATATAATCGCGATGTATAAACTTTGTTTTGACCTGAATCTAACGAGCAAATTATAATTAAAGACATTTTTGAGATAAACTGGGTGTGGTGGTGCAGGACTGTAATTCCAGCACTCTGGGTGGCTGAGGCAGAAGGATCCCAAATTCAAGCTCAGTCAGCCTAGGTAATTCAGTGATTCAGTGAGATCCTGTTTCAAAATTTAAAAAACAGTAATAAAAAAAGGCTGGGAATGTAGTTTGCAAAGGCCCTGGGATCAATCCCCAGTACTGGGGAAAAACAAAACTGAAGAGGTGAATGTGCGACTGGATATCACTTTGGAATATTGCCAGTGCTCAAGTGGAACTGGTACTGCAATTCCTTCCGCAGCCTCCTAGGTCCCGAGCTGAATTTTTGCGAATAAACTGCTAGAAGGCTGAGATTCACTTCCGGTTCCAGGAGCAGGGGACCTCTCCAGAGAGCAAGAGTGGTCACAAACCGGCAACTCCTCAGGCCTGGCGACAGGTACGGGGAGGGAGTGGTCGGCATTTTTCTTTTATGTTCACAGATTCCAGAGAAGTGAGAAGCAGCAAAGCGACGGTGACTCAGAGCCCCTGTGACAACAGGGCCCCGCGCCGCCCGCCCCTCCCTGGCGAGCTCGTCCCGGCGGAGCGCCCACCCCTTCCCGGAGCGTCCGGGACAGCTGGCGCCGGCGGGCAGCGCACTGACCTAGCTGGAGCCACGGGCCGGACAGGAGCCACAGCGCCGACAGCAGCGACATGCCCACACCGAGCAGCACGAGGGCGGAACGCGCCAGGCCTGCTGCGCATGCGCTCACACGTACCGCGCGGCAGCTGCGCTCCTCGCGCCTGCCCGGCCCCAACCAGTGCAGAGGCAGGGGCGGGGCCGGGGCCTGACGGGAATTAAGAGCAGCGTTGAGGGTTCCTGCTCCCCCAGCAGCCCCCTCACCATTCTTATGTAGCTCGGGATTTCTCTCATCCCTTTACATTCAGATCGTCTTATTTAGTGCATTATTCCACCGCAAGACCACAGAAAGGTTTTAACATCATTTATTGCACTCATTGTAGGATACTGCTAAGCCCTCAAAATACAAACCTCATGCCACAGAATTTCACTCAAGGACTGCCGCTATTACCTGCATGAAAACAATTTCATGAAAACTAGGAGAGAACACTAATTTGAAAACATGGTGCTAGTAACTGAGTTGAATGTATTACAAAAGCATGAAGTTCATAAGCTTGAAAATGTCACCCTAAGAAAAACCTTTCACCTAATAACCCCAGTCCTTAGTCTTCAGCCATCTTTTTACTTAATGTATTTGAGACAGGGTCTTGGTATGTAGCTCAAACTGGCTTTGATGATCCTGCTGCTTCAGTCACACCTGGGTTCTATCTCGATTTTTGCCACTTCATACTTGCAGCTTTCTCAGTTTCTACTTAACTGTCTCTTAGTTCAGTCTTCCTTGCTACTACAACTTTTTTTTTTTTTTTTTTTTGGTTTTTGTGGCAGGGTCTTAGTAGGTAGTAGTCTGCCCTTGAACTCAGCCCAGGCTGGCCTCCAACTCACAGCGATCCTCCTGCCTCAGCCTCCTGAGTGCTGGGATTACAGGCATGCACCACCACACCCGGCCTTTTCTTTTTCTGGGGACAACATAACTTTTCTGAGGGAGCATTTTAGCAAAGGCATTTCAAAAGCATGGAAAGTCCAAATGATTTTACTTAGAAATTTATACTAAGATAACAGATGCATCCAAATTTTTAATTATTCAAGTGTTTATATTAGCATAACATTTAACATGTAATGTTTAACAGGGAACTATTGCTTAATTTAAAACACATCCACAGGAAATTATTAAACCATTAAAATTGTTTTTCAAGGAATATTTAATAAACAGGTTATTAACTTTATGTTAATGCAGCTAAAACAAAGCCACCTGTTTTCTGGGTAAAAAGGACCTGCTTTATGTGTGTACACTCAGTGCAACTAGAAAATACTGTAATCAGAATTCCACAACATCATAATCTGAATAGATGCCAAGTGTTCTCTCCTTTTTTTCAAGTGGGAAAAGAAAATTCCTCTGAAAATCATTTGAAGCTTGAACAAAAATCCCACAACGCTGCTCCTCAGGATCATTCCATGGTCTTCAGGATTCAGATGATACAAGGAGGCTTCCACTTAGCCTTTCAGAGAGGACATTCCAGCCCGCATGATCTCATCGACCAGGAGGATGTTGGTCGCAATCACAGTGCTGAAAGGGAGAAAAACAAGCACAAGGCTCAGCTGCGAACTCTAATCCACTCCAGACTGCATTTCCCATGGAACCGCACACACCAATCTAGCTCCCATCCCCGATCGCTCTCCACGGGCTGCTTTAGTCTGTTTACCATTACATTCTTTTGCAGGGTGAGGAGACCAGAACGCATGAACAAAGTATAGGTGCTTCTGTGAAAGCCGTTTTAGCTTTCATTTGCCCAAACTTACCAGGAGTGAAGCAGTTGTTTCTTCACACAATAGTTATCCCATACGCCTGCTTCTGCTGCTACCATTGGCTCACCTGAAAGGGAACAAAACCACTTACAGTAGGCCACGATATCAGATGCTGTCTGAAAGAACAGGGAAGACTTATTATTTTTTTATATTTTTGGTTTTGTAAGAGAGGGTCTTGTTTTGTAGTGCAGACTGGCCTTGAACTCGAGGCAATCCTCCCACCTCTGCCTCTCAAGTGTTGGGATTACAGGTGTGCGCTACCACGCCTGGCTGCTTATTCTATCTTGTGAATGAAGCGTTGCCAATTCCAGAACAGAAAATAAAACCAGTGAAGATCTTTAAAATATAAAAGAACACTATCTTCTGCTGCCTTGCTTATCAACATTACTCATTTCAACCACTATTAACTGTGACTCCAACTCATTACTTCCTATCCAAAACGTCTTTGATGAATGGTTGATATGAGGCTGAGGCAGGAGGACCGCAAGTCTGAGAATAACCAAGGCAATTCAGTGAGACCTTGACTTAAAATAAAAACTTAAAAAGCTTAGCGTTTCCTAGGCTTGATCACAGTATTGAAAGAAAGCCGGATGTGGTGCCACATGCTGTAATACCAACTCTGGAGGATGAGGCAGGGGGATTGTGGTGATTTTGATGACTACATAGTAAATTCAAGGCCAGTTTGAACTACATAGTGAGACCTTATCTCAAAAGAAGGAAACAAGGGCTGGGGATACAGCTCAGTGGCACAGCACCTGCCTGGCAAGGGCAAGGTCCTGCGTTTGATTCCCAGTACCAAAAAAAAAAAAAAAAAAAAAAAAAAGGAAACAAAACAAAAAAAAAAACCCTCAATTTTAAAATTTAGGTAGCTGGGCATGGTGGTACACGCCTGTAATCCCAGCACTTGGGAAGCTGAGGCAAGAGGATCAATGTGAGTTCAAGGCCAGCCTAAACTGCATAATGAAACCCTGTCTCAAAAACAGCAACAAAATCAAAACAAAACTTAGTTAAGGTGTTTTTTCTCTAATCATTAGCTTTAGAGGCATTGTTAATGTGTGTGCAGTCCATTTTCCACATCTTTCCTTAAATATCTTCTATTTTTAACATGAATTCCCTTTTAATTAACTATAGGTCATTTAAATAAATTCCTACAACTTAATGGAAAAAATTTAGTTAAGGCAAACCCAACAGGAACCACACAGCAACCTCTCCAACAAATCTGTACTCTGTGAAATGATCAAATTTCTACCCCATACTCTAATTCTATTATCTATCCATTCCATTTTTATATTCTACTTATCCCAACTCAGAATCCAGAATTCCCTCAAAGTACTGCTATCCAAATGCAAAGAAATCCCCAGGATCCCTGGTCCTCACCCACATCCCTGGCTCCACCTTGCCTGCTTACCTAGCTCTCCCCTACAGATAGCTGATTTCATGCTCTTACCTGTGTTCAAGTCCACACCCACAAGTTGACCTGTCTCGGAATGTTCTGCTTGAATTTTAACTAATGTTTCCTGAAGGTCAAAGCCAGAGTTCTGAGCAAGGACCTAAAATAAACAAGTTTAATTCTTGAAAATATAGGAACCAAGAATTGAGGGGAAATTCTACAATAAACGAATAGCATTTCCATTTAGGAAAAAAACAACAACAAAAAAAAACCACAGTAAATGAAGACAACCATTACTTACGTTCCCTCTTCCCTTCAGAGACTAGCCAGACATTTGTTAACAAGCAACCTCTAACCCGCCACAAACCTATCAATACACTGCTCATAGACTAGACCATTCCACGAGTTTAACAGAAAATGATGGTATCTGTGAGCTTAACTAAAAACAACAGAAATTAAGCTCTTGCTCCAGTATAAACCCTACACCACAGATATTTCTAAAATATTTCTCTCTCCTATCTGAAACTTCAGAGACATTCAAATCTCCCAAAGGAACACAATACTCTTGAAGAGGATATGGGGATACTCTAGACTCATGAGAAAACCAATCAAACTTGCTTATCCAAATGTTTTCACTTTATGAAAAACCTACATATATCAGAAGGTTCAACTAGCTGAATTGTTTTGGTGCAATTTAGAAAACCGTTAAAACACATGTTCGCACCTTGGGAATAATGAGCAAGGCATCGGCAAATGCTTGGACTCCAAGCTGGGCCCGACCCTTAACACTGGCCTTGTGTTTAATCAGCGCTTCTGCCATCGCCACTTCTACTGCGCCAGCGCCTGGAACCACGCAGCCTGTTCACGCGGGAGAAGACAGAAATGCTGAGCTAAAGGGAAGCAGCTGTAGAACCAACTATAAAGAAAACCACCACGTAAACGCATTTGGAAGCCACTATACAAGCAAGTAACAAATCAAACAGCCAAATGGCTCAATTTAGCACTTGGCAGCTGCTGGGAGCCAATTCGTATTAGTTCATTTATTTGTAATCACTTTTAATAATGATATACTCTGAAAAAACAGCATATCATCAGCCATTTTAAAAGGAAGTCTTTACTTTTGCATGGTGTCTGGCTGTGTAAACCACTGATTAAAGAACACAGTATTCAGCCATGCTTCTTCGAGGAGTACAACTTTAGCAGGGCAGCTCTTACCGTCATCGATAGCATTTTTGACAGCCCTCAAGCCATCTCTTAGTGCGTCCTTAATTTGAGTGAGTGTGTGCTTATTTGGTCCTTTCACCAATAACGTGACAGAGCGGGGATTGTTACATTTCTCAATAAAGGTGAACTTCTCTTCTCCCTACGTGTAGAAGATTAATCGTCAAAAATAGCGCACGGCTGCAGAGTGAACACGGCAGGGGTGTACGGAGAGGGTAAGTAGCACATTCATAGGTACAACACTGACTGTATATATTAAAGAAAATTTTAGCAAAAAATTCACATATAAAAGAAATGGGAGCGGGCCGGTGAGATGGCTCAGCGGCTTAAGCGCCTGCCCGGCAAGCGCGAGGGCCCGAGTTCAACTCCCGGAACCCACATACGAAAAAAGGGCCGGTGATATCGCTCAGCGGCACGGGCGCCTGCTGGCACGCGAGGTCCTGAGGTTGACCCCCCGGTACCCACAAAAAAAAAAAAAAAAAAAAAGAAATGGGAGCTGGGTGTGGTGGTTCATGTCTCTAAACCCAGCACTCGGAGGCTGAAGTAAAAGGATCCCGTATCGAGACTGAAATACTATCAAAAAACCAAAACAATAGCATTTTCCCATCCATAGATTTTTATCTTTACATATAAATCATCAAATTTAAATAACAAAGAAAAATCTGATGCTGTTTGAATTTTTCTACTGAAGAACTCATGAATGGAATAGTAGTACAGTTAGTTTTTAGACAGAAATACACTTACCAAAGTATACTCATAAACCAGTCCTGCATGTCCCAAACAATCAGGGTTTAGCTCATCTAAGGAATTGAGAGCCACCCCACCACAGGCAAGAGTCAGCCTGAAATATTAAAAAGTGTTTTTAAGGGAGTCATATAAGCAACATTACCAATTACATTCAGAGAAGACTAGTAATATTAAATAAAATTTTCAGAACTACATATGAAATTACATTCTAAAATGTGTTTCAACCTATGTCTTTCTGTTCATCATCAACCAGCGGAAAACTAGTCTTTTCTTCATTTAAACCACCCTCCCCGACAGGTGTGGTGGCGTATGCCTGTAATCCCAGCATTTGGGAGGCCGAGGCAGGAGGATCCCATGAATTCGAGGCCAGCCTGCACTACAGTGAGACCCTACCTCAAAACTACCATAAATAAATAAGAAATCGAAACTACATCAGTGACCACAGAATTATGCAGCTCTTGTCCAGCATGCATCAGGTCTACAGAGCCCACTATCGCAACAGAAAAACAAGTTAAAATGATAATTTTTATTATCTACATTGTGTCACAATAAAAGTACAAAAATCACAAGTGGAGAGGGAAAAGCATCAATTCACTTGCAAAATACCTAAGATTGACATTACTCAATGACCTGTCCATACCTTTCCATGTTTCTCCTTTTAGCTCTACGCAGAGCTACAATGCCTTCTTTTGCAAGAGCATCCAAGGAAAAGGGATCAATTCCCTACAACGAAAATAAAAATGAGTTTCAGTATCTTTCACCTTAAAAAAAAATGTAGCAGACAATTTCACTTACAAATTTAATTTCACTCACCTTTTGATTAATAACAACAAATCCTCTATCTGAATCACCACAGACCTTCTTTTTCAGTTCTACTATTTTTTTAACTCTATCTTCAATGAATTTTCTTTCAGCTTTTACTAGCTTTTCTCTCTCTTCTGCACTCTTGTAGAAAAAGCCAGAGTTCACTTCTCTATTAAAAAATGTTACAAAAAGGGGGAAAATATTTTTTATTTTTTTGAGTAGAAAACACCAGGCTGAGAAACTGGATTAGTCTTAGGACCTAGTAAGTCTGGAGTCCAATTCTGCCCTTGTGCACCTTTGGAGGCGTCTGCTTGAGCTCCTAAATCACATCAAGGCCACGTGGTCCTTACAGTAGGGAAAATCAATCTCTAATAGAAGGGATTTGCTCTGAAAAACCCAAATTTCTCCCTCCATCCGTCTACTCCATCTTCAACAGCCATAAACTTACGTTTTCTCGTATTCCAAGGAGACATTGCACGTGAGGATGTACGCATTTTCCACTCTTTTTTTCATATCAGGATGCCGAGCCCCATGGTCCAAAACAAGCCCTCTGATTAAGCTGTTAAAACAACGAAATTTATAATTGTTGATTTCCAGATGGGACTGGAACATATACTACCAAAATTTAAATATTGAACTGAGACTGTATTGATAATTTTCACACCAATCAGTTTTATTTTTTGATTTACTTAAACAAGACTTTTCAGAGATAGCCAGATGGTCAATTGTGAGAAAGAAGTATTGCAGAACACAAGATGGGCTATTCAAACAAATGCAAACTCTATCTTTCAAAGAAAATTCTGCAGAATCCCAGCATTCTGGGAGGCTGATGTCTGGGGATACAGCTCAGCATAAGGGCCTTGGGTTCAATCCCCAGTACTGAAAAAACAAAAACAAAAAACCCCTGCGGAGACAGTCTTAGCTGTAAGCTGTCAAATTGAATTGTGGCTATTACTTTTTTTGAAAAAGGTTTTCACCTGGGGGTGGTAACTCACATCTGTGAGGAGGAGGAGGCTGAGGCAGGAGGACTGAAGCCTGGGCAACTTAGTTAAGACCCTATCTCAAAAAACAAAACACAAAACAGGGCCAAGGATGTAGCTCAATGTGAAGGGCTCGGACTGAATTCAATCCCCAGGAGTGTTCCAAGAAAAAAAAGTTTTCTAATTAGGTTTTGGAAAAAAATTTTTTCTTTTCTTTCCTTTTTATTGACACAGGGTCCCACTATACAGTCCAGAACTCAAGGCAATCCTCCTGCCTCAGCCTCCCATGTGCTGGGATTACAGGTGCGAGCCACCACACCGTGCATCAAAAAAAATTTTTTAATTCCCCAACAGTCTCCCTTTATATTTTGTACCCAAGTATTTCAATAAATACCAAATCAATGTTGTTCATATTCTAAGCATAAACACATCATCTCCCTCATTTCAAAAGGAAATATTTCTAAGAACAGATGTGATATCTAGCAACTTATCCAACATAAAAATATGTTCACCCAAAGATATCTGCTAAACACATGTATTATATAAAGCCGGGTGTAGTGGTGCATGGCTATAATCCCAGCACACTCCAGGCTGAGGCAGGGGCATCACCGTGTAGTTCAGGCTGGCTACACAGTGAGATCCTGTCTCAAAACAAAAAACAAAAACAAAAACAAAAAAAATGTACTACGTATTTCAGGGTTGGGGTGTAGCCCAGTGGTAGAGTCCTTGCTCAGCATATAAAAGCCCTAGGTTCAATACAAATAAGAAAAAAAAAAAAAAAGTTTCACAGCACTCTTCACCTACCTTGTATCAGTTTCTGATTTATGCTTCATCTCCATGATCTCGACCATGAACAGGTCAATAGGTTCATCTTTTTTTCTAATGGCCAAAATGGAATCCACCACAGCCTACAACAGAGGTATAATAAATTTCTTTTGCAGAAGTTGAAAACCATGTTCTGCACAAGTTTAAACATAGTCTCTTCACTTTAGAATCTCTGAATGGATCTTTTTTCTATGAGTAAATAGAATATACTAGATATTAAAGGCTTATATCATTTGCATTTTAAAAAAATCTCGGGCCAGTGAGATGGCTCAGCGGCGTAAGCGCCTGCCTGGCAAGCGTGAGGGCCTGAGTTTGACTCCTGGTACGCACATATGAAAAAAGGGCCGGTGATATCGCTCAGTGGCACGGGCGCCTGCTGGTGCGCAAGGTCCTGAGGTCAACCCCCGGTACCCACAAAAAAAAAAAAATCTTAATTTGCACGGCCCCCCCATCAACGTCCCTCCCACTATTCAACTAAAAATACTGATAACTATATTTACAGTTTATTTTGTAAAGAAGAACAAGAGGAGCATCAAGGTGCCCAACACAAAGCAATGGTAATTTTTTTTTTTTTTTTTGTGGGTACCGGGGGGTCGACCTCAGGACCTCGTGCACCAACAGGCACCTATGCCGCTGAGCGATATCACCGGCCCCTTTTTTTTTTCGTATGTGGGATCCGGGAGTCGAACTCAGGCCCCCGCGCTTGCAAGGCAGGCGCTTAGGCCGCTGAGCCATCTCACTGGCCCAGCAATGGTAATGTTTAAGGAAACACGAATGCTAATCACCTGGATTTGACCAGTACACACTACATATACACTACACACACACACACACACTCACACACACACGCCCCATTTCTGGATTGTACCAGACATGTATTAGGTTTAACACATACCTCTGTTAGGACATCCGCAAGTTCAGCATGAACTTTAGTACGCAGAGATGTTCTGGCCACATCTGTAAGTGTTTCCCTGTCCATTTCTCTGCTTACTTTGACTTGTTCCAAAAACTGCAGGGCCTTTTCCTTTGCAGCTTCAAAACCTTCGGTAATTATTCTGGGGTGAAGACCCTACAGTCAACACACAATTACAGAATCACTCCTAGAACCTGCCCCTTTAACTAGACGCAAATACACTTCGGATAATTTTTGAAGGGATATTCTGCATCATTCACAACTTCTAGTACAATTTAGGTCATATGTGCTGCCTTTCTGAATACATTTAAAAGGAAAAAATAGTCCTTTCAACGCAGAGGGAAAGAACAGACATTACTCTAGCACAGAGTCAAAGCCAAGGGAACTACAAAGCACACTTGGGTGTTCACTGTGCGAGCTGCTAGCTAATACCAAAACCCCAACCAGGGTCCCAAATACTCGCAGTCCATAGGAGTATTTTATCTTTTTTTTTTTTTTTGTGGGTACCGGGGGGGTCGACCTCAGGACCTCACGTGCCAGCAGGCGCCCGTGCCGCTGAGCGATATCACCAGCCCCTTTTTCGTATGTGGGATCCGGGAGTCGAACTCGGGCCCTCACGCTTGCAAGGCAGGCGCTTATGCCGCTGAGCCATCTCACCGGCCCGTATTTTATCTTTTTTATAGATAGTCTCAAATTCACATTATTTAGCAATAAAAATAAACAAATGGAGACTAAGACTGCTTTCTCTTTCTTTCCAGGAAATTCTGACAGTGGATTAATACTGCAGTTTGCTTGAAACTCAGAACTATTCCAGGCTAAAAAAGTTGCAGAATTCTTATTTAAATGTTTAGTTGACTTTTTCCCTATACACATGCCTAGCCCTGATCTGTAGATCTCAATCATATATAAAAAAGAACTTCATAAAAAAATTTTTTTCAGACCATGAAAGGTTCCTTAACTTGTCCAGAACCACAAAAAATTTGTGTCAGGTTAGGATAAAGACACAGGTTCCTAGATTTAAATGCCCCCATCTCTACATTCTATTGCGTGGCCTTGGCTACAATTAACACATCAATATACACAAATAACAGACATTTCCTATACAAAACAGCACAGAAACAGGAGCATTATGTATACCTCAGAAATGTACAGATCTGCCTGTTTCAGCAGCTCTCCAATGATCAGGACGTTGGAAGTAGTACCATCACCAGTTATATCATCCTGGGCTGTTGCTACTTTTGCTATTAAAGAGGCTGTAGGGTGCTGAATTTGCTGAAAGGAAAAAAGAATTATTTAAATAGCTGGGCATGGTGGTGCCACCAGCAATTCCAGCACTCTGGGACCTAGAGAATCATGAATTCCAGGCCAGCCTGGGCTACGCAGGAAGCTCAAAAATGACTCGCCTGCCTGGCAAGCGCAAGATCCTGAGTTCGATTCCCAGTACAAAAAAAAAAAAAAAATTCAGAGTGACTTCAGTGATTTAAAATGTATTTTGAGGGCCGGTGAGATGGCTCAGCAGCATAAGTGCCTGCCTTGCAAGCGCGAGGGCCCGAGTTCGACTCCCGGAACCCACATACGAAAAAGGGGCCAGTGATATCGCTCAGTGGCACGGGTGCCTGTTGGCGCGCGAGGTCCTGAGGTCGTCCCCCTGGTACCCACAAAAAAAAAAAAAAAAAAAAAAAAAAATGTATTTTGAAGCTTTGGCGTGGTGGTGCACACCTGTAATCCCAGCACTCGGGATGCTGAGGCAGGAGGATCTTGGTGAATTTGAGGGCAACCTGGGCTCCACGGTGAGTTCAAGACCAGCATGAACTACATAATGAAACCCTGCCTCAAAAAAAAAAAAAAAAATCTTGAAATCTGCGTGGAGGCTCTTGAAATGCTATCTACTATTCCACCTCTATTACTTAGATTTAAAAAAAAAATCGTTATTAACTATTTTGCACACTGGTTTATGATGACCCAAAAAAATTCTTGTACAAATTTACTTCTCAGATTACTTCCACTTTACTGATCAGGAAACGTGAGGCTCAATTAAGGTTTATAAAAGCTGACAAACAAAAGTATGACAGGCCCGGTGAGATAGCTCAGCAGCATAAGCGTCTGCCTGGCAAGCACGAGGTCCTGAGTTTGACTCCCGGTACCCACATTAAAAAAAAAAAAGGGCCGGTGATATCGTTCAGCGGCACAGGCGCCTGCTGGTGCGCGAGGTCCTGAGTTCGACCCCCAGTACCCACCAGAAAAAAAAAAAGTATGACAAGTCTAGTGGTTGTGGAAATAAGGCAAGTACCTTCTAAAACGAAAGCCCAGTAGCCTTCAGAACAGCTTGGCATTGACCAAATAATTAAAAAGAAGGGAAAGCAGGTAACGTAGCAAATGCTTGTAACACCAGTACTTGGGAAGCTGAGGCAGGATTGTCATGAGTTCAAGGCCAGCCTGAATTACAAAATGAGACCCTGTCTCAAAAAACCAGAACAGGACGGGAGTGGTGGTGCAAGCCTGTAATCCCAGCACCTGGGAGGCTGAGCAGGAGGAGTGCTGCAAGTTCAAGGTCAGCCTGGGTTACAAAGTGAGTTCAAGGCCAGCCTGAACTGCATAGCAAAACCCTGTTTCAAAAAGACAGACAAAATAAAACAAAACAGCACTAGGAAGGCTTGAGGCCAGCCTGGGCTACACAACGAATGCTGTCCCAATAAATAAATATTACACCTCCTAAATTAGCTAGTCTTTACACATTTAAAAACATCTGGATATTGATGTTATCATATAACACTATCAAAACCCTAAATTTTATTCTTAACTCAAATCAAAGGTAAGCCATTCCTCTTATGGATGCCAACTATTAGGTTCTAGGAGTTCAGACGTGAGCAAAATATATGCTTCTAATAATTTATTGTTGAATCTAGGACTTGAAGGAGACTTATTTCCCCTGCAGGTGAAGGTGGAGAGATGAAATGTAAGAATGGCTGTTTTTCATGTTTTTGTGGTGCTGGGGATGGAACCCAGAACCTTCCACATGCTAGGCGAGCACTCTGCCACTGAGCTACAAAGCCAGCCCCAGGAATTGCTTTTTTTTTTTTTTTTTTTGTTTTCTTTTGTGGGTACCGGGGGGTCGACCTCAGGACCTCGCGCGCCAGGAGGCGCCCGTGCCGCTGAGCGATAGCACCGGCCCCTTTTTCGTATGTGGGTTCCGGGAGTCGAACTGGGGCCCTCGCGCTTGCCGGGCAGGCGCTTAAGCCGCTGAGCCATCTCACCGGCCCCAGGAATTGCTTTTTTGTTTAAAAAAAAAAAATAACAACCCCCCCCCCCCAAAAAACACCGGTAACCACCTTATCACCCTTAATTTCTGGGATTATAGTTTAATAATCATGATCCTTTTGCTAGCTCTTTTCTGCTCTTCACTGCTCATCTTCCTGGGGCAGACTGAGTCTGGCCTGTTGGAACAGCCAGGGCTTTTGTCCCCTAACTTGGGGTAGGTTAACACTTTAACCCAGACTGCAAATGGCAAAAGAGCAGGGCTTCAAAGGAAAGTCTGTCACACTCCAGGGCCCGTCACTGTATTCTACTGTATCATTACCGATCAAGTAACTTTCCTATTCCTTCCACTGTCTGAAATTACTTGTTGAGAAATCAGCGAATATAATTTTTTCCTACCTGGAGGATGAACATTAGAAATCTTTCCACAAGTCAAGCAAACTACAGGAAATTAAGTCCTTTTTGACCTAGCACATCAGCCTCTCACCATTTCGTGAAGCAGCACATTGCCATCTTTAGTAAGCTTGATGTCTCCAGCGCCAGAAACGAGCCTGTTCAATGGGCAGAAAATGAAGTCACTACGTGACCTTTAATGGGGAAACCAAAGTACTAACCCCATAAAAAGTCGCCTTCCCCCTAATCGTGGGAAGCGGGGACCGTGGGGCTGTCCACCCCGCCTTTCCCCGGGGCGCCCCGAGAGCGCGGTGAGGTCCCCGAGGGCGGGGAGCGCGAACGCGGCAGCTTTGTTCGGGGCCGGGCCCGGGTCGCCGCCGGCGAGGGCGGCGAGGCCGAGGAGCTGTGCCCCGGCACCGGAGGCAGGAAGGGGCTGCAGCGGCGAGCCAGCGCGCGCCCCGGACCCCCGCCCGCGGCGCCTCACACCTCCCGCCGGCCCCGCCTCACATCTTCATGGTGCCTTTAGGCCCCAAGTTGGTCCTCAGCACGTCCTGCAGTCCCCGCGCCGCACTGATGTTAACGGCCAGCGCCGCCTGCGCGCGGGCCACCTCAGCCTTGGGGTTCAGGGTTTTCACAGCGGCCATCGCTGCCCCAGCAAAGGAAAAACGGGAAACTGGCGTGCAGCGCACAGCCCAGGCTCAGCGTGGCCGAGAGGTTCTATCCGGGTCTTCTGGAAAAGTCTGGCACGCACGGCCCGCCCCCGGCGTGCCCACGCCTTGCCGCCATTGGCCAGCGGTCCCGACGCGCGTGCTCATTGGCTTGCGGCAGTGCGGCACCGGTGGTTGGGCGCCATTAAGCGTGGGAGGAGCCTGTTCCGCTAGTCTGGGCTCCTAGCGGTTCCTGGGTCGCTGGCTACTAGATCCCGTTTGCGGGCCCGGAGCTTCAGAATGTTCGCGGTGCGCGCGAGGCCGGCTTGCGGGCCGGGCGTCTGGGCATGACCAGAGGGCGTGAGGCTCTCCTTGACGGAGGTCCCTGGCCACGGCGCGTAGGGTGGGACGCGTCTCTCCCCTCGCCGGGTTGCCCTCAGTTTCCTTTCCCTGGCTTCCTCCATCTCTTTCATTGGTTTTCTCGACCATAAACTATGTGTTTGATGGTGTGCTGCATTGTGTGAGGACACATGCGAATCTCACAAGTACCCTTCTCCAGTATCAGTGTTTTTTGAGACAGTCTTGCTTTGTGGTTCCGGCTGGGCTCGAACTCCTACCAATCGTCCTGCCTCAGCCTCCCTAGTGCTGGAATTACAGGCGTGCACTACCATGCCCGGCTCATACGGTATTTTAAGGCAAGGGAAGATGAAGTGTAAGGTAGCAAGTGTTAAATCGGTTTAGAAAGCGACAGGGTTGATGTGATGGGAATTGAAGAGAAGCGAGAATTTGACCTTCCGTAGGACTTAGGTCGCTTCTGAGGCCTCGGATCCCCAGGCAGTTTTGAAAACTCAGACTTGATTGAGCACTGGTGTCTTTTTTTTTTTTTTTTTTTTGTCTTTTTGAGACAGGGTTTCATTATGCAGTTCAGGCTGGCCTTGAACTCACTTTGTAGCCCAGCCTGGCCTCAAACTCGCAGCGATCCTCCTGCCTTAGCCTCCTGAGTGCTGGGATTATAAGTGTGCGCCACCACGCCGGCCCTTTAATGTCTTTTGAAAGGACTCATTAGTTAAAATTTGAGGCGCAGGCCCGGTGGGCGGTAGCGACAACATTATTGGCGCGGTCCTTTCCCCCTTCCCGGGGAGTCGGGATGCCAGGGCTGTCACTCAGATGGAAGGCTGCCTAACCTGCTCCCTCTACTGGACAGCGGCGAGATCATGGCCCTGTGCGACACTCACCAACCATCTGGTGCGTTCTGAGGACCGCCAAGATGTTATTCACGCAGTATTAGTGTGTAGTCAAAGTGTAGAAGAACTTCTGAAGCGTAAAAGAGTCCGCCAAGAAGTTATATTTAAGTACTTGGCAACAGAGGGGGTTGTTACACCTCCAGACTGAAAAAGAGTCTTACTCAGCATGCAAAAAATTACTGGGAAAAGCAATCAAAACTCAAAACTAAGGAAATACCAGAGCCAGTAACAAAGAAAGGACCTCTAACTCTTTCAACAGCAGGCATAAGAAAATTTATTTAGAAAGTGAAAAAGTTGATTTTCTTCTGGGAAAATTTTGTCACTGGTTCTTTGAACTTCTCAATTCTCAGAATCCTTTTATGGGACCACCTCAAGATAAATGGGGGCCACCGCACTTCCAGCATGATGTCAAGCTTAGGTGTTATTACTGCTCAACAGAACGAAATGTGATAGACTTCCATGGAGCAGAAATTGCTGTCCTTCGGTTGTTTCTTTTCCTCAGTCCAAGCTTAGATTCCCATGGACTGAAATGTGCTTCTCCCCATGGGTTACTTATGATCGGAGTTGCAGGGACTGCCCACTGAGGGAACATTTGTTTGGGCATTTTTGGACTTAACCGCTGTCCTTTTGTGGAAAATACTTGGAAAATCAAATTTATCAACCTGAGAATCATTGGAGAAATTTCCCTTGCTCCTGGAACAGTACAGAAACTCACTGTTACATTTGCCACAGTGATTTAGAGGTGCTTTATAATGTAATAACTTTGTGTGATAACGCTGAAGTAAGATTAAATGTAAGTCAGGCACTGGACAGTGGGACTAGAGATCAGTCCCACTACTTTATGTAGTGGAAATGAGGCATTGCTGAACGAAAGACAACTCAGTTTACCTAATCCTCTGAAGCATTACACTCTATATCAGTGACATGGGCCGGTGAGATAGCTCAGTGGCATAAGCGCCTGCCTGGCAAGCGCGAGATCCTGAGTTCGACTCCTGGTACCCACATATGAAAAAAAGGGCCAGTGATATCGCAGCACAGGCGCCTGCTGGTGCGCGAAGTCCTGAGTTTGACGCCCGGTACCCACAAAAAAGAAAAAAAAATCAGTGACAGCGAACCTTTTAGAGACAAGTGCCCAATCTGCAACCCAAAATCCACATCACAAAGTGCCGACACTGCAATTAAACCTGAATACTGAGGTTTTAGTTTAGCAAAAGCAAGTCATACATTAACATCTTGTGTCTTAAAAGAACAAAACATACATGCCATAGGTTCACCAGCACTGCCTATATAATCCAAAAAAATCTTCATACAGAAACTCCTTCAGATATGTCAGTAATTTCTAAGTGATTTCAGATGTGAGGATTGACATTTTAGTTGAAATACTTTTCTGTACTACAGACTTACCTATATGAGTATTTGCCTATTTCTACCTGAGTTTTAGCACATGTTCTGAGACCTTATTGCAGTTCCTCAAATAAATGCCACTTTAAATGTTGTAAACTGTGTGCCTTAGGAAAACTTGCAGTCCTCCTGCCTCAGTCTCCCAAGTAGCTGGGAATACAGGAATATGCCACCATATCTAGCTCATTAAATTCTCACAAGAATCTTTTGAGGTTGATAGGTCAGATGTTATTAAACCAGTTGCACAAATGATTAAATAGGCAGAGAGGTTAAATGACCAACTCGAGGTCACACTGTGTATTAGGAGAGAGCAAAAAACCTGATTCCACCCTGACTCCTCCCTTTGCCTCAACTCCCATATCCAAATACTGTACTCCCTGAGTGTTTTTCACTTTTAGGTATCATCTCTATTTTTCTTCATTCCCATTTCCAATACCCAAACCTAGGTCCTTGTCTTAGTTATTTTTCTCATTGCTGAGACAAAATACCCAATACCTAAAGTTAAAGGGGGAAATGTTTATTTAGCTTACAGTTTGTAGAAGTTTCAGTCCACAATCTGCGGGCTCCATGGCAGGGTGGCACAAGGCAGAGGGGCAACCATTCATGGTGGCAGAAGATACCAAAAGCAACAAAGCAGGAGGGGGGGAGCAAGCCTCTTTCTGTCCCCTATATTGTATGCAGGATACCTGCCCTAGGGCAAGTGTAGCACTCACTCCTTTAATCCCCACATTAGACCATGAATCAGTCACAAACTCTAGAGTCAGCCGCCTGGAAAAGCCCACACCCAGTACCGCATGAGGTTTTGAGGGGACCTCTAGACACAAACCATAACAGTCCTTGTTACATCTTGATTGGCTAACTACTATAGTGCCCTGGAAGTTGCTTTCCATTTATTTCCCATGTTGCTGCTGGAGCAGTCTCAGGCCGCCGCTCTGCTCATAGTCCCTCAGGTATGTCCAAAATGTGAGGCTGAAATCGTAATGCCTTCACACGGTCTGGAGCCTAGCACAGCCTGTGCCTGCCTTTCCAAGCTCATATCCCTCCTTTCCTCCTAACTTTATCCTCTGCTCATTCCAAACTTTTCAGTGCTCTACTACTGAGCTATATCACCACCCTCCTTTTTTTGGTGGTACTGGGGATTGAACCCAGGGCCTTTGAACTGGGCTACATCCCCAGCCCTTTTCACTTGTTTATTCTGACACAGGGTCTGGCTGTGTTGTCCAGGCTGGCCTCAACCTCACATGCCTCCTCCTCTGTGTGGACCAACACGCCTGGCTCACACCTGTTAACGCTTATCTGAGCATCAGCGAAGGCTTGGTGGAGGAAATAAGTTTCGAATGGAATTTCTAGAGATACGATATCCATGTTGTAGGGAAAGAGGACTCAGAAAAGTCACTCTGGGCCGAGAACAACAGTGGAAGGGCTGGCCCATCTAGAGAAAGGCAAATGTGGAGGATGGATGGAAGAAGAGGCAGATCTGGAGAAATAGGTTTCTCACCGCCCTCTTTTACTGGACCTCTGCCTATCAGCAGTGGGAATCCACAGAATAACCCGGATGAAGATAACCCTGGAATGGGAGAGGGGGAAAAGAAGGAAGGGAAAAGGAAAAAAAATGATGAGAAAAGAAGGAAAAATGGAAACAAAGCTTTTGTAAATAAGGAGGGGAAGAGGGGTTGAAGGGAGGATGGGGGATGGGGAAAAATCAAGTTGTGTCATGCACAGGTACAAATTCCCTATGATGTATGTGATCATTACATATACCTAAAATGTACCAATAAATGTAATTAATTTAAAAATAAATAAATAGGGCCAGTGAGATGGCTCAGCGGCATAAGTCCCTGCCTGGCAAGCGCGAGGGCCTGAGTTCGACTCCCGGAACCCACATACGAAGAAAGGGCCGGTGATATCGCTCAGTGGCACGGGCGCCTGGTCGTGCGCGAGGTCTTGAGGTCGACCCCCGGTACCCACACACACACACACACACACACACACACACACACACACAAAATAATAAATAAATAAAAAGAAGATAACCCTGGAAGTGGAATGGAGGATGAACTAGGGGAGAAGACCAAGGGTGGGGAAGTCACAGAAAACAAGGCTGTTGAAAAATTGGCATAGCAGTGATCTACAGGGGCTGAGGTGTAGCTCCATGGTAGAGCACTCATGTGCTAGGCCCTGGGTCTGATCCCCCTAGCACTGCACGGTTAATAAAGTGATGAAAGCATATTTGATACATAAATAGGTACTCTTTTTTTGAGGTTATTTTTTTATTTTTATAAAGCCTCTTTTTTCCAATTTTTATTAGTACATGCTTGCAGTCCATAACGATCACATTCCTCATGAGGAGTTGGTACATGGACTTCACACATTGAAATTCTTTTTTCATCCTCTTCTCCTTCCTTCCTTCTCTTCCCCCTCTCTCCATCTCTTGGTCCCCTTCCCATATGCAAAAGATTCATCTTGCTATTCCCTTTTTTTGTTTTTGTTTTTGTTGTTGTTGTTGTTGTTGTTGTTTTGAGACAGGGTCTCATTATGTAGTCCAGGCTGGCCTCAATCTCATGGCAATCCTCCTGCCTCAGCCTCCCAAGTGCTGGGATTACAGGCATGCACCACCAGGCTCATCTCGCTATTTCCTATTACATATCTTTTATTTTGCTCTTTATTTATACTTCGGGTTTCTCTTATAAGAGAAATCATGCAATATTCAAGTTTGTGTGTCTGATTCATTTCACTTAAGATTATAGTCTCAAGGTGCATCCATTTTCCTACATATGACTCAAATTTATCCTTCTTTATGGCAGAATAGTACTCCACTATGTGTAAATACCGTATTTTCTTGATCTATTAATTCTGTTGATGGACATATAGGCTGCTTCCAAGATTCAGCTCTTACAGTATGATTTGCGCTGCTATAATCATGGGTATGCACATATCACTGTAATATAATGTCTTTAATTATTTCAGGAAGATACCTAGAAGAGAAATAGCTGGCTTGAGTGGAATTTTTAGTTTTAGTTTTTTGTTTTTGTTTTTGAGACAGGGTTTCACTGTGTAGTTTGGGCTGGCCTTAAACTCACTTGTAGCCCAGGCTGGCCTTGAACTCACAGCAATCTTTCTGCTTCAGCCTCCTGACTGCTGGAATTACAGGCATGCACCACCACGCCCAGATCTGGTTTTAGTTTTCTGAAGAGTCTCCATACTGATTTGCATAACGTACTAGTTTACATTCCCATCAAAACCTCTTTGTTTAAAACTAGATGATCTTGACATGAGGGAGGAAACATTTTAAACATCACACATAACTACTTCCCATACATCTAAACAAAAAAGGACAGGGTATACATTAAAGTTTTTTTTTGTGTGTGGGTACCGGGGGTCGACCTCAGGACCTCGTGCACCAGCAGGCTCCCATGCTGCTGAGCAATATCACCGGCACTTTTTTTGTGTGTGGGTTCCAGGAGTCGAACTCAGGACCTCGTGCTTGCCAGGCAGGCGCTTATGCCGCTGAGCTATCTCACCGGCCCTACATTAAAGTATCGACATTGGCTATATAAAACGTTCAGGTTAGGTGTAGTGGTGCCTGCCTGTAATCCCAGCACTTGGGAGGCTGAGGCAGGAGGATCACCACAAGTTTGAGGCCATCCTGGGCTACATAGTGTGTTCAAGGCCAGCCTAGAATACATGGTGAGACCCTGTCTCAAAAAAAAAAAAAAAAAAGTTCAGGATAATTTAATTTTGCATTTTGCAAACCTCACCAGATTGTATCTCCATAAAAGGATATATTGAAGCATATACAGGAAAATATAAACAGTATGTTGAGTGTCTCATTAAATCCCCCCTAATATGCTGTTTGTTCATTTGTTTGTTTGTTGGAGACAGGGTCTCAGTATGTAGTTCAGGTTGGCCTTGAACTCACTATGTAGCCTAGACTGGCCTTGAACTCGCAATGATCTTCTTACTTCAGCCTCCCAAGTGCTGGCATTACAGGCGTGTGCCCCCCAAATATGTACAAGTCAATAAAGAACCAAAAGGGTGTACATCACTGAAATACATCTAGTTTTGGAAGCTACCTCGTCCTGGTTGGCTTTCTGTTACTGACTTATTCTCTTTAATGATCACGTGTTCTATTTATTATTCAGTATTAGTAAGGTGTACCATAAATGTGTCTAGAAATTTATCCATTTCTTATAGATTATTAAATTTGTTGGCATTAGTTGTCCATAGTAATCTTTAATGATCTTTTGTATTTTTCTGGTATCAGTTATAATGTTTCCCTTTTCATCTCTGATTTTATTTACTTGTGTCTTTTTCTTAGTCTAGCTGTTTGTCTGTTTTATTTATTTTCTCAAAAATCCAGCTTGTTGTTTCTTTTGTATGTATTTTTAGTCCCTCTTTTATTGATTTCTACTCTGATCTTTATTATTATTATTATTATTTTTTGTCTTTTGGAGACAGGGTCTCACTATGTAGTTCAGGCTGGCCTTGAGCTCACTTTGTAGACCAGGCTGGTCTCAAACTTGTAGTGATCCTCCTGCCTCAGCCTCCCGTGAGCCACCATGCCTGGCTTATTATTTCTTTCCTTCTACTAATTTTGGGCTTAGTTTGTTCTTATTTTCCTACTTCCTTGAGATGTAATCCAAGTCTGTTTATTTGAGGTCTTTGTATTTTTTGGTGTGGATATTCATTACTATAAAGTTGCCTCTTACTACTGCTTTTGCTGTATCCAATAGGTTTTCATATGTTTTGTCCATTTTCATTTGTTTTAAGAATTTTTTTGTTTGTTTTTTGAGACAGAGTTTCACTATGTAGTACAGACTGGCCTTGAACTCACTATGTAGTCCAGGTGGTCTTGAACTTGTGATCCTCCCACCAAAGTCTCCTACAGCCGGGTATTGTGTGTATGCCATTCCTGGTCTGCATCAGGAGATTTTTAAATTTGCTTCTTGATTTCTTCCTCAATTCATTAGCTGTTCAAAAGTAAGTAAATTTGAGCTGGGGTTGTAGTTCAGTGGTAGAACACTTGCCTAGCATGTGCAAGTCCCTAGATTTGATCCCCAGGAAAAAATTATTCATTTCCATGTATTTGTATAGTTTCCAGAATTTTTCTTTTGGTTGATTGTGAGTTTTCTTGTGTTGGGGTTAAAAAAAAAAAAACTTTATATGTCAATTTTTATATGTTTTTTTCTTTTTTTGGTGTGTGTGGTGCTGGGGATCAAATCCAGGGCCTCGTGCCTGGTAGGCAAGTGCTCTACCACTGAGCAAAATCTTCAGCCCCATGATTTCAGTTATAAAATCTTTGTTGAGACTTTGCTCTTTGGACCGTCATGTGGTCTTCCCTGGAGAATGTCCCACGTGCTGAGGAGAACACTGTGTATTCAGCAGCTGCCGGATGGAATGTTCTGAAGATGTCTGCTGTCTCTTAGGTCCAGGGTGTAGTTTAACTCTGCTGTTGCTTTGTTGATTTTCAGTCTCCTGATCTGTTCATTGCTGAAGGTGGCATGTTAAAGTTCTCAACTATTATCGTTTTGTGGATTTGTCTCAGCCACTGGGATACTTGTCAAGTGTCCCAAAAATGTTGTCAAATCAATAAATTCCTATTTAATCCAATCTTATATTCTGTTCCATGTGAATTCTTTTTTTTTTTGAGACAAGGTCTCTCTGTGCAGTTCAGGCTGGCCTTGAACTCACTATGTAGCCCAGGTTGGCCTTGAACTCGTAGCAGTCCTCCTGCCTCATCCTCCTGAGTGCTGAGAATACAGGTATGTGACAGCACACCAGACTCTTTTTTAAATATATTTTTATTAGTGTCTATTAATTTTACAAAATATTAAGCTTCAATATGATATTTTTCGAATGTATATATCTTTTGATCATTATCTCTCTCACATTACACTCTCTCACCTCCCCCATTCTGTTCCTCTTGTCTAATAATGATCTCCCTTCTGATCAATGAAGCAGAGTTGGTTCTTTGAAGGATGGGAAGGGGTCTAGGGATAAGACAGGAAGGGGGGGTGGGGAAGGGTGGGGAAGGATCAAGATGCAATATGTGTATGTACCAGTTACCCCAAGATGAATGGATTTAATATGTATCAAAAATATACTAATAAAAATATAGAAAAAATAGTCTCCCTCTTACTTCCATATCATCTTTTTTAGAGTCCATGTATTAGGGAAAATGTGTAAGACTTGTCTTTTTGAGTCTGGATTATTTCACTTAACATGATCATCTCCAGTTCCATCTGTTTTCCTACAAATGACACAATTTCATTTTGTTTAGAGCAGAATAATTCTAACTATACTGTTACTATCTGAATCAGTCATTGCCCTCATCAGTTTTACCCAAAGTAGTTGAAAACTCATGTTAACACAGAAACTTGTGCATTGATATTTACAGCAATTTTATGTATAATTGCCCGAACTTGGAACACCAAAAAGTCCTTCAGGGGGTGCCTCGGTGTAGGATATATTCAGCCAATGGGAATGGTATTTATTCAGTGTTAAAAAGAAGTTAGCTTTCAACCCCAGGCTTTTGTGCTAGGGGTGTTAGTCAGTGGTAGACCGTGTGCTTAGCATGCATGAGTCCTGCGTTTAATACCCAAAATTCCCAGTCTCTGAAAAACATTCTATGTAAAAAAAAAAAAAAATCAATTGTTTGTCTTTGTTTGGGTCCATTTCTGAACTCTATTCTGATCCATTGATCTATGTCTATTTCTGACGTCTGTTTCTTTCTTTCTTTCTTTTTTTTTTTTTTTTTTGACGTGGGTACCGGGAGTCAAACTCAGGACCTTGCACTTGCCAGGCAGGCGCTTACACCACTGAGCTATCTCACCGGCCCCTGATGTCTGTTTCTTGATTACTACAGCTTTATAAAAAGTTTTAAGACTAGTGTGATGCTAATTGATTTTTTTTATAGAGGGAAAGGTTTATTAGCTCACTGTCTGTAGAGGTTTCGGTCTTTAATTGGCTGGCTCCAAGGCAGAGTGGCACATGGCTGAGGGGCAACAGTTCTTGGCGGCTTGGGTGGCAGAAGACAGCAAAAACAGCAAGAGCAAAAAAGTGCTACTTGATTTTTAAAAACTAGATTTAGCTAGATTTTTTTTTTTTTTTGGCCTTCGTGTTTAGATTTCAGAATCAGCTTGCCTCTCTATTTTTTTTTTTTTTTTTTTTTTGTGGGTACCGGGGGTCGACCTCAGGACCTCGCACGCCAGCAGGCGCCCGTGCCGCTGAGCGATATCACCGGCCCCTTTTTCATATGTGGGTTCCGGGAGTCGAACTCGGGCCCTTGCGCTTGCCGGGCAGGCGCTTACACCGCTGAGCCATCTCACCGGCCCTTGCCTCTCTATTTAAAAAATTTTTTTGTTCTTTTTTTGAGACAGGGTCTCATTATGTAGTCCAGGCTGGCTTTGAACTCACTATGTAGCCCAGGATGGCTTTGAACTCATAGCGATCCTCCTGCCTCAGTCTCCAGAGTGCTGGGATTACAGGCATGCACACCACCACAGCCAACTAATTTTAAATTATACTTCAAGTTTGGAATTGTGAGAATCTAAAGATCAATTTGGAGAGATGCCATATTTAATATGTCAAATGTTCTAATTCATGTATATATCTCACTATTTACTTAGGTTTCTGAATTCTTTCATTGATGTTTTTAGCCTGCAGATCTAATGTATTTTATTAAATTTAAACCTCAGTATTCCCTTTTGTTGTTCTTGTGGGAGTACTGTGGATTGAACCCAGCTACATCCACACCATTTTTTTTTTAAGTGTAGGTGATTTTTTTTTTTTTTTTTTTTTTCGGAGACAGGGTCTTGCCATGTAGTTCAGGCTGGCCTTGAACTTATTATGTAGCCCAGGCTGGCCTCGAACTCACAGCAATCCTCCTGCCTCAGCCTCCCAAGTCCTGGCCTTTTTATTTTATTCTTTATTTTATGTTGCTAAATTGCCCAGGCTGGGTGAAACCTGTGATCCTTCTGCCTCAGCTCCTCAGAGTACTGGGATCACAGGTATGAAGTACAGAATTTCCCTTATAGTCCTTTTGCTGAAAGGTTTTTTTCCGGGATGGATGTTGAATTTTGTCAAAAAAAAATTTTTTTTGAGGCAGAGTCTCACTATGTAGTTCAGGCTGACCTTAAACTCACTATGTAGCCCATGCTGGCTTTGAGATCATAGCAATCCTCCTGCCTCAGCCTCACAAGTGCTAGGATTATAGGCATATGCCACCATGCCCAGCAACTTTTTTTTTTCTTTTTGCATCAATTGATAAGTTAATGTGGTTTTCCTTATTTAGACAATTGATATAGTTGATTACATTGTTTGATTTTTTTTTGGTGTTAAATTGGTGTTGCATGCCTGGAATAAATCCTATTTGGCCATGGTATATAATTCTTTCCATGCATTGCTTCATTCCTTGTCAGTATTGCTTAGGTTCATCAGTTTTACTGATCTTTCCAAAAAATGAGCTTCTGGGATACTTATTTTAAATTTTGTTTTTGGTTTTTTTGATTTTTTTTTTTTTTTTTTTTTTTTTTTTTTTTTTTGCGGGTACCGGGGGTCAACCTCAGGACCTCGTGCGCCAGCAGGCGTCCGTGCCACTGAGCGATATCACCGGCCCCTTTTTCGTATGTGGGTTCCGGGAGTCGAACTCGGGCCCTCGCGCTTGCCGGGCAGGCGCCTAAGCCGCCGAGCCATCTCACCGGCCCTGTTTTTGGTTTTTTTGAGACAGGGTCTTGCTATGTAGTTCAGGCTGGCCTTGAACTCACTACATTGCCCAGGCTGGCCTTGAACTCACAGAAATCCTTCTGCCTCAGTCTCCTAAGTGCTGGGATTACAGGTGTGTGCCACTATGCCCTGTTTGGGATACTATTATTAAACAAGAGAAAGGGAATAAGGGGGAGGAGGGAGGGTAATGGGGAATGGATATGAACAAAATATGTTATATGCATGTTTAAAAATTAAAAAATAAAAAATTGTGCTTCTTGTTTTATACATTTTCCCTTGTTTTACTTTCAGTTTTGTCAATTCATGTGCTAATATTTGTTTTATTTTGTTTGCTTTGGGTTTGTTTTGCTTTTTCTGTTTTTTTCTCTGTTCTTTGTCTTCAGGTTTACTGATCCTTTCTTTTGTAGTCTTCTATAATCCTATAAGCCCATCTAGTATATTTTCATTTCAGGTACAGTATTTTTCAGCTCTAGATTTTCCATTTTGTCATTTTTTAAAATTCCATATTCACTAGTTGTTCTGGCATACATTTGTAATCCTAGCTAAATGGCAGGAGGGTCACAAGTTCAAGGCCAGCCTGGGCAATTTAGTGAGACCCTGTCTCAAAAAATAAAAAGGGCTGCAGTTGTGGCTCAATAGTAGAGCACTTACCTGGCTTGTGTAGGGCCCTGCATTTAATTCCCAGCATCACACAGAAATCCATTTTCCCTTGAGTCTTCACCTGAAAGTCATTATGACTGTTTTCCTTTAAGTCCTTAGTTATCATTTATATTAAATGATATGCCCTTTTTCAATTTCCTGGTAACCATTTGGGTGTCACAGAGACTACGAATGGTCACAGTGTTGATGAAAGTGTTCTTACCTGTCGCTTGACCTTGTAAAAAAGTTTTTCCCAAGTGCATTCTTTAGGTGGAATTAATGGATCACAGAAAATGTGCATCTTCCATGTTACAAGTATTATATACTTGAGTGATTGTTCAAAATCATGATATTTTAGAGTGTAGCAGAAAATCCCCCCTGCCCAGCCAGTACACTTCAGTTTGTTAGTTGCCCAGGTAATAGTTCTGGTTACAGTTCCTTTTACTTTTGCTTCTTAGAAACAGTTGGTCACTGTGATGCATAGCTGGTCACTATGATGCACATTGTATAAACCAATCCCCAACTGACAAGCCACTCTGCCTCTGTACTTCCTGCTTGCTTATCCCATATAAACCCTAGCCCACCAGAGATCAGGGCCTGATATTCTGGGAATGATCCTGATCAGTGCCTGTCGACGTAAATAAGTCTGTCTCCAAATCCTGGGTGTCATTTTGGTGTTTCTGCTTGCCCTTGCAAGAGGACTTATTAGTGTGACGGAAATTTTAAAAGCAGCAGTCTGATATCATGTTAGGACAAGACATGGCCACTAGCATTAAAACAAAGTTGCCTTCCAACTCCTCAGGTGCAAAGAGTCTTCCATTCAGTTTGATATCAGATTTCTGCAACATTTCTTGGTGTGTTGGCCAGGAAGACACTATGCTGACTGATTTAGGTCATCGGTGGAGGCCCTGTGGTCGCAATGGAGACCCCTTTCTGGCCTGCAGATGAGAAGGCACACCTTATGACTCTTTTGTGCAGAGTCTACTTGGCAGTCTGGTCCGGGAGCCCCTGCGCAGCAGCAGAAACCTCGCTGACCAATAAAAGGAAATGGAACACAACTCCCCCAGGTCTTCGGACAAGGTAAGACCACCCCCAAACATCCCTCAGTTAGCCTATCAGTTTCAGTTTGTCAGTTCCTTCCCCTTAGTAGAGACGAAGCAAGGACCCAATCAACTCTTGAAGCCTATGCTAGCAGCCTGTGTTAGCTAGGACAGTTTCTGTTTCAGTTTCAGTCAGAACTTTGCCCCTGGGGACTGGGGACTAATATATTTTAGCCTCTGTGTGCCTGTGTAAATATGTAAACTGACTGTGAGCAAACAACATAAGCGCCCCCCCTTAAATGTATCTTCTATCCTGACACCTACAGATTCTTAGAGGGGCCACTGTAAGCCAAGAGTGCAAGAGTGGCCCACTGTGAGAAAAACTCTCAGAGGGTCAGAATCATGGGAATAATGCACAACAGCAGGGACCAAAAAATCCCATGTCAGGATAGAAACTGGGAAAGGGAAAATATATGTGTGTATATGTATGTGTGTGTATATATACAAAATGAATTGCATGAGTCCAAGGTCACCTGGATTCAGCTGGGAACTGGAGGAAAAAAGTGGTCTAATCAGTCTTGAAGGGGAAATTAAAACTTTAAGCAAAAGCCTGCCCAGGATGTCTGCCAAGACCAAGGAGACATATCTGGCTGGGCTGATAACAGAACATTTCTCCCTTTTGTGTAAACTCCTGTCTTTGCTGCCTTTGTAACTGGTGACCTTGTAATGTAACTTCAGATATAATGGGACACTTCTTCCTTTGTTTTATTAATGGTCTTATAATATAACTTGAAAAATATAAACTCCCTTAGCAACCATGGTGGCACCCGACCCTCCAATCATATGTGCCAAATTTGCCTTCGTATCTCCTTGCTTACTTTCCTCTTTAAAAACCTTGAAGCCCTTCCAGGCAGGGCCCTGACTTTTTAGGAGAGAGACAAAACACCTGAGGAGCCAACTGTCCCGATGGGTAGGCCATAACGGAGACACGAGGCCAAAACACTTAGGCCCAACTGTGCATGCCGAGATTAAAGGGACAGAACAGGGGTTATCTTTTCATTTCAAAGTGAGCAAAGGAACAAGACAGAGTCCAAGCTCTCCTCCCAGCTTCAGGAGCCCCAAGGCCAGCCCTTGCTTAACATCACCAGGCTGGTGCTGCCTGCAGGCATCTGAAAGCTGGAGCAGCTCCAGCCTAAGATAAATGGCCAAAGGCCTCTCGAGACTAAGAAAGTTTTACAGGAGAAATCAAATCACAGATTTTAATTAACTAATAAATATAATTTTGGTTTTCAGTTTGAGTTGATGTGCATAAAATATTTCTTGTACGTTACAAAGTTTTGAACTTACAGGGTTAACTTGCTCTTTTCTCTACTCTGTTGTTTTAAAATAAAAACACTTATTCAAGGTTACTCAAATGTCTGTTGGCCGTCAATCAAGTTTACTATCTGAGGAAAAGAAGGGACACTTTAAAATCCAAGCGGCTGCCGTGAAGTTTGTTGCAGAAAGTTATAGTAAGTGGAAAAAAAATATTAAGAAGGCTATAAATGTAAGATATATACTTTTGATATGAGAGGGTTCTGTACGATAAAAGTCTTGTCCTGCTAGAGAAATAAAAAGAGAGATAATGACAAGGCTAGAAAGTCTATGTATGTTGAGGAAGGCTTGTGGAAGTAGTTTATTAAAGGAAAAATGTATGTATGGTTACTTGTTAATTTGACGGAGCTCAGGTTGTTCCTCCTAAAACTCCCATGGAAAAAAATGGTCAAATCAACATGAAATTACCAGCCAAATAATAGCCCTTTAAAAAAACTTATGTGATGTATACTACTCTATTCTGTAATGTTACTGTATGTTACTCTATTCAGTACTAAGGTAGACATTTAAATGTGTTATAAAAAATAATGTTATCATGATTGTCATGTCGAAATATTATGTGTAGCTTTTGATTGCAAGTTTTCTTTGTAAAACTATATAACTGCTGTTTGTTAACATTCTACAAGGATTCTAACTTGTATAACTACTAGGACAACCATAATTGATAAAAAAAAAAGTCCTTTGCTATAGTTTATATTTCAAAGTGCTTGATATTTAGATAAAATTGTAACAATTAAACCCACTAAAATACTAATGCCACTGATCTTCTCTTCTGGGTGTTCAACAACTAAAGTTTAGAGGCCAAAACTAAAAAGGTGACTGGGCTAAGAGGACAACCAATATTTTGACCCGGCCCTCTAAGGTCAATAGGGACCCAGGACATGAGGGTATAATAAAAATCCCCCCCCAGCCAGTATTCTTCAGTTTGGTAGTTGCCCAGGTAATAGTTCCTGTTCCAGATCTGGTTACTCCTGTCTCTTAAAAACAGCTGGGCACTGTGATATGTAGCTGGTCATTATGATGATAGACTGTCAAACTGCTAAAATATGCCTCTCCTGCCTGTAAAGCTGGTACAAGATCTCCATGCTATTAATGTGACCACCATGACCTTACACCCAGTGGTCCTGAATCTATACACTCTCTTGGGCTATGTTCCTTCTGATGTTGCCTGGTTTACCTGTTTGGACTTAAAAGATGCTTTCTTTTGCCTGCAAGTGGCCCCTGCCAGTCAACTCCTGTTTGCCTTTAAGTGGGAGGACCCTAATACAGGGCAAAAAGGGCTCTGACACCTAGACCCAAAAAAGAAAGGAAGTCATCTGCTCCATCCCACAGCCTGACTGTAAAAGGGAACTCAGAAATTTTTTTAGGGACAACTGGTTCTGCTGAATTTGGATACCTGGGTATGCTGAAAAAGCCAGGCCACTTTATCACATGTTAAAAAAAAAAGCCCATGACCGAAAGAGATGTAATAAATTGTACTTTGAAAGAAACCAAGGTGTTCAAACAAATTAAAAGAGCTCTGGCTTCAGCTCCAGCTTTAGGAATCCCTGATGCGACTCATCCCTTTAACCTGTTCGTGGAGGAGAAACAGCATGTTGCCTTGGGAGTCCTAACTCAAACAGTGGAACCCTGGCAAAGGCCAGTCGCCTATCTAAGTCACTAGACTCAGTATCCAGAGGATGGCCTCCCTGTCTAGGGCTCTTGCTGCCATAGCCCTCCTGATCAAGGAGGCAAACAAATTGACTCCGGGACAAAACCTGCCTGTCCAGGTGCCACACACTGTTCTTGAGCTCCTTAACAGTCGGGGACATCAATGGCTCTCAAACAGTTGCATCACCCATTATCAAGGACTACTTGTTGTAAATCCCTGACTCTCCTTCCAGCCAGTTAAGGCTCTAAATCCAGCCACTTACCTGCCCACAGAGCTTGGACAGCCTGACCATGATTGCCTTGCATAGACTGATGAGCTCTTTGCCAGCCAGCCTGACCTCCAGATGCAGCCATTAACAGATGCTGAGTACACCCTGTTTACGGATGGAAGTAGCTCTGTTAAAAATGGACAACATAGGGCTAGCTATGCTGTTGTTACCACTGAAAGGTGCTTCTAGCCAGACCTCTTCCCCATAATTGGTTGGCTCAGCAAGCTGAACTCTGGGTGCTCATACAGGCCCTCAATTGGGCAAAAGACAAAAAGGTAAACATCTACACAGATTCTCAGTATGCCTTCGCTACAGTTCATGTCCACAGGATGTTATAAAAGGAACATGGCCTTTTGACAACTGAAGGAAAACAAATCAAAAATAGAGATGAAGGGCTGGGGATATAGCTCAGCAGCATAAGCACCTGCCTGGCAAGCACAAGGTCCTGAGTTTGATTACCGGGTACAAAAGTTTAAAAAATAGATGGGCCGGTGAGATGGCTCAGCGGCCTAAGCGCCTGCCTGGCAAGCACGAGGGCCTGAGTTCGACTCCTGGAACCCACGTATGAAAAAGAGGCCGGTGATATCACTCAGCGGCATGGGCGCCTGCTGGCGCGCGAGGTCCTGAGGTCGACCCCCGGTACCCACAAAAAAAAAAAAAAAAAAATAGAGATGAAATCTTACAACTTACTGTGGTTGCTGTGTGAAAACCCAAAAAGGTGGCTGTCATCCATTGCAAAGGACATCAAAAGGTAAAAGACACCATCACTCTTGGAAATAAAAAAAACAGATGAAGCCACTAAACTGGCTGCTGAGGGCTCTACTTGGGGAGACAATGACTTAATCCAGAACTTAAAAGCTCTGCATAAAATACCACCAAAAACTGTTCTTAGCCTGCACCAAGTTCCTCTCCATTATACTGAAGAAATAAAGTGGGCAAAACAAGAAGGGGCTGATGTAGACCCAAATGGCGTCTGGGCCCTGCCAGAAGATCGAATGATCATTCCAAAGGAACTGGCTTACACCTGGGTAAAATGCCACCATGACATCACCCACAGAGGAAAGACTGCCATGGCCCAGCTCCTGAGTTATTATTATATTCCAAAGTTAACAGCGATCTGTGCAGCTGTCAGCCAGAGATGCCAAACCTGTGCAAAGACTGAGGCCTCAACAGGCCCTCGACCACCACCGGGCATCCAACACAAGTACTCTCTCTTTTGAAGATCTCCAGATAGATTTCACTAAAATCAAACCATGCTGGGGCTACAAATACTTACTGGTTCTTGTTTGCACTTACTCTGGATGGCCCGAGACATTCCCTACTAAGACTAAAAAGGCCTCTAAAATGTACAAATAAAATGGCAGGGATCCAGCTCTGGATTCACCACTCCAGGATTAAGCGGGCTTATCCTGATGACTGCTGGAAGGCCTACCCTGATGAGTCAGACCCCCCGAAGATCACCCTGAAGAGACATTGTGCTCAAAGCCTTGCTCTCTTCACTCGGGAAACTGATGAGTCCATGCATGGCTGAAGATTGAATGGACATCATACACTGGAGTGCCTGTCCGAACTGACTCACGTTCTGTAGGCTATTAGTTCCCCTTCTCTTGTTAATCCTGGTGCTTGCTATAGGACTCTGAGCTGTATTCCCAGAGGACTGAAAGGTTCCCCACAAAATTGCCTTTTATCTTTTCTATGTTGGTTTTAGAACAGCTGTTATTTTCTTCCTGTGTTCATCCCTGTTGGCCACTTAGTTTAACTCCTATTAAGCTACCATATAATGGTTTAACTATTCGTCTCAATGTACTGTTATTCTGTTAGGTTCCCAGTTCCTTTTCTCCTATCAATTTCAGTGTCTCTTATCATTCTGTGGGCCACAACTCCGAAAGACTAAAAACCCCACCAGAAGGCTGCTTTTGTCCTCTGTTACAAAAATATAATGGGTGACTCTTCCCAGTGAGGATCCCTAAACTTTCTCAACTCATGGATGGGAGCTCTGCTCGGACCTTTAATGGCCGTCCTGACAGTCCTTCTTCTAGGCCCTTGTGTGATCTGCATTCCGACTCGCTTCCCAACTGAAGGCTTTGAGGCCATACACCACCAAGTCCTTTTAAAAGTTACTTCCCTTTATCAGCTCCTTAGCACTGAGGAAACTGAGGAAGAAAAATCTCCCCCATAATAAAAATGGGGGAATGTGACAAATTTCAAAAGCAGCAGTCTGATATCATGTTAGGACAAGACATGCTAATCTGGCCCACCACATTGTTGGACCATTAGACTCAGCTAGCCTTGACCACCATGCCAGCTATAACTCAGAGACAGTTTGACTCAAGCCTTATGAGACTGCATGCAGCTGCCCATACTTTCTAGCCAATAAACATATTCTGTTTTGCTTGCCTATTCCAGGAATTTTCCACCTGGGACAGAATAACCCAGTGAAGGACATGCTTGTCTGATTTCACCCACCCACTTGGACAGCCCCCTCCCTAGCAAAGCCTGCCCAGAATAAATCTGCCTTAGCCTATGTAACCAATTATGTAATAACCTGCTATCAGCTTTGTACTTCCTGCTTATGAAAGTGTATATAGGATTCTGTTTCACTTTGAGTCAGGGCTGGTGATCTGGACTCAGTCCCCCGGTCTGCTAGCCTTAAAATAAAGTTACCTTCCAACTCCTCAGGTGCAAAGAGTCTTCCATTTGGTTTGATATCCGATTTCTGCAACATTAGTACTAAATGACTTTTTGTTTTTTTGAGACAGGGTCTCACTACGTAGTTCAGGCTGGCCTTGACCTCACTATGTAGCCCAAACTGGCCTCAAACTCATGGTGATCCTCCTGCCTCAGCCTACTGAGTGCTGCGATTACAGGTGTGCACTACCACACCCAGCTGAATGACTTTATTTATTTATTTTTTTATTTGCGGGTACTGGGAGTCAAACTCAGGATCTCGCGCTTGCCGGGCAGGCACATATGCCGCTGAGCTATATCACCGGCCCTGAATGACTTTTTTTAAAGTACAGGATTCTAATGTAGTTAATCATCAGAGAATTTGTTAGTTTATAAAAATACATAGAAAACCTTTGAGGATCTGAGCCTGGTGCCACATGCCTGTAATCCCAGCCCTTTGAGAGGTTGAGCCAGGAGGACCATAAACTCGAGTTTTTCCTTTTTAGGAAAGTAGTCTCAGTGGCACAAGCACCTGCCTGCCAAGCACAAGGTCCCAAGTTCGATTCCTGGTACCAAAAAAAAAAGTAGTAATACCTGCAGTATACCTGTGGTATTTTTACTAACCAGTTATGATTAAAACTTTGCAAAAGAATATGCTAATATTTTTGAGCCAGGTGTGGTGGTTCATGCCTGTAATCCCAGCACTTGGGAGGCTGAAGCAGGAGGATTGCCTGGAGTTTGAGGACAGCCTCTGCTATGTAGTGAGTTCAAGGCCAGCCTAAACTATATAACGAGACCCCGTCTCAAAAAACAAAACAAAACAAAATGCTAATATTTTTATTATGACTTCATTTTTCTGCATGTATTTGGTTCATGTGTGCTATTTAACATTATTCCATTCAGAACAACAATGAAGTATATTTTAATATGTTTTCTCAGTTATGCCTGGCTAGCAGGATCACTCCCTGATTGTTACATGATGTATGACCACTCCCTACTGTCTTCTGGCCAACTTTTTAAAAAAACGTGTTACAAACAGTGTCTTTCACACTGCCATCTCCTGTCCAAAAGTATTAATAAAGGTGCGAGAGCACAGTGCCTATGAGGACCCTGAGGCGCTGATAGATTTTGTTCAAGGTTTTGTCTGAAATCTGTTTAGGAATGAGACCTATGAAATATGAATAATAATAGAAAAGAAATATGAATACTAGCATCCATTGTACTCATTCATATTTATTATATACTTGAGTTTCTTTTCCACTTGAAATAAATTCTCAATTACCATTTATTTATTTATTTATTTTTTGTGGGTACCGGGGATCAACCTCAGGACCTTGCGCACCAGCAGGCGCCCGTGCTGCTGAGCGATATCACCGGCCCTTTTCTCGTATGTGGGTTCCGGGAGTCGAACTCGGGCCCTCGCGCTTGCCAGGCAAGCGCTTACGCCGCTGAGCCATCTCACTGAACCTCAATTACCATTTAGATACAATATTTGGTGTTAAACAAAAATCTTTTTTTTTTTTTTTTTTTTTGAGACAGGGTCTTGCTTTGTAGTTCAGGCTGGCCTTAAACTCTCTATGTAGTCCAGGCTGCCAGGCTGGCCTCCAACTCATGGCGATCCTCCTGCCTCAGCTTCCCAAGTGCTAGGATTACAGGCGTGCACCACCATGCCTGGCTCTTATCAAAAATTTTATATCCTTTACTTATTTCAAAATTACTACACAATACATGCAGGCGCTTGGCTAGTTTATTTCAGACCTCTCACCCCCCCACACCAATTAACTGAATAATATTTTTACCTCATTACTAGACCCCAGGCTGGGGCGTGTGGCTTGGTAGTAGAGCACCTGCCTAGAGTGCTGGAGGCCCTGGGTTCAATCTTCAGCACCAAAGCCAAACCAAAGCAAAAACGTCAGAATTCTTCCTCTCCGTCCTTCATCAGAACCATCTCCTCTAGATCCCGAAATTAAACTGGGTAGGTCCCAGCTCTGCAACCATTTTTCAGAAATGAATTCTGGGAATGTAGAACTTCAGAGTTACATTCGGTCAAAGGGCACCAGGACGCTTGTAAGGACAAGCTCATCTTTCACTGGATTCGAAGACTAAAGACAGGGTGCAGGAACCCAGTGGCTGGCCCCAGCCCTCGCATCCTCTCCTGTCCATCGATCAGGTCACCAGTTTACACAGAGCCTGAGGCCCAGGTTGTCAGCATCTGAGCCGATCTGGTGGGGGGACCGCATTGCTTAGCTGCAAACAGCCGCGGCCAAGGGTGAATGTTTGGGACAACAGTCTGTATTCCTTGTAGTCAACATAAAAGTAGCTGGGCAAGTGACACCTAGAAGAGAGGAGAGATAGAGATGGATGAGAGAGAGAAAGAGAAGGAGGAGGAGGGGGAGGAAAGACAGGTGCGGGCTCATTTTGACACTTGTGCAGTATTGCAAAGTGTGCCCCACCCCCTCTGCAGAATGAACCCAGGGTCTGGAGCGCGACGCCAGGCGCTGCTGCAGAGGCACGTGCCCAGCCCTGTGAGTAGGTTTTGAAATTCTCCTGGAACCTGTGTTCTTACAAGAGCGTGAAGCCAAAGGTGGACTTTCGAAAAGGACCCCAAGGCACTTGATTGATTGCAAAATCAATGAGCAGAGGTCCCTGGCTTCTCTCACCCCGACCCCCTGGGGGCGCGGCAGTGGGCGTGGCTTCTGGAAGTCGGGGAGCGTGTCCGCCCCGCCCCCTCTGCCGAGAGGAGGGGCCCGAGGAGGCGCCCACTGTGCAGCCGGCTGTAGGCGGAGGACGCGCGGGGCCGCCCCGGGGCGGGGCCAAGCCTTCCTCCGGCCGGCTCTGCGGAGTTGAGGTCGGTGTCTGCAGTTCAGGAAAGCACATGCAAAGCTGCTCCGAAAGCGCCCCACGTATCTGCAGAGCTCCCCCGAGCGCCGGGCGAGGGCTCTGGCGCCGGCCCAGTCGCCTGCTCCAGCTCCGCGCCGCCGGGGCCCGTGCGGCGGGGAGGTCGCGGCCGCGGGCCACGGTAAGTCACGGCCACCCGCCTCCCGAGCGCCCGCCCGCTCGCCCGGCCTCCACCGGGACCTCCCCGGTGCAACGCCTGTGGCTCTTGGCTGGGATTGGTAAATCACTCCTTGGGATCTCGAGGCTTTCTTTTCGTTAGTTTAGTTTTGGAGAGCTTCGCGGTTTTATGCCTCCGGGGCAGGTTAGCAAACAGCATGAATGAATGATGCAATATCGCGAGGGGCAACGTCAGTACGGGAGCAGGAGCTGAGGGTCTGACTTTGTCACCTTCCCCAGGGAAGTAAAATGTTAGCCAAACACCTGATACGCTGTTGTGAAGACAGCTTCAATCGGGAGCTAAGTCAATCCTTCATTCATTCATTGTTGTACTATTTTTTCTTTGTATGTGATTTGCATATTATAGTTACACTTCGAATATTTGGCGACTAGAATTGTTGTGAGGGTCAGGAAGCAAATAAATTGCATGATTTCTTTGTTTTAGTACAATTGCTGGGCAGGTATTCAATAGGAGGAGGAGGAGGAGGAGGAGGAGGAGGAGGCTGTCACTTTCATAATGGTGAAATAAACTGGTCCGGACTTGAACATTTTTCAAAGAATTTGACACATGCCTAATAACTTTTTTTCTTTTTTTCTTTCTGATACTGAGGATTGAACCCAGGGCCTTTAAACTGAGCTACGTTCTCAGCCCTTTTTTCATTTTTGATTTGGAGACGGGGTCTTGCCAAATTACTAAATTGTTAAGGCTGGGCTTGAATTTGTAATCCTCACTGCCCTCGCCTGGCAACATAGCAACAGAGTGAGACCCTGACTCAAAACAAGACATAAAAAGAGAGCTGGGGACATAGTTTAGTGCAAAAGCCCTGGGTTCAATCCCCAGTACTGGAAAAAAAAAGTTTTTAAGCCAATGTATTTTGTTTTTTGTTTTTTCGAGACAGGGTCTCACTGTGTAGTTCAGGCTGGCCTTGAACTCACTATGTAGCCCAGGCTGGCCTCGAACTTGCAGCCATGCTCCTGCCTCATAAACCCATGTGTGAATGTATAATTTAATGCAATAAGATACACCTAGTTTTTAATTTTGGAGTCCAATCTGTTTTTGTTCTTCTTCTCTGTGCCTGTTGTGTTTCATTTAAGACATTTTCGCCTACCTGAAGGTTATTGTATTAGCTGTCTGATGCTGTATTAACAAGCCTCAGATTTAGCAGCTGAGAACAAAATACACTTATTTTCCTACAGTCTCTGTGTTTCTGGAAGCCACTCACCTGGGTGGTATCTCGAGAGGTCGCCGAGGGTGGAGGCCAACTCATCTCAGTGCTTGGGTGGGCAGATGGCTTTCTGGCCCACTTTTGCGGTCGTTGGCCTGATGCAGTTCCCCAAGGACTGCTGGACTCAGGACCCCAGCTCCCTGCTGGCGTGGCTGGGAGCCCTTAGTTTCTGGTAGTTTTGCTAGGTGGACCTTTCCGTAGGCCAACTCATGCTGTGGTAGTTGCTGTCCCTCAGAGCAACAGGCCCTGGACTGACTGTGTAGCTCAGCCTGACCTGGGACTCGTAGCAATCCTCTTGCCTCAGCCTCGCAAGTGCTGGAGTTACTGTCCAGTTTTTTTTTTAAACAGTACTGGGATTGAATCCAGGGCCTCATGCATGCTAAGCAGATGCTGTGCCATGGAGCCACATCCTCATTTTAAAATGTTTTTCTGGGCCGGTGAGATGGCTCAGCGGCTTAAGCGCCTGCCCGGCAAGCGCGAGGGCCCGAGTTCGACTCCCGGAACCCACATACGAAAAAGGGGCCGGTGATATCACTCAGCGGCACGGGCGCCTGCTGGCGCGCGAGGTCCTGAGGTCGACCCCCCGGTACCCACAAAAAAAAAAAAAAAAAAAAAAAAGTTTTTCTATTGAGATAGGGCCTTAATAAGTCACCCAGGATAGCCATAAAGTTGTGATCCTCCTGCTGCAGACTCCCTAAGTAGCTGGGACTACAGTCCTAACCATGGCACCCAACTTTTAAAAAAAATTTGAAATAATTATAGATTGAAAGAAGGCTACAAAGAAATACCCAGGGAAATCCATACCTTCTTCCTTCCCCCATGCGCCTTGCTCTAATGGCAACACACCAGGGAATTCATGCTGCACAGCCCACGGGGTTTATTCAGATGTCACAGTGACACACGCCCTTTTTTGTGTCAGTCTAATTTCACAAGGGACAGCCTACACCAGGGGTCGCTATCCCAGCCCACGGCGAAGAGGCGGCAATCATAAAAGGTTCGGTGGGAGCCTTTTTAGAAGCTGACAACCACAGTTAGGAATTTTTCCCCCTATATTTTATTTTATTTTATTTATTTTTTTGAGACAGGATCTCACTATGTAGCCCAGGCTGGGCTTGAACTCATGGTGATCCTCCTGCCTCAGCCTCCCAAGTGCTGGGATCACAGGCGTGCGCCACCACACCCAGCTTCCCTATGTTTTATTTTTTATTTTTTTATTTTTTTGGTACCGGGAATTGAACTCAGGTGCTTGCAAGGCAGGTGCTGTGCCACTGAGCTATATCCCCAGCCGTCCCCTATGCTTTAGAAGTTTCATAGTTCGAGCTTTTGTGTTTAGGGCTGTGATTCATTTCAAGTTCATTTTTGGTATTGGACTGCAGGTCAAGGAACAATATACATTTCAAGATTTCTCTATTTTATTACACTGCCAGGTAGGATTTCTATATAGTAATGATCACAGTCGTGTCGTTTTCATGTTAGTCAAACAAAACAGCCAGGACTTCTTAAATTTTCACATGATTTAATACATGCCCAATTAAAAAAAATGTCAAATAGCAATCAGTGTGGGTATTCGAGATTAGAAAAGAAATGAGGTAGGTCTTTGTGACTACACAGTTCTTTCGGATGTAAACAGCATCGAAGAAGAAAGTAAACTATCTTAAAGAGGTACAGTAAATTAGCTGAGCATGGTGCCGCACAGCCATAATCCCAGCACTTTGCGGGGCTGAGGCAGGAGCATCCCAAGTTCAAGCCCAGCCTGGGCAACTTAGTGAGACCCTGTCTCAAAATAAACATTAAAAAGGGCTGGGAATGTAGCTCAGTTCGAAGGCCCTGGGTTCGATTCCAGTACCAAAAAGAAAGGGGAAGGTAAATTGACAATAACTTCTTTTGTTGCCTTGCTATTGTGGGCAGTGGGCTTTCTCTGAGGGCGGTAACTTCCGGGGAGGCCGAGGCTGCACCTCATGCTGCCCATGGGGGTCAGGAACCGGGCAGAAGCCATCCGTGCTCAGTGGGGTGGGGAGAAAAACACCTGACTTGCACCCTGGATCCGGGCTTCGAGTGCCCCTTGTACTCACTCACGTGTAAGAGATATGGGTTCAGCTCTGTGCTCCAAGTCCGTGGCCCTGTTGCTCTAAGGACCGTTTTTGGAACTTCTGAATTCTTCCCTTTACTGTAAGGAGCCGTTCTGGCTCTCTTCTCTTTTGCTTTTTTTTTTGGCCTCCTGTTCTTAACGATTTTCTAAAATTTTTCCCTCTTTCTGAGATTTGGTATCTTCATCCACTTCACTTATATTTGAAGTTTTTTATTTTTGTTTTAGTTTCTTTCTGTACTGGGGATCAAACCCAGGGGTTCTCTACTACTGAGCTACATCCTCACTCCTTTTTATTTTTTATTTTGAGACAGGACCTCACTAAGTTGCTCAGGCTGGCCTCCAACTTACAACCTTCCTGCCTCAGCCTCCCAAGTAGCTGGGATTACAGGCATGTGTCATCACACCTTGCTTTGTATTTGCAATTTTATTGATGAAGATTATAACCCAAAGTTGTTGGCTCTGTTCCGTTATTGCTGGGCAGCAGAATTCTTTTCTGACTCTTCCTCGAATGCTCTTAACTTTGTCTCCTTAATTTATTTTTCAGCTTTGGGGACCAAACCCAGGCCCTTGTCCCTGCTAGGCAAGCGCTTCACTGCTGAGCTACACCCCAGCCCTTTTTCCTCATTTTGAAAACAGCAGAGACCGCTGGATGGCGTCTGTAATGTACCTGGCGTTGCTTCTTTGCATTGTATTTTCCCAGCAGGTACTCTTCCCCTTTCCTCATAGGCGGAGGTGAGTTCTTACTAGGCTTGACGCTTCCGCAAGATAAAGTCAGAGAAGTGTTTCCCAGGGGAAGCAGCGTCAGAAATCTTTGCATCGGAACCATTTTTGTAACAGTCCTTCAAGGAGGGAAAGTGGACCCAAGCAGTCCCATCTTTCTTGTCCTGTGTCTTGACCTTGATGTTCATCTCCTTGTCCTTTCTTTCTAGGCCCTTGCAGAACCCACAGGTCTTTCTTAAAGGAATCGGTAGTCACAACTTTACGCTGCACTTCTTTTCCTCAGCAAAGGAACAGGAAGATAAGAGCATTGTCTCCTAGCAATCCAGCCCTGGAGAACCGTGAGTCCTTGATGTTTTTGTGTGTTTGTTTGTCTCAGATAGCAGTTTACTCTTCACTTGAGTTAAAAAATTGCTGTAACTGGGGGCCGGTGAGATGGCTCAGCGGCTTAAGCGCCTGCCTTGCAAGTGCGAGGGCCCGAGTTCGACTCCCGGATCCCACATACGAAAAAGGGGCTGGTGATATCGCTCAGTGGCACGGGCGCCTGCTGGCGCGTGAGGTCCTGAGGTCGACCCCCGGTACCCACAAAAAAAAAAAAAATTGCTGTAGTAATCCCTGCACTTGGGAGGCTGAGGCAGGAGAATTGCCATAAGTTCGAGGCCAGTCTGGGCTACATAGCGAGACCCTGTCTCAAAAAAAAAAAAGTTGCTATAAGCTGTGATGCACACGTGTCAGGTTGCCTAACAGTGATTTCTTTAATCATAAACTATATCATAAGTGCAGAGGGAGGCCAGCCTTGTGTGCAGGAGGCTCTGACTCTGATCAGAACCTTCTCGGGGTTTATCGTGCACTGTTGGGGCAGGGGCATTGATAGACTCGGCCCCGCTACCAAAGCCCGGTAAACTTTGTTCTCTCTGTTGCACTTAAGCCCTGAAACTGTGCTGTTTGTTATCTGTTCTTGTACAGGTGGAGGTAAGAGGTCAGTCCTAACGAAAGTTAGAAGAACCTGATCTTGGGCACCTCTTGTGAAATACTAGATGAAAAATTTGGGAGAAATTTTATATGGGCAAGGAGATTTTTCCTTTTATCCAAAATCAGACCTTATTGCTTCTTGGCCTTTTGGGGTAAGATCAAGTGTAAAATCTGACCTCCCGTGGCTGGCCCAGAAGGAAAACTTGTTTTTTTTTGGTACTGGGAATCGAACTCAGGACCTTGCGCTTGCCAGGCAGGCGCTGTGCCGCTGAGCTATATCACTGGCCCAAACCTGGGTTTTTTGTTTTGTTTTGTTTGAGACAGGGTCTCTCTGTGTAGTTCAGGCTGGCCTGGACTCACTGTGTAGCCCAGACTGGTTTTGAACTCACATCAATCCTCCTGCCGCAGCCTCCCGAGTGCTGGGATTACAGGCATGTACCACCACGTCTGGCTCAGAAAACCTGTTTTTGTACTTTGGAGTTAAGGATATGAAATGCTTGTCAGCATGGCTTCTTTTCTTCTTTTAATCTGTTGGACCAGCTGGGAGCCAGTAAGCTGGAGTCCTGCTCCCAGCCACAGGGGCCAACGCTGGGGCTGGGCCTGTGTCTGACTCTTCCACCAGCATTTTCCCACCCCCAGTCCTGTCCTTTCCTCCCCCTAGGAGCCGGAGGGAAGGATCCAGAGTCCATTCCAGCAATGATTTTTCTTTGTGTGACATTCTCATGTACACAGTTGACTTTAAGCAACTGCACCTACTTGGCAGATCCCCCCCATGAGCGTTTCAAATACGCGCGAATTGTGAGTCAGAGCTGTGGGAGACAAGACCAGAGGGAACCAGCAGCGAGCCAGGAGACAGGATTTTCAAGAGCATTTCGTGGTCACAGAATTCCGCTTGGGCTCCTGGAGAGACTTCCCAGAAATTCAGCGGAACCTTTGTCCCAAACAGCCCATTTTTCTCCATCTTTGGGACCACACTGCAACTCAGGAGGTGGGTGTCCACCATTCCAGATGCTAAGCCAGGTCTCCTGTTAAGCTGGGGGCATGGACATAAGTCCTTGCCTTATTTGAGGAAATGTACATTTTTTTTGTCATATTCAAGGCTAGGGTGTTCTTGTCTAAGTGTTTTTTTTTTTTTTTTTTTTTTTTTAGTAGGCACTTGATAAAGAATTTTTGGGCTGAGCATATAGCTCAGCAGCACAGTGCCTGCCTGGCAAGCACAGGGTCCTGAGTTCGATTCCCAGTACACCCCCCCCACAAAAAGAATTTTTATTGGTACATTGTAGATATACATAATGATCACATTCATCATAGAGAATTTGTACCTGTACATGATTTAACTTTATTTTCCCATTCCTCATTCCCCTACCCTCCCTTCAATCCTCCTCCCCTCCCCATTTTGTCTAAGCTATTGCTGGTGTCAGGGGTGGGAAAGAAGCTCAGTTACCTGGGTTTTCAAACGTGAGCAATGATTGTTTTGATTGTTCTCTCTCCGTCTCTCTCTCTCCCTCTCTCTCTCTCCCAGTGGTGCTGGGAATTGAACCAGGGACTTTGCTCTGAGCTACGCCCCCTTATTTTGCTTTTGTTTTTGTTTTGTTTCATACAAGGTCTCCCTAGATTACTAAGTTGCCCAGGCTGGGCTCAAACTTTTAATCCTCCTGCTTCAGCCTCCCAGAGTTCTGGGATTACAGGTGGGCACCGCCATGCACCCTGCTACCCTTGTCTGATTATCATAACATGACTGGGGCCTCCTGAAGACCCTGCCCCATTTATCCTCTCTCAGGCCTCGGCCAGGCTGCAGGGCCTGCGTTGTCATCTTCTTAGTGCTGAGGCTTTGGGTGCTTATGGGTCCCTCGAACAGTACCACCCTTTCCTAGTCCTACTGCGTTGCCTCCTGCACACTCCCGGAACGCTCCTCAGCCTTCCCTGCATCTCACTCGCCTCCTCCCACATCACGCGTGTGTTCCCAGCCTCCTCCGCACTCACCTGTGGCCCACTGTCCCTGCCCTGTGGAGCCACTGCTTCTCACTGATGGCCTGGCTGGGAACCTGAAGTTGGCTCCTCCGCTGGACCAGGGCCACATGACCACAGGCGATGCAGCTGCCTGGGTCCCGGCTCGGTGGCAACTGAAGTTTATGAAACCCGTTTCTCTCTGCTGGCCTCCCAAACAAGGCAGCCTCTTGGTAAATCATCACCCACGCGTTCATGCAGCTGGCAGGATTTCCATCCGAGCTCCTGGTAGAACTCGGACGTTTCCTGGGCCTGGCGCTTAACCTCCTCTCATTCTGCTTCTTTTATGCACCTTTCTGTATTTTCTCTGAGCACTGGAGGCCCAGGAAGTTCATTAGCCATCATTTAGGTAGCTCTGTGACCCTGGGAAAGGTAACAGAAGAATAAGGAAGTCATGACTTATGGAAGTGGACGTGTTAATACCATTCCTGCCGCAAGGCACGCGCTCCGGGCCGATGAGAGTTCTGCGCTTCCTTCCAATTTCAGAGTATGCGATGCTGATTCTGTCCCAGGGGTACCGTCCTCATGGTGGTCCAAGATTTTAATTGTAGGTTAATGGCACACTAGGTCGGGATTGTTTTATTGAGAGCAATAATCTATTCAATTTGGGTGGGGAAGGGAGAAAACAGCGTGGTACAGGGGAGGTCATTTGATTTGCACCTTGAAGAAGAAATGGGAATTTCTCCGTGATGCGGGGAAGGTGGCGACACCGGGCGGAGGGAGCAGCGTTTGCAAAGGCTCAGAGCAATAGAAGCACAACACGCGTGAGGAATGAGTCCTTACCGTTTCTGGAGCGTGAGCTTTATTTGTGTATTGGTGGGAGGAGAAGAAGAGTGGGAAATGAGGTTGGTAAAATAGATTGGAGCCTAATCATGATGTGTTATGTAACAAATTACGTTAATATATATGGTAGTGAGGGGACTGGATTAGTAAGAGTGCCAGCGCAAGGTCTGATGCCAGCCAGTCAAACCTGAATGCAGGCAGGCACAGTGGCTAAAATTGAAATGCAAATGACCATGTTAAAAAAAAAAAGTTTTTTAAGTAATCCAACAAAATGGGCAAATAATCGGAATAGATTCTCAAAAGCAGAAACACAAATGACTGCAAATATATGAGAAGATGCTTATTATCATTAGTCACTGGGGAAGCTCACATCAAAGCTACTGGAGCCCAGCTCTTCCTAGTTCACATGATATTTTGAGAAACTCAAAAAAATTAAGAAACGCTGGCAGGGATAGGAAGAAAAGAGAACTCTTCCACGCTGTTGGTGCGAATGTAAATTAGCGCAGCCATTGTGGAGTACAGTGTGAAGGGTCCACAAAAACTTAAGAATAGGTCCACTCTGTGACCTAGTGACCCTACTTCCAGGTACATATATATCCCGAGAGAATTAGATCAGCACACCGAAGAGGTGCCACGTTTCTTGGAGCACTATTTGCAATACCCAAGGTACAGATTCAGCCTGAGTGACCTTTAGCATATGAGCAGATAAAGGAAATGTGGTCTAGATACCCAGTGGAATATTATTCAGCCAGAAAGAAGAAGATCCTGCCATCTGCAACAAAATGGATGGAGCTGGAGGATGTTATGCTAAAGGAAATAAGCCAGGCTCAGAAGCACAAGTACCACATATTCTCTCAAATGTGGAAGCTAAAAAAACTGACCTAAAGGTAGAATAGCCATAACTACAGGTTGGGAACGGTGTTGGGAAAGAGAGTATGGTGGATAAAAGCAGGTTGGATTTGAGCAGTGGATGCTATACGCATGTATGGAAATAGAACACTCAACCATATATATATTTAATATGACTCCTCTGAGATAATAATAATTTAAATGATTTCCTCTGAGATAATAAGAGAGGGTGGAATGGAAGCAGGGCTGTTGGTAAGCAGGAGTAGCACTGATGCTGGGCATGGTGGTGCACGCCTGTAATCCCAGCACTAGGGAGGGCTGAGGCAGGAGGATCTCGGCAAGTTCGAGGTCAGACTGGATGGCATAGTGAAACCCTGTCTCAGAAAAAGGAAAAAAGAGGTGTAGCAGTGATCGTTAAGAATGGAGTGTCCTGGGCCGGTGAGATGGCTCAGCGGCGCAAGCGCCTGCCTTGCAAGCGCGAGGGCCCGAGTTCGACTCCCGGAACCCACATACGAAAAAGGGGCCGGAGATATTGCTCAGCGGCATGGGTGCCTGTTGGCGCGCGAGGTCCTGAGGTCGACCCCCGGTACCCACAAAAAAAAAATAAATAAATAAAAATGAAAAAATAAATAAAATGTAAAAGTCCAGTCAGGTGTGTGTGGTTCCCACGCCTATAACTCTAGCATTCTGGGAGGCTGAGTCAGGAGGATTGCAAATTCAAATCCTGTATGGGCAATTTAGCAAGACCCTGTCTCAAAATAAAAAATAAACAAAGGCTTGCAGGCTGTATAGACAAGCGGCAGGTAAGATTTGGCCTGTGGGCTGTAGCTTGTTAGCCTTTGACTTAAAAGATCTCGTTCTTTTCAGGTCAGCAGTGAAGGCTCAGATCATTTTGCCAGATGCACTGGTTAGATGGAAATCAGCCATGGCCTGGGCTGACCGCCCTGACTCTGTGTTTAGCCATGGTCTACTCTAAATCTAGGTTTCTCTATTATCTGGGTGGCCTTACACAACCTATTGGTGTCTCTGGTGAGCAGCTGGATCCCTCTCATCCCAACTCCCTCTCTTCTTTTTTTTTTTTTTTTCAGTTTTTTAAAACACAAAAATCCAACCCAAATTCTTTTTGAAGCTCTCTCCTCCCTGCTTCTGCAGTAGTGCACCTCCCAGAGTTCCTTCCTGCGACCTCCCCTTTTCTGTTTTTCCTTTCTTGTTTTTTATTTTTTATTTCTGGTTTTTGGAGACAGGGTCTCCTCCTGTGGAGCTCGGGCTGGCCTGGAACTTGAGGTGATCCTGCCTCAGCCTCCCGAGTGCTGGGATCACAGCGTGCACCACCGCGCAGGGCCCTCTATTTTGTCTCTTTAAAGACACTGATCTTTTCCTCCTGTAGGGGAAGAGTCTTCCAAGCATGGTTTCCCACCCGGAGCTGAGGACGCTGTTCTGCGCGGCGGATGCCGTGTGCTTCGACGTGGACAGCACGGTGATCAGGGAGGAGGGCATCGACGAGCTGGCCAAGTTCTGCGGCGTGGAGGACGCCGTGTCGGAAATGTAGGGGTGGCCTCAGCTCGCGGCGGCTGGGTGGGAGGAGACGCCGGGTCCTGGGCGCGGGCCGGCGCGGAGCTTTTCCTTTCTCCCGCCCGAGCCGGCTCGTCTGTGCCTCCTCCCAATTCGTGTGTGATAACATCTGCGACAAGTGACGGGGCACCGTGGTCCCCCGGCAGGCAGACTGGAGGACATGCGTTTAGCTTGGCCAGGAAAAGGAAGGCAGCTGGGCCCTCCGAGGGCTGGGGGTTTGGCATATGATTGTGTGGCCTCAGCAGGTCCCTGGAAAGCCAGGTTGGGTCCAGAGTCTCTTGGGATTTTGGGTCAGAGCCCCTCCCTCCCTCCTCTTTTTGTGACAGGGTCTTGCTCTGTAATTCAGGCTGGCCTTGAATTCACGATGTAGCCCAGGCTGGCCTTGAACTCTTGGCGATCCTCCTGCCTCAGCCTCCTGAGTGCTGGATCACAGGCATACATTGTCACACCCGGCAAGATTCCTCCCTCCTTTTTGCCCTACTCTGCAGCAGTGGCGCCTCCCTGTGCTGCCACCTGTCACCAGGTCACAGACTGTTTTGTGCTGAGGTGCACTGGATGCCAGTGGCCAGCCTTTGGGTTCCTTATTGGCTTACGCTGACTCAACCCTGTCTCCCCCCGTGTCTCCCCTAGGACGCGGCGTGCCATGGGTGGGGCGGTGCCCTTCCAAGTCGCGCTGGCCGAGCGCCTGGCACTGATCCGGCCATCTAGGGAGCAGGTGCAGAGACTGCTGGCCGAGCACCCGCCACACCTGACCCCTGGCGTGAGGTAAGGCAGCAGGCCTTACCTGCGCTGGGCACCCTGCTGTGTGGTCTCCTCGGCTGGCACTCATCCTGCCCAGTCGGCCCTCCTCTCTCTTGGGAGGCCCTGAGCTTTCCTGTGTTTCTTCATTTGAATTTAATTTGATTTTAATTTTGAAACAGGGTTTCACTAAGTTGCCCAGGCTGATCTCAAACTTGTGATCCTCCTGCCTCAGGCTCCTAGAGTTCTAGGGTGACAGGTGTGCACCACACACCCTCCTGTGTTTCTTTTTTTTTTTTTTTTTTTGGTACCAGGAATCAAACTCAGGACCTCACGCTTGCCAGGCAGGTGCTGTTCCTCTGAGCCACATCCCTGGCCCTCCTCCTGTGTTTCTTCCTCTCATGTTTTTCTGGGTTCGTGGGCAGAAGAAAATTGTGTCATAAGCAGAAAAGCAGCACCAATTCATTTCTGAGTGCCTTTAGAAAAACGTATAAAACATGAATTAACCATGTTAGTATGTCAGATACATCTCAAGAATGCGCTCAGAAGAAAACATATATTTTAGTTCTTCATATATATATATATATATATATATATAATTTTTTTTTTTATTAATCGAGGTCTGGTGTTTTGCATTTCTCATTGCAGAGAGCTGATAAGTCGCCTGCAGGAGCGTGGAGTTCAAGTTTTCCTAATCTCTGGTGGCTTCAGGAGTATTGTAGAGCATGTTGCCTCAAAGCTCAATATCCCAGCAGCCAATGTGTTTGCCAATAGGCTGAAATTCTACTTTAATGGTGAGACTTGACGGGAACGTGTCCCTTTCCTGTCAGACCTGTCACTCATCCTGGAGGTGTCTGTTAAGGTCAATGTTAGATCACTCTGGGCTGAGGGCTCCTGTTGGTTGGAATCTTTCACTCTACAGTGGACTTAGCTCAGCATCTGTCCTAGCTTTAATGTCCATATCATCACCTTAAATGACTGCATTTGAGCCGGGCGTGGTGGCACACACCTGTCATCCCAGCACCCGGGAGGCCGAGGCAGGAGGATCTCCAGGAGTTGAGGCCAGCCTGGGCTACATCGTGAGTTCAAGGCCAGCCTGGACTACATAGTGAGACCCTGTCTCAGAAAGCAAACAAAAATTTCAAAATAAGTTGAAATTTCCTCTTAGGTGAAATGATATATTAACATAGTAAATTTAGTGTATTTTACTATTTTTGGGTGTTTTGCCACCTCAGCAAGGTTTAGTATCACTACACAGGCGCTTAGAGGATGCAACTGATTCACCCTGAGGTGTTCATGACCCCACAGAGCCCCCCGGCCAAGAGGTGTTTGTAGTAGAAAACAAGGCTTACTCATCCCAGGAAGCAGGGGAGAGCCCCAGGCTAGAGACTTCCCGGGGGACCATTTGGAGCCTACTGGGTGACAGTTAAGTGTGGACGTCATTTATGCATCACGCTGGCCCCCGTAGCATCCTTCTGTGTGGCAGTAACACTGTTCTCACTGCTCTTTCAAGGTGAATATGCGGGTTTTGATGAGACACAGCCAACAGCTGAATCTGGTGGGAAAGGAAAAGTAATAAAATTTTTAAAGGAGAAATTTCATTTTAAGAGCATAGTCATGGTCGGAGATGGTGCTACAGACATGGAAGCCTGCCCGCCCGCTGTATGTATCACGGGGACTCTTCTCCCAGTCGTAATTTTGTTTTAGGCAGCTGATTTAGAACTACGTGAGGTTTACAGCAGGAGTTAAACAAAAATAGCTGAGATCATATAAAACAAAGTAAAAACGCAAAACAGTTAGGACAACCTCCTTATGTCAATTGACTTTTTGCAAACCTAAGAAAATGAATGGATAATTTATGGAACTACTACTTTGAAAACTTTTATCGTCAGGTGAGAGTTCAAGGTCACCTGAACTACACAGCCAGACCCTGTCTCAAACAAACAAACTTTTATTGACTCCTTGTCCCTGTGGCCCAGGTTCCTCCTGTCTTAGCCTCCTAGAGTGCTGGGATGACAGCTGTGGTGCCATGGTACCCGGCAAAGCAACCGCCGTTTAAAAAAAAAAAGATCGGGCCGGTGAGATGGCTCAGCGGCGTAAGCGCCTGCCTTGCAAGCGCGAGGGCCCGAGTTCGACTCCCGGAACCCACATACGAAAAAGGGGCCGGTGATATCGCTCAGCGGCACGGGTGCCTGTTGGCGCGCGAGGTCCTGAGGTCGTCCCCCTGGTACCCACAAAAAAAATAAATAAATAAAAAAAAAAAAAAAAAAAAAAAAAAGATCATTTGGCAGGTGTGGTGACACACGCCTGTCATCCCAGTACTTGGGAGCCAGAGGCAGGAGGATCACTGTGAGTTGGAGGCCAGCCTGAACTACATGGCGAGACCCTGCCTCAAAAAAAAAAAAAAAAAAAGAAAAAAAAAGATAATTGACTAAAGGAGGTATCATTTAGTAGAATTAACGAAATGATGGTGATGTAACTAGAAATTTTAACTATGAAAGTACAGACACAGGGGTTATCCTCTCCTGCTGCCCTGAACAGGTCAGCCAAGGACCTGTGGGTCACTGGGATCATTGCCCGTCACTGCGGTCATTGCCCATCACTGCGGTCACTGCCCATCACTGCGGTCATTGCCCATCACTGTGGTCATTGCCCGCACAGGTGGGGCAGGAGGTGGCGGGTGTGGTTCTGACTCCAGGTCCAGCAGGGCTGCCCCTACCCTGCAGGATTCTCTTTGAAGTTAACCTGGCGTGGATGTGTTAGCTCTCCAGTTTAGAACACAAAACTTTTACGTCCGATGTGATTTGACCTTAGAAAGCATCTGCCGAGGTTTTAAGAGGGCCGGCCACACGTTTGCGTTCCCACACAGCCTCCTGGTTGTCCACTGGGGAGGCCCGGCTTCTTGTCACATTGTGCTCAGGGAAGGATAGGCTCATCTTTCTTTGTACGAAGTTTATTCTTTCAAACAAAAATATTGCCCTCCGGCCGGGCGTGATGGTACACGCCTGTCATTCCAGCACTTGGGAGGCTGAGGCAGGAGGATTGTATGAGGCCAAGGCCACCTGGGGCTACATAGTGAGTTCAGGGCCAGCGTACTTATCGAGGCCCTGTCTCAAAAAACAAACAAAAATTGCCCTGACCTACTGCTGCATTATATAAAAAAAAACTTACTCCCCTCCTTTTTTTCCTTTCTAGGATGTTTTCATTGGATTTGGGGGAAATGTAATTAGGCAACAAGTAAAGGACAATGCCAAGTGGTATATCACCGATTTCGTGGAGCTCTTGGGGGCCCTGGAGGAATAATGTACATTTTTATGCACCTTGTGACAACTTTTGATCAACTTTTAAAAGTGACATAGAGTGATACTGCTGAATTGCATTGCCAAGGACGACTTGGTATAGAAAGGTGATTCCGTGTACACTCAAGTAAACAATAGAACTCCTGGGAGATGGTGGGTTTTTAAAACATAGTTCAGTATTTTATTATGACCGTTAATTACCTGGGGAATTTCATCATCTGAATTCTTACATATAACCCTACTGTATTTTACTTGAAGCCTCTTAAGGGCATATAATAAACTAAATACTTTCACTCTTGGATAGTTGAGTTCCGAGGCCTTAAGTGAACACTGGTGACCCCTTGGTGTAGAAATAAAAATTTATCTATTCGATTTGTGGGGTTTGAATTCTGCCTTTTATGCAGGGAACCCTCAGGCAAGGGAGGAGCTGAGATTTCTCTGGTGTCCCTGGGCGTGGTGTCCCTGTCCCACCTGCCACCCTGGAAAAACCACCACCTGTCCCTGAGGTCCGCAGCACTCGCTGCTTCCCAAGGACAGAGGAGGCTGGGGACAAGGAGAAGGCTTTGTTGGAAGCCAGCTCTGAGGAGAGGTGGGGCCTCTGCCTGCCGCAGAGCTCTGTCGTACCTGCTGCCGGTGCGTGGGGCTTGGCGAGAGGAGCAGGGAGAGGCACAGAGCCAGCAGCCTGCTCTGGCCCCTCAGGCTCCGGGCAGCACCTGTGGTTCAGTCCCTTCCTCTGAGCCCAGGACTACAGGCCTGCGTCACTGGGCCTGGCAGCTTGATTCCATGTTTTATTTGTACATGTCTACCGTACCGGAGGATTACGTACCCCATGGGGATTGCTCCATGCACATAAAGCATCTTAATTCCTTTCTTATCCCTGCCCCGTCCTCTCCCCTCCCTCCATCTCTTGATTCCCCTTCCCATTTGAGAGTTCAGGGTTTTTTGAGGCAGGGTCCCACTATGTAGTGCAGGCTAGCCTCGAACTCACAGCGATCCTCCTGCCTCAGCCTTTTCAGCTTTTAAAAATCTACTTTACTCTCAGTGACAGCCCTGGGACAGAAGTTCTTTTGTTCACCTCTTAAAATATTTTATATGTGGAATGTTATAAAGGTTTTATAAAAGAAAACAATGGAGCCTTAAAAGTACTGGTCTTGGTGTGGGGGGCAGGTACTGGTCTTGCCAGGTGTGGTGGCAAATGCCTGCCATTCCAGCACTCAAGAAGCTGAGGCAGGAGGATCACTTCGAGTTCGAGGCCAGCCTGGGCTACATAGTGAGTTCAAGGCCAGCCTGAACTACATAGTGAGACCCTGTCTCAAAAAGCCAAAAAAAGGGGGCCGGTGAGATGGCTCAGCGGCATACGCGCCTGCCTGGCAAGCGCGAGGGTCCGAGTTCGACTCCCGGATCCCACATACGAAAAAGGGGGCCGGTGATATCGCTCAGCGGCACGGGCGCCTGCTGGCGCGCGAGGTCCTGAGGTCGACCCCCTGGTACCCACAAAAAAAAAAAAAAGAAGCCAAAAAAGGCCGGTGAGATAGCTCAGCGGCCTAAGTGCCTGCCTGGCAAGCGCGAGGTCCTGAGTTCGACTCCTGGTACCCACATACGAAAAAGGGGTCGGTGATAACACTCAAGGGCATGGGCGCCTGCTGGCACGTGAGGTCCTGAGTTTGACCCCTAGTACCCACACACACACAAAAAAGTACTGGTCTTAGAATATTTGAAAATTACATCAAGTAGAAGAAAGATTTACTAATCACAAAGGCCAGCTTTTCCCTCTAAACAAATTACGAACTTCCAACAGCATATGTGACTTCCAAGAGCATATGTGAATATTATAGATGACTTGGAAAGACAGACCTGCAAAGCAGGTTCCTGTGTATTTTGAGCAGTAACAAGAAAGGAAATTACAGAAAGAGCTGTGAAAGTATGAGATTCTCCCCTCCCTGGTGGAAAAAGGGAAGGAGAAAGAACGAGGTTAGGGAGAGTTTTGCAGGGATACCATGGATAATTGAGAAGAAAAGGCCAGATGGCCCTTTGGTTTGGTGGTGGTGCACGGATCAAACCCAGGTGCTCTAAATTATTTGAAAAACTTACTATTTAACCAAATGGTCCAGTAATTAGCTAAGTACATCAGATAGGTCCAATCTCCTTCAAAACTGGTTTCTGCGTTAGGTCTAGTGGCGCTCACCCGTAATCCCAGCACCCTGGGAGGCTGAGGCAGGTGGCTCGGAAGCCCAGCCTGGGCAACTCAGCAATTTAGAATCAAAATCAAAATCGAAAGGGCTGGGGGAAACTGAGTTTCTGTCGGAGATGCAAAGGAAGGCTGGCAGCCATCAAACCAACGGCAGGCACGCGAGGCAGCCGCTTCACAGTTGTAAATGCCCCCCGGCCGCCCTCCTAGGCGCGGCCTGTGCTGTGCGCGGGGCGGCGCCGCGCCGGGCGGCCGCGGGAGCGCGCAGAGCGGGGCGCGGGGTCGCCGGAGCCGCCGCCCACGGGCAGGGCTGAACCCGAAGCGCGCGGACCGGCTGGGGGCTCCGACCTGCGGGGGATCACGGTGCCCGCGTGGAACCAGCTTGCTTGCTTGCTTTCCTTCTTTTTTTCTTCCTTCCTTTTCCTGTCTTACCCCCTTCTCTTCTTCCTCCCCCTCCTTTTCTTCCTCTGTTCTTCTTTTCTCTTTTCCCCTCCCCTCCTCTCCTCTTTTTTCTTTTCAGATTGAACCCAGGGCCTTCACACTGAGCCACATCCCCAGCTCCTTTGAGACAGGGTCTTCCTAAGTCACTAAAGTTGCCCAGGCTGGGCTTGAGTGCCTCCTGCCTCAGCCTTCCAGAGTGCTGGAATTACAGGCGTGTCCAGCTTCTGGAACCTTTCATGCAATACACAGCGCCTCTCTGGCACACAGGCTGCCCAGCTCCGAGCAAACTGCCCAAAGCAGCCTGCGCAATCCTTTGTCCGGTCGGAGGGGTGAGTTTGAAATAACACTAGAAATTTACGACCGTCTCCTACTTTTCCAATTCTGAATTTGCTAGAAACGTTTTCCGTCGCTCAGGGTTGTGCCGCTGCTTCTCTTTGGTGACAAAGGAAAAGGCTTTATTCAAAGCCATCCGCAAAGGCGATGGAGGGGCCTCTGGTTGCCTCAGATCGCCATCTCCTGTGTTCAGGCCTCAAGGACTTTCAGAGCGAGAAGCAAGGGGCGCGGCACATCAGGCCACAGGAGCACATTTCCAGGCCGCTGCGCCCCGGCCCCCAGGGTGCCTTCCCGACCTCTGGGTGCGGGTGCACATCTGTGTTCTGTCACCTGAGCTGCGAAGGGGCCTGGGTGCCCGTTGTGCCCGCAGGATGAAGTTGAGAAGCAGCCTATCTCTAAAAGACAAACCGTATGTGTGTATGTGTGAATGAGACAGGGTCCTGCTATGTAGTTCAGGGTGGCCTTGAACTCACAGCGATCCTCCTGGGTCAGCCTTCCAACTGGGATTACAGACGTGCACCATCACACCCACTTTATTTTTTGAGACTGTCTCACTAAATTGCTAAATTGCCCAAGCTGGCCTTCAATTTGCAGTCCTCCTGCCTCAGCCTCCTGAGTGGCTGGAATTACAGCCACCTACACATCAGTGAGCCCAGCTAGTGCACACAATTTCTAAGTGAAAACTCCTTCTGTTCCCAACATTTCCCCCAGTTCTGAATAGCTAGGTTTCCCTTCCTAGTGCTTCATGTGAATTCCACCATTTTTCTTAAAGAAAGTAGTTTCATATATTAATCGTTCTTTTCCTCATATACATCTTGCAAATGTGTGCCTGGTACTGTGTCCAGGTTGAGGGAGGGAGGAAAGGGTGACCCATCCTTGTTTTCAAGGAGTTGAGGGTCTAGGAAGGACTTGGATGGTCAGGAAAAATTCTTTTCAGAAGAACCCAATGAGGAAGGCTGAGCAGGGGATCTGCTGCTCAGTTTGAAGGTCAGGACGCGGGCTCCGCGAGGAGAAGCGGCAGTCTCCGCTGTACGTTCATAAAAAAAAGACCACAAACGTGGGATATGTGAAAATTAAGAGGATTTTATTGACTTTGGTATTTTCTCAGAGAAAACCATTCACATGTAAAAGTTTAACATCTGATGAGATTTCTGCACACTATTTTACACATCAATCCCTCAATTTGTGGGTGCAGATGTCATTTTTCAGTTCATCGGGACATTGACATGATTACAGTCAGGAGACTGGCACACTATATTAAAAAGGAAATCAAACAGCGAGACAAAGTACCGTATGCGGCTTTATGCCGATCGGAGCCGCAGCGTGCGCCGCCCTCCACACGCGATCACGAAGTATATGCTACGAGCTTACTGAAGCAGTAACCGGAGGATGAGGCCACAAATGATTCTTTATAAAATAAAACCTCTCTTCCGAGTACTACTTGCTTTATAGAAAAATATTACAAATAAAAATTAGTGCTATTCAAGGTGTTCATTTCAAAAATCACATGATACACAGGTTCAGGCCTCCTTCCCCCATTCACAGGGACGACCGATGCCCTACACAAGACCGAGTCACTGTTAAATGCACCTTGTCCCCTGCGGCCGGCTCGATTCCAACTGGGGAGAAAGGAGAGGGAGCGCCAGCATCTCCAGGCCCTGGGTACACTCATCACAGTTCCTCGCTGGAGAAACAGGATAAAATCTGCATTTCTTCTGGATACAAGAAATTTGTCAAAATCTGTGATTATAAAATGCATTTGCTTTTTAGAAAGAAATGGTTGATTTTTTTTGTTTCATTCAAATTTGAATCAGGACTCTCTCTTCCTGGAGGGCGGGGAGGGCAGGCTAAGAGTCTGTGGTTGGTTTGACAAATTTACGTGTCTCGGAGGCCTCTGGAGCTCTGCCCTGGTCACCGTAACACAGCTTCCTTTCTCAGGTTATGTCAACTTTCGAGAAAAGAGGTCTCCTGTAAGCTATGTACAGCCATTCATAATTCAGTGTTTCTTTTTTCACATCATATACAATTAAATTAATTTAGGACAAACACTTGCCACATACATTTACGTAGGCACATACACATTCTCTAGCTTCACTGCAGGGGCGAGGTCTTCAGCGGGATCATGATTCTGGACTCCATTTCCTGAATGAGTGGGACTGAAAACAGGAGCAGAATTACTGCGCTTGTTCCCTTCTAAACAGGTCACGGCACAGGCACATTAACGAACAGGCTGCCACGCATGCTCAGAGGACAGGCGGCTTTGAAAACAACAGACTTCAGAAACACGGAACTGATCTCGGGGCAGAAACACGAGGGTTAAGGACAGGTAAGCCAGTGTCCTGTGAGACACGGTTAAAACCAAAACCTCCTTTCTGGAGATCTGTTCAATTTGTGGCAAACTGGGAAAATCCACATTGTGAGAAAAAGGTGGTTTCTTCAAAGGATCTTTGAACTAAAGTAAATTTATATAAAACTAAGAATCCTATACAAAGATACAGATGGACAACGTCTGTTAAACTGACATTTGTTAAACTCTGGGAACTGGTAACAGCATAAGTAGGCCATAAAATCACATACAATTATGATTTTTTGAATGAAGAGACAAGATGATACCTGCTTCCTGGGTAAATGACTCATGTTCTTGATAGGGCACAGCTTAAGTGCACCTGCCCTGCAGCGTTTGACTTCTTCAGTGTCACCGGGCTGTACTTAGCCCAGCGTTTTCTTATACAAATCAAACAAACAGGATTTCGTAACACATGTACGTGCGTGCCTGTGTCTACATGCACACGTCGTGCGTGCGGAAAGTTGATTTGTCGAATTTAATTTCCATCTTACTCTTGTTTTTTGGTGCTGGGGATCAAACCCAGGGCTAAGCCACCTCCTCAGCTCCCACATTCCTCTTTTTTTTTTTTTTTTTGTGGGTACCGGGGGGTCGACCTCAGGACCTCGCGCGCCAGCAGGCGCCCGTGCCTCTGAGCGATATCACCGGCCCCTTTTTCGTATGCGGGATCCGGGAGTCGAACTCGGGCCCTCGCGCTTGCAAGGCAGGCGCTTATGCAGCTGAGCCGTCTCACCGGCCCCCCACATTCCTCTTTTTAACTGATGTTAAAAGTTATGTCTTGGGGAACAGATTTTGATGAAAAAGAGATAGCTCAGAAAAATACTTGTGTAGTATATCTTCTGAGACTACAAACGTCTACAAAAAGGCAATACTGTAAAATTTACAACATCCAAGAGCCTGAAAACAGGATCAGGCAACATTCATACTTCAAAGAATGAATATTCTTCCAAAAAAAAGTCAAGTAAAAATTAAAGAAAAACCTATCTCCCCTCTTCCCAACCTTGTAACTCACCACCCTAATAATTGGTATAGTTTAAAAAGCACACATATTAACTTAGGCTGAGAATACAGTTACGACACGAGAAGAACGAAGTGTTTTCAGGGTCACCTGTGTAATACACCAGCTCCTCCCAGCCGTGCTTGTGCCAAGCTGCGTTCCGCGTGTCTTCCCGGCTCTGCAGATCCTTGTAAGCTTAAGAAGCAGCACAGAGAGGAAGCAGGACTCAAACCAAACCCATTACCACGCCCGCCAGTCCCCCCTCTGGCTGGCCCCCTCCTCAGACCTGCTCTGGCACCGACTACTGAGCCATGAGAACTGAGAGCCCGTTGCCCTGCTTGAGGCCCGGGACAATGTGCTCTTCACACCTCGTAGTCCAGTGAGCGCCGGACAGGCTTAGACCGCAAGGGAACTTTTCAGACCAGATTGGGTGCGTTCGGTGAGCTATGGTCAGAGAGAGCAGGGGAACTTTTCTTTTTCTCGCTATGTAGTTGAGGCTGGTCTTGAATTCACTATGTAGCCCAGGCTGGTCTCGAACTCACAGTAATCTTCCTGCCTCGGCCTCCCTAGTGCTGGGACTACAGTCATAGGCCACCACGCCCGGCAAGGGAACTTTTCAAAAACATGTTGAATTCATAACCAGAACCTGTCAGGCCACTGATAACATCCCATTCACTCTTGCTGAACATGGGCTGGGGGTGTCGCAATGCAACGGTGATTCTGTTTTACAGTGTAGTGTGTGCTCAGCACGCATGAGGCCCTGGGTTTGTCCCTAGCACCTTAAAAAGTAAAGGCAAACAGAGTTTTGCTGAACACATAAAAGCCCTGCATCCATTTGGGAAAGGACTGCGTTCAGTGAAGCAGAGAACAGAGCAAGAAAGGCAAGGTCAGCCCCGCTGAGGGCTGTGGCCAGGAGGAGACCTGCGGGGCTGCCCAAAAGGTGCGATGCAGCCAGGTGGGTCCTGAAGACTAAAGGGACAGCAGTGACCCGGAAAAAGAAATGCTTAGGCAGATGGGACAAACGGTAAAAGGCGTGGCTCCACCTTGGTGTCTCGGGGCACAGCTCCAGATACCTGGCGTGGACACACAGGTCCCCATCCCTGCCCACACTGCCAGGTGAGAGCCCGCGTGGCGGCAGCCAGAGCGAAGGAGCACCCAGCCCTCCTTCAACCTTACCCACCCCGCACCGAGCGCTCCTACCATCTACACAGGCCGGGTGGGCGCTTCACAGTGTTCTCAATTAAAACGTGTTTTAGGGGCTGGGGGTGCAGCTCAGTGGTACAGTATTTACCTATTGTATGTGAGACCCTGGGTTCAATCCCTGGACTGGAAAAAACAAAATAAAAAAATGTTTTACTACTGTAAAATAGCCTTTTGGTAGCTGGTTTATTTCACTTAGTAGAATCTCCTCACGTTGCCCCATGTTAGAAAATGTAGTGACTCTGATTCCATTTTATGGCTAACGAATGTGCCCGTGTCTTCCACACCCTATTTATCCATTCTTCTCTTATGTGACTCTGGGGTCGGGACACTTTTGAACAATGGCACTGAGCATCCGGACAGGGTGTTGGGGCAACGGTTTGAAATAATAACACATACTCTGCCCTCCCTCAAATCCCTGAGGGCTAAACGACATGCAGTAAAATCTCAAAAGACAGAGAAATGTAGAACAGATTTGGTTTTAAAGCTACAACATTTGAAAACTGATGCTCATGGGGTCAAATCTCAGCTAGAAAACAGCTCTGAGAGACAGTGTTGCCACCTGGTGCCCTAGGAAGCAGGGACTGGTGGCCTCTACTACACCGTGTGGGGTGAAGTCCAAAGGGTGCAGGGCCCCAGGAGCACAATGTAAGTTACTTTTTTTTTCTTTTTTTGCCTTAACTTACCCATTCAGACCTAGGTTCCTGGCTACCCTACCATGCCGTGGCCTGCACCGTTTACGGTGCTCTGAGTACTTTTTATCATTTCCTGTCTCCACCGCTGTCCCAGCCTGCCTTCCTACTCCTGCCTGTCGGTTCCTCTGGGTCCTGAAGCCCAGCTTACCTCCCGCCCACTGACCTCCCAAGGACAAGTCAGTCTCTCTCCCCTGTGTCTCCGGAGTGGCCTCTTACCAACCACACACTGGCTGTGCCACGGTTACTCGCGTTTGCGCTGGCCTCGGTAGATCCCTCTCTCGTCTCTTTGTAAACCAACGCAACAGCACAGGCAGGGACACACTAGCCCTCGCCGTTAACTGACGGGCTCTGGCATGAGTTACGCTTTAACTTCAACTTCAACGCTGGTAACTTTTTATAAACGTGCCCGGAACGCACTGGTGGAATTACACCCAGCTACCACGGAGGCCGTTTCCGCTCCGGCAGGAAAAGCACCACCAGCCATCCGTGCGACCACCACCCTCGGAAGGGCCCTGGGGGCTCAGCGCAGGGCGGCGTTCACTGGGATGGGGCGGGCTTCCACCTAAGTCAGCCCTCGAAGGTACCAAGCGGTGCGCAACACAAGTGCGTGAGAGCGCACGCGTGGGAGCTGCCGGTCTGGCTACGGCGCCGCACCCGCCGAGCACCAGTGAGCCGGCCTGGGAGGGAACGTAGGCGACACTGTGGTGGGAGCTCTGTGCCTCCATCCTCCTCCCTCTCCTGCGGCTGCTTGCTTCACCTCTTATCCCTTTCACCGTTGCACCCTTTCATTATCTGCTCATGTACAATGGATCTATGCACCCTTCACTGTTGAACTCTTCAGTTTTATTTTTTTGGAGACAGGGTCTTGCTAGGTAGTTCAGGTTGGCTTCGAACTTGAAGTGACCCTCCTGCCTCAGCTTCCTGATGCTGGGATTACAGGTGTGCACCACCATGCCCGGCTTCTTCAGTTTTAGAAGCCACCCATCTGTGACGTTTGGATTTGCGGAAGTGTGTAAGGTTCTGACTTGAGACTTGCCCCAGTGCCTATGACAATTTAGTTAGCATGAACCCTGAAATCCTAATAACTTGCTGAGTGAGATGGCATGTGCCTGGAATCCAAGCATGCTGGGAGGCTGAAGCAGGAGACTGACAAGTTTGAGCCCAGCCCAGCAACTCAGCTAGATTCTGTCTAGAGAAAAAAAATTAAAATTAAACAAAGGCAAAACATCCATACCCCAAAGGTGATGCACCATATATAGCTGCCCGATCTGAGAGAAGAATCCTCCCACTGCTTCATTATTGTCTTGTCGAAAACGAATTGCACGGGCCCTGGAAGAGAGACAACACTCACACACTGGACGGATGGTTAGGAAGAATCAGTGGACTGCCTTCTCCAGACTCAGGGCCAGACTTCAGAATGAAGACTTTGTTTTTTTGAGATAGGGTCTCACTATATAGTTCAGACTGGCCTCAGACTCACAGCGATCCTCCTGCCTCAGCCTCCCAAGTGCTGGGATTAGGAGCATGTGCCACCACACCTGGCCTGTCTTAACAATCATCGAATTGCTATCCGATTAGCAACTGCAATCACAGGTTATTTTAATTCAGGTAAAATGTAAACACAACTGCCCACAGCTCTGCTAGTAATTCTATGTAGTAGTTCTACATAGCTAGTAGTACTGTGCTGTTCAGCACAGTATTGGATGTGGACGACTCAGAACAAAAGCAGTAATGTAAGGAGCTGCGGCTGCACCACTGGTTCCTGACATAAAGTCAGGAAAACTGGCAGGCAGGGCCCAGAAGCTTATGAGCTCACTAAACTGGAGGAGATTCTATAACCTCTCGGGCCAAATATATGGAAGAACCACAAAGGTGCAGCTTCTGGGTCACACATCATCTTTACTACAAGTGAAGCCGCCTGCTGTGTGTGTGTTTTGAGACAGGGTCTCATTATGTAGCCCAGGCTGGCCTCGAACTCACAGTGATCCTCCTGCCTCAGCCTCCCAAGTGCTGGGATTACAGGTGTGTGCCAGCACACCCGGCTGCTGCCTTTTGTTTTTTCTTTCTTAACAGAGCAAAGTTAAAGGGTACAAAAGGCACTCATACAGGCAGATGAAAGTGCTTATGTGCATTCTATATATACAACAAAAAACTGACTAAATTGGTTAAAAATGGGTGTTTTAAACTAAGATTTCCCTCTGCCGAAAGGTATTGGCTTTTTAATGTAAATACCTTCTTTCATACTTGCACTGGACATTTTATTTTTACTTTTAGTGATATAATTTGGATTCTTATAAATGTTTAAAAATGTATTTTTACAAAGGCAATTTTCATGAGTCACAGTTGAACGCAAGGGAAGCAGCAGCAGATGACGTAGGGACCCCGGAGAAGCAGGCTGGGGTCTGTCAGGAAGCCCACACGCTGGGCACCCCGGCGAATCTGTAGCAAATTGCTGGAGGTTCCTCGCATCCGGGTCCTGGCCTTGACAGCACTTGGGAAGGCTGTCACTGTCACTGTCGAATGTGGGTGGCGGGCTGCCCGTATCCACAGTGGGGACGTCCCCCTTGGCCACCCTTTCCGGTGGGAATGCAGGGACTGCCCTGTAGCATCACAGTGGCAGCCGCAGACCCAGGAGAACCCGCTGGGAGGGACGAGGCCAGGGTCCTCAAGGCCACTGAGTGACCTCTGCTCCCGCCGAGCAGGGCTCAACACCACACTGGGGACCCGGCCCAGGCTCCTGGTTCCCTCCCGGTGGGGGAGGGGTGCTTGCTGTGGTCCTGTGGGTTATCCAGAAATTATATTAAACACTTTAGCCTTTACATTTGGAACTAAGTAATCAGCATCTTCACAAAAATTACAAATCTGATTGATAAATTACTGAAATTAAGCAAATCAATTTCACATGCATTCTAACTGTGCTCAGAGGAAAACTTTATCATTGAGAGTGATAAATGTTCTGGATTATTCATTTCATTCTGAATTTTTCTAATTCAGTCATGGAAGGCAAACAAAACATACTTGCCGTGGCCTGGGAAAAATCAGAGGCGTGGACTGAGAGGAGCTCTTCATCCTATAGTTACCTATGTGTCAAATACACACTGAATGCTGAACTGCTTCACAGAAAGATAAACGAATAACCGCAATACATCCTTGTGCGTTCCCTGGTGAGTGAATTTTATTGGTAATATGTAAAAATTGAACCAGTGGATGATTCCACCCTATGAGCATAGACACTGCTACAGTTAAAGGCCAGAAACAAAAGCAGCAAAACATAAACAAAAATCCCTTGATAAGCTGGGTCTGTAAGAGCAGAATCTAATCAAGTATGTATTTCTCAGTTTTCAAATCAACAGAAATGGTTACTTGTTTCACAGACATCCTTATTTAATGACTATTTGGATTTATGACGCATCGTTTTTGGGTACAATTCTGTTCATCTTGTTGATAGAGCCCCAGTGTCTTTTTTTTTTTGTACACAACACCTTGTTTATACAGTACTGTAATTTTTGCTGATGATACCCTAGGGCACGGTAGTTTTATGTTCTGTCATACATTACAGTACTGCATGTAAGGGTTATGTAAGTGAAAGCAAAATCATTAAGTTGCAGTTTCCTTTATTCTGAATATTGTACATACTATCTGCAATTCTTCATTTAGTCACCGATTCATTTAGCAGCCTAGTTGCAGGAATGTAACTCTGTCATTAAATGAGGACCGTGTGTACTTCGCTTTTGATGATCCAAGAAGAAAAGAGTCATTAGAAATAAAGATCATAGAACCATCTGTTCGAACTGGAGAGAGAGCTTAGAAATTACTAAATGCAAAGCAAGATATTTCATAATCGAAAAAGAACAGATGTAAGCTGAAAGGAAGTCCAAGTCACAAATTCTCATTTCAAGAAAGAAAGGAAGGGGCAGAGCAGTCAAGAGATTTCCACCCAAAGCTTTGCCTAGCAGCAGCCAGCCTCCTCCTCGGTGGGAAAATGATGTCAAAAATGCTGGCTTAGGAAAGAGAAGCAGTGAGTTTCCAAGGAAAACTGAGTTAACTCAAAAGACATACAGTATATAGAGATTCCCTCCCAAGAATAAATAAAACAGACGACAAATTAAGGGGTAAATGTATTTATCTAAGATTTCAAGGAAAAAAATGGTCAAGATCTTTTGTTGAATTAGATATACTTTTGTGTTGACTTCAACTTTTTTTTAGGAAACTATTCTAACATCTCAAAATTAAAAATACTTTTGACTACAAAGAAATACCATAGTATAGAAAGTTTCGAGACAAGAGAAAAGAACACCAACAATTTAACTACCATAAAGCTTTCAACATCATGTCACAATGGTGAAAGCTGCATTTTTGTTGTTAACGGCAATGGTGCTTCCTGTGTTTCCCCACTAAATTTAACATGGTACCCACGGACAGGGAATGTTCATATTGTTAAAATGGTCACACAGTGAAGGCAATCTACAGACCCAATGCAATCCCATGAAAACACCAACGACATTTTCCACAGAACTAGAAAACTAATCCTAACATTAAAGCAACAGAATAGATTACCCAGAAATAAAACCATGCAGCTACGGCCATCCGATTCTTGCTTTTATTTCCTTAACCACTAGAATCCTATTCAAAAAGTCATTGCCCAGTACCAAAATCTTAAAGTGTTTTCCTTACGTTTTTCTGTAGTAATTTCAGTTTCAGGCCTTATATTAAGATCTTGACCCTCTGTGAAATGATTACTGTATAAAGTGGCAAAAAAAAAAAAAAAAAAAGATCTAGCCAGAAGTGCTGGGGCACACCTATAATCCTAGCACTCAGGAGGCTGAGGCAGGAGGATTGCTGTGAGTTTGAAGCCTGGACTACAAAGTGAGATCCTGTCTCAAAAAACCAACAAAGAAGGCCGGTGAGATGGCTCAGTGGCTTAAGCGCCTGCCCGGCAAGCGCGAGGACCCGAGTTCAACTCCCGGATCCCACATACGAAAAAGGGGCCGGTGATATCGCTCAGCGGCACGGGCGCCTGTTGGCGCGCGAGGTCCTGAGGTCGACCCCCCGGTACCCACAAAAAAAAAAAAAAAAAAAACCAACAAAGAAAAAGAAAAAGAAAAAGCTTTGCACAGTAGGAAACCATTAACAGAGTAAGACCAGAATGAGAAAAAAGTCTTTGCCAGCAATTTATCTGACAGAAGACTAATACCCAGAATATAGAGAACTTAACAAAACAAAACAAAACACCAAAAGAACAAGTAATCCAATCAATAAATGGGCAAATGACTTCAATAGTCACTTCTCAATAAAAGTACAAATGGCCAATAGGTATATGAAAAAATGCTCAACATCTTTACCAGAGAAATTCAAAACTACATTTAGATTTCATCTTACCAGAACAGCTATTAAAAAAAAAAAGCAATCACCACCAAGAGACTCCCCAAATGCAAGAATACAGGAGAAAAAAGAAGCCTTCATAGACTGTGAGTGGGAATATAAATTAGAATAGCTTGTGGAAATCAGTATGGAGGTTCCTCAAAAAATTAAAAACGGAAACACCATATGACCCTCCCGTACTACTCCTGAAGGTACACCTGGAGGAAATGAAGTCAGCACACAGAGCTGACGCCTCGATGCTCATGCTTACTGCAGCGCTACTCACAAGAGCTGAGCAATGGAACCTACAGACCAGTGACTAAAAGATACGGTGCATACACAGCAGTGTCACTCAGCCACGAGAACACAGAAATCACGTCATCCGTAGGAAAACAGATGGGCGGAGGGCATGTGGAGTGAAATAAGCCAGACTCAGGCAAATATCGCATGTCCTCCCTAATATGTGGAATCTAAAAAGATGCCAAGAAAGCAGAAGGGAGACTATTATTAGACAAGAGGAAGGGGGAGGAAGTGTGGGGGCAGGTAATACAGAGCATGAGTAGGACCAAAACACATCACACTGAAATGCCCCCAAAACATGTGCAACTGGGAGGGAGGGCGGGGTGACGGGACAGATGATGAAAATGCTTATGTGCATATAAAAAAGTAAATACTTTATTTCCCCTAGTTTGTAGAATAATCCACCTACATAGTAAACTCTCTTCTCCTCACTTCAATTATTTAAAAATCCTCTATTCTTAATTTCTTTTCTTTTTTTTTTTGTGGGTACTAGGGGTCGACCTCAGGACCTCACGCGCCAGCAGGCGCCTGTGCCACTGAGCGATATCGCCGGCCCTTTTTTCGTATGTGGGTTCCGGGAGTCGAACTCAGGACCTCGTGCTTGCCAGGCAGGCGCTTATGCCGCTGAGCCATCTCACCAGCCCCTCTATTCTTAATTTCTGAAGTAGTTTTTATTAGGAAGTAGGGTCTCTAAAACTGGAGTCAGATCTTACCAATTGCCTTCTGAACATGTGCTAAAATGATTTCAATTTTTAACATTATGAAATAACATTCTAATCCCTCATTTTTATTTTTTTGTTTTGTTTCGTTTGAGACAGGGTCTTGCTACGCAGTTCAGGCTGGCCTTGAACTTGCTTATGTAGCCTAGGCTGGCCTCAAACTCATGACAATCTTTCTGCCTCAGCCTCCCAAGTGCTAGGATTACAGGTGTGCGCCACCACGCCCGGCTTCTAATCCTTTTTTTTTTTTTTTTTGTGGGTACCGGGGTCGACTTCAGGACCTCGCGCGCCAACAGGCTGAGCAATATCACCGGCCCTTTCTTCATATGTGGGATCCGGGAGTTGAACTCGAGCCCTTGCACTTGCCAGGCAGGCGCTTACGCTGCTGAGCCATCTCACCTGCCCATCTAATCCCTTATTCTTAAAACATTAATACTTCATGTTTTGCTATATTTGGCTTGGTGCTTCTCATAAAAGAAATTAACACTGGGGCCGGGGATATAGCCCACCAGCACAGCGCCTACCTGGCAAATGCAAGGTTGTGAGTTCAATTCCTGTTACAAAAAAAAAAAACCAGAACACTGCAGACAGGAAGCGTCCTTTGTGTTCGTCGTCATCTCTACCCACCTCCCTCCTCCTCCAGTGCTGATGCTGGTGTGTGGCCCTCCGTCTGTTTTCACATTTCTAATTTGTACCCTTGAGCAGTAGTACTCTTGCTGTATTTTTAAAGACTTATATAGCTGGGCGTGGTGCTGCACGCCTATAATCCCAGCACTCTGAAAGCCTGAGGCAGGAGGACTGCAAATTCCAGCCCAGCTGGGCAGTTAATTTAACAAGGCCCTGCCTCAAAATAAAATGTAAAAAAGAGCTTGTGAGGCAGCTCTATGAGAAGGCCCTAGGTTCAACCCCCTATACTACACAAAAAGAAAGATTTACAGAGAAGACATCATATTTACATATTCTTTTGTAGCTCTTGCTCCTCAGCGTGTTCTCAAAATTTATCCATGCTATCAGTTACAGATCTGCTTTATTTAAACCATTTTCTAAGATTTCAGTGGATGAATATAGTATAATTATAATCTATTTCTTTAAGGCATTTAGGTTTACAACTAGAGCAATTACAACTGATGCAGCTCTTATGCAACCGCTAGTTTCCATCACCTCTTTATTCCTCAGCATTTCTGACCACCTAGGATGTCCGGCCGCAAACACAGCGTAGACCTGCACCGAGGCCTCTGGTGGTGTGAGGGGCGCAGACTGTCCGCCTCTGAGAGCGCTGTCAACCTCTTCCAGCCTTGATTGTATTACATGAATCCATTTCTTCATCGAGAATCATCCTTGGATGTGAGGTTTAAACTCTTTAAGTGAGGCATGTCATTAGCAGATTTCTTGGACTGTATTTTACAAACCATGAAATCCCCTGAAGTTTACGGTTCTGGGTTTTAGTGAATGTACAGGCTCGTGCTGACCGCCCTCCGACCGTGCTAAAGGAGCCCTCGGACGCATCTGCAGTCATCCCCGATTCCATCCCCGCGCTGGAACCCACTGTCTACGTCTGTGTACAGCTGCTTCTCCTGGACATTTCATAAACACGGAACTGTGCAACGTACGCTCCTCTGGCTCACGTCGTTCACACGGCGAGCTTCTCACGTCATCCACGTCGCAGCCCGCATCGGGCCACTCCTCTTCCTCACGGAGCGCATCGCACCGTGCGGACGCAGCCGTTTCTCCTCTGCTCGCGGCACGTGGGCTGCTCCCATTCTGGGCCAGCACGAAGCACGCCGCTAAGAGCATGTGTGTGTCAGTGTGTGGATGTACGCTCTCACTGCTTTTGCGTGTATTCCCGGAAACAGAACTGCTGGGTCAGATTTGAAGAACCGCTGGACCGTTTTCCCAAGAGGTTGTGTCAACTTATACTCGCATCAGCAATACACGAAGGCTACCGTGGCCACATACGGACTCTCTCTTCTTAGTTACAGCCACCCCGTGGCTGTGAGGAGTTTCACTAGTTTTACTTGGTATTTCCATAATGGCTAAAGATACTGAGCATTTTTTCACATACTTATTAGGTATTCATATATCTTCTCTGGAGAAATGTCTATTCAAATCCTTTGCCCATTTATTTTTTTTTAGACAGGGTCTATGTAGTACAGGCTTTCCTTGAACTATGTAGCCCAGGGTGGCCTTGAACTTGCAGTGATCCTCCTGCCTCAGCCTCTCAAGTGCTGGGATTACAGGTATGTGCCACTATACCTGGCTTCCTTTGCCCATTTAAAAAAAATGTCTTGGGGGATGTAGCTCAGTGGTAAAGCACTGCCTACTCGTCATGTGTGAGGGCTTGGTTCAGTTTCCAGCACCTCCCTCCCAAAGTTTTAAAATTTATTTTAAAAATTTTATTTACTTTTTATTGTGGTAAAAAAGCTGTCGTTAAATTTACCATCTTAACCAACTTCAAATCAATTTTAAATGTATTGTTCAGTAGTGTCGCATATATTCACCCTGCTACATAACAGATGTTCAGAACTTGGTCACTTTGCAAAACTGAAACGCTATTCCCACTGCTCCCCCCAGCCCCTGGCAACCACCTGCTCCCCTGCTTCCCCGATTCCGACCCTCTGGCCGTAGCTCCGGAGTGGAGTCACACACTGCTGTCCTGTGACTGGCTTATTCCACTTCACACAACGACCCCAAGGCTCAGCCCTTACGTACTAGGTAACAGGACTGGTTTTCTCCTGAATAGAACCTCCTCCTTTACGAGGACGCACAGTATTCTTTGTCCGTATCCACTCGCCTGCTGATGGTCACAAGGATCGCTTACAACTCTCGACTACTGGGAGTAACTCTGTGAAGAACATGGGCGGCTAGTAACCGTGAGTCCCTGCACTGACCTCCTGTGTCAGCCACCCTGAAGGGGCCTCCTAGATCTTCACGTCATTCTACTGAATTCTTCGGAGGAGCCTCCACATCGTTTCCATGAAGGCTGTAACATTTCGCATTCCCAAACCCAATGAAAAGGGTTCTAATTTTTCTACATCCTCGCTAACACTTTGCTTACAGCTTATATTTACCTTAATTTTTAAAATGATGTCCTTTTTGTTTGTTTTTGAGACAGTCTCTGTATGTAGTGCAGGCTGGCCTTGAACTCACCACATAGCCCATGCTGGCCCTGAACTCATGGTGATCCTCCTGCCTCAGCCTCCTGAGTACTGGGAATACAGGTGTGTGACACCAAGCCTGGCTAAAATGATGTCCCTTAAAGTACAACTTTTTAAATTTTGATGAATTCTAATTTAGCAATTCTTTTCCTTTTGTGGACTGTGTTTCTATATTATATCCAACACCTCTTTGCCTAACTCAGTCACAAAGATTTTCCTCTAAAAGTTGCATAATTCAGTTCTATATTTAAGGGCTATGAGCCCCCCTCCGCCTTTTTTTTAGTTAATTTCCCCACTGAATTACCTTGGTATATCTGTCAAAAAACAACTGCTCATAAATATAATGGCTTATTTCTGGTCTTTTAATTCTATTCCATTTATCTGTATGCCCATCTTTACACCAGGACTATCTCACTATCTCTCTTTCTTTGAATGTCTTTTTTTTTTTTTTAATGTGGGTACCAGGAGTCAAACTCAGGACCTCGTGCTTGCCAGCAGGCGCTTGTGCCACTGAGCAATATCACCGGCTCCTCTGAGTGTCTTTTTGAGACAGGGTATCGCTACACAGTTCAGGCTGGCCTTGAATTCACCATGTAGCCTGGACTGGCCTTGAACTCATGGATCCTCCTGCCTCAGTCTTCTGAGTGCTGGAATTACAGATGTGTACCACCACACCCAGCAGGAAAATTTTCATAATAAAAACATTAAACAAGGTGGCAGTCTAGCCTGGGCATGGGGGTGAGTTCCTTAGTCCCAGCTACCCAGGAGCTGGAAGCATCACACTTGGGCCAGGAGGATGAGACCAATGCAGGTGCCACAGCCAGACCTCCCAGCCCAATGTCAGGTCGTGGCCTTATTCTCAGAGATTTTTAAAATTAACACTGTGCCTTAAAATAATCTGTTAAGACTTACAAACTCAACATAGATAATATACTCACCAGTAATTGCCCCATTCAATCATGGTTCCTGGCTGCAAAGAGATTTAGATTTAGATTCGTTAGTTTGTCTGTGATAAAATATAGAAACGGAAATAAAAAGATGATAATATGCTGTCTTCCTGTCTCGTAATGTGAGTAACACTTCATGGCTTCATACAAGAAGACAATAGATACATAATGGTAAGAGTTTTTTGTTTTTTTTTAATATGTGGGTACCAGGAGTCAAACTCAGGACCTCACGCTTGCCAGGCAGGTGCTTACGCCGCTGAGCTATATCACCGGCCCATGGTAAGAGTTTTTAATCCATTTATGGTTATCAAAGCCATGGCAGGCCAGGGGTGGTCATTCATGCCTATAATCCCAAGACAATGGGAGGCTGAGGCAGGAAGATTGCAAGTTTGAGCCCAGCATGGGCAATTTAGTGACTTAGCGAGATCCTGTCTCAAAGAAAAGGGTTGAGGATGTAGCTCAATGCAAAGGTCTGGGTTCAACCCTCCCTGCACACCCCAAAAAACCCCAAACCATATTTAGGTTCATCCTTCAGACGCAGCGAAGGCCATCACTTCATCTTGTGCCCTTACAAAAGTGATTCCCACAGCCTACTGAGCATATTAATGATGCTGTTGTTCAACTGTCACATTTATGAGTGGCTCTGATCCAACCGTAGTGGGTCCTATAAACTGTGCCTAGTCCTACATGGAAGTCTTTCTTCTTAAAAATGTAATTTAGAAAAAAATGAATAATAAACCTATGTAAGATCATAACGACAAAAGAGCTTAGCAAAGACAAGGAACCAGGGAAAAAGGAAATGAAGGGAGAACCGAAGAGGGAGGAAACGAGTCAAATCTGAGTGTACTGCTAAGCGTACGAAGCCGACTGTACCCTCGAGCTCCGCTGTCGGCGTGAGACAGCGCCTGCGCTTCGTCACAGAACACGGGGACACCGGTCACATGCGTTCAGTACTTACTCGGAGCTGGTAAGACCTGAGTTCATAGATATTAGGTCCCGGGCGGGGGAGAGGCTCATTCCAGAAACTGAACTCCAGAAGCAGCTGATTCTTCCTGGAGAGAAGCATGTTGCTTCTTGCCTTACGGAAATTTGCAAATTCCTTTCGGTGAAAAAAAAAAATGGGCGTATGAAATCTTCTAGTACTTACATAAACGTACTTCAGTAACAATTACGTTCCCACAGAATGCGATTATAAATAGGGTAATTAGCATGACCCGCCTGGCCTGCGACAATCCCAGTTTCTATCTGTTGAAGTGGGGTAGTGACTTATATCTCCCTTTCACTCTCCACTGTCCAGGTTGGTTTGTTGGTTTATTTTTTTTTAAGACAGGGTCTCACTCTGTAATTCAGGCTGGCCTTGAATTATGTAGCCCAGGCTGGCCTCAAACTCGCAGTGATCCTCCTGCCTCAGCCTCCTGAGCACTAGGATTATAGGCGTGCACCACCACGCCTGGCTACTGTCCAGGTTTAGATGACAAATTGCATGGTTATCCTAAATATTTAAATAATAAGGTAACCAAAATTAGTTTTCTCTATTTTTGGATTTCCCTAGAATATACATGGAAGTAATGTGATGACTACAAACAGCAGATAACTCAAAAAGTATTTATATTGGTCTGGGAACCTACAGAGAAGATTTCCTTTTGTAATGCTGTCTGGCAGTTACGATTCCCTCCACTAGCTGGGCACTGCAGCACACAGCTTAGTCCCAGCACTCTGGGAGGCTGAGGTGGGGGATCACAAGTTCAAGCCCAGCTTAGGCAATTCAGCAAGACTTTGTCTCAAAAACAAACAAATAAATAAAAGGAGGCAGCACTGTGGAGACAGCTCAGTGTGAAGGCCCTGGGTTCAATCACCAGCACAGCAGGAAACAAAACTACCAACATGCACCTATCACGAAAAGGTGGGGTAGGTAGGACAGCAAAGTCAGGCCAGGATAAAGAACAAGTGTGTGACCAACAGCTCCTGAAGTAGACATGCACGGCATCAGGCAATCCAGGCTAACTGTGTCCACCATGCTGATTTTCCAGTTTCGAAGTACAACTGACTTTTACAGCAAGAATTGCCATTTTAATAGTATTACAATGGTTAGTTCATGTTTAAACAGAATACGAGAGTCCAAATGATAATATTTCTATGACAGAAACTGAAGAGTTTGCTAACAGGAACTGATGACAAAAAAGTCATTTAACTCTGGACTAATATCTCCCGTATCTATGGTAAGTACTGTACATAGTTTTTCAGAATCATTACCTGATTTCTTCTGAGTTTATTCATGACCTCCATGAGGGCTGGATAGCCTCCCTCATACCTCCAGAGGTGGACTGAAATGCATTTTAAAAGACAGTAGACATTTAGAGATTCATGACACTCTTATCTTACAGGTATGATGCTAACAGAGTACAAAACTGCCATGTGCCATGTATTGGCTTACGTTTTAAAGTTCACATAACAGATTCAAACATAGAAATCACTTAAAAAGTGGGCTTTGGAGGGCTGGTGAGATAGCTTAGCGGCATAAGCGCCTGCCTGGCAAGTGCGAGGTCCTGAGTTCGACTCCCGGTACCCACATACGAAAAAAGGGCTGGTGATGTCGCTCAGTGGCACGGGCGCCTGCTGGCACGTGAGGTCCTAAGGTCGACCCCCAGTACCCACAAAAAAAAAAAAGAAGGCTTTGGAGTGAATTATTGAAGAAACTACTTTAACCATAAAATGGCTGAGATATGGACAGCTTTGATTACAAAGACAAACGTTAATTAGAAAATCATTTAAGCGATTACGAAAATGCCTAAGGAAGAAGCATTTGTTCCAAAGACTTCTGCTTCCTACCAGCTTGATCCTGCTCGCCATACCACGTGTTCCAAGTCCCCACCAAAGCACAAGGGTAATGTTTATCTTCATGGATCCTTGGTAACACCTCTTGACTTAAAGAGAAGAAACAGTAACACTAATTAAACAAGCAACGAAACCTACCAGCAGACAACACATAAGCAGTGGTACCAGGAGGAAGAGCCTCCCCTCCCCGTGGCGACTCCCCTCGGGACGTACTCATGATTAAATGAGGTGCAGAACCAAGCTTCAGGCTGAATTCTGCTGTAATCTAACACTTCGCTCATCAGAAACTCTGGCTCTAACCTCGACCATCTAGAAGAGCTGTAAGCAACTCGAGTGTAAAAATGATGAAGAAAGAGCCAAAGGTCCCAAGATTGCAGGAGCTGTGGGTCTACGATTTCCATTTCGGGAGAAAAAAATTTAAAAAGTTTTTTAAAAAAGAAAAAGGATAATTACTTAGAAATGTGATGCTTATAAAAGCTAAGTTCTGCTGATTCTGAAGATAAAAAGAAAGAGACACAGGAATAGTAGGAAAGAGCATGGATGAAGGAAGAAAGGGAAGAAAATAATGCTGGACACGGCAGCCAACGGAAGGCACAGCAGCAGGCTGAGGTAACAGGAACGGAGGACAAGGAGGCCTTAAGGAGGGAGAAGACGGGGCCAGGACAGCAGTGTGTGGAAGCACCCCAACCTCCGGGAGTCCCAAGGGTGTCAGTGTGACTCGGGCCACATGGAAGACTCAACAAAGACGCGCGGGAAGGAAAAGTTAGGTTCTATGCAATTCAACCGGCTGAGTGACTCCAGAGAACTACGTGGTCCTCGAACACACAGCCGCGCCACTGCCCGCGGCCGCACAGGGGCAGAGGCACAGCCGCGGCCGGGCAGTGCATCAGCGCGGCGGGGGCGCTCCGGCGCTGAGCTCTGTGGACGCTTAGTCATGGTCTAGGTTCTAACGTTCAGGGGCAGGGAAGAGGCGTGACTGCTTTGTATCAGAGCTGTACGAGTTTTAAAAAGAAAAACTGCACTGAAAATACAGCATCTATTCAACAATGGATTCCAAAAAAGTTACGAAGGTCAGAAATGGAACCTGCTCAAATGATCTGCAGACAACGCATCGTATCAGACTGGAGACCACCACTAGACGCTGGGGTACCATGACCAGGCACCTACGAAGAGGTGACGAGCGACACTCTGAACAGCCTAGGTCTAACTGAAAACCCATACTTTTTATAACTATGTCTGTTTTTGCTTTTTTTTGGTATCAGGAATCGAACTCAGGACCTCACGCTTGCCAGACAGGCATTTATGCTGCTGAGCTATATCCCCGGCCCCCCATGTCTTTTTCTCTTTTTTTTTTTTTTTTTTTGTGGGTACCGGGGGGTCGACCTCAGGACCTCGCGCGCCAGTAGGCGCCCGTGCCGCTGAGCGATATCACCGGCCCCTTTTTCGTATGTGGGTTCCGGGAGTCGAACTCGGGCCCTCGCGCTTTTTCTGAAGGGTGCTGTTTACTTTTAAAATTAAGATCCGATATAGCTCAGCGGCATAAGCGCTGCCTGGCAAGCGCGAGGTCCTGAGTTCAACTCCCGGAACCCACATTAAAAAAAAAAAAAAAAAATCCGATATTAAATGTATGCCCCCTGCAAAACCCAGGAGTGTTCAGAAATGATGGGGACTGATGAAAATCAGGGGTGGGGAAAGATGGATTCTGTTAGGAAGATGAAAATGGGTTTCTTTTTGGCCACATGACATGAGCAGGAAGTAAACAGCTCTGAATTAGAGCAAACACAGAAGACATCAGTACACATGGCCTCGCTGGGGCCCACAAAGGCACTGGGAGCCTGACAGTGGGGCCCTGGTTTGTCACCAAGACCAAAGTCATGTGTGGAGCTGGGGTCAATCCCAGCCAATCCTCTTCGCTGGGGGCCCCAAACGTGCTCCTTCCAGCCCTGGCCTTACCTGAAAGGAGGTTGTAAGGCAGGCAGTACTTGTACCCAGAACTCGATGGGCTGGGCAGAATCTCATTATAGGGGTCCCTAAAAACCAAGAGGAGTTCAGTCTTTATGTTCTGGAAACAGAGCTGCTGAAAGTTTCAGAGAAAAAAGAAAACCTGATAGGGATAAGTCAACCTGATATGCTTTTGGGTAATGGGTTCCAGGATGGGGTGGGGTTATAGGTACAAGAAAAGAGCTGGAAAGGAGGGTAGGTTGGAGGTGGGGCTTGACAGGCTTGGAGAGGGAGACAGAGAGAGAAACAGGCAAAGAGAATCCAAATACTGCACATGTCAGATGAAGACTGTCCAACCCGTAGTGACCAGCTAACCGTGAAGAACCAAGGAAAGGGTTAAGTAACACAGTAATACAGACAGGAAGTGGACAGAGCAAGGTTCTACATGTTGAATTTAGAGTGAGAACAGAACATCCAAATACAAATATGGATACCCAGAAATCTGAGATGGGAGATGAAATGATAAAAACAAGTCAAAAAAAATAACCCAGAGAAGCATTAGCATAGAGAAAACTCTCATTTCCTGAGAAAAGACTAAGAAATAAATATCTGCTTTGTTTTAGGTCTTTTCTTTAAATTTTTTTTTTTGGAGACAGGATCCATTATGTAGCTCAGGCCAGCCCTGAACTCACTATGTAGCCAACCAAGGCTGGCCTCAGATTTGAAGTGATCCTCCTGCCTCAGCCTCCCAAGTGCTGGGATTACAGGCATGTGCTACCACACCCAGCTTGTTTTAGGTCATTTTTAAATAAAGTAAAATATGCCAAGATAAGAAATTCTAGCCAAATGTTACATTTAACAAAAACACCTCCAACAATAAAGCAATAAAACAAGAAAAGGTTTTAACTCGTGAAATTTTACTGACTCTACAGACAGAATCATTTACTTTCTCATGAAAATACAGTAAAGATTAAAAAATAATTTCATTATATTTGCTCACAGCTGATCATTAAAATACTATTTTGCTAACTCAATTAAGAACCGATGAGTTAAATTCTCTCTTTAGTCTTGAATTTACAAATTTTATCAGAGGGAATCTCGTATCATATGACAACTGCCTCAAGGGACTGGGGTTCTGGAGAAGGGAAGACTTAAGAAGGAAAGACAGCTACACCCAAATACACACCAGACTTCTGTGTTTTGCTTAGGAGGGAAACAGAACAAACGAAGTCAGAGAAATATGAATTCTAATTCCTGACACACTGAACTGTTCAGACGGGACTCATGTAAGCACAGGCAGGCAGGGGGGTCTGCAGGAAAGACTCAAGCACCTAGCAAGCACGTGGGTTAGGGGGCTTTGCACGGTTCTCTCCGACCCTGAGAGCCCAGGGACATTCTAAGGTTTGATAGACTGGCTGATAATTTAGCTGTGTGAGTACTTAAAACAAAAATGGCATTGGCAATCCCACACAGAGGCTCAGTTTAAAAGCCTCTGAACATTCAGCTTGAAGGAGATAAAATATCTGAGTCTTTGCTATCAAGTGGGATTTAAAAATAAAAAAGTTTAAGTCACTGACTCCCCAAGGAAAAGACAGTTTGGCATACACACCAAATTTTGTTGTATTCTTCAAGGCATTCCGGTTTAACATTGTGAACTGAAACGAAAGAAAATTCGACACTAAACTTATGAACGAACCAACAAAAGTCAACCAGGAAGGTAGCAAACTTGTTACTCACACTGTAATTTGTACAGACTGCTCGTTTCCTTTTTGGCTAGGAGATTGGAGTGAGCGTCTTTTCTTGGATCAACTTTCCTGACAAACAAGGATTTTAACCAGCTGTCTTCCCGAGGTCTGTTACTGGAAGACGTCAGTCCCCTACGGAAGAGCAAATACGATAACGTGCGTCTCATCAGGAGTGCAGAGACTTCAGTGTCTCTAAGCAGCGTCGCAGATACACTGCTTTCATAAACCCATCGATCGACTCAGCAAGCACACGCTGACCACTTATTCCAGACAGTGAGCATGGACTCCATGGCTTTGTGATGGGCCAGGCCGCCCTCTAAACGGCAGGAGCAGGGAAAAGTGTGCAGCGACCTGTGGCGCCCCTAAGAGTTCCCATGTTTATCTCAGCAATTTGCACTGATTTGGACATTTCTATGCCCAAAGCACAGAAAAAATATACGTGGACTAGACAATCAGATTTTAGAGACAGAAGGTAGGGTGCTAGCCGCTGGGAGCTGAAGAAAGGAGAGAATGGGGAGTTACTATTTAGCAGATAGTTTCAGTTTGGGAAGAGGAAAAACTACTAAACATGGATGGTGGTGATGACTGTGCAACAATATGAATATACTTAATGTCACTGAACTGTATACTTAGAAAGGATTAAAAGCATGAAATTTGTGTTATGTACTTCTCTTTGAGACAGGGTCTTGCTATGTAATTCCGATTGGCCTTCAACTCATTATGTAACCCAAGGTGGCCTCAAACATGCCGAGATCCTCCTGCCTCAGCCTCCCGAGTGCTGAGATTATAGGCATGTGCCACCACGCCCAGCTGTCATGTACATTTTCCCATGATTTAAAAAAATATTTGATTTGGAAACAGTGGTAATGGTTGTGCAACATTGTTACTGCAGCTAGTGTCAGTAAATGATACATTTAAAAGTGGTTAAAATAGAGCCAGGGATATACCTCAGCTGCAAGCTACCTGGCAAGTGCGAGACTTCAATTCCCGGAGCCAAAAAAAAAAAGGTTAAACTAGGGAATAGGGGCTGGGGAAAAAAAGCCGGGCAGGGTGGCGCATGTCTGTATTCCCAGCACTCTCAGGAGGCTGAGGTAGGAAGACTGCCTGAGTTCAAGGCCACCCTGGGCTACATAAGCAAATTCAAGGCGAGCCTGCATTACATTCTGCACTATACAGCAAGACCCTCAAAGGGGGGGAGCAGTGCTGGGATGTATATCAGCAGTGAAGCATTTGCCAGCATGTGGGAGGTCCTGGACATGATCCCCAAGTGCCCCCCAAGGATAAATTTGACTAACTTAACAATCCATACATTACCCATGGATCTTAAGGTGCATGTTTAACTCCCACACATACACTTGCTAGTGAGAATGCAAACCTGTGAAATCTGGAGGGCAGTGTGACACCATTTATATCAAAACTGAAGCTGTGACATTTGGCCCAATCACTACACTGTGGTTATATCCTGTAGGCAGCTATATTTAGATAAGTGTATAGAGCTGAATGCACAAAAACATTCTTTAGTGTCTTGTTTTCAGTTTTTCCTAACACAGGCAATTTGGATATCCATTAATACGGATTGGCTAAATAAATTAGGGAATGCCCAGAGCGGAAAATATGCAATCACTAGAAACAGTGAGAGCACTCTGTGTGCACTGACATGTTGGTGCCTCTGAGATAACTATGTGGGCAGAGCAGGCAGTGTCATACATTTACACGCGAAGCGAACTGTCAGTAGTGGTCATATCTGGGGACTGCGATTGGGCTTGGAGCAGGGGTAAAGAGTTTTGCTTTTTAATGCACTGATGCATTATGTGAAACAATTCAATACTATTTTTGTAATTAAAAATTAGTTAAAATACCTAAAAAGTGCATGTTTTGAAATCTTTCTATAGGTAACCACTGAAAACAATATTTAAGAAATTCAAACCTGGTCAAGACTCTTTCTAACCTTACATAACCATGACCCAATAACAAACTGTTTCCTTCTGTCTTCATTTCTGTTCAAACTTGTATACAGTAAACCACACTTCTTTTGCATACAGTACTGTAAGTTTTGACAAATGTATAAAATCACATAATAATCACTATGAAAAGATAGTTTCTTCAATTTCCAAAATACCTCTTTTTGTCATCAGTCCTCTCCCCAACCGCGGCAAAAACTGCTCTGTTCTCTGTCCCTACAGTTCTGCCCTTCCAGAACGTCCTATCACACAGAGTGTAGCCTTCTGAATTCATGCCCCTGCTTTCTGCCCAATCACTTCTATAATTCCTGACCACCATCTCTGGCTAGAGTAATTACAGTATCCTTTTCAGAGTTCTGATCTTTGATTGACCCCTTTTCTGCCCTTTCCTAGACAGTAATGTGCTGGAACTCCAAGAGGCCAAGACACACACTCAGCCAGTGCTTCAAAAACAAATTTGGGATGCTGACAGGCCAGTGTAAACCCATTCCTGGGGATCTCCGTAGAAACTGGATGATTTTCAAAGGCTCATTACAATCCGTATAGCAGACTTGCTTAAGGACACCGCCATTACCAGACAAATGTAGGTGGAAAAGGGAGAGAAACCTCTGAACAACTCTGGAGGAGGATCGGCAATTTAAAGAGGGACAAGAAAAACTCATCAGGGCAAATTCCCACTGCATCATGAGATGAGCATTTAGATACCACACTAGAAAATATAAATCCCTATTCTTATTCAGCTATGGTATTCTGGAAATAACAGTACTCTAAATTTCACATTGGCATCTTTTTTTTCCCCTTAAAAAAGTAACTAGCTGCTTTATTGAACAAACATTACAATTTCTTCCTCATAAGATGTTCTTTTAAGAATTCACAGAGAGCAGGTGTGCTGGTGCACGCTTGTAATCCCAGCTTTTCAGGAGGCAGAGAGGGAGGGATCACAAGTTTGAGGCCAACTGTGCTAACTTAGGGATACTCTGTCTCAAGATAAAAAATTTTAAAAGGGGAGGGGATACAGCTCAGAGTAGAGCATTTGCATAACATGTGCAAGGCCCTGGGTTCTATTTCTAGTACCATAAAAACAAACAAACCAAAAACAATTCATAGGTTATTATCTCAAATAGTTAGAAACCCAGATAAAGATTTCTGAGTGATGTGAACTTACAGATATACAAACAAAAATGCCCATATAAAATTAGTAATGTTTCTTATAGTGATCAAGAAACAAAACCTTTTGGAATCCTTCAAAGATTAAAAAGCAGCAAACTCATATTAAATAAGCAAAAATAATAAATTAGTATAATACCAGTGCAAATTTTCTTATAAAGTGGATAGGACAAAAACATACAGTCCTACATGGCATATGTAAAAGAAGGTGACAATTCTGTTCCCCCCAACTGACCGCCAAACTGCAATCTTTTCAGTGGCAGGTGTCAGGTGAATGAATCTGCTCAGTGTCAGGTGCATTTAGTTGTCTAACCCGAATCACAGAAGGATTCCATGAATTCACGGACTCCATGGAGGCAGCTATGCCAACAGCTGCCAGTGATAAGATCTGGCAAGGCCCGGGTTTTTCACTGACAGTGATGGTCACCAAGGTCAGGAGTCTGGGTGGTGCGTCAGAGGGGGAAGAGAGCAGCACATCCTACAGCACGCCAGACTTTCAACAGAACGAGCAGTATGTGCTGGCCGTGGGCATCACACTGGGTCAGACGCTGAGCTTGGGCAGCCTCGCGGGGGAACCCGTCAGTGCACACCAGGGGAAGCGCAGGTATCGTAGAAGCAGAAGTGCACAGGGCGGGAGCTCAAGGGAACGGACCGCTGCCTGCAAATGCATCTGGGGTGACTCCAGCAGAGACCTTCCCACTCCGTCCTGGAGGACAAGCAAGGCAGGTGACAAGTCCAGTCAGGGAAACATGTACAACGGGTGATCAAACTATGTGGTGAATGTTCAAATAAAAAATGCATTACACTAAAACACATTGTCATTTATACCCCTCAAAATATTCCCCCTCATTTCAAACACATCCATCCCACTTTTGGAAGCAATTCTGGAAGTCTTCTTTAGTGTCTTTATGAGGTATGGTGAATGCTGCTGCCAAGGGCCATCCAATGGAAAGGCAGGCTCGTAAAAACATGACACTGTGTCCTCACCCACCTTATTCACCAGATCTGGCACCTGTGACCTCTGGCTCTCTCCCCAAGGCAAAATGACCATGAAAAGGAAACATTTTGAATTGATTCAGGCCATGGAGGCAGCCACAGCAGCATGACAAAAGACCCTGGAGTGGTACACTTCCGGACCACAAAGTGTTCCACAAGGCAGGAAAACAGGGAGAGGGTGGATGGATGGGCAAGCCATGAGGGGAGGCAGGGTGGGGCAGGGTGGCCAGGCCCTTGCACACCATGCCCACCATGCCCACCAGCTGCTCTTCATCCTGGACAAGGTGTGATACAAGCAAGTTTTCAAAAGAGTGTAGAAAGCAGCCTGGCAGTGGTGTGGCAGACGCCAATAGTAACACAGGCAGGGTGCACGGTTCCAGGGCTCGCCAGTGTTGCGGTGGGGCAAAGGGGGCATCCAGTAAACACGCACTGGATGCATCAACGGAGGGCCCAGCGTGGGGAGCACGGCAGGAGGGAAGAAGAGAAAGAATCCACTCCTGGGGTGAGGAGCGGAACAGGTCCTGATCAGGGGTGGAGGATGGTGCTAGGGTTTGCACAGAGCAAATCGAAGAAGGAAAATACATCACAATGGGGCCGAAGTAGCAGGGCTGGCTGCATGCATCTGGTCCTCAAATATTTACTGACCATGCCCAACACGTGCCAGGCACTGGGCCAGGCTAAGGACACAAAGATGAGTAAACCCAAGCCTGCCTTCCAAGAGCTCAGTTCGCTGGTGGCGGCAGAGACAATATGGTCCCGGCCCATGGGAGACACAAGGTGGCAGCTGTGCTGGAGGCCATGGAGTCTAAGTCAGCCTGCAGGAGAAACCCAACTACGTAAAGCAGCAGCTATGCGCCGAGCTGAAGACTTGCAAGGGAGGGGCAGTTTGTCAGGTCCCCCACTGCGGGGAGATCCAGTTTTCTTCTGTCGTCTTTCCCAACCTTTAAGTAATACTGGCAAAGCTGCCACTCTCCCAGAAATATCCCCACCAGCAGCTGTCATTTAACAGTGACCTTGCTGGCTTCTCCTTCTGGTTAACCTTGAAGGGTCCCTCTCTGCTGCCCACCCTGTAAATGTTGGCCCATCTCAGGGCTCATTTCTCAGCCTCTTCCCTATCCACATTCTCTCCTCCAGCGATTTCATCCACTCCTACTGTTTTAAAAACAGTGTAACAAAACCCCCTGAGTATCTCTCTTTATGTATCCCTATCTCTACCTATATGCTGACATCTCCCACATGCTGCCCACAGCCCAGATACTTTTTCTGAAGAGTCACAGCCAGCTGCCTATCTTGTTTATCCAAATAAACATCACGCAGCCATCTCAGACTTTACAAGGTTCTGAACTGCTCTGGATCCCTCCCTTTCTCCTCTCTGAACTACTGTATTAGCAAGCTACCAGAGAGCACTGTGTACCTTCTTCACTGTTACCGTTCGAATCAACAATGTCCCCAAAGGTCTCACGTACTCCTAGGAGGGACTTTTAGAAGGTGACTGAGTTATGGGGGCGAGGCTGCAGCTGACTTGCTGTCAGGCGGTCCCGGGGTGTGATCTGGAAGGGTGCATCTCCCTCTCTCTGGTTCTTCCCTTTTCTCTGCTTCCTGGCTGCCGTGACACGAACAGCTGTCCTCTGCCCAGGTCCTTCCTCCAAGCCACTTCTGCCCAGAGCCAGCCGAGCACGCAAGGACTGAGACTACTGTAAGTGAGCCAAAATAAACCTCTCCCCCTTTAAATTGTGGGTGCCAGGTATTGTCTCGGGGACAAGGAAAGTGACTAAGACCTTCACTGCTGTTTCCCCACAGCCAACAGCGGCTGCCATATGGTGGACGCTTATATACTTACGGAACAAACGACTTAGTGGCACCAACATCCACTCGCTTGGCCATTACCCATGATTTGCTGCCCTCTCCAAAGTAAGACTGACTTTAAAAAACACAGATCACGGGGCCGGTGAGATGGCTCAGCGGCGTAAGCGTCTGCCTTGCAAGCGCGAGGGCCTGAGTTCGACTCCCGGATCCCACATACGAAAAAGGGGCCGGTGACATCGCTCAGCGGCATGGGCGCCTGCTGGCGCGCGAGGTCCTGAGGTCGACCCCCGTTACCCACAAAAAAAAAAAAAAAAAAAAAAAAACACAGATCACATCATGTCATCAGAGATTATGCTTTAAGTATCTTCCACCATTCCCAGAATAAAAATCCGAGCTATGACCGTCTGCAAGGTTGGGATTACCTGGTCCATGGTCCTTAACCCCTCTCCTTTAGCAGCCTTCCCTTCCTGCCTGTATTACAGGCTCTTAAACTTTTCCTGGCTGTCCCTGGATGTCTGACTCTCTCCCACTCAAGGTGTTCGCACATACCCTTCAGGTCTCAACTTAATGTCACTTTCTTGGCGAGGCCTTACATGAGGTCATGGAGAGTTTCCATGTGCCTGATCTGTTACGTTTATGTGCATTTTATCTTTGTCACAACTTCCTGGGGATAATGACCATGGCTCTTAAGCCCAGTTCCACAGGGCTTCAAGTACATATCACACATTCAATATTGGGTAGCATTGGTGAATTCACTAGTCTAATTGAGTCCCTGAGAATACCTACATTAAGGCTGATAGGAGGCCAGCAAGAAACAGTCGAAAAGCACAGGGGGACCTGAGAGAGGCATCAAAGAACAAAGAGGTCACAGAGAAATGAGTTCAGTATCAACAATATTTGGCCCCAGCAGGAAGTAAGGGTACTGGGTTCTCCTCGTTTCTACTATGCACATCCTGCTTCTTAAGACTGCTAGCTACTACAGCTGGGCACGGTGGCCACACCTGTTATTCCAGCATTCTAGGGGGCTGAGGCAGGAAGATGGCAGGTTCTCACAAATTTAAGACCAGTTGGGGAAATTTAGCAACTTAGGAAGACCCTACCTCAAAATAAATAAAAAAGGGATTGGGATGTATGTCATGCCCAGGGCCTGGGTTCAATCCTCAGCACTGCCAACAAAATAAAGCAAAAACAAAACCCACCTAGGATTAAATACAATACACCAGGGCAGGTGAGATGGCTCAGCGGCCTAAGCACCTGCCCTGCAAGCGCGAGGGCCCGAGTTGGACTCCCGGAACCCACATACGAAAAAAGGGCCAGTGATATCGCTCAGCGGCACGGGCGCCTGCTGGTGCACGAGGTCCTGAGGGCGACCCCCGGTACATACAAAAAAAAAAAAAAAAAAAAATACACCATACTATATTAAGTTCTCTGGCCCACAGTAATACTGGGTTCGATCCTCAGATGCACCCCACAAGAGAATTTAACAGCTCTTTTGCTCTTTTCAAGTGTCAACTACTATATATTTTTAGAGGTTCATTAACGCACCCCCCCAAAAGGCGGCATTTACACTGCCCAAAGGAAAAACAGATCTAAGGGTAAATGACGATGGGCTTTGGTTACTGAATGTGGCAACGGCAACGTGATGCATTCAGACAACTGAACCTCTACTCCAATGAGCTTAGAAGAAAAGTTTAAACCGAGCCCACGTCTCCTGAGCGCCGGGCTCTCAACGCTTCACCGTCCGCCGGCTGCTTTAACGCCTGCGCCGGAGACGGAGCGTGGTGCGAGTCTCCCTCGGCGGAGGCGCGCTGGGGACGGCGCGTTGTGCTACGTCTTCTCCACGGCCCCCCGGGAGGCGCGGGCACCAGTCCCGTCGCCGGCGGCCGGGCGCGTCCCCGCGAGGCGGCGCCGTGACCTTGACGGCCGGGCGCCGGGGACTCCGACCCGCCAGGCTCCCGCCCGCCGCGACCCGCCGCCCCGAGCGCAGTGGGCGCGCGGCGGAGCCCCGGCCCGAGCACCCGCGCCCCGCCGCGGCCCCTCCCCGGCCGTCCCGGAAAGGGCGGCGCTGCTCACCGGAGCCCGGGCAGGAGGCCGCAGGGGGCGGCCGGCCGCAGGAGGCCTCGGGCCGCGGCCGCTCCTCCGGCGCGCAGCACTCGCGCAGCCATCTTACTCCGGAGCCCCGGCTCCCCCACCCCTCGGCCGGCGCCGCCGTGACGCCGCGACCCCTCCCCCGGCCCGGCTGGGGGGCAGGCCCGGCTCAGGAGGCGGGGCCGGGCGCGGGCGGGGCCCAGCCGTGGGGGCGGGGCGGGGCGGGGCCGGGCAGCGTGGGAGGGGGATTTGGAGTGCGCGGCCCCAAGCGCCTCCTGCGCGCTCACGCAGCTAGGGCTCAGCCCGGACCCCGCGAGCGCAGGGAACGAGGCGCGGCTTCCGTGTGCAGGGCAAATCCACACGAAAGGCGGAGCACCGTGGCCAGGGGAATCTAGGCCGAGGGACCGCGGAGGGGGCAATGTAGGAGGGAGGGCTCTCCTTAAATATCTTGGATTTTGTACTTGGTGCTACCTGAATATACAGTAGTCATACCATGGTACTTGACTGCTTTGAAACTCCTTGAATCTGGTTCTCGATCCCTTTTATTGAGACAGGTTGTTCAGGCTGTCCTTCAACTCACTGTGTAGCCCAGGCTGGCTTCGAACTCGCGGCAGTCTTCCTGCTTCAGCCTCCCGAGGGCTGGGTTTACGGGAGTGCGCCACCGCGCGCGGCTTTGATGCATTTTTTGACACAAATTTTGTCCTGCTACTCGTGGTTTTTTGGGTAGTCGATGCACAAGCTAGGACTTGTCACTTGCCACCCTTTCCAACCGAATTTGTTTGGTACTCGTTGCCTCCCAGAACCAGTTAACAAGTGCATAGGTAACGCTATACAGTGGTACCTTGGTTCACGAACTCAAATTGTTCCACGATTTTGGAAAAGTTGGCCGCTGTCGTATTTGTCACCCATTGTAGAGTTTGCAGAAAAAAAACAAAATTTTGCCAAATGCTTTTATTTGCGAAATTGTTTTCAAATAAAAGCATTGGTGAACGGAGGTACCACTGTGTTACCATTTCAAAAACATAATCCTTTAGCGGGGCATGGTGGCGCATGGCTGTAAACCCAACATTCAACAGGCTGAGGCAGGAGGAGGTTCCAGCCCAATCCAGGCACTTAGCGATTTAGCAAGGCCGTGTCTCAAAATAAAAAGCAGAAAAGCACTGGGGATGTAGCTTAATGCGAAGGTCCCGGGTTCGATCCTGAGTAATGGAAAAAAATAAGAGAGAGAGAAAGTCACATGCAAGCTTTACTCCAGCCGTCTTAGCTAGGGACTACGTTGTCCTTATTCCTGCTAGCACGCGCGAGTCCCGGGTACCTGTCCTCAGGCCGGGCCAGGCTATCGGGTACAGGATGTGAAAGGACGATTAGTTCGTGCGTGTCGAGTGCTGAAGGGGACAGCATTGCATAACGGGGAGGGGGTAGCTGTGAGGAGGAGGAGATCCCAGAAAAATTCCCAGCTCAGTTTTCAGGGGGTCGATCCCCGAAAACAGGAACATTTCTGGCAGAAGAAACCACTTCAGCAAAGGCGTGGGTCTGGACGACACTGTGAAAGATGTGCTCTGTAGAAAAGTAAAGACCTCACGTATGTAAGCAGGAAAACTTCAGGGAAACCAGGTGGGAAGGCACAGGCTCCGGCCGCCAAGGACAGCGTCCCGGGGCGGCCCGCGGAGGCCGAGGGAAAACTGCCGTCCACACTGGAGCCCCGGAGGTCTCCCTGTCGGAGGGGCGGGGACGAGGACTGAGCAGTGGCCCAGGGGGTTCCGAGGCTGGTCACTGGGAGTGAGGGCGCCTCAGGGCGGAAGAGTCTGTCTAATCTCATCGCTGGGACACAACACCCAGCACGCAAAACTTAAGGGCGGAGAGGCTTATTTGGCTCAGTTTCAGTTCACACTGGGCTCAGCTCCAGGGCAGGACCGCCGGGCAGGGCCGCTCCCACGGCGGCCGGAAGCAGAGCGGGGAATGGCGGAAGGGGCGGGGAGATAGCGCTTCCAGGCCACGCCCCCAGGCGCGCCCAGGGTCCCCCTCTCAGGGTCCCATTTAACTATAAAGTCGTCCGCCGCTGACCCACTGATAATTACCGCGTCCGCGTGGTCAAGTCGCCTCCCCCAATCCCCGCCTACGAGCGTGTGAGGCTTTAGGGGGACATCTAGATATAAACAGTAAGAGCGTTACAGGAATTACCTGACTGGGGCAGAAACTGAAGATGTTAAATGACAAGAAACCATCAGGAAAGAGGTTGGGGCCAGCGGGTGCAGAAGACGGGACAACAAAGATTTCCCGACAGGGTGAGGCCTTGCCCCTTGGAGCCTGTGGGATGCAGCCAGAGGTCGAGAGGCTGAGCTGGGAGTTCCCTATTTCAACGTACACACGCTTAATACCTTGAGGTAGTGTGGACCCAAAAAGGAGGCAGAAGTGAGCTCTCACTGGACAGAAATGACTTGTCTCTGCCCTCCAGAGCAGGAGGCGGGACCTTTTCAAGTGTGCATGAGACCCCCTTTCTTCTGCATACATTTCCTCAACTTCTCCACTTTATTTCAAGACAAATACTTTCTCCTGGAATGTAAACTCGGTAGCTAGACATTTCTTTTTCCTCCAGTACTGGGATTGAACCCAAGGCCTTACACTGAATTAGATCCCCAGATCTTTTCATTTTTTTGAGACAGTGTGTTGTAGTCAGGGTTTGCAAGGAAAACAATACAGGACACATAATTTATTAGAATTATAGCGGTCACCCGAAGAGTCAAATACAAAAGAGTGCAGGAAATCTGTCCACACACTAAAGACCTGAAGAATCCAGCAGAGGGCCTGGATTCCACACCAATGTCCTGCATGAGTCCAGCTGAAGACCTAGAGCCCATGGCAATGCCCCTGGGTCCAGCTGGAGGCCCAGAGCCCACAGCAACGTCTCATGCAAGCCTGTTTCCCAGATCTGTGCTGGTAAGGCCCAAAGGTCAGTGGTGGAAGCTAGAAAGTCTGCGCCAGCAGGATGAAGGCTCTGTGCCAGCAGGCTGAGGGATCTGCACCAGAGCCAGGAAGTGTCGCTCACAGTAAGGACAAGAGGTCCCCCAGAGAACCGCAGCCATCCTCAGCGATGAGGTCCCAAGCTCCTCCGACGATGAGAACAGCCCAGCTCCTATCAGGAAAGCCAGCGCGACAAGCTCCTCAAGGAGAACCAACAGCACCACCTCTTCCTCTCCAGTTCTCCTTTTTATGTTGGCAGCATCCTCAGGTGGGCCCTCCGCACCCAGCACCATGCTGATTCAGTTCAGCTGGGTGATACAAGTTGAGCACCAGTTGTCAATCCACCACACAGTGCCTTGCTAAGTTTGCCAGTTTTGAACTTGTCATCCTGCTTCAGCCTCCTGAGTAGGGTAGCTAGACATTTCTTTGCCGCTCTTTTTATGTTTAGTGTTAGGCCAGTTATTCTGCACCCCCTCCACTATCATTTTGGTCTGAAATTTTATTAACCCAGTGCTTTTTATGGGAGAGGGGTGAGAGGGGTTTATTTCATATAAACTTAGTAACTTCCACTGACCATGCCTTCGCACATGTAAATCCCAGCACTCGGGAGGCCAGCCTGAGCTACATAGTGAGTTCAAGATCAGCCTGACCTACACACTGAGACTGTGTCTCAAAAAAAACCCCTAAATAATGAGGCAGGAGGATCGATGTGAGTTCAAGGTCAGCCTGAACTACATAGTGAAACCCTATCTCAAAGAAAAAAAATAAATATAGCAACTTCTTGAAGCATTTTTACCCAAAGATTTCTAGGAATTTTTTTTTTCAATGCTGTGCCTCTCATTTGCTAGGAAAGTAAGCTACACCCCTAGCCCAGGAAAAAATTGTTTAAATAAAAATGGTATGTACAGAGTGTATGTAAACTTTAAAAATCCTTTTTTTTTTTGGTGGGTACCGGGGGTTGACCTCAGGACCTCGCGCGCCAGCAGGCGCCCGTGCCGCTGAGCGATATCACCGGCCCTTTTTTTGTATGTGGGTTCTGGGAGTCGAACTCGGGCCCTCGCACTTGCCAGGCAGGCGCTTATGCCGCTGAGCCATCTCACCGGGCCTAAAAATCATTTTTCTTTAGCAAGGTCTTGCTGTGTAGTCCAGGGTCCTCGCTATCCTCCTGCCTCAGCCTCCTGAGCACTGGGATTACAGGCGTGTGCCACTGTGCCCTGCAGTCCTTCGAAATATTTTAGAGATGGCTTGGACTCTGTCCCAGAGCTGGTGTACAGGTGTCCTGTCATTTGCTGAGCACCTCTTGGGGAACACTTCCCCAGGTTGAGGAGTACTACACAGCCCCACCCAGTAGAGATCTAGACACTAAGAAGTTTCCCTCTCATTCACCCAGCCTGGCACCGACCCGAGTTCTACTGCAAACATCAGCGGTTCGAGCTCACCTCTAAACCAGACAGTTAGATCTTAGGACTGCTCTTTCCCTGTCCAGCCCATTCTCTACACAGCTGCTCTTCACCTCTTACTGAAATGCAAATCTAATTCTATCTTCTTTGAAAACTTGAGTCCACTATCAATTTACAGCATAGCACTTATTTCTGAGTTCCACCTGTGTTCCAGCGATTCCCCACCGGTTTTAGAATCCCTGGTTATGCTCCTCTCTCTCTGAGGACTTTACACTCTCCCTTCTGTCTAAAATGACCTTCCAGGGCAGGTGAGATGGCTCAGTGGCTTAAGCGCCTGCCTGGCGGCGCGAGGGCCCGAGTTCGACTCCCAGAACCCACATACGAAAAAAGGGCCGGTGATATCGCTCAGCGGCACGGGCACCTACCGGTGCGCGAGGTCCTGAGGTCGCCCCCCGGTACCCACACAAAAAAAAAAATAAAATAAAATAAAATGACCTTCCACATCCATTTTTTGCTAGCCTGGATACGCTTCAAGGTTCGGTTACAGCACTGGTCATCTCTCCTGGGAAGCTAATCTCTCCCCTACCAACACATGATCCTGTATGCCACAAAAGTGCCTATGCATAGCTCTCCACCCTGTGAGCTAATAACCAATGCCTGTGGGCATCACTGAAACCCTGTTTACAATATACACATTAGCTGAGGTTCAAACACACCTCAAGTCTCTCTCTATGGGCCACAAAACTGAAACATGTAGCCCTATGTTTCTTTGGTCCAAAATCTAAGTCATCACACTTTACTAATGAATAGCAACAAAACTCAGAAACCTCCAAATCGAAAGTATGAAAGTCCTACGACTTGGTGAAATGAGAGAGAAAAAAAGTAAAATTATTTCGAATGTATACTATCAAAAGTATTTACTGAATGTAGCCTTGTCTGTTTATATCAAAGGTTTTCTCCTCCCAAAATAGAGGTTCTAAGATAAATTCAAGATGCCTTTGAATGAAAATAAAGTAAGCCAATATACTTTCTAAGATAGTGAGCTCATAAAATAATGCAGATTTCTAGGCGCATTTAGTATGGTGTGAAAGTAAAGCTAAAACATGACACAAACCTTTATGAAAAATTGTAACCAGTCCTTTACTATTTCATAAATGCCATGAGAGAATGTGATAGAGTTTGTAATGAAACTTAGAAATCTTTCCCTTTGTCTCCTCCTTCCAGCCCTTCACTGTGTTGAGATGCTGAGTTCTTCCAGAGTTTTGCTGAGCTGTGCAGTTTCCGAACTGACTGGACTCTCCAGGTAGGTAGTTCCTGCACAGGGCTTTCCTGTTATTGGATCTATGACTCTGCCCACTTTGAAGACGATCTCAGCCAGTTCATGTTTCACGTGCTTTGTTCGTGGAACAGGTAAAGCTCTGAGAAGTACAATATCCCCAACAGTGCACTGCTGAAGGGCATCGTGAGCAAAGTAGGTTTTTCGCTTATTAAAATACTGTTGAGAGAAGGAGAGGAACAAATCAGTAGTTCCCAGCCCTGACCCGGCAATGCAGTATAGAATATGAAAACGTAATGGACAGAAAACAAGCCAGGACTTGGGAAAAGAAGATACTTAAGGAAACCTCTAGTACAAAAATTAGCTGCTTAATTTTTGGAAAACAGCAATGACTTTTCCCAGCATGGATCTCACCCCTGAGTTCTCTAATCCCTTCCCCACAGTATGCTTGCTCTATCAATTGCCATCTGACCCTAAACTCTTCCTCTAAACCCTAAAGGCTCCACTAGCTGTGTGAGTGCTGATTTCTTCCCACCATAAAAGGAGGCTCTAGAGAATTAACTGATACAATGTACACAAAGCTCTTAGCTCTGTGTCTGGCTCAAAGAATGGCAAAGAACCCATAGATGGTAACTAGAATCACCTTATTTTTCATAACCTTGCTGCATCTGGTTTTCCCATTTTACAGATGACAAAATCAGGCTTAAGAGGTTAAATTGTATACACAGCTGATAAACAAGAGTCAGTGCTCAAAGAAAGGCTTCTAGGAAAAGAAAAAATTTATATATATATATATACATATAATAGTTAATATAGATACACTACTAATTTCGCTTAGTTCATTGAAAAGAAAGGTTTGTGTTAATATTGTTTGGACAATTGAATGCTGATATCTTGTACCCTGAGTAACTAATTTAAACCTTGCTGTTTTTCGTAGCATGCCATTCCCTGTCACAAGTAAGTGAACTTCCGTGTACTACTCATCATAGCTGGAGTGACTGTTCTTCTAGTTCTCTGGATAAAATCTTAAGATTCAGCTCAAATATCTCCTAATCAAAGATGCTCTTCTATGTCTGAAAGTGTCCTGTACTCTGTTCCCACAGTGCTTTGCACGCAGACTAAGTAGATCAGTTATCAGATTGCCTTGAAATCAACTCTGTTCCTCAAATGCACGAACCACGTTACACTCTCAGAACAGGACAGTACCTGGCTCAGAGCAGATGCTCAACAACTCTTTACCGAAGGGGAAAGTTTTTTTTCTGCTCAGAACCTAAGTCATGTTGGTGATTTATCAGTGCCACCTGAAAACAGGTATGTTCCTCACCTTTAGTAAGTAGGGATCCAGAACAAGTCTGGTCACTCTCACTTTAGCAGTTTTTTGCATTGCTGTACCAATCACCTTCCCCACGACCCATTTGGCATGCACGGATGAACGAACTACTGACATTCTGTGGTTTTGATCACCTGAAAGAAAAAAAAAAGTTTAACTTTTGATGATTATTACTCGCCAAATGAATTTTGTCACCAAAATCGCTGAGGTTCAGAAATAGCTTGTTATCTTTCTGGAATCACCATTTCAGAGATGTTTATACGTCCCTTTTGCCTTCGGGATCCAACCTCCATCTTTATAGCTTTAACGAAGCAGCAGCATTAATCTCTTTCAGCCTTAGTTGCCCTCTCGGCACAATGGGGCTACTCACAGCAATGCTCTGAAGACTCGACCTACCAGGCGCTCAGTAATGCAAATAAACGCTGGCTGAATTCTGTCCCTAATCTCTCCCCATGCCCCAGGGCGGCCTCGCCAAGACTGCGCAGCCCGGGTACTCGCAGCGGGCAAGACCCAGGGCCGGAGACCTTCACTTGGGGCTGCTTTCAGGGTCTGATGCTACTGAGCCCATCCCGCTGTGCATGGGGAAGATTGGGGTGATTCGCAGCCCCAGCCCTCGGCAACCTTGAGGTCTGGAGATCCAACTCGCTCCAACGACTCATACGACCCTGCACCCCTGCGCCCCCGCGTCCCTGACAGTCAGACTCAGCCCTTGGGACCTCGCGCACCTCAGGGTTTTAGTGCGCAACCGCAAAACCCGCGGAGCGCCGCCGAGCGTGTGTGCGTCACGCTCACGCAGGTCCCGCCCATCGCTCCTCTTATTGGCCGCGCGTCCTCCTTGCAGTCAAAGGCGGACTCCGCCCAATCTCCCCTAAAAGAGACCTAGGTCTCAATCGCGAGCGGGGAGGGTGCTCTGCGTGTGTTTTCCCCACGTGCACTGCGACAGGAGCGCTAGGGGTTCCGGCGTTTTCCCTCTTCAGTGTCCTCTAAGGCACTTTCACTCAGGGAACATTGGAACTTTGGGTCAGTTAGATAGGAGGAATAACTTGTATGTTCTGTTGTACAGTAAGGTAGCTATGGTTGCCAACATTAATTGCGAGTGTCAAAATATCTAGTAGAGGAGATTTTAAGGACTTTTTTTTTGGTACCGGGAATAGAACTCAGGACCTCGCACTTACCAGGCAGGCGCTGCGCCACTGAGCTATATACCCAGCCATAGAGGAGATTTTGAACGTTCTCAAGCTAAATAGTAAATGAGGTGATCTATATATCATTTATCCTGATGTGATCATTAGACATAGTACACAGGCATGGAAATGCCCCTGTGCCTCATAAATATTTACAATTGTAATTTGTATTAATTAACAATTTAATAACTTTTTAATTAACTTATTTATTTATTTATTGTCTTTTTGAGACATGGTTTCACTATGCAGTTCAGGTTGGCCTTGAATTCACAGTGATCCTCCTGCCTCAGCCTCCCGAGTGCTGGGATTACAGGTGTGTGCCACCACGCCCAGCTAATAACAATTTTAAAAAGTGAGACATTTAAATAACAAATTAGGGCCGGTGAGATAGCTCAGCAGCATAAGCGCCTGCCTGGCTAAGCGCGAGGTCTTGAGTTCGACTCCTGGTACCCACATAAATAACAGTTTTAAAAATGAAACATTTAAGCTTCCAAATTCTAGGGTTGAAATAATCGTTTCTATCCTCTGGAAATCCGCCCCCCCCGGGATTGGACACCCGAGACCTTTTATACTGAGCTACATCCCCAACCCATTTTTTATATCCTGAGAGAGGGTCTTGCTAAGTACCTAAACTCCCCAGGCTGGGCTTGAACTTGTGATCTTCAGGCCTCAGTCTCCCAAAGCGCTGGGATTACAGGTGTGCCTACCACCCTACTTAGCTCTTCTGCTGCTTTTGTAGCTTTTAATATCCAGTATGATTTTTGTGTGTGTGTGTGGGTACCGAGGGGTCGACCTCAGGACCTCGCGCGCCAACAGGCACCCGTGCCACTGAGCGATATCACTGGCCCTTTTTTCGTATGTGGGTTCCAGGAGTTGAACTCGGGCCCTTGCACTTGCCAGGCAGGTGCTTACGCCGCTGAGCTATCTCACTGGCCCTCCAGTATGATTTTAGCTGTTATTTCTTAGTATATATTAGATGAAAGGAAGTTGCTTATATATTTTGTTGCTGGTTAGGAAGCAGTTAGATGGGCCATGAGCAGGCTGCCTGGTGATGTCTTCTCAGACAGAGGGAAGACTGAGGATGTGTTAGGCTCCTGCTTTGAAATTGCTGAGAGGCACAGCAAACAATAGCGTATTGGAACAGACTATTTGAGGGCCAAAATATAGGTGTGATCAATCTTTGACTATGGAGACATCTTAGCAACTGGTGAGGGAAGACTCGGAAAATAAGGATTCATCCAAACATTAATTTGTCCCACACTCATTTATTTCTTAGCAAATATTTATGGAACACTTACTGTTGGACTCTGTGCTATGTGCTGGTGGCAAAAAGATGAATAGAAGGGCACCCTGGCCCTCAAAAGGCTCACGGTTCAATAGGACAGATGATAAAGAAACAATTATAAAATGGGCACAGGTGAACACAAGCCTTGAGAAAGAGGGGTCTAACTTTGGGGAGAGAGGGGACTAGATCAGTAAGTACAGTAATTCCTCCACCCCCGGAGGCTATAGCTTTTTTGGGCCAAAAGTGCTGGCAAGGTAGTTACTACAAAGAAATACCTCAAGCTGACCTGAAGCGGGGCTGGTTGGGAGTCCAAAGAAAGAAATTTAAGTGCCAGGGTGGTTAATATTTATTAAAGGAACTTCCAGAAGGCTGAAGTTTATCTGTGGGACAGAATTCAAAAGAAATGGATAACAATCTAGGTATGGCCACAGTGAGGGTGTCAGGGAATGGTGTTTATATGAGGGTTTAAGGCTCAGGGATGGGGTCAGTTTCTTTCTGTGTTTTGGGCAACATCTAATGCCTGTATTGGTGCCTGGAAATATTCAAGGCTATGGCTTGGACTTGAGCTTGCAGGGAAGAGCCTATTGCTGGCTGGGTCACAGGGTGGTCAAGGCACTCTGTGATGTTTGGTCAGGACACAGAAAGAAAATAGGGGGACCAGAAGGACTATAGAGGAACATGGGATATAAGGAGATACTTGAGGCAGAAAGGAGGCATGTGGAGAGGTGCTGGGCTGTGAGCAAACACAGTATTGAGAGAGGTACAGACCACCATGGTGGGACAATGATGGGAGAGAAGGCCAAGATGAAAAATAAGCCCCAGGTGCAGTAAACAGTTATCCCTTGCAGCATGGCATGTTTCAACAGACGCATCACAGGACCCTGATGAAATCAAAGAAGTGGAACCTACGCATGCAATGAGAAAGTGTCACCAAGAAAAATCCTTATTATCCCTACAGCTTCACTTGCTCTTTGTCAACTTAAGATCCTCAGTTTTGGAGGCCACGCAGCTGGGCGATACATTTTGAAATTCTCAGGTTTGCTGTAGGTGACACCCCTGATTGTGGGTCATAACAGTTACTTAGGTCACATCCCAGGGACCTGCAGGCCACTTTTGCTGATTACACTGGCTCTTCGCTTGGGCCTGCAGGTGTCTGATGGGTGACTGAGATGAAATAAAAGGCTTTGCACCTCCATCTTCATGTTGTGTCTGTCCCCTTTGCTTCCATAGAGACATAGTTGATCTTTTAAAAATATTTTGTGCAAGACTGTGACAGGGTTAGCTTGCTCTAAGCCTGTTGGAGCTGGGATGTGTTTCCTCTACTCCACCCTTGTGCCTTTCAGCCACGCTAACACTAAAAGTCCTTCAGTCTGTCATAAGGCTGGGATGTCTATGCAGCATGGTGACACCAGGGGCTGTAAGAGTAAACTCAGCAGTTCCTGAGCAGAGTTGACCGACTGGTAGCCCACCAAGTACAAGGCCAGGATGCTTGTGTAGGACAATGGCAGCATTTACATGAAAGGTCAGTAGCTTCTAGGATGAGTTGACTGTGACCATCAGGTGATTCAAGTCCAACACAAGAAGAAACATCTTTCGAAGCACGCCCCTGGGTTATGGGAATTACTGGACTTTAGCTCACCCCGCCAAATCAATGAAAACTCGCTGCTCCCTTTGTTCTGGGAGCAGCAGCTTGGCCACTCTCTTGACTCATGCTGGCTCCCTTTGCTATAGCGCCCACTCAGCTGATGTCCCCTTTTCTCTGCCCCAGTAAAGCTTTGCCTGTGCAGGAGTGAGTGCACTTGCAATATTAGCCCAGTCTCATTTCTACCATCTTTAGGTCAAAAGTTTGCCTCACGTGGCATCTACAAGTGTCTGTTACTGCCCAAACATAGAATAAAAGGGTGGCAGGAATTGAGGCCAGGCCTCTACCCAGGAGGTATTTCTTTTTAAAGACTTAACTTTTCCCTCTCAGTGATGGGGAGCCTGTGAAAAATTTGAGCATTTTGTTGTTTTTCTTTTTTTTTTTTTGTGGGTACCGGGGGTCGACCTCAGGACCTCGCACGCCAGCAGGCGCCCGTGCCACTGAGCGATATCACCGGCCCTTTTTCATATGTGGGTTCCGGGAGTCAAACTCGGGCCCTCGCGCTTGCCAGGCAGGCGCTTACGCCGCTGAGCCATCTCACCGGCCCTGTTTTTCAAGATAATCATGGTAGTGTATTCAGGACAGAATAGACCCATAAACAGATAAATGGGTAACAAAAATGTGGTATATATGCACAATGGAATATTACCATATTTACCCCAAAATAAGACTAGGTCTAATATTTTTGCCCCAAAAGACATAAGAAGGCTTATTTTCAGGGGATGTCTTATTTTTTATGTACAACAATCTACATTTATTCATGCACAATAGTCTACATTTATTCATGTACAAAAATCTACATTTACTCAAATACAGCATACAGCATCCAGCTCAACTCTTGAAGTTGGGGTGGAGGAGAGAAGGATGGTGGGAGGATGGAGAAATAAAGATAAGAGTCAGCATACAGAAAGCTGAGGTCAGGTGGAGCCCTCTCTCTGGATGGGAGGAAAGGAACTGCTCAACCACTGCAGCGCATTTATTTATACATTCTGCAGGGTGATGTCACGTGACACCCCTCTGCCTAGCAACCTGCTTCCTTAGATTGCCTCGGGCACTTGGTTTCTCTGGACTGGAGCAGCTTGTTCACGTGGCTCGCCCCTGGCGCTCTGTTCCCCAACCAGCCTTGCTCCTGTCCCACACGAGTGACCGATCTCCAGCTTCAGCCGCTAGCCACATACAGTCATATCATTTTCTTCTGGACCATCATCATAACTCTCCAACCCCATGATTCTGGCTTGACTTTCTTTTTTTTTGTGGGTACCGGGGGGTCAACCTCAGCATCTCGCGCGCCAGCAGGCGCCCCTGCCGCTGAGCGATATCACCGGCCCCTTTTCGTATGTGGGTTCCGGGAGTCGAACTCGGGCCCTTGCGCTTGCCGGGCAGGCGCTTAAGCCGCTGAGCCATCTCACCGGCCCCAGCCATCTCACCGGCCCCTGGCTTGACTTTCTTGAGACTCCATTTCCTGTAGAACCATTGGCCCCCATCTCTCCTGTCCAGCAACGCAGCTCTCCTTGAGCGCTTCTTGTCCACGTAGCCTGCTCGGAGAGCATTGGCGACCCAGCTGGCAGTGATTTTACCCCCGTGAATTCTTCACCCAAGTCACAACCTCTTGCAGGCTTCTCAGAGTTTCCGTGAAATCAAGCGTTCACTGAAGACTTACGAGACAGGAGGGGCAACGAAAGTGATGACGGTCAAGAATGAGGGGCCACACAAAAGCAAGGAAAAATGGCAGGCACGAAAATTCAGAAAAGGTTTATTTCACGCGAGTGCATTGAGTATGTCTGTTACAACACCTGATGTATTGAGTTACGAAGATTCATGTTAGACACAACCACGTCCATTTGTTATCAAGTGTGCACATTATAAATAAAGGAGATATGGTAAGAAATGGATGTATACTTTTCAGAGATGGGGAGAAGAATCAGGGGAAGGGGGAAGAGGGAAAGGTGGGAGGATAAAGAGATGAAAAGTGATCATGAATATATATATATACACTCCCAAATGAATATAACTATTATGTATTGCAAACATACATTAATTTTTTTTAAAAGGGACAGAATAGTGGTGGGAGAAATTGCAGACTGAATGGTTATCACGGGATGATGAAGACCTAAATTGGAGCAGTAGGAATGAAAGAGAAAACATGAATTGGAGTGGTGTCAAGGAAATTGACTAGCTGTGTGAAGCAAGGGAATGAGAGGAGGTGTGTATCTGTACATATAGACAATAATGGTAGAATTAAGTGTGTATTAGTCTGTCCAGGGTGCTGTAACAAAATACCACCAGCTAGGTGGTTTAAACAATACGAATGAATTGGCCCACGGTTCTGGAGGCCAGAATTCCAAGATCAAGGTTTTGGCCAGTTCAGTTTACAGTGAGGGTTCTCTTCATGGCTTGCAGATTATCTCCCTTCTTTGTTTTTTCACTCTCTCTCTCTCTTCTGACCAAAACTTTAGTTAGGCTCCTCAGAGTCCTCTAACTCAATGCTGAGTAAGTTTTGGGGGAGTAAAAGGAGGAAGGCTGGAAGCAAAATAGGAGGTACAAGATATTGACACATTGGGGGAGAACCTCATTCCCAGCTCCTCTGATCTGTTTATACCCATTCGCTTCCATATGCTCTTGGCCAAAGATCATAATTAAACAATTCCTTAGGATACACCTGTAGGAAAGGGACAGCTTGGCAACACCTCCTTTCTCCAGGAGTTTGCTTTATATCACCTGAGAGAAAGGCCAAGATGGAGGCTGATGTAAGCAGGTAGAGCAGAGCCGAAGACCTAGAGCCACAAGTCATAAACACCTAGGCTGCTTATGACTCTAATTCTAGAATTAAGGCCCATGAGAAACAACCTTTCCGGCTTTGCTTATTAGATCATACAGTTGACTGAGTAAAATAGATCAAAAAACTACCACATTTCTAATAGAAATGCAGAGTCAATCATCCACTCTTTCCACAGTAAGAAATGGGCTTGCTAAGACATAGGTCTAGAATAGGGATACTCACCTGTACACCTCTCAGAGGTACTCATGGAGAACCATGGGTATGGAAGGAGATAGGGAGACAATGAGACTATCTAAATGAATAATAGGTGCTCAAGGGACCAGACAGCTAACAAGCTCATCAAATATGGGAGGTATTACTCCTTACCAGAAACATCTATTGGATCATGGATGTCTATGTGCTATTTTCTATTCTATTTTTACTTTTCCAAAGAACACTTTCTAATATTTTTCTTCACTTCTGCTCACTGAGCATGTTGGGGATTATTCAGTTGGTCATTTTTCCACAAAGGGTGGTTCAATGTGAGCCAAGTCAGGATAATAAGACTCAGTTTGGGGACCATCACTGAAACAACCAAGAAAGAGCTTTCTGGGCCGGTGAGATGGCTCAGCAGTGTAAGCACCTGCCTGGCAAGCGCGAGGGCCCGAGTTCGACTCCCGGAACCCACATACGAAAAAGGGGCCGGTGATATCACTCAGCGGCACGGGCGCCTGCTGGCGCGCGAGGTCCTGAGGTCGATCCCCGGTACCCACAAAAAAAGAAAAAGAAAGAAAGAAAGAAAGAAAGAAAGAAAGAAAGAAAGAAAGAAAGAGCTTTCTTTCCGCTGAGTCAGGAGGTTGCCACTCCAAACGAAGAAGCTAAGAATTAAGGCAACACAGACAAATCCAGAACCATGTATGGGAGAGAAATGGCATTCTGCTATCATTTGAGCCATGCCTACAGGTAAATGCAGCTCTTTTTAAAGGTAAAATGACTGTAAACTCTAATACAGTGAAATGAATTATGAGTGACACATGAGAAAATTAAAAGGCAATAGTTAAACTATAGATAAATGAGTTAAAATGAGATCTAAGGTTGTATTTAGTAAAACTGAAAATCGAATGGCTTACATTATTTTAAAAATCTGGAAATTCTCTTTCTCTGAATTTTAAAATGTGAGTCATTAACTTGTCAGCCTTCTGTTTATAGAAAACTGGCCTGCCTTCAAAATCTCTTTTGGAAGTCCCTTTTTGTGGTCTCGTAGAGGCTATTTTAATCATAAAGGAAATTTTAAAACTTATGTTTCTAATACTCGTATATTTTTCTCACTACTCAAGGATAAGACTGAAAAACACAGCCTATTCCCTTAATCAGAAAGCTACAAAACTTAACGAGCCTTAACATTCCAGGTGCCAGCTGCAAGATAGGTGTAACTCAGCCAGACAATGATGTTTTGCTTACTTTCAAGTCCCAGAGACTTAACCATTTCAAGGAGAGCTCGGCTCCGTCTAAGGCAGTGATTGATTCCTCCTGCTCACCCTAGCCTTGACCTACCTGTTGTAGGATAGAAAGCCCCCAGTTAACTTGCCTGAACCAAACCTGCCTAGCAATGTGTGACAAAGTATATGTAACCAACTGTAAAATATTATGTTATCTGCCTTTTGTACTTCCTTCTGAAAACCTACATAAGAAACTACCCTACTCCAAGACAGGGCTGATGATTTGGAACTGAGAAATTCCCATCAGCCTGCTAGCCTAACAAACCTGTTTGCCTTCCAAAGTTCCTCTGGTGCCGTGTCTTGTCTGGTCTATTCCTGGATTCCGTAACTGTCTAAGAGACAAAATTGTGTACACTACACCAGTGGTACAGTACTCACACTAGACCAGGCAGCCTGAAAACAGGAAGAGGCCTGTGACATACCATTCAAGGACACGCCCCCAGTGACCTACTTTGACCAGACTCACCTCTTCACATTTCCATCATCTCCTTAAGTGATGAACTCATCAATAGATTAACCCATTGATGATACATTCATTTCCCAAATCCCTACCTCTGAATATTGCTGCTTTGGGGATCAATTCTACAAATATGTTTTAGGGGACACTGCATAAACCGTAACAAAAATTAATATCCTGGGGGGAAGGAACCTTTATACACTGTTGGTGGGCACGCCACTATGGAAAATGGTGCGGAGGTTTCTCAAAAACCTAAAAGCAGATCTAACAGGTAACGCAGCTATACCACTTCTGGGTATATATCCGTAGAAAATGAAGTCAGCATATAAGAGATACCTACATACCTGTGTTTATTGCAGCATTCATAATACCTATGGTATGAATCAGCCTAGCTGACCATCATCAGATGCACGGATAAAGAAAATATATACACAATGGATTTACTCAACCATAAGGAAGAATAAAATCATGTCAACTGCAAGAAAATGGATGGGGGCCGGTGAGACGGCTCAGCGGCTTAAGCGCCTGCCTTGCAAGCGCGAAGGCCCGAGTTCGACTCCCGGATCCCACATACGAAAAAGGGGCCGGTGATATCGCTCAGCGGCACGGGCGCCTGCTGGCGCGCGAGGTCCTGAGGTCGTCCCCCCGGTACCCACAAAAAAAAAAAAAAAAAAAAAAAAAAAAAAGAAAATGGATGGAAGTGGAGCGCAGTGTAACCTACACAACTAATATGCGTTCAAAAGAAAACAGACTGGGACGCCGCGGGCTTCCAGTTCCCTCCGAGACACCGCTGCTCTCCCAAGGAAAGCAGCCACTCCGGGGGCACTGCGCGCGCGAGAGACCCAGGCAGGTGGCGGGGTGGGGGAGCGTGTGACATTGTCCAGCGGGGCTGGCAAGTAGGACGAGCGCCTCAAGGACGGAAAAGAGTCTGCGCCGTCCGCCAAGGTGCGTGGAGGGAACCGGAAGTCAGAGGAGGTTGCTGGGAAGGCGCGTGCGCGAGGCAGGGAGGCTGGGGCTCCGGGCTGGGGCGCCGCGCACTCCGCGCCCCGTGAGTCTCCACGGCGGTTCAAAGCCGGAAGGGGTAAGGTAGTTTCCCGCGCGCTGGTGGTTCCTGCAGGGCCTCGCTCAGGGGCGCCCTCTAACGCGTGCTTTCCCCAGCGCGGGGGACTTGTGGGCTCAGCTTAGTGGACCCCACTCCGCTGTCGCTCTTGTAGCTTTGGGAAGCTGTCGGGGGTGCGTGTGGGGAGCCGTTTAACCTGCAGTGGCCTCTTTCTTGGGTGCTTTGTGAACCCTCACGGGATCATTTCAGGGTCTCACAGTTACTCACAGAGAAGCGCGGCTTCCCACCTCCACAAGTTGTGGACTGGGAGACTGGGAGAACATGGCGAAGCTTTGGGTCCTACCCAACTCACCCAGAGTTGCCAGCAACCCTGGTTATTTCTAGATGAGCCTTGAGCTGTGCAGTCTCTAGAATTTGTTAGGGGCTTGGGGGTACAGACAGAAGGAACCACCGAAGCTCTAGGCTACTTCTGGTTAAGCAAAGTACAGAACTGTAATAATAGGAAATTTATGTCCATTAACCACCAATTGGCAACACTGACACCCCTCACCACGTCCTAAGTAGTATTTTGTCAAGTGATAGCTTAAGGTTTGACAATATTTTGTTGGGAAGTCTTTCTGCATCTTATTAAATTAGGCCACCTGTTAATAGGATGGGTTCAATTTAAGGGTTTATGTGGAAATACGTTTTATTATGAAGCTTCTCTTTTTGGTTTAAAGTGAAAATTCAACTTTTAAACGAATACCATAACTTCAATTTAGCTATTTTAGGAACTTCTTTTTTTTTTTTTTTTTGTGGGTACCGGGGGGTCGACCTCAGGACCTCGCGCGCCAACAGGCACCCGTGCCGCTGAGCGATATCACCGGCCCCTTTTTTCGTATGTGGGATCCGGGAGTCGAACTCGGGCCCTTGCGCTTGCAAGGCAGGCGTTTACCCCGCTGAGCCATCTCACCGGTCCTATTTTAGGAACTTCTTAAAACGATGTTAATGTATTCAGAAAGGAAACCCATTTGCTTCAATTTATTGGTCCGAGAGATGGAAGAGAGCAGCATTTTAAATATTTTGAGCATAAATCAGTCCTTTTCTTTGAGTGCTTCTATGAATACTTTAAATTATTTACTTCTATATGTTAATTATGCATAAGTGGGTTTCATTGTGGCATATTCATACCTGCAATAATAACTGATCATTCTCCCCATTGCTCCCCTTTTCCCTTTCTGCCCCCTCCTCGCCTTCCTCGTCTCTAATAATTTCCCTTCTACTTTCTTTTCATCTCTCTTTTCTCCCTTCTAGATTCATTATATGAGAAGGAAACATGCAATATGTGACTTTCTGCGTCTGGCTTATTTCACTTAACATGTTCAACATCACTGGCCATTAGAGAGATGCAAATTATTTTTTTAAAGACAACAAGTAAACATTGTCATGTATTAACAAACTCAAGAATTAGAGAATGTACAAATACATTTTGGAGAAAAACATTACTCAGTATAAGATTAAGACATGTAAAACCTAGGTAAAAATAGAAGACTAAGGAATGAAATAGTCACAGTGAAACTGCATTTTCATACTAGGGAGACAATACGATGTTTACAAATGTGGATCCGCTTTATTTCGCTTGTGAGTATTTTCTCGAGTTGCATCCATTTACCTATAGAAGTTTCCAGCTTATCTTTCTTTATGGCTGAGTAGTACTCCATTGTATAAAAATACCACATCTTTTTTATCCATTCCTCGGTTAATAGGCATTTGGGTTGTTTCCACGATCTAGCTATTACGAATTGTGTTGCTATAAACATGGGTGCACATATATCGCTGTGGTACGAAGTTTTTAATTCTTCTGGGAAGATACCCAGAAGGGGAATAGCTGGGTCAAATGGGACCTCCAATCTTAGTTTTTTGAGGAATCTCCACACTGATTTCCACAGTGGCTGCACGAGTCGACACTCCCACCAACAGTGGAGAAGGGCTCCTTTTCCCCCACAGCCCCTCCAGCATTTGTTATTAGTTGATTTCTTGATAATAGCCATTCTTTCTGGGGTGAGAGGGAATCTCTGTGTTGTTTTAATTTGCATCTCTCGAATGACTAGTGATGTTGAACTTTTTTTCATATATTTATTTGCCATTTGTATTTCTTCATCTGAGAAGTGTTTATTCATCTTAGATGCCCATTTCTGGATTGGGTCTTTAAATTTGGGAGGTCTGATTTTTTTGAGTTCTTTGTATGTTCTCGATAGTAATCCTTTGTCTGAGGAATAGCTGGCAAACATTTTTTTCCATGTTGTGGGTTGTCTCTTCACTCTGTTGGTGGTTTCTCTTGCTGTGCAAAAGGTTTTTAATAAGATGAGATCCCCGTTGTTGATTCTTTGTGATATTTCCTGTGCCATTGGGGTTTTATTCATAAAGTCTTTGCCTACACCAATGTCTTCAAGAATTTTACCTATTCTGTTTTCCAGGAGATTTAATGTTTCTGTTTTAATATTTAGATCTTTGATCCATGTTGAATTTAGTTTAGTGCATGGTGAAAGATATGGGTCTAATTTTAATCTTCGGCATGTGTAGAGCCAATTTTTCCAGTACCATTTATTAAAGAGGTTATCTTTGAATGTGAATGTGTTTGGCACCTTTATCAAAGATAAGGTGGCTTAGTATGTCCAGAGTTGTTTCTGCATCTTCTAATCTGTTCCATTGATCTTTGGGTCTTTTTGCCAGTGCCATGCTGTTTTTATCATAGTAGCTTTATAGTATAATTTCAAATCAGGGATTGTGATGCCCCCTGCCTTGCATTTGTTGCCCAGAATTGCCTTTGCTATTCTAGGTTTCTTCTGGTTCCAGATGAATTTTAGGATTGTTTTCTCTAATTCTGTGAGATATGTTGTTGGAATTTTGATCGGAATTGCATTAAATCTGTATAACAATTTTAGAAGAATGGCCATTTTCACTATGTTGGTTCTTCCGACCCAAGAGCAAGGGATATCTTTCCATTTTCTGATATCCTCTTCAATCTCCTTTTTCAGAGTACTGTAGTTTTCAGTGTAGAGGTCTTTTACCTCCTTTGTGAGATTGATTCCTAGGTATTTCATTTTGTTGGATGTTATTGTGAAAGGTGTTGTTTCCCTAATTTCTATTTCAGTGAGTTTGTTATTCATGTACAGGAAGGCTATTGATTTTTGAGTGTTGACTTTGTATCCAGCTACGCTACTGAATTTGCTTATTAAATCTAGCAGTTTCTTACTGGAGTTTTTGGGGTCTTCTATGTAGAATATCACGTCATCTGCAAATAGTGATAATTTAATCATCTTCATTCTATGAGCTTTTGGATGAGGTGGGTCTCCTGTAGGCAATATATGGCTGCATTTTGGTTTTTTTTCGTTTTATTTTTGTGGGTACCAGGGGTCGACCTCAGGACTTCGCGCACCAGCAGGCGCCCGTGCCGCTGAGCAATATCACCGGCCCTTTTTTCGTATGTGGGTACCGGGAGTTGAACTCAGGACCTCGCACTTGCCAGGCAGGCGCTTATGCTGCTGAGCTATCTTGTTAGGGTCGGGACACCCGCCGCGTGAAGGAAGACTCCAAGAAGCGTTCTCTCATGTAAAGGGCAAGGGGTTTTATTATCCAAGCATGCCTGGGGCTCCCTGAACACGCAGGAACAGTGGGCCACGAGGTTTGTCTGTGTAGGGCTTATATGTCTATAGAACAAAGGGAGGAGGGGTCTTTGCAAGCGCGGTTATAGAAGCAGATAGCATTGGTTAGTTTAAACAGCTTTTTACATTCATTGGGAGAAGACAATCATACGGAAGTTTAAGGCTGGGCAGCGGAAGATGTGTCCTATTTTGTAAATTCCTTAGTCATGGGGTTGTTCTTATCTCGTAACCCAGATCCCTGGTCAGCTCTGTTCTCATTCTTATCTAATTTAGGCAACTTTAAACTGTAACAGCTTAATTCCCCTAACATTGGGAGGAGGAGGACAGCATGGATTGTGCATTCCCAGAAGGGAAAATTCCTCTTACAATCTCACCAGCCCTGCATTTTGATTTTTGTTCCGATCTCCCAGTCTGTGTCTTTTGATTGGCATTGACATTGACAGTTATTACTGTAAGGTGTTTACTGAATCTGATCAGTGCATTATTGTTCCCGTGGTGATTCCTTTATTTTTCCCCCTTTTGTTTAAATACTCCCCCAGTAAAATACATACTTTCCTTTGGGCTCTTTGGTGTTGGTGCACCCCACTCCCATCTCTGTCTAGGATTCTCTTAAGTATTTTCCACAATGCTGAATTAGTAGTCAAGTATTTCTTTTGATTTCTTTGTCATGAAAAGTCTATTTATGTGTCAATTTTTTTTCACTTTAAGGCCTGTCACAAATCTGAATCTTTATTGTTAAAAACTTGAAACAAAAATGTCAATATTCAGTCTCAGAAGAGGTGTGGTTCAATGCCCATCACATTTAACAAGAAAACTTCCTTTAAAAAAAAAAAGGAAAAAAAGCACTGTAAGTCTTTCCATATGAATGAAAACACACCCGTTGGGCTTTTTTGCCCCTCAACTCATTAGCTTGTATACAAATGGGAATCAAACAGTTTGCACTTTCTTCGTAACAGTTCTTGCTATGATGTTTGACGGATTTTTTGTCACTCAACAAATTCCTCAAGAAGAACGGGCCAGGCACCATCTTCATCGTAGTTACTAAGATCTGCATGGACTGTTCTGCTGCATTCTAATGCATTTTACCACTATCTTTGTTCATAACACGATACTTTGATTGCTCCAGGTACTGGTAAAATACTGAAAACAGTGGCCATGTCCTTCCAAGCAGAAGAGCTAACAGAGATTTAGCAGTATCAATATCAAGGCTTCTCTGATCTTTACCCCTTGCAAAATCAAAGGCATATCTGTATATATTCTTAAACAACTGAAATATCATTCAGCTGTGAGTGCAAAAAGCCAAATTTGTTCTGTGACTTTTCTGTGCAGTCACACTGTAATGAAGTCATTCCCTTTAACCATTCTTCCCTGGTTGAAAAAAAAAAAAAAAAAAAAGCCCATGTTTTTAGCCTCCAATTACCATGCTAAAATTAACATAATAATATGTTCAGGTTTCACAACAATATCTTCACAAAATTTTTTCACTCCTTCTGGCCCTACAACTTCATCAGCACTTGCATACTCATAAAACCAAGCCAGGTACTTCTTGCTTGAAAAATGTTCCTCACCACTTATTAGTCCAGCAGGGGGTTGGGATCTGCAATAGCTGGAGATTTTATGCTTTTTGAGGCCTCCGTGTTCCGCTACTGCCGCTGCCAGCCCGGAGGATTTTCTCTTCTTCTTCCCTGGTATCTTTGCCCTCTCCGGCAGGGTTGGCAGGGGAGCCAGGGAAGGGGGTCGCCAACTGCTGGAGGCCCCTCAGTACTGGCACCGATTCCAGAGACAGCAGCAAACAAAGGAGCAGAGCCGCCAGCCCTCACTGGTGTGGCCGCCGCTGCCTGCTCCCAGGTCTCGTCTTTCCTTGCCTGGGACAGAGGTAGTTCCTCGCCTCTGCACACTACAGCTGGATCTCACTGAGAGAAGATAACATGGACAGCGCGGCCTCCACGACTCCCAGAGAGCAGGAGGCTCTGTTTGACCTGGACGAGAATTGCCCAGGACCGGAAATGATCTGTCAATTTTAAAGGCTAATTTTGCAGGATGTAGAAGCCTGGGCTTACAGTTGTCTTCTTTTAGGGCTTGAAAGACTTCACTCAAAGCTCTCCTACCCTTTAAGGTTTGTGCAGAGAAACCCACTGTAATTCTTATAGGCTTGGCTCTATAAGTGACTTGTTCTCTAATAGCTTGTAGTAGTCTTTTGTTGAATTTCTGGAATTTTGATTATGATGTATTATGGAGAGAGTCTTTTCTGGTTGTAGCTATTTAGGGGTTCTATGTGCCTCTTATACTTGAATTCTTTCCCCAGATTTGGAAAATTTTTTGCTATGATTTTTTTATACCTTTTGAGCCATTTTCTAATTTTTTCTTTTTTCTTATACTTCTGAGGTTTTTTTTTTTTTTAAGAGCTGTTGGATCCAGTTTGCATGGTGTCTTGTCATTTTTATGATATCATTGAATGTATGATCCACATCAACATCATTTTTTACTTCTGAACACTTTGTTCTTGCATTGGTCAAATCTGCTACCCATGCTTTTCACTGAATTTTCATATCTTGCATTTCTGCTTGCTTTCTTTTCATACTTTCTAATTCTTTACCATAGAGGTCATTCATGTATTGTCTTATCAGTTTATTGTTTGTTTCTTCTTTAAACTTGTTGAACATTTTATAAGCAAGATCTTTTTCTCTGATAAAATTTCTCTGGGTTAGGTAGACAGCTTATTGATTTGCTTATGTGCTTTTCTTTTATTTCAATTTTTTGGCTCTTCATTTTGACCATTTGGGTTTTTAGTCCTTTTCCTGTAGCTTCCTCTATTTTGGTGCCCATGAGATCAACTTTTTGGGAGTTAGGGTTTTGGGAGGCATCGTGTTTCCTTGCTTCCTCATGATCTATTGGTTTTACTCTGTCTGCTGAAAATCAGGGTAGAAAAATCTGTTACTATGTGGACATACCCTTAGATTTTCTTTCCCAGTGATATACCCTTAGGTTGGTTGCTTTGTTGTTTATATCCATCTTGAACGTACTCTCCATGATAGAGTCAGTCCCAGTTGCTGCGTTGGAAGGAGAGAACACTCTCCAGGACACACGGTTGGGATTGCAGGAATCTCCACAGGACCTTGAGTTTCATTCGCTCTGCACCCCATGGGGTCAGGCCGACAGTTTCCCTGGAAGCCAGCCAATCCAGAGCTCTCTGTCACCACCTCCTGAGTCCCACCCATGAAAAGCCTAAGTGCTGGGCAGAGTATACTGTCATCCTGTGATGCTTCCTATTTTTTAATAACACACTTGAATGAACAATGTTGGAAATTTTGGAAATCAAAAGTGAAATTTTAGGGCCAGTGAGATGGCTCAGCGGTGTAAGCGCCTGCCTGGCAAGCATGAGGGCCCAAGTTCGACTCCTGGAACCCACATACAAAAAAAGGGCCGGTGATATCGCTCAGTGGCACGGGTGCCTGCTGGTGTGCGAGGTCCTGAGGTCAACCCCCGGCACCCACAAAAAAAAAAAAAAAAAAAAAAAAAAGTGAAATTTTAAAGCTTCTCAAATGCAAATGAAAACACAACATAGCACCAAACTTATTAGTACTAAGAGGGAAGTTTATAGCAAGAAGTACCTATATCAAAAAATATTACAATTTCAAATAAAGAACCTAATGCCTCTTAGGGATCTAAAAAAGCATGAACAAAGAAAACTCCACATCACTAGAAGGAAAGAAATAGCAAAGATAAGAGCAAAGATAAAACAGAGACCAAAGATTAGAAAAGCTCAGTGAAACAAAGACATCATTTTTGGAAAAGATAAACAAAATGGACAAACTGTTAGCTAAACTAACCAAGGAAAAAGAACCAAGTAAATAAAATTAGAGGCGAAAAAGATGTTATGATGGATACCAGGGAAATACAAGGATATTAAGGAATAGTGTGGTTAATTATCTGCTAACAAATTGGAAAACCTAGAGGAAAAGGACAAATTTCTGGACGTCTTACATACCTGAATTGAATCATTAGGACACAAAAACCTTGAACAGATTAGTAACAAGTAGAGATTAAATTAGTAATAAAATGTTTCTTAGGCTAGGAGTATAGCTCAGTGATAGAGCTCTTGCCTAACATATGTCACAGCTCAAGTTGATATTTACCAACTGGGAAAGTCTCCCAACGAAGAAAACCCCAGGCTAAATAGCTTCACTGCTGAATTTTACAAACCTTTAAAGAATAATGCCAATTCTTCTCAAACTATTCCAAAGACTTGAAAGAGAAAGAACCTTCCAAACTGGTTCTATGAGTCTGACACTATCCTGAGACGAAAGACACAAGAAAAGAAAACTACTGATCAATATCCCTGATGAACCCAGACTCAGAAGTCTCAACAAAATGCTAGAAAATAAATTCTAACAGCACATCAAAAAGATCATGCAGTGTGATCAATTTGGGTTTATCCTAGGGATGCAAGGATGGTTCAATAAATGTGGTACATCACATCAATACAATGAAGGATAATTATCTGCAATGAAGGATTACCACATGATCTTCTCAATAGATGCAAAATAAAGCATACAATAGAATTCAAAATGCTTTCATGATAAAAATCTTGAACAAATTTGGTATAGAAAGATTGATCTTCAACACAATAAAGGTTATAGTATATGACAAACCCACAGCCAACATCATGATAAGTGGGGAAGAGCTGAAAGCATCTGCTATGAGATCTGTTCATTTTTTTGTTTGTTTTTGTTTGTTGGTTGGTAATGTGAATTGAACTCACGACCTCACGCTTGCCAGGTAGGTGCTGTGCCGCTAAGCTATATCCCCGGTCCTAAGATCCAGTCTTATTACTTGTATTCAATATAATGCTAGAAGTATTTTTTTTTTTTTTTTTTTTTTTTGGGTACTGGGGGGTCGACCTCAGGACCTCGTGCGCCAGCAGGCGCCCGTGCCGCTGAGCGATATCACCGGCCCCTTTTTCGTATGTGGGATCCGGGAGTCGAACTCGGGCCCTCGCGCTTGCAAGGCAGGCGCTTAAGCCGCTGAGCCATCTCACCGGCCCTAGAAGTATTTTTTTAAAACAATAAACACGTATTAGTTGTACAAGTTAATGGGGTTCATTGTGACATTTCCATACATGCACACATTACGTCTTGTTCATATCTACTTTGCCTGTACTAGACTCTTAGCTGGAGCAACCAAGCATGAGAAAGAAATAAAAGGCACACAAATAGGAGGTTAATTATCCTTGTTTATAGATTATATAATTTTATATAGAAAACCCTAAATACTCCACCAGAAGACTATTAGAACTGATAAATGACTTCTGTAAATTTTCAAGATACAAAGTCAATGTACAAAAACCAATTTTAGAAATCAATAATGAACTCACTGAGAAAGAAATCATGAAAATAGGCATTCATAATAGCTATGAAAAAATATTTAAGAATGAATTTAAGGGCCAGTGAGATGGCTCAGCGGCATAAGCACCTGCCTGGCAAGTGCCAAGGTCCTGAGTTCAACCCCCGGTACCCACCAAAAAAAAAAAAAAAAAAAGAATTTAACCAAAGAAGTGACAGAGCTCTACCATAAAAATTACAAAATACTGATGAAGGAATTGGCAAAAATTTGGAACTACCTACTAAGTTCATAGATTGGAAGATATTATTAAATGTCCACATTACCTCAAGCAATCTACAGATTCAATGCAATTGCAAACAAAACACCAATGACATTCTTCACAGAACTAGATAAAGCAATCCTCAAATTCACATGGGAGCACGAAAGACCCCAATTAGCCACAGCAGTCTTGAAGAAAAAGAACAAAGCGGTAAGCTCACCGTATCTGCTTTCAAAATATTCTTTAGAGCTACAGTAACCCGAACAGCATTGGACTGGCACAAAAACAGATGCATAGGCCAATGGTACAAGAAACAGGTCCTAGAAATAAGCCCACACACCTGTAGCTGATTTTTCCCATAGGTATCAAAAACACACGTGGAGGGAGACCAGCCTGTTCAGTAAGTGCTAGAAAAACTGGATACCCCATATGCAGAGGATTCATCTTCCATCTTTTACAAAAATCAATTCAAAGCTGGGTGTGGTGGTGCATTCCTGTAATCCTAGAACTCTGAGGTTGAATCAAGAGGATCTCAAGTTTGAGTCCACCCTGGACAATTTAGTGAGGCCCTATCTCAAAATATGAAATAAAGAAGGGCTGGGAATGTAGTTCAGTGTGAAGGTTCTGAGCTCAATCCCCAGTAACCAGCTCCCCACAATCAACTCAACATGGATCAAAGATGCATATGTAAGGCTCGTTTGAGATGAATGAGTAGAGATGATATAATACGCCCTAGAATATTACTCAGCCATAAAAAAGAATGATTTCCTGCCATTTGCAGCGAAATGGATGGAACTGGAGGACATTATGTTAAGTGAAATAAGCCAGATACAGAAACACAAGTAATGCTTGTTCACTCTCATGTGAGTCGACCTATCGGATAGTGGTTACTAGAGGTTGGGGAGGGTATATGTTGGGGAAGGGGAAAGGTGAGTAAAAGGAGGTTGCATTTGATCAGTGCATACTGTTATGTACATATGGAAATGTTACACTGAACAATATGTACAATTAACACATGTAACCAAAAATAAAATAATAATCTATGCTTGCCACAGAGAAATTTAAAACCAGGATTACAAGACAGAAAGCAGTCTTCTCTAAATCAATTTTTCAAAGTTCATCAAGAGGATCCTCAGTGTTTGCCAAAGTCTTCACAAAGTTACTCTAAGATTTGTTTGGAGAAAATGATGCAAAAAGAATACTGAAAGAATATAGCCATATCCTATCACATTGTTTTTCAATAATAGTACATAAGATTCTATGTGGTGCACCAATGAGTATTTTTATATTTTATTTTATTTTATTGTGTTCTCATAAAACTTTATTTACAAAATCATTCCCTGGGCTACAGAAGACAGTCTCACTTATAAGCCCGCACCAGAACCACCTGGAGGGCTTGCTAAAGCAGATGGCTGGGCCCCGCCCCCAGAGCCCACTGTTCCCAGGTGCTGCTGGGGCTGGTGGTCCACAACCACACTTTGAAAACCTCTGGACTAAAAGTAGGAGAAAGAAAGAATCAAGGATAATTAATATTTCCTACCCATAGCAGCATACAGTCATGTCCAACTTGCGGCCCATGGGCCCAATGAGTATTTTTAATTCCAAAAGTTACATATTTAAGCTAATAGAAAGTAGAGTAAGTATAATTAGCATATTAAACTCAAAATTTCCATAAATAATATTTCCAAGGCCACACTAAAAATCATATGCTCCTTTAAAAAATAAGACTCGATATAGTAAAAACTATAAAGCAAGCAAACAAAATGAAGTTTGAGAAGTATTACTCTTTTACGTTTATGTAACTCAATACATTGCTTTAATTAATGTTCATATAATTTCAATGTTTCGTAGCATAAAACTTATATGTGAATAATAGGTTATTGGCTATAGAATTTCTGTTCATTTATTTAAAAAGTTTCATATCAGATTTGGACCATGACTTAATATATTTTTGTTTATAAAATAATTTTCACTAGATATAACCCCTACTGGGAATATAATATGTTACTAGTTCAAGGTATACATGTATTTGGTTTCTATGCATTAGAAGTTTGTTTATAAACTTTCTCTCCAAGATGAATAATTTGATATTGAATAGAAAGATCTGATAAAAATTTTCCACATTTATAAATTCAGTTTACCCCAGCAAAACTTATGCGCTGCTAAGTGAAGGCCTGTGGCTTAAAGTTTTCTCACATTTAGTCACATAATTTCTCACGGGCATGGATTTTCATATGTTGATTAAGGTGTGCACTCTGGCTAAAGGCTTTTCCGCATTCATTACATTTATAGGGTTTCTCTCCTGTATGTGTTCTTTCATGTTGATTAAGATGCGTCCTCTGGCTGAAGGCTTTCCGACAAAAACTACATTCATAAGGTTTCTCTCCAGTATGAAGTCTATGATGTTCAGTAAGAGATGTGATACGGCTAAAAGCTTTACCACATTGATTACATTTATAGGGCTTCTCTCCAGTATGGATCCTCAGATGCTGAGTGAAGGAAGAATGTTGACGGAAGGCTTTCCCACATTCATTGCATATAAAAGGTTTTTCCCCTGTGTGAATTCTCTGATGTTGAATAAGATGTATTCTCTGGCTGAATCTTTTCCCACATTCATCGCACTTATAGGGTTTCTCACCTGTGAGCATTATCTGAGGTTGGGTATGAGACAAACTGTGGCTGAAGCTCTTTCCACATTCACTGGGATTCTCTCCGGTATGAATATGATTAGTAAGAAGAATATGTTGATTGAAGATTTTTCCACGCTCATTATATTCATAGGAATTTTCTCTTACATTGTTTCCCTGATCGTAAATCAAACCTGAATTACGTTTGATGCTATTTCCTGGTGTGTTATAATTAAGGGGTATTTTAATTGAAGGAATCCTCTGATGTACAAAAAGGTTTGAGTTCTTTTTATAGTTCTCAAATTTGTTACATTTAATGCTTCTCTCCTGTATAATCTTTTGGTGGGTGAAAGGTACTTGTCCCAAATGTCTCTGCTGGTTTTCTTGGTTAAATTCAAACTGATAATCAAAATCCCAGAGTTCTCCTAAGATTGAATACCAGAAACTGTCTCCTGTTAATCTTTCCATAATCATGTCACAGCTTTGATTTTCATCAGAAATATTCTGGTTTAGAGTTGATTTTTTGATTTTAGGTCCATTGTCCCCATCTAAAAGAGATACAGAGCATACAAATACTTTCAAATATTCTCCATGGTTTGAAAAATCAATTGCTGCATAATGGATTACATAATAAAACTGACAGTAATATGTATGCGGCATACATGGCGTTGAAGGTCTGAGGCTATGTAACAGGAGGAAAGGCTGTGAAGGATGACAAGAAGCAGTGAACTAGGGGAAATTTTAAAATGTGTGTGGCTTAAGCGTAAGGTATGGATAAATTTTTTAAGTTGCTACTCACCATTAATTAAAGGTCCACCTTTCAAAATACGTTATTTACCAAAATATTCCCTTTCCCTCTCCTAATTTGAAATAATGCCTTTATATATACTACATGCTCATATGTACTTGGATCTACTTCTGAATTTTGTTTTATTCACTTGTTCTGACTTGTTTGAATCAATGAAACTTTAGTCTATATTTTAATGTTCTAAAGAGATAATCCTCTTTATTTTTTCCTTTTCAGTTTTCCTGATTATTGTTGTGGTTTTGTTTTATATGACCTTTAGAATGAGCTTATCTAGATATGCCCTCATTCCCTTCCTCCCCCAATTTTTAAAATATTATTGTCATTATTTTGGTTTTTTGAGACATGGTCTCACTTTGTAGTTCAGACTGCACTTGAGCCCATTATATAGCCCGGGCTGGCCTTGAACTCATGGCAATTCTCCTGCCTCAGCCTCCCCAATGCTGGGATTACAGGTGTATACTACCACACCTGGCTTCTGATTTTTAAGGCACATTTTAGGAGACCGCATTACATGTATAGGGGATACTGACATCTTTGAATGTCCACTTTAGTCAAGTTTATTTTTGGATCTGTCAAACATGTTTTAAGGTTTTCCTCATCCAGGTGTTGTAGATTATTCCTACTTTTGGTTTGTTTTTTTAGTTGCTGTTACATGGGCTCATCTTTTCCATCTTATTTCTTAACTGGTGTGCCTTTATCTTTACTCCTTTTCAACAATGTACTTACCTGCTGTACAGATGCTCCAAACCTCACCTGCTTCACTTAAGAAATCTCTAGTTCAGTGTTCCACTGTCCAATCAGGGGTCTCAGGACCTTATTCACATTTTGCCTCTTTCTGACCTCGTCTTGATCTCTGTTTCTTTGACTCTTTTATTAGATTCTGCTTTGCAGTCTACTTCAGGCTTCATTTTACTTCCTGACACTTCCTGGACTATGTCAAATCACTGGAATTAACTAATTCTCTCTTACACAATTTTCCTCCTTGAGTCCCACCAATAGTTATACCAAATGCTGTAGAAGTCCTCTACCTGCTTTCCTAATTCCATACCCTCCACAGAAACCTTACCTCCTAAATTGCCAAGAAACTAGAAGTCACCCTGTGGCACTGCCCCAAATCTTCCACCAACAAATTTACATAAGCTGATGCCCTGGTCTTCCCTCAAGTCACATTCCCAGGTCTTCTAGAACCTTGGATCATTTTTTGCATCTATTTTCTACTTACCCTCTTTACTGACTCCTTGCCTCAGCACTATAAACAAGCTAAAAACATTCTTGCTTAGAACAAGAGCAGCGCTCCACAGCCAGGGTGGAAGAAAAGTGCCAGGAGGTAAAGTGAACACAATGAAAGGCAACAAACCATCCCCGGCTTTTAGCCACTGGAGTGGCCGGGACAGGGTTAGGGGTCGTCTCCAAGAAAGCAATATGAGCAGCACAGGGTAGGAGAGGGGTCATATCACAAAGTGAGCAAGAGAATCAGAAATGAAGTTCCGGGTTCAGAAGGCAACCTTAAAGAGTCTAACGATAAGAAGAAAGTGGAAAAAAAAAAAAGAAAGAAAAAGTAGGTAAAAACAGAGGAGTTTGGATTTGGAAGAGGAAGATTTAAAGAATACTGACAAGATATGAACAAAAATTATAGAGAAAAACGCAGCATGGAGAACCGTAACATCAAGGTTTGTACGGATGCTCAAACGTGCAAAGAACTTTCATATCGGGTAAACTTTGTTCACAATAAATATATGCTTCCTGTTCAATCAGGAAAATATGATAGTCTTTTGCGTTTCGGAAACCTGCCACGCAGCACTGTTGGAACCCCGGTGGGAGACTGCAGCGGGACCGTTTCCCCTGGGGAAAGTGCCCGAGTGCCCAGACGCCCGCTTCTCACCGGGGACAGCGCCCACTGGCCGGGCCCCTCCGCTCGTCCACAGCTCCTCCCGCTCCAGCCGAGCGATCAGCGCGGGCTCATTCGCCCGATGCCCTGTTCATGGGAAAATGTGCGCTCAGCGTCGCCCACCCGAGCGCGGTTCTCCTCAGAGCCCACTGCTGCCCTGTGCAGTCCTGGGGCTCCGGCCTTGGACAGCGGAGGCTTCGGAGGCAGCGAGAGGGGGCTCCCAGGGGGACCTGCCAAGTCAGGGCCTTTCCCCTCGGGGGAGAGCGCGGGAACAAGGCTCTGTGTCCACGGTGCCCGGCGGGCTCCCGCTGTGGGCTCCGCCACACCCCAAAAGCCCGAGCGGCTCCCAGCCCGCGGGACACTCCTCACCCAGCGCCACCAGGTTCCTGTAGGTCTCCAGCATCACGTCTCGGTAGAGGGTCTTCTGAGCAGGGTCCAGCTGCTCCCACTCCTCCCTGGTGAAGTCCACAGCCACGTCCTGGAAGCTCAGGGGCTCCTGAAACCCAAGCACATCCCCGCTCCTACAGAAACTGTTGTGACAGGGGCCTCGGAGCAGGAGGGAGCGCGGCGCGAGGGCAACGTTAGGACGTCTGGGCCACTGGGCTGAGTCTTCAGGATTCCGAGGAACCCAGAGGCCAGGTCAAATAAAATAATTAGTAACTGTCTTTGTATCACCTTTTGGGACATATAAAGTGTGCATTAGCTGGGAGAGGTGGCAAACACCTCTAATCCCAGCCACTCTGGAGGCTGAGGCAGGAAGAGTGTGCATTTGAGTCCACCGGCACCTGGCAACTTAGTATGACTCCATCTCAAAAAACAAAACAAAACTCATGAAATACTTTCTGTTTTAGAGCTTTTATATAGTTTGTTGCATGGGAACAATTTGTACATAATTTAAAAACAGTATAAGAAATGCCTATCAAAAATAAATGCATTTATGTTTTGAAACGAGGAAAGCAGGTATCAAGCAGAAGGATCTTACATAAACCATGAATAGATTTGTGTGCACTGGACAGAAAAGGAGAGGGGATACTGCAGTCAGTTTTTAAAAATGCAACAAGGGCAAACAAATTGGGAGCAGAAGGCACACAATGTATGTTGGGAATAGTAACAGAAACTGTCTGGTTCAGGTAACGATTTCAAATAAAAAAAAGATCATCTCAATGTCTTCAGCTGCCAATGCTTTTTAAGCAGTGCTTTTGCTTTGAGAGCCATAGACCCTTCTGCAAATATATTTACCTCTCCCTCTCCCCGTCGTCCTTCCCACTATTCGTGGCACAACGCCGTCGATCTTCAGAACGAAGAGAGCGTGCTGCCCCAAACCATGCTTCTCCCCGTAAGTTGACTCAATATTTAAGTACAGTACTGGGGTTGTACTTAATTTTCATACCTTCATAATTTATATTTTTAAAATGTATGTCAATTCAATTTCAAGATAAATCACTGAGGCTAGAAGAAATTAGCTTATCCAAGGACATAAAATTAAGACATAAAATTAGTCAATTCCAATAGTTTTTCATCTTATGTCTTTGTCTAACACCTATGCTCTTTCCATCACACCACCAAGATGTCTTGTCTGCTGAGCACCTTCCCTTTTGTGAATTTTATTTCTCATGTGAGCTCCATCTTCCCTATGCTGCCGCCATCACTGCCTCATCGTCCTCTTTTCCCTCCCTGCTTTCCCTCTCCTCCTCTCCTTCTTCCCCTTCCTCCTCCTCCTCCTTCTCTTTCCCTCCCCCCCTCCGTCCCCTTTCTGTAGTCCTGGGGATAGAACCAGGGCCCCCACACACTAGGCTTGTGCTCCTCCACTGAGCTACACCCCATCTCCTCAGGATTTCTGACTGTAGCACTGCGGCTGTTATGTTAGGAAGTATGCAGAAAACCATGACTCGTAGCCTCCATTCTTTGTTATTTTATCTGTTTATCTTTCTGGGTTTGTGTGTGTGTGTGCTGGGGATTGAATCCAGGGCCTCTCACATACTAAGCATGTGTCCTAGCACTGAGCTCCACTCCAGCCCAACATTTTTTAATGTCCACCTCATAATTTTCTGTCCACTGTAGTGATCAGAACTTCCCCTACAGTTTCTCCTTCCTCTTACGACTTCTAATGATGACCTTACACATGCTAGCTGGTCCTTCTTTCTTCTCTCAAATCCTAGAAGTTCTATCTCTGGGTTGGTTGTATGGGTATCGCATTGTAACAAAAACATATTCCAAGTTTATAAGAAACTAAGTCTCGGGCGGGGATATAGCTCAGCAGCACAAGCGCCTGCCTGGCAAGTGCAAGGTCCTGAGTTCGATTCCTGGTACCAAAAAAAAAAAAAAAAAAAGGGAAAGAAACAAAGTCTCCTTCCCAGACTGCCTTCTCTGTCCAGCTTCTGCTCCTCAACAGATAATCACTGTTCTTAGTTTCTAGTGTATTTTCTTAAAATTCTGCTTTACGCAACTTTGAAAATATCTTTTTTTTTTTTCTGTGAAGACAATGTATTTTATACAGTTTTTCAACTTAAAAATGAATTCTGGAGATTTTTCCACCTCAAACCCTTAAGACAGAGAGAGGTTCATCATGTTTAAGTCTTATTTTATTTTTGATTGACTCATAAAAGTTGCCTGAATAGGGCCGGTGAGATGGCTCAGCAGCCTACGCGCCTGCCTGGCAAGTGCGAGGGCCCGAGTTCGACTCCCGGATCCCACATACGAAAAAGGGGCCGGTGATATCGCTCAGCGGCACGGGCGCCAGCTGGCGCGCCAGGCCCTGAGGTCGACCCCCCGGTACCCACAAAAAAAAAAAAAAAAAAAAAAAAAAAAAAGTTGCCTGAATAAAGGTAGAGAGAGGAGTGGTTCCCAGAGGTAGAAAAGGTAGAGGGAGGGCAGGAATAGGCACTGATTTACAGTGAGGGAGGAGGACTGCGGTCTGGTGCACAATAAAGTGAATACAGTTTAAAATATTGTATATTTTAAAACAGGAGAGAGAATTTTGCAATGCTGGGGATTGAACCTAGGACCTTGTGCACGACATGCAAGTGGTGTACCACTGAGCTACTTCTGCAGCCCAGAAGAGAGGACTGTAAATGTTCTAACCACAAAGAAATGATAAAAAGTTTGCATGATGGATATGCTGATTGCTCTGATTTGATCATTACACAATATACACACGTGTCAAAACTTTACAACATACATACTCCATAAATATGTACAAGAATGTGTCAATTAAAACTTTTTTTTGAGACAGGGTCTCACTATGCAGTTCAGGATGGCCTCAAAACAGTGATCCTCCTACCTCAGCCTCCAGAGTGCTGAGATTACAGGTGTGTGCCATCATGCCCGGCCGTGTCAATTAAAACAAAAGTTGATCACATAGAAGTCAAGACTGGAATAGTGGCTATCAGGGGCTCAGAAAGTAGGAGGGAGATGACGGGGAGGGGCTGGTCAAGAGATACAGCATTACAGTTAGAAGGGAGGGATAAATTCTGGAGTTCTACTCCAGAGTAAGGTGACTATAGTTAACAATAACTTAACATATATTCCAACAGCTAGAAGAAAGGATTCTGAATATTCTCACTTTTTTAAAACTTTAAACATACTGACATAATTTAAGACTTAAAGAAAATAATAAATCTTCTCTCCCCTCCCCTCCCTTTTCTGTTTATGTGTAAGTTGCAGACATGATGGTCCTCTATCCCTAAATAATTTGGCTTTATGTCCTAAAAAACAAATACTTCTCTAATCTATGCTGGTACAATGAGCAAATCAGAAAACTAAAATTGATATGATACTGTTGTCTAAACTGTATTAGTAAGATTTCACATGGGCCGGTGATATAGGTCAGTGGCATAAGTGCTTGCCTGGCAAGCACAAGGTCCTGAGTTCAATTCCCAGTACCCACCAAAAAAAAAAAAAAGATTTCACAAACTGTCCTAAAAACGTCCTGTGTAACAAAAGAAAATCTAAGATCATGTGCATTTGGCTGTCTTGTAACTTTAGTCTCCTTTAATCCACAATAGCTCCTGAGCCTTTCTTTATATTTTATAACACAGACATTTTGAAAAGTACAGGCTAGTTATTTTGCAGAATAAATCTTACTATGGGTTTCTGATGTCTCCTTATTACTAAATCCATGCTGTGCACTCTCGACAGGAAGAGTACACCAAGAATACTGGGTTCTTCTTAGTGACTCATGTCAGGAGCGCAGCTGTTGACTGGTCCCATGGCTGGTAACGTTAACTCTGATTGTTTATTAAGGTGGCACGCACCAGGGATTTCCACTAGAAAGTTACCATTGTATCCTGTCATTAATATATATCTTGTGGGGAGATATATTAAGACTGTATAAATATTTTGTTTCACCTCAAACTTTCATCTACTAGTTTTAGCATCTACCAATAATTCTTTTCAAATGTAGTACGGTGATTTCAGTTTTTATTTTATTTATTTTTTTTGTGGGTACCGGGGGTCGAACTCAGGACCTCGTGCGCCAGCAGGCACCTGTGCCGCTGAGTGATATCTCCGGCCCTTTTTTCATATGTGGGTACCGGGAGTCGAACTCAGGACCTCGCGCTTGCCAGGCAGGCGCTTATGCCACTGAGCTATCTCACCAGCCCCAGTTTTTATTTTTTATTAGCACATCTGTGTACATAATGGTCACATTCCTCATGGGGAGAGGGGACATGTACATACATATCTTCTTTCTTCATCCCCTTTCCCATCCCTCCTTTCCTCTATTGATCCTCTTTCCATTTGCAAAAAATTTATCTCCCCATTTCCCATTATCTATTTTTCATTTTGATCTTTATTTATATTTTGGGTTTTTCATATAAGAGAAACCATATTTAAGCTTGTACGTCTGATTTATGTATTTCACTTAAGATTATGATCTCAAGGTGCTTCCATTTTCCTACAAATGACTCAAGTTTATTCTTTTCATAGCAGAGTAGCACTCCACTGTGTATAAATACCACAATTTCTTTACCCATTTATATGTTGATGGATATATAGGCTGTTTCCAAGATTTAGCTATTATGAAGTACTCAGCTGTAAACATGGGTATGCATATATCACTGAATATTATGTCAGCATGTACTAATAATTCTTGACTGAATTAAGATGGTTGCCCAATACTGTTTTTCCAATTCCATCATCTTCTATACATTATCAGTTGGTCGTTTTCTGTGAGGAGACTTCTCCTTTGTTTATGTTAGTAAGGATTTATGCGCTCTGTATGTGTGTATGTGGCGGGAGATTGAACCATGGTCTCACACAGGTAGGCAAGTCCTCTTCACTGAGCTCCATCACCAGCCCTATAGATTTGTATTTCATTCAGTAATTTATAAGCCTTTATCATTGTTCATTTTAATGCTCAGATTATCATAGATTCAGCAAGTAGGAGACTCTTCAAACTGACTGTGTCCTTTTGACACATCCCTGTCACTCTCTGAACACTTCCTTACTTTTTTTGGGAGAAAAACATGTTCTTCTTTCAATGTTCATCTTATGCTTTTCCAGCCCAAGCCTGGAATCAGCCTTCTCGTATCCCTGGTTCTTTTTAATGATGAATGGTATTTAGAGCCCAAGATGTGGGCAGTAGGAGTGCTCAGCCCTCCTGGAGTATCTTTATTCCTGGGTTCTCTCAGCAGTTGTATCTGGGAAATACAGGTTTGTGTATGTGTACATACACACACTGAATCACATATGTACACATGATCACACACACAACATGTGTACATTTACAACTCTATTTCCTTTTCTACTTGTAGCTTTATTTATTAAAACCCGTAAGTTCCCACTGGTACCTCTAGTTCTAGTCCAACATGGCAGTGTTCATTCACCGTTTTTCTGTATTTGTAATTTTCTTCTCTGATAAGAAACTGGGCTCTCATTATTTACAATATATTTACTTATCTGCTCCATCATGGAATGCAGTGTTACTGTAATACAGTACATCCCTCTACATAAAAGAAGCCTGCAGATCAGAGTTCAGTATGTAGAGGTACTTTGTTTTTAGCCTCAGTGCATGGAGTCTACTATTCAGGGTCAAAAGATCCTTGAGTCGGGACTCTGCAAGTCCTAGTAGAGCAGTATTATTCTCGCCCATCTGCATTCCCGTTCATCTTTTTCACATCATTGCCCTTTGGGCCCTGTAGGTATGCAATCCCCTTACACTCTGGGTCATCCTTCTGCTGTCTCTTTGTGCTCAGGCAAGGAGAGTTGTGTATATGCATGCTTTCATTTCTCCTTTTTGTTACACCAACAATAGCACAATACAGATACTTTTGCACACTGCCTTTTTCATGGAACTGTTTTCCCTGGAAATCATTCCACACTGTTTCACAGATATTGTCCTCATTTGTTTTCAGGTCTGCATAGTAACTCAGCAGTGTAAGAGAAGGCTTGTTTCCCCATAGCTTTGCCAGGATGGCAGTATGTCATCACACTTGTGGGTAATATCGTACTGGCGGTATCAAGCTCTGGGATAAAATATCAAGCATTCTCTAGCTTTAATTTAAAGTTACTCTTACTATGAGCACAGATAAACTTTTTTTTTTTTTTTTTGGTACCGGGGATCAAACTCACGACCTCACGCTTGCCAGGCAGGCGCTGTGTTGCTGCGCTATATCCCCAGCAGATATTTTTTATGTGTTTCTGATCCATTCAAATATTCTTTTCTGTGAATTTTCTTTTTATGTTATTTGTATAATTTTTCTATTGGATTCTTAATCTCTTGCTGATTCAGAGTATTTTATATATTAGAAAGATTAGCTGTCTGTAATTGGAGTGGCAAAATATTCTCAATTTGATTTTTTTTTTTTTTACTTTGCTTTAGTTTTCTTCTGTCATGCATATACTTTTGGTTTTTTAAGGAGTTGAGCCTATCAATCTTTTCTTTTTTTGTGGGTACCGGGGGGGTCGACCTCAGGACCTCGCGTGCCAACAGGCACCCGTGCCGCTGAGCGATATCACCGGCCCCTTTTCCGTATGTGGGATCCGGGAGTCGAACTCGGGCCCTCGCGCTTGCAAGGCAGGCGCTTAAGCCGCTGAGCCATCTCACCGGCCCTATCAATCTTTTCTTATATGGTTTTTGGATTCTCTGTTGTAATCAGAACCTTTTCTTGGTGAAGACTATAAAGCAATTCTCCCTTTTTTTCTTCTTGCAAAACCATTTCATTTTTCCCATTTAAATCTTGATTCATTTGAGGACTATTCTGACGTAAACTATGAAATATAGATCCAACTTTCTCTCTGTCCAGATGACCTCCCAGAAATTACAACATCAGGTGTTGAATAAACCATCTTTTCAACACCAATTTGCGAAGCCACCTTATCAGATACAAAATTCTCCCTCTGTTGAATCAATGTCTGTTCAGTGCTCCCTGAGTGCCCAGCAGGCGCCTGGAATAGACCAGTGGACAAAGGAGGCAAAACTCCCTGCCTTTATTACAGATACTCCCATTCTAGAGGGGAGCGCAGGCAATGAACGGCGAAGCAGGAGATTACGGTACGTTAGGAGGTAAAAGCAGAGCCGGGAGAGGGTTTGAGAACGTATGTGTGGCATACTCTCAGGCTGTTTTCTATTATTTAGAATACTGCAGTGGCTTCTTAACTAGTTCTCTCTTCCTTCAATTCTTGCCTGTCCTATATTCAGTTATATACCATCAAGGTGGTTTTAAAGGTAGAACTGCAATACGTATTAACGTACTTTCCTGCTTAACTTCTCTTAAAGGTTCCCACTACACTTAGAATAAAACCTCTTATGACTGCAGGCCTTGTGTATTCAGCTCCTGTGCACTTCTCCCGGCTCACTTCAAGTCATTATCTCCTTTTTTATTTTAACTTTTCAAATATCCCACAATGATCTTTTATTTTTTCAAATATACCCACGGTTTTTGCCAATGATGTGTAGCACATATCTAAAATGCACTTTTCCACTTAATTTTTACAATTCTGATATACCCTTTGTGTCTCACCTTACAGTTCACTTCCCCAGAGAGTTTTTCCCTGACTGCCTAACATGCATTCATAGCACCTTGTTCTTACTTTGTATAAAACCGTCTCATTTGTATTTACTAGCATGTTTGTCAGTAAGCTCCTTGGAGTTAGGGCCACGTCTGTTTTATCACTGATGTATACCTGATGCCAAGCACAATTTCTGGCACATATTAGCTGCTCAATAAAATATTCAGTCAATGCATCAACCTCCCTCTTAATACAATGAATGGTTCTGGAAAATGAAAACACTCACCTGGCTAAAATGCCGAGAAGCAGATGTGCCACCACAGTTCTAAACTGTCTTTCTATTCCTGTCTATGGTGAGCCTTCAAATTAACTTAGAACTAGATGAATCTATCCTTGAAATGCAAAGATCTCCAAGCACTAAGATACTAAGTAAATGCTCAGCTCAAGCTGATGATCTCACCGTTGTTCCTGCTCTTGCTTGTGTTTTATCTCCTGTCTCCACAAGTTCCAGTTTTCTAATCTCCACGCCCTGCCTGCTGGTCTCAGTTCGAGCTCCATCTTCTTCACAAGGCTTCACTTCACCGCCATGGACTCAACCCAATTTCTGCCTTATCCGAGTGCCTGTATGTGCTGTCATTCACATTCACAACAGCATCTACTACTGCAGGTTTTTAAATACTACTTGTGTCATGGGGCATTGAAGCCCCCCCCCCCCGAGTTTATGGGCTACCTAAGGACAATGATTATAATGGTAACAATAAAAGGTCTCTCTGAAGCAATTGAGACTGGACTCTGGTATATAAAGCAAAAAAACTAGTTAAAGTGGCGAATACATAAAAGACAAATGAACCTTTCTTTTAATTTAAAACATATAAATCTGTATTCATTTTCTCTTTTGAAATGAAGCTAAGCCTTTTCCATGAGACACATCTGATGACCGAGCGTCCTTACTCATAATGCATCTGTTCCTGTTTCCCTACCGTAGAAAAAGCAAATGACGTTTGGGAAATAAACATGGGTGGAATCCTCTGAGATTGTTATGGTTCTTCTTCAGTGTTTTATGATTTTCCTCATACCTAATTTGATAAGAATCTTTTAAAAACTGAAGAGTATTGAATTTTCCTACGATTTTGATAGAAACAACTTATAGAATTTTCATAGTGCTACACTTGTAGCACTCGTATCTCATCCACTGACACAATACTCAATCCGATTATGGAATCAGAACAAGGCTTACATGGGTTGGCAAGAAAATCAACAGATCTTCATTAACTTAAACCTGGGGTAGTAGATACCTCCAGCACGTTTCAGGATCAATCCCATTCACTCAAAGCAGTCCAGGCGACCCAGGCATCATTCACTGTGTTGACAGACAGCGCAGCAAGGCTTTATACTTTGATGAGCTGTTTAAGTGAAGGGTAATTAAAAGTCTACTATATCTTTTGTTTGCTTCACAACATCGAGAACAGAGATGATTCCATGAACGCGAGTCTGGAGAGAAGAGCTAAAAGAGGTGCATCAACAGAGGGAAACGCCAGAGTGGTTACATCATCTGTCATGAGTGTCTCCTTGGGTGGTGGATAGTGGTGATTCAGCACTCAAAAACTAAAAAACAGCTAGGCATGGTGGCACACGCCTGTAATCCCAGCACTCAGGAGGCTGAGGCAGGAGGATCACTCAGAGTTTGAAGCCAGCCTAGGCTACATAGTGCGTTTAAGGCCAACCTGAACTACACAGCAACGCCCTGTCTCAAAAAGACAAAAACAAAACAAAACAAACCCCTGATAAATAAAAGTGTTGACATTCTAGTAACTATGGTAGCGTGTTGGAGGACAGCAAAACTGAACTTACCTGGGACCTGACACTCTGTGATCCATCATCCATTTCTCTCTCCTTCGTGTCCCCATTCTGAGAAAGAACCACATTCTGAGAAGGCATAACTGGGAAAAAGAAGAGGCATCTTGTTCATACATGATATTCAGGACACAAAATCCACTGTAAAAAAAAAAAATTCAATAGATTTTCTATACATGAATAATGAACTAGTTGAGAAAGAAATCGGGAAAACAATTCCATTAACAACAGCTTCAAAAAAATGCCTAGGTATCAACCTAACCAAGGAGATGAAAGACCTGTATGATGGGAATTTCAGAACATGGAAGAAAGAAATTGAACAAGACACTGGAAGATGGAAAAACCTCCTATGTTCATAGATTGGCAGAATCCATACTGTCAATATGGCTCCTTTACCAGAAATGATGTAGATTCAATAAATCCTCATGAAAATATCAGTGACATTCTTCATAGTAGAAACAAAATTTTTTAATCGGGAGGCTGAGGCAGGAGGATCACCACAAGTTCAAGGCCAGCCTGGGATATAGTGAGTTCAAGGCCTGAACTACATAGTTAGACCCTGTCTCAAAAAAAAAAAAAAAAAAAAATCTTCAACTTCACATGGAAACACAGAAGACCCAGAGTTGCCAAAGAAATCCTAAGCAAGAAGAACAAGGCTGCAGGCATCACAATACCAGATTTCAAATTATACTACAAAGCCACAGGAACAAAAACAGCATGGTACCAGCACAAAAATAGATATACAGACCAATGGAACAGAATACAGGATATAGAAAAGACCCCACACAACTACAGCCAACTGATTCTTGACAATGGAACCAAAAACACATGTTGGAGAAAAGACAGCCTTTTTAACAAAAGATGCTGGGAAAACTGGACATCCATATGTAGAAGACTGAAAGTAGATCCCTCTCTCTCTGTACAAAAATCAATTCAAGGGGCCGGTGAGATGGCTCAGCGGCTTAAGCGCCTGCCTGGCAAGCGTGAGGGCCCGAGTTCGACTCCCGGAACCCACATACGAAAAAGGGGCCGGTGATATCGCTCAGCGGCACGGGTGCCTGCTGGCGCGCGAGGTCCTGAGGTCGACCCTCCGGTACCCACAAAAAAAAAAAAAAAAAAAAAATCAATTCAAAATGGATCAAAGACCTAAATATAAGAGCTGGAACTTTGAACAGGCAAATAAATTGAACAGACACTTTTCAAAAACAGAAGTGGACATAGTCAATATATATATTAAAAATGTTCATAATCTTTAGACATTGGGGAAATGCAAATCAAAGTTACACCGAGATTCCATCTCACCCCAGTCAAAATGGCTACTACAAAAAATAGAAAGACAGAAAATGCTTTCTGGGGGACAGGGGAGGAGCGACACTTCTACAGTGCTCTTGGCAGTATAAATTAATACAGCCACCATGGGAACCACTAGGGAAGGTCCTAAAAAACCTGAAAATAGACCTACCCCATGACCTGGCTGTATGACTCCTTGGCATAGACCTGAAGGAATTAAAGTCAGCATCCACTGGGAGACCTGCAGACTCGTGTTTACTGCAGCACACCTCACATCGCAAAGATAAGGAAGCAGCCAAGGTGGTTAAAGATGAGTAGAAAAAGAAAATGTAGTATATGTAAACAATGAAGTATTACCCAGCCATAAAGAAGAACAAAATGATGTCATTTGCAGGAAAATAGATGTCACTGGAGATCATCATGGTAAGCAAAACAAGGCAGACTCAGAAAAACAAGCACCTTTTTTTTTTTTTTTTTTTTTGAGACAGGGTCTCACTATGTAGTTCATGCTGGCCTTGAACTCACTATTAGCCCAGGCTGGCCTTGAACTCACAGTGACCCTCCTGCCTCGGCCTCCCGAGTGCTGGGATTACAGGTGTGTATTACCATACCCAGCCTCCACTTTTCACAAATATGTAGACTGTAAAAAAGATGACATCAAAGTAGAAGGGAGACTATTATTAGAAAAGATGGGGGGATATGGGGAGGAGTGTATATAAGGAGGGTAGTAGGGGATGGAAAAAAGTTATGAATTATGTTATTAAGAGATCATAGGCCAGGCATGGTGGTGCACACCTGTAATTCCAGTACTTGGGAGGCTGAGGCAGGAGGATTGCTGTGAGTTTGAGGCCAGCCTAGGCTACACAGTGAGTTCAAGGCCAGCCTGAAGTACATAGCGAGATTCTGTCTCAAAAAACAAAACAAAATAAAAAAACAGATAGTGATGTTGACATGAATTGAGGTAAAAAGGTTTCCTCTACATAAGTCAAGCAGCAACTTACAAAACAGGATATACAGCAACCCCATTGTTTTATCTTTTTTTTTTTTTTTTTTTTTGTGGGTACCGGGGGTCGACCTCAGGACCTCACGCGCCAACAGGCACCCGTGCCGCTGAGCGATATCACCGGCCCCTTTTTTGTATGTGGGATCTGGGAGTCGAACTCGGGCCCTCGCGCTTGCCGGGCAGGCGCTTACGCCGCTGAGCCATCTCACCGGCCCAACCCCATTGTTTTACAAGATGCATTAATGCACAGAGAGATCAGACACTGTCTACACGGCATCCACTTAACCCTCAATCTGCCTCTAGGAATGAGATGCTGAGCACGCTCTTCTTTTTATTTAAGAGTACTTTTTGATTTGTGCTATTATAAAATGTCCCTAAGTAGAGGAAATCAAAAATTCCTGTACGTGAGGCACTAGGTATGTTAGCTTGACTGCAGTGATCATTTCACAAGTTATATGCATCTCAAAACACAATCCTGTGCACTTCAGATATGTATGATTTTATTTGTCAGTTATACTCCATTAAAAAACATAAGCATGGTAAAAATAAGAAAGCATCAGTACCTCAGGTCACAACATTACAGGAGGAACATGGGCAAATACAGAGGGTCCCTAAAAAGGCACAAGAGAGAAAAACAGTAACGTTTAACATTGGCTCCAAACAATGAGGAAAATGGGTGTGTGTGTATATACATATACATAGATTTTTTTTTTTTTTTTTTTTGGTACCGGAAATGGACTCAGGACCTTGTGCTTGCTAGGCAGGCACTTGTGCCACTGAGCTATATCCCCGGCCCTGTATTTTGGAAAAACCTCCTCCAACCCTATTTTTCTTGTTAACTAATTAGATATTAACTTTTCTTTTTTTTTTTAATGTGGGTTCCGGGATTCGAACTCAGGACCTCGCGTTTGTCAGGCAGGCGCTTATGCTGCTGAGCTATCTCGCCAGCCCTAGATATTAACTTTTAAAATGTTAAATGCTTAAGTTCAAAGAGTTAGCTGGAATGTAACACTCCAAGCAATAACATGTCACTTTTACCTCTTATCCCTGCAGAGTGTAACAGTGCCGGTGACGGTGTGAGGAAATGGAATTCGCATTCCCTACTTGGAAACTGCACACGTTTTCTGGATGTCGAATGGGATGACCTTTAACCACCTAAATGTGCACGACCTCAACAATGTCACACATTGAATGTATCCTGTGGATATAAGACAAAAAGTGAGAAGGGACACGCCATCGTGAAGTTCAAAAAACACTGTCCCAAATTAATAACATTTCGAATGACCTAAAAGTTCACCAATAAAAAGTTTTCCCATAAACCAGGCTCTGTCCACACAGCAGAAGACCATGCAGGCATTAGGAAGCACCGTGTAACTGCTGGGGACTGGTCCATCATATATTCCAAGGAAAAGCAGACGACAGTTCAGTATGTGGGACACAGAACAAAAACACATTTCCACGTGCCTCACAGAAGACTGGAAAAATAAATAAAATCAGCGTTTGCCCTGGAGAAGAGGATTACTGGATTCCTGAGACTCTCTCAGGCTTACCTAGAAGTGAAGACTGGGGCCAAAACAGCCAAAAGGATACAGTGGTACCTCGGTTCATGAACTTAATTCTTTCCATGATTTTGGTCACAAACCAAATCAAATTTCTCCGTAAGGTCAACACTGAACCTAACCACTGAATTTGATTCAGTTCACGACCAAAACTGTGGAAAGAATTAAGTTTGTGAACCGAGGTACGACTGCACATGGAGCTATTTTACATCTGCACCTTGTGTGAGATATCTTCAGATAACTAACAGTTTTTTGTCACTACAGATACCTGAAACAAACAACTTAAGAGGAAAAATTACACAGTACCAAGGCTAGGTTAGCATTTTGGAGCTATGGCTTTGTGTTGGTGAGGCAGCCAGTTTACAGAGAGCCCTTGAAGATACAAACTTAAAGGCTGAAAACAACTGTGACATCCTTACGCCTCTATTCCCCTGGGTGATTCAATGCAGGGCTTTCCCTCCTCTGTGGTGCAAGTCAGCATCGTAGCACACGGGAAGCTCAATGGTTTGCAGCCCTGGCTATCACCTGGGGAAATTAAAAAGGATGCCAACGCTCAGCCCACACTCAAAGGCTTGGGTTGAACTGGTCCACAGTAGGCCTGGGCACAGCATTTGAATTCTAGAGTCTCCAAGTGATTCTAAGATGAGGTGATGGGGAGAACACATGCCGACAACCTGTTATTGTTACATTTCATCCCCACAAGGGATTAATTTATGCTGAAACGTAGAGCTCAGAGATCTGCTCCTCCTCTCCCGCCAAGGGGGTCCTCTGAATGAATACTCAAAGGAGATGGCTCTCCTGTTTCTCAGAATACTCACCTCACCTTAGCGTACCTGCGTTCAGCCCCCAGCAGAACTGCTGCACCTCTCTGCAGTTCCTGTGTGGCAGTATCACCGAAGCTGTGTTCTCCAGCACAGCGGCTCAGTCAGAGACGCGGCAGCGCTGGCAGCCTTGGTGTTGCACGGCGGATCCTTGAGAGCTGGTTTTCCAGTGCTTCTGAATGTGGCTCCTGCCCCGCCAACAAAGGCACCAATCGTTTATGCGGAGACTTTGCTCTGAGACAGATCTGTCTCCGGCCTGGGATCTCGTGAGATGCGATTTCAGCGTGAGCACCTGTAATGAGAGTCACCGGCGTCGGCAGGAGAAATTCTGCAGTCTCGGTCGCTCAGCGACTCGGGAGTCTGTAAAGAGGACAAGCCATTCATTCACAAAGACAGAGCACAGAGAGGTGTGAGAATGTCTACAATAATCAAAGAGCACTTTTAGAAATTTTGATTCCCGCTTTACACAAAGTAGAGCTGTACCGGTAGATGTATCAGCTACAAGAGATTCAGCCTCAGTCTTGCCCCTTCCTCATCCCAGAATAGTAGACACGATGGTCCCTGCCTCGTTTGAAGATTTTCACAAAGAGTGGCTTCTGTCCCCCTTAGACAGAGGGAAAACCTGGCGTTTCAACAACCATAACAGAGTGAAATGATCTGATTTGCTAAGAACCATGAAAAATAGTCTTTTTCTGTCCACAAAGTTGTGCTGAAAAATTGCTCTCAAAAAACTAGTGATGGAAATAAAGAAGCCATTTCTGACAATCATTTTTTTTAAAGAGAGAAAGCTGCAGTTCTAGCATAACGGCCTTGTTAGATAAGGAAACCATGTACTGCCCAAGATGTGACACTGATCACACAGTTCACAGCCAATTCATTAAGAGGAGGACCTGGCAGGGGGATTTTAAACGCATTTTAGAACTAGCTTCTTACTGCACCAGCATCGGCTCTGAAAAATACCCACTGTCAGAAGAGCCAGACAGCAGTGAATGAAATTACCCTTAAATCTCACACCCCATCCCCTCAAAGCCAAGTGTCTCACAACGACAACAAAAACCACACGTACCAAGTTAAGCAAAGCCGGGGTTGTCCTTCAAGTATATGAACTGAAAAGGACTCCACAGATTACCTAGCAGAGAGTTGCCCGAAGTGTGCTCCTAGTACCTTACTGTCTGCTCAAAAAGGGACCAAATCAAGCTGGAAAGATGCTGGCCACACCAAGTTAAGTTTCTCTGCTACGAACCCTCTAAGAGATTTCCCTGTGGAAACTGTGAACCTCAGAAAAACCACAGGGCATAGGGAAGCACGTCAAGCACTGCGCACTGTATGCAATGTTTTCCAAATACGTTTACTTTGAAAATACTTTTATGCCATCTACTCTTTTTTTTTTTTTTTCTCAGGTCTCAGCTTAAGTCAGGAGAGATTCTGATATCACAAACCAGGTGAGAGCCCTCAATTACACTTTTCTTATTCAGGCGGCACTTTTTATTATTGAACTATCTGTCCGGGAATCCATCTTTAAACCTCGCCATGCATGAAAGCGGGAACCCCACCTGTTTGTTTTACATCTATTTTTAAGGCCCCACGCCTGGCAGGTAGTAGGTACTCAGTAAATATTTTTTTTTTTTTTTTTTTGTGGGTACCGGGGGGTCGACCTCAGGACCTCGAGCGCCAACAGGCGCCTGTGCCGCTGAGCGATATCACCGGCCCCTTTTTCGTATGTGGGATCCGGGAGTCGAACTCGGGCCCTTGCGCTTGCAAGGCAGGCGCTTACGCCGCTGAGCCATCTCACCGGCCCTCAGTAAATATTTTCTAAGTAAGTAAATGAAGGGGTTCTGGCGCTTACTTTTCTACTTTAAAAGACCTGTTTTCTTTTGAACCAATTTTTTTTTTTTTAATCGGGAATTGAACTCAGGACCGTGGGCTTGCCAGGCAGGTTAACATTTTTATAACCACAGTACAGTGATCAAAACCGGGAAGTTAACATCGGCACAAAGCTGCTAACTCATCATTCACACTACGCCGGTTTCTCCACTCTGTTCTCTCTGCAATGCAGGATCCTGCATTAAGGGAGCTCTCCTTAGTGTCCTCTAATCTGTAAGTTTTTCAGGCTTCCCGTTTTGCATGAGGTTGACACTTTTAAAAAGAAGATTTACAGCGTTAGATGGCACAGCACGTACGCAACACAGAGTGGAAACGCTGGGGGGCACAGGTCCCTCAACGGACCCTGGGCCCAGCATCCCAACGCAGTCTCGACAGTGGAGTAAGACGAAAATCTGCCACTGCCATAGTTACGGGGGACAAGAAACACACTTTGCGCACCGAATGGCAAGGTTCTCCGGTAAGCGGAGCGCCGCGCGGCAGCGCACTCGGGAGACAGCGTCTCGCCCACGCTCCTGGCCCGCCCCAGGTCGCCGCGCTGCGTGCGACACTGACTTCACACGCAGAGTCCCGTGTGTCGAGCAAACGTCGTCTCCACAGCCCCGGCTCTGACGTCGCCCCGCGGCGGGGGCGGCGGCGACACCATCGCTTCACAGCTTAAACCGGGTCCCCGAACCCGGAGCGGACGAATGGGACCCCGGGGGCGAGGTCGGGGCGCGGCCCCGCGCGACCGGAAGGCCCAGCCCGCGACCCCGCCGGGCGCGCGCTCACTCACCGCCTCCGCGTCCGCCGACCCCGACCCGCGCCGCCACCCGCAATGGCGCCCGCGCCGCCGCCCGAGAGCGCATGCGCCGGCGTCGGGGTCGCTGGGGGTCGCGCGCCCCGCCCGCCTCGCCCAGCCCCCACCCCGCGTGCGGAGCCCGATGCGCACGCGGGTCGCGGCTGCGTCCCCACGGCGGTACTCCTGCCTAGCCGTCCCCTTCCAGGACTAGACCTCCGCGGTCCCCTCCCCTTTTTATATCGGTGAAACTCAAAATATAATAATAAGACAGGCTTGTAATCCTAGCACTCTGGGGGGGGCTGAGGCAGGAGGATCGCAATTTTGAGCCCAGTCTGGGCAAGTTAGTGAGATCCTGTCCCAAAATAAAAAATGACTGAGGATGTAGCTCAGTGCAAATCCCTAGTACTGTCAATCAGTCAATCAATCAATCGAGAGCATTACTACAGATCTACTGTTGAGGACAACAGAACTTTTTCCATGGAAATAATATTTCGCTTAATTGGGGTTCAAAATTAGTGTTCTTTATCACCAAGATCAATCGCAAAGAATGGCTCACCTATTCAGGCTTGTTATAATGAGGTTTTACATATTTCATCTTTGGAAACTTTCTCCAAATACTGATATCATGCATCAGCATATGGTTGAATTTAGGCATATTCATTACTTGAATGGTGTTTGTATTCTATTATTTTGGTATTTCTATTATTCTGGTGTTTGAATTCTATTATTTTCATCTCTCTGGTTAACAACTTCCAGCATGTCATTAGATGGCTGATTAATCAAAGCCCCTGAATTGTATAGTTAAATGGATTTTGCCCTTTATGGTGGTTTAGAGACCCAAAGATGCTACTAGAACTATAATTTGAGCTTGGAAAATACAGCTGCTATAAATTTTGCATGGGGACAGGGGTCTCATGTCTTATTTTATATATATATATATATTTTTTTGTGTGTGGGTACCGGGGGGTCGACCTCAGGACCTCGCACGCCAGCAGGCACCCATGCCACTGAGCGATATCACCGGCCCCTTTTTCGTATGTGGGTTCTGGGAGTTGAACTCAGGACCTCGCGCTTGCAAGGCAGGCGCTACGCCGCTGAGCCATCTCACCGGCCCCTTTATTTTATATTTTGACAGCACTGAAAATACATAAACCAGTTTGACATTACTTGAGATTCAAACAATAGTAGCTACATTTGTCTTAGTCACTTTACCTTCATTGGGACGAAATACCCAACACCAAAACTTCAAGGAGGAGCGGTTTATTTTGGTTTACAGTTTCAGTGGGTTCAGTCCATGATCAGGGTCTCCAGGGCAGGAAGGGCATGGTGGAAGGGCCTGGGTGGAGGACAGCTGTTCACCATGTGTCTCCAGGAAGCAGGGAGAGAAGGGAGGAGCCAGGATGAGAATACAGTACACCCTACCAGGTCACAACCCTGGTGATCTGCCCTTTCCAACCAGGCCCCACCTCCGAATGTGAGACTTTGGGGAGGGACATTTTAGTTCTAAACCATAACACTATTGAAATAACTTTATTGTAGTATATGTTACAAGTGCTGTTTTGCTTTTTTACTTTTGCTTTGTGAATTCAGAGGGAAACATTACCAAGTCTGCGGCAAAAGGTAGTTCCCAAAGCCACTGTGTCTCCTACATGGTCAAAAGTGGTTCTGAAGATTTTGAAAATTATTTAATATCTTCCCTGGACTAAAAATATCATTTAAAAATGTTTTAAAATTTATTCTTTGACTGATAGGTGAAAACAAAATAGTAACTATTAGTGGGATACAATGTCATGCTGTGTTACACGTAACATTGTATAATATTTAAATCAGGTTAAACATATCTCTTCAAACATTTCTCATTTTTAATGTTCTTAATGTTGAAAACTTTCAAAGTCCTCTCCTAGTACATTATTGTTATCTGTGATGACTCTACTGTGCAATTGCACATTGCAACTTCCTCCTGCTGAACTGTGATTCGTATCTGCTGATCGGCCTCTGAAGGGCAATATTGACTGTCAATGTGAATGATTAAAAGGCTTCTGAAGAGGTGATGGGATAGGAGGACACAACTTCATTGATGAGCTCAGAGCCGAATGGGTGGTCAGGAGGCAAGGCCTAATTGGAGGAGGCAGGTCCTGGGGGTGTAACCTTGGGGACTGTGTCCTGTCCCTGGCCCCTTCCTGTTGGGCTCTTTCCATCTCTCTCTGCTTCACAGATGCCATGAGTTGAGCAGCTTTCTTCTGCCATGCCCTTCCACCAGGATGTTCTGCCTTGGAGGCAACCATGGACTGAAACCTCTGAAACCATGAGCCAAAATAAACCTTTCCTCCTTTAATTTGTGGATGTCATGTATTTTGTCTCCACAAAGGAAAGTTGACTAATACACCATCTCCCCTATCCCACCCCTAGCTCCATTCTCCCTGGCCTCCAGTAGCCACCATTCTATTTTGAATTTCTGTGACATTAACTCTTTTAGTTTCCACATACGAGTGGGATCATGTGATATGAAATTGTTCTACACAGGCTACCGTGAAAGCTGGTTCTTTGGTCACTTTGAGATTTGTCTTAGCTCCTAAGTAAACACCTGGACAGTATCAGTAGCTCAAATTGCTTTGGTTGCAGCCTCATTTTTACTTTTTATCTTCATGAGCTAATGCTAGTGTATGGAATAGTCTAACCCCAGTACCCTTTCATTACTCAGTGAGCAAGTATTTATGGAGTACCTACTCTGAAATTGTTCCTTTCTTTATTTCTGTCACTTGCTTTCTGAGAGCAGTTTTCCAGGACAACCTTTGTGAACAGAAAAAAAAAAAAACACTTTTCTTTTATGGTTATTAGCAAATCAGGACATTTCACTCTGCTGTAGCTGTTGAAATGCCTGTCTTTCCCTCTTTCTAAGGAAAAAGACCCCACTCTTTGTGAAAGATCTTTTGGCTCAGCCAGGGCCACTTCCTTCTGGAAAGAGGGAGGGAAGGGCTGAAGAGAATTTCTTGTAGTTGATTCATCTGCTGATCTCTGCCTTTTGTTGTGTGGGAATCAGAAATTCTAAAAGTACTCTGATTATTTTAAACATTGTCACAAATGAATCTGTCCTATCTTTATGAATGGTTTGTCCTTCTCTCTCTTTTTTTTTTTTTTTTGGTGGGTACCGGGGGTCGACCTCAGGACCTCGCGTGCTGAGTGATATCACCGGCCCTTTTTTTGTTTGTGGGATCCGGGAGTCAAACTGGGCCCCTCGCGCTTGCCAGGCAGGCGCTTACGCCACTGAGCCATCTCACCGGCCCTGTCCTTCTGTTTACAGACTCCATAGGTCTATAGGCGACCAAGACTTCTGCTGACTGTGGTGAATCTTATTACAGGTGCTCAGCCTGAAATTGTATCTCACAAGATTCCTGCCAGAGACAAATTTGAGTTGCTACATAGATGACTGATTCTTTTAGAGTGGAAAAAAAGTAATAGCTATGGTCAGGAGTTGCTACTTCTCAGCTCTACAAGAACAAGGGTTGGTTTGTTTGTTTGTTGAGACAAGGTCTCCTTGTCTACTTCAGGCTGGCCTTGAACTCACTATGCAGCCCAAGCTGTCCTCGAACTCGCAGCAATCCTCCTGCCTCAGCCTCCTGAGTGCTGTAATTGCAGACATGTGCCACCACACCTGGCTATTTTAAAAGCTTTGACCTGGCCTCTGGGTTCCTCGGAATCCTGAAGACTCAGCCCAGTGGCCCAGACGTCCTAACGTTGCCCTCGCGCCGCGCTCCCTCCTGCTCCGAGGCCCCTGTCACAACAGTTTCTGTAGGAGCGGGGATGTGCTTGGGTTTCAGGAGCCCCTGAGCTTCCAGGACGTGGCTGTGGACTTCACCAGGGAGGAGTGGGAGCAGCTGGACCCTGCTCAGAAGACCCTCTACCGAGACGTGATGCTGGAGACCTACAGGAACCTGGTGGCGCTGGGTGAGGAGTGTCCCGCGGGCTGGGAGCCGCTCGGGCTTTCGGGGTGTGGCGGAGCCCACAGCGGGAGCCCGCCGGGCACCGTGGACACAGAGCCTTGTTCCCGCGCTCTCCCCCGAGGGGAAAGGCCCTGACTTGGCAGGTCCCCCTGGGAGCCCCCTCTCGCTGCCTCCGAAGCCTCCGCTGTCCAAGGCCGGAGCCCCAGGACTGCACAGGGCAGCAGTGGGCTCTGAGGAGAACCGCGCTCGGGTGGGCGACGCTGAGCGCACATTTTCCCATGAACAGGGCATCGGGCGAATGAGCCCGCGCTGATCGCTCGGCTGGAGCGGGAGGAGCTGTGGACGAGCGGAGGGGCCCGGCCAGTGGGCGCTGTCCCCGGTGAGAAGCGGGCGTCTGGGCACTCGGGCACTTTCCCCAGGGGAAACGGTCCCGCTGCAGTCTCCCACCGGGGTTCCAACAGTGCTGCGTGGCAGGTTTCCGAAACGCAAAAGACTATCATATTTTCCTGATTGAACAGGAAGCATATATTTATTGTGAACAAAGTTTACCCGATATGAAAGTTCTTTGCACGTTTGAGCATCCGTACAAACCTTGATGTTACGGTTCTCCATGCTGCGTTTTTCTCTATAATTTTTGTTCATATCTTGTCAGTATTCTTTAAATCTTCCTCTTCCAAATCCAAACTCCTCCGTTATTTTTACCTACTTTTTTCCACTTTCTTCTTGTCGTCAGACTCTTTAAGGTTGCCGTCTGAACCCGCACCTTCGTTTCTGATTCTCTTGCTCACTTTGTGATATGACCCCTCTCCTACCCTATGCTGCTCATACTGCTCTCTTGGAGACGACCCCTAACCCTGTCCCGGCCACTCCAGTGGCTAAAAGCCGGGGATGGTTTGTTGCCTTTCATTGTGTTCACTTTACCTCCTGGCACTTTTCTTCCACCCTGGCTGGGGAGCTGCCCTCGTCCCTTCCAGCTGCCCCTGCTTCTCTGCCGCCCCCTCGCCGCCTCCTCCGCGCTCGTTTCCCTGTGGCCTTGGGGTTCTGCTGTGCAGCGCAGTGCTTTTCAGTAGCTCTTTGATGGAGTTTCCCATCCCTACATTCCTGGTCCCAGGATCTCACCCGTGTTCTCCTTCCAGAATTTAAATTATACTTTTATTGATGGCATTCTATCAATTAATTAAACATTTCAAAACCTTGATGAGTGTAATATTCTCTTCTTTGAACTACCCCCTTATGTATTGCACTTGCTGTCCTAGGAGCAGTGTAATAATATTATTAGCAATAGAATCTTAGCTCCCCACTGCTGATGTACCCCCTCCTATGCTCTGCACGCTTATTTTAGCACATCTTTGACTGCTAACAGTATGCCAGATACTGAGGCAGTGTTTTTGTTTTTCGGCCCTTGAAGCCAGGCTAACCTACCCCAGTCATATCTGATTCACACTGATTCTTTACTTTGGCTCCTGTTTTCCTCATTTACACTTGGTTTTCTGTCAGTCGAATCTCAGATTTTTTTTTTTTTTTTTTGAGACAGGGTCTTGGTATGTAGTTCAGAGTGGCCTTGAACTCACTGTGATCCTCCTGCCTCAGCCTCCCGAGAGCTGAGATTATAGGAGTGTGCCACCATGCCCAGCAACTTCAGATTTTTCAAGTGGATTTTGACTCGGCTCTCCTTCCTGTTTCTAGTGCTATATGTTATTGTCGTTGAGAAACCTCATTCCTCCTTTATCCTCACTGATCCCTTAAAACAGAACTTTGGTCTGAGCAGGGCCTCCACCAGCAGGACCAGAGTCCAGTCATGACGTCTCACATGGAATCCCTGGCTCTGTCCCCGACCGCAGTGGGTGACTGGGATGTTCCAAGAGTAGTCTTCAAGTCCAGGCAGCCTTTATTCCACCCAAGCTAGTCTGCTGTAAGGCTTTCTACTGTATTTTTAATTGACTTACTAAGTTATTCATTTCCTTGATTTCTGTTTGGTTCATTTTCAAAATCTCTGCTGAATTTTTCATCCATCTTCTGCATTGTCTTCCTACTTTAAGTGTACATCTTGGATCTCACTGAGATTTCAGAGAAACGTTTTTAAAATTCTTTCCCAGGTGTTTCGCATTTCCATTCCTTTGGATTGTGTGGAGAGAGTGTTACTAGGGTCTATTGGACGTATCATAGTACCTTGTTTTTTCACATGTCTTGTGCTTTTTTTGTGTGTGTGTGTGTGGGTACCAGGGGTCGAACTCAGGACCTCGCATGCCAGCAGGCGCCTGTGCCGCTGAGCGATATCACCAGCCCTTTTTTCGTATGTGGGTTCTGGGAATTGAACTCGGGCCCTCGCGCTTGCCAGGCAGGCGCTTACGCCGCTGAGCCATCTCACCGGCCCTCTCTACCACTTTTATGGGGTGGCTTTCTTAGTAAGTGCTTTCTTTTGAAGATGTGTCTTAGATGTTGGTTCATTACGCAACGTTGATTTCCAGCTGGACATTATGCTTCAGTCTCCCTGTAGCTTCTTCGCCTGTAGTTAATGACTTGGACATAGCATATTCTATGTAGAATCAAGAGACCCCCGTGTCAGCACCTGCCTGACAACAGTGCCTGTCTGGCAAGTGCAAGGTCGTGAGTTTGATTCCCAGTACCAAAAAAAAAAAAAAAGAATAAAAGAGACCCTCCGTGTCTGTGGGCCGTGAAGAGTGTGGTCGCTGCAGACAGCAGGCAGCGGTTGGTGTCTGGCGCTCACTCTGTGGCCACAGCATGAGTGGTGGATGCTGTCGGGGGGTGGCGGTTTCCTCAGGCACTGTCATCACCAGCTCTTCTACTCTGGCAGTGGTGGCCCCAGCTCTTGTCCTCCACCTCGTCCATGGCACAGGCCCAGGGAGAGGCGCTGGGGGGAATTGCACGGCCCTTCCGTGGGGCTTATCCAGGTTTTGCAGTAAGGCATTGTCAGACAGGGCGGGGGGAGGGTGGTGGCAGGAGCTGCTCTCTGTGGCAGTGCCTGCCCTGGAGCGGGACTTGGGCTGGCAGAGTTCATCTAGGCCATCTTTGGCTGCAGCAGGGTTATTTTATGGCTGAAGCCTGCCTTTCCTCCCCCCAGCTCCTTCCGCTGTTACGTGCGCCCACCCTGGGCAACAGCTAGAGGCAGAGTTGCTGGAGACCACCTCAGTGCGGCCTTGTGGGTGGGCATCCGTGGGCACCCTGGCCTTCCCAGCTTTGCAGTAACAGCTGCGGGAGTGTGGGGTTGGTCAGGGCAGTGGGAGCTGAGTAGGCACTGCCTTTAGAGCTGGCACTGGTGCAAGTCCACAGGAGGCTGGCCACACGCTTGGCCTTGGAGGGAAACACCCTGAGCCCCTGGTTCTCTAGGGCGGCACACTGCACTCCCCCTTCTACAGCACAGGACCTCCAGGGGCTCCGTTAACCATCACTGTGCCAGGCAAAGTCGGGCTGGTGAGGCAGCCCGGGCAGCGAGTGACGGTTCCCAGAGGAGGGAGTCTGCAGGGTCCTGACCGCCAGCGAGGAGACCGTAGCTCCCTTCTCAAGGTGGCTTCTGGCCACGGCACCCTGGGGATTTGTGAGGAGATGACTTAGGCAACTTCTCAGATGTCAGGTTACTTATTTAAGTGGGCTCCTGGCCTGTGAGGACTGTGACATTTCCAGTAGCAGGATGGTCAGCACCCATGCTGAGGGAGTTTGCTGCAACTCTTTCATCTTTACCCTGACAGAGGGCAGTCGCCCCCCCATGTGGAGTTGCAAAGGGCAGGTGGCAGGATATTTTGTTTCTGTGCTGTTGGCTGCATCTTTGAATCTTTCGAGTTGCTAATCGCTTTCTTGCTGATTTCCAGAGTTCTCTCAGGGTCATTCACCTCAAAATGCAGCTAGGCATTTGTTCCTTTCCCTTTCCTACTCTTCCTCTCCCCTCCCCTCCCCTCCCCTCTTCTCCCCTCCCCTCCCCTCCCCTCCCCTCCCCTCCCCTCCTGTCCCCTTCTCTCCTCTCCTCTCCTCTCCTCTCCTCTTGTTAGAGGCAGCTGAGTTAGATAGAAATATTACAGGCAGTCAGATAGAGCTGGGCCCTGGAAGGAGCCAGGGCAGAAGACAAGATGTCTTGCAACTGTGGGGGAGACAGGCACCTCAGCTGAGGGCCAGATCTCAAGACGAAAGGTGAAACAAATGCGCCCACATACTTCCTAAGGATAAACATCAGGGACTGATATTCTAAATAGGTATTGATCACCTTAAGAAAGCCAGGAAGACCCACTGACCCAACCCCCTACAGAAAAAGTCCTTGTCCTGTTTTATGCCCACTTGCTATGTGACTTGCTTCCCCATTTGATCCCGATTTAACCAATATTACCTGAGCAATTATACTCGTAATCTTATTGGTTGACTATAGTTCTGTCCCATCTCATGCCCACCTTGCAATTTCCCATTTTTCCCCACCTTGGACCTGCCTCACCTTGTGGATTTGCTGTATAAAAATCCCTAGAAAATATAGGGTCCTTGGCAACCCACTCAAGACCCCTTCTGTCTCTCTCTCAGACGGGAGCTTTCTTTCCCCCAATAAATATATTCTGCTCTTAACCTCTGTTGTTCCTAAAATTCATTCTTCGATTTTAGAGAGCACGAACTCGTACTGGACCTCTAGCAGGTTGGGAGTTTCTTTCCCCTATATCATTCTCCTCTCCTCTCCTCTCCTCTCCTCTTTTCCTTTTTTTTAGTTTTCCTTTCTTTTCCCTCCCTCCTTTCCTTCCTTCCTTTTTTTGTAGCACTGGGGATTTAACCCAGGACCTTCACACTGAGCTACATCCCCAGCCCTTTTTTATTTTCTATTTTGAGACAGGGTCTTTGTAAGACACTAAATTCCCCAAGCTGGCTCAAACTTGCCATCTTCCTGCCTCAGCCTCCCAGAGCTCTGGAATAACAGGCCTGCACCACCATACCTGGCTACTTTCATGTTCCTTGTGGATGAGGAGGTGAGTGCTGGGTGCCTCAATCCCACCGTCTTGCATCCAGTTGTTTCTTGGTGTTGTAAACCACACTTCATTTTCAATAAGCTGTATTAGAAATACCCAAGCCTGAGTAACCAGTGTTTGTCAATTGTTCTTGCAATGAAAAATGATCCAAGAAAAAGGAGTTGCTATTTCTCATGACTCAATCTGTTACAGTACTTGCTTTCCTGGGGACAAATCTTACACTTGTGTACAATATAAGTTTTTGCAAGTGCGTATGGTGAATAACGCAAAGACCTGTATACTTTGTGCCCTGGACTGATCATGGCTGCCTTTGAACCCTCAGTGTAAATCTTCACACAGTGGAAAAGACAAATCATGCCCTCATATGAGAGGGAATGCGTTAACCTCATAGGCTTCCTGAAAGAGTCTTAGGGATAGCAGAGGCCCAGGGACTGTACTTTGAGAACTTAGGCTCTAGACTTACCTGAGGAAAAAATACCTGTTTTTTAATGCATTAGTGATTAGGCTTTTGAATGCAAGCTATTTTGTATCTCTAGTTTTCAGTCTTTAGCAGGCTTGCCAAAGACACGTCAGTCATAGCGAGAGCAGAGATCCTTGAATTTGTAGTTGCTACCAATTATGAGCAAGGGGAAACCGAGGAAGTGGAGAAGCAGCTTCTCTGCCAGGGTTTGAACGCTTATTGTTGAGTGCAATTAGGGATTGGAAATCATTGCAATGCCCAGCATTAAATTTCTGCTAGATAAATACAGAAATTTCATATATCCCAGAATAGAGTGAGCGTTACAACAGAACAGACCACTGTCTATGTCAGAGGATGCCTTCGACTTCAAGGAAAATGAGATAAATTTATGAACTAAAGTGGGGTAATCTTCAGGAGAGAGCAGGTGAAGGGACCACAGAACAGAGCCAATTTGCTCTTCCGTTTGCTTTATTTATACATAATGTTTCCTCTAAAAATGTGCCTCAGGTTCTTAGTATCTTTGTGCTGTGCTCAAAAGTAGCGCAGCGTGACCTTCTCAGACAGTTCTGGTTGGAAATCAGCACAGGGTGCTCTTTGGGCCTCTCCTCCCTTGTTCCCAACTGTTGCAAATGCTGTGAATGGCAATTTAGTCCAGGTCTGTGGGCAGGAGGAAGAACACAAGCTTTGGCGTCTCCAGTGCTGTGGCTGCCGCGTAGCTGGAACTCTGGACGAGTAAGTTACTTAATCTTTCTGAGCCTGATGTTTTTCACTGGGTATATGGCAATGAAAATATGTATACGTCAGGTCTACTTTCAGTGCAAACGAGGTAAAGTACATAATTACCCAACAGGGACTTCATACATGAGAATTATTATTTTAGTTCACTTCCTAAGGGACTTGTTTGGATTTTATGAGCTCTCCTTTCCCAATTCTCCTTCAAAGGTTGTACTCTAATATTCCAGTCTTGCCAGGAGAGTTAGCCTCAAAAATTAAGTAATGATGAGTGTCTTCATCTTTGTTTTATCTCGTTTTAATGTAAGATTCTCTATTTCCCTTTCTCATGACCAGAGAGTCCTTTAAAAAGAAGAATGATCTTTGTCCTTTTGATTTCAAAAAGGAGCTTGCATTTCTGAGGATGTTTTCTGTGTGGTTGAGTGTATCACTCTGTATATTAAGTATTACATATAATTTATTACGTAGAAGCCTGTGTAGGAAGGCAGGTACTACTTAAAACAGGGCAATAGAGTTAATGAATAGCTAAAACTTTTGATAAAGCCTGTATTAGACTCGTATATATAACTTATATGTTAGGAATATAACTTTTCTTTTTTTTTTAGGAATATAATTTTTCTAAGTAAATTTGAAAAAAAGTTTTTGGCTCTGTTTCAGCTCTTTCATTCTGGCATGGCAGAAAAACCAGTGGCTGTGTCCACACAAACACCTAACAATGAAGATAAAGTTAAGTATACCCTTCAAATAGAACTCCTAATTTTGTATACTGATGCAGTAAACTGATATTGTTCTAAATAATACAGGTGTATATTTGGTGATCAATTAACTTTTTTTTTTTGGTATGGGAATTGAACTCAAGACCTTGTGCTTGCCAGGCAGGCGCTGTGCCCTTGAGCTATATCCCTGGCCCTCAATTAACTTTTATATTCATTAAACTAAACTATTGATGACAGTTTAAGTAATCATTCCATGTTTCTCGAGTCTGTTGATTATTATTATTATTATTTTTTATATGTGGGTAGCAGGAGTTGAACTCAGGACCTCATGCTTGCCAGGCAGGTGCTTATGCCACTGAGCTGTATCACCGGCCCTTGTTGATTATTTTAGCATAAAGGCCATTCCTATTTAAATTTTTAAAAAAGCAAATTAAAATTCTAGAACCTCCAGCAGAGATGTGGCCAACTTTGTGTTACTGGGACAAAACACCTGAGATGAACAACTTAAAGGAGGAAAGGTTTATTGGCTCATGGTTTCAGAGGTTTCAGTCCCTGGTCACTTGGCTGTGTGTTCCTGGTTTGTGGTGAGGAAGAACATCATAGAGGTGGGAGCGAGTGGTAGAGAAAGCTGCTCAGCTCATAGTGACCAATAAACAAAGAGAAAAGAGAGAGGAAAGGGCCAGAGACAAAATGTACCCTTCATGGGCACACTCATAAGTCCTTCCTCCAGCTACATCCCACCTCATAGAGTTCCTGTCACCTTCCAGTACACCTTTTGGCTGTGACTCTGTCAATGGGTTGTTAGTCCATTGGCAAGGTGAGACCTCAAAGACCCAAAGACCCCTGAACACTGCTGCTTTGGGGACCAAGCCTTCAACACATGAGATTTTTTTTTTTCTTTATGTGGGTACCAGGAACCGAACTCAGGACCTTGCGCTTGCCAGGCAGGTGCTTATGCCGCTGAGCTATATCACCAGCCCCAACACATGAGATTTTGGGGGACATTTAAAGTCCAACCATAAAAGTAGCTGAGAAGAATAGTGCTATTTTGAAGAATGTGTTTGTGGAATTCATGCTGGAGTTAGACGAGATTTCATTGTAGTGTTTATTTGCATTTCCTGATGGCTAATGGTATCGAGCATTTTTTCATATTTGTATTTGCTGAGCATTGTATTTCTTATTTTGAGAAGAGTCTTCATACCATTTGCCCATTTTAATTGAGTTACGTAATTTATTGCTGGTAGGGTTTTTGAATTATTTATATATTACGGATACTAGTTGTGAAGTATTTTCTCCCCTTTTATGGGTCGTCCCGTCTCTACGTTGATTGCTCTTTTAGCTGTACAGAAGATATTTGCTGTGATATAATCACATTTGTCAGTTTTGTTATTATTTCTTGTGGTTTTATGGTCTTACCCAGAAAAGCCCTGCCTGTATCAGTATTTTCCCTATATTTTCTTTTCTTTTTAGTGTATTTTTATTTGACTATATTAAATGTGCACATTAATGGGATTCGCAGTGATGTTTCCACACCCGCAAACCACTCACGCGGACCATGTTCGTTCATCCTTCCACTGCTGCTAACCTCACTGACCTGATTAAACCACTGATGCATTCATTTCTGAGCGGGTTCATTAGGAGGCTGGGTCTATGTGGATGAAGCACGTCACTGCAGACAGGGGTTTGAGAGTCTTGCATCATCCCTGGCTCCTTCGTTTCATTCTGGCTTCTCTGCTCTCCGCTTCCTGTGTGCCTCAACCAGCTCTCTCCTACCACGCCCTGCCTTCCACCCTGGTGTGTCCTCCTTGGTCCCAGCCAGCCGTGGACAGAAAACAAAGGTCCACATGCCGTTACTGAGAGCTACGGGGAGGTGGAGATGTGGATCTGGTTATATTTTTGATTTGCAAGTGATCAATTTTTACAGAATTAGATGGAAAGGGTCCAGTGGTGTTGTTTTGGTTTGGTTTTTTTTTTTTTTTTTTTTTTTTTTTTTTTTTTTTGTAGTGTGCATGCAGGGAAGCTTTGGTAAGTCTCCCAAAAAATTTGATTGAAAGTTGGAGTGCTGAATGATTTTAAGAACCTGAGGAACAACATTTCTAAACAATTCTTACTAAATTCTTGTTAGTCACATCAGTTTCATGCTTTAAGTTTCACAACTGGGGGAGAGGGAAAAAAGGTCTTGCTTAATTTTAAACACACAAGTTTTAAAAGAAGAGTTTTAATGAACTGAGCGTCCCAGAACAGGAAAAGCCTTTCCCCGTGTAGAATGTTCTAAATGTACATTTAAATGTAACCCTTATCAACACAGATCAAATTCAGCTTAACGACTATATAACCTAAATAGAAGGCAGTACAAAGGAGAGTCAGGATTTACAGAATAAAACAAAAAACAGGGCAGTCATTACCTAAGTTTTGAAATTTCCCTTTAAATTTACAATACTTTAAGGCAATAGCACTTACATAGTAGTCAACGGAGGTTAGGAGAACACTCTCTCTTAGAAAATACAATAAAAATATAATTTTAACAGTTTCACTCTCAAATCGTTCTCTGTAGTAAAATACCCCATCCGCTATTAACAATTGGTTTGTCATGAGAGTGTAAATCCTAGGTATCCCATAAAGCACTTTTAAATTTTTGTATTGACTCTTATTCAAGTTCTGAAAAAAAAAAAATCTTATATAACTATTTTTTTCTCTGGTCGCTATTTCATAATTTTCAAGAAGTTTCAAAGGTCTTGGGAGAACATTTTAAAAAGAAATCTCTACTACGATTAGTAGTCAAGGAAACAAAAAATTTCAGCAGAAGAAAGACGTAACATTTTGTCCTATGTACATCTTGATCATCCTACCGGTAAAAACTCATGAAACTTTAAGATACAAGATGCCGTGAGGGTCTCAACATGGAAAGCTAGAACTACGAGCAGGGTACAAACATACTCTACTTTTACCTACGTAAGCTGACAGATGTGTGAAATACTGGGCTAATAAAGACATTTTAGGAAAGTGACTAAGGCAGGGTTCACTAGCAAGGATTAAAGATGAATCTTTACTCATTAATTGGAAGAGTTGAGACATATTCTATATTTCATTTCATAAAATCAGAAATATTTATTTTGAAGCAAGGTAAAACATGGTTTACCTGTCAGAAAACTACTACTCAGAAATATTTTTCGTCTAGAAAGCAGGTAAAACATAAAAACATTTAAATTTCCCATTGGCACCAGAAAGGTTAACTGACCTGCCTTCTTGGACTAGAAAAACTAAAGCTGCAGTACATAGTTTTGCAGGGGTTTGAACATGCCTGAGTCTCCAAATCAGTCAAATACTTTATAAAATTTTTTATTACAAAAGTAATACATACTTTTAAAAATTTCAGGGCCGGTGAGATGGCTCAGCGGCATAAGCGCCTGCCTTGCAAGCGCGAGGGCCTGAGTTCGACTCCCGGATCCCACATACGAAAAAGGGGCCGGTGATATCGCTCAGCGGCACGGGCGCCTGCTGGCGCGCGAGGTCCTGAGGTCGACCCCCCGGTACCCACACACACACACAAAAATTTCAAACAGAACAAAATCTTTAAAAAAATGAAGGGACCCTCCCAGTCCCTCAAGAGAAAACACATTTAACAATTTGGTGCATAATCTGTACAAATCTTTTGTTCTGTACAGATACAAAATTCGCACACCCTGATTGGCTCCTGTTATACATGGTGCTTTGCCACTTGCATTTTATACTTAATTTATCTCTGATATCTTTCTATGTCAGTACATGTTGGCTAGATGGGATTCTGCCATTAAATACCCTTTTAGAAATGGCAAAATCACTTTTTAAAATCATTCACACAAGTACGTATTTATAATTTTAAAAGAAAATGGACAGAATCCCCAAACGCAAGACAAACATCTAAAAATAACCTCTGTCTTTCTGCCAGTGTGGAACAGTTTGTTCCTTTTTCACACAAAACAAATTATGTGACAAGGAGATTAACTCTAATCTCCACGCTTGTACAGAGCGCTGCATTTGTTAAGCCTATTTGGAAAGAATGAAATGTTAATTAGTTCACTTACACTTCACTTAGTGTACTACAAATACATATTATGAACAGTTACAATATGATGCTTCTTAGCCTAGATTTTTAATTGAAAATTGGACAAATAATACACAGCTCATAACCCGAAAAATCCAGAAATTCAAATTTTAACTTAGTAACTGAAACACTGCTGTTCTTTTTTTTTTTTTTTTTTTCAACTTGCCAGCAAAGGCTGGTGAGATTCAGCGCTGATTGCTTCAGGTCCCTTCATATGACACATTAAATCAAAATATCAAAGAGAACATAACATGTTTACTTCAGAGTTAGATTGAGACTTTTTTTTTTTTTTTTTTGCTTGGAAGTGATGACTGTGTAGCACAGGGGACATTTGTCAACTGCTTCAGCACATTATTTACAAGTGACCAGATGTCCTTGAGGAATAAAAATCACACCAGTAACCCTATCCATGCAGATCGTGCAAAGCTTCTCCTTTGGCGGGCGCCTTCGCTGTCCTCGGTGTCCGTCTCCTCTGCGGTGAGGTCCCGCTTGACGCATCTCGTGTTCTTGCCGAGCGCTCACTCGATCGCCGGCCAGAGCCTCGCGTGTGGTTGCTCCAGATGTCTGAAGTTCCTTCCTCCATTATTTTCTTAAAAGTCTTGAAACGGACCCCCATTCATATAGCTTCTTGTTCGATGGGATTCTGGAAGATTGTATCACCACTTCTTTTAGTTAGTGATGGTGTTTTTTCAGCAGCAGTTCCTAGCAGAGACTCCCCAAGCGAACGGGTGAAATGAATATTGTCTATATATTCTTGTAGCGTCTCGTCCAGCAGATGCTTACACCGGGCACCACTCAGCGTGTTGTTTCCTGGGGTCTTCACCTGGGTTCCTATCCGTCATTCCTCCTTCCAGTGGAAGCACTTTGTCGTGTCATCTTCACCTAAAGCGTACGATCCAGCTCCTGTGAGGGGCTGCTTACCTGAGAGCCTGGATTTCTTGGAGGGATTGTTGAATTTGGAAAATTCCTGTCACAACTCACAACATCAAATTCACTTCAAACATTAACGTGACAGCCCCAAAACAGTCACCTGTGTTCTGACCAGGCATGATCACAAGCTGCCCAATTTTTCAGTTTCTGAGAGAGAAACACTGCACTTGGTCATCAGTAGCTGTGCAGCAGAGTCCAGCACTTGCTGACTCTCGGGGGCTGAAGTGGGCATTGTCCGGCCAGTTACAAAATGACTTAAAATTTTTTTATTAGTGCATATTTGCAGTACATAGTGATTGCATTTGTTGTGGGGATTTGGTTTATGTACATAATACATTTTAATTAATTCTTCTTACTTCCCTTTCCCCTCCCTTACTTTCCCCTGCCTCCATCTCTAGGTCCCTTTCCCATTTGCAAAAGATCTGTCTCCCTGATTCCTATTATCTGTCCTTTATTTTGCTCTTTAAATCATGAGCAACCTGAATTATAAACAGTTCTGAAATGACTTTAGCTGCCTCGCTCCACATGGCAAGGTTCCTCTGATCTGTGATCTCATGGTCTACCTGTCCGGTTCTCGAGTCTGCATGAGTCTCAGTCTGTCTGAAGCAAAATGATTTCTGATTTTTAGGTGGTTTTCAATTTTCTATTGACTGTTTGGGACACCAGGATTTGTGGGCTGTGCAGCATTGTTTTCAAAATAAAACCCATTGATGAATCTGCAATTTGGGGATTGTTTCCAGTGGCTTCCATCTAAAGCAGCCCACAAACCCGCATGTGCCAGAGGTGATGCTGAAACAGCACTGCTACTTGGAAAATTAGCAATAGAGTTGAATCTACTGAACTCTTCTACAGATTCTTCATCCTTATGGAAGTCTGCAGGTACACACGTTTTAGATCCTTCAAAACTGTTAGAGATCATCTTCTCTGGAAAATAGGCCCTGTCCACCTTTTGGAGCCAAGAGAGCTGGTGACACTGGCTCCTGAGGAGTGGATCCCTGAGGAGGTCAGGTCCCCGAGTGTTGGTCCGAGCCCCTATTTGGAAATGCCAGGTAAAAAGGAAGTCCTTGCCCCTTCCCACCCTGTTCTGGCTTGTGTCTAGATGTCCTCCCAGAGCCTCAGGCAGTCATAGGTGGGGCTTTTTCAGAGGTGGCGGGATCTAGAATGTGTGAGCTGGGATCAATTCATGGTGCAGTGCTAGGCTCAAGGGCATTAGGATTAAGGGTGTGAGTACTACCTGCCCTAAGTAGCCTGGATAAGATATAAGGGATAGAACTGTGGTCTTCCCTTTGCTTGCTTTGCTACCTTCTGCCCACCATTAGCTGTTTGTCTTCTTCAATGCCTGCCATGCCACCCTGCCTTGGAGTCAGCCAATTAGGGACTGAAACCTTTAAGAACTGTGAGCTGAATAAACCTTTCCCCCTTTAACTTTGGCTGTCAGGTATTTTGTCTCAGCAAGAGAGAAAAGTAACTAAGACACACCCCCAAGTTGGAAACCAGGCCTGAGCAGACGCACATGCGCAGTGGGTATCTTGGGGGTCCCTTTAAGCACCAGCGCATCCGCGTGCTGTGTAGTTCCCAGATCAGCTAAGTATCAGCCTTTCTGCTGTTCTGGGTCTGTTTCGGTGCCAGTTTTTGTCCACGATGTCTTTTCCACCCCCCCCCCCCGCATCTCCTCTTTCCCCTCTGTTGTGCCCGCTGCGACCCCTGTTGTGGGCTCTGAGCTGATGCATTTCGAGCCCGTGTCCAGCTGACCTGAATCTCTGAGTCTTTCCAAGTCTCCGTCTGCGCGATAGGGATCGTCATGAATTCTCTGTCACCCAGCTTAAGTGGCTTCGCTTCAGCTGTCTCTGTTCCAAGTCACGGGGAAGCTGGAAAATTCTGCCTGCCTCAAATCCATCATCCCTCTTATTATTCTGTTTTTCATAGAAAAGATGGGAACGCTGTGTGCACCGCGTTTACAGCAGGGCCGCCCTCTGCTCTCTCAGTGCACTCGCGCTTACCAGTGAGCCACGTACGTTGCGGTGGTTTTTTTCCTTACTCATTAATGTCTGGTTCTTTCTGTTTGAAAAACTCCCATTGGCATGTCTTGTAGGACAGGTCTGGTGGAGATGTATTCTCTCAGCTTTTGTTTGTCTGGGAACGTCTTTGTCTCTCAATTCTTTCCAAAGGATACCTCTGCTATTTTCCTTAAGTGCTGTGAAAATTTCCATTTTCTCCTGGCCTGCAAGGAAGCTGGAACACCTTTACTTACTGTTTGGTTTTATTCTCTCGCAGCCTTAAGAATCTTCTCTTTATCTTTTGTGTTTCAGAGATTGAGTGTAATGTGTCTTGGGGCAGCTTTGACTTTCCCGTACTTGGATATTTGTATAATTTTCTGTTTGCTGTGTATTCTGTTATCATTTCTTTGAATAAATTTTCTATCCCATTGGTTTTCTCAAATCCCACTTGAGCTCCAATAATCCAAATATTTGCTGTTTATTTTTTTATTTTTATTTTTATTTTTTTGTGGGTACCAGGGGTCGACCTCAGGACCTCGCGCTTGCCAGGCAGGCGCTTAGGCCACTGAGCCATCTCACTGGCCCATATTTGCTGTTTAGATGCTGTGCTAAGTCTACCATAAACGTCTAAAATTCCTCTTTATTCTTTTTTTCTTATTTTCTCCAACCCCCGTGCATTTTTCAATAGCCCTGTCGTTGTGCTCATTAATTCTTTCTTCTCTTTGATCTAGTCAGCTAGTGATGCCTTTTATGGGATTTTTAATTTCTCTTAGTGTATGTTTCAGCTCAAGGATTAGTTTGATTTTTAAAATGGCTCCCGTATCTATGTAAATATTGCTGTAAGACTGTTTCCTGTGTTTTCTTGAAGCTATCTGAGCTTCCTTAAAACAGCCTTTGAAATTCTCTGAGAGCTTGCCCAAAGCAGTTACTATAGGACCAATTTCTGGTGCTTTAATTATATTTTTCTGTTAGATGGAATCATAGTTCCCTGCAAGTGCTTGATGCTTGTTGGTGGGTGATGCGTCTGGGCCTTGCAGGGTGAGGAGTCGTTGATGACCACACCATAGACAATACCTTCAAGGCTCCTGATCTTGACTGAAGGGTTAGGTATTTATTTAAGTCTCCTAATCTGGCTTTGTGCTTGTCTTTCGGGCTGCTTATTTTCTCTGAGCCTGGAGTCACTTCTGCTCTTTTGGCACTAGATGGCAGCCTAAGTTTAGGTTTGTCATGAATATACTGTACTTCAACTCAGGTCTGTACTTGGTATGTTGGTCACGCTGGAAAGAGGGACAGTGGTGGTGGTGGTGGTGGTGGTGGTGGTGGTGGTGATGTGTACCAAAAAAGGCAGTTTGTCCTCATAAACCACATCATGGGACAAGGACAGGCCTAGCATTAGCAGAATCCTGTGGGGGCATCAGGTCACCAAAGGCCATGCCCAAGGCCGCCAGGGCAGCGATGCTGTTATCACACCCTGAGCCACTGTCTGCCACGACGCGCACATCCCTGGGGCTGCCGAGTGCTGAGGTGGACCCCTCGTCCAAGACTGCTGCAGCCAGCCGCAGGTGATGGCGGCTGGGAGTGAAGTCCCATCTCCAAACTCTGGAGAAAAACCAGCAGAGCGAAGAGACCACCCACAGCATGTAAGAAAATATTTGCTAGCTATTCATTGGACAGAGAGTTAATATCCAGACTATATAAAGAACTCAAAACTTAACAACAACAAGAAGCCAAGTGACGCAACGAAATAATGAGCGAGTGACCTGCAGACACTTCTCGAAAGAAGTACAAAGGCCAATGATGCAGGAGAAGCTGCTCAGTAGCCTGAGCCATCGGGGAAATGCAGTCAGCACTGCAAGACGCAGGCTCACCCCAGTCGCAATGGCTGTCACCAAGACAAAACAAAATGACAAAAACAGTGTTTCCGAGGAGGTGGGAAGAAGGAATCCTTTTTCACTGTTGGTGGGAATCTAAATTAATTCGTGCAGCCGCGTGGAGAACAGGAGGGATAGCATCTGATCCAGTGAGCTCACTCTTGAATGCATCCAAGGAAAAGGACATCACCCGTGTTTGCTGCAGCGCTATTCACGACGGCCAAGATACAGAATGAGCTGAGGTGCCCATCTCCAAATGTATTATTCAGCCATAAAGAAATAGAATCCTGCCATTTGCAGCAAAATGGCTAGAACTGGAGGACATCAAGTTAAGCAAAATAGGGTAGATGTAGAAATACAAATATCACATGTTCTCTCTCATGTGTGGGGACTTAGAAAGTGGACCTGAATGCAGAATAGTGACAGCTGGGGACTGGGAAGGATGCTTAGTGGGGGGTAGAAGGGAGGCTGGTGAGGGCAGAAGACGCGATCGACATGCACGACGCGCGTGTGCATGCAGACGCGGCGCAGCGAGTTACACTGATTTACACAATTGATATGTTAATGGTTATTTTAAAAGTAGCCACTGTGAACACTTTTGAAGAAAGCTTTTGTGGAAATTCCTTGTTGTTTGGTAGAGATTTCTGGGGAAGAAATTTATATTGTTAAGCTTTGCTTATTTATACACCTTTTAAAAATAACCGGTTCAGGGCCGGTGAGATGGCTCAGCGGCTTAAGCGCCTGCCTGGCAAGCGTGAGGGCCCGAGTTCGACTCCCGGAACCCACATACGAAAAAGGGGCCGGCGATATCGCTCAGCGGCACGGGTGCCTGCTGGCACGCGAGGTCCTGAGGTCAACCCCCGATACCCACAAAAAACAAACAAAAAAAAAACCAGTTGAGCGGGTCATGGCGGCACACACTTGTCATCCCAGCACTCAGGAGGCTGAGGCAGAAGGATCACGGGAAGCTTGAGGCCAGCCTGGGCTATATAGTGAGTTCGAGGCCAGCCTGGACCACATAGTGAGTTCAAGGCCAGCCTACAATTCATAGTGAGACCTTGTCTTAAAAATAAAATAAAATAAATAAAATAAGCAAGGGTTGACTTCAGGTGTAATATAACAGATTTCTAATTTTCCAGGCTGGTGTGTTAGCTGCAGATTCCGTTTTCAATTTGATACAACACAAGTTCTCAGAGAGCATATGAGAAATTTGAAGTAAACGTCATTTGCTTGTATTTGAATTTTAAATTGATTTTGGTTACTTCACCCATATGAACATGTATTAAATTTTCTTGATATATTAACACACTGCAAAAAGAATGAAATAATGTTAAAATTTTCCTTTTTATGGAAAAATAATTTATTACTTTAGAATAATACACTGGGGGTTCTCATACTGTTTCCTTGTTTTAAAATTTAGAAACATATCCTTGTTGGGTATGATTAGAGATAGGCTGAGTTTACTTGTAACAGTAATAACATCTGTGTACTATATTTGTACACAGACTTCTTTTTGCACACATTTATTTGCATTTGAATCTGGTCTGACATATGATAATACAATAATAATTAATTCTAGTTTCTGTAACCTACTATGGTCCATTCGAATGGCTTAATTTCCTGTTCTAATTAAAACCTTTTTATTTTTCTTTTCTTTAAGGAAAAAGAACATATCCGTTGCTTAACTACTCATAGCCACTTCGGTTTTGAGTGTTTGCCCTATCAACTGGTAAACAAATCTATGCGGCAAGGATTCTCTTTTAATATTCTCTGTGTGGGTGAGTCCCAAACACCACATTTTTCTTGTGCTCATTTCTGCTTCTCTTACACAGTCTGAGATTGATGAATTCAAGATGATTTTTTTTTTAATGTTTGTATCGGTTTCCATCTTCTTAGCCATATTATTTAAACTTTAAATTTAAATCTTTGTTCTTCAAAATCTGACATAGCCTAGTGTGTATTTTCTTCCTATGCTAGCTTAATGACTGAATCATGACTAGCATATGTATTTTCAGGACTACCTCAGTCTTTGAAGTATTTGGGATTATTTATTCGAGATTAATATTTTCTTTCTTTCTTTCTTTCTTTTTTAATGTGGGTACCAGGGGTCAAACTCAGGACCTCGCGCTTGCCAGCAGGTGCTTGTGCCACTGAGTGATATCACCGGCCTTTTTTTCCTTTACGTGGGTACCGGGAGTCAAACTCAGGACCTTGCGCTTGCCAGGCAGGCGCTTATGCTGCTGAGCTATCTCACTGGCCTGAGATTAATATTTTCAATGACAAATTACAATTATACACATATATGGAGTAAAACATGGTGCGCTGGTATTTGTATACAACACGGAATGGGTAAATCAAGCTAATTAACGTAGTCCTCACTTCTTTTGCCTATGTTTTTTATGGCGATACATTTGAAATTTGTTCCTGGTTTTTTTTTTGTGTGTGTGTGTGGGTACCGGGGGGTCGACCTCAGGACCTTGTGCGCCAACACCCATGCCGCTGAGCGATATCACCGGCCCCTTTTTCATATGTGGGATCCAGGAGTCGAACTCGGGCCCTCGCGCTTGCAAGGCAGGCGCTTATGCCGCTGAGCCATCTCACTGGCCCCTGTTCCTGGTTTTTTGAAATACACAACACATTGTTAACTATAGTCACCCTGCTGTAAAACAGACCTCAAAATGTATTCCTCCTATTTGAAATTCGTATCCTTCTATCGGTAACTCTCTATTCCCTCTACCAGCTTCTAACCATCATTCTACGCTTTACTTCTATGAATTTGACTTTTTTAAAAATTGTGGGGCCCTGTAAGGCCCTGCATCTGCTCATAATGTTCCTTCTAAACCATGTTTTCCACCTATGATGATGTATCTGTGTTGATTACAGGGGAAACTGGAATTGGAAAATCAACACTGATTAACACATTGTTTAATACTAATTTGAAAGATAACAGATCCTCACATTTTTATCCAACTGTTGGACTTAGAGTTCAGACACACGATCTTCAGGAAGGCAATGTTCAATTGAAACTGACCGTAGTGAAGACCGTGGGCTATGGTGATCAAATAAACAAAGAAGGCAGGTTAGTATTTTCTTCTATTAATCAATTACAGTTTTTTATTTCAAGAAATTTGCATTCTTTTTTCCTAAATGGTAATATCTTCTAAGGTGATTACCTCTCCTTCCAGATTTTAGTTCTTTTCTAATTAAATAATGTTCTTATGAAATTGACACTTTCATATATCTAGTTTCCTGATTTCTCTTAGAAGGTTTTGGATTAACCAATTGTAGCAAATTGTTTATGTATTTTGTGCTAGTTTTAGCTTTTCTTATTTCTCTAGTATTATAGTTTTGTGTCAGATGTAAACTGTGATAGAGGGAAATAGTATTATAGTGATAGTTTTAGATTCTTACTCCTTCAAAAAATGCTTGTGTACTAATGATTATCTGTGATTCTCCTACTTAAAGTTAACATTAGAGTAAAAATATTTTTCACATATAATGGCTTAGATGCAATGTTGTGCTGGGGCTGACACACACTGGCTTGTGAGAGCACCCTGGGTTCATCTCTTCCCAGCTTTCCCTTCAACGACATCACGTGACTTGGTTTGAAATCAGCCAGGATGGGACATTCACGCCGCAGAAGTCAGCAAATCCTACAAATCAGTATTTTTTCTTTCCAAAGAACCATTTTCAAAGCATTCACCTGCACACCACAGGTGTGCACAAGTTTTGGAACAAGTGCAGCACTCAGATCATAACAAATATGACAACAAATTGGGTGAAACTTATAAAAAGGAATAGACAGATATCAGAAAAGGGGCTAACACAAAGGCAGGTGACATGTTGCATTAAATAGCTGTTAATGTTTAGAAAACGAGTACCACCTTAGTAGCCAATTCGTCAGAAAGTATCTTTTTAAGTATGGGCTTAAATCCAGTGTTAGTAGGTCGGGCACTGTACGCAGTTAGCGATTTGTGGGATAAGACCCACCACAGGCAGTGTGCGTCTTAGGTTCGCTTTCTGAGTCTGTTGCAACAAATTCCTATAAACCGATGGCTTCAGACAACAGACACTAAAAACAAACAAAAAAAAAAACAACTACAAAAACCCTATAAACGTATTCTTTCACAGCTCTGCAGTCCAGAAATCCAAAATCAAGGTATTCTCAGAATCGAACTCCATTTGGAGTTTGTTTTCTTTTTTTTTTTTTTTTTGTGGGTACCGGGGGTCGACCTCAGGACCTCGCGCACCCGCAGGCGCCCGTGCCGCTGAGCGATATCACCGGCCCCTTTTTCGTATGCGGGTTCCGGGAGTCGAACTCGGGCCCTCGCGCTTGCCAGGCAGGCACTTACGCCGCTGAGCCATCTCACCGGTCCCCATTTGGAGTTTCTAGAAAAAAATTCCTCTTTGTTTCTTCCAGCTCCCCGTGTCCACTGTCATTCTGGCAGCATCACCGGGCTTATCCTCCGCTCTATACGAGCTCTTTTGAGGACAACTATGATTGGATTTAGGGTGTACGCAGATCACCCAGATGATCTTTCACCAAAATTCTTAGTTAAAACTGGGTGTGGTAGCACACTCCTGTAATCCCAGCACTCAGGAGGCTGAGGCAGGAGGATTCCCCCTGAGTTCAAGGCCAGCCTGGGCTACATAGTGAACTCAAGGCCAGCCTGAACTACACAGCGAGACCCTGTCTCAAAAATAAAAAAAGATTCTTAGCTTAACTTCGTCTACAACCTTCTCCCCTCACCTGCAAAAATCTCTCATCTATAGTTTCCAGGGATGTGGGCCTGGAAATGCCTTCTTAGAGACCACCACTCAACCTCTGACAGCTTTATGCTAAGGTTGTTTCCTAAATATTTAAAAAATGATTTTCCCATTTGTTTTCTGGTTAGATTGCTCATGGAAAATCAATTATCCAAGTAATAAAATAATTTCTGTAAAAAATTAAAATAATCCAAAAGCTATGAAAATCCACGTTAGCAACATTCAGGCATTTTGCACAATTTCTCAACTCTCTTTTATTGTGTATTCCCAAATATCATTCTCGTTACTTTCTAACTCTGTCTGGTAAGTAACTGACCCCTCCTCAAGACTTGTAACCCTTTCAGCTTCAGGATTTTCTGAATGTTTTGACTGTCCGCAGTTCTTCATGGTGGTGACATAAAGCGCCTCTCCCATCTCGTGCGTTCTGAGCACCGTGCGCTTGACTCTCAGGTTTTTATTGCCGACTCTACAGGGATGTGAGCAACAGTAGCTTAAGGTCGGGAATATGACAAACTTAGAGAAAGAGCCATTGACTAACATTGTAGAAGAAAAGAAGCATAAATTTAGGAGGAAATGTTACCATTTAAACTCTCTGCACCATTTCACATCCTTATCATCAATGAACAGGAAGGAGTTCCTGTTGCTTTACACCTTGTCACTGTGCGCTGTGCTCAATTTGTTCATTTTAGTAATTCCAGTATGTGTATAGTATCATCTCATTTTGATTTTAATCACAATTTCCCTATTGATAAACGATGCTGACCATCTTTTTTTTTTTTTTTTTTGTACTGGGAATCGAACTCAGGACCTTGCGCTTGCCAGGCAGGCGCTGTGCTGCTGAGCTACATCCCCGGCCCCGATGACCATCTTTTTATATGTTTGGTTAGTCTGCATATATTTTTGGTGAAATGTTCTTCAGATCTTTTGTCAATTTACTTTTACTTTTGTCAGTTTTCTTATTGAGTTTTGACATATTTCATATATTAAACTTATATCTCCTATGTCAAATTTTTGATTTGCACATATTTTTTCCTGGTGTGGGGTTGTCTTTTCATTCTCATAGCAGTAGCAAAATTTCACAGAGCAAAATTTTTAATATTGATAAAGTTCACTTTATTATTTTTTTCTTTATGGATCCTGCTTTTGGTGTCATACCAGAAAACTTGTCACCAAGAATGCACAGATTTTATTCCTAGTCTGGAAATTTTAGAATTTTGTGTTTTATATTTTGTGCTATAATGCATTTTGAGTTATTTTGTATAAGATATGAGGTATGATGCAATATTCATTTTCCTGCATATGGATATCAAATAATTCTAGTACAATTATTTGAAGAAGCCATGTTTCTTCTATTGATTGTATTTCTGTATTTTATTTTCCATCCCGTATTTTATGTTCTGTTGATTATATCTCTATGCATCTGTTACAATCTCTCTCTTTTGTTTCACTGAATCATTGGTCTGTCATTTCGCCCATATAACAGTCTTGATTATAGAATGCCTTGAAATATGGCCATGGGAATCTTCCAATTGCCCCTTTCCTTTTTCATAATTGTTAGTACCTTTTAAGTTTCTTTGCATTTTTATATAAAATTTAGAATATGTTTGTCAATATCTATAAAAGAGCTTTCTGTGACTTCTATGGTGATTATTTTGAATCAACAGATAAAATTATTGATGATCAACATCTTAATATGAAGTTGTCAAATCCATGAGCCTAGTTTCATCTCTGTTTAGATGTTTTAAAATTTTCTTTTAGTAGTATTTTGCAGTTGTCAGCATAAAGATCCAGCATTTTTTTGTTTGTTTGTTTTTTGTGGGTACCGGGGGTCGACCTCAGGACCTCACGCACCAGCAGGCGCCCGTGCCGCTGAGCGATATCACCGGCCCCTTTTTCGTATGTGGGATCCGGGAGTCGAACTCGGGCCCTCGCGCTTGCCAGGCAGGTGCTTACGCCGCTGAGCCATCTCACCGGCCCAAGATCCAGCATTTAAATACATGTGCATTTCAGTTTTTTTGGAGTGTTAGTGGAAATGGTCCTTTTAAGACCAATATATGGGAAAATGCTCAGTATTACTAGTTAAAAGAGAAAGAAAATGAAATCCACAATGAGATAGCCCCTCACAGTTAGGACAGCTATTATCAATAAAATAAAAGAGCTAATGAACATGTGGGGAAAGGGGGACTGTGGTACACTGTTGGTAAAACACTAGGAGATTCCTCAAAAAGGTAAAAATATAAATATCTCATAGCTGGGTAGTTACATAAAGATTTAAATCAGGAGCACAAAGAGATATTAATGCCCCCATATTCATTACTGCAGTATCCATGATAGCCAAGCCAGGTTTATTCCCATAAACTACTAAATATCCTGTAACATGAAAAAACTAAGCAAATGTGGCATGAGCATACAATCGAATGTCACTGGGTCTTAGAAAGGAAGAAATTCTGCTGGGAGCCTGAGGTAGGAGGATCACAAATCTGAGACCAGCCTGGCCAGCTTCATGAAACCCTGTCTTGAAGAAGAAGAAGGACAAGGAGAAGGACGAGGAGGAGAAGGAGGAGGAGGAGGAGAAGGAGGAGGAGGGGAAGAAGAAGAGAGAAAGAAAGAAGAAGAAAGAAGAAGAGGAGGAGGAGGAAGAGGAAGAAAGAAAAACTTTTTGCAATATTCAATAAAATGGATGAACTTGGTGGAGATTATGCTATTTGAAGTGTATCAGCCACAGAAATATGAATACTGTGTAATTCTGTTTATATAATATATTTAAAGCAACCAAATTCATAGAGCCCAAGGAGGAAATGTGGAGTTAAAAATTAACAAGTAAAGTTTCAGCTAAGCAGAAAGAACACGCTGCAGTAATCCGCACAGCACTGTAACTCTAGCTGACAGTGATGCACAGTCAGCATTTCTTAAGAGGGTAGGGTTCATATGTTCTTTATTTTATAAATAAAGTTTATAAAAACTGTTAATGAAATTTTAAATACTGTTTTGATACATAAAACCAAAAATTGTACATATAAGTGGAGTACCATGTAATATTTTGATACATGCATATGTTTCATTTTAAATCAGTTTAAACACATTTTCCTCCTCAGAACTTTGTCATTTCTTTTCTTTTTTTTTTTTTTTTTTTTGTACCAGGAATCCAACTCAGGACCTTCTTGTCGTTTCTTTTTTTTGTTATTGTTGTTTTCTTTTCTATTTTTTTTGGGGGGGTACCAGGAATCGAACTCAAGACTCTGCACTTGCCAGTCAGGTGCTGTGCCACTGAGCTATATCCCCAGCCCTTTGTCATTTCTTTATGGTGAAAACTTTCAAATCCTTCCCTCTGCCTTATTACAATTATTAGCCCATTTCCTGTGAAACAGAAATGTACTAACTAGAACATAGCATTCACTTACAGTTCTTTTTGCTTTTAGCCATATTGTGTTTAGATAAAACACAGTTTTCTGCAGTTACTTTGGTAAGTTCTTTCCTTCCTTACACCTTTTAGTATGGTTATCTTATTTATTTAAAAAAATAGATCTGTTTTTCTAGTTTTATTCCATTTTCTATTTCTCCCATACTCTTCTTGATATTTTAAAAGACGATACAAGTTTTATTTTACTTTCATCCCAGGGTATGCAATTCCAGGCATTTCCTTTTATTTTACTTCATAACTGCATCTAAATATATTTCATTGGTCCCCCCAAAATGTTGGTCCCCCTTCCCTTTCTCTGCCTCTTTACACATTAGCTTATTTATTTAGATTGCTGCTTTTAAATTTTGCATATAGCAAGATTCACTCCTTGTGGTGCATTTCTGTAGGTTTAAAAGTGCCACTTTACTCATCACATAAAACTCTTTTATCACACCTCACAGTTATCTTGTGCTTCGGTCTCTTTTATCTGTTTCTCCCGATACCGCACTGCATTAATACTTTAGCTTCAGAATAAAACCTGATGTCTAGAAAGTACGGCTTCCTTGGTGTTCTTTGGTTAAACATATCCATATAAAAAGTTTGGCTTCTGATTGCAATTGCATTAAATTGACTGATTGTTGTGCCATTTAACAGTGTAAACCAGGGGCCTTACTACTGGTTTGGCATTGTTGCCGTTTGCTTTCTTGGTGCTAGGGATTGAACCCAGAGTCTTGCACATGCCATGACTTCTGCTGCCGAGCTACAGCCCACACTGACTTACGCCTCCAGCCTAGAATTATCTTTGGATGGACACAATTTTTATCCATATGGAAAACTGTTTAGCGTACATACTATTTACTAGATGGTTGAAAAATCAGATTCAATTTATTAATTTGTTATGTTAAATGTTTATTTTTTAGCTACCAACCAATAATTGACTACATAGATGCTCAGTTTGAGGCCTATCTTCAAGAAGAACTGAAAATTAAACGTTCCTTCAAGTATCATGACACTCGTATCCACGTGTGCCTCTACTTCATTTCACCTACGGGACATTCTCTGAAGTCCCTTGACCTTTTAACAATGAAGAGCATTGACAGCAAGGTGTGTTCGGTAAATCCACTGGTCTCTCAATATTTGCTATTTATTCTGTGATAATATACAGTATCTTCAACCATTCACATGCAAGTCCCTTTATTTTATAATACGTGTATATATTGTTATAATTATTCCTGTTAGCCTTTAGAGTGTTTGAATTAGTTTTATAGCATTTCAGTAACAAAATCCCATAGACCGGACGATTTTAACAGTGAAGAATCATTTCTCACAGTCCCGGAGGCTCGTAGTCCAAGATCAGGGTGTCGGCAAGGTCTATTTCTTCCAGACCCTCTCTTCTTGGTTGGCGATGGTGTCCCCCAACTTCTCCGTCATGTGGCTTCTCTTCTGGTATTTGTATGCCCAAGTTTCTTCTCTTAGAAGGACACAAATCAGATTGGATTAGACCCACTGTCGAGCCTCACTATACTTTAATTACTTCTTTATTTTCTTTTTTTTTTTTTTTTTGTGGGTACCGGGGGGTCGACCTCAGGACCTCGCGCACCAGCAGGCGCCCGTGCCTCTGAGCGATATCACCGGCCCCTTTTTCGTATGTGGGATCCGGGAGTCGAACTTGGGCCCTCGCACTTGCAAGGCAGGCGCTTATGCCGCTGAGCCATCTCACCGGCCCATAATTACTTCTTTAAAGTCCACAATTACAGCACAGTCTGAGATACTGAAGACTGGGGCTTCAACATATGAAAAATTACTTTTTATATACATTTATTTTAGATTGTACCTTAGTAAAAGGACAGGCACATTAAAAAAACCCAACATTGCAGTTAGGGCTTTTTTTCTCTGATTGAATGCTAATTCAGATCATGGGCATTTGCCTATATTTTTGACATCAAATTTACTCTATGGTACTATACAATAATCCTATTTACCTCTAGTACCACTGATGCTGTGCTGTGTCTATAAGTCCTGTCAGGAAGGATTCAGAATGGGTAACATCCAAACAGCTACTTTTTGCTATGTAGAAAGAGGAAAAAAAAATATATATATATATACATATATACATATATTTCTTTCTAGCAAAAGCATGGGACCCATGTGGGCTTCCTTTTTGACAGGCTGCTTATTCCCGCATTTTTAGAAAAATATTGATGAATTTTATGAGACCCTGTTTATTCGATTCACCTTCTAATAATTTTTTTGTTTTCTATCATTTATTTTGAGTGTATGGAAAATTATTCTATTAAATGAATCTAAATGCCAGAACAAAAGTTCAAAGGATTTGCTGTCAGTGGAAGCACTTTTTAAATACTTTATTACATCTTAGCTTTCCATGGCCTCAGGAAAGCATCTTGAGCTTTCTGGAATTAAAATCCTGGGCAGTTGCTTCAAGTTGTCTGATTTCAAAACCTAACCCTACCGCTTGCTAGTCTGTGTGGCTTTGGGAAAATTATGAAGACTCAGTTTCTCCCTCTGTACTACTTATGTAGCTCTTATTTATATCAGTTTGAAATAATTTCCCATGAAAGTTAAGTGTACATTTTCCCACAGAGAAGCAACCTGCGTATGAATGAAACTGTCACATCATCAGATTGTCTTCTGCACTCGGCTCTGATAAAATACACTGTCTTTAACCTTTCTCGGTTAAGGAGAGAAAAGGCCCCAATTTTAGGCTCCTTGATCAGAGTCTTAACCTTTGTTGTGTATTGTTCAATCTGGGAAAAACTTAGTATGTAATATCAAGTGACATCAAGTTCAAAGAAATTAGGAAGTTCAATGAAGATCTTCAATTTCTTAGTACATTTAATAGTCAGGGACACAGTTTTTGTTTAGTTTTATGGTCATCTATTATCATCAAGTCATTTTCTAGATATAGGAAATCCCCAATTTTTATAAGGACAATTATATAAAAGCAGGGATGAATATATATACATATATAGATATAGATATAGATATAGATATAGATATAGATATAGATATAGATATATATGTATGTATGTATCTGTTGTCTTCTCTTCCTCTTGTTAAATTCTTTTGGCAATAAATGTATTTCTCCCCTCAAATATGAACATTTGGGTAATTATTAACATGGGAAGTTTCCACTTTATACATGTGAATGATTTACTATCACTGCAAGATGTCTTTTCCAGGCTGCCTGCCCAGCACAACTGTAAAAATCTACTTTAGGTTTGAGTCGACCTCAGCAATTGTCTGCTCTTCATTCCGGAAATTCTATGTTGAAGTACTATACAAAATTTTGACTATCTATATTATAATATCGAAAACTTGAATTCTCCCAGGCATTTAAAAATGTGCTTTGAGAAATCTAAAACAAAACCAATCTACTTAAAACTGATACTTTTTTTTTTTTTTTTGTGGGTACTGGGGGTCAACCTCAGGACCTCGCACGCCAGCAGGCACCCGTGCTGCTGAGCGATATCACCGGCCCCTTTTTCGTATGTGGGTTCCGGGAGTCGAACTCGGGCCCTCGTGCTTGCTGTGCAGGCGCTTATGTCGCTGAGCCATCTCACCGGCCCCTTAAAACTGATACTTAATCATTCTTACTATATTATAGATTTTAACATGTGTAGCTATGATTTCATAAGATGTTTTAATTAATATTTTTGAATTTTTTGTACCAATATTTTCTATAAAATTTATAGAAATCTAAACACATAGACATAGATGTGATCACATTGTAGAACTAGGAAATATTTATAAGTAAAAAATTCAAACTCAAATCTGCAAATATTTAACTTCAAATGTGGAAATAATCCCTTTAATTACAAATGAACATACTTGCTAGCAAAGTGGTTTTCATTCATATGCACACATACTGTCAGCCTTTTGAATTTGGTAATAAAAATGTTTGCATTATTTTTAGGCAGTCATTGAAAAACACAAGTAAATCTGCCAGTAAGTGTGTATAGGTACAGTAAGAGTACGTGGAAATGGAGTGTTGATTAGCATGTATTTATGGAGAAGGTGGTGAACACGAATAATGGTTAAAAGGAAGATTCTGTCTCTTCTACAATTTCGATGGTCTCCATTCTCGTAACTCAGCTTAATAGGAAATAAAATTGGTAATGAAATAAACAGCCTACTTCATCCTATTATATTTTACTAATTTCAGATGGTTTGGAAGTATAAGAGATTTTTCTAAGAGAAAAGACTGAGAGTTCTAAACCTGCCTTCTGACAAAAGATGGATTTTCCAAGTTCTTGATGTGTTGAGGAAAACAATTTTTGAAGGGAAGATTGACAGTCAGTTACATAAATTTATTTCCAGAGGCTATAAATTTTAGACTGTGAATACTACAGGATAAACAATGAATCTTCATAGGTGAAATTTTGTTTTCCTTCTTAATAGGTGAACATTATACCGCTGATTGCCAAAGCAGATTCAGTTTCTAAAAATGATTTACAGAAGTTCAAGAGAAAGATAATGAGTGAATTGACTAGCAATGGCATCCAGATATATCAGTTCCCAACTGATGATGAAACTATCGCTCAAAAGAACTCCTTAATGAATGTAAGCTTCTAAACTGTTGAATATCAATTGTTTTGTGTGTAAATGGAGTATGATTTATAAGTTACAATATTAGTAATATTGTGTCACCTGTATGTGAAAAAGAGTCAATAAACAATGTATTTTCCCCAAAAATCCAGTGAGGGAAAATTTTTACTTTTTCGATTTTGAAAATGTTTGCCAAGAATCAACTCTTTTAAAAAACAACTTTGTTTAGATTTAGTTCACATACCTCACTGCTCACTCATTTAAAGTATTCAATTCGATGATTTTTAGTACATTCACAGATATATGCAACCACCTTGGCAATTTTAGAGTATTTTCATTGCTTCAAAAAGAAATCCCAGGGCCGGTGAGATGGCTCAGCGGCATAAGCGCCTGCCTGGCAAGCGCGAGGGCCCGAGTTCAACTCCCGGAACCCACATACGAAAAAGGGGCCGGTGATATCGCTCAGCGGCACGGGCTCCTGCTGGCACGCGAGGTTCTGAGTTCGACCTCTGGTACCCACACACAAAAAAAAAAAAAAAAAGAAGAAAGAAAGAAATCCCTTGTCCTTTAGCTCTTCTTTTCCTGACCTCTCAGATCCTGTCCTCTCGAGTTCTGAGCAACCATTAACTTACGTTATATCTCTATATGTTCCTCTCTTCTGGACACTTTAAATTAGTTGAATAATACACATAATCTTTTGTGACTGTCTTCTTTCACTTGGGATCCTGTTTTCAGAATTTACCAATCTTTTAGCATGTATCAGTACTTTGTTCCTCTTTGTGGTCAAATATTATCCTGTGAATTTACCATATTTCATTGATCCATTAATTAACTGAACTAGTTGGGCTTATTCCACATTTTGGATGTTATGAAGACCGTTGCTGTATACATCCGTGTACAGTATTTGATTACTTCTTTTCCAGTTTGAATGTCCCTTAATCCTTTCCGCTGCATAATTGCACTGGCAGGGACTACCACAGCTATGTCGAATAAAAGTGGTGAAAATGATCATCCTGTCTTGTTCCAGATTTTAAAAACCTTTCAGCTTTTCCCATTTAATGTAATGTCAGGGTTGGCTTATGATAAATGGCCTTTATGATGTTGAGGTATATTCCAAATATGCCTAATTTATTAATCATTTTTGTCAAGGAGGGATGTTGGATTTTTTGAAATGTCTTTTCTGTATCAATTGAGATGACTGAATGGTGTTTTTCCTTTATTCTGTTGATATAGTGTATCATGGTCATTGATATGTCTATGCTGAACTGCCTTTGCATCCCTGGGATGAAGCCCACTTGGTCATGCTGAATAACATTGCTAATGTGCTTTTGAATTCAGTTTAGTAGCATTTCATTGAGGATTTTTGGGTCTATCTGCATCAAGGATGTCTTAGTTACTTTATGCATTGCAGACACAAAATATCTGACACCCACAAGTTAAAGGAGGAGAGGTTCATTTTAGCTCACAGTTTGTACAAGTTTCAGTCCATAGTCGGCTAGCTCCAAGGTAGGGTGGCATGGTAGGGAGCATCACAGAGGCAAAACAGTCCATGGCAGAGCAGGCAGAAGGCAGCAAGTGGCAAGCGGCAAGCAGTGAAGCAAGCCTGCCTTTCCTTTTTTTTCCCACCCAAACTACAAGTATTTTGGGTGGTGCCACCCACTTAGGGTGGTGCCTCTGTCTCCGGTAAATCCATTGAGCCCCACCCAGAACTATGCGAATTCCAATCAGTGGACTAATTTAGTATCACACACCCTTAATCCCAGTATCACACACTCTAGATCCAGCCGGCACTGAAAAGCCCCACCTATGAGCACATGAGGCTTTGGGGGACACCTAGACACAAGTCATAATATTCCGCCCCAACTGCTGCCCAAAAACTACTGGCCAAAACACTCATGTACATCCCTTTATGCAAAAGGCATTTAGTCCATCTCTAAGAGTTGCCGAAGTCCTAACCGTTTCAGCATTGCTGAAAAGTTTAAATCCAAAGTCTCCTCTGAGATTTAAGGCAAATTCTTAGTTGTGAGACCCTGTAAAAATGTAAAAAAAAAAAAAAAACAACTATACACTTCTAACATACAATGGCACAAGATAAATATTCCCATTCCAAAAAGTTCAAATAGGGGAATAGAAAGGAATAGGACCAAAGCAAGTCCAAAATCCAGGAGAACAAACGTCAAATCTTGTAGTTCCACATCCGGCACCTGCTGCAATCTGTGGCAAGAGGCGAGCTCCAAAGGGCTTGGGTGGCTCCGCCCCTGTGGCACTGCCGGTGGCTGTAGCTCCCACGGCTTCTCTCTGGGACCAGCTCTGTTCCCTCCTTGTAGGTTCCCTCAGAGGAGCCACGTTCCTGGCTTCTCCAAACTTCTGAGGTCTCCACTGTACCTTCGGCTTCACACACACAGCTTCACACCCACTCAGGGGCACGTGCCTGGCCTCAGAGAATTTGGCAGTGAAATCATCTTGTTTTGGTCTTAGCTTTGATGAGAGACTTTTTATATCTGATTCGATATTGTTACTTTTATTGGTCTCTTTGTGTTTTCTACTTTTTCATGATTCAGTATTAGTAAGGTGTATGTGTTTAGAGATTTATCCATTAGTTCTTCACAATAATCTCTAGTGATCATTTATGTTTCTATGATATCAGTTATAATCTCTCCCTTTTTATCTCTGGTTTTATTTGATTCTCCCTCTCTCTCTCTTTTCTTAGTCTGTCTGGGCGGTTGTTTATTTTTATTTTCTTTTCAAAGAACCTGGTCTTTCTTTCATGGACCTTTTGATTTTTAGTCTCCATTTTACTTATATTCTGATTTTCATTAATTCTTTCATTCTATTAATTTAGTTTGTTCATCTTTATGTAGTTCCTTGAGGTATAGGTGGTTTATCTGAGATGCTTTTACTGTTTAATGTGGTTAGTTTTTGTTTTTGTTTTGTTTTGGGAGTTATTTTTTTGGAGACAGGGTCTTACTATGTAGTCCAGGCTGGCCTTGAACTCACTGTGTAGCCCAGGCTGGCTTTAAACTTGTGGCAATCCTCCTGCCTCAGCCTCCCGAGTGCTGGGAGTACAGGCATGCACCACCACACCCAGCTTAATGTAGTTATTGATTGCTTTCATTTCCCCCTTAGTACTGCTTTTCCTGTTATCCTATAGGTTTGGGGACATTTTGCCTCCATTTTCATTTGTTTCAACAAATTTTAAAGTTCCCTTCTAGACCTCTTCTTTGGTCTATCAGTTGTTCAAAAGTAAGTTGTTTAGTTTCCAAAGTTTTTTTTTTTTTTTGTTACTGATTGTCTCAGTTTCTGTGTTTTGAAAATCATGGCCTCCTTTATATTATGTCTTGAAAGTTATACCTCTAGGAGCTCAACTATAGGGAATCCTTTTATGGAATAATTTTTCAACATGGCCAATTAGTAGTTAAACATTAAGTATTTAACACAATTGTTAATCAGTTTAACCTTAGACATTTCCATTATGTCAAAATTTCTACTCATATACACTGTATTAGTCGCTTTTCCACCACTGGGTTACATTACAACTTCTGACAGACCATGAGTCTACGCTGAATATTCCTGCCTTTGCATTGGTCCAAAACCTTCTTACCCTTTTTCTTCTCTTATGTTGCTTATCATCCTCGGAGCTATCCTTTGGGTTGCATTTTATTTTTCAGAATCCCTCTGACTCTTAAGATCACAAGTAGCCCTTTATGCTCTAAATTATATTTAGAATTCATTGAGATATATATATATATATATTCCTGTTTATTCATGTATTTTATATTGCATATTAATGAATTGTATTAATATTATAATTTTAATATATTGTATATTAATATATTAATATAATTTCAGTTATTTTAATACCTTTGTTTTATAGTTTCTATATTAGCTTTAAATGTGGTTGAATATTATTTCCTCTGCAGTGCCTTGTCTGGGGGTAAAAATAGTTTGAGAAAAATTATATATCCACTAAAAATCTTTTTCTTTTGTATTGCACACAACATAATGCCTTGCTTTAGGCAATACTAAATAGATAGTTTTCAGTTGTGTGCACAGCATGAAACTAATGCTTGCAAAAGTCATTTACCATGTCTTTTCTTCCAAGTATAGAAACCAGATGCAGGGTAGATACGTTGTTTGGTTAAATTTATTATGATATTACTATCTCTGCTACTTCCATAACAGAAAAATGAGTGATACAGTGACTCTGATTGTTACGAGGGAACTCAATTTGTGTCATTCTTATTTTCTAGAGAATATTACCTTTTGCTGTGGTAGGGAGTACAGATGAGGTGAAAGTTGGAGAAAGGATGGTCAGAGGCCGTCACTACCCTTGGGGAGTTTTGCAAGGTAAATATGTATGAAGCAGATTCTTGGATGATTAAGTCAAATACACAATATACATCATCTACTGTCTCAAAATAACATTTTAACTTCAGCCAGTATTGGCAGCTCTTGTTAACCTATAAATTAATAGTTACTAATGAGGAATAAAAGTTCTATTTCATTTAAGATAATACTTCCTTTGACTTTGATCCAGTCTCACAGAAATTTGCCAGATATTGCTTTAGACCAAAATATGCAGAAACTGAGCAGGACTCCCTCGTTTGCCTGATGTTCCATATGCATTTTATGTCTGTGCATGAACTGTGACATGCAGAATGCTTTGAACAAAACCACCATAAATACTAGTGTTTACATGAGTAACCTAAACCACCATCTGATTTATAAAGTATTTAAGTGGTCAGTAAAAATGATAAACTATTTTTCAAAACGAAGAAGTACAATTGACATCTGGCTATATCATACCTTCAACATTTATATTAGTTACTTAACACTGTGGCAAGTTAGAAAATTGTAATGTATGGAGAGTTATTGTTTTGTTCATATGCTTGTAGTAAAAATTATTGAGAAATGGAATATTTCTATCTATATTGGTTTCTAAATATTGTTTTTTTAACCGAAACACCAATAATCAACAAATGGGATCATATCAAATTAAAAAGCTTCAGCACAGCAAGGGAAACAACCAACAGAGTGAAGAGACAACCAGCCAACTGAATGAATAGGAAAAAAATTTTGCCAGCAATTTCTTGGAGGACTAGCATCTAGAATTATAGCTGTTACTCAGATTGATTGCTTGTGTATTGTTTTAAATGCATTTCATCCATGCTTTTATTTAAAAATGCTTATTGACTGCCAACAATTGAAAGTGTTTTGGATTTTATTTTTATAACTAGTGGAAAATGAAAATCACTGTGACTTTGTTAAGCTCCGGGATATGCTTCTTTGTACCAATATGGAAGACCTGAAGGAACAAACCCACACTCGTCACTATGAATGTTATAGGTACAGAAAACTGCAGAAAATGGGTTTTACTGATGTGGGCCCGGACAACCAGCCTGTTAGGTGAGTACAGAAATTGCTATCACAACTACATAGGTAATTTAGAAGGTCCCTAAAACCACCAGGTACGTTCATTTTGCAATGAGAATAACTGTACTTCTTTCATCCTGGACCATCTTGAATTATAGGTTTTTAAATCATCTTCAGACCTAGATGGAAACAGTAGGAATAAAAGTGAAAGGCCATATGTATGTCATATATTGAAAATATATCCAAATATATCCTTTTACTTAGATTTTTGTGTTTACGCAAAGCAGATACTCAGGGTTGAAATTGTCAGGTACTAGCAAAGACTGACAAAAATTGTCAAAAGATACTGAGAAGAGTTTGATGGAAGAAAGAGTTGAAAATTTTCAGTATACTCTGCTGGAAGTCATGTGAAGAAAGTTCGAGAGCAGATGCTTTTAGATATATTGAAGAAGAATAGTATGTGTGCTGCAAAGTTAGGTATAGCACTATAGTAGTATAATTCAGTTATAGTCACTGTGGCTCTCTGAGTACAAGCATAATTGAACTACTGAAGTGAAGAATTAAATGATGCTTTGTTTATTTGAACTATTTTGAAAACACTGTCAGACCTTGGAGGTTCCCTCAAGTTTTATTGTCAAAAGATGTGAAGAAGTATAATGTAATATAAAGCAGAGGTGTAAGAAATCACTGATACAAGTGTTTCAAATTTCTAGTGTTTTGATTTATGCTCTACATTTACTTTTATGTTAATATTGTGTTATAATTTGTACATCCCGTGATAATGAAATTTCTATTTTGTGCTGATACACACAACAGAATATTTGTAAATGTCATTTTATGGGACCTAATATACAAATATATTGTTCACATGTTCATTTATGTCAGTATTTTGATATGAGAATGGAAACCTTTTTATTTTTTATTTTTTAGTTTTCAAGAGATATATGAAGCCAAAAGACTACAGTTCTATAATCAATGTCAGAGGGAGGAAGAAGAGTTGAAAAAAAGGTTTATGCAGCAAGAAAAGGATAGAGAAAAAGCATTTAAAGATGCTGAAAAAGAGGCAAGTACTGCCAGTTTGATGGCAATTTGTATTTATTTTTAGGTGTCCTATTGGGAGTAATCTCAAGATTATTGATGGAAGAAATTTACTATTCTTCAAAAGGTAGCAATTCACTTCAAAAGGTAGCAGTCACTGAATGTGGCCTTCACAAAATTATACCCTGTAATTTTAGTTTTTCTAGAGCACTTTTTTCTGATTTGCTACTTAAATGCTCTGCATCTCTGACACACTGTAGCAAGGGGCTGGACACTTACAGCCTTAGCACTATCCGCAGAGTTTTGCTGGGCTCAATTCACCAGCAGCTCTCACAAATTGGTATCTGATGCCTGAGCCTTCCCAGGTTTGAGCTGCATGCTGGGAACTCCACAGTTCTGCAGTCTTGGGTGTTGCCTCGTGCCCATGGCTCCACAAGGCATCCCCCTGTTGAGGACTCTTTGTAGTGGCCTCAGTAATAAAGCAATACTCATGGGTACTCTCCACAATGGTTATGTTCCTGTGAGAAGCATCTACTTGGGTCCTCAGACCATTCATGATATTCTCTGAAATCTAGGCGGAGACGTTGTAGTCCCACGGCTCTGACAGTGTGCATGCTAGCAGAATCAGCACCATGGATGCTGCTAAGACTTGTGACTCGTACCTTCCAGATCATCAGGTTGAGCCACATTTGGGCTCGCTTGAATAATGACTGGGGTTACAAGGAGGCACTGAGCTGCGTTTCACAGAGCTGAGTCCTCAAGTGGGGAAAAACTGCAAATGCTGGGGTCCCTAGAGAACTTCTGTCCCTCTCTGAAAACCTTGCTTTTCGTGTCCTTGCTTGCCTTGAATATCTCTGAAGTACTTTCAGGGTCATTCTCCCATTGTCTTGATGAATAGATCCTGTCATCTTTCTATAAATATTAGTTTCATTAATAAATAGCTGTTTAGCCATATCATCATTCTCTCCCAAACATGCTTTGAAAAAATTATTGGCCAAATAAATATAATTATCAGTGAGTCTATAGAAGACACTAACAAAAAGATAGAGAAGAGCTAAACAAAATGATGCAAAACATGCATGACTGCCATAGAAAAGAACTAGTCCATAAAAATGCTCCAAATAGAAATTCAGGAGTGTGATATGAGAACAGTGTCAGAACTAGGAGACAGGGCTTTTGCTGGTGACCAATTAATGAAAGATAACTTAAAAACAACAAGAGAACATGAAAAATGAATCCAGCTACTACTAGGTGACACAAAGAAGACTAATCTAAGATAAATTTGAATTAGTGAAAAATCAGAAGATAGCATAAATGGCATAAAAACCTGTTTATTGAAATAAGAGAAAAGTTTCCAAATAAGTTAAAAGAATTTAACATACAGATAAGTGAGGTATATAGAACCCCAAATAGCCATGATCAGGAAAGAATCTCTCCACAACACATCATAATCAAAATCTAGGAAATTGAACGCAAGAACAGAATCTTAAAAGTGGTTAGAGAAAAGCAATGAAACACTTATAAAGGAAAACCCATTAGAATTGCAGCAGACTTCTCAACACAAACCTTAAGCGCTAGGAGAGCTTGGAGTGAAGTGTTTCAAGCCCTAAATGAAAACAATTTCCAACCCAGGGTGACATATCCTGCAAAATTATCTTTTAAAATGATGGAGAATTAAAATACTTTCATGATAACGAGCACCAAAAGAAACTCATGACCACCAAACCAAAAAGTTCTCAAGGACACTCTAGAAAGAATGAAGCTGTCATTGACAAAAGGTCTAATAGCATGAATACGCCAGGTAGGGTGAACAGGTAAATAGAAAGTAAATACAGGGAATCAACAAAAGGAAAAGAAGGCAGTGGCAGGAATAAGTCAATAATCATCAGTAATAACTCTCAGTGTGCATGGTCTTAGTTCCCCAATCAAAAAACACAGACTGGCAGAATGGACCAAGAAACAAAATCCAATGGTATGCAGTATAAGAGACACACATTTAACCCAAAAAGAAACTCATAGAATAAAAACCAAAGGATAGAAAACAATATTCCATGGCACACCCCCAAAAAGTAAATACATACTTATCCTGTGTTCAGACAAAGTGGACTTCAAGCCACTGATCAAAAGAGGCAAAGAAATTCACTACATATTGTTTAAGAGAACAACAGGAAGATATAACAATTTTTAACATATACACACCAAACAATGGCACTCTCAACTTCATAAAACAATACTGAACGGAAGATCAGATACATATAAACAATTACAGTGGGGGACCTCAATACCCCACTATCATAAATAGATGGATCAACTAGACAAAAAAAAATCTACAAAGAAATATCAGTTAAACAAAACCTTTGAACAAATAGACTTAATAGATATATACAGAGAGTCCCACCCAACAGTAGAGTTCTTTTCAGCAGCACGTGGAACTTTCTCCAAAATAGACCACACACTAGCCAATAAAGCAAGCTTAAGTAAATGTAAAAGAATTGAAATTATACAGTGCATATTATCAGATCATAGCACAAAGAAGTTAGAAATCAATGACAGGGCCGGTGAGACAGCTCAGCGGCATAAGCGCCTGCCTGGCAAGCACGAGGTCCTGAGTTCGACTCCCAAAACCCACATATGAGAAAGGGGCCAGTGATATTGCTCAGCGGCACGGGCGCCTGCTGGCGCACGAGGTCCTGAGTTTGACCCGCAGTACCCACACACACACACACACAAAAATGACCAAAAAACCCACAAAAATTATGCAAACTAAACAATACACTCTTTTTTTTGTGTGTGTGGGTACCGGGGATCGAACTCAGGACCTCGCACTTGCCAGCAGGCCTTGTGCCACCGAACGATATCGCCGGCCCTTTTTTCCTTTGTATGTGGGTACCAGGAGTTGAACTCAGGACCTTGTGCTTGACAGGCAGGCACTTATGCCGCTGAGCCATCTCACTGGCCCAACAATACACTCTTAACTAAACAATGGGCTATGGAAGAAATAAGAGAGTTTCTAGAATTAAATGGTAGTGCCAGTACAACATACCAGAACTTATGGGACAGTGACAGCAGCCTTAAGAGGTGAGTTTATAGGTGTGAATGCCCACATCACAAAAACAGAATGAATCCAAATAAATAACCTAATGTTGCACTCAAGGCCCAAGATAAACAAGAATGATCCCAACCCAAGATTAGTACAAGGATGGAAATTAAAAAGACCAGAGCAAAAATCAATGAAATTAAGACCAAAAAAAAAAAAAAAAGCAAAGTTTGAATAAATCAAAGAGTTGATTCTTCCAAAGAATAAACAAAATAGACCTATAGCCAATCTAACCAAAAGAAGGGGCAAAAAGACTCAAACCAATGCAATTAGTAATGAAAAAGGTGGACTCACAATGGACACTGCTGAAATAAAAAACATTATTAATCATGAGTTTGATTCTTGGTACCAAAAAAAAATTATTAACAAGTACTTCACAAATCCTGTATGTCAGTAAATTGGAGAATTCAGAAGAAATGGATAGATTCCTAGATACATACGAGTTACCAAAATTGAACCAAGAAGATTTAAAGACCCTGAATAACCCAATAACACCCATTGAAATTGAAGCAGTAATAAATAACCAATTAAGAAAAGCCCAGGTCCAGATGGGTTCAATAATTAATTCTACATAAACTTCAGGCAAGTTCTAACACTGATACTCCCCAAGCTTTTTAATGAAATTGGAAGGACTACCCAAAGCCATTCCTGGAATCTAGCATTACCCTGATTCCAAAATCCAACAAGGATCTAACCAAAAAAAAAAAAAAGAGAGAGAGAGAACTACAGACCAATCTCTTTAATGAATATAGATGCAAAAATCCTCAACAAGATACTGGCAAACACAATTCAGTGAATTATCAAAAAGATTATACATCATGACCAAGTAGGTGTCATTCCACAAATGCAAAGATGCTTCAATATATGCTAATTGATAAATATAGTACATCTTATAAACAAAAGCAAAGATAAAAATCACATGATCTCAATAGATGCAGAAAAAGCTTTGACAAAATCCAACACCTTTTCATAAAATCACTGAAGAAAGTAGGTATAGAAGGACCTTACCTCAATCTGATAAAGATTTATCACAAAACCTATTGCCAATATCATATTAAATGGAAAAAACTGAAAGCTTTCCCTCTAAAATCAGGAATGAGACAAGATTGTCCCCTATCACCACTCTTGTTCTACATAATACTAGAAACGTTAGTAAGAAAAATTAAACAAGAAAAAATAGGGATATATATATATATATAAAGGAAGGAAATAAGTTAAATTATCATTATTTGCAGATGACATGATCCTCCACAGAGAAAGACCCCCCAAAAATCCACCAACAGACTTTTAGAATTAATAACCAAATTCAGTAATGTAGCAGGATATAAAATTAGCACACAAAAATCAATAGCGTTTCTGTACACTAATAAAGAACCCACTGAGAAAGACACTAGTAAGTACCGTTCAAAATAGCACCAAGAAAAATTAAATAGTTAGGAATTATCCTAACCAAGGAAGTGAGAGAGGTGTGGTATAGATAGCGGAATACGTACCCTGTGCTGTTACTCCTACCATGGGGGGGGTGGCCCCTACTGGATGACAGGGATTTTTTCTGGCACTGTTGATATTGGCTGTCCTACTTGAGAGGGCTCTAGTATTGGCTGCCCCTGTAGTGATGAGGAACCGGAAGCACCTGTGCCCTGGTTAGGCACTGGTGCAGGTACTGGGGCTACCGGGGAGAGGTTGGGGCTGGAATAACTCTTTTTATTCTGTGCCTCTGAAGCCAAATCTTATCAATAGCATGTTTTCAGTCAAGGTATGGGTGTGACTGATACAGTGGACTCACATCAATGTGCAGGCAGAAAAAGTCATGTTATTCCTTCTTTCTTTTGCTACTGTGGATGTGCCTGCCCAGGAGCAGGACCTCAGGACATCCCTCACTCTCTATGCCTAGAGATGGAGTGGAAGTCAGAGGTTCTTCTCCCCTTGATTTTTCTCTGCTGTAGTGCTCATTAGGGATAAAACATGGGTGGACTGTGGCTGGATCTACGTAAAATTCCTCTTTCCTGAACTGCTTACAGGAAGGGAGTAAGAGTGGGAGTAAGAGTAAAAGTGGAGTGTGGCTGACTCTGCTGGGGAAGGTTTTTCTCAGGACCCTATGAGGCTGTGTGCCTCAGGGGCAGGGCTACAGCTGGGGCCGTGCTGCCATTCCTCAGATCTGCCCCAGCATGCTTATGTGGGTGTCAGGGTCGAGAAACCTGAAGGAGTTTTTCATATGTGAGGTCCCCAAAGAGGCACAAAGAGGCAGATATCAGCAACACAGCAGTAGCAGGCAGCCGAGCAGAGCAAGAGCATGAGTCCAAGAGCCACCTCTGTCTTTATTGTATAATTCTTATACACGTTGTTATCTCATATTCACATTCTTTTTTTTTTTGTGGGTACTGGGGGGTCGACCTCAGGACCTCGCGCGCCAACAGGCACCCGTGCCACTGAGCGATATCACCGGCCCCTTTTTCGTATGTGGGATCCGGGAGTCGAACTCAGGCCCTCGCGCTTGCAAGGCAGGCGCTTATGCCGCTGAGCCATCTCACCGGCCCCATATTTACATTCGTACATGCTAGCCTCATTGGTGCATGCATAGTTGTCCACTACTAAGTCATGGTTACATAACCATATCCCACTTTGTGCTTGTGCTAGACAGTGGGGTCATGTCCTCAGGTGTCCTTAGACACCCCTGAGCTTTGAAGAGGTCTGAGTGGTTCCCACAGTGGGTTAGGATGGTGCTAGAAAATAAGAGTTCTTCTTCTGCTATGTTAGTGACAGGCCCCTATGCATGGCACTGGGAGAGGAGACCTGTGAATGGCCTGGGCGCCCATGTGAAACCACATGCACTGGCCACATCCCCAGGCTCAGAGATCGGGCTCCTTGGTCCCACGGTTCTTGATGGCACCCTCCATTGCCATTCACGCTGCAGCACCCACTCCCCACTGTGCAGCACTTTCAGCTTGTTTGCTTCACAGCCATCCCCCGAGCCAGATCTGGTTCATGAGGGAGCCTCTGGTTGAGCCAGTGTAGCAGAATGTCTGCTGGGTGAGATGGAATATACAGGACTTGCCACTTCTAGAGCATTAATTTCAGAAAACAGGTCCCTTCTCAAGATGGCTCCCAGGTACAGCATCCTGGGGGGAGAGATGAAGTGAATTCCTATTCCATAATCAGACTATGATGCATATTTTAGGCCTGTTTTCTATTTAGGCTACAAACCTGCAAGGCCAATGCAACCTTCCGATCAGCAGGATTGTCAGTATCTGTGCTGATAGGCTTTGCTGAGGCTTTCACTTTTAGCCCTGAAGAGGAGAGACTGCCTCTTCCCCAGCTGTGCAGCCAGGTTGGCAAGTAATGGGACATTTTGGTTCTCTTGCTATGCTACTGCTCCAGGTCTCTGGAGTTTTACAAGGTCACTATTACCCTAGTTTTCAATTCCAGTGTTCTTCTACGTTCACTTACATCAGTGTGCAGCTACATACCTGTTGCTTCTGTTCTTCTTTGTGGAAGAGCAGGTAAATGCTGGGCACCCTTATTCAGCCACCTTGCCTGCCTCCAATGTATGCATTTTAATGATCACAGACTTATCAAACTTTGTTCAAAGGGAATTTGTAGGGAAAATGTTGAATGACAAAACTGACCTCTTTAGGAAAATGGGAATTTTTAAGAAAACTGTGTTTTGTTCACAGCTGTGTGTTTTATTTTGTTTCGTTCAATGAGAACACATTTAATTTTTAAATCAAGAAAATTTCATATATGAGCATTTAACTAGCAATTTTTAGATTATTTGATATAAAGAAAAAGACAAGTGTATTCTTTCATGTTTTCTGCCTCACTGTGTTTTGGGTCATAACTACACATTTTTTAATAGCTACAGGACAAGTATGAGCATCTTAAAAGGATTCAAGAAGAGGAGATAATGAAGCTTGAAGAAGAGAGAAGACAACTGGAAGAAGAAATAATAGAATTTTGTAAAACAAAGGCTGCCCGTGAAACATTGCAGACTCAGACATGCACCAGCATAAAGAAGGACAAAGATCGCAAGAAATAATCTCTTTTTATCCTTCTATCTATTGTAGAGCCCCATCATTCTCATTTTATCCCATCTACCTATGAGATTGTCTCCACAGCATTTAACTCTAATTGGAGTTCTGATTTTTAAAATTTGTTTACTGATTGTATATCTTCCTTAACTAGAATGTTAAATCCTTAGAAGATACCTTGTCTATCTTGTTAAACGCTATTAACACAGACTAGCACGGATATGGCACTCAGTAAATATTTTACAAAATAAAAATATATAACAGTATAAGAAGAGTTCATGAAGTGGAGGAAATTCTTTGACCATAGTTTTCTCCACCTCTGCTGTCACAGAAGAGCATGCCATGGTTAACCTTGTGGTCAACTCCCAAGTCCTAGTGGACATACCTCAAGAAGGACTGCCCTAGGCCCCTACCCAAACCCACACTTACATGAACCATCACAATTAATTCTGGTTTTTAGCTGCAGAGTTTCAAGAAGAAATAAAAATGGCCAATAAATGTACAAAAATGGGGCCGGTGATATGGCTCAGCGGCATAAGTGCCTGCTGGCAAGCGTGAGGTCCTGAGTTCGACTCCCGGTACCCACATAAAAAAAAAAGGTACAAAAATGCTCAGCATCTCTGGCCATTGAGAAACACAAATTAAAACAACACTGAGACTCCATCTTGCCCCAGAAAGAATGCCCATCATCAAGAACTCAGTAACAAATGCCACAAGGCTCCAGGATAAAAAGAAATCTTCTACCTTGCTGGTGGGAATGTGAACTAGTACATAAAAGAATTGTGGAAATCAGTATGGTGAGTCCTCAAAAAACAAACAGAAATTCCATTAGACCCAGATATTCCCTTTCCAGGTACCTTCCTAAAAAAGTTTTAAGATATTATGTTTCAATGATACATGTTTGCCTACGTTTATAGCAGCACAATTCATAATAACTAAGTCTTTTGTAAGTGGTCTATATGTCCATCGACAGATGAATGGATAAAGAAAATATGACCCTGATACCCAATAGAGTACTATTTTGCAATAAAGGATAAATTTGAGTCATTTGTAGGAAAATGGATGCACCTTGAGACCATAATGTTAAGTAAAATCAAACAGACACACAAGCGTAAATATTGCATAAATTCTCTTATACAAGAAACCCAAGGTATAAATAACTTAAAGAGCAAAGTAAAAAAATAGATATTATGGAATAGGGTGATAAATCCTCTGCAAAAGTGAAAGGGAATTAGAGATGGAGGGAGGGGAGGTAAGGGGGAGGGTAAGGGAAAGTAAAAGTAATTAAAATATGTTGTGTACATGTACAGCTCCCCACAATGAATATCACTCCCATGATTACATAGTTACTTAAGACTATCCTTGCATACCAGAGTGGAACCCTATCCCACTGATCATGAAGAAGCACGCAGTCTGATGGCCTTACCCAGAAAGAAGGAACTAGGCAGCCAGCAGTAAACAGCCATAAAGAATCCAGGCTCTCAGTTCTTGAGGAAACAGGTTCTGCCAAAACCTGAAGGTATGTGGGAAGTGTTCCCCAATTAAGATTCCACATGAAAATGCAGAGTGGCTGACATCTTGATTGCAGCCTTCTGAGATCTTGAGCAGAGGACCTAGCTGAGCTATCCTCAGAATCGTGACCACCAGAAACTGAGGTAGTAAATGTTTGTTCTCTTGAGTTAATACACTGGTGGCTATTTCTTGCATGACAGTAGAAACCTAATGACCCACATAAACATATCAAAGCACAGAAACTTTGGGATTGGCCGCTTCAGTTGTCCTTGACATCTGACAGATTCATTCACACTGGTTCTATAGTGTTCTGCCCTGCCACTCTCGGGGCCAACATCTGAGGGGCACACGTGACCACAGGTTGTGTCATCAAACAGCAATGTCTTTCAATCTAAGAACTATTTGTTCCATGGATGTTTCTCTTTGTGAGAACTTTCCCAGACATGCCACAGACCTCTCACACCATACACCTGAGCACAGCTGGGACATACGTTCGGCCTAAAAGAACTGCTAAAGGAAACAGCCTCCGCTAGTCATAAAAGTTCAACCAAGATAAATCCCTACACAACTATGTAGAAGTACGTAACAAAACCAAATCAAGACTGTCAAAAAGGGGAAAATGGCTGTTGTGCAGGAAAACAAGAGCCTATAACCAATTTAATACATCATTTTTGAGATTATGATAATCACTATCATCAACATGGCTACAGATTAGATGCTATTTTTTAAGCACCAGGAAATATTTTTTAGAAAACATTACTCAACTAATTTACTCCACATAATGATCCTTTGAGACAGATTCTACTATTACTTCTTTTTTAAACATGAAAAAACAGGAGCCCAGCGTGCTTACGGTGAAGTGGTGGAGCCAGGACATACAGTATTGCCCCTACTACTGTGCATGCACAGAGCACTCGAACACTGAAAATGCAAACAGTGATTGCTCACTTTTGCAGCACTTGGTACACACTCAGAACTTGCTGGTACCTCATTTCAAGATACAGTAAGAATGAAGGGGGGACTTTGCATCCAGACACTGCTTTTCACTGAACAGAATAAAACAGTACCATTGATCACAGCTGTTCAAGCTAATTTAAACTTAACCTATTAACAAATACATGCCTGATTTGTGCACTTTTATGAAAACAGGATTCCTTTTAAACACTGGTGATCCTATGCTTACTGCTGAATTCAGGGGGGAAAATTCTGTTACTTAAAAGTTTGATAATAAATTTATATACACAAAGAGTAGAAAAAATATGTAGAATACTTTTTCATCAATATACTAATAATATACAAAGAAGCTAGAATGACACTTAATGTGGAAAAATCCTAACTGCTATTGTTTGGGTAAGCTTTGTTGCCAAAGGTTTATGTGCTGTGCAGAGGCTTGGTCTTCAGTGTGGTGGTGAGGTGGGTGATTCTTTAAAATATGGGGCCTGGGGCCGGTGAGACGGCTCAGCGGCTTAAGCGCCTGCCTTGCAAGCGCGAAGGCCCGAGTTCGACTCCCGGAACCCACATACGAAAAAGGGGCCGGTGATATCGCTCAGTGGCACGGGCGCCTGCTGGCGCGCGAGGTCCTGAGGTCGTCCCCCCGGTACCCACAAAAAAAAAAAAAAAAAAAAAAAAAAAAAAAAATATGGGGCCTGGCAAGTGACAGATAATGGGATCACTGGAAGTGAGGGCACTTAAGGGATTAATACTGATCTTGCAGTTAGCGCCTTTCTGTGTGGGTTTATACAGCAGGGTTACACTACATGTGTGGCCCTTTCTGTATATGGCTGCTTTCCACATTACTTCTTCAGCGTATTGTGACACAGTCAATGGGGCTTTCAGCAAGTGCTGAAATGATGGGGCCACGTTCTCAGACTTTCAGCCTCTAAAACTGTGTGCAAATTAAAGCTTTTTGTATAAACTTTGCAGCCTAAAGTATTTTGCCACAAAAAAAAAATCGACTGTGCTAATTTAAGTCACAGTATTTATTAACAGTATATGAACTACCACCCTAACTCTAGACCCCAATAAGGAAAATTTCTAACATGACATACTCCTATGTATAAACCAAGTATTGTTGAGGAGGCAGTTCCATGATCTGGAGGCTGTGTAGCTGCACTCCAGGCCTCTTCCCACAGATGCAGGTGGCATCTCCCAACCACCATTATGATTAAAAAAAAAAAAGCCTCTAGAAATAGTGAAATGTACCCTGGCAGGCAATATCACCACTCATATTTCACTGAGACATAAAGAAATATTCCTTATCTTTGATACTGTATTTAATATTTGTATTTTAAGATCTAGATCTCCATTAGATAAAATTAGAAGTTTTTCCTTCATTGCAAATTCTGATACATAAAAAATGCATATTTTATTAAAAGCCTTCACATATTGAGGATATAAATTTATCTTACTCATTCTTCAGTGATATCACTGCCTGATAAAGGCATTCCCAAATTTGTTCCATTCTTTTTATCTCCACATGTTTTGGGGGTTCTTCCAAAAACTGACTTGGGGTTGAAAGATGACAACACCGAGTTTTCCTCTCTACACATTTTCTGATAAAAGAACTGGGCTATTGGTGACACAATGCAAACAGATCACACAAAAAAATGGAACATCAGAGTAGAGATTTACTTCTCCCTTTCATTAAAAAAAAAAAAAAGGTACAGGGAAACAGCTGGAAAGATCTCTGTTCTCTTCATTTGTCTTAACCCACAGTGATCTTTTCTTACTTATTTCCAAAGGTCATCCTGAGAGTCACCTGCACTTCAGTTCTCAAGACATGCGAAATGAGAGAACTGCATGGTCACCGTCTTTACCGTCCCAGGTCTGGATATAATGCTCATCACTGTCCATATGCTCTAAGAACAGCTCCGTTAACTAGTGATGGCCACAATAGGTTAAAGTTAGAAATGAAGCCTGCATGCCAGAAAGAATAAACTGGTTTTGGGAGGAGAGGTAACTAGTCTCTGCAATGAAGACTTTGCCATCATGCGCTGAAGTGTGATTTCTGAGGAAGTAATTCCATGCTCACGGTTGTCTCCCACGTGAGTTTTTTAATGCCTGCTGACTTACGACATCTGTCAAAAGGTTTTTCCTCTTCAGATACATTCGCAGGGCTTCTCCCAAGTGTGGTTATCTTATGTTTACTGAGCTTTAACTTTTGCTCAAAGTTCTCTCCACATTGATTACATTCATATGGTTTCCACCCATTGTTATTTTTCTTGTGTGTAGTGGGGCCTAATGGAAGAAACTTCTCCTATATTGTTGGCATTGATATGGTTTCTGCCCTTTGTGAGAACCCTGATGGACTGTGAGGCTTGACTTCTGGCCAAAGGTTTTTCCACATTCATTACACTCAAACGGTTTCTCTCCCGTGTGAGTTCTCTGATGCCTACTGAGGTTTGACTTCTGGGAAAAGGTTATTCCACATTGGTTACATTCATAGGGTTTTTTCCCAGTATGGATTATCTCATGTTTACTGAGATATGATTTCTGGCCAAAGGTTTTTCCACAATCATTGCACTCATAGGGTTTCTCCCCAGTGTGAGTTCTCTGATGCTTCCTAATGTAGGACTTCTGGCAAAAGGTTTTACCACATTCATTACATTCATAGGGCTTCTCACCAGTGTGAGTTCGCTCATGTATAGTGAGTGCTGGCTTATGGTAGAAACTTCTCCTACATTGTTTACATTCATATGGTTTCTCCCCCGTGTGAATACACTGATGTGTTCTGAGGTTTGACTTCTGGCCAAATGCTTTTCCACATTCATCACATTCATAGGGCTTCTCTCCTGTGTGAGTTCTCAGGTGACTGGTAAGGTTTGACTTCTGGTGAAATGTCTTTCCACACTCATGACATTCATAGGGCTTCTTCCCAGTGTGAATTATCTCATGGATAGTGAGAGTTGACTTCCGGCTGAAGGTTTTCCCACACTTATTGCATGCATATGGCTTTTCCCCTGTATGAATTCTCTCATGGACAATAAGGTCTGACTTGTAGCTGAAGGATTTCTCACACTGGTTACATGCATAGGGTTTTTTTCCTGAATGTTTCTTCTGATGTATTATAAGGTCTAATTTAGTAATGAAGGTTTTCTCATGTTCGCCACATTCACAGGATTTCTCCCCTGTGTGTATCTGATGTGTAGTGAGATCACGGTTTTTATAAAGAGTTTTTCTCCCTACCTTAGCAAGGAGAGCTGACTTCTCACAGGCTTTCCCAGATTCATCATGCTCCCAGCAGGCCTGTCCCACAGGAACCCTCTCATGTGTCATACATTCTTTCAATAGTTTTGCCTCCTTGGTGAAGGCCTTCCATGGGCCACTATATTGAAAATCCTGCTGCCCAGTTAGAATCTTGGAATGCTGACCAAAATGCTCAGGATACCTCAGGGATTTTCCAGTTGTATTATACAAATGAGATTTCTCTCCAGTATCCATCTCACCAGGCTCACTGGGGAGATGTGTGCTCTGGCAAACATTTTCTTCAGGTTTCAATACTGAATAGTTTCCATTATTTATAATCAAATCTGAAATATGGCTAGAGCTCAAATCAAAAATATTTCCTAATTTAACTTGGTTTTCAGTTGATGTATTCTTGGTGGTGATTACAACTTGCCACATATGTCTGTCTCCACTTTGGTGGCTGGTCTCAATTATGTCATCTACTTTCTTGACATCTAAAATGAAAAAAACCATATACATCAATAACATCTAAGCATTTTCTATGGAATGCTCATTGTAAAATAAAAGAGATTCTCCCTATCTTACTGGGATAAGGTTTTATGAAGTTATAATGGTTACTGGTTTATAGTATATAGCTTTTATTCCTAAATAATGTAATAGATTGTACTGATAGATTTTCTAGTGTTAAATTGCTTTTCTTTGTTTCTATAACGGGATTAGATTTGGGGTAAATAAAAGAATCTATTTAATAAATTAAAAGGTGGGAATATATGTGCAAATGCCCTCCTTCAAAACTATGTAATGCACATGTTTGATGGACACAGAACAGCTATCCTCAGGCCTGCGACCTGGGGAAAAAGTGACCAACAGCTGAACACAGCCAACATCTGCTCAGTTCCCTTCTTCCCAGCCTCCTATCCCAGAAAGCAGGGACTGACCTGGGGGGCTCAGAGTTGGAGGTTCTTCTCCCATCCATGGCTCTGCTCCTTGCTCCAGGTTAAAGATCACTGCAGGTTTAGTGATACAATGACCTGTTAATGGGAAATAAAATATTTGAGAAACTGCTATATTAGGTTCTGTGCAGAATGAAAACAGCCCAGCTTCAAGAGCTGTTCAAGAAAGGCACCAAGGCGAACGCTTCATCAGAGAGGGGGAACAATCGCGTTATGCATGGACTAGAAGCCTATACCCAACAGCACTGAGCCTTACCAGTGCTCACATATTTACTAGGAAGACGCTCGCTCCTGAGAGTGATGGGGATTTCACTCACCCAACAACACCAGGCTGCGGTAGGTCTCCAGCATCACGTCCCTGTACAGGGTCCTCTGAGCATCGTCCAGGTCCTGCCACTCCTCACAGGTGAAGTCCACAACCACATCCTCAAAAGACACCAACACCTGTAAGAGAACATTTCTCACTCATCAGCTCTGGTCACAACAAGAAGAATGTGAAGTTCTGACATGAGTGGGAGTGGAGGGAGGTGTTTATGATGCATGCAGCTTGCTTTGTATTCCATATTGTGGGAGAAAGGAAAGTCAAGAACTATTGTGTTTATACTTCTTATTTACTAAAAACACTATTACAGAGTTTACCTTATAAATCTAAAACCATCCTTTTTTGCTAGGGATTAAAATATGAATAGAATTTTGCTCCTTCAAGGAGCTCATAATCTGGTATGAAGAAGAAATAAGTATGAATACATGCCCACAATTATTTGTTACATAAACTTATTCAGACATAACTTCTGTGCAAATGAACCAAAAGGAGAAACAATAGTTGTTCTGAATTATAAGCTTGCACTTCACTGAAAACCCAAAGATGCTCAGCTTTTCCCTCTGTGACCCAGCACCACTCTGGTCACCAGCACAGCATGAACACAGCCACATCAACGGGACACCCACGGTGTTGTGTCTGGTGAATGAACCTGGTCTGTGATGGGAGAAAACGCAATCCTGAAGGAACTCATCCCGTGGCGATTCTGCACTTACTATCTGAATACATTCCCACAGAAAACAAGTTCAGACATCTGCTGGTTTTAATTACATTTAAGTTGAAACCATGCACACGGCCTCCCACGATTTCCTTCCTACATGCCACAGGACTCCCCGGGTTTACTCCAGGTGAGCACTGCCACTCCCCAAATGGCAGGGTGTGAATAATAAGGTCCTGGAAGAACAGACGGGTTAACCGAGCAGCTCTGCATTTCAACAGTCGGCTCCTAGAAGGGAAACTGGAAAGGTTTATGGGAGCATCAGAGGGGAAGGGACCAGAGTGAGACATGCTGACCTCCATCAGGACACAGAGAAGTAAAACCACACAAGAGGAAAGTAATTCCACAGCAGACATTGAGAAGGAAAAGCAAGAACAGAATCTGCTGCTGACTTGCTGAGGAGAGGGTAAAAAGGGACATTTTCCTTCCAGGCTGCCTGCATGACTGCCGCTAGTTACATACTGGGATCATAAAGTGGAGTTTGGAAACCGGAAGAAGACTATGATGGCCAAGTGACACAGACCTGAACACTATATTTGGAGAATATCAGGTCCCAAATGATGGAGGTCCAACTGCCAATTATATATGTATGATTCCAGAATTGAGGAGAGATGCAAGCTGAAGATGAAAAAAAAAAGTGTAAGCTAACAGAATTTTAGAATGAATGAAATAACTTGAAGAGAAATTAAGAAATTAAAGGAGAAAAGTAAAAATACCTGAAGAAACTAGAATTTATTGACTCAGGACAAGAAAAAGAGTACAAAGACCAAGAAGGAATTTCCTGAGTTTATCCCACAAAGGAAAGTTCAATACAAGAACTCTACTAACACAGTCAATCATATTCTTGATTCAGTGGAGAACAATTCTGATTGTCCACAAAGACACTGAAAAGATACTTCTAAAAACACCATTCTTGGGCCAGGGATATAGCTCAGCGGCACAAGCGCCTGCCTGGCAAGCGCAAGGTCCTGAGTTCGATTTCCAATACTAAAAAAAAGAAAAAAATACCATTCTTCCACTTGTGGTGGCATACACCTATAATCCCAGCACCTGGAAAGCTGAGGAAGGAGGATCACCGATAAGTTTAAGGCCATCCCAGGCTACATAGTGAGTTCAAGGCCAGTCTGAACTACATAACAAGACACTGTCTCAAAAAACAAGACAACAACTAAAACGACAGAACACCTTCCTAGTATTCAGTTCTGCAGGTAAAGATTGTAGAAGTTGTTTCAGTTTGGATATGGAACGTCCCCCAGTGGCCCATGTGATAAGTAGACGTGTCCAACCTGCAGCCTGTGGGCCACATGTGGCCCTGGACAGCTAGTAAGGTAGCCCCGCAGGTGGTAAACTTAACATTTTATCTAAGGCTTATTGGTATTTTTTATGATTTGATTGTGCTGTGCTCAAAAACAGACCACACAGGCGACAACAGAACGCTGTGTAGGGGCGCGCACAGTGCACTGCTAACTCCGCCTCCTGCACCTGCCACAGTCAGTGGAATCAAAACCTGTGCCAGACCCCAGGTGTATCAGATGTCACATGCACTGTGCAATGTGGCAAGTAAAACGCAGCAATTACTAATAGTAGTCTCCAACCACCTTCACCCATGTGAGCCTGTGCTGATAGGAATTTATTGTTATTAAGCAGCTATGGAAGCTTTCTTATTCAATTACTAAACCTGGGTTTGTTATTGCATGAAATAATTTTAGTTTTCTAGCTATCATGGTATATGAAGTACAAAATGTAACACATAGTTTTTTGCTTATGATATGGTTATAATGACATATGCAATATCATCAATGCTAGAAAAATGAATGACGATTATTTATTAGTTTTTTAATATCGTAGCACGGCTTCAAGATCATCTCAAAAGAAAACAGGACCCCTCAAAAAAAAAAACATCGGGGGCCGGTGAGATGGCTCAGCGGCATAAGCGCCTGCCTTGCAAGCGCGAGGGCCCGAGTTCGACTCCCGGATCCCACATACGAAAAAGGGGCCGGTGATATCGCTCAGCGGCAAGGGTGCCTGTTGGTGCGCGAGGTCCTGAGGTCGACCCCCCGGTACCCACAAAAAAAAAAAAAAAAACAAAACATGAAGAAAGAGTGTTCAGTGAAAAACAGATGTATTTTCATGTTGAAACAAATAAGAGGGCTGGTGAGATGGTTCAGTGGCCTAAGCGCCTGCCCGGCAAGCGTGAATGCCCGAGTTCGACTCCCAGAACCCACATACGAAAAAAGGGCCGGTGATATCGCTCAGCAGCACGGGTGCCTGCTAGCACGTGAGGTCCTGAGGTTGACCCCCCGTACCCACAAAAAATAATAATAACAACAAGATACTATGCTTCACTCATAAGAAAACCATGTCAGTTTCGAAGATTTCAACTTGAAAAGACATTATATGCATGCTGCCAAATTCGATGCATATCAAGGACCATTTCACAAAGACAAAATAGAAGAACTGAAAAGAGTGTGCAACACAATTTTTTTAAAAGTTACAACTGTAATCCCAGCACTCTGGGAGGCTGAGACAAAAGGATCACAAGTTCAAACCCAGCCCAAGCAACTTAGAGACTTATTGGGAATGAGTCTCAAAATAAGAAATAATTGTTTAACATCTGGGGATGTAGCTCAACAAAAAGAAAAGAAAAGGAAAGAAAAGAATGAAAGAGGCCCAGTGATATAGCTCAGCGGCATAAGCACCTGCCTGGCAAGCACAATGTCCTGAGTTCGACTCCCGGTACCTGCATATCAAAAAAAAGGGGGGGCCGGTGAGATGGCTCAGCAGCATAAGTGCCTGCCTGGCAAGCGCAAGGGCCCGAGTTCGACTCCTGGAATCCATATACGAAAAAAGGGCCGGTGATATCGCTCAGTGGCACAGGCGCCTACTGGCGCGCAAGGTCCTGAGGTCGACCCCCGGTACCCACAAAAAAAAAAAAAAAAAAAAAAAAAGAATGAAAGAAAAAACAAAAAGCAAGGACTAGATATGTACCTCACTGACGAAGTGCTTCCTAACATGTGCAAGACCCTGAGTTCAATCCCCAGTACGGGGAAAGGGCAACCTACATAGGAATCACGACATAAAAAGGTGAAAATTTTGAAAATTTGTATTCAATTTACTTTGTGCATATCTTTTATTAACCCTCATTCAAATGTGTCCCACTAACCCCTGAATGCTCTCTCCCACTAGATCCTGAATCCTCAGGAATTTATACACCACACGGGCTGTATATCAGCAGCATTCCCAAGGGACTGAACCTCATCACTGAGCAAACATGTCTTTCAAGTTCTGCAAGAATTGACATTTCCAAAATTACTGCATCAGTCCACAAGCGTAATCAGCTCTCCTCCTAGACTGGCACTGTATGCAAATATTTGAATAAAATAAACAAATATTTAAAAGATGCAAAAGATCACACCAGATGAGATTAGACCTGAGGGAGATGGGGGAGTTAGGAGAAAAAAATCTCATTTTACAGGGTTGGGCCACTGGCAAGAAGGAGTAATACAGTGTGTAAGGGAAGACAGAAAGTTGTGCTTTCCTTTTGGATTTGCTGAGCTTGAGGTACCTTTTGGATAAAGAGATGGCCCAACAAGGAGTTAAGTACTGACACTTAAAGTTCTGGTCAAAGTACAGGGAGCAATCCAAGCTGGAGAGAAGGAGTGCAAACCCCAGAGAGCTAAATTTACCGAGGAGAAATGCAGAATGCAAAGAATGGGATCCAGGATGTGGAGAACTTGGAGGAGCTACGTGAACGAACAGAAAAACACAAAAGAATTCAAGGAAACAGAAAATATTACAAGAAAGGCTGTGACAGTCACTAACAAAGAATTCCCAGGAGTAGTTCACGGACAGTAGTTAAAAATACAGCAATCAATTTTGGACTTAACTAAAATGCATGCTATTAATGAACTTATGAAAACTGAACTAAGACAACACTGAGTAGGTTAAAGTGCAAATGAGCAGTGGGACATTTGCCAGGACACAGCACTCTGACCAGTCTGCTGCACGCGCTGCATGTGAACACGGCCTGGGGCACAGGGACACAGTCACTGAACGACCTATGGTCAACTCAGTCCTCCAGATGTCCAAGCTTTCATCCATGAATCAATTACCACCTTGCAAAAGCTGCCTGGCAACACAGTATTTCAGCAACTCCAGAACAACCTGATTAAGAGTTTTCCTTTGGCACAGGTAACTATTTACACTAAGGAATGCTAGAAGTGTTTATTAAGGAATAAACACTTTATTAAGGAATGCTAGATGGTGGTGGAAAACGTTCTACTATATCCTCTATGTGACCACTGAAGAGAATGCTTTAGCTCTTGATGCAGCAATTACACGCCATGACAAATCACCGTGCTCTCTTCTTGGGTTCCATCCAAATCATAAAACAAATGTGTTGACTTTTGCTCACGGCATCAGAAACACCAGAGCTAAACTGTACTCAACAGAGTTCAATACAGCCCCCACGAGCCAAAAAGTAGACACCCATGCTCTAGACCCTTGGTTTTGTTAAATTTCTATTCTCAAACCGAAATAGAGGAAAAACTGCAGATAAAATTGAAACCAGTCTTGTCTTGTTCTGCACAAAAATAAGATCCAAATGCTACAAGGAAGCTGCCTGGGTGCTGGCAACCATTCTATCTTGATCAGCCACAGTTTTGTGAACTTATGTAAAAATTCATGGTTGTGTATATATTATTGTACATTTTATCCAACAAAAGGGAAAAAATTTTCAATGCAGATGTCTTTCAAGTCTTTATCTACGCTAATTCTGTCTTATTTATGTCCATTTCCATGAAGCTGAGTTTTTACACATTCTACAAGTTCATTTCAAGTAATGGACCTCAGAGAGCTGGTAAAAACACAATGCAAAGCAAAGTGAGGAATGACCAACTCACCGGAGATTTATTCATTTTTTGTTGCTCTTTGAAACACACAGAGGACTCCGGAGGCATAGCTGAGAGAAGTCAAATCTAAGAAAGTCGTGAGAGAACAGGCAGACGTGGACCTAGATTATCCTCCTCAAAATACTTCACATATTAGCTGGAAAAGGTAAAACAAACAAATAAACAAAGTCTGTAGGAGTATAATCCCCTACCTCAGAAAGGGTAACAAAAGCCAGGCAGGGTGGCACAGTTCTGTATTCCCACCCACGTGAAAGGCGGAGGCAAGAATATCACAAGTTCAAGGTTAAGCTGGGCTACATAGGGAAACACCCTGGACTATACAGAGACCTTGTCTCCAAAAAAAAAAAAAAAAAAGAGGGGGAGGAATCCATTGAAGACATACCCACAAATTCAGTCACTGGTAGAGAGATTAGATATAAAATTGATTACTGGGTTAATAAAAATATACATTATCAACTGATTTACCAACAATTAATGTTCCCTAAAGAAATAACTAAATAATTTAAACCAGAGCAACATTAGACTTCAGTAACATTAATGTCACAGGAATGCCCATGGACTATGCAAACTCTTTTATTAATATCCCACAGAGCCCACGTGAGCATTTCTACTACAACATCCCTGGCTTTCACATATACCCAGTTTCCTGCAAAATATGCATGTGCAGCTCAACATGTTTCGCCCATGCTCATACAGGAAAGCAACATATTTAATGTACACCTCGCGTGATGCCCTGTTCCAGTACTGGTTCCCCACGAAGCACCTCCATGTACCCACACCTTCTAACAGTCCCCAAGGATGAGACCCTGGGCTTTGCCATTGACTTGATTTGACCATGGGGACATCACTAAACCTGATGCAAACCTAAGCTTGAAAAGAATTGGCTCAGATCGTGAGAAACCCTGGGGCCACCGCACTCCAGACACAGGGGCCTCCCTAAAAGCGAGCACAAGCACTTAAAGGAGTGAAGTCATCTGGAACCAGCCAACCTCAGTCAACGACAAGGTGACTGCAGGCTCATTTGTGACCTCGGGCATCATCAGCATAGAATCTTCCAGCTGACGCCAGTTCACATGTTCACCAGAGGAAAGTGATCAAATGAAATGGTTTCTTCTCTTAAATGGTTTCTTCAAATTATTGTTGATTTATTATACAGCAAAGGCTGTTAGCTCAAAGGACTTAGAATTCAATGTTTTAACATCTTGGGAAGTAGGGGGAAAGTCTCCAAACATACCAAATACAATTTAAAAAAACCTTTTAAGGCATTGGAAAAAATAAACAATGAACAACCAAAGGATGGACTGCAGTATGGCAGAAGCCTAATGATTCAAACAAAGCAGTGTCTGGAGATGAGAAGGATAAGGCTTTTACACCAGAAAAACAGGCTGATACAGAGATATGAAACTTCAATTGTTTTTACATTTTATTGGTTTGAAGCTCAAGTGTGATACAGTCTAATTTTCTCTTTGCAAATAGTGTAAAATAGGCTACTACTATTTTCCTACAGAATTTATGATTTTTAGGAACAGATTACTGACGTTAAGTGGGACACACTGCTGTGATTCACCCTTTCAGTCACAGAATGCACAGAAAACATTGGGGATAACAAGGGATTGGCATGTTTGGGACAAGTATTTTTAAACAACACTCTAGGGTTGGGGGATGTAACACTTGGCACAACACTTGCCTATCAGGTGTCACATGCAGGGTTTGAACCACAGCACTACAAAAAACACAGTAACAGCCAGGTGTGGTGGTCCACGCCTGTAATCCCAGCACCCAGGAAGCTGAGGCAAGAGGACTGCTGTGAGTTCACAGCCAGCCTGGTCTACATAATGAGTTCAAGGCCAGCCTGAACTGCATAACAAAACCCACTCTCAAAAAACAAAACAAAACAAAACAAAAACTGGCCAAATCTCAATGTTCCTGCTAAACTGACCTCAGTCTCACCCAAATGATCTCAAAATTAGAAAAACACTTCTCTTAAATGTGCAAAATGGATAACATTAGCCCAAAGTCAAGATGTGTCTGACATCTACATATCTGGTGACCCTGGACAAGTCACTTATCGGTGTGACACCAATTTTTTTCATCTTTCTTAAAAAGCAGAAATACTTTTTAAGAAAAGTATTGGCCAATCCTTCCTGAACTATGAGCGATAACAGGACAAAGGGATCATGGTCAGATGTCAAATCTGTTGATAGTCTAAATTTCAGAAAGGTCACACCCTGGAAAGGAGTGAAGATGGAAAGAATGGGTGTTTAGAGAGTACAGAAGATGGTCTTCTCAGGGTCACAGCGTATTCTTCCACACTCCTTCAAGACCTCTCCTTTAAGAAACATTCCCCAAGTCCTTGCCTATCTTCTCAGCCAGGCTTACATCCTCCTCTGGAAAGTTAGTCCAAACCCTCCAGTAGCACCCAGTTCCTGTTTCTGGAGAAGGTAGCAGTCACCCACATATTCTTTCATCTACACGACAGGATCCATAATTGCTTAGGCAAAGCTAGGATCTTCGTCTCTCTGAGACGCTGTGCCTCTTCTCTGAAGTGCTACTGAGAGGGGTCAGGCCACACTGTTCTCTCAGGTGGGATTCCAAACTTTGCAACATCTACATTTTTCTAAAGAAAATGGATCTATTATCCAGCATCCCAATTCCCTTGCAGACTGGTGAAAATTTTCTGTAAACTAAAAGCAGGATGCTAGTCAGGTTACACAGTGCAGCAAGTGACCAGAAACTTCGCTTGCTGAAGAGACACTAAGATGCCCTCGGACACAACTGCCACACAGAAAGACTCGGTCCGCACACTATCATTTCTCTTGGAATTGGAGGGCGTTCCACTAGGACTGTCGCTCCTCTCATCTTACAGATGGGTAAACTGATGTCACACTGGCAAGAACAGGCTCCCGCCCGCGCACACCGCCCAGCTCGCGGGGTCCGCAGACTGCCCCCGTCACGTCACCACTCGACCACCTCCTTCGCGGAGCTTCTAGAGCCACGCTCTCCCTGGAGCCACACGCCCGGCCTCTGACACCTGACAAAGCGGCGGGAAAGCACAGCTGACTCCCTAGCCTGGCCTCGCGGACCCAGCCTGCACGTCGCCTCCCGGGCCCACTCAGGTCCTGCCGCCCACACCCACCCGCGACCCCGCTACCGCCAAGAACGGGATACCTGTCCCGCTCCCCCGGATCAAGGCTGCGCTTCCACCCTCGTACCACCCCTCAGCGACACAAAACGCAACACCTCAGACAGAGGAGTAGCTATTGGGAGGTGCAGGACCAGGAACTTCCGGGAGAAAATGCCGTACGGGCGGGACTACGCGTGCGTAAAAGAAAGTCGGAAAGTTACTTCCTGTTCTCTGGAGACGTCATTGTTGGGGGTTGGACTACATTTCCCACAATCCTCTGTGCGGTCCGGCCAGAACAAAGGATGTGATGTTTATTCGACAAGGAGACCAGGATCTGATGGTTTAAAACTGGTCCCTAACTATTGGGGAGCCATGATTATTTTACTATTATTTTCTTAAAGGCCATATTGAAGCTGAGTGATGAGTCTATAGTATAACATTAACTTTTCACCGTACAAGCTCAGTGCGCAAACGTTAGACCTTCTAACCGCTTGACGTATCTTGAAGAACACCATTTCTTCCCCCGGTTCAGTAGAACTGAGTCTCTTCCAAGTGCAGACATACATACTTTATCCTGAACCCCTTGACCACTAACCCCAGTTAATCTTTACACACTTGTTATTACTTTGCCTGGGGGGATTGTTTCTAGCAACTGTACCTATACTGGACTCTGTCAAACAAAGAATGGCACTCTTGGCTATGTCTACATCTGAGTGGGACGGACCACAGGACCACCCTGCCCTGATCAAAGTGTTCTTTGGATGACATTCCCAGACTCCTCCTCACATTGAAGTCAAATATAAAGTTCTGCTACTTCCTAGCCTGTGCTCTTCTCTCTTGAAACTCACCCAGTGCTCTTTTGCAGTATATCAATAAACTCTTAACTTTTCTATTCTACTTGATTGTTGGCAAATTCCTGAGGTATCTGCCTTCCATATGCTGCCTCCCCATGGCACTAAACATAGTATTTGGAATGAGATTGTTTTTTGCAATACTCGGATTTACCTAGGATTTCCCATCTTAGGCAAGCATTCTATCGTCAAGCCACATCCCAGCTTTAAAAAAAAAAAAATCGATTGATTGATTGATTGTTGACAGAGTCTTGCCAAATTGCCCAGGCTAGCTTCAAACTTTGAATGCTCCTACTTCAGCCTCCTGAATAGCTGGGATTACAGGTGTGCCTCACCACACCTCAGTGGAATTCTGCTCAACAAATTATGTTTAGAAAACCCAGGACATTTTTGTGCAAATAGTTTTTTGTTTTTTTGTTTATTTAAAATTATTGTGGTTATAAAATCCACCTCCAGTAAGTACACTGCATTCTACAGCAAGAAAAATCATGTCCCTGAGTTACTTTAAATGTTCTAATAAACAAGAAGTCCATATGCTAACTCTCTTCAAACCCATTTAAAAGGCTTTTGATCTAGATGGGAAGGGGGTGGCACTCAATCTGTAATCCCAGCTATCGAGGAGGCTGAGCAGGAGGATAGCAAATTGAGGCCAGCCTGAGCAATTTAGCACAACCCTGTCCCAAAAAAATAAAGAATAAAAGAGCTGGGGATAGAGCTCAGTGACACAGCTCTTGCCAGCATGTGCCAGGCCCATTGTTCAATCCCCAGTAACAGAAAAAAAAAAAAAAAAAAAAAAGGAAGAAAGAAAAAATGTTTGTTCATGGTGGACGTGAAGGGATGGTACTAACCAGCTGGAAATGCTGTGCTGCTGTATGTACTGGAATAAAACAGCAGGGTAATAAGGAGGTGCGCTCTGTAATCCCTGTGCCAAGTCACATCCCAGTGTCTAATATTTGCTCAGACTTCCGGTTCCACTCGTTCTTCTACACAAAAAACCCTGGGGGGCCGTTCGTTTTCTTCTTTTGTTGTTGTTCTGGGAGATAAACCTAAATTTTTCTTCCCTGGTTTCTGCCTTGGACCTTTTTTTCTTATATTGGGTGTATTCAGATTTTTTTTATTAGTACATATTTGCAGTACATAATGATTACATTTATTGTGGGGGGGAGTTGGTACATGTACATAGCACATCTTAATTCTTTTTTCATCCCTTCTCCTTCCATCCATCCCTGCTCCCTCCAACCCTTCTTCCCCTTCCCATTTGAAAAAGTTCTGCCTACTTCCTATTATCTATCTTTTATTTTGTTCCTTATGTATATTTTGGGTTTCTCATATAAGAGAAATCATGTGATATTTAAGCTTGTGTGTCTGATTTATTTCACTTAACATTATGGTCTTGAGGTGCCTCAATTTACCTACAAATGACTCAAGTTTAGCCTTCTTTATTTCTGCCACAGACTTAATAAAAAATTCCACACAGGAGTTCTCAAGGCAACAGCTAACACTAATATTCTACTTCAGGGAAGCCCCTGCTTCAGTCATCTAAATTGATATGGGCTTAAGCGTGGGATAGGCAGTGGGTGAAGGGGTGAAGTTCTGAGGTGGACTGTCATTGTTTGTGGCTTGTCTCAAAAAACAAAAAAGTGCTGGTTCATTGAACTGTGACTTTCTAAAAAACAAACAAACAAAGAATAGAGTACAATTCCACTAAAGCCACAAAATAAATTAATTTCTTGACATAAATATATTTAAACTTAATGCTTCAAGTTTTAATATGTCTACTTTTCAATTATTCAATATTATTTCAACTACCTAAACACTAAGAGAAATGAACCATTGAGACATAACTAATAATAAGCCTGTAAGTCATGCATTGCCTTTCCCCTCAGGCCTCTTCCCAATTTTCTCTGGGCTCTTACCAAAGTTTCATCTCAGCAGTTCTCCTCTCTCAAAACAGGAATTTCCCCCAAGAAAATTAACCAAAATCTGTAAAAAGAAATACTTGGGAGGGCCGGTGAGATAGCTCAGCGGCATAAGCGCCTGCCTGGCAAGCGTGAGGTCCTGAGCTCAACTCCTGGTACCGACATAAAGGAAAAAAAGGGCCGGTGATATCGCTCAGCGGCACAAGCGCCTGGTAGCAAGCATGAGGTCCTGAGTTCCACACCCGGTACCCACAAAAAAAATATATATATATATTTTGGAGCCGGGCATGGTAGCACACACCTGTAATCCCAGCACTTGGGAAGCCGAGGCAGGAGGATTGCTGTGAGTTTAAGGCCAGCCTGGGCCACATGGTGAGTTCAAGAGCAGCCTAGACTACACAGTGAGACACTGTCTCAAAAAAGTGAAAAAAAAAAAAAAAAAAAAAAGAAATACTTTGGAATTCTATGACGACACATCATACCTGGGAAAAGACTAAAACTTTTAGCACCATTGTTGTGGGAAAAATTTGGTCAACACTAGCCAGTAGCTCAGGAGAAGAAAGGAAATTTTATTAATGCTGGTGGACCCCAGAGGAGCAATCTCCAAAGTCTGAGGTGGTGATCACAGAGAGCTTGTCTTTTTTACAGGGTGGCAAACAGAGGTTACAAGAACAAGATAAGGGGGCCGGTGAGATGGCTCAGCGGCGTAAGCGCCTGCCTTGCAAGTGCGAGGGCCTGAGTTCGACTCCCGGAACCCACATACGAAAAAGGGGCCGGTGATATCGCTCAGCGGCACGGGTGCCTGTTGGCGCGCGAGGTCCTGAGGTCGTCCCCCCGTTACCCAAAAAAAAAAAAAAAAAAAAAAAAAAAAAAAGAACAAGATAAGCTTTAGCTGAAGGTCATGATACAATGGGCATCTTGTGGTGAGCGCAGCTGTATGTAGCAAAGTTGTTTTTAGCACATCTGCAGAAGTTTCAATTTGATGACAAATCGTATGATTTATTTATTTATTTTTATGTGGGTACCAGGAGTCGAACTCAGGACCTCGCGCTTGTCAGCAGGCGCTTATACCACTGAGTGATATCACCAGCCCCTTTTTTTCCTTTATGTGGGTACCAGGAGTCGAACTCAGCACCTCGCACTTGCCAGGCAGGCGCTTACACTGCTGAGCCATCTCACCAGCCCAAATCATATGATTTAGCTGAGTTCAGTGGCAGAGAACAGAATGACTGCACCTTTATTGAACAAAATGGCTGCAGTTAAGTCAGGATTTCTCCCTCAGTAGCAGCTATTATGGATGTTTGGGAAGCACTGCATGAATATGGGGGTGCACTGACAATGCTCCTGATATTAAGATTACTGTTTGTCAGTGAGCAATATGATTTAAAGAAAAAGGTCTGTTTAAGACTGCAGCGGCCATGCCTTGGCACTTTCTCCTGGCAGCAGTAGCAGAGGCCTAGCCTGAAGCTCAAGCCCATATCAACTTAGTACAAGAGAAGAGTTGGGATTAACCTTGTAAAAGGTGCCATTGCTAAGAGTGGGCAGCACCAGGAAGATGGAAATAGGGAAAACGTGTCCAGGCCACCAGGCTAAATGAATCAAAGTGCTGGTTCTTCAAAAGAATAAACCAAATAGGGAAACATTTAGTCCAACTTACCAAAAGAAGGAAGAACTGAATCAATGCAATAAGAAATGAAAAATGTGAAATCACAATGGACACCACCAAAATCCAACAGATTATTAGTAGCTACTGTGAAAACTTGTACTCCAACAAATTGAAGAATCTGGAAGAAACGGACAGATCCCTAGACATATGTGAATTACTAAAACCGAACCTGAAAAATCTAACAGCAGGCAATGAAATTGAAGCAATAATTTTTTAAAACTCCCAACTAGGGGCCAGTGAGATAGCTCAGCGGCATAAGCTCCTGCCTGGCAAGCGCGAGGTCCTGAGTTCGACTCCTGGAACCCACATACGAAAAAAGGGCCGGTGATATCGCTCAGAGGCACGGGCACCTGCTGGTGCGCGAGGTCCTGAGTTCGACCCCCAGTACCCACACACAAAAAAACAAAAAACCTCCCAACTAAAAAAAGCCCAGGACCCAATGGATTCACCACAATTCTACAAGTACTTCAGGGAAGAACTGATGCCAATACTCCTCACTCTTCAATGAAATTGAAAGGGAAGGAGTATTTTCAAACTCATCCTGGGAGCTAGCATTACCTTGATTCCAAAACCAGACAAGGACCCAACTAAAAAAAGAAAACTACTAAAAAAAGAAAACATACGTACAAAAATCCTCAAGAAGTTATTGCCAAACAATGCAACAAGTCATCAAAAATATCATACATGATGAACCCTTAGGCTTCATCCTAGGGATGCAAGGATGGCTCAACATACAGAGAATCAATCAGTGTGATACATCACATAAACAGAAGCAAGGAGAAGAATCACTTGATCATCTCAAGAGATGCAGACCAACCCTTTGACAAAACCCAACATCCATTTATGATTAAAAACCATGAAGAAAATAAGTATAGAAGGACCTTATCTGAATCTGTTAAAAGCCATTTAGGACAAATCTATTGCCAACACCATATTAAATGGGAAAAAATCGAAAGCTTTTCCCCCAAAATCAGGAACAAGACAAGGATGTCCACTATCACCACTCCTGTTCAATATAGTACTCAAAACATTAGCAAGACCAATTATGCAAGAGAAATCAAAAAGATATATATAGGAAAGAAAGAAGTCAAACAAGTGAGCCAGGCATGGTGGTGCATGCCTGTAATGCCAGCACTCGAGAGACTGAGGCAGGAGGATTGCTGTGAGATTGAGGCCAGCCTGGGCTACATAGTGAGTTCAGGATCAGCCTGAACTACATAGTGAGACCCTGTCTCGAAAAACTAAAAACAAAAAAGAAACAGGTGGGAGTAAGGAGAATTCTCTATGTATATTGAAAAAAACAATGGCAGTAGCATCTCTTTAAGTATGGTATGGACCCACACTTGTCAATGCAACTTTACCATCATATTTAAAAACAATATCTGTGGTGGCAAAATCAACAGCATGTAAGGGCAGGTACCCTAGCCCTGGAAATGGTTACTGAAGTGCAGCACTAATGGATGGCTACACACACCTAATAGTTGGTGAGAGAGGCATTATTTACCAGCTTGGATACTTCTTTGTCTACAACCCCTACCAGATGGGACATGGGAAAAGCCAGGCATAGGGTAACTCTAGTCCCTGGTGGTTTTATCCACTTGTTATAATTGCTCCTCAGGTAGCAAGAATTGACATTAAGTTTCAGGTCCAGGCTTTGGCTAAAAACACTGCTGCTGCCTTAAAAAACACAAAACAATGAACTTGCTCAATGAAAAAACTACTCAAATATGAAGGGTGGTACTACAGAACATTGTAAATATTTCCAATGTTTCTCAGAATGTGTCTTTAACTCTGCATAAGTTGCAAACTCATATTGCAGCCATAGATTAACTCAGTACTGATCTGGTTTCCAAGTGGTTACAATCCCTACTACTTGGGAAAATATTCAGTCTGCTGGCTATGTTAGCAGAGCTTGTCTCAATTTGTTCTCTGTATTGTTGTTGTGGGATTTGGTTGCAGTGCACATGCTTATATGGGGCACCTAAGGGACACTGCAGAAAACGACTGTGATAAGATTACAAGGGTTAGACCTAGGGAAGACGAGAGGAGCAAGAGCATCTCTACACCGGGCACCTCTCACCTGGCGGGTTCCATTAAAAACAGGTCCTCTGTCTGCAGCGGAGACTCCAGCGAGGAAACACAAGAACAGAATGGAGGGAGTAGCAATTAGGACAGAAATTTCCAGAAACACCAAGGCACCAAAGGAGAGAAATGGAAATCAAGAGCCAGGAACAGGCCAGTTCACTCAGCCATGGAGTGACCAGGACATCCAGAGCTTCCTCCAAGAATGGGAATTTCGGGCTGGTGAGATGGCTCAGTGGCATAAGTGTCTGCCTGGCAAGCGCGAGGGCCCAAGTTCAACTCCCGGAACCCACATACGAAAAAAGGGCTGGTGATATCGCTCAGCGGCACGGGCGCCTGCTGGCACGTGAGGTCCTGAGGTCGACCCCTGGTACCCACAAAAAAAAAAAAAAAAAAAAGAATAGGAATTTCTGGAACGTGAGGTGTATGTGGGAGTGAAGAAGAGGAATCACAGTGTCACAGTATCTCCATCAGAAGGGCATAAGGAAGAGCAGGAAAAAGTGTTTATGCTTGCTGATAAATTTGCAGGATTATTACTGGACTATTTGTGAGGCCAACAAGAGACCAAGGAGCCATCCCCTGCCAGGTCCTTATGGAGAGGCCCTGCACAGGATCCTGGGATCCAGATGGAAGGACAGGGACCTCTCAGGGGCTCTCTGGGAAGATGCTGTTTATCAACCTCCAGCTCATCAGCCGCAGAGCTGTGGCATGCTCGTCTACATGGAGCTGCCACTGTGTTCCACCCCACCGGTGACCTCCATGGAGGATCCCTGGGCAACTGGATGGACGCCCTGCGACATGAGCCCCCCATGGGCAATTCCACACCCGCTTCCAGTCTTCCTTGCAGCAGCCCCTGTCCCCCAGCAGCAGTGGGGAACCTCTTCTGACTGATCCATAGGCTCGACGATGAGAATGAGAAACTCTGCCCCATGAGTCTGGAAAGCACACAACAGTGCAGTTCTGTAACTGGGGGTTCCTTCCTTCCCCAGCCAAGGGAGTGAGCGTAAAATGTGAAGATAAACTAAAAAAAAAAAAAAAAAAAAAAAAAAAAAAAAAAAGATTAGAAGGGTTTTCAGGGACATGGGAGGTAGAGTGTATCATTGCTGAGAAAAGTCTAGGACATTTAGCACCGAGTCCCTGAAACACCCCTTTTATGTTCCCAAAACTTTCCTTTCTAAGCAGATAGGGACCAGAATATCTGGACAAGTGTTATCTGAAGGACACTGGAAAACGAGCAACCTAGTGTTACCTGTAGGAGCTGCCTTCATACCCTTATGCTAAGTCAGCCGTCCCTTGCAATGCTGGTCACCCAGTGGGACGGAGTCCTGGCTGATGGTATAGATCAGTAATCCCAGCTCTTTGACAGGCCGAGGCAGAAGGATCACAAATTCAAGGCCGGTCTTGGCAACTAAGCAAGACCCTGTCTGAAAACAAAAACTAAACGGGGCTTGGGATGTAGCTCAGTGGTAGAGCACCCCTGAATTTGATCCCCAGAATTTTTTTTTTTTGTGGGTACCAGGGGGTCGACCTCAGGACCTCGCGCGCCAGCAGGCGCCCGTGCTGCTGAGCGATATCACCGGCCCTTTATTCGTATGTGGGATCCGGGAGTCGAACTCGGGCTCTCACGCTTGCAAGGCAGGCGCTTACGCCGCTGAGCCATCTCACCGGCCCTGATCCCCAGAATTTTTTAAAAAGTGTATTTTTTCATTAATTCCCAATCCAGTCCTGTGAAACAAGAACTATCATTGTCCTCCTTTTACAAAAGGGAAGATGGAGGCTTGAGCCAGGGCACAAATTTGGTTTTACATCCGCATCAAGCCCCTTTCCCAGTCTTTCATGGTTGCCTTCTAGAAGCCTGGTTCATCCTACCATATTTGTGAGTGCTGACTTGAGTCCAAAATGTGGAATGCTAAGTAACTAGGGAGAGGCCATTTTGGCCTTCACTTGACTTTACCCAGAACCACATGTTCTGCTACCTTGAATTTGTGGCGATTCTCCTGCCCAGCTTCCTGACTGCTGGAACCATGCCCAACTTAAAATAATTTCTGATAGTCCTCTTTATTTCAGTGGTGTCTGTTTTATTTCACCTTTTTCATCTCTAGCTTTATTAGTTGGGCATTTCTCTTTTAGTAAGGGTTTATCTTTTCAAAGATCCAACTCTTGATTCATTGATCCTTTGTATTTTTCAGTCTCAACTTCATTAATTTCTGCTGTGATCTTTCTTTCCTTCTGCTGGTTTTGATTTCTTCTTCTTGTTCTAAGACCTTGAGATGGATCATTAAGTTGTTAACTTAGGATCTTTCTGTTTTCCTAGTGTATGTGCTCATAGCTATAAATTTCCTTATTTGAACCTCTTTCGTTATGTCCCATGGATTGACATGTTATTTTTCCATTATCATTCCATTCCAGCAATTTTTAAAATTTATCCCCTGACTTCTTCAGTGAGCCATTGATAATTCAAGACTGTACTACACAACCTCCCTTGGCTAGTGTAGTTTCTAATTTCTGGTTTTTTTTGTTTTGTTTTTTTTTTTTGCTGTTGATTTCTAGTTTCATTCCACCATGATCTGATAAGATACATAAGATTATTTCATTTCTTTTACATTTTGAGATTTGCTTCTTGGGCTAAAATATGGTTGATTCTGGAGAAAGTGCTATAGACTGCAGAAAAGACTATGTATTCTGCTGTTGTTGAATGGAATACTCTGTAGATATTCATTGAATCCTTTTGATCTACAGTGTAGTTTAATTCTAAAGCTTCTTCATTGGTTTTTATTCCTCTGGTTCACTAGTTGTGAGAGTGCTGATATCCCACTCTATGATTGTACTGGAGTTGATCTGTCCTTTCATGTGAAGTACTGTTTGTTCAATTGTTCTCTCTTCTTCATGAATTGTACCCTTTACCAACATGTAGTGACCTCTTTTGTCTCTTCTTTTTTTTTTTTTTTTTTTTTTGTGGGTACCGGGGGGTCGACCTCAGGACCTCGCACGCCAGCAGGCGCCTGTGCCGCTGAGCGATATCACCGGCCCCTTTTTCGTATGTGGGTTCCGGGAGTCGAACTCGGGCCCTCGCGCTTGCCGGGCAGGCGCTTAAGCCGCTGAGCCATCTCACCGGCCCCTCTTTTGTCTCTTCTGACCAATTTTAGTCTGAAGTCTACATTTTCAGATACAAGTATAGCTTCTCCTGCTTGCTTTTGGGCTCCAGCTCTTTGGAGTATCATTTGCCATCCTTTTCCTTTCAATCTGTCTATGTCTCTGCAGATGAAGTATATTTCTTGCTGGTAACATATACATGGACCTTGTTTTTTTATCCAACCTGGCAGTCAGTGCCTTTTAATTGGAGAGTTAAGAAAATTTACAGAGTGCTATTATTGAAAAGCATGCACTAATATCCATCATTTTGTTGTTTTTCAAGGATTTGATTCACTTCTCTTTTAACTCATTTATCTAATTTCCTGATGAGATTTATTATTTCCCTTGGCCCAATTGTTGTTATCTTGTTTTTTGTGTTCAGATTTGTCTTAAATAGTCATGAATTTCTTTAGCTTGTACTTATCGTGGAATCACTTTATTTCTCCTTCACTTTTGAAGGATAGCTTTGCAGGATATAGTAATCTGCTTGGCAATTACAGCTTAAGATACTGTACGTTGTCCCAAGGCCTGACCTCCAGGTTTTCTACTGAGAAATCTACTGTTATTCTGCTGGGTTTGCCCTTATAAGTGATTTGGCACTTTTCTCTAACCACTTCTAATAGCTTTCAGTATTCTTACCTTGTTCTGAATTTATGATTTTTTTTATGATGATGTGTCGTTGGTTTGAAACCAGGACCTTTTACATGCCAGGCAAATACTCTACCATTAAACTATATTCCTCGCAACAAATGATTCTAATATTTGTGCTTTAAGAGTTGACTAGCATCAATTATGACATGCCTGAGAAAACTGAGAATTACATGCACCAGATTGGCTGTACTGGGCACTCAGGAAATGCTGGTATTGCTACCACCTTCATCAATAGGGCCTGTGATAAGCTGGTGCTAATGGACCTCAAGGCCCTACTTTTAGAGGTTGATCCGGCCCGCGGATCAACTCGTGGGTCCCACCTGGAGGAGAAACGGGATGGGGGGACAGGGCAAGAGGAGAGAGAAAGGGAGACAAGATGAAGGGTTCCAATCAAGTCTCGTTTATTGAGGAAGTGTCTAAGGCACTTATAGAAACGGGGCGGAAGCTCTCATCTCACGGGAATGTAGTGAGCACGGATAGGTCGTCATTTCCGGATTAGGCTGGAGAGGATCATGGGAGATGTAGGCTGGCGCACCAGATGCCCTCAGGAGGGGGAGGCGGGGCGGCAACCGTGAAATTGTCTCATCGCTCCCTACAAGAGGTGAATCAGAAGATGCCACCAGTGCTGCAAGGACTGTACCACAGGGATGATGCTGGACATTGGAGGAGAGTGTGGCTGTGTCTCCTGTGTGGGCCTTAGCCATTGGATCACTAAGTGTCCCAAACTCAAGGCCATGCAGACCAAGCAGCTCAGCAACATCAGCTGTGAGGACTATTCTGGTATAATACGTGGAGAAGTGTTAAGCAGGCATGTGGGTATGTAATTACCTGAGTCTCCTGTAAGTTTGGAAAGAATAAAACTAAAATTAGTAAAGTTAACAATGAATAGAACACCTAAGATATCTTTAAGTGTATAGGGATAAAATGGAATTTTATCTTAGTTGATACCTTTATGAAGAAATAAATGAATTATTACTAATCATCAGCTCTATGGACTTCTGAGCCATCTGTTTCCCCTCCTTCTAATGACTGATTAAAGATGTATGTCCTATGTAAAGTTAATAGATTACTTGGGTTTAATATCTCCATATGGTTTTTTTTTTTTTTTTTTTTTTTTTTGTGGGTACCGGGGGGACGACCTCAGGACCTCGCGCGCCAACAGGCACCCGTGCCGCTGAGCGATATCACCGGCCCCTTTTTGGTATGTGGGATCCGGGAGTCGAACTCGGGCCTTCGCGCTTGCAAGGCAGGCGCTTACGCCGCTGAGCCATCTCACCGGCCCTCCATATGGTTTTGAATTGTAGTATGGATAAATAAATTAATAGGCTACATATTGTTTTAGTTCTATGTACTTGCTTATAAGCATGTGGTTATTATTTTAATGTTGATTATATACGTTTTATGTGGTGTAATACATGTATGGTATTTGTTACATTGGTAATGGGGTAATGCATTAGTGCCTGAAGTACATAAGGTAAAGAATAGCATGACTGTAAAATGCTACAATATATGACTGCAATATTGGTGAAGGATAGTTTAATTTGAATTACAGCTTTGGGTGCTGGTGGTAGAGCTGTAAGCTTCTTGCTTAATTTTGATGTCCTAGGGCCGTGGTGGTGAACCTATGGCACGCACACCACAGTGGGCTGTTTGTATCATGGAAAGTTCTAAAAGGTTTGCCATCACTGTCCTAGGGAGATGAATTCTCCATTTTTGGCTTAAAAGCCCAGAGTAATACTTATACTACAAAGATTCATCATTTTAGTAGTTTATTTTCTAGTAGGCTCATTAATGGTATAAAGATTAAAATAACAGAAAAATGTAGGATCGATGCTAGTTGATCAATAATAGTAAATGGGTACTGTACTGGCTGGCCTCCAATCTATGTTAGTGCAAATAAATTTGCTATCAGCGTTCAGATAGGCATTGATTCAAAGGAGAAATATTATGCTTCATTGTTTTGATGAGTGCAGGATAGGAATGATAGCTAACATTAGGATAGAAAATATTAGTCCTTGTACCCTTCAAGTGTATTGGGGATGGAAGGTAGGATTGCATATGTGAATATGGAATATTCTGGTATAATACATGGAGAAGTGTTAAGCAGGCATGTGGGTATGTGATTACCTGAGTCTCCTGTAAGTTTGGAAAGAATAAAACTAAAATTAGTAAAGTTAACAATGAATAGAACACCTAAGATATCTTTAAGTGTATAGGGATAAAATGGAATTTTATCTTAGTTGATACCTTTATGAAGAAATAAATGAATTATTACTAAAGCTGGGATAATAAATGGTAAAAGAAAAAAAAGAGTTGACTAGGAGCTCTTGAATGCTCTTTTCACTGTTAACTGTTCTTTTTTCATTATTACTGACTTAATGTTCTAGTACATTGTCTCCAAGTCCTTATATTATTTTTTCTGATGATCTTTACTGTCAAGACTTTCAATTGAGTTTTTAATTTGACTTACTGAGGTTTTCATTTCCAGGATTTCTGCTTGGTTCTTTTTCAGAACTTCTATCTACTGCAATGGTATTTTATATACTGTATTCTCAACTTTAATTTATCTATCAGCTTATATCTATTTTGTTTGATCAATTTTTTTCTTTTTCTTTGATCATTTTAGTAATTTATTTGTTCAGTTCTTAATCATCTCTTCTTTGATCCCATTAATCATTTTAACAACCAGAGCTTTTAAAAATTCTTTAGTATTTTCCTCAGTATCTGTGGGATCAGCTTTTGGGGAATTATAAATTTGGGGGACATCTTGTTGCTTCTTTTCTTATTTTAGTTGTTCTTATGTGTTGAGGTGTGCAGATCAGTTGGGAAGGATATCTCTTCCACTCTTATATAGGGACCTTTTTCCTTAGTGGCTTTCTCTTTAGGATATGCCCTGACTTGTGGATATGTCTCCATGTGTAACTTTCCACTCAGTCTGTTGAGAGGTGCAAGTAACAAATAACATCAACAATTGAGAAGCTAACCATTATCAAGCACTGTAATTAAGAATTTGTTTTAAAATATGTCTACTATTCTGCTAATCCAGGAAAAGACAGAGTAATAAAATAGGCTAAACTGGAAAAAAATTAATGATATTCATGTGAATAATAATATATGTGGGCTGGTGATATAGCTCAGCGGCATAAGCACCTGCCTGGCAAGCACGAGGTCCTGAGTTCGGTTCCCAGTACCCACATAAAGAAAAAAAAATAATAATAATATATGTGAGAAAAAGAGAAAGAAAAAAAAAGAGACCAGAGAGACAGAAGAAGGTATGCAAAGGAAAGTAAAGAAGCAGAGAAAGGAAGGTAATATAAATGGGAGATAAGAGAAGAGGTAAGGAAATTGTATCCAATTATTAAACTAACAATCAAACAAATTCAGATATCCATACCAAGCAATTATTGAGGTGGGAAGTGAGAAAACATAGAATATTCTAGAGCAAAAGCAGAAGACTAACACACAGCTATACCTACATCATACACACGTAAAAAAAAATCCAAACATTATCCAACAAAACATTTTACCCGCCAATAAAAAAAGGACAATTATCTTGCCGTTAGAGTTAATATTCTAGAGCAGTCTGTGATTGCTGCTGTATTTAGTTTGCCGTGGTCAGGAGCCTCTAGTGTCCTCAGGAAAATGGCAGGGCACCCCCTTTTCTCCATTTCTGGGCCATGCTTCTGCCACAGCCTCTACAAGTATCTCTATTCCCCATTCTTCTATTTGCATCTTTGGCACTTCCAGCCCCCAGAATTTCTGCACTTTCTCCACTCTGTCTTGTCTCTCTGTCTCTCTCTGCCTCTGTCTCTGTCTCTCTGTCTCTGTCACTGTCTCTGTCTGTCCGTTTCTCTCTCTTTTTGGTGGACAATTCCAGTAGCATTCAGAGTCAGGAAGGAGACAGCCCCAGCTAGCACAGTTCTGGTGGTTTCTTTCCAGCCCTACTACTCAGCTCCCAGCCACTACAGCCCTCTCAGTCTCTGTTCCCACAGTGCCCAGTGCCAGGACCACCCCATCCACCTCTCTTTCTACCACTTGCCTCTTCTACCCCACCACAGCCCTCTGAGTCTCTCTGTGGCTCATGGTTACTGCAGTGCTGGGACCAGGGAGGCCCTCCCCAATGAATATCTGTTTCCAAGTTCCACATCTCAGTGAGAGAACAACTTGGCCTAGCTGGTACTGAGAGCACTGATGGCTAGGCTGGATGCTGAACACTGGTTGCCACCATCAACTTCTTTTCCCGGAGGACATTTTATGTTAGACAAAATGGCAAGCTGTCGAAACCTGCCCTGTAAGCAGCCCTGGTCAAGGACCAGGTTTGCTTCTTATTCTAGCTACCCATATTTCTAGATTTCACCTGTTTACTCTATCATTCAGGTCATATTACAGTGGTTTATTTGCTTACCATCCCATGTAGCTGCATACCTGCTAACCACAGTATCTCAGAGTAACCTGTGGGTGCTGACGCCTGTAGTCCACCATGATTCTAAGGTCCAACCTCTTATATTTGAGGTATTTATAACCCTTGAGTGTAAAACATTGCTCCTGCAGTGTTCTGGTTTAAATATAAAATGTTTCCTAAAACTCTCATGTGTTTAGAGGTGGGCTTCAGAACGTGATTTGAACAGGGGGGTGCTATAGTCATCATTGACGAGTTCATGGTTGTTGGGAAGTTGAGCCTAGAGTAACTGCAGGTGTACCTTTGGATGGTATAACTCTTGCTCTAGACCAGTGACAGTGAACCTATAGCATGTGTGCTGCAGTGAGCTGTTTATATCATTGAGAGCTCTAAAAGATTTGCCACCACTGCTCTAGATCATTCTTTTCCTCTCCTTCCTGGCTTCCATGTGTTGATCAGCTTTCCTCCACCATGTCAGTTCTGCTTTGAAGTCACCTAACTGAATCCTCCGATACCACGAGCAAGTTAAACCTCTTTTAGTTACAGATGTCATTTTGTGCCACTTATGGGAAACTCACTAGTACTGTACAGAAAATTTGTACAAGAGAAATTATGTAATTTTTCTGACTACACCTGACCTTGCTGTTCAGAAGCCTTTGGAACTGGTTTGTGGGAGGAGTTTGGAAAGGTTAGGAGATGCTAGAGAAGCCTTAGAATGGCATAAGAAGAGATTGATGGGAGATTCTGCTGGGAGCTCAGAAGACCAGCATGTTGGTAGTGATGAGGACAGTAAAGGCCAGGATCATGAGGTTTCAGATGGAAACAAGGACTCTATTAGAAATTGGACAAGATGCCATACATGTTACATTCTGAAAACGAACTAAACTACATTTTGCCCATGGCTTAAGAATGAGTTTAAAGGTGGCAGACTAATCATCTCGTAAAGAAAATTTCAAGGCAACCTAATGTTCAGGCTGTGGCATTGGTAGTGGTGCCTGCTTTAGCTAACTCTACAGTGAGAAGAGGAAAAAATGTAATAAAATCACAGCTGAATGGTTTAAAACTTTTAGTCTGGCCTGAAAGGAAGCAGGCATAAAATTTGGGCAAAGAGAGTGCGGTTACTGAAAAGATTAGTGCCATTAAAAAGAAGCCAAGTACTTTTCACCAGGACAATAGGAAAGATGACTCCAGGGCATCTCAGTAAATGGCCTGACCTCACCTTCAGGGCTGAGGGGTGGAAGGATAAACTCCTTTGAAATTAGAGAAGAGATCCCCAGGGAGTCTTGCTCATTCAGTGCTGCCTAGGGAAGTAATCCCTGACTTCAGTCATCCAAGCAGAGAGGCCACTGCAGCCATGCTCTGTGGGGTTCCAGCTGCTGCTCAATTGTGTTATGGTTTGTGTCTAGATGTCCCCGCAAAGCCTCATGCAGTTTTAGGTGGGGCTTTTCTAACGGTAGCTGAATCTAGAGTGTGTGATTGATTCATAGTAAAATGCTAGGATTAAGGATGGTAGGGTTAAGGGTAGATGATTACTGGATCAGTCCACTGTTTGGATTGGCACCACCCTAATCCTGGTAGACGATACAATATAAGGGACAGAAACAGGCTTCTCTCTCTCGTTGCTTTGCTACCTTCTGGCTGCCATGAACTGGTTTCCTCTTGTTGCTTTTGCTGTCTTACACCACCATGATGGTTGCCCCTCTGCCATGTGCCAGCCTGCCTTGGAGCCTGCTGATTATGGACTGAAACTTCTATGAACTGTAACCCAAATAAACATTTCCTGTTTTAACTTTGGGTGTCAGGTATTTTGTCTCAGCAATGAGAAAAGACAAGTTGGCAACAGACCTTGGCATCATCCATCTGATGCTGGTTTTACCAGCGGGCATGCAGAGTGCTAGAGTTTTGGGGTCATCAAGGTTTCCATCCAGATTTCAAAGCCAGGCCTGGGGGGCCATGGAATGTGCCAGTAAGGGGCAATGCGTGAAGTTGTGAGACCAGAGCTGAGGTGCAGCTGAGATCCTAGAAAGTTAGAGATGCCAGAAACATGGAGTATCTGCTAAGGGAAGATGCAGGCAAGTTGCAGAGTGAGCCAAAGGAAGGCCTCGTGGGGTACAACTAGAAAGGCCATAGGAATGGAACTGCCCACTCTTTGGAGCTCAGATCTTTCCACTAGGCATGGAATTAAAGGACTTAATTTCTGCTTTCATTTTCCTATTCCTCCCTTTCGAAATGGGAGTGTTTAACCTCCCAGTGATGGTAAACCTTTCAGAGCTTTCAATGATACAAACAGCCCACTGCAGCACAACCACAGGATATGCCACAGATTCACCGTGTGCTCTATAGTATGTTGCACGTATTCAACCTTTTTATTTTTGCACAGGTTCACAGCTAAAAAAGTTTGCCTTGAGTGTCAAGAGATGTTGGACCTGGACTTTTGAGCAGTACTAAAACTATTAAGATGTGGGCAACTCTTGGACATGGGCTAAATGCATTTTGCATAAGATGAACATGAGCCTTTGGGGGCCCACTGGTGAAGTATTACAGTTTAGATCTAGAATGTCCCCCAAAAGTTTTGTATGTTCAGACATGATTCAGAAGACAAATGAATCAGGGGGTGCAATACTCATCACTGATGAATTCATAGCTGAATGTGCAGTTAGGACATAGCCAGAGGTGGAGTTGAGCCACTAGTGGCATGCCTTTGAACTATAGAAGTCTCTCTCATTCTGGCACTTTCTCTTGCTCTCTGCTTCCTGGTTTCATGGATTCAGCAACTTTCCTTCATCAAGCCCTTCTATCAAGCAGTTTCTGCCTTGGAGCCAGCAGGAATGAACCATCTGAAACCATGAGCCAAATGAGCCATGAGTCACCTCCTCCTTTAAGTTACAGATGTCAGGTACTTTGTGCCATTGATGAGAAAGTGACTAATACATGTACATACGACAGCAGAGTTGTATCTTATACTTAAATCTGACAATCTCTATTTTCAGTTGTACAATTTCATTCACATGTAGTGTTATTGACACTGTGGATTTATGTCTACCATTTTGCTGTTTTCTATCTTGAGGGGGCACACATATGGAGAACTAAACTAAGAGCCTTTGCATTGAGCTACATCCCAGCCCTCCCTGTTTCTTAGTCCTCTATTCTGCTTAGTGACTTTCAAGTAAGTATTATTTAATGTCATGTTTACATTTCTTTAATGGTTATTTCATTTTCTTGTATACTTTTTGCTCTAGAGTGTACTTGGGTTACCATGTAAATCTAAATTTCCCAAAAATCACTGTAGGCCCATGCTAACTTAATTCCAATTAGATATATAAACATTACAAATCTTATATGGTTTTCTCTTTCTACATACAGTTTGGTATCACTATATAAGTTAAAAACTTCACCACAGGCTGAGGCAAGAGGATCAGTTTGAGGCCAGCCTGGGCTATACAGTGAGTTCAAGACCAGCCTGGGTTATACAGTAAGTCCAAGGCCAGCCTAAACTATATAGAGACCCTGTCTCAAAAAAAAAAAAGAAAAAAAAAAACTTTATATCCCTCTCCTAGGTATTATTTCTAATTCTTCCTACAGAGATTACATCTGTAAACACTACAGGCTCAATAGATTACTATATTGACGTAATTCTATGTATTTTGAAAAAACATAAAGGAAATTAAGTGTATATTTAGAAAATATGCTGCACTGACCTCATTTATCATTATGTTTTTGTTTTTTTTTTTTTTTGATACTGGGACTCGCACTCACGACCTTGCGCTTGCCAGGCAGGCGCTGTGCCGCTGAGCTATATCCCCGGCCCCTTCTCATCCTTTCTTTTTAAAGTGTTACCATTTAGTCATTTTCTCAACTCAGTATTTCTTTGGTCCCACTTACCTCCTATAAATATATTCCTACAGAGAATAGACAATACATTGCATATACCGCTTTGTATAGTTGTTCTCTAAATCAGTTAATTGAAGGTGAAAATGTACACTTGTATTACCTTTCACACCATATTTAACTTTATTTATGCCCTGTGTGAAAATGTGTGTGAATGTGAACTACAATCCCAGTTAGGAAATATAAGTTGGAAGAATCTCAATATTCTTGCTGGGCATAATGATGCATAAATTTTGGGATGAACAAAGACTAGTAACTTCCCTCAGAAAGATCTCTCTCATATTCATAAAGTGAATCAGTAACAGTGGGCCACTGGTGCTATAATGCAAACAGTTCATGCACAAAATACCAGAAGATTCCCATTTGTATAACAAATATAAGGTGCTGAGGCAAAGCTGGAAAGATCTCTGTTCTCTTCATCTAATTTAAATTGCAGTGACCATTTCCACCCCTACTGATCCTGAGGGTCAGTAGCACTTTAGTTTCAAAAAACTTTAGAAATCTGAGAGGACTGTACGGTCATTGTCTTTATGTTACCAGGGTTGTACATAATGTTCATCACATGTGTATGATTTCCCTAGGCAAAAGTTAGTCAACTGAAAACCACACTAAGGCAAAGCTAGGAGATGCAGGCTGTGTCCTAGAGAAGAGCAAATGGTTTTTGGAGGACATACAGCTAGTCTCTTCCACGCAAGATTTTTCTACTATGTGAATTCTCTGTTTGCAGAGGTGTGACTGGAGAAAGTATTCGCACATTCATAGAAACTTCTCTCCCATGCTGAGTTCGCTCATGCTTGCTGAGGTGTGAAGTCTGGCGAAAAGTTTTCCCACACTGGTTACATCCATATGGTTTCTCCCCAGTGTGTGTCCTCTGATGTTTAGTGAGGCATGACTTATAGGCAAAGGATTTCCCACAGTCATTACATTTATAGGGTTTCTCCCCAGTGTGTGTCATCTGATGTTTAGCGAGGCATGACTTATAGGCAAAGGATTTCCCACAGTCGTTACATTTATAGGGTTTCTCCCCAGTGTGTGTCATCTGATGTGTAGCGAGGCATGACTTATAGGCAAAGGATTTTCCACAGTCGTTACATTTATAGGGTTTCTCCCCACTGTGTGTCATCTGATGTTTAGCAAGGCGTGACTTATAGGCAAAGGATTTCCCACAGTCGTTACATTTATAGGGTTTCTCCCCACTGTGTGTCATCTGATGTTTAGCGAGGCGTGACTTATAGGCAAAGGATTTCCCACAGTCGTTACATTTATAGGGTTTCTCCCCACTGTGTGTCATCTGATGTTTAGCGAGGCGTGACTTATAGGCAAAGGATTTCCCACAGTCGTTACATTTATAGGGTTTCTCCCCAGTGTGTATTATCTGATGGCGAGTGAGGTAAGTCGTTTGACCAAAGCGTTTTCCACATTGATTACATTCATAGGGTTTCTCGCTAGTGTGGACTGTTTCATGTTTAGTGAGGTGTGTCTTCTGTACGAAAGATTTTCCACACTGACGACACTCATAGGGCTTCTCACCAATATGAGTACACCGATGCTTCATAAGGTCTGATTTTCTGTGACAAATTTTTCCACATTCCTTACATTCATTACATCCTTTGGGTTTCTCTTCTGTGTGAATTCTTCCCCAGTGCCTTCGGAGTTGTGACTTCTTGCGAAAGGCTTTTCTACATTTAGTACATTGATAGGGCTTCTCCCCACTGTGAATTTTCTCATGAATAGTGAGAGACGACTTACGGCACAAAGTTTTCCCACATTCTTTACATTCATATAGTTTCCCCCAAGTGTGAATGCCCTCATGCCTCGCGAGGCCTGACTTAGTGTGAAAGGCTTCTCCACATCCGTCACATTCATAGGGCTTTGCCTCAGGAGGAAAACTCTGCTGCACAGTGATGTCTGACTCACAGCGGGAGGATTTCTCACGTCGGTCATATGCATACGGTTCTTTCTCGGAATGTTTCCTCTGTTGTATTAGGAAGGTTTTCTCACGTTCGCCACATTCACAGGATTTCTCCCGTGTGTGTGTAGTGAGATCACGGTTTTTATACAGAGTTTTCCATCCTCCCGTAGCAACGAGAGCGGACTTCTCACAGGCTTTCCGGGATTCATCGTGCTGCCCGCAGGCCTGTCCCACAGGAGCCCTCTCATGTGTCAGACCTCCTTTCAATAATTTTGCCTCCTTGGTGAAGGCTTTCCATGGGCCACTAGACTGAAAATCCTGCTGCCCAGCTGGAATCTTGGCATGCTGACCAAAATGCTCAGCACATCTCAGGGATTTCCCAGTTATGTGACACCGATTCAGCTTCTCTCGAGTACCCATCTCCGCAGGCTCGTTAGGGAGATGCGCCACTGCTGAATAGTTTCCAGGATTTATAATCAAATCTGAAGTAGGGCTTGAGCTCACATCAAAATTCGACTCAAGGACTTTGAGCTCAAATCCTAATTCAACTCTCTCCTCGGCTGATGTCTTGTTGGTGGCAAAAACAACCTGCCGTAAACGTCTGCCTTCACTCTCGTGGCTGGACTCAATTATGTCATCCACTTCCCGGACATCTAAAATGACAAAAAATAATGGTATGTCAATCACATCTACACATTTCTTATAAAATGCTCATGTACAGCTAAAGGGAGTTTTTTCTAGCTTAAAAACATGAGGTTTGGGGCCGGTGAGATGGCTCAGTGGCATAAGCGCCTGCCTGGAAAGCACGAGGTCCTGAGTTGGACTCCCAGTACCCACATTAAAAGGAAAAAAGGGCCGGTGATATTGCTCAGCGGCACAAGCACTTGCTGGCAAGCGTGAGGTCCTGAGGCTGACTCCCAGTACCCACATAAAAAAAACAAAACAAAACATGAGGTTTCATAAAAGTAGTAATGGTTATTGTGTATAAGTATATAGTTTTTCTTCCTGTGGACTTCAATAAATTACATTGACAGATTTTAGAATGTTAAAGTAATTTTGGATTATTTTACTTCACAAAGAACTATTTTGTTTTTCACCCACTACACAGACACACATTTATGCTGAATGCTTCTCCCGCCATTTTTGTCCCAGTTCTTCTGCACCTTATTCTTGTAACAGTGGGCATGATCTACGGTGACACCCGTCTCACTACTCTGCTTTCAAGGTGGCAACAATTTCCAGACCAGCTCGTTGTAAGATACCACACAGGTCCCACTGCCTGGCACCTAAGCAGGCACATGGCAAATGAATGGGGTTCTGCATCTATCTGTTCCATTTTCATTCTTCCCTGGAGAATGACTGTAGCCACCTGGGAGTTTTTTAAATACAAATCCTCTTCTTTCTTCTTTTCACTGTAAGCAAAGACAGTGTCTTCCAAATTCCTCATTTAACCTCAGAACCACAACAAATACAGGAAGCTTGTCCATCAACATGCACGAACTCTTTAGAGCACAACATCTGAGAAGTGTTTTTCCAGCATCTTCTGAGATCAACAGCCCTGACGCTCCACCTGAATCCCTGTTATGTTCACCTGTGCTTGTTCATTCACTGCCTCGGAAGGATGCTGTCTCCGGCTTCAGAGCAGTGGAGTCCTCTGTACATTTCGCATCCTCATGGTCAATGCGAACTCCACTCCCAACCAGAAATCTGAACGCCTCCACACAGAACCTTCACATCGTGTGTCCTTGGGACTAAGAACCTGACAGCGCACTGCGAAGTGAAGACCACCCTTCTCATGCTCCTATGCTGGATCCTCCTGCTCACTGTCACGATTTCTGACGGCATGATTCACAAATACGAGCATACAGTTTCCGGTACTTAAAACCTGCTCGGGCCGGTGAGATGGCTCAGCGGCGTAAGCGCCTGCCTGGCAAGCACGAGGGCACGAGTTCAACTCCCGGAACCCACATACGAAAAAAGGGCCAGTGATATCGCTCAGCGGCACGGGCGCCTGCTGGCACGCGAGGTCCTGAGTTCGACCCGCGGTACCCACCAAAAAAAAAAAAAAAAAAAACCTCCCAACTAAAAAAAGCCCAGGACCCAATGGATTCACCACAATTCTACAAGCACTTCAGGGAAGATCTGATGCCAATACTCCTCACTCTTCAATGAAATTGAAAGGGAAGGAGTATTTCCAAACTCATCCTGGAAGCTAGCATTACCTTGATTCCAAAACCAGACAAGGACCCAACTAAAGAAAGAAAATTACTAAAGAAAGAAAACACGTACAAAAATCCTCAAGAAGTTATTGCCAAACAATGCAACAAGTCATCAAAAATATCATACATGATGAACCCTTAGGCTTCATCCTAGAGATGCAAGGATGGCTCGACATACAGAGAATCAATAGAAAAAAAAAAAACCTGCTCTGGGCTAGTAGGTAAGTTGGTAGAGTGCTCACCTACATGTGTGAGGCCCCACAATCTCTAAGACCACTGCAAAAACAAAACAAAAGAGAAAGTTCCTTATAAGGGCCACTTGCAGCTACTCAGCAGGCTGAGGCAGGAGGATCACAAATTTAAGGCCACCCTGAGCAATTTAGTGAGACCCTGTTGCAAAATACAAAATAAAAAGCACTAGGGATGCAGGCTAGAGTGACACTGGGTTCAACCTGGGTTGGGGGGCTGTTATGCTAAAGTATAAATGCATTTATCAGTAACTGTCTGATATCAGCAAAAAGAGTCTATGATAATGGAGGGTAAGACGCAATGAGAATACAGAGGAAGCAAAGACAAATGTCTAAAAGGAGGATGGTAGGGATTAGGTTTGGGGTATATTTAAGAAAACATTCAGTAAAACCAGGTGGGCATATTGCATCAGTGCCCTCCATGACTGATGCATGCAGACCAGGCATCCTGAGGTCTGGGCCTTGGGGGAAACAATTAGTGTCCACCATCTAACACAGCCAACATCTGCTCAGCTCCTGTCTTGCCAGTCTCCCTGCCCGGTATGCACTGACTGACCTGGAGGACTCCGACTTGAGGGTTCTTCTCCCATCCATGGCGCTGCTCCTTGCTCCAGCTTAAAGATCACCTCAGGTTTGGTGATGCAATGTCCTGTTAATGGGAAATAATGTATTTGAGAAACTGCTGTATCAGCTTCTGTGCGGAATGAAAACAGCTCAGCTTCAAGAGCTGTGTAACCAAGATGCCAAAGTGAACCCTTTGTTAGAGTATGAACAATCCCATTCGTCACGGACTAGAAGGTTACAACTAGCAACATTAAACCTTACTGTGGTCACATATGTACTAAGAAGGAGCTCACTCCAGACGGTGACAGAGATTTCACTCACCCGACACCACCAGGCTGTTGTAGGCCTCCAGCATCACGTCCCTGTACAGGGTCCTCTGAGCATCGTCCAGGACCTGCCACTCCTCCCACGTGAAGCTCACAAAAACATCATCAAAGGACACCAACACCTGTAATATAACATTTCTCACTCCTCAGCCCTGCTCACAACAACAGGAATCGCAAAGTCTGGCTTTCGAGTGAGTAGGAGGAGCTGTTTATAATACACAGCTTGCTTTGCCTGGGGGGAGAAAGGTCACAAAACTAGCCTGCACAGGAAATATTTATTTTCTACTAAATATAGTTTTACAGAGTTTACCTTACAAATTTACTTACAAAGCCACCATTATTGCTAAGAATTAAAATGTAAGTAAAATTGCGATTCTTCAAGGAGCGTATGATCTGCGATGAAGAAAAAGTAAGTATGAATACATGCCCACACTAATAATGTAGACAAAATGTCAGTGTAAATGAAGCAAGGAAGGAGAAAATATAGTTCTGTTTGCTGGGCATGGTGGTACATGGCTGTAATTCCAGCACTCGGGAGGCCGAGGCAGCAGGATCACAATGAGTTCAAGGCCAGCCTGGACTGCACAGTGAGACCCTATCTCAAAAAACTAAAAAATATATGTAGTTCAGTTTTATACTATGAGGTTGCACTTCACTGAAAAACCAAAGATGCTCAGCTCTTCCCTCTGTGACCCAGCATCACCCTGGTCACCAGCACAGCATGAACACAGCCACGTCAACGGGACACCCACGGTGTTGTGTCTGGTGAATGAACCTGGTCTGTGATGGGAGACAACGCAATCCTGAAGGAACTCATCCCGTGGCGATTCTGCACTTACTATCTGAATACATTCCCACAGCAAACAAGTTCAGACATCTGCTGGTTTTAATTACATTTAAGTTGAAACCATGCACACGGCCTCCCACGATTTCCTTCCTACATGCCACAGGACTCCCCGGGTTTACTCCAGGTGAGCACTGCCACTCCCCAAATGGCAGGGTGTAAATAATAAGGTACTGGTGAACAAACGGGTTAACCGAGCAGCTCTGCATTTCAACAGTCGGCTCCTAGAAGGGAAACTGGAAAGGTTTATGGGCGCATCAGAGGGAAGGAACCAGAGTGAGACATGCTGACCTCCATCAGGACACAGAGAAGTAAAACCACACAAGAGGAAAGTAATTCCACAGCAGACATTGAGAAGGAAAAGCAAGAACAGAATCTGCTGCTGACTTGCTGAGGAGAGGGTAAAAAGGGACATTTTCCTTCCAGGCTGCCTGCATGACTGCCGCTAGTTACATACTGGGATCATAAAGTGGAGTTTGGAAACCGGAAGAAGACTATGATGGCCAAGTGACACAGACCCGAACACTATTATTTGGATAATCTCCGGTTCCACATGTTGGATGTCCAACTGCCAATTTCATATATATATATCTTCCACAGTTCAGAAGAGGAGAGATGTAAGCTGAGGATAAAAAAATTTGTAAGGTAACAGAATTTTAGTGTTGCCTGAGGTTATCAGAATGAATGAAATGGCTTGAAAAGAATTTAAGGGAATTAGGGAGGAAAGTAAAAAGAATCTGAGAAACTAATATTTACTGACAAAAGGACAAGAAATAAACTACAAAGACCAAGAAGAAATTTTTTGAGTTATCCCACTAATCAAAGAGAGTTCAATACTAACAACTCCACTAATATTATTTTCTTAATCAATGGAGAAAGATTCTGATGGTCCACAAGGACTCTAAAAAGGTACTTTTAAAAATACCATGGGGAGGGCCGGTGAGATGGCTCAGCGGCGTAAGCGCCTGCCTGGCAAGTGCGAGGGCCCAAGTTCGACTCCTGGAACCCACATACGAAAAAAGGGCCAGTGATATCGCTCTGCGGCACGGGCGCCTGCTGGTGCACGAGGTCCTGAGGTCGACCCCAGGTACCCACACACACACAAAAAAAAACCATAGGGGCGGGCACATGTAGCAATTCCCCATGATGAATATATCAGTATGTAACACAAACATATACTAATAATTTTTAATTTTTTAAAATAAAAATACCATCCTAGAATCTCCTCTGCAAGTAAAAAGCGTATAAATTGCTTAGTTTGGATATGGAATGTCCCCCCATGGTCCGTGTGTTACGCAAGTATGCCCCACCTGCAGCCTTGAACCAAATGTAGCTCAGGACAGGTAGGAATTTGGCCCCACAGATGGTAAACTCTTCATATTCACATAATCTTTTTTTATTTGTTTGTTTGTAAACAATGTGTCACTATGTAGTTCAGGCTGGCACCCAACTCACTATGCAGCCCAGGCTGGCCTCAAACTTGAGGCAATCCTTCTGCCTCAGCCTCCTGAGTGCTGAGATTACAGGCGTGCGCCACTACGCCCAGCTCAATATTTACATAATCTTGAGCAATACTGTTCATAATAAGATTTGGCCGGGCTCACTAGCGGACTGCAGAGCTGACAACACTGTGGGGGGAGGGTGCAGTGCAGCGCTAACTCCACCTCCTGCACCTGCCATACGGGCGAACCGGAACATCACACTGAACAGGCAGTAAAGATTCCCAGTAAGAACAGACGCGAGGAAGGACACAGCTTTCCGCGACCCGTTTAGAACATCATACCGAAGTGGACACATCACCCAGTACAGTAACATAAGAAAATGAAATGAAATGTATTTCACATTGGGAAGGAGAAAATTACCCCGACTTTGTCCAAAAATGGTATAATCTTCTACATAAAAATCTATAAGAATTGACCTAAAAAATTCCAGGGGCAATTATTAAAATATGTAAAGATCTCAAACAACTTAATAGGAAAAAAATAATAATAAGCACTTGATTTTAAAATGGGTCAACAGACCTAAATATATATTTTTCTTTAAAGAAGACATACAAATGGTGAACAGAGACATTAAAAAAAAAAATTTAGAGGGCCGGTGAGATGGCTCAGTGGCATAAGCGCCTGCTGGCAAGCGCGAGGTCCTGAGTTCGACTCCCGGTACCCGCATAAAAATAAAAATTTAGAATTACTATCAGGAAATGTAAATCAAAATCACAGGGCCGGTGAGATGGCTCAGCGGCGTAAGCGCCTGCCTGGCAAGCACAAGGGCCCGAGTTCGACTCCCAGATCCCACATACGAAAAAAGGGGCCGGTGATATCGCTCAGTGGCACAGGTGCCTGCTGGCGCACGAGGTCCTGAGGTCGACCCCCCGGTACCCACAAAAAAAAAAAAAAAAAAAAAATCACAATGAATACACCTCACTCTAGTTAATGGCTCTTATCCATAAGCAAAAGGATAAGAAGCACTGATGAGGATGTGGATAAAAGGAAGCCTGTACACGCTATTGGTGGGAAGAAAACCTTAGTACAGCCAGTATGGAAAACTGCATGGAGGTTCCTCATACAATTCAACGAAATTATCGTATCACCCAACAATGCCGCTACCAGATACAAGTGTCCAAAGGAAATGAAACCAGCATGTAGCAGAGATGCCTGACCTCCTGTCACCGGCCACCTGGATTCATGTGCTCAGGTTCATTTGCTCGCTCTTGACCAAATCAAAAGAGGCCACATATTTTGGTAAAATGGAAAAAGGATTTATTTGAAGCTCACTGCAAGGAGGTGGACAGGCCCATTTGCCTCAAAACACCATTTCACTTGTACAGGTGGGTAAGGTTTTTTTGATAGTAAGGAATAGAGAGAGAATGCAGATCTCCACACTTGATTTATCTTTAGCTCTTTGTCCCCTTTCTCTTAGAAAGGAAACTGGGCTCCTACCTCCTACGGCCAGCAACTGTACATTGTGTCCATCATTCATCTGGGCTGAGGGGAGGAGGGGGTGTTGGTTATGTGCTCAGCAGGAGGAAGTTTGTAGAGGTTGAATATCATGTACCAAATGTGTCTGCCATTTATCATGGCATCAGAAAGGCCACAGACATTGTGCTCACCACAAATGTCTCTCAAGTCTTTATCTACATGCCAACTGTATCTTATTTATGTCCATTTCTCTAATGCTGAGTTTTATACATTTCTACAATTCCATTTTAATTAATGGATACCATAAAGCTGGTAAAATATAAAACAAGATTAGGAATAAACAACTCACCAAAGATTCCATTTTCTGTTGCTCTTGGAAACACACAGAGGACTCTGGATGGATAGCTGAGAGAAAACAAATGCGGGAAAGTCATGAGAGAACAGGCAGGCAAGGTCCTAGACGGTCCTCCTCAAAACATTCCACATATTAAGGTCTGAGGATGTAGCTGAGTGGTCAAGTACCCACCTAGCACGCACATGGCTGAGTTCAATCCCTAGTACCCCCTCAAAAAAAAAAAAAAATTCTGTAGAAGTATAGTCTCTTACACAAGGAAGAACAATAAAAGCCAGGCATGGTGGCACAGGTCTCACTCCCACCTAATTGAGAGGCTGAGGCAGGAAGATCACAAGTTCAAGACCAGCTGGGCTATACAGAGTTCCAGGACACTCTGGACTACAGAGCGAGAACTTGTCTCAAAAAAAAAAAAAAAGGCAGGTAGGGGGCAGACAGGAATACAGACTCCACTGAACATACACCCACAAGTTGAGTCACTGGTAGAGATTAAACATAAAATTGACTACTGCATTAATGGAAACATACATTTCCAACTGACTTAACCAACAATTAATGTTCCCTTAATAATAATGTAAAACAGAGCACCATTATGACAATTTGTTACACAGCCAAGGCTGGTATCTCTAAGGACTTAGAATTCAATGTTTTTAACATACTGGGGAAGTGAGAAAAAATAACTTCCAAACATGCCAAATACAGAATAAGAACTTTTAAAATACTGAGAAGAACAAATAGCCAAAGGAAGGACTGCAGTGTGGCTAAAGCCACATGATTCAAAGAAAGCAATGTCTGCAGATGAGAATGGTAAGGTTTAAAGTTCAAGTGCGATGCAGTCTAATTGTCCCTTTTCAAATAACGTAATAGGCTGCTACTGTTTTCCTGCAGAATTTGATTTTTAGGAACAGATTACTGACATTAACTGGGAAACATATCTGTTACTCATCCCTTCAGGTCACATAATGCACAGAGAATATTGGGGATAACAAGGGACAGGTATGTTTAGGACAAGGTATTTTAATGCAGTGTTCTAGGGCTAGGGGTTGTCACTCTGTACGACACTTGCTTATCAAGTGTGATACTCAGGGTTTGAACCACAGCACTACAAGGTACAGAGCAAAACAAACAGTGGCCAAATCCGAAAACAATGTTCCTGCTAAGTTGACTTCAGTATCACCCAAATGATCTCAAAAACTAAGCAAACCTTTTTAAATGTGCAAAATAGAAAACAGCCAAAAAGTGAAGATGCACCTGACAATTACATATCTGGTGAGACTCGTCAAGTCATTTACCTACTGTAAGTCAATTTTTTACATCTTTGCTACAAACCAAACACTTCAGCTAATCCTTCCAATAACAAGATCAAAGGATTGTCGTGAGACGTCAAGTTTGTGGACAGGTCAGCTATGGCGAACGTTTTAGAGCTTTCAGCTGATACAGCCTGCGGCGGCACGTGTGCCACAGGTTCGCCACCACAGGTCTCGGTCTGGGAGCTCACAGACTGGAAACAAGTGAAGGAACGGGTGTCTGAAGAGAGCACTGTAAAAGGTCTGCTGAGGGTCACAGCGTATCCTTCCACACCACGCCGCCCCTTCAAGACCCTTCCTTTAACATTCCCCTTGTAGAACTCTCTCACTCTGGAAGCTAGGTTTTGTGAAAAACTTCTGTGAACTCAAACAAGAACACTGCTTAGGCTACACAGTGCAGTAAACAGAAACGTCACTTGCCGAAGAGACACTAAGAAGCTCAAAGACACAACCGCCACATCCCAAGACTCCATCCACACACACCTCACAATCGTGACTCTGGGAAATTGGGGTCTTTCCTGAGGACTGTGTATTAGGGTTCTCTTCAGGAACAGAATCAACAGGAAGTAGGTGTATAACTGTGCAAGGGGGCTTACTGGGCAGGTGTCCAGGGTCAGAGTGGGGGCGTCTACAATGGCCGTCTCAGCGACCGAGAGCCAGAGGACCCAGTAGCTACTCGGTCCAAGGAGGAGGACTCCACAGAACGAGAGATCAAGGATGCAGCACCAGTCCAAAGTTGAAGGGCTGGACGCTCGCTGGAGAACTGCACGTGCGAGTCCGTGCAGCAAAACTCTAGAAACTGGAGACGCAGAGAGCCACACCAGATGACAGCACAAACGACTCCCCCGCGCAGCACTGGAGCGCCGCACAGCCCCGCGCGCGCCCCTCCACCCGGGCCACAAGCCTATTGGTCGGGGCCCCCACATCCGGGGCGCGTCCTTGACCGGTTTGCGGGCCCACGCGTCAAGCACAGGCACACCCAGAACTGTGCTTTACCAGTCTACTAGGTGTTTATGATCCGCTCAAGTTCGTGGTTGCGATTAAGGGTCGCAGACTGTTCTTTCGTCTCACAGACGAGTAAACTGATGTCACAGCGAGCCTGTTGGTAAGAAGCTCGCCGGGGGCAGAGCTGCCATGCGAATTCGGCGCGCGCCGCCCGTGCCACGTGGACCTCGCCCCTCGACCGACTCCCCCGCAGCTTCTGAAGCCACGCTCTGGACGCCTGGAGCACGAGCCGCCCCTGACTAAGCGGTCAGGAAAGCACAGCCGAGCCGCCCTCCCCAGCACGGGACTCGCGGCCCCGCGCTCACGTCGCTGCCCAGACCCCGCTCGGGTCGGCCCTCACCCGTGCACCGCAGGTCCTGCCGCCCACACCCTCCCGCGTTCCCGCTGCCGCCAAGGCCCGGATACTCCCGCGGCTCCTCAGGATCCAGGTTGGTCTCTCGCCCTCCCACCAGCCTTCGGAAACTCAGAAATGAACCCTTTTGCCTCTAAAGTAGCTGTACAGCGGGGGCAATACCCGGAACTTCCGGTAAAAGATGGCTGTTGTTGGCGGGACCACATCTGGTTCTGTGACGTAATTGAGTTGTTAGACTGCATTTCCCATAATTCTCTGCGCGGTCCCGCAAAAATAAGGTGGTAGCTGATTTAATAGGGAGTCCAGGTTCTGACGCTGTAAGATGGCCGCCTGACCGCGTGCCTGCGATGTGGAGTGCTGCGTTGTCTAGCCCCAAGGCCTTCCAATCTTGACCTACTGCTCTATACTAGACTACATCCCCAGTTCTATTTTTTTTTTCTTTTTCACTTATTGACAGGGTCTCGATTATTGCCCAGGATGGCCTCAAATTTGTTATGCTCCATCCTCAGCCTCCTGAACAGCTGTGATTACAGGCGTGGGCCAGCACACCTGGACAGAATTATTCTCATTAGGTGCACATTGTGTTGGGAATGATTAACTAAACTTTTTAGCTTATTTTAAAGAATTGCAATTATAATACCCACCTCCATTTTGTACACCTGCATTCAAGAGCATGAAAAATCATGTCTGTAAATTATTTTAAATTTTTTAGCCAGAAGTCCACATGCTAACTTTCTTAAAACCCATTTAAGAGGCATTTGCTCTAGACAGGGGTAGTGGTGCTCGCCCGTAATCACAGCTACTGGGGAGGCTGAGCAGGATCACAAATCGAAGCCAGCCTGGGCAAATTAGTGAGATTATCTGAAAATCAAAAAGTAAAAAGGGCTGTGGATGGAGCTCAGGGCTGAGGCCCTTGCATCCATTCTCAGTCCCTGCAAAATAATAACAAAAATTAAAGGATAAAAAAAAAGCTGGGGACAGGCCGGTGAGATGGCTCAGGGCCGGTGAGATGGCTCAGCGGCGTAAGCGCCTGCCTGGCAAGCGCAAGGGCCCGAGTTCGACTCCCGGAACCCACATACAAAAAAAGGGCCGGTGATACCGCTCAGCGGCACGGGCGCCTGCTGGCCCGCGAGGTCCTGAGATCAACCCCTGGTACCCACAAAAAAAAAAAAAAAAAAAAGCTGGGGATGGAGGTGGGTCGAGCCCTTGCCAGCATGAACCAGGCCATGTGTTCGATCCTCAGTAAGAGAAAGAAAGAAAAACAAAATGTTTTCATTAATCTGTGGGCCTTCAGGGGACTCTGTTACTTAGCTGGAAACCCTGCTGTGGTGTACATACTGGACTAAAACATCAGAGTCATAGAGAGGTGTGCTCTGTAATCCCTATGTCAAGTCACATTCCAGTGTCTGATCCTTGTTTGCCCAGACCCCCAGGTGCCATTCATCCACCTAAAAATCTTGGGGGGGGTCCTTTTTTGTTGTTTTTTGTTTTGTTTTGTTTGTTCTATGAGATAAACCTTCAGTTTGCCTTTTCCTCCCATGGAAAATCCTGCACAGGGATTCTGCACAGGGATTCTCAATGGAACAGTTACCACAGCTGTTCTGCTTCAGGTAAGTCCTCCCTTCAGTTATTTAGGCTGATGTGGGCCTGAGGTTAACCTGGGCAGTGGGGTGAAAGGGGGTGAAGTCCAGGGGTGGGTGCTGACAGCAGGTAGGAGTGGCTTGGCTCTTGGCCAAGAGCTATGCTGGGTTTCTCTTTTCCTAATACATGCCCTGCATTGCACAAGGACCTGTAACTTCTCTGATCCTATATTGTAAACGCCTCTCAGTGAGTGTATTCAGCAGATCCGTGAACTCTGCCTTGATCTTCCCTGAGTCTTTTGGACTTCAACTTTGGAAGTTATTTCTTCCTTTCCTCCAACCATTTTAGCTCACGTCTTAGTGTGGGAGAGGTTTGCCTAGCATGCAGGAGACCCTGGGTTCAATCCCCAGCACTGAAAAACAAATTCTGTCTTATGGAATGAAGTGTTGCCTGATGCAAAAATACAAAACGAAGCCATTTAAGACTTTAAAAATAAAAAATTATATTACAGAACACTCAGCTGGTGTTGATATAGGAGAAATATAATTCACGACGTGTTCGATGTCAAGTCTGCCAAGTTCGTGGTCCTACAACACTGAGGAATGAAGTCACTAACTGAAGAAGGAAATCAGGAGAGTTTTATTGGAAATAAGGTGAAGAAGAATAGCTCTTACATTTCCAGGAGAGGTCCCAAATGGGGTGGCCACTGAGGCCCTTTGTCAGGGGTAATTTATATAGCAAAATCACAATGTGGGTACAAGGTGGGTCAACTACAATCAACCTATAGGATTGGAAGTATAACCGCTTAGCTAATATTGATCTACTAGGGAAAGGGGTCATGTAGCAAGGGTACATGGAAAAAACAAAGGCATTTTGGAGAAGGGATGGGTCCAGAGCTCTGCTCACCCATCTGGGTGACTGATACCCTGCTGGACTTACTGGACCAGGTGGTGCTAATTACAGTATAATTCCAAGTTACTATCCCTTAGGGAGGCATGTAGGCCTGACCACTGCGTCTTCATCTTGAGGCCTGGCCTTCTTCAGATGCCCCTCCAGCCACAATTTTGGTGTCTTTATTTTTGTTCTGACTTCCTTAAGGACCCAGTCCCTCTCTGTTTATTAATATCTGTAGGGAGTGATGAGACAATTTCAGGGTTGCCACCCCGCCTCCCCCTCCTGAGGGCATCCGGTGCGCCAGCCTACATCTCCCATGATCCTCTCCAGCCTAATCCGGAAATGACGACGACCTATCCGTGCTCACTACATTCCCCCTGAGATGAGAGCTTCCGCCCCCGCTTCTATAAGTGCCTTAGACACTTCCTCAATAAACGAGACTTGATTGGAACCCTTCATCTTGTCTCCGTTTCTCTCTCCTCTTGCCCTGTCCCCCCATCCCGTTTCTCCTCCAGGTGGGACCCACGAGTTGATCCGCGGGCCGGATCAAATATCTATCTAACATAGCTGCCTATAATAGTGTCAGCTGCAAATTTGTTGCTCGTTTGATATATAGGGAAAAAATCCCACGAATCTAGTGATCCATACTATAAGAGTAGGAAAAACTGAATTTGCGTTGAACTCCATGGATGTGGAACCCTCAGATACAAGGGCGGATTATATATATCTATTTTAAAGTACCACTCACAGTTCATACTACAAAATGTCTTATTAAGCAAAATTTTTCATTTTAACTTTTATTAGTATATACTTGCAGTACATGATAAGATCATATTCCTTATGGAGAGCTGGTACATGTACATATTACATCTTATTTTTTCATCTCCTTCCCTCCCTTTCCCCACTCCCTCCAATTCTTGGTCCTATTCTCATTTACTAAGATCCATCTCCCTATTTTCTATTATCTATCTTTTATTTTGCTCTTTATATTTTGGGTTTCTCCTATAAGCCTGGTGCCTGGTTTATATCATTTAGTATTACGGTCTCACAGTGCTTCCATTTTCCTACAAATGATGCAAGTTTACCCTTCTTTATGGTGGAGTAGTACTTCTTGTGTATAAATGCCTTTTTTTACCCATTCATCCTCTGATGGACATATAGCCCACTTGTAAGATTTAGCTATTATGAGTGTGCTGCCATAAACATGGGTATGTATGGATCACTGTAATATGATACCTGTAACTCTTTCAGGAAGGTACCTAGAAGGGGAATGGCTGAATGTAATGGAATTTCTATTTTTAGTTTCGAAGGCATCTCCATACTGATTTCCATAGTGGTTGTACTAGTCTACATTCCCACCAACGATGTATGTAATAGGGTTCCTTTTCACTTGCAATCTCACCAGCATTTGTTATTTTATTTTTTTTTTGTTTCTTTGTTTCTTTTTCTGTTTTTTGAGACAGGGTCTCCATATGTAGTTCAGATTGGCCTCAAACTCACCATGTACACAGGCTGGCCTCGAACTTGTGATGATTCTCCTGCCTCAGCCTCCTGAGTGCTGAAATTACAGGTGTACGCCAGCACGCCCAGCTTGTTATTTGATTTCTTGATGATGGCCATTCTTTCTGGAGTGAAGTGGAATCTAGTGTTGTTTTAATTTGCATTACAGAAATTAATTTTCAATCATTTAAGATTGTCAGTGGGTCATAAGTAATTCCCAAACAAGACAATTCTCTCATTCGAAAACATGATAAACTAGGGAGTATATTGAAAAAAATATTCTTAATGAAAAATAGCAGAATGCAGAGGATTTACAATTGTGTATAAAGCCAGAAAGAGACATTTAAGAAAACTTCAGTGCCATGTAAGAGAACCCTATTACATCAAACTGGAAACCCAGAGGTAATAGGTGATTTCCTAGTAAAAACACACATTAACAAAATAGATCCTGAAAGAAGGAAAATCCAGATAGACCAGTTAGCACAGAAAAGCTTGGAATGAAGCCAGAGGCTGAGGGTGCAGGTCTGCTCTCCTACCTACTGGGGAGCCTGAGGCAGGCAGAGCACAAGTTCAGAGCCAGCCTGGGAAACAGAGAACACGGCTCAAAATAAAGTAAGGAAAGGGCTCAGTGAGAGAGTAGCCTGACTTCGAGGCCCATTACTGGGCAGAATGAAAGAAGGAAAATAACAAAAGGTTGGATTGAGGTGTAGATGTCTTTTTTTTTTTTTTTTTTTTTTTGTCTTTTTGAGACAGGGTCTCACTATGCAGTTCAGGCTGGCCTTGAACACACTTTGTAGCCCAGGCTGGCCTCAAATTCACAGCGATCCTCCTGCCTCTGCCTCCGGAGTGCTGGGATTATAGGTGTGCGCCACCACGCCCCGCTAGATGTCTCTTCATAGAAAAGAGCCATGGACACACAGGTTCACAGCTCAATGGTACCTGACCTTTAACAAATTCTAATTTTTAAAAATTGTCAAAGCCTAGAATAAAGGAGGTACCATCTTTCCACTAATTTTATGACATAAAATTAAAACTTGATACAGTGAATATATCTCATCTAATACTGGATGTCAATATTTGTAAAACAAGGAAATTATTTGTATAACATAACAAAGACACTGCCTAGAAGTGGGTGTGACTCAGGAGAAAGGAAGATCCTGAATTCAAGGCCAGCTTGCACTGCATATTGAGTTCAAAGCTGGCCTGGACTCCATCGTGATGCCTTTGATCAAAAAACAAACTAAAAATACTGTGATTGAACTTTCTCAAAAAAAAAAAAAAAAAAAAAGAAAGAAAAGGGGGCTGGTGAGATAGCTCAGAGGCTTAAGCGCCTGCCTGGCAAGCGTGAGGTCCTGAGTTTGACTCCCAGTACCCACATACGAAAAAAGGGCCGGTGATATCACTCAGTGGCACAGGCGCCTGTTGGCACACGAGGTCCTGAGTTCAACCCCTGGTACCCACAAAAAAAAAAAAAAAAGAAAGAAAAGGAAAACATTCATAACTTCCATTAGAGCTATAAAATAAATGGTTAATAAACTCTGGCTTGGTTAGAAAAATAAACTAAAACTTACTGTTGCAAGTGCTAGTCTACTTTTCAATTTCTTTTAAGCATAGAAAAATTTATTGGGGAATAAGAATGGGAAATAGAAATGGGGAAGAAGAACAGCTCCTGAGAGACAGGAGGGGTCTTGAATGGGTTGCCCTACTTTTCAGTTTTTAAACATTACTTCAACTATTCAAACACTATGAAAATGAGCCACTGAAGCACAGCTGAGAGCAAGCATTTAAAGTGCATGCCGCCCTTTCTCCTCAGCTCCAGGGAGACTCCTGAGCGACCCCTCCAAGCGTTCCCTGGGACCATCCCAGAGCTGCGTCTCCGTGTTTCTCCTCTTTCAGTACAGGAATTTCCCCGAGAAAATAAACCCCAATCTGCACAGGAAATACTCTGGCATGCTATGATGATGCGTACGCAAAGCCATGATGAAGGTGATATAGGACCTCCAAATGATATAGGGGAAATATAACTCCCAACCTGCTAGATACACTGAGTTCGTGTTCCCTCCAAATGAAGAATGAATTATGAGGAGCAATGGAGGTTAAGAGTAGGAAATTTTATTGAGGGAGAAACAGCTCCTGAGAGAGACAGGAGGGGACCCGAGTGGATTGCCAATGAGCCCACTTCTCAAAGGAAGTTTATAGAGCAAAATCACAAGTGGGTACAAAAGCACGAGGCGGGTATAACGTGGGACAAAACTCTGATCAACCAATAAGATTACAAGTATAGCCGCTTAGGTCATGTTGATCCAATGGGGAAGCAAGTCGTGCAGCAAGTGTACATGGAAAGAACAAGCACCTTTTTTGGAAGGGGTGAGTCAGGATGGCCTGGTCACCCACGTGGGTGACTGATAACTATTTAGAGTATTGATCATTGTTTATCCCTCAGGGAGGTATGTAGATGTGGTCAACAAATGTGCCTCCAGCCACAGTTGTAATGTGTTCTTACCTTCTGCACTGACTCCTTCGAGAGCTAGCCCTGTCTGACTGCCTACAATATTTCTACCTAACTTAGCTCTCTGTAATAAAGGGGTCCTTCATTGGTAAAATATTTGAGAAAGTAAAGCATGCAACAGACTTTCTTCCCAACACCACAGGTAGGGACAGGAAGCTACTCCGGGCCTTTCCCTCCCGCCACCCCAGGTGTTGCAAAGCAGGATGGATCCTCGGAAGGAAGCGCTGGTCCTCACCCTTGACAAAGCCTGACAGTCTGAGAGGCACACCAAGCTCTGGGCGTGAAGTTTGTGCGCCCTCTGCCGGGCCCCAGGTGCAGCGCAGGACGCTAAGTGCTCAGTGTTTAGAAGTGGCTGTGGGTCCCCATCTATATTATTCTATGACATAATTTAGAAAATCAGACCGAAATACAGCCCACCGTCTGTGCCTAGATCAGATACAGAGACAAAGTAGATGGCCAACAAAGGCAATTTCCTGTGTATCAGCAATTATGTACACAACAAATTGGAATTTGAAATGAAAGGAATACTGTACTATCCACAGTAGCACCCCAAAAGTTGAAATCATTAAAACTGGGTATATTCCTTGTTCAGGGTTGGTAGGTTCAATATTGTTAGCATGACAGTGTTTCTAAATATGACCTAGTGATTCAGTATAATCCCCATAAAATTCCCAGCAAAGTGTTTCTAATCCTAGAAGAGATGACATAGACTGAAGATCAATAGAAGGATTTGAATTCACACTTTTGAAGGCTAACACTTTTCATTAATATAATGAAGGCAATGCGATACTGAGAAGGAACAGCCAAGGAGACAAGTGGAAGGCAGCCCAAAGTAGACCCACCTGAATAGAGTCAATTGAATTTGTCAATCAGAGGCAATTCAACAGAGAAAGAAAAGTACGGTCCACAACTGTTCTGGACACATAAAGTTATGCTTAATAGCCAGGAGTGGTGGCAGACACCTGTAATCCTAGCACTTGGGAGGCTGAGCCAGGAGGATTGTCACAAGCTCAAGGTCAACCTGGGCTACAAAGCGAGTTCAAGGCTAGCCTGAGCTACACAGCGAGACCCTGTCTTAAATCAAGAGGACGTAAATAAACAAATAAATAAGTAGCCTTAACAAATGAAGGTTGGATAAAACCATGGCAGTGAACAAAAATCAGTTTCAGACAAGTTCAATGAATCAACTATAATTTAAAAATAAATGGAAAGAATTACTCAAAAACAAATGACAGTGTCAACTGCTGCAGAACAGCAGGAACTCACATTGATTCTGGTGGAAGACAGAATCCAGCCCCTTGGGAGGACAGTTTCACAGTTCTTTCAGAGTTAAATATGGTAACTTCCTAAGCTTTAGGGATTGTGCTCCTAGGTATTTACAAAATTGCTTTGAAAACTTATGTGCAAACAAAAACCAGCTTGCAGTTCTGTAGAGCAGCTCTCTGCAAAATGACCAAGTACTTTAACGAATCAGCACACCCTGCACTAGGTGACTGAGTAGCCCAGCTGGTGCACACCCGTGCAGTTAAATAGCTCCCAAGTAGAGCAAGGGGAATAGTGCCTGGACAAAGACATGGGTGAAGCTTGAAAGCATGCTGCTGAGTGCAAGAAGCCAGTGTGGGAGGACTGGAAGTGTGGGATTGGAACGAAAATTAAAAAGAACTAAGATGTGTTATGTACATGTGTGTTATATATGTTACATGTTATGTACATGTAACCCTCCATGAAGAATATAATGGTTATGTACTGCAAACATGTACTAAGAAAAGCTTAAAAATTTTTTTTAAAGAGCTAGGGATGTACCTCAGTGCCAAAGCCCTGGGCTTCATCCCCAGTACTGCAAAAATGAATGAATGAATGAGGAAAGCAAGACAGAAGTTAGATCCTGGAAAATTGAGAGACAGATGTAAATCTGTTGGCAGGAGAGGGGGTGGGGGTAAGGAGTGACTGTGAATGGCATGGTTTCTTAAGGGCTGATGAAATGCTCTAACATTGCCTGTGAGGATGGCTGTACAATTCTATGACTATCCTAATGACTCTTAAATGGGTTAATTCTAGGGTGACATGTTTAGGGCATTACTATTTTAATAATACATAGGGAGAGGAGATCCAATCTGAGAAGCCTGCACACTGGCCCCATTTCACGAGATTCTGGGAAGGGAGAAACCACAGAGCCGGTAAACAGACCTGTGAGGCAGGTGGTTCACAGGGCCAGGGAGTGAGTTGAGCAGGGGAATGTGGTTGGTGTTGGAAGCATGCGCAAATGGACTGGGTCCAGACTCTTGATTTTTATCATCACCTGAAAGGGATCTTCTCATTTTGACAGAAACAAGGAACTTTGGGTAAAAAGTCTGGACTACATAGCAAGAACCTGTCTCAAAAATAAAAAAGGGCCAAGGAGGTCACTCATCATGGTACCCCGATTTCAATCTCTAGTACCAGAAAGATAAACGAACAAAAATTACTGGAAGTTATAAAGAGTGAATATGTCTTTCTGAAATTCACATGTGGAAGTCCTAACACCCAGTGAAACGCATTAGACATGAGATGTTAAGGAGGCTATTAAGGTCGAATGAGATGACAGTATGGGGACCGAGGCATACATGGCTGACATCCTTATAAGAGCCAGGGATGTAGCTCAGTGGCACAAGCGCCTGCCTGGCAAGTGCAAGGTCCTGAGTTTGATTCCTGGTACCAAAAAAAAAAAAAAAAAAAAAAAAGGAGGAGGAGAAGGGGAAGGGGAAGGAACACCAGATCTTTCTCATCAGGAGTACAGAGGAAAGGCCTCATGAACAGGTGGTTGTCTTCAAACCAGGAAGGCCTTACCAGAAACAAACTTGTCAGTGTGCTTATCTTGTACTTTGAGGCTCCAACTCGAGAAAATGAGTATCTGTCAAATCATTCAGATTCTATTACTGTACTTTCTGTTGCTAACTGTACAATACTATAGACTGGATATATTACAAAGATTATTCTGGCTCACAGTTCTGGCGGTAAAAGGTTGAGATGGTCGCCTTGCTGGCAGTGTGATGTAATATTGGGCAGCACGTGGTGAGGTCGCTCGTGTGCCTGTGTCTTCGGGTCATTCTCACTCTTCTTACAAAGCCATCATGATCGATCTTGGAGCTCCTTAACTACCTTGTCCAATTCTCATCAATCCCCAAAGACCCCAAATCGAAACACCATAGCTCCAATCAGTTTCTGTTCTCTTTTTTTTTTTTTTGTGGGTACCGGGGGGGTCGACCTCAGGATCTCGCGCGCCAGTAGGCGCCCGTGTCACTGAGCGATATCACCGGCCCTTTTTTCGTATGTGGGTTCCGGGAGTTGAACTCGGGCCCTCGCGCTTGCCAGGCAGGCGCTTATGCCGCTGAGCCATCTCACTGGCCCCAGTTTCTGTTCTCTTACTGCTGCATAAGTGGTGATTATGAAGCCTGGAGGGACACAACCAAACCTTAGTCAAACCACAGCACAGTGTTATCTTGGCACAGTGTTGTCATGGCAGCTTAGCCAGATAACAGACCACATCAGCACTAAATTGGACCATAAATTATAGTGTAAGGAAGTGACATACTCAACACACCAACTCTAGTCAAGCAACACCTGGGAGAGTTGTCAATAAGCATTTTAATTTTTTAAATAATATTCACTTTAAACAATTCAAAGGACAAGAAAATATGACACCATACTGTGTTCCAAAGAACCCTCTATGGGTAGGATAGCTTACCAACACACGCACACGTATTTTCAATACTATCTCTAGCATTCCCATTTGTTCCTATTACAATGAGTATACATTTGATGCATAAACAAGGTAAAAGCTTTACTTAATGCTCTGATTCATTAAAGGTAATAGATTTACATTATCCTCAGTGTTCCATGAGATATCCCTGGCAGACATACAAAATCCCAAATTTGTTTCATCCTTTGTTTCCCTATTGATTCTTATAAAATCTGACTTGGAGACGAAAGGTGACAACACAGGCTTCTCTTACTGTATAAATTTGTGATAGACAAAGGCTGGTAACTTCCTTCAGAGAGATCATGAAGTGAATCAGTAACAGTGGACCACTGGTGCTATAATGCAGACAGATCATGCACAAAATGGCGGAAGAGTAGATATTTATTTCTCATTCATGTAACAAACACAAGGTGCTGAGACAGAGGTGGAAAGATCTCTCTTCTCATGTCTTAAATCACAGTGACCATCTCCCACCTGAACTTCAAGGCCATCCTGAGGGTCACTACCACTTTAGCCTCATAAAACATAAGAAATCTGAGAGGACTGCATGGTCATTGTCTTTATGTGGACAGGCTTGCATTAATGCTACACGTGTCTGTATTCCCCAGGCAGAAGTCAGGCCACAAGACAAGACTAGGAAATGCAGGCTGAGTCCCAGAGAAAAGGAGATGGTTTTTGGAAGATACATAGCTATTATCTGCCATCTAAGATTTTTCCACTATGTCAATTCAAAGATACTTGCTGAGGTGTGATTTGAGCAAGTTTCCACCTTCATAGAAGCTTCTCTCCCATGCTGAGTTCTCTCATGCTTGCTGAGGTGTGAAGTCTGGCGAAAAGTTTTTCCACACTGGTTACATCCATAAGGTTTCTCCCCAGTGTGTGTCATCTGATGTTTAGCGAGGTATGACTTATAGGCAAAGGATTTCCCACAGTCGTTACATTTATAGGGTTTCTCCACAGTGTGTGTCATCTGATGGTTGGTGAGGTAAGTCTTCTGACCAAAGGATTTTCCACATTGATCACATCCATAGGGTTTCTCCCCAGTGTGTGTCATCTGATGTTTAGTGAGATAAGTCTTCTGGCCAAAGAATTTCCCACACTGATTACATTCATAAGGCTTCTCCCTAGTGTGGATTGTCTCATGTTTAGTGAGGTGTATCTTCTGGCCAAAAGATTTTCCACAGTGATCACACTTATAGGGCTTTTCACCTGTGTGTGTGCGCTGATGCTTTGTGAGGTGTATCTTCTGGCCAAAAGATTTTCCACATTGACCACATTCATAGGGCTTCTCACCTGTGTGTGTACGCTGATGCTTTATGAGATGTGACTTTCTGTGAAAAATTTTTCCACATTCCTTACATTCATTACATCCTTTGGGTTTCTCTTCTGTGTGAATTCTTCCCCAGTGCCTTCGGAGTTGTGACTTCTTGCGAAAGGCTTTTCTACATTTAGTACATTGATAGGGCTTCTCCCCACTGTGAATTTTCTCATGAATAGTGAGAGACGACTTACGGCACAAAGTTTTCCCACATTCTTTACATTCATATAGTTTCCCCCAAGTGTGAATGCCCTCATGCCTCGCGAGGCCTGACTTAGTGTGAAAGGCTTCTCCACATCCGTCACATTCATAGGGCTTTGCCTCAGGAGGAAAACTCTGCTGCACAGTGATGTCTGACTTACAGCGGGAGGATTTCTCACGTCGGTCATATGCATACGGTTCTTTCTCGGAATGTTTCCTCTGTTGTATTAGGAAGGTTTTCTCACGCTCGCCACATTCACAGGATTTCTCCCGTGTGTGTGTAGTGAGATCACGGTTTTTATACAGAGTTTTCCATCCTCCCGTAGCAACGAGAGCGGACTTCTCACAGGCTTTCCGGGATTCATCGTGCTGCCCGCAGGCCTGTCCCACAGGAGCCCTCTCATGTGTCAGACCTCCTTTCAATAATTTTGCCTCCTTGGTGAAGGCTTTCCATGGTCCACTGGACTGAAAATCCTGCTGCCCAGCTGGAATCTTGGCATGCTGACCAAAATGCTCAGCACATCTCAGGGATTTCCCAGTTATGTGACACCGATTCAGCTTCTCTCGAGTACCCATCTCCGCAGGCTCGTTAGGGAGATGCGCCACTGCTGAATAGTTTCCAGGATTTATAATCAAATCTGAAGTAGGGCTTGAGCTCACATCAAAATTCGACTCAAGGACTTTGAGCTCAAATCCTAATTCAACTCTCTCCTCGGCTGATGTCTTGTTGGTGGCAAAAACAACCTGCCATAAACGTCTGCCTTCACTCTTGTGGCTGGACTGAACTATGTCATCCACTTCCTGGACATCTAAAATGACAAAAAATAATGGTATGTCAATCACATCTACACATTTCTTATAAAATGGTCATGTACAGCTAAAGGGAGTTTTTCCTAGCTTAAAAACATGAGGTTTCATAACAGTCATAATGATTACTGGGTATAAGTATATAGTTTTTCTTCCTGTGGACTTTATATAATAAATTACATTGACAGATTTTAGAATCTTAAAATGTTTTTGCTTCTTTTTACTTCATGAAGAACCATTTTGTTAAAGTATTCAGCCACTACTGCTGATACCCGTCTCATTACTCTGCTTTGAAGGCGGCAAGAATATCCAGACCAGGGCCGGTGAGATGGCTCAGCGGCGTAAGCGCCTGCCTTGCAAGCGTGAGGGCCCGAGTTCGACTCCCGGATCCCACATACGAAAAAGGGGCTGGTGATATCGCTCAGTGGCACGGGTGCCTGTTGGCGCGCGAGGTCCTGAGGTCGTCCCCCTGGTACCCACAAAAAAAAAAAAAAAAAAAAAAAAGAATATCCAGACCAGCTAGTTGTAGCATATTACTGAGGTCCAACTTGCCTGGCACCTAAGCAGGCACATGGCAAATGAACGGGGTTTTGCATCTATTTGTTCCATCTTCATTCTTCCCTGGGGAATGACTGTAGCCACTTGGGAGTTTTTAAAATACAAATTCTCGGGCCGTGGATACAGCTCAGTGGGACAGCGTCTGCCTGGCAAGCGCAACGTCCTGAGTTCGATTACCAGTTCCAAAAAAAAAAAAAATACAAATTCTCTTCTTTCCACTATAGGCAAAGACAGTGTCTTCCAAATTCCTCATTTGACCTACTTCTGCTTCTCAGAACCACAACAAGTACAGGAAGCTTATCCATCACTATGGACAAACTCTATAGAGCACAACATCTGAGAAGTGTTTTTCCAGCATCTTCTGAGATCAACAACCCTGACGCTCCACCTGAATCCCTGTTATGTTCACCTGTGCTTGTTCATTCACTGTCTCGGAAGGATGCTGTCTCCGGCTTCAGAGCAGTGGAGTCCTCTGTACATTTCGCATCCTCATGGTCAATGCGAACTCCACTCCCAACCAGAAATCTGAACGCCTCCACACAGAACCTTCACATCGTGTGTCCTTGGGACTAAGACCCTGACAGCGTATTGCGAAGTGAAGACCACCCTTGTCATGCTCCTATGCTGGATCCTCCTGCTCACTGTCACGATTTCTGACGGCATGATTCACAAATACGAGCATACAATTTCTGGTACTTAAAACCTGCTCTGGGCTAGTAGGTAAGTTGGTAGAGTGCTCACCTACATGTGTGAGGCCCCACAATCTCTAAGACCACCGCAAAAACAAAACAAAGAGAAAGCTCCTTATAAGGGCCACTTGCAGCTACTCAGCAGGCTGAGGCAGGAGGATCACAAATTTAAGGCAACCCTGAGCAACTTAGTGAGACCCTGTTGCAAAATACAAAATAAAAAGCACTAGGGATGCAGGCTAGAGTGACACTGGGTTCAACCTGGGTTGGGGGGGCTGTTGTGCTGAAGTATAAATGCATTTATTAGTAACTGTCTGATATCAGCAAAAAGAGTCTATGATAATGGAGGGTAAGATGCAATGAGCATACAGAGGAAGCAAAGACAAATGTCTAAAAGGAGGATGGTAGGGATTAGGTTTGGGGTACATTTAAGAAAATATTCAGTAAAACAAGGTGGGCATATTGCATCAGTGCCCTCCATGACTGATGCATGCAGACCAGGCATCCTGAGGTCTGGGCCTTGAGGGAAACAATTAGTGTCCACCATCTAACACAGCCAACATCTGCTCAGCTCCTGTCTTGCCAGTCTCCCTGCCCGGTATGCACTGACTGACCTGGAGGACTCCGACTTGAGGGTTCTTCTCCCATCCATGGCGCTGCTCCTTGCTCCAGCTTAAAGATCACCTTAGGTTTGGTGATGCAATGTCCTGTTAATGGGAAATAATGTATTTAAGAAATTGCTATATCAGGTTCTGCGCAGAATGAAGAGCCCAGCTTCAAGAACTGTGTAATGAACCTTTCATTAGAGAGGGGGAACAATCCCATTCGTCATGGACTAGAAGCTTATACTGCTATGGCTTTTATCTAGATGTCCCCCCAGTGCTGCATGGGCTCATAGGTAGGCCTTTGGGGAAGTCACTGGATCATAGGTGTGTGATACTGGGTCATGGGTGTGTGATACTGGGTCATGGGTGTGTGATACTGGGTCATGGGTGTGTGATACTGGGTCATGGGTGTGTGATGCTGGGTCATGGGTGTGTGATGCTGGGTCACGGGTGTGTGATACTGGGTCACGGGTGTGTGATACTGGGTCACGGGTGTGTGATACTGGGTCACGGGTGTGTGATACTGGGTCACGGGTGTGTGATACTGGATCACGGGTGTGTGATACTGGGCCATGGGTGTGTGATACTGGGTCATGGGTGTGTGATACTGGATCATGGGTGTGTGATACTGGGTCATGGGTGTGTGATACTGGATCATGGGTGTGTGATACTGGGTCATGGGTGTGTGATACTGGGTCATGGGTGTGTGATACTGGGTCATGGGTGTGTGATACTGGGTCATGGGTGTGTGATACTGGGTCATGGGTGTGTGATACTGGGTCATGGGTGTGTGATACTGGATCATGGGTGTGTGATACTGGGTCATGGGTGTGTGATACTGGGTCATGGGTGTGTGATACTGGGTCATGGGTGTGTGATACTGGGTCATGGGTGTGTGATACTGGGTCATGGGTGTGTGATACTGGGTCATGGGTGTGTGATACTGGGTCATGGGTGTGTGATACTGGGTCATGGGTGTGTGATACTGGGTCATGGGTGTGTGATACTGGGTCACGGGTGTGTGATACTGGGTCACGGGTGTGTGATACTGGATCACGGGTGTGTGATACTGGGTCACGGGTGTGTGATACTGGATCACGGGTGTGTGATACTGGGTCATGGGTGTGTGATACTGGGTCATGGGTGTGTGATGCTGGGTCATGGGTGTGTGATACTGGATCACGGGTGTGTGATACTGGATCACGGGTGTGTGATACTGGGTCACGGGTGTGTGATACTGGGTCACGGGTGTGTGATACTGGATCACGGGTGTGTGATACTGGGTCACGGGTGTGTGATACTGGATCATGGGTGTGTGATACTGGGTCACGGGTGTGTGATACTGGGTCACGGGTGTGTGATACTGGGTCACGGGTGTGTGATACTGGGTCACGGGTGTGTGATACTGGGTCACGGGTGTGTGATACTGGATCACGGGTGTGTGATACTGGGTCACGGGTGTGTGATACTGGGTCACGGGTGTGTGATACTGGGTCACGGGTGTGTGATACTGGGTCACGGGTGTGTGATACTGGGCCACGGGTGTGTGATACTGGATCACGGGTGTGTGATACTGGGTCACGGGTGTGTGATACTGGGTCATGGGTGTGTGATACTGGGTCATGGGTGTGTGATACTGGGTCATGGGTGTGTGATACTGCGTCATGGGTGTGTGATACTGGATCATGGGTGTGTGATACTGGATCATGGGTGTGTGATACTGGGTCATGGGTGTGTGATACTGGATCATGGGTGTGTGATACTGGGTCATGGGTGTGTGATACTGGGTCATGGGTGTGTGATACTGGGTCATGGGTGTGTGATACTGGATCATGGGTGTGTGATACTGGGTCATGGGTGTGTGATACTGGGTCATGGGTGTGTGATACTGGATCATGGGTGTGTGATACTGGATCATGGGTGTGTGATACTGGATCATGGGTGTGTGATACTGGGTCATGGGTGTGTGATACTGGATCATGGGTGTGTGATACTGGGTCACGGGTGTGTGATACTGGGTCACGGGTGTGTGATACTGGGTCACGGGTGTGTGATACTGGGTCACGGGTGTGTGATACTGGGTCACGGGTGTGTGATACTGGATCACGGGTGTGTGATACTGGGTCACGGGTGTGTGATACTGGGTCACGGGTGTGTGATACTGGGTCACGGGTGTGTGATACTGGGTCACGGGTGTGTGATACTGGGTCACGGGTGTGTGATACTGGGTCACGGGTGTGTGATACTGGGTCACGGGTGTGTGATACTGGATCACGGGTGTGTGATACTGGGTCACGGGTGTGTGATACTGGATCATGGGTGTGTGATACTGGGTCATGGGTGTGTGATACTGGGTCATGGGTGTGTGATGCTGGGTCATGGGTGTGTGATGCTGGGTCATGGGTGTGTGATACTGGATCATGGGTGTGTGATACTGGATCATGGGTGTGTGATACTGGGTCATGGGTGTGTGATACTGGATCATGGGTGTGTGATACTGGATCATGGGTGTGTGATACTGGATCATGGGTGTGTGATACTGGATCATGGGTGTGTGATACTGGGTCATGGGTGTGTGATACTGGATCATGGGTGTGTGATACTGGGTCATGGGTGTGATACTGGGTCATGGGTGTGTGATACTGGGTCATGGGTGTGTGATACTGGATCATGGGTGTGTGATACTGGATCATGGGTGTGTGATACTGGATCATGGGTGTGTGATACTGGGTCATGGGTGTGTGATACTGGGTCATGGGTGTGTGATACTGGATCATGGGTGTGTGATACTGGATCATGGGTGTGTGATACTGGGTCATGGGTGTGTGATACTGGGTCACGGGTGTGTGATACTGGGTCACGGGTGTGTGATACTGGGTCACGGGTGTGTGATACTGGGTCACGGGTGTGTGATACTGGGTCACGGGTGTGTGATACTGGGTCACGGGTGTGTGATACTGGGTCATGGGTGTGTGATACTGGGTCATGGGTGTGTGATACTGGATCATGGGTGTGTGATACTGGATCATGGGTGTGTGATACTGGGTCATGGGTGTGTGATACTGGATCATGGGTGTGTGATACTGGGTCATGGGTGTGTGATACTGGATCATGGGTGTGTGATACTGGATCATGGGTGTGTGATACTGGGTCATGGGTGTGATACTGGGTCATGGGTGTGTGATACTGGATCATGGGTGTGTGATACTGGATCATGGGTGTGTGATACTGGGTCATGGGTGTGTGATACTGGGTCATGGGTGTGTGATACTGGGTCATGGGTGTGTGATACTGGGTCATGGGTGTGTGATACTGGATTAGTCCAGTTATGAGTTTATAGCTGGGTATGATGCTGGGAGGTGAAGCCTGGTGTGACAGGTGGGTCACTGTGGACCTGGCCTGGATCATTCCTTCCTCCTTCCTTGAAGGCATGTTACTTCCCACCAACCACACCTTGAGCTTTCTCCTCTGCCACGCCCCTCTGCCATGCCGCCCTGCCTTGGAGCCAGCCAACTGTGGACTCAAGCCTCTACAAACTGTAAGCCAAATAAACCTTTCCTCCTTTAACTTGTGGGTGTTGGGTATTGTGCCTCAGTGATGAGAAAGTAACTAAGACATACATCTAAAGCATTAAACCTTACTACTGCTTCTGAAATAAATAGACACTTCTCAGATGAAGAAGTAGAAACGGCAAATAAATATATGAAAAAAATGTTCAATATCATTGGTCATTCAAGAAATGCAAATTAAAAATGCTGAGATTCCATCTCACTCCAGAAAGAATGGCTATTATCAAGAAATCATCCAATAACAAATGCTGGAGGGGCTATGGGAGAAAGGAACCCTTCTCCACTGTTGGTGCGAGTATAGACTGGTGCAACTACTGTGGAAGTCAGTGTGAAGATTCCTCAAAAAACTAGGACTAGGGCCGGTGAGATGGCTCAGCGGCATAAGCGCCTGCCTTGCAGGCACAAGGGCCTGAGTTCGACTCCCGGATCCCACATACGAAAAAAGGGGCCGGTGATATCGCTCAGCGGCACGGGTGCCTGTTGGTGCACGAGGTCCTGAGGTTGACCCCCCGGTACCCATAAAAAAAAAAAAAAAAAAAAAAAAAAAAAAACTAGGACTAGAGGTCCTATTGGACCCAGCTATTCCCACTTTTGGTATCTTCCTGAAAGAATAGCAACAGGCCAGGCATAGTGGGGCACACCTGTAATCCCAGCACTCGGGAGTCTGAGGCAGAAGATAGCCCCGAGTTTGAGGACAGCCTGGGCCACATAGAGTTCAAGACCAGCCTGAACTACATAGCAAGACCCTGTCTCAAAGAAAAAAAAAAAAAAAAAAAAAAAAAGAGAGAATAGCATCATACCACGTGACATATGCACACCCATGTTTATAGCAGCACAGTTTGTAATAGCTGAATCTTAGAAACAGCCCAAATGCCCATCAACTGATGAATGGATAAAGAAGATGTGGTTTTTTTTTTTTTTTTAATACAATAAAGTACTACTCTGCCTTAAAGGATAAGCTTTAGACATTTCTAGCTAAATGGATGCACCTTGAGACCATACTCTTAAGTGAAATAAATTGGGCACACATGTAAATACCATGTTGTTTCTCTGGTGTGAGAAACTGAAAGTGTCAATAAGGACCAAAATGGCTGATAGATATTGTGAAATAGGAAGAAATTGTTCAAGTGGGAAAGGGAACTAGGGAGTGGGGAGAAGGAAAGGAAGGGAAGGAAAAGAAAAAAATGAGAAAAAAAGGAAAAAATGCAAACAAAACTTTGTAAATAAAGAGGGGAAACAGGGTTGCAGGGAGGAGAGTGGAATGGGAAAAAAAGTTATATCATGTACAGGTACAAATTCCCTATGATGAATGTGATCAATATGTATACCTAAATGTACCATTAAACTTAATTAAAAAAAAAGAACTGGCATAGACAAAATAAAGAAAAAAAAAAAAAAAAAAAAAAACCGTACTAGTACTCACATATGTACTAAAGAGGAGCTCGCTCCAGACCGTGACAGGGATTTCACTCACCCGACACCACCAGGCTGTTGTAGGCCTCCAGCATCACGTCCCTGTACAGGGTCCTCTGAGCATCGTCCAGGACCTGCCACTCCTCCCGTGTGAAGCTCACAAAAACATCATCAAAGGACACCAACACCTGTAATATAACATTTCTCACTCCTCAGCCCTGCTCACAACAACAGGAATCCCAAAGTCTGGCTTTCGAGTGAGTAGGAGGAGCTGTTTATAATACACAGCTTGCTTTGCCTGGGGGGAAAAAGGTCACAAAACTAGCCTGCTTTGGCAATATTTATTTTCTACTAAATATAGTTTTACAGAGTTTACCTTACAAATCTAAAGCCACCATTATTGCTAGGAATTAAAATGTAAATAAAATTGTGATTCTCCAAGGAGCGTATGATCTGCGATGAAGAAAAAGTAAGTATGAATACATGCCCACACTAATAATGTAGACAAAATGTCAGTGTAAATGAAGCAAGGAAGGAGAAAATATAGTTCTGTTTGCTGGGCATGGTGGTACATGGCTGTAATTCCAGCACTCGGGAGGCCGAGGCAGCAGGATCACAATGAGTTCAAGGCCAGCCTGGACTGCACAGTGAGACCCTATCTCAAAAAACTAAAAAAAAATATGTAGTTCAGTTTTATACTATGAGGTTGCACTTCACTGAAAACCCAAAGATGCTCAGCTCTTCCCTCTGTGACCCAGCATCACTCTGGTCACCAGCACAGCATGAACACAGCCACATCAACGGGACACCCACGGTGTTGTGTCTGGTGAATGAACCTGGTCTGTGATGGGAGACAACGCAATCCTGAAGGAACTCATCCCGTGGCGATTCTGCACTTACTATCTGAATACATTCCCACAGCAAACAAGTTCAGACATCTGCTGGTTTTAATTACATTTAAGTTGAAACCATGCACACGGCCTCCCACGATTTCCTTCCTACATGCCACAGGACTCCCCGGGTTTACTCCAGGTGAGCACTGCCACTCCCCAAATGGCAGGGTGTAAATAATAAGGTCCTGGAAGAACAGACGGGTTAACCGAGCAGCTCTGCATTTCAACAGTCGGCTCCTAGAAGGGAAACTGGAAAGGTTTATGGGAGCATCAGAGGGGAAGGGACCAGAGTGAGACATGCTGACCTCCATCAGGACACAGAGAAGTAAAACCACACAAGAGGAAAGTAATTCCACAGCAGACATTGAGAAGGAAAAGCAAGAACAGAATCTGCTGCTGACTTGCTGAGGAGAGGGTAAAAAGGGACATTTTCCTTCCAGGCTGCCTGCATGACTGCTGCTACTTACATGCTGGGATCATAAAGTGGAGTTTGGAAACCGGAAGAAGACTATGATGGCCAAGTGACACAGACTTGAAGATCACACCATTTTTGGACAAAGTTGGGGTAATTTTCTCCTTCCCAATGTGAAATACATTTCATTTCATTTTCTTATGTTACTGTACTGGGTGATGTGTCCACTTCGGTATGATGTTCTAAACGGGTCGTGGAAAGCTGTGTCCTTCCTCGCGTCTGTTCTTACTGGGAATCTTTACTGCCTGTTCAGTGTGATGTTCCGGTTCGCCCGTGTGGCAGGTGCAGGAGGTGGAGTTAGTGCTGCACTGCACCCTCCCCCCACAGTGTTGTCAGCTCTGCAGTCTGCTAGTGAGCCCAGCCCAATCTCATTATGAACAGTATTGCTAAGGATTACGTAAAAGTTAGAAGTTTACCATCTGTGGGGCCAACATCCTAGCTGTCCAGGGCTACATGTAGCTCAAGTCTGCAGGTTGGACGTAGGTGTACAACATATGGGCCATTGGGGGACATTCCATATCCAAACCAAAGCAAATTGTAGTAGGTTCTTTACTTGCGGAGGGATAGCAGGATGGTATTTTTATTTTTTAAAAACTAAAAAAATTATTAATACATGTTTATACTACATAATGATTATATTCATCATGGGGAAATGGTACATGTACATAGCACAATTTAACCAACTCTTCTATGGTATTTTTATTTTTTTTTTTTTTTATTTTTTTTTTTTTTGTGGGTACCGGGGGGACGACCTCAGGACCTCGCGCACCAACAGGCACCCGTGCCGCTGAGCGATATCACCGGCCCCTTTTTCGTATGTGGGTTCCGGGAGTCGAACTCGGGCCTTCGCGCTTGCAAGGCAGGCGCTTAAGCCGCTGAGCCGTCTCACCGGCCCCCTTCTATGGTATTTTTAAAAGTACATTTTCAACTGCGCATGGTGGTGCACGCGTGTAATCCCAGCACTTGGGAGGCTGAGGCAGGAGGATTGCCGTGAATTCGAGGCCAGCCTGGGCTATATAGTGAGACCCAATCTCAAAAAAACCGAAAAACAGAGGACATTTTCAGTATCCTTGTGGACCTTAAGAATTTTTCTCCATTGAATTAAAAATGTGTTAGTAGAGTTCTTAGTGGTGAACATTCCTTCAACTGTGGCATAAACTCAGAAATTTTCTTGGTCTTCATACTTTACTTCTTGTTCTCTTATCAGTAAATATTAATTTCCCTAGATTCTTTTTACTTTTCTCCTTCAGTCTCTTAGGTTCTTTTCAAGCCATTTCATTCATTCTAATGATATCAGGCAGCACCAAATTCTGTATAAATCTAACAAAATATGTACAAGATCTTTATCAGGAAAACTACAAACTCTAATGATCAAAATCAAAGAATTAGTAAGTAGAGATACACTGCATGTTAACAGATTTGATGTAGAGACAGCCGAAACACTGCTGTGCCCTGAAGCACACCAGACACTGCGAAGCAGCTGACCCATGTGGGTGCTGATTCCTGACCTACAAAGTTGAGACTCGTAATGAGGATTCCTGTGCAAGCCAGGAAATTATGTGGTACTTTGAAGAGGAGGAGATCACTGCAACGTCTTAACAGTCATTAGACACCACACAAAGTACCTTAATTTCAAACATTGAGTATGTAGATTTCAGCTAACACTTAGGCTCAAAATAAATGTGGAACCACGCCTGGCTGTGGAATTGTGAATTTAAGATGTCCAGTGCCTGAGGTTGTCATTTTTCATTCTTACTCCAATATAAACTACAGGGACAGTGCAAAAACAATGCTGTGACCACTCATCCATTTTTCCTTATCCATTGTAAAACAGGGAATATACCGGAGGAATCAGGTGCACTATTTTTAAAAAGTTTGAGAATGCGACAGATCCTTCTGAACTACAATCATACAACTGTGTATGATTAATAAGAACTACAGGTGGAAGCCTGGAATGCTGGCAAAACTGGCGTAGTCCCAGCCACATGAGGGTGACACTGAAGGATCAGAAGTTCAAGGCCAACCTGGGCCTTGAACTCAGCAAGACCCTGTCTCAAAATATTTTTCATAAGGCCTTTGGATAACTGAGCGTGGTAGCACCTACCTGTAGTCCCAGCACTCAGGGAGGCTGAAGCACAAGGATCACAAGTTCAAGCCCAGCCCAGGCAACTTGGAACCTACTTAGTGAGACTCAGGCTCAAAATAAGAAAACTTTTTGAAAAGGCTGGGGATGTAGCTCAGTGTGACGACCCTGGGTTCATTGCTCAGTATAGGGAAAAAAATAAAAGCTACAGACAGAATCACTGACATATGTATTAGCCTATGTATAAATTTTGAAAATATTTGCTTCTTGTTTTTATACTCTCCCTATCTCTTTATTGACCTTCATTCAAATGTATCCCCCTAACTCCTGAATGCTTTTTCCAACTAGCTCCTGAGGATGTCACATGCTGTATCAGCACCATTCCCAAGGGATGGAACCTCATCACTGAGCAAACATGCCCTTCAGGTTCTGCAAGAAATGACATTTCCAAAGTAATTTCATTGGTCCACAAGCATGATCAGCTCGTTCCCTTAGACTGGCACTGTAAAACAATAAAATAAAATGAAAAATATGTTGAGTGGTGCAGAAGTTGACACCAGATGAGATTAGACATGAGGGAGAAGGAGTCCAGGAAAAATTATATTTTTCAGGATTGGGCCACTGGCAAGGTCTGATACTGTATTTAACAGAAGAGAGAAAGGTGCACTTCTCCTTTTGTATTTGTTGAGGCTGAAATGTCTTTTGGAAAGATACATAGATGGTCCAACAGGGGGTTAAATCCCTGGGACTTGAAGTTCTGGTCTGAGGGTAGGGAATAAGTCCAAGCTGGAGAGAAGAGGAGTGCGAACCCCAGAGAGCTAAATCTACCGAGGAGAAATGCAGAGTGCAAAGAATGGGATCCAGGATGTGCAGAACTTGGAGAAGCTATGTGAACGAGCAGAAAAACACAAAAGAATTTAAGGAAGCAAAGAAAACATCACAAGAAAGGCTTCACAGTAACTAACGAAGAATTCCCAGGAATAGAACATGGAGAACAGTTGCAAATTATTAATGAACTTATGAAACTGAACTAAGACAACACTGAGTGGATTAAAGTGCAAATGAGCAGTGGGACATTTGCCAGGACACAGCACTCTGACCAGTCTGCTGCACGCGCTGCATGTGAACACGGCCTGGGGCACAGGGACACAGTCACTGAACGACCCATGGTCAGCTCAATCCTCCAGACATCCGAGCTTTCATCCATGAATCAATTACCATCTTGCAAAAGCTGCCTGGCAAAGCAGTATTTCAGCAACTCCACAATGACCTGATTAAGAGTTTTCCTTTGGCACAGGTAACTATTTACACTGAGGAATGCTAGAAGTGTTTATTCCCAAGATGGTGGTGAAAAACGTTCTACTATATCCTCTATGTGACCACTGAAAACAATTTTTTAGCTCTTGATGCAACAATTACACGCCATGACAAGTCACCATGCTCTCTTCTCGGGTTCCATCCGAATCATGTGCCAAATATGTCTGTCGTTTACCAAAGCATCAGAAAGTCCACAGGCAAATCTGTACACTCACCACCCACATCTCTCAAGTATTTATCTCATACCAACTCTGTCTTATTTATGTCCAGTTTCCTAGAGCTGAGTTTTACACATTTCTACAGTTCCATTTTAATTCATGGATACCATAAAGCTGTTAAAATACAACAGAAAATAAGGTTAGGAAAAAACAAGCAACTCACCGGAGATTTCTTCATTTTCTATTCCTCTTTGAAACATACAGAGGACTCTGGATGGATAGCTGAGAGAAGACAAATGTGGGAAAGTCATGAGAACAGGCAGGTGAGGTCCCAGATTATCCTCCTCAAAACACTCCACATAGTAGCCGAAAAAGACAAAAAAAAACCAAAAACCCTCTGTAAAAGTATAGTCTTTTACACAAGAAAGAGCAACAAAAGCCAGGCATGGTGGCACATGTCTCACTCCTACCTAATGGAGAGATTGAAGCAGGAAGATCACAAGTTCAAGTTCAAGGCCAGGCTGGGCTATACAGAGAGTTCACGGACACCCCGTGCTCAAACAGGAAAATGATGTATTTAATGTACACCTTTGTGGTGCCCCATTCCAGTATTGGTTCCCTCAAAGGCACCTCTATGTACCCACACCCTCTAACAGCCCCCAAGGATGAGACCCTGGGCTTTGCCATTGACTTGATTTGGCCAAGAGGACATCACTAAACCTGATGCAAACCTAAGCTTGGAAAGAATTGGCTCACTGGTACACAGTCAGATGGTGAGAAAGCCTGGGGCCACCGCACTCCAGACACAGGGGCCTCCCTAAGGGCGAGCACAAGCACTTGAGGGAGTGAAGTCATCTGGAACCAGCCAACCTCAGTCAAGGACGAGCTGACTGAAGGCTCATCTGTGACCCCAGGCATCACCAGCATAGGAATTTCCCAGTAACTCCAGTTCAAAATCAAATGAGATTATTATGTTTGTTTGAAAATTTGTTCTTTTGATTTGTTTTGTTTTTTCTTCTCTTTAAAATTAAAAAAAAAAAAAAAAAATCAAATGAGATGATTTCTTCTCTTAAGCCAGTACATTTTTATTTATGTGTTACACAGCCAATGCTGCTATGTTTAGTCCTGAGGGACTTAGAATTCAGTGTTTATATCAGAAGTGGGGGAAAAAACTTTCAAACAGGCCAAATACACAAAAACAACATTTAAAGTACTGAAAAGAACAATAAACATTAAGGATGGACTGCAGTGTAGCTACAGCTACATGGTTCAAAGCAATGTCCGAAAATGAAAATGGTAAGGATTTTACAACTTACCAAAAATCTGTTTCTTATATGTGAACTCTGTAAACTTTTTTTTACATTTTATTGTTTTGAAGCAGTCTAATTTTCCCTTTTCAAATAATGTAAAACAGGCTACTACTGTTTTCCTGAAAAATTTATAAGTTTTAAGAACAGATTACCTACAGTAAGTGGGAAATACATCTGCTACTAAGTCTTTCAGGTCGCATAATGCACAGCAAGTACTGTGGGTCGGAAGAACAGGTATGTCTGGGACAAGGTATTTTAAAGCAAAATTCTAGGCTGGGGATTGTAGCTCATTAGCTCAACATTTGCCTATCAGGTGTGATACTTAATGATTGAACCACTAAAAAAAAAAAAAAGCTAAACGGAACGGTGGCCAAATCTGAAAACAATGTTCCTGTTAAACTGACTCCTGTGTCACCCAAATGATCTCAAAAATAAGCAAACCCTTCTTTTCAATGTGCAAAATGGGTAACATCAGCCAAAAGGTCAAGCACCTGACACCAACATATCCCATGACCTTGGACAAGATATTTTTCATCTTACAACAAAGCAGAAATATTTTGGATAATCATTCCAATAACAACATAAAGGGATGGTCATAAGACATCAAGTTTTTTAATAGTTTAAGTTTAAGGAGCGAACACTCTAGAAGCAAGGGAAAGTGGAAGAAATGGTTATGTTCAGAGAGCACTGTAAAAGGTCTGCTGAGGGTCACAGCGTATCCTTCCACACCACGCCGCCCCTTCAAGACCCTTCCTTTAACATTCCCCTTGTAGAACTCTCTCACTCTGGAAGCTAGGTTTTGTGAAAAAATTCTGTGAACTCAAACAAGAACACTGCTTAGGCTACACAGTGCAGTAAACAGAAACGTCACTTGCCGAAGAGACACTAAGAAGCTCAAAGACACAACCGCCACATCCCAAGACTCCATCCACACACACCTCACAATCGTGACTCTGGGAAATTGGGGTCTTTCCTGAGGACTGTGTATTAGGGTTCTCTTCAGGAACAGAATCAACAGGAAGTAGGTGTATAACTGTGCAAGGGGGCTTACTGGGCAGGTGTCCAGGGTCAGAGTGGGGGCGTCTACAATGGCCGTCTCAGCGACCGAGAGCCAGAGGACCCAGTAGCTACTCGGTCCAAGGAGGAGGACTCCACAGAACGAGAGATCAAGGATGCAGCACCAGTCCAAAGTTGAAGGGCTGGACGCTCGCTGGAGAACTGCACGTGCGAGTCCGTGCAGCAAAACTCTAGAAACTGGAGACGCAGAGAGCCACACCAGATGACAGCACAAACGACTCCCCCGCGCAGCACTGGAGCGCCGCACAGCCCCGCGCGCGCCCCTCCACCCGGGCCACAAGCCTATTGGTCGGGGCCCCCACATCCGGGGCGCGTCCTTGACCGGTTTGCGGGCCCACGCGTCAAGCACAGGCACACCCAGAACTGTGCTTTACCAGTCTACTAGGTGTTTATGATCCGCTCAAGTTCGTGGTTGCGATTAAGGGTCGCAGACTGTTCTTTCGTCTCACAGACGAGTAAACTGATGTCACAGCGAGCCTGTTGGTAAGAAGCTCGCCGGGGGCAGAGCTGCCATGCGAATTCGGCGCGCGCCGCCCGTGCCACGTGGACCTCGCCCCTCGACCGACTCCCCCGCAGCTTCTGAAGCCACGCTCTGGACGCCTGGAGCACGAGCCGCCCCTGACTAAGCGGTCAGGAAAGCACAGCCGAGCCGCCCTCCCCAGCACGGGACTCGCGGCCCCGCGCTCACGTCGCTGCCCAGACCCCGCTCGGGTCGGCCCTCACCCGTGCACCGCAGGTCCTGCCGCCCACACCCTCCCGAGTTCCCGCTGCCGCCAAGGCCCGGATACTCCCGCGGCTCCTCAGGATCCAGGTTGGTCTCTCGCCCTCCCACCAGCCTTCAGAGCTTCAGAGAACCTGGGCCAATAGCGTAGTTGTGGGGCGGGGCAAGACCCGAACTTCCGGCAAGAAGATGGCGGTTGTTGGCCGAACTAAATGGGTGCAGGAAAACAGCGAAAAGCTGGTTCTGGTTCTTGTGACGTCATTAGTTATTAGACTACATTTCCCACAAATCCGTGAGCGGACCCGCAAGAACAAAAGTCCTGGTTGGCTTAATCGTCTCTCTTGTGGCGGGGAGTCCAGGATCTAATGGTTTGGGATTGGTCCCTAACCGCATGATATCGATGGGGAATGCTGTATGTGTTTGCAATCCGAAGGTCTTCCCATCTTGACCAAAGTGCTCTACGCTAAACCACATTTCCAAAGCCATTATTATTATTATTAATTATTTCTTTACTTATTGACAGAGTCTCGCTAAATTGCCCAGGATGGCCTCAGACTTCATATTCCTCCCACGGCCACTTGAATGGCTGGGATTACAGGCGTAGACCAGCACTTTTAAAAGTATTATGGTTATGAAACCCACCTCCATTGTGCACAGCTGCATTCTAGGACATGAAAAGTCAACTCTATTTTAAATTTGTTAACAAGAAGTCCATACGCTAACTTTCTTCAAACCCATTTAAGAGGCATTTGCTCTAGACGGAGGGTGGCGCTCGCCTATAATCATAGCTACTATTGGGGAGGCTGAGCAGGATCACAAATCAAAGCCAACCTGGGAAAATTAGTGAGCCTCTATCTGAAAATCAAAAATAAAAGGGGCTATGGATGAAGCTCAGTGCTAAGGTCCTGGGTTCCATTCCCAACTCCCCCAAAATAATAACAAAAATTAAAAGATAAAAAGCTCCAGATGGATCTCAATGGTCAAGCCCTTGCCAACATGAATCAGGCCCTGGGTTCAATCCCCAGTAAGACAGAAAAAGAAAATATTGGTTGTCATTCATTAATTTGTGGACATTTGGGTGGCTGTAATAACTGGAAACATTCCTGTCATGTAGGTACTGGAATAAAACAGCAGGGTCTTAGGGAGGTGCTGTCTTAGTTCTTTCTTATTATTGGGACAAAATAGCCAGTACCCACAAGTTAAAGGAGGAGTGGTTTATTTTAGCTCACAATTTGTAGAGGTTTCAGGCCATGGTTGGCTGGCTCCAAAGCAGATCGGAATGGCAGAGGAGAAAGAGCTCATGGCAAGGCAGGCAGGAAGCAACAGCCATCAAAGAAGGAAGAATATACATACATCCTACCAGACCACACACACAGTGACCCACCTCTTTCCACCAGGCTTCACCTCCTAACATCATACCCACCTATAAACTCATTAGTGCACTAATCCAATATCACACACCCATGACCCAGTCACCTTCCAGAAGCCTCACCTATGATCAAATGTAACCTGGGTGGGGAAGGGCATCTAGATATAAGCAATATAAGCCATAACAGGTGCACTCTAATCCCTGTGCCAAGTCACACCCCAGTGTCTCATGAGAGTACTCCATTGAATATAAACGCCACATTTTCCTTACCCATTCATCTATTGATGGACATATAGGCCACTTCCAAGATTTAGTTAGCTATTATGAGTTGAGCTGCTATAAACATGAGTATCCACAGATCACTGTAATATGATGGCTTTACCTCTTTTGGCAAGGTACCTAGAAAGGGACTAGCTGGGTAGAATTGATTTTCTATTTTTAGTTTTTTGAGGGATCTCCATACTGATTTCCATAGTAGTTATAGTGTACATTCCCACCAATGATGTAAAGATTCCCTTTCCCCAGCAGCATCGCCAGAATTTGTTATTATTTGATTTTTTTTTAATATGTGGGTATTGGGAGTCGAACTCAGGACCTCACGCTTGCCAGGCAGGCACTTATGCCACTGAGATATATCACCGGCCCTTGATTTCTTGATGATGGCCATTCTTTCTGGAGTGAGGTGGAATCTCAGTGTTGTTTTAATTTGCATTACAGAAATTAATTTTCAATCATTTAAGATTGTCAGTGGGTCATAAGTAATTCCCAAACCAGATGATTCTCTCAAAAACATGATAAACTAGGGAGTATATTGAAAAAATATTAATGAAAAATAGCGGAGTGCAGAGGATTTACAATTCTGTATAAAACCAGAAAGAGACATTTAAGAAAACTTCAGTGCCAAGTAAGAGAACCCTATTACATCAAACCCAGAGGTAATAGGTGATTTCCTAGTAAAAACACACATTAACAAAACAGACCCTGAAAGAAGGAAAATCCAGATAGACCAGTTAGCACAGAAAAGCTTGGAATGAAGCCAGAGGCTGAGGGTGCAGGTCTGCTCTCCCACCTACTGGGGAGCCTGAGGCAGGCAGAGCACAAGTTCAGGGCCAGCCTGGGAAACAGAGAACACGGCTCAAAATAAAGTAAGGAAAGGGCTCAGTGAGAGAGTAGCCTGACTTCAAGACCCATTACTGGGGAGAATGAAAGAAGGAAAATAACAAAAGGTTGGTTTGAGGGTTAGATGTCTCTTCATAGAACAAACCCAAGGACACACAGGTTCATGGCTCAGTGGTAACTTACCTTTAACAAATTCTAATCTTTAAACCAGGTGTGGTGGTGCATGTCTGTAATCCCAGCACTTGGGAGGCTGAGGTAGGAGGATCGCCATGAGTTGAAGGCCAGCCTGGGCTACATAGTGAGTTCAAAGCCAGCCTGAACTACGTAGTGAGACCCTGTGTCACACACACAAAACAAAAAATTCTAATTTTTAAAAATGGTCAAAGCCTAGAATAAAGGGGGTACCATTTTCCACTTATTGTATCATACAAAATTAAAACTTGATACAGTGAATGTATTTCATCTAATTCAGGATGTCAACGTTTGTAAAACAAGTTGTATAACATAACAAATACACTTCCAAAAGTGGGCATGACTCAGGAGGCTGAAGAAGGAGGATCTCAAGTTCAAGGCCAGCTTGCGCTACATACTGAGTTCAAAACTGGCCTGTACTGCACAGTGAAACTGGCTCAAAAAACAAAAAAGCCAGGCATGTTGCCCCATACCTGTAATCCTAGCACTCAACCAGGAAAGCTGAGACAAGAAGATCACTGCAAGTTTGAAGCCAGCCTGGGCTACATAATGAGTTCAAGGCCAGTCTGCACTACACAGCGAGGCCCTGTCTCAAAAAAAATCCTGTAAATACTGTTAACTGAACTTTCTCAAAAAAAAAAAAAAGAAAGAAAGAAAAAGAAAAATATTCATAATTTTACTTCTATTAAAGCCACGAAATAGTTAATAAACTCTGGCTTGGATAGAAATATAAACTATAAACTTACTGTTGCAAGTGCTAGTCTACTTTTCAATTTTTTTTTAAGCGTAGAAAAATTTACTGGGGAATAAGAATGGGAAATAAAAATGGAGAAGAACAGCTCCTGAGAGACAGGAGGGGTCGCAATTGGGTTGCCCTACTTTTCAGTTTTTAAATATTACTTTAACTATTTAAACACTATGAAAATGAGGTAAAGCATTTAAAGTGCACACCGCCCTTTCTCCTGGACTCCAGGGAGATTCCCGAGCGGCTCCTCCACAGGGTTCCCTGGGACCATCCCAGAGCCGTGTCTCCGCGTTTCTCTTTTCTGGGTACAGGAATTTCCCCAAGAAAATAAACCCCAATCTGTACAGGAAATACTCTGGCATGCTATGATGATGCGTACGCAAAGCCACGATGAAGGGATCCTTCACTGTTAAAATATTCGAGAAAGTAAAGCATGCAACAGACTTTCTCCAGCATTAAGGGTAGGGAGAGGAAGCTTCTCCGGGCCTTTCCCTCCCGCCACCCCCAGGTGTTACAAAGCAGGATGGGTCCTGGGAAGGAAGGAAGCGCTGGTCCTCAACCTCGACAAAGCCTGAAAGTCTGAGCAGCAGACTCATGCCCGGGCTGTGGGCATGAAGTTTGTGCGCCCTCTGCCGGGTCCGAGAGGCAGCGCAGGGTATTGAGCGCTTTATTGAGTTGGCTGCCAGCACCTTGCGCAGTTCCAGAATCCCTTAAACTCAGTGTATACGGTATACATCTACCTTTCCCCAAAAGCATCGTGAGCTCACAGGTGGGGCTTTCGGGAGGTGACTGGATCAGCAGTGTGTGATACTGGATTAGGGCACTGATGGGTTTATGGCTGGGTGTGATGTTAGCAGGTGAAGCCAGGTGGGAAGAGGTGGGTACTGGGGTATGGCCTAGAGGGTATATATGTATACCCTGCTTTTTTGTTGTTGTTGAGACAGGGTTTTGCTATGCAGTTCAGGCTGGCCTTGAACGCACTTTGTAGCCCAGGCTGGCCTCAAACTCACAGCAATCCTCCTGCCTCAGCCTCCCAAGTGCTGGGATTACAGGCATGCGCCATCACACCCGGCTCCCTCCTGCTGATGGCTGTTGCTTTCTGCCTGTGATGCCCCTCTGCCATGCTGCCCTACCTTGGAACCAGCCAACTAAGAACTGAAGCCTCTACAACCTGTGAGCTACAATAAACCCTTCCTCAAGTTGTGGGTGGCAGGTAGTGTGTCACAGCAAGGAGAATGCAACTAAGACATCAGCACACCCTGCACTAGGTGACTGAGTAGTCCAGCCGACGCATATCCGTGCAGTTGAATAGCTTCCAAGTAGAGCAAGGGGAATAGTGCCTGGACAAAGACATGGGTGAAGCATGAACGCATGCTGCTGAGTGCAAGAAGCCAGTGTGGGAGGACGGAGTGGAAGGAAAAGTAAAAAGAACTAAGATGTGTTATGTACATGTGCATGTTATGTCTTATGTTACATGTTACATGCAGGTAACAACCCTCCATGACAAATGTAATCATTATGTATTGCAAACGCATACTAATAAAAGCTGAAGTTTAAAAAAAAGGGCTAATACAGAGCAAGCGATGGATCCTGGAAAATTGAGAGACAGATGTAAATCTGTTGCCAGGACAGGGGGTGGGGGTAAGGAGTGACAGTGAATGGCATGGTTTCTCAAGGGCTGATGAAATGTTCTAACACTGCCTGTGAGGATAGTTGTACAATTTTATAACTGTACTAACACTTAAATGGGTGTTATATGGTATGTGACATAGTATTTTAATAAAGCAGATATATATATGCCAGCTGGCCTGAAGAGCCCGCACACTGGCCCTATTTCATGAGATTCTGGGAAGGGAGAAACCAGAGTTGGTAGACAGATCTGTGAGGCAGGTGGTTCACAGGGCCAGGAAGTGAGTTAAGCAGGGGAATGTGGTTGGTGTTGGAAGCATGCACAAATGGACCGGGTCCAGACTGTTTTCATTTTTATTATCACTCAAATGGGACCTTGTCATTTTGACAGAAACAAGGAACTCTGGGTAAAGTGCCGTGGAAAGAAGACTGCACGAGGTCCTCAGTGACCACAGGCAGGAGCTACCCTGCACACAGCTGGCAGCCTCCCAGGGAACCCCAAAGCACCTCAAGAACACAACTCTAGTTTCCTCCCCACAGAGTGCAGAGGGGCCAGAGAGCGTGAATGCCTGGGTTCCACAGCAGCAGAAGCCATGCCTCTTCCTGTGAGGCGATGCAGCCCTTCTGCTTTCATCTTTCCCATGTTTCTGTCCCCTGCCAGCTGCAGCTTCTCAAGCAGGTTATCACCCTAGATGTACTTATATACGACCTTTGACGGCACAGTCTGGAGGTGGAGTCGCACGGGACACTTGTAAAAGTGCGACAGCAGAGTCTCACTGTAGCCCACAAGGAAGTAGACCTTGTGTGCAGGCAGCTGCCTCAGGAGCAGGGCACAGATCTCCACCTGGTTGGCCCGGCGCTTCAGGACCACCTGGTCAGCCAGGCAGCCTGGGAAAGTGCCCATCATGAACTTTCGAAGGAATACATCCTCCACCGTTCGGTCCGCAGCGTGGTCCTCCCCATCCAGGTTACCTGAAGAGAAGCCACTGGAGAAGTCAGCCCTGTGCTCGGGGAACTGCAGAGACTCCAAAGCTCACAGCCAATAGTACTGGGCCCTCAGTTCCCTCCCTTGCCCCAGCCTCTTCCCTTTCTTTTACTCATGGAACAAGAAATAGAACATTTGCAAGTTCAAAGCACATTCTTTCATGCCAAGCAGGTGGCACAGGTCTGTAATCCCAGCTCCCCGACAGGCAGAGGCAGAAGGATCACAAGTTGGAAGCTAGCCTTGGCAACTTAGCAAGACCCTGTCTCAAAGTAAAACCTAAAACAGGCTGGGGATGTAGCTAAATGCGAGTGCACCTGAGTTTGATCCCCAATATCCAAAAAAAAGAAAAAAAAAAAACCATTCTTTTATTAATTTCCAATCCAACCCTGTGAAGCAAATATCACTGTCCTCCTTTCACAAAAGGGAAGACTGAGGCTTGAACCAGGGCACAAAATGGGTGACAGCTCCATATCCAGGCCCTTTCCCAGTCTTTCTTCACTGGCTCTGGAAGCACAGGTCACACTAGGAGCTACTTCTCTATTCATTCATTCATCCTCTCATTTTTGTGGTGTCAGGAATTGAATCCAAGAACACAGGTCTCTTCTGTTGTTTGAGGTACTGGGGACTGAACCCAGGGTTGGTGTATTCTATGCAAACACTCTTACCACTGAGCCACACCCCCAAACCTGTATTTTAGTAAGGTCTCTAGAGGCACCCACGCGTCCTAAGATGTGAGAACCCTTCTAGTGAACATAATACAGTTGGTTTTCATTGGTTCACTGTGGTTATGTCCTATCATGGAGCCAGGGAAGTCTGAACCACCGTTTCTGGGGGAATGCAGAGTTAGGTGTGCACAAGCCTTGTTACAATATTCTCATCAACAGATATACACAGCTAGCCCAGTCCTTGTGCCCTCCTGTTTAAAGACACTGTGTATAATGTTATATCATCAATTCGTTACTACTGAACCCTCAGCGAACGGTACCATAATTCGGGCCTGAACAGAGCTCGGAGCTCATGTAATATTTATGTCCTCCAGGAGGAACAGCCCAGCTTTCTAGTGCTTAGCAATTGTGGGGACCGGCTAAAGCTGGAAGTTCATCACATGTGCGGGGGTGAAGCAAGGCCAGCTGAAAAACAAAGAGCTGCTGAGGTGGGCTACCTAAACAAGCTGCTGCTCCAGCCTCCAGAACACCCAGCCCCAAGGCAATCCACCTAATGGATTGCTAGGCAAAGGGCTGTCACGTGACATTACATTAACTTGCTAAAGGAATAAACGCACTACTGTGGTTGAGCAGTTCCTTTCCTCCCATCAGGAGAGAGGGCTCCACCTGACCTCAGCTTTTTGTCTCTTAATTTCTCCATCCTCTTGCAGTCCTTTCCTCCCCACCCCAGCTTTGAGAGCTGCTTGGGATGCAGCAAGGAATGGGAGACAATGCTTCAGGGCCATTTTAAGTAGCAAAATCACAACAAAAAAACTTAAAAATCTGGCTCTAAACTGTGAAAAGGGCACAGTAGAAGAGCTTGTTCTACCTCAGGTGTTGCTCGGTCCATGTCTGTGTAGGACTTTGAAAGTGCCAAAATATACTGACTTTGAGGTCACAAATAATTTTTTTCTTTTGAGAAGGGTCTGGCTATGTAGTGCAGGCTGCCCTTGAACTCATGGCGATCCTCCTGCCTCAGCTTCCTGAGTGCTGGGATTACAGGCCTGCACCACCACACCCGGCTCAAAATATTTTTTTTTTTTTTTTTTGTGGGTACCGGGGGGTCGACCTCAGGACCTCGCGCACCAACAGGCGCCCGTGCGGCTGAGCGATATCACCGGCCCCTTTTTCGTATGTGGGTTCCGGGAGTCGAACTCTGGCCCTCGCGCTTGCCAGGGAGGCGCTTAAGCCGCCTGAGCCATCTCACCGGCCCTCAAAATACATTTTTTAAAGGGCTGGGAATGTAGCTCAGTGAGAAGGCCTTGGGTTCAATACTAGTACCACTGGCAAGATCAGGGGGAAAAAAATGCAGGGGCTGGGGATGTAGCTCAGTGATAGATCCCTTGCCTACCATCCATGAGGTCAGAACCACCAAAGAGGATTGGCTGTACCTACTTGTAGTGAAGACTTTGTGCTTCAGTGGAAAACTGCGTTATTTAGGACACACCTGGGTTTTATGGAGGCTTTACTTATTACTCCTGAGCTATTTTACATCTCTGTATATTACAGAAAACTTTAGCACTGTAAAATCTTGTCTTTAAACATGCAAGTAATTTCTGCTCGATGGAGCCTCAATTAGTCCCTGGTCCCCAAGGGAAATCAGTTTTGCATTCATCTGCAAATTCATTCCAACGTCCTGTCTTTGCTTTGTTACCACTTCTCTGAACTGCTTAACAGATTTCCGATCCCGGCCTCAATTCCACCTTCCTGCCGCCCGGAGTCCGCGGTTGAGCCCTCACCAGTGTGCAGCGACAGCCAGCCCTTCCGGTGGGCGATGTAGTGCGGGGCGTGCGCCTCCTCGTAGGTCACCGGCTTGTCCCCTTTGCTCACGCGCACTCGGGCAGCCCGGTTCTAGGAGCAAAGGCGCCGTCACCCCTCGGCCCCGGACCCGCCCGGCCCGGCCCACCCCGGGGCGGCGCTCACCTTGGCGCAGACGGCAGAAGTGTGTAAGGCGCGCCAGGGTCCAAGCAGTTCCCGGCTCGAGAACAGCACCTGCGGGGGACGGGGCGTCAGACGGAAGCCCGAAGCCCACCCCGACCCCCTCCTGGCCGCCGCGCCCCCCACTCACGCGCCGCCCCAGCACCCGGCTACACACGGACGCCATCTTCGCCCAAAACGCTCAACCAAACGGAGAGCCTCGGCGGGCTGGGCGGAACTTCTCGTGAAGGGCGGGGCCTCCATGGGAGGGGAGGGGCCTCTGTGAGGGAGGCGGGGCTTCGGAAGCACCCAGAGTGTGGGGGCGGGACCTCAGTGGGAGGGGCCCGGGAAAGGGAGGAAGCTTCGGGTGGTGGGGTCGGGGGCGGGGCGGGGCCCGGGCGGAAGGGGCGGGACCTCGGGTGGGGTCGTTGGTGTGAGGCGCGAGACGGCGGGCGGGGCGGGGTCTCCGGGGCGGGGCGGGGTCTCCGGGGCGGGGCGGGGTCTCCGGGGCGGGGCTTGGCGGGGCTTTGGTCGGCTGGGCCGGGTCCTGCCCCGCGCGGGTCCCTGAGGCTGTCAGACAGGCGGTGGTGGCTGCGAGCATCCGTTATCCATTAGCAGTAATCCGCCTCGGATAAGCCTCATTGGCTGCCGTCCTGGGCATCCGTTAGCAAACCCGGAAGTCCGATGAGCCGAAACGTGAGCTTTCCTCCTGCAGGAGCGCGTGCTGGGAGAGCGCTGCGTCCCGCTGAGGGACGCGGGGAGGAAAGGCGCCGCCCCTCGAAAGCCCGGGGAAGGGAGGCGTTTCCCCAGACCCTGGAAATCGGCTCCCGAGCTCCGCCTCCTAATACTCAAACGTCACAGGGGGAGCGCGCTCCTCAGCCGCTCCAGCGCCGCGGGGGAAGCCCGGGCTTTGGGACGCAAACGACGAAAACTGTTTTGGTTAAAACTTTACCAATTCTTCCCTATGAGTTAGAGACGGGGTGGTGGCCCTCGGAAGGGAAACTTTCAAGTACCAATGAAATTCATGAGGATATGGCAGAGCCAGGGATATTCAAGCCAGAGTGGTGGCAGTAACTGATATCCAGTAATTATGAATGTCATTGGGGAAAATAGCAACACTGGATACATGCAGGCTCTGGTGTCCAGGGCGCGCGCTTTCTCTCTCTTTTTTTCTTTAGCGTTACTGGGGATTGGACCCAGGGCCCATGGATGCTAGGCAAGGGTCTAGCACTGAGCTGCATCCCCAGCCCATTTTTATTTTGAGACAAGGTCTTACTAAATAACTAAATTGCCAAGACTGGGCTCAAACTTGCAATTCTCCTGCCTTGAGTGCTGGGATTACAGGTATACACCACCAAACCCGGGTACTTTTGTTCAGTTGAACCTATAAAATGGGCTTATTAATAACTAGGACTTCAGGCCTGCATGATGGTGTGTGCCTAAAATCCTAGCATTTGAGAGACTGAGACAAGAGGATCACCAGGAGTACAAGGCCTGCCTGGACTAAGTAGTGAGACCCTGTCTCAAAAACAAAAATATATATATATATAATATATAATTATATATTACTTCAGAGAGCTATTAGGATCAAGAGAGTATAATATTTAATAAATGATAGCTGCTCTTGGTTGCATTAGGTTGTTTTTTTTTTTTTTTTTTTTTTTTTTTTTTTGTATCAGGAATCAAACTCAGGACCTCACACTTGCCAGGAAGGCACTGCACCGCTGGGCTAAATCCCCAGCCCTACATCAGATTGAATCAGGTGACGTTACCAATGTTTGGCGGACAGGACCTGCAAGGCTCATGCCAATGGCACTTGCACTCTATTTTGTTCTCCTGGGGTGTGGGTGGTGATTTGATGATCACCAAGAAAGGGAAATGCAAGCAAAAGTGAGCGAAGCGTTGCCCATGGTCACGTGGGCAGAGGCAGAGAGCCGGCAAGACTGGAAGTGGCTTGGCATCAGCCTGGCCCATTTCCACAGCCACAGTTCCTCTGACCACTTGAATCTGGGTTGTCAAAAAGTCCTTAGTAAAAGGACAGGTCTTTCATCCCCACCTCACTGGTATTGTTTTATATTTAATTTTTTTTTTTTTTTCTGTGGGTACCGGGGGTCGACCTCAGGACCTCGCGCGCCAGCAGGCACCTGTGCTGCTGAGCGATATCACCGGCCCCTTTTTCGTATGTGGGATCCGGGAGTCGAACTCCGGCCCTCGCGCTTGCCGGGCAGGCGCTTACGCCGCTGAGCTATCTCACCGGCCCCCTATATTTAATTTTTCAAAGTGCACCTTCAACTGTTTTGAACATTAGCCAAGGGACACACGGGGGTGTAGTGATCTCCAGAATCCACAATTCCTTGTAAATGTGTGGTAAGAACTTTCAATTTGTCCTAAAGGATCCTTTTAAACTGACAATACTTGCTTTCATTTCTGTTTTTGTTTTTGAGATATGGTTGTGCTATGTAGCCCAGACCAGTCTTGAACTCACTGTGTAGACTAGGCTGGCCTGAATGCTCGATCCTCCTGTCTCAGCTTCCCAAGTGCTGGGATTACAGCACTGAATTCTCATAGAGTTCAAGGTTCTCATAGAGGTTTTTTTTTTTTTTTTTTTTTTGGTGGGTATTGGGGGGGTCAACCTCAGGACCTCGCGCACCAGCAGGCGCCCGTGCCGCTGAGCGATATCACCGGCCCCTTTTTCTTATGTGGGTTCCGGGAGTCGAACTCTGGCCTTCGCGCTTGCCGGGCAGGCGCTTAAGCCGCTGAGCCATCTCACCGGCCCTCTCATAGAGTTTAACAATTTGGTAAATTATACAAATCAGCTCCGATGTGGTGAGGAACATGGTATCTGGCTTTTGAACTTCCCAGATCCAAATCCCGGACTCAGCCTGGCTGAGAAATGTGGACAACGACTAAACCTCCGGAGCCCAGGTTCCCTCCTCTGTGAAAAAGGAGGACAAGAATGGTGGCTGTGGGCTGGGAGTATCACTCAGCGGCAGCGCGTACCCTTAGTATGTGTAAGCATTAGGTTTGCTCCCCAGCACCACCAAAAAGAATAAAAAACAAGATTGTGAAATCACATTGTAAAATGCCTGGCAGAGTGAGCAGTTAAGTGTTTTTCGGTTGTTTTTTTAAAAAAGTCCCATACCAGGCATGATGGTATGCACCTGTAATCCCAGATACTCGAAGGCTGAGGTAGGACAATCAAAAGTTTTGGACTAGCCTGGGCAATTTAGCAAGACTCTACCTCAAAAATGAAAAGTAAAAAAGGGCAGCAGATGTAATTCAGTGGTAGAGCGCTTGCCTAGCATGTGCAAGCCCCTGAGTTTAATCCCTAATACCCAATACTGAAGAAAAAAAAAAAAAAAAAGAAACAGAGAGAAGGAGAAAGTCTGATAGCTACACATTGTCTTAGGAAAGGGAGAGGGAAAAGAAGAAACAAACTGCTGGGTGTGGTGGCACACACCTGTAATCCCAGCACTCTGGGAGGCTGAGGCAAGGGGATCGCCACAAATTTGAGGCCAGCCTGAACTACATAGCAAGACCCTGTCTCAAACAAAATAACAACAACAAAAACAGATCCTTAGGTTGAGTCCTGAATTACACAAATGTGAAGCAGACAAAGGCATGGACCCCTATTGGGCCACAGTGTAGGTGGCAGTAGTACAACAGGGAATTAGGATGCTTTTGCTAAAAACATCGACCCTTCATTTGGGCCTACATGTGCCCAATGGGGAACTAAAAGCAGGGTACAGCTTGGCAACTTCGTTTTGTTTTTATTTAAAATTTATCACAATGGGGTTGGTGCAAAAAGAGGGGCTGGAGAGGGAGAACATACAGGAACCTGATGACATGGCCAGGGCCACGGCTCTGTTCTGGGGAAGAAAGGTGGAGAGAAAAGTGCAGGGCAGGAGCTGGACAGAGAGGGAAGCGGGAGACACTATGGCGCTCCCCACCCGGGAAGCAGCTCCTGTCCCTGATCCCCTCCTTTGCTCTGGCTCCCTAGGATTCCATCTCTTGTTCTGCCTCTAGCCCTAGCGGCTCCTTCTTTTGATCTCCTTGACTTCTCCCCTCCCAAGGGGTTCTCAAGCAGGATGATGTTTAGGTCCTGCCCTTAGGACAGTACGACCTCCACCTTCCCTGCTTCTGCCCCTTCACACATCTCACCCTCTCTGGGACAGAATCCTTGATGTCTCCCCTTTCCTGTCCTCACTCCCCCTGGGAAACAAAACAAAATAAAATAAAACATAAGCACCGGCTCCCCAGCGAAGGGCAGCAGACAGTAGGTGGGGAGGACAAGGACAGAAGGGAGGAGAGCAAGCTCCATGGAAGGAAAGGCTCACAAATTCCTGGTGTTAGGAAAAAGGAAAAGAAGAAACTGAGGTACGAGCTCAACAGGACAGGTGTATTTCAGAACAAGCCTGAGAGGGATCACTCTGGCATGAGAGACCACACCAGCTGCTCTCCTGCAGGCAATGGGGTCTTTTGTAGGGCCAGGGGGAGGGGGAGTTCGGTAAGAGGGGGTTGTGGCTCCCTGCCAAGAACAAGGCTTGAGGGAACACAAGAGGTAATGGTTGCCCAAGGACAAGGCTTGGGAAATCTCAGGGAGTAGTAGCTATTATCTTTTTGTTGTTTTTTGTTTTGCTTTTTGAGACAGGGTCTCACCACGTAGTCCAGGCTGGCCTTGAATTTAGGGCGATCCTCCTGCCTCAGCCTTCCAAGTGCTGGGATTACAGGCATGCATCACGATACCTGGCTGTGGCCACTATCAATAGCAGAGCTGAGAATGAGTTCTCAGGAGCCCCTGGGGCTAACCACGAGGGAGCGGTTTAGAGGAATCTGATCAGGATGGCCACACTCAGATTCCTTCGCCTGGGAGGCTACAGAGAGGAGAGGGGATTAGGGCAGAGGCTGCCCCTGTCCTCTGTCCAGGGGTCTTCAATACAGCTGAGGGGACAGGTGTGTATAGGGTCAGCTCTGATAGGGAGAAGAGAGGAGCAGAGAAACAAATTGTTGATGACTGTGGAATTCCCCTAAGAGTCCATTTCTTCCTCCTTTCCTTCTGTTGGTGGGGCCTAGTGAGGAGTTGGTGGGAGGAGAGAGGGGGCGAGGAGACTGTACCAAGGGTTTTCCTGCTCTGTTCCCTCTGCCCCCCAACCTGGAGCTCACCAGGTTGGAATGGAAGTGGTTGAGAGCTCAGTGGTCCCTGGGCTGGAAAGGGAGCCCAGAGCTGAGGGGATAGTGGGGGTGCCTCTGTTAGCACTGGACAAACCCCACCAGTACCTTTGCTGCAGAACCCACAGGCATGCTGAGGGCTTTGGCTGTGCACCTTCATGTGGGCAGAAATATAAGGTGAGCATCTTGCTGCACACATGACATGGTACCTTCTCCTGGTGCCCTATTTTTTTTTTTTATGTGGGTACAGGGAGTCGAACTCAGGACCTCGTGCTTGCCAGCAGGTGCTAGTGCCACTGAGTGATGTCACTGGCCCTTTTTTCCTTTATGTGGGTACCAGGAGTCGAACTCAGGACCTCGCGCTTGCCAGGCAGGTGCTTATGCCACTGAGCCATATCACCGGCCCCTGGTGCCCTACCTTTGTAGCAAAAGCCAAATCACATTTCTGCCGTCTGAAGGGCCACGCTACTCAGTGCACTTGTCTGATGCAACTGCTGAGGTGATCCGGCCTGGGGATGTATTGGAGTTAGGGGTGAGGGGGTGTGCCCCAAATCTGCCTGGCTTCCTACAACAGGACCACTGTGCCTGCTCCCAAAGCATCATGGTCCTATTTGGGCAGGAAATCCCTCTCCTCAAGCCAGCTGCCTCCTCCTCTGCCACAGATCCAGAGCTCCCCAGCCAGGCTGGCTCCAAGGTCTCGAGGACACCATGGCGGGCACCTTCATAGCATCTGATCCCTCGCCTGCCTGTGTGGATAGCTTCATATAGGGCCCGTTGCTCTCTGTCTTCTTCTCCAATCGGCCTTCATTTTACCCCTGTCTCCTTTATTACCTGGGCCAGACTACAGCTCCGCTTTGCAGGTAGGCATGTGAATTGCTTAAGGTGTGTCCCTGGTAACACAAGATTTATTAGCCCTAAATTTACCTAACCTATCTCACCACCTTTGAGACTGAAGACACCAAGAGAAGAGTAACGAAGGTATTTTCAAGATTTGCAGGGACATTTAATTGTCAGCATTTATAACATGCCAGTCCAGACCCCCTAGAGCAGTGCCTAGAAATGTGTAGGCATCGCCCCAAACCTGCAGTTGACGTAGTCATAGACAAGCATAAGGACAGAGGACAAAATCCTGGGCCTGTAATCTGTTACTCATTAAAAGCATGCATGATATGTGTTTACTTCTGAAGCAGTCAGGGATTTAAAAGTGGTTTTTGCTTTAAAAAAAAAAAAAAGGTGAGGACACTCTTCACTTGGGCCTACAGCTGCTTGACAGGTAACTAAAGCAGAACAAAGCTTGGCCTTCATTTTGTAAAACTCTGGGTCACATCCCTTCCTGGGTTTGCATAAGGCAGGTTAGTCCTTTAGGGACTGTCTCAAAGTTGGCACAACCAAGTTGATTAGCCCCAAATTTACCCAGCCTAGCTCACTCCCCTTCAAGCCTGAGGACACCAAGATAAGAGATTTACAAGGACAGAGCCAAGTGTGGTGGTGCACGGCTGTAATCCCAGCATTGAGTCTGAGGCAGGAGATTCACAAATTCAAGGCTACCCTGGACTACATTGCAGGACACTGTCTCAAGGGAAAAGGAAAAAAAATTTTAAAAGCTGGCCTGGGAGAGGTCCTGTGTGAGCAGGGCCCTCTTTGGCCCACCTGGGCTTTAGAGCTCAGCCTAGCCAAGAACATAGGGTTTACTTCCTGGAAGTCCTCAGAACCCAGCTGGAGGCAACACACTCCCAGTGGTTGTCTCGATGACTGACCCTAGTTCACAGTGAGCCTGTTTCTCACCTCTCTCCAGGCATTTCCTCCTAATAGCTGAGCAAGAGAAATGCCAGAGGCTGTCCACTCTGAGCGCTCAACCACTGAAGCCCCACCAGATGAGGCAGAGTGGTGGTTCACAGCACAGGCTGCGCTTCCTGTGAGCTCCCACCCTGTTCTCCTCCACTGGGGCTCAGGTGTGTGCATTAGGGCCAAGCTGCATTTACTTCAGCTCTGGGGCTGAAGGTGTCCATTCTCCGGAAGTCAAGGGTGAGGGCAGTAAGAAAGAACAGTGCCATACCCTGACCCAGGGCTCAATGTCAGGCTGCAAAGGGGCCAAATCTGGTCTTGGGGGATAGAATCTACCTCAAGAAAGGTGGGATAGTGTGAGGGGTGTGACTCAGTGGGGAAGCACTTTCCTAGCATGCACAACGCCCTAAATTTGATCCCTGGCACTGAAAAAAAAAAAAAAAAAAAAAAAATGGAGAAATGGGCCTCCTGTGAGCCAGCAACTGAGACTTCCTTCCCCAGGTTCTCAGAACTGGGCAATATCTGGTCATATAAACAAGCTTGGATTAGAAGACGACTGGAAGATGACTGGAGATGGGAAGGGGATCCCCAGAAGAAAGGGGAAGGGAAAGTATAAAGGATCAAGATGCAATATGTATATGTACCAATCAATACCCTACAATGAATATATTATGTGTCAAAAACATATACTAACATATTTTTTTAAATATTGTAAGACAAGCCAGGCATGGTAGCACATGCCTGTAATACCAGCACTAAGGAGGCTGAAACAGGAGGATTGCCACAAGTTCAAGGCCAGCCTGAGCTACATAGTGAGTTCAAAGCCAGCCTGAACTACACAGTGAGACCCTGTCTCAAAAAACCTAAATAAATAAATATGGTAAGACAGGAACCAAGAGAGGAACACAAAAAAGCCCTTGACCTTTTCGTGTGGTGTGAATAAGGGACTCTGGAGAAATGCCTCCCACAGCAAGCCAGGCAGGAGGAGGTGCTGAGGACACCTCAGGAAGCCATGGGTTCCAGGGTGTGGCTGTGTTGGGCTCAGGGTGGGAGACCATGCAGCGGGGTAGGAAAAGCAGGATTAAGGCCAGCTCGGCTCTCCTCTGCAGCCCTGACTCATCAATGCTCATAAAGCTGCACTCTGATATAATTTTGGTGGCCTCAGAAGAACTGAGATTAGGTTTATGGGCAGATAACTTTATTACTGAGTCTAAAAAAAAGGGAAAGCATTTTTCTTTCCTGGGCTGATTCACCATGAGTGAGGCTGGAGTGGCTCTGGGCCAGGTTTATATTAGTACAGACTGCCTAACACCAGCCCTGCTTGGCACTGCATGCCAGCAAATCTAAGATGTCAGTTAGAAGAGGCTGTTTTATATACTATTAAGGAAGAAAGATGCTTAATTTGAAGATATATTGGTTATGAGATGAATAGCAATTTAGCATTGGAGATGCGGTGCTAAGCACCTTGTCTTGTGCACAAGGCACCCTTTGCACCTCAGAGCGGGCGCTGCACTAGCGCCTTCCGCACCTAGGCAGGTGCGAGCGGGGTAACTAAGGGTCAGGGAAGCTGGGCAACCTTGCTCAAGGGCCACGTAACTAGGAGGAAGCAAAGCTGAGGCTCAGACCAGGCTGGGTGTCCCGTGTGCTGCAGCAAGCATGGCCCATCTTGAGACAGGTGGACACTGCTTGTTCCTTGTCTCACTCTCAGGACTGCTTCCTCCGGAATGGGACTTGCTGCCCATGCTTTCATTGGTCACAGGGTCACCGTGAGCAGCCTGCTGCTCTGCATGTGCTTTAAGTGGCTCTCTCATGGCTACACTTGGCTCTAAGGTGGGACCAACCTGCAGCCCCACGGCAAGCTCCGGGCCTCTCACACGCTAACGAAGTCTTCCGGTGAGATGCAGAAGAGGCTGCGGTTGTGCTGAACATCCTGAATTGGGCAAGGCACACTGGAGCTGTGTTTTGAGCTCCACGGATGTCAGGCAAATCCCGAGGGTTACGGAAGACTGAAGAACAGGCCTGACTTGAGGGTCTGAACGCAAGTCCCTTTCAAGCTTGAAACATCAGCCCCTCAAAAACGGCAAAGGGAGCATGCAAGTGACTTCCTGCATCTGAGTGTGGCAAAGGTCTCGCATTCAACCAAGCAGCTCCAGAATTCCTCCACCGTCATCCTGCCCAAGGCTGCCCCCAGCAACCTCTCTTGCATATCTAACTATGGTCTTTACACTGCCCTGTATTCAAGTTTAAATATTTTGGGTAAATGTCTAGAGGTCCTGGGGATGTAAGAGTAACTTTCCTGATTACTAAGCACTTACTACAATCTCTTTTAAATCCCACATCTCTTTGCAACTCTAATGAGAGCTGCACATTCTTTCCTCTCCCCAATGCACATTCCCAACACTCAAGAATTCAGACTGCACCTTATCCTTGGACAAGGGATAAGCTCAATGTAAAGATCTGATTCATAAGGAGCCGCTAGGGCTGTCTTCCCTGTCTCAGATTTTGAGAATAGCTTGAATCAATTTTTAAGGGAATTAGTTAATATTCAGCAATTCTAAGAAGTTTCCAGTGCCTGAACTTGGGACCCAGGAATGTGCTGAGTGAAATTCCTACAGTGCTGGAGAAGCCCTTGGGCTCCCCTGAAGCTTCTGTAGTTCTTGTGGGGGGAAGAAAAACCAGGCAATGTTTTGGTATTTCCAACTGAACCAGCATCTTATCACTTGTTATTTTTAATGGTCTAGGGAAAGATGAAAGTTTTGAGAGCCTGAGAATTAGAGAGCTGTTTGTTTCAGAAGCAAGTGTGACCGTTAAACTGGATTATCAACTTGAGACCCACCCATGGGATTAATAAAGCACACACTGGGTGAGTCTGGATGGGTCACCAGGGACATGGCTTTGGAGGGTGTTATCACTAGTTGGCACCTCGCCTCCTTTAAGTTGCAGGTGTAGGATATTTGGTTCCAGCAATGGAAAAACTAGTACAGAGAGCTGGTACTAGAGAAGTGGAGTTGCTCTGAGTTTACTTGAATACATAGTTCAACGCATTTGGAACTGGTTTGTGTGGAGCACTTGGAAAGGTCTGCAGAAAAAGGCTAGAGAAGCCCTAGACTGCTCTAAACTGAACTTAATGGACAATTCTCATTCTTGGGGAGAGCTCAGAAGTCCAGAATGCTTATAGGAATATGAACAATAAAGGCCAGGTACATGTTTCAAATAGGTACAGGGATTCTGTTGGGAACTGGAGTAGAGACCATGCATGTTACACTCTAGGAAAAAAAAATTCTCTACATTTCTCTACATTTCGTTCTGAGACTTTGCTAAAGGCTGAGCTTAAGAACACTGGACTGATCTAGTAAAGGAAATTTCAAGGCAGCCCAATGTTCAGGCTGTGGCATGGATACTGTTGGTTGCTTTTAGCCAGATTTACAGAGAGAATCAGGATCAAAAAGCAGAGCCAGGGCCGGTGAGATAGCTTAGCAGCATAAGCACCTGTCTGGCAAGCGCGAGGTCCTGAGTTCAACTCCCGATACCCACATAAAGAGAAAAAAGGGCCGGTGATATCGCTCAGTGGCACAAGCGCCTGCTGGCAAGCATGAGGTCCTGAGTTCAACTCCCGGTACCCACATTCAAAAAAAAAAAAAAAAGCAGAGCCAAAAAACTTGAAAAACTTTTAACTTTTGGTCTTAAAAAGAACCACTTGTAAAGTTGGGCCCAAAGGGGGTGTTGTTTCTGGAGGGATTAGTGCCATTAAAAAGATACACGAGGCTGGGCATGGTGGTGCATGCCTGTAATCCCAGCACTCAGGAGGCTGAGGCAGGAGGATCGCTGTGAATTCGAGGCCAGCCCGGGCTACAAAGTGAGTTCAAGGCCAGCCTGCACTGCAGTGAAATCCTGCCTCAAAAAGACCACACACACACACACACACACACACACACACACACACACACACACGACACACAAGTACTGTGAACTGGAACAAGAAGATACCTTGAGGGCATCTCAGGAATCAGCAAGACCCCACCTATGAAGGCTCAAAGGTGTAAAAGTGAGCCAGGCATGGTAGTGAATGCCTGTTATCCCAGCACTCTGGGAGGCTGAGGCAGGAAAATTAAAAGCCCAGCAAATTAAAGCCCAGCCTTGGCAACTTAGTAACTTAGCAAGACCCTATCTCAAAATGATAAATGAAAAAGGGTTGGGGATATAGCTCAGTTCAAAGGTCCTGGCTTCAATACACAGTACTGTAATCAATCAATAAAAGTGCAAAAGTGGGGCTGGTGAGATGGCTCAGTGGCATAAACGCCAGCCAAGCAAGCGCAAGGTCCTGAGTTCGACTCCCAGTGCCCACGTATGATAAAAGTGCCAGTGATATCGCTCAGCGGCACGGGCGCCTGCTGGCATGCAAGGTCCTAAGGTTGACCCCAGTACCCACAAAAAAAAAAAAAAAAAAAAGTGCAAAAGTGTAAATCTTTCATTTGCATTTGTAGGAGCCCTGCTCAAGGGCCACCTAGGGAATTGGTTCCCTGGGATTCATTACATCTTGTTCAGCGATCCAGGAATTCAGAGATCCCTGCAGCCATGGTCCAAGAAGGCCCAGCTACTGTTCACACTGGTGGCAAACCTTGGTGTCACCCACACGATGCCCGTTGTTCAGGCATGCAGTATGCAAGAGTTGTGGGGTCATGGATGCTTCTCAAAGGAAGGTGGGGGGGGTCACAGAAGAAGCCCCTGGAGGGCAGTTCATGAAGCTGTGAGAATGAAGCCAAAGTGCCACAGAGACCCCAGGAAACTGGAGATGTCAAGAACATGGAGTATCTGCTGAGAAAAGCTGCAGGCCATAAGTGGAGCCAGCCCAAGAGAGGTCATGTGGCCTGCAGCCCTAAAGGCCATGGGGCTGGGCTGCCCAACCTACTAGAACTCTGTTTTTCCAGTGGGCCCTGGATACTGGATATGGAGCTATAGGACTTAATGTTTGCACTGCTGGGTTTCAGTCTTGACTTGGTAGGATTTTTTTTTTTTTTTTTTTTTTTTTGTACTGGGGATTGAACCAAGACCTTCACACTCAGCTACATCTCAAGCCTTTTTAAATTTTGAGACAGGGTCTAAGTGGCTAAATTGCCCAGGCTGGGCCGGAACACCTGATTCCCTTGCCTTATCTCATCCCCCTCCCGAATGCTGGGATTTCAAGCATGCACCACCATGCCCAGCTATTCTTTTCTATCCCCCTATTCCTCCCTTTGGGGAGGAAATCAACTAATACAGAAAGGTTTTCCTGAACTTATTAGCAGATCAGGTTTCCAGACTTGCAGGACTGCTTTCAACTTGCTACATATGAGTAGAACCTGCTCCTAGATCACAGGAGTATAATTTGGGAAGTCAAAGGGGCAGCAGGTAGAGCACCCTGGGACCCCCAGGAAGCCAGGCAAACTAAAGAAGGATCAGAAAACCTTCTACTCAAGAAAGGGCTCCAGACCAGAGTGGGGCAAGTGCTGTGAGGCTGACGGCACCTCTGGTGAGTCTGGTAAGACGAAAAACAAGGACACACTCTGGATACAACTTGGGGAAGTAAAAAGAATACAGACAGAAAGAGACTTGAAGGCAGCAAGGCTCAGAGGATCAACCAGAAATTCCTAGGGCTGGTTACGCAGATGGGGAGGGGTTCTGAGGCTTTGTGACGTGGCAGTGGCCCTTGGGGATGGCAAGCCTATGGAGGGCTTCCAGTGGAAGGTCCCCAGGGCAGAAGCCCAAGGTCCTGGCTGAGATCTGGCTCCCAGGGTAGCTAGTGGCTCCAGGGTAGCTGGAGAGGACATTGATGAGGATAGGAGAGAGGGGACAGGCCCTGTCTTGGTAGCTGGAGGAAGCCTAGAGACTGTGGAGGTTAAGACAACAAGGCATATTGCCAGTCTGGGCCAGATGGCGTACAGCTGTAATCCCAGCATTTGGGAGGCTGAGGCAGGAGAATCGCCATGAGTTCAAGGCCAGTCTGAATTACATGGCGAGACACTGTCTTAACCCTCCTCCTACAAAGGCACATGACCAAATGGGCTTGTGTGCCGCTGGCTCCCTCCACTCATTTTCTGCCATGCAGGGGTGGAGTCTGGACCTTCCTTCCGTAACCTACAGCGGGACAATGATGAAGGTGACTAATGTAAAGGCATTTAATTTTGTCACTAACAGCCTCTCTCTGCTTAAAGAGAGGAACAGTGTCACTTTTCTTTCTTGTGGTACAGGGCTTTTGCATCAAGCTTGTGCCACCATGTCTAGCGACACGATGCATTTTTCTGTGTCTCCATACCTTTCCTCAGCAGATGCTGCTGCCCTCTCTGAGCACACAGGACAATGCAGGCACAGAAGCAAAACCTGACTACTGTCATGTGAGATTTCATTCATTCAACAAACATTTATTAAGCGCTTATAGTGTGTTGGGCCCTGGGGACACAGAGCTGAATGCTGTTCAGTCCCTGCCCTCGAGGACTCACAGTCTGGGGGCAGACAGTAAACACACGAGTGACAACGCGCCATGAAGTGCTGAGGCAGAGGTATGACAAAGTGCTAGGGCATGACAGGGTGATTGATGAACGCTTCCTGGGCAAGGATCAGGGAGGGCTTCACAGACCAGTCCATTAATGCAGCGCCCGGGAAGTGCCTTGCACCCTGCCAGTTGGATTGTGTGACCAAGCCTCCAAAGTTGGTCCACAAGGGGGCACCTCTGCTTCCTCAGAATACCCCAACCTGTACTGGGTGTCCCTGCCGTTAGGGGCCAGCAGTGAGTAAAGGCGCTGCTCCCCAACTCCTGGGGCCAATGAAAGAGCAGCTGTCCTGAGGGCAGGTCCTCAGGAGCCTGGATGGGGCTCAGAGACTGAGATAAAGTTACTTACTGCTTGTGTCACCTCACCCAGGACCTCTGATAGCCCTACTGGCATCACTGAACTGGTCTGGAGATTACTTTTTTTAATACTGTTAAGAGCCCCCTCACCCTGTCTTTCACTGGCTGTCCTTCTCGTGAGCAGCAGGCACCGGCCACCTTGCAGGTGCCTGGCACAGCCCCACTGGACCCTACCAGAGAGGCTGCGGCAGCAGGCCCTGCTCACAACCGCCGCACTAGCTCAATGAGCTGCTGTATGTTTTTGTTTTGGTTGGACAGGCCATTCCTGATGTTTTCTAGCAGGCATCTCTTCAATTCAAAAATAGCCTCGCTGTACCCCAGGCTCACAGCAGCCATGGGTGGGGCTCCATGCCATAGGCCAGGAACATGCCAGACATGCTGCCTCTCAGGGTCGCAGAAGGCCAGGCCTGCCAGTGTCCGGAAGCCACCACTCTGCTTTTCCATCTGGGCAGCAGCTCTGCTCAGGTCGCTGGGTGGATCCAGGAGCTGCCTCCTCTCTCTTGGCTTGGGGCTGGGGGCAGGCACATCATGAAGGCTCTGGTATACAAACTGACAGTTGGGCATGTGCCCTGTTTTTTCTAACCTCAGAAATGCATGTAGAATAGCTGGTGGAATGTCCTTTGTTTCAGCTAAACTGACCACAGTGACGTTACTCAGCCCCATGAGCAGAGTGGCTAAGGAAGCCTCCAGCTCAAACCTGTCCCCGGCCGAGGCCAAGGCCCCACTGATCAGGGCCCCAGAGTCAATGGCCAAGATGTGGTCACAGCCCAGGTCCTGGCTAAAGCCTTCAGCCACAGTGATGAGCTGCATGAAGGCCCCCCGGGGACTGCAGCTCCTCCCCGTGGCAAACCGCAGGCCAAACATGGTGTTGAGAAGTGTGGATTTTCCTGTTCCTGGCATCCCCAGGGCAGACAGGACCACCAGCCGAGACCTCCTGTCCAGGCGGATGTGCAGCTCCTTCAGCAGCCCTGTGACCCAGCGCACCGGGATGCTCAGGGTGCCCCCGTCAACCAGCTCCAGGGGCAGTCCCGCCAGCAGCAGCTCCACAGCCAGGCCTGCGAAGTGGGCAAAGCGCCTCTGGCCAGCTGGCAGCCTCCCGGCCTCCACTACGCAGCTCTCAGCCTCATAGAACTGCCCCATCTCCCGCAGGAAGTGCTCCACACACAGGGGCTCTGGCCAGAGTGGCTCACTAAAGTCTGAGGCCCCTCCAAGCTTTGGTCTCAGGGCAAGGAGGGTCTCTGGGGGCTGCCTTAGCCTCGGCTGGCCCACCCGCGCCAGGCCCCACTCCATCCACCTCAGGAAGTACTGCCTCTCACCCGCCGAAGGGCTGCTGATGCCCACGATGAAATCCTGCAGCCCTGTGGAGGGCTCCTGGCCACTCTGCTGCATCCGGAGCTCCAGCAGCCGCCGCCTCAGCTCTACACGGTGCTTCTCGGAAGGCTCCGGGGCCCACTGGAGCTGGCAGAACTCCCTTTCCGCCTGCGCTGCCTTCCTCCCCAGGTCGCCCTGCAGCCGCAGCTCGTCCCTCCGGTAGGCATCCACGTCCTTGATCTTCCTGGTGATTCTCTCCATCCGGTCCTTTGCCTTCTGACACTCCTCACAGTCCTCATCGACTCGGAGGCCCAGTTTGCGGGCTGTGTGCGCCATGTCCTCCACAGACACCCTCCTGCAGGGTCCCCTTGCCACACTGCCCACGATGGCGCGCAGCCTCTTCACAAAGCCCTCGCTGTCGGTGCTGCTCACCTTCACCAGGACGTGAGAGTGGTCTATCTTCAGCACGGGGGTCAGTCTGTTCAGGAACCGCAGGTTTGTGTTCCGCTTGCCCCGGTAGGGACTCAGGATGAAATAGTACTTTGTAGTCGACTCCTTCATAGAGTACAGGAGTTTGTATTCCTTCTTACTGATGTTGTCAGTCAGGATAAATACAGCCGAGGAGATTTCTGTCAGGAGCTTAAACTGCAGCCAGTGAGAGCCAATGTCGCCCCTCAGGTTCAGAAAGGCCACAGGCTCTGGGAAAACATCCAGGTCCTCCCTGCCACTGGGGAAAAACCAGGAAATCTCTACCAAGCCATCTGCGATCTCCCGGGGGTTGGTGCCCAAACTGAGGTCCCGGTGCCAGAAGCACTCCCACTGCCGGTGGCCTGGACTGAGGATGGCGTTGAGCAGCTGGGACTTGGAGTTGCTGCTCACGTCCATGCGCACAAAGGCAAAGGTGGGCACCCTGGACAGGACCACACTGTCCTCTCGGAAGCTGCCCAGGCCCCGTGGGGTCTGGGACCACCACGTCCGCACAACGACCCTCAAGGCCCACAGCAGGAAGGTGTGGTAGTGGTTTTCTGAGTCAGGCAACACAAGTGGGAGTGCAAACTGGCAGAGGGACATCTTCAGGATGATCTCTTGCTGCAGAAAGCTGTCTGAGGACAGCAGGAGGGCGCAGAGGAGGTCCAGGGGGTTCACTGGTGTGTCAGGCGTGGGCAGCTCCGAGAAGGAGTAAATGTCGTCAGCAGCAATGTCCTCAGCTGGGTCCCAGTAGATCATCTCCTCCTCCATCTGACTCTCCTTCTCCGCCGGCCGGGCATCTGCAGGCATGTCCAGCACCATGGTGGTATTCCTGGCTTCGGCATTGAGGGCCTGCAGCTTCCTGAGGAAGTGCCAGGGCAGGTCCTTGGGAACCTGAGGGGCCCAGTTCTTCATGCTGTCAAAACTGATCTGCAGGGAGTCCTGCAGGCTGAGCCTCTGCCCCTGGTAGGCCTCCAGTCCCAACAGGGACAGCATTTCCTGCAGCCTGCTTCTCTCCACTGTGGGAAGAAACAAGAGATGTGAGTGCTCAGTGCGCATTCTCGAGTCAGGCCAGGGCACGGCTGGAGAGGGAGAGGCCAGCAGGAGGGGTCAGAGAGGGTACCCTCCGAATGGGAGCCCTGGGCTGATCTGAGATCAGGGAAAGGAATGGAGCCCTCCACCAAGATAACTACCAGCAAACACAATTGTGTGTGGCATTTCAAAGTGAGAAGGTAAAAAACAAAAAAAAAAAACAAAAAAAAAACAAAACAAAAAAACCCCGGGAAATCAAAGAATCACACTTTAAGAATTGGTAGAGTTCATGTAAAAGCACTGATTTCTCATTTCTTTAGAAATCTCCAAGATCTAACACTGAGATCAAGACCCACTGGTTAGAGTGAGCAGCACAGGCCCCCCCCACCTGTACCCCAGCCACCAGGTGCTCCCGTGCTTTGAGCCACACTCTATCCCAGCACGGTGCTCCCCAGGAAGCTTCCACAGGGGTACACTCACAGCTCACTCTGGTTTTCTAGTTAATGTTCTTTTACCTTTGTAAATAAGCTGGAGAATATTTTAAAGGAAAATAGTAAGATATCACTAAGCATAGAGTCAACAATTGTTAGTTGAGCAACATTTTGCAGATTTGACATCAATAATGCAATTTTTGACTGTAGTAAAATATGTGGTGCAAAGTAAGTACACATTTACTTGTTCTAATAGTCCAAGATCACCTTACACAATATAAAATCTTACACGTTAGATGCTGAAAGCAGCATCACACCATCACCCCAGGTCTTTTTTTTTTTTGTGGGTACCGGGGGTCGACCTCAGGACCTCGCGCACCAACAGGCACCCGTGACGCTGAGCGATATCACCGGCCCCTTTTTCGTATGTGGGATCCGGGAGTCAAACTCAGGCCCTCGCGCTTGCAAGGCAGGCGCTTACGCCGCTGAGCCATCTCACCGGCCCCGTCACCCCAGGTCTTGACCTGACAATTTACCAATGCTCACGCTGCATGTAACTAGCTCACTTTAAATGTTAATGCACAAAGCAAGTAAGTGCAAGTCCAACTGAGCTTCGGGCTCTCCTCCAGTTCCTCTCTGGAGAGGAACCAGTGTGTGTGATGCCACCTACTCGCTCAAGTAAATCTTGAGAGGAGGCCCTGGTTGATCCAGTCCTTCTCTTGTTTCCCAGGGAAGTCAACTGACAGATTCAGGTCACTCCCCAGGTGACTACGGGATCCACAGCCCCAGACACTGGGCTCAGAGAGTCCTACAGCTATACGGCACCACAGTACAGGACGGCACACAGAGCACAGGGCCTGTGAACTTGCTGCACACAAACAACAGCTGCGTGGGAAGAAGAGCTGTGGGGTGCAGATGCCTGCACTGGATTCCCTGGAGTTCCCAGTTCTGTCTGAATGAAACAAGGGATACTGTTTTCCTTGTTCAGAGAACGAACACCTGTTTTTATTATTAGGTAACATGGCAATAAAATGCAAGGGGGAAAAGCCAGAGCAAGAAACCCCATTCATATATGCACCCGTGCCTGCAGGTGGCCCTCCACAGGCTGCCTGGGAGCTTGGGGTCCCAGATTTCTGATCTGCAAGTGACGCCATCAATCAGATGAAGGTTTCCAATCCTAGCTATGCACTAGAACTACTTCAGGGACTTGTTAAAAAGAAAAGACTCCTGGGCTTCTCCTCCAAAGTCACTAACTCATCATGACATTAGGTGTGCTGGGGGAACCCCTGCTTACTCCTGGGCTTTGGTTTTTAGCGTAGCCTAAATCGGAGCACCCTGCCTCCTCAAAACTTGATGTAGCATCAGTAAGAACCACCAGCCTTCAAGCTGTCCCCTCCACAACAGGAAGCCACAACAGAAAGAGGAAACATACCTGTCGGGAAGTCATTGTCCTGAGCCTCATTTGTACCATCTACAAGCAAAGCAAACGAAAACAAGGTGTCAACAAAATAATACACCTTTGACTGACACAAAGTAATTTAAGCTAAACTCAGAGCACTCCTTCTTTCTTACCAAAATAGCAACTTCTCTCAACTGTTAAAATTATAAAATCCCGGTAATTCTTCATTTTTCCCATTCCCTCTCTCCTTCCCCATCCCAACTGGTGATCAGTCCCATAGTTTCTACCTCCATAATGGAACCCACAGTCATCTCCTTCCATTTCTCTCCATTCCAAATCTAGAAGGAAAGAACACAGGCATTTAGTTTCATCAGGAAGTTAGAGCCTTTCTATTAGAGTTCAAGTGATGATACTGTTAGTACTACAGGCTGAGTATGCCTTTTTCCTTTTTCTTTCTTCCCCTTCCTTCTTTCTTTTTTTGGTGGTACCAGGGATTGAACCCAAGGAGCACATTCCCATCCATCCCTTTATATTTTTGCTTTGAAATAAAGTCTTGTGAAGTTGTCCAGGTGGGCTTTGCACCTGGAATCCTACTGTCTCAGCCTCCTGAGTACAGTAGCTGGGATTACAAACATGAGCCACTCCACCTTGTAAGCTGAGCATTCCTTATCTAAAATGTTCAAAGACCAGAAGTGTTTTGCGTTTTTTCTAATTTTGGAATATGACCCAAGTCTAGAGATAAAATTTTTAAATGTTGCATATATATCAAATACCTAGGCTCTTAAGGTAATTTTATACAGTATTTTTTTGTTGTTGTTTTTGTGGGTACCGGGGGTCGACCTCAGGACCTCGCGTGCCAGCAGGCGCCCGTGCCGCTGAGCGATATCACCAGCCCTTTTTTCGTATATGGGTTCCAGGAGTCGAACTCGGGCCCTTGCGCTTGCCAGGCAGGCACTTATGCCACTGAGCCATCTCACCGGCCCTATACAGTATTTTTAATGTACCTACATTTTGACTACGGTATGTCACACAAGAGATCAGGTAAGAAATTTTCCACTTGGACATTATGTCAGTATTCAAGAAGTTTTGGATTTTGGAGCATTTCAGATTTTGAATTTTCAGATTAGGGATGCTCAACCTGTGTAACTGATTTCAGATTTCCCAATGTAAATTTCGTTATTTTTCAACACAAAATATGTCACAAAGTAGTAGTAGCTACACACAACATGAAGATTTGCTCTAGGACACACCTGTAGAATTTATAAAATTTTATGAAAATAAGCTGGGTGTGGCAGTGCACACCTGTAATCCCAGCACTTGGGAGGCTGAGGCAAGAAGACTGCTGTGAATCCAAGGCAACACACTGGGCTACACAGTGAGTTCAAGGTCAGCCTAGGATAGAGAGTGAGACCCTGTCTCAAAAGAAATTTATGAAAATAAATAAAAACTTGTATAGATTAACCTTTGATTTTAGAAGCTATTTAAAATGTAAGTTAATATAAATTTCTAGGCTTCAAGATTCACTATCTCCTATCGATATTTCTATAAACATTTTTATTCTATCATAAAGAGTTTCGTGATTACTAAATATGATATTTACATCACAGGACAAACCTCTAGGTATGGAGGACAGAATGGGAAAAGAGACTTACACGTCAACTGCTATTTGTCCAAAGTCTAACACCATGACACATCCATGAACACATACATTTTAATTACACAGTGTATTTAATTACTGCTAGTCAGATACATACACTGGGAAAAAAGGGCCTTAAAATCCTGCCTGCAAATGCACGCTACCGGGGAAGGTAGTAGGGCATGGTGGAGACCTCTTTGTGTGTATTTTACTGTTGACTTCTGATCTAGTAAGTAAAGGACTCACCCATCCCAAAATTGACTGTATTTTATTCTTGGTGCTGTAGATGGAACTGAGGGCGTGGTGTGAGTGAAGCACATGTTCCACTACTGAACTACGCTCCCAACCTACTTCTTCTTGTGCTGGGGATGAGATCGGGGCTTTCCGCATGAGAAGCAAGTGCTCTACCACTGAGCCAAACCTCCAGCCCAAGGATAGGACACAGGGTGACTCACATGGTTCCAACCACAATGTCAAGGAGTCAAAGGTTATTTACTCTAAGTGAAGGAAAGACACCAGAAAAATTCTTCCAAGGAATCCAAAACACCACGAGGAGAGAAATGGCTAGAGAAGAGAATGGAAAACACTGGAGAAACAGAGACAGGGCTGGAGGGCTCCGGAAATAGGAGTAACCTTCTGACTACAGGAAACAGGGCTTTGCTTGGTTAGGGATGGGAAACAACTGATCTGAATCTGGACAGACAACAAATGCAAGCCGTCAAGGATGCGCGAAGTAGCCAAAGTCTGAGAACTAACTGGAGATGGCAAAGATGCTGAAGGCAGACAGGCAGACTGCGGAGCAGGCAGGAAGGGAGCCAGAGGCCAGTAAGGCTTGGCTCCATGAGCCAAGGTCTCCACTAGACTTCCTACTGGGCACGGCCTGGCCCAGAAAGGAGATAAGCCTGAACTGTGACCCTGCAGGAGCACCACAGGGGCACAGTGTGGGCCAGACCCTACTACAGAAATCGCACCCAGAAAGAACTGTTAAAAGCCCATGTGGGGCCGGTGAGACAGCTCAGCGGCATAAGCGCCTGCCTGGCAAGCGGGAGGTCCCAAGTTCAACTCCCAGAACCCACATACGAAAAAAGGGCCGGTGATATCGCTCAGCGGCATGGGCGCCTGCTGGCGTGCAAGGTCCTGAGGTTGACCCCCAATACCACCCCCCCCAAAAAAAGCCCATGTGGAAGAACTCAGAGTGAAGCAATTAAAACCATTTTCATTCAAATTGAATGACCTCCCCCATTATTATAGCACTCAGCACACCTTTTATTAGAGTTTTTCATCAAATTTTAAAATACTTGTTACTGGAAAGTAAATTTGTTTTGTTTGGTTTGGTTTTTTTTTTTTTTTTTTGGTGGGTACCAGGGTCGACCTCAGGACCTTGTGCACCACCAGACGCCCGTGCCGCTGAGCAATATCACCGGCCCCTTTTTCGTATGTGGGTTCTGGGAGTCGAACTCGGGCCCTCGCGCTTGCCAGGCAGGTGCTTACGCCGCTGAGCCATCTCACCGGCCTGGTTTGGTTTTTTTAAGACAGGGTCTCACCATGTATTTCTGGCTGGTCTTAAACTCACTATGTAGACCAGGCTGGTCTCAAACTTGCACCATTCTCCTGCCTCAGCCTCCCAAATGCTGGGATTACAGGCTTGTGTTACCATGACCTGCATAAATGAGTATTTAAGACACCATTTCATACCTTGGAACTGTTAGTGTTAAGAATAAAAAATGAAGATGGCACGGTGGCACACAATTGTCATTTCAGCTACACAGGAGGCTGAGACAGAAGAATCACAAGTTCAAGGCCAGCCTAGATAATTTAGTGAAACCCTGTTATAAAATAAAAGGACCAGGATGTAGCTTAGTGGGAAGAGTATTTTTGGGTTCAATTCCCAGTATCTTTTGAAAAAAAAAAAAGGGCTGGTGAGATAGCTCAGCGGCATAAGTACCTGCCTGGCAAGTGCGAGGTCTTGAGTTTGACTCCTGGTACCCACATAAAGGGAAAAAAGGGCCGGTGATATTACTTAGTGGCACAAGTGCCTGCTGGCAAGCGCAAGGTCCTGAGTTTGACCACCGGTACCCACATAAAAAAAAAAAGGATGTCCATATGCACGCATGCGAAAGAATAAAGGTGGACTTTTACTTTACACCCTATATAAAAAATTAACTCCAAGTGGATGGATGACCTAACTATAAGAGCTAAAGCCATAAAATTCTTAGAAGACAAAACAGGAGTAAATCTCTGTAACCTAGATTTGGCAATGGGTTCTCAGATATGAAATTAAAAGCACAGGCAACAAAAGAAGAAAATATAAAACTCTTGTGCATCCAAAGGCACTATCAAAAAGTAAAAAGAAGTGGGGCATGGTGGCGCATGCCAATAATCCCAGCATGCTGGGCGGAAGGAAGATCACAAGTTCAGCACCACCCTGGGCAATTTAACAACTTACTTGTTTCAAAATAAAAAAAGGGGCTGGGCATGTAGCTGAGTATGAAGGCTCTGGGTTTAACCCCCAGTTTTGAAAAAGAAGGGTAAAACAAGGGCCAGAGATGTAGCTCTGTGGTAGAGTGCTTGCCTAGCATGCTCAAAGTCCTGTGTTTGAGCCTCGGAATTGCAAAAAAAGAAAAAGAAAGGTGGGGGGGTGGACGATAAATACCACCATGGATGGAAATAATTAAAATTATGTAATTATGGTTTTAAGGGTCTGGTATCCAAAATATATAAAGAACTCTTCTAACTTTGTAATAAAAAAGACAACATGGCCATTAAAAGGTAGGCAAAAGATTTGAACAGAAGATCCTGAGACGGAATCTCCTAGTAAAAGGAAAAATAAAAGCTTTAAACTTTTTAATTTTTGAGGTTCAGGATCACCAGCCTAGGCAGGTGCTGGAACCCAGAATCGCAATGGAACAGAAGAAACTCTGCTTCACAGTGGACCCAACTCAACTTACCTACAATCGCCACGGCTGCTCTCTCTGATGATTTTATGTCTGGGGCTGCTTCTCCCAAATCTGAGTGCCTGGAAGAATTTCAGAAGAAAACAATAATTGAAATAATGAACTGCCACTTTCATCTATCAAATTAGCTGCATATGAAAATCTGTTGGGGAGCTTTTAAAAACTATAAACTCTGAGTTAAACCCCAGATCTATGAAATCAGAACCTCTGGGAGCTAGTCTTGGGCATCTCTGCCTTTTTTTTTATGTGGGTACCGGGAGTCGACCTCAGGACCTCGCGCTTGCCAGGCAGGCGCTTATGCCGCTGAGCCATCTCACCGGCCCATCTCTGCTTTTAAAAGTGCCCTCTGACTCTAATGTGCAGCCCAGTGGAGAAAGACCAGCCTGGAAATACCAGCCCTCACAATCGCTGCTGGCCAGAGCATGTACACAGCCATTCAGAAAGACATCAATGAAAACATACATACCCTTTGGCCAGTAATTCCACTTCTATCCTAAGGAAATAATTAAGATTTAGTTATAAAGATGCTGTTGTCAGCTTTATACATAACAGCAAAAAGTTAGGTAATTTTTAAAATAAAAATCTAGTAACAAGGAATTATGGTCTCAACCTGCAGCCATTACAAACATTCTACAGCAATTACGAAATATTCTACAGCCATTGCAAAATATTCTACAGCAATTGCAAAATATTCTACAGCAATTACAAAATTTTCTACAGCCACTGCAAAATATTCTACAGCAATTACAAAATATTCTACAGCCATTGCAAAATATTCCACAACAATTACAAAATATTCTATAGCCATTGCAAAATATTCTACAGCAATTACAAAATATTCTACAGCCATTGCAAAATATTCTATGGATTTTTTTTTGTGCACAAAAGATTTTAGATGAAATGTTATGGAAAGATGATATGTTGATTAGTGAGGGTGTCTGCTTACAAAGTATGTATAATATTATAATTTAATAAAATTGTGTATATTTATCTCTAGGTATAAATAGAGAAATCTAAAAGGATGCTCATCAAGTTTATAGTATCAGCAGGGAAGAGTAATCTTGTTGTTTTGTTTTTTTCCTGTAGTGCTGGGGGATCAAACCCACAGCCCCAGCACGTGATAAGCAAGTGCTCTACCACTGAGCTATGCCTCCATTCCCTGCATTCTTATACCAAGGCATATCATAGTCAAGATTCCAGAAATTCAACACAAGAACAGAAATATCAGAAGCTGTCAAAGAAAAGAAACAAATCATCTATAAGGGAAAGCCTATCAGAACCACAGCAGACTTCTTGACACATACGCTCAAGCCAAGGAGAGCTTAGAGTGAAGTATTCCAAGCCCTAAAAGAAAACAAACCTCCAGCCCAGATTGATGTACCCCATAACTACCTTTCAAAATAGATGGAAAAATAAGATACTTCTATGACAAAGAACACCTGAAGTGGGCCAGGCACTGGGGGTGCATGCCTGTAATCCCAGCACTCAGGAGGCTGAGGCAGGAGGATCACTGCAAGTTCAAGACCAGCCTGGGCTACAAAGTGAGTTCAAGGCCAGCCTGAACTGCACAGTGAAACCCCATCTCAAAACAACAAAAAAACCTGAAGACATTCATGACCACCAAACCAGCACTCCAAAATGTTCTGAAGAACATTCTATGAAGAAATAATGAGGATTACAACTCCATGAACCCTAACAGAATGAATCCACCAGGCAAGACAAGCAATTAAAACAGAAGGGGAAAAAAAGGGAACCAACAACAGGAAAATAACGTGACAAGGATAAGTCAATATGGCTGGGTGTAGTGGCGTACACCTGTAATCCCAGCATTTGGGAGGCTGAGGCAGAAGGATCACCTGAGTTCGAGGCCAGCCTGAGTTACATAACTGAGTTTGAGGCCAGCTTGCACTACATAGTGAGACCCTGTCTCAAATTAAAAAAAAAAAAAAAAAAAGTCAGTAATTATCAGTCATAACCATCAATGTTAATGGTCTCAATTCACCAATCAAAAGAAACAGATTGGCAGAATAGATCAAGAAGCAAGATCCAACAATATTCTGCATACAAGAAACACATTTAATTCAAAAAGGAATTCATAGACTGAAAAATCAAAGGATGGAAAACAATACTCCATGTGACAAGAACCAGAAAAAAGCAGGGGTAGCTAATCTATTTGCAGACAAAGTGGATTTCAAGCCAACACTGATTAAGAGACACAAAGAAGGTCACTACATCCTTGTAAAGGGAACAATCCAAGAGGAAGAGATAACAATCATAAATATGTATGCACCAAATACCAGTGCACCCAACTATATAAAACAAATACTAACAGACATGAAAAATCAAATACTAATACAGTGGTAATGTATTACCACAAATAGATCAACTAGACAAAAAAGTCAACAAAGAAATATCAGAACTGAACTAAACTTTTGAAGAAATGGACTTAGTATATGTCTACAGAGTGTCCCACCCCACAACATCAAAATACACATTCTTCTCAGCTACACATGGGACATCCTCCAAAACAGACCACATATTAGCTCATAGAACCTGCTTATGTAAATGCAAAGGATCTGAAATTATCCCATGCATATTATCAGACCCTAGTGCAATGAAATTGGAAATCAATGGCAAAAGAAACCAGAACTTCATAAACACGTGGAAATTAAATAATACCTTCCTGAACAACCAATGGGTCACAGATGAAATTAAAGAAGAAATTAGACAGTTTCTACAATTAAACAATAATGCCAATACAACATACCAGAACTTACGGGATGCAATGAAGTCAGTTCTACAAGGGAAAATTACAGCGGTAAATACCCTTATCAGAAAAACAGAGCAAGCTCAGATAATCTAATGTTGACCCTCAATCTTCTAGAAAAAGAAGAGCAAGTCAAGTCCAAAGCTCATAGGAAGGAGGAAACTACAAAGATTAGAGCAGAAATTAATGCAATGGAGACTAAGAAAACAATATGAAGAATCAATGAATCAGAGCATTGGTTCTTTGAAAGATTAAATAAAATTCACAAAATCTTAGGCGACTTTATCAAAGAAAGGTAAGAAAAGACTCAACTTCTTTTTTTTTTTTTTGTGGGTACCGGGGGGTCGACCTCAGGACCTCGCGCGCCGGCAGGCGCCCGTGCCGCTGAGCGATATCACCGGCCCCTTTTTCGTATGTGGGATCCGGGAGTCGAACTCGGGCCCTCGCGCTTGCCAGGCAGGCGCTTACGCCGCTGAGCCATCTCACCGGCCAAGACTCAACTTCTTGCAATTAAGAATGAAAGGTGGGCCGGTGAGATAGCTCAGCGGCATAAGTGCCTGCCTGGCAAGCGCGAGGTCCTGAGTTCAACCCCCGGTACCCCCCCCCCAAAAATGAAAGGTAGCCAGGCATGGTGGGCATGTCTACAATCCCAGCACTCAGGAGGGTGAGGCAAGAGGACTGCCATGAGTTCGAGGCCAGACTGGGCTACATAAGCAAGTTGAAGGCCAGCCTGCACAGTGAGACCCTGTCTCCAAAAAAAAAAAAAAAAAAAAAAAGAATGAAAGGGATGAAATCAAAACAGATCCTGCAGAAATCCAAAAGATCATCTATACCTACTTAGAGAATCTGTATTCTAATAAGATGGAAAACACAGAAGAAATGGACAGATTCCTAGATACCTATGAACTGCCAAAAATGAATCAAGAAGATATAAAAATTCCAAATAGGGGCCGGTGAGATGGCTCAGCGGCATAAGTGCCTGCCTGGCAAGCGCGAAGTCCTGAGTTCGACTCCCAGAACCCACATACGAAAAAAGGGCCGATGATATTGCTCAGCGGCACAGGCGCCTGCTGGTGCGCAAGGTCCTGAGGTTGACCCCCAGTACCCACAAAAAAAAAAAAAAAAAAAAAAAAAAAATCCAAATAAACCTAATCCTGCTACTTCTCAAACTCTTTAATGAAGTTGAAAGGGAAGCAATACTTCCAAATTCATTCTTGGAAGCAAGCATTACTGTGATACTAAAACCAGAGAGGGATCCAACCAGGAAAGAGAACTATAGGCCAAGCTCCCTAACGAACACAGATGCAAAAATTCTCAATAAAATACTGGCAAACAGAATGCAGCAAATCATCAAGAAGATTATACACCATGACCAAGTAGGATTCATCCCAGGGAGGCAGGGATGGTTCAACATACACAAATCAATAAATGTAATACACCATATTAACAGAGCCAAGGACAAAAACCATAGGATCATCTCAATAGATGCAGAAAAAGCATTTGATGAAGTCCAACATACATTCATTATAAAAAAAAAAAAAAAAAAAAACTACAGAAAATTGGAATGGATGGTCTTTATCTCAATCTGATAAAAGCCATCTGTGACAAACCAACAGCCAACATCATACTAAATGGACAAAAATTGAAAGCTTTCACTCTAAAATCAGGAATAAGACAAGGATATCCACTGTCACCACTCTTATTCAATACAGTTCTGAAACATTAGCCAGAGTAATTAGACAAGAGAAACAAATAAAAGGAATAAGGACAGGAAAAGAAGTTCAATTATCATTATTCACAGATGACATGATATTCTACGTAGAAGACCCCAAAAACTCCACCAAAAGATTTCTAGATTTAATAACCAAATTCAGTAATGTAGCTGGATAAAAGTCAACACTCAAAAATCAACAGCATTCCTGTACACAAATAACAAACTTACTGAGAGAGAAATTAGGGAAACAACATCTTCCACAATAGAATCCCTGAAAATGAAATACCTATAAATCAATCTAATGAAGGAAGTAAAAGACCTGTACATTGAAAACTACAGTACTCTGAAAAAGGAGATTGAAGAAGGTATCAGAAAATGGAAAGGGGCCGGTGATATAGCTCAGGGGGGCCAGTGATATAGCTCAGCGGCATAAGTGCCTGCCTGGCAAGCGTGAGGTCCTGAGTTCGACTCCTGATACCCGCATGTTAAAAAAAAAAAAAAAAAAAAAAAAAGAAAGAAAATGGAAAGATATCCCTTGCTCTTGGGTAGGAAGAACCAATATAGTGAAAATGGTCCTACTTCCAAAATTGTTATACAGATTTAATGCAATCCTAATCAAAATCCCAATAACATATCTCACAGAATTAAAAGAAAAGTATCCTAAAATTCATTTGGAACTAGAAGAGACCTAGAATAGCAAAAGCAACTCTGGGCAACAAAGGCAAGGCAGGGGGCATCACAATCCCTGAGTTGAAATTATGCTGCAAAGCTACTTTGATAAAAACAGCATGGTACTGGCAAAAAACAGACCCCAGGATCAACGAAACAGATTAGAAGATACAGAAACAACACCAGACATACTCAGCCACCTCATCTTTTTTTTTTTGTGAGTACCGGGGTTTAAACTCAGGACCTCGCGCGCCAGCAGGCGCCCGTGCCGCTGAGCGATATCACCGGCCCTTTCTTTTTTCGTATGTGGGTACCGGGAGTCGAACTCAGGTCCTCGTGCTTGCCAAGCAGGTGTTTATGCCACTGAGCTATCTCACCGGCCCTCAGCCACCTCATCTTTGACAAAGGTGCCAAACACATTCACTGGAAGAAAGACAGCCTCTTTAATAAATCGTAGTGGAAAAACTGGCTCTGTACATGCTGAAGATTAAAATTGGACCCATATCTCTCACCAAGCACTAAACTAAATTCTAAATGGATCAAAGATCTAAATATTAAAACAGAAACATTAAATCTGCTGGAAGATAGAATAGTTAAAACTCTTGAAGACATTAGCGTAGGCAAAGACTTTATGAATAAAACCCCGATTGCACAGGAACTATCACAAAGAATCAACAACTGGGATCAATGTGGGAAAAAATGTTTGCTAGCTGTTGTTCCTCATACAAAGGGTTACTATCGAGAACACATAAAGAACTCAAAAAAATTAGACCTCCCATATTTAAAGACCCAATCCAAAACAGGCATCTGAGATGAATACACACTTTTCAGATGAAGAAATACAAACAGAAAATAAATATATGAAAAAATGTTCAACATCACTGGTCATTCGAGAAATGCAAATTAAAACAACACTGAAATTCCATCTCGCCCCGGAAAGAATGGCTATTATGAAGAAGTCAACCAATAACAAATGCTGGAGGGGCTGTGGGGAAAAAGGAACCCTTTTCCACTGTTGGTGGGAGTGTCGACTGGTGCAACCACTGTGGAAATCAGTGTGGAGATTCTCGAAAAACTAGGATTAGAGGTCCCATTTGACCCAGCTATTCCCCTTTTTGGTATCTTCCCAAAAGAATTAAAAGCATCATACCACAGCGATATATGCACACTCATGTTTATAGCGCTATGGTTTGTAATAGGTAAATCTCAGAAACACCCCAAATACCCATCAACCAATGAAGGGATAGAAAAGATGTGGGTTTTTTTTATACAATAGAGTACTACTCTGCCATAAAGAAAGATAAGTTTGAGACATTTCTAGCTAAATGGATGGACCCTGAGATCATACTCAAGTGAAATAAATCAGACACACATGTTTAAATACTGCATTGTTTCTCTAGTGTGAGAAACTGAAACTGTAAATAAGGGCCAAAATGTTAATAGATACTGTGAAATGGGAAGAAAATGTTGAAATGAGAAAGGGAAGGGGGGGGCGAATGAGGACAAGAAAAAAAAAAGAGCTGAAGGAAAAAATGGAAACAAAGCTTTTGTAAATGAGGGGCTGAAGGGAAGGGAGGGCAATGGGAAAAAAAGAAGCAAGATACATCATGTACAGCTACTAATTCCCTATGATGAATGTTATCATTATGTGTATCTAAAATGTAGCAATAAAATAAAAAATGCAAAAAAAAAAAAAAAAAGAAAACACTTTTAGGTACCGTATACAGTATCACAGAAACAAGTAAATGTGGTTTTTCTGGTTGTTTTTTTGAGACAGGGTCTCACTATGTTGTTCAGGCTGGTCTTGAACTCACTATGTAGCCCAGGCAGGCCTAGAACTCATGGCAATCCTCCTGCCTCAGCCTCCCGAGTGCCAGGATTACAGGCGTGTGCCACCATGCCCGGCTAAATGTGTTGCTTTTGTCAGGAGCCAGGGTTCTCACTATGGAAAAAAACACAAAATTAATATGGAACAAAAGTTCCAAAACTTGCAGAGGCACACTGCAACTGGGGCACTGGTGCCAACCGTGCGTGACTTCTACGTGCATGCTCATGAATGTGTGTGCGTGCATATTTTTGTGTGTATCTGTGTGCACACACATTCATTTCCTAACTCTATCCACTGAAAGGGCCACGAGCAAAGACAATGCAACAGCTATGCACATACATTGTACCTTTAATACCATTCCATGCTAAAAGAAATAAGGACTCCTTGGAGATCCTGGCTTATGCCAGAGCTGGAACAGGAAAAGAGCAAGAGGAGGATGAGCACCTTAGGTCAGAAAGTAAGGAAGTGCTCTGAAATGCCGTGGGACACCCCACAGGATACAGGCACAGACTCAAGGGGCTCCCAATCTGAAACAATGTGAGCACAAAGTTACAGTGATTAATTTAAAAGTACTAAAAAATCATGAATTAATGGGTCTATACCAAAATAAGTAAATAAATAAATAAATGCTCACAATTCAATGCTTTATATGGAGGGGGCGGTACAGGGGAAACAGTCCCATTACACAACGGTCCTAAGTAAGACTGGTTCAAGCAAGAACAAATGTCCACAAATGCTAACACTTGGAGGAGAATGCTGGTGAGGAAAAAACTACTTTTCCAGTCTTAAAATGTCTCCTTTTAGGGCTGGGGGTGTAACTCAGTGTTAGAAAACTTGCCTAGCTTGCACAAGGCCCTGAGTTCCATTCCCAGTACTGCGAAACACACAAAAAATGCTGAAAATCTTCTCCTTTTAGAATGAACGGTAGGTGCCAGGAAGAAAAGAAATATTAGTGCTTACGCAATGAAAAGCTTGGTGGCACTCTGGGTAATCAAAGTGAACCTGTGATGAGGAGTGGCAGCCACTGTATGAGTCCTCTGACGCACCCTGAGGAAGGGCGCAACACCTCTGCCACCTTCTAGAAAGGCCAAGAAGGCACAGCAATGGTCAATCAGGAGGACAAGCCCAAAATGAGGGGTGCTATGCCAAAGGAGAGAACTGTGTCATCCCAAAGAGTGCACTTCATTAAAACAGACACACAAACGCTGGGCATAGCGGCACACACCTGCAATCCCACTCTGGGTGGCTGAGGCAGGAGGAGCTGGAGTTTGAGCACAGCCTGGGTAACTTAGCAACGCGTCTCATAAAATGGGCTAGGGATGTAGCTCAGTGCAAAAGCCCTGGGTTCGATCCCCAGGAGCGAGCGAGAGAGAGGCAGAGGGAGAGAGACAGAGACAGAGAGACAGACAGAGAAAGACAAATAGACACACACACACACACACACACACACACACACACATACACTCGAAGTGTTCCAGCCTGAAGAGTGTTAAACAGACATGAAAGCAGAACACTATACCTGACCCTAGATTGGATCTTGAAATGGAAGAGGAAATGCTTGGGTCAGATGACAAAAATAAAATATGAGCTGGGCATGGTAGTGCATCCCTGTAATCCCAGCACTTGGGAAGCTAGGCTGGCTGAGAGTTTGAGGCCAGCCTAGGCTACATAGTGAGTTCAAGGCCAGGTTGGACTGCACAGCAAGACCCTGTCTCAAAAAAAAAAAAAATAAAAAACAAAAATATAGGTGTAATCAACTTTATGATTATAAGAAAATATCTGTATCCTTAGAAAATAAACACTGAAATATTTAAGGAAAAGTATGGTGATGAATGTAACTTATCTCTGCTATGGGCTGAACATTTATCCTGATATTTGTATGCTGAAAGCCTACCTCCAAAGTGGCATGCAGAGGTGGGGCTTTGGAGATTAGGTCATAAATGGGCTCAGTGCCCTCACAAATGCACACACATAACACAGAGCAGGAGTGTGTGAGAGAATGATACAAGACAATGATAAATGAGGTGAAATGTTAAGAATAGGAAAATCTGGCTGGGGATTAGCTCAGTGGTAGAGTGCTTGCCCAGTGCGTACAAGGCCCTGGGTTCCACCCCCAGCAATGCAAAAGGAATAAAGGAAGGAAGGAGGGAAGGAAGGAGAAAAAAGAAAGGAGAATCTGGAAGGGTTTTTGTTGTTGTTGTTGGTACTGGGGATGGATGGAACCTGGGCCTCTGCATTGAGCTATACCCCCAAGCCCTTTTTATTTTTTGGGACAGGGATTTGCTAAGCCACTGAGTTGCCTAGGCTGGGCTCGAGCTTGCAATCCTCCTGCTTCAGCTTCCCAGAGTATTGCCATTACTACCAGAGTGTGTGGTTTGTGACCTGCTAGAAGGGCCCTTTTTATTTTTGTCATTTTCTTTAAGTAGAAAGGATTTCCAAATAAAAAGCCTAAAATGTTAGTAGTGGTTAATTATGTCTGGAAAATATGACATCAGTTTACTTGCATTTCTTAATAGAAGCATCTGTTAAAAAAAACTAATGGAGCTATTAAAGTGATACTGAGTCACGGTCAGGACAGGAGAGACAAAGAGGTGTCCCAAAACTTGATAATCTGGTGCCCTTCAAACAATATTCTTCTAAGAGCTTATTCTAAACCACAGTCCATGGCACAGAGCATGGGCACAGGCCCTTGAGACCCCATTCCATTTCTCAGCAAGCTCCACCTTAATCCAACCCACACTCCCTGAGGCAACTTTGGGACCTGTGCCTGTTCCAGCGTGTCCCTTGGGGGCTCCTCCCCTGCCCTGAGGTTGCTGCCTCTAAGGATGGTTCCAGAAGGTAGAGGGTTCGCTGTCTTAGTACTAAACACAAGGCACTGAGCAAACTTCTGACTTCCTCTGACCCTGATACGCTGATGAAAACGGGAGCTTTTTATTGCCTTCTCATCAATTTCCTGCAAAGAACATACTACACACTGCTTTTGTAATTAGAAAAAAAAAGGTAACCTTAAAAAAAGAAAATGGCAAGATGAGTTAAAAATAGTTCCCCAGGGCCAGTGAGATGGCTCAGTGGCATAAGCGCCTGCCTGGCAAGCGTGAGGTCCTGAGTTCGACTCCCAGTACCCATATAAGAAAAAGGGCCAGTGATATCTCTCAGTGGCACGGGTACCTGCTGGCACGCGAGGTCCTGAGTTCAACCCCTGGTACCCAAAAAAAAAAAAGTTCCCCAGCCGAGAAGCTGTGGGCCTGGTCCAGAGGCCCAAGCATACTGGCAGAGAATCCCAGGCAAGGAGAGGCTGGAGAACAGGTTTTCACAGGTGTGCTCTCAAGCCCAACACTAGCGCCCGGGATGTGCCGGCCAGGTCATGCCCTGGGCAGGAGTTCACTTGACCCCTTGCAATCTCCTGCAAGAAAGCAGACAGCAACCTTGAGTTTGTGCTAATTTACACAAGTGTAGATGCCTGTAAATTCTGTGTTTTATTCCCACAGAGAACTGTGTGCCATCACAACTTACTGAGAGGCACACACCATGGTTTGAGGGTTCAGCGCTGCTCCTCAAAATGCTGGGGTTGTAACTGGAGGCAAAGCCAAGCTTGTTCTACTTTTGTTTTTGTTTTTTGAGTCAAGATATCGATACATAGTCCAGGCTGGCCTCAAATTTGCCATCCTCCTGCCTCACCCTCTCAAGAGCTGGGCTTAGGGTGTGCATCACTATGCCAGGCAAGCTTACACTTTTTACAATTTTACTACATGCACAATACCCTCTAATACCTGGACTGAACTGTTCCCCTAAAATTCTTCTGTTGAAGCTTTCACCCTAATGTGATTTTATTTAGAGATGGGGCCTTTAAGTGAGGCTGAGGCTGAAAGGATGGGCTTGGCATCCTGTAAAAGAAGGGCTGCTCTCACCCTGTAGCTGCAGAGAAAAGGTCCCCGCCAAAATCCAAAGCTGCAGAACCTTCCCTGAGACCCATGGCCTCTACAACTGTGAGAAAGTAACTGTTCAGGCTGTGGTACTCTTCAGGTTAGCTGGAGCAGACTGACTCAAAACCCAAAACCATCCTGTAGCGCAGAAAGCAGTCCCAGAGAGGGATCTGCCCACCTCAGCACGCACAGCCAGGACAGGGTCTCACTAAATCGCCCTGCCTGGGCTTGAAATTGCAGTCCTCCTGCTTCAGCCTCCCAGAGTGCTGCGATTACAGGCATGTGCCACCACACCCACCTGCCGGTAATTTTTCTAGTCCATCCCTTAACTACCTGGCCATGACTACTGCTTGGAGGTAGTTTTTTATGGGTAGATTTTCTCTTGCCAGTATTGAAGACATATGTTAAAATGTCCCCAAAATATAAAGTCACTCTCTAGAAGTGAAACTAGGAATCTGCAAGGTTGCAAACGAGGTCTATCATTTGTAAAAGTAACCTATCCTGTCTCGGAGAAGTGCTGTCAATACATTGCTCAAAAACAACAAAACAAATGAAATAGTCCAAGACCCCTAAGTCCCCAGGGTACCTTCCTGAGGTACCTTCTGGCATAGCCGTCACCCCAGGGCCCATGTCCTGATCCTCAGAGTCAGCATCCTCAGCTGGCTTGTTTCCAGCTGACTGCAGAAAGGCCAGCCCTGACCAATGCCAGGACCCGGGACCCAGCTGGAGCCCACCCAGGACCCATGGCTTCGTGACTGGCCTGAGGTGGTTCTGTCTCTACCTCTGTTACCTCTGTGAGGCCTGTGATGGCCGCCTGTACTTCTGCCTCTCTGTGAAGGATGGGTGAGGGCTAACTTTCCTTGTCTTCTTTCCCTTTCTTTTCCTTCTTTTTTTCCAACTGCCCGACAGAATTACCTAAGGAGCTTTTGTACTAATACCTGGAGGTCCCGATTCAGCAGGCCTGGGTGTTCAATTCCTAAGAAACAAGCCACTGCTTGGTTACTTACAGTCACAGTAGTTCCAACTTATACCATTTCCATGTTTACGAGCCCACTATTTAAAAAGCAAATCTTGGGGAAGATCCAGTTGATCCCGAGTGGTGCACCCACTTCTCTAGGGAAAGGGACAGGAAAGTGTTATGCCCAATAGTTCCTCCAGCACCACATGAAGTGAGGAGGGTGTGGGCCTCAGAGGGACAGAGGGATACGCAGTGTTATGGTTTGTGTCTAGAGGTCCCCCCAAAGCCTCCTGCGGTCATAGGGTTCTACCGGAGGTGGCTGAATCTAGAGTGTGTGATTGATTCATAGTGCAGTGCTGGGATTAAGGGTGGGTGATGCTGTATCAGTCCACTGATTGGATCGGCACCGCCTTAATCCCAGTAGACTGGATACTATATAAGGGACAGAAAGCCTTGTCTCTCTCTCTCTTGTTGCTTTTGCTGTCTTCTGCTGCCATGAACTGTTGCCCCTCTGCCATTTGCCACCCTGCCTTGGAGCCAGCCAGTTATGGACTAAAACCTCCACAAACTGTGAGCTAAATAAATCTTTCCCCCTTTAACTCTGGGTGTTGGGTATTTTGTCTCAGCAACCAGAGAAAAGTAACTAAGACAGGTAGGAAGCAGATGTCCATCCCACTAATCTTGATTGTCAGTAAGGCAGTCCTCAGTCCTAGTGCAGTTCTAGAAGTTACCTAGGTGAGGAAGAGAGAGGTAAACTTAGAGCAAAAATATTTTCAGCCTCTTGTAAAGGAATTGAAATTAGCAATGAAGATAAAGCTCTGAAATGATGTTAAGTAGACTTTTTTTTAATTTGATAAGTATATGCATATTGTAAAATGCAAATCCCTGCTACTGCTAATGGAAGCTCCCACACACTATCGTTTGGTGTGAAAGTGGATTGAAAGTCAAGCCTCTGGTTCCTCAGATCCTTATTTTATTCTTGTCACAGGAGGCATGCCAGAATAAAACTGTGAGGAAAAAAAAAGAAATTTAGCGAAAATTTTCCAGACGAACAGAGTATTAGAAACAAAAATATCTGGGTGTGGTGGTGCAAATGTGTAATCCCAGCACTTGGGAGGCTGAGGCAGAGGATCGCCATGCATTCTAGACCAGCCTGGGCTCACAGTGAATAAGGCCAGCCTGAAAAACTATTCCTAGTGAGATCCTGTCTAAAATAAATAAATAAATAAATAGTTAATTAATTAAAATTGAAAAGTAAAAATTTAAAAAGAAGAAAATGGATGATTGTGGTAATGACTAGCAACCATTGAGGAGGTAACACGCTGGGCGCTGCAGTAGACACACAATCTCATTTAAATCTGATGACATCCTATAAGTTAGGGAACGTCAGTCTCTATGTACAGGGAGGGAAATCATAGCTGGGAAGGGTATTCATCCATCTGCCCAGCTCCTGACTATCAGAGACAGGTAACTTCTGATCTCAGAGTCTATGTTCTCCTCATTATGTTATAATTAGGTATAGCTTTAACTTCATTTAATTGTGTAAACCAACAATCTATTTTACAAACCAAAGTATTGCTTGCAGCACATTATTTTGTGTTTTGTCCTGTGCGAAACAAAGTGCACTTGAAGCTGAAGAAAAAAAAAAATGACCCCTGAAGTAAGTCAGGCTTTTGTTTCACTGCAGACCCAGGTGTGAATGGAGAGTCCCTGGCCAGGGTCCACTGAGGCCCAGACCTAATGGGGCAGAGCTTGAGTGCAGGACCAGGCCCTGCTTCACATCAATCACTGCTGCCCGGCAGCAAGCCTGGTTCCCTCCCTGGCAGAGCGAGACAGGACTGCACATGGGGTAAGCAGGTACAGCCAGCCGCGTAGCACTGCGATCACAGGTGCAACTGCTCCCCACATGCAATCAATAATTATGAATTGTTTTAGATAATAAAGAACATTTCCATTGTTGAGGTTAGATGTGACAGCTTCCCAGTCCCATCCCCCTCCCATCCTGCATCTCAGCGAGGTGGCAAGGAAGCCTGAGGCTCCTCCTGGTGCTGGCTGGAGAACTTCACCACAGGGACTCCGAAGCCAGACAAGGTTCCTGCTGCACTTCTCCCGAGAGCAAGATCCATCTTGCTTGAGCTCTCTAGTGGCTTCTGAGTGTGGTGTATGAGACCCTTTCCTGCCTCTCCCCAACCTGGGCTACTGGGTCCAGACCACACTGCACTGGGAAAGCTAAGCCAGTTCCTCCCTGCAAGATGCTGGTATTGGGACAGAACCCTCTACATAGGGAAGACACAGGATTAAAATTAAGACTTAAGCCCTTTTAAATGGCCAATGGGCGTTAATGGGAATGCTTTTAGTTGCCAATGTAGGTGAAGCCTTGAGATTTCCCAGGGGTGGTGATGCTCCTGAGGGGAGGGGGCGGGAGCAGGCCAGAAGTCTCTAGCTGAGGTTATTAAGGACAAACAACAAGGACAGGCCCTAAGGAGATGGCAAGAGAAGGAGACAGCAGGGGGTGAAGTCAGGGGGGCAGGAGAGGAGAGAAAGGGAGAGAGGCATAATGAGGTCAGGAGTGGGTGAAAGAGAAAAGAGGAAAGGGGCAAGAGGAGACCCCAGCACAGGCAGCCCCTGCCTCAGGCACAAGCTCCAGCCCCAAGGAGGAACCTCCAGTTTTGGTCTGGGGCCAGTGCCAGCTTCTTCTCACCCTGATCATCACACACTCTTGGTGCCAACCACTGAGGTCCCTACCCACTTGCAGCCTGTGGCTCCTCCCTTGAACTTGGCATCCTCCTTCCCCAGCCTGAGCTCTTTCCTTCCGGGGGACAGGCCTTGTTCCATGTGTGGGATGATTCCAGTGTGACAGTGACCATATTTTCTGCAACGAAAAGCTGAGCAGTACGATGAGCTCACTTATGCAGATCAAATGTTACTTGTGAAATGTGGGTGGTTAGAACTTGATGTTACCAATCAGATCAAACAAATCGAGACCGAATGTTTCTGAGGGAACACAAGGGGTCAGGGATGAGGTTTCTACAAACTGGGTGAATGAAGATGCCATTAGCTTCCTACTTCTTGGGGCTGATGTCATCGTGTGTAGGGAGGTATAGAGAACTCTTAAAATCTAGTGACAAAGCCAGGAGTTGTGGCGCAAACCCATAGCCCTAGCACTCGGGAGGCTGAGGCAGGAGGATTGAAAGTTCAAGGCCAGCCAGGATTACACAGTCAGACCTTGCCTCACAAAAAACAAAACAAACAAACAAAAACCCACCACCACCACCACCACCAACAACAACAATGAACCACTGCTAGAAAGTCTGGTGGTGGAAGGGAAGACGGTACAACCATTTATGAAGATAATTTAGTAGTATCAACCTAAAAACAGCGATGGTCTCTGACCACGAAGGCCAATTCTTTGCATCTCCTCCAGATGCCCAGGAGACGGAGATGGGCAGCACTATCTTAGGCAAAATCGTAAACATTCTCAGTGGAATATATACCCACACCACAGAATATTCTATAACTGTCAAAATTAAGTACATTTATTTCTTATTCTGACACGGAAAGAATTCTAGGCACACTGTTGGACTTCTAAGGCAAGCTGCAGAGCAGTATGATAGCACTTATGCAAAAACACAGCAAAAAACAAACATAATATGTAAATACAAAGGAAGGATCTGTCCAATGGGCAGCAGGGAAGGACTCTAGTAGTTTCTATAAGGCTGTCTCTAAAAGTAGGAGACTATCTAAAAATACAGTAGTTTTCCCTTATCCATGCATGGCTTTGCTTTCCATAACTTCAGTTGCTGGTGGTCTGTTGCAGCCTAGAAATATTAATTGAAAAATTCCAGAAATAAGTAACTGCTAAGCTTTAAATTCTGTGCATCTTCTGAGTAGCATGATGAAATCCTGTGCTGTTCACCCAGGATACAAACCATTCTCTTTCTGGAGAATACGTGATGCATACACCACTACCAGCCTGTCAGTCATGTGCAGTCTCCACATCACGGTCCTCTGTTCGAGTAACCCTTACTTAATAAACGCTCCAAATCACAAACTTTTATTACAGTATATCATTATAAATGTTCTACTTTAGTAGCAATTACTGTTAACTGTGCCTAATGTGTAAATTAAACTTTATCGCGGGTGTGTATGTGTAGGAAAAACACAATATGCATAGGGTTTGACATCAGGCAAGGTTCAGTCATCTACTGGGTATCTTGAAATGAATCCTCTGAAGATACTTGGGGCCTGCTGTACACCAGAATTTTAAGAATGGTGATCTAGGACTGGGGATATACCTCTGCAGCACAGTGCCTGCCTGGCAAGCGCGAGGTCATGAGTTCGATTTCCCATACCAAAAAAAAAAAAGAATGGCGATCTACAGAAACCTGAATTACATTTGAGTTTTACTTTGTTTATATCTTCTGTGATATTCAAATTATATTCCAATATAATCTGAAAAAACACAGCTTATTCAGGTAACTCAGGCTTATTTTAAAAATTTGAGGAATTATTAAAAACTTGAGGGCCGGTAAGATGGCTCAGTGGCATAAGCGCCTGCCTGGCAAGTGCGAGGGCCCGAGTTCAACTCCCGGAACCCACATACGAGAAAAGGGCTGGTGATATCGCTCAGCGGCACAGGCGCCTGCTGGCGCGCGAGGTCCTGAGTTCAACCCCAGTACCCACAAAAAAATAAATAAAATAAATAAATAAATAAAAACTTGAGTACAGTTGAAAATGAAAATCCAAGAATTCAGGATGGATGTCTGTAATGTTATAGGTAAGGATGTCTTTGAGAATCTGATGAAAGCTATAATAAAAATAATTTTAGAGGCTGGGGGTGTTGCTCAGTGGTAGAGTTCTTGCCTTGCACGCACAAGGCCCTGGGTTCAATTTCCAGCACCACCAAAATAAATAAATAAATAAATAAATAAATAAATAAATAAATAAATAAAATAAAATAAAATACTTTGCTTCCAGGAAGATACATACCACCCCAACACTACATATACTTTCAGGGAACAAAGGGGCCCCAGAGTGCCTAGACGCCCACCTCTGAATCATGAACCACCAGCTAAAGGCACTGGAATGTATGCAACCACGCAGAGAACACACACCGGGGTGAGCAGAGATGGACACAGAACCCAGGGAAACCCCAGCAACGGAAGAGCAGGAGGAAAGCTGCTGCCAGGCAAGGAAGGAAAATGTGGGCAGTTATGAGAAAGCCAGGCCAGAGCCAAGACAAGAGACGGGGAAGGAGGGACGAGGCCCGTTCAGAGAGGGCAGATGGCGGCAGTGGGTGAGCTCCACGTCCCCGGCCTCTGTGCCAACACGCTGCTGTCACTTGGATTCTCCCAGAGCTCCATGCAATGGTGGTGCTGACTGGAAATGCCCTTTAGCAAGTGGTGGGCTATAAGCGGTGTTCTGGCCTTGCCTCCTCCTGCCCTGTTCTCCCCTTAGCTCCCAATACACTGGGTGGCGGGTTAATGCCTGGCACATCTGTAAGATTCTCAAAAATGGTCAAGGTGGGGCTGGTGAGATGGCTCAGCGGCCTACGAACCTGCCTGGCAAGCGCCAGGGCCCAAGTTCGACTCCCGGACCCCACATACGAAAAAAGGGCCGGTGATATCGCTCAGCGCCATGGGCGCCTCCTGGTGTGCAAGGTCCTGAGGTCGACCCCCGGTACCCACCAAAAAAAAAAAAAAAAAAAAAAAAAAAAAGGTCAAGGTTTCTTCTTTCTTTGCTCTCACGGAGACTCAGTAAAGAACACTGGATTTGGAGACCCATCCGCGAGCAACCCCTTCAAAATCGCTACTCTACGCCCATCCTGGCGCTGTACCTCTGGATTTGCTCCTCACAACACCCACCTAGTGTAGGTTTAAGGACTGCAGTCAGCTGACTGAAACAGGCCAGGGGTCTCCAGAAGCACTGCCCCCTTGGCTAGACTTGCACCTCCCACTGAAGCCTGTGGAGGGGCCCCTTGGGAGTCATAACCGGAGATGTGCATGCTCCCTAAATTCGTACATACCATAATAAGCACAGTTTTCTCCATAAAATGAATAAACTAACAGTTTTGTGACCCCAGCTTTGCAATGGATACCCCTCAGAAAATTACGAATTACCACACACAAATAGATCAAACCACAATAGCAAATGCCACCTACCACAGGGACACTGTTTACGGCTTACTGACTAGAATTACCAGTCCAACATTAAGTCCTCCTTTAACCCACATCTACAAAAGAGGTTGCTTAGGCACAAAATACACCAGGAGTTGTGTGTGTGCATGTTTTCCTTTTGGTGGTTCTAGGGATTGAACCCAGGGCCTTTGCCCTGAGCTACGAACACCAGCCCAGTTTTAAATTTTTGAGACAGGGTCTCACTAAGTCCCTATATTGCCTAGGCTGGGCTCTAATTTGTGATTTTCCTGCCTCAGCCTCCCAGAGTGCTGGGATTACAGATGTGTGCCACCATGCCAGGTTCATGATGAGTTTTAAATGCCTATGACGGCCCTCCCTACACAGGCTCAGCCACTCCGTGCTGACTGCAGGAGGCCCTGCCTTATACTCTTCTGACCAACAGGGCAGGAATGCAGAGAAAGGGACCTTGAACCCCTGAGTCAATGAGCCTGGCTTTCCTAGGGATGGGCCACCGCTTAATCTATTTATAAGCTCAAAGAGCTGGGTACTCAGCTGGCCATAAAAAGGCCTGGTCCCAGAAGTGACTGCTGCCTCCCAAGGCCTACAAAGTCAGAAGGCAGGTGTAGTCAGTAGGCACCCACTGCCCATGACCTGCCCAGAGTCTGCAGGCTTGGGTTCAAGTTCAGCTCCCTTCACTCAGGCCACTCTAGGAGCCAAGCCACTTCCCAGCATGCTCAGGCCTTGCTTGTAAGAGGCACAACATCCCTGTCTCCATCCCGCAGGCTCCTGCACCTGCAGATGCCTCTGTGCGCTCTAACTACACACAGCTCGAACTGCTCTCACTGCCGCTGGGTCTAAGACCCTCTGAATGACGGCGACCATCAGAGAGGAATATTACCAACTAAAGCAATGACCTTGGGACTAATTTTCCGCCTCTGTAAAATGAAAGGGTTGGATTAACTGTTATCCTCAGATTTCACGGTAAGACCAAGTCAAAAGGTAATAGTGAATTCCTGAGGTTTTATTTAGCCAAATGAGAAAAAAAATTACAAACTATGTTTGTCACCATCATTTGCTAAAAGAAAAAACATTGTAAGCCAAAAAAAGTAGAAAGAAGGTACTATGGGAATAAACGCAGCTACCCTACGGAACGTTCCTGGGCACCAGCCGGGAAGATGAGATCCGGGACCGGCTTTCCAGCCCTGGGCAGGGTCGCGCCGCCCGACCTGCCTTGCCGCTTTGGGACATCCTGGGGGCGTCCTAACGGCGGCGGAACCAAGCATCAACTTCCACCGCGAGCAAGTTACGCCGCCAGACGCACAGTCGCCAGGGCCGGTGAGCCTCTCCCAGGCCTGCGCGAGGACCGCCTCCCGACCCCCCGAGACCCTGGCCCGAGTCCCGCCCGCGGACCCCCGGGCCCCGGGCCTCGCCCCACACCTCCGCGCGGGCGGCCCCGGCTCCTGCGCCCCCGCCCCGCGCCGGCGCGGCGACCCTGGCCCGGCCGCGTCCGCCCAAGGTCGGCGGGAGAGGCCGCGGGCGCGGGCGGGGCCGGCGGGTGCGGCGGCCGGGGGTCGGGGCCGCGTCCGGGTCGGGGCAGGGCGGGGGCCCGGGAGGAACCGCTCGGCCCGCCCCGCCCGGCGCCCCCCGCGCGAAGGCGCCGCTGCCCGAGCGAGCGCAGACTCACCCGGGCGACGCCATGAGCGCGGCGGCCTCGGCGCTCCCGCCTCCTCCGCTCGCTGCTCGCGCGGCCGCCGCTCGGCGCGGGGAGGGGCCTCGTGCGCCCCCGCCCGCGCGCTCCGGGCCGGGCTCCAGGGGGCGGCGGCGGCGGCGGCGGCGCCCGGGGTCGGGGCGCGGGGCCTGCCCGAGGACCGCCCGAGGACCGCCCGGGGCCCGGAGAAGTCCGCAGCTCTGCGTTTTGAGTTTAATTTCCGGAAGAAAAACCCCTTCCCAAGCTCTGAAGATAAGGTGCTGTTGTTACAGTGAGCGACGCAGCAACTTCCCGACTTCCAACTGGAGCTCTCCGGCTTCCCGAGCCGGTTACCCCTTGCAAGATGTGTAAAATCACATTGTGGAGCGCTAAGGAATATTCTTTATATTGAACTATTATGCCACTATAACGAGTCTGGAACTCCTGCAGTGGGGTTTCATAACATCACCCATGAACTGTGGTAAATTTTGGGGCTTCAGTTATTGTCTCTGCAAAATGACTTTCCAGAAACAATCTAAGTGAAAAATGCTTAATAAAAAGCTCTGGACAATGTAACCATTTGTTGATAACATTTTTGCATTGTCATATTAACTACTGTTAAGACTATTGGGGGGGACAGGGTCTCACTATGTAGTGCAGGCTGGCCTTGTACTCACTATGTAGCCCTGGGTGGCCTCGAACTCAGCAATCCTCCTGCTGGGATTATAGGCCTGCGCCACCCCAATCAGGCTAAGAATCATTTTAAAGCAGTGATTTAAAGCCTTAGTCCCGGAGCCAGAACACCTGGGTTGAAATCTAGGCTCCACCATTTGCCAGTTCTAGGAGCTCAAGGAAGACACTGGAAAAACAGGCTCATACTATAGAGAGAACATCCATGCCCATGTTTATAGCAGCACAATTCACAAAGCCGAAGTATGGAAGCAGCCTAGATGCCCAACCACAGATGTATGGATAAAGAACATGTGGTATATTTAGATAGTGGAACGTTATTCAGCCATAAAGAAGGGTAAATTCTCATTTGTAGGAAAATGGATGGAACCTGGGACCATAACGTCAACTGAAATAAGTCAGAAGCAGAAGGTTAATTATGGCACGGTTTCTCTTACATGAGAACCCAAAATTTAAAGAGTAAAAACAGGAGGAACGGTAGGAAACAGGGAGATAGATAACCTTGTTAGAGCTGGGGAAACAGGAGGAAGGGGAGGGGGGAGAGGGAAAGAGTATTGAAAATGATCAAAACATGATATATAGGTACCAATTTCCCAAAACATGTAATTCTTATGTATCGCAAAAATATACCAATTTTTTAAAACTTAAAGAAAAATGAGACTAATAAGTCCCTTCCTCTCTGTGAGGATTAAATGAGTTACTATTTGGAAAGGATGAATACCTTGCCTGGTACAAGGTCTCTCTCCTTCCTGGGAGAATCCACGCAGTGTTTCTCAGCCTCCTTGCTGGCTTCACACGCTCACAGCTGCTGCCCCAGTGGAAAGGACAATTGTGGCTCTGTCAGTGGGAACAGTAAGTAAAGCGGGGGACTCATCAGACCCCAAGTACAAATTCAGGAGGACCAGGGTGAGGAAGAGTTCAGGACGTGGGCAATCCTAAATGGCTTGATTCAAGGCAGTAATAACTGCCACTGGAAGAGGTCAGGTGATTTTTTTAAAATAAACTTTGTTTTAAAAATATTAACACAGGTTCACAGAAATTAAATTTCCTTCCTTAACATGAATTTTAGCATTCCTTTGTGTGGGTAATCATCACGTGGAATGATGATAAATACTAACATAAAAACGCTGCCGGTATTTTGTGACTGTAAGGACTGTGGGCAGTACACATCCTTATAGCCAAAAATGCGCTGTGTACATACATCATTACTTCCTTAGGCCATGTTTCTTTTTTTTGTTTGTTTTTTTGCGATGGGGTCTCTATGTAGCCCAGACTGGCCTCAAACTTGCAGTGATCTTCCTACCTCAGCCTCCCAAGTGCTGGGATTGTAAGTGTGTGCCACCACACCTGGCATCAGGCCACGTTTCTAGGAACTGAATTTCTAGGTCAGTATGATCTCAGGATTTTAACGCTTTTCAGATACATAATCTGTACACATACAACAAACATACATGTATACATATATGGGCACATTTATACATAACACACACGTGTATACAGATACACAAATAACATAACTTTGTCCTCCCAGGACAATCATCAACCCCGAATGATAGTGCCAGTTTTCCAAATGTTCTCTATACATTTTACTATTTAAAAAATCAATGCCAATTTGAACTCTCCATAGAATACTAAGAAACAACCAAGCAAAAAAAAAAAAAAAAAAAAAAAAAAAAAAGAAACAACCAAGCAACACTCAAACAAAACAAAACAAGCTATCTTTAAAAAGGCAGGAAGAGCTGGGCGTGGTGGTGTCCTATAATCCCAGCACTTGGGAGGTTGAGGTAGGAGGATGGTGGCAAGTTCGAGGCCAGCCTGGGCCATATGGTGATACCTTGGTCTCAAAACCAAAACTAAACATGACAAAAAACAAACCAAAAAAAGAATAGGAAGGTCTTGTGGCATTTTTCTTTGCCATACCTTGTTTGCACTCTACCTGCCCTAGAGAGTGGTAAAGGGAGCTCTTCAGGTGGAAATAAAAGGATGCTCACAACCATATGATGTAAAGCTCTCCAGTAATGATAAATACATGGCAAATGTATGTTTTGTTTTATTTTGTTTTTTTGAGACAGGGTCTCACCAAGTAGTTCAGGCTAGCCTTGAGCTCACTATGTAGGCCTCAAACTCACTGTGACCCTCCTGCCTCAGCCTCCCGAGTGCTGGGATTACAGGCATTTGCCACCACATCTGGCTACATGGGCAAATGTAAAAGCCAGTGTTGTTGTAAATTTGGTTTGTAACTCCCCTTTGTATTATCAACAGGACTTAGAAGACAAATGCATAAAAATAATTACAAATTTTATATCTATTGAGTATACAATATATAGCATTATAATTTGTGACATCAATAATGTGAAGATGACAGAACCATATGAATAGAGTTTTTGCGTGTGATTGAAGTTGGCATCAATTCAAATTAGATTGTTATAACTTTTGGATGGTATATGTAATTCCCATGGTAAGCGCAAAGCAAGTATCGGGGAATATACAGAAAAGTATGCATGAGAAGGGAATCACTATAAAAAATCAACTGAACTCAAAAGAAGGCAAAGTAGAAAAAAATGAGACACACACACAAAAGCTATAAAAAAGCCAGGTGTGGTGGCACACACCTGTAATCCCAGCAGTTGGGAGGCTGAGGCAGGAGGATCACCGCAAGTTCAAAGCCAGCCTGTGCTACATAGTGAATTCAGGGCCAGCCTGAACTACATAGCAAGACCCTGTCTCGGAAAAAAAAAAAAAAAAAAAAGCTATAAAAAATACAAAAAGTAGCCAGGGACAGTGGCAAATGCCTCTAATCCTAGCTACTCAGGAGGCTGAGACAGAAGGACCACAAGTTCAAGGCCAACCTAGGAAACTTAGTAAGACCCTCTAGTAAATAACAGCAGAGTTCATATTCTTTCTTAGTGCATATATGGTCAATAATTTTTAAATAAGTTATCTTCTGATCACAATGGAATGAAACTATATATCAAAAAACAAGGAAACCTCGCCAGGTTTGATGCTTTACATCCTTTACAAAAAAAAAAAACTCCTATAATCCCAGGTACTTGAGGCAGGAGGGTCACAAGTTAGAGGCCAGCCTGGGGAACTCAGTGAGACCCTTTCTCATAATGAAATTGCAAAAAGGATGAGGATGTAGCTCAGTAGGAGAGCCCTTTTCTAGCATTTGTGAGACCCTGGGTTCATTGTCTAGTAACACACATACACACAAATGATACAAATATTGGCAAGGATGTGAAGAAAAGAAAGCCCTTCTCTACTATTACTAGGAATAAAAATGACTACAGCTATTACTGGAAACAGTATGGAGGTTCCAAAAAATTCAAAAATAACTATTGTATGCTCCAGCAATTCTGCTCTCCTGTATACACTGAAAGGAAACAGGGATGAGGGTTTATATAGCTTAGTGGTAGAGCACTTACTTAGCATGCATGAGGCCCTGGGTTTGATCCCCAGCACTGCAAACAAAGAAGCAAAAAGCCAAAGATTAACACAGGCATTGAATTCAGAATGTTGAAGAGTTATCTACACTCTTGTATTTATTGCAGTGTTATTCACAATAATTGTTCATCAATGGATGAAAATGCAGTATACATGCACAGTGAAATATTATCCATCCTTTAAATGGTGGTGGGGGGTCCTGTCATTTGCTGGAATATGAATGATCCTGGAGGACATTATATGAAGTGAAATAAGCCAAGCACAAAAAGACAAATAAATACTGCATTATTTCTCTTATGTAGAGCCTAAAAAAGTTGAACTCAAAAGTATAAAGGACCTATGATGAATGTTATCATTATGTACATCTAAAATGTGACAATAAAATAAAGATGGTTTAAAAAAGGAGAAGGAGGGGGAGAAGAGGAGAAGAAGGAGAATTATAAAGGCATAGTAGTTACCAGGGCTGAGTGCCCAGAGAAGCTAGGGAGACTTGATCAAAAGATAGAAAATTTCAGATAGGATGAGTAAGTTCAGCAGATCTGCACAACATAGTAACAATAGCTAGTAACGTCTGTATTTTGAAAATTGCTGAAGGTAAAGTTTAAATATTCTCACCACAAAAAATGAGATAATACATATGTCAATTACTTGTTGAGCTAGACCACCCTGCTTATATAGTTCCTAGAGTATAAAATACATTTGTACAATTTTCATCAATTTTTTAAAAATTTAACTTAGGGCCAGTGAGATGGCTCAGCAGTGCAAGCACCTGCCTGGCAAGCGTGAGGTCCCGAGTTCAACTCCTGGTACCCACATAAAGGAAAAAAAAGGGCCGGTGATATCGCTCAGTGGCACAAGCGCCTGCTGGCAAGTGCGAGGTCCTGAGTTCAACTCCTCGTACCCACATAAAAAAAATTTAACTTAAACTGGACATGATGGTACATCCTTATAATCCCAGTGACTCAGGAAGCTGGGGCAGAGGATGGAAAGTTTGAGGCCAGCCTGGGCAACTTAGCGAGACCCTATCTCAAAATTAACAAATAAAAATAAAAATAAAAAGGTCTCGGTTCAATCTCCAGTACCACCACAACCACCAAAAAAAATTTAATTTAGAAACATTACATAAAATTTTCAATATATATGGAATTGAAAAAAATTATGAGAATACAAATTAATAGCTGTGCACCAACAAATTGCATAGCCTAAATGAATGACCAAATTTCTAGGGGAAAAAAAAACCTAAATGAATCAGGAAGAAATGAAAATCTTGATAGATTCGTAACAAGAACAACCAAATTGACTCACTCATACTTCCTATGTTGAAATTCTCACTCCTAATATGACTGTATTTGAAGACAGAGGTAAGGGGGGTTAAATAAGATCATAAGAGCAGGGTTCTAGTCTGGTTAAGACTGGTGTCCTATATTAGAAGAGGAAGAGACAGGAGAGGATAGGGGAGGGAAGAGGGGACAGAGAGCAATTACTGGGCCAGGTTCTTTCCACTTCCTTCCCCACGCTTGCACAGAGAAGAGGTCCTGTGAGGACACAGGGAGAAGAACTGTCTACAAGCCAGGGAGAGAGGCCTCAGCAGAAATGAAACCTGACAGCATCTTGACCGTGGACTTCCACCCTCCAGAACTGTGAGAAGATAAATTTCTGTTGTTTATACCACCCAGCACGTTGTATTGTGTTACAACAGTGCCAACAGACTAACACAACGGATGAGTCTTTCTAAGTGAAATCGGGCAGCATAAAAGGACAGAAACACCCTACATGTTTACTGATAGACAAATGAATAAACAAAATGTAGTATACACATACAATGTAATGTTATTCAGACACAGCTCAAAAGAACTGACACAGAAGCTGAAAATAAATGGATAGGAAAATATAAACTAGGCAAATGCTAACAACAAAGGTAGGTATATTACTGAAGGTGAAAAGTATTAAGAGGGACAAACAGCGATGTATCATATTGACCAAAGTTATAACCTATATGCATCTATCTACACAGGAGATTTTAAAAGCTATAAACAGCTGCAGGCTGTGGTGGTGCACACTTGTAATCCCAGCTACTCAGGAGGCTGAGGAAGGAGGATTGCAAGTTTGAGGCCAGCCTGAGCAACTCAGCGAGACCCTATCTCAAAAAGGGCTGAGGACGCAGCTCAGTGGTAGAGTTTCCTAGCATGTGGGGTCAATCCCCATCATCACAAACAAAGAAATATAAACAACCACCGTCTTTAAATTTTATCTCAATAAGTGTAAAACAAAGGATGGGCTGTTGTCAGAGCAAAATAAATCAACTCAATTATTACAAATAACATTTTAATTTGCCTTTTTCTAGTTCGAGTTCCCACTTGGAGTTGGTTGCACTTCTGAATGGCTATCTTCATGTCTGCCATCAGATCTCGGGAATTTCAGGTGTTAGTTCTGCCAGTGATCTCTCTGGCCCTCTCTCCCTAACACTCCCACCATCCATGTGTCAGGCTGTCCTTAGCTCTGTTCATGTCTTCAAACTCCTTGTTCCTCAAATTTGGTAATTTCCACTGTGCTACTTCAGGAAGTTTACCAATTCTTTCCTTTTCTTGCTCAAATCTGCCTTCGAACCTGCTAGTGAATTTTTCGTTTGTTATTGTACTTTTCAGCTCCGGAATTATTTTTGATTTCTTTTGAGGCTTTCTCTATAGATACTGTCATTCTGTTCATACATTTCTTAATTTTCTCTAGATTCTTTCCATTTTTTTTTAATTTTAATTTAATTTAATTTTATTTTTTTTGTGTGTGTGTGGGTGCCAGGGGTCGACCTCAGGACCTCGCGTGCCAGCAGGTGCCTGTGCCGCTGAGCGATATCACCGGCCCTTTTTTTCATATGTGGGTTCCGGGAGTCGAACTCAGGACCTCATGCTTGCCAGGCAGGCGCTTATGCTGCTGAGCTATCTCACCAGCCCTCTTTTCTTTTCTTTTTCTTTCTTTCTTTTTTTTTTTGACAGGGTCTTACTATGTAGTCTGGGCTACCCTGGAATTCAAGATGTAGCTCAGGCTGGCTTCAAACTCTCAACGATCCTCCTGCCTCAGACTCCCAAATGCTGGGCTTACAGGCATACATCACCTTGCTGGCCTCAATTCTTTGTGAGAGAGTTTCTATTAATTTTTTCCCTCTCTGAATGGGTTGTTTTCCTGTTTCTTTGTATGTCTTGTGGTTTTTTGAAAAAAAATTTTTTTTTTTGGTTTTCTGAGACAGGGTCTTGCTGTGTAGTTCACCATGGCCTTGAACTCACCATGTAGCCCAGGCTGGCCTCAAATTTGAGGCAATCCTGCCTCAACTTCCCGAGTGCTGGTATTACAGGTGTGTGACACCATGCCCTGTGGAGGACAGGCTTATTTCCCAGCCTCGCTCTTGCAAGCTGAGTGCAGTTGCTCCTGGTATGCAGGACTGCCTGTCACAGGCCTGGGAGCAGGGAAAGGGTAGTTGATGATGTATGAAGAGCAAAAATTCACCACAATTAACTGTGATTTCCCATCTAAGCCTTCTCCTGAAAACACCAAGAGCTCCAAAATAGTTGTCATATCTGACAGATTCTGCCAGTACTACCATTGTCTAGATGTGAGGACAGATTCCTAGGGCTTCCTATCCTCCAACTTTCCCAGAAACCCCTAGTTCTTTTTTTTAATTGTTTTATTTTTTAATTTTTTTGTCTTTTTGAGACAGGGTTTCACTATGCAGTTCAGGTTGGCCTTGAGCTCACTTTGCAGCCTAGGCTGGCCTCGAACTCACAGCAATCCTCCTGCCTCAGCCTCCTGAGTGCTGGGATTACAGGCATGCGCCAAGCCCAGCCCCCAAAATTGTTTTTATATATTCCTAAAATCCACTTGCTAATGTCTTACTAACGACATCTGCATCTGTTTTCATGAGTTATTTATCGCAGCTTTTTTTTTTTTTTTTTTTTAATGTGGGTACCGGGAGTCGACCTCAGGACATCGCTCTTGCCAGGCAGGTGCTTATGCTGCTGAGCTATATTACCGGCCCCTATCGCAGCTTTCTTTGGGGGAGGGTGGTCTTTTGTGGTTTTAGTATCATGGTAATAATATAACCTCACAAAATAGGACAGAAATCCCCATGGGTAGAAGGGGTAAGGAGATTCTCAGGCCTTAATCCATGACCTTGTTATCCACTAAATGTGGAAACATATCTTTTTCCATATCCTGCCTTGCTAACAATGAATAGAAGGTGCCCTCTCCACATTCCCTAATCTTCATGCAAGGACCAAGGGGGCACTGTAAGGGGTGGGGAATGATGTCTCCGAGGACAAGAATAGCTGCTGGTCCACACTTTATACTAGGAGGAAATGCCCTAAAACATGAGGAAAGCTCTCAAAAGAATGCCATACTTATGACCCGGTGGAAAATTACCAGCCCCTAGCTCACCCCAGCAGTGCTGTAACAGCTAGCTTCCTTCACTTGTTAACAGACCAATCTGATTTTCTCCATCAGACTTGTACCTCCTTCACCTTTTCTTCCCCTCAAGCTTCAGTCCCTTCCCCACTTTCTTTTCCTTCTCAATTACAGCTTTTTGCTAGCCTGGCATGGTGCCATGCACCTGTAATCCCAGCACTCAGGAAGGCTGAGGCAGTTCAAGGCCATCTTGGACAATGTAGTGGCTTAGTGAGACCCTATCTCAAAATAACAAAAAAAAAAAAAAAGTCTGGGGATGTAGCTCAGTGTGAGGGCCCTAGATTCAATCCACAATACAGGGTGGGTGGATGGGGGAGCTTTTGCCTATACATTTGTGCTGTTGCCTCAGTTTTAATTTCCATTGTCAGTGAAGTTCCCATACACATCCTCTTTCAAAATGAGTTGGAAACTTTTTTCTATCATCTAGAAGATTTGTGGGGCCAGTGAGATGGCTCAGCGGCACAAGCGCTTGCCCGGCAAGCGCGAGGTCCTGAGGTTGACTCCCGGTACCCACATTAAAAAAAAAAAAAAAAAAAGGGCCGGTGAGACGGCTCAGCGGCTTAAGCGCCTGCCTTGCAAGCGCGAAGGCCCGAGTTCGACTCCCGGAACCCACATAGGAAAAAGGGGCCGGTGATATCGCTCAGCGGCACGGGTGCCTGTTGGCGCGTGAGGTCCTGAGGTCGTCCCCCCGGTACCCACAAAAAAAAAAAAAAAAAAAAAAAAAAAATTGCACAGATTTTTTCTTTAAATATAAGGTAGAGGGGCTGGTGATATGGCTCAGCAGCATAAGCGCCTGCCTGGCAAGCGCGAGGTCCTGAGTTCGACTGCCGGTACCCACATAAAAATAAATAAATAAATAAATAAATAAAAGGTAGAATTCTCCACTGGAAACATCTGGATCTTTTTTAGCTTTTAGAGTTACACGAAGCAGGGCATGGCAGCACACACCTGTAACACCAACACTTGGGGAGGCTGAGGTAAGGGGATCGCTGTGAGTTCAATGCCAGCCTGAGCTAGAGTGAGTTCAGGATCAGCCTGGGCTACATGTGAGACCCTGTCTCAACACCCCACCCCTACTCCCGCCAAAAAACAATAAACACTTACAGGAGTTTGGCTCGTTGTTAGCATATGCTACCACAAAAAATAGATCATCAGTAAAACCCTGTAACTCTTTTTTTCTGGCACTAGGCATTGAACTCAGGGCCTTCACACAGAGCTACATGCCCAGGCCTTTCTTACCTTTTATTCTGAGATAGGATCTCACTAAGATGCTGAGCTGCTCAGGCTTGACTCAAATTTGTGATCCTTCTGTCTCAGCCTCCCGAGTGCTGGGATTACGGGCATGCACCACCACGCCCAACTTGCCCTTCTTTTTTTAGGATCTTAAAGTGAGAAATTTTGAGACTTCCTCCTTTCTAAGTGTGTAATGCTACAAAATTTCCCTTCCACATGACTTTAGCTACATCTCATAAATTTTATGTTGTACTTTCATTTTCATTCAATTCTACGTGTTTTTATTTCCCCAGCACTCTGGAAGGCTGAGGCAGAAGGATCACAAATGTGAGCCAAGCTTTCTCTTTTGCCCATACATCATTTAGCAAATAGTTATTTTGCTTCCACATACTTGGGAGATTTTCCTGTTACTGATTTCTAGTTTGACTCCATTGTAGTTAGCGATCACCTACAGTATGACTTTGATGATTTTGAAGATATTTATCTTATGATTCTCTCTTGGTAAATGATCCATCTGGGTAAACTGATCTATCTGGGTGCTTACAGAATCACTGTTCTGCTTTTGCTAGCTGAAGCATTATAGGTGAGTCTACGTGTGTGCATGTGTTTGTGTGAGATTCCACTGGTGTGGCTGAGTTCTTCCATGCCTCTGCTGATTTTCTGGGTAGTTCACTTGCTCATTGATAGGGGGTTGAAGTCTCCCAACTACAATTCTGGATTCACCTCCTTCTCCTCTAGGTTCCATCCATTTTTGATTCATGTATCTCTGAGTTTTGTTATTTGGCACATACACGTTTAGAACTTCTATGCCTTCTTGGTAGACTAATCCTTTTATCACTATGTAATACCCCTCTCCGTTCCTAGTAATTTTTTCTTTTTCTTCAGTACGGTAGTAGGCATTGAACCAAGAGTTGTGAGCCCTTTTTTGAGACAGGAACTATGTAGCCCAGAGGGTCTTGAACCTGCTGAGTTGCTTGGGCTGGCCCTGATCTTGTGATCATCCTGGTTCAGCCTCCCAAGCGGTGAGATTACAGTTGTATGCCTCAATGCCCAGCTTGTTTCCTTTTTCTGACCTTCCTCTGACTTGCTCATGCCTTTTATTTCTATTTAATGTATTTATGTGTATGTGGTTATGCTTTTGAATGTTTCTACAGTACTTGTATAGTTTTAGTGGTCCCTCGAGGTGTCACATTATATATACATAATTTATCACAGTCCACTAGAATTGACAGTGCACCAATTTGAGTGAAGCGTAAATACTTTACCATCCTTTAAATCCTTTTAGCCTCTGTCATTTATGACACAATTATCCTATTTCCCCCACATACTCTGAGAACCACATCAGACGATGCTATAATTTTTGCTTCGTCAAATTTAGTAAACTCAAGAAGAGAATTGCATTGTATTTATCCAAGTTTTTATTCTTCCTGCTTTCTTTCTTCCTTCCTGATGTTCAAAGATTCCTTCCTTTATTATTTCCTTTCCATTTCAAGAACTTACTTCATCATTTTTAGGATAAATTTATTTATGAAAAATCTTATCATGCTGGGTGTGGTGGCATACGCCTGTAACCCCAGCACTCAGGAGGCTGAGGCAGGAGGATCACAGTGAGTTTGAGGCCAGCCTGAATTACATAGCAAGACCCTGTCTCAACAACAACAACAAACCTCAAAATAAAGTAGAAATCAAGATATTCTCAGGTGAAGGAAAACTGGTAAGATTTTTTGTTTGTTTTGTTTTACTTGAGACAGGGTTTTGCTATGTAGCCCACGCTGGCCTCGAACTCACAGCAATCCTCCTGCCTCAGCCTTTTAAGTGCTGGGATTACAGGCATGCACCACCATACCCAGCTCTACTTTCTTTTCTGAAGAATACTTTTACTGGACAGAAAATTAACATATTTTATCGCTTTCAGCTTTTAAAAACTGTTATTCTACTTTATCTTGTCCTTTATGGTTTCTGATCTGCTATAACGTGAGTGGACTTTCCCTTATAAGTGTTAGTTCTTTCTTTTTTTAAGATTTTTTCTGACTTTAATTTTCAGAGTTTTGACTATGATGTACCTCGGCATGGACTTCTTTAGGTTCATCCCACATGGAGCTGGCTCAGCCTCTTTAGGTTTATGTCTATGTCTTTTGCCAAATTCAGGGATTTCCATCCAGTTCTGTTGCTGCTTCTTTTTCCAGTACTGGGGATTGAACCAGGGCCTGCAAGCTGAGCTGTATTTCTTTGCGACAAGGTCTCACTAGGCTGCCAAGGTGCCCAGGCTGTGCCTGAGCTTGCAGTCCCTTTGTCTCAGCCTCCCTGCGTGCTGGGATCACAGGCAGGAGCCACCCTGCCTGGCTTCCATTCAGCCCTTCTTTACATCTTGTATTTCTTGGCTGAGATTTTTAAATTTCTCATTTCTTTCAAAGTATGTCTGCAATTGTTCTCTGAAGTACTTTTATGATGCTTCCTTTAAAATCTTTGTCAAATAATTCTGACCTCTGTGGCACTTCTGATTTGAGGTTTATTGGTTATCCTATGTTATTCAAGTTGAAAGAGAGAGAGATCCTTAGAATGAATGATTTTCAGTGTATCATGGACATTTTGTGTATTAGGTTAGGAGATTCTGGATCTTATTCACATCTTCCATTTTACAGGCCTTCTCTGACACACCAGAGGAAGAAAGGCCTCAGCACATTACCGCCAAATGAGAGTAAAGCCCATCACCCAGTCTGGGAGAAGGATGAACACCTTGTAACTGGCTCCCAGGTGGCTTGCGTGGATCACGAGAGAGGGAGGGCGTCATTATCACTGGGTGGGAATGACAATCTCAGCTCCCCTGGCCTTCTCCGACACCACCCCATCTCTACTCAACATTGCTGCTGTGGAAGTCGAGGCTCTCCACTAAAACTTTCCTGATGAGGATGGGTCCCATCTTGTTCTCTGGTGTCAGCCAGAGTAGTATTTCTGAGTGTACAACACTACTAGGTTATTCCTTTTTTTTTTTTTTTTTAATGTGGGTACTGGGAGTCGCCCTCTGGACCTCGCACTTGCCAGCAGGCACTTGTGCCGCTGAGCGATATCATCAGCCCTTTTTTTTTCCTTTATGTGGGTTCCGGGAGTCAAACTCAGGATCTCGCGCTTGCCAGGCAGGTGCTTATGGTGCTATCTCACCAGCCCCCTTTTTGGGTTCTTTGGCTAGAAACAGCAAGCTATTCTCAAGCTCCCTCCACCCTTACTCTCAACTGTGTTCCCCCATTGCTGGCTCTCCAGCACCCAGAGAAAATGAAATGAAAACCCAGAGTACTCACTGCCATGTCAGTCTCAGTTTCCAAGGTCCCTCTGCCAGTCCAACTTCTCTCTACATTTCATTTTTTAATATTTTGATGAAGCCAAATTTATTATTTTCTCTTAGAATTGTTTATTATTTTTGTATTTAAGATATCTCTGTCAAATCCAAGGTCACTAAGACTTTGTCTTTTGCTTTTTTCCCTGAAAGTTTTATTGTTTTGATGGAATTTAGTAATTAAGTCTATGATCCTCGTATTAGCTTTTCCACTGCCAGGACAAAATACCTGACAAACACAACTCAAAGGAAAAAAGGTATATTTTGGCTCACAGTTTCCAAGGTTTCAGTCCATGGCTGGCTGGCTCCAAAACAGAAACACCATAACAAAAGGGCCTGGCAGGAGAAAGCTGCTCACCCCATGGACAGCCTGGGAGCAGAGGGACAGGGAAACAGCCAGAGGGAAAGGAGCCAGGGACCAGATATAGTCCTCAAGGTCATACTCCCACTTGACCCACCCGAAGCACACAAAGTGTGCTTTACCAATCTCTTAGACATCCCTCAGGCCAATCAAGTTGACATGATTAACCATCACGATTTTTTCTTTTTCTTTTGTGGTGCTAGGGATGGAACCCAGAGCCTCGTACATGTTAGGCAAGCATTGAGCTACAGCCCTAGCCATGTAAATTCTAGTTATTTGTTGCTAGTACACAGAAGAAATACAATTGATGCTGTACAGTAATCCTACATCTGTAACTCTGCTAACCTGCTACTAGGTTTTTTGCAGTTTCAGATTTCCATACAGACGATCATGCCACGTGCAAATAAAAAACAACTTCACTTCTTTCCAATCTGTCTACCTTTTATTTCTTTTCCTTATAGCAATGGCCACAACATGCAATTCAGTGTTGAATGTTGAAGAGTAGTGAGAGCAAACTGGCCTTATTCCTGTTCTTATAAGGAGACAAATTTAGTCCCTCACCATTATTATGAAGTAAATGTTTATGTCCCCTTAAAATTCATGTGTTGAAGCTCTAAGTCCTAGTGTGGTTGTATCTAGAAATTGGATTTCTAAGGGGTAATTAAGGTTAAATGAGGTCATAGGGTAGGGTCCTGACCCAATAGGACTAGTGTCTGCATACTATATGGCTCAAGACAAAACATTATACCTAATATTATATTCCACTTAGTAATTTGCTTTTCACAAAGGTATACAGTTAGCAGCTATAAAACTTCTTACTATATACAGACAGTGTCATCCATCTGTCAGGATTCATGGGAATTGTGATATCTGTGGATGCTCAAGTCCCTTCTATAAGATGGCACATTTGCATGTAACCTATGCACATCTATCTGTATACACTTCAAATCCTCTCTAAATCAAAACACCTAACATGATGTAAATGCTACGCAAATAGTTGTTACACTGTATTATTTGGAAATAATAACAAGAAATATCTACATATTTTCAGCAGAGATATATTTTTTCTCCAATATTTTCATACTGTGGTTTGTTGAATTTATGGATGTGGAACCCATGAATCTGGAGACCTGATGATACTAGGATTGAGCAGACAAATAAATACATTGTGAGTAATGAGAGCCAGAATTTTTACTGTTGAGAGCGACCCAATCGGGACCCCTCCTGTCTCTCAGGAGCTATTCCTATTCCCCATTCCTATTCCCCAACAGATTTTCCTACTCTTAACCTCTGCTTTTCCTTAGTATTCATTCTTCAACTTTGGGGAACATGAACTCAGTGTGTCTGACATCTAGCAGGTTGGAGTTACATTTTTCCCCCATATCATCCTCACCAGAGGGGAGAAAAGGAATGGAGAAGTCCATTCAACCAGCAATTTGGTTGAATACAACCCAGCAACCATGTCTCTTCAAATTTAACCACAGGGCACTGGACACACACCTGTGATCCTAGCACTCAGGAGGCTGAGGCAGGACAATGGCCTTGAATTTGAGGCCAGCCTGGGCTACAGAGTGAATTCAAGGCCAGCATGGACTACACAGCGAGAACCTGCCTCAAAAAACTAGAACTAAATAAATAAAATAGAAAACAAAAAGCTGAGGATTAAAAAAAAAGAATTTTTACTGTTGAACAAAGAGTTACATCGTAAATAAGCAGAGAAGGGGGAAATTAGACCTGTGTGGGCCGGGTGTGGTGGTGCACACCTGTAATCTACCTCAGGAGGCAGAGGCAGGAGAATTGCTGTGAGTTCGAGGCCAGCCTGAGCTACATAGTGAGTTCAAGGCCAGTCTGAACTGCATAACAAGACCGTGTCTCAAAAAAAAAAAAAAAAGAAAGAAATTAGACCTGTGATGCTGGATTACAATCAGAAGTATAAAAACTCAGAAATATATAACTGAGATTGCAAAGGCTAAGCTGACAAGATAAATGCAAAGTAGGATGCTAAAACTGATTCTGGATCAGAAAAAGAAATTATTTGGATAACTAGAAAAATCCAAATAATGCCTGTAAGTTAGTTAATAATATCATATAGAGTTAATTTTCTTGATTAGATCACTGTGTTATATAAAACAGTAACCAGTAGGGGAAGCTGGGTTGAAGGGTATAAAAGAGCTCTGTTTATTGTCCCTATATTTTAAACAGCTTTACAGACACACAATCTACCCATCAGGAATTCCCTCCCTCCCTTGGCCCCGGTAACCATTAATCTATTTTTTATCTCTATACAGCTGCCTAGACATTTCCTATGAATGGAATCATACAGTATTTGGCCTTTGCTGACTGGTTTCTTTCACCTAGTTTAATGTAATAAGAAATACATATTTTGCCTTTGTTCCTGGCCACAGCATAGAGCTTTTAGAGAGATTTTTGTTTTACGTATTTATTTAGCAGAGCTGGAGACTAAACCCAGGGACTCACACATGCTAGGCAAGCAAGGGCTCTGCCACCGAGTTATACCCAGAGTTCCGATTGTATCTTTATAAAAGGGGAAATTTAGATATGGAGACAGACTTGCATAGAGGAAAGACAATATGAAAACACAAGGAGGACACCATTTACAAGACAAAAAATGCCTAAGGCTACAAGGAGGTAGGAGAGAGGCATGGAAAAGATTCCTCACAGCCCTCAGAACCAATTAATTCTGCCAATAACTTTATTTTAGACTTTTGGTCTCCAGAGGTGTGAAACAGTAAATTTCTGTTGTTTAAGCGACCCGATTTGTGGTACTTTGTTATAGCAACCCAAGAAATCTAATATATCCATGTTGTAGCACATATCAGTACTTTATTCTGAAAAATACTCCACTGTGTGGTATATCGCTTTTTGTTTATATGTTGAACATCTGGGTTGTTGTGACCTTCTGACTACTATGAATAATGCTGCTATAAATATTTGTGGCCAAGTTTCTGTATGGGCATATTTTAATCTCTTTATACATAAGGTTGCAATTGCTGGGTCATACACTAACTCTATGTTTAGCTTTTTGAGGAACTACCAAACCGTTTTCCAAAGATGACTTCATTTTACCTTCCCACCAGAATGTGCAAAGGTTCCAACTTTTCCCAGACCGAGTCTTGCTATGTTATCAAGGGCTAGTCTGGAGCTATCTCCCCAGCTCGACTTCCCAAGTAGCTAAGATTACAGGCATGCACCACCACAACTAGCTGAGGTTCATATTTTTACACAAATACATAAACACTTCTAAAAACTTTTTGATCACTTGTCCCATGAGCAGAGAGCCATTAAACAATGTGGGGAGGGAAGGGCTATGAACTAACAGGAATTTCTGTTACTATTTTTGTTTTTTGAGCCAGGGTCTCACTACGTTGCCCAGGCTGGGGATCCTCTTGCCTCAGTCCCCCGAGTAGGTGGGATTACAAGCATGTGCCACTTCACCTGGTTGGGAATTTGTGCTGTGGAAGTGACAACCACGGGAAGGTGCTTTATCACCCAGTGCTTGAGCTGGCTGGCTTTGGAAGGTTCTTTGGGGGGGGGGATGGAGATGGAGGGCAGGCAGCCAAGAGTAAAGGAACGTAAAATGGAGAACTGTTAGAAATCCTTTAGAATCAGGTAGGCTGGAGGTTACAGAAGAGGTAAAGCTGGAGGATACTAGATCCTGAAGGGCCCTGGATGACCATGAGGGTATCCTCATAGGCCATAGGGCTTCCTTGAATAGTTTTGGGAAAAGGATGCAGCCTGGTAAGATCCACATTTTAAAGTATAGTTCATGAAGTTGCATGGAGGACAGACGGGGGCATGAAAGAATGGAAGCCAGGGACTTTATGTCCTGACACACATAGAGGTAACCTGTGTCCTGACGGGCCAGCGACAATCTCAGATCACACTTTTGACCCTAGAATAATTGCAGCAGCATCCCCTTTTATGCTACTAAATGTCTCACATCAACAGAACTTTCACAATTCTTGCCATTACTACGTGAGATACACCGATACTGTACACTGTTTTCTATTTCGATTTATAAAATGTTAGCTGCAATCCGTTAAACCGATGTTGTGACACACTAATTGGCTCACAACCACGGTTTGAAAACTGACTTAGACACCGAGAAGGAGGTAGAGAATTAACTGGTGGTACGCAGTTTCAGGCCGTAGTTCCGAAGACCCAGCTCTCCCGGGCCCTGCACATAGCTGTGTGCTTACTACGTACATCTGCTCGGAAGAGCTGCGACCCTCCGACAGCAATGCACATATAAAAGCATACGTATACTCACGGGACCGGGAACCACTACCCTCAGGAGTTACGTGACAGCCTGGGGAGGTGCCCGCACGGGGACTGGGAGCATAGCGGGTGACGGCCTGCAGGTGCCCGGCGCGTCACTGTGCCCGGCCCTGGCTGACCTCAGGCCGGGGCGGAGGAGCCGGAGCGAACGCCCCACAGTGCCCCGCGGCGCGCACGCGCAGACGGTGGCTCCCGGCGTGCAGCGCGGCGGCCGAGCCGGCAGCGGGCCGCCGCGGGCAGCCCCGCCGGGCCGCGAGGTCCGGAGAAGCGGGGAGGATGGCGCTGAAGCGGATCCAGAAGGTAAGGGGCCGTTCCACCTTATGATTCCCTGAGTGTCTCAAGAGTCGAGGCGCGGACAAACACCGTCACGGTGAAATGACCTGCGGCTGAGGCGCGACAGGACACACACACCTGCCGGAGAGGCAGGTGGGGCCCCCGCGGGCGCAACCTTTTAAGGGAGCGGCTCGTGCGCGGGGCGGGCCCTGCTTACGTGGGCGGAGTCGCGCGGCAGGGTCACGTGCGCGCCCGCCCCGGACCCGAGGTGAAGGCTGAGCTCCGCTGGGGGAGGAAAGGGACCGAGGCTTTTCCGTGAGGCTTGGGGAGGGAATGGGGGGCTTTGGAGTAACAGTTCTTTATCCTGTGGGTAACAGGGAGGCCTCGTAGGAGTTCAGTTCGATAAAGTAGAATTTGGAAACTAAACAGTTGAAAAAAGTATTTCCAGTTCTGCCTCCTCATCATTTGTTAATCTTTTAGCTTATTTACTTCCAGGCTTTTTCTTGTACTTTACAAAAGTATTACTGATGTTGTATTTTGTGTCACGTTTTCACCTAGAGTTGAATGTAAGCACTTTCCATATTGTGAAATAGTATTTATAATCGTAATTTGTAACATCCCACAAGTTCATGCCCAGTAGTTCATGTACTCATTACTTGGAGTGGGTAAAAAACAAGGGCTAGGGTGTCAGAGAAACCTAGGTTGTAGGCTTAGAGAATATAGGATCACTTGCAATGGGACCTCAACGAGGCATTGAATCATTCCTAACCTCCCTGTGCTATGTTGTTAGAGTTACCTTGAAGAATTAAATGAGATGATACATGCTTTACACATAGTTAACAAGCATATGACAGTGGTCGAATATGAGTTAACTCTCATTTTTATTCCAAATTTTTCATTAAACAGTTATGTGATGAGCACCACTGTGCAGTGAGCTTTGTTTCAGGGATTTTGTGTTTTGAGACTGGGTCTTGCTGGTTATGCAGGCTGCCCTCCAACTCCTGGACTCTAGGGATCCTCCTGCCTCAGCCTCCCGAGTGGTTGGGACTACAAGCACTTGCCCAATTTAGCCATTTTCTTAATTCATATTATTAGGTTTGATTGCCAGGGGTGGAATTACAGGGTAAGAATATGACTTATTTTTTATTATTATTTTTTTTTAATGTGAGGGACTGAACCCAGGGCCTCGGGCCTGCTAGGCAAGCGCTCTATCACTGAGCTACATTCCTAGCTTTATAACTGGGTTTGGTTATTTGTTTTTTAGTTTTGCTTTTTTTTTGAGACAGGGTCTTGCTATGTAGTTCAGGCTGGCCTAGAACTCACTTATGTAGCCCAGGCTACATAACTCATGGTGATCCTCCTGCCTCAGCCTCCCAAGTGCTGGGATTACAGGTGTGTGCCACCATGCCCAGCTGTTTTTTTGTTTTTGTTTTTTTCTTTTTTTGTGGGTGCCGGGGGTTGAACTCAGGACCTTGCGCACCAGCAGGTGCCCGTGCCGCTGAGCGATATCACTGGCCCTTTTTTCGTATGTGGGTACCGGGAGTCGAACTCAGGACCTCACGCTTGCCAGGCAGGCGCTTATGCCACTGAGCTATCTCACCGCCCCCCAGCTGTTTTTAATACTAATTGTTTTTGTTTGTTTTGTGTTTTTGAGACAAGGTCTCACTGTGTAGTTCAGGCTATCCTCAAACTCACAGCGATCCTCCTCCTTCAGCCTCCTGAGTGCTGGGATTACCGGCGTGTACCACCATGCCCAGCTCAATACTAATCTTTTTAGCAGACAAGCTCTCCTCTGCTCCAAATTTATGGGGTCCAGTTATATAGGAGCTTCTTTTTTGGTGAAACTTAAAATTTTTAAAATCACTCAGGTGTGTCATTTGCTCTTGTTATTCAATGTAGAGCTGGCTAAAAGCTCACAACAATACCTATGTCACAGCCTGAATTTTGGACTCCCTTGAAATTTCCTCTGGTAGATAAATTAATCCACTACCCTTAATTTGAGTCTCCCACAAAGTCTCAGGACGTAGGTAAAATGTGGATTTTTTTTTTTTAAAGAGAAGAAAAAAAAAAAAAAAAACAAAATTTCAAAACAACATAATAGGGTAACAATGGTTAATACATTATGTATTGTTATCTTTAAATTAGTTACTCAGGGTACAAGATATCAGCATTCAATTGTCTAAACATTACTGGCATAAACCTTTCTCTTCAATGAACTAAGCAAAATTAGTAGTGTATCTATCTTAACCATCTTATATATAAATGCAATTTATTTATTTTCCCTTCTTTTCCCCATTCCCCCATCCCAGACTCACTTTCTTTTTTACCAGTTTCTTTCTGATTCGTCATATCTATTGTACTGGATAAATTTTCTGCCAGACTATAACACACATGGCCTGGAGCTCAACTGCCAGTGGAGTCCTTGTTCCCACCTGGAACCTCCTGAGCCTGGCCTTTTCTGTCTACTTTTTCATCAGCATTCTGCTCTTGTGAGCTCTGACCAGAATCCCCCATCAACCTCAGTTTACAGCATTGTAGGCCTTCTCCAGCCAGCATCTCCAAACCTTTCCAGAGTCCTCCCACGAACCAGTTCCAAAGACTTCTGAACCAAAATGGTTGGATTGGCACAGCAACAGACCCAGTTCTAGGACCAAAATCTGTCTTAGTCACTTTTTTCATCGCTAAGGCACAATATCTAACACCCACAATTTAAAGGAGTAATAGCTTATTTTGGCTCACATTTTTAGTCCATGGTTGTCTGGCTGCCTTTGAGTGCATGAGGCTTTGGGGGACATCTGACTCTAAACCATAGTATGAATTGTCCCCATATGTGTGCATTGGGTCATGACAGTTCAATGGAGGTAAGTGCGTTATTTATACTAACATATGCATTGAGTTTAATTGCTTTAAAAATATCTTTAACTGGGGCAGTGGTGCACATTTGCAATCGCAGCTACTCAGGAGGCTGAGGCAGGGCAATCAAAAGGGAGTACAAGAAGAGCCTGTCTCAGTATAAAATATAATGTACATGCCTATAATTCCAGTACTCTGGGAGGCTGAGGCAGGAGGGTAGAATTCAAGCTCAGCCTGGGCAACTTAGTGACTTAGTGAGATCTTATATTAAAATAAAAAAGGGGCTGGGGATGTAGCTCAGTTCAAAGGCCCTGATGTCAATCTTCAGTACCACAAAAAAAAAAAAGAAAAGAAAAACGAAGAAGGGAGGAAAAGAAAAGAAGAAATGGAATGAATAAAATGGACACGGTAACAAAGAGAATAAGTTTTATAACTGGAACAAATATTTGTTGTTGGAGGAAAGACAATAGTTTCCTTTCCCATGCCATGCAGCCAAATCCTTCACAGAGCCCAGAGAGAAGAGAGAAGGTACCACCACCCTGCAGTTGGTGTGGCTGGGCCCTTCTCCTTGCTGGGATCCTTGCCAAGAATGTGTATCTTGGGACTTTGCGGAATGAGTTATCATCTGTCAAATGCCAGAAACAGCAGTGGAGAACTAAGAAGGGCTGCGTCACCATTCCCGGAAGGCACAGTAGTGGTTCCGTGTGGACCTCGGTGACAGTCTTCAGCTCTGAATGTGAAGAAGTTTTAGGAATACCTGAACAAATCAGTTCATTTATTTCATGTATTTTTCCTCTTTTCTTTTTTGGCGTGTATGAGTGATTCTTGATTAAAAAGACAAACAAAAAAACAAGTATGTCCAAATGAGCCTAAAAGAGTTCTTTCAAGGAGGACAAATTTAAAATAAAATTTAAGTTTAAAGAAAGCATTGATGTTAGTGTAATTGCCAACATATTTTTTTTCTTAGTTGTACATAAAAGTGTGTCTTAGGCTGGATGATATCTTGGATTTGATAAAACACAGTAAAAGAATTGAGTATGTACCATCATTTGCTTAACTTTTTCTCCGGTAATACTTAATCTTTTAACCTTCTTTCCCTGTTTTGGGACTCTACTTTTATCATCACTTGTTATTTGTAGCAGTGATTACTACACAACCTTCGCCTGAATCGTTTGTAATTTGTAAAATATATATTTAGGTAATAAGTCCCCATAGTTCATAAATCAGAAGATACAAAAGAGTGTACAGGGAGAAGTCTCCTGTACTGTTGTCCCCAGCTGTCCAGTTCCCCTCCCTGGGAGGGACCAATGATACTAGTTTTTAAGTCTTCTTCGATAGATGTATATTCTCCTCCTCTTCGTGATGCTCCTGGTAGTATCCTCTGTGCACTGTTGTCCTTGATCTTCACTGGGTGCTCTTTTGTGCGTTACACACATTTGAATGCCACACAGCAGTGCTGGCAAATTGGCAGACAGTTGTAATTACAGCTTTACAGATGGTTACACTGAGACCTGAAGGGGTGAAAGTGGTTTTCCCCGTGCTGGAGCTGGGACTCTGACCTGAGTCTTACAGGACTGTTAGGTAGGCACAGCAATATGGTATGTGAGTTGACTAGTTTTTCCAAGATATGCCATTCTTCCTTAAAATGCCACTTAGCATTCTGTTGTGGTTTATATCTAGATGTCCTGCCAAAGCCTCATGCACTCATAGGTGGCGCTTTGGGGAGCTGATTGGATCATGGGGGTGCTATACCGACTGGTGGATTAGCCTGCTGGTGAGTTTATAGCTAAGTGTGCTGTTAGGCGGTGGGGCCTGGCCGGAAGAGGTGGGCCACTGGACTGCGTGTCCCTGAAGGGGTTATCTCCCTCTCCGCTCCTGCGTTCTCTGTTTCCTTGCTGTCATAAGGTGAGTAGCTTTCCTTTGCCAGACCCTTCTGCTATGCCATTTCCTTTTTTTTTTTGTACTGGGAATCGAACTCAGGACTTTCCACTTGCCAGGCAGGCGCTTATGCCGCTGAGCTATATCCCCGGCCCCACTATGCCACTTCTGCTTGGGGCCGGCTGACCATGCGAAGACTGAAACTTCTAAAATATGAGCCCAAATAAGCCTCACATCCTTTAAGTTGTGGTGTCAGGAACTGTATCCCAGCAACAGGAAAGCAACCAAGACACACTCTAAACTCCTGGGTGCTGGTTGGAGCCTATCGATAGGGACCCACTTCTGGCTTTTCAGGAATCTGCAAGTCCTAGTAACTGTTTATCAGGCCCCTAAAAGGACATGGATTCTAGGTATATTGCATGCAAAAGCATGGAAGTGTGGCAAAACCTTGTGAGCCGGCGAGGAACTGGCCTGTACTGCTTGCCTTCCCTGCCCCTCGTGGTTCATTTACTCTGCGGGATTTGCCTTGACAGTCTCATTAAGGAGATCTTCGCTCATGCAGTATCACGTGGATGTAAACTGCAGAGTGACAGTGGAGATGCTGAGGGGCACGGCACAGAGTGTAAGCAGGAGGGTTCTGGAGCTCTTGTACTTCGGAGTGTGCCTTCTGGTCCCCTTGCACAACCTTCGTTGTTCCCCACGTTCTCTTCTGTGACAACTAGTTATGCTGCTTACTGAGTACTTTCCAAGCACAGTCCACTTTACACGTGAGGAAATGGTGAGATATATTAGGCTCTAGCTGAGAACTGACCAATGTGTACTGGTAGTAGATGTTTAGAAATTAACTCTGGGCAGCTGGGTGTAGTGGTGCATTCCTGTAATCCCAGCTGCTCAGGAAGCTGAAGGAGGAGGATTACAAATTTGAGACCAGCCTGGTCAACATACTAAGACTGTCAAAATGAAAAAAATTTAAAAGGCCTGGGAATGTAGCTCAACACTAGAAGACTTGCCTAGCATGCACAAGGCCCTGGGTTCAGTTCCCAGTACAAGAGAAGAGAAGCGACATCAACTCTTGGATGAAGTGGCCTGATTGTAGTGTTTGCCAGCCTCTATGGCATTAATACTCCCATCATGCTGACTAGAGGGAAGTGAGCTGAGCGTGGCGGTGCACGCCTGTAATTCCAGACTCCAGAGGCTGAGGCAGGAGGATTTTTTTTTAATTAATTTTTTTTTTTAAAGACAAGTAGGGGCTGCTGAGATGGCTCAGCGGCGTAAGTGCCTGCCTGGCAGGCACGAGGGCCCGAGTTCGACTCCCAGAACCCACATACAAAAAAAGGGCCAGTGATATCGCTCAGTGGCATGGGCACCTGCTGGTGCGCGAGGTCCTGAGGTCGACCCCCAGTATCCACCAAAAAAAAATAAAATAAAGACAACAAGTAAACATTCTCCTGTATTAACTCAAGCATTAGAGAATGTACAAATACCTATTGGAGAGAAACATTACTCAGTATAAGATTAAGCCATGTAAAAGCTAGGTAAAAATAGAAGACTAAGGAATGGAATAGTCACAGTGAAATTGCATTTTCATACTAGGGAGACAATACGATGTTTACAAATGTGCGTCTGGTTTATTTCGCTTGTGAGTATTTTCTCGAGTTGCATCCATTTACCTATAAAAGTTTCCAGTTTATCTTTCTTTATGGCTGAGTAGTACTCCATTGTGTAGAAATACCACATCTTTTTTATCCATTCCTCGGTTAATGGGTATTTGGGTTGTTTCCACTATCTAGCTATTACAAATTGTGTTGCTATAAACATGGGTGCACATATATCGCTGTGGTACTATGTTTTTAATTCTTCTGGGAAGATTCCCCCAGAAGGGGAATAGCTGGGTCAAATGGGACCTCCAATCTTAGTTTTTTGAGGAATCTCCACACTGATTTCCACAGTGGCTGTACCAGTTGACACTCCCACCAACAGTGGAGAAGGGTTCCTTTTTCCCCACAGCCCCTCCAGCATTTGTTATTAGTTGATTTCTTGATAATAGCCATTCTTTCTGGGGTGAGAAGGAATCTCAGTGTTGTTTTAATTTGCATCTCTCGAATGACTAGTGATGTTGAACATTTTTTCATATATTTATTTGCCATTTGTATTTCTTCATCTGAGAAGTGTTTATTCATCTCAGATGCCCATTTTTGGATTGGGTCTTTAAATTTGGGAAGTCTGATTGTTTTGAATTCTTTGTATGTTCTCGATAGTAATCCTTTGTCTGAGGAATAGCTGGCAAACATTTTTTCCCCTGTTGTGGGTTGTCTCTTCACTCTGTTGGTGGTTTCTCTTGCTGTGCAAAAGCTTTTTAATAAGATGAGATCCCAGTTGTTAATTCTTTGTGATACTTCCTGTGCCATTGGGGTTTTATTCATAAAGTCTTTGCCTACACCAATGTCTTCAAGAGTTTTACCTATTCTATTTTCCAGGAGATTTAATGTTTCTGTTTTAATATTTAGATCTTTGGGCCGGTGAGATGGCTCGGCGGCATAAGTGCCTGCCTGGCAAGCGCGAGGACCTGAGTTCGACTCCCAGAACCCACATACGAAAAAAAGGCTGGTGATATTGCTCAGCGGCACAGGCGCCTACTGGCGCGCAAGGTCCTGAGGTTGACCCCCGGTACCCACACACACACACACACACAAAAAAAATTTAGATCTTTGATCCATTTTGAATTTAGTTTAGTGCATGGTGAAAGATATGGGTCTAATTTTAATCTTCGGCATGTGTAGAGCCAGTTTTTCCAGCACCATTTATTAGAGAGGCTATCTTTCTTGCAGTAAATGTGTTTGGCACCTTTGTCAAAGATAAGGTGGCTTAGTATGTCTGGAGTTGTTTCTGCATCTTCTAATCTGTTCCATTGATCTTCGGGTCTGTTTTTTTGCCAATACCATGCTGTTTTTATCACAGTAGCTTTATAGTATAATTTCAAATCAGGGATTGTGATGCCCCCTGCCTTGCTTTTGTTGTCTCTTCTGGTTCCAGATGAATTTTAGGATTGTTTTCTCTAATTCTGTGAGATATGTTGTTGGGATTTTGACAGGAATTGCATTAAATCTGTATAACAATTTTGGAAGTATGGCCATTTTCACTATGTTGGTTCTTCCTACCCAAGAGCAAGGGATATCTTTCCATTTTCTGTTATTGAGGCAGGAGGATTGCTGCAAATTCAAGGCAAGCCTGAACTACATATTAAGACCCTGTCTCTAAACAAAACAATAAAGGCTGGGCGTGGTGGCACACATCTGTAATCCCAGCACTTGGGAGGCTGAGGCAGGAGGATCACTGAGTTTGAGGCCAACCTGGGCTACAAAGTGAGTTCAAAGCCAGCCTTAACTGCGTAGTGAAACCCTGCCTCAAGAAGACAAAAACAAACAAAAAACAAAAAAACAAAACAATGAATTTAGAGGGAAGTGGGATATGTGACCAGAGACTGGGGCTGCCCAAGTGATTAGCGTGCTACACACATGCCTATGTGTGGTGGGTACCAGAGGGTCTTTGTGGATGAGAGTGTTAGGCTTGGTTCAGGTACGGAGGGGTGTCGTCAGCCAGCTCTGAGCTTTGTGCACCTACCGGGTCCTGGCTCTGCCGTTTTCAGAGGGTTCCCTAACACAGGATGCAGCATTATTTGTGCCTCCTTCCTTGGTTTGAAAACCTTGTGGAAACCCCAGGAAGTTTGCCAGGGTCCGGTACCAGGGGAGAATATGCAGTGTTAGGAAACATTCTCAGACATGCAGAGTGATGTTTGAGAATCACTGCCCCAAATCTTGGGCCTTGGGCCTTGAGCCTCACTCCAGACCAGGGTTACTTTTAGGGGTTGTGGGCAGAATTAGTGTCCCATAAAGGGAATTTATCTGTGGTGTAATTCCTGATCCCCACCGGGGCATTGACAGCAGTGTTAGACTTGGGTTTGCATGCCTGAAGTCCCCACAATCAGAGCCCTAGGCTGTGCCAAACATCCCGTGGTGGGTGAGGGGCAGTAGAGAAGCGAGAAGTACCAGAGCCCAACCTTTAACTGAGCACTTCCTCCGGGCTGAGTGCTTCCAGGCATTCATTCCTTAGCTCAGAGCCAGTGCTGGCCCCTGCCCTACTCCTGGAGGCTCTCTTGGGGCTCTTTTCTCCTAAGTTCACAGGAGAATGGTATCTTCCCCCTGAGCCAGTTGGCGACCAGGCTTGGGGGTTAGGCATGTCTACCTGTGATCTTGCTCTGTAACAGTGGATAGGTGACCTCGCATCTTTACGTTTTTAGTACCCTACTTTACAAAATGGAAAGGATAATACCTACTTCGCTGGCATCTTCACATCCATGAATAGACTGGGCAGTGGCCTTGTTTCTACCACCTCTGAGGCCTCACACAAGAACTCACTGTGGCAAGGGGCTGAGGTACAGACTGGCACCCCAGCCACACCCCCGCCTTACCCACTGTCTTGTGTTCTAGGAATTGACCGACTTGCAGCGGGATCCTCCCGCCCAGTGCTCTGCAGGACCTGTGGGTGATGACTGTAAGTATTCCGGGGCTTCTGATTATAGGAGCCTTGCAATTAAAGCCCCCAGATTTAACCACCAAGCAGTTTCTAAGAAAACCAGTCAGTGTTTTCCGTTTACTTGCTAATGCACAGCTTTTCCACAGGAGGTGTGAGTTCCCCTCAGCTGCTCAGGTTACACTCAGAGTGGAACCTGTGCCACCAGAAGTCACCTTTCGCACAGCGAGTCCCGAGAAAGCCAGCTGGACCCAGCTTGTGTGAGCTTCGGGAAAGTGCCTCCACCCCAGTCAGGTGTGGGGCACTGCTGTGAACGCTGTCACACAGCTGGTTGTGGAGGACCGCACCTGGGAGCTGAGCGGAGGGCAGCAGCTGATGTCTCTGCCTGGGGAAGGACAGTACTTGTTCTTTCTTCCCACATCTGCGCTTCCCCAGGGGGAGGTGAGGAAGCAGCTACAGGCAGCTGCTCAGGTGAGGGTTAGAGAGAGAAGTGGCCTGGCCAGCCCTCTGCCCCCTTCATAGCCAGCAGGCTGGAGGCTGAGCCGCACAGCCCTGGGTTTCCAAGCCTTACCCTGCTTAGCCGACTCCCCTCACTCGTGGGCTGCCTGGGCTCCAAGACACAGCTTCTGGGGCCGGTGAGATGGCTCAGCGGTGTAAGCGCCTGCCTGGCAAGCGTGAGTGCCTGAGTTTGACTCCCGGAACCCACATATGAAAAAAGGGCCGGTGATATCGCTCAGCGGCACGGGCGCCTGCTGGTGTGTGAGGTCCTGAGGTCGACCCCTGGTACCCACAAAAAAAAAAAAAAAAAAGACACAGCTTCTGTATTGTGAGGCTGCAGCTGTTGGAAAACCGTGTGGGGAAGGGGTGCCCTACACATGCCAAAGAGTTGAAAACAAACTCGAACAGAACTCGGATGCCAGTGTTTACAGCACCATCATCCAACAGTCAGAAGGTGCTGACAACGCAAGGGCCCAGCAGCAGACGAATGGATAAAAGTGTGGTCCTGACATACACTGCAGCCCAGATGAACCTTGAAAGCATGCTAAATTTAGTGAAATAAGCGAGGAAATTATAAATATTATATAGTCCTGCTCAACAAATATCTAGATGAGATATTTCATAGAGATGAATTCATAGAGACAGATGATAAATTCTGTCTCTATGATGATAAATTCATAGAGACAGAAAGTAGATGAGGGGTTACCAGAGGCTCGGGAAGTAGATGTGGGAAGTGATTGTTTCATAGGCACAGAAGGGGGGATGGCAAAGCTTTAGAAATGGCCTGGGTTCCATCCCCAGCATGTGTGCGCACACACAGACACACACGATGAAAGACAAGACACAAACAGTGGTGCCCGGTACACAACAATGTACATGCCCATAATGGGACTGTAAGGCACACTTCAAAGTGTAAATGCATATCGTATGCTAGTGAAGGAAAGGGGTGGTGGCTCACGTGTGTGGTGTGTCCTGGGAGGAGCCAAGGTGGGCAGATGGAGCTACTGAAAGTGGAGGCTCTGAAGGCTTTTTGTGGAAGTTGGAATCATTTTTGGAGCAAAACAGAAATGACTCAGTTGTGTGTACAGAGTATGCACAGGGTGACTAACTCCACGGCCTCCAGTCACCCTGTTCCCTCCTGACCGCCCTCCAGCCCTGCTTGGCACCCAGCAACTCAGCGTTCACATGAATGAGGCCAGAGGATCCCAACCTGCTCACCAAGAAGGGTCCACTTTTGTTACCTACCCACTTGCTGTAGGCTCCTCTTCCAAAATATTATCAAAAATACTCCTAGTTTTTGTTTTTTTGTTGTATTTTTGAGATTGGGTTTTGCTATGTAGTTCAGGCTGGCCTTGAGCTATGTAACCTAGGCTGGCCTCAAATTTGTAACCTTCCTGCCTCAGCCTCCCAAGTGCTAGGATTACGGGTGTTCACCAACACACCTGCCTCAATACTTCCAAAAGAGCCCCAATAAAGCCACCAAGCATTGAAGCTCAGGTGAGCATCCCTGCTGGGCAGCATCTCTATGTTGTCTCACCTGGGTGCCAAGAGAGGAAGCAGGTCCTGACCTCACGGAGAAAGGAATGCGGGCTCTGCATCCAGCCCCTCCTGGTGGCAGCGTGTGCGGTTTCCCTGTGGGGGACCACCAAGCCACGTTCCCCTGAGGAATGAAGCCCCTTGCCCCCGTTCTGTTTAGCCCTCATCTTTGCCCTGCTCACCTGTATGTGCAGAGCTGGCTGTATAGAGGTAAGTGTTCCCTTAATTGGCTAAAAAGAATGTGACCAAGTCCGGCCAGCCCTTCAGTGTGTCTCATTGCAGTAAAGTGACAGCACGTGGGCTGTCACCAGAATCTCACCCCCATGGCTGGAATGGAGGCTCGAGCAAGACCCTATGAGATTCTAAGATCAAGACATGAGATGACGTCTCCGCTGAGGCCGTGAGACTCAAAGTAAAATGCACCTTCCCAGCACTAAAGGTGCCGGCTTTTTAAACATCGAGTTATTCATTAAGCCACTGTCTAACCGGGGAGCCTCTGTGTCTGTGCAGGAGTGCTTTGTCCCTCCTTTATAAGCCATGCCTGCAGAAGCCGTTACTCCTGAGCGCTCAGTCGCAGCCTTTATCCTGCTTTCTTTTTTTTTTTTTTTTTGTGGGTACCGGGGGGTCGACCTCAGGACCTCGTGCGCCAGCAGGCGCCTGTGCCGCTGAGCGATATCACCGGCCCCTTTTTCGTATGTGGGTTCCGGGAGTCGAACTCAGGCCCTCGCGCTTGCCGGGCAGGCGCTTAAGCCGCTGAGCCATCTCACCGGCCCTATCCTGCTTTCTTGCCGGTGATGCAAGCAGTAAAAGCCATGGCCACGCTGACTCTTGGCCCTCTTTTCCACTAAGAGGCCCTTAAAACTGCACATCTCTCTTTGTCTTTCTTCAGCCGTGTGCCACATTGCCGGGTGGGAGACTGAACCCTCTGCGGGTGCTTCGGTACCGGGTCACGGACTGTAATGGTGAGCACAGCAGCCTCCAGGGAGCTCTGGAGTCCTGGCGAGTCTGGTCTCAGAACCCCCACACGTACAGCTGATGTCGGAAGCGAGGCAGTCTGTGGACACTGTGCTCTAAACTGTGTGGCACCCAGGCACGTTTTGTGGGGGTCTCTCACACACCCGTGTCTCTTTTGTCTTGCAGTGTTCCACTGGCAGGCCACCATCATGGGCCCGGTAGGTAGTGCTGCTGAGCGCACAGCTTGTCTGACTTCTTGTACCTCATGCTTAGCATGAGTCCTAATCTCTTCCTGTGTCTCACCTTCCAGAACGAAAGCCCTTACCAAGGAGGCGTTTTCTTCCTGACCATCCACTTTCCTACGGATTACCCGTTCAAGCCCCCAAAGGTGAGGCTCTCCCGGCTCCCCTGATACTGGGACACAGGGACCTTGTCTGGTCACAGGTAAGGAGAGCCGTGTGTGGGCCTTTCCCCAAGGGCCTGTGTTCCAGCTCTGTGGTAACAACCTCCTAGGACTTTTGTGTGTTTGTTTTTTTGTTACTGTTGTTTGGGTTTTTTTTGCGGGGGTGGTTTTGTTTTGGGTAATATTGGAGATTGAACTCAGGGCTCGCACATACTAGACAACCACTTTGCCCCTGGGCTACATCCCTGGCCCTTTCCACTTTTTATTTTGAGACAGGGTCTCCCAAGCTGACCTCAGACTTGAAATCCTCCTGCCTCAGTCTCCCAACCTGGGATTACAGGTAGTGCCACCAAGACCAGCCTCCCAGGACTTTAAACTCTAGATTTTTAGAATTGATCCCTGTTGTGAGCAAGAGAACACCATTTGAAGAATACTTCTGTTCCAAGAAAATCTGTTGTAAAAGAACTGAAAACCATAGGCAACAGGCATAAAGAGGCTGAATAAAGAGGCAGACACATCCAGGATTACAGAGTATAATCTTCCTGGGGCTTGGACAGAAGCATGGTCAAAGGTGGCGAGAAGACCAGTGGATTCCCAAAAGTTGAGTCAGAGGGAGGGGGCTCAGAAGTGGTCAGGAAGTGGCTTTTATCCAAGCCCAAGCATGCCTGGGTTATCTCAAGCTAGTAGTAAAGATCCCAGGCACATTGCTGGTGCTGATGGTGTCCAGGTCCAGTTGTAAAGCTCCCACACTGCTATAATGGTTGTTCCAGGTGGGTCAAAAGCTTGGTCCTCAGCTGGTAGCGCTATTGGGAGGTGGTGGAAATTTTAGGAGGTGGGGCCTCATTGGAAGAGGTGGCTCACTGCGGTGAGACTTTGAGGGGTGTATCTTATCCCTGGCTCCTCTTCTTAGGCTCTTTTGCTCTCCCTCTCTGCCTCATGGCTGCCGTGAAGTAGCAGCTTTCCTCTGCCACACCCTTCTACCATCACGTTTCTGACTTACCACAGGCCTAAAAAGCAATGCAGCCAGCTGATGATAGACTGAGACTTTTTAAACTGAACCAAATAAATCTTTCCTGCAGGGTGTGGTGGTGCACGCCTGTCATCCCAGCACGCTGGGAGGCTGAGGCAGCAAGATCACAAGTTCAAGCCCAGCCTGGGCAACTCAGCAACTTAGCCAAGGCCCTATTTTAAAATAAAAAGTGCTGAGGTTGTAATCCCAGCACTCAGGAGGCTGAGGCAGGAGGATCGCTAGGAGTTCAGGGCCTACCTGGGCTACATAGTGAGTTCAAGACCAGGCTGAACTGTATAGCAAGACCCTGTCTCAAAAAAACCTGAAAAAAGGGCCGGTGAGATAGCTCAGCGGCATAAGTGCCTGCCTGGCAAGCGCAAGATCCTGAGTTCGACTCCCGGTACTCACATTAAAAAAAAGGGGGGGGGGCTGATATAGCTCAGTGGAAAGAGCCTAGTTTCAATCCCCAGTACTACAAATCAATCAGTTAATCTTCCTTCCAAGTTATTTGTGTCAGGTATTTTGTTGCTGACTGACACAATGGTTCTTCTGTTTTGTTTAGTATTTGTTTTAGTGTGCTGGGAAACTGGGGAAAGCAGACCCCCCAGGATCTGGATTATGCAGGGGCAGTCACGGTAGTGTGGCTGCAGGCAGGTCATCTGGATCCATGCAGTGCTCCTTGTAGATGAGGTGAGCCAGTCAGGTCTGCCGGCTCTGGTTTTCTTCTTTGCAGTCCCTTACTTACTGTCTAGGATGGGGTTCTGGGCTAGAGTGGTTTTGCTTTTGCCCTGGAGACATGCTTTTGCTCATGCCGCTCAGCACCCTGCAGTGCCCAGGAGAGGAGATGCCGAGGTGCAGTCCTCCGGCTTAGGAGCCTGACAGATCAGTTCTCTGTATTAAGTTAAAATGGTAACAGTTATAGTTTGGGCTGGGGATGTGGCTCAGTAGTAGGTGCTTGGCTCACATGCAGAAGTCTCTGGGTTCGGCCCTCAGTACTGCAAAGCAAAGGTAGGGGAGGAGTTGGCTTCCTTTGCCCTTCGTATGTACGCGGCTCCCTTGGTGGAGCCTGAGGACAGAGCCACTAACAGGAGGAAGAGGCCTGGGGTGCTGCCTGAACACCCTGCCTTGCACACCCACCGGCAGTGTGGCTGAAATGTTCCATCTGCAGCTTATCTCGCTCCTAGAGGCGGCGCCTCCAGGGCTGCCCACGCTTGCTGCGCTGCACAAACAGGGCAGAGCCTGCCCTCTTGAAGTGCACAGTCCTGTGGGGGACCAGGACGCTTAGCATGCGAGGGAGTCGGGGATGAGAGGCGGCAGGCACAGGCACAGACAAGAGCCGGGTGGCCCAGGAGATCACTTTGGTGCAGGGGTGCTGCACAGGGTCCGCTGGGAGCCCGTATGTTCCAGGAGCCTGTGTGTTCCAGCATCCCAGGGGCAGAGGAGCCAGAGGGTATGTTGGAGGAGTAGGGTCTGTGTGGGCTTCTCCTGGAGGGCTGACAGGATCCCCCCACCCGACTGTGTGAGAAGCAGCTGGGCCAGGGCCCCAGCAGAACCCGATCCTGGGGGCAGGAAGAGGAGGCGGACTCCGAGGTGTTGACAAGGAGCCAGCAGGACTGGCTGACTATCAGCTGTGGTCACACATGACGTGTGCACAATTCATATCACTTGAACAGCTTTTTTTTTTTTTCCTGATTGCAAAACTCGTTAAAAGTTCATTATTTTCAAATTAGAGAATTAGTGTGCAAATGGAAGCCAATCTGCTGTAGACCCAGAGAAACCACAGCTCGCAGCCCGGCATACGTACCTCCAGATTTTTTTCTGCATACATATATATATATATATATATATATATTTTTTTTTTTTTTTTTTTTTTTTTTTTTGACATACTGTATGATTCTATTTACAGAAATGTCCAGAACAGGTATATCCATAGAGACAGAGGGTAGACTAATGGTTGCTTGGGGAATGAGGGAGAATGGAAATGACTCCTAACAGGATTAGAGTTTCTTTCAGGAGTGATCAAAATATCTGGAATTCAGTAGTGCTTATGGTTACAATATCTTGTTAATATAAACATCTACTGAATGATATGCTTTAAATTGGTGGCTTTTATGGTGAACTATACTGCAATTAAAGATAATAAAACTTTTTAAATTAGATTGTGATGATTATACACTCTGAATATATTAAAAACCACTTAACTGTATACTCTAAATGAGTAAATTGTATGGTTCATGAATTATATATCAATAACTCAATTTGAAAAAAGTAAAGCAACAAGATGCTTTTCCCCTACTATTTGTTTTATTTTTTGTTTTGTTTTTGTTTTTTTGAGACAGGGTCTCGCTGTGTAGCTCACTGGCCTTGAACTCAGTATGTAGCCCAGGCTGGCCTGGAACTCTCAGGAATCCTCCTGCCTCAGCCTCCCGAGGGCTGGGATTACAGGCATGCACCACCATGCCCGGCTACCAATATATATTTTTACTCTCATTTTTAAAATAAAATATCAGTTTGGAGCCAGGGACAGTGGCACTCGGGAGGCTAAGGAAGGAGATTGCAAGTTCAAGTCCCTCCTGGGCAACTTCGACCCTGTCTCAAAATAAAAAATAAAAGAAATGGGAAACAACAAAAATAACAACCCTGTTTTGTGAATAAGGAAACCGAAGCTTAGAGAGGATATGTTGTTTTCATAAATTGGCATGGTTCATAGACCACAGTGGGCCTCAGACCCAGATGTGTCAGCTTTTAAAAAACAAAACAAAAACTTATTTTGAATTAATTTTAGACTTAGAAAAATTTCACAAGGGTCAGGGGTATAGCTCAGTGACAGCCTCTGTTAGTATGTGTGAGGCTCTGAGTTCAACCCCCAGGACTTCCCCCCATTAAAAAATAAAAATAAAAAATACTGCAGAAATAGCACAAAGTTGCCATACATTTCTTACCTAGTTTTCCCTGGTGTTGATGCCTTCCATTCCTATACTGCCATGATCAAAACCAAGGAAGTAAATGCTGGTCATGATTCTGTGACTAAACTGAAACCTTGATCAGACGTTGACAGCTTCTGCCGGTGTCTTTTTTGTGCTCCAGGACCCAGTGCTCAGTTATTGTCCAGTGCTCTCCATAACCGCAGTCTGTAATGTGTTTCCTTTCCCCATGGTCTTTCAGGACGTCGATGCTTTTGAGGAGTGTTACCGATTATGCCGTCAGCTGTCGCTCTTTATGGGTCTGTGTTGTGTTTTCTCAGATTAGACCGCGGTTACGCGCTTTGATCAGACTCATCGAGGAATCCTGTGTCCGGTCAGAGTGCTGCAGTCAGGGGTGTGATGACGCTGTGCCTTACCGCCTGTGCTGGCCTTGGTGGTTCAGTGGGTGACCTTAGCTGCTGATTCGCACTTGGTCTGAGCCAGTGTGAAGAGGCCCCTTCTGGAATCACCGGTCACAGCACTGTGCAGATGTTACCACAGAGGCTACCAGGTCCTGAGTGCTTTAAAATAGAAATTAAACATTTTCATAGTTCTGGAAACTTTTTCCAGCTTTTGGCAAGGGAGCGGGGTACGCTGGGCAGAGCAGTGACAGGTGCTAAAGTCATTCCACTGGATTGGGATACAGCTGCTGTTGGCAGGGGCCTTGGTTGAAAAGGCTTCTCTGATCCACCCTCTACTGCCCTTTCCCCGGGAAGAGATGGTGCAGTGTCTTTAAGGCAGCGTTTCCCAGCTTATCTCCTCCATTAGCCTGTGAATGGCTGAGGCCTTCCCTTAAAATAAGCAGACACTGATGTTGTCTTGTACGGCTGTCAGTTGGGCGCTTTTAGGTTCCCTGAATGCCCAAGCACAGAGTGAAAACAGTAACTATTACTAAGGACTAGAAGTAAGCTCTATGAGTTGGGATTATTTTAACCAGGAAGAACATGAGCTAAAAGGTAAGTGGTACTTTTACAAGAGAATATAAAGAGTTTGTGTCTTTTTAAAATCTCCGAATATCCCGGGAGTTGGAGCGCCGGCGGAGGCTCAATTCTACGGACACACGGTGGCAGCTGGCGCCCAGGGAGCCCCCACGGAGGATCCTGAGACAGCGGCGGGGCAGGGGAGCGGCGGAGAACGGCGCTGACCGGTGATTGACTAAGGGACACAGAAAATACAGTGGCACAGTACCAAAGAATCAAGGACTGGGCCAAACAGGTAGCAACTTCGCATACCCAACGAATTGAAGAGGTAGGATCTGGCAGAAAGCTCAAAACCTAAAAGCAAGCTCCACTTGGAAGATACTGCAGAGAAGTAGTCATCTTCTAAAGATCTTAAACACTAGCAATAAAGTAACCTACTATAGGTAATTTGCAAACATCACCCCAGGAATTAAAGAAAGAAAAAATGAGACGACACTTAAACAAGATGCAACCACACACATCCAATTCACCAAAGGCAAACCTAGGGAGCAACGAGGTGGGACAATCCGAAAGCCACCCACCTGGCCTATCTGAAGTGGTAACAACAAAGCAACTGAATGAGGTTCTGGAAAAAATTAAAACAGAAATAATCTCACAGATAACTGCAGAGATAATGTCTACAATGAAGACCATGCTTAAGGACACTATAGCTGATACAGACAAAAAAATAGATGAACTTAAGAAAACTATAGAAACCATGAATGCTCAGCATAGGAAAGAAATGGAATCTATAAGGCAGATTCAAGCAGATATCCAAGAGATAAAAAATTCCATTGAAAGTATTTGTAGCAGAATAAGCCAATGCGAGGACAGGATCTCAGATATAGAAGACAGGCTTGCAATTAGTGATCATGAAATGGAAAAATTCTTAAAAATAGCAAGGGACCATGAAAAATCAATTCAGCAGCTGCTAGATGACTCAAAGATAAACAACTTAAGAATAATTGGAATAAATGAAAAAGCAGGAGATAGCATCAACGACATTAAAACCTTGTTCAAAGACATAATCAGGGAGAACTTTCCTGGAAGAGAAAAGGAATTTGACACCCCTATAAGTGAAGCTTTTAGAACACCAACTAGACATGATCAAAAAAAAACTTCAGCCAGACATATTATAGTCAAGATCCCAGAAATTCAACAGAAGGGCAGAGTCTTAAAAGCTGTTAGGGAGAAGAGACAAATCACCTATGAAGGAAAACCCATCAGAATCACAGCTGACTTTTCAGCACAAACCCTCAATTCAAGAAGAGCTTGGAATGATGTATTGCAAGCTCTAAAGGAAAATAATTTTCAGCCCAGATTGATGTACCCTGCAAAACTATCTTTCAAAATTGATGGAGAAATAAAATACTTTCATGACAAAGAACATCTGAGAAAATTTATGACCACCAAACCAGCACTCCAAAACGTTCTGAAGGACATTCTAGAAAGAGATAGGAACCCCAACAGAAGGAATCCACCAGGCAGGGCAAATAATTAAATAGCCGGAAAGCGGAAAAACAAAGAGTGGGAACCAACAACAGGAAAATATCATGACAAGTCAATACATATCAGTTTTAACCATCAATGTTAACGGTCTCAATTCACCAATCAAAAGGCACAGACTGGCGAAATGGATCAAGAAGCAAGATCCAACAATATGCTGTATACAAGAAACACATTTAATTCAGAAAGAAATTCATAGACTGAAAGTCAAAGGATGGAAAACAATACTCCATGCCACAGGAACCCAGAAAAAAGCAGGGGTAGCTATTCTTTTTGCAGACAAAGTGAACTTCAAGCCAAGAAGGATTCAGAGAGATAAAGACGGTCATTACATCCTTGTAAAGGGAACAATCCAAGAGGAAGAGATAACGATCATAAATATATATGCATCAAATACCAATGCACCCAGCTATATAAAACAAGTACTAAAGGACATGAAAAATCAAATAAGCACTAATACAATTATATTGGGAGATCTCAATACTCCACTGTCACAAAAAGATAGATCAACTGGACAGAAAATCAATAATGAAATAGTAGAACTGAACCAAACTTTTGAACAAATGGACTTAGTAGATGTCTACAGAGTGTTCCATCCCACAACATCAGAATACACATTTTTCTCAGCTGCACATGGGACGTTCTCCAAAATAGACCACATACTAGCTCATAAAACCTGCTTAAGTAAATGCAAAGGAATTGAAATTATCCCATGCATATTATCAGACCATAGTGCAATGAAATTGGAAATCAATGGCAAAAGATCCCACAAAAACTCCCTAAACACATGGAAATTAAACAGCATCCTCCTGAACAACCAATGGGTCACAGATGAAATTAAAGAAGAAATTAGTCACTTTCTACAACTGAATGATAATGACAGTACAACATACCGGAACTTATGGGATACAATGAAAGCAGTCCTAAGAGGGAAATTTATAGCATTAAACACTTATATCAGGAAAATAGAGCAAGCGCAAATAAACAACTTAAGGGTGAACCTCGAGCTTCTAGAAAAAGAAGAGCAGGTTAAGCCAAAAGCCCGTACAAGGGAGGAAATTATAAAGATCAGAGCAGAAATTAACGTATTGGAGAATAAAAAAACAATACAAAGAATCAATGAAGGAAAAAGTTGGTTCTTTGAAAGAATAAATAAGATTGACAAACCCTTATCCAACCTTATTAAAAAAAGAAAAGAAAAGACTCAAATCCATGCAATTGAAAATGAAAAGGGTGATATCACGACAGACCCTGCAGAAATCCAGAAGATCATCTATACCTATTTTGAAAATTTATATTCTACTAAGATGGAAAATGCAGAAGAAATGGACAGATTCCTAGATTCGTATGAATTACCAAAGCTGAATCAAGAAGATTTAAAAATCCTAAATAAACCAATATCAGCCAATGAAATTGAAGATGTAATTAAAAACCTCCCAACAAAGAAAAGCCCAGGCCCTGATGGATTCACTGCCGAATTCTACAAGAAATTTAGAGAAGACCTAACGCCCCTACTTCTCAAACTTTTCAATGAAATTGAAAGGGAAGCAATACTCCCAAATTCATTCCGGGAAGCAAGCATTACCCTGATACCAAAACCAGAGAAGGACCCAACTAAGAAAGAGAACTACAGGCCAATCTCCCTAATGAACATAGATGCAAAAATCCTTAATAAGATACTGGCAAACAGAATCCAACAAATCATCAAGAAGATTATACACCATGACCAAGTTGGATTCATCCCAGGGATGCAGGGATGGTTCAACATACGTAAATCAATAAATGTAATACAGCATATTAACAGAACCAAAGACAAAAATCACATGATCATCTCAATAGATGCAGAAAAAGCTTTTGACAAAGTCCAGCACCTTTTCATGATAAAAACCCTACAGAAAATTGGAATAGAGGGTCTTTATCTCAATCTGGTAAAAGCTATCTATGACAAACCAACAGCCAATATTATACTAAATGGCCAAAAACTGAAAGCCTTCCCTCTAAAATCAGGAACAAGACAAGGATGTCCACTGTCCCCACTCTTATTCAACATAGTTCTGGAAACTTTAGCCAGAGCGATTAGACAAGAGAAAGAAATAAAAGGAATAATGATTGGAAAGGAAGAAGTTAAATTATCATTATTTGCAGATGACATGATACTCTACACAGAAGACCCCAAAAACTCCACTAAAAAACTGCTAGATTTAATAAGCAAATTCAGTAGTGTAGCTGGATACAAAGTCAATACTCAAAAGTCAATAGCCTTCCTGTACACAAATAACAAACTTACTGAAAGAGAAATTAGGGAAACAATACCTTTCACAATAACATCCAAAAAAATGAAATACCTAGGAATCAACCTCACGAAGGATGTAAAAGACCTCTATACTGAAAACTACAGTACTCTGAAAAAGGAGATTGAAGAGGATATCAGAAAATGGAAAGATATCCCTTGCTCCTGGATAGGAAGAACCAATATAGTGAAAATGGCCATACTTCCAAAATTGTTATACAGATTTAATGCAATTCCAATCAAAATTCCAACAGCATATCTCACAGAATTAGAGAAAACAATCCTAAAATTCATTTGGAATCAGAAGAGACCTAGAATAGCAAAGGCAATTCTGGGCAACAAAGGCAAGGCAGGGGGCATCACAATCCCCGACTTGAAATTATACTATAAAGCTACTGTGATAAAAACAGTGTGGTACTGGCAAAAAAACAGACCTGAAGATCAATGGAACAGATTAGAAGATGCTGAAACAACCCCAGACATACTAAGCCACCTTATCTTTGACAAAGGTGCCAAACACATTCGCTGGAAGAAAGATAGCCTCTTTAATAAATGGTGCTGGAAAAACTGGCTCTACACATGCCGAAGATTAAAACTAGATCCATATCTTTCACCATGCACTAAACTAAATTCAAAATGGATCAGAGATCTAAATATTAAAACAGAAACATTAAATCTGCTGGAAGGTAGGATAGGTAAAACCCTTGGAGACATTGGTGTAGGCAAAGACTTTATGAATAAAAACTCAACCGCACGGGAACTATCCCAAAGAATCAATAACTGGGATCTCATCTTATTAAAAAGCTTTTGCACAGCAAGAGAAACCACCAACAGAGTGAAGAGACAACCCACAATGTGGGAAAAAATGTTTGCCAGCTGTTCCTCAGACAAAGGACTACTATCGAGAACATATAAAGAACTCAAAAAAATCAGACCTCCCAAATTTAAAGACCCACTCCAAAAATGGGCATCTGAGATGAATACACATTTCTCAGATGAAGAAATACTAATGGCAAACAAATATACAAAAAAATGTGCAACATCACTAGTCATTCGAGAGATGCAAATTAAAACAACACTGAGATACCATCTCACCCCAGAAAGAATGGCTACTATTAAGAAATCAACTAATAACAAATGCTGGAGGGGCTGTGGGGAAAAAGGAACCCTTCTTCACTGTTGGTGGGAGTGTCGACTGGTACAGCCACTGTGGAAGTCAGTGTGGAGATTCCTCAGAAAACTAGGGTTGGAGGTCCCATTTGACCCAGCTATTCCCCTTCTGGGCATCTTCCCAGAAGAATTAAAAACATCGTACCACAGCGATATATGTGCACCCATGTTTATAGCAGCACAATTTGTAATAGCCAGATCTTGGAAACAACCCAAATGCCCATCAACTGAGGAATGGATAAGAAAGATGTGGTATTTTTATACAATGGAGTACTATTCAGCCATAAAGAAGGATAAACTGGAGACTTTTATAGGTAAATGGATGCAACTCGAGAAAATACTCATAAGTGAAATAAACCAGAAGCACATGTGTAAGCATCGCATTATCTCTCTTGTATGAGAAACTGAAAGAGTAAATAAGATCCAAAATGTACAATAGACATGGTGAATCAAAAAGAAACTGGTCAAAAGGAAAGAGAGACTGGAATAGGGAAAAGAAAGAAGGGAAAGGGAAAAAAATTGTAGAAAAAAAAAATAAATAAAAATAAAATCTCCTTCTACAGAGGAATAAGTTAAGCTTTTGATTCAAGGAGGAGTCTGGCAAGACTGCATGATATATCTGGTTTTTTTGTTTGTTTGTTTGCAATGCGGCATGTTGAACCCAGGGACGACTACTACTGAGCTATATCCCCACCCCTTTTTATATTTTGTTTTAAGACATATTCTCACTACGTTGTCCAGGCTGGCTTCAAACTTGTGGTGATCATTGTGCGTTAGGAGGCTGAAGCAGAACGATTCCCACAAGTTTGAGGCCAGTGTGGGCTACATAGTGACTTTAAGGCCAGTCTAAACTACGTCATGTGACCCTGTCTCAAAAAACAAATAAACAGGGCCGGTGAGATAGCTCAGTGGCATAAGCACCTGCCTGGCAAGCACGAGGTCCTGAGTTCGACTCCTGGTGCCCACATACAAAAAAAGGGCCGATTATATTGCTCAGCAGCACGGGTGCCTGCTGGCGTGCGAGGTCCTGAGTTTGACCCCCGGTACCCACAAAACAAAACAAAACAAAACAAATAAATAAAACAAAACAAATAACCAACTTGTAATCCTCCTGCCTCAGCCTCCCAAGTGGCTGGGATTATAGGCATGTACCAATGCTACCAGAAGGATTGCATGATCTTTATAAGAGACATTTAGGCAGATACTTACTGTCTGAGACCCTTTTGAGGTTTGAGTCTTCCTGGGAAAAATCATATGGTGAAAGACATTGAAGCTCATATATGTACAGTCTTCTTAACTTCATATTCTAAAATGAGTTCTGTTTTAAAAACTACCTTAGGGGGCCGGTGAGATGGCTCAGCGGCATAAGCACCTGCCTGGCAAGCGCAAGGGCCCGAGTTCGACTCCCGGATCCCACATACAAAAAAAGGGCCGGTGATATCGCTCAGTGGCACGGGCGCCTGCTGGCGTGCGAGGTCCTGAGGTCGACCCCCGGTACCCAAAAAAAAAAAAAAAAAAAAAAAAAAACTACCTTAGGGAGGGGCTAGGGATATAGCTCAGTGGCATGGCACCTGCCTTGCAAGCGTGAGGTCCTGAGTTTGATTCCCAGTTCCAAAAAAAACAAGCAAACAAACAAACAAAAACTACCTTAGGGGACAGGGATATAGCTCCGAGTAGAAAACTTACTTAGCATGGGTGAATCCCTGGGTTCAATGACCAGCACTCAAAAAAATATAGTATTATGAATTATATTAAGCATGCAAAAAATCACAAATAACAACATAAAAGGCCCACATGCCCTCCGCCCGGTGGAGAAATGGTGCTGAGCGCTTGGGGTGCGGACGGCGGCTGGGCTGCTCCCTGTCAGCATGCTGCTGGCCAGTGGGGGTGGGTGTGGCCGAGCCTGCTGTCATCCCCCGGGACAGGGAAAGCTGCATGTTATCAGGTGCCTGACTCCATGGTCCTGCACCAGCCCTGGGAGTCCCATTGCGTCCTTGGTTTTATTTCTTTTCCTTTGGGATTTTTGTTTTGCTTTTTGGGGGGAGTGTTGTTTGTTTTGTTTTTGTGGTACAGCCTTCTCACTGAGCTACACCACCACCCCTTCCTTTGTTTTTATTTTGAGACAGGGTCTCAATAATTGCCAAGTTGCTCAAGCTAGGCTCAAACTTGTGGTCCTCTTGCCTCAGCCTCCCAAGTAGCTGGAATTCCAGGCACGCTCCATTGCAACTGGCTCATTTTTGTTTTTCAGTCTCACTTTTGCCCAGGCTGGTCTTGAAATCCTAGGGACAAGTGATCCTCCTGCCTCAGCCTCCCAAATAGCTAAGACTTCAGATGTGCAACACCACATCTGGTCCATCACATCCCCATTTAAAGCAAGAACTCTGAGCTCCAGGGAGGTCATCTCGAGAAGTGATCTGTGGCTATGCTTAAAAAGAGGCAGATGGTGGGAGAGTGCATCGAATATAGGAGCTCTGTCCTTGAGGCACCAAGTCTGGCTGCTGCTTATTTCTGTTTCAGGCATCATCTGCACTTGTCCATGCACCTGCGTGTGCTCCCTTGTTTCTGCATTGAAAGAAACACACTTTACCACAAAGCTGTATCTTGGTTGCCTGTCAGCAGTACATCTTGGAAATTGCTAATTGGACATGATGATTCACTGTGTTCTTTTTAACAGTTGTGTATATAAAACACCAGTAATCTCTTGGGAGACAGTGAGTTGTTTCATAGCTTTTGCTACAGAGGGTATCCGTGTATTTGAAACATACAGGGGCACTTGAGGGCCAAATTCTGAGAAGGGCGTCTCACAAGGGTGGAGTAGGAGTGCTGGGGTGGCAGCGTACCTGTCCATCGTGCATGAGGCATTGGGTTCAGCACCCAGCACCACACACAAAGGTGAGAGCAGGGTCCATGGCTTGGGCTCATCTGCTGGTGATGTGGCTTATGTGAGCCAAAATCTACGCCTTTGAGTCAAGCCAAAACCGATGATGGCTAAAATAGCAGGTTTTGTCCAAGCCTGCTAGGCAAAAATGAGTAGTTAAACAAAGGATGAGGAGTGAATTTCGTCTGTTTGTTCCAGTGGTGACCCCATTTCCTCATCGTATCCATGATTAGAGTCTTTATTTTCTGCACAAACCTTCTGGGCCTCTGAGTTCTTTCCCCCACCCTCCTGGCTACACAGGCGCTCTGAGGGAGATGATATCAATCCCCCAGCGCTCAGAACGAGGCTCTGACAGGAACCGGTCAGAAGACTTCCGGGGTTGCCCTTCCAGTGTCCTGTCAGGGATTGGGGGAATGTTGGCACTCACCTGGACTTTGAGGGCTGGAGCAGGGGGCACCTGGTGCAGCCCAACAGCGGCTGCTTCACCTTCGCCTGGCTGGTTTTTCAGACGTTCCTGTGGCTTGTCTGACTCAGATCTCTTGTCTCTGCAGGTTGCTTTCACAACCAAAATCTATCACCCCAATATCAACAGCAACGGCAGCATCTGCCTGGACATCCTGCGGTCACAGTGGTCTCCAGCACTGACTGTGTCCAAAGGTAGAGACCCTTGCACTTGCTCCACGTGCCGTCTCCCATGTTCTTACCTCCTTGCACACTGGGAGGACACGGAGACTCGGGGAGAGCAGGCAGCTTCCTCAGATCCCACAGCCCGCCCAGCCCTGTGCCCGCTTGATGTCCCCACACTGCAAGGAGGTAACATTGGTGGAGCCCTACGCCCTGTACCCTCATGGCCCTCAGCAGCCAGTCACTATGGGATGCTCAGGACTCTGCCACATGGGTGCAAAAAGAAAGTACTCTACTTATATTCTTTATCTTAGTATCAGAAAGGTAGCCAGGGGTAGTGGCACACGCTTATAATCCTAGCACTCTGGAAGGCTGAGGCAGGAGGATCCAGAATTGGATCCCAGATGGGCAATTTAACAACTTACTGAGATACTCTCTCAAAATAAGAAATAATTAAAAACAGGGCTAGAGATGTGTGGCAAAGTGTAAAGGCCCTGGGTAAAATAAATAAGGCAAAAAAAAAAAATTGTTTTTTAGCAAAGGACAAGAATTTATTTTCATGTGGCATAAAACATACAACCAAAAGAGCTCAGGGTTTGGGCAGTAGGGAAGATGGAGTACACAGGGAGCCCATTTAGGGTAGGGAACTGTGTCTCTGACTCCTCCACCCTATACCCTTGTGAAGAAGGGCCGTAAGCCAGTGATTTCAGAAAGGGGAATCCATGCTATGCTGGTGCTCTTTATAGGACACATGATCCCTGAGGGACAGAACATCACCTCCATCAGGTGGCATCAGAACTACACTGGCAGAGACCTTGGAAATCCTACAGCATACTTCCCCCACCCTGTACCTGGGCACACTGAGGCCTGGAGAGGGAAGGGCACACAGATCCAAGAGGGGAAGTCAGGACTAGAACCTGGGCAAACTCAGCGAGACGCAGCCACAGGCCTGGCCATGTGCAGTAGATATTAGTCATGTCAGGCAAGCAGGTGACCTGAAGAGACACTGCTGTGGTTTGCAGGTAGCAGCCACTGCTCTGCGGTCGCTGACCTCAGTGAAAGTTGGGTATATCACACCCAACAGCTAACTAAACGGTGGTCATGAGCCTCAAGACTTTTTCTTTTGTGAAGTGGTAGAGCTTTCCTGCCAAGACTGGCAGGATTATTGTAGCACCTGCTCTGTTCTTTCCTTTACCCGTTCATCCAGCGAGAACCAACACAGACCATGAGTCAGCCCTGAAGGGAGACATACAGGGCCTGCCCCCCGCGCCTCGCAGCTGGTGTGGGAGCAGTGTCTCTGGGTGAGATTGAAGAAACCAGCCTGAAGTACGAAGCAGAAATGCAGATATTAACAAAAAGGAAAAGAGAAAAGAAATGCAGATACTTCTTCTGAACTAAGATGGGCTTAGTGTGAGCAGTATGTGCTTGAGTCCTGAATATTGAGAGCACCTCAGCCTATCAGGTGAAGGTGGTGGGATGGTGAAAAATTCAACCCAAAAATCAGTGGAATGTGAAACAGTACAGATGGCAGAGCCCTGGGCAGCCAGAAGAGGCCACCAAAGCACCTGGGGCAGCTGGCAGGGGTGGCTTTGGAAGGCTAAAGGGGTTGCAGCAGCAGGTGTGGAGAACCCAGGGGGACAGAGCCACCTCCCTTGCACTGTGATGAAGTTCCTTGGGGCAGAGCAGGCTATACTGCACTGACACATCTGGATACAGCCCAGCATCCTGCCGAGATCGCTCCTCTCACTGGAACCTCATGTGCAGCAGCCTCATCGCACTGCCTGAGACCCAGAAGTGTAGCAGGGACAGTGTCACCCTCTGCTAGCCTCCAAGGGCTGTGTGCAGCAGAGCCAGTGGACCTAGGGCCAGTGCAGCCTTAGGTGCAGGGCCAGGAACAGAAGAGGAAAGTGGAGTGGCAGGGAGGGCCCTTGAGTGGGGAGGAAGGAAAGACAGCTGGGTCTGGGGGTGCTGAGGGGTGCCACCAGCCTTCCAGTGATAGCCTCAGCCCAGAACAGCAGGGCATCAAGTCTCTTTAGCAAAGGGACCTGCCCCTTCCATTTGTGGCTTTAACAGTAGGGAAACTGTGCTCAGGACTTCAGTGGACCCACCAAAGCCAGTTTGAAGTCATGGTGGGTCCAGGCAAATCGGAAACGACAGTTCTAGCAGCTCCTTCTGCTCCTCACCCAGACCTGAGGGTGACTCCTTTCATCCAGGGCCCCTGAGAGCCATGCTGAGTGTATATCCCGGGGTCCAGCAGGAGAGCAGGAGGGAGTGTTGGCCTTGCAGTCACAGCCTCAGTTCTGAATCTTGTTTTTACCCCCATCCTGGGTGCTTGAAGTTTGTGACCTTGGAAAGTTACTTGGATGGCCTGACCTCCTGCCTCTTATCAGCAAACAGAGCTCCTGAGACCAAAGGTGTGTGGTGTTGGGCACAGACTAGGGCTCAGGCTCCGCAGAGGCTGGAACTGCAGGGGCTTGAGTGAGAAGGGAGGATTAGGGCTGGGACCACACTGGAGCGGTGTGCTGGGATTGCACCATGAGGTCCGCAGTGCAGCCCTCTAGCGGGGTGTGGGCAAGGCAAGTTCATGACTTGAGCAGAATCAGATTGGTCCACAGAAAGCACAAGTGCACAAAGGTTCGCCAGCCCCGGGGTGACCTGCAGCCTCATGGCCACAGCTGACTGACTCTTTCTTTTCTTCCCAGTTCTCTTGTCTATCTGCTCTCTGCTCTGCGACCCCAACCCTGATGACCCTCTGGTGCCAGAAATAGCCCACACCTACAAGGCCGACAGAGAGAAGTACGCCTACTCTTTGGGTTGCTTTGCGCCATGACAGCCCAGGTCCCACGGATATCTTCCTGCCCATGCCGCGCCCTCGTCCAGTGTGTGTCCCAGCCCGGCGTCCTGGCTCTCGCTAACCTGTCCTTTGACTCAGAGGAGGGAGAGGGGATAAAAGCCGTTCACCCTCCTGGGTGGCTCATCAGCTACCACTACTGAACCCTAAAATACTGTTGCAAGCCCTGCCCTTAGGACAGCAAGGTCAGTGGCCAAGAGTGGACTCTGAAGAACCTGACAAGAAAATTCTGGATTAAACTCTCAGGTTTATGGTGTAAGGTGAGGGGTCGTCTGTCTGGACAGACCTGGAGCGAGGCTGAAACCGGTGAGGAGGGCATGCTGATGGTCAATTTGCTGGCGTGGTTGAAAGTGAGCAATGCTGCTGTCTCACCAGCAGACTGGCACTGCCTGCGCTCGGTTTGAACACCCATCGCCAGACCCGGAAGCGTGGAACCCTGACTCCCTCTGCCGGAGCGTCTGCGTGCGCTGAGGCATGGGGGCGTCGGGTGAGCAGACACAGTGGATAGCAGCACGTGTCAGTCTCTGGGTGTTGGCAGCACAGGAAGAAGGGGCCAGGTGTGGCAGAGCTGGGCAGCAGGAGCAGCAGCCCTGTGAGTGGGGCTGGGTCCCAGAGGGAGGTGCCAGGGGACAGCATGGAAGGACTGGAGTGAGGCTTTCAGCTCATCGCTTCTGTTTGAAGAGATTAGAATGGAATGTGGTTTTTTCCAACTTAACTTTTTCTTGAGACCTTTATAGATCTTATTTCTATCATTGAAGTTTCCTGGTAGCAGTTAAAATGAATTTTATTTGATTAGATTTTAAATTGTATTTATTTTAACATTTGTTATGAGTTATTTTACACATAACAAAGTGATTTTCTTCAGTGCCTTCTTTATAAATTCCTCTCTCATTTACAGTTCCATGGCCCTAGCCATCTTTACAGTGGCAAGGGTAATATGCACGCCACTGCTGCTCTCAGTGGGTGTCAGGTTTGCGCCCTGTGTGTCCTCTCAGTTTGTCCATGGTAAACAGGAGGCCAGGCCACAGAAAGGTGGCCCAGCTGCGGAGGTGGCACTGGAGTGTGTACTGGACAGCCTGGCACGTTCCAGGCTGAACCGTGAGGCGCTGTTTCCTCTTTCCCTGCACCCGTATTGAAGGCCAGGAGAGAGCGTGGAGGTTTGTTGCATTATTACATCTTCCACAGCACATAGTCACAAAGGATCAGCAGGACTCACTGAGCAAGGGGCTTGCAGCCATAACCCAAGTGTTCCTGCTCCAAGGAGAGTCTTTCCTGGATATCCGACAAGCAGCGCATTTGCCTACTTCCATCAATGTTTTCTGCTCTATGGTGCAGTGACGTGGCCATTTCAAGTGAGGGTGTCACTCCCTCTGCTTTTTTCTTCCAGGTACAACAGACTAGCACAAGAGTGGACGCAGAAATATGCTATGTAAGTGCCTCGGAGGTTTCAAGGGACAAGCTTGCCTGCCAGGCCCATGTCTCCCTGGGAAGCTGAGCCATCGGCTGCACCACTCACAGAGCGTCATCTCTTCTTCACACGCGCCTCAGCCACCCACTCTGGCTGGCTGCAGCATGTTGGTGCTACTCTCAGCCATTGTGGCTTTGACAGTGTCACATCTTTGATGCCGAATCAGCAGCCATTGTTACGATCTGCAGCCTTCCTGGTGACACTGAAACCAGTCTGTCTGCCCCGTGTCATCTGCTCTTTCTGGGGAACAGGGTCCTGCACGCCTCCCCTGTCAGCCTCCGACAGTGCCGCTGTTCACTCGTACCAGGTGGGAGCCCGGCCTGGCCCCTCTCCACATGCCCTTTGCCTTTAGAACTCAGAGCTGTCCTGGGTGCCCAGGGCAGAGCGGGCTTCCTTTACATCCCGTCTGCCACAGAGCCACTTCCTGAGGAGTCTGAGTACATCCTAGAGGCTCCTGGGAATTGGGACAGTGTCACTGGAAAACAGAAGCCTCACTGTGGCTTCTGCCATCTTCCACTGTCTTCCTCTGCGGGTCCACGTGGTGCATTTCTCTCACACCAAGAAGCAACAAGAGGAAGATGTCAGGATATAAAGCACATAACACCCCATGAAAGATGACTGTCTTTTTTTAGAAGCAAGAGCAAAATTATGAAACCAGGAAAGATTTAGATTCTTTTCTATGTGATGAGGGTTCCCCTACCCCCACCACCTCCTACCAGGAACCTACACAAAGTCCAAGTGTAAGTCATTCACAGACGAGAACACAAATACTGGGAAAGACTTTCAAGTGTAAATAAAAATGCAGTTTCCTCCTAATTCAATGAGAATTGACATTTAAGTATCCTTTTTCTTTCAGGCAGACTGGAAGATAGGGAGACTTAGCAGGTTCTTCAGAGCCTTATTAGAGTAGCCCTTGGGTCCCTGGCTTCCCCGCTTAGCTTTCTGCTGGAATACATTTCTGATTTGCCCATAGAGCTAAGAGCTTTCAGATTAGGTTAGCTCAGAAAAGGTGGGAGAAGATTTCTAACAAAGCCTCCAAAGAGGGAGGAGAGTTGAGGGGTTTCAAATCTCTAAAGCCAAATCCAACCTGGTTTTTCCTGGGTTGATTATAAATCTGTTCAATTCCCAGGGAGTGCTTCTTTGGTGAGGCATAAAACTAGGAAACCAACAGGCCAGAAACAGCCTTTACAAGCGGATGGAAAAATCCTTACAGATCCAGCACAGGGGGTCAGCCAAGGTGACTATGGGAGGGAGATTGACTCACTCCAGAAACTCCCAGGTTAAGCCGTGACCTTATTGCCAAATACATTGCCAGTGAGATACCATTCTAAGCTTGTCCACGTTATCACCACCACAGCAAAGGATGAAACAGAGTGAACCTGATCCGCACTTGTTTTGTGGAGGTTCCCACGTGCAATCATCATAAGGCTTTCTCGGGTCCTGTGGCCTTTGTTATGTCCTCACTGTGGGGAGGATTGATTTTCTCTCTCTCACTCTAGCTCGCTCGCTCTCACTCTCTCTCCGATAAGCCTTAATACATAGGGAGAGGGCCTGATAGCCAGGCTCTGTGGAGCAGCTGCCATGTGGTGTGTGAGATAACGCACTTCCGCTTAGCGCACAGAGCGCTTTGCAGATGATGAGTCACGGAGTGGAAAGAGCACTGATGCATGTTAGAGGCAGGTCAGAGGAGGAAATCCAGGCCTAAATTGCTGTGCTGTATCCTCATGCTGCTCTCAAGCATATAGCTTGTAACTTCAGAAAATGCAGATTTTCTGAAATCAGTCAAAATTCCCCCAAGCATGTCCTTTCTGCTGGAGACATGTAGTGGAAAAAGTAAAATTGGGCCTTTGGAATCTCTAATATAAATTTTCACTTGCTCATTGCAAGCCTCAAGTAGGCTTTGTGACCCCTTAGACTGGCTCGTCCCCCAGCAAATCCCATTTTCTCCACTGGAAAAGTCACCCACTTGTCGTACCTTCCAGGACCTGGCTCACCCCAGAGAACAAGTTCCTTGGGTCAGAATCTTTCTAAGATGAACCCACATCTGCAGACACCATGCTTCCAAGGTGTGCCCCAGATCAGCAACTGGACAGCAGATCTAAAAAGCCAACTGGGCCCACACCCATGATCCCAGGACTATGCAGGCTGTGGCAGGAGGATAGCTGTGAGTTTGAGGTCAGCCTGGGCTACATAGTTCAAGGCCAGCCTGAATTACAGAGCAAGACCCTGTCTCAAAACACACACACACACACAACTGGGAATAATTTTTCTTCCTCTGAATCAGAATGATCAGAAAGTTCAGTGTTCTCAAGCAATTGATCTATGTTGAATCAGTAATTCAACATCCTCAGAAGCTTCTGAGTTTGTTGAATGGAGCCGAGGTTTGGATCCGCTGTCAGGCTCCAAGAAGGCCCAGGAGCTTCAAGAACATTGCAAAGGTCAAAATCTCCTGGCAAAGGATTAAAATGCCAGAATGCAGTGTCCACCAGGCCTGGTATATCATAACTGAGTGGTCTGTCGACACCATAGAATCCCACACTGCCTCACCGCAGTTGCTCAAGAATGGCCAGATTTCTGTCTGAAATTCGGAAGAAAGCCTCCCTGTCAGAGGTGCTTGCAGGACTCATCTGCAGACCTGTCTGGGGACTGTCCATGGTACTGAAAGGCAGAGGCGGAGTTCTGAGCTCAGCACAGAGTCACTTACCTCTCCTCCCTTTTCATGGCTGGTTCTTTGACTGGCACATACTTCCTCCCTTACAGTTCTGGAGAAGGGCTGGACCGGTTCTGCCTCTAGCCATGAATGCTGATGCTCTGAAAAGTGGAGGATGTGGCTATCGGCTCCCCTAGACAGCAGCCTGATGCCGTGCAGGCAGGAAGACTAGTGCCTCCTAAGCAGCATTTCTTCCAGAGCCCTGCTCCTTTGCCTACTGTCCACCTGTGAGAGGAGGAAGGACTTGCTGTTTGCTCCTTGAGGTTAGTTTGCTGGTTTCATTGTCCCTACAACCTGGTTTTGCTCTGTTCACAGATTGTATTTAAAACAACAACAACAACAACAACAACAACAAAGCTACCAAGAATCTGAAAAACCTGCTATCAGGCCAGCCAGTGGCTTCCTCAATTTTTCTTAAAAATATGTCTCCTCCTCCCTGGTTCTCCCAAGGCCCCAACCTCCAGACTGGTGTGCTTAATGGCACCCAGCTGCATGCCACAGGGTGTCCTCAAGGACAGCAGCTCAGCCAGGCTGCATGTTGGCGGGCAACATAGAGCTGCCTCTTGGAACCTGCCTCACCATGCTCCCCCCCAGCCCAGTCTCATCTCCAGGGACTGGTTCTGCAAGTAAGATTGTCACTGCTAGCTGGCCATCATAATGATTTTCTAATTCTGTTAAGAAGCATTATCAGAGTATTGATTAAGCACTTGTAGTGTGCAAGGCTGAATCAGGTCCTCATACACTAGAGCAGGAGGAGGAAGCTATGTGCATCCCTACTTCCCACCACAAGAGACCCTTCAGCCTTCTCTCCATGGACCCTGGGTTTTCCTGCTTTTCTCTCAGCATGGATGAGTCCAGTCACCACAATGAGCTGGTCTAATTCCAGAACATAGGGATCTGCTCCTTTGCCCTGCACAACTTGATTTCAGGTAAGGTTGAAATAGGACACATATGCTCATTAGGAAGGAGACATGGATTCTCAGACCTTAATCTGTGATGTGTGTCTTTGTTACTTTTCTCTTTGCTGAGACAAAATACCCAACACCCACGAGTTAAGAGAGGAAAGGTTTATTTAGCTCATAGTTTGTAGAGGTTTCAATCCATAATCAGCTGGCTCAAAGGCAGGGTAGCATGGCAGATAGGCATCACAGAGGAGAAACAGTTAATGGTGGACAAAAGGTAGCAAAGCAACAAGGGACCACCACAGCTCTTGCTATCCCTTATATCTTATCCAGGCTACTTAGGGTGGGTAGCATTCACATCCTTAATCTTAGTGTCCTTGATCCTAGCATTGCACCATGAATCAATCCCAGCCTCACACACTCTAGATCCAGCCACCTTTGAAAAAGCCCTACCTATGACTGCGTGAGGCTCTAGGGGAAGATCTAGATACAAGCCATAACAATGTGTTACCCACTGAGGGTGGAAACATCTCTTTCTCCCTGTTTGGCCTTGCTAATAATGTATGGAGTACATTCTCCCCTTATCCTCTTTTCTTATCATCAAAAATAGCTGCTAATACATATTTCACACTAAGAGGAAATACTCTAAAACAAGGAAAAAAAAAATACTCAAGACCCGGTGGAAAATTACCAGCTTTTAACCTAGCCCGGTGAAACCATAAAAGCTAGACCCATTATTCTGTTAATGGGCCAGTCTGATCTCCGCCAGACCTGTACCCTCTTCGGTTATTCTCCTTCAAAAGCTGAAGCCCTTTCCCTATTCTCTCTTTCTTTCAAAGCTTTTGTCTATAAATTCGTTCTGTCTTAATTTCCATTATCATTGAAACAAGTTCCTGCACTTGTCCCGTATCAAGGGTAGGATCTCCTGAGCTTGACTGAAATGTTGAAACGTGCTTCCAGACCTACGGGGGCCCCAGGATGGGCACTGGGGGCCAAGGAGATGGAGTTGTTTCCCGATGGCCAGGAAGGAAGTGGTGAGCTGCCTTTTCTGTCTTGGCTACTTTCCCTTCAGTAGGCGGGAAGATGAAAGTGCGGGCACATTTGTGGAAGGAAAGAACTGGCTCTCCCTGTAAGGGAGCGGATAGAGGCAAGATGGGCCTCTTCCTGGCAGGGCAGCCATCCCCATGTGGAGGTGACGCAGGGCGTGGGCTTTCTTGTGATCTCCACTAACTGTCCTCAACCAAACTGCTCAGGGAAAAAACACAAATGAGAGCAAAGAAGCACAAAAGTAACGGTGCGATCGTCACTTAGCATTCATTTATTTATTCGTGTATTCATTAATATATGCATAGATCAGACTTCTGATGAGGGTCCACAACACGATCGGAAGATCCCGTCCGGAGGAGGACTCGTGAATCTGAGATCTCTCGAAGATATGCTTTAACTGTGACAATTAGAACAGAACGTGAGAGCGCTCAGAGCCGCGCCCCGGGAGACAACCCCCGGACCGCTAGCCAGCGGAGCCTGAACTCAAGATCCGCTGACCGCCCCGCCCCTACTTCCGCTTCCGGCCTACAGGGCGGGGCTTCCGATCGTCAGAGGCGAGGCTTCCGGCCGTGGGGCGGGGCTTCCGGCCGTCCGGGGAGGCCGGCCCGAGGGCTGCGGCAGCTGCAGCTCAGGGCCCGCGGGGCGGACCATGGCGGCGAACCTGAGCCGGAACGGGCCGGCGCTGCAGGAGGCCTACGGGCTGGTGGTCGACGAGAAATCCCCGACTGACTGGTGGGCCGCGGGCGGGGAAGGTTGGGGGCGCAGGGGGAAGGGGCGCAGGGGGATCGGGGCTCCCCGCCTTCCCACCCTGCAGCAGCGAGGTGCTGGCCCGCCCTGGTCACCGCGCGCCGCCCGGCGGGGTTCCGGGTAGGATGCTCGGGGCCCTGGTGCCTGCCGGCCTCGCCAGGTCTTTTCAGCTCCCGACTTCCCTAGAGAAAGGGCCCTCCGCAGCCCACCGCCCAGAAGGCGGAGATAGTCCCCTTCCTTCCAGGCTGGGCTGCGATCGGGACAGGGCCTTTGCTGGCGTCCCGACCCCCGGCTGGGGACAAGAGCTTGCCCTGGAGGCTGACAAAAAGCCCAGGGGGCTGGGTCCCTGGTTCACTGTGAATATGGGTGTCAGGACCTCGGTTTCTCTTTGCTGTGTCTGAGTCATGGGAAGATAAAAGTAGGATGCTGGCCACCTGTTCAGGAAAAAGGTTTCATCTTCCATTCACCAGCCCACGACGGCTTCTAGGTTGTCGTTCGGGGTATAGGTCTTACCGTGCAGCTAGCTGTTAGAGCTTGCAGTAGCGGGAGACAGGATCTAAGTTTCTGCGGGTAACCCTGGGCAGCCCCCACACAGATCAGCTCTCTGCAGCATGCATGGCTGTATATGGTAATTCTCTTTTCACTTTCCCATTGGTTAAATTGTTTTCACTGACCAGTTTTTAGAACTTCCATTTCTGAGAAATGTACTGAGTAGGGTGGAGTAAGGGGACCAACCCTGGGGAATATAAAAAGGATCCCCGAGGTGGAGCTGTGGAGGGACCACCCTGTGGCCAGCACCCAGGCCATCTCTCCTGAGCCTGCCCCTGCAGTGGGTCCTCGTGGGGCCTCTTCCTGTTGCCCAGCAAGGCTCTGCTGCTGTGATAAGGCACCTCCCTTCGGGTGCTTTCTTGTTTCCTCTGCAACTCCCTGGCAACTCAGTCTTCTCAGGAACCATCACTGGTTCGGGGATGATGCCCCACAGCCAGCTGGCAGTGCAGGCTTTCTGCTGCCACTAGTGCTGGGGCTGACCTGCTGTCTCCCTCCTGAGGATGCTGAGCTCTCCTACCATACTCACTGCCCGACAGCCATACCGCCCTCTCACCACCCCCAGGCTCCTGCAGCTCTGCAGGATTGCTGCTCAGCCCCTGGCCCGCGCCTCATTGTCAAGCCATTTGATGTAGTTACTCAGCAGAGCGTTTGGCAGGTCCCCACTCACTAACTGAGAATTGTCTGGACCATCTCACTTCCCTGCCCCTAACTCTGCAGTGGCTTCCTGTTGCATATTAAATAAAGCCCAGGCTCCTCGCTCTACTGCTGACTTGCCCTGCATGACCCTGTTCCCACTGCCCCTCCTGCTTACCGCACTGTGGCCACACCTGTTCACCACCGCTCTCTGCCATCTTTCTCTTCCTCAGCCTTGCGAGGAAGAGAACTGGTTCCTCTTAACCCTTCCCCTTGCCGCTCCCTGTGCCTGGAGCACATTTTCAGTCACGCAGGCGGCTCCCCAGCCTTCACACCTCTGCTCTGAGGTCACCTTTCTGGATTTCTGGGAAGCCAGGCTCCAGTCCCCTTTCCCTGTTCCCGTTTCACTTCCTTCAGATGTGTGCTGTACACATGCCAGAAATTCCTCTGGGTTTCCTGGTCACCTTTGTCTCTTCACTAGAAGGGGTGTAGTGGGCCCTGCCTCTGTCCACAGTCCCTGGTATAGAGTTGTTACGTGTAGTTGATGCTCAGATGAAGGCTGGACTGAGCCCACAGAAAAAGCAGTAGAGAACATCAGAGCAGGAAGACGTGGCCTCCAGTTTGGTGAAGGGTTTCACACAGTGCAAGTAGCACTGCACAAGGCCTTGAGGCCAGAGCCTCTGCGCTCCATCTTGGATCTATCTCCAGCCCTCTCTCCCGTGATCTTAGCATGATTTGTTCCCATGCAGTTCATATGTCACTTGTGTGCCTGCTCCACAGGACATTAGCTTTAGGTGTGTGTTTCATCTCTCCTGTTAGAAGGTCAGTTCCCTGGGCGGGACCTTTCGGAGCTGACTACCTGTCACCATAAACAGTAGGTTCTCAGCACATATATTTGGAAAGAGTGATAAGGTGTGTGGCACCCCATACTTCCTGCTGTGCCCAGGCCTGCTCACTGTGTTTTCTCATGCTGACCTGAAAGAAGGGCGGAACTCCACGAAAGGTGGAAATGAGCCTCTGAGCTGGGAACATTCTTGAAGGTGGTTAAGAGTGGAGCCCTGGGGCCGGGGGAGGCAGCAGGCACTGAGCTTGGCCTTATTAGCTGCCAGATCCCTTCTTAGGAGAGCCAAGCTACCAACTTCTGTTCCCTCTGCTTGTGCCAGTCTCTATGCCACCGCAGCTAGGGTTTATGGCCATAAAGAGGAGAGCGCTTCTTTACTCCAGAAAGCTCCAGCAACAGGCTGAATGTCTACATGACGGCGAACCTTTTAGAGCTTTCACACTGCATCATTTATGCCACAGGTTCGCCACCACAGCCCTACACCTTTCTCCTATTTCTGTAGTCTTGGCTCTGAATGTGTCTCCTGCTGGATTCCGATTCCTGTCCCGGGAAGCAGCAGCTCTGTCTTTGTAGCCTGTCCCTACCTACTGACAGGTCTGATTTCTTTGGTCTTTTGGGGCATACACACTGCGCAGTGGAATCAGCAAGTCCCTTACCCCAGAGCTTCCATCCAGCCCATCTCTAACTGGGAGGCGACAGACACTGGGCTGGCCTTTGCCTTTGACCTGCCAGCAGGTGGTTCGGTGTAGAGTTGGTGCTGGCAGCTGGGCTCACTGTGGGAACCTCATGTGTAGAATGCCTCTTGGAGACCACCTTTTCTGGAATGTTCTTTTTTAAAATTTTTTCTCCTTTGGTTTTTTAAGACAGGGTGTCACTGTGTAGTTCAGGCTGGTCTTAAACTCACTATGTAGACTAGGCTGCCCTCAAACTTGTGGCAGTCCTCCTGCCTCAGCCTCCCGAGTGCTGGGATTACAGGCATGCACCACCACACCCTGTAGCACTTCTGGAATGTTCTTGGGTGACCTTTGTTCTGGTTGAGGGCCTTTCCACGGCTCAGATTTAATGACATTTACTCTATTTCCTCACCACCACTGGAGCACCAGTTTATAAGGCAAAATCTTTTCCAGTCTCACAAATAGTCTTATGGGAGGGCTAGGGGTGTGGCTCTGTGGTAGAGTGCTTTCCTGGCCAGCAAAACCCTGGGTCCCATCCCCAATACTGCAAAAAAAGGCTTACAGGGCTGGGGTTTTAGCTCAGTGGCACAGTGCCTGCCTGGCAAGCATGAGGTCCTGAGTTTGATTCCTGGTACCCCCCCCCCATAAAAGGCTTACAGGCAGCTCCGCAGGGTGCCTAGGTGTTCTTTTCATCTTCCTCTTCCTCCTTCTCTTCCTCCTCCACAGGGGTGCTTTGGGTTCAGGCATATGGAGGCATCTTTTGTCTTTTCAAATTCCTACACCTGATAGCCAGGTGAGCATCTCACACATGAATGTGTAGAAAGTCATGAAACTCCACAGCTTATGTTTTCCTGTAAGTGGCTGTGTGCGCCCCATTGCTGCCTGTCCTTCTGAGCTTGCCAGCCCCAGGATACTCATCTGTGGAGAACCCACCCGGAACCTGCCCCAGAACCTGCTCCGCAAGTCCAGGCAGGGCAGGGCAGGGCCTCTGTCTGCTGCCTTGCCGCACTGATGGCTGACAGAGCCACCAGCCCCTGACCCGGCTTGTGTTTTGTTTCAGGGCTCTCTTTACCTACGAGGGCAACAGCAATGACATCCGTGTGGCCGGCACTGGGGGTGAGTATGGCCCACGTGGGCTCAGCACCAGGAAGCGGAAGGGTGAGCAGCAGGAAGGGGAGAGCGTTTTGAGGATCACGGGTCCCTCTCATCTGGCTTTTAGCCATTGCAGCGGGACAGAGGGGACTCGGGAAGGCAGGCATCCCCTGCATGTGACTCAACTGTGGCAATGCCTCCCTCTAGGAGGGTGGGCGGCTCTGCCTGCCACCTGCAGACCCAGCCCACATCAATGCCACTGAGGGTTCCCTCGCTGCCTGTTGGCATACAGCCTGGCACCAGGCAGGCTGGCAGCCAGAGCCCTGGATAGCACAGGCCAGTTCCTGCAAGCTCTGGGTTTCAGGTGTTTGTAAGTGAAGCACACTTTCTACTCAGGTCTCCTGGCCTGGGCATGGGGCAGCGCTGCTGTCTCCCAGATTTGTGGGGAGGGCCAGGGGAAGCAGCTGGCCCTCTCCGGCTCAGGGACAGCCTGCCTCTCAGGCTGCAGCTGGAGGGTGCCAGTCTCAGAGCTGGTACAGGTGAGGAAGGCCCACAGTCCTGTCCTGCCCTGGCCACGGGCAAGTGCACACAGGGCCCCAGACCTCCCCAGGGAGAGGTTGTGTCCCTGCAGGTGGCTGCAGGGGCTCTATTGGAGGTTCTGCGGGGGCACCTGGGCACCACTGGGCAGAGACTGGCAGGTAGGCTGAGCCAGAGATGCTGGGGTGTGACCTGCACGCCAGCTGGTTCCCCGGGTTCCTCCCAGGCTGAAGGCCGTGCCTGGTCTACCCCACTCCTGGTCCCGAGCAGGACCTGGTTTCATTGTTCCGTGAGTGCCTGGAACATTCTCTGCTGGGCCAGACAAGTGTGGTTTTACTGCTGCTGTTGCTGGAAAGCCCCTTCCTCTGCATGCTCTTCTCTCGGCCTCGGCCTCTTTTTAGAGGGATTATGTGGAATGGTCCTCTCATGTGACATGGTGGCTGCCTGGGAGCTGCAGGGGTCAGCAGTCTGAGTCTCCTGCTCTTGTCCTGGTGGCACCACGCTGGACTCTGCTGCAAGCCCAGCATGCTGATGGCCCAGGGCCTGTGCAGCCCGCAGCTCCACGCCTGCCTGCTCCTCACAGCAGGGAGGCCTGGGGGGCACAGCCCACAGCAAGGGAGAGTGATGTCGGCTGTAGGACACTGAAAAGTGCAGCCCTCAGGGTGGCCCTGATGCCTGGAGAACACGTGTATCCAGGGCTCTTCATGGGGTTCAGGCGACAGCACAGCTGGTGTAAAGAGCCATTTGCAAGTCTTGTATCCAGTCTACAGTGGAAATGACATTTATTTTCCATTTCCACAGTTATTTGGGGGTTTAGAGGAGTGGTTTTTAAACTAGTATGACTAAAACATCATCTGAGGTGCCAGTCTGCTTGGCTGGGATATGACCCAGGGGTCTGATTTCATTTTTTGCCACAGTGAGCATGGCACACAGGGCCTTGAGCATCATGGGCAAACGCTCTGCCACCCTCAACTGCCCATCCCCAGGGTGGTTCTGAAGTAGGTGGAGTGAGAAGCCCTGGTGGAAAGGTGGCCGGTGGCCGGGCAGGTGGGGGCACAGCCATGCTGACCCTCACTGTGACTCTGCAGAGGGTGGCCTGGAGGAGCTGGTGGAGGAGCTCAACAGCGGGAAGGTGATGTACGCCTTCTGCAGGGTGAAGGACCCCAACTCTGGCCTGCCCAAGTTTGTCCTCATCAACTGGGTATGTGGACCTGGCTCGTCTCATGTGACCGGGGAAAGTCCCCGGTCTTTTCCTGCTTTGACATGACTTCAGGAACAGTGTTTTATTGGCATGAATTAGTAGATAACGGAAAAGCTGGGAAATGAGCTGAAGAGTCAGTGAATTCATTGTGACCTAAAGAATAAATGCTGTTAAAGCTGGGCATCCCAGCACTTGGAAGGCTGAGGCAGGAGGATCACCTGGGCTGGGCTATATATATAGTGAGTTCAAGGCCAACCTGAACTACATAGGGAGACCCTGTCTCAAAAAAAAAAAAAAAAAAAAAAGAATAACTGCTGTTACTACACAGAATTCACCCTCCAAGCCCAGAATTATTCCTGCAAAAAGGAGTAAAAACGGTCATGGGAAATTTCTGCCCTGTTCCCTTGGGTTAAGGTACAGAGGGCCTGGTGGACTGCAGGGTCAGGGGAGCCCACAGAGCCCAACCCCCTGGGGGCTGGAAAGCCTGAGAAAACGCCCCCCAGTGGACACCAGCAGCCTCCTGCCCCAGAGCGTCCCTGCTCTGCTTGGAGGTGGGAGGGCGGCCTCATCTGTGTGATTTGGTTGGGAGAGTGGCTTCTGCTTTGGGAGGGTTTCTCTTGGGTGAGATGCAAAGCTGCTGGGCCCTTGGGAACTTGTGGGAAGGGAAGTGGCTTGGGAGGAGGCCCAGGTCATGCTGGGTGTGCTTGTATTGCAGACGGGCGAGGGTGTGAATGATGTGCGGAAGGGAGCATGCGCCAACCACGTCAGCACCATGGCTAACTTCCTCAAGGTGAGAACTGAGGCCTTCCTGCCGCCCAGGAGGGGCTGAGGCATCAGATACCCCAGGTTCCACAGCGTGAGTGAGCTGAGATCAGGAGCGAGCCCATAACACATGCTCGCCGTGGCCCTCAGGGTCAGGAGGGGCATAGGAGGCAGGGAAGTGTCCTGAGCAGGACATCCTCAGCAGAGCAGGGTGAAGGGCCATGCTGGAGCTGATCCAGTGGGCAAGGCTGGGCCCTGGTTCTGTCCTGTGTGTGATCCATCTAAACAGTCCAGTGGGTTGTCAGGACTCGGAGAAAGGACAGGGTCGCTGTGCCACCACCCTAATGTGCATCCTTTGATGGGTTCCTGTCCAGTCCGTCTCTGCAAGTATTCATGGCAGGTGTCCCACAGTAGCACTGGGATCAATTTTGAAAGCATTTTTGTCGAAAGTCATTTGTAGCTCACTGGTCAGGTGACTTGTTGCAGCCCCCGAGTTACTGTTGGGGAGTCTGCTACTGGGTTCTGCTGCTCTGTCTTCAGATAGCCTTGGTTTTTCCATCTAGTAGCTGGCAGAGAGGATTCCAGGCTCTGTCAGGGTTTTTTCGTTTTGGGTTTGTTTGCTTTTGCAGTGCTGAATGGAACCCAAGGCCCCCCTCATGCTAAGCATGTGCTGTACAGCTAAGCTACACCCCAGCGAGGCTTCCAGGCTTCCATAGGAGCAGTGAATGAGGTTCTCGTCTGCATCCCAGGAGGAAATGAGTGACTTGCTCTTTGTAGAAAATGCTTGTTTCCAGGTGGCCCCTTAAATAATGTGCATTGGCAGAAGGGAGGCCTTTCTTGTGGCTGCCTGGGTGGCTGCTGAGCCACGGCAGGGACCACGCAGCACAGGGCAGGGCCTGGTTCCCAGCAGCCAGACAGGCGCCCCAGGTTTGTGGCTCCAGCCCGAGTGCGGCAGGGCCGTGCTGTGTGGACGGAGGGAATCGGGCCTGTTTTCCTGGCTCACAGAGCTGTCTTCTGAGTGCCGCTCCCTCTGCAGGGGGCCCACGTGACCATCAACGCGCGAGCTGAGGAGGACGTGGAGCCCGAGTGCATCATGGAGAAGGTGGCCAAGGCCTCCGGGGCCAACTACAGCTTCCACAGGGAGAGTGGCCGCTTCCAGGACACAGGCCCACAGGCTCCAGTGGTGAGTGCAGCCCTCCTGCCTGGCTTCCACAGATGGGGACCCAATCCCAGGTGGGCACCGACCCCATCTGGTGGTTATGCCAGGTGTTCTGGGGCCCTGTCTGGACCCAGCTGTGTTTGGGCAGGATAGCCGTGACCCTGCAATGCACAGGCAGGACCTGGGTAGGCCCTGGCATTGGCCACATGGTGTAACTTCAGGGAGTGTCAGAGCTGACCCCAAACCCAAAGCTGCCCTGAGCGTGGGAAGACACCTGGCAGCCTGCAGGCCTGGCACTGGCTGGAGCTGACAGCCGGGAACCGTGGTGTAGACATGTAGATCTGTGGTGACTCCTGTGAGCGCGGCCTTGCCAGTTAGCTGTCTGAGGAGCAGCCTGGAGGAGGCCTGGCTCAGAGCTGCCGTGCCCCAGGAGCCTGCAGATGGGGCCCTTCCTGCCCTGGCCCCCATGCACGAGGTCTGGCTGCCACCATAGGGGCCTCCAGCGTTGTCGGGACTTGGCTCCCTGCTGGGCAGTTTCCTGGCCTCTTTCTGGACTTCATGGTGCCGTCTCCTTGAGGGTGGTGGGCAGGCTGCACTGTGCCCTCCGGGTCTGGGCCTGGTCCTCCTCCCTGGCCAGGGCCCTAGCATGTGCTGTGCCTGCAGGGCTCTGTGTACCAGAAGACCAATGCCATGTCTGAGATCAAGCGTGTTGGCAAGGACAGCTTCTGGGCCAAAGCCGAGGTGAGTGCTGGGGTGGGGGCGCCACGGCATTCTGCTCAGGCGGGCCATGTGCAGCTGGCTCAGCTGAGTCACAGGGCAGGCGACCACTAGGCTGTGGTGTCTCCCCTCACAGTCTTGTACACGTGAGGCCAGGGGGCAGCACGGGCTGAGTGGGCCACTGTCCCTGCAGAAGGAGGAGGAGAACAGGCGGCTGGAGGAGAAGCGCCGGGCTGAGGAGGAGCAGCAGCGGCTAGAGCAGGAGCGCCGGGAGCGGGAACTACAGGAGGCCGCCCGCCGGGAGCAGCGCTACCAGGAGCAGCACAGCGGGGCGGGGCCCCAGAGGTGAGCTGCCCTGTGCCTGCCAGGGTGGGGTGCTGGCCTGGGGCTGCCTGAGTGTCCCGGGTGCTCGCTTAGTCCCTCAAGGCAGGGGGACTGAGCGCCTCAGCTGTCACCACCGTGGCCCTTCCCAGCAGGACATGTGAGCAGCCGCAGGAAGTGGCTTCGGGGAACAGAGAGGAGCGGGTGAGTCTGGGCGTTGCCCCTTGGGCCTGAATCCTACAGGTCTGTTTTTTTTTTTTTTTTTTTTTTTTTTTTTTGTGGGTACCAGGGGTCGACCTCAGGACCTCGCGCGCCAGCAGGCGCCCGTGCCACTGAGCGATATCACCGGCCCCTTTTTCTATGTGGGATCCGGGAGTCGAACTCGGGCCCTCACGCTTGCCAGGCAGGCGCTTACGCCACTGAGCCATCTCACCGGCCCTGAATCCTACAGGTCTGGATGCATCCCTATCACACCTTGGATCAGCACTTAGCCCAGACCCATGTGGCAAACCTGGGGGTGCACATGGGTACATCAGGTGCCAGTGGGCGGGAGAGCTGGGCGCCTTGTCCAGCGAGGCCCGGTTGGCTCCTTGGCCCCCCGACCTCCCCAGCTTGCCGGGTCTGCCCTCTAGGGTGGCAGTGGGGAGGGGAGAAGCTCACTGCTCTGTCACTGTGGTTCCCAGGAGTCCGCTGGGCTGCAGGCCGCACACCCGCGGGAAATTTTCAAGCAGAAGGAGCGGGCCATGTCCACCACCTCCATCTCCAGCGCGCAGCCAGGTGGAACTCTACTCTGGGCTCAGCCACGAGGGAGGGGGCGAGGCAAGCCTGGAGTCCCGAGCAGGGCCCTCCAGGCTGGTGACACGTATCAGAGGATGACAAGGGACGAGCGAGCAAGGAGCGCAGCCTGGGCCCTTGACCTCACTGGTGACGGTGTTGTTCACCACCCTGGTCCCTGCGGCCGGGCGGTGTAGACGGCGGGTGGATTTCTGAAGCGGATGCGGTTTTGCAGGCAAGCTGAGGAGCCCATTCCTGCAGAAGCAGCTCACCCAGCCAGAGATGTCGCTTGGCAGAGAGCCAGCTCCCACTGCCACTCGGCCCAGGGCAGGCAAGGCCCTTGTCACCCATGGGTTCCTGGGAGGGACAGCATTGGAGAGGGAGGTGGCGGGAAGGTGGGGCAGACGTGCTGTGTCCCCCGGGCAGATGTCTCTGAGGAGCCGGCACCTGGCAGCCCTCTGCATCCGGTGCAGGCAGAAGGGGAAGCCGTGTACGAGGAGCCCCCGGCGCAGGAGACCCTCTACGAGGAGCCACCACTGGTGGGTTCCCACTGCGGGGACAGCAAGGGGCCAGAGGCCCGAGTTTCCCATGGCACACTACAGGGTTGGGGGGTACTTGGGGGTTCTCATTTGACATCGGAATAGCCCAGTGCTGAGTCAGCGTGTGGACCAGCGCCCTGTGTGGCTCTTGGCGGTCCCTGCCTGGAGGGATTTGCACACTCTTCTGGCTTGGGGAGGGGGCCGTGCTGTGGGCGTATGGGAGCAGCGGCACCCCCCGTGCCACAGAGCCTTCCATCCCCCAGCCCGAGCCCGGGGTGACGTCCCCTCTCACTCCTGACAGGTGGAACAGCAAGGCGCTGGCTCTCAGCACGTTGACCACTACCTGCAGGGCCAGGGGCTCAGCGGGCAGGGGTTGTGTGCCCGGGCACTGTATGACTACCAGGCAGGTGAGTGCCCAACCACAGGTCCCAAGGGTGGGGAACAAGAGCTCCTGGGGCTGTCAGGATCAGCACTCGGGGCCGGTGGGAGGAGACGTGAGGCGGAGGTGAGTTTGGGGTGGAAGCCCGTCTGCAGTAGTGGTGACCCTGGCTCTGGGCTTCCCCCGTGGCCCAGGCAGACACTCGCTGTCCCACCCGTTCCATCCTTGTGGCGCTTCCAGACGGGGAGCCAGCCCCAGACGCTGGCTCGCAGTTCTTTCAGGGGCAGGCCTTGGCCACAGGAAGGGGACCCTGTAGGAAGCTGTGCCGGGGCGGTCAGCAGCGGGATGTTCTGAGAGGACAGGCGCTGGTGCAGCACCTGGGCTTGCCCTCCTTGCAGCCGACGACACAGAGATCTCCTTTGACCCTGAGAACCTCATCACGGGCATCGAGGTGATTGATGAAGGCTGGTGGCGTGGCTTCGGGCCCGACGGCCACTTCGGCATGTTCCCCGCCAACTACGTGGAGCTCATTGAGTGAGGGAGGCCGGTCCCCGTCCCCGCCCGGCTGGGGCTTCCTGGTTGTGGGGAGAGGAGGCCCCAGAGCTAACGGTGGGCATCTCCAGGACGGGACCCGAGGAGGATGAGGCTTGGGGACACCCTCTGCCTGGGTGGCTCAGGCTCCGTCACCCAGAAGCAGCAATAACCCAGTGATCCCCGGACACGCTTCCCGCAGCCTCCCAGGCCGCCTGCTAGCCTGGCCCTGGGCCCAGAGGAGGCAGAGACAAGCACATCTGTGGCCCTTCCCGGGTGACCCCTGTCCGGGACAGTGACCACCACTAAGGTGGGGGGGGGCGCTCCGAGCAGGGGCATCTGGAGGCCGCCTTATTTGCCTTCTTTCCTTTCTCTCTGGCCTCTGAGGTGTGGTGGCAGCACTGTTAGAATGACCCTTGGGGACAGTGAACTTAGACAGTTGCCTTTAGCAGGGCGTGCGACCAAAGTCTGGGTGGAGCGTGGCTTCAGCGAGCGGGGAGGTAGTCTTGCTGAGCCTGTCCTGCCGCACTCCACTTCTCTGTCCCTGTGCCTGGGCCGTGGGAAGTGGTAGTGGAAAGACCAGGCTCCCATCTCTGGGTGTGTGAAAAATCAAAAAGACAGCGTGTCCTGTGTGGCTTACTCCTTGTCTGTCGGCCCCAGTGTGCGCCTCAGCTGATGTTGGGTTCAGGGAAAGGAACCTGGTGTCCCATGCCTGCTGCCTCCTGTTTTCTGTCCCAGCCTATCCAAGTGTCTGAAGAACAAATCTAAGAATTGCAGTGTGGTCCCCAGGCCCTGGCTCAGGCCTGCCCTGCTGCAGCCTGAAAAAGCCCATGTGAGAACAAACCCACCTGGGGGCCGCATCTGCCTTGGGCCCGGGGTGTGTGTGCAGGGGGTGTGTGTGTGGGGTGCGCGCACACAGGTACCCTCACGCCTCTGACCGGTGAGCCATGAGAAGAGGCATAGACCTTACGGTGTGACTGAAGTCATAGTCTCCGCCGTGTGGCCCAGCATCGGGTGGAGGGTAGAGTTAGGCCCCTCTCGTGCCTTGGGAGTGAGGTGCAGGTGGACCCCAGGCGGTGGCCAAGCCCAGCCTCTCCCCATCCTGCCACCCGTTGGGCTTTTCCCGGAAGACGAGGCCCTGTGAGTCAGGGTTGTTCCAGGATTTAAAACCCCATGGCCTCATCTGTCCCCACAGGCATGTGGGCTACCGGCTGCGGGTTAGGGCTGGGTCACTCTGGGGTCGACATTGTCCTGGCTTAGCCCGACAGCCAGGGTGGTCCCTGGGCTGCTGCCTTAGTGATATGGGTGTGGGGGTGCTGGGGTCCCCAGTTCATGGTGCAAGCTGGGCAGGTCATGATCCTGGCACGCCTGGCTACACAGGACTCAAGGCGGTGTGCAGGGATGCTTTATTGCCCGTGTCACCCTCATTTGGCCTTGCCCTGGGCAGCCACGGCCTCCATGGCCTTCCGCACTGTCTCCTCATCTCCTAGGAACCGCATGGGCTTGGTGGGCTTCAGCGCCTGGTCCAACTCATACACGATGGGGATCCCCGTGGGCAGGTTCAGCTCCATGATGGCCTGGTCCGACATCCCTGCACCCGGGGAGCAGCATCCTTAGCCACCCAGCCACGCAGCGGACGCCATGGCCTTTGTGGGCCACAAGGCTGTGCCCCCCATGGTGCCAACCTAGTCTTGCGAGCAAGGCCATGGCCATGCACCTAAAGGTCAGGCAGAGACTAAGTGGCCTACAGAAATAGCCCGGGGCAGGACCAGCCCTCACTCTCGAGAGCAGGAGAGCAGCTGTGACCTATGCCGGTGCTGTCCTGGTCTCAGCCCCTTGTGAAGTGGCCAGACTGAGAGGGATATTAGCCATTCAGTTTCCAAATTCTGAGCAGGGGAGCAGTGGAAACCCGACCTGCCTGCCCCAGCACCCCCGCCCGGAATAGCAGCTCAACCTTTGCTGTTGGCGCCATCCTGCCCTCACAGAGCAGGCGGCCTTGGGAATGCTCCCTGGAGAATTGGACACCCCACTACCTCTGAGGTCACACTTGCCATTGTGCCTCTTCCCCCAGAAGAGGGTGGGGTGTCACACCCTAGGGTTACCAGCCGGGTCCCAAGTGTCTCCCTGTCAGTCCCCTAGGATAGATCCTGGGCACCCCACTCCCTCGCTGTAGTCCCTACAGCGTGTGAAGGTCATTCAGAGGCTAATCCAGACAGCACTGTGTCAGAGTCCCAGCAAAGGACACTGTCACTTGGGGCTCCCCATGCCCCTGTGACCCCAAGGCCTATTTATCAGCCCACCTTTCTCTTTAGTGGGAGCCCCACTTTAAACTGGGAGTCCTCGGCTGCTCCATAGTTCTGCAGCCCCCTGGATGTCTTTTTTTTTTTTTTTTGGTGGGTACCGGGGGGACGACCTCAGGACCTCGCGCACCAACAGGCACCCGTGCCGCTGAGCGATATCACCGGCCCCTTTTTCGTATGTGGGTTCCGGGAGTCGAACTCGGGCCCTCGCGCTTGCAAGGCAGGCGCTTAAGCCGCTGAGCCGTCTCACCGGCCCCCCCCCCCGGATGTCTTGCCTCTGCCTAGAGGAGGTGTGCAGTGCAGAGCCCTGCTCAGGTTGGACCCCACGTCAAGAAGCAGGAAGCACATGGAGGAGCCCTGTGAGCTCCAGTGGCCTGTGCAGGGTCCCGTGGCATGCCAAGACTTGGCGCCAGGGCCCAGGCCTGGCCCTTCAGGCTGGGTGTCCTTGGGCTAGGCACCATCTTATGCCCACCTGCCTCTGCTCAGCTCAACAGCCAGGCACTGTCTCTGCCAGTGCCTCACACGGAAACCACGCTACAGATCTGTTTCTTAAATGGTCTCGACCTGCTCAGTCCTGGGCCTTGCTTAACCCCCAGCACCTGCTAAGTTGCCTCACCCTACTGCAGGGGCTGCATAAGGGAGAGGTTGAGCAGCAGCCCCCCATTGCCCAGCGCATCCCAAAGGAGGGGCTCACCTTCCAGGTGCTTGACAATGCCCCGGAGGCTGTTGCCGTGGGCTGCAATGAGCACCCTCTTGCCGGCCTTGATCTGGGGGGTGATCTGCTCGTTCCAGAAGGGCAGGGCCCGGGCAATGGTGTCCTTGAGGCTCTCACAGGTGGGCAGCTCCCCTGGCTTCAGCCCTGCGTAACGGCGGTCCTGGGGGGTTTGGGGACACTGCCACTTCTAGCTGGACACCAGCCCCCCAACATCCCCTGGGCTCCCAAACCTGTGGCTCCCTGGGGCCCTCCCAGTGGCCCACCTTGCTGATGGTGTTGTAGTAGGGGTGCTTCTCGTCCATGGGGGGCGGCGGGATGTCAAAGGAGCGCCTCCAGATCTTCACTTGCTCCTCGCCATGTTTGGCAGCCGTCTCTGCCTTGTTGAGGCCTGTGAGGCCACCGTAGTGCCGCTCGTTGAGGCGCCAGGTGCGCACCACAGGCAGCCACATCTGGTCCGTGCCGTCCAGGATGGTCCAGAGGGTGCGGATGGCCCGCTTCAGCACCGACGTGTAGCAGATGTCGAATTCCATCTTGGCCTCCTTGATGGCGAGGGCCCCCCGCCTGGCCTCCTCAGCCCCCTTCTCACTCAGCTCCGCATCGAACCACCCACAGAAACGATTCTCCTGGTTCCACGAACTCTCGCCGTGGCGGACCATCACCACATGATGGGTGGCCATGCTGGTAAGGGGACCGGGGCTCCAGACAGGGACGGCCGCCTCCCTCACACCCCAGCTTTATATATGCCCAGCCCTAGCCCCAGCCCCCACCCCCGCCAACTGCCAATCAGCATTCCGAGGGGCAGGGAGGGGCAGGTGGCCAGTAGGAGCAGAGCTGCGGGGGTGGGGTGCAGGCCAAGGAGCGGGATTTAAAAATAGCCACACAACCACCAGCCCTCCTGGGCTCAGGTGACATGGCCATAACCAGCTGGCACCCAGGGGCCAAGCAGGGCCAGGATGAAGGGCAGAAGTCATGCCTGGAGGAGGAAGGGCTGGCAGCATGTGGGCTCCCTGGGAAAGACTCCTCCTTGAGGTCGAGGCTTTCTGTGGCCCCATTGGCCCTGCGCTGCTAGGACGGAGACATGAAAAGAATCCCAACCCCTCTCCCAGTCACTCTCTGGTACTAAGGGTTGAACCCAGAGCCTTGTGCATGCTAGGCAGGCCCTCTGCCACTGAGCTATATCCTTAGTCCTTTTTCTGATTTTTATTTTGAGACAGGGTCTTGGTAAGTTGCCCAGGCTGGGCTCTAACTTGCAGTTCTCCTGCTTTAGCCTCCCGGAATGCTAGGATTACAGTTGTGCTCTTCCTGGTCAGTTTTGTTTGTTTGTTTGTTTGTTTGAGACAGGGTCTTGCTTTGTAGTTCAGGCTGGCCTTGAATGTACTGTGTAGCTGAGGCTGGCCTTGAACTTGCGGAGATCCTCCTACCTCAGCCTCCCAACTGCTGGGATTACAGGCATGCAGCACCACCTGGCCTTCCTGACTAGCCCAGTGTCAAGGGAAGCCAGGGGATGTGTGCGTGTGCCCTCCATGCATGTGCGTCTGTGAGTCCGTTGCTGTGAATATGTAAATGTATATGTCTGCACCACGCATCTGCACACATCTTGTCCTGTGTGCATGTAAGCATGCATGTGTGACATGTGCAGGCAAGTGTGTGTGTGTAAATGTTTGTTGCCAAGTGTCCCCACTCCATGGCATTGCCCTGCCTAACATGGTGGGACATTTGGCGGAGCCTCCCTCAGGCATCCTAGCCCTCCCCTGGCAGGCCCCTCCGCTGCAGCTCTGCACAGCGATCCCTGAGAGCCTGTGACCGTGGCTAGGTGGAGGCCCAGGACTTCTGCATTCAGGTTCGGGAACACTGGTCACAGGTGGGGAGGGGCAGCCACATCCTCTATCTCTGGCAATAGGACAGGAGGAGCCTTGGCCTGGCTGTGAAGCGCTGCCGCCCACAGCTGGCCAGGCATCCTAAGCAGAGTTGGGAGGATGTCCTGTGAGCTGGGGCGCCCATCCCTCCCAGCAGCACTCTCCGCCTGTCCTGACCGAAGCCACATCTCCCGGGGACACTGTCCACTTATTGTCCCTGGAGTGCACTGGGAATTGGCTCATTGGCCCAACTAACTGTGACTGGGGCCCAATGGGAGGACAATGCCAGGAAGCAGGGAGCAGACAGGGTGCTGGAAACAGCTGCCTTCCCAGAGGGGCACAAGGAAGGGACAACCCTGGAGAGCACGTTTGGGTGGAAATGGCAGGACAGAGGACTTGGTGACAATAAACCCTCCTGGGGGACCTCTCCAGGTTGCAGAGCCAGCAAGGACCAGAGCTGTGGATGGGGCACATGGCAGAGGTGGCTCCATGTCCCGAAGGGGTAGGCACCACCCAACTCAAAGCATGGCATGTTTTAACCTTGTGCAGCTGTGCAGCAAGCAGGCACCGGGCTTCCTGGAGAAGGCCATGGTGCTGGGTCAGGTGAGCACAAGGCACAGGCCTGACAGGGTGTAGGAGGGGTGGGGGCACTGTCAGGCCCGGGGCCTGCAGGCCTTGCTGTGACTAGGGCGTCGGGAAGGCGCAGTGAGGAGAGACCCAGCCTCTGAGCCTGGCTGCAGCCTGACAAGCATTTGCTCATGGGGAGCAGAGTGAAGAGCAAGCGAAGCAACGTCCTGGGCTGTGGCGGGGCCCAGCTCCCCCCGAGCATGACCATCAAGCCTGGACCCTTGGGTGAGAAAGGCCGACCGGACTCAGCTCCATGAGCAGTGGGAGGATTCCTGCTCCTGGTGGTGCCCAGCTTGGATGTGGAGGCAGCCCAAGACTTGAACTAGACCGACTGTGGGCAGAAAACAGAAGACCTTAAAAATCCCTACGAGCAGCTGGAGAAAAACGACACGCTTCCTGTTGGGAAACAACTCCGAACAACTGTGAATTTCTCACCAGAAACCATGGGGGCCAGAAGGGAGTGAAGCCACAGCTATAACGTGTTGAAATGAAAGAACTGCACCCAGCAGCCTGGATCTAGGGAAGACTGGAGGGTAAAGTGGATTTTTCCACGTGCAGGCCTAAGCCGAGCCCCCGAGGACTGCCCAGCACTGCCATCCTGGTTCACGCCACAACACACGGGCCTTTGGGGGGCAGTCCCAACCCAAACCATAGCATCCATCTCAATATAGGTGGAAGATACATTTTGATGAAATCCAACACTTACAAACTAGGAATAGAAGGGAACCTTCACCTAATAAAGGGCACCCACAGAAATGACACTGACATCACACAGCTGGAGGACGGCCGGCGAGGAGGACACTCACCTGCCCTCCCACTGCCGCTCACCATCTGTGAGGGTCCAGCCAGAGCAATTAGGCAAGAAACAGAAGTAAGAAGCCTCCAGGCTGGAGAGGAAGAAATACAAACGACTGCTCTCTGCGCACGGCAGGACCTTGCACATAAAAAACGCCAAGAGGGCCGGTGAGATGGCTCAGTGGCTTAAGCGCCTGCCTGGCAAGCGCGAGGGCCCGAGTTCGACTCCCGGAACCCACATACGAAAAAGGGGCCGGTGATATCGCTCAGCGGCACGGGCGCCTGCTGGCGCTCGAGGTCCTGAGGTCGACCCCCCGGTACCCACCAAAAAAAAAAAAAAAACGCCAAGAAACCCACCATAAGACCATTAGAACTCATAAATGAGGCCAGCAAAGTTTTGAGAATGCAAAATTAATTGCATTTCTGTACACTAACAAGGAATTTGAGAAGTTGAACAAAACAACTTCATTTAATATTGCATCAAAAGATGAAATTTATTCCCTTCCCTTCTCTCTTCCCCTCCCCTCCCTCCCTCCCTCAACTCAAGTTCTTACTGTGTTGCCCAGGCTGGTCTCAAACTCTTGGGTTTAAGGAATCCTCTTGCTTCAGCCTCCTAAGTAGCTGGTACTATAGGTGTGTGCCTTTGTGCCTGGCTTTATAAAGGAATAAATTTAACAAGACTTATCAAATCTATATTCTGAAATTATAAAACATCATTAAAAGAAACTGAGGAGCTGGGCGTGGTGGCACACACCTGTAATCCCAGCACTTGGGAAGCTGACACAGAAGTATCACCATGAGTTTGAGGCCATCCTGGGCTACATCATGAGTTCAAGGGCAGCCTGAACTACACAGTGAGACCCTGTCTCAAAAAAAAAAAAAAAAAAAAAAAAAAAAAAAAAGAAAAAGAAACTAAGGAGATCTAAAAAAAATCCAAAGACAACCTATGTTTGTGGGTCAGAAGACAATATCATTAATTAAAACTGGCGTTGCCAGTCATGGTGGTGCACGCTTGTAATCTGAGCACTCTGGGAGGCTGAGGCAGAAGGGTCGGCAAGTTCAAACCCAGCTTGAGCAACTTAGTGAGACCTTCCTTGTCTCAAAAAATAAAAGGGTGAAGAATGTAGCTGAGTCCAAAGGCCCCAAGTTCAATCCCCAGTATTTTGTATAAATTTTTGTTTTTAATTTACAAGTTTGAGCCCAAGCTGAGCAACTTAGTAAGGTCTGTCTCTAAATAAGCCATTGTCAGTACTCTCCATATTGATCTACAGATTTGATACAATCTCTATCGAAGTCCCAGCTGGCTTCCTAGTATAAATTAATAACTTGAACCTAGAATAACTGAAGAATTTTTGAAAACACCAAGCTGTAGGACTCATGCTTCCCAAGTTCTAAAGCTCTGCATAGAACTAAGTAATCAAAAGAGAGGGGGACTGGAATACACAGACATATGGGTCAGTGGGACAGGATGGAGTGTCCTGGAAAAAAAAACACTGAAGTTAGATGACTTTGTGGTTGTTTTTCTTTTTTTGGTTTTTTGAGACAGGGTCTCACTATGTAGCTCAGGCTGCCCTTGGAACTCTCAGTGATCCTCCTGCCTCAGCCTCCGAGTGCTGGGATTACAGGTGTGCATCACCACACCCAGCTGCCGAAACAATTCAGTGGGGTGAGAATAATCTCTTTAACCAATGGCACTGGGACAAGTGGACACCCACACACAAGGGAAGTTGGACCTTTACTTCACCCAGGTAAAAATTAACTCAAAATGTAAGTTAATAAAAATGAGAGTAAAAACTATAAAGCTCTTAGAAGAAAATTTAGAGGAAAACCTTCATGACTATGGCAAAGCTTTCTTAAATATTAAAAAAAAAAAAATCCACAAGCAACCAAAGGAAAAAAAATTGGATTTCATCAAATGTAAGAACTTTTTTGTTTTTTGAGACAGTCTCACTATGTTGCCAGGTTGGTCTTTAACTCAAACTCGTGGGCTCAAGGGATCCTCTTGCCTCAGCCTCCAAGTAGCTTGGGCTACAGGCATGTACCTCCATTGCTGGCTAAATTTTAAAACTTCTGAGTTTAAAAAGACACCACAGGGGCTGGTGAGATGGCTCAGTGGCGTAAGTGCCGGCCTGGCAAGCGCGAGGGCCCAAGTTCAACTCCCGGAACCCACATACAAAAAAAGGGCCGGTGATATCGCTCAGCAGCACGGGCGCCTGCTGGCGGGTGAGGTCCTGAGGCCGATCCCCGGTACCACAAAAAAAAAAAAAGACACCACATGGCTGGGGATATAGCTCAGTGGCACAAGCGCCTGCCTGGCAAGTGCGAGGTCCTGAGTTCAATTCCTGGTACCAAAAAAAAAAAAGACACCATAAAAAAGTGAAAAGACAACCCTCAGACTGGGAGAAAATATTTGCAGATCATTTATCTGATAAGTCTTGCATCCAGCATAGAAAGATTTTTTTTTTTTGAGACAGGGTCTCACTATGTAGCCCAGGTTGACCTGAAACTCATGGTGATCCTCCTGCCTCAGCCTCCAGAGTGCTGGGATTACAGACATGTGCCAACATAGAAAGAATTATTATAACTCGACAATAAGAAGACAAATAACCTTGTTGAAAATTGGGTGAAGAGATTTCCAGAAAGATGGCAGAGTGGTGAGCAGCAGAGAAAGAGCCTCTCCAAAATTTGGTGTCTGGACACTGGAATATAGCAATGTGAAGAAAAGAAGGAGGGAGGTGGGTCCCTGGAACCCAGGAAGGATCTAAAGCAAGAATTGAGGCCCATGGTCCAGTGAGATTGCTCAGCGGCATAAGCACCTGCCTGGCAAGCGTGAGGTCTTGAGTTCAACTCCCGGTACCCACATAAAAAAAAAAAAAAAGAACTGAGGCCCATGGGGACAGTGAAGAGAAACTTCAACAAAGAAGAAGGAGGTGGCAGGCAACACTTTCTCCCTGAGCCTGGACTGTGTGTGAGGGACAGCTTGAACCTGCAGATGTACAGTGACTACTGGAGACCTCAGAGGCCTCCACGGAGAAACGCACCAGTAGAACAGAGCAGTGGATGCAGCAGACTGCAATGGCTGGTGAGTCATTTGGGTTCAGATGTCCCCCAGGAGAGGGCAATTGTAAGGGAGCCATCTTGAAGAGGGACCGAGATCAGAACTCAGAGGAGCTGCTGGCTCCATCTAGCAGCTCCCAGTGTTGGGGTCAGGGAGTTGAGTTTGAGCCAGCAGGGAGCCAAATTCAAGCCAGCAGGAGGCACATGGACTGCTGCAGGCTGAATGAGCCTGGTTCCAGCCTCATGGACAGAAACCAGCCTGAACTTTCCTGGAACTAAAGGTGCAGCTTGCTGGGGTTACCCACTACCCTGCTGTAAAGCTACCCCTGGCTTGCTAGGTTTAATCAACTTGGATCTGGATTCTGTCTGCCCACATTGTCTACCAGTGATAGCAGAGATGCCTTAAAGAGGACATTTTTAAATTTTTTTCTCTCTTTTTCCTTTTTTCTTGTTTGTTCTTTTTTTTTATATATATGAGTGTGAACATAGTTTCTAGGTTTTTGTTGTTGTTCTGTTTTTATTTCTTCCTTCTCTCTTTCCCTCCTGTCTTCTTCACCAGTTTCCCAAAGTTTGTGTGATCTTCCTTTGTCATTCAGCCTTGCTTCTAATCTCTTCCTCTTCTATTTCTCTATTTTTTCCACCTAACCCCTTTTAAATTTTCTGCCCTGGGGTAAAATTACAATATTGAGGGCTTATTTACTGCATACAATTTTCTGGTTCATTTTAGATTTTGTTATATAATGACAGATCTAGTTTATATGGTTAAAGGTGGCAAATTAATAATTATCTCAGTTTGTCATTTTCTAGGCTGTGTTTGATGCTATTGTTATTGCTGATTGTACCACTTTAGCCAAAGTGACATAATTGTTCTAACTAGTTGTTCTTCCTGGGATACCAAGACTGAGATGGCCTAAGGGTCATAAAAAATACTATATGTCAGTACCAAAAAAACAGGGGCTGGGGTAAGTAGGCAGCAACTTCTCATCCCCAATAAACTGAAGAGGAAAGGATCTTGCAACAGATTCAAAACACAAACGCCAGCTACACCTGGAAGACACCTCTGAGAAGTAGTCATTTCGTAAGGGTTCTAAATACTAGCAATAAAGCTACTCACCATAGGCAATTTACAAGCATCAACCCAGGAATTAAACTTAAAAAGAAAATGAGAAGACACTTAAACAAGATGCAGACCGAAACTTCCAGCTCACCAAAGGCAAACCCTGGGGGCAGTGAGGTGGAACAATCCAAAAGCCACCCACCTGGACTCTCTGAAGTGGTAACAGTGGAAGTAACAAAGCAGATGAACGAGACTCTAGAAAAAAAACAAATCAAAATAATTTCTCAGATAATACAGAGATGGTGACCATAATGAAAGACATGCTTAGTGACTCTAGAGCAAATACAGAAGAAAAAAAAAAAAAAAAGGAGCTTAGGAAAATGATGGAAACCATGAATGCCTGACATAGGAAAGAAATGGAATCCATGAAATAGATTCAAACAGATAGCCAGGACATTAAAAATTCTATTGAAAGTGTACAGAGCAGAATCACCCAATATGAGGACAGAATCTCAGATAGAGAAGACAGGATTGTGGTTAGCAATTATGAAAAGAAAGATTTCTTAAAAATAGCAAGGGAGAAATCATTCCAGCAGCTGCTAGATGATGCAAAGAAGAATAACATAAGATTGATCAGAGTCAATGAAAAAGTGTGAGATTGATGGCTTAGCCGGGTACGCGCCTGCCTGGCAAGCACAAGGGCCCGAGTTCGACTCCCAGATCCCACATACGAAAAAAGGGCTGGTGATATTGCTCAGTGGCATGGGCACCTGCTGGCATGCGAGGTCCTGAGGTCGACCCCCGGTACCCACACACACACACAAAAAAGCGTGAGATAGCACAAATGATATAAAAAACCTGTTCACAAATGTTATGGCAAAACTTCCCTGGCAGGGAAAAAGAATTAGACACACAGGTAAGTGAGGCATATATGACTCCAATTAGCCATGATCAAAAAAATCTATAGCAAGGCATATAATAGTCAAGATTCTAGAAATTCAACACAAGAACAGAATATTAAAATCTGTTAGAGAAAAGAAACAAATCACCTATAAAAGAAAGCCCATCAGAATCACAGCATACTTCTCAACACAAACTGTCAAGTCAAGGAGAGCTTGAAGTATTTTGGAAGTATTTCAAGCCCTAAAAGAAACCAGCCTCTGACCAAGATTGATATACCCCACAAAACTATCTTTCAAAATTGATAAAGAAATGAGGGCCGGTGAGATAGCTCAGCGGCATAAGCGCCTGCCTGGCAAGCGCAAGGTCCTGAGTTTGGGCCGGTGAGATGGCTCAGCGGCTTAAGCGCCTGCCCGGCAAGCGCGAGGGCCCAAGTTCGACTCCCGGATCCCACATACGAAAAAGGGGCCGGTGATATCGCTCAGTGGCACGGGCGCCTACTGGCACACGAGGTCCTGAGGTCGACCCCCCGGTACCCACAAAAAAAAAAAAAAAAGAAATGAGGTACTTCCATGACAAAGAACACCTAAGGAAATTAATGAACACCAAACCAGCACTCCAAAATATTTTGAAGGACATTCTAGAAAGAGATAACAAGGATTACAACTCCATGAATCCTAATAGAATGAATCTACCAGGCTAGCCAAGCAATTAAACAAAGGGGAAAAAAAGGGAGCCAAGAACAGGAAAACAACATGAGAAGAATAAGTCACTACATATCAGTTATAACCATCAATTTTTTTTTTTGTGGGTACTGGGGGTCGACCTCAGGCTCTCATGCGCCAGCAGGTGTCCATGCTGCTGAGCGATATCACCGGCCCTTTTTTCGTATGTGAGTACCGGGAGTCGAACTCGGGCCCTCGTGCTTGCCAGGCAGGTGCTTACGCCGCTGAGCCATCTCACTGGCCCATAACCATCAATGTTAATGGTCTCAATTCACCAATCAAAAGAAACAGACCAGCAGAATGGATCAAAAAGCAAGATCCAACAATATGCTGCATACAAGAAACACATTTAATTGAAAAAGAAATTCATAGACTGAAAGTCAAAGGATGGAAAACAATATTACATGCAACAGGAACCCAGAAAAAAGCAGGGGTAGCTATTCTATTTGCAGACAAAGTGGATTTCAAGCCAAGACGGATTAAGAGAAACAAGGTCACTACATCCTTGTAAAGGGAACAATTCAAGAGGAAGAGATAACAATCATAAATATATATGCACCAAATACCAGTGCACCCAACTATATAAAACAAATATTAACTGACATGAAAAATCAAATAAGCACTAATTCAATGATAATGGGGGACCTCAATATCCCTCTGTCACAAATAGATCAACTAGACAAAAAAATCAACAATGAAATATTAGAACAGAATCAAACTTTTGAACTTAGTAGATGTCTACAGCGTTCCACCCCACATCAGAATATACATTCTTCTTAGCTGAACAATGGACATTCTCCAAAATAGACCATATACTAGCTCACAGAACATGCTTAAGTAAATGCAAAGCAATTGAAATTATCCCATGCATATTTTCAGACCATGGTGCAATGAAATTGGAGCTCAATGGCAAAAGAAACCAGAACTTCATAAACACATGGAAATTAAATAATATTTTCCTGAACAACCAATGGGCCACAGGTGAAATTAAAGAAGAAACTGGACAGTTTCTACAGTTAAATGATAATGCCCATACAATATACTGGAACTTATGGGACACAATGAAATCAGTCCTATGAGGGAAATTTATAGTGGAGAATACCCATATCAGAAAAACAGAGCAAGCTCAAATAAAGAACTTACTGTTGAACCTCAAGCTTCTAGAAAAAGAAGAGCAAGTCAAGCCCAAAGCTCATATGAAGGAGGAAATTATAAAGATCAGAGTAGAAATTAATGCAGTGGAGACTAAGAAAACAATATAAAGAATCAATGAATTGAAGAGTTTGTTCTTTGAAAGATTAAATAAAATTGACAAACCCTTAGCCAACCTTATCAAAAAAAGGAAAGACTTAAATCTATCCAATTAGGAATGAAAAGGGGGAAATCACAACAGATCCTGTAGAAATCCAAAAGATCATCAACATGTAATTTGAGAAACTGTATTCTAATAAGATGGAAAATGCAGAAGAAATGGGCAGATTCCTAGGTACATATGAATTATCAAAGCTGAATCAAGGAGATATAAAAATTTGAAATAAAGCAGTATCAGTCAATTAAATTAAAAATGTAATTAAAAACTTAACAAAGAAAAGCCCAGGCCCTGACAGATTCACTGCTGAATTCTACAAGAAATTTAGAGAAGACCTAATCCTGCTACTTCTCAAACTCTAATGAAATTGAAAGGGAAGCAGTACTCCCAAATTCATTCCTGGAAGCAAGCACTACCCTGATACCACAACCAGAGAAGGACCCAACCAAAAAAGAGAACTAAGGCCAAGCTCCCTAATGAACATAGATGCAAAAATCCTCAATAAGATATTGGCAAACAATGCAGCAAATCATCATGAAGATTATACATCATGACCAAGTAGGATTCATCCCAGAGATGCAGGGATGGTTCAACACATGAAAATCAATAAATGTAATACACTATATTAACAGAGCCAAGGACAAAAACCATGTGATCATCTCAATACATGTAGAAAAAGCATCTGACAAAGTCCAATATCCACCCATGTTAAAAAAAAAAAAAACTCTACAGAAAATTGGAATAGATGGTCTTGATCTCAATCTGACAAAAGCCATCTATGACAAACCAACAGCCAACATTGTACTAAGTGGACAAAAACTGAAAGCTTTTACTCTAAAATCAGGAACAAGACAAGGATGTCCACTGTCACCAACTCTTATTCAATAGACTTCTGGAAACATTAGCCAGAGTGATTAGACAAGAGAAAGAAATAAAAGGAATAAGGATAGGAAAGGAAAAAGTTAAATTATCATTATTTGTGGACGACATGATACTCTACATGGAAGACCCCAAAAACTCCACCAAAAGACTTCTAGATTTAATAACCAAATTCAGTAGCATAGCTGGATGAAAGTCAATACTCAAAAATCAACAGCATTCCTGTACACAAATAACAAACTCACTGAGAGAGAAATTAGGGAAACAACACCTTTCATAATAGCATCCCCCAAAATGAAATACCTACAAATCAATCTAACAAAGGAAGTAAAGGACCTCTACATTGAAAACTACAGTACTCTGAAAAAGGAGATTGAAGAGGATATCAGAAAACAGAAAGATAGCCCTTGTTCTTGGGTAGGAAGAGTCAATATAGTGAAAATGGCCATACTTCCAAAAGTGTTATACAGATTTAATGCAACCCCAATCAAAATTCCAATAACATATCTCACAGAATTAAGAGAAAACTATCCTAAAATTCATTTGAAACCAGTAGAGAGCTAGAATAGCAAAAGCAATTCTGGGAAACAAAGGCAAGGCAGGGGGCATCACAATTCCTGACTTGAAATTATACTACAAAGCTACTGTGATAAAATCAGCATCTGAAATGAACCGACACTTCTCAGATGAAGAAGTAGAAATGGCAAATAGATAGATAGATAGATTTGCCATTCAATATCACTGGTCATTCGAGAGATGCAAATTAAAACAACACTGAGATTCCATCTCACTCCAGAAAGAATGGCTGTTATGAAGAAATCAGCCAATAACAAATGTTGGTGGGGATTTGTGGGGAAAAAGGAATTCTTCTCCACTGTTGGTGGGAGTGTAGACTGGTACAACCACTGTGGTAATCAGTGTGGAGATTCTTCAAAAATCTAGGACTAGAGGTTCCCTTTGATCCCGCTATTCCCCTTCTTGGTATCTTCCCAAAAGAATTAAAAGCATAGGGGGCTGGTGAGATAGCTCAGCAGCATAAGCGCCTGCCTGGCAAGCGCAAGGTCCTGAGTTCAACTCCCGGAACCCACATACAAAGAAAGGGCTGGTGATATCGCTCAGCAGCACGGGCGCCTGCTGGTGTATGAGGTCCTGAGGTCGACCCCCGGTACCCACAAAACAAACAAACAAACAAACAAAAAGAATTAAAAGCATCATACCACAGTGATATATACACATCCATGTTTATAATAGCTAAATCTATTATATGGTTTGTAATAGCTAAATTTTGAAAACAGCCCAAATGCCCATCAAGTGTTGAATAAAGATGTGGTGTTTTTAGACAATGGAGTATTACTCTCCCATAAAGGATAAGCTTGAGACATTTCTAGCTAAATGGATGCACCTTGAGACCATACCCTTAAGTGAAATAAATCAGACACACATGTAAATACTACACAGTTTCTCTGGTGTGATAAACCAAAAGTGTAAATAAGGACCCAAATGTATAATAGGTATTGTGAAATAAGAAAAAAATGTTCAAATGGGAAGGGGAACTGAGTGGGGGGGGGAGAAGGGCCGGGGATATAGCTCAGTGGTACAGCGCCTGCCTGGCAAGCATAAGGTCCTGAGTTCAATTCCTGGTACAACACAAAAAACAAAACAAAAATGAGAAAAGAAAGAAAAAAATGGAAACAAAGCTTTTGTAAATAAGGAGGGAAAGAGGGGTTGAAGGGAGGGGAGGGAATGGGAAAAAAAAGAATCAAGTTATATCATATACAGGTACAAATTCCATATGATGAATATGATCATTACATATATCTAAAATGTACCTGGGCCGGTGATACCGCTCAGCGGCATAAGTGCCTGCCTGGCAAGCGTGAGGTCCTGAGTTCAACTCCCGGTACCCACATAAAGGAAAAAAGGGCCGGTGATATCGCTCAGCGGCACAAGCGCTTGCTGGCAAGTGCGAGGTCCTGAGGTCCACTCCCGGTACCCACGTTAAAAAAAAAAAAAAGTGCCAATATACTTAATAAAAAGAAAAAGAAAACTGGACAAAGGACCTGAATAGGCAATTATCTTAAGAAGAAGAAGAAGCCAAAAGCTCATGAAAAGGTGGTCAATATTACTAGTCACTTAAGAACATGCAAATCTAAATCAGAGTGAGACAGAATTTTACACCCAGTAGGGTGGTCATAATTAGAAAGCAGGCTGGGCGACAAACAGAACTGTGGTATGGTGCTTGCTTAGCATTTGTGAGGCCCTGGGTTTGATCCTCAGCAGTTAAAAAAAAGGTATCAATTACTAAAATTGATTGTGGTGACGGCTGTACAAGTTTTAAATGGTTGAACTATGTAGTCTGAAGTATATGTAAATAAAGCTGTTTTCAGAACATGGTAAAGGGGGTTACGGGTACAGCTCAGTGGTAGAGTACCTGCCTACCACGCACAGTCCACAGCACAAAACTCCTCAAAGCCAAAACAGTAAAAGATAGGCTGGAAGTGTACCACACAGCACAGCGGCAGACCCTAGGTTCAGCACAGGTAGAGCACGCATGACACCTGGGTTCAATCCATACCACAAAACAAATAACAATAACGAGTAAAAGGTAAAAACATATGTAAGTTAAAAGGAAAAGGATATACTACTAATTAAAACAGAGCTGGAATGGGTATATTTCTACTAAGTAGATTTCTGAGCAAGAAAAATTGCCTTGAAATTGGAATAAAGGGATACATATAATGATGATACTAGGAAGATATACAAATTCTACAACACAGCTTCAAAATACATGAGCCAAGCCAGGCACAGTGGCACATGCCTGTAATCCCAGTGCTCTGGGAGGCTGACACTGGAGGAGCACAAGTTCAAACCCAGCCTAGGCAACTTAGCAAGCCCCTGTCGCAAAAGATAAAAAAAGGCTTGGGGATGTAACTCAGTGCAGAGGCCCTGGGTTCATTCTCCAGTACCACAAAAAACAAACAAACAAACAAACAAAAATATACACCCAACAACAGAATATGCATTCCTCTAAAGTAACTTTCACCAAGATTGAGAATATCGTGGATCTAAAGTAGACCTTGACAAATTGAAAAGAATTAAAATCACACAGGGCCGGTGAGATGGCTCAGCGGCGTAAGCGCCTGCCTTGCAAGCGCGAGGGCCCGAGTTCGACTCCCGGATCCCACATACGGAAAAGGGGCCGGTGATATCGCTCAGCGGCACGGGCGCCTGTTGGCGCGCGAGGTCCTGAGGTCGACCCCCCAGTACCCACAAAAAAAATAAATAAATAAAATCACACAGAATATGTTCTCTGGCCATAAGGGAATTAAACTAGAAATCAGCATCAAAAAGGTGAATGTGAAATTTCCAACACTGGGAAACTGACCAACACTCTTCTAAATAATCCATGGGTCAAAGAGGATGTCTCAAAGGGAACTGGAAAATATTTTGAGCTGAACAAAAATGAAAACACAGCATATCGAAGCTGTGGAATGTAGCTGAATTAGTGCTCAGAGGGAAATTTAGGTCATCATATCCTTATAATAGAAAAGAAGACAGATCAACGATATAAGCTTCTACTGCAAGTAGAAGGATAGAATAAAGAGCAGAAATCAATGGAATTAACAACAGCAATAAAATCAATGAAACACAAAAGTAGCTCTATGAAAGATCATTATAAATGTTAAGCCTCTGGGGGAGGGTGGAGATAGAGACGGACAGGGACAGGGACAGAGACAGAGAGACAGAGAGAGAGAGGAGATTGAGAAGAGAATTATTGATATCAGGAAGGAAAGAAAGGACATCATTACAGATGACACAGACATTAAAAGGCTGATGAGAGGATATTATGGATAGCTCTATATAAATCTAGCAATTCTGATAAAAATGAATTTCTTGGAAATCACAAACCACCATGTTTACTTTTGTTCCAGTTTTACAATCAAATCTCAATTTTACTTACTATTTGGTGGCCCTGTTGCCTGGTATGGTGGGTAGGATGCTGAAACAGTAGGACGAGAGAAGACTGGAGGTTCATCTCCAAACACCACAATCATGACCTGAATAAGCCCCAGCAAGTCTGACTGAGGCTAAAAAGGAAAACAAATTCTTGTCAACTGTAGACTCATTTTCCAGTGAAAAGGAAAAGTCTGGCCATTTCTCATCAATTTTCAACTCAGTTTGACAATTTGCTTTGTAGGACCCCAATCATGAAAATGCCATTTAAATTAATTTGTTGTAAGAAACAGATTTATAAATAAAAGTATGTGGTTTTTAATAAAAAAAAAAAAAAAAGAAAGAAATCACAAACCACCAAAACTCACCCAAGAGAAATAGGTAATATGAATCATCTGGTATCTATTAAAGAAATTGAATTCATAGCTTAAAACTTTTTGAAAAAGAACCCTCTAGACCCTGATGAATTTAGTGGTGAATTCTACTAAACATTGAAAGAATAATAATCCTACACAATCTCTTCCAGAAAATCAAAGAGCGAACACTTCCCAAGTAATAACCTGAATTGCAAGCACCTAATATCAAAATCAGACAAAGACAGTGTAAGAAAACTACAGACCAACATTTTCCACAGACAGCCATAAGAATCCACAAATATTAGCAAGTCAATCCCAGCAACAGGTAAGAACAGTACACTGAGACCAAATGGGATTTATCCCAGGAATCACCTAAGTCAATATTCCAAAACCAACCAATATTATCAGGCTAAAGAAGAAAATTCACATGATCATACTGCTTCATGCAGAAAAAGCATTTAACAGAATCCAACATCTATTATAAAACACTGAGAGCTGGGTGTGGTGATGGATTTCTGTAACCCCAGCTATCTGGGAGGCTGAGGCAGGAGGATCTCAAGTTTGAACCCAGCCTGGACAAATTAGGGATTTACAGAAACCTAGTCTCAAAATAAAAAATGAAAAGGGGTAGGGCTGGGGATGCGGCTCAGTGCAAAGGTCCTTAGTTTTATCCCCAGTATTAGGAGAAAAAGAAAGGCGAAAAACTTGGACATTTTGCCAAAAAGGATACACAGATAGCAAGTAAGCTGGTGAGAAGATGCCTGACATTGTGAGACCACTGAGCAGCCTGTATTGTTAGCGTATGTGGACAAGAGCACTGTGCAAGGCACCATGCCTTACTCCACGTGCAGAAAACGCTGGGCCTCGGGTTCAGTGGTAGAGTTCTTGCCTAGCATGCACAAGCCCTGCCTTGGGTCCCCAGCATCCCTCCCCCCTAAAAAAGGAGACAAAATACAAAAGAAAAGGCCAGACCCTAACACAGATCTCCAGATGACAAAGGGAAGTGCTGAACGGCCCTACAAGATTCCTGCCCGGGAGATGCCACGCTTCAGAAAAAGAATGGGTAGAATACGCAGAGTGCATTGGTGCCATCCAGGCACAACAAGAGCACAAGACACAATCGGAACGGTGTCACGAGATGCTGGCGTTGGCAGACAATGAGGAGATGCACGCGTACAAGCAGCAGTGGCATAAGCCGCTAGAGGAAGGGAGGCACAGCCTGCCACCTCTTCACATGGGCAGGGGACCGGGGACCTGACAGCCACTGCTATGGGCCTACTAGAAGAGGTAAAATCAACAGCGAAAGTATCAAGTGCTGAGGATACGGTGACTGCTGCCGGCAACGTCCAGCTCACATGGGCAGCACCACTGGCAAGCTGCAAAATGACACACACTCTGGACCACAGTGTGGCTTTCTTATAACTCTTACGCCTTGCTGTTTACCCAAGAGGAACAAAAGCACATGTCTACACAGAAGCTTGTGCATGGCCAGCGGCCCACAGCTCTACTCGTAGTCACCATGCCTTGGAAACCACCTCAACCTTCAGCGGACAAACCGTGGAATGCCCATGGCATGGAATACTACAGAGCAAGGAAAAGGAGCAACCGTACAGTCCACAGCCCACGCGAACCTCACAGGCACTCTGCTGACAGAGAGGGCAGGACAAGCTGCGTGTGGCTGGTTCCACTTCCGTGACTTTCTAGGGGTGGAGAACCAAATGAGTGGGGCTGGGGAGCACTGCCACAATGGGATGCCATAAGGAATGTCCGAGGGACAGACCTGTTGTGTCCTGACGGTGGCAGGAGACCCGTCTCTATGTGTATTAAAACTCGTAAAACTGTACTCTGGAATGGTCTGATTTACTGCATGTTAATTTCCAAATTCTTTTTCATAGAGTGGCAGAGTGGCCTGGGAAGCCCTCACCTGGCAAGGTGACCTCAGGACCCAAAAGTGCGACAGTGGGCTCAAGGTGGACCATGTGGCAAAGGCAGGCCCTGAGGCCAATGTGCTTGGGGAACAGAGCCCAGAACACAGTGGCTCCACTCAGAGAGCAGGACAGGGGCTGTTGCCTGCGAGGAACCTTGAGCTTGGTGGCAGCTGGGCCATGGACACAAGAGGGGTGAGTGAATGGGATGGCCAGGAAGGTAGGACACCAGTCCCTGCACCATGAGGACTTGGGCCTGGGAACTGCCGCAGGGCTGAGTGGGGAGTGCAGAGGGTGGCCTGTTTTTATGAATGCTGAGGACAGACCTGATGCAGAAGCAGGATGCCTTGGGGGGTTCAAGTTCTCTTGACCTGGGCCCCCTCCAGATGCCTGCACCTCATAGCGGACCCCTTGCAGCTGCCACCTCTTGGCTGTAGCAGGGGACAGGGACCAAAGGCTTTCCCAGGCCCTTCTAAGCAGGGCACCCTCAGAAGACACAGCCATCGCACCTCAGCTGATGCCGCAGGCCCCACTGCAGCACCTCAACATGTGGCGCTCACATCCCTGGCCAGGGTAGGAACCTGGGGAGTGGGGAGGCCAAGAGCCAACCCGGGGTCCCACAGCGATGCCGTGCCCCAAGGTGAGACCAGGGCGGCAGCACATCCGTGTGAAGACATTCAACGGTCAGGGGTTCAAGCATCTAAGGACGGGTGCAGGCAGCAGCGTCAGGCGTTCCTCTGCTCCGGGGGCAGGTACACGAGGCCCAGGTGTCTGAAGATGTCCTCCTCGGAAGCCACATGAAAACATGTCTTCTGCAACAGGAGCGGGGCATCAGCAGCCAGGGCCATGCTCAGCGGCACCCCAGCATAGTGCGCAGCCACCCGAGACAGACTGGGCAGGGGATGCCCAGCTCTGAGGCAGGGCGCCATGCTGGGGCCAGGATCTGGGACTCGAGACCGGGGTCCTGTGGGTTACAGCGCAGAAGGACCAGGCCCGGTTCAGACAGTGGGCAGCACGGGGCTCCGCTCCACGCCCCGCCCCCGCACGCACCTGCTCTGGGTCGAACAGCCCATGGCTGTTCAGACACAGCCCCTTCTCCTTCCGGCTGAATCGGCGCAGCTCCCTCTCAAAAAGCTGCGGGGGGGGGGGGGCGCACGGCTCAGCACGGCTGGCTGGGACGCACCGGCCTGCAGCCCCGCGCACACAGCCCACCGGGAAGCGGGAGGAACTGGGGGAACACATGCCTCAGGGGAGCCAGCCGGGGCCCAGCTGCCCCCAGCCCCACGCATGCAGCCCACCTGCGAACCAGTCCAGCCAAGCAGGGCGAAAGGGAACTGGCTCCAGGGGGCGACCACCAGGTCCACCCTTACGGCCTTCCAGGCGGGCCGGGGCTCTGGGTCCGCGCCCTCGGCAGCCCCCGAGGGTTGTGGCAGGCGGAGGATGCAGAGACTCCGCTCGAAGGCGTCCATGGTGTGGCTCTGCCGGGCCAGGTGGCCGGGGTTCCCCAAATGGCTGGGCTGGTGCTGGTGGTACAGGACGAGGCCCTGCGGGGAGAGCAGGTGTCCAGGCTCTGCTGCGGTGTGGGCGTGGCTCACCCGGGCAGGGCACCGGGGCACCCACCTGGCTCTGCAGCTGGTGCATCACCCTGGGCAGCAGCCCCGCCTCCCGGCCCTCCTCGGGGTGGGTGATGAGGAAGTCCACATCGTGGCCCTGCAGCTTCCCCCTGCAGGGACAGGCCTGCTCTGTGGGACAGCACGGACAGGGCACAGACTGCCGCCGCAAGCCGGGTCCCTTCCAAGGGATGGGAGTCCACTCAGTGACCACACACAGTTCCCTTCACTGGGGCCAGGCCTGGAGTCCAGCCAGGACGACACACTGGGGCCCTTACCTCCGGAAGCCACCGGTCAGTGTGACAGTGGCCCCAGGCAGGGCCTGTCCCACGGCAGCCTCCACCAGCTGCTGCAGAGCCTCAGCATCTGGCCGCCTCACAGGGGTGCACAGGTCAAGGTGGTGCTGGAGCCCTGCGGATAGCACAGTCCTGTCCCCACCCCACATAGCCCCGCACACTGCCCCACCGGGCCTTGTCCTCCAGCGCAGGTGACCAGGGCCCAACCCTCCCCGCTTACATGTGAGTGCTGTGTTTTGTGGTATTGGGGATTGAACCCAGGCCCGGGACCTTCACACTAAGCTACATCCCAGCCCCTTTCTTAAAATTTTGAGATAGGGTCTTGCTAAGTCTCTAAGTTGTTCAGGATGGTCCAGAACTTGTGACCCTCCTGCCTCAGCCTCCCACAGTACTAGGATTACTTGTGTGTGTGTCACTACGCCCAGCTTACATACTAGTTTTTATTTTGATGTAAGAGTAGATTCATTCTTTGAATCACATTTGGTTGAAGGAAATAAGAGAGATCCCCTATGCATTTTACCTCACCTCCCCCAAAGGTAACAGCTTACAAAACTATAGTGGAATCAACTATGAGGATACTGAGTTGACACATGCAGGTTGCAGCTTCAGTTTCTCCATTCATAAGGTGCGACCAAAAGGTGATCAAAAGATGGGAAGAAGCTGGGCATGGTACTACACGCCTGTAATCCCAGCACTCTGGGAGGCTGAGGCAGGAGGATCGCAAGTCCCAGCCTAGCCTGGGCAACTTAGCCACCTGGTGACACCCTGTCTCTAAACAAAATAAAACAAGGAGCTGGGGCTGCAGCTCAATGTGAAGGTCCTGCGTTTGATCCCCAGTATCTCCTCTGCCCTGCAAAAGAAAGAAGAGAAGAAGGTGGCCTGGCCACCCTGCCTTTAGCCTCCTCCTGTCCCCTGACCTGTCAGGCCATCACTACACCTCCCACGGGCCGGTCAGGAAAGGTTTGCACGTGAGAAGCACTAGCTCCCAGTGCACGCACTGGGCCTCTCTGTCTCCCCTGCCCTAGGGAGAGGGAGTGGGCACCCTGGGGGACACCCCACCTGCCTCCTGAGCCGGGCAGCAGCCAGGGAGCCACACAGGGACAGGATGAGCTGGCTTCAGTGCCCTTCAGCAGGGCCATTGGCCAGGGTGGGTCCAGAGAGCACAGCCAAGGGCTGTGTGTGCTCAACACCTGCCCCCGACCGCCTCACAGAGGCTCATGGTCACCTACATGGCAACCAAGCATAGGACTCGAACCCAGGCCCAAGGAACCTGAAAGCTGCTGTTCTTTCCAGTCACTGGGGCACCTGCCCTCCAGGCCCCTGGAGCCCCCACGTACCACACCGGATGGGCCCAAGGCCTGGGCCTCACAGAAACCAGCAACATGGGCCCCGGCCACTGCCATGCTGTGACACAACACGGCCTGCCACCAAGCCCCCTTCGCACCAGCTGCTCCCCCCACTCAGCCAGGGGGTGCTGAGGGCTCTGAGAAGCAGGGCAACCTCTCCGGGGCTCACCTGCCTGCTGCTGCCGGGTCAGTCTCTGGGGCTGCTCTCGGAGCTCGTCCAGGGTGCGCAGCCCTTCTTGGTACCATCGGTTGGCGGTCTTCACCCCGACCCCAAAGATCTGGGTGAAGAGCTGTGCATACGAAGGACAGATGGTGGTTAAGGCATGAAGCTCCCTGAGCAGATGTCCCTGTGGTCCCAGGTCACAGGGCTAGGACACAACTCTGAAGTCGGCCTGCCCAGCCCACTTGAACCACTGAACCGGGAGCTCTGCCCCCCAGCAGCCGAGAAGCCTGAGTGATCGGCACCTCCTCTCTGGAAACCCGCTTCTCACTCCCAGCAGCCAGAACTGGCTCACGGTTCTCCTCAACACACAGTGAATGAGAGGGTGATTTCAGCAGGACCCCTGAGGGGAGACCCAGTCCCCCCGAGGCTCCCACACAGCCGCAGGGTGGCTAACTGGTCCAGGGGACCTGACCCAAGCATGTCACCTGGCCCGAGTCAGCCACTCGGACTCTCCCCAGCAACTCTGGAGTGAGCCGAGGCAGCCGCTCTGTGGTGGAGGCTGTTATCTGTGGCCGTGTCTCCTGCAGCAGGGACACTGGTGTGTACCACAGGAGGAGGACAGAGTGGCTACAGCCCTGCCCTTTCTGGGCTTTGCTGGGCTATCTTCTCCCTGATTCTCTGGATCTATAATATGAGGCAGGCCACTGTCACTTTGGTCAATGAAACCTGACTTTAAAAATACTGAGGTTAGCTAGGCCTGGCGGCACACACCTGTAATCCTAGTCAGTCACTCTGGAGGAGGTGGCAGGAGGATTGCAAGTTCAAGGCCAGCCTGGACAATTTAGTGAAGTCCTTTCTCAAAACAGAAAAATAAAAAGGGCTGATGGTACAGCACTTGCTTAGCACGCATAAGGCCCTGGGTTCAATCTCCATTAATCAGGGTAAAAAATGAAAAAACAAAACAGACGATCCTGAATGTTCTAGAAAATTCTCTGTGCTCAAGCAGGCTGCTGCCCGCCGGTCTCCACTTGGCAGTCTTGTGTGTATCAGATGTCAGTTCAGCTGCCATCACCTCGCTGAGACCTTCTCTGACCCCAGAGCTGGGTTAGCGTCCCCTGCCTCCTCCCCATATGAGCTGTGGCCCTGCCAGGTCCCTCCCACCTGCGCACCTTCATGGTCTGGTACCTCTCAGAGCAGCGAACCCTCTCCACCTCCTCACACACTCCTCGCTCCAGCAGCTCCTGGGGAGAAGACAAAGCAAAACTTTAAGCCCCTGGGACTGGAGAGAAAGAGAATGAGCAGTCAAGGGTGGCACAGGGGCCCAGGGACAGGGTGGTCCCCTTCCCACCCTGCAGGGAGGCCCTGTGGTGTTGGGGTCCAGTGGGACTCAGCAACAGACGCCACCCGGGAATGTGGGCAGCAGGGGTCCAGGGCCAGAGCTCCTCGTGGCTGCAGTGACAGCAGCTGAGGCCCCAGATAACGTGGGTCAGCCTGCAGATGGACGTCAAGTCCCAGGAGATATAAACGTTTGCTTTCAAAACGTGCATGACTTCACTTAAAAGTGTCTTTTACCACTATGTGTTTTTGAAGGGAAAATGTATAGAAGGGCAGCTCCTTGTGTCAGGTTCTCAAAACCTTATACTCAGGGTGCTCTCTTCCAATGTCCTAGGTGGCTGGCGCCCATGATGATGACACCAAGGCCAGCAGCTCCCTGCACTGAGTCCTTGGCACTGAGGATGGCCTGCAGTGCCTTGGGGCAGCTCTGTCCCTCCCCGCTGGGCTCTGAAAACAGAGGCCCCACTCTCATCAGGCCTCAAGGCCCCCCACCCCACACTTCCCCCACTCAGCATGGCAGGCACTGACCCGGATGACGCTAGCAGAATGTTCCCCGAAGTACGGCAACCCCTGCAGCTGGCTCAGCGCCGTGACTGGCCAGGGCAGGGCCTTGAGCACCGAGGCTGCTCTGCGGAAGGAGAGGAAGCGACCCTCACTGCCTTCGAAGCCTGCTGCCTCCGCCAGTGTCTCCAGAGCCTCCTGTAGAGAGGGGCCCTTGGTGAACCCCAAGCTACCATCCAGCTGCACCCCCAGTCTGAGCCTCCATGGCAGGACCTGCTCACGAAACTCACCGAGAAGCTGCTATTGTGGTGCAGGAGGGGTGTGGAACGCTGGCAGGCGTAAGCTGGCATGGCTGCTGCTGCTGCTGGGTTTGGGGGCCCCTTCCTGGGCTCAGCCACCTGGGGAAAGATGACGTATGGGTCATGATGAGGCTGCAGGACTGGCAGGAGCCAGGCAGGACCCTGGCCTCTCCTGAACATTCACCTTGGGCCCTTAGGGTCCTGCAGGACAGAGGCAGCCCAACTGTGAGAGGGCAGGCAGAGGCAGAGAGAGGCACCGGCCTATAGAGCAGACTGCAGAGGGGGCTCTTCAGGCCACAGGAATAGCAGCAACATCTGCCAAACCTCATGGAGAACTTCTGCTGCCACCCCACATGCTGCATGTGCTCCTCCTCCCCAAATCCTCACAATCAAGTGGGCTGGGGGCACCGAGGTTAAAGAGATGACCTCTGCCTCACGGCTCACAGGAACACTCAGACCTCGAGTGCAGGCAGCCCAGCTCCTGAGAATCCTGAAGCTCACCCACTTATTCAGTGAGGAAGAAAGGTCTGAAGATGCTAAAAATAAGTGGACCCCAAGTGGTGAGGACAGACGCTGGAACAGCCCAGCCCCAGCCCCTGCCATGGCGCCTCTACTGGCTTCTCAGGACCTCCTGGTGGTCCAGTCAGAGCCCTCACTGTCCACATCCTCTGGAGGACACTGAGGCACTGCTGCCACGTCACCAGGCTGCACCAGCTCACCTCCAGGCGGTGTCGGCCCTCCACAGGCACAGGCTGCCCAGCTGCCATGCTCTCTGTGAACCAGCTGATGTCCAGCAGAGCTGGGCGGGGGCACCCCAGGGGAGCAGCAGCCTCGTGTTTCTGCCAGCAGATAGCCTCCTCCGCTGAGGTCCGCTCCATCACCACGTGTGTCACTTCGGAGCTGGCAAAAGGAGAGGAAGAGGGTGAGGCCCAGGGCCCCACCTGTTCAGCTCCATACCTGTGAGCCTTTGTCCTTGCCTTGCCCTGCATTGTGACTACCCTTCATTCTTCAAATGTCACATCCTCTAGAAAGCCCGGCCACTCCTGCTAGTGGATGACCTCTATCACTCTCAGAACTGTGATTCTGCCAGGCATGGTGGGGCACACCACATCTAACTGTAACCCTAACCCGAGGGAAGAGGACTACAAGTTTGAGCCCAGCCTAGACAACCCTGTCTCAAATTAAAAAAGGCTGGGAATGTAGCTCAGTGCAAAGGCCTTGGGTTCAATCCCCAGTACTGGGAAAACAAAACTGGTTTTCTGCCCCAGGCATGCTCTCTCGGACAGCCTGACTGTTAACTTGTCTGTCCTTTTCTCCACCTCAGAGAGAGGAGCTCCCCAGAGGCTGAGACCAGGTGGTCAGCGCTGGGTTTAAGAACAGATATGAAGGGCCGGTGAGATGGCTCAGCGGCATAAGCGCCTGCCTGGCAAGCGCGAGGTCCTGAGTTCGACTCCCAGAACCCACATACGAAAAAAGGGCCGGTGATATCGCTCAGCAGCACGGGCGCCTGCTGGCGTGCGAAGTCCTGAGGTCGACCCCTGGTACCCACAAAAAAAAAAAAAAAAAGAACAGATGTGAAGCCTGATTCTGTACGAACCCCAGCTCTGCAAAACTCGCTGCATGCCCTTGATAAGTCGGGTCTTCTCTCCTTTGTAGAGCAAAGGAGAACATATTGTAGGGCAGTTGTAAAACAGTGCCCTGCTGCACTCTACGACGCTCTTGCTCTCTCTAGCTCTACGACCTCTCTCAGGTGAGTCTGATGTACTACCGTTGCTTGGGAATGTTTAATTAATTTAAAAAAATAAGTAAATAAAGGCTGCAGGGAGCACTGGCCTCAAGCTCATTTGCTGTCCCATCTCGACTGTTCTCTCGCTGGGCATCCGCCCGGGATCCCTTCCTATGCGGCTCTCTGACATCCTGGGCTCGAATTTCAGTGATGCCACAGAACACTTCTGGCCCTAATAAACAGCACCCTTCACTGAAGAGGAAATCGCGGCCAGAGAAAGACCACGATGCGAAGAGCCAGGTCTTTCATCCCAAAGCCGCGGTCAAGAGGCCACATGGAGGACCGAGGCGGCGGCGCCACACGCACCGCGCGAAGAACCCAGGGCCTTCGGGGCCGCGCACCTGTAGGCGTCCAGGACGCGGAAGCCTTTGGACAGCGCCAGGCGCGTGAGGAAGGCCCGGCGGCTGCGGCCCATGTGCGGCTCGGCCAGGTAGATGACGACGCCGGGGAAAAGCACCGAAGGTGGCGCGGAGGAGGCGGCAGCGCCGCCCGGAGACCTGGCCCGCGCCCGCCGCCGCTTTGGAAGCATCTGAGCACGGACTCGAGTGACTCCCGGGGTCCGCGGAAGGGAAGCGGACGGAAGCCTGCGGAGCTAGGAAGTGGACCCCACCCCTATGCAAATAAGCCAAAGGCCACGCCTTCTATTTAAATCTCCCTCTCTAAGAGGAGCGACCGGGTGCGGGCGGGGCCGGCGAGGGGAGGAGGGGCGGGGCTTCATCTTCTTTTGGGGGCGGGGCCTCGGCCCGGGGCCGGTCCCGCCCGCGGTCCCTCTGCCCCGAGGCCGCCCTGCGCCGGGTCCGCGGGGTCCGCGCAGGCTCCTGGGGCTGCCGCCTCGAACGCGCGCGGAAGGTTTTCTGGGCGAGTGGTGCTGGGACAACTGGCCGGCCCTTTGGAAAAATAGAAATTGGCGCCCTCCCTCACTGCTTAGCACCAAATAAATTCCAGATGGATCAAACATTTAAATCTGAAAAAGAAACCAAAACCTTACTGGAAAAAGAACTAATATCACAATAATCTTGGAAATACTAAAGGAAAAGAATGATAAGCCACACACAAAATTAAAATGTGTTTAAGAATTAAAGTCAAAAGACAAACTGGTTCACTTTCTTAATGTGACATAGTTTGAAATTAAGATTAACTAGCATAATTATAAAAATTTTTAAAATGTGTATAACTTTTTTTTTAAGAATATAACTTTGAGGGCCGGTGAGATGGCTTAGCGGCTTAAGCGCCTGCCCGGCAAGCGCGAGGGCCCGAGTTCGACTCCCGGATCCCACATACGAAAAAGGGGCCGGTGATATCGCTCAGCGGCACGGGCGCCTGCGGGCGCGCGAGGTCCTGAGTTCGACCCCCCGGTACCCACAAAAAAAAAAAAAAAAGAATATAACTTTGAAAAGAGGGAAAATAATAAAAGTTTCTACAGATAAGAGACTATGGTCTAATAAAATTGGCAAAGAAACACGAGTGGGTGATTCTCAGAAGAAATCCTAGTGGACTTGGTGTGGTGGTGCACACCTGTAATCCCCAAAGTCCGGGAGGCTGAGGCAGGAGGATCACAAGTTCTAGCCCAGGTTGGGTAACTTAGTGAGACCCTGTCTCAAAAGAAAACATCAGAAAAGGGGTGGGGATTGTAGCTCAGAGTGGAGGCTCTAGGTTCAATCTGAGGAAGAGAAAGAGGAGAGAGGGGGAGGGCGGCAGGAGGAAGAGGAGAGGGAGGAGGGAAATGCCAGTTGATCCATTTGGGACCAGGTCAGTCATGAGAAGAAAGCACATTTAAAGGAGAATGTCTTCACCTCCTGGATTAGTGACATCGGTCCCCAGTGTGGAAGGTGTGAGGGAACTGGCAATTTGTAGGGGGGATTCACTCTCTGGGGCCCAATTTAGCACCCATGTTTTACAAAATGAAAACAAACTCATGCACTTGGATCCAGCAGTTCCTTTTCCAGGATTGGGATCATCCGAAATCTGTGGGCGGAGGAGGGGGGACACTGGCCCTTTTGGCAGGGGCGTTTCCTGGCCGGTTGCCTGGGGTGTGCTGCATCTGGGACCTTCCAACCCCGGGGAGGTTTGATCGGGGCCGGCTTGGCCTTTCTCGGGCTTCTCCTGGTTCCTGCACCTGAGTACCATCTCTTCCAGGCCTGTGCTGCTGGCCTGTCCACTCCCTTCTCCTCTGGCCTTTTTTGTTGTCTTCCATGGCCAATCTGGGCCCCAGCTCCGTCCCAGGGCACAGGCTGAGGGGAAGAGGCAGGCAGCTCAGCCTGTCATCCTCCTGGTCTCTTGCTCCCAGCCTCCTGACCATCGCTGCCCCTCCAGACCTTTAGAGCATCCAGGCCTCAGGACCCTCATGCCATGGCCAGGAGGCCTGGGTATGGCTCTCTCACCCCACCGCCTCCTGCCATCCGGGGGCCGGCTCCTGCCCTCCTTGGGATGTAGCCCTGCTGAATGTCCCTTGACCAGGTCCCTCACTCCCAGTCCTCTAAAACTGGTTCCTTTTCTCTTGATGTCCCCATGTCAGCCTGGCCCCCCTTGGAGCCGCTCTCCCTCCTGGGCAACAGGCCATCCTACCCAGAACCCCGTGCGGCTGTGCAAAAGTGTCGGTCTAGCAGTTTCACACAAGCGCCACTGCAGGGAACTGGCTGGCTTAGAGATCGCCCGGCCCTCCAAGCACTGCTGAGAGTCTGCTCGGACCACGCTTCACTGCAGGTGTCGTGGTACAGACTGGCCAGAAGGGTGACATGGACAGGGCAGGGCTCTGCCCTGCGCCCCAGGGAGAGGTGGCCTATGACGGAGAGGGGCAGATGGGACGGGTTTTCTTCTGCTTCTGTGATGATCTCCTGTCAAAGACTGAGCGCCGTGTAGGGGGGTGCGCGCGTGCACACTTGCCTGTGAGTGTGAGGGTCCCAGGGCACCTCTGGAGAGTGAGCATAGAGCTGGGTCTGCAGCTCCCCTGGGGCGGGCAGGGGTCTCCACGGGAGGGCCGTTTCCCCTGGATGTGGCTTCCACAACAGGGGTAGGCTGGACCCAGTAGGCACCTGAAAGAGCAGAGGGCGGCCCCAGGCTGTGCCAAAGATCCCTGGAATGGAGCCGCCAGATTATGCCAGGCACTTAGGAAACTGTCTTCAGGTTTCTGTGCTCACTTGGCCTGATCTCCCCATCTGGTCTCGGGGGCCACTGTGGGAAAGTGAGTCGAGGTGGGGCTGGGGAAGGCGTTTCGTCCCAGGGTACAGCAGAGCAGGATGAGGCTGAGTCCCCCAAGATAGTAACATTTAATTGCTGGGTGTGGCCTGGGCATCCACATTTTATTTTAATTAATTTTCTTTTGTTTGGTGGTATTGGGGATTGAACCCAAGTCATTCACACTGAGCTACATCCCCAGCCCCTTTCTTATTTTGTGTTTTGCAGCAGGGTCTTGCTAAGTCGCTATGTTACCCAGGTTCAGCTGGAACGTGTGCTGCTCCTGCCTCAGCCTCCCAGATGGCTGAAATTATAGGCAGGCACCATGGTGGGCTGACATCTGAATTTTAAGAGCTCCCTGCGGATGTGCCCTCACTGAGACTCGCTGCTCTGGGGGAGGGGCCTGCCACAGTGTGCCAAAGGCTTGGTTCTCAGCTTAGTGCTATGGAAAGTGGTGGGAATTTTAAGAGGTGGGCATGGCGGAAGGTCTTAGGACCCCGGGGTTCAGCCTCAGAGGGATCCTGGGACTGCTGCCTTACCACTGGCCCAAAAGCAATTAGGCCAGCTGACCATGGACTAAAACCTCCACACCTGTGAGCAAAACTCACCTTTTCTCTGCCTAAGTTGGTTATCTGGGGTGTTTTGTTATGGTAACAGAAAGCTGACTAACACGGTGTCCTTCAGGGAGGAGACACTGACAAGTTTGTGTGTATAGAAGTAAAAGCTGGAGCCAGGCATGGTGGCGCACACCTGTGATCCCAGCACTCTGGGAGGCTGAGGCAGGAGCATCACAAGTTCTAGCCCAACCTGGGCAACTTAGTAACTTAGTAAGACCCTGTCTCAAAATAAAACATTAAGGGGCTGAGGGTGTAGCTCAGTGCAAGGGCCCCAGGCTCACTTCCCAGTAGCACCAAAAGAAAAGAAATAAAAAAGTAAAAGGAAACCACTTAAATACCCAATAACCAAGACTGGTGGAATAAATGCTGCTGTATCCACACCGCAGACACATGCAGCCATTAAGAATAACTCCATGTGGTTTTACTCATGATCGCTGTTAGGATTTGGGGCTGGAATGTCCCCAAGACTCATGTGTTAAAGGCTTGGTCCCCACAGCTGAATGCTCAGAGGTGAGGCTTTGGGAAGTGATTGTATCACTAGGGCTCTAACCTAGATACATCCGTCTATGGGTCCGTAATGTGATGGGCTGATGAGAGATGATGAGAACTTAGAAAATGGGACCAGGTTGAAGGCACCTTGGGGACATTCACCTTGGGGACTGACTCTCCTCCCCAACCCCTCCTTTCTCTCTCCAGTCCCTGGCTGACATGAGGTGAGCAGCTTTGTTCCACCACACCCTTCCACCATGACATTTCTGCCTCACCACAGATCTGAAAGCAATGAAGCTGGCTGGCCATGGACTGAAACCTCTGAAACCATGAGCCAAAATAAATTTCTCCTTGAAGTTACTTATCTCAGGTATTTTGTCACAGTGATGAAAAGCTGACTATCACAATCACCACAAATTTGATATATACCACTAGAGACTGGCCCACCACACTGGGGCATCCACACTGTGGGACAAAGGGACAGGTGGCCTGATAGTATGGACAAGGCTCCAGTGCCTTATGCTAAGTGGAAAGAGCCACACACCATTGCTAAAAGCATTTGGGGAAGGACAGAAAATGGACAACTGACTGGCGGGGGATGGGGTGGGAGCAGAGGTTACCGCAAAGGACCGCACAGGAATCTGGGAATGTGGAATGTTCCTTGCCTGTGGCAGGGGCTCCAGGATTATGTTCACCAAACTTGAAATTATGCTCTGAGAGGGTGAATCCAACAGTATGACAAGCACGCTTCAATAAACCTGATTTTTCAAAACTGGTTCAGCACAGCCAGACTCACTGGCAGAAGATGCCTGGTGGACACCACTTGTTCCCAATGAAAACCGAGCTGAGTGTATCCTGTGAGGCCATGTTTGTACAAATTTGTTTCTCTGTGTGTGATTTACATGGACAATCCCACGGCAGCGGGGCCCAGAAACTGCAGAGGTTGGGGGATTGACTGTGAGGGAGTGATCCACAGTGTTTTCGTGTTGCCTGTCCATTCTACAGTCTCAACAGAGGGTGTGGAAGGAGGGAAAACGGGTTTCCCTCCTCACCTGTGGATGGAGCCTGCGGCCTGAGCCCGTGGCTCTCTTTGGGGCTGTCCAGATGCCCCTCTGCCCGCATCCTCCCACCCCAACGCAGGCCCAGGGAGGCTTTGTGAGTGAGACCAGGTGGCTCCGGAAGGCAGCTGAGCACAGGCAGGCCAGCCAGGGATGACTGGGTGGCATCTGCCCTCCTGCCCTCTCTGGATCCCCAAGGCCTCAGCCTTGGTTTGGGTGGGCTGTCCCAATAAATTACTCAATGGAGGGGCTCCACTAAGTCCCAGCCTCCTGTCCCCCTGCCCTGAGCCTGCTGTCCCCTCCTCGCTCCCGCTGTCCCCTCCCCTCTCCTCAGCCGAGGCCCCTCCTGCCATTGCATAAGCCTCACGTTTTGGATTATTTTTGCCCAGACGCAGAAGCTTGTATTTTTCCAAGACGAATCTCCTCTGGCTTTTTTCTCTTCCGGTCTCCAGCTTGCAGACGTCCCCAGGACGACCCCTCGGCACTCACAGCCTTTGACGCCTCCCCCTGGGGGCCCTCTGAACCTGTGCTCATCCTCGTCAAGCAAAAGGCAGCCTGGGCCGCCCCTGAGCTGTGACATGCACCGCTGTGGCCAGGGTAACCTGTGCTGTGTCCCGGGATTGCTGAACAAGGCCTCATGGACAGGGCTGCTGGAAACAGCAGGGAATTGTTCTTTCCCAGTATGAGAGGCCACAAGTCAAAAATCCAGGTGTCAGCAGGGCTGCCCTCCAGGAGTCCCCAGGGGAGCCCAGCTGGCGGCCTGCGTCCTCCCTGAGCTTGTGGCTGTACCGGTCCAGTCTCTGCTGTTGCCTTCCAGGACCCCTTTCCTTCTGGTCTATTCAGGCTATGTGTCTTCCACTTTTCTTTTTCTTTATTTTTGTGGTACAAGGGATCAAACCCAGGAATGGGCTACCACTGAGCCACATCCCCAGCTCTCTTTTTTCTTTTTTGTTTTTGAGACAGGATCTCACTAAGTTCCCCAGGGAGGGCTCAAACTTGTGATCCTCCTGCCTCAGCCTCCCCAGAGTGCTAGGATTACAGGTGTGTGCGGTCATACTGGGCTGCCGTTTCCTTTCTTATAAAGGCTCTTGTTGTTGGATTTAGGCCACTTTGACTCAGGATGATCTTATCTCAAGAATCTTAATTACATCTGTGAAGACTCTTCCAAATATGGCCACATGAATTTAGGGGTCACTTTCAACCTGCTACGCTGGACCCCAGTCTGCCTGGCCTTCTTTGACCCATGTAGACCCGCCAGAGCCCGGAATTTGGGTTGTTTGTTTGTTTGTTTGTTTGATTTGAGACAGGGTCTTGCTATGTAGTTCAGGCTGGTCTTGAACTTGTGGCGATCCACATGCCTCAGCTTCCTGAGTGCTGGGTTAACAGGTGTGTGCCACCACACCCGGCTAGAATTTGGGTTTTTGACCATAGATATGCCAGAGTCACGACTGTGACTCGCTCAGGGCCTGGCTGCTTCTGTAACAAGGACGCTTTATCTTGGAGAAATTGTGACGGCCTTTTAAGGAGGATATGAATCTTCACTTCTGGATGGGCTCCGTGTAAGAACAGTGTGGGGGCTTGGAAGACCGGAGGGGACCGGAAGGGGCAGAGGAGACCTGACTCCTTGCTACCCAGAGATTGAGCCGGAGAATTGTCCCGAGGGGCGTGTCCTTCAGATGAAGGCTCTGTGGGTTTGTGCACCCAGCCCAGGCCCAGCCATCAGCTCAGGAAGGGTGGCCTACCAGGGATTATGCCATTCTTATCATAGTTACATTCTCAAGTAAACAGGCCCAGTACTGTTTATTTGGTTATTTCTCCATTTACTACTGTTATCCTTGAAATAAAACCCAGATATCAGGCTGGGCTTGGTGCCACACACCTGTAATCACATCACTCTGGGAGGCTGAGGCAGGAGGATCATAAGTTCAAGCCCAGCCACGACAATTTAGCAATTTAGTGAGATCCTGTCTCAAAATAAAAAATAAAGGGAGCTGGGCATGGTGGTACATGCCTGTGATCCCAACACTCAAGAGGCTGAGGCAGGAGGATTTTGAGTTTGAGTCCAGCCTGGGCAATATAGCCACTTTAGCAAGACACTGTCTCAAAACAAAACAAAACAAAATTTAAAAAGGGCTTGAGATAGAGCTCAGTGCAATCCCGAGTACCGAAAGAGGTAGGGGGAGAGGTGTAAGTCCATCCATTTGAGGCTAACCTGGGCCACATAGTGAGCTCAAGGACAGCCTGAACTACATAACAAGACCCTGTCTCAAAAAATAAAAATAAAGAAAGAAAGAAAAGAAAAGAAAAAGAGAAACCAAAACCAAAACCAAAACAAATACCACTAGCTTTTCTTGCGGGGTCAGGGGACAGGGTCTCATTATGTAGTTCAGGCTGGCCTTGAATCCGCTATGTAGCCCAGGCAGGCCTCAAACTCACAGTGCTCCTCCTGCCTCAGCCTCCCGAGTGGAGGGATTACAGGTGTGCACCACCATGCCCGGCAAGAGGGAAGGTTTTGAACAGAGGCTGCAAGTGGTCACGTGACTGCTCTCCACCTTAACAAGAAGGACACAGAGGTGACAGCATCGCCCCCGGCAGGGAGCAGCTTGGGTCTCTGACTACATAGTGATGCAGCTGAGGGACAGCGTGAGGTCCGCTCCAGCAGCAGGAAGGCCTGCGTCACTACGTCCTGGGGACAGGATATCAGGAGTGCAGTGAGCAACAAGAAACCCCGAGTCCTGCCTAGAAACCACAGGAAGCTGTGGGGATCCAGCTCGCCAGGCAAGGCTGCACTCTGGCAACTGAAGGGATCGCCAGGGGCAAGGAGGTCACCAAGAGAGGGGGCACAGGTGCAGAAGATGTACAAGGACTGAGCCCAGTCTCCCCCCCCACGCCATTTTAGAGGATGGAGACTGAGCTGGAGCGTAAGAGGGGTGGGGAACAAGAAAAAGACGGTGTCCAGAACAGCTGTTACTCAAGTGGCATAACAGCCCAAACCCCAAGTTTCCTTTTTCTTTTTTTCCCCCTGGTTTTTGGTTTTTTTGAGACATAGTCTTGCCGTCATTCAGGCTGGACTTGAACTTCCAGGGATCCTCCTGCATCAGCCTCCCAGGGGCTGGAACTATAGCTGTGCACCACCGCTCCGGAAAAACTTCCTCATTTTTTAAATCCCTCACCAGAGGCATCCTGTCCTCTCATTTGTAAAACAAAGAGCATGAGGGTCCTGCAAAGGGCTGCTGTGAAAATTCCGTGTGGGTGGACAGAGGCCGAGACGCGCCCTCCTTCCCACCAGGACACCTGCTGCTTGCACTTGGTGGCCCCAAGGTCAGGTATGGCTGGTTGGGCATATGCCCCAAGACTTCGGTGACCTTGAGGACCAGATGCTGCAGCCCAAACCTGCCTCCTGGTGCCTGGGGGAAGGGAAGAAGGTACCCCACGACATGGCAGTGAAGTGGGGTACTCAAGATATATATGAGACCACCATGCCCGGCGTGAGCTACTCTTTCACCTTTTTATGTTTTTTTTTTATTTTGAGACATGGTCTTGCTAAGTTGCTAAACTGCCCAGGCTGGACTCAAACTTGCAAGAAAGGATTTTTGTTTTTGTTTCTGTTTTGTTTAGAAATGCACAGTAGGCCTGGGTAGAACAATACTAGTGCATAAGGGGCAGCAGGTTCAATCCCCAGTGAGACAAAAACAACAACAAGAAACAAAAAACACACCTCTCAGAAATGTACAGTGAACCATTTCTTGGTGCACTCCGGAGAGGCTGGGACAGGTGGAACCAGCGGGCGAGCAGGTGCCGGCAGGAGGTTCGTGTACGCTCTCTCCGCCTTTCCCGTAACTGACTGCCCCAAGCACGTGCGCACGTGCCGAGAAAGCCCTTGGCCAGTGCTCTATGCACTTTTCACGTGTCAACCCACAAATGCTCTGGAACTCCTGCCAGCAGCGTGCCTTCCATGTCCCCAGCTTGCTGGGAGGAGCTGGAGATGCAGACCAGGCAAGTGACCGGGCCAAGCTCGCACAGCTGCCAGGCCAACCTTGCACAGCTGGTGGACAGCTGCGCTGGGCCTGGCTCCCTCAGCCCCCTTCAGGTCTGCACACTTGATTTTGTAACAAACTGACAGTTGTTCTTTCTGGGAGGTGGCACGGCTGGAATTTAATAAAGCTTATCACAATAGTCTTGTTATTTGGCCTTTTGTGTTTTCTAATTTTTCCACAATGAGCACACAGTATCTGTGTAATGAAGGTCACTGAAAAGTGAAGTGTATTCAACAAAGCCTCAGCCAGCGGTGACCAGCTGAGCCCATGCCCCTGCCATCCCAAGGGGGCTGCTGAGCAGGATGGATGGAGACATTGCCTGGGCTCTGCGGCTCACGGAGTGGGGGCAAGAGCCTCTTCAGCCCTCTCTTGTCACCACCCTGCTCCCTGTCAGGGAAGCTCTGTGGCCTGTAGGTCCCACATGCACAAGCCCATTCTGGGAGGTGGCATCTCAAGGGGTCAGGGCAGTGTGGCTACTCCGCCTCACATCCATTCTCCCCATCAGGCCTGGCTCATTGGGGGTTCCGGCTAGTTCTCTGTGAGAGGCCCCCGGGGGTTCCTCCTTTCTAGCCGTGCTGGCTCCATCCTGGCCTGTTCTGTGGCTCTGCCAGGATTATCCCCCAGGCTTCACCCCCTGCTCAGTGCAGGCCACCCCCGACTCACTGCCCTGACTAGCAGCTACACCAGGCCCCTCTGCCCAGGATGCAGCCAAACTCCCATCAACCCCTGCTGCCTCTGCCTCCCACAGCAGGTGACCCCCACTCCAGGGACTCGCCTGCCTCACCCCACTCCTCATTTCAGCAGGAAGTCCATGGCAGTCCCTAGGGCTGGGCCCGAGTGCCTTCAGCCCAGCACTGTGGCCAGCTGAAGGGGGTCCAGGGGGTCCCTGCACAGGGAGTCCAGGCCTGGCCTGGGGCTGGGCCAGCGCTGGGCTCAGCCTACACATGTGTCAGCCTGCTCATGGGGCCCAAGGGAGATTTCCACAGGTGCGGTCCCAAGGTCAAAGAACACACGTGTGCAAGACGTCAGCAACAACGGCAGGCAGCACGGAGCAGAGCAGAGAGCCAGAGCGAGAGCTGCCTGCGTCTTTATTGTATAAGTCTTATACAGGTTGTTATCTCACGTTTACATTCTTACAGAGTGCTGTAACCAGCACATGCATGCTTATCTGTGCTAGGTCATGGTTACATAGCTGTATCCCACTGTGCACCTGCGCTAGACAAGCAGGGCCATGTCCTCAGGTGTCCTTAGATGCCCCTGAGCTTTGAAGCAGTCAGAGTGGTTCCCCACAGCATGTTTGCTGACCAGCAAGAGACCTTCGAGGAAAACGAATGCCCTGGCTCTCACTGCCCTCCGAGAGTGCTTCCAACTTGGAGTGCCCCATCCTGTCAGCAGGCCACACCACACGAGGGCTCTTTTAGGTCCCCAAGGGTGACTTCTCAGCTTGGTAAAGGACCAAGTGTGACTTCGTCAGCTTTGGGCAGGTGTTGGCCAGCAAGATGGTGAATGCGTGGTTCAGCAACAAGGCAGGGCAGGGGCTGCAGGGAGTGGAGTGCAAGGCCCAGAAGTGAGGTGTCTGCTCCTTGGGGTTTGGGGAGGAGGAAGACTCGGGGTGGGGCCTTGTTGTTCCTCTCTGTTGAGGGTTCTTCAGCTTGGTTGATGTATGTAGTGGATTAACTAATGGTCAACTTGTGACACCCAGCTGAACCGAGTCAGCGTGGTGCTGGGTGTGGAAGACCCACCTGAGGATTGTTGCCGACAGCATAAAACAAGAACTGGAGGGGAAGATGGTGCTGTTGATTCTCCTGGAGAAGCTTGTCACCTGGCTTTCCTGATATGAACTCGGCTGTTCTCATTGTCGGAGGAGCTCGGGTCCTCGCTGTCGCTGAGGATGGCTGTGGTTCTCTTCGGGGGAGCTCTGGTCCTTACCTTGAGCATCACTTCCTGGCTCTGGTGCAGATCCCTCAGCCTGCTGGCACAGAGCCTTCATCCCGCTGGCGCGGACTTTCTAGCTTCCACACTGACCTTTGGGCCTTCCCAGTGCAGATCCTTGATACAGACTTGTGTGAGACATTGTCGTGGGCTCTGGGCCTCCAGCTGGACTCATGAAGGACATTGCTGTGGGATCCAGGCCCTCAACTGGATTCTTTGGGTCTCTAGTTTGTAGATCTCTTGCACTCTTCTGCATTTGACTTTTTGGGTGAATACTATAAAATAATCCTATAAATTATGTGTCCTGTATTAAACTTATTCCTGGGCTGGTGATATGGCTCAGTGGCATAAGCGCCTGTCTGGCAAGCGCGAGGTCCTGAGTTCGACTCCCAGAACCCACATAAAGGAAAAAAAGGGCTGGTGATATTGCTCAGTGGCACAAGCGCCTGCTGGGAAGTGCGAGGTCCTGAGGTTGACTCCTGGTACCCACATAAAAGAAAAAACCTTATTCCCTTGCAAACCCTGACTACAACAATGTATAAATCATGAATCAGCAAAGTGCAGCCCTGCTGGTGGCCCTCAGTCCTTAGCATTACCAGTCTGGGCCCTGGTGCAGCCAGTCCACACCAGTAAATGCTGGTAGATGCCCACTCTGCCCATCTCCGTTGGCTGAGGTCTCTGGAGTTCTTCAAGGCTAATAGCCTGTAGTGTTTATAGCTCTTTTTAAAAAGCAACTGCTATGTCCACACCACTTAGGACAAGACTCCTGAGTAGATTTATAGGACCTTCCAAGCCCACGCAGCCTGAGAAATAAATGAGGCTCCAACAGATGATGGTGAGCCCTCTTCAACCAACCTGAGAAGTGTGAGGGTGGCATTGCTTATATAGCAGCCCCAGGCCTGTGGTAGCCCAAATTTAAGCCTGCCAATTGCTCCGAATTTGGTCTAAACCCAAGCCTTCTGATCTGAGCCTACTAATTGGACCAAACTCAATTCTGCTGCTTGGTTCCAATTTGAGCCCACTTCAGCCAGGCAGACGCCTCCCAGAGCAGGTGCAGGGGTTCAGGATAGTCACAACTGTCATGGTGGCAGTTGGGGGGACACTGGGAGATGTGATCTGTTTGACAGATGCCTGGCACATCTCTTGGAAAAACAGTGGGCTAGAAGCAGGGAATCTCCAAGAAAGCTGGCTGTGTTCAGCACAGCTTGCTGGGGCTTGGGGAGGTCAAGGATGTTAACACTGAACCTGGGTTCCTCCCTTTCTGCCACATTAGGAGTGGTTTCCTGGTGCTGTGTTACTGGGCCCACACGGTCAGCCGGTGGGACTTCCTCCTTGGAGAACGCAGGGAGCCCCCAAGCCCTCTGCCACGGCCTGCAGTGGATGGGGGTGAGAGGAGAGGCCTGGATCGAGGGGATGTGTGAGCTGTGTTGAGCAAGCAGGAGAGAGACCAAGCCCAGGCCCTGGGAGGCAGCGGCCGGGACAGCTGCAGCCCAGACTCTGGCATCCTAAGGGCAGCTGAACCTTGCCGGAAGTCAGAAGGGGTCCAGGCTGGAGATGGAGACTTAGAGGCCAGCAGGTGGCGGTCTTTATAGCAAATGGGCGATGGCATCCCTGGGACCCCCAACCGAGGAGCGAATTGGGGCGGCCCTGACCCTAACCCTGTCAAAGAGCAAGGCAGTGGCAGGGCAAGGCTCATGGGCTGGGTGGCCGGGTGCAGGACCAGGGCTTGAGCACAACAACTTCTTCCAGAAGCCTGGCTGTTGGAGGAGGTCAGAGAGATCGGGCAGCTACAGCTCTAGCACTGAAAAGGCCCCGCCAGGAGCTGGTTCTCCTCTTGCTGTCCTTGGCTGGCTTCTTGCTGAGTCTGCAGTCAACAGGCGGCCTCACCTGCACGCTGGCTACGAAGCACGAAGTGCTCACGCCACCGCTGACTGCTTAGTCGTACACGTTCCTGGGGTTTCAGCTTCTACCCCTTCCTCTACCAGAGCCTGCCTCCCCCTCATACCTTCCTAAGACTTTAGTAATCTTACCAGACACAAACAGAAAGAGTGCCGCGTATAGCAAAGACGAGGAATTATCCTGCAGTTTCTATTCTCTCTTTTAGTGACGGAACAGCTGACATTGAGTGATTTCAGGATATCCGAACAAGACTGTACTCCCAGCTTCTTTTGTGGCTGAGAGAATTGTGATAACAGCCAATGGGACAAAGAGGGAGTTTGGTACGAGATAAAGTGTTTTTCTGGGCTGGGTGTGGTGCCGCACACCTGTGATCTCAGCACTTGGGAGGCTGAGGCAGGAGGATCACCATGAGTTCGAGGCCAGCCTGGGCTATATAGTGAGTTCAAGGCCAGCCTGAACTATAAAGCAAGACCCTGTCTCAAAAACACCAAAAAGACATTTTTTTTTTTTTTTTTTTGTCTGTTTGTTTTTGATACCGAGGGTTGAACCTAGGGCCTTTGCACTGAGCCACATCTCCAGCACCGCCTCCCTTTTTTGAGACAGAATATTGCTTTGCCACTAAATTGGTCCAAGCTGGGCTCGAACTTCTGGGATTACAGGCATGTGTCAACACACCCAGCTGAGTTTCTGCTCTTTGCAGCCAAATGGTCTCGAGTGAAATGACTGCCTGAGCCATGTGACTGTCCCTGCCAACAACAGTACTTAGAGAGCCATCTCCTGGTATTGCCTAACTGGAAGGCTTTTAACTTTGAAGAATTCAATATAGAAAAAGCAATACTACAGTATATTTTAACTTGACTTTTTATAACTTTTTTTTTTTTTTAAATGTGGGTACTGGGAGTCGACCTCAGGACCTCGTGCTTGCCAGCAAGCGCTTGTGCCGCTGAGCGATATCACCGGCCCTTTTTTTTTTCCTTCATGGGGGTTCCGGGAGTCAAACTCAGGACCTCGTACTTGCCGGGCAGGCGCTTATGCTGCTGAGCTATCTCACCGGCCCTCAATTATCTTTAAAAACATAAAGAAAACAGCTGGCTAAAGTGGTGCATACCTATAATCCTGGCACTCTGGGAGGCTGAGGCAGGAGGATACCAAGTTTGAACCCAGCTGGGCAATTTAGGGACCCTGTCTCACAATAAAAAATTAAAAAAGGAGTTGAGGACATAGTATCCTCTCTCCCCTTCCCAAAATAAAACCCTTTATTAAACAGCATCCTGGGGCTGGTGAGATGACTCAGCGGTGTAAGCGCCTGCCTGGCAAGCACGAGGGCCCGAGTTTGACTCCCGGAACCCACATACGAAAAAGGGGCCGGTGATATCGCTCAGCGGCACGGGCGCCTGCTGGCGTGCGAGGTCCTGAGTTCGACCCCCGGTACCCACAAAAAATAAATAAATAAAAATAAAAAAAAATAAATAAATAAACATTTATTTATTAAAATAAATAAATAAACATTATTAGTGACTCACTATCAGCCACAAGTGTCCGGATTTGTCTCCGTGAATCCTTGCAACCTTTGTTTACAAGGTTTGATGGTGTCATTATTACCCTGGTTTACAGAAGAGAGAAACTGAGGCTCAGAGAGAAAGCGCACCAAGTATAGACAGGGAATTCAAGGCACGGTGCTCTGAGGCTGCAGCTGGTTACTAAAACCACTGGAAGCTAAGGACATTCACTCTCTGACCTAAGGATTGCAGGCTCTTTTCCAGTGTTTTGCTTGTGTTTAGATTTCGTTTTCAGTGTATTTGGTTACGCAGAAGGCAAAAAATCCTATGCAACCAAAGCTCTCTATCCTTCCTTGGAAGCCTTCCCCCTACCAAGAACATAAACATAAGACTCATATTTTCTTTTAATATGTTCATGGTTTTCTTTTCTAGCGTCGACATCTTTAGCCTGGCTGGAGTTGATTTGGATGAAGGTGTGGAGTGGGATCAAACACGAGTTTTGCCCTGGACCCCATAATGGGCAACGCCTCCTCTTCTCCGAACACTGGGCTGATTGTTACACAGAGTTGTCACATGCCCTCTTCCCAGATCTTCAGGCTGCAGAATGAGTCCTCGGCGTTGGAATCCTGCCCCTGCCACGCTGCGGTGACCCCCGTCGCAGCGAGGCTCCCCCAGCTGGGCGGGCGTCTGCCCTGCGGCGAGGGGAAGGAATTCGGCGTGAGCTCTGCTCACTCAGCAGCCAGCCTCAAGGAGCGCGGGCTGTGGAAAATCACATGTGTTTTTCGAGTTGTTGGAAACCAAGGAAATCGCTCTGCCAGTAGGGAGGTTGGCTAGACACTGTCTGGAGACCCCAGGTCCCCATGGCTTGAGGAACTGTGCCTCCACGTGGACTCAAGCAGGTGACACTGGGGCACCTGGGCCATAGAGAAGGGGATGTTGATAGTGGTCTCCCCCAGAGAGGAACAAGGTCTGGTCCCTTCTCCTTTGGTTCCGGGTCAGACACACTCAGGAGGAACAGTGCCTAGGATCCCAGGGCCCTGCTGGCCAAAGCTAGGCTTCCAGCTCCAAGGTACCCCCAAAATGCATGCCTTGGTGCTGGACAGCGGAGTGGGGAGCGAGCTCATACAAGACAGGCGGCTGGGCCATTGGCACACAAGGCGTCGCTCTGCAGAGCCCTGACCTTCTGGGTCTCAGCCGCTGCCACAGGGGCCAGTGAGAGCTCTGGATCTGGGGTGGGTTGGAAGGGACCGCTCCTGGCCCTAAGCCCTGGCAGCTGCTGTCCCTATATTCTGCAGCCCCCTGACTAGCACTCTGGCCCGCTGGGGCCTGCTGGCACAAGAGTGTCAGTGTCTGGCCAGGCTGGGCCTCAGTGGGAGGGAGGCTGGCCAAGCTTCGTGATGTGCTGTGGCAGCCCTGTTGCTTAATGGCCAGCTCAGGGGAGCCCGTGTGGAAGTAGGACCAGTTCAGACCCAAGGCCTTAGCTTGGACCTTCTGTCACTTACATGCTGTGACCCCAACAAATCATTTCTCCCTGAGCCTCAGTTTCCGCTCTCAGAAAACTGGGGAAACACACACTTAGCAAGCACCAATTCAGGGCGCTCTGAACCACTCAGGTGCCCCAAGGTTTCAGGGATGGAACCGCCTGGCTGGGCCCTCCCTTCTGCTTCCTTCTGCAAGGACTCCAGGGCCCTTGCCTGTGCTCTGCTGTCTGGGGTTCCAGGTGCTTCCTGTGCCCCCCACTCCACTCCTGCCCCAGCCTTTCAAGGGAAGTTTGCTCCTCTGGGATGGCTGGACCTCCGGGCCATGCCCCAGCAACACCTTGTTGAAATCTCTGTAGATGCTGCTGAGCAGACCAAAGTCACAGACAGCCCCTTCCAGGTGAGTGCAAGTGGCTGTGGAATGCCGAGGTGACGAGGCTTTGCCATGGGGCATCAGGCTGGGTCTGGTGGTTGAGGGGTGATCCTCTGCACTGCCCACCCCACAGACCTGTGCACATGGCCACCAGGATGCAGGGCGACGTTTCATCTGGCTGCAGTGGCACTGACCAGGAGTCTGTCATCACAGGCTCGGGAGGCTGAGCTACGCACCTGGGCCTGGAGCGGGTCAGATGGATTCCTGAGACCTTTAGGCCTCCCTGAGGGAGCTGCAGCCCAACGTGGGCTCGGAAGAGCATCTTCCAAGAGAGGCCACCCAGCACTTGGGGTCTTCCTTGAGACCACATTCCCTGGCCATGGAGAGTGAGTTGGGACAGGAGGAAGCTGTGGGCTCACCATGTGGATTTGGCAGAACTCTGAGGTCCAGAGGAGAGGAGACGGGCAAGGTTACCAGCGAGCAGGAGCAGGACTGTCTCTCACACTTTGAGGCTGGCCATGCCTCGAGGTCTGACCTGTGACCTCCACAAAGACATGCCAACTGGAACCCTGCCTGTAGGTCGGGTAGCTCCAAATGAGCAGACCCCTCCTCCTGGTGGCCACTGAGCCACTCCAGCTTTTACCACCCAAAGGAGCAGAACCTCATTCGAGGCCGCGGCCTGCTGGCTGCAGAACCACAGCAGGAAGCAGGGCCACCTCCCTCTGGCCCTTTCCGCCCCGGGGTCCAGCATCTGACGGCGGCGACTGGCCGAGCTGTCTGGAGTGAAGCTTTGCTTTCTCATCCCGTTCACAGCATCTCCCTCCTGAGGCCTGGTCCCAGGATTGGTCTCTTGAGGGAGGAGGATGGGGGGTCCTTTCTTCCAGGGAGGGATGCATTATGGCGAGGGACAAAGAGGCCTTGGTGCCCCGTGTGACAGTGGTGCCTCCTCCCCTTCGGCCTGCTGGGGCTCTGCCCGGGCTTCCCCATGGCAGTGTCCTTCCTCCACCCTCAGGCGTGCTCTGGCCCACTCCCCTTCTTTCCCTGTCAGCTTTAGTCCTCCACCCTCTGATGACTCTGCCCCCCAAGAATTCTCCCTGCACCCCGCAGCAGCAAGGGAGAGGGTCCTTCCCTTGGGCCAGCCCAGACCCTTAGGCAGACCCTGCCACATATACCAGGGAGGCTGGAGGAGGAAGGAGGGGTAGGGGCCACCAGGGTGTTTAGCAGATCCCCAGGGTACCTGAGACAACACCTGGATGTGGACACAGATGTCCCGCCAAGTGGCAGGAGCCGGGACCCTGAATCCCAAGTGCTCCAGGCGACAGAGACCACAAGCCTCCCATTCCTGACCGGCCTTGGCTGTGCCCCTGAGGCTGTGCCCCTCGGCAGAGGGGGGGGCCTGTGGTCACTCCAAGTCCAGTGGAGTCGTGGGCCTGGTACAAAGGGCTCCTGGGTGCAGCTCCAGGCTGAGCAGGGTCCCAGCCCCTTGGAGGTGGAGGCCACTGCTCAGCCTCCTAGGCCCAGGTCCCCACCAGGGGCTCTGCTCAAGTTCCTGTGGGTGACTCACTGCAGCCCGGGACCGCAAGTCCTTTTTTTGTTCTCTAAAAGGCTTCTGTTTTCCCTGGCAGAAGATTCAGGACCCAAATCCAAGCCGTGTGTGAGCCATTCCCAGGGAAGTGACATCCCACAGCCCCCCACCCGGCATCGCCTCCAGCATGACACACTCAACCTGGGACAGCGGAGCGAATTCCCAGAACCAGCTCTGAGCTCAGTGCTTCAGCATTTGCAGGGGTCGGTGCTGCGTGATAGCTTCCTTCACCCTCGCTGCTTTTGCCAGGACCAGGCTGGGCCAGTGGGCAGGCAGGCAGAGCTCTGGCTGTGGGGGTTGCTCTGAACCAGGGGCAGCAGGAGACCGTCCCCTCCACTCCTGGTCTCCAAGGGAAATGATAAGAGCCCAGGGCCCCTGGGGTGTGAGAGGGAACATGTGGCCTGATTCCACCTGATCAGCACACAGTATTCACACTGAGGTCATTCGCTGAGATCAGAGGGCCAGAGCCAGGACTCACCCCAGGGGCCAGGTCAGGGCACGGTGCTGGGCAGGCCTCGGAGGGTCCTTCCACTTGTGGTGCAGTGGTGGTCAAGCTCAGCAGCCTCCTCTTTCAGGAGGGCCCAGGTCCAGTTGGGCCAGGTGCTTCCTGACCACCTTCTTTTTCAACACTACCTGGGTGACCACCTGAGAGAGCTGGGGTTTCCGGCCAGCTCCATCACAGATGACCTTGGGGTAGGGCTGCTGATCTTGACCTGTAGCTGCAAGTGCTCTTTCTCCTGCTTCCTCCTTCCTTCATGGAAGGTCTGGCCTTAGCTGGAAGCTCTGGCCTTAGCTGTGAGGGCTGCCTGGCGCCAGCAGACATTTGCTCTTCTGGAAATCTAGGGTACGCATCAGGCGTGGTGTGAATCTTCCCTCCCGTTTCCAGACAGACACCATGGTGGATCCTTCTGTGTGACTCCTGGGTCCGTGTGGACGGCTGGAGCTACTCTTGAAAACAGATTTTTAAAAATGAGTCCTAGGTCTGGGATGTAGCTCAATGGTAGAGGACTTGCCTGGATGGGCAAGGCCCTAAGTTCGATGCCCAGCTCTGCAAGAAAAAAAGAAGTGGGGGTGGGGGGGTACTCTGGTAAGAAGAAGGAGGGAAGCAGGTATTTGTGTGGGGACATGGAAGTGATGGCAGGCACACGTGCGGGGCGCGTCCCCGGTGGCAGCTCAGCAGCCTCGCACTACATGGACTTCCCTCCGCGCTGTCCTTCCTGGGAACAGGGCATGGCCCCCAGGACCTGGACTGAAGGGAGCAGCAGGTGGCAGTCCGCAGAGCCCACCGGCCAGGGCTGCAGAGAATGGGGAGGACGGGACGGCCAGCACCCTCGCGGAGCTGAGTCCCCAGATCCCACCCCAGGTGCACCCCCAGGCGCTCTGCGCCCCCGGTCGCTCCCGCCCCGGACCCTCGCTCCCGGGCGCACAGGCGCTCGCAGTTCGCTCTCTGGGACGCGCCAGGAGGCCGCGCCAGGACCGCCCCGTCCCCCCGCAGCCCTCCGTGCGCGCCCGGCTCCTCCTTCTCCTCCTCCTCCCCGGGGTGGGGAGGCCGCTCCGGAAGCCCCGGCGCCCCCGCCCCGGCCGCTGGCCCTGGAGAGGGCGGACCGCGCCACGCGGGGCAGGAGCGCACGGCCGCCAACTCGGGGCCCCAGCCTCGCCGCGGACCCCGTGCCTCTCCCGGGTCCCGAACCCCTCCCGGGACCTCGAGCCTCTCTCCCGACCCCCGCGGCCATGGCGGGCGTGCGCGCGGCGCCCCTGCTCGGCGGCCTCCTGGTGCTCCTGGCGCTCTGCCCCGGGGGGCGCCCGCAGACCGTGCTCACCGACGACGAGATCGAGGAGTTCCTCGAGGGCTTCCTGTCGGAGCTGCAGCCCGAGCGCCGCGAGGACGACGTGGAGGCCCCAGCGCCCCCCCAGCGCGCGCGCCCTGCCCAGGAGGGCGGCCAGGCGGGAGCGGCCGAGGGAGGTGAGATGGGGGTGGGAGACCAGGGTTGGGGGGGTGAGACACCCCCCGGGGGGGCCTCGAAGTGAGACTTGGGTGGGGCCAGGAAAGTGAGACCCCGGGGCTGGGGTGGGGGGGTGCAAGTGAGAACCCGGGGCAGGGCTGACACCTCCGGAAGCGATCAGGGTCCCCCTCACCTGTCCCCCGTCCCCCTCCCCCTCCCGGGGTGCCCTCTGGGAGGAGCCGCGGGACCCTGGCCGGAGGGCACATTCAGCACCAAGCCACAGGCCTGCTGTATGTGGTTGTCTGGCTGCTCATCCCCAGGCCCTCGGGGGTCTGGGCTTGGGCCACGGGAACGGTGGTGTCACAGGCCCCGCTACCCCTGCAGCACACAGGCCCTGGCGGGGGCCGCAGGAGACCTCTGCCCCAGCTTCCAGGAGAGTCGGATGAGGTGATGCATGGCCAAGGCATGTAACCCAGGCTCTTACGTAATGTGTCAATAAATCTTCGCTGTTTATCGTGGCCCTCTGGAGGGTGGCAGAGGATCTTGTGATCTCTCTCCCAAGAGAGGCTGAGGCCCCTTGCACCATTCCTTAAATCGCAGCTCCCCCTCCCGCCACTGGCACCTCAGCTGTAGCTCCTTCCCGCTGTCCCCACACCTCAACCCCTGCAGCCTCCCTGCGGTGGCCGGGCGCTGCTGTCTGGGGCTCCTAGATGCTGCGGGGCAGCCCTCCTTCTCCTGTTGTGTTTTGCAACTTCTGTATTTGGCTAAACCACCCTTGCGTCTCCCATCCGCCCTTAAATTCCCAGTAGCATCTGCAGCTCCTGCTTAGGGTGCAGGGAGGGTCCCCACGGGGCAGCCCAGTGGGGCCCAGCCCCCAGGCTCCCTGAGATGCATCGGCAGCCACGCACTCCCTGCCTGACCCTCTGCCCTCCGTGTGGCCCACAGGTCTCCCAGAACCCACTGCTGGTCCTGGCTTCCAGCCCTCCCGAGATCCTTTGTTTCTTGCTCCTCGTTGGGCTTCCGTAGTCTTCAGTGTCCCTTTCCTTAAAGCTTTTCTTGTTCCTGCAGGGAGGCTCAGAGAGGGCCTAGGTGGGCCCGTGTCCTTTGCCTCGAATGACAGTTTCGTGCAGGGATGACCATTGCTCTACCAGGCCTGGTTAGCTCAGTCTCTCTGTGCACCCTCCATGCCCAGCACAGAACAGTGTGCCCTGTGACTGAAAAGTGACACTGGGTGAAGGAGGGGCCCCTGAGGGGCCCCTGTTGAGGTTTCAGCCCTGAAAATGAGTGTCGAGTGCTCAGTCTTATCAGGTCAGTGGCCCTGGACTCGCACATAGAAAACCTGGGTTCAAACCCCAGCTCTGCCCCTCGGGCAAGCACCTGGGCTCTGTTAATTTGATCTAAATGTTTATCTTGGGCAGCACCTCCGGAAAAGGCCAAAGACAAAGGGAAGAAAGGGAAGAAGGACAAGGGCCCCAAGGCAACCAAGCAGTCCCCTTCAGAGGAGACCCCCAGGCCACCTAAGAATGGGAAAGAGAAGCCACCCAAGGCCACCAAGAAGTCCAAGGAGAAGCCACCCAAGGCCACTAAGAAGCCTAAGGAGAAGCCACCCAAAGCCACCAAGAAGCCCAAAGAGAAGCCACCCAAGGCCACCAAGAAGCCCAAAGAGAAGCCACCCAAGGCCACCAAGAGGCCCCCAGCAGGGAAGAAGCTCTCCACTCCAGCTCCCTTAGAAACAGAGGAGTGGCCACTGCCCCCGCCCCCCAACACTGGCCCCGAGGAGCCAGTCCAGGAGGGAGGTTTGTGCCAGGCTTCTGGGGACTCCGGGGCTCTGGCTTCCCCTGGAGGCAGGGAGGGGTGAGGGAGGCTTCCGGGACCCTTCTTCCCACATTCAAGGTGCACTCTGGGGCCTCACTGCATGAACTTGGCGATTTGATTCTCAGGGCAGGGACAGGCCTTGGCAGCTTGTGGGGAGCCTTTGCCCCTGGTCTCTGAGCCTGCACAATGCCCTCCTGCTTCCCCTCTGGCAGCCAGCTCTCTGCCCCCCAGGGGTACAGCAGGGTGCCCAGGCCGCCTTGTGGTGAGCTGTGGCCCTAGGCTGTCAAGGTGCGCAGGACAGGCCCCTGTCCAGCTGCTTCTGGGGTTCTGTGTTGCAGGGGGCGCTTTCCCAAATGCCTGGCAGGGTCCGGGAGAGGAGGCCCATGTGGCAGCCCGGAAGCACCAGCCTGGTGAGTGGCCGTCATCTTCCTGGCCTCTGGTGACCAGCTACCCTGGTTTGCTGGACTGAGGGGTTTCCCGGAGGGGGCCCAAGTGGGGTTCTCAGGTGGCCCATTGGCATCTTCCCCTCAGAGCCAGAGGAGGAGACCGAGATGCCCACGTTGGACTACAACGACCAGATAGAGAGGGAGGACTACGAGGACTGTGAGTAGGTTCGCCCCGTGTGGAGGAGAGCCTGGCCCGGGCACTGCCCATCCTGCCCAAGGGCCCGCACAGCCTGGCCACTCAGAGCCCACCTCCCCTCAGTCGAGTACATCCGGCGCCAGAAGCAGCCCAAGCCACCGCCCAGCAGGAGGAGGTTCTGGCCTGAGCGCCCTGAGGAGAAGGCTGAGAAGCGGGAGGAGAGGCCAGAAGAGAGGCCGGAGAAGAGGCCAGAGGAGAGGAAGGAAGAGATCGGTAGGGCGGGGCAGAGAAAAGGGGTGCTGGGGATGGACTCTGGCCCACACCCACTTTCTCATCTCCACAGGGCAACCTCTGAAGCCACAGCTGCCCGACTATGGGGGAGGCTTCGTGATCCCCAACTACGATGACAGTGAGTATCCAGCACCCCAGGGTCTGAGGGTTACAGTGGACCTCTGGGGCAGGGTTGTGGTTAGGGAACGGGGCCGTCCCTGCCTATGTTCCTGGCCCCTGACTTTGCCAGACATGTGCTTCGGCCTCAGCCTCGGCCCTGTCACTGCACAAGGGCCCAGTCCTGCTCTGTGGGCTCCCATGAACCCTGCAGCCAGGGTGGGCCAGGGACGGGGCCTCAGCTGGGCTGTTCCTCGCAGTGGACTACTACTTCCCGCTGCCTCCACCGCCGAAGCCTGATGCCGGGCAGGAGACGGACGAAGAGAAGGATGAGCTGAGTGAGTAGGACCAGGCACTGCCGCCACCAGGCCATCACCTAAGGCCAGCTCTGCCTGCTGGACTAAGCCCTACCTGTGACCACTTCAGCCCTGCCCCCCAGTGACCCCAGCTCCACCCCACTGCACCCCAAGCTCTAGGCCAGGCTGACAGGCCTCTCCTACCTCACCCCCTCCAGAGAAACCCAAGAAGGAGGGCAGCAGGCCCAAGGAGGAGACAGAGGACAAATGGGCTGTGGAGAAGGGCAAGGACCACAAAGGTGGGTGCTGCCCCTGGGAACATCTGCATTCCTGCTGCTTGGCCTGTGGCCCACCTGCCCCCTTCTTGGTCCGCAGGACCCCAGAAGGGCGAGGAGCTGGAGGAGGAGTGGGCTCCGGTGGAGAAGATCAGTGAGTGGGCCGGGGCGGGCGTGGGGCCCAGTAGGGCAGCCAGTGGAGTGTCGGACGGTGGCTGCTGCCTGAGACCCGCCTGCTTCGGGGGCAGGGGAAGCAGGCTGGGGGCGGAGCAGCACCTGCCCTGGGTCTGCGGGTCTCAGCCATTGGCTGACAGCTGACTTCCGAAGGGCGCCCTAATGGAGGCAGTAGGCTTCGGGGCCCTTGGCTTGGGGTTGGTTGATGCAGGGGGTGCCGAGCCTGCCAACCACTGGCCGGGTGTGTGTCCTCAGAGTGCCCGCCCATCGGGATGGAGTCGCATCACATCGAAGACAACCAGATCCGAGCCTCCTCCATGCTGCGCCATGGGCTGGGGGCCCAGCGTGGCCGGCTCAACATGCAGGTGGGTGAGCAGTTGGTGTGTCCCCCGTGAGCGAGGGCCCCCTGTGCTGTGCTCAGCCTCCCTGCCACCCTGATAGGCTGGCGCCAACGAAGATGACTACTACGATGGTGCGTGGTGTGCCGAGGACGACCCGCATACCCAGTGGATCGAGGTGGATACCAGAAGGACCACTCAGTTCACGGGCGTCATCACCCAGGGCCGGGACTCCACCTTCCAGTAGGTGGCTGGGCTCTTGGGCAGCTGATGGCAGCTCCAAGTCCTACTTGGAACTCCCAGGAAGGCCAGAAGGACCCATGAGGGCCAACCCTACTCCCACCCCTGTCCTTGAGCCCGTTAGTCAGCCACACATTCAGATGGGCACACAAGGTAGAGACAGACCCCTGCCCACAGCCACAGGCAGCACAGAGCCACACCCCACAGAGGGCAGGGGGCATCAGGCTGCTGGGGGCCTGGGTGGGAGAGCAGCCCTGCCCTGACCATATTTGCTCCACAGTGATGACTTCGTGACCACCTTCTTCGTGGGCTTCAGCAATGACAGCCAGACGTGGATGATGTACACCAATGGCTACGAGGAAATGGTGGGTGCCTGGCCTCACTCTGTGCCAGTTACCTGGTCCTGGTTGGGCTCCCAGCGTGTGAGGTGCAGCACTGAGGCCTGTCCCCGTCCCGCAGACCTTCCATGGGAACGTGGACAAGGACACGCCAGTGCTGAGCGAGTTCCCAGAGCCCGTGGTGGCCCGCTTCATCCGCATCTACCCCCTCACCTGGAATGGCAGCCTGTGCATGCGCCTGGAGGTGCTGGGCTGCCCTGTGAGCTGTGAGTGCCAAGGGCTGGGGGGCGGCTGGGGAGATGGGGGGGCCGCAGGTGGCTGGCTCAGGGCCCTGCCTGCCCTCCTCTCTGCAGCCATCTACAGCTATTACACACAGAACGAGGTGGTGGCCACCGATGACCTGGACTTCCGGCACCACAGCTACAAGGATATGCGCCAGGTTAGGGGCTGTGTCCTGGCTGGGATGAGCCCAATACAGGGTGACCGGGGAACTTCTGCCTGCTTCATCCCTGTTGTCCTGGGGCACAGCCCCCACTCGGGAAGGAGATTAGGACCTGGGGGCCACCTAGGAGGTTGTGGGGTCAGCTGCTTTCCCCACTGAGCAGACCAGGGCTGTGGGAGAGGCATTGTCAGTAACGCAGTCCCCCGTCCCTGTCAGCTGATGAAGTTGGTGAATGAGGAGTGTCCCACCATCACCCGCACGTACAGCCTGGGCAAGAGCTCTCGCGGGCTCAAGATCTACGCCATGGAGATCTCAGACAACCCCGGGGAGCACGAGCTGGGTGAGGCCCGAGCAGTGTGGGGCAGGGCTCTGCTTCCCCTCTGCTGTGGTTAGGGGCATTGCAGCTCGGCCACAGTTGACAGCAGAGCTCACTGCCTCCCCCTCTGGGGGCCCAGGCCTGACTTGCTGGACACTGTAAGCCTGAGCCATCCCCATCCCTTGGGTATGAGGTAGATCCCCATCTTTCCTCTGATGCCTGAGCCTCACAAGGCTAAGCGCTTATTGTGGCTTCTGCCCTTGTAGGGGAGCCCGAGTTCCGCTACACAGCGGGGATCCATGGCAACGAGGTGCTGGGCCGCGAGCTCCTGCTACTGCTCATGCAGTACATGTGCCGCGAGTACAGAGACGGGAACCCGCGCGTACGCAGCCTGGTGCAGGACACGCGCATCCACCTGGTGCCCTCGCTGAACCCCGATGGCTATGAGGTGGCAGCACAGATGGTGGGTGTGCAGGGGCCCGGATGGTGGCAGGGGGAGGTTGGAGGGGTAGCTGGTGGCCGAGGCCAATGCTGCAACTGCCCACAGGGCTCTGAGTTTGGGAACTGGGCACTGGGGCTATGGACCGAGGAAGGCTTTGACATCTTTGAGGACTTTCCGGATCTCAACTCTGTGCTCTGGGGAGCTGAGGAGAGGAAACGGGTCCCCTACCAGGTCCCCAACAATAACCTGCCCATCCCAGAACGCTACTTGTCCCCAGATGCCACGGTGAGGAGGAAGCCCTGGGGTCCCTGGCTGAGCCACAGGAATCGAGAGGGGCTGGGGGAGTTGGAGGGATATGGACGGGCCATGGGGAGTGGGGCACGGTGTGGGGCTGCACAAATGGGGGCACGGGGCTGATAGCAGCCCTGATCTCCTGGTGGCAACCCCCAGGTGTCCACAGAGGTCCGGGCCATCATCGCCTGGATGGAGAAGAACCCCTTTGTGCTGGGAGCAAACCTGAATGGGGGTGAGCGGCTCGTGTCCTACCCCTATGACATGGCCCACACACCCAGCCAGGAGCAGCTGCTGGCGGCGGCCATGGCGGCTGCCCGCGGGGAGGATGAAGACGAGGTGTCCGAGGCCCAGGAGACTCCGGACCACGCCATCTTCCGGTGGCTGGCCATCTCATTCGCCTCTGCCCACCTCACCATGACCGAGCCCTACCGGGGTGGATGTCAGGCTCAGGACTACACCAACGGCATGGGCATCGTCAATGGAGCCAAGTGGAACCCCCGGTCAGGCAGTGAGTCAGGCTGTGGGGGGAGGGGGGTGCACGGCCTGGGGAGGGGGTGACTGTGGGTCTGTCTGCCCAGCCATCAACGACTTCAGCTACCTGCATACCAACTGCCTGGAGCTCTCCATCTACCTGGGCTGTGACAAGTTCCCGCACGAGAGCGAACTGCCCCGTGAATGGGAGAACAACAAGGAGGCACTGCTCACCTTCATGGAGCAGGTGGGTGCCGGGCTGCACATGGGGGAGGGCAAAGTGGGGACAGAGCTGGGACAAGGGGTCTCCGTGTGGCCCCAAGCTTTGTGTCCCTCCTGCAGGTGCACCGTGGCATCAAGGGTGTGGTGACAGACGAGCAAGGCATCCCCATTGCTAACGCTACCATCTCCGTGAGTGGCATCAACCACGGTGTGAAGACAGGTACCCGGCCGCCCCGGTGACATGTCCTACCCCAGCATAGGCCAACTCTGTATGTGGCTATGGCAAGGTGCCCCAGTAGGCCCCTGGCCCCCTGCACAGCCAGAGAGGGGGACAGGGCCCAACGGACTCAGAGAAGAAAGCTGGATTTGGGGGAGACCCCTGGGGTAGGGTCAGGGCTCAGAGAGGGCAGGTGGAACTGGAGGGCTGTGGCCCTGTGACAGCCACTGGTCTCCCCATCTCCCCGGCAGCAAGTGGTGGCGATTACTGGCGCATCCTGAACCCAGGTGAGTACCGCGTAACAGCCCACGCAGAAGGCTACACGCCCAGCGCCAAGACCTGCAACGTGGACTACGACATCGGGGCCACCCAGTGCAACTTCATCCTGGCCCGCTCCAACTGGAAGCGCATCCGGGAGATCATGGCCATGAATGGGAATCGGCCCATCCTCCGTGTGGACCCCTCGCGCCCCATGACGCCCCAGCAGCGGCGCCTGCAGCTGCGGCGCCTTCAGCAGCGGCTGCGGCTGCGGGAACAGATGCGGCTGCGGCGCCTTAACACCACCTCGGCCCCCACCCCCACTCTCATCCCCACCCCTGCCCCCACCTCTATCCCCGTCCTCACCCTGGGCCCCACACAAAGACCCCAGGACCACCTACCCCGTACCACAGAGGGCTGGGAGGAGTCAGAGACTGAGACCTACACAGAGGTGGTGACAGAGTTTGCGACTGACTATGGGACTGAGCTGGAGCCCATGGAGGAAGTGGAGGAGGAGGAGGAGGAGGAGGAGATCACCGGCCTCGAGTTCCCCTTCACAACAGTGGAGACCTACACAGTGAACTTTGGGGACTTCTGAGACCAGGGCTGGCGCGTCCCAGGCAGCTCAAGCTACAGCAGCAGCCCCAAGTCTGCACCCCTAGACCCACAGCCATCATGCCAGAGGCCCCGGGGCCTCCCACAGGGCACAGAGGCAGCAGGGACCTACGGGCCGGAGTCTGCGTGGAGGCCCCGGCTCTGCCTCTGCCTCGGGGAAGGGCAGGCAAAGGAGACCAAGGTCACATCAATAAAACCAGCTCACACCACTGACCAGCTCTTCTGACCAGCTCGGGGCGAGCGGCCTCACGGCCCTGGGCTCTCCCTACTGTGGTCACCTTCCAAGCAGGCAGGAGCTCAGACACTTAGGCTTTATTTACAAGGCTTGCACTTTGGGGCAAGTGTCAGGGGCCCAGCCCCAGGCCTTCCAGCTCATCCTCCGCCCCGAAGCCCGCGAAGCTGATGGGCTGGCAGGCCAGGCTGTGCAGGTTCACCAGGCAGGCGGTCTGCGTGGCACTGAAGTCAGGAACGGCCACCAGCAGCACCATCTGTTCCTCGGGGCCTGGGAAGCAGCCACAGGAGATGGACTTTAGGTTCTGGGTGGCCTCACAGCCACGCCCCCTGAATTAAGCAGGAGACAGTGGGCTGGACAGCAGAGGCACGTAGCCCAGAGCCATCTTGACCCCCACAATAACACAAAGGCCACCAGGCAGACCCCAGGCCATGTATCCCACGGGGGCCTTGTCCCCAGGTGAGAGAAGATTGCCCCCAAACCCTCAGGCCTGGGCCCCTCAAATCAAACTTACCCCGGATGATCTTGGAGCCAAAGCTAGGGGTGTTGCCACAAAAGTAGACATGCGGGCACTCGAGACAGATGAACGGGTCGGTCTTGTAGAAGGGGTAGCAGCCTGGAGAAGGGGCTGCGCTGAGCAAGTCTTGCCACAGGGCTCCTGCATGGATGCAGAGCAGCTCCCTCCCCTCTCCTACCACTGCCAGCAGCAGCCCCCAGCTGTGTCAGGCTGCCCCATGACCCAAGAGGCAGGCTGGTGACACTGTGGGTGTACATTCCCAGCCCCACTTCTGGCTCCGTGGCCGGCAGCCCAAGCAGGCCTTCGCCACAGCTGGAGTCAAGACTCCAGGGCGGCTTCCATCACAGCTGCTCCACAGACCCTGTTCCCGGCCCTTGTCCACCAGTGCGACCCAGCCATTACCTAGGGTGTCGGGGGCCGTGGGGCTGATGTGACGGACCCGCAGGGTCCACTCTAGGATCTCTAGATGGTCTTCCATGCTGCTGTATCGGAAGATGTCACTCACATTCTGTCCCGATGTCCCCAGGAACCTGCAAGGCAAGGCTCTGCTGACCCCTGGCCTGAAGGCTGCCACAGCTAGTCACCCACAGCGGCCAGCCCGGGCCCCCTGGGACCCCGTGGGGTCCTCCCCAACCCCCACCCCACGCTGGCTACCTGACCCCGTCGATGGTGGCTTGGTAGGGGTTGGTGACCAGCTGCAGGGTGGAGTAGGCGGTGGCCAGGGGAAGCATGCACGGGTGCAGGGGCTGCTGAGGGAGCGTGTAGTTGGTCGGGTCGAACTCGCCTGGCATCACATCCACGGGCACTGAGGCCTGGAGGGCACAGAGCAGGAAGCACTTGCAGGGCAGCTCTGCAGCCTGGGTGTCTCCCCCGCCCCGCCAGCCCCCATGCCACTCACACTCAGCTGCAGGAGGATCTCGTCCAGCATCTTGACCGCCTCCACGCTGGCTGCCTGGGTCTTCTTGGTGAGGTACTTAGCCTGCAAGTTGAAGCCCAGAGGCCGTCAGGTCTCCAGAGCCCACCTGGGTCCCCAGCTCTGAGGAGGTCAGAGCAAAGCCTGCCTGTGGGGAGATGTGCAGCTGTCCCACAGCCCCGGCACAGGGGTGCGGGCAGCGTGGCAGGCGCTACCTTGTTGATGGAGTCCCTGCTCTGGGTGCTGGGGCTGAGGAGGTTGCCAGCCAGGATGACGCGGGAGACGTGGGCGGCGCTGCACTGCTCCCCCTCGTCCCCGAGCTGCCCCGTCACCATGTCCACCAGCAGCTGGGTGCCCAGCAGGCTCTCGCCACCGCCTCCGCCCAGGCCCAGCCCAGACACCAGCAGCACAAACCTGCAAAGTAGTGGCGGCTCCCGTGAGGCACCAAGAGGGAGGCCCCCACCCCGACCCCCACCGTGACCCCAGGTCCTGCGCGGGCTCCTCACCTGTCTGTGTCAAGGAGGGGCATGGGCTTCTGCGGGGCAAGGTCGGCGAAGCAGTGGTCCTCCACCAGGAACTTCCCGTCGTCTCTCACGGAGCCAAACGCCGCCAGCACCGTTCCTGGGGGGGCGGGGTCAGACCCTGGGGGGGCGGCCAGGTGTTCCCACCTCCTCCCAGTCCCCTCGGCCACACCAGTGAGGTCTCGCTTAGGACTCAGACTGAAGCCCACTCCTTGGGGTCACTGCCTCTGGGTGAGCCGGGGGAACACAGCTTATCCGTCAGTGACATCCTACTGCCCGGCTCCACACATGCACCCCCACAAACTTTAGTGTGCCAGCCTCACACACAGCCCAGCTCCTACCATCCCCTTGGGGCTCCCCAAACCCTCTTGCTGGGCTCCCCCCACTATCCCACTCCCCTGTACCCAACGCACTCCCTCTGGGCTGCTCCCACCTGTGACCAGCTTGGAGACGTCGATGGTGCCTTTCAGCTTGATGCGCTGCAGTTCGTCTTCCAGGACCAGCTCGTCATCCGGGTGGATGTACTTGCTCCTCAGCGGCTGGGGGAGCAGGTTGTGCTGGAAGGCAGAGATGGCAGGTGGCCTCAGGCCAGGCCGCCAGGCTCCTGTGTCAGGAGATGGCCCCGCAGCTCCTGTCCCTCTGGACCTGCTCCCTGTCTCCACAGGCACAGGCCCACCCCACCCCCAGGTCTAGGGGGTGACAAACAGGCGTCCCCAAGCGACAGGTCTCACCTCCTCGCTGATCTCGCGCAGGATGGAGGGCTGGAGCGGCATGGCCTTGAACAGCGTGCCCACCACACAGCACTTCTCCCCAGGCTGCAGCTCGCACAGCTTCTTAACCCTGACGCCACTGCCTGGACACGAGGGGCACAGACTCAGAAAGCGCACGGCCCACGCTGGGGAAACCCACGGAAGCCCTGCCCAGCCCTGCACCATGGGCCGCTTACAGGGCTTCATGGGAGGGAGAATAACAAGTGAGCGGGGCCCCCACAGGCAGGGGGACAGGCACTCTGGGTGGGGCCGGGCCCTGGATGTTAAGTGCCTTCGTAGGGACGGGAATGCAGAGGTGAGGCCGTGTGAAGACGGGGCAGAGTGTGTGCTGCGGCCACAACCAGGAATGTGTGGAGCCACCCGCAGCAGAAGAGGCAGGAAGAATCCTCCCTGGAGCCCCCGGAAGCGGCCTTGCTGACACTGACTTCGGGATTCTGGCCCCGGAACTGTGAGGGAGTGTGCTGTCTGCTGTCCTGAGTCACCCAGTTTGCCGGTCTTTATCACAGCAGCCGGAGGAAAGGGACGTAAGAGCTCTACTTCACTTCCGCTAAATGACAGCAGCTATCTGTGAAAGAGGCGTACCCCAGCCCTCCCCCACCAAGCCACGCCTTCCTTAAGAGTCCGAATTCTTCCGCTCCACCCTGCTCCCACCACACACTTCATCCTCTGAAAACAGACACCCACCTGCGGCTCTCTGTCATGGTCTGGATGCAGTTTGTCCCCACCCCACCCCCGGGGTTCACGTGTGGTGACAGGAGAGATGGGGGACCTCGAGGGAGGCTTCGCACCTACTGGGGGAGCTGCTCTGGAGGGAGTGACCACAGCTCCACTGTGACAGTGAGCCCAGCCCCTGGACTGCTCTCTGGCTTCCTGTTCGGTGACATGATCTCTCCCTCTCACACACATTCCTGTCATCTGCCATGAAGTCTCCACGTGGGAAGCTGAGGCCAGCGCCACGCCCTTGAATTTCCAGAACTGAGCTACATAAGCCTCTATTCCACAAGCATCTCCATAAACACAATTTAGCCAAATCTAACAACATGCCAAGATCAGATATTACCGCCCTGCTGAGGCAAGAGAGGCTAAGGATCCGAATGCGTGCCTCTTGAGCAGCGGGGCAGAGCATGGGCACAGACAGTAAAACCAGACACAAAGGCCCACCCTTGCTCACTGGGGAGCTCTGTCAGCAGCTGTGGTCACTGAAAGAGAATCTAGCTTCCATAAAGTCTTTAAAAGGGGGGACTGGCTGGACATTGTGGCGCATGCCTGTAATCCTAGCACCCTGGAGGCTGAAGGAGGACTGCCACAGGTTCGAGGCCAGCCTGGGCTACATAGTGAGTTCAAGGCCAGCCTGACCTACAGTGAGACCCTGTCTCAAAAAACCATAAAACGAAGGGCGGGGGGGAGACTGACATTGGGCCCAAGCAGCAGTTAAATTCACAGAAGGTATCCACAAAGGCTGAAAGGAAAGTGAGGAAAAGGTTCTTGGGAGCCGGAGGAGAGAGTCCCTTACTATGCCATAGGGGAGAGATAAACAGCACTTTTGCTTGAGATAATGAAAATGGAAAATACCCTGAATGATTTGGTCGGTCTGGCTAGGAGACTACTGAGGCCCACTGTTCTCCTGCTGCCTAGACATAGCGGGCCCAATGGCTTGGGGCGGGTGGCCCGAGGACCAGCCCTTCCCCAAGTCCCAGAGGTTCCCATCTGCAACTAGGCCTGGTGCTGGGGACGAGTAAGGTGGGGTCTCACCTACAAAAGCCTCAGTTTAAAAACATAAAAAATGAATTGGAAAACTACAATGGAAAGCCACTCTTACGTATATCGTAAGAATGAAATAATTCAGCATCACCCAAAAGTTAAAGGTGTGTGTAGGGGGGTCCTGCTTCATCACCCAGAGTAATCTAGTTGCAGGAGTAATAAAAGGAAACAATGGGAGAAAGAGAGGCCATTTCATTAGGAAAGAAAGAAGGAAAGAGAGAGAGAGCGCCAATACATAAGTGTGAGTGCTACAGACAGCCACCAAACACAGGAGGTCAGGAGGAAAAGCAGACATCGATAACAGAAGGGCCCCTCAAGACTGCAACTTTGGGGACCGGTGAGATGGCTCAGCGGCGTAAGCGCCTGCCTTGCAAGCGCGAGGGCCCGAGTTCAACTCCCGGATCCCACATACGAAAAAAGGCGCCGGTGATATCGCTCAGTGGCACGGGTGCCTGTTGGCGCGCGAGGTCCTGAGGTCGACCCCCTGGTACCCACAAAAAAAAATAAAATAAAAAAAAAAAGACTGCAACTTTGGCTTCTGGTGCTAAGCCTGCCATGCTGGGGGCTCTCTAGGGACAGTGTGGGCAAACAGTTGCATGATTTGGGGCCGGTGAGATGGCTCAGCGGCTTAAGCGCCTGCCTGGCAAGCGCAAGGGCCCGAGTTCGACTCCCGGAACCCACATACGAAAAAAGGGCCGGTGATATCGCTCAGCAGCACGGGCGCCTGCTGGCGCGCGAGGTCCTGAGGTCGACCCCCTGGTACCCACAAAAAAAAAACAAAAAAACAAAAAAACAGTTGCATGATTTGTACCAAGGACAGGAAAAACATTTCCCTCCACCAATGAAATACCATCACTGTTAGAACTCAGACCAGCCTCTGAACTGAGCCTAACCGCAAAACCTCAGGTTATTTAATTTTCATTATTACCTTATGAAGAAATTAGGGGATAAAGAGGCTAATTTTTGCAAGACAACTGGGAAATGGGGTAGATTAGAGAACAGTTCTGAGTTCTGTGCTGATGGGGGAAGCACACCCCAAATCCACTCACCCCAGTGCTGCCGGGCCCGGCTCACCAGGAAGGGTCTCATCTGGATGAGGCGGGTGGCATAGATGTGGGCGTACTGCCGGTTGAAGCTGCGCTCCCCCAGGCGGAAGGGCTGTGAAGAGTTGGTGTAAGTCACCACAGGCACCCGAGCGAAGGTGGCATTGCTGGCTGATGGTGGCGACAGCAGAGTGTGGGCCCGCTGGGCGGCCTGCTCAGAAAACATGGCTGCCCTCTCAGCCCACAGTGCCCAGGCCCAGCAGGATCGCTGTAAAGACACAAACGCATTCCTGCCACCCCATCCAAAGCGCTGGCAGCGGTCTCCTGGTGGCTCAGCTAACCTGCCGCATCGCACCCAAAGGGCACCAGGAAAGAAGAGTGACAGACACAGGGGCCCCTGGAACCCCAGAACCCTAACCCAGACAGGGAGAGGCGGAAAGCTGGGAGTATCTGTCCCACTTGGAGAGCTCTCCAAATCCCAAACTCAGGTGTCCACTACCTACTTCCAACTTCCACCTACCTGGACAACCAGGGTCTCAAATTTAGCCCACCCCAAATGGGGTCCCTGACCCGCCCGGATATTACACTGTGCCTCCCACAGCCGCAGCCTCTGCACTCCCGCTGGCTCCTCTCCCACTTCGGTCCTCAGCTCCCCGGCTCTTCCCTTCACTCCTCAAAACTCGCCTCGGCCCCACCTCGTTTACAGCTGCCCCGTACCTGCGCTTCTCCGATTGATACTGTTTACCGCACCTGCCTTCTAACGAGCTCCGTATCTTCAATGTGTCTGCCTCCTTCGGCCAGATCGTAAGTTTCAGGACTGAGATTCTGCTTTATTCCTGGAGTTATCTGGCACCAGCCGCTAGAACCGCACCGTGCCTTACGAGGTCCAATGAGCCGCACCTGCAGGATGCAGGACTCGGGAGAAGCACGAAGACCACCTCGACGTGTTCCTCGTAGAATGGGAGTTACTCCTTTTTACTTTTTCTGGTCCAGTTACGAGAAAGCGCCAACTCCCGCAGCTTGCTCGCGCCCTGTCTCTACCGGGCAGCCCCGGTCGAAGACGCGGGCTCTACCTTCGCCCCCAGGGCGAATGTGAATTCACTCGGCCCACGGGGGCTCCGCAGCACGCGGCGGGCGTCGGCGCCACCCACGGCCAGACCCCACCCTCGGGCCCACGCGGCTGTGCGGAACGCGCCCCGAGACCCGAGCCCGCGGCCCGGGCCCCCTCAGCCGGACCAGCAGCCCCACGCCCCCCGCTCGCCGAGACCTCGCTCACCGCGCCGCGCGCCGCATCCCGCCAATCCCCGCGCGCTCAGCCCGCCCATCGCTGCCTCCCGCCAATCTCCGTGCCCCGCCTCACCTCGTCTCATTCCGCCAATCGTCGCCCGCTCCGCTCCGTCAGTCACTGCGCGCCGCATCCCGATCTCCGCGCCCCCAGCCGCCCCTGAACACAGAGCTACGCCCCCCGGTTCCCCGGGCAACGCGGGGCGGGGTTGGCGCGACGGTACCCGTGCGCACGCGTAGGCGCCGCCAGTGGGCGCGCCGCTGGTGACTCGGGGGTTGCGGGGGACGCGAAGGGCTTTTCTGGCTGCTTAGACGTTCATCCGTGACCAGGAGGTCGCCGGCCGTGCCGATCTCTGTTCCCCCGAGCTCGAGTGAAGGGGAGGCACCGGGCTGCAAACCCCAACGGGGGCGTTGCTCTACCGAGGACGGCCGAGCGGAGCGCTCTTGTCCCGCCGGCCCGCGAGCGCGCTGCACGCCACGCCCCCATCTCCGGTGCCCGGGTGTGAGTACTCACTGATTCGTAGCATTTCTAACCCAGCGGAAAGGCCTTTCTCAGACGCCTCCCTCCCACTCCCACTGGTTCGGTGGTTCTTTTTCTGACTTCCTTTAGTGCATCCGTTTCCTAAATCCTGGTCTCATCTCCACAAGGAGTGCATATGGCTATAAAAGCTCTTGCAGGGCCGGTGAGATAGCTCAGCGGCTTAAGCGCCTGCCTGGCAAGCGCGAGGTCCTGAGTTCGACTCCCGGTACCCACAAAAAAAAAAAAAAAAAAAGGCTCTTGCAATGGACTTGCCGCCATTCTGAATTCTTGACACATTTCTTCATCCACTTCTCAACCCTTGAAGCATGAGCTGTTATTCTTCCATTTTACAGATGAAGAAACAGGCAAAGTGGGGTCACCCAGCCAGTGAGCAAAAGCTGGGATTCACACAAAGGCAGCGTTGCCCTGCCGGTAACTTTGTACGTGTGCTGTGCGAACGGATGCTTTACTTCTTCCCTTGCACCGTGGATAGAGTACCTTTTCTTTCTTTTTCTGCCTCATTACTCCGGCTGGAACTTCCAAGGCTATGTTGAAGGGGTGTGGTGAAAGTGGCATCTTTGTCTTATTCCCGATCTTAAAGGAAAGCTTTCAGTTTTTCACCATTGTCTATGATGTTTGCCGTGGGTTCTTCATATATAGACTTTATTGTAGTGCCTTCTAGTCCTAGGTTTTTTTTTAATCACGACAAAAATATTTTATCAAATACTTTATCCTGCATAAATTGAGATGATCATTTCTTCCCTTTTGTTCAGATGGCCTATTACAGTTTTAAAATTTTTGTTATGTCAGATTATTTTTCCATTTCAGGAACAAATCCCATGTGGTGGTTACAAACCAGAGTTACACGAATGCTAGCTGTTAAAATTCCCCTTTTTCCTTCACTATAGCAGACTAGTACTCCATTGTGCATAAATACCACATTTTCTTTATCCACTCATCTGCTGATGGACAAGACTGAGCTATTGTGAGTTGTGTGCTATAAACATGGGTAACAAGACTAGCATGGTGATCCACACCCGTAAGCCCAGTATTCTGGGAGTCTAAGGTAGGAGTATTATAGACATCTAAGTCAGGTAGCAATATTAGAGGCAACTGCATATGTAGGGCTAGGCCCTTGGAGTCAATGCAGAGGATGAGAACACCTTACAACTGTGGCTGGAGGTGCATCTGTTGGAGGCTAGGCCTCAAGATAAAGACGGAATGACCAGGCCTACATGCCTCCCCAGGGGATAAGATAATTGATAACACCTTGTCCAATAAAGTCTAGGTAGACATCAGTTACCCTGGTGGGTGACCAGGACCTCCTGATCCATCTCTTCCTGAAAGGGTCTTTGTTCTTTCCATGTACACTTGCTACGTGACTTGCTTCCCCAGTGGAGCAACATTACCTAAGCGGCTATACTTGTAATCTTCTTGGTTGATCATAGTTTTTTCCCACATTGTACCCACCTCATGATTTTGCTCTATAGAACTTTGAGAAGTAGGCTCGTTAGCAATCTACTTTTGGGCCCCCTCCTGTCTCTCAGGATCTGTCTCCCAATAAATTTTTCTACTCTTAACCTCTGTTGTTCGTTAGAATTCATTTTTCAATTTTGGGGAACACAAACCTGACATGTAACAGGTTGGGAGTTATAATATTTCAAGTTCGAGGCCTGGACAACTTAGTGACCGAGCAAGACCCTGTCTAAAATAAAAAACAAACAAAACTACTACAAGGGTAACTGTTTTACCAGAGCCTTCCTGGCTTAGGGAAAGAGATCTGTCCAACTCCAGCTACCTCTAGCCCCAGCTGCTCACCTGAAGGTGAGGGCTGGAGAAAAATAAGTGAGAAGCCAGAAGCAGAATCGCAAGACTGCACACTGGAATCCACGACTTTCCAGAGCTACGTGGCCAGGTCCCTGCACCCAAGCTTTGATGTGTGCTTACTTCCTGGGTTGCTCTCTGTCTCGCAGGTTTTGTTTCTCCGGGGGCAGCTGCAACGCATGCCTGACACCCACACCAGTGCAGCAGGCGGGGGGTGGGTGTTTCTGATGAGCAGTCTAGGGTGCTCTAGAGACTCTCAGGGTGCTGCCGGGCAGTGGAATCCGGGGGTGGGGAGAGGCAGAGGAAGCCCAGGGTTCCAGGGCCGGGGAAAGGGGTGGAGGTGCTGTGGAGAGGCAGGAGGGGAGATAAGGTTCTATTTTGGGGCTGTGTGCCTTTGGTGTCAGTGGCGCATCCTGAGGGACGATGCTGAGGTTCGGTGGTGGAGGGAAGGTCGGAGCCTGCTCCAGACACCTGGAGTGGTAGAGATGGTGCGTGTGTGTCCGGAAGGGAAGGGAAGGGGCAGCCAGGGTGGAGTGTGGGCCTTGGGGGTGTGGATGGCAGAAGAGAGGCCAGCGAGAGGTTTATTTATTTTTTATTTTTTGGTACCGGGAATTGAACTCAGGCCCTTGCACTTGCCAGGCAGGCGCTTGTGCCGCTGAGCTGTATCCCCGGCCGGAGAGGTTTATTTAGAATTTCGGTTGTTCGAGTTGGTTTCGATGTGCCAGGGCTGAGGTGAGAAACACATTCAGGGCCCTGCAGAGTTCGCAGGAAGCCGTGGTGAGCTGAGTGTGCTGCAGGAGGAACGCTGACACATGAGTTGGGCTGGCTTCCTGGAGGAGGCGGCCGCTGTACTGGCGCCTGAAGCCCACAGAGGCCGGGGATAAAGATCCTCTCCTGGGCTGGCCTTCTCCTAGGCCCATGGCGCACTTCTGTGTCTCTGGTTTTCGAGAACAACCTGCTCAGTTCAGCAGACGCTCTCTCCTTGAGGACCAGGCCCTTTGTCCTTCCTCTTCTCCCAGGAGGTGTCCGGCCACCCTGGCCTGCCCTCCGCAAGAATTCTGGGAGGTCAGTGTCCCCAGAATGGCCCTCCCCACCTGCTCCTTGGCTGTAAATCCCGCGTGCCCTCCCTGTATTCAGAGTGGAGCCCAATCTCTCTCCCCACCGTAAAATCGCATTGCTGTGGTCCTGCGCCCATCACGATGGCCCCGATGAAGTTAGCCTGCTGTGCTTCAATGAGCGTCACTGAGTCTATTTTTCGTAGGAGCGGGGGACAGAGGACGCCCATCTGTGCCCATGGCAGAGACAGAGTGCTCACTGCAGGGAGGGAGGCCTGTGTCCTCCATGCGGGGTGGTCTCTAACCAGCCAGAGAACCCCAGGCCTGGGGTGCCCACGAGCAGTCAGCAGTCAAAAGCTCTATTTCTTATAATCAAAAGTCACAGTGAGGAAAAGAACCTCAGTTTTTGTTAATCTTTTTGTTTTGTTTTGTTTTGAGTCAGGGCCTCACTATGTAGTTTAAACTGGTTCTGAACTCACTATGTGGCCCAGGGGATTTTCCTGCCTCAGCCTCCGGAGTGCTGGGATTAAATCTTTCTTAAATTTGGTCACTGTTCATCTTCGTTAGAACATTAGCTAGATTGATGGACTGACTTCATAACTGTTGGACGAGGTGTGCAGAATCTCACGGGCTCAAAACGACAATGGTTTCTTATTTCTTAGGTTGCTGTGGCTGACCAGGCAGCCCTTGTGTCTTCTTACCTGAGCTTGGCCATAGCCACTGCCTGGGGTCACAGGGTCCATTGCAGCCTCCCACCCATGTGCCAGAGGGCCAGGCCTCTGTCCTGGTGGTCTTTATCCTGGTCTCTCTCAGCATGGTGGCCTGTGGGTTCCAAGACAGGGAGGGCAGAACTGCAACACGCCATGGGTGAGCCAGGGTTCAGGGAGCAGCAGCCCAGGCCTGAGGGGAGCAGCTCCGCTCTAGGTGATACTGGATTCTGTCGTGTGGTCACTCAGGTTGGGGTCTAGGGCTCTGCCACCCGGGGAAGAGGAGACTGTTTGCGCTGCTGGCCCACAGTCTGCTGCTCCTTTAATCAGGTGCTGCATGGCCCCCAGCGTGTGGATGTGCTCGAGGTTCTGAACTAAAAGCAGCTTGCTCTAGGCTGACCTCAACAGAGGAGGCTGGAAGCCAGGTGTGAAGGCACATGCCTGTGATCCCAGCATTCTGGGAGGCTGAGGCACGATTGCAAATTCAAGACCAGCCTGGGCAACTTGGCAAGACCTTGTCTCAAAATAAAAAAATTAAAAAGGGCTGGGGATGGAGCTCAATGGTAGAGCCCCTGGGTGCAATCCTCCAGTACTGAAAAAAAAAAAAAAAAAAGGCTATGAGGGTTGGGGAGGTGCTCATAAGATGTAGTCAGGGTTTGCAAGGGAATAGATTTAATACAGGACACATCATTTATAGGATTATTTTATAATAGTCACCCAAAAGTCAAATGCAGAAGAGTGCAAGAGATCTGTCCATGCGTTGGAGATCCGAAGAGTCCAGCCGAGGGCCTGGAGCCCACGGCAGTGTCCCCGATGAGCCCACATCAGAAGGCTGAGGGTCCGCGGCGCAAGACTGAAGGTCTGCACCTGAAAGCCCCGGGGCCGGCGCTGGAGGCTGGAGCGTCTGCACTGAGAGCCAGGAGATGACGTCCAGGTGAAGGCAAAGACCTGAGCGCCTCTGAAGAGAGCGGCAGCCAAAGCTCCGCAGCCTCTGCTCTCCCAAGGGTAGGAGGCGGGCGGGAGGCGAGACGCCGTTCACTGGGAGCCTCTGGCAGCTCCCAGAGGTGAACCGCAGCGGAGGCCCCCAGGATTCTGGAGTAAGGCCCTTCCATGGAAAATCAGCAGCATGCAATCTCCCCCTCCCGTTCTCCTTTTATGTCATTTTGGCAGCAATCCTCAGGTGGGTCTTCCATGCCCAAAACCACGCTGATTCAGTTTAGCTGGGTATCCCCACACAAGTTGACCACTCATTAATCCCCCACATAAGCGATGTCTCTACTTGAAGCCCTGGATACGCTTGGGACACAGAAACCTCCAGGGGCAAGGACTGTGTGTGGCTGATTCATCTTCCCAGAGAGGGAGCCCACCCAGGTCTACTGCCCCTGCCTCGTGGTCTGCTCTGGGATCACTCTGCACAAAGATCAATGCGTGTTCAAACCCAGCTCTTCCACCTCTGGGCTGTGTGTGACCTTTGCGAAGCTGCCTAACCATCTGGTGCCTCAGTTTGTCCATCTGGAAGTGGGGATGACAGTTACCCTGTCAGGATTGGGTTTCACAGTAAAGAAACAGCAGCCACTTCCGTCAGAGGGCGAGTGCTTGCTTCCTGTGGGTGAGTGGTTAGGATGGGGGTCAAAGGATACGTGACGCTCAGATGTCTAGGCCCAGCCTGACCAGCCCAAAGCCCCCGTCTTGTACCATCCTCTCACCTTTGAGGTCCCAGCGGCTGTGTGGGAGCTGTGTACCAGCAGCAGGATGGGGGCAGTGCACACATCTGTCCTAGGAGAAAACTGCCACCACGCCAGTCACGCCTGCTGACTGACTGGGCAGGCTGAAAGTGGAGTCTCTTCCTGGGCCAGGCACAGCCTTAGGCCCAGGCGTGCCGGGGAGAAAGGACGCTGGGAATGGGCAGACCGCAGTTGTATGGTGAGTGTCCAGGGCAGAGGGTGCCCTGCGAACACTCCCCGATCCACGGGCAGCCCAGGTGGAGCTCACCTGTGTGCACAGTCATAGAGGAGGGGGAGGCCTGCTCCTTTACCTTTGGCCACAGCCCCGGCCAGGCCACACCAGGCCTCCACTTGCGGGATGATCGGGGCCGAAGGCAGGTGGGCGGGTGGGCTGTGGGGCAGCAGGCACCCATCAGCCCTGGCGCTGTGAGGCCTTCACAGCCCAGGCCTGCCGGAGAAGCACGTGGGTCACACGTTCCTCCTGACAGGGCGGGAGCTAAGCCTGTCTGGAACCGTATCAGTGGTGTGGGCTCACCAAACACAGGATGGGGGCGGGGCAGGGGTAAAGGGCTCAGGATCAGGTCAGAAGCTGCAGCACCACAGGCCCAGACCCGACTGTCCTGAGCCCCTGGGGAGCCGGGAGCAGCTGGCCAGTCACACTGTCCCCAGGAGAGACCGACCCCTCCCATTCCCGCCCCTGCCTGCGGGGTGAAACATCAGACCGTGTTGGCAGACAAAAAAACAGCATCTCCTGCCAACCCAGGAACCCTTCCCACAGAAGGAGACAGGAAAGAAAACAGTCAGTGATTGACTAAGCATTGACCAGAGCGCGGCACTCGTTCCAGGCAGCACCACTAAGAGACTGCAAGGACAGACCTGGCCCTGGCTGTGGCAACCGGTCCCAGCGGCGTCCCCAGAGAATCGGGACCGGGACTCGCGGCAGGAGGAGGTCTGTGACGCCCTCCACCGCCCTGGGAGGGGGTGTAGGGCTTTGCTGGTTGTCTTTATCAGAAAGAAAAAATAAACGCTTATCTTTAAGACTGAAATTGCATTTTCAACTGCAGCCAGGCGCCTGCTGAAGTCAGATCCCACCTCCCCGGAAACCGGCAGATAAGGCCGCTGTCTCCCTTGGAGATGACATTTCCAGCAAATGGGGCGTCCGGGCCTCGTGGAAAAACATTCCTGGGCTGGAAGACTGGCAAGAGGCTTGTCTGGCTTCTAAACAGATCTACATAAAAGGAGATCGAGAAAGAACCTACAGTTGCCGAGTATCTAAAGGAAAGGCTCTTGAAAAGAGGGGGAGTCTGTTGCCTTTGTTTGAGCCCTGGAGAATGCACTTATTCTTATTTATTTTTAATTAATTATGTGTACGACCAGACTAACTGTCATCCCCACTTCCACACAGGAAAACTGGGGCACCCTAAGGTTAAGCAACTTGTCCAAAATCACCCTTGTTTGTTTTTGGGACAAGGTCTCCCCTATGTTGTCCACACTGGCCTGGAACTCCCGGACTCAAGAGATCCTCCATGTAGCTGGGACTACAGATGTGCACCACTAGGAGTGGCTTCCTGTTCTTTTATTTGTAATTGACACGTGACAATTGTACATATATATTGAGCACCGTGTGATGTTTCCAAACATGTATACTTTGTATGTGTGGTACTGGGGATTGAACCCAGGGCCTTTGCACTTTGCTGCACCCCTAGCCCTTCTTTATTTTTTATTTTGAGGCAGGGTCTCAATAAGTCACTCAATGCCCTAGCTAGGCTCAAACTTGCGATCCTCCTGTGTCGGCCTCCCAAAGTGCTGGGATTCCAGGCACGCGCCTCGGTCCCTGGCCATGTATACATTTTACAATGACCCAATCAGGGTAAATACATCTAGCTCCTCATTTATTATTTTTCTGTTGTGAAAACATTCAATGTCTCTTCTTCTAGCATTTCTGAAACATACAGGACATTGTCATCGCCTCTGGTCATGCCACTGTGGCATAGCACCCAGAACTTATTTCTCCTGTTGAAGGGTGACTTGGTACCCGATCCCTCCTTCCCACCCTTTTCCACCCTCGCCTCTTCAGTCTCAGGAAACACTGTTCTACTCTTACCTGCTAGGAGACCAACTTTTAGCTTTTCTTGTTTTAATTTGTATTTGCCCCGCTGTCCGGGGTGCTGGGGTGCTGGGCAGGGGCAGGGGCAGAGCAGGAGAGGAGACATCAGTGGGTTCGAGAGGCAGAGGGGGAGGCCAGAACAGCACGCCGTGCAGTTATAGTTAAGGAACAGAGGCTTCACAGTATAACACGTGTATGAGCATTTGTTAGGTCTCAGACCCAAAGAGCCAGGCCCTGTATTTCTAGAGCAAGGTGTCATTGTGTCCAAAGCCCATGGCCCAGTGATACGGGAAAGGATACATCCCTTAAAGGCATCCTCGCCTTGGGCTGGCACGTAGCTTGAAAGAATTTATTGTTCCTAAGTTTCTCTCCTAAATTTCTTACCCAATTAAAGCCCCTGAGGGGACAATGAGCAACTAGAAGGGACAGGAAAATATTTTGCAATTCCAAAGCCACTTCTGAGTAAAACACCGATAAGGATCCTAGTGACCCAAGCTCCTGGACCCCAGGAGTAACCTGCGGGTGCAGAAAGCGGCACCCAGGCTTCTGCTTTGTGGCAGCGCCCTGCTTCTTGATGAAGGCCTAAACCTCTCCATCCACTTCATCGTGAATTCTACCCAGACTCCCACACCGATGCCTGCGGGTCCTGACAATTCTTTCATCAACGGCACAAACAGATCAAGAGGTTCGTGAGGGCTGGCTCTTCTCGTGTCAGGACCCGGCTTCCTGGTCACAGGTTCACAGCAGGGACCTGCAGGCCTGGTGGCAGGGCATTACCCCAAGGGAGCCCCCTCCTCCCCAGGGGCGCCCCCAACAGTCCACCTCAGGATCTGCCTCCAACATCCTCAGCTGGAAACCAAACAGGTCTTGGGCTCCCCGAGGCCAAACGCCGGCCTCTGCCAGTGAACGCCCAGGTCTCCGCTCGCTTCCTGCTGCCGGTGTCGTCAGAGGAGCAAGGACCACAGGGAGCCCTCTTGGGGCTTCCGCGGGCGACCTGGTGGGTTTGACTCCGGGCACCGACTCAAGGTTCCCGGAAACCACACCAACAGACACACTTGGCAGCCTCACCCAGCGCGGTCCAGGAGAAATGAGAGCCAGAAATGCAAGCCACGTCAAGAGTAAAAAGAAAAAAGTGAAATTAATTTTAGTCCTATTTTAACCTAGAAGAGCCAAGATATTGTCATTTCAACAACTAATGACTATAAGTTATTAATAGATATTCTACATTCTTTTCTGTCCTAAATCTTCAAAATATGGTGCGCATCTTACGCTTGACCACCCCTCAATTCACACGGCCACATTATGCGTGCTTGGCAGCCAGAGGGGCGTCCGCGGCAGGACTGAGCGCACAGGTGGAACTGGTGGCGTTTGTCCCCTGGGGGTTTTCTCAGTCCCTCTGTCTCTCTCTTGTCTCACACACTCCCACCCCATACAAATAAACACCGCACCACACACACACCAAGCACCACACGCAACATACATGCCATACACCACACATACACGTGCAGTATACATGCCACATACCACACACACACCTGCACACACCACCACCGTACACACCACATACATACCACACACCCCACACACACCTATACGCACCACCGTACATACCACAAACAATACACACGCCACATACCTACACACACCACTGCCATACATACCACACCATATCACACACCACACATGCCATACCTTACCACACACACCATACATACCACACCACACACGCCATACCACACCACACACCATACATACCACACCATACCACACCACACACGCCATACCATGCACACCATACTATACCACACACCGCATGCAGTGCACCATATTATACACATGCCACATACCACACGCTACCCCAGTGCACACACAGACACACACACACGCTGTGCCCTCACTTTACTCCAGACTAACACAGTACATGCTGAGTTGGTGCAGAGAGGACTAACTGTACCACGTCACGATACCAGCAGTGTGAAAGGTAATTTTTTTTTCAAAAGAAAATCATGGCTCAGATACAAATAAAGCAAACACCTGCCAAAGATTGTATTTACTTGTTAATTCATGAAGAATCAGAACAATATGCAGCTGGGTCCGCAGCGCAGGCAGCGGGATGCACGGATGGATCCTGCTAGCGCCTGTGACTGCAGAGTTGTGGAACTGCTCAACAACAATGAAAGGAGACCACGTCCGATTGATAACCAGACACCCGGAATCGCACACCTTCCCTGGAGAGGCCTCCCAAACCTTAGGAAAGGGGTTTGTGGAACAAGCAGACACGTGACAGCATCAGGACAGCTCCTGCATCTGCTTGCCCTGTCCCTCCCTGCATGCTCTGGACAGAAACGCAGGTGGACCCATGGTCCTTGGTCACTTAGGAGCCACAGAAACTGCCATGAGTACTTTAAGGCTCAAGTCTCTCCTTAGCAATTAATTGCCAAGTCCTGGCTAAAAACCCACGCCAAACAGCTCTGCAGGTGGAAATGCCTCTCCTCACAGGGACTCAGGAAGGGACTGGGCACCCCGACCTTTTCTTGCTTGCCTCCTGTCACCTCCCCAGCCGCAAGGACTGCAGCCCGGCAAGAGGGCGGGGAGGGGACGCAGAGAGCTGCTACTCAGCTTGGTTTGGCCCAACTGTTACTGCCTGTCTGTCCCTCAGGTTCTGTGGGGGTCCCCTGTGGCTCCTGGGGTACCATGATGGGGGTCGCCTTCCCCTCTGGCCTCTGGCTTCTGCAGATTAGGTGGGACTGGGGACACTCCCAATTCAGGGGCCTGCCACTCTTGGGCTGTAGGACCCTCTTATGTGGCACCTTGCATTTCTAGTTCTTCCTCTGAACACTGCCATGTGCAGCACGGAGCAGCCGGGCTGTGCCTACCTGGCCTTGTGGGGCGGGTGCAAAGCCCAGCCTTTCCTCCCCAAGAGCTCAGCTCTCTGGGCCTCAGTGTCCTCATCTGTAAACTGGGCATGATCGTGGCTCACATTTGCTGGGCAGCGTGGGGTGAATCTAGGGGAGTTGATGTGCGGTGCTCACTATGGCAGGGAGGCCTGCGCAGGGCCCCGGGGCCCTTCATCTGTCCCCTCCCCCTCTGTCACAGACAAGCCAACACCATGGTTCTCATTGGGGAACAGTGTTTATTGAGGCGGCCGCCTGACCCTACTCTTCTTTCTCATCGCCGTGCGTGATGATGTAGCACAGGGACTTGTAGTCGATGTTGCCGGCCAGGTCCACAGGCGTCAGGGCGAACAGCTGCTCTACCTGGGAGGCCCCACAGTGGAGGTGTGGCTTTGTGACCCCCCCAGGGCTGCGCTCTGGACCTCAGCCTCTTCCACCCCAAACCCAAAGCTGGGGACCAATGTTCTGTTGGCTGGCGCTGGGCGGACTGGGCAGTGGGCCCATGCTGGGGGCAGAGATGCCCCCTCCCCTTAGGGTCCCTCATCTGACACAAGCCCTGGGTCGCACACCGCCTCCTCCCTCTGACTCCCCCCCAAGCCCATGGGACAGCGGGTCTCCCCAGTGAGGCCTCCCCAGTGCCCTGCAGGGAGGGCCGCAGGGACAGATGTTGAGGGGCCTGAAAGCCTCACCTCAGCAGGAGAGAACTTGTCTGCCTGGGTCAGGAGAAGCTGCTTGAACCTGGAAGTGGGGAGGCAGGGTGGCCACGGCCCAGGGAGAGGCTGGCCGCCTCCAAAGAATACCCCACACAGGTGGCCTCTCCGCCCTCTTTGTCCACAAAGTGGCCCAGGCGTGGAGGGGTGGTGGTGGGCTTCATACTTACTCATCCTTGTTCACCACCCCCTGGCCACTGGAGTCAAACATGCGGAATGCACTCAGGATGGCTTCCTCGGGGTCTGTCCCTGGGAGGCCGAGGCAGGCTGTGAACACTCTTGTCCTAGCCCCCAGGCCCGCCCAGGAGGACCAGCTACATAGGGAGCTTTCTGTGACCCAGCAGTGGTGGTGGGACGGGGGCTGGGAACAACCATCTTCCTGAGGAGGGTGGGCCTGGCTGGGAGACTGGGACCTAGGAGGGGCCTGGGGGGGTTCAAGTGAGCTTCATGTGGGGTTCAGGTGGGGTTTTGGGGTTTATACGGGGTTTAAGAGGTTCCTGCAGGGTTCATGTGGGGTTCACATGGAGTTCAGGCGGGGTTCCCATGGGGTACCAGCAAGGTTCCTGTGGAGTTCAGGTGGTGTTCCTATTGGTTTTGTGTGGGGTTCTTATGGGGTTCCTATGGGGTTCACAGGTGGGGTTATCATGGGGTTCAGGCCTGCTGTCTGCCAAGGGGGCCAGACCTTGCCCCCGGCTCACCATTGAGCTTCTCCCCGAAGAGTGTGAGGAAGACAGTGAAGTTGATGGGGCCTTTCCCCTCCTGCAGCATGGCGTCCAGCTCCTCCTCTGGGACGCTCACCTTCCCTGTGGGGGTGGGGCGGAGAGGAGCACAGGGACCCTGGTGTCCCAGAGCAGGGCTGGGCTGCCCTCCCTGGCTTCCCCGCCGTGGTGGGCCTGGGCAGGAAGAGGGGGGATGATGGGGGAGGGGAGGTTCTCCTGGCAGGTCCCTGGGCAGGGCAGGGTGGGCTGCGGGGGCGGAGCTCACCGAGCTGGGAGTAGGTCTCCCTCAGGTCTGACTTGCAGATGATACCATCCCGGTTTTGGTCAATGCAGCTGAAGGCCTGTGAGGAGAGGGGCTTCACGTGGGACTTGGAGTACCAGGGCTAGGAACCCTGAACCACAGAGAAGAGGGGGCCCCAAAAGGGTGGGGATTGTTGGGGGGCACTCACTTCCTTGAACTCCTGGATCTGGGCTTGCTCGAACATGGAGAAGACATTGGAAGAGCCACGTTGGGCCTGCTTGGTGGCGGCCTTGCCCCGTGTCCCGGCCTTCCTGCTGGCCTGCATAACCAACCATGGCAGGTTCCTCCCTCAGCTCCCCAAAATCTCCCCTCCCCACACCAAACTCCTGGGACAGCCCAGGCAAGGGTCCTCTCTCCATCCTGGGGACACCTCCCTGGGCCCAGCACAGGCACAAAAGTCCTTGGCTCTGTCGCTCCTGGTCCCAAGGCTAGCACCTGGACACCAGCACTCACCATCCTCTTTCCAGTGGCCCAGCTGCACCCTCTTGTCACCAGGCCCCTTTTATGTCACAGCCTTATCACCTGGAGGTCCAAATAAGGAAAAGAGTGGAGGACAGGCCCAAACTTGGCAACCCCTGCCTGAGTCAGGGGAAGACGAGGGCCCCAAGCAGATTCCGGCCACATTCCTGGGGACCTTCATGTCCATGATATGTAACATCCCAGGCTCCGAGCATCTCGTGTGCCCAGGCTCCATCTCTCCCCAGAGCACAGCACCTCGGAGTGCTCTCCAGGGCCCCTGTCACCCCCATCTGACCGTCCTTCCTACAGATCTGGTCTAGACCCTGGCCAGTCCGGTCCTGACCCTCTGGGCTGAGGAGAGAGATGGATTTTGGCCTGACACCCCAGGACTCCTAAAGGTCTTGTCGAAGACCGAGGGACAGAAGGCAGCAGCTCTGAGCTGGCGGTCACTCCACAGAACCCTTCACTTGACTTTGGAGCAATTCTGTGGGGTGAAAGGTGCACTGGCTACTGTTCCCGCCTCTGCCTCTGTTGCTGCGGGGTCCTCTGCTGAGACAACCCCTCCTCCTGGGCTTGGAGTCTTGCTGTCCCTTGAGCCCCGTCTCAACTCCACCTCCTTTGGAAACCTCTCTGATGTCCTCAGCTGGGAGCTGTGGGGCACCTTACTGATCTGCCTGGTGATGGTTGATGGCTTTGTATCCTTCTCCTGGTCAACATCTGTACTTTAAGGGCCTGGCACACACCAGACCTATGTGATGCTGTTCTGCGGGAAGCTTTGGGGCATGGACCACCCTTAGCACCACCCTCAGGTGGTGCTAAGCTGGGGAAAAGGGCCAGGGCACCCTCTGCTGTCCCAGAGCAGCAGCCTTGCCACAGAGGTAGGGTTAGGGCTAGCAGCTAGGGAAGCTGGGGTTACTGGACATCTCACTCCACCTCAGTTCTGCAAGGCCCAGCAGCAGGCTGGGAGGGAACAAGTCCCCTTTTTGTGTAAGTATTTTATAAGACATCCTTTACTGTCTGAAAATGAAATTCATTTATTTCAATTCAAATTATAACCTACCATTGAAAAGTCAGTGAAATGCTGTAATTGCAATATAAAGAAGTTGGAAGCCATGAATATTAAAACCCATTCCAGCACATGAAGGCTCAAACATGAGCTCACGCATACCAAAAATGAAGTAACCAAATGCTTGCGTCACTTTACAACAGGAATTTAGACGCAGGAGCACAAGGAGGAACAGAAGTAATTCCATACTCGAAATACCAGAAAATGGGGCAGATTTCAGGAGGACGTGATCTTTCAAAATCACAACTTTGGGTTAAGTTATAAATGAAACACAGAATGGTTGTTCCTGACTTGCTGGGTGGTTTCTTGCATGGAGAAATGAACGCACTGAAGTCACACAAGGATGTGTTTACATGTCACTGTGTTTATGCTGCATAAAGATGGCATTAGGCCCTCCTTGGTATTTCATCTGCAGCAGCCTCTGGAAGGACCTTAGAAATGGCATGACATCTTGTACCCCTGGTCCCACTCATTGTCGCTATCTGCATGGCTCTAAGGGGACAAGGCTTCACTGAGACCAACCTGCAGCAGGACTAGCCTGTTCCCAACCCGAGGAACCCCGCCTGGCACTCCCACCTCACCCCCACATTCCATGGGCAGGCAGGGGCCTGGCCCAGCGCAGTGCTAGTCAATGTCCCAGCTTCCCCACGCTGCCCCGTTCCCATTCTTATAGCCTAGACTGTCACACTCCCCGTTCCCCTGGGCAAAGCCGACTGGAGGGGACAGCAAATTCCAAGATACACTCAGGTCTATAGACACTGTCTCTTCAGTTACTGCACCCTGGCTGTTGTGAACAGAGGTCAAAGAATAAGGCACAGGCCATGATTAAACCTTTTAAAGTTTTTAATTAAAAACCCCATAGTCCCAGTCGGGGCATAGAGAGGGTCACGTGGCACATGGATGTCCTGATAAGGACAGGAGAAGGGTCTGGGGAGACCCTTTGAGGTGTGCAGGATGCTGTTGGGGGCGTTTTCTGGGCCAGTGTGAGAGCCAAGGACACCATCCCGCTTGTGGGCGCAGGTGGGGGCCCCCGATAGTGCAGGAGCCCCTTTGTGGGTCCCCTGGCATCTCCTGTGAGGAGCTGTGCCAGAACCACAAGCCACTCCCGGGTGGGGCTGTGTGAAGGAAAAGGCCCCTTGGGGACACCTGCGGCCTGGGAAGCACTTCCGTGCTGCTGGGCCCTTTCCCATGGGTCCCAGGTCTCCCGAGCCACAGGCAAGAACACTCCAACCAGGTGACAGCAGCCCTCACTCCCCTTGGGCTCTGGTCTGGTCTGGCCAAGCTTTCTGAGACGCCTCCCGCTTCAGTGTGAGGCCCATGGAGGCCGGGCTATAGCTGGATCCACAGGACCCCTTCCCAGGCCAGGCCCAGAGAACGCGTCCTTCCGGGGGCAGGCCCAGGCCAGGCGGGCAGCGCCCCAAGGGTGGGCAGCGTGGAACTGCAAAGTCCTGAGCGATCCACTCCCTTCCGTGTACTTGACTCCAGGAAGTCAGCCAAGGGGTGTCGGAGTCTCTGTGCCCGCTTCTCCCGGTGGCCACTACAGCCAGGGCAGGGGCTCTGCTCCATCGACTGAACTGGAGAACGGGCCTGCTGGGCTCCAGGGGCCTCTCCAGTCCTCTGAGCAGCGGTGGCCCCGCGTCCGCGCCCTTGCGGGCCCTCACTGGCCCAGCATGCAGGCTTTCTTGCAGGCCACCGCGGACACCAGCGCGGCGCCCCGGCCGCTGCCCTCCTCGGACTCGATGAAGGTGATCTCGCAGCGGGGCGCCAGCCTGCGCACGCTGGCGTGGAACCGCTCCTTGAAGCTGGTCGGAGGAGTGGGGTTAGGGTAAGGGTCCCCATCAGTCCTCCCCGCGCCCGCCCGCCCGTCCGCGGGCTCACCTGGGGTGCAGCTTGTACACCGAGCCGTCCACGCCCACGGTGATGCGCAGCACGTCCTGGCTGCGGCTCTCGCGCATGCGGTTGATGACGCCCGCCAGCCCCGCGGAGCACATGTGCGCGGCGCGCGTGGACACGCTCTCGCAGGCGCGGCGCACGACGTCGCAGTCGGTGGCCGAGGGCCGCAGCCCCAGGGTGCTCAGGATGTTGTAGATCTGCTTGCGGTCACCCGGGTCGCTGCAGGGCGAGGCGGGGAGGCGTCGCTCAGGCCCGGTGGCTCCCGGCCGGCGCCGCCAGGGACCACCCCCCTCCCCAGCCTGGGTCTCTGCTCTAGCGACAATACTGCGGCTCGGGGCTGTCGCGCGGATGGAGCGAGGCAGTGTCTACGGCGAGCAGGGGGCCCGCGGCGCACGGGCGCGCTCCCGAGCTCGCTCCCCAAGAGCTTCGGGCCCGGGGACTCAGCCTCGCGTAGGACCCCGCCCCAAGTCCTTTAGTGTCCCTGCCCCTCCGAGTCCCCGCCCGCCCCGTCCCGTCCCCAAGGCCCGCTCGCCCCGCCCATTGACCCCGCCTCCGCCCCGCCCCGCCGCCCCGCCCCGGCCACGCCCTCATCCCGCTCCAGGCCGGATCCCCGCCCACGGACCGCTCCTTCCCGAGCTCCGCCCCGCCCCACGCCCACCTCTCCACCTGCGACACGAAGCGCGTCTCGAAGGCGCCGCGCGTGCGCAGCTGCTCCGAGGCCTCCCCGTGGAACAGCAGGTTCTCGTCCACCAGCTTGAGCAGCACGAGCCGCACCAGCTCGCCCATGTACTTCCCGCCGATGAGCTTTTCGTACCTGCAGGCGGCGCGTCGGTTATGCGGGCGAGCGGGGAGGTGCCCAACGCCCCCGCGCGGTTCCGAGGTGGCCCCGTGGGACGCTGTGACGCCTCTGCCCACCCCACCCCGATTGCCCTGATTTCTGTTTCCCGCGGAGACTTCAGGCGTGAGGAATCTCGCGTCCAGCCCGGTTGAGGGCGCTGGGCGGCGCTGCTGCTGGGCCGATACAGGAAGGGATGGGGATCAGGGCCCAGCGAGGACTGCAGTTCTCACTCATCGGCCAGTCATTTGGGGAAACTGAGGTCCAGAGGACTAGTGCTCAGCCTGAGGCGCACCACCAGTGTGGCACGTTCTATGTGAGCCTGCGTTGTTTTGTTTTGTTTTGTTTTTTTGTGAGCCTGTGTATTTTCATCTTGTAATACATTTAATACTCCTGACCTAATAGAACCCCGAGATGAAGCTCAAAGTGCTTAGCAGGCCAGGCACCTTGTAGGTGGCTAGCAAGTGACAGCCATGATTAATGAGAAGCTCTGAGCGTGGGTTTCCCAGATGTGCTCTGCCACCTGCAGCCTTCCACAAAATGTATTTCATTCTGGAACGGGACGAGCCTATGCTTTGGGGAACTCCGGGTGACACCCGGTCAGCCCTGCTGCGGGCCTCCCAGGGCTCCTCTGTGCCCGGGTCGCCTGTGAGAAGGGGACAGGTGTGGTCCTGTGTAATCACGACTACGCCTGCGCAGCCCTCTATTGGACTCAACCAGAGCAGGCCAGGAGTGGGCTGAGGGAAGGAGGACCCCAATGTTTAGAGACGGCTGTTATCTGCTGCTGCATTCAGGGAGTGGCCAGCGGGGCTGGGGGCGTCCTTACAGCTGCTGACCGGGGTTCACGGAGCTCTCGTCCACCATGCGGTCGTACTCCAGCAGGAACTCGTCCAGCTCGCCAGAGTCCCCAAACGCTCCCCACTCGGTGTTGACGCACATGCGGCCCTCGTCCCCTTCCACCAGCTCCACGTTCTGCATCTCCTCCATGTAGCAGGCGTTGCAGCCCGTGCCTGTGGGGACAGCACGCGTCAGGCCTCAGGGCTGCAGGGCTGGCCAGGTGACCCAGGGTGACCCGCCAGTGTCTTTCAGGGAAGAGGAAGGTAAAACCTTCTCCACTGTTAGGTGTAGATCTAAATGGCCCCCAAAGCCTCAGTGCTTGGAAGATGATTGAGTTATGGGGGTGCAGTAGCTGATTTGCTGTTAGAAGGTGGGGTCTGGTGGGAATGGGCAGCTACTGGGGGCGTGGCCTGGGAGAGTCTGCGTTCCTCCCTGGCTCTTCCCTTATCTCTTTGCTTCCTGCCTGCCCTGGCGTGAACGGCTTTGCTCTGCCCAGGCCCTCCCATCATGCGAGGACTGAAACTTCTAAAACGTGAGCCAGAATAAACCTGTGCTCCTTAAAGTTGTGGGTGTCAGTTTATTGGAAAGTGACGAAGACACCCACTCGTTTCCTGGGTGGTTGAGACTCTAGGCTGTGCCAGTGCGCTTTGCCAACCAACGATGGACGTGGGATATTCTACTTTTGTGTGCTCCAGCCGTTTCCTGGCACTCGGCACACATGTCCCTGAGCCCCTCTGTCCTGAGCCCTGTTTGGCGTGAGCTTTGGAATAGCCCAGAGGCCACTGTGGGCAGCACTGGCTTCAGTTTGTCACTTGCTGTGCCCAGTGCAAAGCGAACATGTGGTCTTTTAGCCATAAGTTACAGAAGTTCTGATGGCGATGCCATAGCATTATGCTCAGTACAGCTGTGTGGGCCACACAGCTCTGGAGCTCTGAGTGACAACACAGCTATGCAGGGTGCCCAGCAGGAGGCAGGGTTCCCTGCCTTCCAGTTTTTTTGTGTGTGTGTGAAAACCAGAAATTTGGACTTTGATGTGACGTCCCCAAGTTTTAGGTTTTCATAGTTACTATAAACATGATTTTAAACACCAGGTGTTTGTGGGCAGCTGTGAGTCATGGGCACCAAAAGGCGCCTGGGAAGGGTGTGCTTGGGCCCGAGCAGCTGCAGCCTGGTGTGGTGCGAACTCAGGCGGAGGCACCTTGGGCTCTGCGGGAGGGGCGCAGCCAGGGACGGCGGGGTTCCTGTGTAGATGATGGACTGAAAGACAGCTTTCCATCCTAAAGGTGAGAATGAAAGTAAAAGAAGTGGGAAACAGGCAGAGACGAAGCGAGGTCCGGCTGGCGCTTAAGAGAGACGCACGCATTTGTTTATAGTGTCCTTGATATGCACGCGCGTGTGTAAATGTATAATCTGTATAAGAGATACAAACGATTCGGGGGGATAATTACAGCTGGGGGCCTACTCAAATGCTCAAATACATGACCTTCCAGAGCTGGTTCAGAGCGGGGGCTATAGCTCAGCGGCACAGCGCCTGCCTGGCAAGCGTGAGGTTGTGAGTTTGATTCCCGGTACCAAAAAAAAAAGTTCAGTTCAGAACTGGTCCAGAAGGGCCCATAGGTGCAAAACTGTACATGGACTTTCTGGGTAGCCGGGTCCCGACAGCCCATGGGCACAGCAGATGACAGGGTGTGGGGCTGTGGCTCCCTCTCCTGGGCCCTGCTTCCCTGGGCAGGGGCAGCCTCTCTGGGTGGGAACATGGGGTTGGGGCGGGGCCAGGCAGGCCCATGGAAAGACTTTCTAGGAACAGGTGACGCCACTTTTGCGATTCTCTTCCACTTGGACAAATCTGTCCAGTGTGGCTAATTAACTGGATAAAGTGTTTTAATTACATCCGGTGTGTGTTTGCAGCTGGTGGCCCATGTGATATCGTGGCGCTGCGAGTGTTGAATCTTCCTACTGCACGCAGCGCCTGCAGCACCACACACCCAGGCTGGCTGGCCCTGCCACCAGGCCCCACACCAACTACACCAGGGGTTAGTGCTTTGTCCCCCTCGCGGCCCCGTAGGCCCCTCTGCAGCCTGGGAGGGGCGAGGAGCCCTTACCCACGATCATGCCGACCTCACATTGATGGTCTTCGTAGTAGCAGGAGATCATTGTGGCTACTGTGTCGTTCACCATGGCCACCACGTCCATCTCAAAGTCCTGCCAAGGAGCATAAGGTAAACCAGGCATGGTGCACACACCAGTGATCCCAATATGCTTGGAGGCTGGGGCAGAAGGATCGCAAGTTGGAGACCAGACTGGGCAGCCTTCCTTGTCTCGAAAAATAAAAAAAGGCTGAGGGTGTTTCTCAGTGCAAAGGCCCTGGGTTCACCTCCCAGGACTGTAAAGAAAGAGAAGAGGAGGAGGAAGGAGAAAGGAGGAAGTGGTGGTGAGGAGCAGAAGCTGAGATGATGGGGCTGGAGGGAAGGATCCCGGGGGGCAGATCAGCCCCTCGGGGCAGGCGAAGGTGTCCTCACCCCTCTCCTCTTGATGGCATCTCGCAGAAGCCCCACGACATTGTTCCCTTCTGCTCCCGAGGCTTTGAAGCCCTTGGTCCAGTTGAGGAGGATGCCCTGTGGGGCAAGGCAGGTTCATGCCACTGGCTCTGGGCAGGAAGCTGAGCCCTAAACTAGCTCCTTCCAGCCAGGGGGCTGTGTGCCCCCACGGGGCAGCTGAAGAAACAGCCTCCCAGCACCACACTGCTTTGAAACTTGCCGGGGATGATTCTCCGTGAATATCTCATCTGGCCACAGGGCTGGGTCCCAGCCAATTTAAGAATATGATTGTGATTGTGTGTGTGTACATGTGCGTGTGTGTATGGTGCCAGATGTTGAACCCCAGGCCTCGAACATGCAAGGCTAGTGGCCTGCTGCTGGGCTGCGGCTCCAGCCCTAGAGTGTTTGTACAACAAATCCCGGAGATGTTACCCCAGAAGAGCGAGGCAGGTCCCCAGAGGAGCAGTGCTGCCTGTATAAGATCGGGGTCCCACCCTGCAAGCCCCCTGCTGCCTGCAGGGTACTACCCGGCCCCCCTGTGTCTCTTTGGGGACCAGGGCTTGGAAAACTGTGTGAGATGTTGCTCTGGCTGCTTTTTCCTTGAGCCATGCCCTGGCTTGGTTTCTGACCTGGAGGCCTCATGTGTGTGTCTATATAGGCCACGTGTGTATGTATGTGTGGGTGTGCATGTGTGTGCATATGCATGCATGCATGTGTGCACGCATGTGTGGGTGTGTGTCAAGTTGTAACTGCAGGCTAACTTGGGAGTTTGAGGTGAGTGGTGAGTCGGGGTGGTGGCCTGTGGCCGGCTGCCCTTCCCACTGCAGACAGTAAGAGTCAGCTGGCGTTCCACTTATTTTCCAAAGCTTCCCAGGCCGTGTGTGACAGGGCGGTCATGCAGCCCACGTCGTCTCCCTTCTGTGTGCCGCCCTCCGCTCCCTGCCGCCCTCCGCTCCCCGCCCTGCCCTCCACCTGGCCACCTTGTCAATGTCCTCGTGCCTCACGGGGAAGGAGAAGGTGAAGCCCAGGGGCAGCTTCTTGTGCTTCATCTGATGCTTGTCCAGGAAGTCAGAGATGCACTCAGAGATGTAGTCGAAGAGCTGGAAGACGCAGCGAGGTGGCCACTGGGTGTGGGGCTGGGCCGGCTGGCAGCCCTCTCCAGCCTGGGGTCACAGTGCTCCCCAGGGTCCTCAGCTTGCCTCCTGCTATGGGCCACTACTCAGGCCCTGTACCTCCCCAATGGCAGCCCTGGCCCCCAGTCCAGCTGTGCCATCGGCCCAGTCCCCACTAGACCCCGTGAGGCCAGGCCGGCTGCTCCGCGAGGTCCAGGTGGGGGCGCATTCCTGGCCATAGCTACGACTTCTGTCTCCTTTGCTACTTCCAGGTGTCTTGGCTGCCCCAGCTCCCAGCCCCCTCCGATGGGCCTGTCCTCAGAGCTGGTGGCTCTGCAGATGAACCAAGCTCCCTTCTGGGCACCAGGGCCCAGGGAGGTGCCCATGCCATTCCTGCTGCCCAGCTCCAACAGACAGCAAGCTGTAGGCAGGTGAGGGCCAGGCAGAGTGTGTGTGGGCTTCTGCCCGGAACCCGCCCCTCAGGGCTGCTCAATTTTTTGTTTTTGTTTCTGGTTTTTGAGGTGGGGTCTTGCTATGTAGCCCAGGCTGGCCTAGAACTCATGGCAATCCTCCTGCCTCAGCCTCCTGAGTGCTGGGGTTACAGGTGTGCATCACCACACCCTGCTCAATTTTTATATGTTGACTTTTCCTCTGGGAAAGTAGACAGAGAACCACCAGCTGGGGGTCTTTGCCACTGCAGCCTCTCCAGCCCAGTGAATCCCTCCCACAACAAAATGACATGGGACTTGGTCTGGTTGGCCAGGCCTAGAGGCTGTCCACCGAGGCCTCTGAGGTACCTCCGGCCCTGGCAGGTGGGTGGGTGGATGGGCCCTGAGCTCCTGGTGACCTCACCACCTGCCAGGCCCCCAAGCTGCTCACCATCTCTGCAGTGCCCGTCATGGCATCCTCGGGGATGGAGTACATCTGGTGTTTGGTCTTCACGCTCCATTGTCCCTCCTCCCCCTCCCCCACCTTCACCAGCATCACCCTGAAGTTTGTGCCCCCCAGGTCCAGGGACAGGAAGTCTCCAACTTCTGCAAACAAAGACAGACACACTCAGGCTGGCACTGTCTGGCAAGCCCGGGCTGGGAGGGACCCAGGCAGCTGGCCTGGGACCAGATCTAAGAGGGCAGGTATGGGGCAGGGTACTGGGTGTGGAGTAACCAGCCCAGACTTTGGGGCCAAGTGGGAGGGGTCAAAGTGCATTGGAGAAATGTCAGAGGGAACCCCTAGTCTTAGAGCCCCAGGAGCCACTGAGGGTCTGGGCCTGGACTCGGGATGGGGCTGGGGCCCCCGCGAGACCATGGAGAGAGGTCCCTTGGAGAGATTAAAAAGCCAGTGTCATCCCAGGGCTGGACCTGTGGAGCCAAGGTTGGGTGAGTTGGGGACATCACCACTTGCCCAGGGATCCTTTCTGGGGACAGCGGAGTCAAGGTTGGGTGAGTTGGGGACATCATCGCTTGCCCAGGGATCCTTTCTGGGGACAGCGGAGTCAAGGTTGGGTGAGTTGGGGACATCACCGCTTGCCCAGGGATCCTTTCTGGGGACAGCGGAGCCTTTGGCAGTGCCGTCCCTGCGGTACCTGAGCCTTCTGGGGTGGAACGCACGTAGGTGGGCAGCATCTTCACGCTGGCCTCCTCGTGGGTCTCCAGCCTCAGGCCTCGGTCCATCTCCTTCTGCATCCGCCGCATCACCTTCTTCAGGTCCTCCTCCTGCAGCTGGAACTCTGCCAGGATCTGCTCCACCTGCAGGGGGGTTGCGCACACACAAGGGTCCCCTAGTGTCCTCTCACCCTGGGTCCTGGATGCCCCATCTTTCCACGCAGCCTGCCACAGTGGAAGGGGAAGCATTTCAGGATCAGCCCTTGATGGCTACTCTGGGTATGCTGGAGGGGTGAGTGGCTTTTGTCCCTGGTGCTATCCTTGTGGCCCAATGTCTGGTAGCATCTCCTGGTGGCCCTCAGATCAGAGGTAAAAGGGAGGAGGAGGGCACTGCTTGGGCAGCTGGTGAGACAGGGCTGGAGCCAGTCAGGGAGGTGGGCAGCGGACATCACTGGGCAAAGACCTGACCACCCTTTCTCTAGGACTTCCCGGAGCAAATGAGCAGCCAGCACTGGTGTGCACAGGGCGGCCGAGGCAAGGCTGGTCAGAGTGAGCCACTATGCCTGTCCCCTGCCCATCGGGGGTCTGCTAGCCAGGCACAGCATCCACGGTGTGGAGCTGAGCTTAGGGGCGGGTCTCTGTGCATTGTTGTGAGACCAGGAAGCTCAGATTCGACCAGCACCACTTCTGTGGGTGCCTGAGAACAGGCCCTGACTACAGCGATGGGTGTCCTGGGGGTCCTCATTGAGCACAGCCATGTGTCTGTTCCCTTTGCCCCACACTGCATATTCACGGAGAAAGGTCACGCTGATACACTGGACAGTGGTAAGAAAAGCAATCATAAAGATCCTTTCAAGCCAGGCACATATTCCTACCATTCTAGGAGACTGAGGCAGGAGGATTGCAAGCTTGAGCCCAGCCTGGGAAATTTAGCAACTTAATGAGACTCTGTCTCAAAATAAAAAAGATTAAAAAGGGCTGGGGATGTAGCTTAGTGCTAAGGCTCTGGGTTCAATCCCCGCCACTGCAAACAAAACAAACAAAAAGCCCCCAAGATATTTGCTTTTTTTTTTTTTTTTTTGTGGGTACCGGGGGTCGACCTCAGGACCTCGCGCGCCAGCAGGCACCCATGCCGCTGAGCGATATCACCAGCCCTTTTTTCATATGTGGGTTCTGGGAGTGGAACTCGGGCCCTTGCACTTGCAAGGCAGGCACTTATGCCACCGAGCCATCTCACCGGCCCAATATTTGCATTTTTAACCAAAAAAGAAAAAGTAAAGTCACTCTGATAAAAGCCAGGAATCCACTCTTTATAGGAACTTGCTCTCTTTTTGTCTTACATATGAACTCAGTGGGCTGGAGATGCTCTGAATTACAGCCAGGAGGCAGCACGCCATTTGCTGCTTCTTCTTTAGTTTTTTGGAACCCGGACTTTGTTCAGGTGGCAGGATGCCACATAAAGGCATGACTGGGCTTGGCAAAGCATAGCCACTGTATCCTTTCTGGCAACTGGACATATGACCCAGTTCTGGTCAATGGCAAATGAGAGGAAGACTGATTTTATCAGGAGGGAGAATTACAGGGCTCCCCTAAATTTGTGAGCATGTCTGTATGAGGATGTGATGACCAGCACTGCAACAGCCATCTTGCAACTATGAGGAGACAAGGCTGTTAGCACGCTACAGATGGCAGAGAAGAGAGATTGATGCTGGGCCCCCCAACTCTATTTGCTGGCTATGGAGCAAATAATAATGACTGAAGCCACAGGTAGTGAGAATGTTGATTTCCTGCAAGCCAAAGCATTCCTAATGGATATAGACTCTTTAGTTAAGAACCATTTTTTAGAAGGGCCCCACATTTACGCTTTTACCCAGGGAAGGTCGGACAGGAAAGGGTCTGACGAGGGCTCTGACAGAACAGGCTTGTCCCTGCACTGGCACTATTCTGCCACTGGGCATGAGTGGGAATGCAGCTGGGGTCTCGGGAGGGCAATGGCATGGGGGGGGGGGTCCTGGGGAATGTCCTGCTGGAGACACACAGAGGGCAGCCCTCAATGTGGAGATGTTCTTAAGGCTATAGGTCACCAGGCATCCTGGTTGGACAGCAGAGGAGGGGCATGGGGGGTCAGGCAGGATGAGGGGGCTGGCTTTGAGATCCCATCCCCAGAACGCAGTGAAAGCAGGGTACCACAGAGGGCTGCGTTTGATGGTGAGGACAGGCAGAGGTGGTCTCTGACCAGCACTGGGGTCACCCCCCAGGGGACCACAGAATACCTGGCCAAGGGGACCTGAGCCTCCCCAGCGGAGCCTGGCCCCTGCGCTCCCAGGTGCTGGGGTGGCCATGTGCACAGTGCCAGCTGCACACATGCCGCTGAGGAAGATCACCCCGATCTGTCACCCCCAGAATGGCCACAGGGAGCCCAAGAACCAACGGCTCCGGTCAAAGCCCAGGCTGGGGCACTTTCAGCCCAGAAGCAAGGGCTCCCAGAGAGGGGACGGCAGCAGCCCCCTCGAGGAGTGGGGGGGCATATCCAGGCCCCCCAGAGCCTGCATGCCTCCTTTGAGGGCTCCCTGCCTGCTCACCACCACCACCCCCAACCTGGCTTCTGTAAACTGAGGGTGCTGGCCGCGGCTGCCCTCCCAGCCCGAGGCCCTGGGCTCTGGGTGACCTTACCAGTGTCAGGGCTGCCTGGGCTCGGCTCCTGGCCTCATCCATGGCCTTCTGTCTGAGGGGCCAACAGGGAGTTTTGGGGAGTGAAGCTGCTGCTGCCTGCTGAGGCTGGAGTGTGGCTGCCACTATGGGGTCTGAGGACACCTGGAGCAGGGGAGGCTGCCTGACTGAGGGGCGCCCACGGCAGGCAGCCCAGGGCTTCCGCACTGAAGCACTCAGTGGGCAGCTACTGAAATACTCTGCCCACTGTGGAGGGGTCAGGGGCAGGGCCAGAAGGGCAGAGGAGGCTCATAGGGTCAGGGTTGCCAAGAGCCCTGGGGACAGGGCTATGGGGCAGGCTGCCATGCCCTGGGAGCACGGGTTGGGATTGCTGCTGGGAGGTGTGGCTGAGCCAGCATGTCACCCTGCACTCCTGGACGCTCAGTGGAAAGAGGTGACCAGGCCATCTGGAGATGACGGGAAGGGTGATCCCTTGGGTTCCCTGCTGTGGGGAGGTCTGGTGTGCATTGTGAGTGATCTGGGGTGCCACGTGGTGCTCTGGCGGGAAGGGGTGACCCATGTTAAGAAGGCCAGGGGTGTGCAGGAAAGCCACGGCTCCAAGCACAGTGGGGGACCCGAATAGGCAGTGAAGGACCGAGGGCTCAGACATTCAGGGAAGCCTCAGTGACTTGAGGGTGTGGGGTCCCCCAAGCCCACTGACACAAAGCTTCCTGGCCACACGAGCAGGAGCATGTGCACATCCCCAGGGTTACCCTGAGTGATCCCCAAGTAAAAAGTACAAGTTTTAGTCAGCACTCTTCAGCTATTAACCACAGATCCCATCTCAAAGTGCCTCAATCCAAGAAAAACCCCAATAAAGTGGGGCAGTCATTAGGTTTTGTGACTGCAAATTTGAGGCCCAGGGCTGACTCGGGGCATACCGTGGGGTGGAGACACACCTCAGCCCCTCCTCATGCTTGCCTGGGAGTGACCCCAAAGACCCTGCCCTGGCTGGCACTTTCCAAGCCCTGCTAAAATTAGCCACAGTTGGCAGGTAGTCAGGGTTCAGAGGGTGCCTTGCAGGGATGCCGGGCTCATCCGCCAATGGCCGTTGTGGTCACCCCCTGACACGATCGATCCTCTTCCCCAAATAAGCAAAGACGGCCTCACCAGACCTCATGTGACAGGTCACTGACCCCCCAGCCCGTTTGTTATGGGGGCAGGGCTTGTGCCTGAGTTTGGAGCCGGCCAAGTCCTAGAGTCTTGCTGTTCGCCTGGGCTGTGCCCCGGCAGAGTGAGGAGGGTCCAGCTCTTCTTGCTCTGTTCCTTGGATGGTGGGAGTGGGGGATGTGGACCAAGAACTTGCGTGTGTGTGTGTGTGTGTGTGTGTGTGTGTGTGGTATGTGTGGTACAAGGGATTGAACCTAAAGCCTTTGCACTGAGCTACAAACCCAGCCTGTTATATTTTTTTAGTTTGAGACAGGGTCTCGCAAAGTTGCACAGGCTGTCCTTGAGCTTGAGATCCTTCTGCTTCAGCACCCCTCTGAGTAGCTGGGATTACAGGCATGTGCCACCGTATCTGGCTCTGCTTAGAACTTTCTAGAAAAAACCCAGAGCTGTGTGATAATGGGCCAGGATGTTTTAGTAGGTAGTGAGCTCCCCATTGGGGTAGAGGGGAGCAGATTAGAATGGTCCTGCTCTGTGTCCGAATTGACTTCCCTGCCCTAGTTGTTCAAGGAGCTGCTTCATAGGCCTGACCTGATTTTTGTTTTCATTTATCTCAATAATTTCGTTTATCTCAATATTATAAATTCAGTGGTGAATATTCAAGATTATTCCTTCTGGTATCAAAAAATGACACAGAGCCCACACATCCAAATACTGTATGGGGGCTAGGGATGTAGCTCAGCAGCACAATACCTGCCTGGCAAGCGTGAGGTCATGAGTTTGATTCCCGGTACCAAAAAAAAAAAAAAAACCAAAACAACAAATACTGTATAGGGAATGGACTAAATAAATTATGCAACATGCAGTCATTGAAAAATGGTGAAGCCAGGTGTGGTGGCACACGCCTGTAATCTGAGCACTTGGGAGGCTGAGGCAGGAGGACTGCTGTGAGTTCAAGGCCAGCCTGAACTACATAGCGAGACTCTGTCTCAAAAAAAAAAGAGAGAGAGACAGAGAAAGAGAAAGAAAGAAACAAAGAGAAAATGGTGAGGTTGATTTGCCTCTATTGGCATGGAAAGATGCTTGGTTAAAGGAACTGTTTATTATTTTACTTTTGGTTTTTTTGCAGCAGGGTCTTGCTATGTAGTTTATTTACTATTTATTTATTTATTATTTATTTTTTTGGTGAGTACTGGGGGTCGAACTCAGGACCTTGCGTGCCAACAGGCGCCCATGCTGCTGAGCAATATCACTGGCCCTTCTATCGTATGTGGGTACCGGGAGTCAAACTCAGGACCTCGCGCTTGCCAGGCAGGCGCTTATGCTGCTGAGCTATCTGCTATGTAGTTTAGACTGGTCTTGAACTCATTATGTAGCCCAGGCTGGCCTCAGACTCGTGATCCTGCCCTGCCTTAGCCTCCCGAGTGCTGGGATTACAGGTGGGCGCCACCACGCCTGGCTTAAAGGAACTGTTTAAAGGAACCCGGTGGTCACCCCCCCGGGGATTCTCCACTAAGCCTGGCCTCTGTTGTGTCCTCTCCCATGATGAACAGATCTAGCCTGGGCAGCCGACAGGATGCTGTAGAAGTGATGGGGTGTGACTGGAGGCTGGGCCATGGAGCACATGTGGCTCCTGTCCCTGTGCGGTGTTCACTGTAGGGGAGGCCAGCTACCATGCCATGGGGACACACGAGCCCGTGGGAAGATCTAACCCAGAAGGAGGCCCCTGCCGCCAGGCCATACCCCGCCGGGCCTGAGAGAGAACCACTTAGAAGTTGCCACAGCCCTTGTCACAGCTTCGGGTGACTCAGCCCAGCCTGGACACTGAGGGCAACCTGAGCCGCCTCTGAGTTTCTGCCCTGCATAGACTGCGAGGCAGCAAAGGTTTGTTGTTTAAAGTCACGGAGTCTTGAGGCGAGATGTTCCATAAACCAGATAACCACACGTGGGAGACAGAAAACATTTTGCCACAGATATGTGTTGATGCTATAAATAATATACATATGGGAGAGCTAGGCGCAGTGGCGCACACCTGTAATCCCAGCTGCTCCAGAGGCTGAGGCAGGAGGATCGTAAGTTTGAGGCCAGCCTGGGCAACTAGATGAGACCCTGACTCAAAACACAATAAAAAGGGCTGGGATGTAACTCCAGGGTAGACCACATTCCTAGCATGCACAGCACCCTGGCTTCAACCCCCAGCACCAAAGAAAAGGACAAAGCTAGAAGGGTTAGGTCTTGCCTACTGTTTTTGTTCAGAAGTTCCAACTCTGAAGGATAGAGGCCCACAGTTAAATGGGCCAAAATGCCAGACCCCTGTCTGGTGGAAAGGGAAGCAGGGCAAGGAAGGCCAGGAGCCTGCAGTACCCTCCTCACAGCCTGTGCCCAAACCGCCCCCTCATTGCCTGGTGCCAAGCGCAGGCCATTGATGCAACGGGGCCTGGAGGTCATGAGTGTTGCAAGTGTTTGCTCACTGTAGGGCAGACTTGAGCCCAGATGAGGGGTAGGCTGGGGCTTGCAAGGGGGAGGATGGTGGGCAGCGGGCAAGGGGGAGCTGGGATAGGCGACAGCAAAGCATGCTGGGTCAGACGCCACAGGTAGTGCACGATACCAGACCCTAACATGGATTACACCAGGCCTGTATGCTGTGGGGAGACTGAGGCTCCTGGGAGTTGAGGGTCTTCCCAGGATGCACCAGCCAGAAGGCCCTTGGCCAGGACCCACCCGGGTCATTCTGATTCCAGGATTATAAGAGTTTATGGGCAGGTGAGATAGCTCAGCGGCATAAGCGCCTGCCTGCCAAGTGTGAGGTCCTGAGTTCGACTCCTGGTACCCACATACGAAAAAAGGGCTGGTGATATCGGTCAGCAGCACAGGTGCCTGCTGGCGCGTGACGTCCTGTGGTCGACATCTGGTACCCGCAAAAAAAAAAAAAAAAAAAAAAGAGTTTAGTCTCCTTGACCGGATGTGGCACTCTCCAGGGCTAAGCAGACTACACCTGTAGGTATGTGAAGTCCCCAGCAGGAGCCCAGAGGCCAACTCTGCCACTCATTGGCCTTGGGGCTTGGAGAAAGTCCCCTCGAATTTCCATGCTTTGGTTTTCTCATCAGCAAAGGGTTGTCACAACTCACCTCCCTCACAGGGCTACTGAGAGGGGTCAGCAGGATAATGCAGATAAGGCTCTTGACACCCATGGGTAGTTCAATACCTTGTACTACTGTTGCCACCAAAGGAAGTTCCATCACGGGTCAGAGCTGAGGACACAGGCAGACCCTATCCCTACGGCAGGTCTGATGCTGAACTTCCACCCTCAAAGGGCCCTAAGGCGACAGGCCAGGTGGCACGGCCTGTTCACTGCCGCTCCTTCACTGAACCAGTGAAGCTTCTGTCTGAAAAGGGAACAGCCGGGGGTGACATCATTGGAAATGGAAGAGTAGGAAGTTCAAGGGGTTGGTGTGTCTGTCTAAACAGCCATTGGGTGTTCTGTGCTGCCGGCAGCTGGCCGGAGCAAGGTGGGCAGAAAGGAACTCATCTTCTAGAAGTTTAGGTTGTGCCTTTTGGTTGACCTGGTGGTTCCCTGAGGGCCTAGAGCATAGCTTGTCTGTTTCTGGCCCCTTGGGCTGTAGCAGCTACCCTGGTGGGAAGCTAGCAGAAGACATAGAGATATACATGCTGGGTTTTCTGGTGTTTTTTTTTTTAAATCTATGTATTTAAGTCATCATATTTCAGGTCACAGGCTAACTGTAGAAACAACAGAACAGAAACACCACTCATCACACACAGAAAAGAATACAGGCTTTGCAAAAATAGTTTGGAAAAATCACGGTACAAACAGACAACTGCAGACCTCAACAAGCAAAATGAGAGGGGCAGAATGTGATATCCAGGGTTACCATATTGTACTACTCCAAATGACTAGCTCTCAAAATATTACAAACCATACAAAGAAACAAGAAAATATGGTCCAATCATAGGGGAAAAAATTCAAAATTATTCTTAAGAACTATTTCTAAGAAAGCCCAGCCACTGGAATTCCTAGTCATCTTACGTATACTTAATGAGCTAAAGAAACCATAGACAAAGAACTAAAAAAATCAGAAGAGCAATGTATGATAGACAGAAAATGACAATAAAAAGATTGAAATTCTTTTTTTTTTTTTTTTTTGTGGGTACCGTGGGGTCGACCTCAGGACCTCGTGCGCCAGGAGGCACCCGTGCCGCTGAGCGATATCACCGGCCCCTTTTTCGTATGTGGGTTCTGGGAGTCGAACTCGGGCCCTCGCGCTTGCCAGGCAGGTGCTTAAGCCGCTGAGCCATCTCACCGGCCCTGAAATTCTTTTTTTTTTTTTTTTTGTGGGTACCGGGGGGTCGACCTCAGGACCTTGCGCGCCAGCAGGCGCCTGTGCCGCTGAGCGATATCACCGGCCCCTTTTTTGTATGTGGGTTCCGGGAGTCGAACTCGGGCCCTCGTGCTTGCCAGGCAGGCGCTTAAGCCGCTGAGCCATCTCACCGGCCCCCTGAAATTCTTTTTTTTTTTTTTTTTGTGGGTACCGGGGGGTCGACCTCAGGACCTCGCGCGCCAACAGGCGCCCGTGCCGCTGAGCGATATCACCGGCCCCTTTTCCGTATGTGGGATCCGGGAGTCGAACTCGGGCCCTCGCGCTTGCAAGGCAGGCGCTTAAGCCGCTGAGCCATCTCACCGGCCCCTGAAATTCTTAAAAAGGAATCCAAACAGAAATTCTAGAGCCAAAAAGGAGAATACCTGAAACAAAAATGTCTCTGGAGAGCGTCTATGGCAGATTTTAGCAAGCAGAAGAATCCATGCGCTTGAAAATAATGCAATTGAAATTACTCATCTGCGGAAGCAAAAAAGAAAAGAAAGTAGAAATGAACAGAACCTGAGAGACCTGAGGGGCATTATATCGTCAAACATACCAGTATAAGTGTAATGAGAGTTCCAGAAAGAGAAGAGGGATGGAAAGGGACAGAAAAACTATTCAGAGAACTCACGGTGAAGCATTTTGCTAAGTTTGATGAAAAACATTCACATATATGTGATGGTTTAGCTCTAAAATGTACCCCAGACTGTCATGTGTTTCGAGGCGGGGGTTCCAGAAAGTGGTTGGAGCAGGAGGGCTCTAACCTCCTCAGTGGGTCAATTCACAGAGGAGTTCATAGTTGAGTGGATATTAGGAGGTGGGGCCCCACTGAGGGAAGGAGGTCACTGGAGTTTGTGGAGTTGTGTCACTGGAGTTGTGATATATTCTGTCCCCGCCCCCTTCCTCTCTCTCTCTCTGTTTCCTGGGGACCATGAAGTGAGTGGTTTTCCTCCACCATGAACTCCCACCATGTTTCTGCCCTGGAGCCAATTGACCATGAACTAAAACCTCTGAAACAGTGAGCCAAAATAAACCTTTTCTTCTTTAAATTGTATATGTCAGGCATTTGGTCCCAGCAATGGAAAGATGGCTAATACGGTATCCAAGAAGTTCAGGGAACTCCAGGCAGGGTAAATTCTGAGAGATCCACATTGAGATCAATTATGATCAAATTGTTAAAAGACCAAGGGAGTCTTGAAAGCAGCGAGAGAAATGTGACTGTACCATACAGAGCACCCTCACTGAGATTAAGGATTGATTGTACTGGAAGGAAAAAAAAAAAAAAAGAACCCTGTCAACCAAGAGGTCTGCAGCCAGCAAGGCTATTCTCTAAGGATAAAGGAGATATTGACATTCAAATAAACCAAACCTAAGGGAATTCATTACCAGTCAGCATGTCTTACAAGAAATGCTAGCAGGAGACTTTCAGGTTGAAACAAAAAAGGCACTGGATAATAATTCAAAGTCATATAGAGAAATAAAATATACTGGTAAAGGTCACAAATAGGGGGCCAGTGAGATAGCTCAGTGGCATAAGCGCCTGCCTGGCAAGCGCGAGGTCCTGAGTTTGACTCCCAGTACCCACATTAAAAAAAAAAAAAAAAAGGTCACAAATAGGTAAATATAACAGCCAGTATTAGTGTACTTTTGGTTTGTAGCTCCTCTTGTTTTCCTATATGATTTTAAAGGCAGATGCAAAAACATTATAAATCTGTTAGTGGATGTACAGTGTATAATTTGTGAGAATGATAATATAAAAGAGGGGTGATAGAAATGTACAGGAGTAGAGTATTTGTACAGTATTGGAACTAAGTATTATTCCAACAAGGTTCTTATACATTTAAGATGTGAATTGTCAGTCACAATTATTGATAAATAACCAAAAAATATACAGGAAATGAAAGGAGAGGAAATTAAAAATGGGATAATACAAATGTAAACTAATGTTTAAAAGCGAGGAATTAAAGAAGAGCAACAAAACATATAAGACATGAAAAAAACAGCTAAATGGGAGAAATAAATCCTTTCTTATCAGTAATTACTTTAAATATAAAGAGATTAAACTCTCCAATTAAAAAGCAGAGATTGGTACAATGGATAAAAGAACATAATCTATCTATAGTATATATTATCTGCAAGAAACTCAGTTTAATTTTCATTTTAACCCTTTTGCAGTACTGATGATTGAACCATGGGCCTTCTCACCGAGCCACATTCCCTAGCCCTACACATTTTGAGACAAGATCTTGCTAAATTGTTAAATTGCCCAAGCTGGGGTTAAACTTGCAATTCTTTTGTCTCAGCCTCCGAGTGCTAGGATTATAGTTGTGTGCCACCATGACTGGCTGAAACTCACTTCAGATATAAAGAGGCAGTAATTTTAAAGTAGTCATCAAAAGAGATGTGGTAGTTATACTATTATCAGAAAAAATAGATTTTAAGTTATAAAAAGGTCTGAAGAAATAAAGAACATTATATATTGACAAAAGTTTCAATTTATCAAGAAGATAAAAAATTGTAAACAACAAAGCTTTAAGCTGGGTGTGGTGGTGCACAGCTGTAATCCCAGCACTCCAGAAAACTGAGGCAGGAGAATCACAAGTTTGAACCCAACCTGGGCAATTTAGAAAGACCCCGTCTCAAATAAAAACTAAAAGGGTTGAGGATATAGCTCAGTGGGTTCAATTCCCCAGAAGAAGAAGAAGAAGGAAAAAAAAAGCACAAGTTAAACCCAAAGCTAGCTGAAGGAAGCAAATAAAAAAACATAAAAGTGAATATAAATGAAATAGAAAATAGAAAACAATAGAGAAAAATCAAGGAGACCAAAAGTTGGTTCTTTGAAACATTCAACAAAATTGACAAACCTTTAGATTTTAAAGGGAGGGTGGTGGTGCTTAAATTACTTAAATCATTACCAAAGAAATGTACATTATTATCAACTATACTTTGAATAACTGTCAGTCAATAAATTGGATAAATTGTGGGTAAAATGGAAAAATTCCCAGAAACACATGAACTGCCAAAACTAACTCAGGAAGAAATTTTTAAAAATCTGATTAAGCTAAAAACAAGTCATAAGGAAGTTGAACTGGTAATTAAAAACCTACCAAAAGAAACGAAACACCAGCACCAGATGGCTTCACTGGTGAATTCCACCAAACCTTTTAAGAATCAGGGCTGGTGAGACAGCTCAGCGGCATAAGCGCCTGCCTGGCAAGCACAAGGTCCTGAGTTTGACTCCCAGTACCCGCATATGAAAAAAAAAAAAAAAAAAGAGAGAATTAACAGCCATCTTCTCACACGCTTCCAAAAACACTGAAGAGAAAGAAACTTCCTGAGTCATTCAATTTCCCTAATTTTGAACACAGACAGTGACCCTACAAGAAAACTAAGGGCCAATATCCTTTATGAATGTGTATGCAGAAATTCCCAATAAAATGCTAGCAAACAAAAGGAACATACACAGCATATTAAAGGGATTATACACCATGACCAAGTGCGATTTATTCTAGACATGCAAGGGTGATGTGATATATAAAAGCCAATTGATGTACTATACCACATTAATAGGATAAGGGAGAGACACAACATGGCCGTATCAACAGGTTCAGAAAAGCACCTGAAAAATCCAGCACCCTGTGGTGAGCAGAACGCTCTAGAAGGGAATTTCCTCGACAGGACAAGATTCATAGATGAAAATCACACAGCTAACATCAGCCTCAGTGGCAAAACACTTGAAGTTTTTCCCACTAAGGTCAGGAACAAGGCAAGAATATCCACATTTCCTGGAATAGTCCACGGTCCTGGAATTTCTAACCGGAGCAACTGGGGAAGGAAAATAAACAGAAATCCAATTTGGAAAGTGCTATGGTCTGAATGTGGCCTCTGAAAATTCACATGTAAAATCCTAATCGCCAAGGTCATGAGATTGGGAAGTGAGGACTCAAAGAGGTAATTAGGTCACAAGGACAGAGCTTTCACAGATAGGATTAATGCCATTAAAAAGTGTCCCCTACCCCCAAGAGCTTCTGTGTCCTTGGGGTGAGAGGCGTGAGAATGCAGCGTGAGAATGGCCCTCACCAGCTGGTGATTTTAGACTTCCCAGATTCCACTACTGTGAGAAATAAATTTGTGTTGCTTATACATCACCCAATGTATGGTAGTTTGTTAAAGTAGTTAGAATGGACTAAGACAGAAAGGAAGAAGTAAAATTATTTCTGATGACAAGAACGTCCATGCAGAAAACTATAAAGAACTCATACAAACTCATACAAATGTTTTAGCTAAAAAGTCTATTCAACAAAGTTGCAGGGTACAAAAAATCATGACACAAGAATTAGTTGCGTTTTTATATACTAACAAAAATAACCCAAACAATAAACTAAGAAAACATTTCCATTCACGATAGCATAAAAAGTAATAAAATACTTAGGAATCAACTTAATCTAGGAGGTGAAAGACTTGCGCACTGAAAAACTATAAAACATTGCTAAAAGAAATTAGAGGCCGCCAAAATAAATGGACAGACATTGTGTTCATGGATTGGAACACAATATGGTTGAGATGATATAACTACCCGAAATGATGTGCAGATTCTAGGCAGTTCCTATCAAAATCTCAATTTTTTCAGAAGTGAGAAAGCCCATTCAATAATTTATGTGGAATCTCAAAAGACACTGAATATTCAAACCAATTTTGGGAGAAAAAAAAAGGCACAAAGTCAGAGGATTCACAGATCTTGATTTCAAACTTACTAGACAGTGTTGCCCTAAGGACAAATGTGTAGACCAATGGAATAGAATAGAATCTAGAAATAAACCATACCAGATATGATCATTTGGTTTTTGACAAAGGTGCCAAGACCATTCAATGGGAGAAAGAATGATCTCTTCAATAAACAGGGTTAGGGCCGGTGAGATGGCTCAGTGGCGTAAGCGCCTGCCTTGCAAGCGCGAGGGCCCGAGTTCGACTCCCGGATCCCACATACGGAAAAGGGGCCGGTGATATCGCTCAGCGGCACGGGAGCCTGTTGGCGCGCGAGGTCCTGAGGTCGACCCCCCGGTACCCACACACACAAAAAAATAAAATAAAAAAATAAACAGGGTTAGGAAAATTATATGTGTAAAAGAATGAATTTGGACTATTTCCTTACACCATGACAAAAAATCCTTATGACCTTAGATTTGGCAATGAGTATTTTTTTAATGCTGGGGGTCAAACCCAGGGCCTTGTGCATGCCAGGGAAATGCCCTAGCACTGAGCTACACCCCCTCCCTGACAATGACTTCTTCAGTATGAAACAAAATGTATGTGCAACACAAGGAAGAATAGATAAGTCAGACTTTGATGGCATTTAAGAGGTGGGTATGGTGGTGCATGCCAGTAGTTCCAGCTACTTGGGAAGCTGAGGCAGGAGGATTGCTTGAGCCCAGGAATTTGAGACCAGACTGGGCAACATAGCAAGACTCCCACCTCGAGACACAACAAGCTCCCCCTTAAAGTTTTGTGAGTTAAGAGACAACCCATAGAATGGGGGGAAATACTTGCAAATCTTACTCGGTAGGGATTTAATATTCAGGGTTTAATGAACCCTTAGAACGCAGCCACCAAAAGAGAAACAACCCAATTTACTGGGCAAAGGATTAGAATAGACATTTCTCCCATGAAGAAGATTTAGGAATGGACAAAAAGTACTGAAAAGATATTCACCATCATCTGTCACCTGAAAACCATGAGCTGCCACTTCACACCACTAGGATGGCTATATTAAAAAGGGAATAAAACCTGAAAATAGCAAGCATGGGCAAAGGTGAAGAAATTGGCAAAGAAGAAAATGAGTCCCTCGTACATCATTGGTGGCAATGTAAAACAGTTCAGTTGCTATGGAAAACAGTTTTGTAGTTCATCAAAAAATTAAACACAGAACTACCATATGATACAGTAACTACTCCGAAGTGTATTCCCTTAATTAATTGAAAACAGGGACTCAGGCAGATACTTATATGCAATGTCCACGGCAGCATTATCCACAATAGACAAAAGGCAGATGCAGCCTACCTGTCTACCAACAGATGAATGAATACAGAGATTTTTACAAGCCCACAACCAGATGCTGGTCAGCCGCGGAAATGAATGAAGTTCTGAATAGGCTATAACATGGATAAGCCTTGACCATGTTATGCTACATCAGCCCTATAAAAAGACTTTTGTATGAATTCCACTCATATAAATATAAAAGGCAAATTGACTGAAACAGAAAATAATGGCCAGGGATATAGCTCAGCGGCACAGTGCCTGCCTGGTAAGTGCGAGGTTGTAAGTTCTATTCCCAGTACCAAAAAAAGAAGAAAAGAAACAGAAAATAGAATAGGTGACTTCAAGGGATGTGCAGGGAGTGGGAAGTTCCTGAGTTCCTGAGTGGGGTGATGAAATCGTTCTGGGAACAGTGGCGGCGGTTGCACAATGCCCTGAATTGTGCCCTTAAGAATGGTTCACATGGCAACTTTCATGGGCACACATTTCATCACACCTTTATAAAGGAGAGAATAACTAACTAGCTGCTCTATTTCCCTAGTAAAAGTGGTTTTTTTCCTCCTTGAATGGACTCACCACCTGGTCACACCTGTGTGCCCATCCCTCCAGCCCAGCGGACATCCTGGGCCCCAGGCTATTCCACAGTGAGAGGTCAGCCCAGGCAAGGTTTCGGGGAAGGCCTGTTGAGAAACCTCAGCAAGAGAAGGGACACAGGAGCTGCGATGGAGCTTAATTTATGGGGCTGCTCCAAGTCCTGCTATTATGTTGTGTGTGGGGGTGGTGTAAGAGGAAAGAAAGTGGAGACAAGAACTTGGTTGTGGTCCCTGGGACATTTTGCTGCCTATGAGCAAAGAGATGAGATGCCTACTAAGTTTTTGAGGGGAAAACCCCATAAGCGTGGCTTGACAAAGCCTTTGCGTGTTCAAGCCAAAACATAATCCCCAGGCCCCCAAACATTATCAGCAGAAAGCAGGATGTGGGAGGTGGTACCCACTCCAGACCGCCACGGAGGTGGTGGCCAAAGGGTCTGACAAGAAGACTGGCAGGAATTTGAGTTCACCCTGGAGGCACATCCAGCGTCCCCTCTAGGAATACAAGTACCCAAGCAAGGGCCCTGCTTAGCAGATCTTGTCTTTGATTTGGACATGTCATTGTTTCCCATTCTTTCTCTTTCCACGCAGGAGTTTTTATGATGTATACTGCTATAGTTTGGGTCTTAAGTGTCCCCCAAAGGCCCATGTGTTAATTAAAGGTTTGGTCCCCAGGATGGTGCTATAGGGAGATGGTGGAGCCTTTAAGAGTTAGGGCCTAGAGAGAGGCCTAGGGGCGCGGCGTGGAAAGGGATCATGCGAACCCAGCCCTTTCCTCTTCTCTTTCTCTTCCTAGCCATAGAGGAGTGGTTTTGCTCAACCACATGCTGCTACCATCATGTGCTGCCACAGGGCCAAAGTAACAGGGCCAACAGACCATGGACTGAAACCTCTAGAACTGTGAGCCAAAATAAATCTCTCTCTCTTTCTCTCTCTCTTTGATTTTTGTGAGACATGGTCTCAGTATGTAGTACAGGTTGGGAGTGAACTCACTGTGTAGCCCAGGCTGGCCTCGAACTCATGGTGCTCCTTCTGCCTCAGCCTCCTGAGTGCTGGGATTAACAGGCATGTGCCACCACGCCTGGCTCTATTCCAATTTAGTACACGTACTGCCCACACATGCAGGGTCCACCTAGTGTTTAGCTCCCAGGGACCTCACCATCTAGCAAAAAAGACAAACTACTTTCAAACTGGCAAAGCTACCAGGGCTTTGGGAAATGATAGTTTTTCTCGGAGCAATGGGACAGGATTTCTTAGGCCTCTTCCCAGCAGCCCCTGGTGTAGAAGAAGCACATTCCAGAGAGGGGGCTTCGGGACTCACAGAGGTGTGAGTGACTCAGGTGGCTCAGAGCCAGGCACACAGGGGAGCTCTCAACCTCTGTGGCTGAGGCAGACCAGCAATGTGTAGGCGAGTGACCCCTAATCCTGTGCACTTTGGAAGGGGAGGCACTGCTCAAGTGGCATTTGGGCCAAAGAGGGACTCTCCCCTGGATTACAGGCCTACTGGGGACTTAAACCCAGGGCCTTCACCCTGAGCTTCCCCAGCCCTTTTAAAATTTTTTATTTTGAGACAGGCCCACTAAGTTGTCCAAGCTGGGCTTGAACTTGAGATCCTCCTGCCTCAGTCTCCCAGAGTGCTAGTTTTACAGGCCTAAACCACTACGCCTGGCTGAATTTCAGACCCCTTATAAATGGATGACCAGGAGAGCTCTGGCTAGAAAGAGTGTGGCTGATAGACAAAGTGGCACGCAAGGGACATCCTCACCTGACCATGCACTTAATAAAAACTAAGTGGAAAATCAACTAGCAAAGCATTTCTCTCAAGATGCTGAAAACTCCAACACAGAGAAGATACTGTACACAAGAGGAAAACTGGAATACAAGCATCAGTAATGATACAAACAGAAACTATTTATACAGAAAACACACAAACAGAAGCAACAGCAACTTGATTAATAAATCCCAGCCTGGTTTTCCTTAAGACAAGACAAAACAAAACAAACAAACAAAAACCCAATAAACTGGGGATGAAGGCACACTTTTAATCTCAGCACTCTGAGAGGTCGAGGCAGAAGAATCACAGTTCTAGCCCAGCTTGGGCAATTTGGAGACCAAGTGAGATCCTGTCTCAAAATTTAAAAAAAGAGAGAAAGAGAGAACTAGAGATGTAGCTCAATGCAAGGGCCCTGGGTTCAATCCCCCATACCAACAGACAGACAGACAGACAGACAAACAGGTAGGTAAACAGATAAATAAAATAGATGGGCACTTGGTATTCTGATGAAGCACAGCAGAAAAGACATTAAACAACTTCAAGAGTGAAGAAGGGATTTAATTACAGAGAACTTTCTACGCAAGACTTACATTTTAAAAATAGATAGGATATAGATTTTAAAATAATGTAAATTATCAAAATTGAGAGGGAAACTTAAATGATAGAAATGTTAACAAATGGTGGTCCTGGAAGTCAGCCTTGGAGGTAGGGCCCCTTTTGCAACTGATGACATGAGGATCCCTTCGTGGTGAGGGGCAAGCAGTGGCAGTCCCTGTAACCCCACCACTCTAGGAGGCTGAGGCAGGAGGATCACAAGTTTGAGCCCAGGGTGGGAAACTTAGTGATTTAGCAAAGATCCTGTCTCAAAGTAAAACAAAATAAAAAGGGCTGGGGATGCAGTTCTGTATTAAGGTCAGTACCACAAAAGAAGAGGAGGAGCAGGAGGAGGAGGAGGAGGCCAGCGTAACCTGGTCCCACCTGCCCTGGTGTTGGTGGCGGGGCCTCCAGGCCAGCTCCTGGCCACAATGCTCCTAGGGCAGGGCAGACACTTTCTCGCCCCCTGAGAGCCAGTGCCTCTCCTTCATGCCCACAGGGTCTCTGTTTGCTCAGGGTTGGGTGGCACTGGCTCTGGGGCCGGCACTGGGGGCCAGACCCGCCTGCCTTGTCCCCTGCCCGCACCTGTCGGAGCTGGTTTCTGGGAGGTGCAGTACCACAGGTCCCCTCTGCTCCTGCTTCTGCTACATTGCTGGGTCTGTCTGTGTCTCTGGAGCTTGTAGTGACATCTAGAGCCAGCAGGGGAAGGTCGAGAGAATCAGAAAGGCTAACCTCAGGCCGGAACCCCCTGCTTCCGGATTACTGGTCGCGTGAGACAATCAAGCCCACTGAGCTCGGTTGACTCAGGCCTAGCACCCTGATGGACGCAGGGGTGTTAAGTTATCTGCTGGGCTCCAGGAGAGGAGCCCTAAAAACAGGGGAGGGAGGTGTTAGAGGCAGAGCCCTAGTGCCCCATGGGTGCCTTGGGCGTGGGGAGGGGAGGCCGGAGCCAGGAGTGGGGAGCTCCCTGCAAGGTGACAGAACCCCAGCTCTGTCCTGGAAAAGGGGAAAGGCCTGCTGCAGTGGCCTTCGCTGCTTTCTGTGGAGCGGACACTGCAGCCAGACTCCTCTGAGCTGCAGCCGGGACCCCAGATCTGACCACAGAATCACCCCAAGCTGTCTCCCTTCCCCCAGCGGAGCTTCCTTGACTTTGGATCCTCCCGACTCCTGGCCCAACTCAGCCAACACCTCCCCTCTGGGTTTCCTGGGAGGGGGGACCACACAGGTGACCTTTGCAGCCACTTTGAAAGGTGCTTGAGAGCTTATTTACCCACAGCCGGATTACGCTGGAGGATTATGATCCTTCATGGTTTTCAGGGAGAAAAAGCGCAACGCTTACCCAAGAATCCATCTAATTCCTCAGATACCACTACACTCTCTAGGTGTAGCACTCCATCAAGTATTTGCATATGACATAAGGCATTTGAAACACCAACCACCTAGCAACTTAGCCCCTGAAGAACTCAGTGCTGGGCTCACTTGTGTGCCTTTGTGGCTGTATTTTTCACTGCAAATCCTGTGGCGGATGCGGTGGTACCTGCTGGGCTGGGTCCTCCCTGCTCAGCACAGCTTGCAGCTACTCCCAGGTGGCTCCTGTCCTCCCCAGTCTATGCAGTCACCTCACCAAGAGACACCTGGGAGGTTACGCAGAGAAAATATGTCGCACGCCACCTAGGACCTGTACTAAAAATTTGTTGTTTATTTGAAATTCAGATTTAACTGTGCATCCCGTTTTTTTTTTTTTTTTTTTTTTCCTTTTTCAAAATCTGGCAGCCCTAGCCTGTCCCCAGGGCCTCATGACTGATGGATGTAGGAGTTATGTGCTGACCTGCCAGGGGCAGGGGGCTGGACATCACAGGCTCTGGGACCCTCAGCCCAGGTCCTGCTCAGACATACCGACTGTCTTTGGTCCTGGAAGTTGACCTCCGAGGTGGGCCCTTTTGCAACTGATGACATGAGAATCCCTCACTGGCCAGGGACAAGCAGTGACAGTCCTTGCCACATGCAGCTGGCCTCTGCATCCATGGGCTTTGCTTCCAGGAATTCATCTGGCCATAGTTTGAAATGATTCAGAAAAAAAAGCCATAAACCGGGCGTGGTTGTGCATGCTTATAAACCCAGCACTCCGGGAGACTGAGGCAGGAGCAATTTAGTGACTTAGCAAGACACTCTCAAAATTAAAAAATGAGAGCAGGCTGAGATATAGCTCATTGTGAAAGCCATGGGTTCAATCTCCAATACCGCAAAACAAAACGAAACAAGCCTGTGTTTTATGGAGTATGTGCCTATTTTTTCCTCATTCCTATTCTCTAAACAGTGTAACAATGCATCGGCATTGTGCTAGGTAGCATAAGTGAATCTGGAGAGGATTTAAAGGATTTAGGAATGTGTTGCCCTACAATGTGTGGCAAAAGGGACTGGGCAGAGGTGATTTAGCTAAGGACCCTGGACCATCTGCGGGGGCCTAATGCCAGGGTCCTCATCAGACAGGAGAGGGGTGCAGAGGCCCAGAGGCTGTGCTGGAAGCAGGGGAGAGGGCACAGCTGCTGACGTGGACAATGGGAGGGGCCAGGAATTCGCCAGCCTCTAGAAGCAGGAAAAGGGAAGGGGATAGGTTCTCCCCAAGTCCCCTCGGAAAGAACCAGCCCTGCTGACACCTGTGTGTTAGCCCCGTGAGACCCATTCAGACTCCAGAACTGTGAGACAGCAAGTGTGTGCCGTGCTTAGTTCCCAAATTTGTGGCAATTTGTTATGGTGGCAATTAGGAGACTCCCACAGACAGGGTGGGCATGTATATTTTTTTCAGTACCAGGAACTAATCCCGGGGCACTATCTACATCCCCAGCCTTTTTTACATTTTTTTTTATTTTGAGACAGAGACTCATTAAGTTGCTAAGCTACCCAGGCTGGGCTTAGACCTGCAGTCCTCCTGCCTCAGCCTCCTACAATGCTGGGACTACAGGCATGTGCCGCCACCCCTGGCTGGAACATACATTTTTATCTCACAGTTACCATATGCATCAAAATTTCTGTGTCATAAGTGTGACTCTGCGTCATTATGCCTCCCAGGCATGCAGCTGGGTTCTCAGTGCTGCAGGCAGGGTAGGGAGCACCTTTCCTTCCTGCTCCCCACACCTCACAGGGCTGTGGAGCTGTCACGCTGGCCACCTGGCACAGGCCTCTGCATGGCAGCTCTGCCAGGGACCTGGGCAGCAGCTGTGACTCTGTGCATTGTGGGGGCTGTGGGCCACGTGCATGGCTTCGAAATCCCGAGGTGTGGCCCTGGTCCCAGTCTAAAGTTTCCTACCTGTGTGACCTTGGGTGTGACAATTAATCAGCTTCCACTCTGTCACCAGAGAGCAGGGAGAGATGTTTAGTTCCTTTCTAGAGTGGCTGTGTGTCAGCCAGCTGAGCTGGCGGGAAACCCAGGGGGCAAGACCACAGGCCCAGGCTCAACTCCGGGTCCCCTGTGTGCCTGTACCTCCTGTGTGCCTACCCCGCCTGTAGAGTCTGTCCTCTGTCCTGCAGCTGAGCACTCAGACAGGAAGGCTCCTTCCTCTCCTTAGCAGCTGGTAAGGGTGAACATCACTGTTCAAATTAGTAACTGGCCACAGGCCCAGAGAGTGGTGCCCCCTGGACTCCCAGAGGACTGGCCATCCACCGAGGCACAGTGCTCACCTCCCTCAGGGACAGACCCACAGGGAGAGTAAGGGGGCATTGCACAAACCTGACCTGGGGCCCAGGGGTGTAACCAGGCTGTGGGGGTTGAGCTTAACTGTGACAATTTGATTGCTTTGGGAGCCACCTAGAGGATTAGGAAACCACACTTCTGGGTGGGTTATGGAAGTGTGAGCTTCGGTACTACACTGGTCTCTGGCCCCTTCCTCTCTGGCACCATTCCCCTGCTCTGCTTCCTCGTCACCATGAACTAAGTATTTTTGCTCCATTGTGCCCTTCTGCCATGATGTTTCTGTCTTGAAGCAGCTGACCATGGACTGAATCCCCTGGAACCGTGAGCCAAATTAAACCTCTCCTTTAAGTTGTGGATGTCAGGTATTGTGTCTCTGTGATGGAAAAGCTGACTAATACAAAGGCAGCTGGCTGTGGTGGCCCACACCTGTAATCTCAGCACTCGGGAGGCTGAGACAGGAGGATTGCCATGAGTTCAAGGCCAGCCTGTGCTACAAAGTAAGTTCAAGGCCTGGCTGAACTACATAGCAAGACCCTGCCACACACACACACACACACACACACACACACACACACACAGGCAATAGCAGGAGTCACAGGTAACTTGGGGTTTGTACCCCTGGCAGTGTATGGAGGTAGAAACAGGAACTGGGAGTCTGTGGTTCTATGAAGAAAGTGGGATGTTTGTGTAAGGTCACTGTCTCTGCCTGTGGGCAGCTCCTAACTGCATTGGCTGTTTGTGTTCACTGAACTTGAGTTTACCAAGTCATGGGACACCTACACCTACACGCACACACACACATGCACACATACACACACACACACATGTGTGTGTGTGCTCCAGGGCACCCTGGCACCTCCAGTGAAGCCATAGCACAGACAGCAGTGGAGCTGAGCTCTAGGCCTGCATGGAGGGGCCCCAGCACCTGGGCTTTCAAGGGGAATTAACTTGTGTGCAGTTCTGTGATGAGAGGTAGGAGTTTAAAATATACAGAAGGCAGAAACACGAAGACAAGAAAAATCCATCTTCTTTCCAGAGACAAGGCCCAATCTCCTGCGGACTGAGGCAGGACACTGATGTGTTGTTAGCTTGTTCTCAGCAGGCTGCTCTTCCTGTCGGGGCTGGATTCTTGTGTGTGAGACTTCGATCTTATAAAGATCAGTTTGTCTGAGACTCTTGCAGTAGAAGAGAGAGAGAGGGAGAGAGGGAGAGGAGTACGGGGGTGGGATGGGGAGCAGGACAGGGATGGGGACTCGACCAAGACAGAGATGGAGACTGAGACAGGACTCCTGTTGTCTAAAGCACCCAGCTCACAGTACCTGTCAGGGCCAGTGTGCTGGAATGTGACCTCCTCAGCGTCCTTCCTGCAAACACACCCAGCCTTCCATGCCAAGCTAAGCATAGCCGCAATGTTCCCCTTGTCCCCACCTACCAGGTGACCTGTGGAAATTGTGCACCATCCCATAATTTTCTGGACCCATGTAAGGGCCATAGTGAGGGGAGGAGAAAGTGTAGACCAGAAAGTTCTCAAGGGGGAGCCCAGGGCCCAAGTTCAGGCCACCTAGAAATGATGGGTCACCAAGGGCTGGCGAGCAATACCCGAGCAACGGCCAGAAGAGGTGGAAACAGCAGCCACAGCCAGTGGAAAGGTGTTGTGAAGGAAAGACATCTCCAGTAGGACCAGGCCTACTCCCAGGGAGCTGATGTCCACGTGAGGGAGCCACTGGACATGGTACTGAGATCATGGCTCCTGAGGATCACAAAAGAATGACCATGCTGAAATCTGGAAGGTTGGTCCAAGCAAGATGGCTACTTACACTCAGACAAACGAACAAAATGCTAAATCAATAAGGAGGGAAATAGGATATCTTCTCCTGGCATCCAGCATAGATAGACCCACAGCTGAGGTCTTGGGAATGACTTCAAAGGTGTAAGGAAGGCACTGTCCAGTGCTCCAAGGTCATGGGGTTGGCAGGGCCAACACTTCTCAGGGGACATGGACTGGACCTGCTGGGCCTAAGACGCTCACAGGGGAAAGTCAGATGCTTAGAACAATCCTAAAACCAAGTAAAGGGGTGAATCCTTGCCCATCTAGGATGGGGTCTGGGAGTGGGCGTTGCAGCTCCATAGTCAATCACTGAACCTGGGACCTGCTGCCTGTCACTGATGTTATTGATATTCATCTTGTCTTTACTTAGTATTTGAGCTTCTTTTCTGTTTCGAGGAATGGAACCCAGGGCCTTTGCACTGAGCTACATCCATAGCCATCTTTTTGTGAGACAGGGTCTCACTGTGTTACTAAATTGCCTAGGCTGGGCTCAATTTTTCAATCCTCCTGCCTCAGCCTTCCTTAGTGCTGGGATCACAGGCATACACCACCATGCTGAGTAGCATTTGATATTTTGTTCATCATGATTTTTTTTTCATTAATTTTGATCTTTTAAAAATATCACATTAGGGCCGGTGAGATGGCTCAGCGGCTTAGGCGCCTGCCCGGCAAGCGCGAGGGCCCGAGTTCGACTCCCGGAACCCACATACGAAAAAGGGGCCGGTGATATCGCTCAGCGGCACGGGCGCCTCCTGGTGCGCGAGGTCCTGAGGTCGACCCCCCGGTACCTGCCCAAAAAAAAAAAAAATCACATTAAGAGGATTAAAAATGGTGGAATAAGATTGGCAGCAAAATACAGCCTTTTCAGGACCTGGAATTAAGACACTTGGAAAACAACTTGGTAAAGAAAAAAAGAAGTAGATCTCTGGGAACCAGGAGGGAGCTGAAAGGTAAACTAGAAACTATAGAGAAGCTGGAGGAAATGCAGAAAATGATGAAGCAGTCTGGAAAGCTAACCTCAGCTCCTGGGGAGGGGGACCTGTTTCCACTAACACAAGGTAGCCCCAGAGAGGGTCGGCAGCTCCAGGGAGAAACAACAGACTAGGCTGGCAACACTAGCTCCAAGAGAAGCCCATAGTTATTGTAAAGTGTGAAAACACTGTGAATTTTTAATTTGAAACTGGCTCCTTCCACAAGGCAGGGTAGAGTTGAAGAAGAAATTGAGTGCAGTGCCCGCCATATTTGGGATTGTTTAATCAGGAACCATTCTACAAAAGGGTTAATTGTTTAAGACTGAGCTGCAGAACAACTTCACTTCAGGGTTTCTGGAGTCACCTACCATAATGAGTGGGTAGAAGAAGGCCACAAGCATGGGGTAGACATAGACCCCCTGAGAAGCTTAAACTCAAGCTAGGAAGGACACAGGGGTCCTGCCCTCCAACTTGAGAAGCCAGACTGTTTATGAGTGGCTTTAGGATGGGGCTGAGTCTGAAATGCTGGCATGCAGTCCAGGAGACTGTTTCACCCACTACCCCTACCCTTCTGCCTACATCTAACACAGAGCTCAGTGATCAGTTTGATCTCCCCATCTACAATGTAATCAGGGATGCACCTTGGCTTGGACAGTTGCCATGGCCTGGGGTGTATGGACAGAGGGCTCACCAAAGCAGGGAGGGGCACCCACGGGCCATAAAGCTAAGTGGAGAAAGTCATGACTTGGGGCACACAGAGGGACATTGAAACTAGGAGTGGCTGGAGTGGATGGAAACTATTGCCCTACCATGCCCAGAAGGAAAGGTATGGTAGGATACAGTACTCACACAAAATAACATGAATGTGGAAACAAAATAGGTCTTAATAGTGACTCACTAACCCTCCCACATATTTGGTGGATGCCATTACTGCAGACCCTAGAAAGAAACCACTCAAAAAAACAGAGGGATTTTTTTGGAGGGGGGCTCATTTCTCTTTCTCTTCATTGGTTTTTTTTTCCTTTTCTTTTCTTTTTTGGTAGCAGGAATCGAACTCACAACCTCGTGCTTGCCAGGCAGGTGCTGTGCCACTGAGCTATATCCCCAGCCCTTCACTGTTTTTTTTAGGGGGTTGGGTTTTTAGTTTTTAAATTTTTACTATTTTCTCTTATTTGTTCTTTTCTGTTACAGTTATCTAATGCTATTAATTTTCCTTTACTCTTCAAAAGGATCATTTATCTCACTTTCTCTCTCTTGCATCTTCATTTTTTTGATTTTTCAAATTTTACTTCTTTCACTTTCCCCACCCCACCACCTTTACTAGTATTACTATTAAACTTTATTAATCTTTACATCTTTAGTTGACTCTATGCTAGTTGAATTCTTTTATATACTGAATGATGGTATAGTTGTTGAATCTAGTAGATATTTACACTATTTCAATATTTGAATTGTCTTTGTGTCTATAATTACAGATCTCATTTCTATTGTAAAGGGTGATATAGTAGTAGCTTTCCTTGGTTCTTATGGTATGTCAATTTCTAGTGTCTATGGCTCTGTTATTGTTGCTGATTTTGTAGCTATTGCCAGAGTGGCACACTTGTTGCTATTAACTGGTTACTGTATGCTAATATCTGGTTTGGTGTGTCTTCAACAATATTGCAGTTTATTTCCAGAGACCTGAGTGGTGGGCCAACTATGCTGCCCCTTACCCTCCCAAAATTTACAGAGTTGGTTGGATCTTGGTGATGCAAAGAAGAGTAATCTAAGATTAATTAAAGTTAGTGAAAATCAGAAGATGGCACAAATGGCATAAAAATACTGTTTGCAGAAACAACAGAAAACTTTCCAAGTATGAAGAAAGAATTTAATATGCAGATAAATGAGACATACAGAACCCTAAACCACGATCAAAAAAGAACTTCTCCATGATACATTATAGTCAAAATCCCAGAAGTCCAACCCAAGGACAAAATTTTAAAAGCAGTTAGAGAAAAGCAACAAATTGCTTATAAAGGTAAACCCACTAGAATTATAGTTGGCTTCTCACCACAAACCTTGAAAGCCAGGAGAGCATGGAGTACAGTGTTCCAGGCCATAAAATAAAACAATTTCCAAACCAGAATGATATATCCTGCATTACTATCTTTTAAAACTGATGAAGAAATGAGGTATTTATATGACAAAGAGCACCTTAAAAATTCATGACCACCAAATCATCACTCCAAAAAATTCTCAAGGATATCCTAGGAAGAGACGATGAAGCCAGCAATGTCAAAAAGGTAGGATGAGCACTAAAGCTCATGAAACAGGGAGGAAAAAAGGAATCAGCAGCAGGAAAATAATGCAATGACAGGAATAACTCAATACCATTCAATAATAACTCTCAATGTGAGTGGTCTTAACTCTCAAAGGCACAGATTGACAAACTGGTTCACGAAACAAAATCCAATGGTATGTTGTATACAAGAAATACATTTAATCCAAAAAGAACTTCATAGACTAAAAATCGAAGGATGAAAAATAATATTTCCTGCAATGAGAGCCTGTAAACAAGCAGGAGTAGTGATTCTATTTTCAGACCGAGTGAACATCAAGCTGAAACTGATCAGAGAATGCAAAGAAGGTCACTACATATTGGCTAAGGGAACAATTCCACAGGAAGAGATAATAACCAGGACACCCACCTTCATGAAACAAACACTACTGGTCCACTGATGGGGACAAGCTGGCCTGCACTGGACACATGTTTATTTCCTCAAACTTGAGTAAGCAGGCCCTTTCCAGATGAGTGATGCCACCCCCAGGCGAGCAAATAGGCTTGCACTGGATGAGCAGTGACCCTCCCCTGATGCAAGCAAGCAGGCCATACCAGAAGTGTGGCTTCCTCAACGCAAGGGCAAGACCATCCACCAACTCCAAGCTGGCTCTACATTTTCTTCCCCTTGGGATGGGGCAGCAGAGGCAATGACTAACCAACTAACTTGATCCTGGATGAGGACAATGCCTGGAGAGAGAAGGGAGCAATGAGACTCCATGACCACTGACATTTATTACAACAGTCCTCTTGAACCCTCACCCCATGGCCTACAACCAGGAGAGACCAGAGGGCTGATTGTATTTCCCATCTACCAACAGGAGCAGTGACACACCTTGGCTTGGACGGTAGCCATGGTCTGGGGCGAACGGGCAGAAGAGCATCTGGTGCAGGGAGGGCACCTCAAAAATCCATAGGCCCTAAATATTGGTGGAGAAAATTATGACTGGCTGAATTCCAAGACTGCAGATCTTGGAAAGAAACCACTCATTCAAAAGCACAGGAATTTTTTCTTTGACTTGTCTTTTTTTGATTTCACTAGTTATTATTTTTATTTTATCTTTTCTTCATTGGGTTTTTTAGGGGCTTGGAGTTTTTTCTTCCTTTTCCCCTCCATCTTTTAGTTTCTTTTCTCTACATTTCTCTTCCCCCTTTCAATTTTTATCTTTTTTCTTATCTTTTTTTTTTTTTTTTTTGTGGGTACGGTGGGGACGACCTCAGGACCTCGCGCACCAACAGGCACCCGTGCTGCTGAGCGATATCACCGGCCCCTTTTTCGTATGTGGGTTCCGGGAGTCGAACTCGGGCCTTCGCGCTTGCAAGGCAGGCGCTTAAGCCGCTGAGCCGTCTCACCGGCCCCTTTTTTCTTATCTTTATTTTCCATATTTTCTCTCTGTTTATATTTTTTCTTCTTTTTCTTGTTTGCTATTTTCTGCAACTGTTCTCTAATAGTAATAATTTCCTTTTACCTCTCAGTAGGACCCCCATGTCACTTTTCTCTCCTCCTTTTCTTATCTCACTGATTAATTTTTCAAATTTTCCTTTTTTCATTCTGCAGTTCCCCACTCCTTCTACATTTACTAGTATAACTACTAAGCTTTATGACTTTCTAGGTAGCTAGTTAACTTCATTACTGTTGAATACTCTTCTATTGTTAGTGAGGTAAAGTTGTTCCATTTAGTAGATATTTACTCTAGGTCAATTGTAGGCCAATATTTGGTTTGTCTTAGTGTCCACACTACAATTATAGATCTCTTTTTTTATGGTTAAGTTTAGTACATTATTGGTCCTTAGGATTTTTCAATACTCAGTTTGTATTTGATGCTATAATTGATGCTGATTTTATTACTATAGCCGAGGTGACATAACTGATATTATTAATCGGTTTTCTTGGGATGCCAGTATCTGGGTTGCCTTGGGGGTCATTAACAATACTGTGGTCCATTACTGGAGACCTGAGTACTAGGCCAAATATCCTGTAACCTCCCTCCCCAAGTAAAGGGAGGCAGTTGGATCCTGGTACAGAGGCAAAGGCCTACAGTTAGCCATGTCCAGAGCACCACACTGAAAAGAAGACACTGACTAATGAGGTCTCCACACCAGTAACAAGCTTATCACTACAATCAACACAAAACAAAACCAAAACCAAACATACAACACAAAACACAAAAACACAAACACAAAAACAAAAACCAAACATACAAAGAATCAAAATATGTGAAGACAAGCCAACAGAATGCCTCCAAAACCTCCCAACTCCCCAAAGCAGATGCTTGGGGCATCAATGGGCAGGAAACTGAAAGCCACACACCTGAATTATTTGAAATGATATAAAGAAAGATAACAAAACAGATCAATGAGGCATTTGACAAGCTCACAGAAGACATAACTAAAAAGATATTAGACCAAGTAAACATAACAGTCAGCAAGTTTACAGAAGACACTAACAAAAAACTAGCAAGGCTAAACAAAACAATGAAAAAGCATGAGTTATCAACATAGAAAATAATTAGGGACCATAAATAGGCTCCAAAGAGAAACTCAGAAAATTAAAAATTCTGTCAATTCTGCAGAAGTGACCAATGGGAGGACAGTATCAGAACTAGAAGACAGGGCTGATGCAAATGACCATATATACTCAAAGATGTCTAAAAATAACAACAGAACATGAAAAATGGATCCAACAGCTCCTAGATTACAGAAAGACCAATTTAAGGTTGATTGGAATTAGTGAAAAATCAAAAGACAAAACAAATGGCATAAAAATCCTGTTTACTAAAAAAAAAAAAAAAAAAAATATATATATATATATATATATATATATATATACTATTTACTGAAATAACAGTAGAAAACTTTCCAAATAAGGGGAATGTAATTGTTGATACATTGTGTCAACTTGAGAATTGAGAAGTTTCCAAGCTTAACGAAGTGACTCAGCAGGGGGACAGGGTCCTCACTTTGTGAACATCCTGAGCTTGTGGAAAGGGAGGGCATGGAGATGGTGGGGACAGATAGCCTGCATACAATGTAAAGGAAGGAAAGAGGCTTGCTTTCCCCCACCTTTTCCTCTTGCTGCTTTTGCTGTCTTCCACCACCTTGAAGTGTTGCCCCTCACCATGCCACCCTGCCTTGGAGCCAGCTGATTATGGACTGAAACCTCCACAAACTGCGAGCTAAATAAATCTTTCCACCCAATCCAAAAATGGGCATCTGAGATGAATAAACAGTTCTCAGATGAAGAAATACAAATGGCAAATAAATATATGAAAAAATGTGCAACATCACTAGTCATTCGAGAGATGCAAATGAAAACAACACTGAGATTCCATCTCACCCCAGAAAGAATGGCTATTATCAAGAAGTCAACTAATAACAAATGCTGGAGGGGCTGTGGGGAAAAAGGAACCCTTCTCCACTGTTGGTGGGAGTGTCGACTGGTGCAGCCACTGTGGAAATCCGTGTGGAGTCTCCTCAAAAAACTAGGGTTGGAGGTCCCATTTGACCCAGCTATTCCCCTTCTGGGGGAATCTTCCCAGAAGAATTAAAAACATTGTACCACGGCGATATATGTGCACCCATGTTTATAGCAACACAATTTGTAATAGCTAGATCGTGGAAACAACCCAAATGTCCATTAACCGAGGAATGGATAAAAAAGATGTGGTATTTCTACACAATGGAGTACTACTCAGCCATAAAGAAAGATAAACGGGAAACTTATAGGTAAATGGATGCAACTCGAGAAAATACTTACAAGCGAAATAAACTGGATGCACATTTGTAAACATCGTATTGTCTCCCTAGTATGAAAATGCAATTTCACTGTGACTATTTCATTCCTTAGTCTTCTATTTTTACCTAGCTTTTACATGGCTTAATCTTATACTGAGTAATATTTTTCTCCAAAAGGTATTTGTACATTCTCTAATGCTTGAGTTTGTTAATACATAAGAATGTTTACTTGTTGTCTTTAAAAAAAATAATAAAAATAAAAATAAATAAAAAAATAAAAGGCCAAAATAGCTAAAAATAAATAAATAAATAAATAAATAAATAAATCTTTCCTCCTTTAGCTATCCTCTATTCAGACAAAGTAGACTTCAAGTCAAAACTGATCAAAAGAGGCAAAGAAGGTCACTACATATTAGTTAAGGGAACAATCCAACAGGAAGAGATAACAATTATTAACATATATGTACCAAAGAATGGTGCACCTGAGATAAACATAAAAAACCAGATAAACATAAACACAGTTATAGTGGGGGACCTCAATACCACACCATCACAAAAGACAGATCAGGGCCGGTGAGATGGCTCAGCGGCATAAGCGCCTGCCTGGCAAGCGCGAGATCCTGAGTTCAACTCCCGGAACCCACATACAAAAAAAGGGCTGGTGATATCGCTCAGCGGCACGGGCGCCTGCTGGCGCGTGAGGTCCTGAGGTCGACCCCCAGTCCCCCCACACACAAAAAAAGACAGATTAAATAGACAAAAAAATCCACAGTGAAATATCAGAGTTGAATAAAGCCTTAGAAAAAAATGGACTTAATAGATATCTACGGAGTATTCCACACAACAACACATTCTTCTCAGTAGCACATGGAATTTTCTCCAAAATAGACCACATACTAGCCAATAAAGCAAGCTTAAATTAATGCAAAAGAAGTGAAATTATACCTTGCACATTATCAGCTCACAGTGCAATGAAACTACAAATTGACAGAAAAGAAAACACAGAAATTATGCAAATGCATGGAAACTAAAGAATACACTTAAATAAAAACTGGGTTACAGAGAAATCAAGGAAGAAATAAGACAGCTTCTAGAGCTAAATGATAATGCCAGTATAACATACCAGAATTTAAGGGACACAATGAAAGCAGTCCTAAGAGGGAAGTTGACAGCTATGAATGCCCACATTGCAAAACACGGTGAGCCCAAATAAACAACCTAATGATGCACCTCAAATTCCTAGAAAAATGAGAACAATCCAAACCCAAAGCTGGTACAAGGGAGGAAATTATAAAGATCAGAGCAGAAATCAATGAAATTGAGACAAAAAACACAAAGAATCAATGAACCAAAGAGTTTATTCTTCAAAAGAATAAAAAAACTAGGCAAAGCCTTAGCTAATCTCATCAAACAAAGGAGAGAAAAGACCGAAATCAATGCAATTAGAAATGAAAAATGTAAAATCACAATGGGCACTGCCAAGACAAAAAAGATTAATAACAACTGCTTCACAAACCTGTATACCAATAAATTGGAAAGTTTCCTAGCTGCATATGAACTACCAAAACAGGCAATGAAATGGAAGAAGTAATTAAAAAAATCTACCAACTAAGAAAAGCCCAGGTGAATTCATTGATGAATTCTACAAAAACTTCAGGGAGTATCTAACACCAATACTCCTCAAACTTCCTAGTGAAGTTGAAAGGGAAGAAGTTTTCCCAAAGTGATTCCTGGAAGTTAACATTACCCTGATTCCAAAACTAGAAAAGAATCCAACCAAAAAAGAGAACCATAGACCAATCTCTTTAATGAATGTAAGTGCAAAAATCCTGAACAAGATGCTGGCAAACAGAATGCAATGAATCATCAAAAAGATCATACATCAGGGCCAAGTAGGCTTCCTCCCAGGGATACAAGGGTGGTTCAACATATGCACTTCAATAAATGTAATACATCACATAAAAAGAAGCAAGGACAAAAATTACACATTCTTTTCAATAGATGCAGGAAAAAACCTGACAAAATCCACATCTTTTTTTTTTTTTTGAGACAGGGTCTTACTTTGTGGTGTAGCCTGGCCTTGAACTCACTATATAGCCCAGGCTGGCCTTGAACTTGCAGTGATCCTCCTGCCTCAGCTTCCCAAGTGCTGGGATTATTCTCATGTGCCACCACGCTTGGCCAAAATCCAACATCTTTTTATGATAAAAGCACTGAAAAAAATACATGTAGAAGGACTTTATCTCAATCTGATAAAAGCCATTTATGACAAACCTACTGCCAACATCATATTAAATGGGGAAAAACTGAAAGCTTTCCTTCTAAAATCAAGAACAAGACAAGACGTCCACTATCACCACCTCCGTTCAACATGGTACTTGAAACATCAGCAAGAGAGATCAGGCAGGAAAAAGAAATAAAAGAAATACGTATAGGAAAGAAAAAAGACAAATTATTGTTATTTGTAGATGACATGATCCTCTACATAGAAGACCCCAAAAAAATCCACTGAAAGTCTCTTAGAATTAGTAACCAAATTCAGTAATGTAGCAGAATACAAAATCAATAGCATCCTGCACACAAATAAAGAACCAACTGAGAAAGAAATTAGGAAAAAATACCATTCAAAATAGCACCAAGAAAAATTAAATACTTAGCAATTAACCTGAGAAAATGAAAGACCTCTTCAATAAAAACTGCAGTATGCTGGAAAAGAAAATAAAAGAGGCCATCAGAAAATGAAAGATTTCCCGTTCCTGGATAGGCAGAACCAAAGTAGTCACAATGGCCATACTTCCCACATTGATATGCAGATTTACCATAATTCCAATCAAAATACCAACAGCACAGAACTAGAGGAAACAATCCTAAAATTCATATGGAACCAGAAGAGACCCAGAATAGCAAAAGCAATCCTGGATAATAAGAGGAAAGTGGGAGGCATCACAATCCCAGGATTAAAGTTGTATGACAAAGCAATAGTGATTAAAATAGCACATTAGCCTGGGTGTGGGTGCCACATGCCTGTAGTCCTAGCACTCGGGGGGCTGAGGCAGGAGGATTGCTTTGGGTTTGAGTCCAGCCTGGGCTACATAGTGAGTTCAAGGGCAGCCTGAACTACATAGCAAGACCCTGTCTCAAAAAAAAAAAAAAAAAAAAAAAAAGCATATTACTCACACAAAAGCAGACATGAGGATCAGTTGTATAGAATAGAGGATTCTGAAAAAAACTCCAAACACATTCAACTATTTGATCTTCGATAAAAAGACAAAAAACATACACTAGAGGAAAGACAAACTTTTTAAGAAATTATGTTGAGAAAACTGGCTTTCCACATGCAGAAGATTGAATCTAGACCCATATCTCTCACCGTGTACTAAACTAAAACCAAAATGGATCAAAGAACAAAATGTCAAAACAGAAACACTTAACCTACTAGAAGATAGGATAGGTAAAACTACTGAAGTCATAAGTGCAGTCAAGGACTTTCTGAACAGAACTCCAGTTACACAGGAAATAGTACCAAGAATCAGCAATGGGATTATGTAGAATTAAAAAGCTTTATGTAGCAAAAGCAGCAACAAACAAAGTGAAAAGACAATCTGCAGAATGGGAAAAGAATTTTTGCCAGCTATTCTTCAAACAGTGAACTAATATGTAGATGATATAAAGAACTAAAAAAATTAGAACCCCCAAAAATAAAAGACCCAATTGAATAATGGGCAACCAAAATGAACAGACACTTCACAAAAAAGTACAAGTGGCCAATAAATACATGAAGAAATGCTCAACATCACTGGCCATTAGAGAAATGCAAATTAAAACAACACTTAGATTTCATCTTAACCCAGAAAGAATGGCCACCATCAAGAAATCAAATACTAACAAATGCTGGAAAGGCTGCAGAGAAAAAGGAACCCATCTACATTGTCAGTGGAGTGTAAAGTAGCACAACCACTATGGACATCCGTATGGAGATTTCTCAAAAAACTAAAAGCAACCACACAACCAGGTGTGGTGGCATATGCCTATAATACCAGCTCTTGGGAGGCTGAGGCAGGAAGACAGCTGTGAGAGTGAGAAAAGCCTGGGCTACATAGTAAGTTCAAGGCCAGCCTGAGCTACACGGTGAGACCCTGTCTCAACCCCCCAAAACCAAAACCAAACAAACAAATAAACAAAACAAAACAAAAACCCTAAAAATAGAAATTTCATTTGATCTAGCTTTCTCCTCCTAGATATTTTCCCAAAAAAGTTAAGGACATTATATTACAGTGACATATGCATACCCATGTTTATAGCAGCACAATTCATAATAGCTAAATCTTGGAAGCAGCCTATATGTTCATCAATAGAAGAACAGATAAAGAAAATGTGGTATTTACACAGTGGAGTACTACTCTGCCATTAAAAATATAAACTTGAGTTATTTGTAGGCAAATGGATACACCTCAAGGTCATAATGTTAAGTGAAATAAATCAGACACAAAAGCTTCATTGTCATAAAGTTTCTCTTATATGAGAAACCCAAGTTATAAATTAAAAGCAAAATTAAAGATAATAGGAAGTACAGAGATAGCTCTTTCTCAAATGGGAAGGGATCAAGAGATGGAGGGTGGGGGAGGAAGGGGAAAGAAAGAGAATGAAAAAATGAATTAAGATGTGTTATGTATGTGTAACAACTCCATACAAGGAATGTAAACATGTACTGCAAACATGGACTAATAAAAAAAATGAAAAAAACCACTACTGGACATTAAAGATCAGATAAACATCAACACAATTATAGTGGGATACTCCGTATCCCACTGTCACCAACAGATCAACTAGACAAAAAAAATCAGCAAAGAAATATCAGAGTTGAACCACACATTCATATAAATGGACTAAATAAATATCTACAGAGTGTTCCACCCAACAAAAGCAGAATACACATTCTTCTAGCAGCACATGGAACTTTCTCCAGAACTGACCACATACTAGCTCATAACACATACTTAAATAAATACAAATGATTCAAAATTACCCCAGATGATAGCGCAAGGAAACTAGAAATGAACATCAAAAGAAAGCACAGAAATTATGCAAATATGTGGAGATTAAACAATACACTCTTGAATAATCAATGGGTCACAGAAGAAATCAAGGAAGAAATCAGACATTTCCTAGAACCAGATGATAATGACAGTACAACATACCCGAACCTATGGGACACAATGGAAGCAGTCCTAAGAGGGAAATTGATAGCTGTGAATGCCTACATCACAAAAATAAAGCACACTGAAATACATAACCTAATGATGCACCTCAAGTTCCTGGAAAAACAAGAACAATCCAAACCCGAACCTGGTACAAGGAAGTAAATTTTAAAAATCTGAGCAGAAATTAATGAAACTGAAATTTAAAAAAATATATACAAAGAATCATTGAATTGAAGAGCTGATTTTTAGAAAGAATAAATAAAGTGGACAAACATTAGCCAGTCTTACCAAAAAATGAAAGCGCCGGTGATATAGCTCAGTGGCATAAGCGCCTGCCTGGCAAACACAAGGTCCTGAGTTCGACTCCCGGTACCCACATATAAAAAAACAAAAACCAACTAAACAAACAAACAAAAAATGAAAGAAAACACCCAAATCAATGCAATTAGAAATGAAAAAGATGGGCCGGTGAGATAGCTCAGCAGCATAAGTGCCTGCCCGGCAAGCGCGAGGTCCTGAGTTCGACTCTCAGAACCCACATAAAGGAAAAAAAGGGGGCCGGTGAAATCGCTCAGCGGCACAAGAGCTTGCTGGTGCGCGAGGTCCTGAGTTCGACCCCTGGTACCCACAAAAAAAAAGAAAAGAAAGAAATGAAAAAGATGAAATCACAACAGACACTGCCAAAATCCAGAAGATCATTAGTAACTACTTTGAAAACCTATATTCCAATAAATTGGAGAATCCAGAAAAAATTGATTCCTAGATACATACAAATTACTGAAGATATAAAAATCCCGATTAATCCAATAACAGGAAATGAAATTGAGGTGCTAATAAAAAAAAAAAACCTACCAACTAAGAAAAGCCCAGGACCCAATGTATTCACCACCGGATTCTATAAGAACTTAAGGGAAGATACAATGCCAATACTCCTCAAATTCTTTAATGAAATGGAAAAGAAAGGAATACTATCAAAATCACTCCTGAAGCTAGCATTACCTTGATGGCCAAAGCAGACAAGAACTAAACTAAAAAAACCAAAACCAAAAACAAAAAATCTACAAATCAGACTCATTAATGAACACAGATGCAAAGATCCTCAACAAGGTACTGGCAAACGCAGTGCAACAAATCTCAACCAAGGAGGCTTCATCCCTGGGATACAGAGATGGTTCAACATACACAAATCAATAAATGTCTTACATCATATAAGTAGAAGCAAAGGCAAAAACCACATGGTCATCTGAACAGACACAGAAAGAGCCTTTGACAAAATCCAACATCTTTTCATGATAAAAAAAAAAAACTGAAGAAAATAGGTATAGAAGGATCTTATCTTGATCAGATAAAAGTCATTTACGACAAGCCTACTGGTAACGTCATTTGAAATAGGGGAAAACCTGAAAGCTTTCGCTCTAAAACCAGGAGAAAGAAAAGGATGTCAACCATCACCACTCCTGTTCAATATTGTACTCAAAACTGCAGCTAGAGCAATCAGGCAAGAGAAAGAAATAAAAGGGATACGAATAGGAAGGGAAGAAGTCAAACTCCTGATTCACGGATGACATGATCCTTTACATAGAAGACCCATAAAATTCAACCCATAGAGCTAATGAAGACTCTTAGCACTAAGGAATGAATTTAGCAAGGTAGCAGGATGTCAAATCAACACACAAAAATAAATAGCGTTCCTGTACACCAATAGTGAACCCACGGAGAAAGAAATTAGGAAAGCAAACCATTCACAATAGTTTCAAGAAAAAATTAAATACCTAGGAATTAACCTAACAGAAGAAGTGAAAGAGCTCTGTAATACCTATTTTAGTGCTCTGAAAGAGGAGATCAAAGAGAACATCAGCAAATGGAATAATATGCCCGGTTTCTAGATAGTCAGAAGCAATATTTTCAAAATGGCCAAACCATATATCTATCTATACCTATATCTATATCTATATTGATATCGACAGCTATTTCTGTATCTGTATCTTTATCTATATCTATATAACCCCAATCAAAATACCAACAGCATTCCTCACAGAAATAGAGAAAAGAATCCTAAAATTCATGTTGACCTAGAAGGGACTCAGAATAGCAAAAACAATTCTGGGCAACAAGAGAAAAGCATCACAATCCCAGATTTCAATTTACATTACAAGCTGAAGTGAACAGCATAGAACCGGCACAAAAACATACATGTAGTTGAATGGAAAAGAATAGCGGATACGGAAACACCCCCAGGCACATTTGGTCATCTGATCTTTGACAAAAGGGCCAAAACCTATGCTGGAGGAAAGATAGCCTCTTCAATAAATGGTACTGGAGAAACTGGCTATCCACATGTAGAAGATTGCATCTAGACCCATATTTCTAGGCAAGTACTAAATTAAAATCAAAATGGACCAAAGATCTAAATATTAAAACAGAAAGACTTAACCTGCTGGAAGACAAAATAGGTAAACTTGCAGACACAGGGATTACATCAGATTAAAAAGCTTCTGCACAGAAGCTTTCTAATAAACAGAGTGAAGAGGCAACCTACCATATGGGAAAAGTTTTTTGCCAACTGCTCCTCAGACAAAGGACAAATATGTAGACTATATAAAGAACTAAAAAAAATTTTTAAAAATACCCAGTCAAAAATGGACAACTGAAATGAATAGACATTTCTCAGAAGAAGTATGAATGGCCAGTAGATACATGAAGAAATGCTCAGCATCTCTTGGCATTAGAGAAATGCAAATTAAAACAACACTGAGATTCCACCTTACTCCAGAAAAATGGATATCACGAAGATATCAAGTAATAGCAAATACTGGTAAGGCTGTGTGTGGGGGGAGAGGAACACTTCTGCATTGTTGATATGAATGCAAAGTCGTATAACCACTATGGAAATCAATATGTTGGTTCCTCAAGAAACTAAAAATAGAAATTCCATTTGACCCAGCTATTCCTCTTCTAGGTATCTTCCCAAAAGAGTTAGACATCATATTACAGTGATCCATGCATACCCATGTTTACAGTAGCACAATTCACAATAGCTAAATTTTGAAAGCGGCCTATATGTCCATCAACAGATGAATGATATAGAAAATGTGGTATGCAGACACAATGGAATACTAATCTGCTACCAAGAAGGATAAATTGAGTTATTTGTAGGAAAATGGATGCTCCATGAGACCATAATGTTAAGTGAAATAAATGAAGCACACAAGTTTAAATATCACACGGTTTCTATTACATGAAAAACCGAAAAGTAGAAATAAAGAGCAAAATAAAACATAGATAATATAAAACAGATAGAGGTTTTCTGATTGGAAGGGGACCAAGAGATGGAAATAGAGGGGAAGGAAAAGGGGAAGGGAATGTAAAAAGAATTAAGATATGTTATGTACATGTACCGACTCCCCGTGATAAGAGTAATCATGTTCTGTAATCAGGTACTAAGAAAAATTAAACTTCTAAATAATAGTATGTTAAAATAGTGTTTGTCTTGATAATTGCCATTTTTGGTGCTCCTTCAATTTTGTGCCTGAGCCCCAGGCCCCCTATTCCACAGCTGGCCTGGCCAGGACCAGCACCTCTCCCAGAAATGGGAAGGGTGTGGGCAGCCCTGGAGCCTGAGTGTGGGGACCCAGCCCACAAGTTGGCTCACCCTACAAGCTGCTGTGAACCAGGGCTCAGGACAGCTCTGCCGGGTCTTTTTTGAAGGGGTTCACTGTACATCCAGGAGCACGCGTGCACACAGGCACACACACATCAGCGTTCCTCTCCATGCCTGAGGAAAAGCACTAGATCTCCAGCCCATATGTTCGCCTCACCATCTCTAGCTAGGCCTCTGCTTGTGCCAATCAAAGACACCAGCAACCTCCTGTGGGTGGCCTGAAGTGATCCCTTTGAGCAGGATCTCTGATCCAAAACATAGCTCCAGTGGCAGGCAGGTGTGGGACTTGGCCACAGGCCCCAGCTCTCCACTGCCTGCACTGTGTGGGCCCCCTGGGTAGACCGGTTGTTTTTCTTTCTTCTGACATCATTAGCTCCGCAGAAGCACACCAGCGGGCATTTGTGCTGACCTCGTCATTTCACACAGAGGAGAGGACCCAGGGGAAAACATGCCCGAGGACTGAATCCTGCCCCTGAGCAGGGGAGGTGTGGGTGTGTTCTCCCTCAGCATTTCACAGCCATGCCCCATCCCCGTCTCTTTTTACTCACATCCCAGCCCAGGGCTGCTCAGAGGACACCTGGACCTCTCTTTGTTGCTGGAAAAAGTGGCTGCTCTGTCCTCCTCCCCAGGGTTCCCCTGCTCCCAGGCTCCTGGGAAATGCTTCCTGGGCAGAAGAGGAAGCCTTCCTCTAGGCACCTGGGACCTGTCGCAGTGTCTGTAGGTGCTGCCTCAAAATCCAGCAGTGGGTTCTGCCCACTAAAACCCCAGCCCCCTGAGCCCCCTAGGTGGGGCTCTGAACCCCTCAGAGCCTCTCCTCAGTGGAGGCTGCTTCCGGGACCTCTGGGCACCCTGACACCTGGTGCAGAGCCAGTCTGGAAGGTCGAGGCCTTCCAGCCCCACAAGGTGCCCCAGATCCTGTGTAAACCAGACTCTGAGGAACCACCGTTTAGGACAGGCACATGGATGCTTCCAGAACGCCCCATGCAAGCAGAGCTACCTTCTCTTTCTTGGCAGCCTCCATCCTGGCTCTGTCATCCAGCATCTGAGCAGCAGCCAGCCCGGGGAGCTGGGACCCCACGGTGTCCCCCACCAGGCTTCCAAAGCAGAGATATCCCGGCTTCTCCCAGCACGGTCACGGCCAGCCCAGGGCCTCCAGGAGAAGATGGTCCACCTCAGGCTGGTTTGGGATTGGAGGTTCAATCACAGTTTCCTCCTTTTCATTGTCTCTTCCACCCCCTTCCCTTTGGTGGCCCCCTCAGTCTGGTTGTTCTCCAGCAAGGGCCATGGAGGCCCTAGGCAGCGTCCTCACGTGAGTTGGCTTTTCTGGGGCCGTGATGAGCAGAGAGGAATTGATGGCCTCACGACACTCAGCAGAAAAGGTCTCTCCCCTCCAGCGGCTTGCAGACAGCTCTGAGTTACGAGGCTGCAGGTGACTCTGTCCCTCGCGCCCCAGCTTGCTTCTGTAGGCCCTGAATCACTCACTACTTCCTGCTCCAGCCAGGTATGGAGTAGAGGACTCTCCTGCCAGGGCCTCTGCTCCTGAGAGGGCCCATGGTCGCCATGGTGACCATTCTGTCATTAGAGCTGCCATGCAGAAAACTGGGACTGATGGCAAAAGGCCTCCATCCCCATCACCACAGTGACTGCTCCGTCACCTTGTCACCACAGCAACCTCCAACCTAGTAAGACAGTGGCACCTGCTCAGTTCCCAGGCCAGTGTCTCAGAGTCTCCCGCGTTCACATCTAAGGAACAGAGGTGTCTGGGGACCAGAAGAAAGGAGCAGGAGTCCACTGCATGTGCTGGCCCTCAAGGGGCTTCTCGCTGCCATCCCTCCCACCCACCCTGAAGCTTGAACTACAGCAGCCCAGCTGAGGTCGACGCTTCCAAGACAGCCCCACAGGAACGTGTGCCCTTCCTGCCCTGCCCAGGAAGCCTCAGCCCAGGATGCACAGAGGTCAGCTGGCAGATGCAGCAGGAGGCCAGGGTGCTGGAGCCTTCCCAGGTTCTGGCTCGGGGTTCATTCCATAGTGAAGACCCAGTGTGTTGTTTCTGGCGAGGGACTCCGATTTGGTGTGTATTTCACACTTACGGCACTTCTTAATCAGGGCTGGCCATTTTTCCAGCACTCCACATGGCTGGTGGCTACTGGATGGGACAGTGCAGGTGTAGAGCAAGAGGACTCAGGACCAAGCCCTAGGCCTCTGCTATCCTGAGGTCCAGTGGGGTGGGGGGGAGGAGTGGCAGTGAGATCCCTCCAGATGGACACCCTGTCTTTCAAATCAACCTCTTATTGACTGGCATGAAGGTAGTTTTCGTTTTTCACTCTTACCAACAGTGCCACAGTAGAAATCTTAGTACTACACCTGGTTAAATATATGTGGCTGCTTCTTGCCGACGGCCTGCAGACGCTGAATTGCTCGCTCAAATGCTGCCACTTTGGCAGACAGGACTACCCTGCCTCTTCAGATGGCTTCAGCCATGTATAAGATCTTCGGCCAACAGTAGCAATTTGGCTACACTCCGGTTTCCTGAAGTCTGCCCTTTTTTCTCTAGAGGAGCTCTGATCTTCGCTATTGCCTTTGGACATTTGTTTCCAGTTCCTACAGGCTTCCAGTGCAGACTCTTCAGCTTTTAGCATGGATTCAACCAGGCTCCAGGCCTTTGACCTTCGACACGATTCTCCTGCCCTCCGATCTGGAGATGGCTGCTGGGACTTCTCCACTTCCTATCCTGTAAGCCTACCTAGTAAATCCTTTGTATAATCATGTACATATATTTTATATTAAATCCGTTCCTCTAGGGAACCCTGTCTAATGCACTCACCCTACCTTTTCATCCTCCTTTCTATTCTCAAGTGGGGCCTGGTGCCATCAAGGCTGCAGGAGGTGTACATGTGCAGGTTTGGAGGGGGGATGCCCCTGCAGGCCCTCCTGCCCACCCGTCTGTCTTTCCTGCAGATTTTCTCCCATGTTCTGTGTAGGCAGTCCCACAGCCATCAGCGGACAAGCTACCTGTCTCAATGGCTGTGTAGTCCAAGTCCACGTTCCCGGCCTTTGTCCAGGATGGCCAGCTCCCCAGCTGGGGAGGAATGCCTCTGGGACAAATGCAGCTCCTGGGACACCCTGCAGAGAAGGCAGTCTCGAAAGGAGGCACTTGGCCGGAGATATAGCTCAGCGGCACAGCACCGCCCTGGCAAGCGCGAGGTCGTGAGTTTGATTCCCGTTGCCAAAAAAAAAAGGGGGGGGCACTTGCCTCCCTAATTCTGAGAACTCCTACCTGCCTCCCCACCTTCTGCCTTCCTCAGCTGAGATTACCTCCTGTCCAGATGCACTTGTGGCCCTGCCTCTCTTTTGTTTTCTTAGGCAGGTAGTTAGACATTAGTGGGCCCAGTTTCAAAATAGCATGTGTTGCCAGTTAAGTAAAGAAACAAAGACGTCAATGTACAGTACATTTATAATCACTGGGTAGGTCTCGCACCGAAAGCGATCCCACAGAGCACACTGACATTTTAAGGTCATACGTTGTGCTCAGCCCTTCTGACACCTTGCCAACTGGCCGTCTAGTTTCAAAACAAGGCGTACAGCATTTCTGGCTGCCATGGCCTACAGCCCGATGGCATTAGGAAAGGACATGTTCTTGAAGACCCTCCTGCTTTGGGCTGGAACCTAGTTTAAACTAAGAATTTCTCTTTTGTAAGTTTCTTATATGATTAAAGCCCCTGAGAAAAGTCTGACTATCTAAAAAGAACAGGAAGACATTATGCAATTCCAAAGTAACTTCTAAGAAAAATGTCGATAAACATCATAATCACCGTGGTTCTCCGAATCCCAGGAATTACCTCTGCATGCATAAAAAGGCACCAAACTCACGCTCAGTGCAGGCATCTTGGTGGCACTGCCCACCTTCTCACTTCAAGGCGTAACTCTCTCTAGATCTTCTTTACAACAAATTCTACCTGGACTTCTGCATGGCCACCTATGTGTCTCAACTGAATTATTTTATCAAGGACACAAAGAACCAAGGACCAAGGAGTAAAGGGCGGGTTCCCACGGTGTCAGGACCCGGGTCACTGGTGACACACTCGTGACGTAGCTGGGGGCCGAGCTCAGGCCTTTGATGGCAGACCACATCTGTCTTTCCTGTGGTCTGGAGAACCCAGCAGAAGCTGGGACACCTCAGCAAGGGGCCATGGTAATGAGCAGTGTTCCTGGGGCTTGGTCTGCTAAAAGCTCTGCTGAAGGCATCTCATCTGTGCACTTGGGCTAAGGGTGTAGAGCACTCTAAGGGTAGAGCACTTGCCTAGCATGTGTGAGGCCTGTGTTCAATCCCCAGCACTGCCACACACACACACAAAAAAAGTGCATTTGATTCTTGGTGACTGGTCAGATTATGGAAGCCTGACCACACGCCCCTTTCAACGTCCCTTTCCCATAGAGTGAAACAGCCCAGCTCCCTGGCCTCAGCTAACTGGATGAAGGGGCATGGCGTGGCTGGGCTCCTCATCTGCACTGGGCTTTCTTGGGGTACACCCCTAGACCGGCTTTTTACCTGGCCTGTTGGGGTTCTGCGGTGCAGCTGGAGCAGCCACCAGCTACAACAGCAGTGGGTGCTGCTTTGCCCCACAGGGAAGCTGACAGGGTCTGGGCTTCCAGTCATGGAAAGTGTTTTTCCTGTTCTGCCTGCTAAGTGGCTTTTCTTCCAGGGCCCAGCACCAACAGTGGAACCGGACCACAACGGCTCTGCACCCAAGGCAGCGCATGCTGTGTTCATCACCTCCGTATCCTGCCCCCGAAATCTTTCCTATCTTTGTAACTTTGGACTTGAGTATGGTCGCAACAGCAGAACAAGCAATTCCTGGATGCTCTTCATATGTGTCCCTTAAATTTGCATCACCATATTTGCTTTGTCTTTCACACACACATGTACACACATGCACGAATACTTTATCTTTCACACACGCATACACACGTGCACGAAGACACGATATTCCTTTACCCCTATCTGTATTTCCTAAAAACGAAGAGTCCTCTTCCCCAAGCACAGCACCCTGACTGGTATGGTTTATATCTGGATGACCCTCCTCCCCGACCCAGGGGCTGTGCTTGGTGACTGGATTATGGTGTGCTACCCCTGGCTTGGTGTTGGGAGGTGGGGTCTGGTCATAAGTGAGTCACCGAGAGTGTAACCTAGAAGGTTTATCTCCCTCCCTGGCTCCTCCCTTCTCTATTTCTGGGCCAACATCTCCTCCGCCAGGACCCTCTGCCAGGCCGTCCTGAGTTGGAGCCAGCAACCATGGACTGAAATATGAGCCAAAATAAACCTCTCCTCTCTTAAATTGCAGGCGTCAGCTATTTTGTCCCAGGGAGAGAAGTGGCTAAGAGAATGACCAAAGTCAGGAAATTCAAATACTTACAAAGCCAGGCATGGTGGTACATGCTGTAGTCTCAGCTTCATGGGAGTCTGAGGTGGGAGGATCAGTTTAGCTCAGGAGTTTGAGACCAGCCTGGTCAACAGAGTAAGAACCTTTCTCAAAACAAACAAGTGAACAATTGTGTGATGTACAGGTCTTACATCTCAACCGACCTTCAAATCTCCTCCCAGAGTCTGCAGGACATCTTCAACCTATTACGATGTCTCATTATTGTCATCAATGATCATACAAATAATCATTGTTACTTGTTAGACATCTACCGTGACTAGGGCTTGGAATATTTTATCATTTCCAGTGACACGCCTACAGAAAATGGTATTTTTCCAGTTTAACAGCTTGGGGGAAAAAAATGAAACTCAGAGAGGGAGGCTGAACAAGGCCAGAGAGAATGTGGAGTTGCCAGGAATGGAACTGAGCTACAAGACTTCGTTAAGCATTCCGGTGTTCACATTTGAACTCCAGCTCTGCCTCGTACTAACAATTTTCTTAACCCGAACCTATTTCTATGTCTGTGAGATGGGAGGAATAACTTCCTGTTTTTGTGAGGATTAAAGGTGGTAGCACAAGGGAAGCGGCTGGAGTAAAGAAACAGCAGCTACTATTATGGGTCACGTGGATACAGTGAATCTACTCCGTCCAAGCCTCCTGGTCCTTTACTACAATCTTGGGTACTGAAGGACAAGGGGCTCTCGGGATTCTCCTCAGAAATGACAGCTCTCACCTGCCCCTGTAGGGCAACAGGGTCAGTATGGGACGATGGGGCTGGATTGATAATACTCAGCCACCTGGCTTGTCAGCCTAGTGTAGTGCTGATGAATCTGTGGCACACGTGCAACGGCGGGCTTTTTGTACCATTAAAAGCTCTAAAAGATTTGCTCTCACTGGCCTACTGTGCCCACATCTGGGGTGGCTATGCCTGGCCACCACCAATGGCTGATCCCGATGTTTACCACCAAAGTGGGGGAGATGTGGAAAAGCCCCGCCTACCTCTGCACGTGGGAATACCAGGGAAGGCTGGCCAGGGGGTGCAGAGTGAGTGGGCAGGAGGCGAGAACTTCCTTAGCCACAGAAATATTCAGAGCAATGGTTTCCTAAACCACAGCTCTAGAGTACATCTGGCAATCTCTGGACACATTTTTGGTTGCCACGACGGGGTGGGTTGGTACTGATTCCTGGTGGGCACAAGGCCTGAGAGGTTGCCTGCAATGCACAGGATAGCACCCCCCCCAACAGTGATCTAACCCACAATATCAATAGGGCTGGAGGTTGAGAAGCCCTGATTTAGAGTACTGTTTGTGGAGTGAATCTGTTGGTTGTCCAATGTATCATCTTTCCCCCATCATTTTAGATCTGGACGCTTTCAGCACGATTGTGCGACCATACTGCCCATTTCCAGAGGCCAAGAGTATGTTTGTTTGTATAGGATCTTGCTATGTTGCTGGCTCGGCTATCCCCAAACTCCTCAAGAGACCCTTCCGCCTCTGTCTCTCGGGCAGCTGGGACTACAGGCGCACACTGCCACGCCCAGCACCAAGGTCCATTATGATTACATAGTACACAGGAAACTGGCAAGGAGTGACACCGTAGGGTACTATGCCTCGCTCATCTCCATCCATGGGCTTGCATGATTTCAACAACTGAAGCAAAACTAGGTCACTGTGCACCAAACTGCTCCTTGCACAATGAAGCTGAATTTCTGCTCCCTCTTGAGATGAACAGACGGCGGCTGCGAGGTCCGCGGAGGCTCAGGGTCCTGTGTTGAAGGTCCCGTGGGGTCGGGACCTCGCTCAGCCCCGGCAGCGCAGCACGTCCGGCGCAGGAGGGGGCTGTGGAGGACAGGGTCCTGTCCTATGTGCGCATCTGCTTTTTGAGCTGCCCGGGTCCACAGCCACAGAGCCAGTTCGCGCTTCTCCGGGTCACGCGGGCTGGGAAGTATCGTGCCCGCTCTCACGGCCCGGCGGGGGGAAGTGACGGCACTGCCCAGCGCTGTCCAGGCCAGAAGAAGGGCTCCCTGAGCCGCCCTGAAGAGAGCAGAAGCCCGGGCCCCGCGGCTCCTCCCACGGCGGGGCGGCAGCCCAGCTCCCGCACAGGCGCCTGGCCCGGGCCGCGTCGCACTTCCGGCCGCCCCATTCTGCATCCGGGGCATGACACCGCCCCCCACCGGCGGCCCCCCCCGACAGGAACCGGAAGTGGACCCCGAGCCCGGAGGCGGAAGCCGGCGGGGCCCCCGTCGCCAACCGGCTGCTGTGCTGGCTTCGAAGCTGAGCTGGGCTGAGCGGGCGGGCGGCCCAGGGCGGCGCCATGAAGCTGTACAGCCTCAGCGTCCTGTACAAAAGCGAGTCGAAGGTGGTGCTGCTCAAAGCCGCGTCCGATGTGTCCTCCTTCAGCTTCTTCCAGAGGTCCAGGTGAGCGGGCGGCGGGCGGCGGGCGGCTCGGGCCGGGCCGGGTCTCGAACCCCTGCGAGTCACCCAGCATCCCCGCATAAAAGGCTTATGCCATCCCAGAATATTGTCCTGTTGTCAGAGTTTTTCAAATTCCTGTCCTACAAAGACCAGAAGAGGGTTTTGGAATACTGCAAATTCCCAAGGTTTACCCCAGATGTCCTGAGCTACTACGGTGGGCCCCGGGAATGTGTATTTTAAACCAACACCTCGCACCCAATTGTTGATTCCGACCGGGAGCTGGGTGCTGTGTGTTGACACCTATCTCTGTATTTCCTCAAGGGTCTTCCCAGCGATTCACTATGAGAGGTTGACAGGGTTGGTTGGTTTGTTTTGTTTTTTGTTGCTGTTGTTTGTCTTTTAATGGGTGAAGTCTCTGAGGTCCCATGAGCTTCTACCACGACGCGTTAAGATTGAAACCCAGATTGTATGCTTTTTAGTGGCTGGCCCTAGTGGTACAAAAGGTTTGGAACACTGAAGATCTGGAAGGAAGCATCAGATCTGTAAGGCTTAAGGACTTTTAAATGTTTCAGACACTGAATTACAGGAAGCTGTATATTACACTTAACCCATTGGTTAGTAGGGGGGCAGAGTGACTGGGGCACAAATGGGAAAGGACCCCGCAAGGTATCTGTGGTCATCTAGTCTCAAAGTCTGGTGAAATCTGCTTTCAGTTTTCATTGCTTCAGGGCTGCTGTTCCTTCTTTTTTTTTTTTTTTTTTTTAATGTGGGTACTGGGGGTCGAACTCAGGACCTTGCGCGCCAGCAGGCGCCCGTGCCGCTGAGCGATATCACCGGCCCCTTTTTCGTATGTGGGATCCGGGAGTCGAACTCGGGCCCTCGCGCTTGCCGGGCAGGCGCTTACGCCGCTGAGCCATCTCACCGGCTCTGCTGTTCCTTCTTGATGAGTGTACTTTGCTACCTGGATGTAAAACAATTTGTTACTTTGTTGAAACTTTTGTTTTTTCATTGTGGTAAAATACATCTAACAAATATATTAATCATTTAAAACTGAAACTCTGTACGCATTAAATGCTAACTCCCCTTGCCTTCCCCTATTCCCGCTAACTGCCCACCATCCTGTCTGTACAACGGTGATTATTCAAGGAAATTTATGTAAGTGAAATCACGCAGTATTTGCCTTTTTATGTATGGCTTATTTCACTTAGCATACTGCCTCCGTGTTCATCTTTATTGGTCAGTGTATCAGAATTTCCTTCCTTTTGGTGGCCAAGTACTATTTCATGGTTTGTATACACTACATTTTGCTTACCCATGCATCTGCCAGTGTACACGTTGCTTACTTCCACATTTTAGCTATTACAGATAATGCTAATACGAGTGCTGATCCGAATACGAGTGTACAAACATCTCTTTAAGACCCTGCTTACGGTTTTCTTTGTTGTATATCCAGAAATGGAACTGCTGCATCATCTTTTGGCTCAGTCTTGTAGTTCTTGATTCTTCCCTTTCTTTGCCTTGGCCTCCAGTCTCTGCTTTATGTTACTGCCTTTTTCTGATTGGAACTTTTGGTGCCAACTTTGTTCTTGTTTTGTTTCTTTCTTTCTTTTTCCACTTACACCACAGACTCTCAGAGATTTCCCTGTAGGACTTACACCTCGCTTCTTTGGGATTCCTGCGCTAGGCTCAGGTGACTCACAGCTGTAGCAGGAAAGGGACGTCTCTGCCGGAGACACTGCTGTTCCAGCTGATCGCGGTTTCTCACGAGACCGCCTCACTTCTGTCTGTCATGTCCCATGATTACCAGCCTGCGAGCTTGAAACCTTTAAAAGTTTCCCAGCTCTTTTGGCCCTTGTATACTGACGCTCATGATTAGTACACTTCTTCCTTTGTCTAATTACAGTCCACCTCGACGTGCCTTATCTTTTTAGTTGTACAGATTCCTCCTTATTTGAGGACTTAGCTTTTCTAAGATTATTTTCTTCTTTTCTATGATTATTTTGATCTAGTTCGCTCATGATAATAATAGCTAGTAATACTGTGTGCCAGGCATTGTACCAAGCGCTTTGCATGTATTAATTCATTTAATCGGTGCACGGGGCTTGATTCCACAGAGGAGGCACAGTGCAGAAACCTGTGTGACACCTGCTGAGTGTGGAGCTGGGTTCCCAGAGTCGGTCTTAGATGTCAAGTGGCTCTTTGGGGGCCCTAGTTGAGGGCTCGGACTCCTTGTTGAAGATCCTGTTTGATGGCCCTTGCTTCCCTTGGTATTGCGTCTCCAGTTAGAGGTTCCTTCTTAGCACCTGTCCCTCTGCTGGACCATCTCCAGCGTCTGTCCCATTGGGCCACATCTCTGTCCTGTGATGAGACTTTTCCTCAGCCTTTGTACAAGCTGTCCTCAGTTCCTTGTCTTGGCCAGACTGCCTCTTTGCCTTCCTCCAGGATGCTTGGGGCTTGTCCTGAGCTGGCACTGACTGCAGCAGCTCGTGGCGTTGCCAGGGTCCGACGTGTGGCTACAGCAGTAACTGGTGTAGAGCTGCCCAATGGTTTTTGCCACTAGTGTTTTTCTAATGCATTTTATGTTTGTTTGCTTTTAAAAATTAGTCAGGCCTTGAGCTGTCTCCTAATTTCCCACTCTAACCAACTGTTAAATTGACTGTAGCGTGAAGAATTCTCCAGAAGTCTGGAAGTGGGTTGTTTTTGTGAGCTCAGTGTCAAACGGGCATGACATAGTGGTGGTGATGACTCACATTGGTCTGTATTTGTGTCCATTTTCAGTGTGTGTTACTAAGGTTGAGAGGGAAAGGAATGAAACCAAGAGGCAATGTCTCTTTAACTTGTGAGCTAAGAGGTCACTTTCCATGTGTTGGGGACAAGGTGACAGAAGCATGTAGTGAGTGTGTTGTGTTTCTTAGCATTCAGGAATTCATGACCTTCACCAGTCAGCTGATTGTGGAGCGCTCGGCGAAAGGCAGCAGAGCTTCGGTCAAAGAGCAAGGTAAGAGGCCCCACGGCGTCCAGGTGTGTGCTGCCTGGTCCCCGCGCCCCAGCAGCACGCGCTGTCCTTGGGGACGTACACCCCACCCCTCTGCTAGCTCGTTCTTCCCTCTCCTCCTCCCCTTTCTATGTATGCAGAATTCCGTGCCCCCTGTTGAATTCTAAGCTTCTTGGGTACGGTTGCCTCCAAAGCTTGGACTCACTTAAGATGAGGGTCTGACTCGCTTGTGGCCATAGGCAGCCTTCGTATTCTTCCCTTCCCCCTCCGGAGTGCAGACTTCCAGCTGGCACTGTGGAGGTAACACTACATTCTACACGCCTTAGATTTTTTGACCAGAAATCTGAAAATTCATTGTTCTTTTTAATAAGTCAAGTCTTATATTACAGTTTGTAAGCATTTGGTTTAGACTTATAAGTTACACAGATTAGGAAAGAGTTACACAGGTTTCATCAGGCAAAACCAAGACCACCTCACATGTGCGCTGACCCCAAGTCACTCAGTGCGGAGTTACTAAAGCGATGGCAAAAGTAGCAGCCAGTGCTGGGTGTGTTAGTGAATGGGATCCCTATGCTGTGAGTATCACGGAAGTGAAACGGAGTCAGGAACTTTTCAGTGTGCTCTATGCGTTCCTTTCACACTGTCTGCCTGTCCCAGTTTCAATACTTGGGCTCTTGCTTTCTGTGGGATGTGTGCACTTCACCCCCGTGTTTGAATTTTGCTTACTTGGGAATGTATACAAAATGTACAGGGCAGACGCTCATTCTCCACCCCGTCCTCAGCCGTTCTTACCGAGCCCTGCCCTTTTCTGACTTTGGGGGCTCACAGTCTTTCCCGCTTATTTTGTTTTTCTTTTGTTTAGCAGGGAGTCTTCTGGGTCAGATCCGTAAGGACAAGAAGGTTCCTATTCATAAGCTGTAGTCCTTATGTTCTCTCACTTCAGAGGTGTGGTTGGATCTGTCGTCACTGGATGCTTTCCAAATGCCGGTGACCCGCGGTCCCAGGGATTGACGGTTTTGCTGAAGCCCGTGTACAAACCATACTTTTTGTGGTCCTGGGGACGAACCCAGGGCTTTTGCACTCAGCTGCATCCTCAGCCCTTGTTGTATTTTTTAAAATTTTGAGACAGGGTCTTGCTAAGTCACCCAGGCTGGGCTTATACTTGCATTCCTGCCTCAGGCTCCCAGAGCACTGGAATTAGAAATATGTGCCACACCTGGCTAAACCATACCTTTTGATCATACGACAGTTGCAGTGCAGTGGCACTGGAGACCTCAGTCCGTAGTTACTAATTTTCCCTGGACAGCGCCCCAGTCACTTAACACAGGCTGGAGCAGGCGGAGCAGCATTGCCATGGCTGGGGAGACTGAGGCCCGGGGAGGTGATTTCCCATCTTCGGGCTCTGAAAAGCTTTGTTTTTGTTTTTTCAGTAGGGGCTTCTTGTCTGGGGTTCACTCAATTTGGGAGTCACACAGAGCCTCAGTGGGCCGTGAATCATCAGGACGCAGCCAGGCCTGACCTGGACATGAGCTTGGGTGTTCCCTCATCCTGGCATCTCTTTCCAGTCTTAAAGGCCCGGGCGTTGCTGGTCCTGAGCAGGTGTGGGCCGAGCTCCGGGTGTGGGGCAAGGAGCTGCACTGTGGCCCCTCCGAGACCCCGTCCAGAACTGCGGTGCTTCAGAGGGCTTTGTTTGACCCAGGAGGTGGGGCCAGCTTTGTAATGCCTTGGTTTGGGGGATTAAAAGCCTGAAGCCCTCATGTTCGTCTCTTGTTTCCCCAGAGTATCTGTGCCACGTCTACGTCCGGAACGATGGTCTTGCAGGTGTGGTCATTGCCGACAGCGAGTACCCAACCCGGGTGGCCTTCTCCTTGCTGGAGAAGGTGGGTGTGTGGTGGCTGCACTGGCCGAGGATGCCGAGGGCAGACATCATGGATAGTGCTGAGTGTGAGGATGACTGCTCGGAGTCCCCTGCCGTGCCCTTGTCGGAGGCAGCGGGGCTCCCTCTCCATGCTGACTGCCCTGTCTGCCGGTGTCCCGGCCCCTGGGCTGCAGTGCCTCCCCTTGCAGCAGGGCCTGTTGTGCCTTGGGGTCGCGTGGGTGGTGTCCTACCCTGGCTGCCGCGCAGGGTCCCTTGCTCCCCGTGTTGCTCCTGCAGTCACTGCAGCTCCCTCCTCCAGGGCAGGGCAGTGGTTGCCCCACAGAGCGTAGCACCTCAGCATGCTTTGTTGTTTGTTTGGTTTTTGCCAGCACTGGGATTGAACCCAGGGCTTTTGCACTGAGCTGCATCCCCAGCCCTTTTTTTTTTTTTTTTTTTTTTTGTGGGTACCAGGGGTCGACCTCAGGACCTCGCGCGCCAGCAGGCGCCCGTGCCGCTGAGCGATATCACCGGCCCCCTTTTTTTATTTTTTGAGACAAGGTCTCACTAAGTCACTAAGTTGTCCAGGCTGGGTTCAAACTTGTGATCTTCCTGTCTCAGCTTCCCAGAGTGCTGGGATTAAAGGTGTGCACCACTATGCCTATACTTTAATTTCTTTGTGTGATGCTAATTATAAATTTGAAGACAGATGCCTGATCTTATCCCCCACAGCACTAAGACACTTAGTTCTAAGCACGTGAACTCGGTGGTTGCTTAAATCCAAAGCACTTAGTTCCCCTTTTGGAAAAATACAGGACCAGTAGCATTTTCCTGGGAAATCTGTCATTTAAAATGCAAATACTTTTGTCATTCCCCATGTAAAGTTCATTCCATCAAAGTTCATTCAGTTTTGATTCCTATATCCTTAGGATTTTTTTTTTTTTTTTGGTACCGGGACTTGAACTCAGGACCTTGCGCTTGCCAGGCAGGTGCTTGTGCTGCTGAGCTATATCGCTGGCCTTTAGTATATATTTTAATGACAGGAAACATTTGGGAATAGGCGCTGTAGACTAGACCCTCCCTTCGCCATTGGATGGCGTCTTCTTCCCTCCCTGGGCTCTGGGCATTCAGGGAGACTCACTCGGGGTCAAGGGCGCAGGGGGAACCTGTCATGGGTGCTAGGGAGCACACGTAGGGGGCTAATGAGGACTTGGTTGTCTTGCAGATACTAGATGAATTCTCCAAGCAAGTCGACAGGATAGATTGGCCCGTAGGATCCCCTGCCACCGTCCAGTACACGGCCCTGGAGGGTCACCTCAGTAGATACCAGGTGGGTTTGAAGAGACATCCAGGATGGGGACCACATGGAGCTGGGGAGGCTGGCGTTGTGAGGGTTCAGGTCTGGTGACATGGCTGCTGCCAGTGTTCTCTCTCACACCTTCCACTGAAAGAAAGAGGACTATGTCCGACCCGAGCCCAGCTCCGGGCGGGCAGGAAAGTCTTCCTTTGCGTTTAAACGATGCGTCTTTCTGCCTTGGACACTGGTCCAGCTTCCTCATTTGAGTTTGTTTTCAGGTCGCCGCTCCAGTCCTGACTCTGTTCTTATTTCGGCTTTTTCTAGAACCCCCGAGAAGCTGACCCCATGAGTAAAGTGCAGGCTGAGCTAGATGAGACCAAGATCATTCTGGTAAGCAGGAAGGTGGGGAGCGGGGCAAGAACCAAGGGGCAGCCAGGCGTGGTGGTGCATACCTGTAACCCCAGCACTCAGGAGGCTGAGGCAGAAGGATTGCTGTGAGTTTTGAGGCCAGCCTGGACTACGTAGTGAGACCTTGTCTCAAAAAAACCCCAAAAAACTGAAGGGTAGATGGATGTGCCTGTGGCCAAGCCATGCCAGTTGGTCCTCGTTTTAATAGTAAATACGGCGTTCCCGGAAGTGGTGATCCCACCTCACCGTCCTCACCATCCTCACCACACTGTCCCTCTCCTGTCCCCAGATTCCTGACACCCTTTGTTGGGAGGGGACCAGGCTGGGAACTGGCATAGTAGCCTTGGAGTCTTCTCCCCGCAGCCGCTCCCGATCGAGCCGTCACGAGGCTCCGAGTTGACCTTGAGGTGGGCCCCAGGAGGCTGCCTTCCCACTGTGGTGCCTCGAGGGCAGTTCTCAGTCCTGCAGCGTCTGGGTCAGAGGCGGCAGCACTGCTCACGGGCAGCCGGAGCAGTCCTGTCTTTGGTTGAGCTGGAGCTTGCTTTTTGTGTCTGTGTGTGCTGGGAACTGAACCCAGGACCTCTGCACTGGGCTGCATCCATACCTCTGCCCCCTTTTAATTTTGAGGTGGGGTCTTACTAAGTCACTTAAGTTGGCCAGGCTGGGCTCAAACTTGCGATTTTCCTGCCTCTGCCTCCCAGAGTGCTGGGGGAACCTGTGTTTTATGTGAAATCTGATTTGGAACAGCTGCCCTACCTTTTTTCTTTCAATTCTGGCTGGCTGTTTTTCTCTTCTGTTTTGGTCTTTGTGGCCTTTGTCTGTAACTGGCTCCTTCCCTCCCTGTGTCCATCAGTCATGAGCCATCGATCTGTCACCCTTCTAGAAATCTTCAGCAGTCCCAGCCTCACCAGATAAAGCGCATTCTTGCAATGCGCATGGCCGCCTCCATGCAGCCTGTGCGCAGTGCCTTGCTCAGGCCCTTCTGAGGGTCACTCTGCTGTCACCATGTGTCTGTGGAGCTCCTGGGCCAGCACGTGGCACCCAGTGTTTTCCCGAGCTGCTCCCTGTACCATGTCCAACTCTTACCGCATCTCCTGAGCTGGAGCTGGCTCGCTGGGCCGGGGGCCTGTGTTGTAGAAACAGCAGCCAAGAGCTTAGCAGCGGCTTTCTGCGGCCTTGGGCATCTCTGTCTTTCCTAACCTGTTGGCCTTTCTGACCATCAAGGTCATGTCTCCAGGTTTTCCACCCAAGTGCTGTCTGTCCTCTTTCCACTGGGGAGTGGACGAGCCGTGTTCACTCAACCCCGCTCTAGCTGCAGTTGTAAAATCTGGATTGGTTTCTAGAGCTTAATCCAGGTAACTTTGTGTTCAGTTTATTTATTCACCAGCGCATCTTAGTCATACAGAACGGGCTTTATCATGGCATCTTTACCCGTGCACACAACATGCTTGGATCTTCTCTGCCTCTCCCCACTGCCAGCCAGCTTTTTACATTCACACCCCGAGTCGTTCAGCTGCGTGTAGGGGTAGAGGGCGGCCTGCCGGGGCCTCTACCTTACCGCTTCGCGTGTGAGCTCCTCTGTCGTGGCATGGTCAGGGGAGGGAAGGGGCCCCCGGCTTCTCTGAGGACCTTCGTCCATGCCCCTTCCAGAAGGGCTTCCCAAGTGCAGAGAGTGTGGTGCTGTCATTTAGGGAAGCAGGGCCTGTCCCCCAGCAGCGCAGCCCAGTAGGAATGTGATATACTGTACATGGGAGTTGTGTAGTTCCGAATTTTGTAGGAGCCACATTTTATTATTTTTTTATTTTTATTTTATTTTTTTGTGGGTACCGGGGGTCGACCTCAGGACTTCGCATACCAGCAGGCGCCCGTGCCGCTGAGCGATATCACCGGCCCTTTCTTCGTATGTGGGATCCAGGAGTCGAACTCGGGCCCTCGCGCTTGCCAGGCAGGCGCTTACGCCACTGAGCCATCTTATCGGCCCAGGAGCCACATTTTAAAATGACGAAAGTAGTTGAAATTTATTTTGGTTTTTAAAATGTATCCAGATGTCATCAGTTTTAGAAGTCATTAATGAGGTGTTTTGTATGTGGAGCCTGACTGAAATCTGGTGTTTGCACCTTTGTTTTACAGTATGTACTAGAGAGTGAACCCAGTTCCTTTGTACTGAAGCCAGATCCCCAGCCCAGCCCCCACCCCTTCCCACCCTTTTTTGAGACAGGGTCTCACTGAATAGCTAAGTTGCCTAGACAGGGCTCAAACTTGAGAGATTCTCCTGCTTCAGCCTCCCAGTGTGGTGGGATTACGGGTGTGCCCTACCACACCCGGCTTGTTTGCACTTACAGCGCTTTCAGTTTGGACTTGTCTCATCTCAGATGCATGGTAGCTCTCTGTGGCTCCCAGGTCAGGTGGCACAGCTTACCCACACCTGCTGTTAATAAACGCCCACAAACTGGGTGGCTCAGAACAACAGAGGGGACAGTGGGTTTATTTATTTATTTATTTTTGAGACAGGGTCTTACTATGTAGTTCAGGCTGGCCTTGAACTTATTGTGTAGCCCAGGCTGGCCTTCGAACTTGCAGCAATCCTCCTGCCTCAGCCTCCTGAGTGCTGGGGTTACAGGCATGTGCCCCTACGCCCAGCCAGAGGGGAGAGTTCTGAGGCCCAAGACCATGGCGTGCGCAGGCTGTTTCCGGGTGCATGCTTCGGGCATCTGTCCAGGCCTCACCAGCCCCTGGTGGGTGCTGCAGCCCTTGGATTGGGGACGCTTCGCTCCAGCTCCGTCTCGGTTGTCATGTGGCCTTCTCTGTGCGTGGCCGTGTTTCTCATTTTCTCCTGTACCAGGCCTACCTTAACCCACTGTGGCCTGGTCTTAACTGACGACATCTGAAAAGATGCTGCCCCCACATCAGGCCACATGTAGAGGCTCTGGGTGGACCTGGATTTCCAGAGGTCACTGTGCGGCCCAGGCCAGCCGCACGGTGCCCCGCTCCGGTTCCCTCCTCCTGGAGAACCCCAGCCTGTGTGTGCACATGTGCACACACGCATGTAAGCACAGGCACGCGTATGCCTGAGACAACACATCCATGAACATGCATGTGCATGGCCTTTTCCGGACGGGCTTCTCTGAGTCTGCTGGGGCGTTTGCAGGGGGCTCCTGTGTGTCCCTGTGGGAACTCGCAGAGTCCATGGGAATCCTGCCAAGTCCGGTCCCACTCTAGGCCCAGTCCCCATGCTGAGAGGTGGTCCCTGTTGGAGAAGAGCCCGGAAGAGGTGCGTCCCGGCCACTGAGCTTCCGCAAGGCGCTCTTGGCAGCAGTCACTTACTGAACAGAGCCAAGAGTCCTCTTGTCTTTTGTCTAGCACAACACCATGGCATCTTTGTTGGAGCGAGGCGAGAAGCTCGATGACTTGGTGTCCAAATCGGAAGTCCTGGGAACGCAGTCTAAAGCCTTCTATAAAACCGTGAGTAGCTGTGGCCCAGCCCTCCTGGCCATCCCTTCCCTCTAGCAGGTCCTTCTTAGTTTATTTCAGCAGGGTAGATTTGGGTCCCACTCGGGTCATGGGAGCCCAAGGCAAGTCCCCCCACCCCACCCCTGGTATTAGTTCACATGCACTCGGACCCGTCAGCTCCTGTGGCTGCGCTCAGCAGTTTCTGAAGCCATCCTCACCCCCACACATGCTGGTTCCAGTCAGCACAGGCATTTGTCCCCACTCCTGTCCTGGCTGAGCAGTTCGTTGAGTCCTTAGGACACCAGCAGTGCGCCTTCCTGAGGCACTGGCCTCCTCAGCCGCTGGCTCCTTCCCTTCGTCATCTGGACGGCTCCCCTGGCTGCCTCTGCTGCCACGCTCTTGCCGGTGGCTGGATGGCATGGAGGCAGCGACCCTGAACTGTGCACACACACTTGTGTGCCTCTTGGAGGGACAGAGCCCGGTGGGCTGAGGAGAGGGCGTAACGGCTGCGCCTGCAGGTGAGAGCAGGGACCCCGGCTATTCTCCGGAAGCGCAGCCTCCAGGGTTGGGGAGAGAGGAGCAGGGGCGCGGAGACAGCCAATCCAGTTTGCAGTCTTGGTTCCCTGCTCGAATGGGAATTCGTCACTTCTGATAGTGGTGGCGGGCTGTGAAGAAAGGCGAGGACCCCAGAGTAGCGCTGGCAGCTGCGTGGTGGGCTCTCCTGTCTCCGTCTCCTTCCCGGTCTCCGCCCGCTTCTGGTTTCTCTGTCCAGCCACCTCGCGGGCTGCCACACCTGATGCCTGCTGAAGATGGGACCTGCCCACCTCAGCCCCTTCAGCTCCTCTTTGTTTCTTCTAAGGCTCGGAAACAAAACTCCTGCTGCGCAGTCATGTGACGCAGCCCCCGAGGCCGGCGCCGACCGTCACCATCGCTCGCATGGGAACTGTAGCCGCTGGAGAAGAGACGCCCCAGGACCTGGGGCCGGGCGGACTGGTCATTCTTATTCTGAGTTCCCCGGAGGAACCGAGGGATGGTGGAAGGGTGGGGAATGTCCAAGTTCTTATGTCTGTTGTGAATTTTGCAAACAATTTGAGGCCCCCGAAGGTGTATTTTTAGGAAAATGAAACTATAAACTCTGAGCGGCTCCTGCGGATGCTGAGGGGCGCCTTCCTGCCTCCCGCAGGCCCCTGGGAGGCAGTTTGGAGCTGGCCCCGGCGTCCTTGGCAGACACCGTGGGTTCCATCCGTGTGCTAATGGTATTAACTCCAAGCAGGAGCGTGATGGGCGGCTGAGCAGAGGGGGTGGGGTGAGGCTGTCCGCGGGCCTGTGGTTCCCGCCCAGGCCTGTAGGGGCCCCTAGTCACTGGGCCTCTTCACGTTCTGTCCCCACGTGCGTCCTGCCACCCTGCTTTGGCATTGGCTTCGTGAGGGCAGCGCCCATCCTGGGCATCTTCCGCCCACTGCTCCAAAGGGTTTGGAAGGAGCTGAGGTGGGCACGTGAGCAGGCTGGGGTCGGGTCCAGGGAAGGGGCTGGTCTGGGTGTCGCGCTGTCAGCTGGGAGTATTGGCCCCTGGGGAAGATCCAGACACAGGTGCCCTCAGCTGCCCAGGGTGAGGCACACCCACCATGACCAGGGAGACTTGGTTCATCGGGATCAAAGTGGTGGGTGCTGTACTCAAAACGGTTTGTATGCCCCTCTGGCTGCAAGACTGTCCGGAGCCCGCCTGGAACCTGTGCACACGGGCACATGTGTGCAGTGGGCGTCAGGAGAACTTGCCGGAGCCCAAACGAAGACTGAGCACCCGTCACCCGCCTGAGCCCTGGGGCCGCGCCGCAGGAGGTGCTGGGTCCCAGCCACCTCTCCATGCCTTGCTGTGCCCGGTGCCCGTATGGCGTCTCTTCCCTGTGAGAGCCCGGATGGGATTCTGTCACCTGGTCCTCAGTCTGCCCTGCTGCCCGAGAGCTCCCTTGAGGGCAGGGGCAGGCAGGAAGGGGGTCACCCCACCCCCTGGGGCAGGTACATGCTGTCGCCCCTTTCCCCGGTCACTGTGCTGCCAAAGGGCTCTGGCCTTCCCTGGAGTGGCCTGCGGTTGCTTTCCCATGGCCAAGCGCTGATATCTGAGCTGGAGTAAGGGGCCTGGACCCAAAGGAGCAGGAATGAGGGGCACTGGGGAGGCAGGTGGAGGGTGGGGTTGAGTCTGGGAGAGGAGGGGAGACCTTCATTGTCTCCCTGCTGCCTGTTATGTTCTAATGTCCAATCACTTGGCAAGAATGTGTTTAATAACTGCTACCTGTCTTCTCTGTGTCCTGTGTGAGAGGTCCCTGTCTAGATAAAGTTTTTTTTTGAGATTCCAAAGTGGTCCTGTGCTTTATTTGTCCTGGGGGGTGGAAGGCCATGTACTGCAGGGTCTGGATCTGTCCAGGGGTGCGGCCCAGGTGTCGCCACGCCTTTTCCCTATTATCCGGAAGAGGGAGCCCTGGAGCAGAGGCTCAGTCAGCTCTGAATCTCGTCCTCTGGTCCCAGCTGCAGCCTGGGAAGCTGCTTCAGCTACAGAGCCCGGAAGGAGGCCCTGCTTCTGCCCAGGCTTCCCATCTCTCCCTGGGGCTCAGACCACCTGGCTTCTACCAGGCAGACGGGAACTTCCGCAGGGCCTGTGAGCACAGCTGACGTCTGTGGGAGTCTGCTCGAGTCCAGGAGCGGCTTCCACAGCGAGGTGGCGGAGTCCGATGCCACTGCAGCCCGATGTCCCAGGAGGCAGCTGGGCCTTGCATTTGGCCTGTATTTGTGATCTTTGTGGCCAAAGACCCCCTCTGCCTAGCCTGAAAGCAACCCTGGATTCATGTGACAGGACCTGACGGAGCTCAGGGCAACCTGAGCCTTCTTGGGGTGACCGGTGGTTTGGGGAGCTCTGCCCAGAGTAGGTGCGGCTTAAAGTGGTGAATGAAATTCACTCACCGGTGCCCAGTGCTCAGCCCTGCAGGGTGGTCAGCCCTGGCGCTGTCCCCGGAGCCCCACCGGGCTCGCGTGCAGCGGGACCTCAGGAATAATGCATGTTGGCGGCTCAGGCTCGGCTGCTGCAGCCTTCCTGAGGGAGGCCTGGCCTGTAAAGTCTCCGATTACAGCTGATAGGCGAGTGGAGCCCTAGATCTGGTGCCTGTCATTGCTGCGCCTGTGGGCACTGACCTAGATTCTCTGCGCTGTCCCCTGGGATCCACCACCTGCCTGCCACATACCAGAGAGCACGCGCTCAGGTGTGCCTCCTGGAGCCTAAGAAGCTGGCACTAGGGGCCTCCTCACTGAGCTGAGGTGGCTGTAACCAGGTGCTCAGGATGGAGGGGACAGCTGGGAGCTTTGGCCAGTTCTGGGGGATCCCTCAAGACCCTCAGTTCCTGGCAGATGAGACTGACAGTGCAGGGATATCCATCTTACCAGAAGTTACCTGGACCCAAGGCATAAGCAACAGTTCGGTGGCGGTCCTGGGATGCAGGGGTGCAGGGTGTGGGGTCCGGCCACTCTGAGCAGGCGGCCGAGGACGCCAGCAGGGCTCCAGGTACCTTGCGGGAAGGCGTCGAGGCTGCAGAAGGACTCGAGGGGCTCAGGCAGCACAGGTGGGGGCTGGTGCTCCCATGGGAAGCTTTGTGCCCAGGCAGCAGGGCACAGTGGGCAGCTGGGGGCATCTGGCAGAGCCTGAGGGGAGGACAGGCCTGGTGGTGGTGACGGAAAGGATTCTGTCCCTCCGTGGGCTGGAGATAGAGGGAAGCCTGGGGAGGGAGCCTTTCACCTTTCCCAGCAGCTGGCTGTGCTGACCTGGGGCCCAGGCTGCTCCTGGCTCCCTTGTGGCCCCGCCCCAAACTCAGGCCTGAGATCCAGGCACGGGCCCTGTGTGAAGCCTCTTGACTCACATGGAATGGTGACACTCAGGGGTCCTGGTCCTGAGGCTCCTTCCCCACACAGGCTGCTCTTCCTGGCCTTTTTACTGGCTTGTGGGCGACTGCAGATATCCCAGTATTGGGGCTGGAGGCCAGTTTTGGTTCCAGCATCCCAGGTGGACAGCACAGGGCCCAGAGAACTTGGGAGGCTCAAACAGAGGGGTGGGGACAGCAGGTGGGCATGGCCCACCAGCCACCGGAGAAGGACTAAACCCCATGTTCTCCACCCACCACAGGGTCTGGGCCGGGGAGCAGCACTGGGTCTGCATTTTGGGACAGGGGATGGGTGGAGACCCAATATAAAGTACCCAACTGCACTTTAAGCAGTTTGTCCTGTTTTTCTTTTATTTGCAGTTTCCCGAGACAGAACAAAATAAGAATAATTTTTGTACACCTACAAGGCTCAGAAAGAAAAGACAATGAAACTCAGCAAAAAGAGAAAAGGGAGGGCCGCCAGCACCGTGGGCCATGACGCCCTGCAGCGCTGGCCAGCGGCGACGCCACCACCTGCAAACACCTAGCTAGCAGAGCAGGCATGGCCTGCTCTTTGGAGAGGGTCATGCAAAAGAATTATCCCCCAGAAAAAAATCCCAAATGATCCCAGACAGGCAGCTCCATGGAGATAAGGGGAGTGGTAGAGGAAGGGAGGAGGCCCCAGGACACCAGGGTGGCCGGCTGCAGGGCCACAATGCTGTCCGTCGTGAACCTTGCCGCGGTCCGTGGCCTGGAGCCCATTGTGCAGAGCCTGGCAGATGTTTACCCTGTGTCCGTGGATGGAGATGGCTGTCCCGGACACAGCGCAGACAGAAGGTGGTGTCCACTCTAAGTGTCCATGGTGGACAGTCCCCCTGGAGTTTGGAATCCTGTGTCCTGTTCCCCACTCTGCGCCCCTCCCCTGCCTTGATTTGTGGGGGAAGATAAAGAAAATCCTTGTTGAAAATGACATGAATTGAAGGTGGGCAGCACTGGAGTAGAGACCCCTGAACTTCAAGTTGAGGCCCCCGACTGTCCCTGCCGCTGCCCTCATACTCTGTCCCCAGCTTCACCATGGTGCCTCCCATCATGAAGGGCTGGGGCCACTACCATCCTGGAGGCAGCACACTGTCCCCACGGATGTGCCCTCCACCAGCTGGTGTCCCTGTCCCCAGCTCGCCTCCTCTCTGGGCCTCCCCCGTGCCTGGGCTGGCTCCCGCCTCTGCTTCTGCTCTAGGCCCAGATCCTGAAAGCGCTCCTACTTGAGCAGCTCCTGCCAGGCCCCTCGCCCTCACCTTCCCTGCCTTTGCCACTCGCTGTGTCAGCCAAGCCCTAGCACACGCGCAGCTTCCAACCTCAGCTGGCAAACACCCCAGATGCAGCCGGCCTGCTCCTGTGTCCATCGTGGAGGGGTCTGCTCCTGGCTGCACACGGACAGCCACTGTGACTGCTGCTGGCTGGCAGGGAGGGGACAGGTGCCCCAAGCAGGAGGGGTCCAGCACACGGCCAAGTACTTCTCCACAGCAGGGCAAGTTGGAGCTGTAGCCAACGCATCCTCTCAGGCAAAGTGTGCCTGTCCACACCTCAGTCCCGAGGACCAGTGCCAGGGCCTGGGGCCCTCAGGGCTCCTCTGCTGGCCTGCAGGACGGCTGGCTCTTGCACACTCAGGACCGGGGGCTGTGCATACTGGGTGGTGGGTCTGTGGCTCTGGGAGCCCACACCAGCCCTTCTGGAGGGAAGGGAAGGGAAAGCAAGGGCAGGAGCAGCCAGCAACCCGCAGCCCTCCCAGGACACCTGATGTCACAACAGCTAGGTGAGCACACGCGGGGGCCATGCGCAGGCGGGAGGATGCAGACGCCCAGGGCACGGGGTGAGCGCGATACCTACAGACTAACACCGTTCAGCACGCGTGGGGCCTGGCAGCTCTTCACGCCTGGAGGGTACCCACGGCCAGGAGCACAAGGGACGCATGTGGAGCTTGGATGGGGGCAGCCCCACAAATGCCAGATTTTTACAGCTTTTTCCTTTTAGGGTTTTTTTTTTTTTTTTTCCACTTCATCCGATGTCAATTTGTGTGTGTGTGTGTGTGTGCGCGCGCGCTTGAGCACGTGTGTGTCTGTGTGCGTGGTTGTTGTCTTCATTTTTTTTTTTTCTTTTTTAAAAAAACAAATCACATCTGGTCTTGTTTTTCTGCAGACACAGGCACCGGGGGAGGGGACCAGGCGACACAAACATGCGACAGGCAGGCCGTGGCCGAGGCGGCCGGGCTGCAGACACCAATTCTGTCCGGCGAGACCAGGCGCCGCTCTGAAATGGGTAGACAACAGTCTTCAGCATCCCCAGCCACCTGGCTTGGCCTACTGCAGAGTGGCCCTGCAGACCCATGGTCCCCTGGGCCCTGCCCCACCCCTACCCAGCAGCCTCTGCCTTGGGCGCTGCCCCCCACCCCTCCGCCCTGCCTGCCTGCCACCCTGCTCACCTCACTGCAGCGGGGCCACGGGCGCGCCCGAGCAGTGGAAGTGCACATTCTGCCACTTGCCCTCGCGGCGGTGCCACACCCGTGTCTCCTCGGACTGGCTGGTGCGGGGCCGGCCTTGCCCATCGATGTACTGCGTGAGGCGGATGTAGGCAATGCAGGCTGCGTCCTCGCCGATGACATGCACGTGGGGGTTCAGGATGGTCGTGTGGATCGGTTTGCTGTTCTTGGCCAGCACTGTGGACGGTAGGGGTTGGCACCAAGGACTTGCGCATGGACGCCACCCGCATGCCCTCCACACGTGCACCCTGGCATGTCGCGCCCCATGCTGCCAGCCCCTGCTCCCTTGCTCAGCTAACCCTGCTCCCCACTCACGGTTCTCAAAGTAGAATCTGTGGAAGTCCATGCCTTCGACCAGGTTCCCCAAAGCTTCAGGCTCAAAGGAGGTGAGGCCGGGGTCACAGATTTTCCTGGGGGGCAAACCCGAGTGAGGAGGGGCACGCGCCCCACCCACATCCCGCACAGGGCCCGCCAGCCCCGGGGACTCACGCGTAGGCCTCGAAGTCGCCATTGTTGACAGCCTCGATGAGCTGTTCTGTGGTCTTGATGATCTCCTGCTTCCGGGCTGTGGGGAGGGGTGGGAATGACCACCAGGCACGGCCTGTCCCACCCTGGACACATGTTCCCCGTGGCTCCTACTCCTCCTCTCCAGAAAGGGCCTGGGCCCTGACACCTGTGCCCCAGCTGTCCCCATCGCCTGCTCTCTCCTTCCTTACTTCCAAGTGCAACAGCTTCTATCTTGCTTTTCTTAAGTAAAATGTTTTTAAATGACAGAAATTATCTATCTTACAAAATGTCTGGAAAATGCAGAAAGAATAATAAAAGCCTGTGGTCACCACCACCCTCGCCCCACAGGCCCACGCTGACCGGCCTGCCACTCCTGTGTCCTCCACTCCTGTGGCTTCTGGCTGGGCCCTGCTTACTTCACACTCTCCTTTCTTCAACATGGGAAGGCACTGAAGGCCAGCACCAGGCCAGGAGAACCACCAGCAGGCTCGGGCAGGCCTGCAGGGTCCCCTGAGTGGGGGTTCCACTGAGCAAAGGCTGGGGGCCAAATGGCCCAGGCTCCACAGTGGGAAGTGCAAGCACTGTTCCCATCACCCACAACTCGTTTCTCAGACTGCAGAGGGTCCCACCCCAAGCATCCTGCAATGCCAGGTGCAGGGCTGCTCCAAGTGCCAGCCCATGGCCTCCTGCAGGCTCAGGACCCCCAGGGCCCTTGCTGGAAGCCCCCTTAGCTGCTTTAATGACAATTTACTGCAACTGTAAAATATTTCACACATGGAAGAAGCAGAGAGAATAGCACCTTGTGGAGGGGCTGCCCCTTGCCGTCCCTGCAGCACCTCAGGGCTCTCAGGCACTTGCACACCCTAGTGTTTCTCTGTGAGGGGGACTGGGTGCACTGCAGAGATGCGCCGGCTGCAGGAGTGCCCACCTGCCTGGCAACATGCCAGCTGCGCTTGCTCTCGTGTCTGCAGCAGCTGGGCAGCAAGGTGGGAGTTGTGCAATGGCAGTCCGAGGAGCTGGGTGCATCCGTGTGTGTGTGCGTGTGCACATGTGCATGAGTACACACGTGTGCTTGTCCACAAGTGTCTGTATGTAGCACTCACTCTCAAATGTATGTGCATGTATGCACACATGTGCAGACTATGTGGACACGGTATGTATTGTGTGTACATATATGGTAGTACACACGTGTATGGACATGAGAACTGTATCCACAAGCGCATGCACGTGTCTGTGCGTAGTGCATGTGAGTGTGCATGTCTGCAGTTGTGTGTGTGTGTGAATACGTATGCAAGTATGGCTGCCCCTATCCCGGAAAGGCCCTCTCTCCTAACCCAGCTACCTTGTGCTGTCACGCTGTTTCCGTTTCCTGCCTCAGCTTGCGTCTACGCCACGTCACGGTTTGCGTCCAGGAAAATCTCACGGCTGACACTTGGTGCTCTGACCCACAAGACCTCCGGAAGGTAGGCTGTGAGCTCCAGAACCCCCCACCAGGTCCTGCTCCAGCCCCACATCAGAGCCCAGCGCTGGGACACTACCGGCTTCCTCCGCAAATCTGCAGCGTTGCGCCCTGACCGGCGGCCATGTCTGACACTTCAAGCCCAGGGCAGTGCCCACGCCTGCCCCCGCTGCCCTGGCACCTCGTGTCCCCCACACCTACCCTTTCCTGAGGCGGCTCTGAGCTGCATCGGGCCTGGCCTCTGTGCCCCTGCAGCCAGTGCCTCCTCATCCCAGTCCCTCTGCCCTCCACGTGTCCCCCTCCCTGGTCACTTGTTAATCTCAAGTTTTAACAGACGGAGCTGTCCCCCCTCCACCGGAGGCTCTCTGCGCACAGAACATGGCAGAACCGAGTGACACCGCTTTTATTTCTAGCAGGCTTTGACCCTACGCTCGCCTGTGCTAAGTGGAACTAATTTTCGATTTAATGAACTGAGTGTTTTTAAACAAACTGTAGTTTAAAAGTGGAAATCTGCGTGAAGTAAGCACAGCGGTCGGAGGTGGTGACTGCTGGGGCCTGGAAAACTGGGGCCTGGTGACCACAGGCCACTGACTTCCTCTGCAGCTATACAAGGGTGGGGGGCTGCCTGTGAGTGGTCCTGGTCACCTCTTGTCTGCAGAGTGGCTGCTGCCCAGCCCCTGCTCTGTCTCCCCGGAATACATGTGGGTACTTTTGTGTCCTCAGTATCCAAGACCCACAAGGGAGGGGACCGGGAGGCCAGCACAAAAGGACACCCAGGCCCAGCTGGGGTGCTGAGCCCAGGACAAGCTGTACACCTACCCTTCAGCAACTCCAGGAAAAAGCTAAATAGGGGGCATGGGAGGGCTGAACTGGCTTCACGATGCCTGGCGGGGGGGCAGGCTAGGGAGGCCCCAGGGTCCAGGTGGCCAGCGTGGTGCTGGCCCCGGCTGCCCAGAGCCCCATCCTTCAGGGCCACCACGGCCACAGGAGGCAGGGCAGCTGCCCGGGATCAGCCTGGATCAGCTGGGATCATGCGTAATCCCTGATTAGGGGGCAGGGTGGGGAGGGCTGGGGCCTGAGGGGGGGCACCTTCTCAGGGAAGGGGGGACCCACAGCCCACTCGCTGGATGGCTGGAGCCGGCCATGGTGCCCCCACCTCTCCTGAAGTTTCACAGGGTATCTCTCCCCTCGTCCACCCTGCCCAGCTTTGAGACGGCCACGCAAAGCCCCTATCTACCCACATACAGTCCCCTTCCTGCAGCCCCACTGCCCCTTGTCAAGCTCAGGAGAGACCCTGCTCGGTGTCCCAGCCACGGCGTCCCCCACAAGTCCTGCCCCAGAGCACCCACCCACCCGGCCCTCTGTAAGGGCAGCAGGGCCCCTTGAAATCAGAGGAGACTCTGTGGACGCCAGGGAAGGGGGTGCCGAGTCTCCAGACCTGGGTGCATCCCCTCCCTGCCCCGTGGGCTCTGCTGCTGTCCTCCAGACCCTGTCACCACCAAGAACCTGGTCTCCTCTCCCACCTCCAACCCAGCAGCAGACTGTGGATCCTCTGGGGGTTAAGGCCCCTCTGGAGGCTGCACCCTGCGGTGTGGACCCCCCCGGGCCCGTCAACGTACTCACCCAGCCACTGCCCCGCCATCCTGAGCCCCTGGCCGGGCGCCCTCTCCTCTGACAGCATCTCAGCACCACCCCCAACCCCTGTCTCCCCCGAGGCGGGGGTGGCGGCCGCAGCCTGGGATGTCATCCATCCCTGTAAGCGATACTGGCTGTCCCGCCTGAGCCTGTCTCTCCCGCCCGCCCAGAGCCCTGGCTGCCCCCCAAGTCTGCACCCCGAAGTCCACCTGGGCAGCTGGGACACCAGAGCTTCTCAAGGCCGGGACTGCATCCCTCTTCCTGCCGTGCTGTCCAGGCGGACCTGCACCCCCACCCGCTGCCCTCGCCCTTCAAACACAGCTGCCGCCCTGGGTGGGCACAAACTCCAGGTCAGCAGCGCCCGACAGGCCCACACCCACGCACACGCGCTCTGCGACTGTCATCTGCACTTTCGGAGACCAAACGGCCCCCTCTTATGCTTCCGGCAAGGACCCCGGCCCTAAGCCAGCCTGGCTGCCGTGCCCCTCTGATTGGCTTACTTACACGGGGTGGGCAGGGGCCCAGGGAGAGTCGGAGATGGGCAGGGTGGGGGTCCCACTGGTGGGGGGCCCTCGGCTTCTGGGGTGCCTGAGCCCCTCCTCACTGAGTTGAGGATGTCAGATATCCTGGGGGCTGGGGTGGAACAGACAGATGTGAACACGGAGGGGAGCACGTGCAGGAGAATCCACAGGCTGCGAGCCAAGCCAGAGAGTGGGGACCAGGACGGGGGCAAAGGAGGGGCACACACAGGGTGAAAGGGGCACAGGGGAGCGGAGGGGGACATGAAGGACAGAAGGGGACAGGGAGAGATGGAAGGGACATGGGCGTCATGGAGGAGGAAGGGGAAGGAGAGGGACAGAGGAAGATGGAGGGGCATGGGGGTGAGGGGACATGGGGCAAGGGGGGACAAGGGAGGAAGGAGAGATTATAAGGGGACAGAAGGGTCATGGGGAATGGAGGGGGATGGAGATGAAGGGGATACTCGAGGATGGAGGGGTCACGGGACAGAGGGGTTATGGGGTATGGAGGGGGACAAAGAGGGGTGTCGAGGGTATGGACAAAAACATGGCAAATGGAAAGGACACGGGATACAGAGGGGGCCATGGAGGAGAGAGAAGGGCTCAAAGGAACACAGGGGACACACGGGGGCCACCGAGGATGGAAGAGACACAGAGGATGGATGAGGACGGGGGTGACAGGTGAGGACAGGAGAGGCTGTGGAGGATGCTGGCAGCCGAAGGGGTATGGGCAGCGCACCGGGATGGAGGCAGAGCCCTGTCTTTTGCTCGCAGAGCTGAAGCCATGTGGGCAGAGGTACCCTCCAAGGAGAGCAACCCGGGTGGCGAGAAGCCAGGGGACACTGCATGGGAACAGGGCTCAGAGCGCTGGACAGGGGGAAGAGGGTGGCTGGGAGGGGAGGACATCCGAGAGAAAGCATGGCCCTGCCACGCAGGCAGCCCAGGTCAGTGGAAGGAAGCCTTATCCCTAAGCCACTGGGACCATGGTTGGGGTCACAGTCCCAGCACCACCCTGACCCTCACCTGCCCCCACCAACTACAGACGTGGTGCTCAGGGCTTGGGGCACTTGGGGACTGGAGACAGCCCCGGGAACAGGCTCCTGTGTGCTGTGACCACAACAGGGAGTCTGGGTGTGAGGTCAGGGGGCTGGAGGCTCTCCAGCGAGGTGGCCTTAGGAGCCCAGAGGGGACAGGCCAGCCGCCCAGGTGTGAGGAGGTCGCGAGCCGGGAGCTGGCAGGTGGGCAGCGTGCAGTGGGCAGCAGGAAGGTGGGTGGGAGCTGAGCCTTGGCGACGCCATCAGGCACCTTGCCCGCGGGGAGCTGTACACACGGCCACTGCAGCGAGCCTGGCAGAGGGACAGCGGGCTGGACACCACTACTTACACGGGGCGGGCAGGGGGCCTAGAAGACCCGGAGACAGGCAGGGTGGGGGCCCCGCGGAGAGGAGGCCCTCGGCTTCTGGGGTTCCTGAGCCCCTTCTCACAGAGCTCAGGATGTCAGAGATCCTGGGGGCTGGGGCGGAACAGACAACACATGAGCAGAAGACGAACAGGAGGTAGCGGAGCTGACAGGAAGGGCGGGAGGGGGCCCTGGTGACCATGTGGCCAAGGGGCATCTTTCAGCAGCCCAGCAGCCCCAAGCAGGAAGGGGGCAGGGCAGCCTCCCTGCCGGCCGGGTGCACACAGGCAGCACCTTCAGGGCAGAGGCATCCCCCAGGGAGCCCCAGTATGGGCAGTGGGAGGTGGAGCCGCAGCCATCCGCCCACACTCAGCTGGCCTGGCTCTCATGTCTCCTCAGAGGGTTACCAAGTCCTCCAAAGTGACCCCTGAGGCAGCAGGGCCCCAGCTACTTACGTGGGGTCAGAAGGGGCTAAGGAGAGTCAGAGACGGCAGGGCAGGGGCCCCTAGCTCTGGGGCTCCCCAAACCCCACCTCACTGAGCTCAGGACATCAGGGATGCTGGGGGCTGAGGCAGCAGAGATAGGAGGGTGGGCAGTGGGCACTCAGGAGAGACGGTGGTGGGCGGGCTCGGGGCCAGAAAGAGCAAGAGGGAGGTTACAGCTGCAGAACCCCAGGCCACCGAGGGGGCAGGGAGACGGGGAAATGGTCACCCCCTGGGGCCATCTTCAGCATCAGGAGAGCTGGATGAGACCAGGCCAGGCAGTTGCAGTGACAGTCACCATGGCCTGATGGCTGCTGGGCCCAGCCTGGGCTTGCCCTGCACTGTGGCCTGGCAGGGGCTTTTCTGGGATGATGAGGCTGAGATCAAGGGGTGGTGGTCCTGGGCCTGCCCAACCTTGCTGCCTGCCCAGGCTCTGAGCCTCATGTGACACTTCCGCCCTGTCTTCTCCTGTCCCACCGCAGGCCCAAGGCTCCATGCCCACAGACAGCTGAGGGCAGGACCTGGGACAGGAAGTCAATCCCAGTCCACAATCCCACTCTGTCTCTGGGGCACTTGGTGGACACCGCTCGCCTGTGCCAGGGCCCAGTGGCATCTACACTCTGTAGTACGGTGACACTGGGGACAGCGTCACAGCTGGGGAGGATGGGCAGAAGCATGGCAGTGACCCCGTCTGTCCCCCAGGGATGTGCTGAAGGCAGCTTAGCACCTAAGTGGGGGCCTGACGCAGGTGGCTGAAGGCGTAAGGCTCCAACTACGGAGGCGAAGAAGCGGCAGACAGGCTGGGGAACCACTTGCTGATGCTCAGTCCCTGGGGGCTTCAGGGGAAACACGCGAGGTCACCGCTGGCTCAGTGTGGGGAGGGACCCCCAGCTCGGGGTGCCACAGAAGCCCACAGCAGGAAGGGACCTGAGTCGGCAAAGGATGCATGGAAGCAGGTTCAGCCACCCATTCGCTCACCCGCAAGATGGACAGAATCACAAGCTTAAGGAACTAGAGAAGAATGGGTGTCCAGGAAGTTCAACCCACACACTCAGGCCGGAGTGGAGAGCAGGTCTCACCACACAGCCGTGGCTTCTTCCCTGGACACTGCACGACCCCTGGCCTCTGAGCCACCACATGCATCCCTGTGACACAGGATGCAGGACCCCCGAAGGCCCCGTGCCCCGAGGAGCGGCCAAGGCGGCCCAACAGGTACCTTTGGCGTCCTCGTCCTCCATGGTCGTGTTGGTACTGTCAGAAGACTCCTGAGGAGACAGGGAAGTGCGGGTCAGGACACGGCCCAGGTCAGCCAGGGTGCGGCCGGCCGTGGGGCCAGCCCAGCCGCTCCAGCAGGGCTCAGGGCCAGGCCCTGCCGCAACAGGACTCCAGCCCTGGAAGTCCTCACAGCGCAGGGACTGGAGGAGAAGGGTACCCCCCAGGGCTCATCGTGCCCCCACATGGCCATCCACATCCCCAAGACCCAGGTTGCTCAGTGGACTCTCTGACGGGAGGAACTAAACATCCCATGACTCCAAACGCAGTGGGATTTGGCTGACTCCTGGTAACACGGGGCGGCCAGAGCCCTGTGCCTTTGGCAGACAGGGCGAGCTGCTTTCTGATGGGGTCTTTCAGGTCTACCTGCACTCACAGCCTCTCCCCCAGAAGAGGTGAGACCCTCAGGCCCAGCTTTTTCAGACAAAGAGAGCACCCATGTGCCCTCATGTGCCTGGAGGCCTGCTGTGCCCTCGGAAGGAACGTCTCAGGTCCCTGAAGGACCAAGCCCTGGTCTGGACCCCAACTGGACTCTGCTCTGGGCCCAGGTCAGAAGTGGGGTCTTCAGGTACAGGGTCAGCCCCAGCCTTGGAGGTTGTCCAGGGCTCCTTCATGGAAGACACGACCCCTTTCAGACACATGGGACCCAAGGGATGCCTGGCACCCAGACGGAAGCCAGGCCTTTGGTGCCCAGCGCTGTGGGTGCCCACTGGCCCTGATCCCCACCTCAGGAGAGGTGTCTTCCGATGACAGCCAAGGCAAGGCACTGGCCAGAAGGAAGGGGCCCCTGGAGGCACTGTGGGCGCTCGTCAGTGGGGCCAGGCCCCAGGTGGAAGTCTGATCTGCCTGCCTTGTGTGACTGCGTCTTGGAAATGCCCAGCCCCTGCCATCCCTCCCAGTGCCACCGAAAGCCAGCCCCGCCCCGGCCCCGTGATGATGCCGATGTGATGGCAGCAGATGGCACAGCAGAGAGAGCAGGGGGGTCCGCTCAGCAGGAAGCGCTGGGGCCACACAGGGGGCTGGGAGAGCAGGGCAGCGGAAGTGGGGGATGCTGTCCCCAAGAAGTGGACCGGCCCCCCAGCATCAGGAGCACCCTGGAGCCCAGCTGAGAGCCGCCCATGACGTGGTGCAGCCATGGGCACTTGTTTTCTGACACTTGTCCTGCTGTCACCGCACACCTGCCCTCCACTCTGAGCACAAAGGCCTCCCCAGGCCACCGTCCAGACCCTCGTCCTGGGCCCGGCGCCTCCTGCCCGAGGAAGGGGGAGGAGGAGAGAGCGGCGCAGTACCTTAATCCCGTCCACTGGGTTATGGATAACGGTGGTTTGAGGCTCCTATAGAAGGCGGCAGACAGAGGAAGGAAAGACGGAGAGTGAGAAAGAAGGAAGCAGGGGACAGGGGAGCCAGGGAGATAGAGGAGGAGTGGGTGGTGGCCAGAATCCACCAGAGAGAGTGCAGAGCAGAGGGGACAGGGATGGAGGCGGCAGGCGGTCAGCAAGATGGCCCAAGAGGGATGGAGGAGCAGAGGTCAGCGATGGCCCTCGGGGTAGAGGAGCAGGTGGGTGGAACCAGACTGCCCCAGGCTGAGATGTGCCCACCAGCCTGCCCACCCAGAGGACAGCATTCTGGGGCAGCGAGGAGCTGCAGGTGCGGCTCGGGGAGCTCTCCCCACTGTGCTGCCTGGGCCCCCTGTCCAGCACGGGGACACAGGTTTGGAGATGTCATGGAGTGGGTGTGGCACATGGATGGACAGAGTCCGAGGTGAGGCTGGCTGTGAGGCCAGCGTGTCAGGAGGCAGGCGCCTGGCACCCTCCTGCCATAGCCTGCTGCTCCAGCAGGCTTGGCTGCCTCCTGGAAGCCAGCCGGATCCCGAGGGGACACCAAGCACACTTCCTGCAAATCACACACCCCCAGGACAACATGGGCACTCAGGTGACACAGCAGGGAGCTGGCACCACGTCCACAGGTGCTCCACCTGCACACAGCCCCCCAGGGCCAGCAGCCCAGGGCTGGCCAGATACCCTTTGGGGTGTAGGAGGGGCATCACGGTGCCTCTCCCCTCCCTGGCAGAGGGCGCCTGAGCCCAGAAGGGTTTGCCAGCAGCTCTGATGGCCCTGGCTCCCCGCCTTGGCTGCTGCTTGGGGATCCACATCACTGGGCCCTTCTCCCTGCACTCAGGGCTGCTACACCACAATATCCTAAAGCCCAGCCTGGCGCTTGGAGGCCAGGGATAAGGCCCCTGGGGGTCTCAGATCCCCCCTCGTTCCTGCCTCACCCACCTCCAGAAGCCTCTCGCTGCATTCTTGCAGGGTGACCCACAAGAGGGTGAGGTGAGAGGCCAGGCCCCAGAGAGGGGCTCCCCAGAGCCCTGAGCCTGCCTGACCCTGGGTAACAACAGCCTTTCCCCTCTGGGGGCACAGCCCCCACCCCTGGGCCCCAGCATGGTGGACACTAGGGATGGGTCTCTCTGACAGAGGGATGAGCAAGGGGGCCGGGGCTGTGGGCTCCGTACCAGGGCGGCAGGAGGGAGCGTCCCTTTGGGGCTGGTGATGGCCGAACTGTTTTTGGTGCTGTTTGTCTGGGGCTGTGGAGAGACGAGGAGTGGTTAGGGGAGAAGGGGCACCCACCCTCCCAGGCTGGCCGGGGTACAGAGCTGCAGGCCTCACCTTGACTCCGTCTGCCTTCTTGTTGAGCAAACTCTTGGCTGCTGCATGGGGAGGGAAGGAGGCACCCTGAGCGGTGGGCCTGGGCCCCGAGGTCCTGACCCCCCACCCACCTCAGCTCTTTCCTGCGGGAGCCTCAGGCCCCGAGGCAGCTGTGCCTTAGCCCCAGCCTGGCCCAGAGCAGCAACAGGACTGTCAGGGGGGTGGCACAGGCTGCCCAGGGACCCTCGCCCCAGCACTGCTCCCTCCCACATCATATTCCGCAGCCCCAGGGCTCCACAGGGTACTGAGGAACCATCAAGCCCTGGCTGCTGCGGCCACATGGAGAGCCCCATCCCAGCCAGATGCCCGCCACCAACTGGGACTGTGGCCTTGGTACCAGTGGCCTTCACCCTGCTGTCCGCCTGAACTGTCTGGCGCCTGGCTGGAGGGCCACTTCTTGGTGGCAATGCCTGGGGCCAGCACTGGCCTCTTTACCCCTAATCCCTGGGACGCTTGACCCAGCAGGCGACCCCTGGGACCCCAGTAGTCCCCTTGGAGGTCTGAGAGGGCCTGGCTCTGCTCGTCTACCATCCCCAGAACCTACACCCTTCACGGCAGAAATTAGAATTTTAATTACAGAACAAAAAGAAAAAAGAGGAAGTCAGCTTACCTTACAGAAAAGGAAAGGTTGAAGAAGGGAAAGAGAGGAAGAGAGAAAACAAGATTTGTTGGTCGGGCAAGCGTTCGCCCCGGGCAGCGAAGCCAGCCCGTCCTGGCCCTGCGCTGCGGGCACAGCAGGTTTGAGAAGTGGCAGGGGCTGGCGCGGCACAGGGCAGCACGGAGGCGGGGGGCCCTTGCCCACCAGCTCCACACCTGACCTCAGGCTCTCCTGCCTGCCACCCCAAGGCAGGCCTGCGCGGGGACGTGGGGACAGATGCGCACATTCAGACCTGGGCTGCCGTTCTGGAACAGGGTCCCTCCCCAAGTGCAGTGGGACCAGCTTATACAGTCAGAGATGCAAATCCCCAGCCACCGGGCTCCCTGAGGGCAGGACCCTGAGGGGACTCAGCTCCCGCCCACAACCCCCAGGGCAGCCCTGATGCTCGCCTGCAGGCAGGATGGGCAGGAGCCCGTGGAGGCTGGGCAAATGGGTGGCCCGGTTCCTCTCAGAAGCCAGGCCGGGGCCCTGCCGCTGCCTGCCGACCACCTCCCTTCCTGCCACAGGACGGTGGCCAGCCCCTCCCCACTCTGCATGTGGGGCCTGGGGACCCCGAAGGTGGGCACAGCCCTGGGCAGTGGGCACACCGTCTCTGCTCACAGCCTCCCTGCCTCGCTGATCCACGAGCTCCCGAGCCCAGGGGTGGCTCCAGGGCCCACAGATTTAACCCCAAACCCGACTCCCAGGGTCTCCTCTGCATTTCACCCTCTGAGGCCACAGCAGAGACCAGGTCCCTGATGTCCCCTGCAGCCCAGCCTGTGGCTCCCACTGCCCTGGAGCCAGAGTGCCAACTCCTTCCCTCTGCTAGACTCTCTGTGCCCCTCAGGGACAGGCCAGTCCCGGCCAGGTGCTGCCTCTTTGTCTATGGATCCCAGCCTCCCCGCTGCCCCCCCACCCCGTTCTAACAGCTGTCCCCAGGCCTGGAGACCCTCTCCCTGCTGGTGGCCTGCTGTGGGCTGCAGGGGGGGTAGGCCCTCCCTGGGGCCTGAGGAGGGACACACCCATCCCTGTTTTGAGGACCCTTGTCACCAGGAGCTGAGCATCAGGGAGGAACTCTGTCCTCTTTAGGGACACAGACTTCAAAGATGTGGCGATTTCCATAGGAAGCTTACACAACGGGCCTCGGTCCACCTCACTCAGGCTGCAGCCCTGGCCCGCCCCGCATGTTTCCAGCTGGATTCAAGACCTGGCCAGGCAGCACGGTACCTCCCACCTTCCCCCGGCCAGGGAGACCGCAGGATTGTCCTTCACCTTAGAGGGTCCTGTTTAGGACCCTGAGTTTGTCAAAGCCCACATTTCCAAGCCATGTTACTGGAGGTATTAAAGTTTTCCACGGGAAGCAACAGGACGTGCTCCTCTGAGGATTCAGATGGGCCACACTGTGGCCCAGGCCTGGGCAGACACCTGTGTCACACAATTCCCTCCCCGTGCACCCCTTTTTACACCAGCCCCTGTGCACGTCTTGGGCACAGCACAGTAGAGTGCCCAGCCCGGCCCTTCACGAGCACACAGCTCCTGTCCGCGCATTTCCTGGGCCACTTCTTGCTCCAACATCCGCATCTGTCCCGGACTAGCTAGAGTCGCCATGGCCAGGACCCTGTCTGCACCATCCACGCTGGCATTCCCAGGCAGGGAGCCTCCTTCGTGGGGTCTCCAGTCAACAGCATTTACTAGGTGCAGCAGGCGCCAAAGAGAGACACCCAGGCTGGGACCCACCCGTCCCCAGCCTCAAGCCAAGCAGTTGGCCACCAGGTGTGGTCCCCTCTGCAGTCACACCTGCCCTATGAGGGAGGGAGGGCGGAGGCCACACTGCAGAACACTCTGCAGCCAGGGCCTCCCTGCTGGACCATGGACCCCCCACACCTGGACATCTGGCAGAGACATATGTCCCTAGAGTACGTGGGACCCTTGGCCCCTAGCTAGTCGCCCTGGACAGCCATGCTGGGCTGCGCCCACATGCACTGACCCCTCCAGGACAGAGTGGCCTGGGTGCCCGGGCGGAGCCGCACATGCTGGCGGCCTCATGCACCGCCGCCCTGGCTGACTTGCAGGCAGGTGGGCGTTGCAGCAGGAGCCCCAGGCACAGCATGGCTCAGAGGTGGCCTGTGTTGTGCTGCTGTCCCTGGGCAGTGGGTCCCCCGGGAGCCTCTAGCTTCATCTTTTCCTCAACCCAGCGACTCCCTCCTGTGTGCGCTCCAGAAAGGTCATGAGTGTGGGCGTGAACCTGTCTGCAACACCCTCCCAGGACGCCTAAGCTGCCCCCCAGGAGGCCTTGCTATGGCCTGGTGGACCATGGGGTGGAGCTGGGTGGTCCAGGGAGGGAGCTCCCCGCACCCTGGGACCTCCATCCTGCCCCCAGGGGACACTGGAGGCTCCTCTAAGATCCGTGGCTTGGCCCTACACCTATGCCAGGCCTCAGTTTGGGAACCGACTGTGGAGCCCAAAAGGTGGTCCCCGGGCCACCCAGGCCTTAGGGGTCAGCAGAGCTGCCTCCTCCCTCAGATTTGGGACCCGGTGAGAAGACTCTCCAGAAAGAATCAGAGAGCTCTTCATGAAGTCTCAGGGTGCAGATGCCTCCCCCGCCCCAGCTCCCTACTCCAGGGCAGACCTGCTGGGGGGACTCCACAGCTCAGACCACCAGCTCCACCTGCTGAGAGGGGACTGGCCACAGCCCTGGCTCCCCCAGGGCAGCACCCTTGCCTCACTGGCCCTGCTCCAGGGTCCAGACCCTTGGTAGAAGGCTCTATGGCTCCCTGTGAAGCCCGGGTCACTCTGAATGGGGGTCTCCAGACCCCTGCACCCCAGGGGCCACCTAGCCAGCTGCTCCTGCAGGTGAGGAGATGGGTCGGGGGCTACCTCCCTGTCCTAGGTGGGCTCTGCCGGGCTGTGACCACGGCGGGAGCAGGGGCTCCCGGGGGCCTCTGGGGCGGCTCTGGGGGCCTGGTCAGCGGCTGCGTGCAGCAGGGGGCTGCATGCCAACAGGAAGGGCGGGCAGGAGCGGGCGGATGCTGGGCAAGACACATCTACCTTGTTCCACCAGCCCCATGGTGGTGCCGGAGGCCGCGGTGGACATTGTGGCTGGAGCGGTGGTCTGTCTGCCCACTGTTAGCACCGGGTTAGAGACGAGGGGTTGGGGGCGGACACACACGGGGTAGGGGGCGAGGTGAGGAAAGAGAAGAGACAAAGGAAGCAGAAGAAGATTAGAGTTAAAGTGTAGGTGGCTCCAGAATCCCTTTCTCAGGAGAGTGAAACAAGACTGGGCCGACTGACATGGAAGAGCGTTCGCCTCCTTTCTCTCAGAGCCCCTCAGGGGGCTTCTGGTGCCCGGCAAGCGGGCGAGCGGCACACGGCAGACAGACAGTCCCGTTAGCGTTGGTGTGACTGTGCGTGCCCGTTCCAGGCAGGATGGCATCACAGCAAGGAACAGGAAGGGGGTGCCAGGTGCAGACGGACAACGAGAGACGGCCACAGACGTTCGCACACGCGGTGTCGCACGACGGAGAAGCCACAGGCACGGCTGTTGGGGCGCTGGGGCCTGCCGGGCCCTGGGCCAAGGGGTCTCTAGCAGACCCCCGAGGCTTCATTCCCCACCGCCCACCCTGAGCAGCCAGCACGCAGGAGGGCCGTCCCCAGTGCGGTACGCAGACCCCACGCGCGCCCACCCCTCTCTGCCGCCTCCCGTGCACGGCACAGCGCTCAGGCCACTGGACACAAGGAGGCCACAGGCTGCCGGACAGACGCCTGGACAGACGTGTGCAGGCAGGGCAGGAGGTGGCACAGACACTGAGGTGTCGGGTGAAGGACATGGACCCAACACAGAGGAGACAGGGCAGCGGATGGCGGAGCCCAGTGGCCGCCCCAGGGGGGAGCCCAGCTGGCCGGCTGGGAGGGGACGGCAGAGGCCCGGCAGGACTTCCTGCCACAGCCTGCAGGGCGAAGCGGCATCAGTCCTCCCTGGAGAAGAGTGTCTCACCTGAGAAATTCCGTGTGGCCAGCATGGTGGTGAGGATGGCACCCTGTGAGAAAGAGACAAAGCAGGACCGCCTTGTTAGCGCCCCCTGCTGGCCAGAAGCACGGCCCCTCTCTGTCCTTTATGAGCTCAGCCTTCTGCAGGAAGAGCCTGGAGCCCAGCAGCTGCCCTGAGGCCGAGCGCCAATGTCCAGAACTGAAACAGGACCCTACGCCTGCCCACGACTCACTGGCGCTTCAAGACCCCTAAGACTTAGGAGCCACCAGGCCCACCTGTCACCAGGGCAGCTCCTCAGCCCCTCCTTTCCCTGACAGGCCCAGGGCAGGAGCTGCCACCCTCAGCATTTTGGGGAGAACCAGTCAGGCCAGCCCTCCTGAGTGGGGTGTGTGGGATTCTCCACAGACCCAGGGCTGGGCAGCACTCACCTTGAGCTTCCTCCTGGCGTTGAACTTCTTCAGACACTCCACAGTCTCCTGCCTGTGCATCATGGAGGCCACGGTGGAGCGTTGCTGCAGGGAGAGGCTCAGTCACGGGGCAGCAAGATGCCCGGGAAGCCTCTGTCTTGTCCCCAAGGGGAGGGAGCCCAGTGAGTCAGGGGAGGCCCAGGGCTTTGGGCTGGTGGCATCGCTGCGTGCGACACACTGAGAGCCACCAGCTACCACCTGCTGTCCCTACCCACATTTAACTTCAGGCCTTGTGTCTCATTTTACCTGCTCCTGTCCCCTCACAGACAGGACTGGGGACAGGAGGAAGTGGCCTCCTCTGCTCCTTATGCCCCCCAAACCTGGTCCTCAAAAACTACCAGCGTGTCCCAAGCCAAAGGCTGCCAGGAGCGCCCAGGGAACCCAGGGTGCCTTCAGGTGTGAGGCACAGAACCGGGCCGCCACCTCGGTGAGCAGCCTGCCCTGGGACAGCGAGGTTGACTTACACAGACCCACGGGTGCTTCAGGGCCTCGTGGGCCGTAATGCGCTTGGCTGGGTTGATTGTCAGCATCTGGTTGATGAGGTTTTTGGCTTCGGGAGTGACGGTGTCCCACTCAGGGGATGGGAACTAGATAGGGAAAAGCGCACAGGCTACGGCTGAAGCCCCTCCACAGGGGCACCCCAAGTATGGGAGGGCAGGATGCAGGTGAGGCTGGGGGCCCCCCATCCCACCCCACACACTCACGTCATAGGCTCCGGCCTTGATCTGCTGGTAAAGCTTATGTTGGTCCTCATCCCAGAAGGGCGGGTAGCCCACCAGCAAGATGTAAAGGATCACCCCTGTGACGGGGACGGGGCCATGAGCACATGGCCCACCAGAGGAGGCCCCAGCCAAGTGCATCCCAGCTAGGGTCGGACAGCCCTGGGCCCCCATGCCCAACCCTCAAAGAAACCCCCAAGCCTAAGATGCCCCCAGCCCCGCTTATGAGTCTCACCGCATGCCCAGATGTCCACGGGCTTGCCGTACGCCTCCTTGCGGAGGACCTCAGGGGACAGGTAGCCTGGCGTGCCTGCAAAGCCTGCCGAAGGGGAAGGGGCTGTGAAGGGCTGGGAGGGGCCTCCCGCACGCCCTGCCCTCCCCACGGGCACTCACCAAACCACGCCTGCTGGTCCCCCTGCACCTCAATGGCCAGCCCGAAGTCCGCCAGCTTCACCGCAGCCCCTTTGCATTTGCTGGCCAGGAGCAGGTTCTCGGGCTACAGGGAGGTGGCCATGAGCACGGTGTGAAGCCCAGGGGAATTACAGAGGGGAGGGGAGAAAACAGAGGCAACAGGTTTGCAGGAGAGGGGTGCACACGCCTGACCCTCCCGCCCATGGTATTCCGGGCACGGGTGAGTTCCAGTGTACCCTACATCCCAGCTCTCCCTGGGGACAGTGAGTGGCCCCAACCTTTCCGAAGGAAGGTGTGCTCAGCCCAAGCTTGGATCCCCTGCACCTCACATCAGGAATTGGGGGGCCTCACAGGCCAAAACCTCCAGCTCACCTTACAAGCAAGCATGAGTGCTACAGACCCCATAGCTTGGTGCAGGTCAAGCCCCCCCTTTCCAGTGTTTGTGGGGGCCGGCTGAGTGGCTGGGCAATTCCAGCCTGGACAGTGCCCCTTGAGGGCAAGGAGGAATGCCCAGGGGCTGAAGTGCCCAGGGCAACCCAGAACATCCACCTGCCAGGCCCAGGGCTCCAGTCAGCACTGCGCACAGGGAGGAAGGAGGCCCTGCTTTACCCACCTACCCACTTGTGTACTTGGGGAAAGATGGCTCAGGCCCGCTCGGGACAGCACCTTGGCTCAGGCTGAAGGACACGTGTTCCTAGCCCGAGGGCTGCTGTCCCCAGACTGAGGGCCTGAGCCCTGGACCTTCTGGTCCAGTTCCCGGGCCCCGACTCCCAGGGGCTCCGAGCCACAGGTCTCATTGGCAGCTGAGCCTCTCCCAATCCCACAGACACAGGGCCTCTGTGGGTCACACTGCCACTAACAATAAGCCACTGAAAAGACAACACACTTCCACCCAGCCCGCTGCCAGCTCTGGTCATTGGAGACTTTAACATGGGACACATGGCCCTTGCAACTGATGCTATCAATGCACCAATCCCACGTGAAGAGACCGGGGCTTGGCTTTACGAGCTCAGGCCCCCCACGCAGATCAGAGCTTCCCAAGGGCTCCCTCGTAGCCTGCAGAGCAACAGGGGCAAAGCCTGTCCCCCTGCCCGTAACTTCCCTTCTCTCTGGTGACTCGCAGTGACACACTGGGCCTGTCCTTGATTCTGCCAATGTGAGGCAGGCAGGGGGTACAGCACCCCGCTCTGCTCTCACATCAAGAATCTGAAAGTGATAGCATGGGCTGCCCCAGGTCTGCTCCCGGGCCTGATGCAGGGGCACTGAGCACAGCGAGCCCCAGGAGCAAGGTGGCCTGGGGCCTCAGAGGGATGTCCAGGATGGCCTGGCCCAGGGCCACACTGCCAGGCTTCCACCCCTGGGCTCCTCCTCCACAGCCCAAGAGGGCACCTCGGCCCTCTGCTCTCTGCCAAACCCACATGCAGCCACTTCTGGGCTCTCCAGGAGAGGAAGGACGTTCTGCTCCTGCAGCAAGGGTTCTGTCTGTCCCCAGAGCTGGGGCGGGGGAGAGTACCCGCTCTACTTCTGTGCCTTAGCCCCGAAGTTAACCAGATAAACCGCGGGTCCCAGGAACAAAGTGCCCACATCCTCAGTGCCCGGCCCCTTCCTCTCGGGGACCCCGGCTGAGGCTGGCTCAGGCCACACAGGGAAGAGCTGAGGGGGGCGGCCGCAAAGACCAGCACCCCTCAGTCACAGCCTAGGGAAGGGTGAGTCCTGATCAGCAGGACACTCAACGTGAGACTGGTCCTGCACCCCTCAGGGCTGGGCCTGGGTCCACCAGCCTCCAAGCAGCAGCGGGCTGAGCAGGCATGGGGGAGGCGGGGCTGGAGGAGAGGTCGGAGGGAAGAAAGGAGAGGGAGCAGGGAGAAGCGGCAGCCACCCTGCACCCTGAGGTGACAAACCTTTGAAATAGAGCCTGGAGCCCACAGCTCAGCTCTAGGCAGCAGAGAGCAGGCTGGGAGGCAAAGGCGGGTGAGGCCAGCTCGCACCACCCCGCCCCCAGCAGCACCAGCCCTGTCACCTGTGTCCCCACCTGCCAGGGCCTCCTCTTGGTAGAAAGTGAGCCCCTCAGTACATTGATAACGGGCAGGCTGCTGAAGCTGCCCCTTCCAGCCCTGGAGGCAGCAGGCAGCAGGTGTGCAGACGTCCCACATGTCCATGTGCAATGCCACGTTTGCTCACACACACCTGCGGGCCTGCACACATGTGCAAACACCCCTATGCACATGCACACAGCCCATACACGCACACACCCCCACACAGACACACACATATACTCACGGCGTGTGCACACACCTGTGCACACACGTACACACATGCAGACACATACACATGCACCTCTATGTGCACCCACACACAGACATACGCCTGTGCCTATATGCGTGTACAGATTACGCACAGAACGCGCACATACGTTTCTGTGTACACGCACCTCCATGGGCACACGTGTACACAAGACCCCTTCATGCACCCACACATGCACATTCTCATATGTGCACACAAACCAGCACACAGGCTTCCACGTACACACATATGCACACATGTCCATATGCACCCGTGTACACATGGTACACAGGTGCCCTTGCACACAGGCAAGTACACACACATGCACACACATATACTCAGTCCTCCATGCAAGCGCACAGCACATACACACACCTGCCCTCAACCCATAGCCCTCACTGCACATGCCCAGCCTCTCACTCAGCATGCAGTGTGGACAACAGACCCCGCACACAGCAGGATCGGAACTCACCTTGAGGTCTCTGTGGACAACCCCCATTTGGTGACAATGGAGTACGGCCTCCAGGATCTGCTGGATGCAATGACTGCAGCAAACGGCAGGCAGGTTAGAGCAGTGGCCTTGGGTGGGCTGTGTGGCCGGGGCGCAGTCCCTAGCCTGGGGGGCATGTGGAGGATGCAGGGCGTTGAGGCAGGAGATGCTGCCCGGCAGGGCCTCCGGGACTGCGGCCACCTGGCGCTAGCCCTGCTTTCCCCTTTGGCCCCAGCCTGCTCCGGGGCGGGGCCAGGCCCACAGATCAGACTCGCAGGGGATACCCATTCCTGGCGTGCCCCTCCCAGGTCATCTCAGCCACACTGACCCTAGCTGGAGATGCCAGGCTGACCCATACTCTGTAAAGCAGGCTGCGGCGAGGGTGGGGCCACGAGAATGGGAAACTGAGGCAGGGAAGGGCAGAGTGGGCAAGGAAGAAGCATGGGTGCCACTGTGTGTGGCGAGCCCAGCTCTGGAGCAGTGATAATGCCCAGGGGTGTGTATGACTTCACTGAAACCCACATAAACAGAAATGCCTGCTGTGTGTTGGGCAGCTGGGCTCTGCCAGCCCTGGGGTGTCCAGCTCAGCTCCCGGGCACTGCTGCTCCCTCAGCAAGGGTGGCCCAAGAATAGGGAGTCCCCCTCTTCCATGAGGAATCTGCAGAAGGGCCCTTCCCAGCTGCCTCAGGCCACCTGCCTGGCACCTGTCCCTCATCATAGCAGGCCCAGGGCCACCCAGCCCTGAATACACAGTGCCTGAAGCCAGGCCCATGTGCGGGGTTCCACCCAGCCCTACCCATGCACAGCCCCAACTGCAGGGTGTGGCTGCACCCCTCTGCATCCTAGTGGACTGGTGGGCTGCTGAGGTCTGTGGGGTTCACAGCCCTGGCAGACCCTCCTCAGTACCACCAAGGGATTGGAACCGCAATCCCTTGCCCACCCCACTGCCCTGGGTCTCTCCACCTGCCCTGCCCTTCTGCCGCTCTTGCTGCTCCAAAGGGGACATCACTGGTCAGCAGCCTCTACTCCCCACAACACATTTCTCTGCCTGGTGCCATCCCTTGTCTTCGCATCTGGTCCCCAACCACCTCACTTGGGGTGGTGCTTAGTCCCCTTTGGGCCTGGGGTCACTCTGTCCACCAAATGAGGCTTGTGGGCTTGCGTAGACCTCAGCCTCCCCCCAGGCCACCTGGGATGGAGGCAGGGACCAGGGGGCTGAGGCTGGGCCAGGCGCTGTCCCCCAGGCCTACAAAGTGCAGAGCAACTCCTAATGGCCAACAGGCCTGTCATGCACTCCTGTGCAGCCTGGGTGGTCAGGCCCTGCTGGCCCTCTGGGCCCTGATGTGTCCTGGGCCTCTGTGCCAGCCCTCCCTCTAGCCATCACATGGCCAGCCCAGCCCTGCAGGGCTCCCCTCTGCCAGGCGTGGCCATCAGGAGGTATCACTGCCACAGACCAGTAGAGGCCCCACCTGCTCCACGCAACCCCCAAGTTCACCCCGCGGCGGGAGTTGGAGCCCTCTCAGATTGCTGCTTTTTATTTTTTGGAGGTGAGAGCTCAGCTATGTCACCTAGTTGGACCTTTAACCCCTAAACTGAAGCAATCCTCCTGCCTCAGCCTCCCAAGTAGGTGGGACTACATTCATATGCTATCATGCCTGTCTTGTAAGTTTTTCAAAAAAACAGGTTTTAAACTGGGATGGGGGAATGGAGAAAAGAAGGAAGGGAAAAGAAAAAATATATATATAGATACAAGATAGTTAAGATAGTTAAGATAGATAAATAGAACTAATTTCACTTAGTTCATTGAAAAGAAAGGTCTGTGCTAATATTGTTTGGACAACTGAATGCCGATATCTTGTACTCTGAGTAACTAATTTAAAGATAACAATATGTAATGTATTAACCATTGTTACCCTCCTATTATGTTGTTTTGAAATTTTGTTCTATTTTCTCTTTAAAATAAAAATTTTTAAAAAAACAGGTTCTAAATATTTTGAATGCTGTTTTCTTTGTTTTGTGAAAGACTTGAACACCCTTCAAACTTTCCCACAAACTCCAAAATAAAAATCCTACTCCCCCTTTAGAAATGAGTTCAGAAAGTCTGTCTCCTCTTCCTCCTGAGAACAGCCCTGTGGAAACGTATACGAGATGGTGCACTGGGCAGGCTCCTGGGGACCCTCGGTACATCTGCCCAGGCCAGACCTGTGAGCGTCAAGATGGCACTAGCCTGCCCTGGCATTCACTCCTCTACCTCCCTCTCCTCCCTAGGGTGAGCTGAGTTCCCTGCTTTCCACACTCCTCTTGTGAGTTCCAGTGAAGCCTGTGGGGCAGACACCCCGTGGCTCCCATTGGACTCTCCATCAGTCACTACTGCCCACAGACTGTGCCCCCTCATTATGGCTTGTACCTAGATGTTCCTCCAAAGCCTCATGTGGTCATAGATGGATAGTTTCTATGAAAGAAAGTGGCTGGATTAGGGTGTGTGAATATGGATTAAGGCTGTGATACTGGGATAAGTGTGTAGATAATGGAAGCCCCACCCTGGGTGTGGGTAGCACCAATCAGCAGGCTTGTAGCCTGGCTGGAATATAAAGGGAGAGAAGGAAGGCAGGCTAGCTGCTGCTGCTGCTGCTGCCTTCCTGCCTTCCTGCCTGCCCTGCCATGGACTGTTTCTCCTCTGCGATGCCCCTCTGCCATGTTGCCCTGCCTTAGAGCTAACTGTATATGGACTGAAACCTCTACAAACTGTGAGCTAAAATAAACATTTCCTCCATTAACTTTTGAGCGTCGGATATTTTGTCCCAGCGATGAGAATGTAACTAAGACACCCTCCTCTGTGCAGGCCAAGTCATGAGGGGCCGCCCCACAGGTGGGGCAGGGGTCACATCTGTGGGCAGCCCAAAAGGGGACTCTCCCTGTGCCCTCCCCTCCCCATGCAACTTAAAACAGATTCCCAGGTCCTGGCACCCCCCCACAGGAGCCCAGAATCGCAAAGAGGAAATGAGGGGTGTGTGGTGGGACAGAGCCCCATCTCTTCTGGGCCAGGTGACCCAGGAGTCCCCTGGGGCAGGTGGGCCTCCACCATCGCTCAGGCAGGGTGTGAGGGGCCTGGTGGGGGCACAGAGCTCTTCACTCTGCAACTCTGCTGTTTGCCAAAGTCTCCCAGGACACGAAGCCCCCAGAAACCCCAGCCTCCCCCAGGCAGCTTGGTGCCTGCGGCCGAGCAGGCTCAGGAGGGCCACCAGAGGGCACTGTGAGCCAGAGACAGACCAGGCCAGAGGTCCTCCCTGCAGGGAGCAGAGGGGCCAAGGCTCTGGAAGGGCAGTGGCACACAGGGCCCCCTCCGTCCCTGAGGCTGTGTGCCAGGGTACAAGCCCCTCCAGGCTGCCCCCTCTGGGTTCCACCTGGGGGTGACTGTGAAGCCCTCGAGGGTAGGTAAGGACAAAGGTGGCAGGGTCAGGGTGGGTACAGGCAGGTGGGTTGGGTTGATGGGTGTTGGGTTGTTACCTGCTGGGCGACAGGGAGTACCAGGCCTGGGTAGCATCCATGGGCATTAGGCCCACAAACTGCCCAGCAGGGCCCTGGGGCTGATCTGTGGCTGGATTTTCTGCTGGGCTGATGGGGCCCTGGCTCCTTGCCCAGCATCTATGGGCCCCGCAGAGAACTCGGGCCACCCTCGGGCTCCTCCTAGACAGTGTCTGGAGGAGCCGCTGAGGACCCTCGAGTCTACCTGCCCGCAGGCACCCCCAGAGCGGGGGTCAGGGGCTCCATTCCACTTCCTGCTTCTCAGGCAGGAGAATACAAAGAAAACCTCCTATTCCTCCTCCCCAGGGGACAGGCTGCTTTCAGGCTACTGTGCAAAACCCAGAGCCTTTCCTTAGGAAGCAGCTAGGGCCCTGAGCCCTGCAAGGTCTGGGCCAAGAGCAGGGCCCACAACCCTGCTTGCCCCACAGTCCCTCCCCCTGGCCAACCTGTGGCCTCTGCTGCTGGGCTGTGTGGAACAGGCCTGAGTGGGACCAGGAGGCTCATACCTCCCACAGGGACTCAAGGCCTGTGATAAGGGGCACGGCCGCGTGAAGCTACATCACAAACTGCATTCATTTTCTTGATTAGAAATGTAACATCACAGTCAGGTATGGCGGCGCACAGCTGGAGCCCCAGCACTCGGCCGCTGAGGCAGGAAAACCACAAGTTCAACCTCAGCCTGGGTAACTTAGCAACTTAGTGAGACCCCTGACTCAAAGTAAATGAAAAAGGGGAGGCAGCTCAGTGCAAAGGCCCTGGGTACAACTCCCAGTACCACACACACACACACGCAGGGCTGGAGATGCAGTGCAGCGATGAGGCAACCATGAACTCGGTCTCCAGTACTGGGCAGGAAAAAATAACAATTTCTAAACAGACAAGATACAAATTTTCAGAGTATCCCTAACCCCACTGCCTGGAGAAGACCACTGCAGCTTTCCTCCCTTCCGAATGCAGGTCCGAGGCAGAGCAGTGGACACAGCCCGGCAGGCCCCCAGCTGTCCCTGAGCACAGTCAGGGCCACAGTGGCTTCACCTCCCCACTCAGTGGACCCCTTCAGTATGTGTCCCCGGCCATGCCACAAACGGCCATCACTGGGGCCGCCGTCCCTTTTCATCGCCCTGCTGAGGCCACCCCGAGGAAGGGGTGCCCAAAGGTCCACAAGGAGGCCCGGTGGGATGGAACACATGTCCCTCTGTTGCACCCCATGCTGGAAGCCCAGGGGCCAGGGCTGAGCACCGTGAATGGTACCTAGGGTGGAGAGGGGAGGTGGCCCATCCTATGCTGGGTCCCAGACACCCCTGGCCCCGTTGCCCTGGAGTGCGGCACGCAAGGCACAGGACAGAAGGGCAGAAGGGCAGCCAGCAGCATCCTTCCCAGTCGGCTCCATGGCAACGAGCTGCATGACAGGTGGCCCTGAGAGGACACCAGGGAAGGGGACTCCTGGCCTGGCTTTTTAGGATAAGCATTTGGAAACTGTTCATCTCAGAGGAGGGGTGGCCAAGTGGGATTCATCATGGGCCACAGCTGGGACATCCAAAACAAGGGTCAGGGACACCTATGGCCACTCTCCCCAAGCAGCCACCCCATGAAGAGCACCCCACATAATGCAGCAGGTAGGGCCACCCCCCCAGGCCACATCTCCATGCTGGTCAAAGGCCCACAACCTGCCCCTGCCCCCTCTACTGCCTCGGAGAACTCCTGGCAGGGCTGATGGCAGACTGGCACTACCACTCAGCTGCCCTCTGCAGGGCCAGAGGTGGGTTACAGGAAGGGCAGGAGTGAGGCAGAGGGAGGGCTGCACGGGGTGCAGGAGGGGAGGTGCGGGAGGGGAGGGGCAGGAGGGGCCCACCTGGCGTCAGCCTCGCTGTAGTACTCTCTCGCCACGATGTCTTCAAACAGCTCCCCTCCAGTGACCCTGCAGTGAAAGCACGTGGGGGCATGGATTCCGGAGACCCTCGTCATCCAGTCACCACCCCACCACCTCTGCTATCACCCACCATCGTCACTGTCACCACTGCCACCACCTCCATCACCACCATTTCCACCACCATCACCACCTCATGACCACCAGGACCTCCACCCTAGCACCACTGTCACCCAGGGCTGATGGCTTGTCAAGTGCTCACTCGCTCACACACAATGACATTTATCATTTCTGTCCTGACAACTGTCCTCTGCACTGGCACTTCTGTACTCCATTATACACAGGAGAGTGAGTTTCTGAGATCTAAGGGATTTCCTCAGAGTGGGCAGCACAGGGTTTCCGCCAGCGCTCTATGATGGTATCACCAGGCCTTGTTACTCTAATTTTAGGTCTAAGAAGACCTTGTTCCCCCTCCTCAAACACCTTAGAGCCAGAGTTCTGTGCCCAGTAGTGGAGGGGCCAGAAGCCCTGGTGCCCGGATGGGATCTTCCCGGTGGGCCAAGGCCTGAAGGTGCTCCAAGCCCTGTCTCTATGAGGACAGCAGAGACGCTGGTGTGTGCGCATGCGTGTGTGTGTCTGCCCTGTGTCCCCACCAGTGAGTGACCACCAGGATGTGGCCAGGAGGGGCCTTGGGGCAGGAGCTGCTGTCTGGAGGCCCTCTGAGGACCTAGAAAGTCCCTGGGGAATCTGCAGGGGGGACTCTGAATCCGCAGGAGACGCCAACGAGAGGCTGCCACCCTGTGGAGGAGGATCTCCCTGGAAAGGGGGAGGCTGGGAGCCTCTTCCCAGGCCCTCCTGCTCCAGCCCCCCATTTCAGCATTTTCTGTTCATTCTGGAAGGTGGGGCTTGGGTCTTTCTTATTTTTATGCCCATGGCAGGGTGACCCAAGGAGATGAGTGAACCAGGGACTGCTAAAACAGAGGCTCTGGCACATGTGGGTGCTACGTCCGGCGCTGGAGAAAAATAAAAACAAGGCTGCGCTGTGTGTTAGCATGCCACTGCTCCAGCAGACCTGCCCCGAGTACCCCACGGGACCCCCCCCAAAAAAAACCCTTGGGGGAGGCGCTTTTAAGGTCTCCTTTTGCCTCTGGAAGAGCCTTATGTAGATTGGAGCAGGGTCACCTGAGGGGTGGCCGTCCTGGAGCAGCAGCCTGGGGCTCAGGAGATCCGGGCTGGGTCCAGCAAGCTGCGAGACCTGTCAGCGTGCCTATCCCTAAAGCAGAAGTGGCACTATGGGGACAAAATGTGAGTACAGATGTGCACATGTGTACGTGTGTGCATACAAAAGCAGGGAGCAGAAGGGCCAGGCATTCTCCGTGCCATGTGTGTGGCTGGCTCGCATACCAGCTTGCTGATCTGGCTCTGCAGATCTGGAGTCTGGGCAAAGGACAGTGGCAGAGGCCTCAGGGCCCTGGGCCAGGGTTTCATCCCATACGCACCCTCTGGGTGATGCGTGTGCTTAGGAATGGTACAGTCTGTGAGGCCCCACATTTGCCCCCACTTCCCGGGGCTATGGGGGACCTGTGGCCAATTCCGAGCTGCAGCCTCAACCACATGGGTCCCTCTTCCTCTGGGTTCCAGGCCCAGGTCCCCAACCCTGCAATGCCCCAAGCACTGATACCTGCTTGGGGAGCAGGGATATCTGGCAGCCCCCAGAATCTTCAGAGCTCTTGAACAGCCAAGGGCATCAGGGCCTCCTGCAGGTGACAGCAACCCACCCCCAATACTGCTCCCTGCAGGCCACAGCAGTCTGGGAGGGGGGTGTGCAGGTCTTCTGACCCCTACCCCGCTCTGTCCCTAACACTGCCTGGCCTCAGACCAGCGCCTCCCATGGACACGCATGCGTACACACACATCCGTCTCTCTCTCCTTCCATCTTCTGACACATGCAGCCAACTGTTGGCCTCCAGGGCCATCCTCAGCTCAGGGGCCTCTCTGTTGCCTGGGAAAAGAGGCTGGTGGAGGTGTTGGGATGCACGGGGCAACACTGAGCCTGGCCTGACCCAGTCGCGGGGCAGATTTTCAGGGCATGATACTGGCCAGGCAGCAGTGGCTGTGCCCAGGTCTGATCACCTGGCTGGCAATTCGAGGCAGGATCTTGTGGGACACACAGGGACACTGAAAAGGTGGCTGAGCCCAGCAGGGATGGCCCTGCCTCTGTTGACCAGAGGACCCCATGTCGGCAGAGGCCGCTAGGGCCTGCACCCCCACCCCTGTGCCCTGGGCGCTGTCATTTGACGGAGGATGAGCTGAGAGGGCAGCCTTTGTGAAGGTGCCTCTGGTCACTACTCGGCCTGTCAAGGGGTCACCATGGCAACAGCCCCACCGCTTGGCTTCCCTGGCCACAGCCACCCGGAGGCCACAGGGGCAGGCCAAGGCCCACGGCCACCAGCCCAGGGTCCGGCTGCAGCCCTGATTCACTAACAGCCGAGTATAGCGCTGCTTAGCGGGAGCTGTCAGGAGCGATGGGGATGAGATCACCGTTTCTAAATCCGGCAGGAAGTGAGAGGTGGAATTGGCCCAGGCGCCTTCTCCTCAGCTACTGTGCGCACGCACACACACACACATGCAAAATACACACACGTACACGTGCATATGAACACACAGGCACACAACACACACACATACATATGTGCACATACACACGTGCACATGGGTGCGCACACAGGCACTTGCATGCACATAGGCACACCTGAATACACACAGGCACACACGTGTGGCACACATGCATCACTCCCACAAACCACAGGTGCACACACACACAAACATATCTACACCCACACACATTCATACAAAGCACACACACGTGCCCTCCACATATGCACTGGTGCTCTTGTGTGCACACGCATCTACACACCCATATATGCACACATGAATGTGCTTTACCCACTCATGAACATGCACGCTCACTCCAGCCCATAGTGCCCTGTTCCATGAGCCAAGGTGTCAGGAGGAGGGTGAGTGAGCACTGCCAGCCTGAGAGGAGGGGACGTCCACTCAGGGTTCAGGCCCTGCAGGACTCACAGGAGAGCTGAGGGAGGCCAGCTGGCCAGGAACCAGGGGACCACAGTGAGGCACACTCAGGGGTGACCGGATATGGGGCTGGAAGGCTGCAGGCCCTGGCCTAGCCCGGCACAGGCAAAGGGAGAGGGCGCAGGTCCTGAGCGCTGGCACTTACAGATCGAAGACCAGGTAGTGGAAGCCCTCCTCGGAGATGCTGTCATGCAGACGCACTGCGGGACAGAGAAACCGTGAGCTGGCGCAGCCCAGACCCGCCCACCTGCCTCTGCCCAGGGCACCCAGGGACAGGGTGGAGGCTCAGGGAGCTCCGACCCTGCAGGCCTCCACAGCGCCCACCCTCCCCACCCTCAGCCTGCCCGACTCCCCTCTTCTCAGTCAATGGAAGACACTGGACACTGAGCCAGGGCAGGAGCTCCAGTGCCACAGGATGGCATGGGGTGCAAGCTGCCCACAATCCCCGTCCTTCCCACCGGAGCTCACAGCCCTCCCCAGGCAGAGGGACAGCTGCGGAGGCCCTGTGCAGCGCACCCCGAGGAGCAGAGCCTGAGTCCTGACCCCAGGCCCTCCCTGCCCTCCCTGCCCTCCCTGCCCTAGTTTCCGGCTGCCTACGAAGATCTGTGTGCTTTATGCTCCCCATCCTAGACCTGCTTAGTGCAGGACAGGGGCGAGTGGGGACAGCACAGTCAGCTTGTGCTGGCTGAGACACCTGCATGGAGCAGGGAACGCTCTCGGGTGACGCCACCTGGGCCTCTTCTCTCACAACGGGTTCAGCCCTGTGCTGGAACCTGGCAGCTCTGAGTGCTCTGAGTGTTAACTCAATTAACACTGACATGGCAGAAGCACAGAGAAGTTGAGTAATCAGCTGAAGGTCACACAGCCCACAGATGGCAGAGTCGGGCTGTGATTGAGTCAGTCTGGCTCCAGGGCCTGCACTGCACTGGCCCCAGCCCCTCCACTCCTTGGGACAGAGGCAGATGACCTCTGAGGCCTTGCTGTCCTCACCCCCCAACCCCTATGGGTAATGGCACCTTCTTCCTGCCCCTCCAGGCCCCCAGGGCCTCAGGAACAAATAGCCCGCACAGCTCCAGCCCCTTCCTGGTGCCCTCTGGCGCTGTCCTACTTTCTAACTGGCTGCCAGAGCCCTCCCTCCTGTCTCCAGTCCTCTGGGGACCAGCTTGATGGCGTCCTTGGGCCAAAAATGCCAATGTGGCCTCCAGGGTCTGGGACTCACCTGCAGACCCCTGGGCTCCAGCGGCCCCCACCAAGGCCTTCCTTTCTGAGGGCCTCACCTGGGACACCGGAACCCCCCCACCCCGAGGGCAGAGCCAGGCATGCAGGCTGCCCCTCCCCTGGCACCATGTGACTCGCGGCCTCCCGGCCTCCCGCCTGGCTCTGCTCCTCTGGGAAGGGGACGCGAACAGTGCCTCCTCTCAGGCTGTTCTGGGATGAGCTGCACAGCCCACGGGAAGCTCCGGGACATGTCACTGTCACCAACACCATCCAGGTCTGAGGAGCCCAGGTGACCGAGGCTCAGTAACAGGGGCCAGCATCACTTAGGGACTTGGACTGCTTTTCCAAGCCCAGGACAGAAAGTCACGGGTGGAGGACAGCGGCCAGCCGGGGGCCACATCTGCACGGCCCGCTCTTCCCAGGGCCAGGAGAAGACTCACCCGTGACTCTCGCCCTTGCCTCGCCCCATGCTCCTCCCCACTGATTTTTGTCTCCCAGGTCCCCATTTCCACCAGGACCTCCACCCCGCCTAGGCTGGCCTGTGTTCCCCTGAGACACGGTGGGTACCCGGGGCCCACTGGTGGCTCTTCCAGGGCTCTGGGTGTGACCAAAGTCCCTGGAGCCGCCTGCACTCGGGGACACGCTGCTCACGCCTACAGAGCCCCGAAGGCCCAGGCCTACAGAGCCCGGAAGGCCCAGGCCATGCGAGGAAGGCCGAGGTGTCCATGGACACAGCTCCTGGGGTGACTCGGGGACAGCCTGCCTGGAGGGGCTGCCCTGCCCCGCACCCCCTCCCACTGCAGAATGGGAGGAAGCCAGGGGCCGAGGGGTGCAGGCCTGGGGGTCCCTCCTCCTTGCCAGGAAGCGGGGAGACCAGGGATCCGTGGAGGAAGTCAGGGAGGTGTGGATGCGCAGACTTTCTTAAACATTTGTAACATTTTAAAAATAGTCAAGTGCTTATTTTAATGGTTTAGAAGAAAACCTAACTAGCACATGAGACCCGTGAATTCACAGACAAGGCCAGCACAAAAGTGAACTGTCACAAAATCTATTTAAATAACAACAGTAAGCAAAGAATGCTGTATGCAGAGGTGGCATAGATAAGGTCCCCGCGGTGTCCTGGGTACCTTCGGTCAGGGGATGGTGGAAATGTGACCCAGGCCTGAGCCACTGCCCTCACCACCCCGAGGAACACGGCCCCAGAGGATACCCACCCCTCTCTGCTGTGTTCTGGAGCTCCCCACTGTTGGGGACCCTTTCCCTTACGGCTACGAGGGCTGAACCCCGAGGGCCCATGGGCAGGGGTCCTTCCACTCTGGTCCTCAGCCGCCCCCTCCCTCGGGCGCCCCGCTGCCCAGCTCCTCCGCAGGGCACGGAGGAGGGACGTTGGGAGACGAGGTCCCCGATCTCCAGGGCCCGGCTGGATGGAGGGGAGCCTGGGGTGGGCAGGGTCCTGTGGCTCCTGCTGGGGTGCTGAGGACTCTGCCTGCCGCTCCACTTGTGGTCTGTCCCCCCAGGCCCTGGGGCAGTGGTAGGTTTGGGACCTGCTCTCCTGACGCCCTCTGCCCCACAGGAAATGCTTTCGAAACAGAGATGGGGCAGGTGCCCGTGGCGGTGGCAGTGTCTCCTCCTGGGACCTCGCCCAGCGTGGAGCAGGTGTCCATAAACCTGCAGAGTTGTGGATTCTGGAACCTTCCCTGGGGATGGTGTTGACCTGCATCACACCCAGAAGGAGCACAGGCCAGCCGGGTTCAGAAGGAAGATTCCACAGGCGGCAAGGCGACCACCACCACCACCCTCACCCGGCGGGGGTGCACCCCGCCACACTCAGTCTCTGGGGACTCTGGGCCCCTGGGGACTCTAAGGCTGAGGACCTCGTCACCAAACTCTCAGGGGCTGTGGCCCTGACCTGGGAGCCCTGGGCCACACAAGTGCTTCTGCTTGTTCCAGGGGATCCAAAGGCAGTCAGCCCTATGCCGGGGCCGCACCTGCTGAGCCGGTGGACTCTTCCTCATCTGTCCTGCCGGGGTCGCTGCCCTGGGGACTCTGCTGCCACAGGACACCACGGAAACCTGGGGCTCAGGCCCTGGAGGCAAAGCTCCCCCATCTCTGAGAGGCCCAGCCAGGCCAGGCCCCTTGCCTCGCACCGGGTACTGCAGAGGCCACAGCCAGCACCTTCCTACCGCCCAGCCGCCTCCACCCTGGGGCAGCACAGAACCACCCGTGCCTCAGGCTCCCATGTGTGTAGCTGGGGCTCAGGCAGCTGCGAATCCTCTCACACTGCGTCCCTCAGCTTGGTGGACACCAGGCCCACAACCTCTGTGCCTGTCGTGGGGGGTAGAAAACGTGTCCCAAACCCCTCGGATGCATCTCCTCCAAGGGGAGCTTGATTCCCTGCCCTCTGGTGTGGGCTTCAAACTGACCAGGCGACAGTGACAGCTCCTAGACTGTCACAGAAAGGCACAGAGCTCCTCGGAGTTTACCCAGAGTCCCCTAGGACCGAGTGACCCTGCTCCGGGGTACAGACCCGCAGGACTGAGCAGGACTCACAGACCTGGGCCTTGTTCACAATGGCCAAGGGGCAAACAGACACACATGGTGTGGCAACTCCTCGCCAGCCGTTACTCAGCCTTAAAAGGGAAGAAATCCTGACAAACACAACACAGATGGCCCCGAGGACACTACACCGAGGGGAATAAGCAGCCACAAAAAAGACACGCACTGTACAATCCACGCCTATGTGGTCCCCAGAGCGGCCAGGTTCACAGACAGAGGTAGAACTGGGGGTTCTGGGGCCGGAGAGGGGTGCAGGGAGGGGGACGGGGAGTCCGTGTAATGGGGGAGACTGTTCTGTGAGTCTGTTTGAAGAGTTTCTATTCCAAAGGTGAAAAAGGTTTGGATATAGACGGTGCAGATGGGTACACAGCGTTGTGAACGTATTTAACGATTATGTTTACTTTATCATAATCTTAAAAATATATTATATACTTCCTGTCTCTCTCTCTCTCTTACCTCACCACCCGCCCCCCGTCTGTCCCTGTCGCTGTCTGCTATGTGCATGTGTCGAAGGCTCTGTCCCCAGCCCAGGGTACTCTGGGGAGGATCTGGGGCCTCTGAAAGGTGGGGCCGGTCACTGGTGCCAGGGCCCTGAAGGGGACATTTGGGCCCGCTGCTTCTGCCTGGAGGCTCCTAGGAATTCCTGAGCAAAGGGCCCACGCATGTGCTCTCCCCTCGGGCCCACACACCACCATGCTCCTGAACACACAGAAGCTGGGGTCTCCCATGCTGGCTGGCATAAGTTTGGGGGTCACTTTGCTGCACCCCAGGAGGCCACGATACCACGAAACAACCTCAGGAAGGTTGTTTCACAAACAACCTTCCACAAACAAGGGTCCGCCTCAGCTTGGAGCCAGGCCGGCTCCAGGCCCCTGCCCCCCCACTGCTCCTCAGACAAGAGGAGCTTCCCGCGTGGCTCCCCCAGCCTCCTGCAGGCCCCACAGAGAGCCAGACGCAGGCCACTGTCACAGTGGAGACTGCGGCTGCTCCTGCCCCAGCCTGGCCCAACCCAAACCCCAGCCTGGCCAGCGAGGCTCTTGCTCTCGGTGCCTCGCAGCCTGTGGACGGCTTTCTGATTGGAGGTGGGGCTGGCGGCCCAGAAGTGAGGCTCCTGAGGGGAGGACCCCGTTGTCTCCCCTACAAGCTCCCTCCCACTTCTCAGAGAGCCCCGATCTACAGAGAAGGTTCCTTGTAAGCCTGCAGCCCAGGCCACCGCCTCTGGTTTCCAGAATGTGCTGCTCCTGGGCCCAGCCCTGACTGGAATGAGCTTGGAACCAACCCAGACCCATGCCGGGCATCCAGCCAGGGCAAGGAGACGTCTTGTTCAAGATCTACCCATGATACCCACCCCAGAAACACCTGGTACTCCACACACCCAAGGCTGACGGCCCTCTTTCCCTTGGCACCTGGGCTGGGAATGATGTGTTCCAGGTGTGCCCCAGGTGCCCTTTTAAAGACAGCTTCTTAGGTGCCATTCTGGCAAAAGGGAATGTAGCCTTGGAGGGCTGGTGAATCCCTGCATCCCCAACCCTCCACAGGGGAGAGCAGCCACCTCCCAGGGTGTCTCCCTGCTTCCCAGCATGGGCAAGGCCTGAGCTCCAGGCCTCCTCAGTCCTTGAGGGACCAGCGTTGGGAGGGGGCAGGCAGTGGGACACAGGCACACACATGCACACACTCAGCTGGAAGCCCAGAAGGTGAGAGGTGCCAGGACCTAGGGCCGGGGAGCTCTGAGGTGACCTTCAGGACGCATCCCAGGCTGCAGGAAGACTGACAGCCATGCCACTGGACTGCTGGGGTCCAGAACCTCCACGTGGCCTGGGGTCCAGTGCATCTCGATTCCATCTGACTTGGCTGAAGGCAAGGGGCTTCCAGGTCATTCACTTGCCCGCTCTCCCTGACTGGGCCAGCCCTGGACTCCTTGGAGACCTCCCCACGTCCCAGCCAGTGGACGGGCCACCAGCCCCGGGTTCTGGGCTCAAAACACCCCAGGAGTGTCCTGAAAAATGCCCACCCGCCCTCCTGGGGCTGCTCACCGATGTTGGAGTGCTTCAGCAGGCGGCAGATCCGGGCCTCTCTCTCCAGCTTCTGGTGATCTGGGGACACAGAAGGACAAAGCATCACCTTGAGCCTCAGCAGCTGACCCACGACCACCACGTCAGGACAGGCCCACAAGGGTGCACGGCCAGTGCCAACTGAGAGAGGATGGCAGAGACCCCAGAGCCGAGGGGGACACCCTCTGCTGCCTGCTCTCGGGCACACACCCGGCTGGCTTCATTGCAGTGGGGAGAGGCAAGATGTGGGCACTGCCAGGCCCCCAGCCAGCACTGCTGGCCAGGGACAAGTAGCAGAAGCTGGGCAGAGATGCTGGGGGAGGCAGCGGGTGCACAAACTCAGGGCTGCGAGTTTCCCGCGTGACTCAGGACAGAGGCCTGTGTGTGACCCACCCTGATTCCATACTCTTCGGGGCTTTCTGCTGATGGCAAATTTGTCCCCCCAAGGCAGCAGTGGGGTCTGCATAACTATGGCAGCCAGGTTGGGGCAAAGATGTGACCCCAGAGCTCACAGCCCCCCACTCCACCTCCACCCCCAAGGCACCAGCCTTAACCTGGCTCTGGGAGGGGCGGACACAGAGACGCCCGGACACTGCCCACCTGGGCCCCAGTTCCCAGAGGCCGGTGCCCCTCGGGCAGTGCCTCCAAGGGACCCCCAGAGGACGGGCCAATTTATCAGTCCAAAGTTTTACATCTCAGACAGAGACGCCAGAAGAATTTAATATGTAACCAAACAACCCATGGGTGAGTGGAGAGGGGACAGCACTGGGGCCACACCCACCAGAGCGTGAGCACACCCCAACCACTGAGGTGACGCCCAGAGACAAGGTGACCCCCAAGGAGCACCCAGTGTGGGCTTTCATGTACGACCAGGTGGAAACGGGTGCATCCCTGGGGCACGGCCGCTTGTGGGATCGTGAGGAAAGCAGTCAGGTCTTCAGCACTCAGGACAGCGGCTGCCTCCCGCTGAGACCAGACACCCCACACCGAAGGCCCTGCCCAGAAAAGACAGCTAACCACGCCCACCGAGCCCCCAGCGGTGCTGCCTTCCCCAAGGGAATCGCCACAGCCCCTGAGCAAGGGAAGACCCAGCGCAGATTCAGAAGGGTGCTCAGGCTTCCAGCCCAGCCTGCAGCCTCCGGTCCCTGGCAGCGCACGGGGAAAATCATCCACCTGGTCTGGCAGAGTCATCTGTGCTCAGCTGCGCTGAGGCACGTGTGATGTGGTCTAGGGACACAGGCCGCTTGTGCAGCGTGCTGCAAACAGGCCTGACTGGGACGCATCCAGCAGGTGCTCCCTCCTGCCCCCAGGAATCCTCCCTGAGCTGCACGCACACCTGCTCCCATCCGCTCCCCCGCAGATGCCTGGTACCCAGCTGGAGCTACCGGCAGAGCCTCCAGGTGGGTGGAGACAGACCCCACCCCATGCGCTGCCGCACCCCGCTCCCTCATCTGCACCAAGGCCCTGCCACAGATGGACCAGTGCTCCTGGCGGCCCCGAAGCAGCCAGGTATCAACACTCTCCGACATAAAGCGTGGAGAGGGAGCCCCTGGGTGCAACCACTTCAAGAACTCGGGCACAGTGAGAACCTGCGCGCCAAGGTGACAAGGCTCATGCATGTGGGCTGGTACCAAGCCCAAGGGTAACAGGTTCGTTCACACACACACACACACACACACACACACCATACACCACACACACCATACACCACACACCTACTCTCTGGGAGGAGCTGGCGCAGAGAAACTCAGGCAAAACACGCTGTTTAGTCCTCCTACCAGAGACACAGCCCACAAATAGAATACAGCATTCATTTATACCCCCATCCAAGCGCTTATCAGAGAAAAAACACCCCAAAACAAAAAATACTAAAAACAATTTTACTCAAAGATCAGAGCCTGCAATTATCCGTCCGCCTGCCTGGATTCTAATGATAGCGCAGCGCCCCGAGATTCCACCCTCGGGGAAAGCCGAGGCCGGAAGCTTTTCTAGGTGATTCTGCCCACACTACAGAGTCCACGATTGCAGTGCGCAGCTCTGGGCTGCCAGGCGTCTGCTCGGCACCCTGGGGGCCCCGAGGTCAGTGGTGTGTGTGGGGACCAGTGCTGAGGCTTGGGTCACAGAGGGACAAGGGAGGGGTGGTGGCCCCAGCCAAGCCTGGTCACCCACACTGAGTGACTCATGCAGGGTTGCCTGTGGCTCCCCAGGACCAGGCTCGTGCGGAACACGAGGCCTCGGAGGCCAGACCCTCTGGTCACTCGGGCTCTGTGACAGGCATGACATTGACTCCTCTGCAAGCTGGTAGGTGGCAGTGGCCTCTGTACACAACATAACCCCTGTCCACTCCAGCAAACGCTGCCATTGGGGCAGCAGGGCCAGTGTTTTGGAGGAAGGGGAGACATAGGAGGGCAGGTGACAGCCTGATGACAAGGCCACCCTTCTCACTCACTGACTGTGGTTGGCCACCTGCAGCAGAGTGACCAGAGCAAACCTCTGGTGGTGACACAGAGAGAACACGCTCTGGGTTACGCCTGCCCAGCCAGCACATAGACCCAGGTTCGGCTCAAGCCACCTTTCAGGGACAGGGACACAGCCCCCCAACATCGGCCACTGCTGATCAACAGGCCCTGGAGGGCTTGGTGTGAGGCACCCAGGATTCAGGGAGGGGAACAGGGGCACCTCGGCTGTCACGGCACTGCCACCTTAAAGCTGACAGGCAGGACTGCCCCAAGCTGCCCAAGCCAAGATGCAGGGCACATGGCAGTGACCACCCTGGAGCACTTGCCACATAACGGTGCCATCTGCTTTGCACATGCAACAGGGTTTAATTCCAAGCGTGCCCTGAGAGGCCAGGTGTGGCGGGCTAGGGGCCTGGGGACAGTCCCCATTCAACATCCCAAAGATACAGTGGTATATGGCCTCAGGGACTCCCACGTCCTATGTGGACAGCACCCAGAGGCCATGGCCACAACCTCAGAGGACAAGCCGAGGGGACACTTTGGTAAATCTCTGTTGGTCACTCTCCATCACCTCCTCTTCCTTTCTGCAGAGCCAAGAGGGCGTCTGGGTGGAACTGGGAGGCTCCCACCCACCCAAGCCCTGAAGCCATCGAAGCCATCCTCCCTGGCAGGGTGACTCACAGCAGGGAGGGGAGGGGTGGCAGTGAGAGGAGCCAGCGAGCAGGGGACAGGAGGAGCGTGGGTGGCACCCAGCCCTGCCAGCTGCAAGCTGTCACAGGAGGACACCGGGCGGGGCAGAGCAGGGCAGGAAGGGGAGACAGAGGCCCATGCACAGGAGGGGCCGCCTCCTGCTGTCCGTGCGCCCAGTCCTGGGCCTTGGGACTGTGGGGAACCGAGCCCAGGAGGGGCCCTGAGCCTGCTCGCCATGTGGCCTGGGACAAGGCCCCTCTACAGGCCTCCTCTGGATGTCAGAACAGTGATGGCGTGGGACTGTGCTGAACTGAAAGTGACAATGTGTGTAGAGGGTCTGAGCAGTGCCTGGGGCGTGGTGGCCCTGTCATCCCCAAGAGGCCACAGCACCCCCTCAGGCCTTGTTACCACCAGGGGTCTGCAGCTACATCCAAATCCCACTGGGGGGCTCAGTTTCCCCGTTAAAAGGGCAGGGTAGGTGCCATGTCCCGCACTGCTGTTCCCACCCCCAGGGCCCCTGCCCCTACTCCCCCAAGGAGTTGGGCCTCTGTCCATCCAACTCCGTAGCCTGTGGTGGTGCCAGGCTCACTCCCTGTACCCTCAGCACAGGGCGAGGTTGTCGGCCCAGGTGAGTGTACTGTCTCATGGGGGGAGGGGCAGTTCCGCCTTCCTTCCCACCTGCCTCAGCCACCTGCACCATCCAGTGGCCTGAGAGCTTTCTAGAACCGCAGATGGTTCGGGGCATCCTCACCACAACCACCAGGCCCCTTCTAAGCACTGTCCAATGCTTAACTCCCTACCCCTTGCAAAGTTAAACCTGATCTCTATGTTTTCAGGCCCCGGAAGGGCACCCCAGCAGGCAAGGCCACTGTCACATTGCCCGACTCCAGACGGGCACAGCTGCAAGGTGGCCAGGTGGAGGTGAGGCTGCTTCCTGTTACGGTTGGATGTCTGGGGGAGCCAGGGGCCACCTCCTCATGTTCCAGCCACCGGGCTTTTCTGAGGGTGCCGGGGAGTCAGGGGGCAAAGGTGGAGGTGATGAGGAAGTGGGCAGTGGGGACAGACACTCCCCTCCCCCTGCTCCAGCATGGGACCCCAAGAACATGCAGTCAGCCTATGCCACCTCCCGTGGCGGGAGCACCGCGGACAGCTGAGGAGGTATAGGGCGGCCCTAGCTGTGGCTTCCGGTGCATGTTTTGTTTCAAGAAGCAAGGAGGCAACCAGCAATTAGCCTGACAGTGGGAGCCAGCAGCTACACCCTAAGGCAGGAGGCGCCTGCGTGCCTGTCCTGCAGCTGCCTGCCACCCCGATGGGACAAAGAGAGGGTGCAAGGCTCTCGAGGGACCCCGACAACCCCTGTGGGGTGCACTCTGCCCTCTACACAGGGACATCACCCGCCATGGAGCACAGGAGTCACACAGGGATGACCAGGCACACGGGACTCAGGCACACGTGGTTACTCAGGGGCCACAAGGTGGGGGTCCCCACTGCCTCCTCTCCATGGAGCCACTGTCCTGGCAGCTGACATCCCCTCCCAGCGCCCTTTTCAGGATGAGAACCATCTCCAGAGATGTGGCCTGGAGCTCCTGCTGACTCTTGGCCAAGTGTGGCGTTTGATGTGAGGCCAAGGCTTCGGGCTGAAGTTAAGGCCTGTATGGGGCCTTCCAGCGGCTCAGCTGTGTCCCCTCCCGCCTCGTGGCTCCACGGATAAGACACTCTCCTCACTCGGGGACCGACACCCTGAGCAGTGCTGTGGCTTCCAGCAACCCACCGGCTTATCCAGACTGACCAAACACACCCCGCGGTGGGCACTGGGCTGGCTCTCCTCTGTTCCAAAAGGCCTGCGGCCCCCAGCCCATCGGGAGCAGCCCCCAGGGCCCCTCGTGCGGCGTCTCTGAGCCTGTGGCTGTGACCTGACATCCAGCTCGTCTGCCAAGGTCGGCTGCAATGTTGTTCCCTCATCTCCTGGGGCGGGTGAGTCCTCTCAGCACAAGACCATTTAGGCTTCAGTTCTGTCAATGTCAGGTGGGGACAATTGTCCTCCGAGCATAGGGCGAGGCATGGGGGCCTTGCCACAGCTCTCCCCTCTGCCACCCTACACCCAGGGTAGGGCCTCCCCCACACAGGGCCAAGGCCACCTCTCCACAGACACCACGTCAGCCTCCTCTGGGGACAGGAGGGGACTCAGCACCATGACCGCACACGGCACAGACTTGAGTACATTCTCGGGCCGTGTCCCACAGGGTGCAGGATCCGCAGGTCACGGCCCTAATCCTGAAGACAGACCCAGACACAAAAGGACGCAGGAGACTCACCAGGGCCACACTCCTGCCCCCAACTCCGCACCATCGCTGCATGCCTAACCGCTACCTCTGCCCCCTGCTCTGCCCGGGACAGGTGCCCGGATGTCAGCAAGGGGCCCATCTCAGCCCAAAGCCTGCCTCTGCAGCCTTTCTACACCGTTACAATGGGAGACCCTGCAGAGACAGAAGTGCCAAGTCTCCCCCTTCTCCTGTGACAAAGGAGGGGGTGTGGTTCGGCTGACAGCCCTCACACCCTTCCCCTCAGTCCTCGTGTCCTCTCCAGTTGCTTCCTGGATGTTTGCTGGGCCACCGTGACAGGAGGTCTCCTCCCCTCTCTGAAGCAGCAGCAGGGAAATCGCCCTTAAAGTGGTAGATTACAGAAGGGACCAGGCTCATTACTGACACCCCAAACCTCCTCAAATGCCAATAAGCTGTGATGGACACAGCCACCCCTCTTCATGACTCCCTGCTTTCCGCCCTGTCACTTCCACAGCTCCTGTCTCTGCCATCGTAACTTCGGCAGTCCTGGACCCCACGCCTCCTCCCACAGCGTCCACCCTGACCCTAGGTGGGCTTGAATTTGAACCAAGCAGTAGTACTGAAATTGGTCCAATCAGCAGGCTCAGATCAGAAGGCTTGAATTTAGAACAATTTGGACCAATACACAGGTTCATATTCTGACCAATCGACAGGCCTAAATTTGGACCAATCGGTAGGCTCACATTTGGACCAATCACAGGCCTGAATTTAGACCAATCAGCAGGCTTTACAATGGATCAGTCACAGGGCTGCAGCTGCTATATAAGCAGCAGTCCCCTCACCCTTCCTGGGTTGATCTGATGGGGCTCCGTCTGGTCTACTGCTTCTCCTGTCCTGCATCACAGGTCTTGTTCAAATAAAGCCTCACTCCAGGGGTCCCAGAAAGTCCTCAGGATTCTTATTGTGAGTAGTGCGGGCAGAAGTTGCTTTAAGAAAGAGCTACCATACTTGCGGTTGTTAGTCATGAAGAGCTCCAGAGACTGACAACGGGGACCAGCAGTGGCACTTTGACTCCTAATTTCTATCTGAATCAAGCTAAAAAGCCCTCTCAACTGATTGGTGACGGTGCCACTGAGGCCTTGTGGCTCCAGCATCTGGCTAACCATCTGATACTTTACAGAAGGTCTTCAAAACTCCCTCACCCTTCCAGGGCTGTTCTGGTCTCTGACCCCCTGGTGACCTTGACTAAGTCATCTAGAAAGGCCCGGCCCAAGCCATCACAGCTCTGCAGCCAGGAGGCCCCGCAGGCAGCTCGAGCTCCTACCGCCAAGACCCACTGGCAGCCAGTGCCCCGCTCCACACTGCCACGGAGGGTTGGTGGCCCAGCCCCATCTGCCTTCATCCCAGCTTCCCGCTTCTTGGGGTGGGCAGGGGCAGTCGTCAGGACCCTCCAGGTTGGGGGGCATCAGCCCTCGGAAGCCAAGCAGCACTGGGGCAACCTCGCACTCATTTTAAGAGAAGACTGAGGCAGGAGGGCCTGGAATCCAGTGCCCAGCAGCTCCCTCCATTTGGGCTGCTGTGGTGGGGTCCTCTGAGGCTACCAGATGATGGAGCGCAGCCTCCCCACCTCAGCCCCAAGATGCGTGACCAGGAACAGCCAGCAAACTGGCCCTTGGGAAGGCCCTGAGTCATGGATGGTTCTGGATACCAGGGCCAGTCCCTCCTCCTACTCCTGCCAGCTCAGGGCCCCCAGCCCGCAGCCCTCCACAGCCCAGTGGGGTGGGCGCTGCTCCTGCTGAGTCAGGACACATTCGCACCCCAGGGGTCTGGGGGCGCACGAGCCCGCTGCTGCACCCCAGCCACCATGCGCCTTGGGACTGTTCATAACCAGCAGCCACAACCAGTGAGCAGGTAACTCAGGGGTCCCCTCCCCATGACATCACAGGTGAGGCCACACAGACCAGGACCCCCACGGCTGTCCCCCCACTTCTGTGCTCCCCCTGGGGCCTCTTTCCAGAAACCTTTGATGTCACCAGTTGAGTTACAAACTTATTACAAAAACCCATCCTCTCCACTGCCTTGTCTCGCCCTGCCACCTAAAACACGGGGCATCCAAGCAAATCAGAATTTCAGGTGGCAAAGTTTAAAAGTAACATTTTAGTATAAGCATACCCCATGCAATAAGTGTTTTTCATGTTTATCTGACATTGAACTAAGCTACTAAATCCGGCAGCCCCTGCCTGGTCCCCTCTTGATGCCCATGCTTTACCCTGACATGGTCCCAGGGCACTCACCTGGCCCCGCCTCCCCTCTAACTCCCTCAGCAGCTGCAGCAGGGTGCCCCAGGCCCACCCCATAAACCCCAGTCCTGGCCCCAGAACCACAGTTCTAGGCTTTGGAAGGACAGGTCCCAGAGGGGGGCCCCATCCTGCACTTCCTGACGGGTTCCCTTAGCCTGTCAGCTGTGGGGGATGGAGGGGGAGGAAGGAGACACAGAGCCAGGAGGGGACAGGAGGGTCCCTGGAAGGGCGGGCACAGCTTCCTGCGCATGCTCAGCTGCCCAGCACTGCGGCACTGTCCTTATTCACCCCGTTTGGTGGATTCTGCCACTGCACTCTATCCCCCTGGGTAGGGGTCCATCTGGGCTGCAGGTCGCAGGGCCACTGGAAGGCACTCTGCAGGCTGCAGCGCAAAGGTCACAGGCAGGCTTGGGTTGAGCTGCAGAGCTCCCCTGCCAGCCTCTTTCTCTTGGGGTACAGGCTCTGCTCAACCCTGGTGCCATGAGGACAGCTCTTCATCACCCCTGGGCAGGCCCCGCAGTGGGAGGGGCAACGTGGGGAGCCTGGGTCTTCTCATCCGTGAGATGGACCCACCTGAGCCTGTCACCTGGGGTGGGGCATGTGACCCCCTCTGTGAGCCAGCACCAAAGCTCAGCCTGCCCCGGCTCGGTGAGACCTGAAGCCCCTCACCCCCTGGCTCAGCTCGCTTCAACCCCAGGGGGCCCCCATGTGTGGCCACTAACCAGGGGTCACCTGTGCACTGGCTGCCTGGGCCTGACACCCGCGCACCTCCACCTGGGGCGTCTGTCCACGCAGGCCCAAAAGTGGCCCCGGAGCCGCTTTTCCATGCGACAGTGGGCGGGGGAGGGGGAGAACGAGACTCCTGCACCGAATGATCTCTACCCCCAGTCAATTAATGTTCCCCCAACTGCTTTTGTTAACGGTAGTTTAATAATCACTAATTATTCAGTACATTCACAGACTCTGTCTCACAATCCTCTACTTAATTAAGTATTAAATTTTAAAAATCCAACTGCCGCTGCCTTTCGGCGTAGTGGGTGTGACTGAGCACCGGCAGCCACCGGGAGGCCGTGGTCCTTCCGTGTCTGGCGCCACCACCTCCTTCCTGCAGCCGAGCCTTGAAGGACCCATGCGTCTCCCCTGGGCCCTGGATGGCTCTGGATGCAGCCAGTGTGAGGACATAGCACGCCCCGCAGCCCTGGGGACACCCGAGGAAGAGGGGGACCCTACGTTTGTCCTGGGCTTTGTGAGGGGCAGACGACCAGAGGATCCCCTCCCACCCTGCTATCTGGGTCCTGTCCTCGTCCCCACTTGTAGGGTAGCTGTGGGTATGGCCTTAACAGAGAAGCCCTGACCCTGCTATTATGGGAGAAGGAAGCAGGGAGCTTGGGCCAGCTGGATGTGGGGGCACAGGGAGACTTCGGGAAACCGGCCAAAGGAGCACTGGGGTCCTCGGAAGCAGGGTGCAGGTGCCATCTGTCCAGGAAGGGTGGTGGCAATGTGGAGAGGGACCCGGGGCAGCCTGTGCACCCCGAGAGGACAGCATCTCATGCTCACTTTGCCACGTGGGGGGCTGAGCAACCCACCAAGGTCTCTCAGCAGGGCCACCAGGGTGGGCACAGATGTCCTCCAGAGGTGAGGCGCTACCTGCCCTGGGGGAAGCCCATGGATCTGGGGGTCAGAGAAGCCTGGGTCCCTAAAGGGAGGTGGCCTGGCAGGAGAGGGCACAGGACAGAGCTCCAGACCAAGGAGGACAGTGACACAGGATTCTGTCTGCTGAAGGAGGCCAGGAAGGGACTGCCCCATGTCGTCCCCTGGGAACACCCAGGCCACCCAGCTCTGTCACCACCAACCCCACAGGCAGCCTGGGTGCACAGGAGGGGAGACTGAGGCAGGCTCACTGGAGCCAAGCAAAGCCACCAAGAAGGTGGCTCCCACGCTGGGATCCCTGGTGCCAAGAGTCTGAGGCTGTGCCACGGTCCATGGCTGGTGGCCACATAAGGACCACCAGGCGTGATGAGGCAGCTGCTCAGCGCCACTGCCTGGAGCAGGAGGGAACCTGAAGGCAGATGTCCCAGCAGTGCAGCTCTACTGAAATCCTCCAAAACCTGGGAATGCGTCCCCCCCCACCGTGTCCCTGCCAGTGCCGACCTCCAAGGGGCACAGACACACCTGGTTCCAGCCCAGCAAGCACTTGGGAGTGTCAACATCACTGTCCCTGTCACAGTGCGGCCTGTGTCCCACCAGGTGTCCTGGGTCTGGCAGAGAAGCCGCACCCGGCAGGGCCAGGCTGAGGCCTGTGATGCACAAGGTCGCCTGACTCCGAGGTGGAGGCGCCACAGTCACCCACCGGGGCTGGGCGAACAGACACAGGGCAGCCCCGACTGATGAGGGCAGGGTGGAAACAGAGCTGGGTGAGGGGACAGAAGGGGCACTTCTCCAGAGGACACAAAGCCGGAGCAGGGTCTGGAGCCTGGGGGTGTAGGCCTGAGACACCGCTCGAACACAGGATGGGTGGGGCATCCCTGAAGCTGTGTGGCCCAGCCAAGACCGACTGTGGGGTCCACCCAGACAGACGCTGGCCTCGGGTGGCCGGTGGCACACCCTTCTCCACCGGAGGACGCTGGTGCAGGTGGGTACTCCCCTCCCTCGCAGGCCAGGCCAGCCCTGTCCACAGCCCACAGGAGGGAAGACCCCACTCCCACAGTGGGGACACATCTGTGACACACTGCCAGACCACCCATAAGCTGCCCTCTGGGGCACAGGTCCCCCACACCCCTGCACAGCTCCCTGCAGAGGGGCGGCTGGGCACACACACCTGTGCCCCAACTTTGTCCTGGACTCAACAGTCCCCAGGGTGTGCATGCAGAGCCCCCGTGGCCCCTGCCCGCTGCTCTGGGTGACGAGCACCCCCAGTACACAGCAGCCTCTGGTCCTCAGGCGCCCGGGTGCAGCGGGCTCTCTTGAGTTTGGGGCCCGGGTACCTGAGGCGTCCTCCCAAGTGGGAGCTGCAGGGCCTTGCAGAGCCCAGCTGCACCAGCGTCGCACCGTCCTGGGCCGAAAGTTCACTGGGGACTCGACAAGTGCTCACAGACAGACACCTGCACGCACACGCTGGGGCACACAGACGCCTCCACACGCACGTGCTCACAGACACCTCCACGTGTGCACTCATGCAGGTACCCACAGTCACCTTACACACACACACACACACACACACACACACACAGATACACATGTACATACTGATGCTTCCACATGGACACAGACATCCACACGACACACTCGTGCAGAAACCTCCACATGCACGCTCACATGTGCACACAGACACCTACACACATTCACAGCACAGGCACGCAGACACGTGCACACTGGCACCTCCACATGTTCATGCACTTACACACGCATACACACTTGTGCACATACAGACACCGCTGCACATATACAGACACACGTGCATGTAACGCCGCCTGCATACACAAGCAGATACTTGTGCAAACACCTCCACACACACTTGTGCACAGCCATCTCCACTCGCACACACTCGTGCAGAGAATACACACACACTCATGCAAAACACCTCCACATGCACGGACACCCATTTGTGCAAGACACCTCCACACATATGCACACTCGTGCAAACACCACACATGTGCACACCTGTGTAGATACCTCCACATGCACACACACACTTGTGCACACACAGACACCTACATACATAAGCGCAACCCATTCCGGAGCACAGTTGGGAACTTGTGCCCTAGATCTGAGTGGCCTCGTCCCCACCCTCCTGCTTCCGTCATCCTTGTGGGCAGGAACCCAGCATGAGCCCCGACCAGCCCTGGGTACACCAGTGCCGAGACGCAGGCGAGTCCGGGGCAGGAGGACCCCAGCCTAGTTCCAAGAGGAGGAAACACTCGTCCCCTATGGTCTGGTACGGCCACACACAGCTCACTGAGTCCCACGGGGTGGGCCCAGCTGCCTGACCATGGCCCACAGACCCCACAGACAGCAGGCGGCTCTCGGCCCCACCGGGGGGGCCTGTCCCCAAAGCATCTCATGGCCAGGATGGGGGGCCACAGCCCCTCACCCCCAGTTTGCTTGCATCTGGGTTCAGGTGCTCATCAGAGCTGCTGGCTGCATCCTGGGAGGGCAGGGAGGTGACAGTCACAGCACTGCCATCTCACTGAGGTGACCACCAGCTCCAAGCCCTGCCCCTGCCACAATGAACTTGGTCACACCCTGCCTTGGAGACAAGGAGACCTGGGCCCACACCCCACCCTCAGACCTGTGCCCCAGCACCAGGGAACAGGCTGGAGACCATTTGGTTCTGTTTGCTGTCATCCCTGCAGGTCAGGACACCACCCCCAAAGGGGCAGGGACCTGTCTGCTCTGCTACTATGGCCTCCCAGCACAGCACCGTGCCGGGCTCTTCCTTCCCCACCTGCAGGTCCGATCCTCCTCCCCCTCGAGGGCAGGTGTGTGTGTGCCGACCCCTGCCTAGAAGACTCCGTTAAACTGGGCATGGTGGTGCACGCCTGTGATCCCAGCACTCCGGGAGGCCAAGGCAGGAGGGCTGCAATATGGAGCCCAGCCTGGGCAACTCAATGACTTAGCAAGACCTTGTCTCAAAACGAAAATGAAAATGGAAATGAAAATAAAAATGAAAATAAGGGCCGGTGAGATAGCTCAGCGGCGTAAGCGCCTGCCTGGCAAGTGCGAGGTCCTGAGTTCGACTCCCGGTATCCACATTAAATAAAAAAAATAAATAAAAAAAAGGCTGAGGATGTCTCAGGTTCGGTCTCTAGCATCACAAAAATAAGACTCAGTTAGACTCCAGCCTGGCAAGGTAGCACGCACCTGTGACGCAAGCTACTAAGAGGATCGCAAGTTTTAAAAAAGGGCTGGGGATGCAGCTCAATGTGAAGGCCCCAGGTTCAAGCCCAGCACGCTTTGGTCAGCCACAGGGCCAGGACTCTGCTGGCAGGTGGGCACTGCAGCAGCCTCGAGTGCCACCTGAGGCTGGGAGTCACGGCTCCTCCCTGGCTACAGTTCTGTGATAGCAGGATGGCAGCAGTGCTCTCCACGAGCACCATCGCTCCAGCTCCAGGACCGAGAGACCGCAGACCTGGGATGGAGAGGCCAAGCGGGGACCCTCAGACACCGGCCAGGAGTGAATGTGTGTCCCTCAGGCCCCGTGGCCACAACCTGTGCCCAGAGTCCCCCAGCCACACCCTGCCCCGCCCAGCCCGGCCCACAGGACCGGCACGCCTACCTCTGGCTGACAGCTTCTTGGTGTTGATGATCTTGGCAGCATATTCATGGCCAGTACAGAGTTTGACACAGCGGCGGACCACAGAGAAAGCCCCCCTAGGCAGGAAATCAGAGGGGGACAGAGACAGGGAGAGAGCCGATTAATTTCCTGCAAACACTCAGAGGCCTATCCCCCTAAACCCCCCTCAACCATGGGCCCCATGTCCTGGGGTCAGCTGGACTCAGGGTCCACCCCGGGGTGCCCATGCCAAGTCCACAGACCCAGTGAGTCCTCCCCAGAGGGACGTTCATTGGTCCAGAGGGCAAGTGGATGGGATTCGGTGCAACTGAACACGGACTCATGGACGGTGTTAGAGGGAGGGAGAAGCTCACATAATTCAGAGCTACAGGAAAGGGTCCCCTGCGGTCCCCCACTGTCCTCATGTCCTGCAGAGGCAGGGAGGCCCGGGGTGGGGGCTGAAGGGACACCCATTCACCCGCAGGCTGGGCGCGAGCTCAGGAATGTGGGTTAAAATGACAGAAGCCACTGAGGGGCCCTGGACGAGGCGCACAGTCCTGATGACACTCCGCAGAGGGCGGAAGTCCAGGCAGCTGGCCACCTGGGGTGCACCCTCTGACCTCTGCCCCCGCACCCCCGAGGTCCCGGCCTCCCCACTCAGCACAGCTGGGAAACCCCGAGCATCCAGGCAGGGACCCAGACAGGAAGAGCATCTGAGACAGGAAATGCTTTTTTCTTCTTTACTATAATTCTTTGAGATAAATCCGTGTAAAAGATGTACTATTCGATTTCTTGGAAAAATAATTATGTCCAGCGGGGTAGTCCCTTAATGACAGGGGTTGTTCTGACCAATGACCGTACACTCAGCTGCCCCCTGGCTGTCCTTGCCCCCCATCCCCAGTGGCACCAAGAATTGGACCCAGGGGCTTTGCACTGAGCTATATCCCCAACCCGTTTGTATTTTTTCTTTTGAAACAAGGTCTCTTCAAGTTGCTAAGTTCCCCCAGCTGGGATCCTTGTTGTAAATTTGGGATCCTCCTGACTCAGCCTCCAAGAGTGGTGGGACTACAGGTAGGTGCCACCGCATCTGGTTCGTCTTTGCTTCCTGAAGTTGATGGTGAGTGGGAAGGGGTTTCCTCACAGGGGCTGCCAGGTGGGGGCCCCAAGCTTGCTGTTTGATTTGTTCATGAAGCCCATCAGGCACATTCTATTTTTTTTTTTCTTTTATGTGGGTACCAGGAGTCGAATTCAGGACCTCACGCTTGCCAGGCAGGCGCTTATGCCGCTGAGCTATCTCACCAGCCCAGGCACATTCTTAAAATGCCCCTTAAGAACAACTAAAGGAAGGACGGCTGATTTTGAGACTTGACGCTGCCCTGGGAGACAGGACGGTGAGGGCGAACACATCATCTTAGTCTGATTTCAATGCTTGTCTGTCACCTCCAGGGGACACAGGGTGACACAGCTCTCCCAGCCTTGGGGTCCCCCACCGCGCTCCCCTCCTCCTCCCCTCAGCCGGCATTATGCAGGTCCAGAGGAGCCTGGACTCAAACCCCCATGAGGGCTGACCCTCAGGAGAAGGTCACACAGTGGCCCGCGTGACCTCCCAGGCTGGCAGTGCCCAGTGGGGGAGACCATCCCACAGCAGGGAGGTACCTGCCCACTTCGCCCGTGGAAGAGGCACGAGCACGTCTGGCATGAGCCGGGCAGGCCCCGACATCTCCAAGGTCTCCAAGAACAGGGGGGCCAGCACCAGAACCGTCCCCCGTCAGGACTCACAGCTTCTGCCCACCAGAATTCACAGTCATGGGGGACAACATGGCCCGTTCCTGCCGCCACAGGCCAACTCCTATGCGTCCGCCAACACCCCATGCAAACGGAGGAGTCTCTAAAGGAGCACCGCCCCTCGCAGCCTCAGGTCCATTCTTCTGCTTTAATACAGTTACGCATTCGCCTGTTCCTGCTCCTCCCCTCCACACACACCCACCCTGGATCCCGGTGGCAGCCTGGTGTACAGGAGTCAGAAGTGATCCGAAAATAACAGGTGACTTGGGGCAGGAGGGACCTGAGGAGACTGCCCGAGGGTCCAGGTTGACGACGCCACCGGATTGGGGGAAAGCGATTTGTTAGATCATGAGGACCCCCGGCACCAACCTCGTGACAGGGCTTTACAGTCAAACAAAGCTAACAGAGCCGAGGCGCTCGGAGCCCTTGCTCTGCCGAGGGCCCGGGACACCGCTGCATTTGCAGCGGGACCTGCGGTGCCAGGCGTCCCGAGAGCACAGGGAGAAGTCAACTCTGCAGGAGCGCGACAGGTGCCCGGGAGGAGGGGACAGCTCCCACCGACGACAGGACGGGGCGCAGGGGGGGGGGGCAGCTCCCACGGACGACAGGACGGGGCGCAGAGGGGGGGGGACAGCTCCCACAGACGACAGGACGGGGCGCAGGGGGGGGCAGTTCCCACGGACGACAGGATGGGGCGCAGAGGGAGGGGGACAGCTCCCACGGATGACAGGACGGGGCGCAGAGGGAGGGGGGATAGCTCCCACAGACGACAGGACGGGGCGCAGAGGGAGGGGGACAGCTCCCACAGACGACAGGACGGGGTGCAGAGGGAGGGGGGCAGCTCCCACAGACGACAGGACGGGGCGCAGGGGGGGGGGACAGCTCCCACAGATGACAGGACGGGGCGCAGAGGGAGGGGGACAGCTCCCACAGACGACAGGACGGGGCGCAGAGAGAGGGGGACAGGATCGCAGGTCCCCCACGCACCTTCCTCTCCTCCGTCCCTCGGCACGTGGCTCCTCCCAGCAGAGGTTCCGGGGGCCTCAGCTCTGAGTGACCCCCAAAGTAGCCACCCTGGAACTTCCATCTGTGGCCGTCTACGGCTCCCACTGTCCGGCTGTCCCCAGAGCCTGTCACCCCACCTTTCCACGATGAACCACAGGGCCTCGCTCAGCATGGCCTCTGCAGGCTGCAGGTGGACAGAAGGGGGCTCTGGGTCTCTCCCGGGACCGCAGCGGCGGGTGGGGACAGCCTCTCACGGGTGCGCTCGGCTGGACCTCCATTCCAGTGAAGACGGTGTTCCCGGGGAGCCTGCTCCACCGCCCTCCTGTGCTGTGCCAATGGCTGGGGACTTCGTCTGTGAGGGGACAATGACTGCTCCCCTCCACTCACTCCAGGGCCACACACGTGGACAAGATGAGGTGACCCACAGGAAGCCCCCGTGCCAGTGCCCAGGGCGGTGTGGCTCTGGGAGAGCTGGACTGGGTGCACTCACTGCCCCCAACGCTGGGACGCCCCCTCCTCTCGCTGCTTCTGGGCCATGTCCACGCTGGCCGCTTCTTCCTTGGGAACTCTGGGCTTTTCTGTCGCCTCTGGTGGCCTGACCAGGGTCTTTCCCAGCTCCAGCCAGGGCGGCTCTCACCATCTGCACAGCCCAACTTGACAACTCTGGTCTCCCCGTGACACCTCGGCTTGCTGGATGATGTGGAGCCACTTGCCGTGATGGCCCAGGGCTGTGCCCAGGATCCTGCCCATCCTCAGAAAGGCCACTGGCCAGTCCAGGGGTCAAGGATGCCCAGGGCCCCTCAGGAAAAGCAAAACTCAACCTCCCGACTGCTATGTACACGCACATTTCTCATGCGGGGCTCCATGCAAGGACCCTCGAGGACCAGGGCTGTCCCTGCAGAACGGGCGCAGCCCCTGCCACCCTGCAGGCCCTCGGCAGTCTTTTGGATTAGGCTGAGTGGGCGCCGGTTTTGTTTCCTTCTATGCATTACTATGCGGCTATTCTGGGACAGCTGTGGGCCACCCTGTCCACTCTGGCTGGTCAGCCCCAGATGGGGAAAAAGATGTTTTTTTTTTTTTTAACTTAACCAAGTTGCTATTTGTCTGTGTGTTGGCTTTTAAAAAACAGCTTTCCTACCTCCAAATATAATGAGCTCTGGAGGAACAAAGGAAGAGAGGGTTTCTTGTATTGTAATAATTATTTATTATTATTATTATTATTGCAGTACTAGGAATTAGACCCAAGGCTGTCACACTGTGGGTACATCCCCACCTCTTTTTACTTTTATTTTGAAACAGGGTCTCACTAAGTCACTAAGTTGGCCAGGCTGGGATCGAACTCATGATCCTCCTGCCTCAGCCTCCCATAGTACTGGGATTACAGGTGTGCACCACCACATCTGGTGTATTTGTGTTTATTTAGAGATGAGGTCTTGCTATGGTCTTGCCCAGGTTGTCCCAGAACTCCTAGGCTCATGAAGTCCTCCCACCTCAGCCTGCAGAGTAGCTAGGGTGACAGCGCGTGACCTTCTAGATCTTAACACTGACCCAAGCGATCTGCTGGAAACAAACCTCTATGTGAAACAAAGGCCTGCGCCGCTGCGGGGTTTTTCCCTGTGTTTTTCTCTTTATAATACACAAAAGCACGACCCGCGCCCCTCGCGGATGGACTGTGCCTCTGTTACTCCCGTGTCCGAGGCATCTGCGCCGGATAAACCAGGGAGCTGAGGACCACAGCGAAGTCGCTGTCACATCCCCAACCTGAGGGGCCGCTCGCGAGCGCCCTGTTGTCACCGTGCGGGTGACCGATGTCTTCTCACACGTGCAGGATCCTTGTGGCTCTTTCTCTGCTGTTTCCCCTCAGGATTTCCCCAGGCTCTGACCCCCGCCTGCGGGTTTAACGTCCCAGCTTTCCTGGGCCTGGGGTCGTGGAGGTGACAAGTGCATTTCAGGGGAGGCTGTGCCGTGCTGGGAGCAGGAGGGGCGGGCGGGAGCGACCCCCACAGGAGGCTGCCACGCTGCCATCACCCATCCTAGGGGCAGCGGGGCAGCTGAGCTCACCGCTGAGCCCAGACACCCCAGGGCCTGCACCCTGGGCCTGAGAGCGCCCCTCTGGGACAGCAGCCGGAGAGCCGTACATTTCGTCTGTGGGTCTCAGCCGCACCCACTTGCTGATAGTGAGCTCCTGTTTCATTTTCCCCTTTTACATTTTACGTCAGTTCACACGAGCTTCCCAAGAGCCAGGCATAGTGGCACTTCACCCCTCTGAAAACGAACTTCTAGCTGGATGTGGTGGTGGACACCTGCAATCCCAGCACTCTAGGAGGCTGAAGCAGGAAGATCTCAAGTTCTACCCCAGCCCAGTCAAATTAGCAAGACCCTGTCTCAAATTAAAAAACAAAGCACTTCAAAGTGAAGGCCTTGGGTTCCATCCCTAGTAGCAGAAAAAGAAAAAAAAACCTTGTGCTTCCCCCATCTTTTCACTTGGTGCAGTGCTGCACTCTGCGTCGCTGTCACACGGGGTCCTCTGCTCATTCTCTGCCTGGTTCCCCCTTTTTAGATGACACCAATATGGCCTCACCCTAACCTGACTAACTCTGCAACTGTGCTTTTCCCAAATAGGGTCATGTTATGAAGTACTGGGGGTCAGGGTTCCACATACAGGTTTGGGGGGGCATGGCTCAGCCATAACAATGCCAGCCCCCAATTCTGCTTGTGGAATCTGCCACTGCCTGCAGTAGAGAAATAGTCCCCAAATCACATTCCCCCAATACCAGCTTCTCTGGATGCAACAGATGTTAGGTACCAGAGGGGTTTTCTGGGCAAACAACCAGGGAATCTGTTGGTGACGTGGCATTGTTGTTCTTCCCTTCACGCCACAGGACTTCTCAGGGCCTTTAGCTTGGCTGCCTGTGCCGTGGGCGGCTCCGGAGTGCGCGTGTGGTGCAGCCTCCCCCTCTCCTCTCTGGATGCAGAAACCTTCGTTCAGACGCGCGTCTGGAGGACGGGACCCTCTCAGAGCTGAATCCCAACCCCCTTCCAGAGCCCTGTGACCCACGGAACCCACAACACGTCAGGGCAGCACCACCTGTCAGTCTGTCTGTCCACTCAAGGCCACAGCCCAACCCAGAACCACAGCTGCTGCCCTGGGGCTTGGGGACAGGTCAAAGACAGAGGGCCCTCTTCCCTCCGCCCTCTCAACAGGGCAGAACTGGGGGCCCCACCACCCCGGTTCCTTCGAGCAGGCAGCACAGGAGTGCTGTGCTTCATGTCACAAAACCCCAGACCCGCTGTTCGTGCCCCTTTCTGCATGCTCCGTCGCCACGCTGAGTGACCACTGTCACCGGACGACCCCAGAAGGAACCTCCAGAGACGGTGCCGCCCTTACGCGCCCGACAGCACAAGACGGCAGAGGCCGTGCCAGGACGCCTGACTGGGCCCTCACGGAGCAGTGACAGAGGGGCCCGTCCAGGCCCCTGAACCAGGGCAGGCCCCGGCGACCTGACTGCCGTGCAGGACCCGCAGAGCCCCTCCCCTGAGCTGGCCTCGACACAGGACGTGGGAACAGCATGATGCGAGCCCGCACGCACGACACCGCAGGATTCACAGCTCTGATGCCCACTCCTGGGGACCGCCACCCCTCCTAGCCACAGCTGGGACCCTGGCGCATCCCAGGATGGCAGCTCCACGCCTTCGCTCCCCGCACCAGCACCGCTGTCCAGTCTCCGAGGAATGAAACCTCAGTCTCCGCCTCTCCTCCGGGGCCCGCCCTTTCCCCACAGTGACGGGGTGACACCAGAGGTTTCCGTCCATCCTCACAGTGGGAGAGAAGGAACAGAGTGGAGAAGGGGTCAGAGCACAGGTCCCTGGGCTGCGGCCACTGACAAAGAGCCGAGTGGGGTGCGCAGCAGCAAGAGGGCTACTGAGGCACGCCCAGGATTCTCTGCAAGACCCCGCGTCCGCAGGTGGCCCTGCCGGCCAGCCCCGTGTCTGCAGTCACCCTGCGCAGCCCTGGCTCCTGGCCGCTGCTCCTTTCTCCTCCCAGGCTCCTGGCGACCTGGAATCCCCCCACCCCAGGGGGCACCATCTCCATGGTGGGCTGGGTAAGTTCCCGGTCCTGGCTATGGCACAGGGACCGTGGCAGGAGGAAACACCGCCGGTTTATGCCAAGAGGCTGAGGCTGACGCCCTCACCTGCTCTGCACCAGGCCCAATGCACCAAGGGCCGGGGACAGCAGCATGCGGGGCAGGGTCCCACGCAGGGGCAGGGGAGGGGGACACATCGGGTCCAACGCACACTTGTGTCCACCCCACTGGATCCTGCATTCTCTGTCCTGCCTGGGACATGGAACACGGAGGACAGAGGTCCGGGGCCGGAGAATCTGAGCAGAGTAGGAGGATGGTAGTTTGGATCCAGAGGATTCGGGGAATCCTGACCTGCACCCCAAGGCCACCTGCACGGTAGGGTCAATGACACCCCCGCCCGGTTGTGTGTTGGGACAGCAGGCGCCAGCTCCCACCTCCCACCCACTCCAAGAGCAAGCTATGCGCAGTTTTCTGTGAAGACCAGAAGGTGAGAAGCGAAGCCGCAGACCTCTTCTGCCACCCACCCCCCAAGCCTCGCGGCTGTGCGTCTCCCTCACAGACAAGCGGAACACAGTGGAACCAAGCGCGCTCCTGGGGCCGTCAAAGAACTGAGGTCACAGGAAACTGCGCCTGGAACGGGGGAGACGAGCAGATACAGGGTGCACAGCCCCCCCAGGAGCAGTGCAGACAGAAAATCTGAACTTTAGGGCATGACTGCTGGAGGCTGGGGTGACAAGGCCAAGGTAAGACTCCAGGGCACTCAGCCAGCCTGACAGGTTGTGTCCACATGCGAGAGAGTTCCCCTCCAGGACCCCACTGCGGGGAAAGCCCAGGGCTTCAGGCAGAGGGAGCGGAAGGTAATCCTCGTAATTCCCTCTCCCTCTATCTCTAGACCTCTTTCCCATTTGCCAAAGATCTATCTCTCTGTTTGCTATTATCAATCTTTTATTTTGCTCTTTAAATTATTTATACTTGGGGTTTTTCATATAAGGGAAGCCATGTGATAGTGAAGCTTGGGTGTTTGATTTATTTCACTTAAAATTATGGTCTCAAGGTGCATCCACTTTCCTACAAAAGAGGCAAGTTTATCTTTCTTTATGGCAGAGTAGTACTCCTATGTTTATCAAATGAAAGATAAAGAAATTGTGGGTTTTTTTTTTGTTGTTGTTGGTACCGGGGGTTGACCTCAGGACCTCGCGCGCCAGCAGGCGCCCATGCTGCTGAGCGATATCACCGGCCCTTTTTTCGTATGTGGGTTCTGGGAGTCGAACTCGGGTCCTCACGCTTGCCAGGCAGGCGCTTACGCTACTGAGCCATCTCACCGGCCCGGTATTCATTTTTAAATACAGGGGTAACTCAGTTCACATACTTAATTCTTTCCATGATTCTGGTTGCAAACCGAATTGGTCACAAACCAAATAAAATTCAATGGTTAGGTTCAATGTTGACCTTATGGGGAGATCTGATTTGCTTCTTGTCCAATTAGGTTTGTGATCAGAATCGTGGAAAGAAGTCTGTAAACCGAGGTACCACCACACACCAGAGCATTCTGTCCTTCTGAACAAAGACTGCCTCAGGAGATGCTCATTAATCAGAACCAATACACCAAGAAGGAAGATACCCACCCTCAGCCCCTCCTAGCTGTCCATAGAAGGGGAGGAAGAGAGAGACTGAGTCACACATGCGAAGCCACAGCCTGACGGCATAGGCCTGCTAACTCACTGACACTGACCACAGGACTGTAGACACTGAGAGTGACCACAGGACTATAGCGTGCTCTCTCTCCACCTCCCAGCTACCACCACTTCTGATGGCCTATTTGTCAATTCCTTTTACCTGATATATCATGTCCAACTTCCATGTCCAACAAAAAGCTACAAGGCATACAAAAAGACAAAAAGCGGTCTTAGAATACAGAGCAAGCACCGGAACTATACTCAAATGTGGCAGATATATTGGAAGCATCGGACTGAGAATTTGAAGCAACTGTGATTAATGATTAATATGTGAAGGGCTCTCATGGAAGAACTGGGTTATGTGCAAGAACAGATGAGGAATGCAAGCAGAGATATGGAAACACTAAGAAAGAATGAAAAGGAAATCAAGAACACTAACAAAAATGAAGAATGCCTTTGATGACTGTCACACACTGAAAGGAGAAACACCAATGGAGCTCCCAAAATAGAAATACAAAGAGAAAAAAGAATGAAAACAACCAAATTATCCAAGAACTTTAAAAAATTACAAAAAGCGTAACAGGGACCGGTGAGATAGCTCAGCAGCATAAGCGCCTGCCTGGCAAGCATGAGGTCCTGAGTTCGACTCCCGGTATCCACATAAGAAAAAAGGGGCCAGTGATATCGCTCAGTGGCACGGGGGCCTGCTGGTGCGAGAGGTCCTGAGTTCGACCCCCGGTACCCACACACACACAAAAAAGTGTAACATATTTGTAATGGGAATACTGGAAGGAGAAGAAAAAGGGGAGGAAAGAAATAGAAGAAATATTTGAATAATAACTAAGTCCTTTCCAAAATTGAAGACAGATACCATGGCACAGATCTAAGAAGCTCAGAGAATCCCAAATAGAATAAGTACACAAAAATGTATACCTAGGACTATCATATTCACACTGCACAAATTCAAGGCAAAGAGGTCTCTAAAGAAGCCACAAATAAAAAGCATGTTACCTATATATGGTCAAAGATAAGAATCTCATCAGACTTCTCTTCAGAAAGCTTGCAAACAAGCAGTATAAAATATCCAAGGTGTTGAAAGAACCACCAGCCTAGAATTCTATCACCAGAGGAATTACCATTCAAGGGTAAAGGAGAAATAATGATGCTTTCTGACAAAAATTGAGGAAATTGACACTAAACTTGGCTTGGTAGAAATGTTAAAAGAAATAATGACATGGATTGGAAACTCAGGTCATCATAGAAAAAGGGAGAGAAGGAATAAGCAAAGATGATGTGAAATCTTTTTTCTTATTCTTAACTGAGTTAACAGATAACAGCTTCTTCAAGATACTCTACCAACAGCAATGTACTTGGGTATTACGGCCCATGGACATGGGAGAGGAAGCAGCATTATACGGAAGGAACGGGAGGAGCTAGGACAGTGCCATACGGTCCTTGCGCTACTTTGCTCCCTGGGAAGCAGCTGGTGTCGAGAGGCACTTGGATTAGCAGTAAACATACATCACAAACCGGGGCAGCCATAGAGAGGAGGAGGAAGGGGAGGAGGGGGGAGGAGGAGAAGGAAAAGAGGAAGAGGAGGAGAAAGAGGAAGAAGATTATCGATAGGCTGAGAGCAGAGAAAATGAAATAATATAAAATCAATTAAACCACAGAAGGCAGAAAAATAAAGACAAAAAAGAAAAATAGAAAATAACAACAAATATGGTGGCTATTAACCCAACTATATCAGTAACTATCAATAAATCTAAATACACCAATTAAAAGACAGACTGACTTGGATTAAAAAAAATCTAATTCTATGCTGACTACAAGAAACCCACTTTAAATATAAAGACACAAATAGATTGTGTAAAAGCATGGTATTTCTCAAAGCACTCTACCAAATTCCCAGTGGTTCTCCCCACCCCAGAAATAGAAAAACCTATCCCAAAAATCTATACAGCACCCCAAGGGACACTAAAAGTCCAAAATAATCTTAGAAAAGAAGAACAAAGTTGATGAACTCATATTCCCTGATTTCAAAACTTACTACAAAGTTACAGTAATCAAAGCAGTATGGGGGAAAAAACAGAATGGTACTGGTGTAAGAAAACATGACTGATCAACAGACTACAATGGAAAGCTTGGCTGGTGATGACAACATGAATGTACCTAAGAGTTGGGGGTGTGCCTCAGTGGTGGGCGTGTCTGCCTGGTGTTCTGGGTTTGATTCTCAGGATATCACTCACTCGCATGTGTGCACGTACACACATGTGAAATGGAGCCCAGAAATAAACTCTCCTATATAGAGTAGCAAGACCATTCAATGGGAAAAAGGACAGGTCAGTCTTTCCAACAAATGATGCTGGGAAAGCTGAATATCCACATGCAAAAGAATACAGCTGGACCTTTATTTTACTCATATATAAAATAACTCTAAATCAAAAACTTAAATTTAAAAGCTAAAATTATAAGACAATAAAACACAGGTGGAAATCTTCATGGTACTGGATTCGGCAATGATTTCTTATATATGACACAAAAAGTGTAAGAAAAAAAGGAAAAATAGATAAACAAAACTTTGGAACATCAAAAGACTACCAAGAGAGTGAAAACACACACAGAATGGGATAAAATATTCACAATGCATGTGTCTAAGTGGTTGTTATAAGAGAATACATAAAGTCAATAACAAAAACCAAAAGGCCAATTCTAGAAATAAGCAAAGAACATGAACAGACTTGTCTTCAAAGAAGATATCAAATGGCCAACAACCACACAAAAAGGTGCTTGACACCACTAGGCATGAGGGAAATCAAGTCAAACTGTAGTGAGATACCACTTCACATCTCTCAGGATGGCGGCCATAAAACATTTTTTTTAATGAGAAGAAAAAACTCACTGGAAACAAGTGTTGGTAATGAGGTGGAGAACTTGGCCCTTGCACATTGCTGGTGAGAATGTAAACAATGCAGCCACTGTGAAAAGACTCTAGCAGTTTCTCAAATATATATGTAGTGTGTGTGTGTGTGTGTGTGTGTGTGTGTGTGTGTGTTTTGAAACAGGGTCTTGTTATGTAATTCAGGCTGGCCTTGCACTCACTAGGTAGCCCAGGCTGGCCTCGAACTCACTGTGATCCTCCTGCCTCTGCCTCCTGAGTGCTGGGATTACAGGCATGCACCACACCTGGCTAATATTCATAGCAGCATTATTCCTAAGAGCCAAAAGGCAAAAGCAAGCCACATGTCCATCGACAGAAGAATGGATACACAAAATGTGGTGGTATACACATTCAATGAAATATTCTTCAGCATCAAAAAAGAAGGAAATCCTAACATACACTACAATGTGGCTACACCTAACAGATTCTGTACTATAGGAAATAAGGGCAAATACTGCATGATTCTTCTTATATGAGGGACCTAGAAGAGGCCAATTCACAGAGGGAAAGAGGAACTGGGTTCCTGGGTCCTAGAGGAGGGAGAGAATGGGGAGTAAGTGTTTCTTGAGTGCAGCAAATCAGCTGGGGAAGACAACAAAATTTGGGACTTGGCTGGTGATGACAGGAGGATGACAACATGAGTGTACTTAATATCACCAAACTGTACACTTAAAAATGGTCCCTCGTGGGGCTGGTGAGATGGCTCAGCGGCTTAAGCGCCTGCCCAGCAAGCACGAGGGCCCGAGTTCGACTCCTGGAACCCACATACGAAAAAGGGGCCGGTGATATCGCTCAGTGGCACGGGTGCCTGCTGGCACGCGAGGTCCTGAGGTCGACCCCCTGGTACCCACAAAAAAAAAAATGGTCCCTCGTATAAGAATCATCATCGATCTTCCAAAAAGACATAACAATCCTAAACAAGTATGCACCTAACAACACATCAAAGTACATGAGGCAAGAACTTTTGGTGGGAGTGCAATGAGAATTATAGGAGGCCACCAGCACATTTGAGACTTCAACTCCCTCTTTCAGAAACAGGTCCATCAGCCAGGAGGTCATGAAGGACACAGCTGACTCAGCACCACCAATCAGTTGGACTAAGGGACATCTGGTCACAGAATACTCCAGCCAACAACTGCAGAATCTGCACATTCCTCCCAAGTTCACATCAACATCCACCAAGATAGAACAAATTCTGGGCCATAAATGCACCTTAAACTGAAAAGACCAGAAAACCTATCAAGTATGCTCTCAGACTGCAATGGAATTAAACTAGACTCAGTAACAGAAAGACAGCAGGGAAAGCCCGAAATGCACAGAGAGTGAACACCAAACTTGTAAATATCACATGTCAAAGAAAGAGTATGAAATGAAAAAAATTTTAATTATATATTTTGAAGTAAGTGAATATAAAAATATGATGTATCCCAAATGTGTGGAATGTAGTGAAAGTAGACCTTACAGGAAATTTTACAGCATTAGATGCACATATTAGAAAAGAAAAATCTAAAAGTAATTTAAGCTTCCACCTTAAGAAACCAAAAAGAAATCCAAAGGAAGAAGAAGAATAATAAAAACTATAGCAGAAATCAATGAAATTACAAATGGCAAATCAATACAGGAAATTAACAGCCAAAAGTGGTTCTTCAAAACAAAAGTCAATTCATTGAAAAACAACTAGCCAGGTTAACAGGGAAGAAAAAGACACAAATTATCAGTAATAGAAATGAAAGTAGAGTCATTGTATCTTATCCTTTGGACATTAAAAGGATAATTAGAAATGCTATGAAAATACTATGGCCACAAATTTGATAACTTCAGATTAAACAGATCAATTTCTTGAAAGACATTCTAAAGGAGAAACAGATGTTCTGAATAGGGCTTTGTCTCTCAACGAAACGAATAATAATGAATGAGTAATAGCCCTTTAAAACAGAAAGCATGAGGCCCAGATGGATTCACTAGTAACTTCTGCCAGATGTTTAAGGAAGAAATTACACCAGTTCTCTATAATCCCTTCCTGAAAATAGAAGCAAACATTTCCTAACTCATTCTATGACGCCAGCATCATCCTAATACTAGAGCTAGACAAAGCCATTTGTAAAACAGAAATCTATAGATCAATATCTCTTATGAACACAGATGTAAAAATCTTCAACAACACAAGCCTGTGCACCTCGGACCCAGCACAGCTGTCATCCTCGAGGTGGAGGAGGACATCACATCCGGACAGGGCAGAGCCCAGTGTGCCACCCAAGCAAGACAGATGCCAAGGGGTGGCCTAATTCAGGACACGGTGGCACATGCTTGTAATCCCAGCACTGTCTGAGAGGTTGAGGCAGGAAGACTGCTAGTTCAAGCCTAGCCTGGGCAACTTCATGATTTAGTGAGACCCTGTCTCAAGATAAAAAATAAAAATGTGTTGTTTCTGCTATTCTTAGCTTTCCTACCAGAATGTATATGTGAAGTTGCACCACAAAAATACTAAAGATGTCCCATGCTTTTCAAATTTTTTCTATTTTTGAAAATTTTAGGCCTGGCTTGGTGGCTTACACCTGTAATCCCAGAATCGGGAGGCTGAGGCAGGAGGACTGCTGAGAGTTCAAGGCCAACCAGGGCTACATAGTGAGTTCAGGACCAGCCTGAACTACATGGCAAGACCCTGTCTCAAAAAACAAAATAAAACAAAATTTATTAGAATATGTCTGTGACACATAATAGTTACATTCATCTTGAGAAACTGCTACATATATGTACTGCTTTTTTTTTGAGATAGGGTCTTGCTTTAAAAAACACACACACACACACACAAAATAAAATTAAAAATCTTCAACAAAATGTTTCCAAATTGAATAAAAAATGTACATAAAGATTTATAAACCATGATCTGATGGGATTTATACCACACGTGTAAGGCTGGTTCACCATTCAAAAATAAATATATAATTAACATAGTTCATTACATCAACAAGCTAAAGAAGAAAATTCACACAATCATATATACAGATATAGAAAAAACCATTAACAAAATCCAACACAAATTCATGATTCAGAAAAACAAAACAACAATAAAAACCTCTTAGCAAATAGGAATAGAGTAGAATTTCCTCCACTTGACGAGTAAATATATGTGTGTATATACAAAGACCTGCACTTAACTTCACACTTAATGGTGAGAAAGTAGGTATTTTCCCACCAACATCAGGAAGGAAAATGTTTGCCCCCATTCAACACTGTGACTCAACCTCTTATGGGAAGTCCTGGCTAATGTAATAGGACAAATAAAAGAAAATAAAAAGCAGACAAGAAAGAAAAAATAAAACTATAAGCAAATGATGTGTCTATGTAGAAGCCTCTGCCCCCAAAATAAAAAAAAAAAAAAAAAAAAAAAAAAAACTTCCCTGGAATTAGTAAGTGATCATAGCAAGGTTGTAGGACATCAAGTTAATATTCAAAAGTCAACGTTAATCAATGAACAACTGGAATTTGAAATTGAAAACATAACAGCATTCCACAAAAAGTGAAATGCTTAGGTACAAATCTAACAATGTATGTACAAGATTCACATTAGAAAACCACAAAACTCTGCTAAAAGAAATTAAAGACAAACTAAATAAATGATGAGACAGCCTATGTTCATGGATAGGAAGACTTGCTATTTTAAGGACGTCACTTCTCACTCAACTTCCTCTACAGATTAAAGGCGGTCTCAACAAGTTATTTTGTAGACATAGACAAACTTACTCTAAACTTTACAGGAGGAGGAAAAATATACAGAATTGCCAACACAATACTGAAGAAAAAAAGAACAAAGTCTGAGGTCCATGAACAACTGGACGTACAGATGAAAAAAAAAAAAAAAAGAGAAAGAAAGAAATTATAAAATTAAGTAAGACATAAATACATAGAAAGACATCCCATATCCACAGATAGATGATTCACCACTGTTAAGATGAGAGAGCTACTCAAAGGAAATGTGCAAAATCAATACAATCTCTATTTCCAAAAAAAGGCTCTACACACAATTCTTTTGTACCTTTTACAAACTTTAACTCAGAATGGATTACAAGCTTAAACATGAAATAAAAATTTCCTTAAAAATAACATGAGGGCCGGTGAGATGGCTCAGTGGCGTAAGCGCCTGCCTTGCAAGCGCAAAGGCCCGAGTTCGACTCCCGGAACCCACATACGAAAAAGGGGCCGGTGATATCGCTCAGCGGCACGGGTGCCTGTTGGCGCGCGAGGTCCTGAGGTCGTCCCCCCGGTACCCACAAAAAAAAAAAAAAAAAAAAAAATAACATGAAAGAGGGCCGGTGAGATGGCTCAGCGGCATAAGCGCCTGCCTTGCAAGCACGAGGGCCCGAGTTCGACTCCCGGAACCCACATATGAAAAGGGGGCCGGTGATATCGCTCAGCGGCATGGGTGCCTGTTGGCGCACGAGGTCCTGAGGTCGACCCCCCGGTACCCACAAAAAAAAAATAAATAAATAACATGAAAGAGTAAGTTGGACTTAATCAAAATTTAGAAGTTCTGCACCATGAAAGACTGTTTAGAGACTGAAAATGTAAGTCACCGCAGACTGGAAAAAATATTTGCAAAACACGTATCTGATAAAGGACTGGTTTCCAAAATATACAAAAAGTTCTTAAAACTCACAAAAACAACCCAATTTAAAAATGGGCAAATGAACACACACCTCACCAAAGTAGTCATACAGATGGCAAAGGAGCCTATGAAAGGGTGCTGTGTTATGTTAAAACAACGAAGACACACCACTATTCTCTTCCTTTTTTTTTTTTTTAATGTGGGTACCGGGAGTTGACCTCAGGATCTCGCACTTGCCAGCAAGCGCTTGGGCCACTGAGCAATATCACCGGCCCTTTTTTTCCTTTATGTGGCTTCCGGGAGTCGAACTCAGGACCTTGCACTTGCCAGGCAGGCACTTATGCCGCTAAGCTATCTCACCAGCCCTATTCTCTTTCTAGAATGGTCAAAACCCAGAACTTGAATGCCATCGGGTTCCGGTGAGGACGTGGAGCTACTCACAGATGTGAGGACGAAGAAAGACACTGCCGCTTTGGAAGAGTTTGATGGTTTCTTACAAAACTAAACACACATTCAACCCACATGACCCAGCAATTGCACTCCACAGTATTTACTCAAATATGATGAAAACTTATGCCCAAAATCCTGAACACAAATCTTTACAGAAGCTTTATTCATAACTTCCAAAGCTCAGAAGCAACCAAGATGTCCTTTAGATGCAAATGGATAAATTAAATGTGGTACATCCAGACAATGGAATATTATACAGCTAAAAAATGCACTATCAAGCCATGAAAAATAAGGGAGAATCTTACATGTCTAATGCTAAGTGAAAGAAGCCAATCTGAAAAGGCTGCATACTGCACAATTCCCACTACGACATGAAGAGGACAGAGACAGGAACAAGGGGTTGCCAGGGCTGGTGGGGGGGTGAACAGGAGTGGCACCGAGGACGTTAGGCGGTGAAAACACTCTGTATGATGTCACAGTGGATACACATATCATTAAACGTTTGTCGGAACCCAAAGATCATACACCACCAACGAACCTTAAGGTAAGGACTGAGGATTTAAATTAATGTATCATTGCCTAGTGTGTGTCAGGCCCTGCGTTCCATCCCCACCACCAAAACAATAATAATGTATTGCACTGGTCTACCAACTGTAACAAATGTTTCTCCCTAATCCAGGATGTTAACAAAATAGAAAAATGAAGTGGGGTGGTGAGGGATGTATGGGACTCTATGGGTTCCATCCAGCTCATCTGTAATCGTGAAACCGCTCTGCCCAGCTGAGGGTTTGCTCACACAATGGCCACAGAGGATGAGGTGGAGAGTGTGAGCAGGAGGATGAGGTGTGAGCAGGGAGAGGTGTGAGTGGGAAGAGGTGTGAGCTGCAGGAGAAGGTGTGAGCTGTACAGGTGGTGTGAGCTACAGAGGTGTGAGCTGCAGGAGGTGTGAGCAGGGGAAGAGGTGTGACTGGGGGAGTGTAAGCAGGAGCAAGTGTGAGCTGCAGGAGGTGTGAGCTACAGCAGGTGTGAACTGCGGAGGTGGTGTGAGCAGGAGCAGGTGTGAGCAGAGGAGGAGGTGCGAGTTGCAGGGGGAGGAGGTGTGAGCTGCAGGAGCAGGTGTGAACTGCAGAGGTGGTGTGAGCAGGGGAGGAGGTGCGAGTTGCAGGGGAGGAGGTGCGAGTTGCAGGGGGAGGAGGTGTGAGCTGCAGGAGCAGGTGTGAACTGCAGAGGTGGTGTGAGCAGGGGAGGAGGTGCGAGTTGCAGGGGGAGGAGGTGCGAGTTGCAGGGGGAGGAGGTGTGAGCTGCAGGAGCAGGTGTGAACTGCAGAGGTGGTGTGAGCAGGGGAGGAGGTGCGAGTTGCAGGGGGAAGAGGTGCGAGTTGCAGGGGGAGGAGGTGTGAGCTGCAGGAGCAGGTGTGAACTGCAGAGGTGGTGTGAGCAGGGGAGGAGGTGTGAGTTGCAGGGGGAGGAGGTGTGAGCTGCAGGAGCAGGTGTGAACTGCAGAGGTGGTGTGAGCAGGGGAGGAGGTGCGAGTTGCAGGGGAGGAGGTGCGAGTTGCAGGGGGAGGAGGTGTGAGCTGCAGAAGGAGGTGTGAGCAGGAGCAGGTGTGAGCTGCAGGTGGAGGTGCAGCAGGAGACTCCACCTTGGACCCTCTCACCTGTCCCTTGGCATCAGGGTGAGGTCCCCACTCGGCCACAGCTCTGAAACTCCTCTGCTGCCCACAGAGGCCCCATGGGCACTGCGGCCTCGGCCTTGCTCCCTGGCACAGGGGCACTGGGTTTGAGTCTGGGCATGGCGGCCCCTTCCGCACTTCGGCCATCTAAAGAAGCGCTGAGGACCTCAGAAGAGCAACTGCGCTGATTCTGTCGAATCTGTGTTCTTTCTGTGGCTGGAAGCTTTGTTCCTTGTCTGAGCTGCCTGCTTGCAGCCTGCAGCCATACTTGGGCAGAGTTCTGGTGATTTCCTCACTGACCTGCAAGAGGGAACCACCGCAGCGCACCTGCAGCCCACCACTGTGCCTGCCTCCGCAGCCTCTGATGTATGCAGTGTTTGGGACGCAGAGCAGCCACATCCTTCTGTCCCCACAACAGGAAGGTGGACGCTCCAAGGACGGAGTTGTGTCTTCCCCTCTGTGTCCCTGAGTCCAAACCCACAGGGGGTTGTGCTCATGTGGGGACACTTACAGTGACCCGTTTGGGTCAGCTGCTGTCCCTATGTCCATCTGAGCCATGCAGGATGAAGATACCACCCAGGCAGAGCCACACACCCAAGGACCAGAGGGGGAATGGGGCTGTCGCCTGAGCCTCTGCCCCTCACACTCACATCCTCCTTCGCATCCTGTCCCCAGCAGATCCTGCACAAGTGGCCTGAGGCCAGTCCCACCTGCTGCGACGCATCTGTCCCCACTGACTGCTGGGCCTGGCAGGACCAGGGAGGTCCAGCAAGGGCACTGAGGACATGGGCTGTGGGCAGTGCCCTGCCGAGGAGGCTGTGTCCTCAGCCAGAGCCCCTGCCACTGCCCACCCTGCCCGCAGGCCCCGCCATGACCACACATGCCTCCCATGTCACCTTCAAAGAGGCTGGACTCACCACAGCCAGCCTGGGCCCCTCGGAGCAGCTGGGACAGAACTGAGCTCCAGGCCTGGAGGGAGGCCTGGGCCCTCACGGGGGACCCCAGCACCTGAGCTTGAGCCAGCAGGAGTGGGGCTCTTGCTGTGTCCCACCTGCCCCCCGGATCACATGGCAGGGAGAGGGCCCTCAGGAGGAGAGGAGATGTCCGCGTGACCCTGGGCAGGGGCACAGCCGGGCTCCCAGCACAGTCTAGGTTCTGCGCCCCCCACAGCAGCCTCAGTTTCCCCCCTGCAGCTCGCAGCATGATGCCAGGAAGGTTCATTCTGCACAAAGCCCGTGTCATGGGACCCTCCGTGGGACGTGAATGTCCCTTGTGCACTGACCCAGAAGGAACCAGCTGCTGGATTCAGCAGCGGCTCCCACAGAAGGAAGAGGATAGTGACAGTGACAGTGATGGCAGCAGCCACCTCAAAGGCAGTGCTCCAAGCCTGCTGTGTCCTCCTGGCAGGGCAGGACAGCAGGAAGTCACCACACAGGGATAGGAACAGGGTGGCCATCACAGTCATGGTGGCTCACAGAGGACTAAGGGGAGCAGACACGACATCCCCTGGCTGTGGGGCGGGGGACATGCAGGCTCCCAACTCAACACCTAGAACCACATATTACGCCGGGGTCCACTTGATTCAATTCCCTGCCAAGACAAGTTCTCAGGTTTTGCTTTCACTGATGGATCAGAGTTTGCGCCTCTTGCGTTATCCTCTGTTAGGGGCGCCGGATCCGTCCTGGTCCCGGCCCATGGGCGCCTCACGCTCAAGACGCGCTTTGCAGCAGGTCTTGGGGGGAAAGAAATGGGGTTTTCACCACAGCAGCACAGGGGCTGGAAGTGACCCCGGGAAGTGACATGACCCCAACACTCCTGACTCACAGGAGTCACACGCGGCCCCTGGCCACACTGCACAGGAGCCGATGAGTCACACGAGCAGGAGGAATCAGTTATCTTGCCCCTTAAAAATGTCCTTTTACATTAGACATGGTGATGTACACCTGCAGTCCAAGCACTCGGGAGGCTGAGGCAGGAGGACTGCTAGGAGTTCAAGGCCAGCCTGGGCTATACAGTGAGTTCAAGGCCAGCCTGGGCTGCATAGCGAGACCCTGTCTCAAAAAAAAGTCTTCTTACACCCACGCTTAGGCAGTGTTATCCACAATGGCTGAGAAGTGGAATTCCGCTAACGGAGTGTGGGTTGATGGATGAATGGATACACAGAGCGCGTCTATGCACACAATAGGATATATTGTTCGGGAGGGACATTCTGACACAGGCCACACCAGCATGCCCCACAGACGCCATGCCAGGGAGATGGGACAGTCGCAAAGGACGAGCACTGGACAACCCACTTGCACGAGGCCCTCAGTGAAACGCAGACACAGAGAAGGGATTTCCAGGGCTGGGGAGGGGACAGGGACTCAGGGTTTCACAGGGACACCGTGTCCGCTGCGGAAGATGCCGCAGACCTGAAGATGGAAGTGACATCTGTACAGAAACGTGAATTTTTTTTTATATGGCACTGAGGATCAAACCCAGGTGCCTCACTCCTGCTAAGCAAATGCTACCACCACGCTACACCCCCAGCCCTTCTGAGACAGGGTCTTATTTTTTTGTAATTTTTATTGTTATTAGTTCACATCTGCAGTATATGACTACGCTGCTCTGAGGGAGCTGGTACGTGTGCCTAATGCATCTTCATTCTTCTTACATCCCCTCCCCTGCCTCCCCAATGACAAGGTCTTATTAAATTGTCCAGGCTGGCCTCAAACTTGCAATCTTCCTGCCTCAGCCTCCCAAGGTGTATGTTGTTACCCACACCGAGCTGTACACTTAAAAGTGATTAGGACGGTAACTTTTATATTGCGTGTACTTTATCACTATTTTTTAAAATGTCCTGGTAGGGTATGTGGCCATACTGCTGAGAGATCACTGGGAAGCAGCCAGGTGTGGTGGTGCACACCTGTAATCTCAGCACTCAGGAAGGCCGCAGCAGAGTGATCACAAGTTCAAGTCCCACCTGGGCAATTCAGCAAGATCCTGTCTTAAAATAAAAATTAAAAAAGGGTTGAGGATGTACCTCAGTGGTGGAGGGCCCTGACTTCAATCCCCTATTTCCAAAAGAAAGGAAGGGAGGAGAGAGGGGAAAAAGGGAGGGAGGGATAGAGTTGAAGTGCTGTCTTTAAAATCTAGTTTTTAGCCAGTCATGGCAGCACACACCTGTGATCCCAGCACTCTGGGAGGCTGAAGCAGGAGGGTGGCCAGTTCAAACCCCCAGTCTGGGCAACTCAGCAATTTAGCAAGATTCTGTCTCAAAGAAAGAAAGAAAGAAGGAAGGAAGGAAGGAAAGAAGGAAAGAAGGAAAGAAAGAAAAAGAAAGAAAGAAAGAGAAAGAGAGAAAGAAAGAAAGAAAGAAAGAAAGAAAGAAAGAAAGAAAGAAAGAAAGAAAGAAAGAAAGAGGGAAAGAGGGAAAGAAAGAGGGAAAGAGGGAAAGAGAAAGAAAATGTCATTCAGTGTGAAGGCTCTGGGTTCAATCCCAGGTTTTTAAAAAGACTCCCTTAGTACCAGGTGACCAATCTAACCTTAGCCTTTGGTGACAAATGACAAAAATAAGGGTTCCAGAAGTAAACTGTGCACTAAAAGCCATCAGCAGCCTCAATGGGTGGCAGGAGGCTGCTGGCCCCCACCACACCCCCCCGAAGCCTCTGAAGCTGGACCCGGGGGCAGCCAGCCCCTGTCCCCCCAGCCCTCCCCTGCCCAGGCACCCCGAAGCCACCTTGCCAAGAGAAAGGGACAGAGGGGCACTGCTCCTGCAGGACAGGCCACTGGTCAGGACCAAAGCTCTTGAACGTCGATCGGAAGATTAAAATGTAAGGATCAAGCGCTCCTGGCCTCCAGCTGCACCCGGACCACGGCTGCCGTCAGGGCTTCCCAATGGGGACTGCATCCCCCACAGGTCCTCGGGCTGTTATGACAGGGGACCAGAAGGGGCCACATGGGCCAGGCCAGGTGGGCCCTCGCCTTTGCGAGAGGCCAACTAGGTTGGGCCACGTTGATTTCCAGGGACGGAGCAGGGCCCTTCACTGGCAGCCCTTCCTGCAGCCCGCAGTGGTCTCGTAACCTCAAACAGGCTGCCCCCAGGTGACCCTCTTCAGTCCCACCACCTAGGTAACAGTGGTGCCCGTGCCACCTGCCCATCTCCCTGATCTTGGGGTGCCTTTTAGGGCAGCCACACCTGTGCCCTGGCATCCCACCACAGCACAAGTTGTTCTGCTGTTGCAGGACCCCAACCCAGCCTCCGCCGAGGAAGGAAAGAGGGTGCGGCCGGGGTGAGGGTACCCCATGGCTCACCTCATCCTGCAGCAGCAGTGGGAGGCCCCAGCCCCAGCCTGTGATCTTATCCTGAGGACCACCCAGGGACAAAGGAGAGGGAGCCCAGGACATGGGGTAAGGCCACAGGGGCCACGTTTGGAAGTTGAGACTTCTCTAGGGTACCTGGCAGGGGGTCCACAGAAGGACGCAGCCTCTGGGAAGGGAGGGGTGGCCTGTGTCACCTAGTCCAGCCCCGGACGCCACCTGCCCACAGGAGGGAACCCGACCCGGCCCTGCGCTCATGACAGGCAGAGGCCCAGGGCCGGCTATGTTTAGAGACTTGGTCAGAGGCAAGGGTCAGAGGCTTCGTGTCAGGCGGCCTCGCATGGTGGTTCTGTCTGTGGCAGCAGAAGCAGGCTCAAAGGACAGGCCTGGCTCCGGTAACCCTTTTGGCAGGGAGGGCCTGGGCTTGGTGTTGGTGATCGTTAATTTTTAAACTCATTTTCAGCTCTTTGGATGTTGAAACCCAAGCGTGAGCGCTTTCTGTTGCTTCTGAGCAGATTTTACATCTCCTTAAATACCTGCTAAGATACAGCTCAGCTAGCAAAAGACTTGCCCGTGTAGCCCATCTAATCCAGTGGCTTTTAATATAGTCACAGAGTTCTACAGCCTTACCACAATCTGAGTTTATAACACTTCATCCCTGCGAAAACAAACTTCTAGCTGGGTGGGGTGGTGTACACCTACAATCCCACAACCCTGGGAGGCTGAGACAGGAAGATCACAAGTTCAAGCCCAGCCTAGGCAATTCAGCAACTTGGCGAAACCCTGTCTCAAAAAATTAAAGAAGGCTTGGGAATGTAGCACAGCATGAAGGCCTTGGGTTCAATCCTCTGCACTGCAAAATCACAACAGTAGTAGTAGTGATAGTAACAAAGTTTTTAAAACCACAGACTCCCCCCCATCAGTAGTCACTTCCCACCCTCTCTCCCTGCTGTGTCCCCGGCTTTACTTTCTGCCTCAAGGATTTCTCTATTCTGGATATTTCCTATAAATGGAATCATATGACACGTGACCCTTGGGAACCCGCTGCTTCTGCCGAGCGTCGTGTTTTGAGGGTCCACCCACACCGCAGCACACATCAGCACTGATCAGTGTGTCACTTCTCTTCATGCCCGAAATATCCCATTGCACGGACAGAACACATTTCTTTATGCCTTCATCGGGCGATGGACTTTCGGGTGGTTTCCAGGTTTAGGCTGTCACCGGAGTGAGCTATGGACAGGTGTGTGTGGACACGGCTTCCGTAGCTCTGGGGACAGAGGAGCAGGGTCCTCTGCGCAGTGGCCGCGCCTCCACACTGTCCCAGCGCTTGTGCTCATCTTTATAGTGACAGCGAGCTGGGTCTCACGGCGCTTTTGATCATTTCCCTAGCAAAGATCTTTCCAGAAGCAGCTGGCCACCGAACTATCTGTTCACACCCTCTGCCCATTTTCTCTATTTTACTGTTAGGTAGCAGGAGTCCTTAAAATGTCCCAAACACAAATTCCTTAGCAGACATGATTTTTGAATAATTACTCACATCCTATGGGCTAGGCTTTCGCTTTCTTGATGGTGTCTTCTGCAGCACAAAAGGTTTTCATGGTTTTCATAAAGGACCAATTTACCTATTTTTCTTGATTATGCTTTTGGTGTCATATCTAAAAAAAAAAACCACCACCTAACCCAAGGTCATACAGATTTACTCCGACATTTTGTTCTAAGGGTTTTACGGCTGTAGCACCTAAGTGATGCGTTTGGAGATAATTTTTGTAGGCAGTAGGTACGGTTCCCACTTCATTCTTTCACATGTGGATACCCAACTGTCCATTTGTTGAGTGGTCCTTATTCTCTCCCCAATGAATTTTCTGGGGACTCACGTCAAAGTCGGCCGACCACAGATGCACAGATTTATTCCAGACTCTCGATCCCAGCCCCCTAACCCACGTCCTAATCTTTCTGCCAATACCACACTGCCTTTTTTTTTTTTTTTTGATACCGGGAATCGAACTCAGGACCTCACACTTGCCAGGCAGGTGCTGCACCACTGAGCTAAATCTCTGGCCGCGATACCACACTATCTTGACTGCTGTTGCCATTTAATTGTGAGCATTTCCAGCTTGTTTTTCTTTTACAAGATTCTTTTGGCTATTCTGTGGCCCTTGCATTTCCATATAAACTTTAGGACAAAATTGCCAGTTTTTGCAACAACAACAACAAAAAAAAAACAAAGCTGGAGCTTTTATCCGTAGGTCAATTTCAACTGGAGCACACTTCCCTCTTAATAAGTCTTCTGATCCATGAACATGGGATGTCTTTCTGTTTATTTAGGTCTTCTTTAATTTCTCTCAGCAGTGGTTTGTAGTTTTCAAAGTATAAATCTTTTAAATTTAATGCTCAATATTTTATTTCTTTATGTAAATGGAACTGTGTTTTTCCAGCTTTATTTTAAGACTAAACATTGCTAGTGTAATGAAACGCAATGGATTTCTGTCTGCTGATCTTGTATCCTGCTACTCTGTTCAATTCATTTTTTTAATTGTACTAGATTTTTAGTAGAGCCTTTAGGATTTTCTATAAGCAAGATCATGTCATTTGCAACCATAAATGGTTTCACCTATTTTTTTCCAATCTTGTTATTTTTTTTCCTTGTCAAACAACCCGAGCTAGAAGCTCCTCTATCAGGCAGAATAGAACTGGAGAGAATACACATCCATGCTTTGGTTCTGACCTTCGAGAAAACACAGTCTCTCACCATTAAATACATTAGCTTGGGTTTGTAATAAATGTCTTTTGTCAAATGAGCCAATTCTCTTCAATTCTTACTTTGTAGTATTTTTTACCATGAAAGAGTCCGAATTTTGTCAAATGCTTTTTTGTTCATCTGTTGGGATGATCATGTACTTTCTTTGTTTATTCTATCAATATGGTGTATTACATAAATTGCTTTTATATGTCAAACCAAGTCAGCTTGCTTTCTGCATGTGGGATAAGTCTTACTTATTCATAATGTATACTCCTCTTCGTATGTGGCTAAATTAAGTTTCACTAGTATTTTGTTGAGTATCTGTATTCTTAAAGGATACTAGTCCGTGGTTTCCTTGTAATGTCTTTGGTCTGGTATCAGAGTATCATTGACTTCATAAAATGAATAGGGAAGAATTTGCTCTTCTTCTATTCTGGGAAAGTTTGTGAAGAACATGTATTAATTCTTCTTTAAATGTTTGGTAAAATTTACCACTGAAGCAGTCTGGACCTTGGCTTCTTTTTGTGGGAAATTTTGAAGTTACTAATTCACCCTCTCCTTCCTTCAAACACACTGATCTCACTCTTCTTGCCGCTTTCTGAAGCAGTTTTGAAGTCCTCTTTCATGAGTGTTTTTCCAAGATGTGGTAAAAAATATGGTAAGTGCTGTTGTCAAGTGCTGTCCAACAGAAAGCTCAGGCTCAGAAAAACATGACAGTGTGTCCTCGTCTACCTTATTCAGTGGATCTAGCACCGTGTGACTCTGGCTCTTTCCCAAAGTCAAAATGACCATGAAAGAGAAAGGTTTTTAATGGATTCAGGACATCGAGACAGCCATCATAGCACAACTAAAGACACTCATGAAAGAGGACTTCCAGAATGGCTTCAGAAAGTGGCAAAAATGATGGGACAAGTGTGTTTGAAGTGAGGGAGAGTATTTTAGGGAGAGTCCCAGCAATGTGTCTCTTACTGTAATCCATTTGGTTTCAGATTTAAACATTCACTGGAGCTTTCGATCACACTGCATCTGTCCCACCTTCGTGGCCACACTTCACATCTGGATGTTGGCCTCTAGACAATGGGGAGTTGTTAGTGTCACTGTGAGCACACGGAAAACAAAGGCAAATTCCTACACGGTTAGGTCAGCAGTGAGGCGCCGCAGGAATCGAGGGGTACAGACTACAGGCAGAGGTGAGGTATGGCCTCAGGGCACCTGCAGTCGTCCCTGGAGCCAGCTGGGAGCTTTTCCAAACCCCTCCTGCACAGTCCTGCTCCTACTCAACCCAGAAAGCCCCTCACAAACAGGCTGGGCCAAACTTCATAACGAAACCAGCAGGATGCTCAGCCCTCCTGAAAAGCAGCTCCGGGACAGGGATGAGAGGCCAAGCAGCCCTGCAGTTGCATTGCACCAGGAGGCAAGACTAGCAGGGTCCCTAGGCTGGGCCTCAGGGACCTGCCACTGCTCTGGGAAGCGCCACAGCTGCAGGGCCTGAGTGGCCTGGATTGTCACTGAGCCACTGCTGAGCACCTACTGTGTGCAGGGCATTGTTTCAAGCACTTGCACATACTGAGGAAGAGAGGTGGGGGCTCCTCCACGCCATGCTGGAAACTGGAAACAGGCACTTGCCGGATGCACGTGAGAACAGAACAGAGCACGCCGTCCCTCCTGGCCTCAATGCAGCTCAGAGTGGGGACAGCACCGTGGCAGTGTGGACGCCACTCTGTGTGTAGAATACTGTCCACTCGCTGCCTGGCTGTCAACGATCTGCTCTAGAATTCAACCACAGCTCGTACGTGGTTTAACAGAGACTCCTGACTTCGCTGGTGTGGGATCTTTTAGGATTGTTACATCCATCCGTAAAGCACGAGGCCCTAGCGGCGGCGGAGGGACCCAGTGTGGGATTCTGATCCAGGAACCAGAAGCCACCCCAAGTCTGGCAGCCAGGAACACCGCCTCAAACACAAAACAACTTTCTACTTTAAATAAACTCGGATTTTATATGAATAAAATACCCACATGTATGGGATATGCCCGCATGGAAAGGTTTTTAGAGCCAGGCTGACACATAGCACACTTTTAGGTTTCTACTCCAACAAAGCAAACTGCAGCGGGAAGCCATGATTTACAAACAATCACATCAGAATCCTTATCTCGTAGGAGAGATGAAGGGGGATACATTTGTTGAAAATATGTTGAAATCTCCAGGAAGGCCACAGCTGTTGCTTGGACCAGGGGTCCCAGGGTTGATGAAGTTTTCACATTTATCACTGCATGGCCTTTTCTATGAAATTACTTTTAATTTCAGGGTCGCTCCATATGGGCTTTTATTTTTTTATTTATTTATTTTTTGTGGGTACCGGGGGTTGAACTCAGGACCGCATGCGCCAGCAGGTGCCCATGTTGCTGAGTGATATCGCCGGCCCTTTTTTCATGTGTGGGTACCAGGAGTCAAACTCAGGACCTCGTGCTTGCCAGGCAGGCGCTTATGCCGCTGAGCTATCTCACCGGCCCTCTCCATATGGGCTTTTAAAAGTCGATGGAGCCAGGTCATGTAATCCCAGTACTTGGGAGGCTGAGGCAGGAGGACCACTGTGAGTTCGAGGCCAGCTTGGGATAGTTAGTAAGTCCAAGACCAGCCTGAACTACACAGCGAGACCGTGTCTCAAAAAAAAAAAAAAAAAAAAAAAGTCGACGGAGTAAGAATAAGAGAACAAGCCCTATTAGAAAAAGACAATGTGTATTTATAAAATAAAAAATTAAAGCAAACCAGGCACTGCATCTCCCTCCATCCATCCTTGCAGAGCTCCCAAAAGGAAAGAATACGTTCCTCAGTTCCTTCAGTGACACCTGGGACGTCTCCAGTGCCACTGACCTCAACCTCGGTGGGCAGGCGGGCACCTCCACACCCTGACCCTGCGGCCGTGCTAAGAAATAGCCTTCAGCTCACCATCATGCCCACTTCACACACAGGGTCCTCTCATTCTCTGCTACACTCATCAGAGGACAGGTCCCAAATTTCGGTGTGAAAATACTGTGTGGCCAATGTGTGCAAACATGCCTGTCTGCTAAGGACCCAGCAGGCCTAAGGTCCTGGTATGGGGGGGGTCTTTCTGGAAAAGTGTCAGGGCAAACTGCAGGGTCACATGCATGGTGACACACCTGTGTTTTAAAATCATATATACATCCTGCTGGGTGACACACGCCTGTAATCCCAGCACTCAGGAGGCCAAGGCAGGAAGATCGCTGTGAGTTCAAGGCCAGCTTGAACTACACAGCGACACCCTGTCTCAAATAAATAAATAAACAGGATAAATACTTGTAAGTGTATTTATATACACACTCATACACATATCCTTATACTGACATTAAACAGTTCAGGTTCCAATGGGATGCGAGGAACATGCGTGTAAAAGGTCACATTTTTTCGCATGTACTTCCCTATTACTTGATTTTTTTTATGATAAGACTATATCGTCCTAGTAATTTGTTTAATAGAATAAAAATTTCAAGCCTTGCTGGTCTCAAATGGGGTCAGAGCGTTGGTTGTCATGGAGAGCCGGCGAGGATGAATCCACGTTCCCGTGGAGCTGTGGGCAGCACTCTGAGCTGCAGGAGCCCAAATCAGCCTCACCAGCCCCAGCGGGGCCCAGGCGCCGGCCCACGAGCCTGAGGTCAGAGTAGACCACAAGCCAGGCACGAGGCGCGAGCGGAGTAACCGCGCTGTTAGCACAGCGCCGAGGAGGCTCCCGAGCTTCGCCAAGGAGCAGCCCGTGGATTCCAGCATCAGAGCAGATGGAGTCAAACCCCGACCCCGTGTGACCTTTCCTGGGGTGATGGAGGCTCCTCCGGCCACAGTCACCTCTCCTGTCCACTGCGGTGACCACAGCACCTAACAGACCGAGCGCCTGCACAGAATAAGCACCAGCAAAGTGCCTGCTAGCAACTGTTACCAGAAAAGAAAAGAGTCCGGTACAAGCATGCAGATGTATTCTTAGCTCGCAGCAAAGTAGGTTATGGTATAAAAATACCATTAAATAGTAACTAAACTAGCGGCACCTTAATGCGCATCTTGCCAGCAACATCGGCGTGTGCGACTTCTGTGCCACCTACCCTACATCGAGGAGTCAGGACCAGGAAGACTCCGGCTCCTCAGAGCCAGGCCACAGCGAAGGCTCAATCTACCCACCCCGAGCCTGGGAACTCAGCCGGGCAGGGACACAGCCCCTGCCTCCAGTGGGGAGTGGCCCTGGCCCAGCACAAGGGACAGGGCTGGGGAGGTGGAGGGGCGCGTGGGGACAGCACCAGCAAAGGCCCTGAGGCGGGAAGACCAGGTGTGCTCCAGAGGCAGGGAGAAAACAAACATGACCGCAAACATAAGATTCCTCCTCCACGGATTCCTCTCTTCCCTGGCAACCGGCTTCTGAGCTAGGGAGACTCAAAAATTGATCTGCTCTGATTTTCTAAGTTTATCTATTAACTACCTAGCAGGCCATGGTGGTTCAGAGCAGGCCTGTCACAGGAAGCACCAAGAGCAGACGGTGATGCCCCCAGCCCAGCGCGGGTCACACACACCGGGACAGGACACGTTCTCTACCAACTCGACTCAGGGCACTGGATGGAGTCAAGGACACATCAAGGTCACTTCCGGGCCCATCTGAGGCCTGGGAGGAGGCCCGCTGGGCAGAGGTCAGAGTTCTTCCCTGCTGCCTGGACATGGGCAAGTTGCCCCCCACAAAAGAGCTTCATGGGCAAAGTGCTCCCCAAAAAAGCTTCAGGCGCTTATTTGTAAAACAGGGGTGGGGGTCCTTTCCTGAACAGTTTGTGTCAAATGAAATCAAGCCTTTAAATCAGTCAGCACCTGTTAGATGCTGAGACCACATGTTCCACAGCCCCAGTACCCCCCCATCAGGAAGGGTCCCTGAACCCCTGGAATTACATCCAAAATCTCTGGGGAGCCGCCACACACACGTTGCACTGGGGCCGGGCAGGGGCGTCCCTTATATGGCGGGAGGTGGGCACAGCAGGGTCGACTCCTCCAGCAGCCCCTGCCAGGGCTAAACCCCCAAAAAACGCTTGTCCTGCACCCGCAAAGCCAGGCACAGTGAGGGCCAAGTGCGGGTGAGGTAGAAGCAGGGGGCAAACCCAGATTTCCACCCATCGTGGAAGGGAGGACTCGGGCTCCTGCTACAGGCCGCCACGCCGATCTCCGAGGTCACCGTGCGCAGCTGCACGCAGGGTCAGGCAGCCTACGCTGAGCGAGAAAACCAGATCCGGATCGTCGCGGAAACTTCAAAGAAAACAGGAAAGAATTCTGCGTATTCATGTGGCCACTTGTATCTGTGCACAAATGTCCCAACGACAGCCGGGAAGGAAGGGTGCAGACGCCTAGCTGCAGTCCCAGGAAACGGGTTACTTAGTCTTTGTACACGACGCTTTACCGCTTACAATTTACACACAAGACTTGAAGCCAAAATGATGAACAGTTTTTCAACTCTGGATAGAAGAGACAACAATGTTTATTATTCCAAGAATTGCTAGGTTTTTAAAATCTACCCAAGAAAAGCATAAACCGCACTGCCAGCTGGTCCATGCCGGCTGTGGGTCCCCCTGCTTTGCTCCTGGGTGGCTCTCAGAGCGTCACTGCGCTGGATGAGGAGGGACACTCGCTGCCCTGCCACAGCTGCCCTGGGCAGCCCCAGGGTAAGATCAGGTCGGGGCAGGGGAGGGGACCGGCCAGCAGCTGTGGGCCTGTGACCTGGCCCTTCGGCCAAGAAGGGAGCTCATCCGGATCGGGTGCCAGGGGCTGCGGCTTTAAATAAACTTGGCCAAGTACACCTGGGGCTGGTAAGCTACACCAACTCTTCCCTGTGGGGGCTGTCAGCAACCAGACTTCATGGCGCAGGACCTGGGGGACCACATCAGGGTGTCATCCCCACCCAAGGTTCCATGGGGGTCTACCGGGGGAGCCACTGCCTCCACTAGCACATCTCCGCTCCTGTCCCCATCACAGTGGCCCTGGACGCCAGGCCTCTCTTCTCCCCCAGCACAGAGTGGCCTCCGCACGCGTTTCTGTCTGCGGCTTGGGGAGGAGCCGGCAGCCCCTCACCTGTCCCTACCCAGCGTCACCCTCTCAGCCACCTCTCCCGTGTGGGTGGCAGCAGCCGGTGCCCCGTCCTCCAGAGAGGGGCTTCTGGGAGCACAGCAGGGTAGCCCACCCGGGCCTGCGCCCTGGCACACAGAGAAGAGGCCTAGACGTTTCCCAAGGAGAGACCCCTGCTGCCCTCCTCAGAGCGCCTGACGCACTAGCTGCGGTCACCTGTCCCCACACGCAGGACACAGAGTCTCTCCCTGGGGTCAACCCTGGACCCCTGTCCCCTCCTGAGAACTCCCAGCCCCTCGCCCTCTTCCCCACAGGCCTCCAGCCAGCCCCAGGCAGCTCCAGGAAGATCTTTCAGGCCCGTGTCCCCGAGGCCCACCGGGAGGAGCCGCGGTCTAGAGCGGTCGAGGCCCCGGGCGCCCAGCGGTTCTCCAGGTGCACCGGGCCCCACACGGGACCATCAGTTCCGATTCCCTCCACGCAGGTCCTGACCCGAATCCTCCGCACGTGCGGGACAAGGGGGAGGTACCCGCACCCCTCAGCCGGCCACGCGGGGATCGGCTATCAGCGTTCCTCGCCACCACAAGGGTGCACCAGGCGCTTTTTTAGTAAAGGAAAAGAAAGGATTTGCTGGTGGATGTGTAAGAGAAAATCGCGCCGGCGCCCCCGCCGCGCAGGAGGGATGGGAGCAAAGGGGAGGCCTCGGAGGAGAGGCGAGGAGTGCGGCCCGGGTCCGAGGCCACCAAGGGAGGTTGGGCAGCCACCTGCCCAGAAAAGACGACCCGGCTCGGCCACGCGGGAACCCTCGGATGCGCGCCGCGCGGGGCACCTGTTCCTCGCGGCCACCTGCACCGCCCTCGCGCCCCTCAGCCGCCCCCGCCCCCGCCCCCAATGCGCCCCCTTCCCAGCTCGATGGCCCCGAAACCAGGAGCCACGCGGGTCCCCGCCGCGCCCTGCTCTCCACCCTGGTGCCCCGGCCCGGGCTCCCCGATCTCGTCTCCCCCCCCCATTCCTGCTTCCAGAAGAATCAGGGGGACCCCGTCAGGAGCGGCGCCTGCCGCGGCCCGGGAGTGGGGAACGCGCGCGCCCTGGGCGCCCCCTCCCCGCCTCCGCGCCGCGACCCTCCCGCCGCAAATGCGTCATGTCTGCCGGCGCCGGCGACACCTGCTGCGGCCCCAGTCCCGGGCAGGGCCGCGCGCGAGAACCCGGGTCGGGCGGGGGCCGAGGCCGGCTCCGCGCCCCTGTCCGCGCGCGGCTCTTACTTGCCAATGTCCTCGTAGAGCTGGTACTCGTCGGTGAAGCGGGTGCAGGTCACCGTGGTGGCCATGGCGGCGGCGGGCTCGGCGTGCGCTCGGAGGCGCTCGGGCGGCGGCGGCGACACGGCTCCCGCTCGCGGGCACGGTGGCGACACGGGCGGGGGCCGGGCTGGGCGGCGAGCGCACGCGAGATCTGCGCGCTCGATCCCCGCCAGGAGCGCGCCGCACACCTACGCGCGGGGAGCGCGGGCACCGCCGGCCCCGCCCCGCCCCGCGCCTGGCACGCGCACTGCGCCCGCACCCCGCGCGCACACCCGTGCCCGCACCGCACTGCGCCCGCACGTCGCGCTCGTCCGGCCCCCGCGCCCACCCACGGCCCGCCAGCGCCCTCCCCCGCGCCCTGCGCCACGCACCCCCTGCCCGCGCGCACCGGGGACCGTGCGCAGGCAGCCTGGCGCCTCTTCTCTCCTGTTCCCCCACCCCCAGGCCACTTCGCCAGGATAGCAAGAGGGCACCAGAGCCCACGGGTGGGGGCGGGGGTTCCTGTGCTTCCTTCCCCAAGACTGGCTCCGCACCACCTTTCCCAGTCTCCCTCAGTCCAGTGCCTTGCGCCCTGGCTGACCCAGGAGCTTCCCAGGCTGGCCTCCCTCCCGTAGTCCCAGTCCCTTCCTCGCTTCTCCTGGGATCGGTGGCTGGGGTCCCTGGGATTACAGGGACAGACACTTGCAGTCCATGCCCAGAGGCCTTGAGCCATGAAAACAGAGGCTGCCCTGGGAGGGACTCTGGACCTGAGAGCTCACAGCCACCCTTCCCTTGTAGGCGACACACAGGTCCCCCAGGCCTGGCCTGCGCCACCGCCACGTGCTAGGCCTGGAAGCTGAGGATCCGCTCAGCTCGGCGCTCCTCCTCCCAAGCCCCTCTTGAAAGTGTCCCGGAAGCCAGGAGGAGGGGTCTCCAGCCAGCTCTGGGTGGGGTTGGCCGCTGCTGCCCGGGGACATTCCAGGCCTGTCCACTCAGCCCAGGGCTCCCTGGGGACACAAGAAGTAACCTTCACGGAGGCAAAAAGGCTTCTTAGAGCCTTCCCAATGGGATGCATTTGGCACAGGGCTGCCACGCAGCCAGTCCCTGTCCCCTGGGGTCCTAGGCAAGTGCGGGTCCCAGGATGGGTCCCAGGATGGGTTCCAGGCAGAAGCCCCCAGCTGACCAAGCAAAGAACACCCGGCGCTGACTGGGGTCAGCAGGCCAGGCAGGAGGGGAGGTCCCATTGGTGCCCTGATGTCACCTCAGCACCAGGCACAGACCCATGGGAAACCCTGGGCCACCCCAACAGGAAGACCATAGAAGGGCGGCTTGCTCTTGGTTGTGACCCCGCAGGAGCAGGAGGACAGCGAGTCACACCTCCCACCAGGGGTCCAGGAGAGGACAGTGCTGGGACCCAGCGACAGCTGACGCTGACAGTACCTGTGTGCATTTTACACAGATTTCCTCGTGTCATTCTCAATCCGGTTATTACCCCTGTTTTACTAGAGGGGACAAGAGACAGAGTAACCATGGGTTAACCTGCCCATGGTCACACAGCCAACAGGTGGCCCAGACTCCAACCCCACTCCCTTGCCTCCCTTGCCTCTTATTCTCACACACACGTTTATACTCACAAACACACACACACACAAACACGTATGCTGTCATACGCACACAAACGTGCACACAAACACACACGGAAACACAATAGACACACGTACTCACACACATACACACGCCGCCTCCTATAGCTGCAGGTGAGCACACAGAGCAAGGAGGCTGCCCAGGACCACAAAAAATTGGGGTCACTTAGGGGTGCTCCTCCCCTTTCTACTCCTGTTACCCCCCAGGCCCCAGAGCCCCTCCTCTGGACCGAAATCTTCAAGCAGGATGTGACGCTGCCTGACCGGGCAGGGAGGCCAGGAGTCTGCCAGCCCCAGAGGGCTCCTCCCGCACAGTGACAGCTTTCCAGCTTGACTCTGGTCCCGGTCCCCAGGAGCCCTCACACCCCCTTTGACTCTGGTCAGAGAGGCCCAGACTCCTCCTCACCGCTCCCCTCCCCCGCCCCTCAGGAAGGGCCCTCTTCGCCCCCACCCCGTGTCATCACTGCCTCCCACCTTGTCCTTTCTAGCGCTCTTTCGTAAGCAAGGAGGGCTCTCCCTCCCAGGTGGCAGCTGGGGTGGTTGTGGGGAATATCAGTTCTGGGAGGTTATTGTTAGGACAGTCACCATGGCAACAAGCATCACATCTGCAGAGCCAAAAGTGCTGCACATGGGGCTCATTCTCCCAAAGAAAGCTACAGCCTCCCCTGTCCCCCACCTCCAGGGGCTGCTGTCATGTGGGTAAATGTCACTGCCCCCACCTCTCCCAGCCCCAACCATCTTCCCAGGAAGACCTGAGCCCCTTGATGGCCATCCTCCAGCCCTGGACACAGCAGCCTATTCGGGACACCACGGCAGGCACATGAGTGGCAACGGTGGTGCTCGTGGTGGTGGTGGTGTTGGTTGGGATGATGGTGATCATGGACATGGTGATGGTGGTGGTTTTGGTGATGGTACGATGGTGATGGTGGTTGGTGATGGTGATCTGGAGATGGTGGTGATGATGGCGGTGGTGACAGAGATGGAGATGGTGAGAGTAGTGGCAATGGTGATGGTGACAGCAGTGGTACCGGCGAAGGCGAGAGCTATAGTTTACAGTGCACTCATCACACCCCAGAAGCCACCCTGAAGTCCAGCACTCACTGCCGCAGACCCTCACGACAGCGAGACAGGCAATCAATTCTCCCCTTTACACTTGAGGAAACTGAGGCACAGAGAAACTGACTGGCCATGGATCACGGAGCTGGCCTGCAATCTGCTTTCCTAGCTGGTGCCTTTAACCGTGGTCCTCCGCTTGTGTCGCCCCGGTCCTCCCTGTTTATTTACTGAGTGCCGACTCTGTGCCAGCCGTGCCTGGCACTGACTCATACAGGGAGGAGATGGACAAGGTGGCTGCATCTTCAGGGCTCGTGCCCCAGACTGACAGTAAAATGGGCAGGCACCGGGAGTGAAACTGGTTACACGACGGTCCCCCCATCCACCCTCGGGCTCTGCACGGAGGCTTCTGTGAGCCACGGTCAACCACGGGCCAAAGATAAGAAATGGAAGATTGTGCTTTCTGAATGGGTCCATGGAAGGCGACGTGGAAGCTGCAGTGACAGAGGTCTGAGTGACAGAGAGTGGCTAACTGTGAGAGGGTCAGCGGAGAGGGTTTTGGCAGAAGAGGCTGCCATGCAAAGGCCCTGAGGCCAGACAGGAAGAAGGTGAAGAGAGAGCCAGCAAAGGCGCCACTGTGCCCTGTGGATGGTTTGTCTGTGCCTGAGTCCCCCAAGGGATGTGAGCCACCACGATGACCAACAAGCAAGCGGAGAAGGCACCAGTCAGAGGGACAGGCGGGAACCCCAGACTCACTCCCTTTCATCAGCTGCCAGGCAGAGGTGGGTACCACCACGTCTGGAGATGGTGCACCCCAGGCAGGGGACAGTGGAGAGCAGCCGTGTGCAGCCCCTTCGGGCGGGAGCTCAGCGTCATCTCCATACCCTGTCTAGGCCGCTGGCCACCTGGGGTTCCCTGGAGCACCCTGGCCCTCCCCGGCTGCCAGGCGAGGTGGACCCCTCCTGTGTGAGCCACTGTGCCGTTTCGGTTGGTGTCACCTCCACCCTCCTGGAGGGACCAGGCACAGTCCAAGCACAGCCCCCAACCCAGGCATCTCCCTTGCCAGGAGTGGCTGCTGGGCCAGGGGAGCTGGGCCAGTGGCCAGGAAGGCCAGGGGACAGCTCGAACTCCTGTTCCCCACACAGTGGACACACTGGGGCTGTTGTCATGGAAACCACATCCTTACAGGGATCAGACCTGCAATGGAGCCCGTCCCATCCTGTCCTGCACAGCCTCCACCATACACACAAAGGCTACATGTCACAGAGGCCCATGGGCAGCAGCCGGGCTGACCTGAGATGGACAGGGGCCTCCTGTGGTAGCCGGGAGGCCTCAGAGGCCTGGCTGCTTCCTCAGTCTGCTCTGGTGTCTCCTGGTGCTCTGCCCACAGGGAGATCCAGCCATCACATTCCTATTCCAAGCCAGGGACAAAGATGGGGAAGATGATGATGGGCGCTGGTGGGACTCCTGCCTTGTGACTCCTGGCCCCACCGGCCAGTGTCTGATCACAGGGGTGCACTTAGCTGCTGAGGTGTCACTGAGCAAGTGAAGGTGCCTCCTGGGGACACCTGGAGGTCCCGGTCCCTCCAGGGCTTGGGCCATGGCTGGCAGCGCCAGGGAGCGCGCACAGTCTGTGCTCAGAGCTGTACCCGACGGTCCCTGGGCTCCTGGGGCAAACGCTAAGGATCACGAACTGCCACTGGGGAGAACTGCAGCAATATTTTCATAAAGCTAAACAGATAGCTTCCCTACGGACCATCAATTCCTCTCTTAGGTATTTATCCAAAAGAAATAAAATCACGTCCCCAAAAAGGGAAAAAGAAAAGTGTGCAAGTACGGTTATAGTAGCTCTATTCATAGAACTAAAACTCAGGAGCAACAGAAATGTCTGTAAACAGAATTGCAGAAAACAAATTGGTACGGAGAAATAAAAAAGATACTGATACACTTACAATGCCGATGAATTGCTCAGACATAAAGCTGAACAAAAGAAGCCAGGCACAGAAAACACGTGCGGCATGGTCCCAGGCCTACGGAATCCCGCCAGTAATCAGGGTTCCAGAAGTTGCCGTGGTGGCTGTCACCACAGAGGACCAAGGGGTCCCAGGACTGGGGGAAGGGGGTTCTCTGAGATGTAGAAATGTCTTATACATTTTTATGGTACACAAGTGTATACGTTTGTACAAAACTTGGCAGACTGTACACTTAAAATCAGTGCATTTTATGTAACTGTCATTTATGAGTGAGTTCCATGTGATTATGTAGGTAAATTATACATCGACTTAAAAATTACATGAAATGTATGTCGGTACTGCTATTCTGCAGGGGAAATTCATCTCTTCTCAGCCACATGGAATAGTGTTAGCAATGGAGGGAGAATTAGGAGACAAAGGAGATCTCAAAAAATTCTACAAAAGCAACAATCATTGATGACAGTATAAAAATTAAGACAAAGCCAGGCGTGGTTGCGAACCCCTGTAATGCTGGCACTTGGGAGGCTGAGGCAGGAGGATCAGCACAATTCAAGGCCAGTTTGGGCTACATAGTGAGTTCAAGGCCAGCCTGAATTATGAGACTGTCTCCAAAAAAAAATTTAAATTAATAAATAAATAAAATAAAAATTAAGACAAAATAACTAAAAGAAAGCCAAGTAAATTCACTCAGCAGGAAATTTAAATAACAAGCTACAAGATGAAACTTAGAAACAGACACAAGTGAGGCCATTTTGTATAAGCCGGGGCCTGGCCGAAGCCATGCTCAGCGTAGACAGTGTGGCCAGCGCGTATGTGTCAGGGAAAAGGTGAGGTGGAAAGAAACTAAGGGTTACAGCTCAAGGAGCTGGAAAACATCAGCAAAATAACCCCAAGCACAGTGGAGGGGGAGTCTGACACCACCAATAGAAATGAATGATAGAAATAACAAACAGCTAGTCAGTGATACCAAATGCTGAATCTTTGAAAAAATTTATTTTCTACTTTTTAAAATTTATTTTGTAGTGCTGGGATCAAACCCAGGGCCTCATGCATGCTAGGAAAGCCCTTTACAATTGAACTACCCTGCAGGTCCCCCTTCCCAATTTTTTTTTTTTTTTCCTTTGGTTTTTTGAGCAGGATCTCACTATGTAGTTCAGGCTGGCCTTGAACTCACTATGTAGGTCAGGGTTCCCTGAAACTTGCTATGATCCTCCTGCCTCAGCCTCCCAAGTGCTGGGATTACAGGTGTGAACCACCACACCTGGCTTCCCTCTCCCAATTTTTAAAAAGCAAAATAGACACCTCTTTGATAAGTCTGATCAATAACAAAAGCCAGAAAAGTAAGCAACAAAAAAGGCAAAAAAAAAAGAATAAAGACAGATCATGAAAGAATACACCCAGCGCATGTATTTGAAGGTTTCAAATCCAAGTATGCAACCAACCTTGGATCAAAAATATCAGGCAGCCAAAAAAAAAAAAAAAAAGGGCAAAAAATTATGTCTCTACCGAACACAAACAGATATTTCCCCTTGTCATTATCCCCCACGCAATACTTAGGTATAACAAGTGTTTACACAGCTTTTACATCATGTTAGGTATTAGCAGCAATCTCGAGGTGATTTTAAGTAGATGGGAGGATTGTGTAGGTTTTAGTCAATTACTACTCCATTTCAGAAAAAGGACTCGGCATCTGAGGATTTGGGCATGGGGGGCTGCTCCAATTAATTCCCAGCTGATACTAAGCGACTGATCGCACTATAGGATTTTACCAAGAAGTGGGAAAAGAGAGATGAAGTGGGATTTGTTCTGGATATGAGTATAAACCACTTACATCGACTCCAAAATGTTTTTTAAAACTACAGAATAAATGTAAACATTGTGGTAAGCTTTGCATAAGTAGAATGTATGCATTCATTGTATTCCACTATTTCTTTTAAAAAGTCAGTGAAAGCATTAAAAAAGAGGGGTGCAGAGGAACCGAACATCCTTCGCCAGGCAGCGAGGTTTGGGCTCTCTGGCCTCCAGGCCGCGCATCTCCCTCGTTTTCAGTTTCAGGGAGTGGAAAGCCGCACAGCGGCGGGCTTTGTCTTTAGCTTTGGTCACGTCTCGTTTTCTGTCTGAGCGCTTGGGCAACGTTGAGCATCAGGTCCTAGTCCATGGGGCCGAGTGGGGCGGTGTCCGGGCCACATCGGGCAGAATGGCACAGGAGCTGGGCGAGGCCTGGGGGGCTGTGCCCGGGTGCTCCATTGCTCAGGGCTTGGGGGAAGAAAGGAATTTGTAATAAAGATATGCACGGCGGTGCTATTTACAGCCAAGAAAACTGGAAGCCACCCAAATCGCCCCCCCCCGCCGGGACCGCATGGCAGAGCCCAGAGGAGGAGATGGCAGCCACGTGGTGCGGGGAAGGCCGGGCTAGGGGACACACCAGGCGTCTCTGCCACCACAACAATGGGAAGCAGCGGCCGAGCACTGAGGTGAGGCCAGCAAGGGAGCAGCCGGGGCGACGCGGCCTGAGCAGCGCGTCCTGTGTGCGGGACGCGTCATCCGGCACTGCGCACTGAAGGGTTAAGGTGCTGCCTGCGGGAGCCCTAATCCAGGATGACAAGAAAACCACCTGCTAGGCGACTCTGCCTGGACCCAATGACAGCAGCCTTTCCCAGCAAGGCCACTCCACAGCCCCTCCAGTAGCTCTCGGAGGGCACCAGGGTCTCCAGCAATGACACTGTGACTCCAGAAGCCCTGGCCCAGAACAGGGCCAATAGATGGGGAGAAGGATGATGGATGAGCCCTGGGACCCCCAGACTGAGGGCACCATGGGCTCTGCCATGCTCTGGCCTGTGTTTGACCTGCCTTTGGCCCTTGGACCCCACACCCTGTCCTTTCTCTGGTCCCTGCCCGGGTGCACCCATACCCCCACCTGACAGGCCACCAAGGATGCAGGGCCCCCAAGGGAGACCAAGAAAAAGGCCATGCGGTGCATTGGTGCCAGGCACCTGTCACAGCCCTGGTCAGTGTCCGTGCCAGACTGGGACCTGCTCTGCATGCCCCTCCGTCTCTGGTCTGGTTGGGATCAGGACTTGAGCCATGGCCCCAGCACACTGGCCTTAGGGCCCAGAGTCACAGTAGCCAGTGCATGACACCAGCCAGCCAGGCCCTAACATGGCCCTGACCTTGGGTCACCAGGCCAGGCCTCTCATGTCCCCGCAGCTCTGCAGCACAGGTTCCTTCCACGGTGGCTCCCGAAGGTCCTCAGCCTCTGAGGGGGCTGGGCAGATCCTGGTCCCCAGCCCTGCCACCACCCCAGGAAGAGTCACCTGGGCCAGGCCCAACCCCTTCCACCTCACCTGGCGGCCACACTATGTTCACAACAGCAGGGGCCGGGAGGCTCCAGCGGGGAGGGAGCTTCGGGCTGGGGACTGGGCGGCCCCGGGGGTGGACAGAAACCCTCCAAGGAGCTGGTGTGCGATCACGGCGTGACCTCCACTTGTGGTTGCAGAACTGAGGGGCTTCAGCACCCCAGTCCTACAGCATCAGAGCAGATGTGGCCTGAGGCCAGGGAACTGTGGAGGACAGAGGTGCGGCCTGGCAGTGTCACAGGGGAGGGAAAGGGCCCTGCGGAGTCTCTGGGGTGCAGCATCGGGGAGGCAACTGAGGAAGGGGTGAGCAGAGGTACCCGGAGGAGCATGGGGCTGAGGGATTCAGCTCCTGGCAGAGAAACGCCATCAGGTGTGGCCCAGAGCCAGGTCTCCAGGGGTCAAGGAGGGCACAGGGTTGGGAGGAGGAGGAGGTGAGTGTCACTGTCCCCACTAGGAATGACTTGTGATTTTCACATCTACACATTGCGGGCTGGCAGGGACCAGACTTCCCTCTGCGTGGACGAGCAGAACTCAGGCCCGTGTGGAGCCCACTGTTTGCAGGCGGACACAGGTGGCACAGGTCGTGGGTCCCTGTGAGAAGGGAAGCTAGTGAGGTGCGGCCCACAGCCCCTCGGGCAGCAGTGTGACCTCCTACTCCTTCCTGCTTGCTCCACCGCAGCCAGGACAAGAACGGGCCCTCCGTCCAGTGCGTTGGCACTGGACCCGCTGCCGCCCGCCAGCCCCTCAGTAACTGCCCGTCACCAGGTCAACTGCGTTCAGTGACCATTATTTACTTAGTAATGGCCCTGATGCACGAGTGTCGGAAAGGAAGACTGGGCATCGATGATAAGGGGCAGACTGGCCCTGGAGTGTGCAGTGCTGCAGGGCATAGGGGAAGAAACAGTCTATATTTCAGCACTCTGGGAGGCAGAGGCAGGAGGATCACAAGTTTAAGGCCAGCTTGGGCAATTTAGTGAGTTGGCCAGTAGCTAACACCTCCCCCTCAGGAAAAAAAAAAAAAAAAAAAAAAAAAAAAAAACCAACAGCCTTCACACTTCACACTGAGCTATATCCTGAGCCCTTTTAAATGTTTTTATTGTTTTACTTTGAGACAGGGTCTTGCTGAGTTGCTAAATTGCCCAGGCTGGGCTGGAACTTGTGACCCTCCTGCCTCAGCCTCCCAGAGCACTGGAATTACAGGCATATACTACAAGAAAAAAAATTGTTATAGCTACACTTAAAAGAGTGAGAAAGTTCCTTTCTATTCCTAGGACATGATCTGAATAATTCTAATCTTTTTAAAACGTGTCGAAACTTACGGCTCAGCCATATGATCAGATGGTGTGGTGCTCCGAGTGCTTCGGGAAATAATGGCTTTCTGTCACTATGGGGTACGGTGTGCCACATATGCCACATATGACATGCTTGTTAATTTTGTTGTTCGATCTTACTGAGGTTTTCGTCTGCTTGTTCTTTCATTTATTGCGGGAAGCAGGTTGTGATTGCCAAATTTTCTCTCTTTTTAGCGTTGTCAATTTTTACTTTCCGTGATGTACAGCTATGTTATCAAGCTCAGAAGAAAATTTAAATTGTATATCTCTGGTGTGTCTGCCCTTTAACTGCGGGGATATCCTCAATCTCGATGCCCGTTTTATTAGTGCTAGCCCAGTGCCCGGCCGTCTGCCAAGCGCACGCACGTGTGCAGGAGTCGCCGGCTCAGCTGCCCTCACCTGCGGAGTCCGAGAGAGAACCAGCCCTGGCGGGCGCCCCCGACCTCTGAGCCCACACACTTTTCCGGCTGAAAAGACGATCTGGCCTGGGAGAGCTGAGACTCAGGAGCTGCAGCTATGCTGTGTGACGAACCCCGAGCCCTGGACACCCAGACTCAGGTGAGTGTCCCAGCAGGCAGTGCTTCACACATGTTGTCACGTGTCACTGCGAGAGGGACACACATGCTCGCACGCTTGGGCCCGGTGTCCCCTGGGCCTCGTTCACCCACCTTCTCCCCTCTCTGACTTTAATCTGAGGACTTCTCCCTTAATAAACTGTGCTCAGCGCGTAACAGCTCTCCCGAATCCCGCAATTCCTTCCAGGGGAACTGAGAGTGGTCTTGGGGACCCCCGACATGCCGGGACATTTTCCATCCCCTTTATCTTGGTCATGTTCCTCATCTCGGGGGCACTACACCCGATAGCCACAGCTTCAAGAAGGGGAGGTTTATTTTGGCTCATGGGACACCACATGGTCGGCGGCTTCAGGGCAGGGTCTGGCGCAGGACAGCTGCTCGGTGTGTGACGCATGGCGACAGGAAGCAGAGAGAAGAGGAGGAGCCGGGAGGGCGAGGCAGCCTTCCGGGCCCCGGCCTGGCCACCTCTCCTGACTGGGCTCCAGCTCCAACAGCGCGGTTAGCTGGAACAGCCAGGGTCCAATCCCCTTTCAAAAGCCCGCTGACAAGCACGTGAGGCTTTCCGGGGGACATCTAGGTATAAAACTAACACTGTCACTTTCAATCTCTCCATCCTGGTAGCGAATCTGTCTCCCGTAGCACCATAGAGTTTTCGTGCAGTCTTTTGCTTGGAATAGTTAGTCCACTTGCACTGAGTTCCTGATTTGACACATGTACTATGCTACCATGTGGATGTTTTTTGGTTTTTTGGGGGATACCGAGAATCAAACTCAGGACCTTGCGCTTGCCAGGCAGGCGCTATGCTGCTGAGCTACATCCCAGGCCCCCTGTGGATGTTTTCTGTTTGTACACACTATGTGTTTTATATTCTTTTCCTTTTTTTTTTTTTTCATACTGGAGATTGAATCCAGGGTCTTCTAAACTACATCCCCATCCCTTTTTCTAATTTTTTATTTTGAGAAAAAATCTCACTAAGTTGCTAAATTGCCCAGGATGAGCTTGAACTTACGATCCTCCCGTCTCAACCTCCCAGAGTGCTGGGATTACAGGCGTGTACCGCCACACCCGACTTTTTTTTTGCTTTTGTTTGCATTAAGTATTTTTTATTATCCCATCCCCCTCCTCATTAGTTTATCCATTTCTTTACGATTATTTTATTACTTCCTATTTACATGCTTGTACCATTTTTTGAGGTTACGTTGGTGACAACATGCCTGAACAATTCCCTGAAGTCATTTTAAAACTTTGCCTTAGAAATATTGTCATTTTACCTTCACTTTTGAAGACTATTTTTACTACAGAATTCTAAGGAACTTTAGGTTGGCAGTTATTTTTCCCAGCACTTTAAAAATGTTTTTGTTTTTTTAACCTTCTGACTTCAGTGATTGGCACCGAAGAGTCTGCTGTCCGTGCTACTGTTACTCCTTGGAAATTATTTTCAGGGCATTCCTTTTTCCTCTGGCTCCTTTTATGATTATCTTTGAATTTATCCAGCTTGGGGTTCATGAGCACCTTCAATGTGTGGACCAGTGGCATTCATGTTTTCCATCGTCCCCGCCCTCTCATATTGCTTCTTCCTGTCACCTTCCTTGTCCTTCGAGACTCCAGCTGTGTCTGTTTTACAGCTTCTCCAGCCACCCCAGTCCTGATCTGTACTGTCGGTCTTTAGGCGATCATCAGGCATCAGCGAGGCTATTTCCTACGCACCTGTCTTCCACTTCTGTGAACCCTCCCAGTCTCCTTCTGTCAGCCTTCCCTCCTTAATCCCAACTATTCTAAATATCAGCCATGTGCTTTCAGCCCTAGAACTCCTCCCAAATGCTGGGATTACAGGTAAGTGCCGCCACACCTGGCTCAAACACTTAAAGTTGGTTTCTAGTAACTCTAATATCTGTTTGGGAATTTTTCTTACACATTTTTCTTGGTATGCCTTTACTTTTTTTTTTTTTTTAACACAGAGTCTCATTATATAGTTCAGGTTGACCTTGAACTCAGGCTGGCCTTGAACTCATGGCGATCCTCCTGCCTCAGCCTCCTGAGTGCTGGGATTACAGGTGTGCACCACCACACCTGCTTATCTCTAGTAATTTTTATTTACTTTTTTTGTGTGTGGGTACCGGGGTCGACCTCAGGACCTCACGCGCCAGCAGGCGCCCGTACCGCTGAGCGATATCACCGGCCCTTTTTTCCATTGTGGGTTTCGGCAGTCAAACTCGGGCCCTCGCGCTTGCCAGGCAGGCGCTTACGCTGCTGAGCCATCTCACCGGCCCTCTCTAGTAATTTTTAATTGAATGTTGAGCATTTGTTTGTGCGAAATGATAGAGGCTCTGGATGCTGTCACCTCCCTCCAGAGAGGGTTACCTTACCTTGGGGGCCCCTGCTTCAGGAGCAGACTGCCTTCGTGAGGTGACCTGAGGGTGACTGCAGTCCTTCCAAGCCTCTCTGCGCTGTCTGTTGATGTCCACCCTGCAGGCCCAGCCGAGGTCCTGAACTCCCACTGCTGTGTTGTTAGAGCCAAGACATCACTGGGGACCCGGCTCCCGGCGGCCTCTCCCAGCGGCCCGGTCCTCACCGCGTGTGTTCACCACATGAGCAGCGCGCAATGCGCAGCTCGAGGTTGGGGCTCCTGGCGCGGGTGTCCTGGCCAGCCCGTCAGCACCGGGACTGGAGCTGCTCCCCTTCCTCGTGAAACTGCTCCAAGCGCTGCGGGCTCTTCGCCTCCCAGAGGCAATGGCCTTGTGCTCAGGGTCCCGGCCTCAGCCTCCAAGTGGAGGACCGGCAAACAGTGTGTGCGCGTGTGTGTGTGCGCGCGCATGCGTGTGAGGTCGCCACTGTCGTCCTGGGAAACTCGGCTCTTCCAGGCCTGCCTGGTGTTGGCAGCTCTCCAGGGCCTTCAAATCGAGTTTCTCAGTCTGGGTTTTCTAGCTTCTCTATGGGGGCAATGATCTGCTCCAAGCTGGAAAAGAAAACACCGCGGACAGGTGAATGTACAGATGGCATCAAATTGAGCGTTTCCAGAGGAAAACGAAAACGTGCAAACAGCCCCGCTCCGCCAGCGCACCCTGCCTGCCAGATGTCACTCTAAGTGGCCACATGGATCCTGTCATTTGAGTTTTTTTGTCTGTTTGTTTGTGTCTGAGACAGGCTCTCACTATGTAGTCCAGGCTGGCCTTGAACTCACTATGTTGCCCAGGCTGGCTTTGAACTCATAGTGATCCTCCTGCCTCAGCCTCCCAAGTGCTGGGATCATAGGTGTGCGCCACCACGCCCCGCTCATGTCATTTAGTTTTCAAAACATCTCAAGGTCAAGGGGCTCCACCTAGTCCCATTTTATAGACGTGGAAACTGAGACTTAGCAAGGTAAATTAACCCATCCAGACCATCTGTCTGTTCCCTGGAGCCAAAATGCAGAGAAAAGAATCAAAAGTTTTAAAAATTATGATAAACTATGCATATAATATAAAATCTGCCATTAAGTCACTTGGAGCACCCTCCAGGGGCGTTCAATGCCTTCACGATGTTGGGCAGCTGCCATCCTTACACATTTCTGAAACCGCTTCCTCCCTCGTCAGAAACTCCACGGCAGACACCGCGGTCGGCCTTACTTCCGTCTGTGAGTCCGCCCCACCTCGGTGGCTGAGCGGACCCAGACCTCGTCCGGCCCTTGTGCCCAGCTCGTTCTGCTTGCGTAGTGCAGCATCTTCCAGACCTGCACCCCATTCCTGGGAGATGGAGCCCCTTCCACAGGCAACACTCATGGCTGGCGGACGTGGGCCATGAGTGGGACGTGTGGCCACTGTGACTAATGTGTGCAGTGAGCAATGGCGAAAATTATCTGTTTGGATCTTGTTTTTAATTCTGCTGGGTATACGTTAGGAGTGGAAATACTGGTCATAGGATAATTCTATGGTTAACCTTTTTTTTTTTTTTTTTTTCAGTACTGGGCCTTGAACCCAGGACCTTCACATTGAACTATATCTTCAACCTTTTCCATTGTTATTATTATTTATTTTGAGACAAGATCTTGCCAAGTTCCTAAATTGCCCAAACTGGGCTCAAACTTGAGATCCTCCTGCCTCAGCCTCCTAGAGTGGTGGGAGTACAGGTCTGCACCACCATCCCTGGTTTGATAATGTATTTGTATGCCTTTTTAAATTTTAATAAACACCATTTAACCTATTTTTCAAATTTTGTTGTCCAAGCTTTTTTGTTGTGTCAAAAAAGCCACTGTTGAATCCAACGCTGCAAAAATCACACCTGTGCTTTGCTCAGAGAGTTTTACAATTGCAACTCTTTGGCTTGGTTCATGATCATTCTGAGCGAACCTGTGTGTGGGGTGTGGGGGCGGGGGTCGAACTTCCTTCTAAGAATCTGTGGACGGATTGGATTAGGGGCTGGCGGGGGTGCGAGGATGGGGCACCGCCACCCAGGGGCACAGCGTTCTTTCGGGGTGAGGAGAATATTCTAAACTTAGGCAGTGGCGAGGGCTGTACGCGGGTGAATTGCTCTCGCCAAAGGGCGAATTTATACTGTGTGAATTATACCTCAATAAAGCTGTTATTAAAGAGAACAAACAAAGGGAACAGCTGGCGGCCTGTACAAGGGAGGACAGGCTGAGCAGCCCTGCCCCTCAACTCAGCGAGGCGACAGCTGCCTGAGCCTCCCACACGGTGGGCCCCACAGTGCCAGGGTCGGCTCTAGATTACTCCACAGTGCTATGTTTTCAGAAATAAAGATTCTTCTTTCATAAATCTTTTCCCACCTCAGTCCCAGGGCCAGATACTGCTGCTGGCTCTTTAATCAATCACAAGAGCAACACGGGCAGCGCAGGTGCACACATGTCTTGGGAGTGGATAGGAGCTTCGAGGAAAGGGAAGGAGCACTGGCAGCCCAACAGCCACAATGAGGCCCAGATCCTCGCTGGTGTCTCCTCTCCTTGGGAGGGTGTGGGCCCTAGTGTCCTTGGTTGCATGAAGCCTCTTTGCGGGTGGTGGGGGTTGGAAGTGTGGGGACTCAAAAGCTCTCTCTGTAGAGCATGGCATGGTTTCCCGACACCACAGGGAGCCCATAGTGTTCCTGCATTTGGATGGGGCAGGGGCTGGGGGCAGGGGCTGGGGCAGGGCAGTCAGCACCTTCGTGGGGTGCTGCTGGAGCAGCTGTGAAGGACCTCGGTGGGTCCCTGGCCAGGGTGGGAGCTGAGGACTCTGCGTGACTTCCCCTCCCGAGGCCCCACCCCATGAGCCTTCTCTGGGTCCTGCCTCCACCAGGGCTGCCTGGGGAGCGAGTCCACAAGGTCAGGAAGAATGAAGAGGAACAACCAGGCGTGCACGCCCGTAATCCCAGCCACTCAGGAGGCCAAGGCAGGAGGCTCATCAGTTCAAGGCCAGCCTAGGTGACTTATTGAGATCCTCTCTCAAAATAAAATTTAAAAAGGGCTGGGGGTGTAGCTCAGTGCTGGAGCCAGAGCCTAGCACTGTGGCCCTGGGTTCCGTCCCAGCGCCGCACAGACAGAGCCACGAGCCTCTCCAAGAAGGTGGCTGGGCCCGGGTCCCTCGCCTTCTCCAGCCCTGCACCTGGCTCTGCCATCAGCGCAGGCTGCAGACCCAGAGGTTTAAGCTCTAACACTGGGATTGCTTCAAGCAGGGCCCATGTGGCCCATCCCAGTCCTCACACAGCCCCCAGAGCTCCAGGCATTCTCCTGTCCCTCCCCAACCAAAGCCACCTCGGGAGTTGGCAGTGCAGAGGTTTGGTGACAGCAGAGCAGGGCATGGGCACTCCTCCCTGCAAGGTCCCCTCAATGCTGTCCAGAGCTGTCTGATGCCTGCTTCCTCGGCTGAGGGCCTCTGCCAGGGACATAGAGACCCCAGGGCACTCCCTGTGGTGCCACCCTGTGCCACCACCTCGGCCAGTGCCCAGACCAGGCCCTCTGGGAAGTGGGGCCTCTTCCTGACACCCCATCTGCCCCTTTGCACCTGGGGGGACACATGTGTCTCTCGTTCTCAATGCCAGGCTCACTGGGTGGGGAGGGTGTGACAACCCCACCACTCCCACCTCAAGCAGCCAGCGACACACGGAGTGCAGAGCTGAGCCTCTGATTCCCAGGCAAAGCTGTTCAGCCAAACTTAGCACAGAACAGCGACTCAGGGCTGAACTCTACCTAGCAACAAGACTAGCAGCTGATTTGCAAGCTGGTATTTTTATCCCCGGATGGGAACAGCTGAGAAGAGTGGCCACCTCCTGTGTCCCTCTGCTCCTTCCCGCACCGCCTAGGGGACCCTGCTGTCCCTTCTCACTCCTGGGGCCTCTGATCCTCAGGGTGGGCAAGCCCAAGAGCCCTGGAGGGGACCAGCAGCCAGGCTGGGCCACAGGGAGGTGACAGCATCGCCCTTTCCTCCTCTTCCTTCCCTTGTCCTTCTCTCCCAATCCCGGGCCTCTGCGCCTTCCATGGGTTCCAGTCCCCGGCACCGCGTGGCCACCAGCCCTGGGCTCCCTCTTTCTCCCAGGCCATGCACTCCGTCTGCCCGCTCCTCACTGGCCCTTGCTTAAGGCCCCAGGGCCTTTGCGAGAACTGCTGTCTACCAAAATGCCCTCTTTGGGGCCACGATGGCTTCCGGGAGTTTTTTGGTTTGGGGAAAATTTTTTTTTTTTTTGTCTGTCAGTACTGGGGACTGAACCCAGGGCCTTCACACTGAGTTACACCCCAGCCCTTTTTGTTTTTTATTTTGAGACAGTGTCTCACTAAATTGCCCAGGCTGGATTAAACTTGTGATCCTTCTGCCTCAGCCTCCCAGAGTGCTGGGACCACAGCACAGCTAGCTGGCTCCTGGTTTCATGGAGAAAATACGATGGTGAAATCTCTGCGAACTGACTTCCAGTGCCGGAAGAGATGGTCCAGATGTATCCTCCAACAGACACCTGGAAAGAGGCCCTGCAGCCGGGAAGAAGCAGAATGGCGAGGCCCCAGGCGGTCTCCTTACTGTGCGCACACGGAGACTGGGAGAGAGGCCTGGCCACCCCACCCCCTGCAGGACGGAGACGATGCTCTCTCGGCCTGAAGGACCGGAAACAGGAAGCGGCAGAGCTAGGACCTATGGCTGTGGAGCCTGGGCCCAGTGGAAGGACCGCCACCCTCCCTGGCAGCACCATCAGGACAGTGTGGCAGGGCTGGAACAAAACTGTCCTTGCCTGTAATGCCAGCACTAGGGAGGCTGAGGCAGGAGGATCTCAAGGCCAGCCTGGGCTACGCAGCAAGTTCCAACTGTCTTTGCAGCCACAACCCACAGAAGTAGCCCAGACACACAGTTTGAACTATAAAGGCTGACTGTCTGCTAAAACGGCTTTGATAGGAGTTGGCAAATCCTAATATGAGTACTAAAATGCCCAGGATATAATCTAAGATCACTCTTTAGACCAAGAACCAGGAAAATTGCAATTTGAGGAAAAGCAATGAGCAGACATCAGTGCCGAGGTGAATCAGACGTGACAAAGCCACCGTGATCAAAGGGCCTCCCTCACCGTCACAAACCGTCCTGAAACAAACACAGAAACAGGAAAGAAACCTCCGCAAAGCACGTTCACAAGTTTATTTTTAACGAAAAGAACAGAGTAAAATTATAGAACTGAAAAATTACAGTAAGGAAACTTAGAGCCCTCCTGAATGGACTTGCTAGTGCGGTGGAGGCGGCAGACGAGACTCGATGCGATTTACTCATTCTGAAGACACAGAGGAAACAAGGAAACGACAAGCAGGGTCACAGGAATCTGCGGGAAAACGAAGACCAAGGTCCACATCACCAGCATCACTGAAGGGGGCAGAGGGAATGTAATGCTGAAAAAGCAGTCAAATAAATAATGTCCCCAAACATCCCAATTTTAACATAAACCTGCAGATTTAAGAAGCTGGGCAAATCCCAAATAAGACAAATCAAGCCATAAGAAGACACATCGTTGTAAAAGTTCTGAAAACAAAAGAAAAAAATCATATAAGCATCCAGAGAGAAGTGACAGATCACCAAGAGTGGACCACGGATCCAGGTGACAGCACATTTTGCACTTGAAACCCGGCAGTCAGATGTGAGGGGCACAATCAAGCCAGGTGCATGACTGTAATCCCAGTACTCAGGAGGCTGAGGCAGGAGGATCACCTTGAGTTTGAGGCCAGCCTGGGCTACACAGTGAGTTCAAGGCCAGCCTGAACTGCACAGCGGGACCCTGTCTCAAAAAAAAACCCAAACAAAACAAAACTCACACTTTGCCTGACATGGTGAAAGAAGGGCAGAAAGGACCTGTGGCTGCCTTCCTGAGGTCCTTGTTCCAACCAAGCCCACGAGGTGTCACCAACTCCTGAAGGTGGCTCCTTTTCACACTCTGTTCCAACACCAGCTTCAGAGAGGACACGAGCCTCGAGCCACAGCCACAATTATAGTTGATTCAAGAACCCTACACTCAGTAACTCATAAAATTACTGAACAGGACCAGCAAGGGAAGAACCAAGTAGCACCGGTGGCCAGCGGGGCGCAATATTCCTGGGACACTCTGTCCCCCGAACAGCAGAGCACACGTCCTTCCCAGTGCCCATGGACGCACACCAAGATGTCCCAGGCCAGAAAACGAATCAGGCAGAGCTCAACAGAAACCATGGAGTATGGCCTCAGAAAAGAATGGAAATATAATAGAAATCAAAAAGAAATAATAAAAAACAGGAAAATCTACCAACGCTTGTTTGGAAATTTATCAGCACACTTAGGAATAATCCACAGGTCAAAGAGAAAGTCCCAAAGAAAATTAAAAGGTTTATAGAACTAGCTGGGCACAGTAGCCCAGACCTGTAGTTCCAGCTACTCGGGAGGCTGAGGCAGGAGGTCACCTGAGTGCAGGAGTTTGAGGCCAACCTAGACAACATAGCAAGAAATTGTCTCAAAAAATAAAATAAATGTACAATGTACATAAAATACATATGTATATTATATATAACTAAAATTTTTAAAAATCAAAACTTATTGGACACAGCTAAAGCAACATTGAGAGGAAAAGTCATAGCATATGCTTGTACCAGAAAAGATAAAATATCTCAACTCAACAGTCTAAATAGCTACCTCAAGAAAGTACAAAAAGGACAAAGAAAAATGAAAAAGAATGAAAACAAAACCAAAACTCAAAAGAAAGAACAAAATAAACTCAAAGCAAACATAAAAAGGAGACACAAATGATAAGAGCAGAAAAACTATAGAGGAAATCAATGAACAAAAAACCCTGATTCTTTCTCAAAATCAATAAAATTAGTAAACCTATAGCAGAACTGAGCAAGACAGAGAAGACACAAATCACCAATATTAGCAATGAAGAAGACATCAGAACAGATCCTGTAGCCATTAAAAGCACAATGGGCCTTGCATGGTAGCACACCTGTGATCCCAGTGCTCAGAAGGCTGAGGCAGGAGGATTGCCACGAGTTCAAGGCCAGCCTGGGCTGCATAGTGAGTTCAAGGTCAGCCTGAACTACATAACGAGACCCTGTCTTGAAAAATAAGTAAATAAAAGCATGATGAACATCTTTCCATTAATAAATTCAACTTAGAATTTATGACTTAAAAGAAATGGGCCAATTTCTCAAAAAAATACAAAATATTCAAGCTCAGGCAAAACAAAATAGATAACCTGAATAGTCCTATAGCCATTAAAGAAATTTAAATTATACTTTTAAAACTGTTGAGAAAGATATCTTCAGACCTGAATGATTTAAGAATTAACAGTGAGGGCTGGTGATATAGCTCAGCGGCATAAGTGCCTGCCTGGCAAGTGCAAGGTCCTGAGTTCAACTCCTGGTACCCGCATTAAAAAAAAAAAAATTAACAGTGACTTCACACAGTCTCTCCCTAAAATCTGACAGGAAGGGGCCCAGCCCAACTGCTCTGTGAAGCCAGGATTAGCCTGACATCAAACCAGAAAAAGACAGCATGAAAAAAAGTAGTTAGGAGAAGGAGAAGGACAAGGACAAGGAGAAGGAGGAGAGGAAGAGAAAGAGGAGGAGAAGGAGGAAGAAGAAAAAGAAGGGGGAAAAGAAAAATGAAAACTGCAGTACAATCTCTTGTGGACTCTGACACCAAAAGTCTTCAACAAAATATCAGCAAATTGAAAATCTTGGAAACAGCCCAAAAGTCCATCAGCAGATGAATGGATAAAAAGTGTGGTATTTACACACAACGGAGCACTACTCTGCCATAAAGGAGGATAAACTTCAGTTGTTTGCAGCAAAATCAATGCAGCCTGGGACCATAAAGTTAAGTGAAATAAATCAGACACACAAGCTTAAATATCACATGGTTTCTTTTATATGAGAAACCCTAAGTATAAATAAAGAGCAAAGTAAAAGATCATAGAAAATAGGGAGATAGATTTTTTGCAAATGGGAAGGAGACCAGGAGCTGGAGGGAGGGGGAGAAGGGAAGAGGCAGTGACAAAACCAGAATTAAGATGTGTTGTGTGCACTCCCCAACTTCCCTTGAGGAATGGAAGCATTACTTATCACAAACACGAACTAATAAAAAAATATTAGCACATTGAATACAACAAGGCATAGACCAAGGGGGATTTCCTCCAGAAACCCAAGGCTGGTTGAATATTTGATAATCAATTATTGTAACTGTTATGGTTTGTGTCTGGATGTCCCCCTAAAGGCTCATGTGGTCATGGGGGGTGGGCTTTTCAGAGGGGGCTGAAACTAGAGTTTGTGATTGGTTCACCTAGTTTAATTGGTTCATTGGCAGTGTGAGTGCTACACCCACCCTAGGGCAGGTAGCCTGCATACAATATAAGGGAGGAAAAGATGCTTGTTTTCCCTTTTTGCTCTTCTTGCTTTTGCTTTCTTCTGCCGCCTTGAAGTGTTGCCCCTGTGCCATGCCACCCTGCCTTGGAGCCAGCTGATTATGGACTGAAACCTCCACAGACTGTGAGCTAAATAAACCTTTCCTTCCTTAATTTTGGGCATCGGGTATTTTGTCTCAGCAATGAGAAAAAAGTAACCAAGACAGTAACCTACCACATCAAGAAGCTAAAAAAGAAATTCCCATCATTGATACAGAAAAAAAATTTAACAAAATTCAACACCCGCTCATGATAAAAAGCAAAAGGAAAACAACAGAAAGCGAGATGTGTTTCTTCATCTTCCAGAGAACATCAGCAAAGCCACAGCTAGCAGTGTGCCCAGCACTGACACACAAGCCCCGTCCCTCGAAACTCCAAAAAAGGAAAGGACGTTGGCTCTCACGCCCCTCTCCAACACACGATGGAAGTTCTACCCACTATGTGATGGAAAGAAGAACTATAAAAGGCATCCAGATATAAAAGAAGAAATAAAACTGTTTCTATTTGCAAATGAAACGGTGGACTGCATAGAAATAAAATCCTTTCCCAGCACTTGGGAGGCTGAGGCAGGAGGACTGCCATGAGTTCAAGGCCAGCCTAGGCTACATAAGTGAGTTCAAGGCCAGCCTGAACTACATGGCAAGACCCTGTCTTTATTTTTTATTTTTTATTTTTTGTGGGTACCGGGGGGTCGACCTCAGGACCTCGCGTGCCAGCAGGCACCCATGCCGCTGAGCGATATCACCAGCCCCTTTTTCGTATGTGGGTTCCGGGAGTTGAACTCGGGCCCTCACGCTTGCCGGGCAGGCGCTTACGCCGCTGAGCCATCTCACTGGCCCCGAGACCCTGTCTTTAAAAAAAAAAAAAAAAAAAAAAAATACTGGAGTCTACAAAAGAAATTCCTAGAACTACTGAGTTTAGTGAGGTCACAGGACACGAGATTGACACACACAGGTCTATTTCATTTCTGCATCATACCTACTTTGTTGTTTTTGGTACCGGGAATCAAACTCGGGACCTCATGCTTGCCAGGCAGGTGCTGTGCCACTGAGCTATAGCCCCAGCCTTTATATTTCATTTCTATATGCTGACAATGAACATGAAGGAACTAACACTAAAATATATAATTTATGATTGGCCAAAAGAACATGAAACACTTAGGTATAAAGCTAACAAAATGGATTAAATGCTGTAAAGAGGTCACTCCTTCCAAAATTCACCTATAGGCTTAATGTAATACTTACTGAAAGTTTAGCAAGGTTTTTGTAGATACAGACATTGTTTTTCTAAAATTTACACTGAAAGAGGAGATAGGTGTGGTGGTACATGCCTGTAATCCCAGCACTTGGGAGGCTGAGGCAGGAGAATCACTGCAAGTTAGAGACCACAGGGCCAGCCAGCACTACATAGTGAGACCCTGTCTCCAAGAACTAAAAAATAAAATAAAAGAAAATTTATACAGCCCCTGTGATGGCCAAAACAAGTATGAAAGAGGAGAACAAAGTTCACGCCGTCAAGGCTTACCAGACAGCCAGACTGGTAAGAGTGGAAGAATAGACACAGACCTGCGGAATATGGGGTGAGATTGAAAATTATGGTGAATGTTTAAATTTTTAAGACTGTATTACAGTAAAGACACATTATCATGAATCCCCCCTCAAAATTCTCCCCCTTGCTTAGAACACACTTATCCCATCCTCCTTGCCACTTCTCGACGCAGTTCTGGAGTGCTCTTTCCTGAGTGTCTTTGGTTCCACTGTTATGGCTGCCCTGATGTCCTGAACTGATTCAAAACATTTCCATTTCATGGTCATTTTGACTTTGGGGAACAGCTGGAAGTCGAATGTTGCCAGATCCGGTGATAAGGTGGATGAGGGTACAGCGTCATGTTTTCACAAGCCCACCTTTCCGTTGGATGGCGCTCGGCAGTGGCATTTGCCATATTTTTCATTATGCCTCATAAAGACATTCACAAAAGAGGACTTCCAGAACTGCTTCAGAAAATGGCAGAAGGATGGGATAAGTGCATTGAAAACAAGGGAGACTATTCTGAGAGGGATTCATGGCAATGTGTCTTTTGTTGTAATTTTTTAAAAACTTAAATATTCACCAAAACTTAAATATTTCAATCTGAGACTATTCTGAGAGGGATTCATGGCAATGTGTCTTTTGTTGTAATTTTTTAAAAACTTAAATATTCACCAAAACTTAAATATTTCAATCTCTCTTTGTAGAACAGAAACCCCAAAAATGGGTCCACACAAACATGCCCAATTCTTTCTAGACAAGGGACAAAAACAATTCCGTAGTGGAAAGATGATCTTTCCAACAATGGAGCTGAAGCTATCAGACAAAAGCAAGGGAAGGAAAAAAACAGAAGAACCTTGCATGTTAGATACAAATTAACTCAAAGTGAATCCCGGACTTCCATGTAAAACATAAATTATGAAACTCACAAAGCCAAGGAGAAATCTCTGAGATCTAGAATAAGGCAGATTTTTTTTTCTTAGACTTGACACCAAAAGCCTGGCTCATAAAAGGAAAACTTGATCCACTGGTTCTTATCAACAATAAACACTTTTGCTCTGAGAAAGACTGTCAACTTCAACGGAGGCAAAGACCAATTAAACTACAATGTTGTGAACTACCCGCGGGTTTGGTTGCAGACACATTCCTGGCATCCCACTCCTAAGTACTGGACTCTTCTAAAGTGAGGAATGTCTTCAGCATGCTAATAAGGTGACCGGAGGCTTCAGAATGGGATCTGGTCACGGGAGAGACCAGGACAGGATTACAGGGTTGGGACTTTCAGCCCCAGTGCCCAGGCTCACCTATGGCCGAAGGTGTCCCCGGTCATGCCTGTGCAGGGACAGGCTTTGAGACCCCCTAGGGAGCCGGACACAGGAGGCTCTGGAGGGTGGGCTCTTCCTCGCCCCCTGCACACGTCTCGCACACCTCACCTGCGTCCTCTGTGATGACCTTTCCAATAACCTGTAGGCGCTCAGCACGTCCTGTGAGCTGCTCCAGTAAGGGAGAAATAGCCAGGCTTCGGGGTTGCGGAAGACTTCCATGGTGATTGCCGTGTGAAAGCAGAAGAAAAAGGGTTTGTTTTTCCAAGACAGATCATGAGAAAATACTTGTAAATCATACAGCCAGCAAAGGACTTTTATTTGGAATAGAAAAAGAAGTTCAAAAATTGACATTTAGGGCCGGTGAGATGGCTCAGTGGCATAAGTGCCTGCCTGGCAAGCGCGAGGTCCTGAGTTCGACTGCTGGTACCCACATAAAAGAAAAAAAGGGCCGGTGATATTGCTCAGTGGTACAAGCGCCTGCTGGCAAGCACGAGGTCCTGAGGACGACTCCTGGTACTCACATTAAAAAAAAAAAAAAATTGACATTTAAAAATCAATGGAAGGGGCCGGTGAGATGGCTCAGCGGCATAAGCGCCTGCCTGGCAAGTGTGAGGGCCCGAGTTCGACTCCCGGAACCCACATACGAAAAAAGGGCCGGTGATATCGCTCAGTGGCACGGGTGCCTTCTGGCGCGTGAGGTCCTGAGGTCGACCCCGGTACCCACACACACACAAAAAAAAAATCAATGGAGGGGCCGGTGAGACAGCTCAGTGGCATAAGCGCCTGCCTGGCAAGCGCAACGTCCTGAGTTCGACTCCCGGTACCCACATACAAAGGAAACAAGGGCCGATGATATTACTCAGTGGCACGGGCGTCTGCTGGCGCGCAAGGTCCTGAGTTCGACCCCTGGTACCCACAAAAAAAAAAAAAAAATCAATGGAGAAACCAGAGATATAGCTCAGGGGCACAAGCACCTGCCTGGCAAGAGCAAGGTCCTGAGTTCAATTCCTGGTACCAAAAAAAAAAAAAAAAATCCATGGGTTTGCCGGGAGTAGTGGCACATGCCTGTAATCCCAGCACTCGGGAGGCTGAGGCAGGAGGATCATCGTGAATTCGAGGCCAGCCTGGGCTACATAAGTGAGTTTAAGGCCAGCCTGAACCACACTAGCACACTTTCATTGTCTTACAGTCCTGGGACTCAGAATTCCAACACTAGCCTGGAGAGGCTCAGGGCCACCATCTATTTCCACAGCTGTGGTGCCAGTCACATCATCTCACACCCATGTCTTTGCCTGGACCTCATTTAACTCCGTCCACAGTGAAGGAACCATGTTTCTTTAGGACGTAAACCCAGGAATGCACTTGGTGTGTGATGGGCGGTAGTGGCTGCCACTGAAGTCCCCGTCCAAATCCTGGGACCCTGTGAGATGCTTTAGGCCCTGGAGAATCAAGCTCGCAGATGGAATGAAAGTTGCTGATAAATTGCGCTGAAGACTGGATTATTCTGGATCTCTGGGTGGGCCCGGTGCGTTCGCATGGCTCCTTAACTGTGGAAGGAGGTTTTACATTCCCACCAACGATCTAGAAGAGTTTTCTTCCTACAGCTTTGCCAGCATTTGTAATAACAAACTGATTTCCTTATGATGCCCATTCTTTGTGGAGTAAGATGAACTCTCAGTGGTGTTTTAATTTGCATCTCCCTTGACCAGTGATGTCAAACATTTTTTCATGTATTTATTGGCCATTTGTACTTCTGATAAGTGTCTGTTCGTTTCAGTTGCAATTTTTTATTGGATCTTTTATTTTAGGGGTCTAATTTGGTTTAGTTCTTTATATATTCCAGATGTTAGTCCCCTGTCTGAGGAAAAGCTGGCAAAAATTTTTCTCCATTCTATAGGTTGTCTCTTCACTCTGTTGGTTATTTCCTTTGCTGTGCAAAAGCTTTTTAACTTGATATGGTCCCATCTGTTGATTCTCAGTGTTTTCTTGGGCCACGGGGGTTCTGTTCAGAAAGTCCTTGCCTACGTCTATGTCTTTAAGAGTTTTACCTTTTCAAAAATCTTCCAGCAGGTTAGGTGTTTCTGTTTTAAGATTTAGACCTTTGCGCTTGAGAGGCTGAAGCAGGAGGATCACTGCAAGTTCGAAGGCAGCCTGGGCTACATAGTAAGTTCTAAACCATACGGTGAGACTGTATTAAAAAAACAAAAAATACAAAACACGTAGATCTTTGATCCATTGTGATTTTAGTTTAGTGCATGGTGAGAGATGCAGGTCTAGACTCAACCTTCTGCATGTGGACAGCCAGTTTTTCCCACCATTTACTAAACAGGCCATCTTTCCTCCTTTATTTGGCTCCTTTGTCAACGATCAAATGGCTGAGTGTGCCGGGGTTTTGTTTTCCTCATTTCTCAGTGAGTGCACTATTAGCGAACAGGAATGCTACTGATTTTTCTGTGTTGATTTTGTATCCTGCTACAGTGCTGAACTTGGTTATTAATTCTAGAGACTTTCGGTGGAATTTTTGGGGTCTTGTATGTAGAGGATCATGTCATCTGCAAATAATGATAATTTTACTTTGTCTTTTCCTGTACATATCCCTTTTCTTTCTTTCTCTTGCCTGATGCCTCTGGCTAATGTTTCGAGGACTGTATCGAACAGGAGTGGTGATAGTGGACGTCCTTGTCTTGTTCCTGATTTTAGAGGGAAAGTGTTCAGGTTTTCCCCAGTTAATATGATGTTGGCAGTGGGTTTGTCATAAATGGCTTTTATCAGATTGAGATAAGGTCCTTGCATACCTGTTTTCTTCAGGGTTGTTTTTTTTTTTTTATCATGAATGGATGTTGGATTTTGTCAAAGACTTTTCTGCATCTATTGAGATGATCATGTGATTTTTGGCAGCTTTATTTGTGATGGACAAAACTGAGAAACTACTCATCAGCCCTCTGATGGGTGGCTGGTTTGGCATGAGGTTGCCCGTGGACCGCAGCCTGTCACTCAGGAAGAACTAGGAGTGAACTATAACATGCACAATTTACATGGGCCTCAGGGAAGCTACAGGAGTGAAAAAGTCAATCTCAAGAAGACATAGGAGGACCGGTGATATAGCTCAGCGGTATAAGTGCCTGCCTGGCAAGCATGAGGTCCTGAGTTCGACTCCCAGTACCCACATACGAAAAAAAGGGCCGGTGATATCGGTCAGCGGCACGGGCACCTGCTGGCATGCAAGGTCCTGAAGTCAACCCCCGGTACCCACAAAAAAAAAAAAAAAAAAAGACACAGGAAACTAGATGTGGTCACGCATGCCTGTAATTCCAGCCCCCAGCTGAGAGGCTGAGGCAGGAGGACTGCTTGGAGTTCAAGGCCAGCCTGGGCTACAGAGCAAGTTCGAAGCCAAACATTCTCGAGGGGACGCTGCATGGCTGTGCGCACACATTGTGAGGGAACTGGTAGAGTCGGAACGAGCCCACCGGGTCTGTCCCCTGCAGGTTCCTGGTCCAGGCCCTGGGCCGTGGCTGCACAGCTGGATGTGCCGGGGCCACTTCTTTGCATCTCCACAGCTTCCTGTGCTTCTGGAATTGGTCAAAATGAGAAGTTCAAGATGAATCCCAGAAACCCACCTAGAAGTTATTTTGTAAAAGGGAACCTCAGCGGCCTTCACGGTGCCTCCTGCTCTGCCTCTGCCTCGCCCCTTGACTGCCACACGGGTCCCAACAGGGACCTCCACGTGTCCCCAGACCTGTCAGCACTCCAGCCCCGCCTTGTAGCCCCTCCCCACCCTCCAGGCTCCTCCCACCAGGGGAACCCCACTGTCCCTCAGGAGTGGGTGCCTCATGTGGGGATTGCAGGGCTGACTGCAGCTCGGCAGGGGACATTGCTCTGACCCCTGCGGGGGCTGTTGTGGGCACCAGGGACGGGGTGGGGGCTCTATGTGCTACAGCGACTGCTCTTTGGGGATTCCCTGGAGCTTTGAGGGTCATTTTTCAAGAGCTCAGAAATGGAGCTCTTGTGAAATCTCATTTTTTTTCAATGGCAGCAACACGCAGGAACTCATAACGGGCATGGAGTTCCAGCTGGGGAGATGACCAAGTCCTGGAGATGGACAGTGGTGATGGCCGCACAACCACATGTCCCTAATGTCATTTACGAATGGTTAAAACAGTAAACTTTATGTTTTACCACAACAAAAACATTTAAGCCTTCCGCCTGTCCTCCCCATGGGGAAAGGCACCCTTGGGGGGTGGGGAGAGGGACAGGGACCGGGCTGTGTTTTCTCAGGAAGCCAGGCCCTGAAGGGGCGGGGGGAGCTCTGTGCCCTCCACCAGGGAGGGGCTGGGCCCAGGGTGTTGACCCCGGCTCTGTGGGGCTCACCCTGGAGGACTAGGGGGGGACTGCTCGCTGGAGGCCAAGGCTGGTAATGGTCCATGCTGAACCCCACGGCAGGACCCAACATAGGACTGCAAACAGCTTAGGTCCAAGGTCAGGCCCTTCCTGCCCAGCACTGGTCATTCTTCAGGTGAGGAAACCTAGGCACAGGGATGCCAGGGCTCTGTGCAATGTCCTAGAGTAGGGGTGAGATCTCTACCTTACTTGATGCAGAGGTGACAAAGGCAGGCGAGGTGGGAGTGTGTGTGTGTGTCATAAGGAGATGGCCAGCTCCTGGGATCGCAGCCCCTTTGTCTGGTGTAGTATCCCCAGCACCCCTAACCTGGGTATACCTGGCTGAGCGCTTTGTGGGGCAGAGTCCTTTTGGGATCCCTGGGGGACTGAGCACCTGGGCTGCGTGGGGTTGCAATGCATGGCTCTGCACTGGTGGGGTGTCCTGTCTCCTACTGCCCTGCCCCCTTGGGCCCAGCTCCTGCCTTGAGATCTGGCTGATGGGGTGTCACCCCCATAGGGGTCTGAGGACCCCACCAATCCAGCCACTTCCTGGGCTACCCTGGGTAGGTGGGGTCTGGGGCCACCTCCCGGTGCTGCCCCATGGGCCCTGGGCCCGTGGCGTGGCTGACCATGCCCACGCCCACTTTCTACGTGCTCTGTGCCCAACGGAACTACTGGAATTTTACACTCAGGAGGGAGGAACTGGACCCAAGCCAAGGCCTCGCCAGCTGGGGTGGGTAAATAAACTGACGTTCACTGAACCAAACACAACCACGGGTCCCAGAGGCCAGAGAACAGAAAGGAAGGCATGGGCCAAGGCAGTCATTTATGCCACCAGTAACCACGTGACAATCACACTGAAGCAGCACAGGAAAGCTGGACTTTGTCCTCTGGGGAGTGGAGGCTGCAGGGCTCCTGTATCGCAGCTGCTCTGAGGTCACAGTGGGGATGGAGGGGACAGCAGAGCCGGCTCCTGACTGCCGTCTGTCCAGGGCTCTGCACAGCCCTGCCCGGGGTGAGGCACCTATGACAGTAGGAGGGCCGGTGACCAGCAGAGCGGTCGCCCAGCCCCGCACTTGGCTAACCCTCCACTGTGGCATCTTCTCATTTCTGAGCATTTCTTACAAGGGCCCCACATCTCCTCTCCACATGCGGCCTTGAACATTCCTAGGCTGGCCTTGGGTATTCACCATGGGCGCGGGGCCGCCTTCTCAGGTTTCTGAAGGGTACCTTGTGCCTTGAGGGTCAGTGACTGGTATCACCAGATGGGGTTTTTTTAAAAGTTAGACTTTTTCCCTTTAGACATGTGGCTTCTTCAGACTTCCTCAGGCCCAGGGCATTACTGCCACCCCGCACCTCAGCCAAGGTGAACGGACAGAGTGCAGATACCGGCATGAGGAGCCCAAGCCTAATTTCACGTTCTTAGGCAAGTGGAGGTCCGGCTCCAGGAAGGGATGAAAGGGGCCTGGACACATCTGTTGTCTCCTTGTATCCCTCCTTGTAGCCCTCACCGCCCTGTTCCTCGCTCTGAAAGACCCTTACCCACCTATACATGGGGACATGGTGATTTGAGGCAAATGCGCCCTTCCATCTCTTTGGAGCAAGCTTTGAGTAAGTCTTTTTCTTTTTTATCAGAATAAACGGTCTCCTTTGACGTGGGCAGCAGCAAGCAAACAAACCCGAGCATGCGAGCCTCAGCGGCTGGGGACATGTCTGCTGCTGCAGGTGCCAGCACAGGTCTCGGCGTCCCGCTGAGACACGAGTGCCTGCGAACTCCAGGGTGGGCTGCGGTGGAGCTTGCTGAAAGCTGCTGTCAAAAGGAGTCTTCAGTTGAGGATCATTTTAAAATCTGACTTATACTTAGAGTCTTATACTTAGAACCAGTCGAGCCTGCCGCTGTCACCACAGGTCGCAACCCAAACTGTTCTTCCCCAGCGACTTCCGATCTGGGCCTTGGAAGACACATCCAAATCTGACCTGCATTTATGAGCTGTGGCTCCCTAACGGTCCAGGTAAGTCATCTAGGGCCACCTCAGCCTTTTGGCCATGCAGAGGTGGCACCAGTGCATGTTGACATGGTCACCATGAGGGGCTGTGAGATGAGGCCAGGGGAAAGGCAAAGGTGCTTGAAGGGTGGGGCCTCAGGGGACACTCATAACCCATGGGGAAACCCGGCCGCTGCAAGGCACACTTGCATCCTGGGGACAGTGAGAAAGGCACATCACTGAGGGTACAACTGCTGGCAAAGATGTCACTGCGAGTGTAGATGGATGGCTCTTCTAAGATGAGCAGGACAGGATGACACTGTTATGGGTTCTGTCACACTGCTTGCCTTCTGCGTGTGTCTGGTGCTGCCTTCAGTTTCAGAGGCCAATGTTGTCACTGGGGGACCATGAGAACAAGATGGGGTGTCTGAACCCCCAAACAGAGACAGGTTGGGCCCGCCTTGAGGGTGCTGGAGAGACTGGAGGGTGATGGGACACAGGTGCCATTGGGAGGGCGCACTGGTGTGACTCGAGTTCCTCTCTGAGCAGATGTGATGCCCACTACAGGCCCTGGGCCCTGGGCCCATCCTGTCCCCAACCCTTACAACCGTGGCATTGGGGTCTCATCACAGCCCGATGCTCCTCACCGGCTGGGTCTCTCCTACCCCTACCCCACTCTGGGTTCACCCCTTCATCTCCCAGAAGGTTCTTGCCCCTCCTGCCCGGGTGGCCCGAGTTGGCCCCAGGCCCTGGCTTACTCAGGCTTACAGGTGTCACCCTGGGTTAAGAAAGTCCCTTCCTTGCCCTGGCCAACGGACAACCCCAGGGTGCCGGCCCCTCCCCACCTGACGCCTGGCTCTGGTCTGTGGCTTCTTCCTCAGGTTTGCTCCTCATGCTGCGTCCTGCAGGCCAGGGCTGCCCATCCTGGGCCATCAGTCCCCACAGGTGACAGCTTCCACAGTGGCCGCCACTGGGTCACAAGGTGGCCCTGACCCCAGCTTCCTGACACCAAGCTGGAACAGCTTCTCCCCGCTCCCAGCCCCACATTCCCGTGCCGTGCCCGCCCTGGCCCCAGAGTCCCCACGGAGAGGCAGGCCCTTCTCTGCAGTGAGGGGTTGGGGAGGAGACCTTGGGGGAGACTGAGGCTTGGGCAGCTCTGCAACTTTTTGGCAGGGGTTGCCACGGCCCTAGGTCTGGGGTGCTGGGTATTTCTGAGGGTGGATAACACTGAGGGGTCCTCCCTCCCCCTCTGCCTTGTGCCAGGCCTGTGCTGGGGACAAGGGTGACTGTGATGGCCTGTGGCCTATGATGTCCCTTGGGCCATGTCAGCCCTGCCACTCACCTTCATCATGGTCAGGCACTGTGGCCAGGACTCTGGGGGGCAGCTGGTCACTAGGTCTAAAAGGACAGCAAGGTGATGGGGCATGAGGAGCAACAGGGGAGGGGGCAGCAGGCCTGGCCTGGCTGAGGTGCCAGCCACATGGGCTTGGGCCTGACCAGCACACAAAGCTTAGGACAGGCAATCGGGAAGGCAGCAGGTCGGCCAGGTCACCTACCGGTCCAGGGGTCTTCCCTTGTCCTTCTGAGATCCACTTGGCCTAAAGCCAGACACCTAAGGATGCCCCCAGGCCAGCAGCCACCATGCCCTGTCCCCCAGGGCACCTGTATCTCTGCCATGGTCCAGTGGCCCCGGTGATGCCACTACAGTGCCCCTCACAGACCAACCAGGGCTGTGACTCAGTGTCCCCATCCTGCCAACCATCGCCTCAGCTGCCCCAACAAAATACACTTGGGAAAGAGCATTTCCCAGGGCAAGACAGCCAAGTGGCCCGGGCTCTGGTCTCCCCGAGGGGCTGCAGTGGCCACCTGTCCTCCCCACCCGAGGCGCTGTGTGTGTACAGTGGGGGACTTGGGCACTTGGCTGGGCTGGACACCTCGGGAAGCCCCATCCCCGTAATGTCGGGCTCCTCTCCTTCTGAAGCAAGTTTCCGTTTTAAGAAATAAAACCAAGAAAGTATGATAAAACACACAAAACCACATGGGTGTGGGCCGACTCATGATTCAACCTGAAGACATACAGTACTCATTTTCTCCTGGCCTGAGAGCACGGCTCTTCCTCCGCAGGGCTGGCAGGCGGCTGGGCCCACAGTCCACATTTCTGGGGACATCCTGGTGTCTGGGGGGCGTTCTCAGGCAGGCAGCCCACGCACCCACTGCCAGACTTCAGCCACCATGGACACTGGCCTCGGTGGACTACCGAAGTCCCACATCTGAGGGACACCACTTGGCAGCAGGCCCCAGGCGAGGTAGCTGGCCTCTGAGCAGGGAGAGGCTCACCGAGGACTGGCCGGGCCAGTGCCCACAGCTCCGATGGCTCCGAGCTTTCTCTCCACTTTTAGAAGTGAGCCATCCACTGCTGGCTGAGCTGGCTGCCAGCTGGCCCACTGGGGGAGCAGATCTGAGGTGGGGCGAGGGTTTGTTCCCCAGGCACAGTGTTCTGGCCAGTGCGTTCCCTGTGCAGCAGCTGATGCCTCCTGGACACATTTCCGCACGACACACTCGCCTGTTCGCCCTCCCTTCTGAGCGGCAACTCCTGCCCCCCCGGGGGGGTCTTCATTCACTGAGAGACCCCCATCCCAGGCCCGGTCCCCCAGGGAGCAGGCTCAGGAGAGACGGACACCTTGGACTGGGGCAGCCCAGACAAGCACACCCGAGGTCTGACGGGCTCCAGCTGGGTGGAAGCCCCGTGCACCCAGGCCGAAGGGGGCTCCAGCGGGGCTGTTCAGGATTCCGTGCTCACCCGGGCCTTCAGGGACAAACATCACTCCAGAACCTGTTTTCGGTGAGGTCAGATCTACAGCTACGCCCCCGCCCCCATCCAACGCTCACAGGATCTCAGACTGTTGTGTAGTCCTGGCGGGGCTGCAGGCTGGATGGGAAACAGCCCCTAAGAATTCCCCACTCTGGTGCTGGCTGGGCACAGGGGCTGGAGACCTCCTGGCTCGGAACCACGGCCGACGACTGCTCACAGGCAGAGCTGTCCTAACAGCAAATGTCACAAACAGACCCACAGTGCTTAAATACAGATTTATTGCAAACTAACACTGAGGAACTGGAGCAGCTTTGCAAGCTGGACACCCCACTTTCCGGGGCCCCTGGACAAGGGGATGAGTCACCCCGCTTTCCTCGGACCTCAGCTGGTGGGACTTAGTGGCCAAACTGCAGCTGTCGTGTCTAAAAAGAGAAAACAGGCCGTGCGCCAGCTGCGGACAGACACTGGTCCAGCCCAGAGTGGCACCCTGGGCAGAGACCCACCCACCAGGCTCTGGGGACAAGCCATGCCAGGAGGGGGCATGGCAGGGCCACATGGCAGTGGCTGCTCCTGCCATGTGGCCACCACTTAGCACTGCTCTTCCTGGACATGTGCTTGCGCTTGTTGAAGCAAGGCGGGAAATGGGAGGAAATCCACATGGAAAACAAAACCAAGCAAAAGGAAGACACACTGCCATGGACGGGAAAGACTCCAAGTCTCCCCAGCAGTGAGGCACAGGGCTCCCACACTCCATCACTCCTTGGGCAGACCAGCCACAGGCAGGGGAGGCGCGATTAGGGGACCAGAGAGAGGACAGCAGACACATGCACTCTGGGGGCAGCAGTATGCAAACCCCAGGCTCCTGGTGGGAATTTCAGGAATAATGACCAAGGCTTCCTCAGGGTCTATGGGAGGTGACGGTTCTGCTCCCTGGCACCAGCCGGGTGGTGAACATGAGATGACAGGGCTCTCACGGCTCTGTTCCCTCCTGGAACCACAGAACACCTCCTGGCTCACACTTCTCACAGGGCTGCCTGCACCCCTGGGGAGCACAAACCCCCTCGCATGGCTGCAGGGAACCAGCTCTGGCTCCACAGCTGAAGGCGACTGCCCCTGGAGGGACATCCCACCATCGAGCCCCCGGGGACGGCCCCTCCCCAGCCCTCGCAGTGAGCGGGAGGCCAGGCCTTGCTTCTAGTGGGCTGCAGGAGGCACAGGGGTGGAGACCTGTGGTGCACCCTATGTGTGCGCCAAGGTCAAGAGCCGGATGAGGGGCAGCACTGGGCAGGGGTGGCACAAGCTCCTGGCTACAGGTGCACAGAGACCCCTGGGAGCACTTGGGCACCTGGGCCCCGCCCCTCAGCCCGGTCTGCACAGTCTGGCTGGAGTGGGGCAGCAGCTGTGCTCAAGGCGTGGGCGTGGGGCTGCCAGGGTGGTGCCCAGTCCCCAGGGACAGCAGGATGGTCTGTGGGCTCTGGGGACTGCCATCCAGAGCCGGCACAGGCACCCCTCCTCCTGGGGCTGAGGTCCAGGCTGTGAGCTTGCCGTGGTCTCCTCCTGAGGGAGCCGGAGTCTGTTCCTGGCCAAACCCCACAAGAAAGTCTCCGGACAGCCCAGCAGAGCGTGTCATGCAGCGGTGGCTGGGCCCAGTCACTTCCATGAGAGCCCAGGGAGGCGGCCGCAGTCAAAAGCACAGACAGGACCCGCCGTGCCTGGGCCTGCGGCCGGAGCGCAGACCCCACAACACCAATGACACGCAGACAGCACACCCCAGCACACTCACAGAGGAGCAAGGCGCATGTGAACACACCCCGGAGGGCGAGGGGTTCCCGCAGAGGCCCAGCAGCACGCCACAGTGCACCCAGTTCCCCTCATGCAAGCACTGAGCCCCATTTCAACTTGGCTTTGCTGAGGGAACAGAACTCCCCACCCAGCCACAAGAATAGCAAGCAGAGGACGTCAAAACAACAAGTGGGGTGGGGTAGATGGGTGCAGCCCTCAATGCTGGGTGCTGTGGAGATAGCATGTGCTCCTGGTTCTCGGGCAAGTGTCCCTCCTGTGTGTCAAACACCTTCGATCAGCGTTGGCCACGGCGGCAGGCAGCACTGGCCCCGCACCTTCTCCCAACAGTCTGGAGGTGCGAGGTCAGGGAGGAAGGCCTAGCTCACCCTTGAGAGAAAGGGTGGCTAGCAGTGAAGGAGATGAATGCGTCCCTGGCACGCAGGGAGCCGAGGGGGACAGCCGAGGACAAGGGCTATCCATTTCCTTCCAGTCACTAAAACTGCACAGCCCCCGGGGAGATGTTGAACATGGCCGGGTCGAATCGCTGGCCTCGGAAGGGAGAGCCTTCAGCGTCCCACCCCTTCTTCAGCATCTCATGGACTTTCTATGAACAGAAAACAGAGAGGTTAAAGATGACGGCACTGCGCTTTCTCCCCAGCATGCTGACCACGGCCTTGCCTTGGGGCACTCGCATGGTGACTGCCAACTCCTCTGCAAGACTCTGTGGCCCCCAGCCAGAATTTCTAGGCCTCCATCTCTGGACTCCAGCAGAGGGGGCCCCAGCCCACCAGGGGACATAACGGAGGTATGCAGGGAGGTTCCCATCACTGATCAGACAACCCAGGTTTGACCCAGAATGTGACGCAGCAACCCCCAAATGCCTCCCTGGGGACATGGTCAGAGCTAGGGGACTTGGCTCCACTCTGAAACTGCAGCCTCCTGGAGTTGGGAGCAGACCTGCGCTGCGTGGCCAGGCCAGGGACGTGAGAGCCCTGCCCGAGGGATGCGTCTGCACCTATGCTGGCAGGCCCTCCCAGCCTCGGTACCTGCACCCATCCACTGCACAGCACGCGTGCCCAGTGCGGGGAGGATGACCTCTCCTTTCTTTCTACTGTGAAAAATGAAAGAGTAAGTGCAGGGCCAGAGGCCACCCTACCCTTGGGGGCCGAGGTTCCTGCTGCAGAAAGCCCGGCAGACAGGCGGTTATGACTCCTCTCAGAGAACACAAGCGGGCACAACAGATCTGAGCGGTGGGGAAACTCCCAGTGTCTGCAGAAACTACTGGGTTCTCAGCGCCACGGTGTCTTAAATAAAACAGCACTTTCCTGACAGGGGGCTTCCTTTTTCCCGTGAGCTTTTTCCTCCTTGGTATTGGGGATTGAACCACTGAGCTACATCCCCAGCCCTTTTTTATTGAGACTGATCTATTCTTCCTAACTTCTTACAAATAACTCAGGTCAGAGACTAGAATGACCATTTCGAGAAGAAGGTTCTGTAGTGGGGCCTGAGAGGGAGCCATACACATTGACTGGGAGAAGCGAGGGGACAGGGAACCCCTGTGTGACCCTGAAGGCCTGGCCTCCATCTCTGTCCATGGGGAACATGAGGCCAGACCGTCTCAACCAAACCCAAGAATGGACCAAGCTGACAACCCAAGCAGGAGGCCACAGGAGGCCCTGCAGCCCCTCCAGGCCAGGGACAGCTGGGAAGCTCCAAATGGGAAGCTGAGCGTGCAAAGGTGACTTCCAACGGAGGGAGCTCGGTGTGCCAGGACCCAAGCTCAGACCGCGCCTGGGAGAAGGCACAAAGCAGGGTTTCTGGGTTTCACGAGCTCGCCTGGTAATGCTAGCATCTGCCTGTCAGGGTGGTTCCTGGAGAGAAGAGGTCACAGAGAGACACATCCCAGTGCAAATTGACGATGGGCCTACGACTGCACACCCCTTCCTCAGGGGGAGCCTGCGCAGTGCAATTAAATGACGGGCAAGATGAGGGCATTCAGTCAGCTGATTCTGCAAAGAGGTGACCTCACAGCGACATCAAAGCCTTTAACAAGAGAAGTGTCACCACTTCAGAACTAAAATGCTTCAGAACACACAGCATCTGTGGTATGAGAAGCACAATTTGAAATCCTGGCAAATTTAGAAAACTCTTGAGTGCACACCATAAATGGGCATCCGTGCCAGGCACACTGGTGACTGTGATTATGCCAACATGCACGGCAGACGGAAGCTGAGAGCCTGCCCCACCTCCAGCCTCTCCCGGGGGCCCGCGATCCTCAGCAAACAACCTGGGCCCCAAGGGACTCTTGGGTGGGTCTCTCTGCTTCCCTGTGAGGTATCCCCAGGGACAAGGAGAAAGTGGCCAAACTGCTTCCTGGGGCCACGCGAGGGCATGGACCTACCTTTCTAAGCGTGTTCCTTCATTCAATATAAAAAGTAGTTTATTTAACATGGCACCCTTGGGTGGTCAGAGCCCCCAAGCCGTGCCAAGCCCAGAGAGGAGCTGAGACTTGGGTGCTGGAATCTGGCACAGACCCACGACTTGGGCTCGTTACCATCCCTGGCTGCGGGCTGGGCACTGCGGGCTCGCTGGTTGTCCAGGAGCAGGTCGGTGAGGGGTCACTCTGAGTCCCACCCCTGCACTGAAGCCCTGGGCTCCTACATGTCACTGAAGACTCCCCAGGGCACCTTGCTCGGGGCAGGGACACAAGTCCCCTCGAGGGCAGCAGGCTACCTAGCCTGGTAAGTCCACAACAGAACTGACTGAGACACAAAGCAATCTTTCTAGACCACAGCACCTGAGGGTCTTCTTTGGATTCTTCTTCATCAGGCTGCTGTCTGGTCCCTGGGCTCCCAGCACGGGGCCACAATAAGCTGTGACCAGGCCTGGGTGAGCCCTGTACGGCTCCACACTTGGTCTCTGCCATGCTGTGGGGCCAAGAGGGTCCCACATACTGTCCTCGCAGTAAGTCAGCTCCAGCAGGACACAGTGGCCGCACAGAGGGTGCATGGGCAGCCACCTACCCACAGGCTGTGGTGCCACCATCACCTGGCCTTGAGCCTCTCCTGTCCTGGGCTGTCAGTGAGGCCAGAACTTCCCTGGAGCTACGTCACTATGCTGGGATGAGCAGACTGCCGCATTCCCAGGCCTGGGCAGCAGCCGCTAACACAGGGAGCCCCGAGGCTCCAGGGTCAGAGACAGAGCAGCCGCACAGGGGCTGAGCTGCTCTCGGAGAAGGTAGGCGTGAAGTGCCTGGACTCTGAGGACCTCGGGGGCTAAATCAGGGCTGCCCTCCCCCTGGATGCAACACAGGGTCCAGCTATGTCAGCCCTCAAGAAGGTGACACTGGGCAGCCAGAGGGCGCCAACACAGAACGCACAGGACAGGGAGGAGCAGGAGGGGAAGAGGAAACGGGAAGCAATGAGCTGAGGCCCTGCAGGTTGGTGCAGGTCCGCTGTCCCCAGCTGCCCCTGGTTCTGATCTGCATGTCCTATTTTACGTATGTGCCACCAAAGCGAGCACAACTAGTACGTCCGTGAGAGGTGAGACCTCGGGGACTCGAGAGCCAGAGATGGAAAGAGCTGCAGGACACTCTGGCTTCTCCCAGCTCCCATAGCTGAAGTCCACAGAGGACCTCACTGAGGCTTGACCAACACACACAGTTCCCGCCAGAGTGAATACTCATTTTACCGTTTCTCTGTGACAGACTTGAAGCTGGGGGAAGGTATGAGGAGCCACAGCCCTCAGTCCCACCGTCTTGTAACACAAAGCTCTGCTTCCTTAGAAGCAGGATGCTTGGCAGGATCTCCTAACCCGCCCAGGACAACGAGCACCTGCGTTCGCGTCCTGAGTCAAAACAGACACATGCCCAGAGGTCGCTTCCTGTGGACATGAGCTGACCTCGGATGGGGCCCACCCCCAGATCAAAGGTTCACAGATGGGGCAGACGCAGTGATGGGACTGAATGCCACCCCAGTCTGTCTACACCACTGCAGGTGAGTGCCCAGCCCCCGCTGCCACCCTAGAGCCCCAAGACCTCTAGGCCAATGGATCCCATGACATGTCCTTCACTGGGCCCTGGGTGAATGGGGGCCGAGCTGAAAGGAACGTTCTCTCCCACAAGGGACCAAGCCAGGATGGGAAGGGCCACGCAGGCAGAGAAGTCTAGGATGAGATCTGGGGTCAACCCTGCCTGGGCCCCTGGTTGATTCTGAATCATTCCAAGGCCCTGGGACTCAATGACACTGGGAAGAAAGGTCATCTTCTCCAGGCTGCTGCGCAGGGCCCTCACGGGGCAGGGGACATGGCTGTGAAGACAGGCCACAGCATCCAACGCAGTCACAGAGCACACAGCCCTGATGGGTACATGCTGCCCAGGAAGGCAAGGGTGGGACAACCACACAAACCACACAGACTACGGAGACCAGGGCCAGACGTGCAGGCCACTCACGCTGAGTGGCCCTCTGGGGACTGGTTCATGCCCTGCAGCTGATCCCTCCCTACCAATCCACCCTATGCTGGGTCCATGCGCACCAGAAAGTGAAATAACCCGAAGGCAAGCAGCCCTTTCTTCCCTGAGCAGCCACTCTCAGGGTTATTAAAATAGGAACCATGAACATATTTATCTCATCAATCACTCTCTTTGCCACAGGCAGACACACCGTCCCTGCACCATGGGGAGGCAGTGGCCCCCTGTCCTGAGTGGGACCTAAGATGGCCCTGTGGCCCAGGCTCCCTCCTCCGCCTTGCTGCTGTGGACAAAGCAGGGGGGCCCATCTCATGGCACCCTTCAAGGCCCTGCCACCTGGGCTCATGGGTAGAATACTGTGCACATCTGTCTTCAGGTGGCAAGAGCAGGTGGGACAGGGTACAGGATGGGCCAAGGTGGACTGACCCGCCCCACCCCCCAGTGTTGCCCAGTGCCTGCAAGCAGCCTGTCACCAGCAAAGGAGGGCATGGTGGCCGTACCAGCTCGTGGCTCTGTGGCTTGCCCTGCAGCTTCTGGTGGTAGTCAAAGGTGAGCCTGTCCAGGACCGCTTGCTCCTCCTCGTCCACAGTGGCCATAGAGCGCTCCTTGTTGATCTTGTCGATGTCAATGGGCTCTTCACCCTCCAGGATGGCATTCCACCAGTACTCGCCCACCTTGCTCAGGTTCACCTGGAACACAGAGCAGAGATGGACGTGGGGGTGGGGGACCGTAGCCAGCAAGCCTGCGCCGACCCAGGGACTGGCCTTCCGTGTAGGGACAGAGTCTGCAGAGGGGCAGGTGTCCAGAACTAGGGACACACCAGAGTCTGCTGAGGGAGGCGGCTGCAGGGAAGGTGTGTCAGTCATAGGCATTAGTGGGGACACTTAGGGGACTCACATCCTGCTGGCACCGGACCTTCTTCCCAGGCCCTCCATCCTCAGTCAGGACAGTATGCACACACGCCCACCCTCACCCTTTCCCAAGAGATGCCCCTGCCCACAGGACCTGGTCCTGGCCTGTGCGGTGCCTCTCTGGGTCCACCCTGCCTGTCTGGCCCACCCTGCCAGCTCTTGTCAACTACCTTTGCGGCTTCTAAGGCTACCACCCAGTCTCCCACTGTCCTGGGGAGCTGAGACCTACAAGGTGAGACGAAACTCCCAGAGACCCCTCACCACCCAGAGGGGGCTGGGCCCATCCCCTCTCCCTCACTGGAGCCATCCCTGCTACCCGGGGGTCCCCCAGCCAGGCCCTCAGGGTGGAGCCCCGCTAGGCCCAACCTGCCCGGGCACCCTCGGGCCGGCCTGACACACCCCGGCCAGGGCCGCGGCAGCTATGAGCCCTGTGCGTGGCCCTCAGCACTGGGTCTGCGGGCCTCGTCTCACGGCCACGCAGCACTCCTCTGAGGCGGCACCGCGTGCTGTTTCTCTCGGGAGGCTCGGCCTGTCCTATCCCCGCGGCCGGGGTCACAGGGTCACACCAGGAATAAGGACACTGGCTGCATCCCTCACAGTCAGAGGCTGGGCTCACTGGGACGGTCTTAGGAAGGTGGCCAAGAAGCAACAAGTAGGTCTTTGCGCAGCCCACCCTGTCCTGTGACCCAGTAATGAAAGGAAGCTCTTAGTCTTCGTAGCGGAGGGAAAGGCAGCCCGGGCTGCTGACTGAGGGCGCCCACCATGGAGGAACTGCCACCAGGCTTCCCGACCAGGGGGCGAAGAGGCCAAGCCACACTCCAGATAATCACGACACATGGGCCAGCAGTGGCCCACAGAGGCGGCCACCTGTGTGGGCATCGATGCTGTGTGCGACCCCTGCGACCCAGACCCACGCGCACCACAGCCCTGGCTCAGACTGAGAGGCGGGCAGCGGCTGCGGCAATGGGTGCAGTGGAGGTGGTTTCCCCAACCTGCAAACAACGCGAGAACTCGCCACCACCACATGACGTCAGCACCTCAAAACTCCCCTTCCGGGCTCCTGGGACTGTGAAGGGGTAGGGACCCGGGACAGTGCAGCACATGGGCCCCAGCCCCACCAGTGAATGTCTCTGCTCCGCAGCACCCAGTGCCACAGGACAGACTGTCCGCACCGGAGACTGTCGGCCGACTGGCTTCACTTTGCGCGAGGGGACCTGACCCAGCGAGCACCCAGAAACCCCAAGGCTAGGGGGATGAAAACCTCCCACGAGGGAACTACATTGTGCGTTGCTTCCCAACCCTGGGAGAGATTCTGAGGTGACCAGAGGGCCTGCAAATCGCTGGAAGAAGAGACTTACATTTTTTTACTTTTATTCTCATCAGTAATTACCCTTACTAAGATCTACGTAGCATCACAAGCCTGTAACGCAGTACTTAAAATAGGGGCGGACCTTTAAGCTCAGGGCTGTACAGGGCATGGTCACTTCAGCTTCCAGTCTACTGTTGGCGCATAGCACCCAGGGGGCTCTGCTCTCGCTGGCCCTCGGGCCTCTCTACGGTGCACTGACCAGACACCACTCATGGCCAGCCCCACCCCCCCGCCACCTCCTGGCTGAGAAAAACACTGGTCTGGCGGCAGACGAGCGACTCGCCCCCACATCTGACCACAGGCGCACTCGCCAAACCCAACGAAAGTCATCTGCACCCCTTTTCATCGGAAATGTTTGATCTGCATTTAGATTACATAAAATTTACAATTAAGAGTTGACTCTTAAAGGTTTGTGCCAGTAATGTCTGGACAACTGAATGCTGATAACTTGTACCCTGAGTAACTAATTTAAAGGAAACAATACATAATGTATTAACCATTGTTACCCTCCTATTATGTTGTTTTGAAATTTTGTTCTTTTTTAGTTTTTTTCTTCTCTTAAAAAAAAAAAAAAAAAAAGAGTTGACTCTTACTCAAGTTGTTCCAAAAACACTTAGTTTTCCAGCCAGGAGCAGTGGTACACTCAGCACTTAGGGAGGCCGAGGCAGGATAGCAAGTTCGAGTCCTGCCTGGGCATTTTAGCAAGACTCTGTCTCAAAAAAAAAATATATATATATAAAGTGCTGGGGATGCAACTCAACAATCGAGCACCCTTGGCTTCGAGCCCCAGTACCACCACCACCACCAAAAAAAAAGAAAGAAAGAAAAAAAAAAAAAAAAAGTAGGTTTTTAAATATAAATTTAAACAAAACAGTAGCTTCTGCAGTCATACTGTCAAATGTCAAGTGTGCACACCTGGCTGCCAAAGTATCAGGGCCCCTAGGCTGAGCAGTGCAGCCTATAGGAGGACACCCTGCACGCCACAGGTGTGTCCTGGAGAAAGCTGTGTGTCACTTTGTTTATAAAATGTTTGAGGTTTTGTTTGTTTGTTTTTTTGAGACAGGGTCTCGCTATGCAGTTCAGGCTGGCCTTGAACTCACTCACTATGCAGCCCAGGCTGGTGTCGAACTCATGGCAATCCTCCTGCCTCAGCCTCCCAAGTGCTGGGATTATATATATGTGCCACCACGCTCAGCTTAAAACATGGTTTTTTTTGTTGTTGTTTGTGTTTTTGGTCTTTTTGAGACAGGGCTTCACCATGCAGTTCAGGCTGGCCTTGAACTTACTTTGTAGCCCAGGCTGGCCTCGAACTCACAGCAATCCTCCAGTCTAAGCCTACCGAGTGTTGGGATAAAATGTTTTTAATTAAGATGAAATTCACATAAAATTCTACCTACAAGCGAACAACTGAGTAGATTTAGCATATTCACAATGGTGTGCAATCAGCGCTGCCACCTCCAAAACCATCTCTTTCCCGTCACCCCAAAGAGAAGCCCTATGTCCATTAGCAGTCACTCTGTACTCTGCCCTAATCCTTCCCCTAAAGGCCTCTTCCCTGGCTCCTGGCAACTACTGATGACTCCATCTCTAGCGATTTCCCTGTTTGGTCATTTCAAGATTAGAACCTTACGGTGTCTGTGTCTGGCTTAATTCACTTAACATGGACTCCTCCAGGCTGGCCAAGGTGCAGCCTGCGTCAGAACTCGGCTCCTTTTCAGGCTGAGTAATATTCCATTGAATGGACGCACTGTGCTCTATTTAGCCATTCATTCATGGGTGGGTGCTGGGGCTGCCTCCACCTTTGGGTCATTGTGAGTAACATGTGCAAACAACATCTGTTTCAGCTCCTGCTTTCTCTGGAGTATTTAGGGACAGAATTTCTGGGTCCGATGGTAATTCTACATTTAACTTTTTGAGGAGCCTCCAGATTGCGCTCCACGGAGGTGGCACCATTTCCCATTCCTACTAGCAGTGCGCCAGGCTCCGATTTCTCCACATGCTCAATGACACTATCCTCTTTCTTACCAGTCACCCCCCACTGAGGGTGAGGCTGGTGCCTCGTCCTTGACCTGACTGCGTGGCCAGTGCCTGCTCCCAGCCCTGGTCAGCTCTAGTGGTAGTGCAGGCGCAGCTGCCTTCAGCACTGGGGCACAGACAGGACGGGGGCTCAGGTAAAGGCCCCAGAAGACCCAGGCCTCCTCTCCAAAGCCTCAGCCAGCTTCATCCTTGGCCCTTTTTGAGACAGGGTCTTGCTGAGTCACCCAGGCTGGGCTTGAACTTGTTGGGCTAGGATTGGAAGCATGTGCCACTGTGCCCAGCTTCTTTTTCCTCCTCCTCCTCTTTTTTTGGGGTTGAGGGTGGTGGAAGGGTAAAATGAACCCAGGGCCTCATGCATTCTAGGCAATGTCTCTACCACTGAGCCACATACTTCACATTTCATTTTATGTAATAATCCCCAAGCTTTCCAAATGCTAAAGTAATGTAATTTCCAGTTCCTACTCTGACTTCATGAAGAGGTACATGAAATGATCCACAAGGACAGCTTACAGGCCAGGAGAGGTTGCCAGGCACGGCAGGTGGCTCCCAACCAGGAAAGGTAAACCTCATCCTCACAACGAAGCCAGGTGGAACAACTCAGGATGTCCATATAAACCAACAGAGAAAGGAAAATCAGGAATCCACGTCAGGAGGGACAGGGGTGCGCGGGCGGACACACCACGGCAACACTCGGAAATGCTGCATCCCCCAGGGATCCCACTAAGTGACTTCCCGAAATGGTCTCAGTGCAGGAGGAGAGGAGCAGTGCAGGTTGTATACAAAACTTGCAGGGTTAAAAACTCACGCATGAATATGCTGCAGTGAGTTTTCAGAGCCTGAGCTTCAAGGGCTAATGCCTCAGAGAACAGTGTGACGCTCCTTCGCCGTGTTCCTCAGCCACACGTGCACAGTGCCAGCACGGGAGGACGTGGTGCACAGCAGTGGGCTCCTCCTGTGCAGCCTCAACCACCCCTCCAGCAGCACAGTGCCCACACAGTGTGGGGGGCAGCCTCCTGGCTCCCCGCGAGAGAGAGACAGGACAATGAGCAAGCCAGGGCCCAGCTCCTGGGCAAAAGGAGCTGGCGCTGTTGCCACGGCTGATTTTACATCTCTGTAACCAGGCGAGCAGCTCGCCTGAGTCAAGAAGTCTCATTTAACATTCGAAGTGTGGGAGGGAGGGAGGCAAGAACTGTCACACGGTTTTAGCTGCCACCCCTGCCTGCCCTGGCTGTCTGGTGTGGGAGCCACCGCACAGTGGGGCGATGCGGGGGGGACCAGCAAGCCTGCTCACCTGCAGCAGGTAAGGAGGTCAGAGCCTCTCACTGTGGAGTCTGGGGTGGCAGTGACAGCTCCTAATGCTTCCCCTCCTCCTGGCAGCTGCAAGGACAGCCCGCCACAAGTGTCCCAGGGCTGCTGTGACAAAAACAGACTGGGTTCTTAACACACAGTCCTCTTGTAGTTCTTTTATTTTTTGGAGAAAGGGTCTCACTATGTAGTTCAGGCTGCCTTCAACTTGTTATGTAGCCCTGCCTGGCCTTGAACTCACAGCAATCTTCCTGCCTCAGCCTCCCACCTGCTGGTATTACAGGCATGAGCCACCATGCCTGGCCCTCTTGCAGTTCTGAAGGCAGACATCCAAAATCAAGGTGTGGGCAGGACCACGCTCCCTGGGAGGCTCCTTCTTCCAGCTTCTGGTGATTACTGGCTCCCCTGGCTTGTGGACACAGCGCTCTCTGCCTAGTCTTCACACGGCCTTCTCAGTGTCTGTGTCCCCTCCTCTGTCCTCACAAGGACACTTGTCCCGTGCTTAGGGCCCATCTAAACAGTCCAGGAGGTCCACATCTGCCCTCTTCCAGAAGAGGCCATGTTCACAGGACACCTGGGGCCCGAGGGGCAGGGCCCTCCACTTCCTCTCCTTGGACATCCTGCTCAGCTCAGGGCAGCTGAAAAGCCATGAAGATCTGCCAAGGCCAGGTGCTCAGCCCCACGTGAAGGGTGAGAAGCGGACGCCTGAAGCCAGGCCCTGATCCGCGGCAACCCCTCTCTGCATCTACTCACTGAGGGGAGACAGGGTGCCAGGTTCATGGGGCAGACGCAGTGCAGTGAACAGGATCTTCATGAATCACAACCTGCTTACTAATTTACAGTATCACCTCAGACGTGATCAGAAAAAAAAAATGTCCCCAAAAGGTCATCGATAAATAAATAATTAAACCAAGAACACAGCAAACCGTTGGCTCCCACAAACGGTAACTTTCTGTAACCAGGCAGAAGCAGGTGGAGCCCTGCGGCCCACCGGGAGACCCCAGTACAGGTTGGCCTGGGCTGACGAGAGAGCCACAGGAAGAGGCCACAACGTACTATGTGACTTGTCTTTCCTGAGACCCTTTATTTTCCCAAGTAAGGCTGCAGTGAAAATGCAATGCCCAGCACCGACAGTAACTGCAGCTTTGAGGGACCATGGGAACCAACATAGGTGGCATCTCAGTGCTGGGGTCTTTGCCAGGCCTGCTGGGACTGGTGGCACGCCAGAGATGCCTGTTTGTGGCACAGCAGGTACCTTGGGCTGCAGCTGGCTCTACTTCTTTCCTATCAATTCTTCAGCCAGCAGGTGCCTAGCAGAAGTTAACTAAAATACTAGTGGCAGCTAGGACATGGGGAAGCCCAGACAGAGCAAACTCAGTGAGGACAGGCCTGAGGGAGTCTGCAGGCAGCTGGGGGCACATCCAGCGTCCTCCACAGCAGGACCCCCAGATGTCTCCAGCCAGGGGAAGAGGGGCACAGTGCACACACCCCACATGTAGGAGTGCAGCTCCCTCCTCACCATCTTCTCCCCTTCCTCAGCTGGAAAGAGTCACTTTCCAGCCTGCCTGGGTCCGAGGCTCCGCACCATGGGGAAAGAGCCAACAAGGACAGGCAGGGACAGCTTCCCGGCCCAGCCTCAGTCCGGGTACCACCCCCCCCCCGAGCCTCAGCTTGCTGCCGACTCCAACTGCACCAGCCAGTCCAGGGCACATGTTCAGTGCCAGCAGCCAGAAGTACAAAGAGGTGAACATTTTGCCACAACCTGCTCCACCTGTACTTTACACACAAGTGTACCAAACACACGGGAAAAGCAACATGGCTTGAAATTCCCATGAAGAAGCGAGGGTCACCTGGATCAACAAAAATCCTTAGGAGATGAGCAATGTAGTGATAACCACATTTGCACAGAAATAGTGTAAAGTAAAAGGACTCATCAGTACACAGATGACAATCCTGGCAGTTCTAACCCAGGGGCCACAGGCTCAGAGACCAGTGACAGAGGGGGGTGTAAGGCGATGGGTGGGGAGGGAATGGAGACTCACCACCCGCAGCATGAGGCCAGGGGCTCTCTGAGTCCTTGGCGCCACTGCTCAGAGCAGCATGGCGCAGGCTGGACACCTGTCTGGAGCACCGTGCACAGAGGCCACACTCACCAGCACGCACTTGCCGGGCTCCAGGCTCCAGAGCGAGCTCTCGGTGTTGATCTTGTGGGTGAGCTTCCCTTCCATGAGGACGCGCTCCCTGCCCTCCTCCAGCATGGCCACGCGGATAGAGCCGCTGCTGAGGGCCACCGAGACCTGGGGACAAGCAGAAGAAAATCACGTTTGCAAGGGTGACTGCCAGCTGCTGGGCAGTGACACGGACGCTGATTTCAGGGACCTTCCCACGAACTCCTGTGGGGCTCCAAAGGCATCTGAGTGAAGGAAGCCATTCCGGCCCACTCCACACCCAGAGCCACCTGCACACGTCAGTTCCCCCAGGACATGGCACACATTCCAAAATCCATACAGACATCTTCTAAAATCTATGTTTTATAATGTAAAAGTCTTCATAATAGCGTATCCCTTGTGCAAAATGCTTGGGGACAGAAGTGTTCCAGATGTCGAAAGTTTTTCAGATTTTGGAATATTTGCATAGACTTTACTGGTTAAGTGTCCCTAATCTGAAATCAGAAATCTAAAAATTTTTGGATCAGGGATGTTCAACCTGTACTTGTATAGTGTACATATTAAATACTAAAAGTACTTAAAATTCTTTTTCTCATAGGTTTGGGAAATTAATTTAGAGGCTACTTGGTACCTGGTTCATTAAATGCTTATAAAATTATTGGGAGAAAACCCTCACAGTGACAGAGTTTTCCAAGCAGAGTTTAGTATTTGCCAATGGAATCTGATACTGTAAGCTAAGTGTGGTTTAAATGAGCACAAATCAAAAAGGAAAGGTGAGGCCCCATGTGCAAGCCCTTGCTCCATTGGGTACTTTTTAGTGACAGATGGAGTCCTGTATGGGCAGCTGGGAAAGGAGGTGACACAGGACTGCCCCAGAGGACACGCTGACCCCTCACACACCAGGGGCAGGGGGAACTCTCCACCTGCCCAGGCTACACAGCCAGGTTCTGTGAAGACTCAGAGGGGCATCCTGCAGGGACAGCACACACGGGCCACCTGTGCCCACTTCTCGGAGGAATCTCTACTTCGGAAAAGTCTGCTGCCCTGGCTTTGCTGGCCACGTTCTAATAGCAAAAGAAGCACAAGCAAATGTGACACAGCTCGGGTCCCTCCCAGATTGGCTCTAGATGGACACTGGGCCCAATCAGTCTAACTGTGAACTTGTGTGTGTGACCAACAGTTGACGCCACCCAGTGTCCCCTGGCCTGGCCTCCGAAGAACAAGCTCGGTTTAATGAACTCCCCTGGCAGCTTTACAATACTGTGATTTCCAAATCTGAGCAAGATTCTCACACAGCCTACCCAGGAGAATGAATGAAATCCTCGAGGGAGAAAACCAAGAGTTCCAGCTGCAAACATCACACCAGAAACAGGTGGTCATCTCTGACCTGCCACTGCAGAAATGACAGTAACAAAGAGAAAGACCCCACCCCAGACAGTGAAAGGGGGAGAAGTGTGCATCCAGGAGCAGATGAGACCTTAAATCTGGGGGGCACAGAAGGACTGGCACAGGAGACAAGTCTTTCAGGGCAGGGGACACCTAGGAGCCACAGGAGGGAGCCCGACTGAGGGCTGGCAGTTATGGAGGCAGGGGTGAGGCCAGGGCACAGAAGGGAACAGCAGAGAGCCAGTGCCCGGAATAGCTGCACCGTGGAAGCCCAGCTGAGAGGGACAGGACCCTAACATCTAACCCAGCCCTGCTCCAGAGACTTAGAAGCAGTCTGAGGGCCTGGCATGGATGCCCAGGCCCAAGTGATGTCTGACTCACTCCAGCATGGGACAACCAAGGCCTCCCAGCCTGTAAAGCAAAGCTGTCATACCGTGGAAGAACAGACCTCTGACACAAAGGGCAGAAACTGCCAGCACTGCCCCACACGCAAGAAAACGGGACAATTAAAAAAGAAAAAATAGGAAACCAAGGATTGGAACTTATTAAGAAAACCAGCAGCATGAAAAGAAACATAAAAACCAAAAACACAGACTACAGAGCTAATCAGGAAAAGACATACTTAAATATTTCCATTTTATATATCAGTACAGAGAACTGAAAAGATATTGTGTCAATGGAAACCAGAGTAAAATATGAAAAAGCTATAAGATCAAAAGGAAACAATCAAAATTCAGTGTAGAACATAAAGTAGAACAATCAATCTGAGATTCCAGAAATGATGGCAATAAGCAGCAAATTTCCCAGCAAGAAAGAAAAATACCTTTGAGGGCTGGTGAGATAGCTCAGCGGCATAAGCGCCTACCTGGCAGGCGCGAGCCCTGAGGTCAACTCCTGATGCCCACATAAAAATAAAAAAAAGAAAACACTTTGGACTGAAAAGACCCACTGTGTGTGCTAAACAGAATGAGCGGTGATGGAAACAGACTCTGTTAATTTTATAACGATGAGTATTTAAAAAGTCCTAGACAATCCAAGGAGGATGTAAAGAGGTTTACTCACAATCTCCCAAAAGGATGAGGCTTCTAGAATCAGTAGCACCTGAGGCAAGAAGGCAATGGAGACCTGCGTTCAGCCTTGCAAGGGGAAAGCAGCCTTAGGACAGAATCCTATACACACATCCAGCAGGGAAAGCGCAAGGTTAAAACAAACACACTTTAAGGCATAAAAGAACTCTGCATTTATCGCACATATCACTTTGATAACCCAAAAAGAAGAATCTCCAATTGGGATCCAAAAATCAGTCCATTTAATACAGAAGCGCAGAAGAAAGCCCAGGATGGTAGCCAGACAGCAGAGCCCCATAATAATCAACCAGGTTGAGTTGGAGACAGTGATTTCTAGGCAATACCAGTATTTCTGCATCTGGATAACTCACATTACGAGGAAAGCGCACTGCTTTTAATAAGATGAAAAGGACAGGCAGCAAGAACCCCAGGAAACCAATATGATGTGTGAGACTCCTGATCCAGTGGGATGCCAGTGAAATGGGAGTACTGTTGTAGTCAGGTTTTAAGGGAAACAATTTAACACAGGACACATACTTTATAGGATTACTTTATAATATTCACCCAAAAAGTCAAATGCAAAGGAGTGCGGGAGATCTGTCCATACACTGGAGACCCAAAGAATGTAGCTGAGGGCCTAGATCCCACAGCAGTGTCCTGCACAAGTCCAGGTGAAGACCTAGAGCCCCTGGCAGTGTCCTCCACAAGTCCAGCTGGAGGCCTAAACCCAAGACAATGTCTCAGGCAAGTCTGTATCAAGGATCTGCGCTGGGAAGGCCCAAAGGTCAGTGGTGGAAGCTAGAAAGTCCGCGCCAGCGGGATGAAGGCTCTGTGCCAGCAGCTGAGGGATCTGCACTGGAAGCGACACTCAAAGTAAGGACCAGAGCTCCCCCGAAGAGAACCACAGCCATCCTCAGCGACAGCGAGGACCTGGGCTTCTCTGATGATGAGAACAGCTGAGTTCATATCAGGAAAGCCAGCGTGACAAGCTTCTCCAGGAGAATCAACAGCGCACCATCTTCCTCTCCAGTTCTCCTTTTATGTTGTTGGCAGCAATCCTCAGGTGGACCTTACACACCCAGCACCACGCTGAGAAAGTTCAGCTGGGTGTTACACGTTGACCATTAGTCAATCCACGAGCACTAAAGAGCTCTTTCTTCCGTGAAAGCAACAAGAAAAATGGCAAGAAGTGTCAACACCAACTTCTCACGGACTGTGGAAGTGAACCAAAGGTTTGCAGGAAGCCAGGGAGGATTTATTCAGGAAAAACAACCATGCCTCACCAAGACCAGCAAGCTGGGTGGCATTTTAACCCACCCCAGGCCCATGCCCACACTGACCCCTGGCAGCCTGCTCTCCAGTGCTCCCAGCAGTCTCCGTGAGGAGTAGCACAGAGCCAGAGCTCTTTCAACGCTCCACTCCAAAGAACAGCCATTGTCTGACCTGTCTGAGGGTGCCCAGGGAGACCCTGCTTGCAAGGCTATTTCAACAGGACTCAGAACCACCACCTCCGTACACACATGTACATGTACTCTCCCATGGGTGTTTACTGAAAACAATTACACGTGAGTGTTTGACAAATGAAGCAAACGAAAGGAAAAGGTGGGGAATAAAATGTCCACCGTGGCTGTGAAAAGCTCCGATGTATCCCAGGGCATCTCGAAAGCCACATGAATGTGCAGGCTCAGTGTGCACTCAGGGAAACCTGAGGCAGCCGCAGGTTCTCATCTGTGGCTGACCTTGACCATGAGCAGGAAGTGAAGGCTACAGCAGCCTCTGCACTGCTAAGCCAAGCACGGTGTGTGGAGTCCAGGGGGCACAGGGAGCCCCTCAGCCAGGACCAGCTGACTGCTAACTGCAGCAGGTAGAGAGCTCACTGGCCATACACGACAAAAAATCCGGATTTGCAGAACTCCTTCAGGAAAGTCATTAAACTCCAACCACATTAGGTACCAACAGCAAATAACCACAAGAGAATCCGATTCCAGGGCTGCCACACTGTGTTATTAAAACAGCCACCTTTCAACAACTACAAAATACAAGATTTAAGAAACAAGCAAGGGCCAGTGATATGGCTCAGCGGCATATGCGCCTGCCTGGCAAGCGTGAGGTCCTGAGTTCACTCCCGGTACCCACATAAAGGTAAAAAAGGGCCGGTGATATCGCTCAGCGGCACAAGCGCCTGCTGGCAAGTGTGAGGTCGACTCCCGGTACCCACATAAAAACAAAAAACAAAAAACAAAAAACAAAAAAACGAGCAAGTGTGGCCCATACACAGGGGAAAAAAAGCAATCAGCAAAGTCTGTCCCTGAGGGCATCCAGACATGGACTTAGTAGAACGTTCTAGAAATCAGCTATTTTTAAATGTGCTCAAAAAACTAAAGAAAGCCATGCGTAAAGAACTAAAGGGGAGGGCCGGTGAGATGGCTCAGCGGCTTAAGCGCCTGCCCGGCAAGCGCGAGGGCCCGAGTTCGACTCCCGGATCCCACATACAAAAAAGGGACCGGTGATATCGCTCAGAGGCACGGGCGCCTGCTGGCACGCGAGGTCCTGAGGTCGACCCCCTGGTACCCACAAAAAAAAAAAAAAAAAAAAAAGAACTAAAGGGGAAAAAAATGAAAATATAGTGTCATAAATGTAGAAAGTATCAATAGAGTGATGGAAACTTTTTTATTTAAAAGAACCAAATATAAACTGGACTTCAAAAGTAACTAGGGAAGAAATGTGAAAAAAAATCACTATAGGCACTCAAAAGCAGATTCCAGCATTTAGAAAACAGCATCAGCAAACTTCAAGATCAGTCCACTAAGTTATCCAATCTGAAGAACAGAAAGAAAAAAGAACTAATAAAAATGAACAGAGCAGGCCAGTGAGATGGCTCAGCGGCATAAGCACCTGCCCGGCAAGCGCGAGGGCCCGAGTTCGACTCCCGGATCCCACATATGAAAAAAGGGCCGGTGATAGCGCTCAACGGTACGGGCGCCTGCTGGCACACAAGGTCCTGAGGTCAACCCCCAGTACCCACACACACACACAAAAAGAACAGAGCCTTGGAAACCTGAGGGACATGAAACACACTAGCATCTATGAGGTGGGATTCACAGAAAGATGAGAGAAAAGGCAGAGGAATACATGAAACTAGAGTGGCTGAAAACTTTCCAAATCTGCCATGAAAAAATCACCTACACATCAAAGAACTCAATGAATTCCAAGTAGATCAAGACCTAGATCATGCTGTCAAAAAAGCCAAAGACAAGCTGGCCGTGGTGGAGCACACCTATAATCCCAGCTACTCCAGAGGCTGAAGCAAGAGGACCACAAGTTTCAGTCTAGCCTGGGCAATTTAGCACAATCAAAAATAAAAAAAGGACTGTGGATATAGCTCAGTGGCAGAGCTCTTGCCTATTTATGTGCAAGGCTCTGGTTCAATCCCTAGTAAGGGGCTGGGAGGAGATGACAAAGCAGGGAAAAGCAACTCATCACCCATAACAACAGCTGGTTTCTCATGAGTGACCATGGAGACTACAAGCAGTGGGATGATGTGTTCATGGCACTGGAAGACAGAAAACAACCAACCTCAACCAAGAACTCTATATACAGCAACATTACTCCTCAAAAAGGAGGAGATTAAGGCACTCCCAGGTAAGCAAAACCTGAGAATTCATTGCCAGCAGATCCATCTTCTCTTGCAAGTCCTACACAAACGTTAAAGGGGGCCCTGCAGCAGAAATGAGCAGATGCCAGGTGGCCAGCTGGATGTACGTGAGTGACAGAGTAACCAGTCATGGGCAAAAGACAGCTTAAGTCTGTCAGGGTTTCGATATGTAGTTCAGGCTGGCCTTGAACTCGCAGTGGTCCTCTTGCCTCAGCCTCCCGAATGCTAGGATTACAGGTGTGCGTCACCACGCCCAGCTCCTATTTGATTTTTTAATAAATAACTGCATAAAACACAAAACAGCTCAAAAGAGAAGAGGATAGGAGCAATATAGGAATAAACTTATAAACTATTAAACTGGCATTAATCTGAAGTAGACTGACATAAAATACAACTTGAATTATAATCCCCAGGGCAAACACTAAGAACATAATTCCAAAAAAAAAAAAAATTAAAAAACAAGGAAATTAAAATACTAAACTAGAAAGCAGTAATAGAAGAAAAGCAGCAGAAAAAAGAGGAATAAAATGTTCAACACTTACTATAAAGTCACAGTGATAATACCAGAATGGTACGACAGAAGGAAAGACATACAGTTCGATGGGACAGACTGAGCAGTCCAGTAATAAATCTGCACAGTTACAGCCAGTTGATGTTAGATAAGGGTATCAAGATAACTCAATGGAGGAAGAGTATTTTTTTTTCAGTCTATTATACCGTGATAACTAGATATCCACAAGCAAAAGAATATAACTGGCCTACCTCAAAATGAAGTTGGACCTCATACCACGTAATAATTCAAGCTCCAAATGTATCAAGGTCTACATGTAAGGGCTAAAATTACAATACTCTTAGAAGAAAATGGAAATGGATTAGGTCACGGCGATGGTTTCTTAGAAACAACAAAAGCACAAATAACAAAAGGTAAAATAAAACCTTTTGGGCTTCAAAGAACACTGTCAAGAAAATGAAAAGATAAATTAAAACAATAAAAATAAAATAAAGTGGAAAAAAAAACACAGAATAGAAGAAAATACAGTATTATCAAATCACGACAAGGGTATATTATCCAGAACATATAAAGCACTCTTGTAACTCAACAATAAAATGACAAATTACCCAATTAAAACTGGACAAAGGACTTAAAATCAAAACCACAATGAAATACCACTTTTTACACAGTAGAATAGCTACAACTAAAACCATAAACAAAACGAACAGTAAGTATTGGTGGGGACACATAGAAACTTGAAGCCTTACATAATTCTGGCGAAGATGTAAAATGTAAGCTGGTGCAACCACTCTGGAGAACAGTCCCCCAGAGGGAATTATAACAATTCCACCTAGCCCAGTGCACCCCACAGGAACTCAAATCCTTTGTGCATTGTGGGCAGCAAAGGAGAGAATGAGGTGCAAGCAGGAGCACTCGGATGCCCCTTCTCTCCAGCCTCACCACACAGACCAAGTTCTGAGATACCGTGGAAGACAAGCAAGGCATCAGAAGAAGGCACAAAGGTGCAGGTGACCTCAGAAGCAATCCCGTGGCACTTGCAGGCAGGGAGACACCCTGTCGTGAGTGAGAGGCAGACCCCCAGCGTCCTGCTAAGAACTTCATCACAGAGGCCCTTCTAGGCCCGGGAAGCTGACGGGCGCATCCTTACTGAATCATAAATAAGACCGCATGCGAGCACGCTGTGTGGAGATACAGCTCGAGACCACCACATTTACTAAGCATACTAAGTCAATACAAAACTGGTTTAAAACCCAAAGTACTCCCCACCAAACACCACACCATCCTTATCCACACACAACAATTTGTACCAGATGGTGTGTATAATCTAGAGCAGTTCTTAAAAAAAATCACGATTTAAAAAAAGCAATACTAGTGTCCATGTTCAACTTGAGTTCTAGTTCCCTAATTCTGTTTAATTTCAAGTTTGTCTGTTTTTTTGTTTTGTTTTGCGGTGCTGGGACCAAGCCCAGGGCCTCGTGGATGCTGAGCAAGTGCTCTACAACTGAGCTTCGTCCCAGGCCTTCAGCTGCATTATCTTACCAGCTGCGGTTTACCTTACCTAACAAATACAATGCGGAGGCCAGTTACAAGTGATACATTTCATACTGTGTTAGGTGTTCGTTATTCACAAACAAGATGGATCTCAAACTGCCATAGAAAAAGCATCAGCCAGATTTCCAGTTGCTGGGACCAAACACCTGACACTCAGGACTTGAGGAGGAAACAGCGTTATCAGGCTCATGCTTTCGGAGGTTTCAGTAAATGACCAGCTGGCTTCAAGGGAGAAATATCATGGTGGAAGGGCGTGGTGGACTAAAGCTGCTTAGTTCACGTGGTCAGGAAGCAGAGCAGGGAACAGGGTCAGAGAGAAAGGGGCAGGGAACAGACAGTACCCAAGGTTACCCTATGTGACCCAACCAGACACAGCAAAAGAAATGTGCTTTACTAATCTAGGTGGCTCCCAAGCCAATCAGGTCGACAATTAAGTTCAACTGTTGCAAGGTCCTTCCATGAGGAAGACAAACCATTTCATTTCCATAACAATTAAATAGGAAACTATTAGTAGGCTTTAGACAAAACTGCTCTGATGGGATGAGAAGATCAAAGTGGACCATAAGGTAGCCGAAGTTCAATATCTGCCCATAACAAAAAAAACTACAAAAAATGCAACCTACTCCTTTCCAATCCTGATTCAAACTCCAGAAGGCATTTTTTTAAAGTACTGATTAATATAACTGCATAAAAATTATTAAGTTCTGCAAGGAAAAAACAAACCAACTCAGAATCTTAGTGACAAAATGAAACAACAGCTCTGTAACACAGTAAACTCCCCATCCAGTTTTGCTTTCTGTGATTTCAGTTGCCTACAGTTGACTGTGATCAGAAAATATTAAAAGGAAAATTCCAGAAAGTAACAATCTGTAAATTCTAAATTACATGCCGTTCTGAGTAGTATGATGAAATCTTGTACTGCCCCCTCCACCCATCCTTCCTGTCCAGTGTATCCACACTTGATATGCTATCTGCCTACTAGGACTTGGTAGCCATCCTGTCAGATCGACTATCACAGTGCTTGTGCACAAGAACCCATATTTTGCTTAATAATGGTCCCAAAGCATAAGAGCAGAGATGCTGCCAATTCAGATATGCCAAAGAGAAGCCATAAAGTGCTTCTTTTTAATGAAAATATGCAAGCTCTTGACTTAAAAAGTATGTGAGGTTGCTAAGATCTATAGTTAGAATGAATCTTCCAGCCACAAAATTTTGAAGGAAAAAGAAATGTGTGCTCCTTTTGCTATCAGACCTCACACTATGAAAGTTATGGCTACAGTGCACAGTAAGTGCTATGTTAAGCTGGGAGGGCAATGAAATCCAGGGCTGGCAGCACTGTGGTGCACAAGGCACTGAACTCGCACGAAGGCTTCAGCAAAGGGTCCCCTGAAGCAAGCGACTTACCGCTTGGTAAACCAAGCCATTTACCACAAGTCTGGGCTGGTTACACAGATTCACAAATAGGTTTAGATTGAAAAATGTAAGAACTACTGAAGAGGCTGCTTCTGTTGATGAGGAAGCTGCTGCCACATTCCTGGCAGAGTGGAAGAAGTTGGTTACAGAGAAAGCAAGTCCTTAATTTCGAAGAAATCAGGCTCTTCTGGAAGAAGATGCCCAATGGAGCCCACATTCATAAAAGTGCAAAGGAAACAGCAGGGCATAAAACACAGAAAAAAAGATTAATTCTGGTATTATGTGGCAGTGCAGCAGGGCATATGATAAAGCCAGGCACAGTGTACAGAGCAAAGAACCCACGCATACTCAAAAACAAAAACAAAAATTATCTGCCCATGTTCTGGCCACATAATCAAAAAGCGTGGGCAACAGCCATCTTGCTTATGGAATGGTTCCACCAATGCTCCATCCCAGAAGTGAAGAAATACTTGGAAGAGGAAGGGCTGGATTTAATGCTCTATTAATACCAATGCACAACCATCCTCAATTTGTTTGCTATAAAAATAAAAGTGTGAAGGTTGTATTTTTGCCTCCAAATACTCCAAATTGCTTCGGCCTCTTGAGCAGGACATTATTTGGTTTGTCAAGGCCACAGATGCTCCTGGGATGTGGTCACATTTGATCAGCAATTGATGCAGACCCTAATCTGGACATAATGCAGTGTGGAAGTCATTCACTACTGCTACCACAGTAACATCCGTCAATGGCTGCAATGGATGAGTGAAAACCAGAAACCAACGGCCTGTTAGGAGAACTTATGGAGTGGAGCTGTAGATGATTTTAAAGGCTCCCCAGAGACCAATGGAGAAGGTGGGAAAATCATTCATGCAGCAAGACAAGCTGGTGGACAAGGATTTGCTGACGCATTTGATGAAGACAACAGAAGAATATACTAAAGGCCACAGAGAAGTGCTAACAGAGAAGAGAGGAACTCAAAGAATGTATTCAGTCATCTACAGAGGAAGAGGAAGATGAAAAAGGTACCACAAAATGGACAGGCATTAAAAGACAAGATTATGGAATAAGATCCTCAGATATAACATAGCTTATTAAAATCGCCCATTTGGTCACTGGAGGATTTTACTTTTAGTGGGGGAGGGGAGACTTCCAATTACAACATTCTTCCAAAAGGTTTCAGCAAAAAAGTCCAACTACAGAGGATTTTCAACCACTGCCTTGGTCATGGCCCAATGACCCAGAATCACCCAGAGCAGGCACGTCTCATGTCACACATCCCAAGGAGGAGGTGAGGACAGTACAGCAGCAAGATTTTCAGAGAGAAAGACCACATTCACATAACTCTCATTACGGTATACTGTTAACATTATCCTATTTTATTATTACTTGTTGTTAATCTCTTAATATGCCTGATTTATAAATTATACTTTACTAAAGGAAGGCACGTATAGGAAAAAATATCTCACATACAGGGTTCAGGGCTATCCCCACTTTCAGGCATCCCTTGGTGGGGGGGTGCCCCTGAAATTAATCCCCAAGGATAAGGGACTAGTATATACATCACAGAAGATGATCTCTCTAATCGACACTTCTAGAAAAACAGCTCCCAGAAAAAGAGCAAGAACCTCACAGAAAATGGGCAAAAGATATAACCAGTTCAAAACAAAGGTACACATAGAAAGATACTCACTTGTAAGAGAAATACCAATTCACACTACACTGAGGTACTGTTTTTTACATATCCAACTTACAAACCCAGAAATTTGATAACATAATATTGTCAGTAAATCTGAAAAAGCAAAGACTCTTGTACACTGTTGACAGGCATGTAAGTTAATACAACCCCTATGAAAGGCATTTCATTAACACCTAGAGAAGTATCTTTCACTCTTAGAACTGCATCTCTTGGAGCTTATCCATATGAAAAATGCATATATGCAAAATACAATATATTAAGAACATCCACTGCTTTATTATTCATAAGAACAAAACAGTGGACCCAACCTAAATGAACACTAACAGGGGCTGGTTTCATTATCAGCTTGTTGCTCGAGGCAGGCAAAAGCACAGCACGGGGAAGCCTGAGATGTGAGGGGTGGCCACCTGTCAGGTGACTGGGGGCAGTGAAGTCCACCAAGCAGAGGCAGCCAGGGAGACGAAGGTAAAGAGAAGCAACCAGAGCCCCCCTGGTGGAACCAGGCAGACACTGGGCAGGGTCACCAGGGTCATCTCAGTAAGTGGAACACACCATCTGTGCTAACAGTGGGAACAGGGAAACACGTATTCACACTTGACTACATAGGCCTCGAAAGTACCTGCTGAAGTATCCCCCAAACCAGTCGTGGGGTGACTTGGGTCAGTGTGGGGTAGAAGAGGCACAGAGCTAAGCCCCTCTTTCACTGGTCATGTTTGTATTTGTGCACATACAGTGCTGTGCATTCAAAACTTGGGCAAGTTAAAGCACGAGTGGGTAAGCGCAGCCTACTAGCCTTTTCTGCTGTGGAAGTTTCCTGTAATAACATCTTCCTACATTTTGTCCAGATGCGTTCTAAGAAGGAAGCACCGTATGTCATGAGCTTTCAGCACAAATCCCAGCGCCTGCATTGAGCTCAGAGGAAAGTGTCACCCAAGTCTAAGCCGAGATGGGTAAGAGCCATGCAAGCCACACTTGGGGCCAAGGCGCTGTTCAGAGGTTCTGGGGTGAGGCTAGAGCTGGCACAGGCACACACCAGCGTGGGCACCCAGAGCATCTGAGAGGAAAGGGAAGATGCCAGAGCAAACAGATTCAATGTCATTCAACAAGAGCCAGGAACAGCACCACAGCACGTTCCACTGCGAGACGGTCAACAAGACGGGGGCGGGCAGGGCCGGGCTCTGGTCTCCACTCCACACCATCTCACCAGGAGACATCTTCTCATCTTCAAATGAGAAGTTTAACAAAAATCTCTGCAGCTTCGTTTTCTTTCTTTCTTTTTTTTTTTGGTACCAGCAATCGAACTCAGGACCTTGCACTTGCCAGGTAGGCACTTGTGCCGCTGAGCTATAACCCCAGCCCTGCAGCTTCATTTTCAAAAACATTGAAATTGTAAGATCTGAGATGAACAATCACACAGATATCTATTGCGTGAACTCGGCGTTCCTGTCCTCCTCCTAGGGTACACTGAGGAAAGGAAGGGCGGCGAGCTGCTTTTCCTCAACAGCAGAGTGGGCTAAGAAAAGATAGAACCATGATCTAAGGCAGGAGATTAAAAACTTCACACTGGCTCTTCTTTAGATTCACCAGCGAAGTGATTTTTTTAAATGCTGCGTGTAAAATAAGACCATTTCTGCTCTCCTCTGAAGAGCACCACGCACTGTGCACGTCGCCAACTCCGAGAGGCTAGCGGGCCCTCGCCATACCCCGGCCTACAGAAAAGGGACCGGTGAGGCGCTCGGGAGAGGCCGGGCTCCAACGTGGGCCCCACGGCATCCAGCCACCACTGGAGGACAGAGGACAATCTGCGATGACACTCCATCCTCCACCGAGGTCCTGCCCCACGAGGCACAGCCAGGGCCAACTCCATCCGATGAGCACCGCAGTCAGTCGTGGCCGCCACCATGATTATATCTGATAGGTGCTAGAGACGAAACCCAAAATAAACACTGCTGACAGGCGGCTGTGACAGCTACTCTTGGGGAACAATGGGAAACAAGCCAGTCCAGAAAAAGGAGCAACTCTGAGGAAAAGCCTTGGAGCAGTGGAACCCAAGAGACACAGAGCAAACTTGTTCCAAAGTTCGAATAAGGGTATGACTAAAACACTGAGATCACTAAGTGAGAGACTAAGACTTTTCTAAAAGAAGTTTATGATATTATAAGAATGATGTGGGGGGAAAATGTTATTGAAAAAGAAAAAGAAAACTCCCCACCACAGAGGAGATGAACGTTTTCACAAGAGGTCACCAGGATAAGTTATGTCAGTGAGTGCCACAAAAATGCCCATGCTAAAGAAGCCAACAGCGGCCACAGGAAGCCCCTGGCACTGTGGTGTCACAGTGAAGTGCTCTGGGCCCTCTCACGGTGCAAGAGATGCTGGCTCCTGGCCTGGCTCCTGTTGGCTGCAACCTGAATATGCTGATTGCTAGCCCCGAGCATGCAGGCCCTGTAGTGGGCCAGAGGACAGGAGGGGAGGGTCACTGAGATGGGCACCCCCTCAGCACCGGACACACACAGACCACTGTTATGTTCTTCACTACTGCCCCTACCTGCCACTGCCTAGTTCATTATTTGCCAACTCTTTTGCCTGTGTAATAAAAGGATATACATGGCTGGTGAGATAGCGCAGCGGCATAAGTGCCTGCCTGGCAAGTGTGAGGTCCTGAGTTCGACTCCCGGTACCCACATACGAGAAAAGGGCCGGTGATAACACTCAATGGCATGGGCACCTGCTGGCGCATGAGGTCCTGAGTTCGACCCCCGGTACCCACACACACAAAAAGGGATATACAAGGTATGCTCTAAAAATACAGTGAATGTTTAAATTTTTTAAAATTTATTACAGTAAAAGACACATTGCTATTAATGCCCTTCAAACTATTCCCCCTCAGTTTGAACGCACTTACCTCACCTTTCTTGCCACTTTCTGAAGCAGTTCTGGAGTCCTCTTTAGTTATGCTGTTGCAGCTGCCTGGAGGTCCTGAATCCATTCAAAACATTTACCTTTCATAGTCATTTCGACTTTGAGGACGAGCCAGAAGCCACACATTGCCAGATTCAGTGGTGGATAAACATTGTAATGTTTTTAGGGGCCTGTCTATTCACCATATTTGGATCCCACCTTGTAAAGACACTCAGGAAAGAGTATTCTAGAACTGCTTCAGAAATTGGCAAAATGATGGAATAAGTATGTTTGAAGTGAGGGGGAATTTTCTGAGGGGGACTAATGACAATGCATCTTTTACTGTGATAAATTTTAAAAATTTAAACATCCACCACATGTTTTGATAACCCCTTGTAGATTCTGGACCAGCAACCTGGTCTGACTTGGTGACCACCACATGGGCCATGTGCTCAGAAAATACCCAGTGCAGAGGAGTCAGACCCAGGGCTGCACTTGGTGAAAGCAGGACCACCTCATCCCAGAGTTATACCCGGGATGTTTGATAGGTGTGAAGCTGATCTTGAAACAGGACAGCTTGTAAGATCCACAGGGCAGGGCTTTCCCCAACATGATGCCCACAGAGTGGCATCCAGTTAGTGGGCAGCACATCTGAGAGCCAACACTGATCCAATGCAGCTGTCCTGGTGGCTGTGGAAGGAAGGGCAAAGGTGGTTAGCCACCTGGGTCTGCGGAGTCATAGACACAGAAAATAAGTAGTTTTAGGCTGGGCCTACGATAAGCCCTTCGAGAGAAAGCCCCAGCCATGCACAGAGCGTGTTAGAAGTCAGATAAATGTCTAGGAAACTAATTTTTTTGGTCAAGTGAATGAGTGTAGTAATCTTAACTGATTGGCAATCCTACCAGAAAATGACATGGAAATCAACACCTGACCCCTTAACCTCCTAAGAAGCTGGGTAAACAACTCAAGAATGGCAGCCAGTACCCTCTCCTATCTGCCCAAAAGATAGGAGCAGCCGTTCAAAGCTGGGGCTCTGTGCAGCCACCCCACACTCTGTCCTGACTTGGATCGCAGAGGTACACTGAGCTCTGACTCCGGGGGTTATGGAGAGCTGGAAAGAGATACACTATAATGGGGTGGGTGGAAGGAAGAATTCTGCAAATGGCTGCTTCCTGCCAAAGCCAGGCCACTCACAACTCACTGATCGATGGCTGTGGTGCCTTAAAGGCTGAGAGTCCCATCTTTGCTCCAATACCAATACATGAGCACGTCCTGCCTCTGCCCCCTGGAAGAAGCTACACTCATGTAACCCTGGCCACCTGCTATAGTCCCAACCCAGATGCTACACACGAGCGAGGAGGGCCGGGCGCTCCTCAGGGTCAGCCTGGACTCGGCACCCACCTGGCCCAGACCGGAGCAGACCCCGGCTGCTGTGCGACCGTCACCACATGGGGGTGGGGTGCCTCGCTGTCTGAAATGCACACGGCAGTCTCAAGTGCAGCTCCAAGAGACAAGCATGAGCTCAGAGGTGCACGTGCAGCCACCACACTCTCCTCAGACATAAGCCCACGCCCTGTTCAGGTTGACAGCAGGCTGATACTGTAACATCTCGCAGCCTCCAATCCTCATCTGTGAAATGACGACATCGTTTTGCAGGTCGCAGGTTCCGGTGAAGACCAAGGGGAGGCACATCTCACACTGGCTCTGCTGCCTGAGGCTCTGAGTGGAGACTACCTATTTCCAACAACTGATGACCGTGCCATGGCTGCCAAGCCTACTTGAGGAAACAGCTCTCCTCCTGCAAGAGTGAGCCTACTCACTGCAGCTACCAGACCAGGTTTCAGAGGCCAGCTCCCACCCCGTGGAGAGCCACAGGGCACAGGCTGGGGCAGCACTTGGTCCTAGGGCCTCGGGTTTCTCCTTTGGCCTCAGGGTTGGCAGCACTGCAGGGAGTCTCCCCATGACCTGAACTGGTTTAAGTCAGGGCACCTGGAGACTCATGGCTGAAGAGAAAGCAGCAGTTCTGTGTCCATCACCAGGGAAGAAAGCAGTTGAGAAAACAGGACCAGAACTCCGCACACCCTGTGAGGAGGAGAGCTGAGCGATACTGGGCACGGCTGTGGCACGGAGAGAATCCTCTTGAAGGACCCTGAGCCAACTGCAGAAAGGAAGCTCCGGGACAGGGAAGTGTGCACTCAGCACAAACATCACCTATGTGAGACCACTGAAAAAACAGAGCAGGAAAGAGGGAACACACGGCACGGAGAGCAGATGGGGATTGGGTGGGTGGACCCTGGGGACCACAGTGTCTGTAGTACCCATGCTCTCCCCTCCTGCCCCCCAAGTAGGTCACAAATCCTTATCTCCATGGCACACAGTTTGTCATACACAGGGAGGTACCACCTACCTGTCACCTTGTCTAACATGAGTTTACTGGGTCCTAGCTGGTGACACCAGGAAACTCAAGGGACAGTGGCCGTGTGAAGGCCTCCCTGTGGGCCTGGCTGACCCACGCCTACTGGGAGGCTCCAGGCAGCCTCCATCTTTAGGAAAATGCGGACTCCACCAAGGCAGTGCTGGAGTTTGCCCCTGAAAACCAAGATACTGGCTGTCTACACCAGGGCACTAAGAGCATCTATGACTCTGTTTAGTGGGAGACAAGGACATCAAATACATGGGCCTCTCTCATGGGGCTGATGCTGCTCACAAGGAGGAGATGCCTGCAGGCCAACTGGAAGAAGCTCACGAGTCTGGTGGCGGGGGGGTGGGTATGTGCAAGTGACCCCAACTCAGGCAGGAGCAGGAGCAAGCCTTATATCCTGACGCCGATCCCAACCCTCCCCCAGTAATGCTGGGTCCCTCCTGAGACAGCGCAGACAGACTTGAGTGAAACTCCACCCCAATCAGGGCCTTTACCTGCTTCCCCTTCACCACGTGCTTGGGCACCGGCACCCTGACCTCCAGGTCGGTGTAGTCCTGCGACCAGGTGTAGTTCTCACGGACAGCGCCGTTGTAACTGTCAGGGTTTCTCTGGAACTGCTCCTGAACCCTGAGAAAGAACAGGAAAGGTGAGATGCAGCCAGGCAGAGGACCCATGGGTAGTCCAGCACTTACCCCAGAGCCCTACATCCTAAGGATTGAGCAACCCAAGCTGCGTCTCAAGCTCACTTGCTTGTGCATCTGCAAAACCCCTCATCTGGTGTGACTTCCTTTCTGACCCTTCTACATGGTCTCTAGAGCATCCCAGGAAAAGGGAGAAGCTATGGAGAAGAAAACCCGCAAGTACAGAACCCTTAAGCTTAGGAAAAGCATCTGTGACCACTGTCGAAGACCAGCCCAGTTGGGTGTGGTGGTGCATGCCAGCACTCGGGAGAAAGAGGCAGGAGGATCGCTATAAATTAGACACCGGTGTACTGAGTTCAAGGCCAGCCTGAACTACAGAGCAAGACCCTGTCTCAAAAAAACCAAAACGAAAATCAAAGACCAGCCTAGTCCTGCCAGGTGCCACAGCGCTCAGCTCCACGCCTGTGAACTAGCCAGATGCCCATGCTAATAAAACCCTTGGTTCGCCGGCACTCAGTTTCCTATAAACTGAGGGCCAACCTTTTTTTTTTTTTTTTTTGGTTTTGAGACATGGTCTCACTATATGTTTCAGACTGGCCTTGGACTCACTATGTAGCCAGGTTGGCCTTGAACTCACAGCAATTCTCCTGTCTTAGGCTCCCAAGTGCTGGGCAACCTTTCTTTAAAAGGCAAAACAACTTCATCCTGCAGCTGCTTAACTTCAATCCTAATCTAATGCTGAGGCTGTTTTCTCCAAGAAAGTAATTCAAAGCTAAAGGACCTGCACTAAAATCATAAGCATCACTAGTAAAACATAAATGATATGTGTATTGAGAGAGGGGGCCTAAGAGCCTGGTCAACCAAATCCTACTGGATACGTCCATCTCAGATATAGCACACACACAGACAGGTCTAGCCATAACAATGATGCTGAAAAGAAAGTACAACAGTTAGCATAAAATTTAACCATATAAATGCTTCTTAAAAGTGAGTTTAGACTCAAGTCCACTAAGTGAGTTGAGTATCTAAATCACAGATAAAAGCCTCATTGTGGAGAAGGTAGCCACAAACATGGAAAGTTCTGCAGTGGGTTCCGCCCAGCCACCTTCTCCAGCCTGCCCAGAGACAGGGAGACACGACCCGGCAGGGAGGGAGACCTGCAAACACGTGCACTTCACTCGCTTGGAAAAGCACAAAGCTTCACGTGTCTGTATCTGTGCCGACGAAGACCTAAGTTTTGAGAAAGTTTTGAGACAAAGGAGTGTATTCACCTCCTGTAAGTAGCTGGGCCTCCAGCATGGTTCAAGCTCTCTGGGCTGGATAACCGGTGGCTATTAAGGGCTGAATTGGGTCTTCCCGAATGACATGTTGGTGTCTTAACCCTTGGGACATCAAAATGTGACCTTACTTGAAAACAAGGTCTTTAAGACCTAGATCACTAGAGGTGATCTAGTCACAATGAGGTCATTAGGGCGTGCCCTAACACACCATGGCTGGTGGCCTTAAAGGGGGGACTCTGGACATGTTCCCTGGGGAACATTCCCAGGGAAGACGATGTGAAAATCATGGCCGGGACTTGAGTGATGGGGCTGTCAGCCAAGGAACACCAACGACTGCTGGCTACCCAAAGCTGGAAGAGGCAGGGAGCACACTTCCCTGAGCTTTCAGAAGGTGGGAGGGCTGCCCAACACCTGACCTCAGATCCCCACTTCAGAACAATGACACAATTGACACCTCTTGTTTAAGCCAACATTCTGTGGCACTTTGTTGTGGCAGCACAGTCAAACCCAGTGGCTAAGGAAATTAAGCTCAAGTCAGAGGTGAGATTCAAAATTCAGTACTGGACATTGGAAGGACCAGGCACTGGCCAATCAGAATGGATGCCAGCCAGAAACTATCCACAAGGTTGGCACTGTGAAGCATGGAGGTGGGGACGGAGAGCCACTGAGCACACGTGCCTTTATGATATGAGAAAGCAGGGCAGGGTGACAGCAGTAAAGGAAAGGACACCTGTATGCAACTGATAAAGTATTTTCAAGGACTACACAGCGGTGTGGAGAAAGCTTTCAACATTCCATTAAACTTAAGTACAGGACATACAACTTTCATGTGTGTTCGAGCCTCTGCTTCTAAAAGGAGGAAATGCACACACACAGCTATACAGTACATATAAACAAGCCTGGAAGGAAGCAGGCTAAATCGCTGCAGTTCCTTCTGGCAGCAGGGTAACAAGGAATCTGACCTCTCCTTTGTACCTGTGGGGACAGCCAAGTTCCCTACAACACGTGGACATTTTCACAACAGAGAGGAAGGTGGTTCTTGTTTTGAAAGTGTTGACAGGAGACAGTGATGCTTCCAGTGGCTCCCAGGGGCCAGCACGAGCCCCGGGGTGTTCTGAAGTCAGCTGTGGAGGGTGGCACACAGGTGGAGGACACACCCAGCCACCAGGTGTCATGAGACCTACCCACATGTGCTCCAGTGGCAGCATTAAGCTCACGTCTGACGTGGTGACAACAACTGAACATGCAGTGAATGTCTCCAGGAGAACAGGGCAGCAGCAACTGCCAGTGCTGGGAGCATGGGGCGGGGTGGGGGACCCTTCCCTTGACAGCCTGCACCCATCACCAGGTGGGGATAATCAGAATTATGAAAGCATAAATAAAATACCCACACACACCAACTAAAGACCAGCATGGCCCCAGCCCTTGACGGAGATCAGGGAATTGACACAAAGACTCTTCAAATGTGGGACTGAGACAGCTCTTTCAAGACAGGAGCGAGTGTCCTGGACGAGGGGCTTCGGGCTGCCTCCGTGTTGCTGGCAATGCCACAGGGCTGTGCTCCTCCAGGGCTAAGGACGCTGCCCAGACCAGGCAGTGTCCACCAGACTGACCTGACCCCATGTACTGACCCCAAAGCTCTGTGCCCCTGGCTGACACTCTGATCACATGATCCCACCTGGCCTCCTCCCACTGTGTCCTCGGCTCCCCTTGCATGGGCCCTACAGCCTCCTTCCAAAGCAGGCAGGAGAATCACTCCTAAAACAGCCCTAGCAAGTAGCTGGGTACTTTTTTTAGCACTCTGAATCCACATTCTCTTTAAATAAAGTTGCTTATTTCCAGCCGACAGTATGTAAAAATAAGTGTCCTGTCAAGTGCAGGTGGATCTGGGCAGAGAGAGAGAGAGAGAGAGAGAGAGAGAGAGAGAGAGAGAGAGAGGAGAGAGAGGAGAGGGAGAGAGAGAGAAAGAGAGAGAGAGAGAGAGAGAGGGGCTGACTCCCCGCCAGCCCCAGCTCTGCTGCCTGTGGCCACCCCTGCAGCTGCGGCCTGGGGAGGAGAAGGAGGGAGGCGGGGGAGGAGCGCAGAGGCTTCGCACCAGGGTGGGAAGGAGACAGTGAGTCAGCAGCTCGGGCGCAGAGTATGGAGCAGGTCTCCTGCAGCTCCTACTCCTGATGATCTGGGACAAGGCCTTTCATATGCTGGGAGAAAAACAGGATGGCCCACAGGCCCTCTGTCTCCCCAGAGTTGGGCCAGCTCCAAATGCTTGACCCTTCCCAGGCCTGGGCACTGTGGGGTGGGGCGTGCCAGGACAGTCACCTGCACAGGTGCGCACCGATGGCGCTGTCTCCAGGAGTCACTGTCATGCCGGTGAGGAGCAGGGCTCACACAGGGCAGGGACCCAGCACACCAGGCAGCCTGTCCACACACTGCCATGACGACCAGAAGGTCCTCTATCCCTCAGTTCATTTTTAAAACCGAAAGGATTAGAGACAACCCTGAGTTACAACAGCTGGTGCCAATACGAGAAACTGAGGAAGAGGAGCCCAAAGCCTTAACCTAAAGACTCTCATCCAGGAAGCTGACCCCCAATCCAGCGATGGACTTATTACTCTGGGAGGCCGCAGATGCCACCACCAGGCTCTTTTTCAGAGAGAATGCACCTTGGCAGGCATTCATTACCTGAGAAGGGAGCCAGGGGCTGGCTTGTCCAAGCCACTGCCGAAGCTGAGGTGCCTGTGCTGGAAGGTGGAACCTACACCTGCCATCCCAGGAGCTCCCTTGGGGCCACGTCCCTCACCCCAAACAGAGCTGTTCTCTCAAATCTCTTGCAACCAATCCTATCCTACTTGAAACATCCACACTCGCCCTGTACAAGGTGACGCAAAGACCACCACCTCTATGTGTCGAGATGAGGTCACCCCAGGTATGAGTGCTCCTGTCACACCTCCCCACCTACTACAGACTCCAGTGCCCCTGCACCCTTGGGAGAGGCACCACTGTGTGTGCGCCACAGTCTGAAAGTTTGTGTCCCAAAATTCACACAGAATCCTAACCTCAAAGTGTAGGTGGGGCTTTGGGAGGTGATTAAGTCACAGAGGCACAGCCTTGTGAACAGACTGTGTCCTTATACGAGGGACCTCGGAGAGACCTGTCCTTTCTCCCCATGTGACAGCACACAGAAGGTACCATGAGCCTCATGTCCTCACCAACTCTGCCAAGAGCCTGACTGTGAACTTTCAGCCTCCAGAACTTGCAGCAATGAATGTCTGTTGTTTGTAAGCTGCCCCGTCCACGGGTTTTGTTACAGCAGCCAGAGCAGATGATGACAGAGTGTGTGCCTTTGTGTGGTGTGCATGTGGCGTGCCACGTGTGAGGGGCACGCCTGGGTGTGTGCATGCCGTGGATCATGTCTCTCCTTTTGCACTCTGCACCTCTCTCACCCAATTCCTCTCCTCTTACTGACCCTGCAGACCCTGCTGACCTCTTCTCATCCCACTGTGACCATGCAGTCCTTAACAACCTACCAAGGCTCTCCATGGGCCAGGAGACAAAGTCTACTGCCTCAGCAAGGCCCTCAAACACTCACAATTCAGTCATCATGGCTCCTGCCCCCTTTTCCTTCTGTTCCCACAAAGACATCCTCCTGTTCCTCCTCTATCAACTCTAGCCTACCTGTGCGCAGTCTCAACCCAAGATTTTACTGAAATCTTTTCCACCTGGTGCAAATATAGTGATTTTTCTTCTGGGTTTCTTCGTTTCTGAAGCTTTATAGAATGAACGCACTGCTCTGCCAGGCTCACATCCCGCTGGTTGGTTGCACCTCCCTGGGAGTGGCCACTCTCCATGCTCATCCCCGCTTGCCACCCTCAGTCTTCCCCCATTGCCCGCCCCAGGTGGTCCTGGCGACAGAGGAGGAGCCGGGCTACACCTTCGCTTCTCACTGGGCACTACTACTCTGCACCTTCAACCTTCTCACTTGGAAGGCACAGGGCCGTGTCTTGGCCATGCTCCAGGCTTCCCACACAGAGCAGCAGCTCAAGTCAACCAGCCCTCCTGACCCTTCCGGTCCTGGCTCTGGAGGGTAGCACCTGTGCTGCTGGTTGGCTCATACTCACACTCCCCCTCACAAGCTCCATCGCTCCATCCATCCATCCATCCATCGCCACATACGCTTTACTTCTACGCTTGTGCTTCCTCACTGACATGGATATGGTCTCTGAGTAGAGGGACACTGTGACCATTCACCAGGCATGGCACCACTGCAGCAGTCACCTGGACCACAGGCCCTGGTCTCAGCACGGCCTATGAGTCAAGGCCTCCAAGCCAGTCCTTGGGTAGTGAAAGTGGTTTCCCCTGACCAGAAATCGCTCCGCGTGTCTGTGGATTCAAATCCTAAGGCCAACCCTGGCATCATGTGCACGACCGTGTGATCTTAGTAAGCTACTTGGCCTCCCTGCGCCTTGGTCACCTGACCCATAAAATGGCAACACTAGCAGCACCTGTCCCAAAAGGGTTGGCCATGAAGAATAAATGAGACGAAGCATGTGAAACAGCTACAACAGAGGCACTTCTTACTGTCCTTACTTACTAAGTGCTTTTTCCCTCTTAGCCTTTGGCTGTGGAAAGAAGATTCACCAAGCAACTTTTATGAGTAAAGGATGACATCCAGAGAGGTAAGTTAAGCACTGTGCCTAGTAATTCCACACTTTTACCCTTGGCCTTTTTCTAAAAACCTAGTGCCAATAACTTTCTTTATACCTTATGTCTCTAGTTTCGCATCTGCCACCATTAATCTTCCAAGAACAGCATCTGGGCAACTTCAGCACAATGGTGACCCACCCACAGGGGTCAAGGTCCTGGAGACGTGGCCAGACTGCACATGGAGTGCCTTCTCAGCCACTGAGGAAGCATCAAGGATCGGGAAGGTCATGTTGGAAGGACACATGAGCCAATCTCAAGAGGCTTCCGCCAGCCAAAGACGGCGATCTGAGCATCAAAAACAATAAAATCATGGGCTGGTGAGTGAGATAGCTCAGTGGCATAAGCGCCTGCCTGGCAAGCGCAAGGTCCTCAGTTCCACTCCCGGTACCCACATAAAGGAAATAAAAAGGGCCGGTGATATTGCTCAGGAGCACGGGGGCCTGCTGGCGCGCGAGGTCCTGAGTTCGACCCCCGGTACCCACCAAAAAAAAAAAAAAAAAATCTGCAAGGGACTAAAGAACACATACATTAGAAGCCTGTGGGTTCGTAAAACAAAAATCCATGGGGCAGTTTGGTGACAGAGTACCACTCAATCTAAAATCATCAATGAAAGGATAAGAACCATAATTCCAGAAAAGCCGAGTCCCTAAATAAGAATTCCAGATAATAAATGAAGATCACCATCTTGTGATCTGAGATGAAAACAAGTTGGCAGTGTTCCTCTGTGGCTAGGCTCCAGGGGAAAGGCTGCGGGGACCCTGCTGGCGGGTGGACCTGGAACATCCCCAAAATGCCTGTGGTGGCCAGATGCCACACACCTCCCACAGAGCGCCACCTAGGAGGTATTCAGTCTCTAACCAGGGGCCTCCTATCTATCCCAGCCTGCAGATCTCATCACCAGCTCAAAGAAAAGACAGGAAGCACCAGAGAAACACGCACAAGACCGTGAACACGGCCAACACAGAGTCTGGCAAGTGATACTGGAAATGGTTCCAATTTTTCTTTGACAAATATGTGGTGTGGGGTAAAAACAGGAAAGGGAAATTAACCTAAGTCAAGAGACTTATAAGACCCTTTAAGTAAATTCAGTGTCTGGAACTCACTGGAATGCTAATGTGAAAAAACAGCAAAAAGACATTTTTGAGACCACCAGAAAGAAGTGAACACAGACTAGGTATCAGATGACTTTAAGGAAGTGTACATTTGTAAGATAGATAATTACATCAAATCTAAGCCCTTATTTTTACTGAAATACTTATGGGTGAAATTACATGACGTCTGGATTTGTTCTATCAAAAACAAAACCAACAAATGTCTGGTGAAGGATAAAGCAGGAACTATGACATGTTGCTAAGTGATGAACAGGCTGAAAGCTTTGCGGGTGTTCTTTACGCTATTCCCTCCTTTCTGCGTGGTTTTGAAAATCTGCAGAATTGGTCTTGGCTATACACACAGGAGTGGAACTGCTGGGCCAAAGGTGCATGCGTGTCCGCCTTCGAGAGAGAACGCCGAGCTGCCCTCCCGGGACCACCCCAGCTCCCCTCACTAGCACTGTGAGTAACGCGGCAAGCCCCCAGGACCTAAGCCTCACCGGCAGACTCAGCGGACTCTCGCCAAGTACAAGACATAAAAACAGCGTCTTAGCACAGTCTCAGCCCACACTCCCCTGCTTACTCGAGACTGACAGTGCTAAACAGCTCTTGCTACACTTACTGGCCATTCATGTCTTATCTTCTGTGAAATTCTGTTCTAGTCTTCTGAAACTTTTCTTTGTTTCTAATTTCCTTGATTTTTTAACATTCTTTATACATTTTGATTAAAAATTCTATTATTTTCAGTTTGTAAATACTGAAAATATCGTCTTCATACTTTAATATGTCTAAAACAAACTCTTCATTCTAATATAACCAAATGCTCTGATATTTTCTTTCACATCAATGCTTCTATATCCTTTCAACTGCTTCCTTCCTCAAGGTCTGAAAGAGTCATATTCTTTTTTTCAAGACAGGGTTTCACTATGCAGTTCAGGCTGGCCTTGGACTCACAGCGATCCTCCTGCCTCAGCCTACCAAGTGCTGGGATTATAGGCATGTGCCACCACACCAAGCAACATATTCGTTTTCTACCAAGAATACGCTCTCATAATTTTTTCTTCTCTGTTATTATTTCCTTTTCATAAACCCTTTTTTGTGGATTCTTTTCTTCTCTTGACTAGTTCACCGCACCAGAAGTTTGTCTATTTTGATGTTTTGTTCTGTCTTTCAAGGCATCACCTTCCATCTTGTTGACCTGAACTATATACCACTGAAGGTCAGCTCAGAGCCCAGGAAAGCCCTCAGTGACTGCCTGCCATTTCTGACACTCTGGGCAGGGCCCCAGCTCCCTGTGGCAATGCTCCAGGGGCTGGGGCAGCTGGCTCCTTCTGTCCTCCTTGGAGCTACCTGTACCTCCAGGAGACTGTCTGCTGTTTGGTCAGAAATTATAATACATATATTTTGAAATTTTGCTTTCACATTTTAAAATCAATTTTGTAGCTATAGTTTAAAAATACCAGATGATTCCATATTTACCTAAAGTAAATGAGGCAAGATCCTTAAACTTGCTCAGAATAATGTCCATGAACAATTCAACAGGTTAAAATGCAGTTTAGGGAATACATTTGACAATCTACATCAGACGGTTAGCTGACATCAACAAAATCAATCAATATCTATTATAAAACTACTTTAATTAATTAAAAATGAACGTTTGTATAGTGACTTAAATTGTGTCAACTGCTTTAACAAGGTAAAGAGGAATTCCAATTTTTACAAGCATATAAATACATTTTTAAAATTAGTAATCAACTCCATAGATCTCCTAATGTAAGTATTCTGGGGTATAAAAGTATCTTAGCCCAACTCAATTTTCTTTTCCTATTTATTCAAAATAAAATATATTAAGGCCAGCTTCACTGTTCCAATTCCCAACAAATGCCTCTTTCCCTCTTTTGCTTCCCCCCACCTCCCTGATCCCCCCAATTCTGAAAACACAGCTCCCTGCTGCTGCCACTGTCTGCGGCACCTGACACCACAAACGCGGCAGTGGCTTCCCAGGGCTTCCTCTAGAAGTGCCTATTCCTGTCCCTGTGGTTCCGGCCAGTCGGTATGTGGAAGGCCCCTTACCCTGGTTGCTAAACTCCACTCCTATTATGTCAAGGATGGAGTTTTAACCTAAGTTACTTCGATATGGACCGTGAGACGGTCTTTCGTTTTGGGATGGACATCATATCCTGAAAGTAATTTCAATGCCAAGAGCTACCCAATCTGCTAGGGGGAAAATAAGTTCAACATTGGCACATGTTGCCTACCCTAGCAATAGCACCACTTTGCTCTGGCTGCAGTATCAGTGGGGGGTGGATGCAGCCCCCTAAGTGCAGCCCACTCGAGGCCTCGTCACGTCCCACCTGCCCTGCCCAGGCCTCTCTGGGCTGCCCTTGCAGCTGCCACCACTCAGAGCTGTCGCCCACGAGTGCTGAGAACAAAAGCTCTCCTCTGCCCACACAAGGATCCCAGGGCTCCAGGCCAGGGCCCCACAGCGAGTTAGTCAACCACAGCTGGCCCCACCGGCCATCACCAAGGCCAGGTGCCTGCACTGTTACAGGTACCAGGGACATCAGAGAAAAAACGTGGAGCTCACAAACTCAGGATCAACCAAAAGTGACAAAGTGGCCCCTCAAGACCTCTAGATGGCAGAGAGGGCCCTGAGGGGAAAGTGGACACTCACACTAACTGCCCACAGGAAACAGGAAGATGGATCTCCTGCAAATGAGAAGAGGATCCAGAGATGAGGGAGGGGAAGGGGAAGGGGAATGAAAAGCACTAAGGTCTGGCTGGATGTGGTAGCACAAGTCTATAATCCCAGCACTCGGGAGGCTGAGGCAGGAGGATCACCACAAGTTAAGAGGTCAGCCTGAGCTACATAGTGAACTGAAGGCCAGCCTGAACTACACAGTGAGACCCTGTCTCAAAAAAAAAAAAGAACTAAGGTGTGCTAAGTGCATGTACCTACCCCCAAGTGTAAACATCATGTACTGCAAACATGGGCCAATAAAAAAAGGAAGAAAGTCACTGACCCAAAGCTGCAGCATGAACTTGGGACCCACAACTCTGCCACCAACCTAACATCACTGTGAGCAAAGGCTTCTGTCTCACCCCTGTTAAACGGCAGTGCATGAGTGCCTGTCCCAGAACGGCCATGGGGTTAGTGAGAGTCAGCAGCCATCATACTGCATCATCACCAGTATTCTAACACAGACCATCAGTACTGTTAACCTCACTATCATCAAAGAGGACAGCCGTCATACCTGGTGAGGCCAGATGTAACCACAAAGTGATGGGAAGTTGCTGCAGGCTGGGAAAAGGAGTGACAGGTCTGACTGCTTTCGAAGGTCCCGGCACAGTTGTTGGACGGGCAGTGAATTGCTGAATCCTGAAGGGAGCAGATCTGGAGGGTGTTTGGGGGCAGCAGCCTAGAGAGGTGGGAGGCTGGGGGCTGAAGGGTCTACAGCAGGTGCACACCCAGGGGGACACGGGAGCCAAGGGCAGTGGGGCTCACCTTGCCTGGCCCTCCTGCTGTTGTTGCAGCTCATTCCCCCATCACCGTCCTCTTACCTTCGAGCCTCTGCCAAAACTGAACTTCCTTCCTGCCTACAAGGAGGGCAGCACTCCTCCCTCTTCTTAGCAGCTCCTCCACACTCAACACCACAACATTGGGCCACGTGTTCACAGAGCAGGCTTTCTGTCCGCCAGCTCACTGTGTTTACTTATGTGCTCGCATGAGATTATTTATGCTTGTCATGGATTCCCATATGAGATTATAACCTTCTAGAAAGAGAACAAGCCACATGTAGCACAGTTTCCAACATACTGTGCATATAGCAGAGGCGCTCTTCAATGTTAAGAAAAAGAACTTGGGCCGGTCAGATGGCTCAGCGGCATAAGTGCCTGCTTGGCAAGCAATAGGTCCTGAGTTTGATTCCCGGTACCCACATAAAGAGAAAAAAAAAAAGGGGCCAGTGATATCGCTCAGCAGCACAACCACCTGCTGGCAAGCACAAGGTCCTGAGTTCAACTCCTGGTACCCACATAAAAAAAAAAAAAGAAAAAGAAAAAGAACTTACGAACAGGTACAATCACACCACATTCTAATCTTACAGAAGATATTTTACCCTTGTTTCCTTGTGAGGAACAAGGGACATAAAACAAGTAACCAAAGCCTACATTTTGTTTTCAACTTACAAGAATATCTCTGGAGGGCCGGTGAGATGGCTCAGCGGCATAAGCGCCTGCCCAGCAAGCGCGAGGGCCCGAGTTCAACTCCCGGAACCCACATACGAAAAAAAGGGCCGGTGATATCGCTCAGCGGCACGGGCGCCTGCTGGCACCGAGGTCCTGAGGTCGACCCCCGGTACCCACAATAAAAAAAAAAAAAAAAAAAGAATATCTCTGGAATCCTAAGAGCTGGACAATGCTTAGTCCTATGTCTCCAGCTGTTCTGCTGAAGACCTGGAGCCCGACTTCTGCACAGGACAGCCTAAGGAGTGCCCCACAGCTCGAGGCCTGGGCAAGTTCTATTGGAAATGTCAACCTGAAAGTCAGCCTTCTTTCTGGGCACCCGCCTCCTCTCATTATACCCTGAAATGCCTGTAACTGCAAGCAAAAATGTGCACCTGAAACACAAGAGTACCCTTGGTGAGGTTTTAGTAGGAGTGACATGACAGGTGTGTTCACCTAAAAGGAATGCATTTAGACACCTCATGGCTCCAAGAAAAGCTATCACAAAAAGAGACCGGCACTTTTTCTACAAAAGGAGAAGATCTGTTATGTCGAGAATGTTTTTCTGCAACACGGATGGCTGAGGCCAGCAGCAAGGTTGGGGTGCCACCTGCCACATTCACTGTCTTACATCAGAGCCTGGGATGCCAAAGCAAGTACGGCAACCCCTTTGCCTCCCCTTATTTCTGGGAAGGCACCCAGATAAAACTTCAGGCCCCCATAAGCCTTGCCTGCCCAATACCAGGTGCCCCAGGCCTGGGGATGAGGGGAGATGCATGTAAAGAATGGAAGACAGGGCCGGTGAGATGGATCAGTGGCTTAAGCGCCTGCCCAGCAAGCGCGAGGGCCCGAGTTCGACTCCCGGAACCCACATACGAAAAAGGGGCCGGTGATATCGCTCAGCGGCACGGGCGCCTGCTGGTGCGCGAGGTCCTGAGGTTGACCCCCCGGTACCCACAAAAAAAAAAAAAAAAAAGAATGGAAGACAGCCAGGTGTGGTGCTGTACACCTGTGATCTCAACACTCCAGAGGATGAGGAAGGAAGATCATGAGTTTGAGGCCAGCCAGGCTACATATTGAAATCTTGTCTCGAACACATACACACACGTACGCGCATATGCGCACACACAAGGCACTTCTGAGTGGAAGACAGCGGTCAACCTCTGAGAACCTTTGCGAAGGTATGGCACTGAGGCAGTCACAAGAAGCTGGAAAACACACTAAAAACTGCACCATTAGGTGACTTTGCTGTATAGACCTCACAAGAGCGAGCTCACACAACCCCAGACGGCACAGCCGACCACATGCCTAGGTCCTGTGGCACAGCCTCTGCACCTAGGTTACTGATCTATGCCATCAGCAACTGGAACACAGCAGTACCTACCTGTCTGTGCAACTAAACAGAGCTAAATACAGAAAAGGTATCTAAAAGCACAGTGCGAGGGCCGGTGAGATGGCTCAGCGGCTTAAGCGCCTGCCCGGCAAGCGCAAGGGCCCGAGTTCGACTCCCAGAACCCACATACAAAAAAGGGGCCGGTGATATCGCTCAGCGGCACGGGCGCCTCCTGGCACGTGAGGTCCTGAAGTCGACCCCCCGGTACCCACAAAAAAAAAAAAAAAAAAAAAAAAGCACAGTGCGAAGGACACAGAATTGAGCCTGAAGGCTGGAAGGTGCTCCAGACGAGCCAGAGAGTGGGACGAGGCAGGGAGTGGGTGTAAAGGTCTAGGACATCCCTGCACACTGTTCTGGACTTTGTAAATATGCTACTCCTAAGCTACACTAAATTTTTATTAAATAAATTTTTCTTTCTTCAATAATAAATTAACCTTAACATAATGTAACTGTTTACCTTTACAAAATTTTTACTTTTTGATTCTACTCTAATACTTACCTTAAAACACAAACACACTACACAGTTGTACAAAGATATTTCTCTTTATATCTTTCTTCTTGTTTCTTTTTTTTTTTTTTTTTTTTTGGGTACCGGGGGGTCGACCTCAGGACCTCGCGCGCCAACAGGCACCCGTGCCGCTGAGCGATATCACCGGCCCCTTTTTCGTATGTGGGATCCGGGAGTCGAACTCGGGCCCTCGCGCTTGCAGGGCAGGCGCTTACGCCGCTGAGCCATCTCACCGGCCCTCTTCCTGTTTCTAAAGTTTTTAACTATTTTAACTTTTTGAGCTCTTATTAAAAACTGTACACGCACACAGTACCAGGCTGACACAGGGTCAGGATCATCAACATCCACATCTTGTCCCCGGGAAGGTCTTCAGTGATGGTGACGCAGCTGAGCTGTCCTCTCCAGGACCTCAGGGCCTTCTCTCGACCCTCCTGAAGGCCCCACCGGAGGCTCTTCTTGACAGCTGTCCCTCTCCTTAGCATCCGGTCATGGCAGCTTGTTGGCTTTGTTTCTTTCCTGTGTCACAGCTCTGCTGTAAGTGGATAATGCGCCATGGCTGCGCCTCCATAGTCATGAAAACCTTTGCTGTTGGGGCCGTACTTCCAGAATTTCAAGGAGCTTGCTGAGGCCTGCAGAAACTTCTACTAAACCCACCATGACTTTTCTTGGGGGTTCTTTTCCCTCTCCCATGGTTTCCTTTTCCCTTGCCTCTTCTTCAGCTATGCATTCACTAGGCAATAGAGATTGTTTTCAGCTCCGTCATAATCTAAAGAGACCACTCTGGTTTACATGGTCCATCACTGACAGAAACACTGTTACACTGTGCAGGATGACACACTCACAAAGAAAATCAACACACTCAGGATTCTGTTATTCAACAGAATGTTAGGGAAGAATTCTTTTGACAGATTCCTAATGGAGCACTTAGATAACACACAGCTCTGACACTAACTGGTAAGCATCCCCACTGGAAATGTGAGTCTGTGGACCGGGGAGGGGCTCCTTCCCCAGCTCCAGGACCCTGCACCATCAGGGACGCTTCCGACGCGGCTCTTCCTGCTCTTCTTACCCTCACATCTCTGCCTTCCCTAAAATCAAGCCCGAGGACTCACACAGCCACTGTTCTGGCTGCGCCATCTTCCTCCTTCCATTCCCAGCCACGGCACCCTTCCAGCAAGGCCCGCAATGTCTCTGTGCCTCACCAGGGACTTCCCGGCCTGAAACCCAACTGCCTTCTTACACCTTCCATCCATCGGGTAGTCTACACCACCTGGCACCAATGACCCCGCAGGCCCAACACTAGCACACTCACCACACACTATGGACACCAAGTGTGGCGGATTGACAACTGGTGCTCAACTTGTAACACCCAGCTGAACTGAATCAGCGTGGTGCTGGGTGCGGAGGGCCCACCTGAGGATGCTGCCAACATAAAAAGGAGAGCTGGAGAGGAAGAGGTGGTGCTTTTGGTTCTCCTTGAGGAGCTTGTCACGCTGGCTTTCCTGATAGGAACTTGGCTGTTCTCATCGAAGGAGGAGCTCAGGACCTCGCTGTCGCTGAGGATGTCTGTGGTTCTCTTCGGGGGAGCTCTGGTCCTTACTTTGAGCGTCGCTTCCTGGCTCCAGTGCAGATCCCTCAGCCTGCTGGCACAGAGCCTTCATCCCATTGGCATAGACTTTCTAGCTTCCACCACTGACCTTTGGGCCTTCCCAGCGCAGATCCGTGAAACAGGCTTGCATGAGACGTTGCTGTGGGCTCTGGGCCTCCAGCTGGACTCGTGGGGGCATTGCCATGGGCTCTAGGTCTTCACCTGGACTCATGCAGGACGCTCCCGTGGAATCCAGGCCATCAGCTGGATTCTTTGGGTCTTTAGTGTGTGCACAGATTTCCTGCACTCTTTCTGTATTTGACTCTTGGGTGACTAATATAAAATAATCCTATAAATTATGTGTCCTGTATTGTATTGTTTCCCTTGCAAGACCTGACTACAATGAAACTGGTACCAGGAGAGTGGGGTTATTGCTATGGCTGACTACACCTGACCATGTGATTCAAGAGCCTTTGGGAATGGCTTGTGGGAAGAGTTTGGAAAGGTTCAGAGATGTCACCTGAAAGAGTGGAGCTGGAACGCCTTAGGCTGTTCTCTATGGGAGATTCTGGTCAGAGCTCAGAGGACCAGAACCAGTAAAGTCCAGGCTCCAGAGGTTTCTGCTGGGAATGAGAACTGCATTGGTTGTGGACTCCAGACGATGTGTGTTATGGCTTGGCAAAAAGTTTGTCCGCATTTTGCTCGTGTCCAGAGACTTTGCCTGAGACTGAGATTAAGGGCAGCAGACTAATTAATCTGGCAGAAGAAATTTCAAGGCAGTTGAATGTTGAGGCAGTGGCATGGCTATTGTCGGGGGCCAGATTTATGTTGAGAATCAAGAGTAGAGAGCCCAGCAGAATGATTGAAAATGTTGTGAGTTTGGCCAGAAGGGAAGCTCCAGTAAAGCTATGGACTGCAAAGATAGAGCTGAGGAGATCTTGACTGCTGAGAAGGAACTGGAGAATATAAAAGACGGCCTGAGGGCATCAGAAGCAGCAGCCAAGTCTCCACCCTCTGCAGCCTCAAACTGCAAAAGTGAAAGAGTTTGCTTTGAGGAGAAAGCCACAGAGCACCATGTTCCAGAATGGCAGCGGCGGCTGCACCAGGTTCCAGAATGGCGGTGGCATAGAGAATTTGTCCCTCAGAATCAGGTTCAGAGTGCTCAGCGATCCAGGCACTCGACTCCTACAGCCCAGAGAGAAGAAAGCCTGGCTACTGCTCCAGCTGGCAGTGGACCTTGGCATCATCCACATGGTGCTGGTTTTAGATGCACGTAGAATGCAAGAGTTGTAAGATTAAAAAGGCTTCCACCCAGATTTCAGAAGATGGCCTGGGAGGCCAGGCAGTGTGCTCCTGAGACGGCAGTATGTGAAACTGTGAGTGTGAAGCCAAAGGTGCAGTGGAGACCCCAGACGTTTAGAAAAGCCGGGGGGGGGGTGAGATAGCTCAGCGGCATAAGCACCTGCCTGGCAAGTGTGAGGGCCTGAGTCAGACTCCCCAAACCCACATACGAAAAAGGGGGCTGGTGATATCGCTCAGCGGCACGGGCACCTGCTGGCGTGTGAGGTCCTGAGGTCGACCCCCGGTACCCACAGAAAAAATAATAATAATAACCCTAAAAGCCGGGGGCCAGTGAGATAGCTCAGCAGCATAAGAGCCTGCCTGGCAAGGGTGAGGTCCTGAGTTCGACTCCCAGTACCCACATAAAGGAAAAAAAGGGCCGGTGATATTGCTCAGCAGCACAAGTGCTTGCTGGCAAGCGCGAGTACCCACATTAAAAAAAAAAAAAGAAAAAAAAGAAAAGAAAAGCCAGGAACGTGCATCATCTGAGGAAACCTGCAAGGAGGTAGCAAAGCCAGCCCAAGAGAGAAGCCATGGGAGCTACAACCACCGGAAGTGCCATAGGGATAGAGCCACCCAAGCCTTCCGGAGCTCACAACTTGCCACAGGTTGTGTTGGATGTTCCACATGGAACTACAGGACTTAATGTTTGCCCTACTGGATTTTGGACTTGCTTAGGTCCCAATCCTTGGTATTCCCGTTTGTACCTTTTGGAGTGGTAATGTCTATCTTGTGCCACTGAATGTTGGAAGTATTTAACTTTCTTTTCATTTGTACAGGGGCTCCCAGCTAAGAGTATGCCTTAAATCTCAGAGGACACTTGGGATTTGGACTTTTCAGCAATGCTGAAACTGTTAGGATTTTGGCAGCTCTTAGAGATGGACTAAATGCCCTTTGCATAAAGGATGTGCATGAGTCTTTGGGGGGCCAGGGGCAGAATATTATGGGTTATGTCCGATGTCCCCCCCAAAGCCTCATGTGGTTATGGGGGCAGGCTTCTAGAGTTTGTGATTGAATCATGGTCCAATGGTGGGATTATGGGTGTGAGTGCTACACCCGCCTGGGAGCCTGCATACAATATAAGGAAGGAAAGAGGCTTGCTCTCTCCCTCCTCCCTTTTTCCTGTTCTTGCTTGTGCTGTTTTCCGCTGCCATGAATTGTTGCCCTCTGCCATGTTTCACTCTGCCTTGGAGCCTGCCGAGTATGGACTGAAACCTCCACAAACTGTGAGCTAAATAAACCTTTTCTTCCTTAATTTTGGGCATCGGGTATTTGTCTCAGTAACGAGAAAAGTAACCAACACACCGAGTGACTGTAGCAGCGTCCTACCTCCCTACCTCATCCACGCTGCTGCCTGTTACCTTTCTCACAAACCAGACTCCACTGCTCTTGAGTTAGAAACTGCTGCTGATTCCACTTCCTAAAGATCCATTTCTTCAGCAGTATCAGGGTCTTCACAGTACAGAAGTGCACTGTGTGGTCCCTGCCAGCCTCGTCCTTGTAACTTCCTGTCCTCAGGATGCAGGAGCATTAACATTTCCTTCATGCCACCCTTTATCTGCACAGGTCATTTCCTTCTGACCGGGCACCTGTCCCTGCTCTCCTGCTGACCTCCAGCGCCATCTCCCCAGTACACTCTGCAGGTTTCCCCTCACTGCTTCTCAGAGGTGAGGAGGGACACCGTGTGCCCGCAGGGGTGCACCACAGAACGGGCAGCCAAACAATTAACACAACACTATTACTGGCTACACGGTAGCTTGGAAATGCCATGTGGCAGCTCTGAGTTGAAGTAAAGATCTATAAAGTAATGTGTTCACTAACAAAGTACAAAGCCAAGGCAAAGAGGTTTTACATGTCAGATTTAAGACAAGGTACATCTTTGAAGAATTTCAAACAAAAGAGAAAGGGAAACAGCACCATTCAGAGCTTAAGGATACAGACTGGAGCCTAAACCCCTGCTCGGCCACTGGCCAGCAGTGCACCCGTGAGCTAGTTACCCCCCGGGTTCCTAAGCCACAGTCTGCTATCAGCAAAGAGGGGAACACCACATCCCCTGCAGAGGCAGCACGGCTTCCCTGGGTCTCCTGCCAGTCTACTCATGATCTGAAATGACACATGAGGCAAGGCCACCCAAGGCCAGGCAGATGACCCGGCCCAGCCTGTGACCTCCACTGCACTCAGCACTATGCAGTCCCTCGCTCATGACAACAGAAACAGGCTCTCTGGGCGCCCACTCTGGAGTCTTGGTCAAAAAGCTGCTGCTCTCCTCACCTGAGACCATGCACAACATAGAAGGCTGGGCCACCCCAGAGACGGGCACCCTGGGGCACTGAGGCTCATTAGTTGCAGGCTAGATTAGACCCTGGCAAGAACAGGAGGAAGACAGGCTGGTGAGCAGCCTTCCTAGCTACACAGCCTCGGTGCAACCAATCTGATCCTCCTCCACACACAGACAGGCTAAGGAGCTCCAGGTGATCCCGTTCTAACCAGGCTGGGCAACCGTCCAGGACGCTCCAAGATCCAGCCACTCACTCAAATGGGGACCTCCAATGCCTGGCTGTAACTGTGCTCTGCTGTGTTGGCTTACATTTGACTCTGAGGCAGGGGACAGATGGCCTAACTCATCACAAGTCTAAGTCACTTTTTATTGCCTCTGTAAAATTATTTCAGTGGAAGACCTTTGGCGAATGTATAAATTAGTAAACCCTGTACTAATACCATTTTTTTTTTTTAATGTGGGTACCGGGAGTCAAACTCAGGACCTCGCACTTGCCAGGCAGGCGCTTATGCCGCTGAGGTATCTCACGGGCCCACTAATACCTTTTAACTAGCATGACTAGATACTCTATCAAACTATCTCTGATTCACTGAGAAGCAGAAAAGTAAATAAACAATTCCTCAGGCACCCAGTCTGGTTTCCCCTCATTTGGGAATTCTTTGTATTGAATTACATCGTCTTTCGATAAGCACAGCCTCAGCGAAACAAATGTCAGAAAGTCAGCTGTGACAAGAGAGCATTTACTTAGGCTGCAGAGAAAAAGAGTTCTCAGCTTGAAAGGAGCCTTTATTTAACAAGGAGACGCTTTGCTGTGGGGCTACTTCGCTCCCAGGGACAGGCCCATGGGAGTGGCTCTGATGCCCGCCTGCCTTGCCACTTGCTGAAGCACCCCCCAGGCCGACACGGGACAGGCCAGACGAGTGCCACAGCCAAACCAACACCAATGGTCTCCACCTGGAGGCGCTACAAATGCTTCTTTAAATTCTGGGTCCGAGTGCCCTTCCTCCATGCTAGGAAACACTGCAACAAGAGATTGCAACAGAAGGCGTCCGTCCACTTTCCACCTGCCATGGTTCGAACGTGTGTCCTCCTTCAGGTGCCCAAGCTTAATGGCCAGTTTGATGGGTGAGAACTGATCAGGCTACAAGGGCTCCTCCCCTGTGAATCAGGCTGGCCCTGAGAGAAAAGGCTGTTCCCCACATCCGGCCCTCTTGCCCGTCCACACCTTTTGACACGGAGGACACAGCCGGGCAGAGGTGGCGCCACCTTGGAAGCACAGCGGCCTTCTCCAAACACCCAGCTGGCAGTGCCTTGATCTCAACTTCCAGCCTCCAAAACTGTGAGGAAATGAGTTTCTCTTCGGTATAAACTACCCAGTCTCAAGTACTAGCAGCCACAGATTAGGTACATAAAGATCATACCAAGCGCCACTGACTGACACATGACAGCAGTGTGAGGGTGCCAGGGAGAAGGGCGGGGCCCCACAGAAGAGTCACCACAGCCCTCAGGGAAGGTCATCTCCGAGCTACAAGAAAGGCCCCCAGGGCCGGTGAGACGGCTCAGCGGCTTAAGCGCCTGCCTTGCAAGCGCGAAGGCCCGAGTTCGATTCCCGGAACCCACATACGAAAAAGGGGCCAGTGATATCGCTCAGTGGCACGGGTGCCTGTTGGCGCGTGAGGTCCTGAGGTCGTCCCCCCGGTACCCACACAAAAAAAAAAAAAAAAAAGAAAGGCCCCCAGCCATGTACCCTAGGCAGCTGAGCCAAACCTGGCCTCCAGGCTGCAGTGTGTCTGCCAGGTCCACCCCTGCACCCACCGGGTGGGGGCTCCCCAAGGTACACCCCGCTTCTGGCGCCCACCATCACACCACGCCTGCCCCTGTGGCTTCCAGCCTTGGCTCTCCTTGGCCTTGATAGGTTTCTCTCGCTCCCTTCACTGCACTCGGGCCAATGCGTCCCAGTTTCAGGAATCAAGCACGCAAAGCTGGCATGAACTCCTGGTCTGTAGCACACAGCCATCACAAGCAGCAAGGCCTCCAGGAGCACAGCAGCCTGGCCACCAGTCAGCCCACTGTCACTCCTGAAAGCAGGTGGCCCGCCTGCCCCCGAAGAGACAAGGAGTGTGACTGCTGACCCAGCCTGCCAGGGGTGCTGGCGAAGATTTAACTCCGCCTTAACCTAATTCACAGCCTGCGGCGCTGTTGCCGCCAAGAAGCCTCTGCCTTTCTTGATCCCAGAACCGCAATGGGCATTAGGAAGAAATCAAACCCCACTGACATGTGGGACACTGCTTCAACAGCACAGTCTGGTCTACACTGCTGACACATTCCTGAGTCCCCGCTCACCCGCGCCCTGAAGACCTCGCCAGCTCAGGCAGGGGATGGACATGGCCACTGCTGCCTCCACTCTCCCAGCCTCGCTCAGAATCCACGGGTCTTCCTCCTTGAGGCCGTGCTTGCTTTGATGGGAATATCAAGGAAACCAGAGTGAGCCTAGGCGACGGGGAGAAGGGTAGGCCCCCTCGCAGAGAGGGCTGACATGGGCACCTGTGAGTACCCACAGGACATGAGGACAGTTCAGCTGTAGGACCAAACTTGGGGAGCAGAGTCAGAGCGCACCCCAGACGTGTGGTTTCAGGGCCTGGAGGTGGATGAGGATTCCACCGGAGGAGACTGCAGGCAGCAGAGACTCGAGTGTAATCTCCAGAACATCCACGTTTAAGGGTTAGGAAGAAGACAGTCCAAAGAAAGAGGCTGAAAGACTCATCACTGGGAAGAAGAGAAACAGGAGGAAGGGATATCTACAACATCAAACTGGGGTCAAGAATGGGAAGCCCAAGGAAAGGCCACTCACTCTCAGCCCAAGGACGCTGGCCACTATGAGAGCCACTGTTTTAACTCAAAAGGGCAGAAATCAAACTGCTGGCTTTAGCACAGGAGTAGGAGGCAAGGCCCGGGCAGAACTGAGAACAAAGAAGGAAGGTCCCAGACAAAGTGAAAGGGAATACTATGCTTGAGGGTAACAGGTCCAGAAAGCTGTGTGGGATAAGGGAAGCTTAGTGGGCAAAGATGCAGAAGACAAAGAAAAAGAGAGAAGAAAACATTTAAAAGTTCAATATAAAGCTCAGGGTAGAGCACATGCTTAACATGTCCAGGGCCCTGGTTTCAATTTCCAGTCCTTTCAACAAATGATGCTGTCAGGACTGAATATCCATATGCAAAAAGAGACGAACTCCAAGCCACACCTTGCACCAATTGCTAAAAATAATTCAAAATGAATCACAGACCTAAAAATAAAATCTAAGACTATAAAACTTCTCATAGAAAACATAGGAGAAAGTATCTGTGACTTTGTATTAGGCAAAGGTTTCCTGACACCAGGAAACCTTGGTTGTTGTTGGTGATACGACACCAACAACACAATCCATAAAAAAAAATACTGATATCCTGGACATCACCAAAAACTTCTTCAAAAGGCAATGTTGGAGCTGGGAGGTGTAGCTCAGTGAGAGAAGATTTATTTAGCATGCACAAGGCCCTGGTTTTGATCCCCACGACTACCAAAAAAAGATAAAAGAGAAGGGAAAAAGACAATGTTAAGAGAATGAAAAAGCAATTCAGACTGGGAGAAAATATTTGCAAATTATATATCTAAAAAAATACTCATATCCAGAACATACAGAGAACTCTCAAAACTTAGAAAATGAACAGCACATTTTTTAAAAATAGGCAAAAGATTTGAACAGACACTTCACCAAAGAAGGCAGAAAGAACAGCACCAGTATTGCTTATTAGAGAAATGCAAATTCCAATCACAATGAAATACCATTATGCACCTATGAGAATGTCTAAAATTAAAAAGACTTAAACACCAAATGCTGGTTAGGATGAGCAGCCACTGAAACCCTGACATGCCAGTGGGCGGTGACACGTGGAACACTTGGGAGAGCAACGTGGCGGCTGCCCTGAGCGCAGCCTCTATTCCTAGGCTATTCGCAAAGGACTGAGGGGTCTGTCAGCACAGATACTCCTCGGGGCCTTTATTTGTAACAGTCAAAAGGTGGGAACAACCCAAATACATCCACGCATGAAACAGCAGCACTCTGGGAAGCTGAGGCAGGGGGATGGCAAGTTCAAGCCAATCCTGAGCAATTTAGTGAGACTCTGTCTCAAAATAAAAAAAGGGCTGGAGAGGTAGCTCAGTGGGAAGACCCTGGGTTCAATCCCCAGTACCACATGCAGATACACAGACATGGGTACACCTCCCCCAGAAAATAAGAATGAGTAGTTGAATATCAAAATAATTATGATGAAAGAAAGCAGACCAAAAAAAGTACACACTTAGAAGAGATACTTGTACTCCCCTATTCACAGCAGCATCATTCATATTAGTATACCCTAATGTCCACTGATGGATGAACGGAAAAACAAGATGCGGTCTACTCATACGATGCAGTATTATTCTGCCTTAAAAAGGAAGGATATTCTGAGACGTGCATAAACCTTAAGAATAATGTGCTAAATTAAATATGCCCATCTCAAAAAGACAAATATTGTAGGGTCCACTTACACGAGGTCCCCACAGTGGTTAAACAGTGACAGAAAGGAGACTGGGCTACAGCGGCTGGCGGGGAGGGGCATGGGGAGTTGTTTAGCGCAGACAGTGAAAACACAAAGTTTGGGAAGATGAAAACAATCTGGAGGTGGATGGCGGTGGCAGATGAGTGACAACCGGAATGTACTTAATGGCACTAAATGGTGTACTTCAAAAGTGGCTAAAATGGAAAGTTTTTTATGTGATGTATATCTTACCACAATTTTTAAAAACAATAATTTTTAAATTTTTATTGGTATATTTTAGATATACATATCACATTCATCATAGAGAGTTTGCACCTGTACATGATATATCTTGCTTCTCTTTTTCCCAATTCCCTCCCCTTATTTACAAAAGCTTTGTTCTATATTTTTCCTTCTATTCTTTTTTTTTCCTTGTCCCTCCCTTCCTTTCCCTCTCTCCACTTCCTTGTTCCCCTTCCCATTTGAACATCTTCTTCCCATTTCCCAATATCTATTATACATTTTGGTCCTTATTTACACTTTTGGTTTCTCACATCAGAGAAACAATGTGGTGTTTGTCTGGTTTTTTTTTTTTTTTTTTGTGGGTACCGGGGGGGTCGACCTCAGGACCTCGCGTGCCAACAGGCACCCATGCCGCTGAGCGATATCACCGGCCCCTTTTTCATACGTGGGATCCGGGAGTCGAACTCGGGCCCTCGCGCTTGACAGGCAGGTGCTTACGCCGCTGAGCCATCTCACCGGCCCTGTTTTTGTTTTTTGAGACAGGGTCTTGCCATGTAGTTCAGGCTGCACCCTGAACTTGCAGTGATCGTCCTGCCTCAGCTTCCTGAGTGCTGGGATTACAGGTGTGTGCTACAACACCTGGCTCAATGTATTTAAACATGTGTCCGATTTATTTCATTTAACAGCATGGTCTCAAGGTGCATCCATTTAGCTAGAAATGTCTCGTTTATCCTTCTTTATGGCAGAGTAGTACTCCATTTATTTAAAAAAAACCACATCTTTATCCATTCATCAATTGATGGGCATTTGGGCTGTTTCCAAGATTTAGCTATTACAAACTAGGATTTATATTTATTAAAGGCAGGAAAAGAAATATGCTCCACAGCATTAAGGACCACTAAGAAAGCACTCACACTGTCCACCAGTTATTACCAACTGTGCTGCTATAAACATGGATGTCCATGTATCGCTGTGGTATGATGCTTTTAATTCTTTTAGGAAGATACCAAGAAGGGGAATAGCTGGGTCAAATGGAAACTCTAGTCTTAGTTTTTTGAGGAATCTGCACACTGACTTCCACAATGGTTGCACCAGTCTACACTCCCACCAACAGTGGAGAAGGGTTCCTTTTCCCCCCAGCCCCACCAGCATTTGTTATTGTAATAGCCATTCTTCCTGGAGATGGCATCTCAGAATTGTTTTAATTTGCATCTCTCGAATAACCAGTGCCGTTTCTACTTTTTTATCTGAGAAGTGTCTATGCATTTCAGAGGCCCATTTTTGGACTGGGTCTTTAAATTTGGGGAAGCTGATATTTTTGAATTCTTTATATATTCTAGATGTTAGTCCTTTGAGGAACAGCTGGCAAAATTTTTTTTCCCACAATGTGGGTTGTCTCTTCGCTCGGGTGGTGGTTTCTTTTGCTGTGCAAAAGTTTTTCAAGAAGGTAAGATCCCAGTTGTTGATTCTTTGTGATAGTTCCTGTGCGATAGGGGTGTTGTTCATAAAGTCTTTGCCTACACCAATGTCTTCAAGAGTTCTACCAATTCTATCTTCCAGCAGATTTAGCGTTTCCATTTTAATATATGGATCTTTGATCCATTTCGATTTTAGTTTAGTGCATGGTGAAAGATATGTCTAGTTTTAATCTTCGGCACATGGAAAGCCAGTTTTCCCAGCACCATTTATTAAAAAAGCTATCTTTCTTGCTGGGTGTGGTGGCACATACCTGTAATCCCAACACTTGGGAGGCTGAAGCAGAAGGATCACAGTGAGTTCAAGGCCAGCTTTGGCTACACAGTGAGTTCAAGGACGGTCTGCCCTACATAACAAGACCCTGTCTCAAAAAAAAAAAGGAAAAGAAAAAAAAGTAGATATCAGAGTTCAGGCAGCCTCTCCAGAACAAGCAAGAAGGGGCACCCTGTGCCTCAGGGAGGCAGGGTATGGAGAAGGCGAAAGACACGGCGAGCATAGCAGGCAGGGCGGCTGGCAGCAGCTTCCCCCGGGATGGTGGGAATCCCAGGGAGCCACCAACACGGAGCTGCCCACACCCAGGTAGGGGCTTGCATTTCTGCCTCTGGACCTCCTCCTCCTCTGTTTCGAAGAGGATAACAAAGCTGTCAGACCAGTTGTTTGCTATGTGTGGCTGGACTTAATATAAGCAAGTCAGATGGAGGTGGGAGGGGCAGTCGGATGAGGGGCTGGGGGCGACAGAAGCAGCCCTGTGACTCACACACAAAGGGGTGCTGTCACCTGGGCCCACTGAACGGTCAGTCTGAAACCAGGCTTTGGAACCCCTCACACACTCACTTCTTCCACTTCAGCTGCTCTGGGCAACTCTGGGAAAGACTGACTGCCAGGTTTCAGAGACCTTCTGTTCCCAGTTCAGGAACCCAGCGCAGACCACTGGGCAGGTGTGGCTTTAAAAATGATCCAGGTTGGGGCCGGTGAGATGGCTCAGCGGCTTAAGCGCCTGCCCGGCAAGCGCGAGGGCCCGAGTTCGACTCCCGGAACCCACATACGAAAAAGGGGCCGGTGATATCGCTCAGCGGCACGGGCGCCTGCTGGCGCGCGAGGTCCTGAGGTCGACCCCCTGGTACCCACAAAAAAAAAAAAAAAAGATCCAGGTCTTGGGCCGGTGAGATGCCTCAGCGGCATAAGCGTCTGCCCGGCAAGCGCGAGGGCCCGAGTTCGACTCCCGGAACCCAAATACGAAGAAAGGGCCAGTGATATCGCTCAGCGGCACGGGCACCTGCTGGCGCGCAAGCTCCTGAGGTCGACCCCCGGTACCCACAAGAAAAAAAAAAAAAAAAAAGATCCAGGTCTACAGAATACTACAGCGGTACCTTTAGAAGACACCCTCATCGAATCGTCTTGTTGTTGTGAGACAGGGTCTTACTATATACCCCAGGCTGGCCTCAAATTCACAGTGACTCTCCTGCCTCAGCCTCTGAGTGCAGTGGGATGCCACCATGCCCAACTCATTAAGTTGTTTTGAAGAATTTTCTTCTGGACTTTAATTGACCACCCCTGTAACTGTAAATCTAACACTGAGCTTAGGGGTAAAATGATGTCAAGACAGGGCCTCTGCAGCTCTGAACAGCAGCACGTCCACCCACAGGACAGACCCAGGCGGTGTCTGACAGCCACAGGACCATGAGCTGAAGGAGGGCTGGTGCAGGAGCATGAATGCCACCCACCAGGATCCTGGAGCTGCTAAACCCTCCTAGCTGAAATCAAACACACATCCCTTATCTGTAAGAGCTAGGATGCTGGGGACCAGGCTTACCTCCCTGTGCACCCTGTGGCCCTCGGGCCATCCTCCCACCAACCTTGCTCAGGACAGCAACTCCCATATGCCTCCTACACCCACTGTTCTGCTCTTTCCAACCCTGCCAAATCCTTTGGGTGTGTGTATACATGTGTGTACATGTATGAGAGTACAAGTTAGTGTGTGAGGCACACGTGAGTATATAGGAGAGCTCATATATTACATCTCAATTGTTTAAAAGTTCACACACGTGTAAGGCATAGGCTCATACATGTGCATGGTGAGCTGCACATCTATCACATGCATGGTGAGGTATGTGTTTGTACACATGTGTAGTGAGGTGTGTAAACGTGTGAGCCCAGAAGAGTGTGAAACACACCCCATGGTGTACCAACACTGGCTGCACAATTAGTAGGGCAGAGCAAGGGTTTATTTTTACATTTTTTGTATGTAAAAATATATAATTCACTGGTCACAGTGGCCACCTATTTTTTCATATTAAAATTATCTAGAAAAAAATAACAAATGGAAAATTTTAAAAACCAGGGGAAATACAACAAGATGCTACAGTAATGGAACATAATTTTCTCTATTTTCCAAATTTTCTAAAACCTGCTCTTCCTGCTCTTAGATTAATTAGACAGCTTCTCTGTCACCCAACTATAGCATTTACTGGGAAAGACACCAATCCTAACAGCAATATACACATTATCTGGCTATTAATGGAACTCGGACACATGGGATTTGCATATAATTCTACAGAGTAACTGAATTTAGTGGGAGAAAAAAGAAAGCTACCGACATTGGATTGATTTAGCTGCTTTTAATGGGAACATTTAATGAGAATAAAAATAACTGTATTCAAGTTAATATGCAGTTTTAACATAGTGTCAATTAAAGTCCCCAAGGAGCATAACACAAAACTTGATCAAGTCACAGTGAAATTCATTTGAAAGAGATCAAGCAATATTAAAAGAACAATCTGGAGACCTTTCATAGACTCGTGGAATGGTAAGTTTGGCCTACAACATTTAAGGACAGAAAGACTTCTCTAACACAAAGAAAAGTACTAAAGGCAAGACAGTGAATCAGCTAGAACAAAAACAGTGATTAAGAAAATGGAGTTTCATTTGTAAAATGCTACAGAAGCACACTATCCAGACACCCATCAATGCATTAAAGTAATAATACCAAGAGTAAGCCACTGTACGGAAAACACAATCTTTCCTATAAATAAAAAGTGCAAATTAAGCAGAAGAGTATCATTACAGTTGTTTAAATAAAATTTAAAGACATACTCAATTACAGGTTTGGAAGTAGATCCAGCCAGTCCCAGGGAGGCCAGGCAGAAGGCAAATAGGAGCACGCCTCACCCCCACCAGCAGCAAAGGGTAGTGACCACAAGACCATCTGCAAACAGGATGTCTGGCACTGCCACAAACTTGTTTTCAAAACCATCAGTATATGTAATTCTTACAACCACTAAAGCTACACTAGCCAAGGAAAAGCATCATCTTCACCACTGACCACATCTGGGGAGAGAAAGGAAGTTTAAGTCCTGGGTCCAAGACCAAAGCCAGCCACACTGAATGTCACAGCACCACGAAACATGGCTCTGTGTGAGTCAGGTGTGCACTAGTCACCACGCTAGTCACCTCCTTGGCTACTATGAGGTTTTACAAAATTTGCACTAAAAGATTTTGGTTTTCCTCCATTGAAAAATCTTTAGTGTCTCTATAAATTGATTTGACCCACATGACAATTCTTTTCTATTACACATTTCCGGTGGCCCTAGAAAACAGGCCTGCTGGGGTGGTGGCACTTGGTAGGCTGAGGCCAGCCTGGGATCTGTAGTGAGTTCAAAAGCCAGCCTGGACTACCTGGGGAGGCCACATCTTAAAGAAAAAAAAAAAGAAAACAGACCTAAGAGCCAGAACAAACCGAATTCTCCTCATCTCCAGTGCTCCTTCCATACCCCACCCCCGGGGAATCCCAAGAACACACTTCACAGGCTCTCTTCTTCCTTTCTCCTGGCTCCCCGAGGCCTTGAACCCACAAAGGCCAGCACAGATAACCCCCTGTCCCGGAAGCATTTCTAACAACCCCTGGCTTCCAATCCCCTTCCCTCTGCCCTTAATACACAGGACTGCAGCTGTTTGTCCAGGTCCCCCCTAAACTGTGAGCCCTGTGAGCATCTCCCACTCATGGCTGTGACCCCTACAACAGGCCTGGCACGTCAACATCCATGTGGAACAGGAGGGTGGAAGGGCGTGCTGGAGATGAAGAGAAGTCTTCTCTAAAAGTGAGTGTAAGTGTGCAAAAGGAAGAGGCCATTGCAAATTATCCTGAGCTCCTGGATGCAGGAGGCATGCTAATAAAGACTAGCAATCTCCCATCCACCTTGGATGCTGCGGAGGGACTGAAAAGACAAGACACAGCAACCTGCCTCCTCCCACTGGGAACGAAGAGCCTTTGGAAAGGCACCAAGGTCAGACAGGAAGGATCCTCCACTAGCCACTGAAATGCAGTGTGGCCATGTCTCGGCCACAGCGGCAGCGAAGGGAGAAGACGACAGGGTAAGTCAGTCTGGGAGCCAGGCCCTGACCTACGGCCATGTGAATGCTGTCCAGTTGGGATGGACAGGTGGTGACAGGACAGCATCCAAGTGTCTGGCTCTGCAGTAAACAAAAGCAGGGCTCAGATGATTCAGCTGTGCAGGCAGATGGTCCCTACACCCAGGTGGTCCCCAAAGGAGATGTGCTACAGCGCTCTGCAAATGGAACGCATGCACACCTATATTCAGACTCTGGCACCTTCCACCACTGGGAGGAACTACCAGGGGCAGAGGCAGGCGTGCACGCACACGCGCGCGCACACACACACACACACACCTCATATACACATACAGAGAGAGAAGTGTGTACTATCGCTCTGTCTTTGAGGAAATCTAAGGTAATTCAAGGAACTAGGTACATTTTGCTTACAAACAACATTGTGTGTGCGTGTGTGTTTTTTTTTTGCAACCGGAAATCTAACTCAGGACCTTGCACATGCCAGGCAGGCACTGTGCCACTGAGCTATGTCCCCAGCATTTTGTGAACCACAAAATTTTTCAGAAAAAATGCCTAATTTCTAGGGCTCTAGTTACAGTTACTAAAAAAGTACAGTTACTAAATAAATGCAACCATCGTGGGCGCCACCAGCATCTTTACTATATAATTAACAAGAACAAATGAACTCATAAACAACTTACATCTAAAATCCACTAGCTACCATGTCTCCAGAAAAATTTCCAAATATAAAGGCACTGACCAACATATTTATTAACTGCTGTTCATGGAATATACAAACCATGCTGCATGCAGTGGCACACACCTGTAATCCCAGCTACTTGAGAGGTTAAGACAGGAGGATCTTAAATTCAAGGCCAGCCTGGGCAACTTAGCAAGACCCTGTCTTAAAAAATAAGAAGGCCAGCCTGAACTACACAGCAAGACCCTGTCTCAAAAAAGAAAAATAAATAAATAAAAAGGGCTAGGGGTATAGCTCAGTGCTCCCTGGATTGAATCCCCACTACCGCCACACACATACACACAAAAAAAATCATAAAAAGCAAGTTATTCTGACTTTTCAAACTAGAATGAAAACAGAAGGCTCATGGGACTCTGGGAACATGTGTAGCAACAAGGGGTGCCCTTGTGGGGTGGGGGGAGCACACCCCAACGGGTGAGAGCTGTTGTCCACCCTATACTACCTGCAATGTCCCAGCAGATGCCCAGGGCCAAGGAAATTGTTTACACCTCATCTGAACCTGGGAGCTAACTCAGTTTTATTATTATTATTTTTTTTTTTTTTTTTTTGTGGGTACCGGGGGGACGACCTCAGGACCTCGCGCGCCAACAGGCACCCGTGCCGCTGAGCGATATCACCGGCCCCTTTTTCGTATGTGGGATCCGGGAGTCGAACTCGGGCCTTCGCGCTTGCAAGGCAGGCGCTTAAGCCGCTGAGCCGTCTCACCCAAATTACTTTTTGTATGGTTTTGTTACATTTTGAATTTTTTAAGAAAACAACTGCTGGGCCGGTGAGATGGCTCAGCTGCCTAAGCGCCTGCCTGGCAAGCCCGAGTTCGACTCCAGGAACCCACATACGAAAAAAGGGCCGGTGATATCGCTCAGCAGCACGGGTGCCTGCTGGCGCGCAAGGTCCTGAGGTCGTCCCCCAGGTACCCACAAAAAAAAAAAAAAAGAAAAAGAAAACAACTGCTGCCCAAATCTGACTCTGGATTTTGCCAAAATTTGGTCTCCATTTTGAGGACTGCTCCCCGTTCCAGAGCAGCGCCGGCAGTCTCCTGGGGTGCCCAGCAACACCCAGGGCTGCACACGCAGCCTGCACTCAGCCTCTCTCCAGTGCCAGCAGCTGCCTCACTGGGGCTGTGGGCACTCAGACCAGGAAAAGGTTATAGACACCTTGACCCTTTCTGTGCGTGTGTGTGTGTGCGCGCACGTATGTTATTTGTACTACACAGTAAGTGTGTGGTGTGGGTAAGTTGTATCATCTATTTTCATTTCAGGACAGCAAAGGAGAGGGATGCTACAAAACACTTGTCATAAAATTAGAGCACATAAGGAGGGGAAGAGGGGTTGAAGGGAGGGGAGGGGAATGGGCAAAAAAGCAGCAGCGAGATAAATCATGTACAGGTACAAACTCCCTGTGATGAATGTTATCATTCAGTATATCTAAAATGTACCAATAAAATTTTAAAAATGCAAAAAAAAATTAGAGCACAGGTCTGATGGGGTCAAGATTGTAGCGTTTAGGATGGAACCTAGTTTTTTCTTTGTTTTTGTTTTAGATTTTTTGTAGTACTTGAGACTGAACCCAAGGCCTTCACACTAAGCTACAACCTCAGGCTTTTTTTTTCCTGACAGGGTTAAGTTGCTAAATTGCCCAGGCTGGGCTCAAATTTGCTATCCTCCTACCTCAGCCTCCCGTAGTGCTGGGGGCTCTGCCAACAGCGACGGCAGTGCCAGCCACAGCCTGAGCTCCTGCTCTGGCCTGGGGAGCAGGAGGGGCGACCATGGAGAAGGGGCGAGCATCAACCAACAAGCAACCATGGAGAAACCTCGGTGCCAAGAACCCCACTGCACAAAGAAGCACTCGTGTTCTGTACAAACTCCATTTGCACAGAATTACAGGGCCTCATGGTTCAAAGGACATTAGAGATCATCTACTATTCTGTCATTTTCTAGACGACAAAACTGACAACAATTCAAAGTGACTTGGCCCTAGGCACTCAGGTCAACCCAGCCTCATGCTCTCACACAAGTGACCCACTGACTATTTCAGAGGCATCTGTCAGACAGCACCACAGTCACAGGGCAGGGAGGGAGCCCTGGACACAGCAGCACCACTGTGCACGCTCACCGCTCACCGCACGGCCCCTCCGGAGAAGGCCCTGGGCTGCAGCCCCTCCCGCAGAGCACGCGGAGCCCAGAGCCCCTCAGCCCCAGCTTTCCCTCGTTCCCTCCAGGGTGCCGCCTCAGAGTCTTTAAGCACAGCTCTGCATTTTATAATTAAACGCTGTTAGGACAACTGAGCAGCCATTTGGAAGAGGATAAAATTGGATCCATACTTCACAACAAGAGAATAAATTCCAAGTGGATTGGAGATACAAAAGCCAAAATTACACAAAGATCATTTTCACAGACTTATAGAAAAAAAAATACAGAAAAAATGGATGAAATCCTTCAAAACCTCAGGGAAGGGAATACCATCTAACTCCAGATGCAAAGGGGAAAAAAAAAATAAAAGGAAAAAGAAAATGGGGCCGGGGATATAGCTCAGTGACACAGCGCCTGCCTGGCAAGTGCGAGGTCGTGAGTTCAATTCTCAGTACCAAAAAAAAAAAAAAAAAAAAAAAAAAAATATATATATATATATATATATATATACATATATATATACACACACACACACACACACACACATATATAAATATAAAAAACTTTTACAACAAACATTTTCAGTATTTTTTTAAAAAACTTAGGGGCTGAGGGTGTGGCTCACCAGTAGAGCATTTGCCTAGCACACACAAGGTTCTAGGTTCAATCCCCATCACCACAAAAAATAAAATAAATATATTTAAAATACTCTTTATATAAATATAATACGATAAATATAATATAATAAATATATTAAAACATTTTTTTCATGTGGGTACTGGGAGTCGACCTCAGGACCTCGCGCTTGCCAGGCAGGCGCTTATGCCGTTGAGCTATCTCACAGGTCTTAAAATACATTTTCAAAAACACTCCTGTTTGAGGGAAAAAATCAGAAGCTAAGATAAACTGGTAACATGCTCAAGGTCCTGGGTTTGATCCCCAGTCACACACACACACACACACACACACACACACATCATAAACTGGAGGAGATATTTATAATACATACCACAGATGAAATTCTAACCTCCCCTCATATGGTAAACTCTTAAAGACTGAAACCAGGCACAGTGGGGAATGCTAGTAATCCAAATTACTAGGGAGGATGAGGCAGGAGGATTTCAAGTTCGAGGTCAGTTTAGGCAGCTCAGCAAAACTCTGTCTCAAAAAAAAAATTTAGGGCCGGTGAGATGGCTTAGCGGCGTAAGCGCCTGCCTGGCAAGCGCGAGGGCCCGAGTTCGACTCCCGTAGCCCACATACGAAAAAAGGGCCAGTGATATCGCTCAGCGGCATGGGTGCCTGCTGGTGCTTGAGGTCCTGAGGTCAATCCCCGGTACCCACACACACACACAAAAAAAATTTAAAGGCCGGTGGGGGAAGTGCACTGGGCATGTCACTAGCTCAAGTCTAAAGCAGAGCACTGCCTAGCATACAGGAAGCCCTGGATTCCATCCTCAGGACCACACACAGACACATACCAATTGAAGTAGAAAAATAACTCCCCAAAGAAAAACAAACAAAAGACACACTACTCTCAGAAGAAGATACAATTGTCCTTTCAGTACATGGGACTACATGCATGTTCACATATAAAATAAATAAATGTTAATACATCAGTGCACACCACCTTGCAGATGAGTAAAATCAAATCTTACTTGCATACCACCAACCAGCTGCAAAATGGCCTCTGTTACATGGCAGTGGGAATACAAAATGGCATTGCCCTCATGGGGGTTTGGTTGGCATTAGCTAACAAAAAGACACAGCCATGTGCCATAGGAATCCAACTGCTAGGGATTTACCTAAAGGTACCCCTCACAATTAACACACCTACAGCACCAGGTGTCTCAGCACAACAGCAAGCAGTGTGTGCATGGCCCACAGAGGCTGGGGCCCTGATAAGCAATGCATAGCCCCATGCCGGAGGCTGGTGCTGCTGTCACACACACAGGGCACCCCTCCATGATGTGAGGGCAGGAGCTCCAGGGCAGGGTCAGTAGAGAAGTCAAGATGTGAGGGTACACAGAGGGCATTAGCGTATGGGTAAGACACAAGAGGAAACAGGAGTATATTTCTAAACCTAATTGTTTGTTGAGTTGATACCATAACTACCAGAAAAAAAAGAACTAATCCAAGTAACTTATGGAGTACTTTGACCACATTCAGTGGGGTGTGTTCTAATGCAACAGCAGCTGCAGAGGAATCCTAGGTTTACCCAGTAGGTTCGCTGGTGACAGCGACACTGGAATGGGTACAGAAAGTATAAACCATTCTGCATGTACTTTAACACAGAGGAAACAAAACACTGATCCTGGCACCGGGGTTCTCATTATGAGGGAAGGGAAGCACATATTCAGAGCAGAGAGGCGAAAAAGCAGTGACAACAGGAACTGGTATAAAAACAAATCCCTTGTGCTCACTTCGGCAGCACATATACTGAAAACAAATCCCAGCTCTGCTCACTCAAGGGTTCTGGAAGCTCAGCTGTGAGCACACCTCCTGTTCCTATTCTAAATATCACCCCAGCGGAGCAGAACCAGAGCGAGTTGCGCCAACAGCTGGTCCCGGAGCTGGGGCAGGGAAGGCACAGGTGAGCCTGGTACATTCTGTGCCACAGCAAGGAGCACCCAAAGAACAGAGATGTGCCCACGAGCCAGGCTGCTGGCTGGCTCCCTCCGACCAAACCAAGAACAATCAAGAATAGACAGTAGTGGCTGAAAAGCCTTAAATCCACAGTGGTCCTCAAACAAAATGAAACAAAAAGTAGAGGTGGAAGGAATGCCACCTGATATACACGGAATAATGGAATCTTTTAATCATCATTTGCAGCCACGCATACTGTAACTGATACTGGGTAGGATCATCAATGGATACAAAAGGCTGTGATGGCCTCAACCTGTCTCCTGCAACTCCTTTATTAATGACGAAGAAAAGACTGCCTTTCCAGCAAAGCAACCAACTAACTCTCCCAAAAGCCCTCACCCTCACATGCTCCAGTGCAACAGGATCAGCCCAGACACAATGTCTTGCTTGAATCTAATCACAGGGATCAATGAGACAGACCCAGGTTGTGAGACGCCCTACAACTAGTGGCCTCAACTCACAAAAGCCACAGTCAGAATGACAGAAAAAGTGATAACTATTTTAGATTAAGAGAGACTAAGGACACAGGATAATCAAACGTAAAGTGTGATCCTTGGATCTTGGAGAGAAAAAAACTCCAAGGTCCATTAATGGTGGAATGAATTGTCACAGTCACAGAATTCAATATTCTGTAAGACCATTTTTTGTGAATGAGTCCCACAAGCAAGAGAACAAGAGGTCAAACAAGAGCCTGTACCGCACGCCTCCACGTGTAAACTTCCAATCAGGTGAAGCCACTCTGCAGAGGTCGTTCAGCGGCATAAGCGCCTGCCTGGCAAGCGCGAGGTCCTGAGTTCGACTCCCAGAACCCACATACGAAAAAGGGGCCGGTGATATCGCTCAGCGGCACGGGCGCCTGCTGGCGCGCGAGGTCCTGAGGTCGTCCCCCTGGTACCCACAAAAAAAAAAAAAAAAAAAGGTATGTCCACGTACTAATCCCCAGAATCTGCAACTGTGGCCCAATTTGGAGAAAGGGACTTTGCAGATGCAATTATGTTAAGGATCTTCATGTGACATCATCCTAGATAACCCAGGTGGGCCCTGGATCTAGCAACAAGCATCCTTCTAGCAGACACACAGGGGAGAAGGCCATACAGTGACGGAGGCAGATGGAGAGATGCTGCCACAGCCAGGAATGCCTGGGCCACCAAGAGCTGCTTCAAAGAGGCAGGCAGGCAGGCAGGCAGGATCCTCCCACGGAGCCGTCAGAGGAAATGTGGCTATGCTCACACTGTGGATTCAGAGTCCTGCCCTCCAGGACCGTGAAAAACTGTTTCAGGCCACCAAGCTAAACATGCTTCGCTTCAGCAGCGCTGGGAGTCTGGCCGGCTGGGCAGCTGGGATTGGGGAGTGGGACTAGGAGGAGGCATGGGTGGGGGATGCTTCCACTTATTGCTTGTTTGGGGAATATCTTGTTATGGGTGGTGATTGCACAGCAATATTCACTTTGTAAAACTCCATCAAACTGTACTTTTAAAAACTTTCACACTAATGGCAAAAGAAGACCCTGAATGAGATTTGGAAGATCTGAAACTGTCAAGACCAACAATGTCAAGACAAACAAGGGTTGTCTGAGGGACGCCATCTTACCAGGGTGCATTCAGTTTCATCACAGGGCTGGGATTGGCATAGCCCTGATCGCTGTCAAACTTACAGAGCTCCCACTGGCACAGCAGAAAACCAAAGGCACCCAGCATGTGCAGCACCTCTTCCCTGGAAGCCAACACATGATGTGAGCCAGGACCCTAAGACCCGGCCCAGGTGAGCAGTGGAGGCGGCAGAGGGGCCAGAATGGTGACTTGAGATGTGCAAAGATCAGAGAGAGCAGCGAGATGGCAGCAGCACAAGGGTAAGCTGTCCACTCAGCAGAAAGCTCAGCCTTCTCTCTGGATTCACTGCCAGGGGGAGGAGGAGGAAGCAGAGCTGCTAAGAAAAGGGTTCAGTGGCAGTGTGCACACCCTGCCCTCCACAGGGACGGCCCCCAGTGCTGGAAGGACAGCAGGGGGATGGCAGCATCAGCATCTATGTCTCCCCAGAATCAGGAGAGCCCACAGGGCCACAGCGAGACAAGCACATCCATTAGGACGAGATTTTCAACTTATATTCTGAAATGAAGAACAAAATGTTACTGGAAAATAGGTCTTTAAACCCCAAACCATAATCATCCACATGAAATCTAAAGTGAGGGAAAGTGATAGGAGCCGAAGAGAGGCACTGCAGGATCTCAGCGGGAGGCACAGGCCTGGATGCCACAGCACCGGGTGTCCACAGAGTAGAACAGGAAGGACAGGATAGTGGGGAGGGATGGGGAACCAGAGAGGCACAAGGGAGCCGGGAGAGGGGCGTCCCAGAGGCCGAGGAAGGAGACAGTGTGGGTGACAATATGACCAGAGGAAGCAGGAGAGAAACTTCACACAGAACACAACTGCAGCAACTCGGAGGGAAAGGAAGGGCACGGTTCACCAGAAGACTTACTGCTGAGGAAGGGGTGTGTGGGATTCTGAAGTTACCTCTGCGCATGTGTTACAGTTTATAGCTACATGTCCCCCCAAAGCTTCATGCGCTCATAGGTGGGGCTCTGGGGAGGTGACTGAATCGTGGGGGTGCGACACTCATCAGTGGATTAGTCCACTGATGAGTTTACAGCTAAATGTGATGCTGGGAGGGAAGACTGGTCGGAGGAGCTAAGCCACTGTGGGCATGGCCTGGAAGGGTGTGTATGTACATCCTTGCTCCTCCCTTGAGGGCTGCTGCTTCCCGCCTATCTTGCCATGAGCCCTTTCTCTTCTGCCACGCCCCTCTGCTATGCCACCCTGCCTTGGAGCCAGCCGACTACAGACTGAAGCCTCTACGAGCTGTGAGCCAAAATAAACCTCTCCTCTTCAGAGCTGGGGTGTCTGCTATTGTGTTTCAGCAATGAGGAAGTAACTAAGACAATGTGCATGCATGTTTATAAGCCAGAGGGGAAAACTAGTGGACAACGAAAAGCATCAGGAGCCCAAGAAAAGGGCTCAGGGTTCAGGCTCAGGGCTTTAGATTTCATGTGGATGATTATGGTTTGAGGTTTAAAGACTCATTATCCAGTAACATTTGGTTTTTCATTTCAGAATACAAGTTGGAGGGCCGGTGAGATGGCTCAGCGGCGTAAGCGCCTGCCCGGCAAGCGCAAGGGCCCGAGTTCAACTCCCGGAGCCCACATACGAAAAAGGGGCCGGTGATATCGCTCAGCGGCATGGGCGCCTGCTGGCGCGCGAGGTCCTGAGGTCGACCCCCGGTACCCACAAAAAAAAAAAAAAAAAAAAAGAATACAAGTTGGAGGTTGAAAATCTCGTCCTAATGGATGTGCTTGTCTCGCTGTGGCCCTGTGGGCTCTCCTGATTCTGGGGAGACATAGATGCTGATGCTGCCACCCCCCTGCTGTCCTCCCAGCACTGGGGGCCGTCCCTGTGGAGGGCAGGGTGTGCACGCTGCCACTGAACCCTGTCAGAAAACAGGGACCAGCTGGAGGGAGACCTCCAACACCCAGGTCTGAGCAGAGCAGAAGATGCTTCCCAACAGGACTGGCAGCCAGAGATGTCCAGAAACCCAGCCAGCGACAGTCTGGCTTCGGGAACACCAGGAGACAGGGATGATGCGGTTGGGGTACAACGATGGGATGACCACCTGCTCTCCCATGCACGAACATAACACACTGCTCCCTGGAACACAAGTGGCATCATGCCCAGAGGGAAATGGACGGAGTGGACACTTGGGGGGGGAGCTAGTGTCACCCTGTATGGGCAGGGCACCCATCTTCTCTAAGAACCAGTCAGTAGTGACATAGTTCACCCCATGCCCAGTCCCCAACATCTGAGACCAACTGCAGAAAAGTGACATGGCTCCTACACAGGCAAACAGGAATATCAAATACAGAGCCCCAGACTCTGAAAAGGAAGTGCCAACTTCTACCCACAGCACTAATGCCACACAACGTGGAGTCAATAAAGCAACCGGATCTCAGGCCAGGCACAAACAGCAGCCTCCAGCGCCAAGACAGGACCCTACCACAGCAAGAATCAGCCAGAGATCTGAAGAATAAGCATTTCAACTGGGATCACTGAAATTTTAAAAATGAATAAACTCAAAGGGTGCACCCAAGAACAGTGGTTATCTGTGCAAGACTTCTAGGACTGGATGTCAAAAGGGTCTTAAGTCGCACCTGTTTACAAAAGCAACACATTCTGTTACTTGCTAAATAAAAGCCAATGAACATTTTCCAAGAAAAATATTTTCTGGAGGGAAAGAGGAAAATTTAGTACGTCTATAACCTTTCACGCAGTATGAAGGACCAAAAGAATTATCTCCTAAATTGGGCTCCTCCACATAACAGTCCCTCAAAGGGACAGCAGGCCAACTGGAAAAGAGGAGTTCTCCGCAGTCTCGTTCGTCTGGGTTACATGACACGTTTCTTCACACGAGGAGCTCTGGTTAGGTGACACCCCTTGTTCACCAAGGACAGCCACAGAAACATGGGCCTTGACCAGAGGCCACCAATTTTTTTTTTTTTTTGGTACAGGGAATGGAACTCGGGACCTTGTGCTTGCTGGGCAGGTGCTATGCCACTGAGCAAAACCCCGGCTCTACCAAGTCTCGACATAAGCGTGACTTCTCTGTTCATTCCATGGGCCAGTTGCCTTTCCAGAAGAGTCACCCCCATTCTTCGGCTTTCGGATTAAGACTCCCAGCAACACTGGCGTTTAGCACAGAATTTCAACCTTCTTATTATTCTAAACTCCCTGCCCTTACAATGCGACAGACAATAACCCACATCCTTTTTGGGAGGCTGAGGAGGTGAAAACCTTTCAACACATGACACGACACTGTGCTGCAACAGCAATTTTACACTCATGTCACTTATTTTGGAAACTCGGTTATAACTATGTATTTTCAATACAGAAAAGAAACTCACACAGGCAGAGGCGCCTGGGGCCACAGGAACAGGGCCACCGCAGGTACAGCCAAAGGCACTGGTGCTGGTGGAAGCAGGGCCCAGCCACACCAGACAGCCCTGGCCACTCTCAGGAAGCAATTTAAAGTGCCTTTTTCACCTGTATTTTCTAATTTTTCTCAACATTTCTTCTAAAGAAACATGTAGCCCATAATTCCAGTCACCCCCATTCTTTGGCTTTTGGACCACCAAAAGGTGACTGGAAGGCTAAGGCACAAGGATCACCATGAGTTTGAGACCAGCCTGGGTTACGCAGTGAGACTGTCTCAAAAAAAGTAGTTTTAAGAAGTTCAGTCACTTCTGCTTAGTCACCATTCTCTCATAATTCCACCAGAAATGATGCTGAAAGCAAGACAAAAGCAGCAGGAGCATGGCTCACAGAGCAACACCATTGCTGTCCTGGAAGGCTGTCCCCATGAAGCAGGACAACGAGGGCAGAGGTCTACAGGGCGTGCTATCATGTGTGCACAAGTTTAAAACTTAAGACAGGGCCAGTGAGATAGCTCAGCGGCATAGGCGCCTACCTGGCAAGTGTGAGGTCCTGAGTTCGACTCCCAGTACCCACATAAAGGAAAAAATGGGCCGATGATATCACTCAGTGGCACAAGTGCTTGCTGGCAAGCGCAAGGTCCTGAGGTCGACTCCCAGTACCCACATTAAAAAAAAAAAACAAAAAAAAACTTAAGACAGTGGACTACTAGGGGCTGGGAGGAAGAGGCAAAAGGGAACTCTACTTTCCACTCAATTTTACTGTGAAACTAAAACTATTCTAAAACAACAAAAAGAGTGTTTTTTTAACAAGCAGGGGGTGAGGCATAAATAAGTGCACTTGTATCTCCACAAAATACCGCCTGATGGACACAGACACAGGCTGCAGCAGCCACACAGGGTAGGGAGCAGCACAAGGGCCAGGTCAGAACTGGCAGGACACTGAATTTCCACTGCACACCCTGCAACACTTCTCAAACTGCTTCCCGCCCATGCATGCAGCACTTTTCAAAACATCAGTTTTTTTAAGGAAAAAGAGGAAATTCTGGGGTAGAGGTTCAAGATAACCAAGTCTAAATAAAGCCTGCATCCACAAAACTACAGATGTTCAGCCCCAAAGCCACGAGTGCCATTTTCGGAGAGAAATGACCAGCGGCCCTGACACCAGCGAGCTGGATGGCTCAGCCACCAGAACAGGAAGCCTCTGGGGCCTACATGAGACACCAGCTGCCAGGACCCACGTGCCCCTCAGAAGGGCACTGCTGATCCTACACTGGAACGCCCTTCCAGGCATGCTCCTGGTATCTTTTCTGTTCTGAGCTCTGAGAGGAACCTACACGCATTTCTTCCTTTTCTTGTTTGGAGAATTGGGGGCTCGTTCTCCTTGATGTCGGAGTGCACCCAAAGGCTTCAAAGAGGTGCTGCCCCATCCTCTCAGGAAGCCAGTCAGGAGGCCACTGGCCACCACGCCCCGTGTGCAAACCAACTGCCAGCAACACAGTTCCAGCTCAGCCACACCACCTGCAAAGATGAGGGGAAACAAAGAATCTGGAAGTTTGTTCTCCTGGAAGAACGTGAGCTTCTGAAGTGACATTTCTCCTGCTGTATTCAGCTTCTCACTAGGGACACCCAGATAATGCTTTAGCATTTTTAGGTCACAGCTAGTCCTACCTACCCACTTACCATGGAGCTCGGCAGCCGCAGAACAGAAGTGCTGGGTGAGCCTGCAGAGCAGGAGCACAACAGCAGGGGCAAAAGGGGACCACCGAGGCACAAAGCCCTCAGGTGGAGGGACAAACGACCAGCCCAGACCTGTGTTCTAGGCCCTGCCCTGGAGGTCACAGGGAACAAGCACAGCCTCTCCCTGAGAAAGGACTCTGGTCCAAGCCACAGTGGGGCCTGGCTGCCTGCTGAAGCCTGATGAGGCCCTAGGGGGTTTCCTTCCCAACACCCACTGTCCCCAGCCCAGTGTGAAGAAGGCTGCCTGGTGCCTCCTCCCCTAGAGCCTGGAGTGGGGGGGACTACACCTGCGATTAAGGGGCCAGCACCCAGCCCTAATGAGGAGGTCAATAAAGACATAAAAGTTATGCCAGGAAAGAAGGGGAGGAGGCCCTTCCATGCACAGCGCTAATACCACCCACAGATCAGTGTGGGGTTTTGCTTTCAGAAGCAGAATGTGCCCAGACAGAATCGGGACTGCTCATTTCACTTGGGGACGGCAAAACACCCACTCCAGAACTCCTGCCAGTGGGTGGCCACAAAGAAGCCCTCCTCCTTCCTTTTCTGACTCAAACCATACAAGAGCTCAGGGGAAAAAGGAGCAGAGGAGCCACCAGCCAGAAGCTGAGCTTCCAATCAAGGCCTGCAGGAGTGGGGCAGAGGACTGGGACAGGCTGACATCCCAAAACTCCATCTGCCCCAAGTCCCTAAGAGAAACACAAATATTTATCTGTCCTAAAGATATTTACTGGGCTGGTGAGATGATTCAGCAGCATAAGTGCCTGCCTGGCAAGCGCAAGGTCCTGAGTTCGACTCCCAGAACCCACATAAAGGGAAAAAAAAGGGCCAGTGATATCCCTCAGTGGCACAAGCGCTTGCTGGCAAGTGCGAGGTCCTGAGGTCGACTCCCGGTACCCACATAAAAAAATAAAAATAAAATAAAATAAAATAAAGATATTTACTAAATCCAAGAACCAGTCCTAGTATAGCCATGTGCCAAACGATGACATTTCTGTGAACAGGGACCACATACACAATGGTGGCCCCCTAGATTATAATGGAAGTAAAACGGGATGCCTCGCTGACAAGAGGCGAGAGCAAAGAAAACTGCGAGACAGGAAAAAAGACTCACCAAGAAAGTCACGGTGAACAGTTTAGAAGTTTCTGCAGACTTCAGAAAGCTTCTTGAAAGTCTGGAAGTACGGCCCCAACACCAAAGGTTTTCATGAATATGGAGGTGCAGCCATGGCGCATTATCCACTTACAGCAGAGCTGTGACACAGGAAAGAAACAAAGCCAACAAGCTGCCATGACTGGATCCTAAGGAGAGGGACAGCTGTCAAGAAGAGCCTCAGGGGCCGGTGAGATGGCTCAGCGGCTTAAGCGCCTGCCTGGCAAGCGCGAGGGCCCGAGTTCGACTCCCGGAACCCACATACGAAAAAGGGGCCGGTGATATCGCTCAGCGGCACGGGCGCCTGCTGGCGCGCGAGTTCCTGAGGTCGACCCCCCGGTACCCACAAAAAAAAAAAAAAAAAAAAAAAAAAAAAAAGAAGAGCCTCAGGTGGGGCCTTCAGGAGGGTCCGGAGAAGGCCCTGAGGTCCTGGAGAGGACAGCTCAGCTGTGTCACCGTCACTGAAGACCTTCCCGGGGACAAGATGTGGATGTTGATGATCCTGACCCTGTGTCGGCCTGGGACAGTGTGTATGTGTGATTTAGTTTTTAATATGAGCTCAAAAAGTTAAAATAAAATTAAAAACTTTAAATAGGAAGAAGCTTATAGAAGGACAAAAAGAAAAATCTCTTTGTACAACCGTACAGTGTATTTGTGTTGTAAGCGAAGGGTTATTAAGTTTAAAAATTCTAACAGTTTATAAAGAAAATGTTACAGTAAGCTAAGGTTAATTTACGCTCTTGGGGGGTAGGAGGGCTTAAAGCAGGCTCTCATTACATAGTTCAAGCTGGCCTCGAACTCACTATGTAGCCCAGGCTGGCCTGGAACCCCCATCAATCCTCCTGCCTCAGCCTCCTGGGATTACAGGCATGTGCCGCCACGCCCAGCTACTTTAATTTATTACTGAAGAAGAAAACACACAAACAACGAAAGTGCACAGTAGCACGCAGCAGAGCCCTGGGCCTTCACACCACTTGCCGTTCGCTAGGTCCTGGCTTGTCTGGTATAGCCTCCAGCCCACAAGCTCCGTTCCTGCTGAGGGCACCACACAAAGTGCCGCTCTGTATCTTTTAGACCTTATTTTTGGTGTACTTTTCTTATATTTAGGTATATTTAGATACACAAATCCTTACTGTTGTCACAGTTGTCTACAGCACTCAACACATCACGAGCTATATGGGTTTGCAGGCTGGAAGAGACAGGCTCTGCCACCGGGCAAGCTTGGCAGGAGAATGCTCGGGGACACTGGCAGGACCGAGTCACCTTAGGGTGCATCTTTCAGGACTTACCGTGTTCTTACCATGTGCTTAGCCTGCACAGACAGCTTTCACTGTACTCTCTCATTTAACCCTACAACAACCCACTCAGTTAAGCACCGTCGGCTTATTTCATACCTGAGAAGAAGGAATCTGCCCACGGCCACACAGCTCAGCCCTGTCACAGCCAGCAGCAAATGCAGACTCTTCGGACTCAGGATTCAGGCTCTCAACCCACACACTAGCGTTTTAAAGGGGAAGGGGGCTGGGAACAGGAAGTAAGAAGATGAAAGTGGTGGTTTCAGCAGATGAAGAAGCAAACCACAGAAGGGCAGAGGAAGGCGCCTTCCGGGCTCGTCCACTGGGAGGGCTCAGCAGCTCCCATGACCACAGTGGGCCCAGCTCCCAGTTTCTGCTCCCGCTCTCCCATCTAAATAGCAAGGCTGCCTGGAGAAAAGGTCTCCTCCACTGCTGATGCAGGAAAGATCACGAACCGAGAGCACTGCATGGCGCAAGAACACAGAGATGCTACCAGGACACAGGACAACCCGGTGGGAAGAGTGACTTGAGAGTAAAGGTGACAGTCCAAAGCTGTGGGATAAACACCCACAAGCACATGCTAATACAAACCACAAGCGAATAAATAAATGAGTGGGGGAGGAAGTAAGGCTCTGCCATACTGTGTGCTAAGCAACAATGACAAGAGGCTACCGTTTGGACAGAGCTTCTGTGCCAGACCCCAGAAGTCAGCCGAAATGGAGTGGCCCACACTAAGCACGGCCTCACAACCTGAACTCTGACGCGGCAACAACAGCAAGCCTGAGTCAGTGCCATAATCAAGTCCCTTCTGTGGGAAGCCCAGAAGGAAGGTCACTCTGAAATGGCCACTCTTACTTTTCTGTCCCCCATTTTTGCTTGCCTCAGCCATTTCCTGTCTATAAAACTGACTGAGTTCTCAGTAGGTAGAACAGTCAATCTATTTCATAAAATGAACTGTTTCCAGATTCCTGAATTATAAATAGCCAGTTGGATCTTTAAACTAAATTTACTGTAATTTTGTCTTTTGACAAGTATAATTATAATTAATAAATGTAGGATGATGGAAATAGAAAATCATTTAGCCAACACCAAAGTAATAATTGTTTTAGGCAAGCATAATCAATGGTTACTAAGATTAGTGGGCAAAAAGCACGTTGAGAAACATGACACAGGTATTTCCCTAACCTCCAAGCAGTGGCCCACAGAATACCTCCTAATTACACAGGGAACACCGTAACTCCATGGGAGAAAAACGTCGGTGCTACCAACTCAACCAAGCCCCCACTCTACCACTGCAGGAATGGGACAAAAGGACACACAGACCCTCCCGACGTGAGGTGCCCAGAACACAGGTCACCACCGCAGCATTCTTGGCCAAGACACCGCACGTGAACATAGTCATAAGGAAGCATCAGACAAAACTATAATTAGAGACAGCCACAAAAAGAAAAAAGAGCTCTCTTTTTAAAAAAGTGTCAAGGTCATGAGAGACAAGGACCAAGAAACTGTCCCAGATAAAGAAGACTGAGGAGATGTAACCGCAAATGCAATGACAGGAACAATGTAAACCCTGCCATGAAAACAGGACAGTACTGGCACAAGAGATGAAATGTGAATAAGATCTAAATATGCGCTAACAGCAGCCCCTGGCTATAAGGGATGTTAAGATTTGGGGAAGCTGGGTGAAGAAATATGGGATTCAGTGTGTGATTTTTGCAAATTTTTGATGGGTCTGAATTATGTAAAAATTGACATTTTTAAAAACCAAATGATGGGGAAAAAGATGGCAGATCTGTAAGAAGCAGGCAGTGAACCTCTCCAAAAGTCGCCGTCGGGACACTGGAATATAGTGACTGGAGGAGGACAAGAAAGAGGGAAGTGGCTCCCCTGGACCCAGGAAAGATCTGAAGCGCAGTTCGGGGCCCACAAAGAAAGTGAAGAGAGAAACCCCAACAAAGAAGGAGGAGGTGGCCACCGGCGCCTTTTCCCTGTGTCGGGAATCCCGACGTGACAGAAGCGGTTCAAATCTGCGGACACGCGGTGACTGCCGGCGCCCCGGGGGCCTCCGCGGAGGAACGCGAGACTCCACAGTACAGAGAAGCAGCGGCCGTGAAGGACACACTGACTGGCGCTTTTCTTCCTGGTATTCCAAGACTGAGACTGTCGAAGAATCACAGAAAATACAGTGGCACAGAACCAAAGAACCAAGGACTGGGCCAAACAGGCAGCAACTTCTTATCTCCAACAAATTGAAGAGGTAGGATATTGCAGCAGGCTCAAAACCCAAAAATAAGCTACACCTGGAAGATACCTCAGAGGAGTAGCCAACTCCTAAGAGTTTGAAATACTAGCAATAAAGCAACCTACCACAGGCAATTTACAAACAGCAACCCAGGAATTAAACTAAAGAAAGAAAAGAAAATGAGACGACACTTAAACAATTTGATGCAACCCCACACATCCAGTTCACCAAAGGCAAACCCAGGGGGCAACGAGGTGGGACAAACCGAAAGCCACCCACCTGACATCTCTGAAGTGGTAACAACAAAGCAGTTGAATGAGGCTCTGGAAAAATTTAAATCAGAAATAATTTCTCAGATAACTGCAGCGATAATGTCCACAATGAAGACCATGCTTAAGGACGCTAGAGCAGACACAGACAAAAAAAATAGACGAGCTTAAGAAAATGATGGAAGCCATGAATGCTCAGCATAGGAAAGAAATGTAATCCATAAGCACATTCAAGCAGATATCCAGGAGAACAAAAATTCTATTGAAAGTATTTGTAGCAGATTAAACCAATGTGAGGACAGGATCTCAGATATAGAAGACAGGCTTGCAATTAGTGATCATGAAAAGAAAGAATTCTTAAAATAGCAAGGGACCATGAAAAATCAATCCAGCAGCTGCTAGATGATGCAAAGAAGAATAACAAGATTGACTGGAGTCAATGAAAAAGCAGGAGATAGCATAAATGACATCAGAACACTGTTCACAGACATTATCACAGAAAATTTCCCTGGTAGAGAAAAAGAATTTGACGTTCAGATAAGTGAGGCTTATAGAACTCCAATTAGCCACGATCAAAAAAAAAAATCTTCAGCCAGACATATCATAGTCAAGATTCCAGAAATTCAACATAAGAGTAGAATCTTAAAAGCTGTTAAAGAAAAGAAACAAATCACCTATAAAGGAAAGCCCATCAGAATCACAGCAGACTTTTCAGCACAAACCCTCAAGTCAAGAAGAGCTTGGAATGATGTATTTCAAGTTCTAAAGGAAAATAACCTTCAACCCAGATTGATGTACCCCGCAAAACTATCTTTCAAAACTGATGAAGAAGTAAAATATTTCCATGACAAAGAACATCTGAGAAAATTTATAACCACCAAACCAGCACTCCAAAATGTTTTGAAGGACATTCTAGAAAGGGATAACAAGGACTACAACTCCAGGAACCCCAACAGAAGGAATCCACCAGGCAGGGCAAACAATTAAAGAGAGGAAGGGAAAAAAAAAAAATAAAATAAAAAGAGAGGGAGCCAACAACAGGAAAATAACATGACAAGGATAAGTCAACACATATCAGTTTTAACCATCAATGTTAATGGTCTCAATTCACCAATCAAAAGGCACAGACTGGCAAATTGGATCAAGAAGCAAGATCCAACAATATGGGGCCGGTGAGATGGCTCAGCGGCGTACGTGCCTGCCTTGCAAGCGCGAGGGCCCGAGTTCGACTCCCGGAACCCACATACGAAAAAGGGGCCGGTGATATCGCTCAGCGGCACAGGTGCCTGTTGGCACGCGAAATCCTGAGGTCGACCCCCCGGTACCCACAAAAAAAAAAAAAAAAAAAATCCAACAATATGCTGTAACACATTTAATTCAAAAAGAAATTCATAGACTGAAAGTCAAAGGATGGAAAACAATACTCCATGCGACAGGAACCCAGAAAAAAGCAGGGATAGCTATTCTTTTTGCAGACAAAGTGAATTTCAAGCCAAGAATGATTCAGAGAGAGAAAGAAGGTCACTACATCCTTGTAAAGGGAACAATCCAAGAGGAAGAGATAACAATCATAAATATACATGCAACAAATACCAGTGCGCCCAACTATATAAAACAAATATTAATGGACATGAAAAATCAAATAAGCACTAATGCAATTGTATTGGGGGATCTCAATACTCCACTGTCACAAAAAGACAGATCAACTAGACAAAAAATCAACAATGAAATATTACAACTGAACCAAACTTTGGAACAAATGGACTTAGTAGACGTCTACAGAGTGTTCCACCCCACAACATCAGAATACACATTCTTCTCAGCTGCACATGGGACGTTCTCCAAAATAGACCACATACTAGCTCAAGTAAATGCAAACCTAAGTAAATGCAAAGGAACTGAAATTATCCCACGTATATTATCAGACCATAGTACAATGAAATTGGAAATCAATGGCAAAAGAAACCACAAGAACTTCCTAAACACATGGAAATTAAATAGCACCCTACGGAACAACCAATGAAATTAAAGAAGAAATTAGACAGTTTCTGCATCTGAATGATAACGACAGTATAACATACTGGAACTTATGGGATACAATGAAAGCAGTCCTAAGAGGGAAATTTATAGCATTAAATACCTATATCAGGAAAACAGAGCAAGCACAAATAAACAACCTAATGGTGAACCTCAAACTTCTAGAAAAAGAGCAGGCTAAGCCAAAAGCTCATACAAGGGAGGAAATTATAAAGATCAGAGCAGAAATTAACGTATTGGAGACTAAAAAAAAAAATAGAAAGAATCAACGAATCAAAGAGTTGGTTCTTTGAAAGATTAAATAAAATCAACAAACCCTTATCCAACCTTATTAAAAAAAGGAAAGAAAGTATTCAAATCCACACAATTAAGAATGAAAAGGGTGATATCACAACGGACCCTGCAGAAATCCAGCAGATCATCTACATCTACTTTGAAAACTTGTATTCTAATAAGATGGAAAATGCAGAAGAAATGGACAAATTCCTAGATACATATGAATTACCAAAGCTCAACCAAGAAGATATAAAAATCCTAAAGAAACCAATAACAATCAATGAAATCGAAGATGTAATTAAAAACCTCCCAACAAAGAAAAGCCCAGGCCCTGATGGATTCACTGCTGAATTCTACAAGAAATTTAGAGAAGACCTAACACCACTACTTCTCAAACTCTTTAATGAAATTGAAAGGGAAGCAATACTCCCAAATTCATTCCTGGAAGCAAGCATTACCCTGATACCAAAACCAGAGAAGGACCCAACTAAGAAAGAGAACTACAGACCAATCTCCCTAATGAACATAGATGCAAAAATCCTCAATAAGATACTGGCAAGCAGAATGCATCAAATCATCAAGAAGATTATACACCATCAAGCTGGATTCATCCCAGGGATGCAGGGATGGTTCAACATATGTAAATCAATAAATGTAACACACCAGATTAACAGAACCGAGGACAAAAATCACTCAATAGACGCAGAAAAAGCTTTTGACAAAGTCCAGCACCCATTCATGATAAAAACCCTACAGAAAATTGGAATAGATGGTCTTTATCTCAATCAGATAAAAGCTATCTATGACAAACCAACAGCCAATATCATACTAAATGGACAAAAACTGAAAGCCTTCTCTCTAAAATCAGGAACAAGACAAGGATGTCCACTGTCCCCACTCTTATTCAACATAGTCCTGGAAACTTTAGCCAGAGCAATTAGACAAGAGAAAGAAATAAAAGGAATAATGGTTGGAAAGGAAGAAGTTAAATTATCATTATTTGCAGATGACATGATACTCTATGTAGAAGACCCCAAAAACTCCACTAAAAAATTGCTAGATTTAATAAGCAAATTCAGTAGTGTAGCTGGATACAAAGTCAACACTCAAAAATCATTAGCCTTCCTGTACACGAGTAACAAACTCACTGAGAGAGAAATTAGGAAAACAATACCTTTCACAATAACATCCAAAAAAAATGATATACCTAGGAATCAATCTCACAAAGGAGGTAAAAGACCTCTATACTGAAAACTACAGTACTCTGAAAAAGGAGATTGAAGAGGATATCAGAAAATGGAGGGCCGGTGAGATGGCTCATGGGCCGGTGAGATGGCTCAGCGGCTTAAGCGCCTGCCCGGCAAGTGCGAGGGCCTGAGTTCGACTCCCGGAACCCACATACGAAAAAGGGGCTGGTGATAGCGCTCAGTGGCACGAGCGCCTGCTGGCGCGCGAGGTCCTGAGGTCAACCCCCCGGTACCCACAAAAAAAAGAAAAAAAAAGAAAAGAAAATGGAAAGATATCCCTTGCTCTTGGATTGGAAGAACCAACATAGTGAAAATGGCCATACTTCCAAAATTGTTATACAGATTTAATGCAATTCCAATCAAAATTCCAACAACATATCTCACAGAATTAGAGAAAACAATCCTAAACTTCATCTGGAACCAGAAGAGACCTAGAATAGCAAAGGCAATTCTGGGCAACAAAAGCAAGGCAGGGGGCATCACAATCCCTGATTTGAAATTATACTGTAAAGCTACTGTGATAAAAACAGCATGGTACTGGCAAAAAAAGAGACTTGAAGATCAATGGAACAGATTAGAAGATGCTGAAACAATTCCAGACATACTAAGCCACCTTATTATCTTTGACAAAGGTGCCAAACACATTCACTGGAAGAAAGATACCCTCTTTAATAAATGGTGCTGGAAAAACTGGCTCCGCACATGCCGAAAATTAAAACTAGACCCATATCTTTTTTTTTTTTTTTTTTTTTGTGGGTACCGGGGGGTCGACCTCAGGACCTCGCGCGCCAGCAGGCGCTCGTGCCACTGAGCGATATCACCGGCCCCTTTTTCATATGTGGGTTCCGGGAGTCGAACTCGGGCCCTCGCGCTTGCAGGGCAGGCGCTTAAGCCACTGAGCCATCTCACCGGCCCTAGACCCATATCTTTCACCATGCACTAAACTAAATTCAAAATGGATCAGAGATCTAAATATTAAAACAGAAACTGGAAGGTAGGATAGGTAAAACCCTTGAAGACATTGGTGTAGGCAAAGACTTTATGACCAAAACCTCAACGGCACAGGAACTATCACAAAGAATCAACAACTGGGATCTCATCTTATTAAAAAGTTTTTGCACAGCAAGAGAAACCACCAACAGAGTGAAGAGACAACCCACAACGTGGGAAAAAATGTTTGCCAGCTGTTCCTCAGATAAAGGATTACTATCGAGAACATACAAAGAACTCAAAAAAATCAGACCTCCCAAATTTAAAGACCCAATCCAAAAATGGGCATCTGAGATGAATACACACTTCTCAGATGAAGAAATACAAATGGCAAATAAATATACAAAAAAATGTGCAACATCATTAGTCATTTGAGAGATGCAAATTAAAACAACACTGAGATAGCATCTCACCCCAGAAAGAATGGCTATTATCAAGAAATCACCTAATAACAAATGCTGGAGGGGCTGTGGGGAAAGGGAACCCTTCTCCACTGTTGGTGGGAGTGTCAACTGGTGCAGCCACTGTGGAAATCAGTGTGGAGATTCCTCAAAAAACTAGGATTGGAGGTCCCATTTGACCCAGCTATTCCCCTTCTGGGTATCTTCCCAGAAGAATTAAAAACATCGTACCACAGCGATATATGTGCACCCATGTTTATAGCAACACAATTTGTAATAGCTAGATCGTGGAAACAACCCAAATACCCATTAACCGAGGAATGGATAAAAAAGATGTGGTATTTTTATACAATGGAGTACTACTCAGCCATAAAGAAAAATAAACTGGAAACTTTTATAGGTAAATGGATGCAACTCGAGAAAATACTCACAAGTGAAATAAACTAGACGCACATTTGTAAACATCGTACTGTCTCCCTAGTATGAAGATGCAATTTCACTGTGACTATTCCATTCCTTAGTCTTCTATTTTTACCTAGCTTTTACATGGCTTAATCTCATACTGAGTAATGTTTTTCTCCAAAAGGTATTTGTACATTCTCTAATGCTTGAGTTTGTTAATACAGGAGAATGTTTACTTGTCTTTAAAAAAAATAATAAATTAAATAAATAAATAAATAAAAGAAAAAAAAAAAAACAACGAATGATGATGGTAATAATAATGCACATGTTGACGGCTCCATGAGAGAAGACGCCAGTGCTTGGCCAGCCAAGAACAGACTGACTTCCTCCCCCCACCCCACCCCTGTGCCCACCAGCACACGCCTCACAAGCCTGACCCACACTCCCCACCACCCGGTGTCTGCTGCTCAAGGTACCATAGCTCCAGGGGCTCCCAATGTAACCAGGCAGCTCACAGGACTCTGAGTCCTATATCTGAGAGGACCCTCCCAGAAGAGTCCATGGGGAGCTCTGCAAAATGGAGCTGCCTGTGCACCACGCCAGCCAGACACATAAACACTGCTTCCGCTTCCACAGCAAGTTCCTCGGTTGGAGAGGGATGCCAAGACTCAGGTCACTCCAGCTCCCTCGGGGCACAGCTCCCAGCCTGCACAGATGTGGTCTACACAGTTCCAGGTGGTGTTGCAGGCCACCAGGGAAGAGCAGAGAAGGGGAGGAGCACACACAGCAAGACCAGCTCACAGCCTGAGGCTCAGCACCAAGGAAGGAGAAGCAGCCACAGGATGCCGCTTGTGAATTTAGAGCAGAAGACCAGAAAGTATGACAAGTGCACAAATGTGAAAATGAGAGAAAACTTAAATGTTAAATGTGACTGGATGATGCGAAAATTTCAAGGCTGATCATTTTGAACATGCCTTTCGGCTTCCGTCATCCACTCATTCAGCTGTTTACCAAGGGCCAACGACGGCCCAGGTGCTGGGATCCCCAGTGACCACGCAGACAAAGGCCCTGCATTGATGGGAAAGCCAGACAATGCCCAGCATAGACACATCCACAGTGACATCAGCTCAGGCACAGTGATGGGCTCGGCCCTCCCCTCCTGACTCTGCCAAAAAGAAGCACAGGTAGGCACCAGAGGCCGGGGGGGAAGACACAAGAAGGCGGGGTAGACGAGGACAAGCGAGTGTGGTGGTGGGCACTGTGCAGTCGCGAGCAGAGGACAACTGCCTAGGGGCACTGAGGCTGCCGCGAAGCAGAACAGAGACCCTAGATGCGAATGTCAGCAAGAAGGGGTGACAAGGATAACAAAAGCACTCCTGAGATCCTAGGTGCTCAGAAGATTTCAGGAACACATGGAAGGGAGCAGCAGCAGCAAGTCTGACCACAGCGTGCTGCATGGTCACCTCCATTTCCAAGCCTGTCTGACCCTCGACCCGAACCTGCCAGCTCAGGGGCTCACTCTCCTGGCTCCTGCCTCATTCTCCTGGACAAAAGCCTCTGCATGTCACAAGGCCCAGGCTCACTCCCAAGACCTCCTCTCTCTCCCACCTGCACCCTCTGCCTCAGGGACACCCAGGCTACAGCCTTCAATGCATCTAAACCCTGACATTTTCCAAATGCTTTTCGGTCCCCGCTCTCCCCAGAAGCCCTGACCCAGGTCCACTGCCTGTCTGGTGACATCAGCCTCCGGGTGGATGCAGCTGCAGCCCGCCTGATCGCCTGCAGAAGCTGTCCCTCCCTCGCATCAGCAATTGGCAGCTTCATCTTGCCAGTTGCCTGGCAACAGAGTTTGAGGGGGAGAAAAGTATACAGCTACATTTAAAATTCTAAGTGTGAAAAACACTTATAATTTATTACTAAATATAGTTATTATATAGTAATAAAGTATAATTACCAAATATAATAAATACTAAACAGTCTATACACCTAGGAAAGCCAATGAAATCAAACGAGAAATTATTGGAAACCACAAAGATTATTCAGTATCAGTGTACAGAACCTACTGAATAAAAACATTAAAATTCTACAGAAGATCATAAAACAAGTCTTGAATAAATAAAACACACCCTGTTCTTAGAAAGACTCAATAATGCAAAGATGTCAATTCTCCCTAAGCTGAAATATACATGTAGTGTATTCCCAGAATTTCACCAGAATTTTCATATGGAAATTTCCAAGAATAGTCAAGAAAAGTCTGGGGGAGAAAAAGATTAAACAATAGTCCTCCCAAGTGCTAAAGTATACTATAAACCTATAGTAAATTAAATAGCTTGGTACTGGTAAACAAATAGAACAAATGGTTTAGTATCTGTAAAAACAGAATGGAAAAGGAAGAAAACTCAGGAACATATACAAAATCAAGTCAGAATCCGAGAATGTCAAAGTGAATGGCATTTCAAAGAAAACCCAAGAAGGTAAGAGTAGCCCAGAAACGGGTTACAGCCGCGGGCTAGCACCTGCATCGTCGGATCCGTTTTCCTGAGAAAGCTGGCAGGGAGGAAACAAAACTGGTGGAAACTCTCCGGGGCCAATTTAGCAACATCCATCGAAATTAAAAATCCTTTGACCCAGTAATGCCTGCCCTGGGAATTCAGCCAACTGATATGCATACACACATTCCAAGAAATAACACGAAAGCTTATTTACTACATCATTAGTGGCAATGGCAGATTGGAAACAACTTAAATACACCCCCAGGACTCATTATGGATTTAAGATCCACCAGGTAGAATACTATACAGCAGTAAAGAGAAATCTTGGCCACATACCAGAGTCACTGGAGAGCGACTGAACATGCACACGTGACATGCAGGCCTCACCCAGAGCTGCTGACTCAGATCTCCAGGGAAGGGCCCAGCAACCCACACGGACGGCGGCAGTGGTGTAGTGGGGAATCCAGGGTGAACATGCAGAGGTGTCCCCTGCAGCCCAGGGAGCCTGAAGGGCACTGTCCTTTCTGATGCAGAGAGAGCAGTGTGCGCCTTGAGGAGTGGTGCCCGGCAACAGAGCGTGTGGTTAGCACCGGCTGCTTATCAAGCACAAGCGTGCACAGCACACTTGGGGATGTGGCTAAGTCAACACTTACAGATGTGCTGTGTGCGCACCTGCACCATACGTACCAGGCCAACCATTTACATCCTGTGTCATACACACATGCACACACACGTACACATGCACACAGGGGCATAAATTTTACAAAAGAAGCTACTGACAATGGTGACCTTAGGAAGAATAACTCGTTCCCATTATATATTCTTGGCACTTTCAAACTGTCACCCTAATCCAACTCTGACTTACAGGAAACAGGACAGGGGACAAGCTAAACTACATCATGTGTAACAATCACAAAACTAAGACGGTGACAAATCCAATGACCAACCAACCTGATTTCTTTTTGTTTTGTTTTTATAATGCTAGAGATCAAACCCAGGGCCTCAGAGATGCCAGCAGGCATCTACCATGAGCTGCACCTGGACCTGTGTGGTTTCTTTAAGAGACATTCTGAGCGAGGCGGGACAGAAACAGGCCTACTCTGGGCCCTGATGTTTACTGTCTTATTTGTAGTCTGAGTCAAAGAAACCTATTTTTTAAAATTAGGACGTATGAGAAAACAGGAAGTTTAAACACTGGCTGAAAATATTAACAGATGAAATGGTATGAGGCAGAATCTATTTCAAAATAACACAGGAGAGGAAGAAGTGGGCCGCTACAGAGGTTGGACAATGAGCATGCACGGAGTCTTACATGCCTCCTGTAGTTTCTACTGCAAATTCTCCCGAACTTTTTTTTGTGAGGCACAAATATTATTTTTTAAGATAGGGTCTCATGGTATAGTCCAGGTTGGCCTTGAACTCACCACGATCCTCCTGCCTTACCCTCCTGAGTGCTAGGATTACAAGTATAACCTTTCTAATGTAAAAATAAAATTGAGCATAATTACAAAAAATTCAAATAGAAGTTGGTTATTTTAGTTTAAACAGTATCTCTCAGATAATCTAGTAATAATTGCTCCTTTCTTCATAGAGCAAGGCAAACTAAGCCATGAACAGCCCACTGAGGCAGTACTGCTCCGTTAGCAACAACTCTGGCTCTATTCTGACCATGGGATTTTTTTTTTTTTTGGAGACAGGGTCTCGCTATGTAGCGCAGGCTGGCCTCCTGAGTACTGGGATTACAGGCGTGTGCCGCCGCCCCCTTGACCACAGGATTTTAACCAAAGCACTTGTTTGTGGCACATCCCAATTTCCATATGTAAAAAAGCAGCAGATCAGGACCTCTCCATTTTGTTTGTCTTTCTGTTAGTTGAGACAGGGTCTTGGTATATAATTCAGCCTAGTCTTGAACTCACTATGTAGCCCACGCTGGCCTCAAACTCAAGGCAATCCTACTGCCTCAGCCTCTCAAGTGCTATAATATAGGCATGTACCACCACACCTGGCTGGTTTTCCACATTTTTTTTTTTTTTTTTTGGTACCAAGAATTGAACCCAGAGCTTCACACTCGCTAGGCAGGCGTTGCCTACATCTAGCTGGAGCTACATCTCCAGCCCCATATTTTGAAGCAACCTTTTTCCAGGTGACAGACAGAATACCTCCACTTCCCAGCCTCTGACTGACAGCCAGGACACCAGGTCATCTGACACAACTGCAGCATCCAACACTCAACTACACTATTGCTTTTTAGAAACAAGAGCTTGTAAGCTGCACAGTAAAATAAAAAGATGAATCACAGAATAAAAATAAAAAAGCAAGGTTACTAGAGGGGAAAAAAAATAAGCCCTTCTGAGAGCCTGCATCAGGTTTTCCTGTCTTGTGACTTGAATCAACTCCTCTGCAGGCCTCTTTACCTGAGCACTGGAGGAGACGCTGCAGTGTGAATCGTCACCAAGACGAAATGACAGCAACAGTGTAAGATGAGATGTGCTGGGGGCCACAGAGAGCCAAATCAAAGGGGACAGGCAGACGGCCCTCTCCACGCTTTCCACTCCTGTTCTTTCTTAGTGTGTGCCATGCAGCACACATCCTGTCCAAGAGCAAGAGCCACTCCAGGCACAGCACTCAACAGTGTACAGCGCAGATTCAAATGCAAAACAATGCAGGAAAGTTTCAGGATACAACGTTCAGAAAAAAAAGACAGTGTCAGCTGGGCATGGGAGCACACGCCTATAATCCTAGCACTTAGGAGGCTGAGCCAGGAGGGTTGCTACAAGTTGCTACATAGTGACTTCAGGGTCAGCCTTACACAGTGAGACTGTCTCAAAAAAAAACAGAGAGAAGGGCCGGGGATATAGCTCAGCAGCACAAGCACCTGCCTGGCAAGTGCAAGGTCCTGAGTTCAATTCCTGGTACCAAAAAAAAAAAAGAGAGAGAGAGTCACAACATTTTACAAATACATATACATGAATGTATCTATGTGTTTACATGTACAGAGAAGGCTATAGAAAATATACCAGGGCCGGTGAGATGGCTCAGCGGCGTAAGCGCCTGCCTTGCAAGCGCAAGGGCCCGAGTTCGACTCCCGGAACCCACATACGAAAAAGGGGCCGGTGATATCGCTCAGCGGCATGGGTGTCTGTTGGCGCGCGAGGTCCTGAGGTCGACCCCCCAGTACCCACAAAAAAAAAAAAAAAAAAGAAAGAAAATATACCAAAATATACCAAAAATAAGGCATGGTGATTTTTTTATCTATACACTTGCCAATTTTCCAAATACTGTAAAATTGAGTATAAACAAACAAAAACAAAAGCTTTTTCTTACTTAAGTAAAGAGAAATAATAGTAATAATAACCAGCCATAGTGGCACATGCCTGGGATCCCAGCCCTTGCAACGGTGAGACAGGAGGATCAAAAGTTTGAGGCCAGCCTGAGCTAATCGCAAACTGAAGGTCAGCCTGCACTACACGGCAAGACCCTGTCTCAAAAAAACATTTTTTAACTGATTACGCCACTGTGATTCTACCAAGGGTTCCACCACAATGGGCATCTGGAAAAAGCACCTTCACCAGCAAAGGAAGAGTCTGCTTAAAGACAAACCAAGGAACCCAGTTTCCTCAGGCAGCGGGTCCACACAGAGAGGGTGCCCCAAGCCCAACACACCCTAACTGCTCCGACAGCCCAGCTGAGGGACACCAAGGGGCACAGACATCAGGACAGGTGGGAGAGTGCTGCAGAGTAAGTGCCAATGTCCTAACATTCACACGTTGCAGCCCTGACCTTCAGGGTGCTGACACCTGGAGCCAGGACCATTAGGAGGTGGTTCAGTCATGGGGTCAGGGCCCTCATAAAAGAGACCCCAAGGACTTCACTGGCCTCTTCTACCATGTGAGGACTCAGTGGGAAGAGAGGTTTAGGAACCAGAAAGTGGGCCCTCAACAGACACCGAATCTCCAGCACCCGATCTTGGACTTCCAGCCCCCAAAACTGTAAGCAATTAATGTCTGTTGTTTATTAAGCATCCATGCTAAGGAATTTTGTTATTACCACCTGAAGGAACCGAGACAATGAGCAAAACCAAAGAAGGGTGCTCAGAAATGGAACTGGGCACGCACCAGAGTGCTCACCTCACATAGCGCAAGGCAGTGAGAGAGAGTGGGGAGTCTCTCCCAGTCACAGAAGGCCTGTGAGAGCCAGCCATACACAGACAAGGACATGGGCTAGGGAGACCTGCCGAGGAGGTGGGAATGCGCAGCGCAAGAAGGAACTGAAGACGCCGCCGAGGCAGCCGGGAGACGCCTGGTGGAGAGTAGCATCTGCACAGGTCCTCTTAAGAAGCTGACATTTCTCTTCCAAACAGTGCCACTCTCTTCCCCAGAAGTACCTGGGCCCCTGTATCAGCTGGCCACAAGGCCAATCCACCAAGAGTGGAGGAAAGGTCTCCTTGGTTATGTCTGCCTATGAAGTGGTTCACAGTCAAGTATTTCCCGGTACCCTCCGCTCACGCTGCACTCCTCTGCTCCCCTGTGCAGGGCAGGAGAGAGAGCCTGGCTGGACGCAAGGCTCGGGGAGCGCCCTCCACCACCAACAGCACAAACACCCCATCCCAGCACTCGGACAACTGTCTCCAGGTGATAACCAACACTATTATTGCTACTTTTGTATTCCTTTTCCCTTTTTTAAAGAATTCTGTTCAAAATTTATACAAGGAAAAACGGAACTGGCGCAGTCCTTCGGAGATTTTCATCAGCATCCCAGCACCACCACTGCAGCTGTCCTTCGGCTGCCTGCAGCGACACCTGCAGGTCAGGAGCCTGAGCTGCAGGTGCTGTGGCTGCTGCAGGTGCTGTGCCTGCTGCAGCTGTGAGGGGGCCACCTTGGCCCCTACTGAGACGAGACCCAGGGCAGGACAGTAACCTACAGCTCTGGAGAGGCGTGTGGTTGGGGGCAGGAAGAGGGCTGCACGCTGTGTCCCTCTTCTTCCACAGTGCCAGTCAAGTCCACTGGCACTGGTCACTGGTCAGTATTTCTCACAAAGTCTCCAGTAGGAACAACTCAGAACTGTGACACTCCCTTACTAAACACATGCACATTCTCCAATGTTCTCTTGTGCAAATGGAAATTTTTCCATCCCCAGATTCTCTCCTCTGAGGAGTTAAGTCCGGGTACTGTAAGCACTGTGGATTTCTTTTTTCTTTTTTGGAGATGGGGTCTCTGTATTTGCCCAGGCTGTTCTCAAACTTGAGGTTCAAGTGATCCTTGCTGGGCCTCTCAGGCAACTGGGCCTTCAGGCAAACACTGCCACTCCAGGCTCAGCACTGGGCGTTTGGGACCTTCACTGACGTGTCCCAGCCGAGATGTGAGGGTGGAAGAATGAACTGCAAGGTCAGGGAGGTACTAAACTCAGTGCTAGCAAAATGAGGCCTAATTAAAATTTCCCTCAAATATCCCCCAAATCACCCAAAAAATACTACACATGTGGCTACGTGTAAAAGACCTATACATTACTATGTACAAATAAAAATGTATACCGTGAGAACTGGAAAGCACAAGACAGCCTAAGGGTGCAGGGCTGAGGGTGCGAACTAAGGACTGCGGCAGCGTCGGCGGATGCAAAGAAACAGCAACAGCCCCGGCTGATGCAAATGCCTACTCTGACCCTGCAGTTACGAGACTGCCAACTACACTGCAAAGAATACGTTGTGCTGTTATGTAAATTATACTTCAATAAAACAAAATCGTGAAATAATATACAGTTCTATACACAACAAGAACCACTGTATAGTACAATGTACTGGAAGAAACCAGCTCTGTAACATCCAAGTGCAAGCCTGAAACCCAAGTGCTGGTGTAGAAGCCAGAGCAAGTTATCTAAAATACCTAGCGATCTAGTTCCAATCACTGATAGTCCAGGCATGGTGCACTCCCTTAATTTCAGCACTCTGGGAGGCTGAGACAGGAGGATCACAATTTCGAGTCCAGCCTAGGCAACTTAATGAGACCATCTCAAAAAACCAAAACCAAACTATATTCCATGAGATTCTGATGACCACAATGATTCCTTTGATGGATCTGGGCAAAATAAACAGAAAACCATCTGGAAAGGATTCACTATTCTAGATCTCACTAAAAAAACCCTGTGCCTCGTGGAAGGAGGTCAAAATACTAACACAGGAATTTGAAAGAAGTTGATTCCAACTCTCTCGGACAACTTTGAGGGGTTCAAGACTGCAGTGGAGAAAGTAACTGCAGATACGGTGAAAAGAGCAAGAGAAGCAGAAGTGCAGTCTGAAGATGTGACTGAACTGCTGCAGTGTCATACAAAAAACTTCTAACAGGTGAGAAGAGCCTTTTCCTCTTTGTGGTATGAATATTGAACCTACTCCACTGCTGACTACAGTCTTGTCTTTTTGGTTTTGTTTGTTTGTTTGTTTGTTTGTTTGTTTGAGAGAGTCTAAAGCCAGGTGTGGTGGCATATGTCTGTAATCCTAGCGCTCCGGAGGCTGAGGCAGGAGGATCACTGAGAGTTCAAGGTCAACCTAGGCCACAAAGTGAATTCAAGGCCAGCCTGAACTGCACAGTGAAACCCTGTCTCAAAAAGCCAAAAAAAAAAAAAGAGAGAGAGAGAGTCTAAGTTACCCTGGCTGGCCTTGAAATTGCAATCCCCCTGCCTCGGCCTCCTGAGTAGCTAGGAATACAGGTGTACAACACCATACCCAGCCAATAAAGTATTTTTTAACTAAGGTATATGTTATGGCTTGTATCTAGATGTCCCCCCAAAGCCTCATTCGGTCATAGGTGGGGCTTTTCAGAAGTGGCTGGATCTAGAGTGGGTGACGCTGGGATTGATTAAGGGTGAGATGCTAGGATTAAAGGTGCTCCACCCTGGGTGTGAGTGCTGCCCACCCTAAGGGTGGGTAGCCTCGTTAGGATATAAGGGACAGAAAGAGCCTCACTGCTTGTTGATTGTCGCTTGCTACTTCACTGCTTTGCTGCCTTCTGCCCACCAAGAACTGCTTCTCCTCTGTGACACCCCTCTGCCATGCCACCCTGCCTTGGAGCAGCTGATTATGGACAGAAACCTCTACAAAATGTGAGCTAAATAAACCTTTCCTCCTTTAACTTTAGGTGCTGGGTATTTTGTCTCAGCAACAAGAAAAGTAACTAAGACAGTATGTACATTTCTTTTTTAGATATAATGCACAGCATGCTTAATGTACTATGGCATGATGTAAACATAACTTTCTATGCACTGAGAAAGCAAAAAATTCCTGTGACTCATTTTACTGCAATTTTCTCTTTATTGTAGTGGCCTAGAACTCTATGCTTCTCAGCTTGCAGACAGAAAACCAAAACCATGAGATCTCTGAGGCATGCCTATATTTAATCATTCCTTTACTATGAAAATTCAGAATTCTCCCAAAATTTTGCTGAGGTACTGCTGGAATAAATAACCCTGAAGTGCACAACGCTATAGACTGAAAGTTTATGCTCCCCCACACATACTCCCAAATCCCTACGTTGAATCCTAAACCCAAGGTGACGCGATTAGGCCACGAGGGCTTTCCACGCCAGGCTTAGTGCCCTCACAGGAGACTCCGGAGCACTGCCTCACCCTCCACCATGTGAGCACGCAGTGAGGAGACAGAACACGCGCCCTTGCTGGACACTGACTCTGCCTGCAACTTGATGTCAGATCCCAGCCTCCACAACTGTGAGCAATAAACTTCTGGTGTTTGTAAACCACCCAGGCTATGGTGTTTTGTTACAGTAGCCTAAAGGAAGACAGAATACTATGTCTATATTCAATCTCCATCCTCCTATGTGATTATTTTAATGAAAAGCTGCACACAGAAAGAACTCAAGAAAAACACTTAGGGTTCCCTTGAGTCTGGCTGGACACCCTCTGCACACGGTGGAGCGCGACTCCACACACCAGCAAAGAAACTCCTAGGACACGAACCTGAGCTCGCACAGGGCAAAGACGGCCAACTCTCCACAGCCAGGACAGGCAGACCCCACTGGACACCCTCGGCAGGAGTGTCTACCCGCCAGCTGCACGCGGCCCTAGACAGCGTGGCACGCAGACCTGCAAGCTCTAAACTTCTACCTTGCTATGATTTTTAGTGCCACCTTTCATGACTCGATGCTGCAGTGCTCCAGTACCAACTCACTAGGCAACGACAGCACGCTGGGCAGGATGGACGCGCTGCAGCGCCGACTATGCCTCCTGAGCTGGAACACAGTTGCTGGGATCAAAACCCACATGTAACACCAGATGTCCCACGCACTTGTGTGACCCTGGGACCAAAACACAGCAGTGGTCAGGAGTTGTATTTCAACCCACCTACACTTGTGTGGGTTTATGAAGAGAGAGTTTACTGTTATTAAGCAGACATGTAAGTTTTATTTATTTATTTATTAAACTTGAGCTTGTGTTACTTCATAAAATAATAAGCCGGGCATGGTGGCACAAGCCTATAATCCCAGCACTTAGAAGGCTGAGACTGGAGGGTTACCACAAATTCAGGGCCAGCGTGGGCTACATAATGAGTTCAAGGCCTGCATGAATTACCTAACAAGATCCTGTCTCAAAAAACAAAATAAATTAATAAAATAGTAAGCTTCTACATAAAAAGGCACTTTTGCTACTCACACACATTAACTACACTGTGTATCTCTCATGCAGCCCAAGACAATTCCTCACTTAGTGCAGCCCAGGGACGCGGAAAGGATGGACGCCCATAACCCTGAGGATTCAGAAGACACCTAAAAACGTCACATGTTAGAAGGAAGGCTAAAATAGCCCCAAAATAAATGGTACCATGGACACACCTTAGCAAAGCTTAAAAACAAGTTTCTGAAAGATGAGGCTGACCTACAAACAAATTAACTGCCTGCAGCAAAACTCTTTAAAGGAAGAAAACAAAATCCAAAAGACTCAACAATACATAAAATGTCTAACATCCAAAAGTTACCAGATACATAAAGAAGCAGAGATGTGATTCCAAAATCAGAATACAATTCAATGAACAAAAACAAGCCAAAAAAATGACAGAAAATGGAATCAGCAGATAAAGACTTTAAATAAATATAGATAAATAAAAGGATTTAAAAGAAAATAACAAAGGCAGAAATCAAAGCCATTAAAAAAAAAAAAAATCAAAGGAACTTGCAGAGCTAAAAACAGAATACCTGAAACAAAAAATTTACCAGATGAATTTAAAAATTAGACACCAGGGGCCGGTGAGATAGCTCAGCGGCATAAGCGCCTGCCTGGCAAGCGCGAGGTCCTGAGTTCAACTCCTGGAACCCACATAAAGGAAAAAAAGGGCTGGTGAGATGGCTTAGTGGCACAAGCACTTGCTGGCAAGTGTGAGGTCCTGAGGTTGACTCCCAGTACCCACATTTAAAAAAAAAAAAAGAAAGAAAAGATTAGACACCAAAGGAAGAGAGACAGTAAACTCTTTTTATTTATTTATTTATTTTTTTTGAGAAAGGGTCTGTGTAGTTCAGACTGGCCTTGAACTCACTATGTAGCCCAGGCTGGCCTTGAACTCACAGCAACCCTCCGGCCTCAGCCTCCCAAGTGCTGGGATTACAGGCATGCAACACCACGCCCAGCACTAAGATAGTAAATTTGAAGACAGGACACTAGAAACTATCATAAAGGAAGCACAAAGAGAAAAGAGCCTATAAACCCAAAATCACCAGAGCAAATCAAAAAGGACTGAAACTAATGATAAATGGAGTATTGGAAAGCAGCCAGAGGTGGGGACAGGGGTTCTATCACATACAGGGAACAAAGAATCTTGACAAACTTCTCATCAGAAGCAACACAAGCTAGAAGACAACAAAATGACATTCTTTAAAATGTTAGGGGGAAAAAGTGTCATCCTGAAATTCTATACCCAGCAAAAACATCTCAGAAATAATGATGAAATAAAGGCATTTTCAGACAACAAAAGCTGAAAGAATTTCTCACCAGCAGGTCTGCTCTACATGAAATACTAAGAAAGTTTTTGAAGCTAAAAGGAAATACCAGATCTGTCGCTCTACCTTATACCTTCCTCCACTTTCAGACCCCAAAACCTTATTTCACTGCCTTTTCTTCCAGAACCCCATATTCAAGACCTCCTCTCCTTCTCCACCAACTTGGTTCACCCATACCTAACAACTGTTTTCTCTGTACCCCATTATATAGCTGGACCTTGATGACTGTAGTCAGAACTCATCCTAGTATCTCTACAAAACTTATTTTCCCCTACTCTATTTTTTTTTTTTTTCGTCTTTTTGAGACAGGGTTTCACTATGCAGGTCAGGGTAGCCTTGAACTATTTGTAGACCAGGCTGGCCTCAAACTTGCAGCAATCCTCCTGCCTCAGCCTTCGAAGTGCTGGGATTACTGCCATGACCATGCCCAGCCCCTGCTCCTTATTTTATGTCATTCTAAATTGTTCACTTAACTTAATTAAGTAGGAGTAAGACTTAAATACTCCGTAAAAACAGCTCCGACAGTGGAAGGAGTGGGAAGAACAGAAGGGAAGTAGAGGACTGGGGATGCCAATCCATCAAAAAAGAAGGCAGATTTTCCAAGAAGCAGACCCCAGGATCATGGCTATGCTACAGACACTGCCAGCCCCTCCTGCTCCAACTGCAGGGAGAACAATGTGACCCCTGCAGAGCCCCTGGGAAACACGTTCTGCTTGTGAGTACGAGCATAGAACAGGACTTGAGTCAGGGAAACCCTGTGTCCTAATCTAGCTCTGCCACTCAAGAGCTACCTGACCTTTGGCTCATTTAAAATGCACAAGAGGGGCCAGTGAGATGGCTCAGCGGCATAAGCGCCTGCCTGGCAAGCGCGAGGTCCTGAGTTCGACTCCCGGAACCCACATAAAGAAAACAAAGGGCCGGTGATATCGCTCAGCAGCACAAGTGCCTGCTGGCAAGCGTGAGGTCCTGAGTTCGACTCCCAGTACCCACATTAAAAAAAAAAAAAAAAAAAGCACAAGAAGTCAGGTGTGGCGTTGCATGCCTGTAATCCCAGAAATTGAGAGGCTGAGGTGGGAGGATCACCATGAGTTCAAGGCCAGCCTGGAATACATAGAGAGAACCTGTCTCAAAAAAAAACAAAAATAAATAAAATAAAATAAAATCCACAAGAACCCAATGAGTCAGGCACTATTAGGATCACAGAAAAAGTTCTATTTGCCCACGGCATCGCGTTTGGAAAGTACCAGAAGCGGGATGTGAATCCAGGCCTCTGCAGGTACACATAATACCTTGGACACCATGGGCACACACCCTAGTAGTATTCCTGCAGGAAGAAGAACATAAAAAAACTAAGATGCCATCCTCAAGGCCCTGGGTTCAATCTCTGGTATCAAAAAACAAGAAAATGTAGACGCTGAAACCGCCACACACAAATAATGTGAGCCAACTAAGCCCCAATCCCACACAACTGAAGGACTGCAACTTACAAGGACAGAGTTAAATAACGCTGCGATAAAAGAACCAGCGTCTCACGAAGTGAGACCAATTACGAACAGACTCTACCACCAGATGCCAGGGGAGAGAGACAGAAGCTGTGGAGGAGCAATTCCTACCTGGGGAGCTCTGGGGGTTCTGGGGGGACTTCAGCAGCACTGGCAATGGCTCCTGAGGCTTCTACTTCCTCTGAGCCCTGGGCACCCTCCTGCTCGGCCACCTGCAGGCCTGGCGGCTGCACCTTCTCTACTTCCTGAGGCCCAGTCGACTCGGTGGCAGAGTCAATCTCTATTTCCTGAACTGGGACTGGGACCAGTTCCTTCTCAGCAGCAGCAGTCCCCACAGCCTTGGCCTCCTCTTCTTCCTTTTTTCTGATTTTCTCTTCAAGTTCTTTCCTCCTCTTTTCATCATCTTGACGGGCCATGTGATCGAAGGTTTTGAATACCTAAAATCAAACAGCAATCCAGCAATCAGTTCATTTGCCCAGTACTGTCCCACACATTCTTGAGAAATGTAGAATCTGGTAAGTACAGAATTAAAAAGTAGTGAACAACAACAAAAACACTTTCCCTTTGGCAAAATGGAAATGCACTATAACTTTACCGAAAGCTGGTAGGGAAATCATCTTCCATAGAAAAGTCCCAAAATCAAAAACAACCGAAGCTAACAATATTTACATACATAAAGGACACACAGCTAGACATTCTTAGCTGTCATCTTTCTCACAATACAAACAACACACTGTCCCGGTACTGTGCACTTGCGAAGGTGCCAACACCTCAGATTCAAAAATGAAAGGTGGAAATGTAGTTGAACTTCAATCCACAAAATGCAACCAGGCTTCCCAGGCAGCCGCTGCCCCTCCTGCACTGTGAGGGCGAAGGGAAGCCACAGCATTCAATCCCACAGGCGTCCACCAAGTGCCAACAGTGTGCGGGGAACACAGAGCCCAAAGCGACAGACCTGCCTTCTAAGAACCTGACACTCTGGTGTGTGGACAAGTCCTCAGCTTTTTCTGGGATGCAGTGATACCCGTGAAGGTTCTAGGACGTGTTTACCAAAAAAAAAGTAGTCAAGACAGACCCACACATGACAACTCTGAGACAAGAGGGACATGATGGAGCCCTTGGTGTCCTGTCAGGCCATGGGTGGGAATGACCATTTCTAGTGAAAGAAATCTAAGGAGGAAGGAAGGGGTCTCAGGCGGACTGAAGAGGTGCAGCCTCCACAGGGACCCCTGGAGAAACCGACCACTGGAGGACCCACAGTGCCAAGAGAGTAGACTGATCAAGAAGCAGCAATAGCCAGGCGTGGTGGCGCACGCTTGCAATCCCAGCACTGGGGAGGCTGAGGCAAAAGGATCGCTGCGAGTTCGAGGCCAGCCTGGGCTGCAGTATAGTGAATTCAAGTCCAGCCTGAACTCCATAGTGACACCCCATCTCAAAAATAAATAAACAAATAAATAAAGCCACAAAAATGCCTGCAGTAGCTGGAAGGAGGCAAGGCTGGGAGGTCAACCTGAGAGCTGGATGGGAGGGCTCGGCTGCAAGAGGTATGCAGGAACATTGTGCACTGCCCAGAAAGAAAAGGGACCCAAAGATGGGTGCTGACATACGAACTGTGCCAACTGCTTCTACAAACACTCTCAAACCCACACAAGAATTCTGTGGAAAAGACAGCATCAACACTGCAAAGATGAGAAAAACATAAGGCTTGGGAAGGTTAGGTAACTTGCCCACACTGATATCAAGTTAAAGAAAACAGTAAAAATTACATCTGACACAGCAAAGAGTGAAAGGTGATATAGGCAGGGGAAAATGGAGTCCGAAAAGGTTAAAACCTGGGAACCCCAGGTCCATTTCTACGCCGCAGACAACCTGAAGCCCGAACTTGCTTGTGGTCTACATCCAGGCAGAGCTGCTCCGTCCCCGCCCACGCCCCAGCTCTTCATCTTAACTCCAAAGGCGATGCAAGCAGGGCCCCCTCTCAGACCCCGAGGCTTCTAACACAGGACCCCCATGACCTGCTACTCGGCACCCCAGCCTCCTCTGACCCGCCCCCCACAGTCACCACCACCCTTGGGGCTGCGCAAACATTCTCGGTACTCACTCTAGTCACACACTCCCAGGCTGAAAGAGATGTCTAGAACCACCACTGAACCCCCTCAGGTGACAAGGGAAGCGGCTCTCCCAGGATGTCCCAGCTACATGAGGGACAGGGTACAACCAGCTTCTACAATCTCTCATCAGAGACTTCACGAAGCAGCGCTTCTCAAATCAGACTCCAGGTAAACAGAGCTATCAACTGTAACAAACGGCACCTCCATCTAAATGACTTTCCCTTAAAATACACTGCGGTATTACAGAGTGAGATGCAATTTTCACACACACCGCTCCTGCTGAGGGTCTGTCACACTGTGCGGGCAGGCTGTGTGAGCCCCCAGAACTAGCAGACAGGCGTGAGACGCCTTACACTAACTACACCAACATCCACTCCCCAAGACACCGGTGGGGGGGCCTTTCCAGCTCCAGAAAGCAGCAGCCCAACCCTCCGTTCCAAGCCCTCTCCGCTGCTGTTCAGAGACCCCAAGTACCCCCTCTCAGTTGAGGGGGCCACAGGAAGGAGTCTTATGCCATGGAATCAGGAACAGAAAAAATCCCTAAGCAGAATAGGGATGGGGTCGGAGATGACCCACCCTCACCCAGAGACAATGCCGTGGCAGCAGCAAGTCCCACCACCCCATTACAAAACCCTTGTCAACACCGAAATCACCTTACGAGCCTCCTGACAAATGGCCTCCTGTGAGTAAAAAAGCAGGTCCCTAGGAATCACCCAGACCTACCCAGGACTGTGCTTTTAAAAGTTCCCTGGGCAGGCCACCCACAGTGGCACCCATCTATAACTCCAGTACTCAGGAGGCTGAGGCAAGAGGACTGCTGAAGGTTCAAGGCCACCTTGGACTACATAGCGAGACCCTGTCTATAAATAATAAATAAACAAATACTAAACATTTCCCCCAAACAGAGGCGATAGCTTAATGTACGATCGCTGTTCCAGTCACCCAGGTTTGAAAACCTGTATCGTCTTTGACTCATTCGTCCCCTTCCTCTGCCCCTGCTCCCCAACAAATCTTATCCTAGGAGTAATTTAACTTTCAGGAGGTGTTTTATAAATAGTTACAAAATGAATGAATGCACGACCTACCTGCCAGTTCATCTGTGAAACACGGACGAAGAGCAACCTCTCAGAGTGCATTCAGGTTAAGATTATACCCCAGAACGCAAAACACTTGCTGCAGTACATACGAGACTCTTAGTAAATGTTCATTTCTCCTCCACACCTTCCTGCAAGCTACAAGCATCCTGCACGAAAGTATTTTCGCCCTACAATGGAGCAGTTAAATGACAGAGCAGAAAGATGACTAATCAGAAAAATGAAGTTTTGAGTTCTAGTCACGATGAACTAGCTCTGTGCTCTTGGCACATCATTTAACCTTACTGAACTGGTACATGAAACTCAACCTTATCTATGTGGCAGAGATACTGTGACCATCAAGCGGCAAGAGTTCATCGAAGTGCAGTAAGATCCTGCAAAAAAACCACCTTTGACAGCTCTCTGATCACTCACATGGCACTTGAGCCACTGATATAGAGAAGGAATGGCCGTCAGTTTTGAAGTTGAACCCCTGAGGAGCCCCATGGCCACCCCCCTCTGACCCTCATCTTGCTGGTAGTTACTGGCCCAGTCTAAGCTTTCGTAACTTCTTGCAGGCACTGAGTAAAGTAACACCGATCCTCCCACAACCTGTAATAACACTTCACAAGGTAACATGAAACACTTTATAGGGGCCAGAGAACTGCACGAAGTATCCCCATTTCTGTCTTCTCAGGTTCCTGCAAACAGCCTCAGAGCTCAGCTGAATACTTCCTTCCAATTTCATCAGAATCCCATCCTTCCCACGAAACTTTCTCAATTTTTCAACTATCATTTCTATTCCCTTCCTTCCAACCCACTCACTGTATCCCAGAAGTGGCCCTGCAGAGTTCTGTTACCTTGTATGCTTTATGTTCTTTAACTGTAAGTGTCACGAATAGAGAGACCGTTATTTAAACACCTACATCACCCTGTGGCAGCTGAAAGGGTAAAATAAATGCTCACTTATTACTAAATTCGAAAGTACCCAGTCAACTTCATCCAATAAATATCAACAGCGCTTCAAACATAGAAAAAATTTAACCTGGGATGCACAGATTTACATCCAAATGTAAATTTAACCACCACGACCAGGTCTCTCTTCCACCTGGAAAGTCACGGCGGAAAGAGCGGCCACACCCACCGATGAGCACAAAGCCTCGGCCACCCGGAGCCCGGCAGCCCTGGGGCGCGCAGGTGGCGGCCTCCGGGACAACCCTCCTCTCCTCCCTCGGCCCGCCCCCCGGGCCCCCGACAGCAGCCCCCAGGAGCTCGGCAGAGGGCCCGTTCGCTCCCGCGACGACGCTGCTGAGTGCCTGATCCCGCGTCACATCGCACGCAGCGACCTGCGCAGGGTCACCGCCGCGACCCGGGGGGAGCGGGACGAGCAGCGCAGCGGGAGCAGCGGGCGCGCGGGGTCGAAGCCCAGGCCGGCGGGGCGCTTAGGGGCCGGGGCGGGGCCAGGGCCGGGACCCCCTCCGCCCCCCGCCTCACCTGCAGCACCAGGGCCTGCGCGGCACCGGGCGGGAAGCCCATGCGGTCGGTTGGGTGGCGCAGCAGGCGGTAGAAATCGGTCTTTCGGTAGAGGAACCCGAACAGCACACGCAGGAAGTCCTGGACGTTGCCCACATGCTGCAAGATGCCCAGCAGGGCCTGGTCGTACAGCTCCGCAGCTCCAGGCTCCATGTCGCCGCCGCTGAGGGGACGCGCACAACGCGGGCGCCGCCTCACACCGGCCGACTCGCCACTTCCGGCGTCTGCGCCTAACGGATCCCCCCCGACATCGAGGCCGCGGAACTTCCGGTCCGCGCCCGTTCAGCCTCGCTGCCCCGGGCTGCTTTCCCGAGACCCCGCTGCTCCGTGGGGCCTTCCCCTCAGCAGCCCTAGCTAAAAGATCCCGACGTGGGGCCGAGGTGGCGCCTACGCGCAAGTAGGCCGGTACTGTAGTTGCTGTGCGGACTGCACCTGGCAGCCATGTTTGAAGCGGGCGGAAGGGTCATGGTGAGGGCAAGGCCATGTGGTATGCGTCATGTGTACACAGTGTCTGTCAAAGTACAGTCTTCCGAAAGTTTTACCAGAGATGGAGTAACCCCGATTCCAAGGGAATTTTGAGAAACTGGATTTTCATAGACATTTTAAGAAAACATTAGAATGAGATTGTTAGGTTGGCTACTAAGCAGGTTGGTGTTCCACAAGATGATAAAACTATAGGTTATCTTTTCTAATGGATAAAATTATTTGTATCTATATTGGCCAAGCTGCAAGTGAGCATATATCTCCATAGTGTATAGGCTCTAATGAATCTTAAAAGAAGTCAAACTGAGGTAAATTGCCCTACATGAGTGGTTGTGAAACTTTTTCGTCTTAGGACACATTCATGCTCTAATCTGGTGAGGAGTCCATAGAACTTTTATTTGGTTCTGCTTATCAGTATTTTAAAGTAAATACTGTATAAACTTAATTAAATACTGTATAAACTATAAATACTGTTTAAATACAGAATTTTGGAAATTAAAACTTAGAAAATTTTAAAATACACGTTTTTAAACACATCACATGTCACATACTTTTATTAAAAATGATCTTTGAAGCAAAAAAGTAGCATAGTTTTACATTTTTGCAAATCTTTTGGTTTGGTTTGGTTTGGTTTTGGTTTTCTGAGACGAGGTCTCGCTATGTAGTTTAGGCTGGTCTTAAACTCACTATGTATCCCAGGCTGGCCTCAACTTGAGGCGATCCTCCTGCCTCAGCCTCCTATGTGCTGGGATTACAGGTGTGTGCCATTATACCCAGCCTGGAAATCTCTTGTCTAACTTGATAGATGACAGCAAGATTCTTACATCTGCTTCTGCACTGACTCCATTGCAATGTGTTGCTTTAATTGAAGAATATGAACATCCCGGTCTCACACAGATCATTGGGAATGAGAGTGTTTTGTCTTTTCAAAATGAAACTGGCAAGATTATTCTACAAATGGAAAGCAGTGGAGAATGCAAAGCTACAGGGCATACTAGTGGAGTTTGGTGCCTAATACAAAATAAACATGTCCCCCAGAATTCATATATTGTAACCATGACCCCTATTGTGATTGTATTTGGAGATGGGGGTGTTAAAAAGTAATTAAAGTCAAATGGGTCAACTAGTATTCTTATAAGAGGAAGAGCTGGGCATGAGGTCGCACACCTGTAATCCCAGCATGAATGAAATTAGGCAGGAGGATCATGAGTTTGAGGTCCCAGAGGAGGAGAATCAGAGGGGGAGGAGGAAGAGACCTCAGAGACCTCACTGTGTGCACACAGAGAAGAAAGGCAGAGTGAGGACACAATGAGATTGCTACACACCAGATACCAATCCTGAAAGCCCCCTGCTGCTGGACTTCTAGCCTCTAGAGCTGCGAGTGAATGTGTTCTGTAAAGCCACTTCATCTCTGCTGCTTTGTACGACAGTCTTAGCAGACTAGTGCCACAGCCTTGATTCCTGCTAAGACACTGCAGTATTACCCACCATTGCTTTTGCACTATTACTACAAATGCCAACATAATAAAAAGGCAAATAACATCACAGTGTTATTTTTACCTTGAAGACACCCCCTCCCCAGTGTGTACATCCTACAGTGCAAACTGCCACCCTAAAGGATTCACAAATCCCTGGGTAAGCCTGTTATGTGATGCTTCACTACGGCTTTGATTTTTTCTCTTTTGGGGGGGTGTGGTTCTTTTCTTTTAGTTTGGTTTTTGGGGGTGTTGCTTGTTTTGGGGTTTTGTTGGGTTTATTATTGTTTTTGTCTTTTGAGACAGGGTCTCATGCTGTAGCTCAGGCTGGCCTCCAGCTTGAGGCAATCCTCCTGACTCAGCCTCCTTAGTACTGGGATTATAGCATGTGCCACCATGCCTAGTTCACTATGACTTTGAAAAGGATATGTAGTCTCATCTTGCTATATTTCAAAGTTTCAAATAATTTCTCTTAATAAGAACTGAGCATAGTGGCACATGCCTGTCATCCCAGCACTAGGGAGGCTGAGGCAGGAGAATCCCTGAGCATTCAAGGCCAGCCTAAGCTACATAGTGAGTTCAAGTGCAACAGCAAGCAGAAACACCGAAACAACACCCAGGATTTGGAGGCAGATTTATTTATGTCAACAGGCACTGATCATGATCATTCCCAGCATATCAGGCCCTGATCTCTGGTGGTCTAGGGCTTATATGGATTAAGTAAGCAGGAAGTACAGAGGCAGAATGGCTTGTCAACTGGGGATTGGTTTATACAATGTGCATCATAGTGACAAGCTATGCATCACAGTGACCAGCTGTTTCTAAGAGACAGGAGCAACCAGATCTGGAACAGGAACTGTTACCTGGGCAATTAAGAAACTGAAGTATACTGGCTGGGGGGATGCTTTTTCTGCTACATTTCCCCCCCTCTTTTAGTTTCCCCAGCAAATCTTTGCTGGGCATATTACATGTGATCTTCTGAGACCAGGTCCAACTAGAAGCAGTAACATTAGGGTTCTCAGTGATCCTAGGATGGGCCCTAGCCATGCTCCCCAAGATTGTTTTTTTGTTTTTGTTTTTTTTTGGAGACAGGGCCTCACTATGCAGTTCAGGCTGGACTTGAGCTCACTTTGTAACCCAGGCTGATCTCGAACTTGAAACAATCCTTCTGCCTCAGCCTCCCAAGTGGTGGGATTACAGGTGTGTGCCACCATGACTGGGTCCAAGATTGTCTTATTACAGAGTTTTTTCCTAAATTGTTTTTAGGAAATTTAAGCCTGTCTGTTCTGTAGCATTACTCTGGCAAGATAGTGAGGGAGTTAATCTGATCTAGGAGAGTGTCCAATGTGCCTTGGGTGCCCATCAAATCTTGGTCAAGTGTTTCATTGATTATTGTATTCTCTTGGGGCAACCATCCATGGAGTTTAAGGCAAAAAACACAGCTATCAGGGGCGGGGAAGCCAGGACTGGGGTAAGCAGCCTGAAAAGACACAAAAATCAAAGGGAATAGGTATGAAGCAATCCTGTGAATGATGTCCTCAGGCTTCAGCCGTGCATGGACTGCTCAGCATCCAGAGTGACCAGAGCAGGGCTTTGAGTGCGCTGTCTCTTCAGAGTGAGCCTTGGAGGAGCTGTCCAGGTAAATTTTCCAGTGGATCTAAGGCGGATTTCTGAAACTTGTACAGGTAGTTAATATGTACCTGGGTTATATGTGTGTGCAGGAATGTCTACAGATATAGCTGGCCTTTTACCTGGTTACAAGCTGTATGTAGTTTTTTTTGTTTTGTTTTTTTGTCGGTACCGGGGGTCGAACTCAGGACCTCACACCTGGGAGCAGGCGCTTGTGCCGCTGAGCGATATCACCAGCCCCTTTTTCCTTTGTATGTGGGTACTGGGAGTCAAACTCAGGACCTTGCACTTGCCAGCAGGCGCTTATGCTGCTGAGCCATCTCGCCAGCCCTTTGTATGTAGTTTTTATTTAATCTAGTTTTTGAGTTACCTCTGCTACAAATGCAGGCCCATTATCACTGGCAGTGATCAAGGGTAGGCCGTATCTAGGGATGATTTTATACAGCAGGACCCTACAGACTTTTATTATCTTCTCAGTATGGGTAGGGAATGAGAGGCTGAGGCCAGTGACACAGATGCTGAAGCCTGAGCTGGCTGCAGGGGTGTGGGTACCAGCGCAGTGGCTCGAGCTTGCAGAATATATGGTGGGGGCAGGTCTGGTGGCTGAGGTTGATTTTTTTTTTTTTTGTGGATACCAGGGGTCGACCTCAGGACCTCGCATGGCAGCAGGCACCCATGCCACTGAGCGATATCACCGGCCCTTTTTCCGTATGTGGATTCCGGGAGTAAAACTCAGGCCCTCGTGCTTGCCAGGCAGGCGCTTATGCCGCTGAGCTATCTCACCGGCCCATGAGGTTGATGTTTTATTCAGTTGGATCCCCAGAGAGGGCTTAGGCCTCTGGACCAGATTATTTTGAGTCATTGGTAGCAGGTTTCCAGACAGCAGCAGGAAGCAGTTTGCTGTGCAGAGCATCCCTGCAGGAGAGTTTTGGCCAAAATAGTTTTGTGCAAGGTGACCACAGCACATGTAGCCTATGGGACTTTATTCCTAACAGAGCTACTTCCATCCATAAATAGGGTGTACTCAGCATCTGTCAGGGGGGGTCCATTTTTTAGAACAGTTCATCCCAGTACAGCACGTGCCACCTGGACAGTTATGTCTCAGTCTAAGGTGATCTTGTCAGCTTTCTTGATCAGAAGGACAGTGGCTGTTAGAGCACGGAGGTGGGGGGGCAGGTCCTTAGTGACTGGGTCCAAGTGTTTGTATAGGAAGGCCACTGGGTGCTCCCAGGCTGACAGTATGAGTAAGCACCGTTGTTCTTGTGAACTCAAGGATACAGATTCTATAAAAGCCTGAGGCTCCAAGAAATTAGAGACAGAAGCAACTGGAACTGGGACAGGAACTGTTACCTGGGTAACTAACAAAACTGAAGTATACTGGCTGGGGGGGGCATTTTCTGTTACACAAGGCCAGCCTGGACTATAATAGGGAAACTTTGTCTCAAAAAACAAACAAAAAAGTGTCATGAGAGAGCCAGGTGTGTTACATGCCTGTAACCCAGCACTCAGGAGGATGAGACAGTATAGCAAATTCCAGCCCAGCCCAGGAATGTACAGTTGGGGCTGGCCTGGACTACCAAGAAAGACCCTGTCTCAAAAAGAAACAAAACAAGCCAGGCACAGCTGTCGTTTGCCTAGTGAGTTCCTCCCTCCTGAATGCACTGCCGGGATCTCCGGCAGGTTCCCCAGGTGCCTCTCACTTCACAGGCTGTGCCCAGGAATGGAGAAGCTGTGCCGCCCCCACCCCAACTGACTCCCACACTCTGTGCCACCCCTGACAGAGAGGCAATGACCTTCTCGTCACAGCTACATATAAAGCAGAGGCACACCACAGCCCAGCCATCTTGAAAAGAGGGAGGGAAGATAACACACACACGTACACACACACACACACACGCATCTCCACAAATCACTGCTTCACAAATGTATCATTTGCAAAAATTACCCTAAATCCAGAGGCAGCCAGAGTAAGACAAGGTATAAAACACCATTTCTGCTTTTGACATATTTACTAAGCATCAGGTGTTTTGCACAGAGCAAGGATCCCCAGAGGTTTTTTTTTTTTTTCTTTTTTTCTTTTTTTTTTTTTTCCTTGAGACAAGGTCTCACTATGTAGTTCAAGCTAGCCTTGAACTCACTATGTAGCCCAGGCTGGTCTGGAACTCATGGCAATCCTCCTGCCTCAGCCTCCCGAATGCCGGGATTACAGCCATGAGCCAACACACACACACACACAGCAATGCCCAGAGGTTCTTCTCAGAGGCCCAAGTTGGGTGGCTTCAAGGGAAGGAGGACCTCTGACATAGGAGGACCTGCCCAGCCCCCAAAATTCCCAGCCTTTGGACACACAGTGACCTTGACTTTTGGCACAGTTTTACCAGCAGCTGGAAAATTCCATTTTCCATGTGGGGTTAACCCATGAGCCAGTCCTTCCCTCCCAGAAAGAACCATGGGTGATGGATCTACAGGGACCCCTTTGCCTCTCCCTTGTCTCTGGCAGCCCAGGGTGAAGTCTCTCTGTTGTCAGCATACTGGTGACAGAGAATGGAGACTTTCTGGTTGTTGTTGTTGTTGTTGTTGTTGTCATCATTGTTGTTTTTGAGACAAGCTCTCATTATGTCATCCAGACTGGCCTCGACTACAAAGAAAGACCCTGTCTCAAAAAGAAAGAAAAGAAACAAGCCAGGCATGGTGGTCATTTGCACATCAGGTTCCTCCCTCCTGGATGCACCCCTGGGTTTTCCTCACTTCACAGGCTGTGCCCAGGAATGGAGAAACTGTGCTGCCCCCACCCCAGTTGACCCCCACACCCTGACTCCCACACTCTGTGCCACCACCACTGGTGGTTATCCTCCTGCCTCAGCCTCCTGAGTGCTGGGATTACAGGGATGCACCACCACACCTGGCTCCGGAATGGGGACTTTTCTGACAAGAGACTTAAAGGAAGGAAGAATTGGGTGAGAAGTGGGCACCCATGAGGAAGTCTAAGCCCCGGATAAACACAGAGTGTGACTAGCCAGAGGCTCTGGGACATGGCCCAGAAGGAGAAGGCCATCTCAGCTGGCCAAGGCCTGAAGGACACAAGGCAGTACCGTGGTGCTGCTGGATAGCTCACAGCCAGAGTGACAGCCACCTTCCTGGAACAGGGTCTCCCGAGCCCCGAGGAGTGGGTGGGTGAAGGGCCCCACAAAAGGGAGACCCTCTTGGCCCTCAGTGCAGAGCCACGGTGCTGGGCGAGGCTGGCCTATCAGAGCTCCCACCCACTCCTGGGCACAGGGTCACAGTTGGCACCGGTTGATGTAGATGTTGGTGGCAGCATTGGGAGTCAGGGGCTACTTCTGGCAGGAGGCCTCTGGGGCTGTGGCCACCTCCTGCACTCGCTCTTTCTCCAGCACCAGAGCTGGGTTGACGTCAGGCCCTGCAAAGAGACAGGAGGGAGGCCCATGGTCAGGGGGAACGCAGGAGGTGCGGAGCCCGAGAAGGCAGTAGGGAGCAGGCTGAGCCCCAACCTCATCTGCACCTCCTGCAGTCATTGAAGCTGACATTTACTCAGAAACCCCTGTGACCAAGCTGTCCTTTCTTCCAGACAACCCAAGCCAACACTGCAGCCACCCTCCACCTTCCTTCCTCTGAACAAACACTCAGGGCCACGGGGTCCCCATGTGGGTCTGGACTTGCCGAGTGCCTCTCTGGCTCACTGCCTACGTGACCCAAGCTTCCATGGGGTCCTGGTGACCGGGGCTTGGGGGTGAGGCTCTGCAAGCTCCTTGCCACCTCCCAGCCCAGGGACTAGGCCTCCACCACCTTCACCATCCTGGTCCTGGGGCGGCCCCCACGCTGTGTCTCCTTGCTGCCCTTGTGCCTCCCCACCATCCCTACCCAATGGCCTCCAAAGAGGGCCAGGAAATGCCTGTAGGAGGCTGCAGCGTCACAGCTACAGTCGCCAGAGCTGTGTAGGCTACAACTTCGCTTTGGCTGGATGGAGTCTGCAACCTAGGGTAGGTATTTCTGCTTCCTCCTCTGTGAAATGGAGCTGATTATAATGCCTACTTCCAGGGTGACAAAAGAATTGAAGGCATATATGCGGAGGCACAAACGTAGCCTTCTCTGAATGTTTCCTGGTGACGTTATATCACTGACACCATGCGGTAAAGGGTGAAAGTGAGCACCTCCCAGCTTGCCCACCCTGAGAGCCCAAAGCGCTCTCATGCTGGGGAGCTCGGTTTCCATCCCTTCAAGGGGTGCATTTTAATGATCACATTCAAACCCGAGGCAAGAAAAATGGGCAACTGCATATGCTGCTGGTACAAGGGTTTTTGTTGTTGTCATTCTGCTTGAACTTGCAATTCTCCTGCCTCTGCCTCCCAGAGTGCCAGGATAACAGGTCTGCACCGCCACTCCTGCCTACTGGCACAAGTTAAAGTAGAGTGTATTAACAACTAGCATTAACAGTCGACATTCACAGGCTTTCTCAAAGGAAATATTAGAGGATACAGTCGCAGATCCAGCCACAAGGTCACACACTACAGCACTGGCAATAATAATGGAAAGCAGGAAATAGTCCAAAACAGGTGGAAGCCGCTTGAATAAATTGTGGCAGAACCACATGATAGGATAGTATTCCAACTCTAACTTGCCACTCGATGAGTCATAGAACCAATTTAGTAGACTAACACCAGTACTTTTTTAGTTAATGATAGAGTAGAACCAAAAGTATCAGCTTGTTTCATAGGAAGTAAGGACAAATATCAACTGTATTTTGTGAAGCATTTTGTCTTAGACATGCATGTCTAGCTGGGTGTGATGGCACATGCCTGTAATCCCAGCACTCAGGAGGCTGAGGCAGGAGGATCACCATGAGCTGGAGACCAGCCTGGGCTACATAGTGAGTTCAAGGTCAGCCTGAACTACACAGCAAGACCCTGTCTCAAAAAAAAAAAAAAAAGTCCAACAGCAGCGCAATAGCTTCAAATCTGCTGACAAAGAAAGGTATTTACAACATGTGAAGTAAAAGAGAGCAGCTTTCCCAGACAGGAAGTGTGGGCCGGCCTTGGCAGTGTAAGTGCTTGGCCCTGACTTTCCTGGGGAACATGCGCTGTGTGGTTGTCACTAAACAGCTTGGCAACAGCAGCCCTGCACTCACCCAGGTAGCTGAGGATGACAGGTAGGAAGACCAGGCCATGCACCAGGCCCATCACGGTGATCAAGAGGTTGAGGCGGAAGAAAAAGATCTGGATGAGCTGGGCCTCAGCAAGGCCCAGGATGAGGATGCCCGGCAGGTTGGTCATGGCCACCCCAGCAAATACCTGGGGGTGACAGCCAGGTGTCAGGCAGGCACAAGGTATCGGGGGGGGTAGCACATGCCCCACCACTCACCGCACTGCCCATGGAGATAGTGGCCTCCCTGGCCCTCTCCAGCCGGCTGGGCTTGGTACTGATGGCAAAGGATCGGGTGATGTGGGACACAAACTCCACCGACATGCCCACCGCCTGTGGGCAGAGGGCAGGATTCAGGGGAGGCCTAAGGCACAGGCAGGAGGAGACACAAGGGGAGCTGTCCAGATTCTGGACAGAGCCAGGCATGGCTCAGGGCCAGATCCCCAACCCATGATCCCTCTAGGGGCTCCCCTGGGCCTGTGTCCCTCCATTACCGCGACCAGGTTGATGAGGGACACGGCGTTGTAGGTGATGTCCCACATGGCCATGAGGCCAATGGTGTCCACGAGGATCATGATGATGACAAGCAGGTTGAGGAGACCGGAGCGCATGTCCAGGCCCAGCAGGAAGTAGGAGACGGCAAAGGTGGGCAGGAAGCAGAGCGCGAGCGTGAAGATGCCCTCGGGCAGCACGGTCAGGTACTGCTGGTAGAACACGTTGGAGATCCTGCCAGAGGAGGGCTCGGTCACACACAGGCCAAGGAGCCCTTCAGGATGCCCCATTTCAGAAGGAGTCACCAAGGCTAGGGGAGGCTTATTTGGGGAGCCAAGCAGCATAGAAACAGACAGGCTCCAGGCCACTGGAGCCTCTGATCTGAAGCTGTCCCTGTCCCTCACGATCCCTCAAAAGCCCACCACCCTGACTACCCCTACCCAGTAGTTACCTCCCCCCACCCTCCCATGCAACCCCCAGGCCCTCACGTGTAGGGGAAGACCTCGAAGGCCGGGTCTGTCCCCGGCACCTTCCGCAGTTCTGCTGTGATGTTGGTCGCCAGTAAGCGCGCGGCCTTCAGGGCCTCTGTGAAGTCCTGCGAGTTCTTCAGGGGCTTGTGGTAGGCCATGAACTGGGAGGCTGCACGGCGCATGAGAGAGGGGAGGTCGAAGATCAGAGCCTGCTGGGGACTCCCTCAGAGCACACCAGCGACAGTGGTTTGAGCGTGGGATCAGGCCGAGCTCAGGGCTCTGCCACCACCAGTTCAGATGCTGAGCACATATTGTGCAAGGGGCCTGCATTTTTGTTTTGCCGCAGTCCCGAGAACTCTGCAGTTGGCCCGACCACCACAGAGACTCCGGGCCCAACGCTGGCAGATGGAGCCGCACAAGACTCCCTGGTACTCCCAGAGGCTTCTCCACCTGGTTTGGAAATATGCACTGGATTGTTTAAATGAACTGAATTTGTTTTTCAAAGTGGCATGTCCCTACAGGACAGGACTAGAAAGGAAGACAGAAAAATGAAAACTAAGTTTGTCAAAAATGAAAACTAAGCTGTGGCTTAGGACTTCTGGCAGTAAGGACAGGCTGCAGCTAGTAATTCACACTGAGAATTATTTCAGAACAAAGTGAGGGAATCCATCCAAAGCTCCTCTAATTTCCACTGACCGTCAGGCCACCTCTGCACCAGCTGCACTGGGGTCCCCATGCTGAGCCATAGCTGGCCCCCTCATGCAGATGGCCATCTGGTTCTGCCACTTGCCGCAGGAAACCGACAACACGTCACGGTCCTTCTCCCTGTCAGTCCAACTCCATCTCCCTCATTATTGCTGGTGGCTGCTGGGGTTCTGCCACTCTGAGGCGTCCTAGTCAACCATCTGGTACTAACAGATGGATGCGGTTTGGGCATGAATACACAGGTGTGGTGGTGCACACCTATTATCTCAGCACTCTGGGAGGCTGAGGCAGGAGGATCACAGGTTCCAGCCCAACCTGTGTTACTTAGCAACTCAGCGAGAGCTTGTCTAAAAGTACAAATTTTAAAAAAGGCTAGGGATGTAGTTCAGTGCAAAGGCCCTAGGTTCAATCCCCAGTACCACAATAACAACAACAACAAAAATTATGCATGCGTGAAAAGGTGCTTAGCCCAGGGTGGGGTGATGGGTGGTCCCAAGTATGACATCAGCTGCTGAGAGAGTGCCACAGATGTCACTCTGACCATGGGCTTGGGTGGGAGAAGGGGTTTAGTCTGAAGACGTGGGTTTGGAAAGTCCAGCACCATTGGAGGCCCTCACAGAGGATGGGGGGCAGAAGACGCAAAGTGGAGAGAGGCTCTTCCCCGGGCTCCTGGTCACCTCTGGTGCTGCGACCTGAGTCCTGCCCCCAAGCAGGGCCTTGCTTACCTATAACCTGTCCATCTGCACTCAGGTTCACAGAGGTGCTGTACGCTGCCATGCCACTGCAGGGGGACAGAGCAAAGCTTAGTGGGGATGAGACCCCTCCCATCTCCCCCACTACACCCCACTGCACCCCAGAGAGGCCCCTCCTGGCCCCCCTACCCCTCTGTGGCCGCCTCTCCCCACCCCACACATCCATGCTCCCCAGAGGACACCCCCTCTGAGCCTACCCTTTGGGACAGTTGATGTTGGGCAGGTCACTCAGGAACAAGGGAAGGTACTTGTGGAACTGCTCCACCGTGGGCCGCAGAGGCCCCGTCGTGAAGCCCATGCAGTACTTTAAGCACCTAAAGGCACCTGCAGAGAGAGGGGGAGCTCTGCATGGCAGCCCCCCAGGGCAGCAGCTCCTGCTCGGAGCCCCTTCTCTGTCCCTATCCCAGGCCCTGGGCCCATAGGGATTTGCATCCTGCGTCTCTAACTGGGGGAGCTGAAATCCTGGCATTGACAGGCATGTGGGGAAGGCAGGTTTGGAGCAGGAAACCCAGGCATGCCCCCCACCTGCAAACACAGCAGCTTCCCTTGCAACTGGACACTGGCCTCAGTGAGCGCACCCCGAAATCATGGGCACCATGCCCCAGGGAGCACAAGGTTACGGATGCCCAGGCTCCTACCTGAGGCCCAGCCTGTGCCCCTGACCCCCCTGGACCCTGCATGGGGTGGGAGGTTGAGAAAGCCTCACCAGCCCGTTCCTCTCTCTTGCCTCAGTTTCCCCAAGCTGCAGTGGGCAATGAGTCCCCGAGGCCCCACACTTACTCTCAGTGGAGGGGCAGAACTCGCCATTATGGGGACCCGAGGTATAAAGGCGGCAGCAGGAGGACGGGGTCAGCCAGTCGATGAAGTCGTCCACCCAGGAGGAGGCAGGGATGGCCAGGTATGACCTGGGGCCAGCAGAGGAGGTGAGGGCCAGCACCATGGACAGCGCAGGAGCCACCTGGGCTTAACCCAGACATCCGGCTGCAGGTGGGAGAGGCAGGGGCAGGGCCGGCAGGAAGAGGGGCAGATGGGAGTAGGGGACACAGATAGGGCACAGGCAGGGGCCAAGGGACCAGGCACTTACTGGTCAGGAAACTCAGTGGCATATTGGATCTTCTGGGTCAAGGAGAAGGGGTCGCAGCCCGCGCTGGAGCAGATGGCATTCATGCCAGCCTCACTGGAGAAGTTGTAGCCCGAGGTGGTGACAAAGTACACTGGGGGCCCCACCTCAAAGTAGCGGTTCAGAAAAAGAAAGTAGTCGAGCAGGTAGGAGTCCTGGGAGGGAGGAGGACCACAGAAACTCAGGAGGCCACATGCACCCACTGGGGCCTTATGCCAGCTCGTACTTAGATGCTCATTCTCACAAACCAATTCAATACAATCCCCATTCAAATCCCAATACCATTTTTTGAAAAATTAGAAAAATTTGCTCTAAAGTTCATAAAGATCTGGGTGTAGTGGTGCATGCCTGTAATCCAAGCTCCTCGGGAGGCTGAAGCAGGGAGATAGCAAGCTCAAGATCAGTCTGGGCAACTTAGTGAGGTCCTGTATCAAAATTTAAAAAGCGAGTACTGTGCTGTGGCTTAGTGGTGGAATGCTCACGTAGCATGCACAGGCCCCTGGGTCCAGTCCTCAGTACCACAAAGAAAAAACAATTCCAACCAGGCATGCTGGTACATTCCCGTAATGCCAGCACTCAAGAGGCTGAGGCAGGAGGGTCTCTGTGAATTCAAGGCCAGCCTGGGCTACATAGTGAGTTCAGGCCCAGCCTGAATCACATAGTGAGACCCTATCTCAAAAAAAAATTTTTTTTTGACAAAGAAAACAAAGCTGGAGGGCCGGTGAGATGGCTCAGCGGCATAAGCACCTGCCTGGCAAGCGCGAGGGCCCGAGTTCGACTCCCGGAACCCACATATGAAAAAAGGGCCGGTGATATCGCTCAGCGGCAGGGGCGCCTGCTGGCGCGCGAGGTCCTGAGGTCGACACCCCCCGGTACCCACAAAAAAAAAAAAAAGAAAGAAAACAAAGCTGGAAAACTCACATTTTCTGATTTGAAAACTTGTCATAAAACTACAGTAATCAAAACAGTGTGGTACCAGCATAAGGACATGTAGATCAATGGCACAGAAAAATAGAGCTCAGAAATAAATACCTACATAGATGGTCAAATCATTTTTTATGAAAGGGTGTTCAAACTATTCAGTGGGGAAAAGACAGACTTTTAACCAAATGGTGCTGGAAAAACTAGATATCTGCATGCGAAGGAATTATGTTTCGGCCCTTACTTCACACCATACCCAAAACTGGAAATGAACCAAGAATTTAAATCAAGACTCGAAGACTCTTAGAAGCTACAAGCTTCTTAGGAGAAACAATGGAACTTCATGATGTTGGCTTTGGCAATTATTTCTTGCACATGACATCAAAGACAGTCAACAAAAGAAAAAATAAATGGGACTTCATGAATATTTTTTAAAATCTGTGAATAAAAGAACACTATCAATAGAATAAGAAAGCAACTGTTATGATTAAATTTTAGATTTTAAAATGTCACCCCAAAGTCCTCTGTTCAGAGGCAGGGCTTTTGGAAGGTGAGTTCATAGCTGATGTGCTGTTGGTATGTTGGGCCTGGTCTGAACAGGTGGATCACTGGGGGTGTGACTTGGAAAGGTGGATTCTTGTCTCTGGCTCATTTTCTCTCTGCTTGATGGCCGCCATGACATGAGCAAGTTTCCTCCACTCAGCTCCCCTACTATGCCATTTCTGCCTTGGAGACAGCTGACCAGGGACTGAATCCCCTGAAACTGTGAGGCAAAATATACCTCTCCTCCTTTAAGTTGTATATGTTGGCAACTATGTCCAGTAACGGGAAAGCTGAATAATATAGCAACCCACAGAATGTGAGAAACATCCACAAACCTGACATCCATGATTCACACACATGAAATCCACAGACTCCACACCTAACATCCCTGAATTTCATGCCTGCTAGAGCTGACATATAAACACACACACACACATGCACAAATTAAAATGGGCAAAGGAGTCAAATAGACATTTTCCCAAAAATGGTACGTGAATGGCCAATAAGTACAAAAAAAGATGTATAGTAAGATACAGAATCAACATTCAAAAGTCAATAGATTTCCTATGCACCAATAATGAACCTGCTGAGAAAGAAATCAGGAAAACAAATCCATTCACAATAGCTTTAAAAAAAAGCCTAGAAATCAACCTAACCAAGAAGGTGAAAGACCTCTATAATGAAAATTATGGGGCCGGTGAGATGGCTCAGCGGCATAAGCACCTGCCTGGCAAGCGTGAGGTCCTGCATTTGACTCCCGGTACCCACATATGAAAAAAGGGCCGGTGATATTGCTCAGTGGCACGGGTGCCTGCTGGCACGTGAGGTCCTGAGGTCCACCCCTGGTACCCACAAAAAAAATAAAATAAAATAAAATTATAGAACACTGAAAAAAGAAATTAAAGAGACATTAGAAAGTGGAAAGATCTCCTTTGTTCATGGCTCAGCAGAACTAATATTGTTAAAATGGGCATATTACCAAAAGCAATCTACAGAGTCAACGTGATCCCTATTAAAATACCAACACCATTCTTCACAGAACTGGGAAAAACAATCCTAAAATTCATATGGAAACTCAAAAGTCCCAGATTACCCAAAGCAATCCTGAAAACAAGAGCAAGACTGGAGGCATCACAAAACCCAATTTCAAATTATACAACAAAACCACAGTAACAAAAACAGCTTGGTACTGACACAAAATAGACTTTGTTTGTTTGTTGTGTGTTTGGGGTTTCTGAGACAGGGTCTTGCTATGTAGTTCAGACTGGCCTTAAACTCACTGTGTAGCTCAGGCTGGCCTCAAACTCACTCCAATCCTCCTGCCTCAGCCTCCCAAGTGCTAGGATTACAAACATACAGCACCACACCCAGCCAAAATAGACACGTAGACCAATGAAATAGAGCAAAAGACACAGAAACAAACCCATGCACCTACAACAGTCTGATTTTGACAAATGGTCAAAAATAAATGGTGGAGAAAAGAAAGGCTCTTTAACAAACGGTGTTGGGAAATTGGAAATCAACATGTAGATTAAACTAGGTCCTTATCTCTTCCTCTATACTAAAATAAAATCAAAATGGATCAGACACCTAGATATAAGGCCAGAAATTTTGAAACTGCTGGAAGAAAACATAAAAGAAAATTTTTTTTTTTTTTTTTTTTTGTGGGTACCGGGGGGTCGACCTCAGGACCTCGCGCGCCAGCAGGCGCCTGTGCCGCTGAGCAATATCACCGGCCCCTTTTTCGTATGTGGGATCCGGGAGTCGAACTCGGGCCCTCGCGCTTGCCGGGCAGGCGCTTAAGCCGCTGAGCCATCTCACCAGCCCGAAAAAGAAAATATTTTAAGCCATAGGCACAGGCAAAGACTTCCTGAGTAGTACCAGAATACCAAGAATAATATTAAGAATCAACAGGTGGTAGTACATCAAATTAGAAACCTTCTACACAACCAAGGAAACAATTACCAGTGAAGAGGCAACCTACAGAATGGGAGAAAATCTTTGCCAACTACTCTACTGACAGAGGATTAATATCTAAAATATACAAAGAACTCAAAAAACTTAGGAAAATGGCCAGTGAGATAGCTCAGTGGCATAGGCACCTGCCTGGCAAGCGCGAGGTCCTGAGGTCAACTCCCAGTACCCACATTAAAAAAAACCAACAACAACAACAAAAAAAAAAAACAGGAAAAAAAAAACCAGTCCAATCAAAAAATAGGCAAGTGCCTACTTGAGAGAATTCTCAAAAGAAGTACACGCCAGGCATGGTAGTGCACGTCTGTAATCCTAGCACTCAGGAGGCTGAGGCAGGAGGATTGCTGTGACTTTGAGGCCAGCCTGGGCTACATAGTGAACTCAAGGTCAGCCGGAACTACATAGTGAGACCCTGTCTCAAAACAACAACAACAACTGGCCAATAAATACATGAAAAAAATGTTCAACATCTTTAGTCTTCAGGGAAATGTGAGCGAAGCAACACTGAGGTTCCATCTCACCCCAGGCAGAATGGCGATTGTGGAGAATACAAAAAATGCTGGTGAAAATGAAAGGGAAAAGGGAAATTTCTGATATGCTGGTGGGAATGAAAATTAGCACAACCACTGTGGCAATCAGCATGGAGATGCCCAAATAAAAGTCCAAACAGATCCACCTTTTCATCCAGTGACCCCACTCCTGGGCATATCCCCGGGAGCCCCGAAGTCAGCACCCCCAGTGACACACGCACACCTGCGTTTCCAGAGGTGTTTCCAGTCATGATAGCTAAGCCGTGGACAAAGTCTAGGTGCCCGTCAGCCAACGAGCAGATAAAGATAATGTGGCATATACACACAGGATGTTACTCAGCTATAAAGAAGAGGGAAATCGGGGCCGGTGTGATGGCTCAGCGGCGTAAGCGCCTGCCTGGCAAGCGCGAGGGCCCGAGTTCGACTCCTGGTACCCACATATGAAAAAAGGGCCAGTGATATCGCTCAGCGGCATGGGCGCTGGCTGGCGCGCGAGGTCCTGAGGTCGACCCCCTGGTACCCACAAAAAAAAAAAAAAAAAAGGGCCGGTGAGATGGCTCAGCGGCTTAAGCGCCTGCCCGGCAAGTGCGAGGGCCCGAGTTCGACTCCCGGATCCCACATACGAAAAAAGGGGCTGGTGATATCGCTCAGAGGCACGGGTGCCTGCTGGCACGCGAGGTCCTGAGGTCGACCCCCCGGTACCCACAAAAAAAAAAAAAAAAAAAAAAAAGAAGAGAGAAATCACGTCCTTTGCCTGAAATGGACAGAACTGGAGAATTATCGAGTTATGTAAAATAAGCCAGACTCAAAAAGCTAGTATCAAATGGTTTCTCTTAGATGAGAAACCAAACAAATAAATGTAAGGGATGACGGGAAACTAGAAGGTAGAATTTTGGAGAAAGGGGAATAGAGTAATGGGGTGAAAATAATCAAAATATGCTATATCTATGTAGCAATATGCCAAAAGGAATCTCATTACTTTGTGTCACTAATATGTGCCAATATCATTAGTTACTAGGGAAATTCTCATCCAGGCTGCAGCGAGAGAGCCACCCCTTCATACCCACGATAGCGTGACTACTATCGGGAGTCTCAAAGTAGGCTGGGATGTAGCCCACCGGTAGAGCAGACACCAAGCAACTTCAGGACCCTGGCTTTGAGCCCCAGCACTGAATAAAAACAGAAATGAGCGTTGGCTGGGATTTCGCACACAGGGCAGGCGCTTGGCAGGTCCGCAGTCACCGCATGTGTCTGTCTCTCACCGATGACCCTCCTGATGCAGCCTGCAGGACGTCTCCTGCTGTGGCGCGAGGCTCTCGCACTTCTCAGACACAGATGTGGCCCCTCTCGCCTGGTGCACCAGGTGATGAGCATTCTCCAGGGCTGCCGAGCCTCTGGGAGTAGGGGCAGGGAGATGCCAGGCTCACCTTGGGCAGCGCCAGCTCCTGGTCCAGCCCCACGACGAGGTGACTCAGGAAGTACAGGCTCGCTCCAAACAGGGCCAGGAACAGCAGCAGCTGGGGCGGGAACTGTGCGTGAGACCCCCCTGCAACAGCCCCATTTGCTCCAGAGCCTGAGCCCAGCCAGGGCACTGCAAGCAGCAGCCCGCCTTGGGCGGACTCCGGGGCGAGCCCTGCACCCTCCGCCCTGCCCGCCCGCCTCGGGGTGCTGTTCACCACAACTGGGCGGGTGAAGCCGTGCAGCAGGAAGGGGGTGTATTTCTTGCGGAAGAAGCCGAGCAGGAGGCCCTCGCTCTGGTCCAAGGGGGGCAGCTTCTGGGGGCCCAGGCAGCAGAGGATGTCAGGTCGGAGGGCCTGCAGGGAGGCAGATACTCAGGGGGGCCCAGACCAGACCCCGTGTCTGCCTAACCCAGGCAGTGCCACCATCATCAATCATCCCGGGGACAAAAAACTGTTTCCTTTGCTTTTCATTATTTTGTTTTGTTTTTTTGACCAGGGTCTCAATGTAGTCCAGGTTGGCCTTGAAATTCATTATATCACCCAGACTGGGCTCAAACTCATGTTGATCCTCCTGCCTCAGCCCCTGGAGTGCTGCGATCACAGAAGTGTACCACCACACCCAGATATATATATTTGCAGTCTTGCATACTTTAGGGCGTTTGAGCATATTTCTCAAAATTACCAAAACCAAACATCTTTCTATGGAAGTTGGGGAGTAGGTAGCCCAAATACCCCTACCCCCATATAATGCCCTGCTCCCATCCCACTTTCTGCCACCTCTGTGGCAATGGGGCCACATCTCCTGGCCAACGTGGGGACCCAGCCAGAACAGGTCCCTCGGTACCTCTTGCCTCTTGCTGTCCAGGGAGAGCAGGGCCACGAAGGCAGTGATCTGCAGCAGGAAGTCAAGGAAGACCGCCAGGCCAGAGGTCAGGGCAAAGGTCCGCACGGCTGGCATGGGGGACACGGCCCCTGTGGAGGGGAAGGGCTGGTGTCACAGGCAGCTTGCAGAGGGCAGGGGTCGCCCCCAGGAACTTCCGGCCCCTGGCGCAGGCCCTGCAGGGCAGACCTGGGGGGAACGGCTCACCCAGCAAGAAGCAGATGGTCTCTGAGAAGCTGCAGAGCAGCATGCTGGGGCCCACGCTGCCCAGGGCTCGGCCGATGTGGGCCTCTCGCCCCTCCCCAGGCATCCGCGGCAGCCTCTGTGTGGGAGCAGCAGACAGGGGGTCCAGGCTCTGCCGAGGGCATTGTCCCCTGCACCGACTTTCCCGCCCCACAGCCACCTTCTGCTTCCAAGGTGGCTCGGAGACCTGCGTGAGCACCAAAGCACCCCTGGAGCCCTAAATGCTTGCCAGCAGGGAGAGGCCACGTGGACTCTGACTTTCCATGGAATGCCACACGGCAGCGTAAAGACAGGAGGTAGCTCTAATGTGCTACCCCAGCAGATGTTGTGTGGGTCTAACAGAAAGTTCCAGATAACACACAGGCCGGGCATAGTGGAGCACACCTATAATCCCAGCACTCAGGAGGCTGAGGCAAGAGGATTGCCATAAGTTCAAAGCCAGCCTGAGCTCCCCAGTGGGTTCAAGGCTAGCCTGGACTGCATAGTGAGACCCTGTCTCAAAAATACAAACACACACACACACACACACACACATTCATACACACACAGGATAAATGTGTCAACATGCTGTTTTCTAGAGGTGCAGTCCTGAGGGTTGGTGCATGGAACAGCAGGCTGATGCCCAGGAAATCGATGTGAGACTCTGTGATGTGGGAACCCTGGGGCCCAGGTGGGGGCGGGGACCATCTCCCTTCTCACCTGGTACTCGAGGACAAAGATGAAGATGTTGTCGGCGCCCACTGCCAGCACCAGGAAAGGCACCACTTGAAGGATGACCAGGGAGGAGGGGACGCCCAGGTAGGAGTAGAAGCCCATGGCAGCCACAACCGATCCCAACACAACGGCCACCCCGCCCAGGCCCACGGTGGCCTTGGACTTCACCTGCAAGGTAGGCAGTAGGCGCACCTCCTGGTCTCCAGATCAACCGCCCACCCAGGCCGGCCAGGAAGCGACAGTGGACAGTGGGCAGCGGGCATTGGGCAGGCAACCTTGGGACCCACAAGTGTCAGAACCACCCACCCACTGCAGCAAGGAGCTTGCATCTGCACCGAGCCCCTCTTCGTAGCCGGCCTCCCACCAGCAGCGCCGCACTCCCAAAAGTGCAGGTCCATCAGCTGTACGCACAATCACCAGACTTTGTAAATGGCAGCTGTGCGTGTGGACATGAGGGGCCATGTTAGGGAGTGGGAATAAAACTCTTTTCAACACAGAACACTTCCAAGAAATAGCACCCTTTGGGGGAGTCTCTTCAAAGGTGCTCTCCATGCTGGGGTGAGGGGCCCGGGTTAGGGAGGTTTTAGAAAACGTGCTGAGGTCCAGGGACCAGGGCACCCACTCTCACCAGCACTTGGTCCCATCTAGAGTAGCTGCCCAGGGCCAGGGAGATGTACACGAAGATGACCAGGTAGCTGATGGCAAAGATGGGCAGGTCCTTGAGTGTTGTACGGTTGATCTCATCCTCCAGAGAGCGCTGCGAACACAAGGACCAGCCTAGTGACCACGCAAGAGTCTTGGGGCTGGGTGGTCAGCTGGGGACCATGGCGAGGGCCCAGGAACACCCATCACAAGCACCATATCACGAGCACCTATTCATCGCCCAGGATCACCCAGGATGGGGACACTGGAACCAGCCGGGACCACTACAGTGGCCGCCACATAGCCAGGATCCTGCAGCCCCTACCTCAGCCATGAAGGCCACCTGGAACGTGCCGGCCATCCTCCGCTGGAAGGCTTGCAGCTCCTGCACAAAGGCCTCCTCCCAGAGCTTGGCCTGAGCCAGCCGGGGGTCATCCGCAGGGTAGTTGTTGAGGGAGAAGGTCATGATGAGGGCCTCTGCCTCGGAGTAGTCCTTTCCTGGGATGAGAAATGCTCAGACCCCTCCAGGTGCAGCCCTGCCTCCCTCCCCTCCTCCTCCTCTTGCTTGTCCCTGCAAATCAAGCAAATCATGCATTTACTCCCACACCCCACTTCCCTCTTAGCCGAAGGCAAGACCTTTGGGTCCAGGCACAAAAGCAGATGAGAAGCTGAGCAGGTGACAGACAGGAGCCAGGATGGGGCATCCGCAGCCCCATAGCCAGGCCGGTCCCGGTGGCGGGAACACCCACGCCACTCCCTGCCTGTTGTTGCTGCCCCACATTCTTCCATGGCCACCCAGCTTACCTTGGTACCCCCCTATGGCGAGGAAAGGGAAGACAGGGGCCCCGTAGTCAGCCATGCAGCTCAGGGCCAGAGCTGTGCCGTCTTTGAAGGTGAGGGGGGCGCTGGAGGGAGACCACAAAGGGAAGGGGCCTTTCTTGGCCCTGCCTCACTTCCTAGGGCCTGCCCCTTCCCAGGTGCACCTCGGAGGAGGGGACATGCCTGCAGGTCACTGGGCCCAGTGGCTCCTAATGGCCCTCTTCCAACTGTACCCTCTGTGGTCCCCAAAGCCCCCAGTGGAGGAGCCGCCCTGAGTGCCTCGTGTGTGCCAGGCAGGGATCCCCTCGCACAGCTAGACCTCCCAGGCCCTCCCTTATTTGCTTCCCAGAGAGGCATCACTAAAGTCCCGGGTCGGGATTTGAGCCATAGTCTTGCGCTCTGGTTTCTGCTGCTCCTCGGCCTCTTCCATCCACTCAGAGCCCCAAACCCTCTGAGACAGACAGGAAGCACCTGACGATCCCCCTTCTCCTGTGATGCAGGAAGGTTGCAGGGCTCAGCCTACAACGGTCACACCCGGTCCCCTCCCTTCCCTTCTCTCCCCTCAATCCCCTGAGGAGTGTTGGGGACAGCCCACCTCAGTGTCCTCCTGAGTTGCTTCGTGGCTATTCTCCAGGCCACTGTGACAGAACTTTCACCTCCCAGGCTCCTGCTGCCCCCTACACTGTCACCTCATCCCTGAGGTGACAGAAGTCAGGCAGGGATAGGGGCCCACTGTAAACATTCCTGACCCCCAGTAAGCCATGACAAGCACAGCTAATCCTCCTGGAGATTGCAGGGTGTCAGCCCCACCATCTGTGTGGAGATACCGCAGGAGCTCTGGGTGATGTCTCCCTGACCACAGTGGGCTTGAATTTGAACCAATCGGCAGGTTCCTATAGGAAAGCTTGGGTTTAGATCAATTTGGACCCATCATTTACAGGCTCAAATTTGGACCAATCACAGCCTTGAATTTGGACCAATCATTGGGCTTGGATTTGAACCAATCACAGGCCTTCAGCTGCTATAATAGCACCCTCCTCTCTCTTCTTGGGTTGGCTTTGGAAGGTTCTCTCTGGTACTTTGATGCCTGTGTACTACAGCACAAGTAAAACATCCCTCCAGTGGTCCTGCGAATCTGCTCATGATGTATTTCTTAGGTAGTGTGAGCTTGGAAAATCCTGTAAGTCTGCTCAGGATTTCTGAGTAATATGGACAGAATGGTTGCTTAAAAAAGAGACATAGGGGCCGGTGAGATGGCTCAGCGGCTTAAGCGCCTGCCTTGCAAGCGCGAGGGCCCGAGTTCAACTCCCGGATCCCACATACGAAAAAGGGGCCGGTGATATCGCTCAGCGGCACGGGCGTCTGCTGGCGCGCGAGGTCCTGAGGTCGACCCCCCGGTACCCACAAAAAAAAAAAAAAAGAGACATAGGGGCCGGTGATATAGCTCAGCAGCATAAGCGCCTGCCTGGCAAGTGCGAGATCCTCAGTTCAACTCCCAGTACCCATATAAAGGAAAAAAATGGGCCAGTGATATCGCTCAGCGGCACAAGCGCTTGCTGGCAAGCGCGAGGTCCTGAGTTCGACTCCCGGTACCCACATTAAAAAAAAAAATCAGACCCCTCAGGAGTTGTTCGCATGTAAAATCAAACTAAGCACACGAGGACAGCACACTTGACCATGAACGCCTCCCCAGGGTGGCAAACAGCCCCTCTCTGTGCTGACATTTCTGAGGGACAGACACTCCAGGCTCAGAGGCATGGAGAGAGGACAATAAGTCCATGTTGAGGACCACTGCTCTACACCCACCTCCAAGGGCCTTGGCCACCCCAGCCTTCCCACTCTCCTCCCTTGGCCCAGTATCCTCTGTGGCCTCTAGAATGGACAGGGCCAAAGACCGAACTCCAGCAGCATCAGGGCTTGGCTGAGACCCACTCTGAGACACCTTGCAGGTGCCTGGGACCTGAGACCAGCCACCGCCCTAGCCTGGGCTGAGGGCATCGCTTTCTGTTCACACCAGAACACTCCCAGGCTACCAATGGCCCTCCAGGGCCTGGCACAGAAGCAAAAGAAGAAAAACAGTGCAAACACAAATATGAGCTGGAGCAGGGTGTGGTGGCACCAACCTATAATCCCCGCAGTCCGGGAGGCTTGAGGCAGGAGATGACAAATTGGAGCCCAGCCTGGACAACTTAGTGACTTAGCAAGAGCTTGTCTCCTAAATAGGTGACTGACTGAATGAATGAATGGCTGAGGATGTAGCTCTGGGTTCAATCCCCAGCACTGAAAAGGATTAGGAAGGATCAGTGCAAAGGCCCTGGGTTCAATCCCTAGTACAGTCAAATCAATCAATCAACCAAACTGAGCCCTTGGTAAGGACCACGGCTGCCACCCCATCTGTTCCTCACTGGGCCCAGGGAGGACTCACTTGGCGCAGTAGAGAAAGTGGTCCCTCCAGTCCACCTGGGCAGTCTGGCCTGCCAGTGTCTGGTTGGCAGTGAGCAGCAGGAGCGTGCGGTTGTTCTGGAAGTACTGCAGGAGGCTGTTGACGCAGCAGTCAGAGAGGCTGGTGTTGTGCGGGTTGAGGGGCGCGTAGCAGACGTCCTGCAGGGAGACGTTGCGCTGCGCCTCGGGCGACCACACCTGCAGGTGCTGCAGCCTCTCTTGCAGGTCCAGCAACTCCAGCAAGAGGTCCAGGCTCAGGATCCCACTGAAGGTCTTGGGCCCCAGCAGCAGGGAGTCGTACCTGTAGTTGGACCGGTTAGTTGCTGTCAGGAAAACCTGGTTTGTTCGGAAGAAGGGGCCAAAATGCTGGTCGTGGAACTCCTTCTCCTGCCGGGCTTGGCTTTTGGGGGCCGACCATAGTTCCACAGGGTCCATGGTGAGTTCCACGAAGATCAGGCCCGACGCCAAGGCCAGAACTCCCACCAGGGACACTGTCAGGACGGTCAGTGGCCAGGAGGCCACCCTTCTTCCCCAGCTTTCGAAGAACCGACCAAGGACCATGTGTGGGGAGCACCTGCGTTTCTTCAAAGGGCTGGGGGCCATGGGGGGAGGCTGGCTTCTGGCCTTCTGCCTCCCGGAAATCACACGGAGTCGGGCAAGGACGGTGATGAGCAGCACGAAGACGGAGCAGAAGATGATGAGGAGGACCAGCCAGCCTGGGAAGAGACCCATGTAGAAGAAGGGGCGCAGGTTGGGGGGCAGGGAGACGACGGGGCAGGAGGCAGCGCAGTCCTGGCAGGAGCAGGCCGCCGTGCCATTGCCCTGGGCCTCATTACAGGGCACGATCATTGCGTCCAGTGGCTGCATTCCATCTCTCAGGGCCTGGCCAGGGTCACATAGGTGGAAGGTGATGTCCAGAGGGGCCAGGCCATTCCCCGTGTCTCCCTGGAAATTGAGCCAGCGCTGGGCGTTGCAAAGGGCAGAGCCGTAGACGCCGCACATGCTGCCCACGGCCAGCGAGGCGGCTGCAGGGATGCGCACACGGCTGCAGGACTCGTAGGCCTGCTCCGCAAAGCTACGCTGGTAGAATGCCTCATAGGCCACCACAGCCGGCGGCTCACTGGCTCCCTGAGGGACCACGCGGGTGACGTTGATGAAGAGGCTCTGGTCAGGGCTGCAGGCATTCTGGCAGTGCAGGCTAACAAAGTTGTCGGAGCAGGCCGGGCAGCGGGTGAGGAGGGCCTTGGTAATGCTCATGCTCATCTCCAGCGACACCAGCTGCTTGGCAGAACAGCAAGCGTAGGTGGTGTTGGGGCCATTGTAGAGGCGGGGACAGACACGCTGCAGGAGGGCCAGGTGGTCACCTGTGACGAGGCGCGCCGGGGTGTTGGACAGGCAGGACACATTGGACAGCGACGTGAGGCCTCCCGACAGCTCCGGGTTACTCCCGCACTCCTCGTAGAAGGTGCAGTAGCCGGCCCGGTGGATGGGCGTGTACAGCTGCCCCCGGGCCTGCAGATACAGCAAGGTCACCCACAGGCCAGGCACAGGCGACAGAACAGGGTGTGGGGAAGGAAGAAGACCAGACAGGGGCCTGGGGGGCCTCCGGGAGGCCTGTGCTAGCGTTGGGGTGCTTTCCTCCCGAGAGGAGGACATGACCCGACAGATGGTGATTTAGGAAGTTCACACTGCAGAGGGAAGGGGGGATGCGGAGGGAGGTGACCAAGGGACCCATATTGGCCTGGGACCCCAGCTGCATGCCACACCAGGGGCCCATTGTGCGGGGTCATCAGGAGGTCCCCTCCCCCAACACACTTTGGACCCACCCACTGTCACCTGCCTCCCAGCCCCAGGATGCTCCAGGGGACGCTCACCCGGGACCCCCACCATGCCCCTCGACTCAGCTATTCCCTAACCACACGCTAGGACCCAGCCCAGCTGCCACTCCTGACCCTGTGTCCCTCAACCCCATGACCTGGAGACCTTTCTCCGAGACCCTCATCTGGAAGGCCTGGGACCCCCCTGACACTGCCATCCAGTGACCCCTGCCAAGCCCCAGGTGGCCTGGGTCCCCACGGAGGCAGTACACTCACAGAGCACAGGAGCAGGGCCCAGAGCAGCCAGCCACGCAGGCCGGCCGCCATGCCGGGGCAGCGCAGGGAGCGACAGGGACAGCAGGAGACAGCAGGGTTGGCTGTGGGGATGCACGTTAAGGGAGCCTCCTCCCCTGGTGACAGCCCTGGTCAGTCGGGGAGTTGGAGCCAATAGGGCTGTGCACTGCTGGTTAATGATCACCCGCTCTCATCCCTGCCTTCCGCTGGCCCCATCCACAGCCCCTCAGAGAAGCCTCACCGTGACGGGGCTGGGGTGCCCACGCACTGTCCAGTGCCACTGAAGTCTGAGGGCCATTGAGCCCCCGGGGGACAGACCCCGGATCCCGCTTCAGGAGTTGGCACTGGGGCCAAGGCACAGGTGGGACCAGGCACTGAGGGCCTTGGGCTGCGGCCTCGGGGGCTTTGTGTGGTCCCGGGGGTCTGCACCCCTTGCGCGTACACACTGACTCCCACCCTGGCCCCCGCCCCAACTAGGGACCAGGGGCAGCCGTGGGCTCAGACACACCCTCTACACTGTGATCCTTAGCAACCGTTGCTAATTAATATTAACGGCCAGATAATAAGGGGAGAATTTGGGTGGGGCTACGCAGTGACGAAAGTCCCCTCCAAGCAGGAAGTGGAACCAACTGCCCGTCCCAGGGCCTGACGGCATGGAGCCCTCAGATTCCTCCTCCTCCTCCTCCTCCTCCTCCTCCCGGCTCCCTCGTCCAGTGCCAACACCAGCAGCACCTGCTGGGCCTGCTGGGCCCCGGTGCGTGGCACACGCTTCTGCGCCCTCCTGATAGGAATCTCCTGGGCCTCCCTTTGCTCCCACTATCGCGGGATGGGTAGGACCTTGGCCCTCCTGCCAAGGCTAAGCCACTGATAATACTGCAGGGCCACTCGTGTGACCACCTGCCCAAACAGCTGCTGGGAGAGGCCCTGTGACTCAGAGGGCGGCCATCCGGGCCCTGGGCAGGCGACCCCAGAGGCTGAGGGGAGGCCCCAAGCTGTCCCGTATGCAGGGATGACCCCTGCCCAGCCCCCCTGTCTCCTCCTCTGCCCCAGGAAGGCACCCATGAGGCGGGTGTCTGCCTGTTGTCTGGTTCCCCCAGAAGCAGACTGAGAGGGTCCCAGTGCAAATGGCTTATTTGGGAGGTGACCCCAGGTGATAGCTGTGGGTAAGCAGGTAAAGAGCCAGGGGACAGAAAGAAGCCAATCAGGCATGTACAAGACCAGCTCCTGGCCTAGGGACCTTGGTCAAGGAATAAGGACATGGTCACTTTCTCCACCTCTGTTGGGGACTCCTAGAAGCTTTAGCACTAGGCACACACAGCCAGAACGCCTGTAGGACAGGAGCGCCCGCAGCCGGAAGTCGCTGGCACACAAGGAGCGGAGTGCCAAGGCCAGGGAAGCTGCAGCCCTGGCACCTGCTACAGAGAGTCATTCCCGTCCCAGTCCAGTACTATGATGAGCGGGGCCCAGATGTGCAGTCCCCTGGGGTCTCCCCTCAAACACAAACAGAGGAAAGTGGCACATTTCCTCCAGCATAGAAGATGAGAACTTTCACCCACAGTCTGGCTGCCTGTGCATGTGGTGTGTCGCAATCACATGGTATGTGCACTCCTGAATCCTGCTTTCCTCTATTTTACTTTTCTTTTTTGCAGTACTGGGGATTGAACCCAGGGCCTTTGCACTGAGGTACATCCCCAGCCCTTTTTATTTTTTATTTCTAGACAGGGTCTTGCTAAGTCATGAAATTGTCCAGGCTAGGCTCAAACTCGAGATCCTCCTGCCTCAGCCTCCTGAGTGCTGGGTTTACAGGTGTGCAGCACCATGCCCAGGTCCCTTGACTTTCCATAAACACTCTCCACTGCTTTCAGTGCCCGGATCAGCATGTGTACCCTGGATTACGACCTGCAGAGCAATGGCTCTTTCTCTCCCCTCACGCTGCCTATGGGCTGGGTTCCAGTCTTTCACTGTTATTTTAAGTTTCTCGTTCCCTTCCTTGAGGCTAATGGAGTTTTTTCCTTTTGGGATTTACTTCCTTAAAGTAAGTTTGCAGAGACGAGTTATCATGAGTCAGAACACACATTTAGAATCCCTACGTTGGCAGCTCATCATTTCCTCCCTCGGGCTAATCTAGGGCTATCAGGTGATTATCAGCTCAGGGTTGATAGCAGCCCCAGCGACAGACACACACAGTGACATCCCCAGGGCCGAGGCTCCTGACACCAGCAAGCCCGAGGCTCACCCACTCTCCCTTGCCCTGTAGGATACCAGCTGCAAAATGATGCCTCACTTGGGGCTCACCTGGGGCGCTGCTGAGGACTGAACCCAGAGCTGGTGAATATTAACCATGTGCACCCACAGTAGCCCCAATTTTTTGGGGGGTGGTACTGGGGATTGAAGCTATGACCTTGCTCATACTACCATATTTCCCCCCCAAAAAAGACCTAACCAGAAAAGAAGCCCTAGCATGTCTTTGCAGTTTGCTCGTATTATAAACCCTACCTCAGAAATAAGCCCCACTGAAGATTGTCAGCCAAGCTGGGTGTGGTGGCACACACCCATATTCCCAGTAAATTGGGAGGCTGAGGCAGGAGGATCGCCCTGGGTTCAAGCCCAGCCTGGGCTACATAGTCAGTTCAAGGCCAGCCTGAACTACATAGCGAGACTGTGTCTCAAAAAAAAACAAACAAAAAAAAGATCATAACCAGATGGATGCATTTAGTACATCTGTTGCAATACATGATGATGCAGTAAATTATAAAATAATACTATTAATATATAATTAAATATAAATAAATAATATTATTGACATTAATATTTAAATGATAATATAAATTATAATTACATATTTGTAAATGTCCAAGCAGGTGCCTTTGGAAGAGACATAAACACCTGTATAAACGGATGAACTGGTCATTGCCGAATGACCAGAGTACAGACACAACACATGAGTAATGTGCACACTGGTTAACAAATGGACGTGGTTGTGTCTAACAGGAATCTTCGTAACTCAATACATCAGGTGTTGTAACAGACATACTCAATGCACTCGCGTGAAATAAACCTTTTCTGAATTTTCGTGCCTGCCATTTTTCCTTGCTTTTGTGTGGCCCCTCATTCTTGACCGTCATCACTTTCGTTGCCCCTCCTGTCTCGTAAGTCTTCAGTGAACGCTTGATTTCACGGAAACTCTGCGAAGCCTGCAAGAGGTTGTGACTTGGGTGAAGAATTCACGGGGGTAAAATCACTGCCAGCTGGGTCGCCAATGCTCTCCGAGCAGGCTACGTGGACAAGAAGCGCTCAAGGAGAGCTGCGTTGCTGGACAGGAGAGATGGGGGCCAATGGTTCTACAGGAAATGGAGTCTCAAGAAAGTCAAGCCAGGGCCGGTGAGATGGCTCAGTGGCGTAAGCGCCTGCCCGGCAAGCGCGAGGGCCCGAGTTCGACTCCCGGATCCCACATACGAAAAAGGGGCCGGTGATATCGCTCAGCGGCACAGGTGCCTGTTGGCGCGCGAGGTCCTGAGGTCGACCCCCTGGTACCCACAAAAAAAAAAAAAAAGAAAGTCAAGCCAGAATCATGGGGTGGGAGAGTTATGACAATGGTCCAGAAGAAAATGACATGACTGTATTTGAATAAATGTAGACTTTTGTACATGGATAGATGGAGATTTTTGTACATGGCGAAATAGATCCTCTGGAAATAAAGCCCTATTGCATTTTTTGGAGTAAAAGTTAATATAAGGCCAGGTCTTATTTTCAGGGAAATGTGGTAGGTAAGCGCTCTACCGCAGAGGTGCACCCCAGCCTTTCTATGTTTTTATCTGGAGACTGGGTCTCATTCCATTGCCCAGGTTGAGCTGGAACGTGTGTGACCCTCCCGCCTCAGGCATGCACCACCGCACAGGCTTGGTATCTGTTTGTTGTTGTTGTTGTTGTTGTTGTTGTTTTGAGACAGAGTCTTGCTATATATTTCAGGCTGGCCTATGTAGCCCAGGGTGGCCTCAAATTCATGGTGATCCCCCTGCCTCAGCCTCCCCAGTGCTGGGATTACAGGCGTGTGTGCTCCCATGCTCGGCTTGGTATCTCATTTTTAAGCTTCTCTAACTGGAATAAGATTGAACATGCCTGATATTGGCCACTCGGCAGGCCCACAGAGGACAAGAGCAGCGGCCCTCCATGGCCGGGTCTGGAGTGGACGCCTGGCACAGTCTGCCCAGGGTAGACCCCATAAACAGGTCCAGGGATGTCACGAGAGCTCATTGGCTTGTTCCCCCGAACCCCAGCAGCATTCTGAGAGTTTGGGGGTCTGGGGGAAGGCAGAGGAGACAGTATTGCTAAGCCAGACACTGACCTGGGTGTGTGTCCAGTAACCGCAGCCCCAACTTCCGGCTCCTTGGGACAACCAGCCAGCTAGCAGCATCTCCATCCTTCTCACCATCAGAGCCCGGCCTATTCGGTGAAGGACTGTGCCTAGGGTTCAGGAGAGAAGCCGCTCTCTCAGCCTCCTTTGCAGCTAGCAGTGGCCACAAGATCTGAATTTCTATTTCCTCATTAAAGGGATATACACAGCCAGCACGGTACTCTAGCCTTCCTGCCTTTTCATTGTCCTAGACATAGATGGGATGTCTGGAGTTGTAGCAACCATCTTGTGATCCCGAGGTACCAAACACGAGGAAAAAATAAAGATGCACAATATACCAGTTGGGAGTGACATCAGAAAAATGGTGAACTAGGAAGCTCCCAAGTCTTTTCACTGCCAGATACAGTGAAAAACCAAGCCAGTCTCAGAACAACTTTGCAGGAGCTCCAGAAAACAAAGGTTGATAGTAGCCAAGTAAACACTCCATAATCATTAAAAAAAAAAGCCACCGTGGAGCCCAGGAAAGTGTTATGATACTGTCACTCACCTTGCCCACCTCCTCCCCAGCATGGTCACAGCCTTAGTCTAAAAGCAAACAGCAGCACAGTTCCGGCCCAGAGGGAGCAAGGCTGCCTTCTTCGAATCGTTACATACACTGGTTCTGCCGTGTCTCCCCGAAAATACGACTGGTCTTCATTAACTTTTGCTCCAAAAGATGCAGTAGGGCTTATTTTCAGAGGATGTCCTATTTTGTCATGTACAACTGTCTCCATTTACCCATGTACAAGAAACTCCATTATGCATGTACAAAAGTTTACATTTATTCAAATACAGTCATCTCATCTTGTTCTGGAACATTATCAGGACTCTCCAAACCCCGGATTCCGGCCTGAATTTCTTCCGACTCCATTTCCTGTCGAACTGTTGGCCCCCATCTTTCATGTCCAGCAACACAGCTCTCCTTAAACGAGCACTTGTCCACGTAGCCTGCTCATAACGCATCATCACGACACACGAGGCATTGAGTTATGAAGATTCATGGAAGACCCAACCACGTCTGTCGTTACCACGTGCACCCATCATTCGTGCGCTATCTGTACTCTGATCGCTCATTCGGCAATAAATCTCGAGTTCATCTGTTTACACAGGCGTTTACCTGTCATCCAAAGGTGCCCACTTGGATATTTACAAATACTTAGTCATAATTTATACTATCATTTAAGTATTAATGTCAATAATATTATTTCTATTTAATTATATATTTACAATATCATTTTATAATTCAACATATCCACCGTGTGTTGCAGTGGATGTACTAAATGTGTCCATCTGGATGTCTAAAATGGAGCTTATTTTTGGAGTAGGGCTTATGGTACGAGCATCCTGAAAAATCATGCTAGGATTTATTCAATATAAGACAATATTACGTGGCTGGGCATGATGGCACACGCCTGTAATCCCAGCACTTGGGAAGCTGAGGAAGGAGGATCGCTGCAAGTTCAAGGCCAGCCTGGGCTACAAAGTGAGCTCAAGGCCAGCCTGAAGTGCAAGCGAAACCCTGTCTCAAAAGGACTAAAAAAAAAAAAAAAAGACAATATTATGAATGCTGTCAACAAACTGGTAATTTAGAAGAAATAGGTAAGTTGCTAAACAGTCAAGTAGTAAAACTGACTTGTGAAGAAATAGAAAGCCTAAGCATAACCAGTAAGTACATCAAAGAAGTCATTTAAAATCTCTCCAGGGCCAGTGATATAGCTCAGTGGCATAAGCACCTGCCTGGCAAGCATGAGGTCCTGAGTTTAACTCCCGGTACCCGCATATTAAAAAAAAAAAAAAATCTCTCCAAAAAGAAAAGCCCTGGACCAGACAGCTTCATTGATTAATTCTATTAAACATTTACAAAAGAATTAATATAGTGGGGTTTTTTTGGGGTTTTTTTTTTTTTTTTTTTTTTGCAGGGGAGGGCTTTTTGAGACAGGATCTCACTGTGTAGTTCAGGCTGACCTTGAACTCAGGGTGTTCCTCCTGCCTCAGCCTCCTAAGTGCTGGGTATACAGGCATGCACCACTACCATATGCATGGCATAGAAGAACTAATATTAACCCTTTCCAAACATTTCCAAAATATCGAAGAGGAAAGAATACCTCCTTAACTCACTTGCTCTGCATTGGGTGTGGTTTGTGTGTGGCCCCAAGGGTTCCTATGTTGGAGGCCTGGTCCCAGGATGGTGATGTGAGAGATGGGGGGACCCTTAAGAGGAGGGACCCATAGGAGATCCTTGGGTCATCAGGGGAGTGGCCCTGGGGAGGGATTAAAGTGAGTATTGTGGGACCTCTGAGTTCTCCTAAGACCAAGTTGTTGTAAAGCTTGGACCTGAATCTCTGGCTTCCTGCCTGGCCCTGTGGCTTCCTGCCTCCCCCTCCCCCATGCTCCCACCATGCGGCCCAACATGACACCCTCACCAGGGCTGCTATGTGCTGTTTGCAATTTCATCCTGCAAAACAAGGAGGTAAAGAAACCTCCTTTCTTTATCAAGTTACCCAGCCCCAGGGATTTCATTGTAGTGATGAAAAACTGACTAATACACCATCACAGCTCTTGGGAGGCTGAGGCAAGAGGATCGCTATGAATTTGAGGCCAGCCTGAACTACATAGCAAGACCTTATCTGAAAAAAAAAAAAAAAAAAAGTTGGAAGAGTCATATTTCCTGACTTCAAAACATAACTACAAGCCAAATGTGGTGGTGCATACCTGTAACCCCAGCATATTGGGAGACTGAGCCAGGAGGATCCCAAGTTCGAGGCCCCCCAGGCAACTTAGTGAGACCCTGTTCTGAATTATATCTAGATGTCCCCCAAAGCCTCACGTGCTTATAGGTGGGGCTTTGGGGAGATGGCTGGGTCATGGGTGTCTGATAACTGGATTAGTCCACTGATAGGTTTAGCATAGTTCTGATTGTGGATGATGGGAAGGCCCAGCCTGGGTGTGGGTGGCACCAACCAATGGGCTTGTAGCCTGAATGGAATAAAAAGGGAAAGGAAGGGTTGCTGCTTCCTGCCCCCTGCCTGCCCTGCCATGGACTCTTTCTGCTCTGTGATGCCCCTCTGCTGGGCCACCCTGCCTGGGAGCCACCTATGGACTGAAACCTCTGCAATCTGTGAGCCAAAATAAACCTCTCTTCCTTTCAAGTGTGAGGATCAGGTGTTTTGTCCCAGCGATGAGAAAGTAACTAAGACAGACCCTGACTCAAAGTGTAAAAAATAAATATAACAGACTGGGGATGTAGCTCAGTGGCAGAGCACCCCTGGGTTTGATCCCCAGTACTGCACACACAAGAAAACACCATACTGAGAAGCTATGGAATCAAAACAGCGTGGTGCTGGGATAAAGACTGGCAGACCCGGGACAGCCTTCCCAGCAATGCTGTTGGGAAAACTGGATACCTACACATGAAGAAAATGAAGGTGGGCCCTTACCTTACACCACACACACAAATTAATTCGAACATAATAAAAGACATATGCAAGAGCTAAAGCTGCAGAGCATGTGGAAGAACACATAGAAGAAAAGCTATGACAGGGGCTGGTGAGATGGCTCAGTGGCATAAGTGCCTGCCTGGCAAGCGTGAGGTCCTGAGGTCGACCCCCAGTACCCACAAAAAAAAAAGAAAAGAAAAGAAAAGAAAAGCTATGACAATGAATTTGGTAAAGATTCCTTGGCTTTTGTATCATTTTTTTGTTAGTTTGTTTTTGTAGTGCTAGGGACTGAACCCAGGGCCTTCTCGCCGTGTGGTTTTTTTTTTTTTTTTTTTTTTTTGTTTGTATTTTTTGAGATAGTGTCTTGCTATGAAGTTCAGCCTGGCCTTGAAACTTGGACTCATTATGTAGCCCAGGCTGGCCTCAAATTCAAGGCAATCCTCCTGCCTCAGCCTCCCAAGTGCTGGGACCAACACACCTGGCTGTACTTACTTATTTTTGAGACAGGGCCTTGCTAATTTGTCTAGACTGGGCTCACACTTGCAACCTTCCTGCCTCAGTCTCCCAAGTACTAAAATTACAGGCATGTGCCACCACACCTGGGTCTTGGCTTTTGTTTTTTGTGCATCAAAAGCACAGGTAAGAAAAGAAAAGGACAAAAAAAGATAAACAAGTTTTCATCAAAATTAAAATATTTTGTGCATCAAAAGACACCATTAAGAGAGTGAAAAGATAACCCACAGAATTAGAGAAAATATTTGCAAATAATATATCTGATAAGGCATTGATATTAACATCTAGAATATATAGGAACGCCTACAAGTTAGTAACAAAAATACAACCCAATTCAAAGGGAAAAGTTGGGCATGGTAGTGCATATTTATTATCCCAGCACTCAGGAGGCTGAGGCAGGAGAATCGCCATGAGTTCAAGGCCACCCTGGACTACATAGCAAGTTCAAGTCCAGACTGGGCTACATAGCAAGACACTGTCTCAAAAAATAAAATAAAATAAAAAGTGGGCAAAGAATTTAAATAGACATGTCTCAAAAAAAAAAAAAGTGGGGGCCGGTGAGATGGCTCAGCGGCGTAAGCGCCTGCCTTGCAAGCGCGAAGGCCCGAGTTCGACTCCCGGATCCCACATACGAAAAAGGGGCCGGTGATATCGCTCAGCGGCACGGGTGCCTGTTGGCGCGCGAGGTCCTGAGGTCGTCCCCCCGGTACCCACAAAAAAAAAAAAAAAAAAAAAAAAAGTGGACAACAGGCACATGAGAAGGATACCCATCATCATTAGGCATTAGCAAAATGCAAATCAAAACCTCAAAGAAGGGCCGGTGAGATGGCTCAGCGGCGTAAGCGCCTGCCTTGCAAGCGCGAGGGCCCAAGTTCGACTCCCGGAACCCACATACGAAAAAGGGGCCGGTGATATCGCTCAGTGGCACGGGTGCCTGTTGGCGCGCGAGGTCCTGAGGTCGTCCCCCTGGTACCCACAAAAAAAAAAAAAAAAAAAAAAAAACCTCAAAGAAATACCAATGTCTACCCATTAACCCTAATGTAATTTAAAACATGGAAAATAACAAGTGTTGGTGAGGATGTGGAGAAAATGGAAATGGATACCTGCCTGCCAGTGTTTATCCAGTGTTACTCAAAATAGCCTCAAAAATGGAAACCTTAGTGTGCACAACAAACAGATCAACAAAATGTGGCATGTGCTTGCTGTGGAACACTATTTAGCCACAAAAAAGACTGAAATCCGGACACATGCTGACTTTGGGTGAACATTGAAAACATCACGCTATGGGCAGTCAGTCCCAGAACAGCAGCTGTTGTGTTACTGCATCCATCCGAGCTTCTCAGCATAGTCAGATCACAGAGAGATGGAAGTAGACATGGTGCCCAGCAGGAGCCGCGAGGTGGGCACAGGGAGCTGGCATTTAAGGAGGACCAGGTTTCTCTCACAGATGAGGAAGAAGTTCTGGAGATGGAAGAAGTTCTGGAGATGGACACACAACCTTGTTACTGTCCCCTAAACACTGAACTGCACAAGGAAATGGTAATTTTTATGTTAGAGCATATTCTACCACCAAAAAGAAAAGAGGGCACACCCTGCTGTGGCCTCAGCCTCTCGAGTGCTGGGATCACAGGCGCGCGCCACCTCACGCAGCTGCTCTGGTGATTTCAGCACACAGGTGTGCGACCACGATGCCGTGGAACAAGGCACTGGAGCGCCCCGGCATTAGCACCCATGGGTGTGACGGGCGAGGACTGGAGCCTATGCGCCATGAATCCGAAGGAGGACTGGACACCCCCGAGGTGCAACTGCACATCTCCAGCTTTATTAGCTAATGCGTGATCATTTTCCAAAGTCTTATTCTAATAATTACATCTGTCCGCAGAGCTTAAAGTTATTGCTTATTATCTATGACTATATGCGATTTGTTTTGTTTTTTTGCCTTTTTGAGACAGGGTCTCACTATGCAGCCCAGGCTGGACTTTGTAGCTCCCTTTGTAGCCCAGAATTCACAGCGATCCTCCTGCCTCAGCCTCCCAAGTGCAGAGATCGCAGTCATGCACCACCACACACAGCCTATACACATTTTTAAAAATCTTGTTAATCAAATGGGTATGCCATACTCTCTGGGTGTGTGTGTGTGACAACTGAAACCTCATACCACACCACATGCTGTTGGGACTGACAGGCCCTGCTTGGCCAGCTGGTGGTCTTGTGTCCCTGCTCTGCTGCAACCAGGCCATGGCTCTCTCTGGACTCCTCCTGGCCTCTACTGCCCAGTGGTGGCTGCTTCTGCCAGCAGCCAGGCCTGAATGGCCCCCTTGTCACCGCGTGGCTGCACCTCTGTGCATGTACATTTAGCTGCTGGAGACCAAGGTCCCGCTCCATGTCCTTGGCCGTGTCCATTTCTACCTGTCGGGAAGGTGTCAGATTTCTCGCTCCAGGAGCATGGCTCCAGCCAGGCCCCCAGGTCTGGGCCTCTGCTACCTTTGGTGGACAAGACCCACTGCTCAGAACACACTGGGCCAGCCATGCTGGGACCCATGGGAGGAGGCGACACCCGGTCACCCCCACAGGGCAGTAACCAGGACCCCCAGAACCCTAGGTGTGGGTTCTGGCAGGGCAGGGTCCCCACCCAGGCAGGCCAAGCACGCTGCAGCCAAATCACAGCGGGGCCACCAGAACAGAGGCTTGAGCAGCTCTGGGTACAGCGGCTTCCAGCCAGGGACTTCGTCTTCTGCAGGGGTCCCCGAGGTGACATAGCACAGCTAAACAGGTCATGACCAAAGCTAGTGTGAGATAGGCCTGCAGCCAGGGCTCCCAGGCAAGGGGACCGTCCTGGCGCACAGCGTCCAGGGCACGGGTGGCGTGAGCGTGAGTCACAGGGATGCCTGGGGGGAGGCGCACAGTCCAGCTCTGTGCAGTGTATCCCTGGTGACTCCTTTCCTTCCCTTTTACCTGCAAATTGTCCTTGGCAGAGGGAGGGTTAGGAAAAAAGCCCCCTGAGATAGGAGGGATGCTGTTCAGGGACCAGCCAAATTTGAATTTCAGTTAAAAAATGAAGCTGCAAGGTAGTGCACACCTGTAAATCCAGCAGGTGTGGGAGGTCTTGGGAGGCTGAGGCAGGAGAATTACAGTGAGTTCAAGGCCAGCCTGGGCTACATAGTGAGACTCTGTCTCAAAAAACAAAACACAATAAACCCCAGAGATACATGATGAATACTTTTCTAGTGTGAGCACATCCCAAGTACGGGGTGGGTCATGGTTATGCCACACAACTCCTGAGTATGTGGAACTGGAACCCAGCTGGATCTCTAGCTGGGAAGGGACAGGGCAGCCTTGTAATCAGGGCTCCCGGCCCTTCATCAGAGCCGAGTCCAGCAGACGAGGCCCGTCCTGTGTCATCACTTAGCTGAATGATGGTGCTAGGCTGGGCACTTAATCTGAGCCTCAGTTTGCCAACACGCAAAATGCAGGGGCGGGTGAACCTCAAACTGTGGTCTGAGGACCAGCAGGAAAAGCACTTATAAGAAATGCTGAATTTGCCAGGAATGGTGGCACATGCCTGTAATCCTACCACTCCAGAGGCTGAGGCAGGAGGACTGCCAAGAGGCCAACCTGGGCTACATAGTAAGTTCAAGACCAGCGAGACTCTGTTTCAACAAATGAACAAACAAAAAATTCAGAATCTTAACCCTGTCCTAGCCATTTGTTTACTTTATGGAAGTAGGGATCAAACCCAGGACCATCACACAGAGCTACATCCCCAGGACCCTAGGAGGCTGAGCCAGGAGGATGGCAAGTCGAGGCCAGCTTAGGCAACTTAGTGAGTCCCTGTGTCAAAAAATTAAAAAGGCCTGGGGATGTCACTCAGCACAAAGCTCCTGGGTTCAATCGCCAGGACTGGAAATAATAAAAAGCTCCCTGTGTGATCTGGTGTATATAGAGGAGTTTGGGGGGCTGCTCTGTGGACTCAATGACAGGGATCAGAAGTGTCAGCCCTGAGCTGGGCCCCGATGGGGGTAGCAGGTGCCCATGCATGTGCATCACACGCATCTCACACCAGCCCTTAGAAGGGCAGTCACCCTGGAAGGGAAACACTGTATGAGAGAAGCCATTCTTTCTAAAACTCTGTCCTTTTGAAACCCCCTAGCTCTGTACCTGCTTCGTGACTTTGTAATCACTTTCTTGACCCCTGGAACCACGAGAGCGTAACTGAACATGCGGGATGCCTCATTGCACCATTGTACCAAGCTTCATGAGCTGGTGATGATTAATCTACCCTCGCAACCAATGATCTCACCCTGCTAGCTAATCAGAAGAACCGCCAGGCTGTTCTGCCTCACCTTTGTACCTCTTGCTTGTGCATCATATAAAAGCCCTAGAACACCAGAGATCGGGGACTTATATTCTGGGAATGATCCTGATCAGTGCCTGTCGACATAAATAAATCTACCTCCAAATCCTGGGTGTTTCAGTGTTTCTGCTTGCTGTTGCAACCCCACTTACAAAAAACCCCAAAGTGGCTGGGCATGGTGGCACACCTCTGTAATCCCAGCACTCTGGAGGCTGAGGCAGGAGGATTGCTGAGTTCAAGGACAGCCTGGGCTACATAGATCCCTTGTTTTTAGATCCTATCTAAAAACAAACAGGAAAAAAATAAGCAGCCACTTGCAGCCTCTGGTGCAGAGTGGCTATCAAATGGGAATTATTTTCTAAAGGATGACATTCAAGGGATGCTTCCCTGCTCAATTCAACCTTATCACCTCCTGGGGGTGCCGACCCCAAAGGTCAAAGTTCACTGAGCAGAGCTGCCCAAAAGCTGAGTCATTAATCCTTGGCAGATGGGGACAAAATTAGTCAGGATGGCTTAACACAAGAACCTCCCCGTGAGAGTCGAGGTTTCGGGCACACCCTGTCCTCCGTATCTGATCGAGGCTCCCTGCCAGAGCCCTGTATTTCCGAGTCCTTTCATTTTCTAACATGACTACATTCTGTTTCCCAGCGTTTTTCAGCTCCTCTAGCATACGTTGGCAACAACCACTGGTCCTTTCATCTTCGAGCACGCTGAGCTCCCCTCGGACAGGTCCATAGTTCCCCCACCCCTCCTGTCTCAGCAGAAACTTTTTTTCAGTGGCACTGGGGACTGCACCCAGGGTCTCCACACTGAGCTACATCCCCAACCCCCTTCCTTATTTTATTTTTTTGAGACAGGAATTCATTAAATCGCCCAGGCTGAGCTTGAACTCACCACTTCCTGCCTTAGCCTCCCGGGGGCTGGGATTACAGGTGTGCACCACCAGGCCTGGCTTGAAACCTTCTTCCACCTGAATGAGGTCCCCACAGCGCTTTGCCCACAGTGACGTGGGTGCTCATGGTCTGTCTCTGTGCCAGGCCCAAGAGCCCAGAGGACAACCCTAGCACCTGCACCCAGCCGGCCCCAGGCTGGCAGCAGCCGTGCGTGGCTCCCTGGCTCAGGGCGGTGACGGGATCCTCACAGACGGCCCAGGCGCATGAGCCCAAGGCTGGGCTACAGGTGAAGACGCAACTGCACCAGGCCTGTTACCCACAGGGCACTGCCAGCCTGGCCACTGTCTGAGCCTCAGGAGTGCAAGGTCCCCTTCTTGTCCTCCTGGCCACGTACATACCTTGTCCCAAGTCTGTCCCATCCTGGTTGGGACACAAGGTCCACACACAGGCTCCATTTGGAGGCGGAGACCAGGAGGCAGCTGTGCCACCTGGACGCTGTCCTTCACGGGGACACAGCCCCACACACGTCCCCTCTGTGGTCAGGGCCCCTCTGCATTCTCTCTGTGGCCCGGCCAGCACAGATCCAACCACACAGGGCCGCAGCAGCCCAGAGGGGACAGCACAGGTAGCCCAAGGGCCTGCCCCACATGACATCAGCCCTGGTGGCACCAGCTCATCAGATGGCAGCTCAACCACCTCACCTTATGCTGCTGCCCAGCCCTGATGTTCCTGGGGACCTTCTGAGCCTCAGCCACTAACCCGGAACCCACAAAAGCCCCCGGGGCCACTGTGACTCAGGGGAAGGGACCACATGTGAAAGAACCACCAGGCTTCACCCAAGCTGTCCCCCGCCGGCTCAGGTCCACGCCATGCAGGACACCGCAAGGCACTGGCTCGTGCTCACCCACTCCATCCCCGGAAGGAACTGTGCTGGGGAAATCAATCTGTCCACCGGGGTGGCTCTGCAACACAGGTCCCCCACAAGTGACAAGGTCAGAGACAAGCCCTGGGGACAGGTTATGCTGTCATCTTAAGCCAGCACACTCACTGTCCCTAGGACCCTAACAAGGTAGGGCGGGAGGCCAGGATGCCTGGCCAAGGCACTGGCGGTCCCCTGCACCTGCCCTCTCCTGTGACAGACATGTCCCTTCCAGTGCTCTCAGGGCTGCTGTCTCCAGCTCCTCTTACATGGCTCAGGCACTGCCCTGACACCTCCTTCACACCCACCCTGCTGCTCTGCCCCACCCCCCGTGTCACCCCGCCTTCCCAACACAGGGTTAGCAGACGAGGGGCAGAGAGAGAGAGCCCCCACCTCAGGTCCCCCACACAGCAAGGCCAACCTTTGGGCCCAACTGCACCCGTGCCCACCTTCTGCCTCCACATACTGCAGCCCACCCGTGATGCCTGATGAGCAAGTGACACACAGGGGACACTGAGGAGCAGCCTAGGGTGTTCAATGGGTGGTGCCCACCCTCAGGCCAAGGCCTGGTTTCAGGCCGGGAAGGTGGCTGGGTGCTTGTGTGTCACACCACGCCTCTCGCACCTGACAAATGTGAGCTGATACACGAGATGTCAACCTGGAAAGGAAGAGGACACAGCGGCCCTGGTGTCTCTGAACGCAATGTGCACGTGCTGCGGAGTAGGTAGATCACAGTCAGGAAGGACATCTCCCAGGATGCAGTCCCTGATGGCAGTGTCGCAGCGCTGTGCAGAGGGCTCTGGGCAGGGCTGGGGACCAGCGGGGACCACACAGAATCAGCCGGGCACCGCTGCCCTCTGTGGCCATACGTGGTACTGCAAACAGCAGTGGGGTCGGTCTCCAAGGGCCAAGGGACCAGCCTGGGGCGGCAGACTGGGGGTTTGTTTTTACGGTACTGGGGATGGAACCCTGGGCCTCCGCACTTAGCTACATCCCAGCCCTTTTTATTTTTAATTTTGAGACAAGGTCTCCCTAAGTTGCTCAGGCTGGCTTCCAGTTCACAATCCTCCTCCATCGGCCTCCGGAGTAGCTGGGATCACAGGCGCGGGCCTCCATGCCTGGTGGGAAACTCAGGGGTTAAGAAGGCAGCCCGGCAGCGCCAGCCCAGTCCCCCGAGCCCAATGTGCCCAAAACAGAGCTCTGGGTGTGTGGTGTGCAGGGCGGGGAGCCGCTGAGTCCCGCTGGGAGTTCACTCCCCCCACACGTGGGCTGGTGGCCTCAGGATGGCGATGCTGTGGGTTTGGGTTTCTTCCCTCTGTGCTTGAAGCTGCGCAGCGGATTCTGGGTCTTCACCTTCTACAGGGCAGAGTCTGGGTTAGAGGGCGCGGCAGACAACTGTCCCCGTGGAGAAGGCATGTGGTGCAGCCCCTGCGGCCCACGGGCCAAGGAGCAACAGCTGCTGCGGGCGCAGAAGGGGGACAGTGGGGCCCGTGTCCCACAGACCTCCCGCCACCCAGGCAAGACGCATGGACACGCTGGTGACAGCAAAGGGTCAAGGTGGAGAAGACCCCGCTGCTGCCCCCACAGCCCCAGGGCGTACCTTAGCCTTCCTGCCAGAGGACAGCTTCTTCCGCTTCCTGTGAGTGCGCACAAGGCCACGGAGAGCCGGAGGGACTGGAAGAGACCAGGCCTTGGCGGTCACCTCGCCACTCTCAAAGCTTTAGCTTCCTGTCACCCCAACCCCGTGAGACCCAGTCCCCAGACTGCAAGGGCTACCCATGCTTCGGCCAGGAGTCCCAGTGCTGCGCGCTCGACTGTGACACAAGTGACACACAGCGACTCATCCTCATACAAACACAGGGACAGAAGAATACTAGCTCTGCCGAACCACCATCCACATCACTCCTCGGTGGGGTTTAAGTGTGTGGCAGGAGCATATGACAAGGACAGGCTGGGGTGATGCTTGGGGTAGAGCGCACTCAGCATGCAGAGCCGAGGCGGGAGGGCAGGGAGATGCAGGGAAAGAACAGGCTCAGGGCAACCTCTTCACACGTGGCCCTGTGACAAATTCACTGGCTTCATGTGACATCCAGGGCTCCTGATCTGGACCCTAAACCCAAAAGCCAGGCCACGCCCTCTCGGTGAGCAACCCAGCTCCTAGCAGCTCTCTAAGGCCAGGGCTCCAGCCTCCCCTCCCGCAGCTCCCCGCCACTCGCTCTATTGTCTCCACGCTCTGTCCCTCCGGGGGCTGTCCTTTCTGGCCACTCAGGCCTTCCCTCCACCTCCTGACCCTCCCTGACCACACTCACCCAGGTAGTCAGGGATGTGGCCGAGGTGTGGCTTCACCACCGCAGGGTGCAGGGGCAGGTCGTGCCGCAGCAGCTGCAGGTCCCGGGGATTGTCCTCAAAGTACATCTGGGAGGGCAGAAAGCTCGGCAGGTCAGCGGCTTTGTAACTTCGCAGATTGAAATTTTTGGTTTGCAACTTTATTTTTGGAGCAGTAAGTGGTACTCATCAAACTCAGGCAGGGCCTTGCACGTGCTGGGCAAGTGCTTAACACTGAGCCCCATGCCAGACTCATTTCTTTAAGATGGGGGCTCACTATGTTTCCCAAGCTGGTTTTACTCCTGGGATCAAGCAATCCTCCTGCCTCAGCCTCTCGAGTAGCTGGGACTACAACTGCACCCAGTCAAATTGAATCTTCGGAAGGACATCAGACCCATGTGCTTTAAAGTTTAAAAGGCACTGTGGTGACACTGTGCAGTCCTCCTATCACCTCTGTTCCTGTCACTGTTCCCAACCAGAGGTGGCCTTCCGACTCCTGCACTGGTTCAAACTCTCCCTCCTGTGTGCTGCCAATAGCCCTTCTGTGGCTTTCACCTGGCGTCACCCTGCAGCGGCTCCCACGGACACCCAAGCACTCCCACCTCCCATGCTGTGGAACCTTGGCGGGTGGACGCCAGGCTACGCCATCTTCCAGATGCCAGTAACACGGAGATGGACGCAGACACGCAAATGCCCGTGCACACTGACTCGCGTGAGCGCAAATGTGCAGAGACCCGCTGTGCGGCTGTGCTGAGCCCGCGCCTGGCTCCTCTGGCAGCCCGCCGGCTGCCCTCGCCCCTCACCTTGAGCTTCTCCGAGTGCAGGAGCTCCTCCTTGATCTCCTTCAGCCGCGCCTCCCGGATGGCCTGCTTCGTCACCGAGCGCATGGCATCCTGCAGGAAGACAACGAGGGTCAGCCAGAGGACGAGGCCCAAGTCACAGCCACCCTGCCCCTCCCCCAGCAGCGCCCAGCTCACCTTGCAGCGATAGCGGAAGCCCTCGATCTCCTCCATGTGGAACTGGTAGGGAAGCAGGGCAGGGGCCTCACCCTCTGCGGAGAGAGGAGTGGGAAGGACTCAGACGGGAGCATCATCCCCATGGTGAGACACAAGACACACGTCATTGTCCTTGGCCTCACTGGCTGCCAGTAACACAGCGGACAGGGTGTGCGTCAGAGCAGCACAGCAGTCACGTGCGATCGGGAGGCAGACTCCCAATCTTTGCACAAACAAGACTTTGCACAAATCACCTCTGTTTGCTCCTCAGTGCAGGGCGACAGTACCTGCCTCACGGGGCAACATGAGGCAAATTTAAGGGGCTACCGTGGGAGAAGCCTGGCCTGACCCAGCCCGGGCCCCTAGGAGCAGGGCGCTCACCGTCACTGAGAAGCTGCTCGATCTTGCCCAGCTGTGACTGCTCCGTGGGCAGCACGAAGGTCAACACTATGCCGGGGTTGTTGGCGCGCGCTGTCCTGCGACGGGAGATGGCCCAGTCTGCATCCCTGCCCTGCAGGCTCCGCCCAGCCCACCACGCAGCACCCGTACCGCCACCCTCCCTCCGGCCTCCTACCTCCCGGCCCGGTGGATATAGCCCTCAGGGGTGGGGGGAAGGTCAAAGTTCAGCACGGCAGACACGTGGTGGAAGTCTACGCCCCGGGCCACACCAGCCTCTGGGTCAGAGGCCCTGTGGAGAGAACCCAAGGTCAGGCCGGCCCTTTTCTCCTCTGGGATGGGTTCTTAAGCTTAGCCAGCAAAACGTCCTCCAAACAAAACTGAAGGCCACGAGACCCTGCTATACACCAGCCCACTCTACATCAGAACCACTCTAGGATGCGCGTGGTGATGCACATCATGGTCCCTGCACCCTGGAAGGCTGAGGCGAGAGGATTACAAGTTCCACCCCTGGGTAACTGAAGAGACTTCATGAGACTTCTGCGTGAAAAACAAAACCAAAAAAGCCCTCAGAACGCCAGGCATTCTGGGTTCAATCCCCAGAACCGAAACAAACAGACGAGAGACTGTTCCAGGAACTGGGATAGAATGGGCGGCCTGGAGCGCTGACACGGGCGAAACCCTTGTGCTGACCTCAGCTGTGATGACCGGGGGCTTCCCCTGGGCCAGTGACCCTTCAGTGAGACCAAGGCGCTTCCCTTTTCCTCACTCCCAGCAGCTGCCAGCCACCTCCCACTGCAGGCTGGGCCGTCCTCTGGCAGACAGCAGGCGCACACAGTAAGCAGCCTTCACCCCAGTCCCCTGTCCCCACGGCCAGGCAGCTGAGCGAGGGCTACAGGGCTTTTCGGGCTACGCCACCAGCCACCTGGATCATGACACCTTGCTCTGTGTACTCTGGCTTGTTTTCAAACAAACTGAAAAACAGGCCTCTCTAGCAAGGGCTAAGGAAAGACGAGAAATATGGACTTACTTGTCTCCTTTGGACCTTCTGCCCCGCTGCTTGCCCTTTGCTGGGGCCCCAAGGACTTCGGTGTCCGTGGCTATGACACAGTCATAGAAGCCTTGGTTGAACTGAGAGATGATGTGGCACCTGCAGCCCAAGAGAGGGTCAGCCCAGTGGGCATATGGTGTGATACCACCGGTGTCACTGTCACCATTACCCTCTCCTGCTTCTTCCTCCATCTCTTTAACTTTGGTTTGGTGAAAAAGGAGTAAAAGTGGCTATTTCAGGGTTCTGGCAAACAACTGCAGTCAAGTTCAGAGCCTGGCCTCTACTGCGTGCTGGCAAGACAGGAACATCGACTGGGTCCCTTCTTGCACCTGTTTTCAACCATCCCCACCAAGACGCGCCCGTACGAACCTGGAACGCAGAGGGAGCTCACCATTGAGCACGCAGGTCGGGATACTGAACTGCTCCAGGAAGAGGCGGAGCCGGTAACTCCGCTCCAGGGTGTTGACGAAGAGCAGGGACTTGCCCCGAATCAATGACAGCTTGAGCAGGGCATAGAGCAGCAGGAACTTGTCTTCCTCGGTCTCACAGACCACCTGAAACTGCTGTAACTGGTCTGGCCCTGGCAGCCGGGATTCCTGTAACCTGAGGGTAACCTGGGGAGAGGACAGGCCTACAGTGAGGGAAGAGAGAAGACAGACGCTGGGGCCACTGGCTCGCCAACCAAAGCATGGACGCTTTCACGTAGGGCAGAGATGCCCTAAGGATTTTTAGTGTGCGAGAGCCCTGCAGCTTTGGAACCTAAAAGCGCCCTAACTGACGTGGTGTATATAAAACACAGACCATACATAAAGCACCCAGAGCATAGAACGAAGACAAACACTGACAAATGAAGCTACCGAGGAGAGGGGGCCTACAGCAACGGGTCTTCTACAGGGTAACATTTACGAAAGGTGAGAACTTTACCCTTGTAATTCTGGCTCTGCCACTCAACGTAGTCCCTTAGGGATTAGGGGTGAGGGTCCTCTGTTTTAAGTTTCTAGGGAAAGCATAGTTTGAACTGGGGACATCCGAGAATATGTAGAAATGGGGTCTCGATATATAGTTCAGGCTGGCCTTGAACTCGTGGGCGATCCTCCTGCCTCAGCCTCCTGAGTGCTGGATTACAGGTGTGCACCACTACACCCAGCTGATGCTGGCTTTCAATGCCTTAGAATCAGGAATGACACACCAGTGACAATGGTCCCACGTAAAACACCAAAGATTCCTCTGAGAGGAGCATCGAGGCCTTCAAGTGTCCCTTGCCTGCAGCTCCAGCTGCTCCCTCAGTGCCTCTTACTGGGTTATGTAGCACGAGCTCCTTGAGCGCCTGCACATCTTCATTAAAAGTAGCTGACATAAGAAAAGCCTGGTAAATCCGGGGCAAGTGACTGAAAGAAAGAAAACAGCCCGGTCACGCTCCAGCTCCAAGGGCCTCTAAGTGTAGCAGCTGAGCTTCTGCTCATCCCTGCTCACTCCACTCCAAGTCCCTACTCACTGACTTTTCCGCTGGGAACCACCCCCATGGCTTCCTTACCACAGAAGACTCTTGAGTTCTTCCTCAAAACCAAAGGAAAACAGAAGGTCAGCTTCATCCACCACCAGCAGCTCCAGGGAGTCACGCAGTTGCAGGTTGTCCTGCTGCAAGTGGTTTAATATGCGGGATGGGGTCCCTACAACCACATCTGGCTTCTCCATCAGCACAGCTCTGCAGGGGGCAAGACGTCAGTATCAGGAAGAGCTCAGCAGCCAGACCCTCGCCCTGGATCTCCCCCCTCTCTTACCACACACAAACCCAATTGCACGTCTGTACAGCTTTGTTCCCCAACAGCTTTCACCCACCTCTGTGAGGCTGAGTCTTCAGCAGCTGAGACATTGGCCACCCGCACATCTCGAGCACAATAGGCAGCCAACTGCTTAATCATGGACTGGGCCTGCCGTGCCAGCTCCTTGGTAGGAACAAGGACAAGGGCTCTCACAGCCTGTTCCACCACAGGACCTATCTGTAAGAGCAAGAATCAAAGACTGTAGCCAGCAGACATGTCACTGGGTCTGCCTGACTCTTTTCTCTACTCCTTCCGGGTCAACCCATGCACTACAATACAAACGCTTAGCGTGTTCTGATCAACCCCTCCCTCTGCCCACCTCAGAACAGAATGGAGGGCTTTCCCAGGCATTGACACTCGAAAACAACTTGCCCTATGGTTAGAGGTTACGTGAAACGCACGAGGTACTAAAGGTGACTCTCACGATAACTGTGTTAATGGAAAACAGACATGTAACCCTTCTTTATAAAAAAAAAAGTTTATTCAAGATTATAAACCGGCTGGTGGCAGTGGCAGCAGGGTCTGGGATGAGGATTAACTACACCCCAGAGTGTGGATCACATGGGACCAGCCTGCTGAGCAGGAGGCCAAGGGAAAACTTGGCACCTCCTTTCCCCGCCCCTTTGGGTCTTGCTTCCCTCCGCCCATCGGCGCCCCAGCGACCCACCGCCTTCCGGTGGAGCAGCAGCTGCAGCATCGGGATAGCGTACGCAGCCGTCTTCCCGGAGCCCGTGCGCGCCCGAGCCAGCAGGTCCTTCCCCTCCAGCGCCAGCGGGATGGCCTTCTCCTGGATCAGCGTGGGCCGCGACCAGCCCAACTCTGCGACGGCCTAAGAGAGACGCGGAGCGCAACTCAAGGGGCGCGAACGGCGGTGGCGCGCCTGCATAGCCTGGGAGAGGAATCTTCACTCCCCAGCCCTCCTGGTACCTGCAAGAGCCGGGGATCCAGACCCATGTGTTCGAAGCCCAGACTCTCCAGGTCCGCCATGGTTCCGCGCTGACAGCGAGCACCCGCAGCCAGAAACACGTGAGCACTTGGGGAGGTCGACCAATCAGCTTCGGAGAAACCGGCACTCCCCGGAAGTGCTGGCGCTTAAGCTTCCGGCGTACCAGCGGCAGTCTGCGGCTGCGCAGCGCTCGGTGCCGCCCACGCCCGGGTTCCCTGGAGCTTCAGACCCATAGGATAGCGTTGGTGGGGCTTTCTCCGCCTGGTTATGGTTGGAGTCTGGGCTTAGGCTCTTGGCTGCCTGTTAGGGGAGAGCGGTGGTCTGGGGACCCCACACCTGGCCGCAGTCGGGCCCCACGCAGAGAGGTTGCAGATCTGTGGGTCAGAGGTCTCCCTGGGCTAAGAACAAAGTTATCAGACTTCTGCAATTATTAGGAGCTCTTAAGATAGTAAATTTGTGTTAAGCCATTCAGTTTGTGGTAGTGTCACAGTAGCAACAGAAAACAAATACAAGTGAGGGCTACCTGTGATCGGTCCAGAGCAGGAAGCCAGGCCTGTAGTACCGTGAGACCTTGTCTCAAATAGATGGAATGTAGGAAAAGATCAGAGGACTCAGCCCACTGCTGAGTGGCTTTGAAGATGGAAAAAGGGTCAGAATACAGGTAGCAAGGAAATGGATTATTATTCCTTGAAGTCACTAGGTCCCTGTGATTACTTTAGGCCCACCCAGACGATCCAAGATAAGCTCCTAGTTTCAGTCATCTGATTGTCGGCCTTAATTCTTTGCCGCGTTAGGTAACATTCAGATTTGAGGGATTAGGGTACGGACACATTTTAAGGGCTGGTCCTCTGCCTACCATCTAGTACCCAGACACCCTCTATGGATCAGACTGGCCCAGTTACCCAGGAATCTACACTAATGAGCTTCCAGGGTGAGCCTGTGCAGCCAGTTGATGTGGCTCAGGGTCTGCGTATCAGGAACTCGGATCTGGTTGTAAGATTAAAAAAAGAGTACCTTGTGCACCACAAGTTTGGGGGACCAAATGATGGGCACTGCCAGTTTGTAACAGCTGGGGGACGGGGCTTCAATAAAAGGGGGTAAGAGTGGATGCCTCTAAACCCACACTTCCCTTTTTTTCCCTAGTACTAGGGATTGAACCCAGAGAGTGCCAAGCTACTCTCCAGCTGTTTCTATTTTGACACGGTCTTGCTAAATTGCCCAGCCTGGCCTCAAATTTATAGTACTCCTGCCTCAGCCTCCTGAGTAGCTGGGATTACAAATGTGCACCAACACACCGGCTCTTTTTTCTTTTTTGTGTGAAGGAGAACATTGTTTTGCAGGAACGTGGTACAGTTTAAGAAAGCAAGAATGTTGGTCAGGTGTGGTAGTGCACACCCAGCACTCGGGAGACTGAGGGAGGCTGATCATCAGGAGTTTGAGGGCAGCCTGGACTACCTGGCAGCCTGAGTTCAAGGCCAGGCTGAACTGCATAGGTAGACCCTGTCTCATTAAAAAAAAAAAAAAGCAAGAATGTCAGAATGGAATCAAGGGTGATGCTAGAAGGAAATCACAAAGATTCTTTGGGTACAGCCTAACCCAAAACTACATAGTTCAAGGCCAGCCTGAATTTGGTAGTGAAAGCTTGTCTCAAAGAACATACCCCACCAAAAAAAAAGTACAAAAATAATAAATGAGCCTGGCATGGTGGCCCATGCCCAGCACGCAAGAGGCTTAGGCAGGAGGAATACCATTCATTAGAGGCCAGCCTGAGCTACATAAGAGTTCCAGGCTAGCCTGAACTGGATAACAAGACCCTGTCACAAAAAACAAAAACAAAAAAGTACTAAATGAGAACCCAGGCATGGTGGCACAATACCTATAATCCCAGCACTTGGGAGGCTGAAGCAGGAGGTTATAAGTTTAAGGCCAGCTTGGGTTACATACAAAAGTTCTGTCTCAAACAAAACAAAACAAAACAAAAAAAACAACAACAATCTGGGCGTGGTGGCCCTTGTCTAATCCCAGCACTCAGCAGGCTGAGGCAGGAAGATCACTAAGAGTTTGAGGCCACCTTGGGCGACACAGTGTGTTCAAGGTCATCCTGAACTACATGGTGAAACCCTGTTTCAAAACACAGTAAAAATAGGCATATGGAATATTATAGGACACAATGAGAAGTAACAAGGGAATTTAGTTCTGTAGGTCAGATAAAGTAATTTAATAAATAGGATTTCAAATAAATATATAAGACTATGAAATAAGATGTCACAAAGGGACAACTAATCATACGGAGTTTTATATAAAAGAAGGGCAAGAGAGAGGTGTACTGACAGTTATTCGAGCTTATGATTCAGGGGCTAAGAAAGCAAGTACTTAATCTCACAGTTCCTGGCTGATGTGCTGTCTACTTGGCTGGCCTTGGACAATGGTTAAGCAACTACCCTGCCTGCCCCCAGGGCCCCTGGAGATGGGCCTGCTGAGGTGGACACAAAGGACAAGGCCACACTGCAGTCCCCCCAGGACACTGACACAAGCAGTCCTGGCCAGGAACCCTCCCACTTCTTTTCATTTCCCCTCTGCCCACAATCTCTGATTTCATCTCAAACACAGCTACTATAACACGCTTTTATTTCACTGGAAAAATCTATAGAAAGAACCAAATCTGGTTCCCTTGAAAAAACATTTACCAGAGCTTAAATAAGACTTAGGGAAGAGGTAGGGTCAGCACTCACTGCCCGTGCCAGCTCTGTCCCCATCTTACCTCCGACGCTGAGGCCCTGTGAGATGGGATCACAGGCGTCCGAGAGAGCTTTGCTTGGCTTTCTGAGAAGCCATGTCACACAGCCTTGGCAGCAGCTGTGACAACTGCTTTCTGGCCCACAGAGTGGTGGAATCCTGAGAGCTGCCATGGCAGTTATTAAAAATGTGAATAAACAATACACAAGGACTGGATTGATGTTTTCAGCTAGTTACAGGCAGTTAACACTTCAACTAGGAAGGAAAATATATAATTTATCAAAAAATAGTTCTAATATATAGAAAAACATCTCGATCCTGTGGGGTGAAACTTGCCCCTTATTTACATTCAGAAAGCCATAGAGGGAACCCGGGACTGGCCAGGGGACAGTGAGGCAGGGCCTATGCATAAGCCAGTGAGACAGAAAACAGAAGGTTTTGCTCATTTTGTGAGAGGACAGAAGGGAATCAGTGGAGGCAAAAGAAACAGGACTTAATCTTGGCTGAGTTCCAATTCCTCAGAAGCCCTAAAACAGATTTTGAAAGATTGGACCAGTGTTCTGTATCCTGGAGAACCAGGATTAAACAAGTATCTGATCTGAATGGTTGGTTGCCATGGTACCAAGGTGATATATTCTTTTTCCTCTTCCCTCCCCACCAAAACTCCAGATGGCAAAGGGAGTAGGTGGGCAAAGTACCAAGTAATCGAGGCAGAAAGAAGAGTCCTATGGATAGGGTGCTACACCAGCTTCTTGGCCTCGAAGAAGCTCTTGAGGTGACGCATCTGCCAGATGCCGGTGAGGATGAGGATGACAGTCTGCGCGATGGACCACCACAGCACCCTCTGGTTGGTACTCTCGCTGGTCAGACGGAAGCGCTCTTCACGATACTGCATGGGGAGGACAGGGGGTTAAAGGAGCAGGAGAAACAGTCCTGGCTATCCTGAGGTCCCTCCCTGTGTGTGACCACTCAACTCCAGGACCAAACACCTTCTGGAACCAAACACCACCTGTGAGTCCATAAGGAGTGCCAGTGTCCCTACAGTGACTGTCCCAAGGGACAGTGCTGTCCCTCCACAGGCACTGTTGTTGGGACTGAAGTCATGCTCCTACCATTTCAACAAGAGCTCAAAGGAAAGAGGCAGTAGCTATTACTGGATTGTGAGCTGCCTTCTCTACATGTTATCTTATATAGCCTAAAAATCAACTAAAGTCAAATGGAATGCATACATATAATGGAATACCACTCAGCCTTAAAAAGGAAGGGAATGGAACACACACTACAACATAGATGGATTTAGGGGCATTGTGCTAAGTGAAAACTTCTGCCCTTTGTGAAGACTACTGTACTTAGGTGAGTCAGAAACAGAAGCAGAAAACAACAGGAGCTAGGGGAGGAAAGGAGAATTAGTACTTAATAAGGGCAGATTTTCTGTTTAGGAAGGAGAAAAATTGTGAAAACGGACAGAGGTGCTAGTTGCACAATAATGTGAATGTACTTAATGCCACAGAGCTGTGTATTTTGAGACGGCTAAAATGCTCAGTTTTATGTTATGTGTATTTTACCACAATAAAAAAAGCGAAGAGTTGAGGGGTGATCCAGTGACACAGTAGTTGCACCTCACATACAGGAGAGGCCCTAGGTTCCTCAAAAAAGAGGGCGTGGTGCGCGCCTGTAATCCCAGCACTCAGGAGGCTGAGGCAGGAGGGTTGCTGCTGCTGAGTTCAAGGCCAGCTCAGGGTACATAGCAAGACCATGTCTCAAAAAGCAACAACAAAAAACCCCAACTATCTAGATTGATACTCTCTATTCCAGTTTCTGAAGAGCTGATCTCCTAAGTAGCAAAGGCCTCAAGCAGTAACTTGCAGTAGGTAGAGTGGGCATAAAGGTCAAGTACAAGGAGACATTCCCTCACCCTCTGGTAATCCTGCTCCTTCTGAATCTGTTCCACTTGATCAAGCAGCTGGCGGGCACGGAGCTGCAGCTCGGTGAGCTTATCCTTAGCTGCGATCTCTGGGTAGTTATTGGCGTGCTCCCCGACCTGGATGTCCAGGTGCACACGCTGCAAGCAAAAAGGGTTGTCTGAGTAGTGGGCCTCGAAGTTTGTCCCAGTCTACCGGACACGCTCTTGGCCCTGGCTAGGGAACAGAAGGACAATATCTGTCTCCCACTTCTGAATGCGCTATGAAGTATCACGCATGACAATGGCGACAAATCAAAACCTGGAGATATTCCAAGTTGAGGCCAAGGAGAATTCCTCTTACCAGCTTGCCCCCAGCGAAAAGGGCCATCCTGGTGGAGTTGGAGTGCAGGCAGATCTGATGCTCACCGGGCGTGTGGGAGGTGAACGTGAAGCGGCCCTCGGAGCCGTACTGCCGGGACAGGACCACCTGCAACCACATCAGCGACCGCCACCTTCACTACGACCTCGCCAAGTGCAAGCTCGTGTCCCCGGGACCGCGACGCGGAGCCTGCACCCCACGGGGCCCTGCGCGGGAGCCCTCACCTTGCCATCGGGGTCCTTCACCTCCACGTGCATGCCCAGGCCGGGGGTCGAGGGCAGGAAGGCCTCCTTCTGCTTGTCCCACATCTGGGTTCGGTAGTTGCCTGCGGGGCAGACACACAGTCAGGAACCGGCCCCGTCGTGCGGCCCGGGATGGGGCCCTGGCAGGGACCCTGGCTCCTCCGGGTGCCCTCGGGCCGGGCCTTGGGGGAAAGGGACGACCTGGCGGGGCTCGGGAAGAGGGGCGCTTCTGAGGACCAGGCAAAAACAAAGGGCCGCTCCACCCTCAGCCCGCCTAACCGATGACCATGGTCTCGTCGGGGATTTCCTCGATGAAGCAACGCTTCTCGGTCTCGCCAATGTGGAAGTAGAGGCCGCGGGCGCCCGCGACGCACAGCGCAAGGAGCAGCAGTAACGGCCTCCACATCTCCAGTAACCAACCGGCCCGGACACCTGCCATCGCACCTCGCCTCCCAAGCGCATGCGCGCCCTTGCATCGCCTCGCTTTGCGCCTGCGCCCCGCCCTCCGCGCTGCCACACAGCCTGCGAGAGGGCGCCTGCGCGGTGACGTCCATCCGCCGTTCCCCGACCTTCCTTCCCGGAGGTTGCTTACTACTCTGCGCGTGCGCGCTGCCCCTGCCCAGGAACACTGGAACCACGGGGTCATGACTCCGGGGAGACCAGGGAGACTTTTCGCGCTGGGCGGCACCCGTTCCTCGCATGGCAAAAACAGAGGCCCAGGGTGTTTGTCTTAGCGTGCCTGATGTGCTTCCTGCCACCTGTTTACGCACAGTGAGAACGCGGGTCACCAGAGCTTGGGATTCTTTGTGAGACGCTAAGTTTGGCTTTTGGCAGGAGATCTCCCGGCTTGTAGAGCGCGGCATTTAATTTGATTTCGCCTGCGGGAACGTCAGCGTGCAACGCTCAGGTTTATGCAAGGAGCGCTCTGTCCGCAAAAGTGCAACTAACTTACCCAGGCTGGCCTCAAACTCAATCCTCCTGCCTCAGCTGTCTGGGTGCTGGGTTTCCAGGCGTGTGCCAGCATGCCTGAGTTTTGTTGGATACAATTTAGGTAATCTAATTCCAGAGGTCCAAATATTTACCCCCTCAAAAGTGGTTGAGCACCTGGCACAGTGGTAAAAACCTAGCATCCCAGCTACTCCAGAGGCTGAGGCAGGAGAATCACAAGTTCAAACCCAGTCTGGGCAATTTAGTGACTTAGCGAGAGCCTGTCTCAAAATGAAAATTTAAAAAGGTTGCCAGGCATGGTGGCACTTGGGAGGCTGAGGCAGGAGGATCGCTGTGAGTTAGAGGCCAGCCTGGGCTACATAGTGAGTTCAAGGCCAGCCTGAACTGCATGGTGAGACCCTGTCTCACAAAAAAAAAAAAAAAAAAAAAAAAAGGTTGGAAATGTAGCTCAGTGTGAAGGCCTTGGGTTCAATCCCCGGGGGTGGGGTATGGGGGCAATTGCTGCCAGTCTTTCTCTAGGCTTTGTCTAGGTTGGCCACACTTTCTTTTGCACACTGAACCAATATGTGGTTCACAGTCATTTGTGGCAGCTGCTCTTTTAAGGGGATCACAATGCTGACCAAAACACAAAAGTCCTTGTCCTCATGGGATCAAGGAAGATAAGTAAATAAACAGAAGGTCAGCAGGAGGTAAGCGTCTAAGAGGAAGGGGACATAAGAATTAAGATGTGTATGTACATGTGCAACTCTCCAGGAGGAATGTGAACATTACCTACTGCAAACATGGACTAATAAACAGAACAATGTTGTTTTTAAAAGTGTCAGGAGCATGAGGCAGGCAAGAAGGGGGTATGGTGGGTTAAATGGTGGCCCCCAAAAGCTATGTCCGTGTCTAACTCCCAGAACCTTTTAATGTGACCTCAACTTAGAAGAAGAATCTCTGCAGGTGTAACTGGGGATTTTGAGGTGTCATGATCTGGATTAACTAGCTGCACCTTAAATCGAGGGACACAGAAACAACTCACCCCTTAGGTTGACTGCTATCTGAAATATTAAAATGAAAACAGGAAATAACAAGTTTTAGAGAATCAGACACAGAACTACCATATAACACAACTGTCTCACATCTGAGCATGTATTCAAAGAAATTGAAGTCAGGATCTGGAAGAGATGGCGACACTCCTGTTTTCACAGCAACATTATTTACCATAGCCAAGAGGTGGAAGCATCCATCAGCAGATGAATGGGTAAACAAAATATGTATATATAATTTACACACATACCAATATTACTCAACCCTAAAAAGGGGTAGTGTCAGGCTTGGTGGTGCACACCTGTTAATCCCAGCTATTTGGGAGGCTGAGGCAGGAGGATCATGAGTTTGAGCCCAGCCTGGGCAATTTAGTGAGACTCTATCTTGCAATAAAAAATTTAACAAAGGCTAAGCACAATGGATGGAATCACTGTCTACTGCAAACATGTACTAATAAAAAATATAAAAATTTTAAAAGGGCTTAGATATGTAGCTCAGTAGTAGAGTGCTCATGAGTTCAATTTCTATTACTACACAAAAGAGAGAAAGAAAAAAAAAGACGGGTGTGATGGTGCACGCCTGTAATCCCAGCACTCAGGAGGCTGAGGCAGGAGGATCGCCAAGATTTTAAGGCCAGCCTGAACTGCATAGCAAGATACTGTGTAAAAGAAAGAAAGGTGTGAGAAATTGGTTCATTTGTCCAGACCCCCCCCCCCAAAAAATTGTCTCTAGAGGTAGCAAGAATAGCAAGGGCCGGTGAGATGGCTCAGCAGCGTAAGTGCCTGCCTTGCAAGCGCGAGGGCCCGAGTTCGACTCCCGGATCCCACATACGAAAAAGGGGCCGGTGATATCGCTCAGCGGCACGGGTGCCTGTTGGCGCACGAGGTCCTGAGGTCGACCCCCCGGTACCCACAAAAAAATAAAAATTAAATTAAAAAATAAATAAAAATAAAAGAATAGCAAGAGCCAGGCTTTAATGGAGTCAGACTTGCAAACCTGGTGTCTGAGGGAAAGGAATGCAGCAAAGAATTTATAACCTAGCGCGCAGGTCCCTTCTCATTGGCTGAGCACCAGGGAGGTACAATCTTCCCTAGCAGCGCCTGTAAATTCCCTGATTCCCATCACAATGAATTTGGACTGTTTATAGTATTGTCTGTTCTTTATTTTGGGACTTTCCAACAAGCAGATGTTTCAGGCAACCTGGGACCACACTGTGACTACTCACGCCTACCTTGTACCGAGGCTTTCTCATGCATTGTTTTCATCTTTCCCTCAAGGTCTCGCTTGCCCAGGGATCTTGAGCAAATGCATTTGCTATGTCAGTCAGAAAACTGCCAGCGATTTTTCACTCAGAGTTTAACTATTTTATCTTTAAAAAAAAATGGATCACTTTTAAGTTTCTTTTTCTCACAAAGGGAGAAGAAAAGGGAGGCTGAGACAGAAAGCTCAAAAGTTTGAGCTCAGACTGGCCTCAAACTCACAGTGTCCCTCCTGCCTCAGCCTCCTGAGTGCTGGGATTACAAGTGTGCCCCACCACACCTGGCTCAAAGTAAAAATTTTTAAAAAGGGCTAAAATGTAGCTCAGTGGAAGAGTGCTCCTGGGTTCAATCCCCAATAGCTCACACATGCATACACACAAAGAAAGAAAAAGAAAAAAAAAAAAGTAAAGAAGCAGCAGTGGTGACAGTGGTGGCAGGGTGGGGAGAGGAGGAGAGAAGGAAGTAGAAAAAGAAGAAAAGAAGGCTGAGTCAAGAGTCACGAGTTCAAGCCCAACCTGGGTAATTAGGGACTTAGCAAGACCCCTATCTCAAAATAAAAAATGGCTGGAGGTGTAGCTCAAAATGAACATCCTGGGTTCAATCCCCAGTACCACCAAAATAAAATAAAGCTACAGGAAGGCAAATATGTAATTCCATTGTATGAGGTATCTAAAGTAGTCAACCTGGGCGTGGTGGTGCATGGCTATAATACCAGCACTAGGGAGGTTGAAGCAGAAGGATCGCTGTGAGTTCAAGGCCATCCTGGGCTACATAGTGAGTTAAGACCAGCCTGAATTAAAGAGCAAGACCCTATCTCAAAAAAAAACAATAGGGCCGGTGAGATGGCTCAGCGGCGTAAGCGCCTGCCTTGCAAGCGCGAGGGCCCGAGTTCAACTCCCGGATCCCACATACGAAAAAGGGGCCGGTGATATCGCTCAGCGGTACGGGTGCCTGCTGGCATGCGAGGTCCTGAGGTCGACCCCCCGGTACCCACAAAAAAAAAAAAAAAAACAATAAAAGAAAGTAGTCAAAACCGTAGCAGCAGAAAGAGTCGCGTTACCATTGCTAGGAGGTGGCGGGAATGAGGAATTGCACAATGGGTACTTTCAGATTTACACGATGAAAAAGCTCTGGGCATCTGACTCATAGCAGCGTCAATGCACTTCACACTGCTGAACCTTGAAAATAGTTGATTTTTTTTTTTCTTCAAGGCTAGTGATTGAGCCCAGGACCTTGCACCTGCTAGGCAAGTCTCTATCACCAGCCACACACCCAGGTCTTTTTATTTTGAGAGCATCTCACTAAATTTCCCAAGCTGGCTTTGGATTTGTGAGCCTCCTGCCTCAGGCTCCTGAGTAGCTGGGATTGCAAGCATGGGCCACCACGCCCAGCCTGTTATGTATTCTTTATCACACTCGAATGTGGATTGCCTTGGCCAGCTCAACCAGTGGGTGAGAAGCTGTGAAAGACTCTTTCATGTCCATTTTCCTTATCTTACAACCCAGCGGCCAGGAGGACCCACCCACCCAGGCGAACCTGCCATCTGAATGAACCCACTTTGGATTCTGCAGTCCAGAGGGGCTGCCCCAGCCAATCCGCAGGGACCAAGGAGACGCTACCCTAACTCAGAGCCCGCCATGTGTTTCTGCAGCTAAGAAAAGTGAGGAGGCTCTGATATAGAGAGTTTCAAGAATTATTTTTCTTTTTTGAAACAGGGTCATTTTCTTTTGAGATAGGGTCTTGCTGTGTCATTCAGGCTGGCCTTGAACTCATGGCAATCCTCTTGCCTCAGCCTCCTCCAAGAATATAGTTAAATTTAAGAAGCAAGGGACAGAAGAGAGCACATATTAAATTTAGCCTGGTGTTTGTTCTTGTTTGAAGAAACCCTGGGAGAATATATAAGAAACTAATCTAAGTGGCTATTTATAGGTAAGAGGACTATTCAGCCAATAGGGTTGTGCAGGTTAAAATACAGAAACACGCCAGTCTGGCTTGGTAAATGCCCATGTGTGTACGTTCTCACTTTAACATCAGTATAATACTGCACCAGATACACACGTCCACATGTCCCTTTTACTTAATCATGAAGTAAACTCCCTTCCTAATAAGCCCTCCCCCTTCACATGTACATTACAAAGGGACAGAACGAAATCAAATGGCCAAGGGGGCCTAGGTTAGGGTCAAAGACAGTCACAGGAACAGATCAGATAGTGACAAGCACACCTGGGGGACAGGAAAGACACAAATCCCCACTAAAAGGAGCCAGGGATAAGAGCTCGCAGGCTTTCCGCTCTGAAGCCCCCTCTCACCTTATGGTAGCTGTCTATCCTCTTTCTTTTCCATCTTTTCCCCCATATAAATTGTCTTTTGTGATACGATAAATATAAATCGTTGTTTGTTCTTTATTGGTGCCAGGTTTAGGATGGTGGGGACTTTGTTTTTAGCAGAGCAGTGGCGTGGTGTGACATGTGGTGTGGTGAGCTGCCCATCCCTGGATGTAACATCCCCAGGCCAGCTACATCCCCAGCCCTGTTTTATGAGACAGGGTCTCGATATGTAGTTCAGGCTGGCCTTGAACTCATGGTGATCCTCCTGCCTCAGCCTCCCGAATGCTGGGATTACAGCGGGCACCACCACACCCAGCACACATCATTTAAATGCTCTAATAAGCCCTTGTAATATTCAGAGTTCACTGTAGTGTTCCGGGGTACAAATTCAGCTGGCACAATGCCACCAAGGTCAAAAAACACAACTTCGACTTGATCTTGGATCTTGATGCATTTTTTTGCACAAGGAGAACTGGTGGTTTCCACTGAGAAGTCTGAAACTGGGTCTCAGGATCGTAACCACAGACCCAAGCCTCATCTCTGGTGATGATATCTCTTAAAAAGTGGGAATCCGGACCAGCACGGTCATACGATGCCAGTGAAACCAACAAACGCTGTCAAAACCGTGGACCAAATATCACACTGCCTCGACCCAGGTTCAAATCATTGTTAAAATGCTTTGCACAGGGCCAGATATTCAGATCCCAGAAATTTCCCTGAGAGTCTCTCACCTGTTTGATCAAATCATTTCACTTCCTCTTTCAAAATTTTCTTGGGTTTCTATTTTTTTTTTTGTGCATGTGTGGGTACCAGGGTCAGGACCTCATGCACCAGGAGGCGCCCGTGCCGCTGAGCGATATCACCGGCCCTTTTTTCATATGTGGGTACTGGGAGTGGAACTCAGGACCTTACACTTGCCAGGCAGGCGCTTACGCCGCTGAGCCATCTCACCGGCCCTGGGTTTCTAATGTTGAATGTTGACCTCTTGATCCCTCCTCACCTTCAGCCGGTTCACAGCCACTGCGAAATCGCTCAAAGCACTTGTGTCACTGCAGCAGTTCCACAAACTAAGTTTAACATTTCATGTATTTCTTTAGCAGTTTTTTGCATTTTGAGACAAAATTTCATGTTAACGTGTTGTTCAGCATCTGTGATTTACGGTGCATTTTAAAACGTACCTTCTCTCAACAGTAACTCATGACAGACCGCATTGAGTAACTTGAAGGTTGTCACACCCAGTTACCAAGGTGCCACACATTTTTTTTTTTTTTTTTTTTGAGACAGGGTCTCACCATGCAGTCCAGGCTGGCTGTGAACTCACAGCAATCCTCCTGCCTCAGCCTCCCTAGTGCTGGGATTACAGGTGTGTGCCACCACGCCCGGCTTGCTTCGCATATTGAAGATCCCTGCCTTTCCATCAGACTGCTATAGGGGAAATAAATGTAACTGAGCCTGTTAGACATCAGATATGCCGAGTTTGTGTTTTCCAAAACCAAAGAATGAATTTTAAGGAACAACAGAGGTTAAGAGTAGGAAATATTTATTGAAACAGAGACAGACGGTTCTTGAGAGACAGGAGGGGACCCGAAAAATGGGTTGCTGTGGACCTCATTTTAAAGAGTAAAATTATGAGGAGGGAGCAAATCATGAGGTGGGTACAACATGGGACAAAACTATGATCAACCAATAAGATGATGAGTTTAGCCACTTAGGTAATGTTGATCCAATGGGGAGCAAGTCACGTGGCAAGTGTGGCTGGAAAGAGCAAGGACCTTTTCAGGAAGAGCTGAATCGGGGGTCTTGCTCACCCCCTGGAGTGACTGATGTTAATTTACTGCTTATCTTTTGGGGAGGCATGCAGGCCTGGTCATTTTGTCTTTATTTTGAGATAGAGATCTGGCCTCCACAGATGTGGAGCCACAGTTCTATGAGTTCTCCTCTTTTGCATTGACTCCCCTGAGAATTTAGCCCCGTCTGACTGCCTGTAATATTTTTACCTAACTCGGCTGTCTATAATAAGATGGCACTTGGCAGCAGCATTCACAGTTTGTTTTTTTTTTTGTTTTTTTTTTTTTTTTAGGATTGGCCTGATGTTCAAACCTCGCTGGGCGTCTTGTGTTTTCTTGTTTCTTTTTTTTTTTAATTTTTATTTTATTGATACATTCTAGATACACATGATACCATTCATCATAGAGAATTTGTACCTGTACATGACATATCTTGCTTCTTTTTTTCCTATTCCCCTCCCCTCCCTTCAACCCCTCTTCCCCTCCTTATTTATAAAATCTTTGTTTCCATTTTATCCTTTTTTTTCTCTTTGGGTACCAGGAATCAAACTCAGGGCCTCACGCTTGCCCCAGCCCTTATCTTTCTTTTATTGATTTTTTTTCCTTTTCCCTTCTTTCCTTCCCCCCTCCCCTTGTTCTCCTCCTCATTTGAACATTTTCTTCCAGTTTCCCAATATCTATTACACATTTTGGTCCATATTTACACTTTCAGTTTCTCAAACCAGAGAAACCATGAGATATTTGAACATGTGTGTCCGATTTGTTTCACTTAGGAGAATGGACTCAAGGTACATCCTTTAGTTAGAAATGTCTCAAGCTTATCCTTCTTTAGTACTCCATTGTATAAATAAAACCACATCGTCTTTATCCAGTCATTGGTTGATGGGCATTTGGGCTGTTTCCAAGATTTAGGTATTACAAACTCACAGTATCCTTTTTAAATCACATCAGAACACCTTTAGAAAGAAAGGGGAAGTGCACAATTATCTCAATTAATGAGGGACATCTGACATAATCCAATGCCCATTCATGACCAGTAAAACTATGTATCACTAAAGCTTTTAGTATCACTAAAAATACTAAAACTATGATTAGAAGGAAATTTGCTATTTATTCTTTCCTTTTATTGCTTTTTTTTTTCCCTTCAGAGCAAGGGATTGAATCCAGGTCTTCACATGTGCTACACAAGTGCTCTACCACTGAGCTACAAGTCCTGACCCAGAAATTTGAAATTTTCTTTTTTTTTTTTTTGGTACCGGGAGTCAAACTCATGACCTCGTGCTTGCCAGGCAGGTGCTATGCCACTGAGCTATATCCCCGGCCACTGGTGGGGGTCTTCTGAGACAGGGTCTCTCTATGTAGCCCAGGCTGGGCTCTAACTCTCAACAATCCTCCTGCCTCAGTCTCTTGAGGATTACAGGCATGCACCACCACATCCAGCAGAAATTTTCTTTACATTTTAAGAGACATCTGTAACCCAGGTGTTGTAGTGCATGCCTGTAATCCAAATACCCTGCAAGCCTGAAGTGGGAGGATTACAAGTTCTACCCCAGCCCTGGCAACTTAAGACCCTGTTTCAAAATTAAAAAAATTTTAAAATGGACTAGGAATGTAGTTCGATGCAAAGGCCCTGGGCTCAATCCCTAGTACCTCAAAACAAACAAACAAACAAATAATGAAAAGTCCACAGAAAACAGCATATTCCATGGTGAAAGAATGAAAGCCTTCCCTCTATGCCTGCCACTACTGGACGTTCTATCCACGACTGACAATTAGGTAAGAAGCAGAAACAGGCTGGGCATGGTGGCACACACACCTAGAATCCCTGCACTCTGAGAGGCTGAGGCAGGAGGGTCACAAGATTGATTCCAGCATGGACAATTTAGCAAGACCCTGTCTTAAAAATACAAAGGGAAAAAAATAAAAGAGCTTGGAATATAGTTCAGTGTAAAGGTTCTGGGTTCAATCCCCAGTACTGCAAAAATAAATAAACAAATAAACAAACAAATAAGTAAATAAATAAAATAGAAAAGAAGAAAAACAGAAACTGGAAAGAAGGAATGAAAAGCTATTTCTAGTCACAGATGACATCATTCTAAGTAGAAAAAAATTGAAGGAATCCAGAAGAAATCTACTCAAATGAATAAATTCAGTAAAGTTGCAAGGCATAAATTTACACCCCAAGCTGGGCGTGGTGGCGCACGCCTGTAATCCCAGCACTTGGGAGGCTGAGGCAGGAGGATCACTTTAAATTCAAGGCCAGCCTGGGCTACGAAGAGAGTTCAAGGCCAGCCTGAACTGCATAGCAAGACCCTGTCTCAACAACAACAAAAAAAATTACACCCCAAATTAATACAGTAGTAATGATGAATCCAAGTGGAAAATGAAATGAACAATTCCATTTACAAATGTATTGGAAATAATAAAATAGGAATACATTTTTTTTACTTTTTCTTTTTTCCTTCCTTCCTTCCTCCTTCCCTCCCTCATTCCCTCCATCCTTCTCTCTGTTCCCCACCCCCCCACCCTGTCGTGGGGATCAAACCCAGGGCTCAGTGCCTGCTGGGCACTCTCTCTACCATGTAACTGTCCCCCCAGCTCTCCTAGGAATACATCTACCCAAGGAGGTGAAAGTTTTGTAAACAGAAACAACATCACTGAAAGAAATTTAAAAGGACTAGATAAATGGAAATGGAAAAGACATCCTGTTCTCATGGCCTGGGAGACTTAATACCGCTTACTGTCAATACTACCAAAAGGAGGGCTGAGCATACACGCCTGTAATCCCAGCACTTGGGAGGCTGAGAAAGGAGGATCATTTTGAGTTTGTGGCCAGCCTGAGCTACATAGTGAGTTCAAGGCCAGCCTGAAATACACAAGGAGACCCTGACTCAAAAAAAAAAACTACCAAAAGTGATCTACAAGTATAACACAAAATTTTCTCATTGCCAAAATGGAAAAGTCAATCCTCGAATTTATAAGGAATTGCAAGGGGCCCTGAGTAGTCAAAACAATCTTGTAAAGAATAGTGGAAGACTTGAATTTCCTCATTTTAAAACTCTAGTAATCAGAACAATGTGATATAGGTATAAGGATATATAAACCAATGGAGTAGAATTGGGAGTCCAGAAATAAGCTGAGAATGTGTACCAGAAAATGTCCCCCCAGCCAGTACACTTCAGTTTCTTAGTTGCCCAGGTAACGGTTCCTGTTCCAGATCTGGTTGCTCCTGTCTCTTAGAAACGGCTGGTCACTGTGATGCATAGCTCCTCACTGTGATGCACATTGTATAAACCAATCCCCAACTGACAAGCCATTCTGCCTCTGTACTTCCGCCTTGTTTATCTCATATAAGCCCTAGACCACCAGAGATCAGGGCCTGATATTTTGGGAGTGATCCCTATCAGTGCCCGTCCACATAAATAAATCTGCTTCCAAATCCTGGGTGTTGGGGCTGGGGATTTAGCTCAGTGGTGTAGCACCTGCCTGGCAAGTGTGAGGTCCTGAGTTCAATTCCCAAAAAAGAAAAAAATCATGGGTGTTGTTTCCGTGTTTCTGCTTGCCTTTGCAACTGGTGGGTTGGCCAGGAAGACCAACTGTGCTGACCTCTTTGGTCACCGGTTGTGACCCTTGCGGATGGAGCAAGGACATCTCCAGGTCCCAACAGGAAGACGCGCCCTCAAGATTTCTCGAGTCCCCTCGGAGGTCTGGAGGAGGATGCCTGGCTCCCCACTTGAGTGGCTCACATTGGTCCCCAAAGGGGGGAGGACACTGTCTGTCTGCCTGCCTGATTCCAGTAAGACCCCCAGGGGCACCCCAGTTAGTCAATCTGTCAGTCCTGCTCAGTTCGAGCAGAAGAGCTTGATCAACTCCTGTTAGTTAAGGCCATTGTCAAGGGAAGGAGGGGTTGGAATGTTTAACCTGAGTGCCTGCTGAATGATTGTGTGAGTGAGTGGAATGGATAGTGTAAGCAATAGACTTCCCCTTCTGGGCACCAAGACTGAGAAGCACTGGTTGTGGTGGCTGAGTGGGCCCTTACCTGCGGTTCTGTGGCAATCAACATATGGCATAACGGAAGCCTCACACCCTCCTTAGTTAAGTTGCACCTAAGTTCTCTTGAGGGGCATGGCCAGGCAGGCATCTGAATGGTCTCTCTCTGAGGGGCACCCACCCTTTGTCTGTTGTGCCATCGTTCAAGGGTACACAACATACACCATAGGGAGACAGAATGGGAACGAATTAGTTAAAACCCACAGTCCTTGACTGCAGGAAAAAGGGCTTTTATGGAGTTAAAAATGAAACCAAACCACTCCCTGCAGCTCAAAAAAAGGAAAAAGAGGCCCATTTTTCCTAAGAATTCCACCTTGGCACCCTTGTTGGCTGCTGCAGTTGCTACCAACACCTATAGCTTCACTCCCCACTTGCCACTCATCCACTTCCAGACAATTGAACTGCTTCCAGTTCATTGCCTGCATTCAGCCACAGAGCCCTCCCCTCAGAGAGATACCTATCCTGGTCAGATGGCATCATCTAATGCTCACCTGAGATGACTGTCAGCAATTCCTTCTGAATTCCACACTTTGACTGAGGAAAATTGGACTGTCAGTCCTAACAAATGAGTTGCACCCTGTCAGGCCTGAATAGATAGGACAGACCGAGCTTTATCAAGTTGGGCCCCCGAGAGCCCATGGTCATTGCAAAAGTTAGGAGCAAACTTGTGACTTTCCTGGTAGATAATGGAACAGAACTCTCTGCCTTCAAAAGTTCCCCCTCTCAAAAAGTTACCATCACTGGGGCAACTGGGACTCTTGCCTCTCGCCCCTTCTGCCAGGCACAAACTTTCAGTGTGGGAGGACACCTCCTTTGCACTCAGCCAGTCAGCCTCCCTCTCGTTTAACCCTGCATTTTCAACTTTGACTGTTCCCTGAGAAAAAGATGATGCTTGCATCAGCCTGAGACAGATAACCTCAATCCTGAAGTTCTAAAAACTCTCCTCCCAGAGCTGTGAACTAATGATTCACCTTTGGGCCTGGCCATCTACCAAGCTATTTCACTGTGACCCCCTGTTGCTGTCAGATGTCAAGGGAAGCACAAACAGGCATCCAGCCACACATCAACCTGATAGACTGTTAATCACTTTGGGCAAGATCTCTGTGCCATCAACAATGCAGCCATCAACTTGTACTCTGTGGTTTCCAACCCATACACCCTTTTTGGACTGTTCTTGATTTAAAAGATGCCTTCCTCTGCTTGCGAGATACTCTCGTAAGTCCCTTCAACTGGGAAAATCCTGAGATAAAAGGCCAGTTCACTTGGACTCAACTGCCGTAAGGGGTTAAAAACTCTCCCACTTTGGCTCCGCACCTGTGTCCTGCACAACAAGAAAGCCATCCTAGTTGTCAAAACAAACCCACAAGGCCATCCGGGAGGCTCTCAGATTCAGCCCGAGCCAGAAGAGCTTTATCCTGTTCTGCCCGAGGACCCTGAGTCCGACCTGCTTCCTCCTTACATTCATCAACCCCAAGCTGCTCGGCTAGCTGCTATGCTACCACTGCCAGTTCTGTCTCTTGCACCACAGCCTCCAGTTCTACTGTCAGCAACTCCTTCTGACTCTGTTTAATACTGAAGAACACTGCTGTGTTTTAGATGGGGCCCAAGCCTGGTAAAAGTCAAAAGTCCCTGCCACCATGGTTGATTCTGACACTTGGGTGAACACAGTCCTCCCCCGAGTGCATCCAAACTGAGACTTAATGTGACAGAGGGCCATGAAGCCTTAGATCGGTACTGCACTGCTGTCCTGGCAGACCTCAAAGAGGGAGGCAAGAAGCTAATAAACATGTCTAAAGTTACTGAAGTTACCCACTGGAGCCTCCACTAAGAAGTAATTCTGCCAAAGCAGATCCTGTGAGATTGATGGACACTTTATCAAACACGAATTCCTGTACATGAGTGAGTGCCCTATACCTCTCCTGGGATGTGACCAGCCTCCCTTACACTCGGATCCACTGTCCCAGACTTCATATTGACTCTGACTATATACCCTGGGAAGAATAGCACCTGACTCTGCCTGAAATGCCTGCTAATCAAAACCCTGAAATTTTGAGAGACTCGTTTCCAGGACTATGGACAAAGGACTCACCCCTGGGGCTTGGAATCAATCATGCCCCTTTGGTGATCAAGCTCTGTCCCAAAGCAACCCCCACCTGCATCAAATAGTACACCTCCCCTGCCTGTAAAGCCAGTTCAAGATCTCCAAGCTGCCAATGCCGCCATGATTGCCCTTTGTATAGGTTGCCTCAGTCTTCTGCCACCCACAGCCTGCTGGTACACCTGCCTGGACCTAAAAAATGCCTTCTTCTGCCTTCGATTGGCTTCTATCAGCCAGCCCCTCTTCACAACTGACCTGGACTCAACCTCCCAGAGGTTCAAAAACTTGTTCCCTCTTTAAAAAGCACTTCTGATTAATGACACTCAAGCTGCCTGCTGGAAAGACACAAATGCTCTGCTATGATATCTGGCAGAAACTGGTTACAAGAAAGAAAGCTCACAGATTTCTTGGAGCTGCTGGCTTCTATATGCTTCCTCAGACTGTCAGTCCCTGGGAGCGCCCATGGCCTCTCAGGGCTGCCTCCCCGCTTTGCCTCCACACTCTTAACAGCCACTGTTCTTCTGATCAAGAAAGCTGACAAGCTCACCTTAGACCGAGACATAACTGTCCAGGTGCCACATGCTGTACTGGGATGAACCGTTCTACAAAATGGACCCCGTGACAGATGCTGAGTACACCCTATTTATGGATGGAAGTAGCTCTGTTAGGAATGAAGTCCGACAGGCTAGATATGCTGTGGTCACCTTGGACAAAACTATTTTGGCCAAAACTCTCCTGCAGGGATGATCTGCACAGCAAACTGCTATTTGGAAACCTGCCACCAACGATGCAAAATAATCCAGTACTGAGGCCTAAGCCCCCTCTGGGGATCCAATTGACTGTAACATCAACCCCAGCCAGAAAAACTTTACCTGGTATTCCTGGAAGATCAGAGCTAGACCTGCCCCCACCATTTGTTCTGCAAGCTCAAGCTGCGTGCTGGCACCTGTACTCCTGCAGCCAGCTCAGGCTTCAGCGTCTATGTCACTGGCCCTGACCTCATGCATTATAGTGGACTCTCTGCATTTAAAGATATATAGATTACACAGAAATAAAACATAACCCTACACAAACAGCTCGTAACCAGGTAAAAGGCCAGCTATATCTGTAGACATTCCTGCACACACATATAACCCAGGTATATATTAACTACCTCTACAAGTTTCAGAAATACAGCCTTAGATCCACTGAAAATTTTACCTGGACAGCTCCTCCGAGGCTCACTCTGAAGAGACAATGCATGCTGACCAGTCCACGCACGACTGAAGCCTGAGCACACAGTTAACAGGACTGCTCCATACTTATTTCCCTCAATTTTTGAGCCTTTTCAGGCTGCTTACCCCAGTCCTTGCTTCCCTGCCCCCTGCTAGCGCTATGGACGGTTGCCCCAAGAAAATAGAACAATCAATCAAATACTTGACTAAGATTTGATGAGCATCCAAGACACACTGCACACTTTCCTAGATCAGATTAACTCCCTCACTACCTTGCCAGAGTAATGCTACAGAACAAACAGGCCTAAATTCTAGTTGGGCCTTATCTCAGAAGATCACAGTAATATGCCCAGAAAAGATTTGCTGGGGAAACTAAAAGAGGGGGGAAATGTAGCAGAAAATGCCTCCCCAGCCAGTATACTTCAGCTCGTTAGTTGCCCAGGTAATAGTTCCTGTTCCAGATCCGGTTCCTCCTGTCTCTTACAAATGGCTGTCACTATGATGCACATCGTATAAACCAATCCCCAACTGACAAGCCATTCTGCCTCTGTACTTCCTGCTTGCTTATCCCATAAAAGCTCTAGACCACCAGAGATCAGGGCCTGATATTTTGGGAGTAATCCTGATGAGTGCCCATTGATGTAAAATAAATCTGCCTCCAAATCCTGGGTGTGGTTTCGGTGTTTCTGCTTGCCGTTGCAGATCCAGTATCTTTGGCCAGTATATTTTCAAAAAGGGTGCCAAGTCCATTCAATGGGAGAAAGAATTTTTTTCTTTTGTTTTGAGACAGGGTCTTGCTATGCATTTCAGGCTGGCCTTGAACTCATTATATAGCCCAGGCTGACCTCAAACTTGTGGCAATCCTCCTGCCTCAGCCTCCTGAGTGCTGGAATTTTAAGCGTGCACCACCACCCCCGGTGGAAAGAATATTTTCAAGAAATGAAAATAGTTGGAGTTTCACATGCAAAAGAATGAGGCCGCACCCTTACAGCACATCATGTACAAAAATGAACTGAAAAGGGATATGAGCCAGGAGTGACGGACTATGCCTATAGTCCCATCCACTTGGGAAGCTGAGTCAGAAGGACTGCTCAAGGCTGAGTTCAAAGCCAGCCTGGGCAACATAGTGATACCTAATCTCCCCCTTCTCACCAAAAATGATAATCTAAATATGAGCCAAAGCCATAAACGCTCAGAAGAGCCAGGTGTGATGACACATGTTATCCCAGCACTCTGGGAGGCTGAGGCAGGAGTATGGCAAGTTCCAGCCCAGCCTGGGCAACTTAATGACTTAGATACTGTCTCTAATGGAAAATTGTAAAAAGGACTGGGGATGTAGTTCAGTGTGAAGGCCCTGGGTTCAGTTTCCACTATCACAAAAAATGAAATAAAATAAACCATCGATCAGGCTAGGGTATATCAGATTTCTTGCCTACCATGCCTAAGGCCCCGGGTTCAATCTCCAGCTCTTGCTACAGCTATCATAAAATTGTCTGATAACTTATTTTTTTTTCTTGCAGTGCTGGGGATTGAAGCCAGGGCCTTGTGTATGCCAGGCTCATGCTCTACCACTGAACTACCTTAGCCCAACCAGTATAATAAAATTTTTAAAAAGTGTTGGTGAGGTTGCGGAAAAATTGGAACCTTTGTACTTTGCTGATAGTGTAGCAGAAAATGCACCCCCCAGCCAGTCTTTTAGCTGCCCAGATAACAGTTCCTGTTATAAGTTCCTATTACTTCTGTCTCTTAGAAACGGCTGGTCACTATGATGCATACTGTAAGAACCAATAAAGACAGCCAAGTACTCTGTACTTCCCCTTTCAACTCCATAAAAACCTCCCTCCCTGGGCCTTCAGGGCCTGATATTTTGGGAATGATCCTGATCAGTGCCTGTCAATGTAAAATAAATCTGTCTCCAAATCCTGGGTGTCGTTTTGGTGTTTCTGCTTGCCGTTGCAATAGGAATGTAAAATAATGTGGCTGCTATGGGAGAGTTTATCATTTCCTTGAGAGCTAGACAGAATTCTCTGATGACCTAGCAAGTTCACACCTAGGTATATGTGCCAAAGAATCATATGTAAACAAGGACTCAGACACTTATAAGCCAAACGTGAAAACAACCCAAGTGTCTATCAATAGATGAGTGGATAAACAAATTGTGATATATACATACCATGGAATATTATTTACCCATGACAAGGAATGAAGTTCTGACTTACATTACAACACGGACAAACCTTCATACTATGCTGAGTGTAATAAGCCAGAACAAAAGGACAAATACTGTGTGATTCTACTCACGTGAAGTAACTAGAGCAATCAAATTTATAAAGCTAGGAAGTATAAAGAACTAACAAGGAAGAGGAGGGGAAAGTGGAACTTATTGCTAACGGTTACACTTTCTGGTTGGAATGATGAGAAAATTTTGGAAATAGTCATGATGGCTGCACAATGTGAATGAAATTAATGTCACTGAATTGCATAGGTAAAATGCCAATTTTTTAGTATATGTATATTTAATCATAATTTCTTTTAAAAATGGGGAAAGGGCTGGGGATATAGCTCAGCGGCACAAGCGCCTGTGTGGCAAACACAAGGTCCTGAGTTCGATTCCTGGTACCAAAAAAAAAATGGGGAATGGTTTGTTCCTTGGTCCCTTCACTTTCTCCCAGCTTCCAGACCCTTGTCTCTTACATCAGCCCAACTTTGCTTTTCGAAGCAACTCTACTGCTTACCTAAAAACAGAAAATCAAACCAGGAAAGCTAGTGCATGCACTCTGGCAAGCTGAAGCAGGCATACTGGCAAGTGTGAGCCCAGCCTGGGCAACTTATTGACCAACAGAGACCCTGCCTCAAAATTAAAATGTGCTGGGGATGTAGCCCAGTGTGAAGACCCTGGGTTCAATCCCTAGCACTGTAAAAATAAATACATAATAAAACAATAAACAAACATACACTTTACCTTTTCCTTTTGGAAATTGCTCTGACACACCCACAGGAGGGTGGCACAGCCTTGGCCTGAATCCTGGCCTAGATTCAGAAACTTATGTCCTGGGGCTGGTGAGATGGCTCAGCGGTGTAAGCGCCTGCCTTGCAAGCGCGAGGGCCCGAGTTCGACTCCCGGAACCCACATACGAAAAAGGGGCCGGTGATATCGCTCAGCGGTCCTGAGGTCGTTCCCCCGGTACCCACAAAAAAAAAAAAAAAGAAACTTATGTCCTATATGGAACAACAATTATGCTGGTAAGACCACCGTCCTTTGTCCTCTCATCTACTGGCAATCCATAGGACACAGTCTTTTTTTTTTTCGAGACAACACCTCATGCAGTTCAGTCTGGCCCTGAACTCACCATGTAGCCCAGCTGGCCTTGAGCTTGCCGCAATCCTGCTGCCTTAGCCTCCCGAGTGCTGCTATTACAGATATGCACTTCCCACGCCCAATACAGTCCTTACCTTGAAGTCACTCATTATCCTGTGGGGAGAGTATAGCCAGGACAACACTAAAGACAACCTAGGACCATGTTTCCCTGTCTGTCACTTGGATGTGGCCTTCCCATACCAGCAACATATTCTTTACATGGAGCCATGTACTAAAAGGAAAGCTTTATGATTACCGTAAGTAGGATAATCAATATCATTTGCCAAATGTATCCAAGATAAACTGTAAACAATCGTGAAGGCCAGGCAGTTAAAGGTCTCGCTTTATATTATTGTTCCACCGAAATCTCTGAAGCCCAGCGTGGTGGTGCATGCTGTGGAGGCTTAGGCAGGTTTGCCAAATTGGAGGCCAGGCTGGGCAATTTAGGGACACCCTGTCTCAAAATCAAAGTAAAAAGGGCTGAGGATGTAGCTCATAGGTCGATTGTTTGCCTAGCATGTGCGAGGCCCTGGGGACAACCCCCTCTATTACAAAGGGATTTAAAAAAAATAAAGATATGTCATGAAACAAAGCTTTTCCCTACCAATAATGATGAACCCCAATAAACTAACATTCTCAATATGTGATCGAGCGTAATTTACCGTATCTCATCAGTTATGTAGCAAATTTTTTTCCCCAAAATCCAACGTTTTAAAGTTCGAAGCATCAGCCGCACATGGTGGCACATGCCTGTAATCCCGGCACTCGGGAGGCTGAGGTGGGAGGATGAGGTGGGAGGATCACCGTGAGTTCGAGGCCAGCCTGGGCTACAAAGTGAGTTCAAGGCCAGCCTGCACTACATAGTGAGACCCTGTCTCAAAAAAAAAAAAAAAAATTGGACGCATCTTACGATCAATAATTAATTAGTGGTTACCACTCTTGGTAAGTATCTCTGGAGCCAGGACAACTCAGAAGTGATCCCAGCAGGGCGTCTCGACAGTTGTGCACCTATGGATAGCAACACTTGGTGTGGCTCTCATGAAACTTGACCCCACAGGACAGCTCAATAATGTAGATTTTGTTTGTTACTAAAAGGATTTTTTTGTTTGTTTTGGAGACAGTCTCTTGCTATGTAGATCAGGTTGATCCTACATTCACTATGCAGCCAAGCTGGGTTCAAACTCCCGCAATCTTCCGGCCTGAGCTTCCCAAGTGCTGAGATCACAGGTGTGCACCATCACACCCAACTTCAACCTATTTTTGCGCCATGATACATTTCACATGAACCCAGTCTTCACTACTGGCTTCCGAACGAACAGAAGGAGCTACTCACTCTAGCAAAACTACCCCAGACTGTGGCTCCCCGGACCCTCCAGGGGCGACTGCAGCCCAGCCCTTCTCCGCCCAGAACAGCTTCCGCATTGGCCGGTCCGCGCCATGACGCCCGCGCCCTCTGTGACGTCACAACTCCGGACCAGTGAAAGGGGCGGGACTCTACGCTGGGGGCCGACTACGTGCTGACGTCACACGCCGGGGCGGGGCTGAGAGTTTGGTTCTCGGGAGTGGAGACTCGGTGTCTCATTCGGGTGGAGCAGAGCGGGAGACAGGTAACTGCGCGTTGCAGCTGGGAGTGGGTCAGTACCGGCTGGCTAGACGCTTGCCACCGGGAGGTCACGGCCGAGGGCGAGGCCGCCGTGTCCTTGGGTCCGCGGGCGCTGAGGTGACGGGAGTGGAGCTGGACAGAGCGGGGCAGACGGAGGGCGGCGGTGGTGGGCGGAGACGGGGCTTGACAGACAGGCGCGGTAGCCAGTGGTGCAGCGGGGGCCGCCCGCCGGGCGGGCATTGGCGGGCGAGGGCGCGCGCCGGGGGTCGCGCGGGGCGCGGAGTGGCTCTCCATTGGCTGCGGGCTGCTGGCGGGCTGCGGCGCGGCAGCCGGGGTGACCCCAAGGTCGTGGCGGAGTCACATGGCGGGCTCAGTGGGGCCGCGTCCTCTCGCGCGGGCGTCCCTTTGTCCTGGGGAGCCGCCGTCCTGGACAGGCTGTGCGACCTTGGCGGCTACCTCGGCCCCTCCGGCCGCCCAGGGCCGGTAGCACCTGGGAGGGAGGAAAGCCCGCATATGTGCATGTTCTCAGGCTCCCTTTCTCTTGCGAAAGGTGTGTGACAGCCGCTGGGATGTAGTGGGGATCTGACCCGGAGCCGGGTACAGTGCTAAACCCTGAAGTGACAAGTTTTGCAAGTTTAGTCGCCCGCTTCCCTGAGGACAGGTGCAGGGGTATTGGTGGCATCAGTAAGCGAGGAGTTGGGATGTGGGAAAGGGACGACGGTGCCCGGTGGTCCGCTCCCGCGCAGACCCACTTCCGGCCCATTGTGCGCATGTCCGGAAGTTGGCGGCCGTGAGCGTCCTAGGGTTGGAGCTCTAGGTCCTTTGCCGTCAGAAGGTCACTTATCACACATTTGTAGAGGCCCCCAGAAAGGCAAGCCACCGGTTTGAGGTAGACTGAGAAGGTCTCCGAGTTCCGGACAACTTAGCATCGTGACCGTCTCCGTGGCAGAGATGTCAGCTGAAGGAGTCCTTGGGAGGGTACTGCTTAGGGACGTGACCTCCAGAGTTGGTAATAGAAACTAGATGAAGTAAAGGGTTTATTGTGGTGTTTCCTCGATTTCATGATTCAGGCTTGCCTCAGTTGTCTGTGCGCCCTTTTCTCTTTCTCTGACACTAGCAGAGGGAACTGTGTTGGTGTTTTTTTCCTGGCTGCTGTGGTAGCCCTGCACTTGGAGCCTGATTGCAGGTGCACTGGCGTTAGAATGAGTGGCACCAGGTGCAGCAGTCAAGCCACCCACTTATTGTTATGGAAACCCACCTGATAGAGATATTTGACATTGTAGCTTTCTAAATTAGCTCAGATGGATCTTGGGAAGTTGGAGAGAGATCATAGTACCTTTTTTTTTTTTTCTTGATAGTACTGGGGATTGACCCTGAGCTATAGCCCTAGCCCTTTTTATTTTTTATTTTGAGAGAGGGTTTTGCTAAATTGTCCTGGGTGGGCTCGAAGTTGTGGTCCTCCTGCCTCAGCTTCCCGGAGTGCTGCATTACAGGTGTGTGCCACCACACCTGGCTTCTCATTAATTTTTTTAGAATACTTTTAACATTTCAATTACTTTTTCCCCTTGAATGACAGCTTTTTTGAGATATAATTCATTTGAGATAAAATTCACTCTTCATGTAGTTCAGCCATTTAAACTTTACAGTTAAGTAGTTTGTAGTATATTCAGTTAGCAGCCACCACAATTCAGTTACTTTGAAAGACTAATTTGAGTCTCGGAAATATTTATACAAATTTCTGTTGGTTTTCATTACATTTAAATATTTTATTTATTTATTTTGCTTATCAATGGCCAGAAATAATTTTTCATGGTTCTGGGGGCTGGGAAGTCTTTTTCTTTCTTTTTTTTTTTTTTTTTTGCGGGTACCAGGGGTCAACCTCAGGACCTTGCGCGCCAGGAGGCGCCCCCTGCCGCTGAGCGATATCACCGGCCCTTTTTTCATATATAGGTTCTCGGGAGTTGAACTCGGGCCCAAGCGCATAGGCCACTGAGCCATCTCACCGGCCCTGGGAAGTCTTTAAGGTCGGGGTGCTGGCAGATTCTGTGTGGTGCTAGCCTGCTTCCTGATTTGTAGACAGCCCTCTTATGTTCTCACATGGTAGAAAGCAAAGGAAGTTTTGAGGCCTCCTTTATAAAGGCGCTAATCCCATTAAAGACCCCACCCTTAATGTTCTCACCTTGGGGGTTATAAAATATGAATTTTCCTAGGACACAAACATACAGACCATAGCAGCAGACTTCGGGCGCAAGGGAGTACAGCAGAGTAGGAGCATTCATGTCTGTGGTCTGAACTCCACCGGTGCACTAGCAGTGAGGCTGTGTGTAGGCTGCTCACAGCCAATGACTGAGGGCAAGGGGAGACCAAGGCAGGTTCATTTGTGGAGGTGGGGCCTCCGGTCTGGTCACCGTGATGAGCACTGTTTATTTACTCTGTGTATGTGTTGGGATGAGTTAAAGCAGCTCCTTTGTGAGTACCATTGTACAGTACCTTTTTTTTTTTTTTTAATTTTTTTGGTTTTTTTGGGACAGGGTCTCACTATGTAGTGCAGGCTGGCCTTGAACTCAGTTATGTAGCCCAGGCTGGCCTCAAACTCACTGAGATCCTCCTGCCTCATCCTCCCAAGTGCTGGGATTACAGGTGTGCACCACCACGCCCAGCCCATTTTTATTTTTTGAGATAATTGTAAAAATTATTGAGAAATTTAGGTGTTGTAAAATTTTGAGAAGTTCTACATACAGATCTGTTATATACAATCAAAACAAATAGGGGCTCGGCATGGTGGTGCACACCTATAATCCCAGCACTCGAAGCCTGAGCTACATGGTGAATTCAAGGCCAGCCTGAACTACATAGCTAGACCTAGTCTCAACAAACAAACTAGTGCAATGATTCCTGTGTTCCTTTCCCTACTTTTCTACAGTGATAGGTTTTGCCAAACTATAGTAAATATCACCACCAGATATTTACATTAGCAAAATTCAAGATATAGAACATTTGTCTCATCTCAAGGATATGTCCTTTTGCCTTTTTGTTGTTGTTGAGGCAGTCTTGCTGTGTAGTTTAGGTTGGCCTTGAACTCACTATGTAGCCCAGGCAGGCCTCCAACTTGCAGCAATCCTCCTGCCCCAGCCTCCTGAATGCTGTGAGTTCAGGCTTGCGCTACCACACCTGGCTGTCCTGTTGCTTTTTAAAGTCAACACTGATGTTCTTTCTGCCCTCAACCCTTTACCCACTGGCAACGAGGCAACCAGTTCACCGTTTGCCTAATTTTGGTTGCCAAGAATGCCAAATAAAGGGAGTCATACAGCCTTTTGGGATTGACTTTCCACTCAGTGAAGTTCCCTGGAGATTCATCCCAGCCATGGTGTGTTATTGCTGGTTTGATCCTCTGGCATCCGCTGTGAATGAACTACAGTTGGTTTAACTCTTCATCAGTGCCTGGCATCTTTTTTGTATTTTTTTATATAATAGCTAAATATTGGAAGCCACTATATGTCCATCAATGGACAATTGCATAAAGAAAATGTATGTATATACAATGGAGTACTACTCTGCCATAAAAAGGACAAATTGGAGTCCTTTGTAGGAAAATGGATGAACTTTGAGACCATAATGTTGAGTAAATAAATTAGACACACAAGCTTAAATATCACATGGTTTCTATTATATGAGAAACTCAAAATATAAAAAAAGAGTAAAATAAAAGATAGATAATGAAAGAGAGAGCCATTGTAAAAGGGAGGGATCAAGAGATAGAGGGAAGGCCAGGCATAGTGGTGCACACCTGTAATCCCAGTGCTCAGGAGGTTGAGGCAGGAGGATCACTGCAAGTTTGAGGCCATCCTGGGCCACACAGGGAGACCCTGTCTCAAAAAGAGAGAGCGAGGGGCCAGTGAGATGGCTCAGCGGCATAAGCGCCTGCCTGGCAAGTGCGACGGCCCGAGTTCGACTCCTGGAACCCACATACGGAAAAAGGGCTGGTGATATCGCTCAGCGGCATGGGCGCCTGCTGGTGCGCGAGGTCCTGAGGTCGACCCCTGGTACCCACAAAAAAATAAAATAAAAAAAAGAGAGAGATGGAGGGAGGGGAGGGGAAAGGGATGAAAAAAGAATTAAGATGTGTTAGGTACATTTTCCAACTCCCCAGGATTAATGTAATCATGTACTGTAAAAAATGTACTAATAACAAGAATTAAAAAGAAAAATAATTACTCATTCTGTTTGCTCCACAACTTTGCCAGCATTTGGTGATGTTACTGTTCTGTTTTGTTTTGTTTTGTTTTGTTTTTGCCATCCTAATATATGTGTAATAATGTCTCATTGGGGTTTTAAATTTGCATTTCCTTGATGGCTAATTATATTGAACACCTTTTCATATGTTTATTTGCCCATTGGCAAATAAATCTTATTGATTAAAATGTCTGTATCTTTGTCCCATTTTGTGGTTCGATTTTTTTTCTTTATGATTGACTTTTGAGGCTGGCTTGGCCTTGAATTTGGGATGCTTCTGCCTCAGCCTCCCTAGTAGCTGGGATTCCAGGCGTGTTCCACCACACTTAGCCTGTTAGCTGTTGAAGTTTGAGAATTCTTTTTCTTTCTTTCTTTCTTTCTTTTTTTTTTTTAACGGTAGCAAAGTTTTATTAAAGGTAGGAAAAGAAATGCTCTGCAGAGCGAGTTTGGGCTAAGTAAAAGCAGAAGTAGTATACCCTATAGCATGAGAGCAGGCCACCATGCAAGGGTGAACACAGTGGCTGAGAAGTTTTTTTTTTTTTTTTTTGAGACTGGATCTCACTCTGTAACTGAGGCTGGCCTCGAACTCACGGTGATCGTCCTGCCTCAGCCTACCGAGTGCTGGGATTATAGGCATGTGCAACAACGTCTGGTGAGAATTCCTTATATATTCTAGATTGTACTAGTCCTTTTTGGATGAGTGGCTTGCACATATTTTCTCCTATTTTGCAGATTGTCTTCATTTTAACAGGCTCTTCTAGAAACAAGTTTTTAGTTTTGGTTTATCAGTTTCATCTTATTAGATTGTGCTTGTGGTGTCAAGTATAAGAACTTAATCTAGGGCTGGGAATATAGTTCAGCGGCACAGCACCTGCCTAATAAGTGTGAGGTCGTGAGCTCGGAAAAACAAAAAAACAAACTTAATATAGAAGTTTTTTTTGTTTTGTTTTGTTTTTGAGACTGGGTCTCACTATGTAGTTCAGGCTGGGCTTGAACTCACTATGTAGCCCGGGCTGGCCTCAAACTCACAGCAGTAGGCCTGCCTCAGCCTCCTACCAGAGTGCTGGAGTCACAGGTGTGTGCCACCACTCCTGGCTCCAGCCTTTATCTGGAATAAACCTTACTAGATCATAGTATATAACTGTATATGTTACTAAATGCCATTTGACAATGCTTTGTGAAGGGATTTTGCATCTGCATCCCTGAATATTAGTCTGATACTATTGTTTTTTTGTACTGTCTTTGGATTTGATATCAGGGTAAGTGTGTGTTCCTTTGTACTGTCTGGGAGATATCGTGAAGAATTTGAACTAATTTATCTTTACATACTTGGTAGAATTCTCCAATGAAACCATCTGGGCTTGCAGATTGCTTTTTTGTGTGTATGTGGGTTCTGGGGGTTGAACTCAGGACCTCGCGCGCCAGTAGGCGCCTGTGCTGCTGAGTGATATCACCCGCCCTTTTTTCATATGTGGGTACCGGGAGTCAAACTCAGGACCTTGCGCTTGCCAGGCAGGCATTTATGCTGCTGAGCTATCTCACTGGCCCCGCAGATTGCTTTTTCAGGAGCATTTTAATTACAAATTAATTTTTTTTTTTTTTGTGGGTACCGGGGGTCAACCTCGGGACCTCGCACGCCAGCAGGCGCCCGTGCCGCTGAGCGATATCATCGGCCCCTTTTTCATATGTGGGTTCCGGGAGTCGAACTCGGGCCCTCGCGCTTGCCGGGCAGGCGCTTAAGCCGCTGAGCCATCTCACCGGCCCACAAATTAAATTTTTTTAGTAGTTACAGGGTTACAAAATTATCTGTTCACAATGGGTGTGTTGTGTTAGTTTGTACTGTTATTGAGTTCTTTCATATCCTTGCTGATTTTTACTTCTAGCTGTTTTAGCTATTGCTCAAAGACAAGTGTGAAATGTCTAACTATAAATTGTCTTTTGCCAGGTGTAGTGATGCACACCTGCAATCCCAGCACTTGGGAGGCTGAGGCAGGAGGATTGCAGCTAGTTTGAGGACAGGACTACACAGTGAGACCCTGTCTCTAAATACAGTCTTTTTGCTTCAGGTAGTATGTAGCTTTCTTGTTTGGCACATGCACATTCAGCATTGCTATACCTTCTTGGCAGAGCGTGCCTTTTATCATTCTATAATGTCCCTGTTCTGGTAGTTGCCTTTGCTTCGAAGTCTGCTGTATCAGACGCAGGTCCTTTCCTCTGACTAATATTGGCACATTAATTGCTTTATTTTACTTTCAGTGCTACATCATCATTTTTTTTTTTTTTTTGTGGGTACCGGGGGGTCGACCTCAGGACCTCACGTGCCAGGAGGCGCCCGTGCCGCTGAGCGATATCACCGGCCCCTTTTTCGTATGTGGGTTCCGGGAGTCAAACTCGGGCCCTCGCGCTTGCCGGGCAGGCGCTTAAGCCGCTGAGCCATCTCACCGGCCTACATCATCATATTTAAAGTGAGTTTCTTGTAGATAAGCGTACAGTTCGGTCCGGTTCTCCATCTGTCTTCTAATGTATGTACTTACATTTAATGTAATTATTGATAAGGACTGATGTTTTCCATTGTGTTCTTTATTGACTACTCTGAACTTCCTTTTTATTTTTTAAGTTTATTAGTACAATTTAGAGATACATTCAACATACAGTTTAGAGATACATAGATCACATTCATCATAGGGAATTTGTACCTGTACATGATAATATCTTGGTACTTCTTTTTTTTTCCTCGTTCCCCTCCCCTCCCTTCAACCCCCTTCCCCTCCTTATTTACAAAGCTTTGTTTGATTTTTCATTTTTGTTTTCTTTTTTTTCTGACTTCCTGTGAGTTTAACACATTTTGAAATTCCCTTTTTATTTGTTTGGTTTTGTTCTATTTTGTTTTTGGGTGTTTTGACACAGTCCTGTTGTGTAGTCCAGGCCAGCGTGAACACACCATGTAGCCCAGGCTGGCTTTGAACTTGAAATCCTTCTGCCTCAGCCTCCTGAGTTGTGGGATTACAAGAGTGTGCCTGCATTTTTCTTTTCTCTTCTTTCTTTTTTTTTTGGGGGGGTGGTGGTGCTGGGGATTGCACATGGTAGGGAAGTAATGTATTCTACCACTGAGCTATATCCTCAGCCCTTTTTACGTTTTGGAGACAGGGTCTCAATAAGTTGTCCCATCTGGCTTTAGATTTAGGATCCTCCTGCTTTAGCTTCCAAGATAGCTGGGATTGCAGATATGTACCACCGTGTCCAGCTCATATGTAATTTTGAGGTATATCTTTTTGCATAGCTTTTTTTTTTTTTTTTTTTTTTTTTTTGCAACAGGGTCTCACTATGTAGTTCAGGCTGGCCTTGAACTCACTATGTAGCCCTAGCTGGCCTCAAACTTCTAGCAATCTTCCTGCCTCAGCCTCCCAAGTGCTGGGATTACAGGTGTGCACCACCACGCCCAGCTTGCATAGCTTTTTTAATTGGTTGTCTAGATATCACATTGAATAGATGCAATTTACCAAGTTTGCTGGTGTCATTGTTTTACCAGTTTTAGTGAAGTATAGAAACCTTACATGCCTAGCTGGGTATGGTGGCACACGCCTGTAATCCCAGCCCTTGGGAGTCTGAGCAAGAGGATTGCTGAGAGTGTGAGGCCAGCCTGGGCTACATAGCAAGGCTCTGTCTCAAAGAAAAGAAAAAGAAAGAAAGAAACTTACATCTCTGTGCTCACCCCATTTAAAATCATCTTCAGTATTTTCCCAGTGTATATTTAGAGCTGTAGCAAGCCTGGTAAGCTTTTACTTCAGCCATCAAATATAATATAAGGAACTCGAGAGAAGGAAACGACATCCATATATTCTTTTTATCCACCCCACCTTGAGACGGTGTTTCACTATGTAGCCCAAGCTGGCCTCAAATTGAAATTGAGGATCTTTCCTCCTCTGCCTCCAGCGTGCTGGGATTACAAGTGTGTGCCACCAGTCCAGGCATTTGATTGATTGAAAAAGGGTCTAGCTAAATTGCCTACACTGTCTTCTCCTGCCTCAGGCTCCTGAGTATCTGGGATTACAGACGTGCACCAACATGCCTGACTCCCAGCCCTTTTTATTTTATTTTGAGACAGGGTCTTGCTAGATTGCCCATGCTGTTCTCAGACTTGTGGTGCTTCTGCCTCAGTAGTTGGGGTTACAGGCATGCATCACCACATCCAACTTTTAATGATAGTGCTCTAAGGGAGCGCTATATATATATATATATATATATATATATATATATTTTTTTTTTTTTTTTTTTTTTTTTTAAACGTGGGTACCAGGAGTTGAACTCAGGACTTCGCACTTGCCAGGCAGGCGCTTATGCCACTGAGCTATCTTACCGGCCCCCTATCCTGGTTCTTTTTTTTTTTTTTTTTTTTTTTTGTGGGTACTGGGGGTCGACCTCAGGACCTCGCGCGTCAGCAGGCGCCTGTGCCGCTGAGCGATATCACCGGCCCTTTTTTTGTATGTGGGTTCCAGGAGTCGAACTCGGGCCCTTGCGCTTGCAAGGCAGGCACTTATGCCACTGAGGTATCTCACCGGCCCCCTATCCTGGTTCTTGATGTGAGGAGTGCTCTTTGGTTGCAACTGGGACATTTGGGGAGTGAGGAGACGTGATATTTCCCAGGTCTGTGGGCAGATCAGGCCTGGCTTCCTCCCCCTGATGGGGCAAGGGGTGCCTGAGAGAGGCTGCTTGTTACTGTTGTGGTGAGAGCTCCCCACCAGGCCCCAGAGAACTCCCTGCTGGGGAGGTGCGGGGGGGTCAGTGGCCACTTTGCTGCGGGGGGGGGGGCTGGAATCCAGGCTTCCTGCCTGCGCCCCCCTGATAGTGAGGGGGGTTCTAGTTTTATGCTGTGACCTCCAGCGGGCAAGGGTGGGGCCGCAGTGTTTGCTCTCTTTCCCTGTTGCTGCCCCCACCTGGCACTGGGGCTGGAAGAGCAGGCTTTTGTTGAGTCTGTGTTTGTCTGCACCTGTTGGCATTTCTGGATTGTGGTCTTCTCTAGTCCTTAGTCTGGGACACGGGAAGTAAAAAGGAAACCGGGAGCTTAATGGTGTCTCTCTCTTCAGGTCCTGAAGTCCTGGCCAGTCTGCTTCCTTTTGTCCACCTTTTAGAGACCTGTGTTGTGTTTTTGTTGTTGATGGTGCTTTGTTTTGTTTTGAGACGGGGTCTTCTTGCTATGTACACCTAACTCCTCAACTTAGAACGAGTTTTGTTCCGGAAGAACGTTTGTGAGTACAAGAAAGTCTTACACACCTTTGACGCAGATACACAGTGTAAAGCATAAAAAAACCAAATGCAAGGTTCGTTGGGATTTGTGAAAGTTTGCAACTCCAATGTTTGTAAGTCAGAAACTTACTGTAGTTCAGGCAGGTCTCGAACTCCAGCACGATCCTCTTGCCTCAGCCTCCTTGATGTACTGTTCTTAATGTTGACTCAGCATCGGTTGGAAAACTCTAGAATTGTTTTAAAACCTAGTGTTAGCCAGGTGTGGTCGCACACACCCATAATCCCAGTACTCTGGGAGACTGAGGTGGGAGGATCTCAAGTTTGAGCCCAACCTGGGTAACTCCTGGCTTCAATCCCCAGTAGTTTTGTTTCTGTATTTCAGACCTTCCTGCACACTGCGTAAGAGAGAAAGGGCGGGGTGGGCTGATCACCAGAGCTGGATGTGTGTATCCATGGCAGCCCTGGCTCTGTGAGCGTGGGCAGCGGGCTCCGTTCTTGGGCGGAGGCAGGGCTTGTGTACTCTCTGCCGATAGGGCAGCTTTTCTTGAGTCATCGGAAGGCAGCATGAGGCTCTGTCCTCCTGAGTCGTCCTGCTCAGTGCCTACGGGTGTGGCCCACCGGACCCAGCTGTAGAGAACACCTGGGGAGGGCCGGTGGGGTGTACGTGTTGGGCGTTGTGCCACATACATGCCCGCGTGTACGGGTGATAGGCGAGGTGGTTCTGGGGAAGGGGGAAAGCCCAGCAGGGGGGTCAGGGTCTTCTTGCTGCTTAGATGATAATGGCGTTAGAGGGGAAAATGACCCTTCTCTTCTGGACCTGAGTAATAAAAAATTGGTGTCAACAGCAGCTGTCATACATTTTTGTCATCAGTGTCACGGCTCTTTGCCTTAAATTTATTAGGGGGAAATGTTGGCATGCAGTTGAAGCAGGGAGAACTGCTGAATTCACTTACAGTTTTCAACTTCTAAAGTAAAGTCCAGGGTTAATGTTGCATATTACTGTTACATCCAGAATACATTGCATGTTCACTTTCACTTATGAGGAGATTTTGTTGGCTTCCTGTTTAGTTTTTACAGAACCTGTTCAGCTTTCCCTTTTCCGGTCTCTTCTCATCACTGGAGCAGCCAGAGGACACCGGGCCTGGAGCCCTCCGTCAAGTCTCTGCGTATTTTGAGCAGATCTGGGCCAAGGGGAAGGGCTTTGGCTGTGCTAGGGCGGGCTATAGTGCTAAGCTGCAAACAGTACAGATGATACTTTTTAAATATTTATTTCTGGTTGTTTCAGAGCATGATGTTTCAGATGTGTCAGAAGGTGGGCTTCCTCGTGTATGTGTGGACATGAGTGTGGGTTTTTTTGTTTCTTTGTTTTGGTTTTTTTTTTTTTTTGAGATAGGATCTCCCTATGTAGTGCAGGCTGGCCTTGAACTTGCTTATGTAGTACAGGTTGGCATCTGGTGGCGATCCTCCTGGCCTCAGCCTCCCGAGTGCTGGGATTATAGGTGTCTGCCACCATGCCCAGCAAATGAGTGTGATTTTGAATTTTTTATTTGATTTGTTTTGGGACAGGACATGTTGCCCAGGCTGATCTTGAACACTCAGATGATCCTCCTTGCATCAGCCTCTGGAGGCTTGCACTACCACACCTAGCTCATAGTGTATTTTGTTGTGGTGGTGCTGGAAATTGAATCCAGGGCGTCTACCATGCCAAGCCTGGTTCTACCACTGAGCCACGCCCCCAGCCCTGGATGAGGGGTGTAATTTCAACTTTACTACCAGGACACCTGCTTGGAGGCAAATCCATGAGCAAGGAAGCTTTAGGCCAGGAGGCACACAACCCACCCCAGCCTTTTGTCCCAAGCCTGAGGCCAAGACACTCCTCCAAGGGCCCCTTTTGCTGAACTGGTTGCCCTTGGACTGCCAGGCCTCTCAGAGGGAGAAAAGCAGTCTGTTCCATTCCCCATCTCCTGAAGTGCATCACCACCATGGGCAGCAGGATTCCTGAACTTTTTCTTTCTCCCAATACCAGGGATTAAACCCAGGACCTTGCCCATGCTAGGCAAGCTCTCTACCACTGGGATGTATCCCCAGCTCTCTCTGAACTCTGAACTCTTTGAAGTTTTTTTTTTGTGTTTTTGGGGGGTTTTTTTTGTGGGTACTGGGGGTCGACCTCAGGACCTCACGCACCAGCAGGTGCCCGTGCCGCTGAGTGATATCACCGGCCCTTTTTTCTTTTTTTTTTTTTTTTTGTGGGTACCGGGGGGTCGACCTCAGGACCTCGCGCGCCAGCAGGCGCCCGTGCCGCTGAGCGATATCACCGGCCCCTTTTTTGTATGTGGGTTCCGGGAGTCGAACTCGGGCCCTCGCGCTTGCCGGGCAGGCGCTTAAGCCTCTGAGCCATCTCACCAGCCCCTCTTTGAAGTTTTGATGGACCCATAACTTCTTTATAAAATGACTTATTTTGAGACAGTGTTTTTATGTAATTCAGGCTGGCCTCAAAGTTGTGGTGATCTTCTGCCTCAGCCTCCTGAGTGCTGGGGTTATAGCCATGTGCCGCTGTGCCTGGCTAGTTGGTTTGAGGGGTTTTTTTTGTTGTTTGTTTGTTTTTTGAGACAGAGACTCACTGTGTATGTAGTCCAGACTGGCCTCAAATTTGAGGCGATCTTCCTGTTTCAGCCTCCCAAGTGCTGGGATTACAGGCGTGCACCACCATGCCCAGTTTAAAATGGCTAGTTTTGAGAGAGGATTATATGCTAGATTAAGCAAGTTGTGGCTGTGTCTAACTAGACCTCTCCCGCCCTGTCCCACATGCTCCTTCTCCCTTCCTGCCCCCGTGGCTCAGCCTCCACTCTCTCTAGTCTGGGGGAACTAGGTTTCAGACAGGTGCCTGCCTGCCGTGGGGCAGAGGAGGGACTTCGCTGTCAGGGAGGTTGGCTTGGGATCCTGGCTGTGCTGCTGGTGTCCTGTGACCTTGGTGAAACATGAGGAAGCAGGGACTCTGGCGGGCAGTACAGCAGAACCTTCTAGAGAGCATGTGGGTTTCCACCTGGGTGATTACCAACTGCACTGCAGTTTAGTCTTTTTTTTTTTTTTTTTTTTTTTTGTGGGTACCGGGGGTCGACCTCAGGACCTCACGCGCCAGCAGGTGCCCGTGCTGCTGAGTGCTATCACCGGTCCTTTTTTTTCCTCGTATGTGGGTACTGGGAGTCGAACTCAGGCCCTCGCGCTTGCCAGGCAGGCGCTTACGCCGCTGAGCCATCTCACCGGCCCCTGCAGTTTAGTCTTTGAGGAGCTGCCTGCTTCTTTCCTCGCTCCAGCCCCAGCAGCTGCTGTTAGCAGCCCCCAGCAAGCTCTCCTGTGAGCTCAGGGTCGGAAGCCCTCTGGGTCCCTGTGCGTGCAGCACCTCCTTCTCTCCCCCTGCTCCCTCTTCCTCACCTGGGAGGAACTGCTCCAGGTCCCTGGCCTATTCTGCATCTCTTCTGCACTCAGGGCTTTGAGGGCTTTTTCTGTAGTTTTTTCTCAAGGGTAAATGATGTGCAGGTAAGTGAAGCATTTTTCTAATATCTCCATTTTTCCAGAATACTGTGAGTATAGCAGGTGCTCTGTAATTTCTAATTAGAAAATTTATTTTCATTCTGTGATTACTCCTAATCCTAAATTAATCCTAATTACCTTTTTGGCAGATGTTTTATACAATGTATGAATGTAGAAAAGGTCATGTATCTTTCAAACTAGTTTTGAACTTTTTTGCTGGGGGCAGTGTTAGGGATTGAACACCCAGGGCCTTCACATTGTATCCCCTGGCATTTAAATTTTTTTTTTTTTTTCATTTTGAGAGAGGGTCTCAGTAAGTCACTAGGTTGCCCAGTCTGGGGTCTTGCGATCCACCTGCCTCAGCCCCCTGCAGTGCTGGGATTATGAGCATGCACCATCACACCTGGTTTAGTTTTAAACTTTGTAAGTGCAGGTGATGACATCTGCAGCTGCGCACCTACCTCCCCTGGTGTCAGCTTCTTGTCTCTGTGCCAGATACCTGGGACTGCTCGAACGAGGAAATGTTCATCTAGGCTCACAGTCAGAGATTTTAGTCTGTGGCCAGGTGTGAAGCAGAGTGTCTTGGTGACCATGCGGCAGAGGAACCGCTCACCTCATGGCGCCCAGGAAGCAGAGCCCCAGAGGAAGGGGCTGGGGATTAGTCATTGTCCCTGAGGTTGGGTCCCTATGACCCATTCCCTTGCACTAGGCCCTGCCTCCTAGGTTTGCATCATTTCCCAGAACACTGTCAAATTAGGATGAGTCAGGGCCTTCCATCAGTTCGCCATCCAGAAGCCCCCCCCCCAATGCTGCGGCACAGGGGCACCCAGCTGTGAACTGTAGACTGGGCCAGTGCAGGGTCCTAGTAGGAAGCGAGAGTGTGTGTCAGTGTCACATAGTTGTGTGGGCTCAAGCACCTTTGCAAACCCTCATACAGGCTAGAATCCTTCTGTTCAACAGGCAGGGAGGGTTTTTTCCTGTAGCTCTTTTTAAAATTTTTGTAGCTCTCCTTTTAAACTTTCTTGCTTCTTTTTTTTTTTTTTTTTTTTTTTTTTTTTAACAGGTCGTCGTGAAAGACTTCAGGACAAAAATGTTTCACTTAAGGACTTGTGCTGCTAAGTTGAGGCCGTTGACGGCCTCCCAGACTGTTAAGACATTTTCACAAAACAAACCAGCAGCAATTAGGACGTTTCAACAAATCCGGTGCTACTCCGCCCCGGTCGCTGCTGAGCCCTTTCTGAGTGGGACTAGTTCGAACTATGTGGAGGAGATGTACTGTGCTTGGCTGGAGAACCCCAAAAGTGTACATAAGGTAAGGCTCACAGGCAAGTCTGTGTTGGCGAGGCGGCCTGTTGTTGACTGGCCACCCAGGTAAGTGCACGCGTCCCAAGGCAGTGCCAGGTGGGCAGGTGGCCAGAGCCCTGTGCCCATTGCCATGTCCTCTGCCTCAGACCAGTGTGACCTCACCAAGAAACTGCAGTCCTTGTTTTGTCCAGCAGTAGACATCAAGCTCAACCCCGCGAAGATGCGAGGAAGCACACATGTGGCCCTGTTAGTGCACGAGGCAGCAGGACATAGCTCTGCGAGGACACAGAGAATCAGTGTGTGGCCCTGTGAGGACACCAGGAAACACACGTGGCCCTGCGAGGACATGAGGAAGCACACATGTGGCGCTCCAGGATCTCCCCAAGAGCTACTTCAGATGAAGCCTCTGAGGACAGCAAGACTGGAAGTGCCTGGGAAGAAATGGGGCCTCGGAAACTCTTCCCCCTGACCGTTAGAGAGGATGCTCTAACACGTGACACACCATAAAGTCGCCTTGTGTACTTTCCGCATAAATGGCCTTCCAGATCATTGTGTTCCTACTGCCCTCCTGTTTCTTTTTTTTTTTTTTTTTTTTTGTGGGTACCGGGGGGTCGACCTCAGGACCTCGCGCGCCAACAGGCACCCATGCCGCTGAGCGATATCACCGGCCCCTTTTTTGTATGTGGGATCCGGGAGTCAAACTCGGGCCCTCGCGCTTGCAAGGCAGGCGCTTATGCCGCTGAGCCATCTCACCAGCCCATGCCCTCCTGTTTCTGATTTCCCTACTTTCCTCCTTCCTCAGCGGGTTTGCTGGTAGAAGCCATGCCACAGGACCGCGTGTTTATTCTCTTTGTGGCCAGTGAATGTTTGTAGGTTTCAGGGGCCACTTCTTGGTTTTCACCAGTCTGACGCAGGGTCGTGTGACAGGTGGTGGCGGGAAGTGCATCCCATGGTCTGCAGGAGGAGGAGGAAATGGTCTGGTCGGGATACGGCTCAGCCTGTGCTGACCCTTGCTGTGGTTGGGCCTTTGCCTGCGGCAGCACCGGAAGGGGCCTGTGCCCACCGGCCTGGGAGTTAAGCTTCGCCTCCAGGGATTAATGACACTGAGGAGCAGGCACGCTGCTGTGATGGCTGGAGCCGTGGGCCCTGGTCGGTAGCAGCTTCCCATTTCCACTCCTACCTGAGCCAGGTGAGACCTGGTTTCTTATAAGAGAGCTGCAGTTCATTTCCCAGTGGGAACAAATTGTCCAGGAAAAGTGGCCCCCGCTGTGCTCTTTCTTGGGCCCTGGATGTTCTTCATGACAGCAGGCGCAGATTGTCTCTAGAATAACGCAACCCCAGAGGCTTCCGAGTCAGGGCTGTCGTCTGTGCAAGGACTGCTCCTCTGTTTTCCTTTTCTCAACCATTTTTGTAGCTACATGTGGTGGCACATGCCTGTAATACCCTTACTTGGGAGGCTGAGGCAGAAGGATCTCAAGTTTGGAGGCCAGGCTGAGCAACTTAGCCAGAGCCTGGCTCTAGGTAAATAAATAGGGCTGGAAATGTAGCTCAGTGCTTGTTGGATTTAGTCCCTAGTACCATGAAACCAAAACCATCACCTTGTGAAACCAACCAAGTTGTTTTCAGTGGTGTTTGGAGGTAGAGACAGCAGCTCCCGAATGACAGCACATTGGGTGGGAAAGGGGAAGAGACCAGCACTCAGGGCTGCGTGTGCTCCCCACGCTTGTCCTTGAGTGGCCTGAGGTGGGAGGGCACGTGGGGAGTGGTGCCCAACGGTTCTGCGGACACAGGGCCAACACTGGCGTTGCTGCTCCTGTTGGGACCTTTTTTCTTTTTTTTTCAGTGCTGGGGACAGAGCCTCGTGCGCCCTCAGCAAGTACTCTACCCCTGAGCTACGCCTCCAGCCCTTTGAACTTTGACACAGGGTCTCTCTGAGTCGCCCAGACTGGCTTGAGCTTGTGATCCTTTGTCCTCAACCTCCCAAGTAGCTGGGATCACAGGCGTGCGCCACTGCGTCCAGCTTCTGCGGAAAGCTTGTAAAGAGGTTTTTTGTGGGAGCATGGTGGCTTCATGTTCCCTCAATCGGTGGGTGGGTAATTGACTCTGACTTTCCTCAAAATCTTTTTACCACGTGGTGTCAGAGAAAGCAGCACCTGGTGGCTGGGCAGGGTAGTTGGTCTCAGCACCCCAGGATGGGCAGGAGTACCTGGCTCCACAGTCAGTGCCAGGGGGCCCCACAGACAAAGCTTCCAGAGGAGAATCCCTGGGTTGGGGTCTGGGTCTTTGAGCTCCTTGGCATGTGAGGAATTGTGCTCTGCAGTCAGAAGGCCCTTAGGCTAGTTCCCTCCCCTCCAGCCTGCAGAGGGAGGGCTGCCCAGGAGGGCTGATGCAGGAGGCACCCTCCAGAGACCTGGCTGTGGTCTGGCTGGACCTCATCCCTCCTCTTCTACGTGCACAAAGGTGGGTCCTCTTCAAGCTGAGTGAGTTCATATGTAGCTGCGCACATTTTCGAGGGAGATGATCCATAACTTCCCTTGGATTTTCAAGGGTACCTTTGACCCGCAAGCCTTAAGTACTTCGTTGAGTGCTTAATTTGTGCCTGGGCTTTCGAGTGCGTAGTTTCAACAGAGGTAATAAATTTAGAAGTGCTGTGAGATGCAGGTCATGTTTCTCACCCTCGCTCCCACATCAGAAATGCCTCAAGGCCAGATTCTGTAAGCATTGTCAGAGCACTCAGGCTGGCTGCTGGGGCGGATCTTTTCTATCCAGCAGAAGCAGAACAAATGCAGTGTCTCCTCCTCCTAATTTTGCTTTTCTGTTACTGGGTTTTGTTTGGTTGGGTTTGTGTATGTGTGTGGGTGTGGTATTGGCGATTAAACCCAGGGGTGTTGTACCACTGAGCTGTATATATCCCCAGTCCTTTTTATTTTCTGATTCTCAGATGGTCTCACTAAGTTGCCCAGGCTCAGCTCAAACCTGAAATCCTCCTGCCTCAGCCTCCCAGAATGCTGGGATTATAGAAATAAGCCCAGATTCCTTAACTGTTTTTTTAAATGTTGTGTCATGATATCTTCACTTGTCACAGAAGAGAGGAGGAAAAAGGGAATACCTTGAGAGCCATCTCCCTGCACCTGTCCACTCTCTGCTTGTCTGGTAAAACCCAGACACTGCCCACAGTTCTCTTCAAGCTACCCATTTTTTTTTTGGTGGTGCTGGGGACTGAATCTGTGGCCTTCACACTGAGCTACATTCCCTGTCCTTCTGTTTGTTTATTTTTTATTTTGAGACAAGGTCTCACTGAGTTACCCAGGCTGGGCTTGAGCTTGTGATCCTCCTGCCCAGCTTCCCACACCTGCCTGCCTTTTTACATTTGGTTTCATGTTTCATAGTTGGTGGTTGTATCTACCCATTTTGTTCCCGTGGTACTGGGGCATAAACCCAGGCCTGCACACTGAGATGTATCCCCAGCCCTTTTTTATTTTTTATTTTGACCTGTCTGAGTCTCCCAGTGTGCTGGGATTACAAGCATGTGCCACCATGCCTGTCCTTGTATTCACTAAGAAAGACGTAACACATCTGTATATATACTTTTTCCCCCTGAGGCCAGTTCCTGCTATGTTGCTCAGGCTGGCCCTGAACTGGAAGCAAGTGATCATCCCTCCTCAGCTTCCCAAGTAGCTGGGACTATAGGAAGCCAGGGCCATAGCTTCCATCCCTATTTATTTATTTACTTATTTATTTATTTACTTTTATTTAAAAACATTTAAAAACCTGAGTGCTGGTGCACGCCTATAATCCCAGCACTTATGAGGCTGAGGCAGGAGGATCACTGCAAGTTCAAGTCCAGCCTAGGCTACGTAGCCTGCATAGCCTTGTCTCACAAAGCAAAAAAAAAAAAAATGAAAATTATGTCTGTGGTAAAATACTGGAACAGGGCCAGTGAGATAACTCAGCGGCATAAGCGCCTGCCTGGCAAGCGCGAGGTCCTGAGTTTGACTCCTGGTACCCGCATTAAAAAAAAAAAAAAAAAATATATATATATATATACACATACATATGCACACACCTATATATGTGTGTGTGTGTGTATGTATGTATGTATATATGTATGTGTGTATATATATATACATATATACGTGTGTGTGTGTGTGTGTATATATATATATATATATATATATATATATATATATATATATACACGTATGTATGTATATGAACAGGTCAGCGTGATCTCCAGTGAGTGTCCTGTCATCTGGCCACTGTCCTGAGTTCTGTCCTCTCTAAGACCCTTGCTACATACCAAGCCAGCTCCGCACTCCACACTGAGTCCCCAAGGAACCTGGGGCTGCCAACATGGGAAGCCCTCCCCATTAGGGCCTTGGCCTATTGGGGACATGTGGAATTTTGCCATTTTATGTTTGTCTTAAAAATATTCAAAACGACACGATCTTTTTTTTTTTTTTTTTTTTTTTTGGTACTGGGAGTCGAACTCCCAACCTTGTGCTTGCCAGGCAGGCACTGTGCTGCTGTGCTGTATCTCCAGCCCAACATGATCCTTTTTAATGTTTAAGATCAGGAGTAAATAGCTAAGCCCCATCAGTCTGGACATTGGTCTCATTTTCTTTGGTAAGGCTAGGTGTCCGCTTCCTCTCATGCCAGGTTGTGGCACCAGGAGGTGGCAAGAGCCAGGGCCATCATCCTCCCTGCAGCGCTCACTCGGCCTCAGCAGTTGTCACAGGCCCTGCTTCCAGCCCGTGCCTGCGGCTTTGACCCCTGCCTGCTTCCTAAGCCCTGCCCCCGGGGCTGGCCCACTAATGCCCGAGTTCTTTTGTGTGCCTTTCGCCAGCCCACCCTGAGGTGTGGTGCAGACTTGGGCTCTTGATGGTTGCTGTAGGAGTGAGAGGCTTGGTGTGCATTGGGGTGAGGTGTAGGGCTGCCAGTCTTTCCTCTGCATTTTGCCCTCTGACCCTTCCCTGCTTCCAGGCTTGGGAAGCACAAGCCTGTTGTCTGGGAGTGACCTGTGGCTGTTACCCATGAGGGGTGGCAGGGCCCTTTTCACTTGGTAAAAGATGAACCACCTTGGGTTTACTCAGTTAAGATCACGCTCTGCCCATCCATTCCCGTGCTGACTGGGACTCCTTCCATGGCAGGGCCCGCAGAGACCCTCACGGCCACTCTGCTCCTGGGGCAGGGCTGGGGCCTTGCCACTGTGCTCATCTGATGAGCAGCTGAGGCGAACACTCGCAGAACACTTTGGCATTGTTTTGGTGACATATTTGTGGGAGGAATTCAGGAAGCATTTAAGGTAATGTGAGTCTGGTGCCTGGAGTACTTTCTTTTTGTGGTGTTAATAATTAAATTCAGGGCCTTGCACAGGCTAAGCATGTGAACTCTACCAGTGAGTTCCACCCCCAGCTCTTTGTGCATAACCCACTCTGGTTAATTTACGATCTCAGTAATCAAGGCTTTAAAGCTGCCCCTCCATGATCTTCAACTTCCTCTGTCGGAAGCAGTCCCAGCAGTTCTGAATTTTGGTGTGAAATCAACTAAACCAGCCCCAACTTTACCACAATATTTTCCTCTTGAGGGGTGTGTATTTGTGGTTAAATTAGGGAGATAAATGAACTCCTTTGAAGGCAGCAGGTAGCACAGAGCGGCATATGCAGCGGTGCCAGGTCTGTTGGCCTGTGCTGAGGGCCATGCCCCAGTGGTGGTGCAGGGAACGCAGCGCTGTCCTGGTGGTCACGCAGTGTGCTTAGCAGCCGGGTGGCAGCTGTGCTGAGCCATGAAGGGTCAGGGCGGCCAGGAGGGGGTTGGGTGTCCACTTGGAAAGGAGCCGGCAGCAAGCGGTGGGTCTTGGAACCAGGAGCCAAGCAACAAGAGAAGAACCGAAGTTTATGTGTGAAGGAACCCAGAAGTTCAAGATGCAGCCGAGGGACGTGTGGTTATTTTGTTCAGTGTGCAGGGGCGGGGTTCCTTCAGCAAGTTTGAGTGTTGGAGGATGCAGTGGAGGAGGTGGGAGGGACTGAGTCCAGGACGCCCTGAGGACTGATTTAGGCCAGGTGGGAAAAGAGGTGCTGGCTCAGAATGAGGATAGCCACATCTTTTGGAGTGTAATAGTTTTTTGGTTTTTGTTTTGTTTTTGGTACTGGGAATCAAAAGGAGTGTGATAATTTCAATGATTATCTTTTTATATTTTAAGCAAGAAAAAAGCAATTGAAGGAGAGCGAGCACGGTACACTTAGGGGGCAGACAGCAGGAGCGAACGAGAGCGAGTTGGAGCTCAGTGTCCACAGGCGCCTGCCCCGCAGGAGGCTCCTGGTCCTTTGAAGAGGTGAAGGTGCTGGGCTTCATGAGTCAGTCCAGGCCCCCTCCCCACGCCTGGGGTGGCAGGAGCGTTTCTACCAGGCCAGTGGCAGCGCCTTTAGGAAAAAGACAGTTTGGTTAGCCTACAGGCTCCCGCCACATCCAAGGCCACCCAAGGGAGGTATCAGGGCTCTTGGGACAGCTCTGTGTCCCTACTTGCACTGTGAGAGATGGTGCCTCAGGGAGCCCAGCATTCTGCCTGAAACCTCAGAGCAGCTCTTCCCAGAGGCACTGCAGCCCCCACACGGCCGCCAGTTCTCTGCCCAGGTAGACCCTCGCCAGGTGACCCTAGGGTCTGGCTCTGCCCGACCTCCCTTGGGATTGCAGTTCCAAGTGAAGCATGATATCATGCACAGCCTGGGCAGGGCTAAGCGCCCGCCTTTCCCAAAGAATGTCACACGGCTGCTTTGGCGGGCGGCCACAGATACCTCGGGTGTAATCTCTGCGGGAAAAGCCTTGTTCGTGAGCATTGGTATAACAAGCCACCCTGAAATGTGGCAACTTAAAGGGCACCAGTGTGGCATTTCTCTTGATTCTGTGGGTTGTCCGGTGGCCCCATGCGGCTGAAGCTTGGCCAGGTGAGGGCATGAAAGCCTCTGTTGTATCTGGCACTTAGAGTTGGCTGCTCACCAGGCTTTGCAGGCCTCCAGCTCACAGTGACTCCTGGGAATGGCCTCAAGGGTGTCCCAGTGAGAAGGAAAGGCGGCAGGGCCAGTGCGCAGGATGGATGGAGCTCTCTCACTATCCCTCCCTCACAAGCTCGTGGCCTCAGCCCAGTACGTTGGCCAGAGCAGGTCATAGCCCTCCTCCCCAGGGTGGGGAGACAGAAACCACCCTGCTGGAGAAGCAGGGCATCTGTACGGGCTGGGAGACTGTAGGACCAGGCAGCACCTCCAGCCCTCTTCATGGTGATTGCATTCCCCGCCACCTGGAGTCCAGCGTGGTGTCCCTGGGACCAAGGAGGCCGTCCATGGGACAGGACTGGGGCAGGCTTTCTTTGGTAATCTTGGGTACTCACTGATATTTAATTCACACACCCATATGGAGAGAAGATGGCGAGATTGGAAATACCCTCTCACCTCTGCTACACTGTGCTTTAAAAACAGTGTTAAAAACATCTTGCCATAGTGGAGCACACGTTCATTTAGTTGCTTTAACTGAGGAATAGCAGCGTCAGGCCCCAGCTTTGAAGACTCGGTGTAGGTAGACCTGCAGCCCATGCTGAAGTCTCAGCGCACACTGAGTTTTTGCTTGGTGGCTGGAATGGTGGTGGGTAGTAGTCAGACCCAGGCCACAGGGCAGCCTGCCTGCGGGGTCAGGGAGATGAGGCCTGCGTGGGTAGGGGTGTCATCCATTGTCCAGCTCTCCCTTTGGAGACGTGTTTAGCCCTCAGCAGCAAGCAGTGGTTGGTGATTGCTCTGGAAGTGGGCAGTCTGTCTGTCCACGGGCCTCCCCACTTGGAGGCCAGTTCACGTGGTCAGGGCAGTCACATGCTCAGGTTTGCCATGTTATTCCTAGGGCATGTTCAGGAAAGGTTTGGGGCCCCACAGCAGAACAGACCCATGGGCAGCACTGGGAGGGGAAGGGGAGGTCCTTCAGCGAGCCTTGTCTGTGCGGAGGAAAGAGTGGGTCAGCTGCCCACTGTGGCTGGCTCGAGACGTCTGCCTGTCTGAGCCACAGGCAGCATGGTCACAGGGCGCCAGGAGGTTCAGGGAGTGGCTGCCTTCTCAGTTTTGCTGCCTCAGAAAACCAAAGAAGGGTCACGAGGTTGGTTCTTGGTCGCTCCTTGCTCTGCAGTTGATATTTATAGCAATTTAAGAGCATAGTTAGTGCCAGCACTTCTAGGCGAGGGTGTTTGTGATAGTACATTGCCAGTTTATCAGCTGTGCAATGGCCTGTGAGCCTGGGTGTGGCTGAGGGTCTGCGACCAGAGCCTGCCCCACCCATCCCGCTGGGTCATTACTGTACATCCATTATCCAGGAGTCTTTGGCCAGCACAAGGTGGGACAAGGTGACACTTGCACAGTGACCAAGGGTGGCCACACGGGAGGGACAGAGGCAGGTGGGCAGCTGCAGGGTTGAGTCTGTGGGACTGGAGAAAATGAGGCACCTAGCCAGTGAGGGCCATCATGGAATGGAGTCTGGGAGCCAGCACAAGTTGCAGTGGCCTGTGGCTCAGTGACACCTCCTCAGGCCACCGTGAGCAAGCACAGGTGTATTCATGAGGGCGAATAGCTTTCCCTCTATCCTGCAGACTAGCGAACAGGCCAGAGCCTGAGCGACATCCCTGCTGGTGCCTGGTAGAGCAACCCTCTGGGCTTGGAGGGCTGCAGCGCGTGATGCTGTGTAGGAGAGACAGCAGGGCAGGGGCAGGTGGGCAGGCGGCCTGCTGGCCGTCCCTTGGAAGTGGGAAGCCCTCCACAGACATTCTCTGTTGGAAACCTCACAACCGGGGAGTTTGGCCTTCGAGACCCTCCCAAGTCTTGGAACTTAGATGTGGCTTCATGCTTCCCTGAGCTGAGGGTGAGTGGGAACAGATAAGCTCCTTGGTCAGAAGCCTGGCCCATCCAGATCGGCACTGAGTGATGGGGACTAGGACTCTCTGGAGGGAACGCTGCCCCCCCAGGAAGGAGGCAGAGCTCTGTCTGATTTGGCCAAGGTCAGTGGTACACTTCTTCATGCACGTCACTAACAGGGCTCCAGCCCCTCCAGGAAGGTCCCTTTTGGGATCAGGAGCCTTGGCTGCAAAGAAAGGGTTTGTGGCAAGCATGGCAACTCGAACTTTTGACTTGGGAAACGGCCAAAAGATTCAGTGCTTTGAGTTTTACAGCTAAAGTAGGAGCTGTGGTTCCATTTCACTTCACCCAGAGCGTTAGTTATTTACACTTAAAAATCTGTGGGTTGTTTGTTTTATTTTGTTTTTTGTTTGTTTGTTTGTTTGTTTTTTTGTTTGTTTGTTTGTTTTTGTGGGTACCGGGGGGTCGACCTCAGGACCTCGTGCGCCAGCAGGCGCCCGTGCCGCTGAGCGATATCACCGGCCCCTTTTCCGTATGTGGGATCCGGGAGTCGAACTCGGGCCCTCGCGCTTGCCAGGCAGGCGCTTAAGCCGTTGAGCCATCTCACCGGCCCTGTTTGTTTGTTTTGAGACAGGGTCTCATGCTATGTAGTCCAGGCTGGCCTCAAACTTGGAAAACCATTATGGTTTATGTTTGGTAAGAACTTCATTGGAGCAGGAGGATTGCTGTGAGTTCGAGGCCAGCCTGAACTGCATAGTGAGACCCTGTGTCAAAAAGACAGGAAAAAAAAAAAACTTCATTGGAAGCCCCTGCCCATCACCAGGTGCAGCAGTTAGTGCTTTCCTGTTCTCAGGCTGGTCCAGGACCCCTCTGTCCGCTAGGCCCACCTTGCCAAGCAGTTTCCTGGGCCTTGGGTCTCTTTGCAGCCCTGTCCACCTACTGAAACATTTTAACCTTTTCCCTCTTATCAGTGACTTTGTCTTCTGGTGGTCAGAGCTGTGTGTGACCTTTGTGTCTTCAAGTTGGGTAGATATTTTCCTTTACTAGTTGTGTGGCAGAAGGCAATTAAGAGGTTGGACAGGCAGGCGACCTCAGTGATGGGTGTGGTGGAGCTGGGGATGCAACGTGAATGACTCACAAGTCCATGGGGCCTCCCTTCCTGCCCTAAGAAGCCAGAGTCCAACTTTGCCTCTGTCTCATGGATGAAAAACCATCCCTATTTCAGGAAACTTTGTCTTCCGTGATGGGAAATTATTACCAAACTTTCAGGGCAAAAGCTGTGGTTCCAGGGATCCCAGCAGATGGGGCTCAGCCACCCACCCCACCATTCCCCACCTGCTCCACAGTGCTCCATCCACTCCACAGTGCCGATCAAGGAGATCAACAGCGATGAAGGGCAGGAGAGGAGCTTCCATTAGCAAAGCACAGAGGTTCCAGATCTGTCCTCCAGGGGCTGACAGAAGCTTTGGGGCTTGTAGAAAAGAAAAAGGCATGAGGGGTGGGCAGCTGGCCATTTACATAGCTGGCAGGGGTGGGTGATCCTGGTCAGTCTGGCTGGTCACACAGTGTCTCAAGGCAGGTTCTGGGGGTCCCAGGGAAAGCTGTCATCACTGGAGGGGGCAATTCGGTTCCCATCGTGAGATGCTTTGGGGAGCAACCTCAGTTCCCATCCTGGGGTGATTGGTCCTGCTTGGGGTGACCTCCTCATGGGGTGGACTGTGAATCTCCTCTTTTCCCAGAATCTCGGGGGACTGCAGGTTTAGGACAGTGACTGGAGACTTCTAGGCACTGCTCCATGGGGGCTGGAACTGGATGTAAAAAGTGGTTGGATGTCCCTGCGCATCCTGAAAATGACTTACTCTTATCTTGGTGTCCTCAGTCTGGTTTTTTTTTTTTTTTTTTTTTGGTACCAGGAATTGAACTCACAACCTTGCACTTGCCAGGCAGGCGCTGTGCTGCTGAGCTATATCCCCGGCCCGGTGTCCTCTGTGTTGAAGGAGCATGAGATAGACTGAGTAAGGTTAGGGCCGATAAACCTTGTCACACAGACTCTCCTTAAGTGATTAGCATACCTGCGCACAGAGCTGAGCAGGGGTCTGACCCAAGGTTTTAAGGTAGTAAGGGAGACATGAACCAGAGTGAGGTGCCAGGCTTTGCCCTGCTGCTCGTTACCACTGGGCATCTGCAGGCCCAGCCTCCAAGGCTTTGTTATGTAATCACATTTCCCATGAGCCCCCCTCCCATCCCCTTTCCCCTTCGGCCTTGTCCATAGAGAAGCTGCTGCCCTGCCCATGCTGCCCATGGATTCTGGGGTGTCCAGACAGTAGCAAGAGATAGAAGTAGATTTGGCTCAGAGAAGCAAAACTCAGCTAACTCAGCGTGGTGGCTTGAACAAGATTGTTTTCCTCACTTACTGAGAGTCTGGGGTAGCTCAGCTTTCAGGGATGCTGCAGTGCCCAGGGGCCACCTCTCTGCCCTGGTGTCCCGTCACATGCAGACAGAAGCAGTTTTGCTTTCATCTGCAGGGGTTCCCCTTGTGCTGCCTGTCTCAGCCTGGTCATGATTTGTCCCCCAGGTGGGGATAGGTGTTCAATTATAGCAGGGAGGACACCAGTTTGAGACAGGAAAGAGAGCCGCTGGAGAAGAGGGGGTGGGCGTCTCAGGAGGAGGAAGGGCAGGGGCACAGGGAGGGCTCTGCAGGCCACAGGAATGTGTGCGGCTGCACGGAGAACCTTGTGTGGGGGGTACAGGAAGCTGTAGCTGCTCTCCCTGCAGATTCCCTTCTGGGATGCTCAGCAGTGCCGAATGAACCAGTGTTTTCTGACCACCTCCAGCACAAACACAACTCCTGCTGGGGTTGAGTTGCTCCCTGCCTGGCTTGCTGCTGTCTTAGAGGGTCTTTCCGTTGAGGCCAGGCCTGCGGGTGCTGGAGGAGGGGAGAGCCACCTAGTGGCTTGTTATGTTAGCCCTCTGAAAATCACCTGAAGTTTATTCCAAGCGCTGGAGGTCAGAGAGAACAGGCCGGATGGTCCTGGTCACTGCTGCCCACTTCCCAGGGTCTGGGCTGGAAAGAGTCCTGCAGCCTTTGCTCTTGGACCCAGGCTTCAGTGGGCAGAAATTCCTTCCATTCACTGTCAAACCCAGAGGCTTCCCAGAACTTTCCAAGCTCACTTGGGTGATGGGGAGAGACCTGTGGCATTGCAGTAGAGGGTCGGGCTCCTTCCTGGAAGGGTTGCTGTGCCCAAGCTGAGCCCTCCTGCACATGGCTTGGTCGTCATTCCTTGGGCGCCCGGCGAATTAGAAAAGCCAGCCCACAGCAGTGCAAGCTAGCTATTGCTGCTGCTGCTGCTACTACAACTGCAGTGATGATTTTATCATACCGTGTCATACCATAGAGAAAATTGTGGTTTGTTTTATTTTTTTGCTATGATTTTTGGTTCTGGCCCCATAAATGGCCCTGAATCTGTAAGTGACTATTGCCCTCCAGAATAAGAAAGTCAGTCTGCATGGTGGTGCACATCTGTAATTCTAGCACTTGGGAGGCTGAGGCAGGAGGATCATCGCAAGTTCAAGGCCCACCTGGGCTAAATAATGAGTTCAAGACCAGCCTGAACTATATAGGAAGACCTCATTTAAAAAGAAAAGAAAGAAAAAGTTAGTTTGTGTGGCTAGGAAGGAGGCTGAATCCAAGTCCTGAGCTGCATGGTTTTCCGTGTGTGCCTAGACACGTAGTGGGTTCTGTGAGGTAGAAGAGAAACTGTAGATGAAAGGGTTAAAAGTGGCTTGTGCCAGGCGTGTGGCCCACGCCTGTAATCCCAGCACTTGGGAGGCTGAGGCAGAAGAATCACTGTGAGTTTGAGGCCAGCCTGAAGTATGTAGTGAGACTCTGTCTCAAAAAAAGCAAAAAATTGGGGCTGGGTCTGTAGTTCAGTGGCACAGCACCTGCCTGGCAAGCGCAAGGTCCTGAGTTTGATTCCCAGTTCCAAAAAAAAGCAAAAAACAAAACAAAAACGGTGGGTTGTGCTGCTCTCCAGGGACCACTTGCTTCCAGGGTCACACTTTCCTTCCCTCCTTGATGCAGCCCCAAGGGCCATGGGCCTCAGGGCTGGACTGGGCGTGGTGTGAGCGCTTCAGCGAGTCCGACTGGATTTTGTGTGGCAGGAATAGGTGGCTGTTGTTCTCGCTGTGCAGGGCTGCAAGGGGGTTGGATCACCGGCTGCCCAGCTGCTGTCTTTGCAGTTGAGGCCAGACCTGCGGGCCCTGGGGGAGGGGAGAGCCACCTAGTGGCTTCTTGGGGCACGTGTTTTTGAGGGAAGGACGGCCGCATCCTGTGGTCTCTGCTCGTCTCTGCTCCCAGAACAAGGACAGCCAGCTTGAGATGTGTGGTCCCTGGCACCTCTGCTTCCAGAACGAGGACTCGAGGGTGCAAAGGCATGTGGTATCCAGTTATCTCTGGTTCCAGGAGGATGGAGTACCAAGGTGCGCTGTCCTCGCTCACCTCTTTGCAGGACGTAGAGCGTGCTCTCGGGCCTCCTGGAAAAGCTCTGTGAAGTCAGAAACACCTGGGACATCCGTCAGGTTCCTGCACAGCCACCTTCTAGGTCCCTGTACTTGCACAGCACCTGGCGGGGGTGGTGGGGGCAGGCCATGTCCTGGGTGTCAGTGCCGAGTGGCCTTCTCGCCGCGGTCTCAGGTGTGAGTCTGACTCCTCCTGTAGGGATCTGCCTTTGCACAATGGCGGGAGTCAGTTCGATGAGGGAAGAATGAAAGCATAGTGTTGGTTTTTCCAAGTCCTGGATTTGGGTAGCAGGTGTTTGATGACACCTTTTGGAAAGCAAACTGTGCAGGCCTCTTTTTGACAGCAGTTGACACCTGTATGAAGTGATTCTACAGCAGGTTTCATAGATGACAGAAGAGAACCTCACATCTCTCTTCTGCCATTAGCTATACATGAAAATTAACTAGAAAGGTTAAAAATTGTAAAAACATTTACAAATTGTCAAGAGATCATTCACATAACAAGTATCACTATATATGTACGTATGTATGTATGGTTTTTTTTGGATAACCGGGGGTCGAACTCAGGACCTTGCGTGCCAGCAGGCGCCCGTGCTGCTGAGCGTTGTCACCGGCCCTGTTTTTTGTTTTGAGACGGGGTCTCACTATTCAGTTCAGGCTGGCCTTGAACTTACCATGTAGCCCAGGCTGGCCTTGAACTCTCAGCAGTCCTCCTGCCTCAGCCTCCTTAGTGCTGGGATTACAGGCGTGTGCCACCACCCCCGACCAAAATTAGTGTGTTCTTGCTGTAGACTGTCATAAACATTCCACAAAACTTCCTTCAAAACCAAATTTTCACTTGGGAGGCTGAGGCAGGAGGAGGCCAGTTCGAGTTCGAGGCCAGCCTTGGTCACCTAGTGAGTCCAAGGCCAGCCTGAACTACACGGTGAGACCCTGTCTCAAAAATTTTCAGTGAGGGCCGGTGAGATGGCTCAGCGGCTTAAGCGCCTGCCCAGCAAGCGCGAGGGCCTGAGTTCGACTCCCGGAACCCACATACGAAAAAGGGGCCGGTGATATCGCTCAGCGGCACGGGCGCCTGCTGGCGCACGAGGTCCTGAGGTCGACCCCCCGGTACCCACAAAAAAAAAATTTTTTTTCAGTGAGGCCGGACTTCCCTGTGTGAGGCAGCGCTCTCGGTATTGGGGACCTCCAGAGTCAGGCCTGGACGGCATCATAAAGGAGCTGTGAAGAAGCCAGCTCTTCAGGGCCAGTGTCGTGGCATCTTCAACTGTGCCTGCCTTTCCTGTCCCCAGACATGGACAGGCCTGAGCATCCATCCACGCAGACCACACATCTGAGTAGCATCTTGGCAGAGGTTGCTAGGAAGGAGAAAGTGCAAATACAGGAGTTTGTCCTCTCTGAATTTTTCAAGACAGTGTAATCAGAGTTTACTGTTGGAAAAATCTTAGAAACTGAGACATGTGTTGCAAGCCTGGCGTGGTGGTCCTCACCTGCAGAGTAGCCTGAGGCAGGAGGATTATAAATTCAAGGCCAGTCTGAGCAACTTAGTGAGACCATGATCTCAAAAAATAAAAAGGGCTGGGGATGTAGCTCAGCAGTAGAGCAATTGCCTAGCATGCAAAAGGCCCAAGTTTTTCCCCAGTGCTGAAACAACAACAAAACACACACCCACACACGCAAACAATAGAGAAAGATGTATTACGGAGAAGAAAAACCGTGTTTAAGCTTTAAAATTGCCTGGGTTTTAGTAGTATTTTTCCTTTTTTTTTTTTCTGGTACCGGGAATCAAACTCAGGACCTCATGCTTACCAGGCAGGCGCTGTGCCGCTGAGCTATATCCCCAGCCCTCCACTGGATTTTTTCTTGTCTCTGATCTCTATTTTAAAAACTCACATGTTTGGGGGCTGGTGAGATGGCTCAGCGGTGTACGTGCCTGCCTGGCAAGTGCGAGGGCCCGAGTTCTACTCCCGGAACCCACATACAAAAAAGGGGCCGGTGATATTGTTTAGCGGCACGGGCGCCTGCTGGCATGTGAGGTCCTGAGTTCGACCCCCGGTACCCACAAAAAAAAAAGATTTGATTGACAATTTGCACAAATATTTTGAACTATCGTAGTTTATTCCTCTCATACAAACATGTGAGTTTTTGGGTTTTTTTGTTTGGTTGGTTTTTTTGTGGGTACCGGGGGTACCTCATCCTCATCCTTCAGATAAGGAAAGTGAGCACAGAAAACCAAGTAACTTGCTGAGGTCGCAGAGCTCGGGTTTGAATGTCAGTCTTGGAGGATCAGTGTGTGCTCCTGGAGCAGGGATGAGTCTCCTTATTGTTTTTGTTTTTTTGTGTGTGTGTGGGTACCGGGGGGTCGACCTCAGGACGTCGCGCGCCAGTAGGCACCCGTGCCACTGAGCGATATCACCGGCCCTTTTTTCGTATGTGGGTACCGGGAGTCGAACTCGGGCCCTCGCGCTTGCTGGGCAGGCGCTTACGCCGCTGAGCCATCTCACCGGCCTTGAGTCTCCTTTTTGGAGAGGGGTGGGGCCCAAGGCTGTTCTGAGCCTCTGGAATCCAGGGGGAGGCACTCGGTCCCCTGTGTCCCCCTCGGACACTTGTGACACTATGTGAGCACCTGGCGTCCCTGAAGGAGAGCTGGCAGGGTTTAGGAAGGGCAGCCTGGGAGTGCCCACTGAGGAGAGCTGTGGCCCTTGTGTTGGCAGAAGGTGACCACAGTGCTCTTGTGACAGGTGTGGGGCTTGGAAGGTGCCCTCTGAGGGCAAAGTGAAAGGATAAGGAGCTTGGAGCCCGAGCTCAGAACCCCCTGTTGGGGGTGGACAGGGCTCAGGCTGTCCAGAGGGGGAGGAGGTGGATTCAGTGGCCTGTGGTGGGTATGACTCACCTGTGAAGGGCGGCTCTCTGTGGCCACTTTGGGGAGCATCCAGGTAACTCTTTATCTTTTTTTTTGTTTTGTTTTCAGTCCTGGGATATTTTTTTTCGCAACACCAATGCCGGAGCCCCCCCGGGTGCTGCATACCAGAGCCCCCTGACCCTGAGCCGAGGCTCCCTGGCCACCGCAGCCCGCGCACAATCCTTGGTAGAGGCCCAGCCCAACGTGGACAAGCTCGTGGAGGACCACCTGGCAGTGCAGTCGCTCATCAGGGCGTACCAGGTGAGCAGGGGCTGACATCAGTAGGGTGGGGAGGACATAGTATCCTTGGGCTTTCTGAGTGTGTGGTGCCATTTAATGCATATCCTCCAAAATCAGGTGCTTCCATCCTGCTTTGGGGTCCTCAAGAAGCAAAAATCAAATACATAGGAGAAAAGGAGCCAGGCTAACCGTAGTTGAGCAAATCCTCTGCCACCTGTAGTGCCTGCCTCATAGTAACGCCTTTCGTGTTTTTACAAATTTGCAGAAAGATTCGTGGGCAGGGAAATCAAGCCGGTACTTAGGTATTGAAGACCAGTGCTGACCACCTGCAGGGTGCAGTGGCAGGGAGGTGCAGGGCTGTTGGGCAGGTTGATGCCCCCTTCTCAGTTGCTAACTGAATACTGAAAGAAAAATCTGACGAGTTTAGAAAACACCAGAAGCAAGGAGGCGGCCAGCCCAGTCTGCAGTGGGTGAAGGGTGGGGACCTCTCCCGAGGAACCCAGGTAGTAGCCTGCCACAACAGGCCTATCACAAGGAGCCAGGTTTTTGCTCCATTTCCTTCCTTTGAGCACAGCACCCAGGGGTCTTCCAGCATGTTTGCCCCATGTTAGGGAGCACCCAGAATCGAGACCTTAAAACTCAATCTGCGCACCGTTGCAAGGAGGAGCTGTGGAGTAAAGCAAGCCTGGTGCCTCCCTCCTGGGTGTTCCGTGGGTGGGAGTTGGGCCACCCTTGACGCCCTTGCAGGGCTGCAGAGCAGCAACCAGGGACCCATGCCCCAGGCTCTCTCTGCCTCGTGCCTCTGTTTCATGGCTCGGCCATGCTGGTGCACACAGGGCTATGCTGTGGGACATCACATGATGTCCAGTGGGACAGCGGAGGAGGGGTCATGGGGCCCCTGATGGCCAAGGCGCCACCCACGGTGGGCCTCTCCCTAGGTGAGAAGTGTGGCTCGCCCTTCTAGCCTGAGCCTGGGCACAGCTGGCCTCACTAATTCTTTTGCCTGACTTTTTTAGTGACTTCTCAGCAGCTAGCAAGAAATTGTTGTGAAGAAAACACCCAAAACCAAAAGAAATCTAAATTTGAAAGGGATGGCCGGGTGTGGTGGTGCATGACCGAGGCAGGAGGATCGCTGTGAGTTCAAGGCTAGTTTGGGCTACACAGTGAATTCAAGGCTGGTCTGAACTACATGGCGAGACCTTGTCTCAAAAAAAAGAAAAAATTGAAAGGGATTTTGTTTCTTCCTTTTTTTGTTTTTTGTTTTTTTGTGGTGCTGGGGATCAAACCCAGGGCTTCACCCCATACATGCTAGGCAAGTGCTCTGCCACTGTGCTGGCCTCCTGTGTGCGGCCAGAGGGCCAGAGCCCTTACTCCCTGTGGGTGTGTCATAGGCACAGCTGACACCTGCTAGGCACAGCCACATCCACGCCCAAGCCTGCCTTGTCCTTGTGGGCGGGGCATCTTCTAGGCTAAAGAAGGCCCTCAGGGGTAACAGTTCCCCAGCACTTGTGACTTCCAGTGGGCCCAGGACACTTGGAGGCATCTTAAGACAGACCCTTACGACTCTCCAGGTTTATCAGAACCTGAGATGTTTGTTAAAGTTTACACACACTAGTGCTTGTGAGATAAACTGGCCTGAGGCTGACTTGTGAAACCCGCTCCCGACCTGCATGTCCACTGGTGCTGGGTTCCTCTCTGGGAAAGCTTTGCATGAGTGTAACTCTTACCCTCCCCCAGCTCAGCGGATCCGCTTAATGACTCGCTTGTGTTGTTATTCCAGGTCAGGGGTCACCACATTGCAAAACTTGATCCTCTCGGCATTAGTTGTGTAAATTTTGATGATGCTCCGGTAACTGTTTCTTCAAACGTGGGTGAGAATGAATCTGTAAATGCTAATTTTAATGTAATTTTGCTTTTTTTTTTTTTTTACCCTTCCCTCTTTTTTTTCTCCTGTCCTTTTGTGTGTGTCCTTCCCTCTCATTGTTGGCCCACTCATAGATACGAGGGCACCATGTAGCACAGCTGGACCCCCTGGGGATTTTGGATGCTGATCTGGACTCCTCCGTGCCCGCTGACATTATCTCATCCACAGACAAACTTGGTGAGGGTCTGAGAGCAGTCAGCTGCGTTGCTTGAGCTCCTCTCGCCGTGCCACAGCCTGTGGTAGCCAGGACGTCCATGCAGGAAGGAAAGGCTCTTAAGTTTCCTTCGTTCTGATCACTTGAAATGTATCAGGAACGCAGCTTTACTGCGTTCGGTCCCTGTTGTTTTTATCCCACTTTTCCAGCCAAATTGTCCAAGTCTCAATCTGGAAAACATTTCCAACGGGAAGGTGTGTAGCACAGAGAGAAGCTGGCCCGCCCAGGGCATGGGAATCGGAAGCTGCTCCAGAGGAAGCTCTTCTGGATCCAGCTTTCCGTATCCTGTGCAGGGAGCTGCTGTCATGAGGGTCCCATTCTGAAGCACGGCAGGGCCTGCCTGTGGCTGGAGGCTGCTGCTGTCCCTAAGGGGCAAATTGCAGAGCAAGGCATGCAGTTTGGGTCTCCTGATTCACTGATGGTGGTGATCACACCAAGGAAACTTTGGACAGCGTTCCTGCGGCGTTAGGAGGCCAGGGCCTTCGGGAGGTGCATGTGTGGAGCACAGGGGTTTTGGTCACAGTGGCCAGAAGATTGGCCCACCACACCCCAACCTCCTCTCGAGGCGAATGGGTGTCAGGCTGGCCCTCTCCTGCAGTCGCTTCCAGAGTTAATCTGCTTACATCACCATGCTGCTAACCCGTACTAAAGAAATGACAGCGTGACTGATTGTGAAATGCCAGGGCTTCACACAGGCGCTGTGCATGCTGATGATAGGGATGATCACCTCCTTGCTAATATTGCTCTTGGGGAGGGGAAAAATTAGCTTCCTCAAAGGCACTCTGGGGGAAGAATACAGAGAAATGGTCCCTACAGGGCCAGTGAGATGGCTCAGCGGCATAAGCGCCTGCCTTGCAAGCGCGAGGGCCCGAGTTCGACTCCCGGATCCCACATACGAAAAAGGGGCCGGTGATATCGCTCAGCGGCACGGGCGCCTGCTGGCACGCGAGGTCCTGAGGTCGACCCCCCGGTACCCACAAAAAAAAAAAAAAAAAAGAAATGGTCCCTACAGGTGTTTGCTGAGTTGCAACTCGGGGTCAGACATTAATCAGGTAAAGTTAGACGTCAGACAGTGTCGATTTTGGAATCGATGTTAGCCGTTTGTAATAGCCCTTTAGCCTTGATCTCAGAGACTCCTGAACAATACGGGGTTTCTTCTACATTGGTCCAGCCCGTTAGTGGGTTTAGGGAGTAGATCGCAAAAGCAAATTTTTCCCTCTGCTCTCACACCCCAACAATCAGCCCAGAAGACTTCTGTGTCCTCCAAAGGTGTGGAGATCCCCCACCCCACCCCGTAAGCAAGCGGCCATGTGGACAGCACTAGCTACTGATTGGGCAGCCACAAATGCGGGTTCTCACAACACCCTCCTCGGGTTCACTTAATTTGCTAGAGCAGCTCACAGTACTTCGGGAATTTTCCCAATTTATTGTAAAGGATATTTTACCTGATACAAGTAAGTAGCCACGTGAAGAGATACATAGGGTTTTCATCCTTGCACGGTTGGAGTGCACTGCGTCTTGCCCATGGGTCACCTCTCCCTCCTGTGGGCCGCCACACATTTGCTGCTCAGAAGCCCTCCTGAGGGTGTCACATAGGCACCTGTGCAGAAATAGCTGTCAGCTGGTCTGGTCTGGTGCTGAGGGCGGAATGGGGAACCCAGCAAGGCCTGTCTGTTGAGCTCCTTTGGCATTCCTCCCTCATGGGCGGGGACAGGCCCGTGTCTGAAATGGGAATTACATCATCTGTCAGATGGATAGGTCAGAGAATGTCTTTATGGCCACCTCCAAAACAAAAAGGCAGGAAAGAGGAATTCTAGTTATCCTGCGGCCTGCCCTGGGGAGGGAATTGGGAGACAAGAACCAAGGACAAAACCAAATATGTATATCATGGCATCCCAGGAAGAGTAGAGACCTCTCAAGTCTTACCGAGTAGGGCCAGCTCAGACCGTAGACTGAGCCCTGCTGTGTTACTCAGTGGTGAGAGTTTCGTGTTCTCGACAAGTGTGGTAAAAGTGAGTCCCATGAGTCTTGCAGCCCCTTTCCTGCACTCAGCACGCAGTGTAGAAGAAACCCTCACTCCCTGTCCCTGCCCATTGCAGCTGGTGCCCCCAGGCCCCTCCACCCACCATACTTGCCATCCCAGCAGTGCGGCGACTGTTTACAGAGCCTTCCTGCCGGCCAGGGCGTGTGTCGCACAGCATCAGTGGGATGCTCGTTTTCTGTACACAGCAAAATGGTGGTGGTGGTGTTTTGAAGTACGGGGGACTGAACCCAGGGCCTGTAACTGCTCTACTGCTGAGCTGTGTCCCCTGTCCCCCACCGGCTTTTTTTTTCTTTTTGAGACAGGGTCTGGCTAAGTTGCCCAGGGTAGGCTTGACCTTGCAGTCCTGTCTCAGCCTCTCAGGTAGCTAGGATGACAGGTGGTCCTCTATTACATGGCAGAGCATTTGAACCGGAGAAGAACAGGTGATAGTTGGCTGTCCTCTCTGCCCAAACCTGCATCATCCCAGCTCCTCGCCCCTCCTATATCATAGGGCCAGTTTCTCGGTGTCTTAAGATGAACCTCTCAGTGGTTTTCAGTTCTACACCTGGAGATCCCTAAAGCTGTTCCTCTACCTCTGACTGTAGATGAAGGCGACCTGGAGGAGACATCCCTGGGTGACCCCAGCCCAGCATAGTCTTGAAGGGTGTGATCCCTGAGGGCTTTGGACAGGTCCAGCCTCTGAGTACCCATCTCACTTGGGGCCCAGGCAGCTGTCCTGCCTCATCCTTCTTGCAGGCCATCCTGGGCCTCGCCTGGTGGTTCCCTTTGCAATGGTGACTCGGGTGTCGTGAGGTTTGTGGTTGCAGATCAGCAGTGACATGTTGAAGTCCAGAGAGCCGGGTGCTTTATGAACTATGAGGCTGGAAGGCCTAGAGGTGGCCCCACAGCCCCCTGGAGCCCTTTGAGAACTCTGCCCAGAGCACGTTGGAGCCCCAGAGTGAGCCTGGGAGCCATCCCTACTGGTGAGGGAAAAGTGCATTCTAATCCTGTGAATTTGAAATAGTGTAACAAAAATCACGGATTTTTTAGGTACAAAAGACAGAGCTAGTGTGAGCTGTAGACACACATGGATATGGAGGCGAGTCAGTCTTAGCCACTCTCCAGCGCATGCGAGGTCTGACCTGAGCACTAGACAGTTCCTGTGGCTCTGCAACCCAGCGCCACTGCTTGGCTCAGTGAGACCAGGCTCTCCATGGACCAGAGTCCCTGCTCTGCCACCCCTGGCTGTGTGAGCTTGGGCGATTGCCTCACCTCTCTGCCCTGTCACCTCTCCTATGTCGATGTCACTGTGGAAGGCTGTTTGAGAATTAATCTCCTTAGAATGGTGCCTGAGGCTGAACACTCCCTCAGTGTGAGCTGATGTGCTTAGAACACTGTTGAGACGGGCACCGGCTGGACTCGCTGGTAGTGAGAGGCCAGGATCAGATGGGCACCCGTGGTGCAGGAACCTTCCAGCTGAGAAGTAAAGACTTGAGGTGGGGGTGGGGGAGCTGCAGTGGGCTACACCCTGCTGTCCAGGGAGAATGGGGTATTGTAAGGGGCTACACCTGATCAGGGAACCTGCAGGGGGAATTGAGGGGGTCTCCCATCTCCTGGGGCCACACAGTGTGTAGGAGGTGTCCTGTGTCATGGGACCATGCAGCATGTGTGACTGGGCAGGAAACGAGTCACAGGTTGGGGTGCCGGGTTAAGGACTACTGTATATTGCAAAATGATAGATTTGGGGTGCTGTCATGCATGGAAAGGCCTAGACCGTGAGTCCAGAACTTCCTTGCCATCTCGTCACGCTATTTGCTTCAATCGACTTATGGACTGGGTGTATACTGCAGGGTTGCCTTAGTGGTTCCATCCTGGGCTCGTCCCTTCCCCGCTTAGTTGAGGGGTTAGTGTTGGCATTCTGTTCCCATTAATGTGTGCCTCAATTTTCTCTCTACACGGTATTATTAGATCCCCACTTAAAAAATGGCATCCTCGTGCCGGTGAGATAGCTCAGCGGTATAAGCGCCTGCCTGGCAAGCGCGAGGTCCTGAGTTTGACTCCCAGAACCCACATAAAGGAAAAAAAGGGCCGGTGATATCGCTCAGTGGCACAGCGCCTTCTGGCAAGCGCGAGGTCCTGAGTTGGACTCCTGGTACCCACGTTAAAAAAAAAAAAAGCATCCTCTGTGGTTCCTACATAAATTCTGTAATGTAACTTTTCAGAGAAAAAAGTGACAGATTTTCCTCAATGAGAGATTTTTTTTCAGTGTGAGATTTAAGCTTCATTAAAGGAGAATCCAAGATAAGTGTGAGGGAAACGAAACTTCCCACCTGTGTACCACTGTTTGCAAACACCTGATAACAGTTTTAGATAATGAACTTAAGTAAAAAGTTGATTGGAAATGTTTCCAGATGTATGGCAGGATTTCAGCTACTTACATGAGTTAGTTGTTGGGTCTGTGTCACAAAAGCCCAGCGAGTAACACAGCGTTTCCCTACATCCTTCTGACCTTCCGGGCTCTCTGGTTTCCTCCTTAGAGGCCAAGACGAGCGACCTAAACACCGGGTTGATTTCTAACCTGCTTTCCTAATTCCAGAGTGATAGCGGCTCATTAGCAGTGTGCCACCTGCTGTGTGCAGTACACTGAGCCTCTGGCACCTGTGGCGGCCCCAGCTGAGCCTGGCCAGGTCACACATGGAGGGGGTACGTCACCGCAGAGACATCTGACATTTAAGAGGCTCTTCGACAGAAGACCTGGGAACCTGTAAGCCCATCACAGCAGCTCCCAGTGTCACCTCCTGCCTCTTGTCAGCTGTGCATCTTAGACTTGTCATGGCCACATCCCCTGCAGCAGCGTGTCCCCTGCACACGGCTGTTCTCCTTGAGCAATTGCTAGGAATGCTCTGAGAGCTCAGGTGCTGGAAAATCTGCTTTCTGTAATTGACAACCAAAGTACCTTCCACTTTTCTTTTCACTCTCTTTGGTTTGTGTCTTTTTTTTTTTTTTTTTTTTTTTTTTTAATATGTGGGTACTGGGAGTCGAACTCAGGACCTCGCGCTTGCCAGGCAGGCGCTTATGCCGCTGAGCTGTCTCACCGGCCTTGGTTTGTGTCTTTTGTTTGCTTTTTATTTTAAACATAAAAAAAGTACAGGTAGAAATAAGTGTCCCTACCCCAGCACCCAGAATGTAACATCTCCCAGCAGCCTTCAGCTGTTAATAGGAATGAGCACTTCGGTTTCCTCTGAGGCTGCGCTGTGGTCGGCCTTCCTGGCGCTCCGCAGTGGACTCACCTTGGAGCTGGAGCTCTGGTGGTTGCTGAATGTGCTCTGCTGCCTTGACCCTGAAGGCTGGAGGAGGAAAGTCTTCATCCTTGCCTTCAGCAGAGCATCGACATTTTGTGCAGGACTTAGATGTTCTGTGCCTTAATGAGCCACTGGGCGCCATCTTAGGTGGATGCCCTTTTCCCCTGGGGAAGAGCACAGCTTTGCCCAGCGTGCCTCATCCTCGAGAGCGGGCCTGCCCCTTGGGCTCTCCTGAATCAGGACTCAGACCATCAAGGTGAAAGGAAGCTGGCTTTTCTCACGCTCAGGGCAGGAGGCATCTGCAGTGACAGTGACCATGGCTCTGGCTGCTCCCTGCTCAGTCCCTCTGTGCCTCTGTACCTCCTGCCTTCCTGACCCTGTATTTAAGGCGAGGTATCTGAGAACAGGTCAGGAGCAAGTTCTGTGTATGCACTTGAATGTTTTGGTCTTCACTAGAGACAGGAGAGCGTCTAGATAGGGTAGCAGTGCATGGCAAGCACACAGGTAAATGTGTGTCGCAGGGGCTCTTGGGATGCTTCCGCTTCCAAGCTCTCGTGTTCCAGTTTTGCCGTCTTTGAGGGAAACCAAAGGGCCCTCCTTCCATTCATTGCCATCCAGACTGCTGGCTGAATGCTGCCCTGAGAGGAGTTTTCATTTTCTTTTTCTCAGTTTCCCATCTCGCAGTTATTTAGATTGGGCATTTGTGAGTACCCAGGAGAACGCTGTTGTCACACAATCTGTGGGGTCTGTGAGGAGATCAACTGACGCGTGATGGCCTCTGTTGGGGAAGAGCCTCCCTCCTCCCAAGTCACCTCACTCCAGCTGTTCTATGAGCGCGTCCATGTCCCCAGCACGGCTGTCCGTGACCACCCCTGCCCTTCGCCCACCTTGTCTCCTCAGTGTGTGTCCATGTGCCGTGTCTATGCTGCCTGTTACTGTGGTGATGCCCTAGGGTTCTGGGCCTGTGTTTTGAACTAACTCTCAACCTGTCTTTTTCCTTCTGCGCTCACCCATGCTACCCCACCCTGCCTCTCAGATCTTGCAGTATTCAAGGAACGACTTCGAATGCTAACAGTAGGAGGTATGAAAATAATGAGCCTTTTCCTTTCTGGAGTCAAGGACTTCATTTGAATAGGATGTGCAACTTTTCCTAGCATGTGATTTGGGGAAAGTTGACACAACTTCTGTCAGTGTTTTCAAGTTACTTGTTACAAGCCATTTTCCCCTTCACGTAGTTATTAACCAACATGTGGCGCTGTGTTCCCAGGTCCTTCCATTTCAGCTAGTGTCGTGGGAGGGCACAGTCCCCTTCCCCACACCTGCCCATCACTGAGCTGAGCCTCCCCCCAGCATAGTTCGCCTACAGCTCCCACTGCAGCCAGCCAGGTCCTGAGGCCACGTCAGCGCTGCATGGTGGCTTGTCCTACCCTCTACACTGTGCTGTGGCTTTGACTAGACGCTGGATTCTTCTAGGTTATGCTGCCTGAGCATTCTGGATAAGATTTCCACAGTGTTCCATGTCAGAAAAACAACTGAAATATTCATAACATATATCTGGGAGCTTCATGATCTACGGTTCAGGCAACAACACCCTTGAGGAATCCAGAGTCAAGGTGCTGGGGCCACTGCCCGCTGTCATCTCTCCTCACCCCGAGTGCTGGCGCCCAGTTTCTTTACTTCAGGCTTCTCTTCATTCTCTCGCTCCTGTCTTAGCTCAAGGAGCCGGAAGGCTCCGCTCTGCGTGTGTGCTCCCGGGGTGGAATCCAGGGCTTGCCGCTCGCACTAGGCTGTTCTCAAGCGCCGAGCTCCGTGCTCAGCCCTTTTTCAGTTTGGGACAGGGTCTCACTGAGTTGCCCAGGCTGGACTTGGGTCTCTGGAGTAGCCGGGATTCCAGGGCTGCGCCACAGCGCCTAGCGAGCCTCCCCGTTTCAGATAAACTTCCCATATCCGGATGGCAGTAGAATCACATGCAGCTGTAAGCACTAACAGAGCCACCTCGTGCCGTTCAGCGAGTTTGCCAGTAGTGCCAGTTTGTAAACCACCGTGCCTCTCACACCTGGCACCAGGGCTGCAGTCAGAACCCAGAAGCCTTCCCTTCCAGCTACGCAGCATGCTTGGCCCCTGGCGACCACTGTGCGTCCTCCGTTTCTCTGAAGTCGTTATAGACGTTAACGTACTGGGTAGATGAATCACAGTGTGTAACCTGGGGGTTGGCACCCTCCAGCCAGCACCCTTGTCTAGAGCCCGTCCAGGTGTTGGTGCGCTTGAGCGTCCTTCGTCGCCGCGAGTGCCGGGGCAGGGAGGCCAGTGTGGAGAGTGCACAGGGCGTTGCACAGAGCGAGTTGTTAACCTTGGTGACAGGAGGGTTATCAGTTTTCCTCTTGTCTGTTGTGTTTGTGGGGTCAAGTCTAACTTTCAGCCCTAAATCCCAAAGATTTTCTCATATGTATTTTTCTGAAAGTTTTATAGTTCTGTGTTATGGATTAAGTTTGAGATCCATTTGAGTTCATTTCTATATAAGGCTCAGGTCAAGATTCTTGTATTCATATATTTGCCTGTAGGAGAAAATTCTAACTTTCTTCACTGAATCACTTTTGACCTTTCATAATCAGTTAGCCTTTTTGTGCGGATCTATTGTGGGGTTTTCCATTTTTCTTTACTCCTTTATCTGTCCTTCCACCAGTACTGCACTATCTTAATTGTAGCTACTGAACTTTTATTTTCTGTTTTCAAAATTGTTTTGACTATTCTAGGGCCTTTTCTCTTTCCATGTACATTTTAGAGTAAGTGTCTGTGTCTACGTAAAGCCTTCCTAATATTTTGATAGGAATTGTGTTAAACTTAAAGAGTTCTATTTAGGGAAAATTGAGAAGTGTCCTTATGTTCTCTTTTCTAGAAGAGTATAGGGCACCCATTCGGGACCCCTCCTGTCTCTAAGCAGCTATTCCTATTCCCCTCTCCTTTTCCCTACTAAATTCTCCTACTCTTAAAAAAAAAAAAAGGGCCAGTGAGATGGCTCAGTGGCATAAGCACCTGCCTGGCAAGCACGGGGTCCTGAGTTAGATTCCTGGTATCCACATATTTTAAAAAAAAAGGAAGAAGAGCATTGTTCATTCTTTAAACATTTGATAGAATTTTCCAACAAAATCATCTGGAGATTTCTTTTTCGGGAACTTTTTATCTATGAGTTAGATTTCCCTACTAGTCATAGGGCTACTCTGATTCTTTCCTATTGGGTGAGCAGTGGTGGTTTTTTTTAGCTAAGTTAACAAATACATGTAGAATTCATAGCATCCTTGTTGTTTTTAATTTTTCACAGTCACTTAAATGTATGTTTTAATCACAACCTCATAGAAATATGTCCGCCTTTCAGTTATTTTATTTATTAAAATGTTGAGACAAGTTCTCCCTAAGTTGCTAAGCTGCTTAATGTCTTTTTTATCTCTGGAGACATCTCATTTCATTCCTGTATTAGTAAATTGTGTCTTCTCTTTTTCTTTGTAAGTCTCACAAGGGGTTCGTCAGTGTTACTCATCTTTTCAGTGAATCAGGTCCTTGTTTCTTTGTTTTTTTTCTGTGGTTTTGCTCTTTTCAGTTTCATGGAATTCTGCTCTGTATTAGTTCTTTTCTTATACTTGTTAGGTTTTGTTTTTTGGATTTCTCTCTTCTTTTAGGTCTTTGGGGTAGGAACTTCCATGACTGATTAAAGTCTTCTTTTCTGATGCATGTGCTTACTACTATAAATTTCCCTCAGGTGTGATGGAGCATACTAGCCAGGTGTGATGAAGCATACCTCTAATCCCAGCACTCTGGGAGGCTGAGTCAGGAGGATTGCTGAAAGTTAACGGTTAGCCTGGGCTACATAGTGAGTTCCAGGCCAGCCTCAACTGCATAGCGAGACCCTGTCTCAAAACAAAAAAATGGCCAAATTTTCCTCTCGGTATTCCTTCAGCTGTCTCATCAACTTTAATATGCTGTGTTTTCATTCAATTTTGTGTTTTTTGGTCACCCTTGATACTTCATGTTTGATCTTTGGATTATTTAAAGTGCATCATTCAGTTTCCAAGCGGTTTGAGGTTTTCTTGTTTCTGTTACTGATTTCTGGCTTGACCTCATTGTGGCTGGAGACTGTCTCCCGTATGATTTCAGTTCTGCTAAATTTCTGGAGGGTTTTTCCCTATTTTAAACGGGCTGTTGCATTGACTGTCTTGGTATGCGTTCCATGGCCATGCGGAAAGACTGCTGTCAGATCTCGTTGGTTGATGGTTGTTGGGTTCTCTTATGTCCTTACCAATTTTCTCTCTAGTTTTTTAGTCATTTGTTGAGAGAGAGATACTGCGGTTTCCAACTATAAATGTGGGGGTTTTTGTCTTATTTTGCTGTTTTGTTTTTGGCGGTCCTGGGGATTGGACCCAGGGGCTTTGCACTGAGCTACATCCACAGCACTTTATTTTTTTGAAACAGGGTCTTGCTGAGTCTTTTAAGTTGCCCAGGCTATGCTTGAACTTGCAAATCGCCCTGCCTCAGCCTCCCAGAGTTCTGGGATTACAGGCATGCTCCATCATGCCTGGTTTAAATGTGGATTTTTCCGTTTCTCCTTTCAGTCTGATCAGTTTCTGTTTCACATACTTTATAGCTCTCTTACTCGGCACATGCACATTTAGGTTTGCTATATCTTCTTGGTAGATTGATCCTTTCATCGTAATGTAATGTTCCCTCTGACTCTAGTAATTTTTTTTTACTCTGAAGTCCACTTTATCTGGTATTAATATACCTTGCTTCATTTGATTGTTTATATATTTTTTTCTGTCCTTATCTTCAACCTGACTAGATCATATATGAAATGAGTTTCTTATCATAAGCATATAATTGGGAAAAATCTGTGCCAATTCTGTCTTCTATTTGGTATATTTAGGTCATTTGTAATTAAACCCTAACATATTAAAATTACATTAAGTCTGTCATTTTATTCCTTGTTTGACCCACATTGTTTTTTCTTTTTCTTTTTTTTTTTTTTTTTGTCCTTTTTATGATTCTTTTGTTTTCTTTCTGTTCAATGAATTTCCTTTGGGCTTTTTGTGGTGGTGGGGATTGAACCCAGGGCCTTCACACTGAGCTACGTCCCCAGCCCCTTTTTTTATTTTTTATTTTGAGACAGGGTCTTGCTAAGTCCCTCAGTGCCCAGGCTGGGCTCAAACTCTTGCCTCAGCCTCCCAGAGTCCTGTGACCACAGGTGTGTGCACCACCACATCTGTCTTCCTTTGACCATTCTTTTTTTTTTTTTTTTTTTTTTTCTTGAGACAGGGTCTTGCTATGTAGTTCATGCTGGCCTTGAACTCACTATGTAGCCCAGGCTGGTCTTGAACTCATGGCAATCTGCCTGCCTCAGCCTCCTGAGTGCTGGGACCACAGTCGTGTGCCACCACACCTGGCCTGACCATCCTTTAGGAAAGGTCTACTAGTGACAAATTCTTTGTTTTCCTTTATCGGAAAATCTTTGTACCCTACATTCCTACAGGATATTTTTGGATGTAAGATTCTGAGTAGACAGAATGCTTTTTTTTTTTTTTTTTTTTTTTTTTTTTTTTTTTTTTTTTCCCTATCTTGAGACAGGGTCTTGCTATGTAGTTCAGGCTGGCCTTGAACACACTATGTAGCCCAAGCTGGCTTCAAACTTGCGGCAGTCCTGCCTCAGCCTCCTGAGTTCTGAGATTACAGGTGTGCGCCACCACGCCCAGCAAACTTTTTTCCCTCTAGGTAAGATGTCACTTTATAATAGCTGCTTTCAATTTTTTGTTTTGTTTTGTTTTGATACTGGGAATCGAACTCAGGACCTCAAGCTTGCCAGGCAGGTGCTGTGCTGCTGAGCTATATCCCTGGCCCTCAAATTTTTTCTTTGTTTTATGTTATTAAGTTTTACTGTGATGTACTTTGACATGGGTTTCTTTGGGCTTATCCAGCTTCTTGAGTCTGTGAACGTCTCTTACCATGTTGAAGGCTTTTATTACAGTGTCACACATTCCTGAGGTTCCGTGCGTTTCTTTACTGACTTCTCTTTGGGTTGGTTAGTTTCTGTTCCTCCATCTTGAAACTCACCAATTTTCTGTCCCTCCTGCCTGTCATGGAGCTTTTTATTGAGGTTTTTGGCTTTTTAAATTTCTATTTGGTCCTTCTTTACAGCTTCAGTTTTGCTGAGACTTTCTATTTTGTGACTTGATTTTTTTGTCATTGTCATATCTGTAATCTTTCACTGAAATCATTTTGCGATGGCACCATTAAAATTGTAGGTAATTCTAACGTCTCTGTCACGGTGATGTTGCTGTCTGTTGTTTTTCTGGTCTCATTCCATCTGAGATATTCCCGGTTCTCGTCACGAGTGATTTTTTGTTTTTAATCGAAACCGAAAGGAGCATCGAGGCTGTGTTTTGGGGCATGATGGCAAGGCCTCAGGATCTGATTTAAACTTTGTGTTACAGCAGACCTCCTTCTCTGGACCTGCCCTGGTGGAGCAGGAGGGCGCTGCCCTGTTCCGGTAGCTGGGTGCTGCGGGCCCAGCGCCTCCCACGGAGGGGGAGTCTTGAGCTCCCTGTTGGGACTTCCTGAAACCTCGGGGCAGGGCCCGGGGCTGGGTGGGATTGCAGTGTTGTCTGTGGTTTCTGGCTGCTGCACCACAGCACTCACCTGGAAGTTTTCTGTCTCACTAGACTGCACTCCTCCCGGTGCTTGGTAGAGAACAGCTTCTGTGGGATGTTTGTTATCTGCTGCTTTTTCTGCTCCAGGTCTGGGATATTGGAGCAGAGGGAACCCTGGTATCTTGCTGGCTGTTCTGCCTTCTTTTCACCTTTCAAGGGCTTCCATCATGTTTGTTCTCTTTTCTTTCCTTTTCTCTTTTTAGTAGTACTGGAACTGAACCTAGGGTTTTCGCACTGAGCTACATCCCCAGCCCATTTTTTATTTTGAGACGGTCTTGCCAAGTTGCCCAAGCTGGACTTGACCTTGTGATCCTCCTACCTCAAACTTCCAGAGTGCTGGGGTTCCAGGTGTGTGCACCATCATGCCCAACATGTATTTGCTTTCATATATTATCTAGGGCTTTGGTTTGCACTTGTCGAGGGAACGTGAAGAGAACTTGCGTCCTCCGCCTTCCCAGTGCGGGCATCTGTGTTTAATTTCTGAGGCTGAGGGTGTTCAAGTGGAGGGTGTCACTGGGAGTCCCCTGCCTCACCAGTTCTGCATGCTGAGAGGCGCAGCACACACTGTCCTCGTCGGGAGGGATATACCTGAGCGGTTGATTTCACGGTCCAAATATTTTTCTTAAGAAAATGTGCACTGTTGGATGCTCTGGTCCTGGGATCTGCTCCTGGCCTAAGTTTTTAAATGAGCTAGGAAAAATTTCTCAAAAATGACTTTGCTTTTTCTCCACGAACACCGTGGGCCTGTGTATGTCCCTCTGGCCATGACTGCAGAGCCATGTGGTTGGTAGAGAACCAGGAGGAGATAGGTAGGCTCTGCCAGGCCGCTGCCGCCGCCACCCTCCAGGTGAAGAGGCCGAGTTGCTTTTGTTTTGTTAAAGCAGAAAGGGCTTGAGAAACATAGTTTGATTTTAAGATTTAAAAACTGCACTAATGCATTAGATACACGAAGGTTGTAGCTCCCCAACCAGCTTGAATCAGAATCACCTGCGATTCCTGGGTCACCCAAGACCACTCAGATCTGTCTGGGCTCGGGGCCTAGAAACGAGCATTTTCACCGAGTCCACGGTGAAGTTTGCAAAATCCTATTAATCCTGTACCCGCGTATGTGGGAGGGTGATCCCTCATTCTGCTGGGAGACAATGGCCTCTAGCAGATGTTGAGACTGCAGGGTGGTGGTTTCCTGCTTCACTTTGTCCCCAGATCCTGATGGAGTGAGGCTGTGCTGGTGACTCACACAGCTGTTGGCCCGCCCAGGACCGTTGATTGTTTCAGAGTGGACGCCAGACTGGAGGAAGACCCTGTCTTCTCCTTTACTGATGACTCAGAGATGGAGCGGGCGAGGCACACAGTTCTAGAAAGAGTCTCCTTGGTGGCTGCTCTTTATCGGCTTAGAGCGTGCTTTCCACAGAGGACATGAGGCGTCCCCTCCCGACTGAGCCATCGGGTCGGGTGGAGTCTGCTGGGCTCCCCGGGCTTGGGGTCTTCTAGGAGAGGAGGCCGTAACCCCAGACCAGCCGTTTCCCCTCCTCTGCTCCCTGTGTGGGCCCTGCACTGTGGCCAGTGGCTGCTTCTCGCTCACTTAGTCCCCAGCGCTTGGTCAGCACATACACATGTGATTGTTATGTAACTCATGTTGATCTGCTCTTCTCTATCGACTCCTCGCTTCCTACTCTGATTTCCTTCTTAACTCTTCATTTGCTGTTTGACTTGTAAAGTGCCTTCTCACGGCCCCCTCTTCCCACCCCAAAATTGGTTTTTATCTTTGGGATCTTGAAATAAATTGTCTTGAAATTATAAATAATTGGTGCACTGGACTAATACACGCATAATAGGAGCTTTATTCTTGCTTACCTGTGACACCCAGTAATGGTCTCAGCTCCCATTTATTGCTAAAGTTTCAGGTTGTAAGATATTTTTGCATATGTCAGGGGCTTTTTTATATCATTTTTTTTCTTTCTGCTCCCCTGGGGCATCCCTTCCCCTCCCCGTAAACTGCGGTCCCTGGCTGGCTGTGCCCTCCCTCACCGCCCACCTGCAGGGTTCTACGGCCTCGATGAGTCGGACCTGGACAAGGTCTTCCACCTGCCCACTACCACCTTCATTGGGGGACAGGAGTCAGCGCTGCCTCTGCGAGAGATCATCCGTCGCCTAGAGGTAGGAATATGATCTGTCTAGAAAAATCTAGTGGATTTAAAGACTGGGTGTGGGAGATGAGGATCTCCATGAGCTCAAGGCCAGCCTGAACTGCACAGTGAGACCCTGTTTTAAAATATGTTTAAAAAAAATTTTTTTTTTTTATCAGGAACTTGCATTAGCAGGATACCCTCAAGACTAGGTTTTTTTTCTTGTCCTGTATTTTTAAAAAATGTAAGTATAGGCATGTGTTTTTGATTAGCCAAAGAAGAAAAAAAAACTGTGTTATCAGATTCCAGGAGGAGTTTATTTCAGACGTATGAAGCTCCCTGGAGAGTCCCTTCTATCCTGGGGGACAGGCCTAGAGCCATTTGCTCTCCACATGGACAGGTCCCAGGGCAGCAGGTGCTGGCTCTTGTCACTCTTGCCCTCTCCCTCCATTTCTCTCATCCTTAAGTTTTCTTTGTCTCTTGTTCCTGGACTTTGTAAGCACATGGCCTGCTGGGAATTCCTCACAGCACGTTACAGACAGCAGCTGGGTCTGGCTTGTGTCAGGCTGCCTGTGTCCCGGCCTTCCACCTGGGCAGGTCATCACCTCTGTCTGTGAGAGGCTGGCTGCAGTGCCCGTTCCAGAGGGCAGGATGGGTTTGAGGAGAGCCTGTGCCCAGTGTTAGCTGTTGCTGTGACTTAGCGCTGCTAACCAATTTGGCACCCATCAATGGATTCAGTGGCCCAACAAGCCCAGGTTGTACCCCACTGGGGAGGAGGGGTCCCCGAGGCCCCTGCCATAGCTGGACATTAGTCGGCTTGGCTCCCCAGGGCAGAATCCTCCCACCACCCCGCGGTCCACCCCTGCTTTGGTGACTGGTGTGGTTTCAGATCCTCTTGCGAGAGGTTGCATAGTTGGCTGAGAGTGGCCTGTAAGGTTAGGGTGACAGATGAAGCACCTTCTGTAATTTGTGACAAGTGTCTCATGACCTTGCCAGCATCTCCACTTGGAGCTGCTTCATTCCTGTCCTTCCTCACTTGAGAGTTGTGGGAGAAGAAAGGGTGGAGACCACACCTGTGTGCCAGCCTCAGGAGAGGGTGGCCAGGGTTCCTCTGAGTCCTTCCTGTCCCCTCTGCACCACTGTCCCCTTGCTTTCTGGTCCTGCCCTGTTAATCGTGGGAGCCACGAGCCACCAGGAACTATGGAGCACTTGCAGTGTATAGAATATCTGAATAACATTTTTAAGATTAAAAAGATAGTATGTTTGATATAGTGGTTCAGATAAGACAGGAACACTTACCTCACCTGTTTGTACTAGGAAAACTTAAACTACTAAGGCTTGTTAAGTGGATCATGAAATTGTAAGTAGCTCACGTCCTATTTCTGCTGGCTGGTGCTGATCCGAACTTCTTCTGCCACCTAGACCCCACAGGCAGCATCCCATGTAGCCTAGTCCTCCTCCAAGGGGCCCCAAGTCCTCAGGTGACTTGGCCACCCTCGTGTCACACCCACTCTCTGGTGTCTCTCCTGCTGATCTGGTACTGTCAGGATGACAGCCTAACAAGGTGGCTGCCCCAAGAGCCCCTCCCTTCCCAGGAGTCTGGGCCCCAGCTAAGCCTCACCGTGCCCTTCTCCCAGCATCCTTCAGCACCTTCTTCCCAGGAGTAAAATAGGGGTGAGGGTGATGACAGCCTCTGGACTAGGTCCCACTGCATCCTGAGTCCCCCTCATTCCCTAGTGTGAAGGGGCAGAGCGCCCACAGCACCTCCACAGGCTGCCTTCCGCTCCACCCAGCCAGTGCCTGGACCCCAGAAGGCCACAGCTTGGAGCACAGACATGCACGTGACCTTGCCACGGGCCGGGTGATTGGGAGGGGTTGTGATGTAGTCAGGCAGGACCGAAGCCCTCAGTCCCATGACATAGTACTCATTTTGTAGCTCTGGAGAAAAGGAGAGAAAGTGCTACTTCTTGGCTTCCTAAAATTTTTTTCAGTAGAGGAGAAGCTATGGAACAGCTCCCTGACTTGGTGCCCTTTTCTCCTGGGGATTGAGCCAAGGACAGGGAAGAAAGCATGACTGTTGGTCAGAAACTGCACCCACATGTTAGTGGCTAAGTGATGCCGATAGGTTGGGGAGAATCTGGTTTTTTAGCCCAGCAGTTTCCTCTGAGCTTTTAATTCTTCAGCAATGGAAGTCCCAACTGCCAGGCTTAAAAGGGAGAGAAGAGGGGCCTGAGCAGTGCTCTCAGTGCTGTTCTGCCACCTCTGCTGGGGCAGAAGCAGCAGTGACCAGAGGGAAAAGTCCTCTTCCCTGGCACCCCTCACTGGAGCAGACAGGGAGCTGCTTGCTGGTGTCTGCTCAGGGGGCCCTGGGCAGTGGCATCAGTTGGGAAAGCCACAGGGGCTCAAGGAGAGGCTGAGGGCCTCTGCAGGAGCACTGGACTCGGACAGCTGAGATGCGTTTCCTCCCCCTCCAGCCCGCCCTTCCCAGGGGCTTCTGCTCCTGCAGAGGGGCTGCTGCCTCCTCTCCCACACTTTGGCATACGGATGTGGTTTGGAGCATGTCTGATCTGTTCCAGGCCTGCTCCTCGTCATACATGCAGTCATGTGCTTGTTTAGCCCTGAAGTTGCTGAGAGGAGTCCGGTCTGAGAAAGCCTCAGGCTTTAAACAGCCATTGAGTCCACGGCAGCACGGGACTCCTCTCGCGCCGGCACAGGTGTCATGATGAGCACAGCCTGCCTTTCCTGGGGGGACTTGGTGTGTGCCTCCTCCCCAAGGGCAATGAGTTGGTAGAACTGGGTGCTTCCTTGGCCTGATCAGTAGGCCTGAAAGGTTCTCAGTGTGCAGTAACCCGGGTGCCTAGGGAGCGCCTCGTGGCTGGGCCTCAGGTGCAGAGGCCCACTCCGCCTCTGCTTTCTCAGCAGTAGGTAGGTGTGTTGGAGGAGGAAATTGCTCCTCTTCAGCCAGCCAGCCCGCTTCAGCATTCTTTGCCAGGACAGTTGGCTGCTGCCAGCTCATCCGGGGTGCAGTTTGTGTCCATCAGTGACCCCCATGTCCCCTTGTGTGGGGGGGACAGATAGCCTACTGCCAGCACATCGGAGTGGAGTTCATGTTCATTAATGACTTGGAGCAGTGCCAGTGGATTCGGCAGAAATTCGAGACGCCTGGGATCATGCAGTTCACCAATGAGGAAAAGCGGACCCTGCTGGCCAGGCTCGTGCGATCCACCAGGTATGGGACTGGCGGGGGCCACAGAGTTCAGGTGTCCAGGTGATCTGTGGCCGTCAGTGGGGTGCAGGCACCTGGCTGTGGAAAGACGGCCTGGTGAGCAGAGGCAGCCTCCGAAGCACCCTCTTGGTGCTTAGGAAAGTCTGACATTAGGACAGGAGACATTGTTCTTTAAGGTGCTTGAAACCCTCCCAGGTTTGAGGACTTCCTGCAGCGGAAGTGGTCCTCTGAGAAGCGCTTTGGTCTAGAAGGCTGTGAGGTGCTGATCCCTGCCCTCAAGACCATCATCGACAAGTCCAGTGAGAACGGGATCGACTACGTGATAATGGGGATGCCCCACAGGTGCGTGTGGTGTGCAGGTGCCAGCTGCGGGAGGGCACCTTGCTTTTCAGGATGACCAGAGTCCCCCCTTCCTTATGGCCAGAGCCACACGTGGCTCAGACTGGTGTTTGGCTCAGTGCTGAGCTGTATAAAGATTGAACCTGATTCCCTTGCTGGGTCTAACTCAGAGGCCAGGCTGCTCTGATGCTGGGGAGGTAAAGAGGCAGGGTGGTGGTGTGCGTGCACTTTCTACCCAGCAGTCTTGTGTGGCTATGGCCAGGGCTGCAGTGCCCACCTTGGCTCTGGGTCACAGCTGTTCCTGAGCTGTAGGCCAAGGGGGAGCCATGTCCTGGTGAGAGCAGGGCGTGGAGCACCTATGCCCTGAGGATCCACTCACCTCACCCTGTGTCCCAGGGGACGGCTCAACGTGCTCGCGAATGTCATCAGGAAGGAGCTGGAGCAGATTTTCTGTCAGTTCGACTCAAAGCTGGAGGCAGCAGACGAGGTGAGATGAGGCCCCTGTGTGGAGCTGTGTAGCATGGTAGCCTCTTAGAACAACTGGTCTCCTCCACCTGGCAGCCCACATCCCTCCCTGGGGACCTTCCCCTTGTGCCCTGGGCAGGCGACCTTGGAGGTGCGTGGGAGGTGAGCATTTCCTTCCAGCATCAGACTCACTATTTGCACTGTAGGGCTCCGGAGACATGAAGTACCACCTGGGCATGTATCACCGCAGGATCAACCGCGTGACCGACAGGAACATCACCCTGTCTCTGGTGGCAAACCCATCCCACCTGGAGGCTGCTGACCCTGTGGTGATGGGCAAGACCAAAGCCGAGCAGTTCTACTGTGGGGATACTGAGGGGAAGAAGGTGAGGCCCGGAGAAGCTGTGAAACCCAGCTCCATTAGCTTGCAGCCCTGGGCATGTCTCGGACATCGTGCTTGTGAGGTTTCAAAGCACTGTAAACCAGCCAAGTTGATGGTGCATGCCTGTAACCCCAGCACTTTGGAAGTTTGAGGAAAGAGGATAACACATTTGAGCCCAACCTAGGCAAATGAGTAACTTAGCAAGACCTTGTCTCACAGTATGTACCCAGGGTATATAAATTCTAAACCAACTCTGAAAGAGTAGCAGGAGTAAAGCAGTCCCACATCCAGACATGCTTTCTCCTGAGTTGTAGTCACTAGAACTAGAATGGGGGGCCGGTGAGATGGCTCAGCGGCTTAAGCGCCTGCCCGGCAAGCGCGAGGGCCCGAGTTCGACTCCCGGATCCCACATACGAAAAAGGGGCCGGTGATATCGCTCAGCGGCACGGGCGCCTGTTGGCGCGCGAGGTCCTGAGGTCGACCCCCCGGTACCCACAAAAAAAAAAAAAAAAAGAACTAGAATGGGAATTAGTTCATGTTTCCATGTCTGCAGAAAAGTCACTCAGTTACACTGATGGACAGAGCTGCTCTCACTGAATAGGGGGGAGTCTGCAGGGAGAAGGTGCGAGCCTGAAGGAGAAAGGGTGGGACAAAGAGACTTCAGAAGAGATGCTGCTGGCATTGGGGCAGAAGCCCACTTCCAGGTGGACACATGCCCAAGGGTGGCCAGGGTACTGCCACGGTATTCTTAGGTGTGACAGGGAGCGCTGAGTAATGATGGCCAGCCTGTGCGTGTGTAGAAACTCTCAGCAGCTGTTAGCCATTTACCCTTATTTAACCTCGATTATGATTCTGTTCCCGACAGAGTCTGCAGTTTTTATTATTTAATGATGACCTAAGCTGGGTATGGTGGCGCATGGCTATAATCCCAGCACTCAGGAGGCTGAGGCAGAAGGTTCGCCTCGAGTTTGAGGCCAGCCTGGGCTCCATAGTGAGACCCTGTCTCAAAAAAAAAAACAAAAAACTTTATGATGACCTAAAAACCAAATAATAATAAAAAAAAAATGAAGTATTTATAATACCCGTGGGGTGCACGCTGGGGGTTTTATGAGCCAGGTACCACTAGCCTGCTCCTGAGGGAGCTCTTATGCTGTTTGGAGAAAGATAGTAGAAGAACGCAGTGTAAAGGCGCTGGGAAGGGAACAGTGTAAAGGACTTTAGAGGAGATGTCCCTATGCTTGGACTGCAGGGTGGGCACACCTCTTAAGAACACGGCATTGGCACGCGAGGTCCTGAGGTCGACCCCCGGTACCCACAAAAAAAAAAAAAAAAAAAAAACACGGCAGGCTGTGGTCCTGTTGAATTGTAGAAACGCCAGGCTTCAGGTGGGTGAAGAAGGAAAACCCTTTCCAGCCCCCTCCCGGAGGCCCTGGAGAGAGGAGAGCAGGCCTTTGGTGGAATGGAACCAATGCTTAGCTTGCTAGGTTCTGCAGCTTAAAATACTGTAGATCTACTCGGTGTGCTTGGTGGCATAGGAGGAGGGAATGGAGCAGGCCGAGGTGGCTTTGGGAGCCAGAAGTGGTTCCTCACTGAGGACACTTGCTGTCACAGGAGCAGTGTTTACTCCACAGCCTCAGGCTTGGCCTGGGTGTTGCCACAGGAACTACAGGTAGTCACTGAGGCCTCAGCTCTGTTAGGCAACACTAGGGTGTGAGGAAGGGGCTGTGCTAGAAGAGAGTGAGGGGAGAGAGCGCCCGCAGGGCTGCCCAGGGCCCGACGTTTCCCTGACCTTTGCTAGAGTGCTTGCTCAGGCACGGGGGCCAAGTAGTAGAACGAGATTCAGAAAGCTTTGGGTGACTTCTGCATTCATAAATACAGACAGCAGCCCACTCGAGAGTCCTTGCTTACAACGCTGGGAGTGTCCCGAAAAGTAATGCACTGATGGAGGGCGGAGGATATTCAAAACTGCTGCCGGCACCCACTGAGCCAGTCCTTCCGTGAGCGGCTAGGACAGGGAGGCCCACTGGCCGCTGCTGGGTTGCAGATGTGCACGCAGAGCCTGAGCCTCCAGCCCTGTGTGGTAGCCGTGGTCCTAGCTGCTCCCGGCAGGTGGCTGCCAGCGGCCCTCTGCCCCGCCTCTTCACCTTGCCCCAAGCCTTCCAGCAGCCTCAGCATGGTCAGCAGGGGGCTCAGCCTGCCTGTTTTCCCTGCTGCTTCCAACACCCTCAGGGAATTACTTGATTTCTGCTAAATCTAGCGCTCAGGAAGCTGGCCTGCGTGTTACTTAACCCCCGTGTTCATGGAAAGTTGCGTACCATCCCCCAGAGCCTCGTGCACGGTGGTTTGACTCGCGAGGGGACCGGGGGTGTGCACAGAAGCGTCTGCACCGTGCAGCAGTGCGGCTGCACAGGGGAGCCCGGCCTTCAGACCTGGGGGAGGCCGCGCCTGTGCGTGGGGTGACTGCGGCAGCCAACCACGGCGGTGCACTGCGATACCAGAGAACCCGGCCCCAGGTGCCCCGGCTGCAGAAGAGACTGTCTGAGAAGTCTGCGCAGGAAGAAAGCTCTGTGGGGATCCGGAGCAAGTGAGATGGCGGTGACTTCGCGCCAGCCACTCTCGCTCTCGGCAGCACGACACGCTGGGCATTGAGGCAGAGCTGCACACCCCTCCAGGCCCCCGAGCAAGCTGGGCGCTGTGCCTGTTGTCTGGCTGTCTTGTGAGCATCCTTCACAGCCAGCAAGAGGCAGGACACGTGCTGTCTTGTTCTGGAAAATGGTTGATTTTGTCCCTAAAAGGCAAGTCCTAGGCCTTCCCTTGCTGGCAAGAGGACTTGGCACAGGATTGAGGACCAAGGTGACAGTGAAACTCAGGAGGTGCAGGTCTGCAGCCCCATAGCATGGCATGAGGGGTTGCATCACATGTCACCTTGCTGGCCAGACACCCATCTAGATGTTTCTGTGAAGACATTCTTTTTTTTTTTTTTTTTTTTTTTTTTTTTTTTTGTGGGTACCGGGGGGACGACCTCAGGACCTCACGCGCCAACAGGCACCCGTGCCGCTGAGCGATATCACCGGCCCCTTTTTCGTATGTGGGTTCCGGGAGTCGAACTCGGGCCCTCGCGCTTGCAAGGCAGGCGCTTAAGCCGCTGAGCCGTCTCACCGGCCCTGTGAAGACATTCTTGAGATGAGTCACATTCAAATCAGAGGACTTCGAGGAAAGCAGGCAACCCTCCACCTTGTGGGTGGGCCTTGAAAGCTCAGTTCAGGGCCTGCAAAAGATGACTGAGGTCCCCAGGGAAGAAGGAATCTGCCTGTAGACAGCTGCCAGGCTCAGACTGCATTCACGCTCCTCCCCGGCTCCGCAGCTTGCCCTGCCCCTCCTGCAGCTTGAACATCCCGTAGTTTGAACGTGCTGGCCCAGTCCCGCCCTCGGGAGAACCCTGGCTAGAATAGGCTGGGAGAGGCACAGACTGCAGAGCCAAGGAGCAGGGGCTGTGGGGACACTGAGCGCATGGGTAAGCGCTGCAGGCAGCGAGGGTGAAGTGCCTGGCAGCTGGAGGAGAGGTTGACACATGGAAGGAGACAGCTGAGAAAAAACGTTGCATTGGAATTAGGGGGGTCCGTCTGAACTCAGTTTTATTTTACAGATACCCACAGGTACGGAAATAAACCTTGTGTGCACCCACCTTTTCCAGCTCTGTGCTCAGAGGCAGGTGACACAACACACAAAAATCGGTCCTAAGTCCCCTCCCCACTCAAGGAACTAGGCTGGCCAGGGCAGCACAGCAGGAGGTGCCCAGGGCTCACCAGAGCAAGCAGCTAGCAGTGCTGCTCTGTGCAAGCTGTCAGTCACGTAGGAACCCCGAGCGCGGATGAATACAAACCAGTGATATAGATAAGGGAAAGCTGTTCCTTGCAGAGAATCCCGCTCCTAAGCGTAGGCATAATGGGAATCAGCCGTTGCTGTGTCCTTGCCCAAGGAGCAGGCTCAGGTGTGCGGCTGATGCTGCTGAGGCTGAGGTGGAGATTGGGGAGGAACAGGTGCGGTTTCTCCTCACAAAACATGCCAGGAAGATGGTGTCTGGGGAGTATCAAGGACAGCAGCCTGCCAGGGGACCAGCCAGCCCACCTGATGCAGGTGCCACTGCTACGAAGAGACACGCAGCGGAGGCCCATGCCACAGGGCCTGGAGCATGGAGGAGGTCCCTCAGGTGCCGAGGGACCTGTGTTGGGAGCTGTTGGTGGCAGGATGGTCGGGGTGTAGGTATCAAGCAGATCCACCAAGATCTTAGCAACTTGGGCTAGAAGGGGGTTGGGGTCTTTTGTACTCTTCTACCTTCTAAATTTTAAATTATCTCAAAACATTATTTTTGAAGAACAAATTACAACCCATTTCCTCCATTCACCTCATGGGCTCGGCGATTGGGACGTTTTAGATTGGGGGTCTCCTTTGCAGGTGATGTCCATCCTCCTGCACGGAGACGCTGCCTTCGCCGGCCAGGGCATCGTGTATGAGACCTTCCACCTCAGTGACCTGCCATCCTACACGACCCACGGCACCGTGCATGTGGTGGTCAACAACCAGGTAACTCCCAGGGCTGATCGGCCTGTCCCGAGGGTCCTCTTAGTCACTGTTTCCCGATTATTAAAAGGTGTCTTTTGTTAAAAATTTGGACGACATAGAAAGCTACATTTTTTAAATGAGATTGGGCCGCAGATATAGCACAGAGGCGTAGCACCTGCCTGGCAAGTCCAAGGTCCTGAGTTTGATTCCCAGTATCACAAAAAAATAAAAAGAGGAAATTTTTTTTTTTTTTTTTTTGGTGGGTACCGGGGGGTCAACCTCAGGACTTCGCGCGCCAGCAGGTGCCCGTGCCACTGGCCCTTTTTTCGTATGTGGGTTCCGGGAGTCGGACTCGGGCCCTCGCGCTTGCCAGGCAGGCGCTTATGCTGCTGAGCCATCTCACCAGCCCAGGAAATTTTACTTACGTTATTAAATATGCCATTATTTAGGATCTGACACTGGTGGTTATTTTTCACTCTGTTTAACAGTGTGGGGTGCTGGGAGTATAGCTCAGGGGTAGAGCACGTGCCTAGCATGTTCAGTCCCCAACACGCGAGGGAGTGAGGAAAGGAAAAGAAGGCCACACAGGCCATCGATGGTGCTAAGAGAAAGGAGGCTGGACGGTGGCAGTGAGCCGCTGAGTCTTTGAGGATCCGGAGCTAAGTGGAGACAGCTTTGTCAAGTAGGCAAATGTTGGGGCGCAGGCGACGAGGCAGGAAAGGGGGTGGTTCATGTCTGGGGAGTGGCCGGGACAGTCATGGGTGGTTAGCGCGAGGAAGAGCTGCAATCGGCTGGCTCCTGGGGAGTATGCTGTTCAGTTGAATCCAGAGGCATCAGAGGGACTGAAAAGGGACAAGGTGCTAGGTAAGCGTGAAGACAATTTGTTTCTAAGTGTGGAAGGGTAGAAGAGGAGCAAGGAGGAAAGGCAGGGTCCCAGCAAGTATCAAGAGAAGGAAAAATTTCAAATTACATAAGTAAATGTGGCACCTGTAAACACCAAAGGACTTAGAGTTTAAAAGGTGTGATAGGGGCCGGTGAGATGGCTCAGCGGCGTAAGCGCCTGCCTGGCAAGCGCGAGGGCCCGAGTTCGACTCCCGGAACCCACATACGAAAAAAGGGCCGGTGATATCGCTCAGCAGCACGGGCGCCTGCTGTTGCGCGAGGTCCTGAGGTCGACCCCCGGTACCCACAAAAAAAAAGAAAAAAAGGTGTGATAGGGCTGGGGATGTAGCTCAGCAGCACAGCACCTGCATGGCAAGCGCAAGGTCCTGAGTTCGATTCCCAGTACCAAAATAAAAATATAAAAGGTGTGATATAGCCAGTCATGGTGACACTCGCCTGTAATCCCAGCCCCTCAGAAGGCTGAGGCAGGATGACTAGCCTAAGGCCAGCCTGGGCTACGTAGCAAGACCCTGTCTCAAAAAATAAAGTCTGAGCAAGGCGTGGTGGCTGTAATCCTAGCACTCGGGAGGCTGAGGCAGGAGGATTGCTGTGAGTTTGAGGCCATCCTGGGCTACATAAGCAAGTTCAGGGCCAGCCTGCACTATATAGCAAGAACCTGTCTTAAAAAAAAAAGCCTGAGGGCTGGTGAGATAGCTCAGCGGCATAAGCGCCTGCCTGGCAAGCGCGAGGTCCTGAGTTCCACTCCCAGTACCCACATACGAAAAAAGGGCCGGTGATATTGCTCAGCGGCATGGGCGCCTGCTGGTGTGCGAGGTCCTGAGTTCGACCCCTGGTACCCACCAAAAAAAAAAAAGCCTGAATCAAAAAAGGAAGAATATTGCATATAGTATCATATGGTAAAAAGCCACCAGTTATTAAGTGCCTATCGCGATCAGAACAGCAAATGAGGTACTTGATATACATTAATTTAATGCATAAGGTGGTTACCCATGCAGAGGGTAACATTGTTGCCAATTTACAGAAGACAAAATGGAGGAGCAGAGACCAGCTGGCTTGCTGGAGGTGAATGACAGGGCCAGGCCATGATATACCTTCCCTCAGAGCATGCTGCGAGGAAGATTTGGAAAACATCATCAGGGCTGGGGATGTAGCTCAGTGGTAGAGCACTTGCCTAGCATGCTTGAGGCCCTGGGTTCAATCCCCAGCACCACAAAAACAAAACAACAAAAACAAACCTCTGGAAAAAATCACCAAGGAAAGAGCAAGGTCTAAAAACAACAAAACCCACTACTGAACTTTATTTTCCTTCAGTTTTTCTCGTGGCAAAATCCATACACCCTGGGGCTGAGGGTGTGGCTCAGCTGCATTGCCTGGCATGCCTGAGGCCTGGGTTCCCTCTCCAGCGCCATCCCCAGAAAGTGCATATACAGTAGACATCTTAACCTTGCTTTTGTTGAGATCGGGTCTCACTAATTCTTCTCTCCCCTCTCTTCCGCTGTACAGCACCTCTGTACAGTTCTTTGTTTTCGATTGTAAGCTTCTCGGTTGGTTCTCTCTGTATCTTCTGTTTCTTTGCTGAGACTTTCTGTTTTTACCCAGGTGGGGGGGGACTGCTCCCCAGTGGCCTCACCCTGCTGGGCAGTTGTCCAAGTCCAAACTCTCCTCAGACACCACCTCAGGCCACCAAAGGGTCTCAGGGCCTAAGGACCTAATTGCCATCAGTTTGGGCCCGAGGAGGCCTTGGCTGTGTGGTGAGGCTAGTTTTTTGCCCTGCACAGGTGGAGCTGAGCAGTTACGGTCTTCTCAGGTTGCCTCTTCCCTGGTCCGCCATCTGACCTGTTGGTGGGTCCGTGTTGCTTGTTCCTCTAGTGCTCAGCAGGACGTAACAAGGCAGAGAGGATTCTGGGAACTGAGAACCTTAGCTATCTGCCTTCTCTGCAACTCCAGGGTGTGATTTGACCTTTGAATGCCATCCAAGAGGGCTGAGAAGAGCAGAGCTCCTCCATCTGTGGCAACACGAGGCCCTGTGGGGGCTTTTTATAACCACAAGCTCAATGTCTCTATTACCCGTAGGACCATTTCAGGTTATTGGTATATTCTCGAGTGAGCTCTGGTAATTCTGTTTTTCAGGAAATCTGTCCATTTTCTTTAGGTCATAGGATTTTCGGGCATAAAGTTGGGACGGCCCCTTACTGGGCTCTGTGGGATCTGCAGAGTACCCCTCTCGTTCCTGATTTTGGACGTTTGCATCTTCTCCTCTTTTCCTGGTTAGTCTGGCTGTAGATTGTCTTCTTTCTCCCCGGGAGCAGCTTTGTCTCTTTGCACTTCCTGTTTCCTATTTCTTTGATTTCCTTCTACTTGCTTCAGGTTTTTTTCTCTAGTTTCATAGATCATTGATTGGAGCACCTCCTCCTTTGCAGTATAAACAAAGAACATTTAAAATTTTTAAAAATCATACCACACAAAGGGCAGGACTTCGGGTTTGTTCAGCTTCTTTTGGCAAAAAGTCAAGCATTTCATTTGAACTTGAGTGATACTGCATCTTAGGATGCTGCAGTATCCAGAAACGATGCAAGAAGAGATGCAATGCAAGAAGAGATGTGCAGCCTAATTCCTGCAGTGCCTGAGAGCTGCTTTCAGGTGCAAATGAGGCGTAGCAAAGGGATGAGGAGCAGGGTCAGGCCCAGTGAGTGGCTGTTACCGGAAGCTTCAGCGGACTGAGAGGAAGACCCACAGCCAGGGTTGTGCAGCAAGAGTGCTGTGGTTGGTTCCTCCTCCTCCCAGGGGGGTCTTGGAAAACTAGTGAGCAGGCTGTCATGAGGTGGGGGCTCCCTTTGGGGCCCCAGACTGGCAATTCCACTTAGCGGTGTCTCCTAACACTCCCACAGGCACACTGAGGGGCTGCTAAATACCTGCATGTGTGGGATGCCCCGCCATCATCCTGCGTGTGCATATGTGCTTCATGACACGGGGCGGGGGAGACTTCTGTGAGGCTCCTATAATCGAGTCCTGCGACCCAGCACACCTGTGGTTCAGGCTTCTTCGAGGGTCAGACTGTTTCTTAGCATTCTCACTAGTGCGCAAGTATTTCTAATCTTGTCTCCAGCCAGTATGAGAAGGAAGATTGTTTGCAAGCATTTTAACATAGATATAGAATTCTTCGATCTCTCTAAAGAGCAGTTTTGTTAGTATTTTTTTCTCTTTCTTTTTCTCTTGTAGTGCTGGGGAAGGAACTCAGGGCCTCAAATATAATAGGATAGTGCTCTACTGCTGAGCTCCACCCCACCCCTAGCCTGCTAATATTTTCTCCCTTTCCTGCTTTAACTTCCTGCTTATGAGGTGGTACAGGAGCAGGAAGATCGATTGTAGGAGGCTGCTTTGCAGAGGCTCTTCTTAAATACAAACCTAGAAATTCTCCTTATCTAAAAGCCCATCAGATGCTCAGTATTCTTACATAAGAATATTTGTCAAAACCGTAATTGTGCTACCACAAAATAGGAAACAAGTTGGATATCCAACAGTAGAAAAATCTTTGCATAAAATTTGGCAGAGTGTTAGGATGGGATATTATATAACCATTAAAATGTTTACGATCCTACTGCTGGCGCGCCAGGTCCTGAGGTCGACCCCTGGTACCCACAAAAAAAAAATGTTTACTCTCCTGGGGAAATAGTCACAATGCAGTAAATGGAAAATGCAGGCTATGCATGTGCTGCTACTCGGAGTGTTAGTAGAAAAACCACTCGCAAGCGCAGTTTAATAGTAATTGGGGGGCTGGTGAGAAGGCTCAGCGGCTTAAGCGCCTGCCCGGCAAGCGCGAGGGCCCGAGTTCGACTCCCGGATCCCACATACGAAAAAGGGGCCGGTGATATCGCTCAGCGGCACGGGCGCCTGCTGGCACCGAGGTCCTGAGGTCGACCCCCGGGACCCACAAAAAAAAAAAGAAATAGTAATTGGAAGGATTAGCAACACTCCTGTTTTCCCTTCCTAGGAGAAACTGCACATAAACACAGTGCTTGCAGCAGAAAACCTGCATAAGGACCTGCACAGCTACATTTTTTGTATTAACCACAAATTGGAAACGAGCTAGATGTCTACCGGCAGGAGATCTGATCGGTGCAGGAGGTGTATACTGGTGGATTCACTCAAGCTTACTGAGGGAGAAGAGCTGTGTTTCAGTGTGCATGCCTCCTAGCAGGGATGCTGAACAAAAAACAAGTTGCGAAAGATTTGCATTGTGTACAGGATGACACCATGTGTAAGGCTGTCGGGGTGTGTGCCTTAAAAACACGGAAATACTCCAGACATGTCAGTGCCCTGAAAAACCAAGGAAGGCGTGAGCGTCTTCCCCGTGAACGTGGGCAGTTGATAGAAAGTGCGTGGACTATGGTCAGATAGTGGTGTTAGCGATGTAAAGTGCTTGAGGCCAGGCTGCGCTCTGGGAAGGAAGGGAGGGCCCTTGCCCTGGGAGGCAGGGAGAATCTGCAGCTGACCCTAAACAGTGCTGTGATGAGAGTGTGTATGGTAAAGCCGAGGGCAAATGGGCCCACTGGGAAACGAAGCAGAAACGGTGTGGGAGCGCTTCCCAGCCTCTTTCCAGCTTCATGTGTGAAATCAGATCAGAATTTAAAAGGTGCCTGTAAAAAGCCTAAGAAGATACAGTTTGTGAACACAGGAAAAACAAGTAGCAAGACTGAAATGTCCTGTGGTTTTAGAGGAGGAAGGCCCTGGCTCAGGCTCCAGCAAAAATGTGCAACAAAAGCCAGGTATGATGGAGCACATCTGTAATCCCAGCACTCAGGAGGCTGAGCCAGGGAGATCACCACAAGTTCAAGGCCTGCCTGGGCTACACATGGAGTTCAAGGCCAGCCTGGACTGCATAGCACAGTGAGACCTTGTCTCAAGAAACCAAAAAAAAGTAAGAAGAAAGACCCAGAAGCCAGTGTAGGTTAACTATTCAGAGTTCCTCATGTTAAGTGATGGGGGCATGTGTGATTAATATTATATTATCAACTTTATATTTGAAATAGTTCGTACAATGTTAATAGCCAGGCAAGAGGACACATGCCTGTAATCCTAGCACTCTGGGAGGCTGAGGCAGGAGGAACTGCAAGTTCAAGCTGAGGAACTGCAACTTCAAGCTCAGGAACTTAATGAGACCTTGTCTCAAAATTAAAAGGGGGTAGGGGGCTGGGGATGTAGCTCAGTGTGAAGGCCTTGGGTTCAATCCCCAGTACCAAAATAAAAGATTTAAATGCAGGTCATAAAATTATGAACATATAGTGACATTTTGGTACATCTGAATGGAGGGGAGTATTAGAAAAGCTTTTACATTTTCTTTTTTTTTTTTTTTTTTTTGTGGGTACTGGGGGTTGACCTCAGGACCTCACGTGCCAGCAGGCGCCCGTGCCACTGAGTGATATCACCAGCCCTTTTTTTCGTATGTGGGTTCCGGGAGTTGAACTCGGGCCCTCACGCTTGCCAGGCAGGTGCTTATGCCGCTGAGCCATCTCACTGGCCCCAGCTTTTATATTTTCAAAGAAAAACTGCTCACCATATAAAATGAATAAAGTACAAAATTATAGAAATACGGTCCCAAGCTTTAAAGGTATATGCACATGCATGTATGTATATTTACGTAGGTGTACACACAAAAGAAATAAGGAAAGGGAGAGGTCAAAGCATTTATACTGTAGCCTGTAGAACTATAGGTAACTTTAATTTTTATACTGTCTCTTCCATAGTCTTGGTGTTGAACTTACATAAATGAATTTTTGTCATCAAAAAAGTGAAAATCAAAGGAAAAAGGAGGCCTGCGTGGCCGTCTGTTACTCCCTAGCCAGAGCAGCCCCGCGCCCAGGGCCTGTGCCTCCCCTGCAGGCCCTTGTCACACACCTGCACACCTGTTCCTTGCAGATTGGCTTCACCACAGACCCCCGGATGGCCCGCTCCTCCCCCTACCCCACCGACGTGGCCCGCGTGGTCAACGCCCCCATCTTCCATGTGAACGCCGACGACCCTGAGGCAGTCATGTACGTGTGCAAGGTGGCAGCCGAGTGGAGAAGCACCTTCCACAAGGACGTGGTCGTTGATCTGGTGAGTGGTGCCAGGGGAGCCTGCCTCCCACACACCCCACCCAGTGCCCACGTCCCCTTGGGGCTCTCCAGTGCCCTCCGTCATGGGGTCCAGCTTGGGGTGTTCCCCAGCCAGGAGTCCTGGGCTGATGAGGGCCATTCGTGGGCCCTGCTGGTCCCATCATGGATTCCGTGGTGAATCAGGAGTTTGTACTCCCAGACTGCTCTGGTGTCACCTCATTGGATAGTCACAGCAGTGCCACTGGGTGAGGGAAGGAGACAGATCCTAATTCCAGAGGATGCAGCCTCTCGTGCTCCCTGCCTGCTGTCCAGGTGTGCTACCGGCGCAACGGCCACAACGAGATGGACGAGCCCATGTTCACGCAGCCACTCATGTACAAGCAGATTCACAAGCAGAAGCCAGTGCTGCAGAAGTATGCTGAGCTGCTGGTGTCACAGGGCGTAGTCAACCAGCCTGAGTACGAGGTGTGTCCTGGCAGCCTTTCCAGGGCTGAGGGGACCTGAGAAGGCCACTACAAACTAGTCCTCCCAGTAGGACCCCAGTAAAATTGTGTGAAATATTTATAGCTATAACATTTTAGTGCGTGACTTCTTAGAGGGTTCAGGCTGCTGAGGTGCTTTGTAAAGGAGGTGGGCCTTAAAGCAATGATTGCGGGGAGTAAAAGGTGTTTTGAAGACAAAGTAGTAGCTGCTCAGCAGTTTTTCTAAGTTGCCACCAATTGTGTGTAGGTGAGGGGCGAGAGCTGGGTCCTGCTAGGGGAAGGGAAGGGCCCAGTGAGCTGTGGACAGGAAGTCCTGGCTGGGTGAGCAGAAGGCTTTGCAGGTGGTGTGAGGAGCTACATGGGACATGGCCAAGACCAGAGTCCCCTGGGGCAGGGCCCGGAGACAGCTCTGAGTGGAGCCCAGTCCTCCTGGGTAGCAGAGGAACTGGGAGAACTCGGCCCATTCTTAAGACAGCATATGAGCCAGGGCTCAGACCCAAAGCAGTGCCTCTTGCCAGCGTAGATGGGGAATAAAGTCAGGGCTGAGACGAAGTGTCAGAGGTTTCCTGCGGGTCTCAGAAGGGCTGTGTGCAGCGTGGAGGGCGCGCGTGGCAGGAGCGCCGCGGGCCTGAGGCTGGGGGTTGCGCTCTGCTCACGCGGCCGTGCCTGCTTGACCCTCTAGGAGGAGATCTCCAAGTACGACAAGATCTGCGAGGAGGCCTTCACGAGATCCAAAGACGAAAAGATCCTGCACATCAAGCACTGGCTGGACTCCCCCTGGCCTGGTGAGCAGCCGCTCTGTGGGCCCGACGTGGCCCGGAGCCCTCTTCCCAGCGGGGGCCCACCCCATACCTCACACTGGGGCTCCCAGGTGACCGTGGCCTGCGCTGCAGAAGTCCTTTCCCCAGCAGGCAGCCTGCTCAGCCTGTGCTCGCTCCTAGGCTTCTTCACCTTGGACGGGCAGCCCCGGAGCATGTCCTGCGCCTCCACCGGCCTCGAGGAGGACATCCTGACGCACATCGGGAACGTGGCCAGCTCTGTGCCCGTGGAGAACTTCACCATCCACGGAGGTAACTAGGTGGCGCTTGGTTGTGGAACCTTGCAGGGGCTCCCTCCCTGAACACCGCGGCCATGTCGGTGTGGCCACTGCCTGCAGCAAGGTCTCAGCTTGCTGAGCCGCAGAGGGGAAACTGGGAGGTGACCTCCCTGCCTGGCCCGCTATCTCCAGGCTCGTGGGGGCGGAGGTGAGGGCCGTGCGGGCTGGGCCGCAGAGCTGTGTGTGCGTATCCCACAGGCCTCAGCCGGATCTTGAAGACACGGAAGGAGCTGGTGAGGAACCGGACTGTGGACTGGGCTCTGGCAGAGTACATGGCGTTTGGCTCACTCCTCAAGGAGGGCATCCACGTCCGGCTGAGCGGCCAGGATGTGGAGCGGGGCACCTTCAGGTGATGAGCAGAGCCCTTGCTCGCCCCTCAGAACCGCAGGTGGAAGGGAGGGGCTCAGGTGCCGGTTTTCCGGGAGGTGGCCGGGCCCCAGTTGCGAGGCTGCCGCCTTCTCCCGGGTTTGGGCGCTCCGGTGGAGCAGAGCACGTGGGACGGCGGGGAGCCGGGCCCGGTGGGTCTGCTGACTAACCCTGCCCCCGTGCCCAGCCACCGCCACCACGTGCTGCACGACCAGAACGTGGACAAGAGGACCTGTATCCCCATGAACCACCTCTGGCCCAGCCAGGCCCCCTACACCGTGTGCAACAGCTCCCTGTCGGAGTACGGCGTCCTGGGTGAGCGCCCCGCGCCGCGCCCGGCCCCTCTGCCCGCCGGCTGCTGTCCAATGTGCCGTCTTCCTCCTCCTCCGCTGCAGGCTTTGAGCTGGGCTTTGCCATGGCCAGCCCCAATGCCCTGGTCCTCTGGGAGGCCCAGTTTGGTGACTTCAACAACATGGCCCAGTGCATCATCGACCAGTTCATCTGCCCGGGCCAGGCCAAGTGGGTGAGGCAGAATGGCATTGTGCTGCTGCTGCCGCATGGCATGGAGGGCATGGTAAGCCCCGCCCCTCCTTACCACCCCAGGGCCCCACCCCACTGGCCAAGGCTCTGCTGCTGCTGCCTCCTGCCCATCTTAGATGGAGCATCGCTTTGGGGGCATCAGCTGCGTGAGCAGTTGTCCAGGAGACATGATGCCCTCAGCTTGTGCCCTGTGCTTTGCTGGTGGAGGGGAGGTGTGTGGACTCTGCGATCGGGAAGAGAACAAAGGATAAGCAGGAGACGCAGCCAGTGCTGCCCACGGACGCCATCGTGTGCGGTTCTGCTGACTTGTGTGTCTGCTCCCAGGGCCCAGAGCACTCCTCTGCCCGTCCGGAGCGCTTCCTGCAGATGTGCAACGACGACCCGGACGTCCTGCCGGTGAGGACACTGTCCTTTCCCTTCTGGGACCTGCAGTGTGACCCTGCGCCTGCTGGTCGCACCAGAGCAGGGCTGTCTGGGGCCCAGGAAGCTAAAGCGCTGGAGCTCCTTTCCCAGAGACTCCTGTGTCGCTTGGCAGCAGGCCCTCCTGGGGGACATTGCTGCTGCTCTGGTTCAGGCAGAGTCCTTAGGGGAGAGGACTTCCAGCGACTTTAAACGAGCTGTTAATTAAAAAATATATAAATAAGTAAGCTCAGAATGACTGGGAGTCAATCTGTAAGAAAAAGTCTAGGTAGCATTAGGTATTAGGTAGGACCTGGGGCTTCTGAAACAGCATGGGTTCCACACCCGGCAGCAGCCTGCAGATGCCCACCGGGGAGTCGGGCGCTGAGGCACAGGTGTGAACCCCGGCTGGGCCTGTGCTCCTGGGCAGACTCAGGTCTTCGGCTCCTGCCCTAGAGTAGGTGTCCGAGGGCGTCCCCAGGCCCCTTTGTGCCCGGCATCACCCCCACAGAGTGCTCAGCACTGCTCCCACCTCTGCCCTTGCTCCCGGCCTCAGGACCTCGGGGGAGCCAACTTCGACATCAGCCAGCTGTACGACTGCAACTGGGTGGTCGTCAACTGCTCCACGCCTGGCAACTTCTTCCACGTGCTGCGCCGGCAGATCCTGTTGCCCTTCCGGAAGCCGGTCAGTGCCACAGGCCCTCCTCGCAGCCTCTGGGCTCAGAATGAGTTGGCACCAGGAAATGCTCCCTGGGTGCCGCGGGCTCTGCTTGGTTAGGTGGCACCTGCAAAGGGACAAGGACAGGATGTGTCAGGGACCCTGGCCCCTCTCCGCTGCCACTAGGGCAGCACCCCCTCACTGCTGTGCTCCATCAGACACAGCTGCAGGCTGGACCTATGGGGAGACATCTGTGTAAGCCGGTGGTCACAGGGCGTGTTGCGCACTGGGGGAGAGGTGAGCCCCTCAGCTGGGCATGAAGGGCGAGTAGGGGCCGGGTCAGGGGCGAGTGGGGAAGACGATCTAGGATGCGGGGCTGTGGAGGCAGCGTGCAAGGAGAGCAAGCCTGCTGTCCCTGGGATGGTGCAGGCTGTGGGCCTTGGCCCGGTCACAGCCCTTGCTTGGCTGGGGGTGAGGGGGCCTTTGCGCCAGCACCACCGAGGGCTCAGGCAGGCTCAGACAGCCCTGAGGAGGGAGACACCTGCCCAGGGAAGAGGACAGCAGAAAGATGGTCTCCTTGCTTCTCCTCTGCCTCTCGTGAGTGAGCTCTCATGGAGCGTGGGGGGGCAGCGTGTGTCCTGTCCAGTCCTGAGCAAAGGTGTGGGTAGACCTTGTCGTCTTCCTTCCGTAGAATCTGTGAGACCCAGTTCATCATCGCGAGACAATTCTCTCTTTCAGTTAATCATCTTCACCCCCAAATCCCTCCTGCGCCACCCCGAGGCAAGAACCAACTTTGATGAGATGCTTGCAGGTAGGTGTGAGGGGCCGGCCACGGAGGGCGATAGGCCTAGGGGAGCACTCCACCGCCCCTTGGGGCTTGCGCACGTGACCTCCCTGTGGTCAGATGTGGAATTTTGCAGTTGGGCCTCATACAGGTGGTCAGAAAGTTCCGATTCTGGAGCATGTCCGCCTTTGGATTGCAAGATCAGGGCTGCTCGGCCTGTATCCGGCGCCCTGTGGTGGCTGGTCTCATCTGGGTGGTGTCTTTGGGGCTGACCTGTGTGGTAGTGAGCGGGGCTCTGTTCTGCGCACGGCCACGCTCCGTCTGCATTCTTGGATCGGTGAACGTGTGTGGTGCTTCTATGTTTAGCTCCTTTGAATAATGCTGCTTTGAGCATGGGCATACAAATGTTTCTCAAGTCTTCGCTTTCCTTTCTGGGTGGATACCCAGAAGTGGAGTTGCTGGACCATATGCTAATGCTATTTTTAATTTTCTGAGGAGCTGCCAAATTTCCACAGCGATTCTGCACAAGGGTCCAATTTCTCCACATCCTCAACACTTGTGGGGCTTTTGTGGGTGTGTTTTGGGATTTGGGTTTGGGTTTGGTTTGGTTTGGAGTCTGGGTCTCACTGTGTAGCCCAGGCCTTCCTTGAACTCATAGTGATCCTCCCTCAGCCTCCCAGGTGCTGGGATTACCGTGGGCCAGCACACCTGGCTGTGGGTGTGTTTTTAAGTAGCCATTCTGTTGCCCGTAAAGTGGCATTTTGGTGTGGTTTTGATGTGCATTTCTCTAGTAATTGGTGGCACTGTGCATCTTTTCATGTGTTTTTTGATCATTTGTATGTCTTTGAAGAACTATCCAAATCCTTTGCCCATTTTCAAATTGGTTGGTTTTTCTTGCTGAGTTTGAAGTTTGTGTATTTTGCTTATCAATCCTTTATCAGGCCGGGTGTAGTGTAGTGGCACATGCCTGCAATCCCCAGCACTCCGGGAGGCTGAGGCAGGAGGATTGCTGTGAGTTTGAGGCCAGCACAAACTGTATAGAAGACACTGTCTCAAAAAGACCCAAAAAAAAAAAAAAAAAAAAAAATCCTTTATCAGATAAAAAACACGCAAATGTGTTCTCCCATTCTATGAGTTGCTTTTTTTTTTGGGACAATGTCTTATGAAGTTTTTGCCCCATTTTGTTTTGTTGTGGTACTAGGGATTGAATTCACACTAAGCTACATCCCCAGCCCTTTTTATATTCTTCATTTTGAAACATAGTCTCACCAAGTTTCTAAGTTGCCCAGGCAGGGCTTGAACAAACATGTGACCTCCCTGCCTCAGCTTCCCCAAGTGCTAGGATTATAGACACGTACTACCACACCCAGCTGCCCTGTTTTCTTTTAGGAGTTTTGTAACGCGTACATTTAGTTCTTCGACCCACTTCGAGTTAATTTTGCTTATACCGTTGAATAAGGGTTCAGACGTCATTCCTCTCATGTGGATTTCCAGTATTCCCAGTACCATCTGCTGGAGACTGTCCTTTCCCATTGAGTGGCCTTGGCACCCTGTTGGAAATCTGACCATGGGAGGTTTATCCTGGGCTCTGTTCTCCTCCGCTGGTCTGTATGTATCTGACTAAGCCAGTGCCGTGCTGGTGTGATGACTGAACTTAGGGGTGGAATATTCTATCTGTAAAGATTGGGGAGTGTTGCCCTCCTAAAATCTTAAGTCTTCCATTCCATACACTCAGCCTATGTTTAGTTTTTGGTTTTTGTGGTGGTAGGGATAGAACACAAGACCTTCACACTGCGCTACATTCCTGGCTCTTTTTCTGTGTTTTATTTTGGGGCAGAGCCTCAGCTCACTGTGTAGCCAGGCTGCACGAGGCTTCTGCGTGCTGGGATTACAGGTGTGCGCCGTCATGTCCGGCTAACAGCTTTTTGTTCTTATTTTTCATGCATTATTATTATTATTTTTTTTTGTGGGTACCTGGGGTCGACCTCAGGACCTTGCATGCCAGCAGGCGGCTATGCCGCAGAGTGATATCACCGGCCCTTTTTTCGTATGCGGGTACCGGGAGTCGAACTTGGGACCTTGAGCTTGCTGCCAAGCAGGTGCTTATGCCGCTGAGCCATCTCACCGGCCCCTGTGCATTCCTTGGGGTTGTCTGTATTTAAGGTCATATCGCCTGTGAGCAGTGGTCGTTTTTATTTCTTTTCAATTTTAATATTTCTTTTCGTTGTCTCTAAAGATAAGTGGCAAGAGTGGGCACCTAGCCTGGTTCCTGGCCTTCGACAGTAGCTTGCAGCCTCTGATCATCGGGTGCAACTTGTGCCCTGGGTTTTCCCCTGCAGCCTTCCCGTGCTGACCTCGGGGCGTTCTCATCCCTGGTGCAGGCCCCTTGGTTTGGAACGCGGCTTCTCCGTGGCTCTATCCCTTTGTCTCACTGGCCTGTGTGTGCCCCGCTGGCGGCGTAGGTTTTTATGTTTGTAGATTCATGAGGAGTCTCAGTGGAGCAGATAGGGTGTTTTAGCGTAGTCTTCCACAGGCTGCTCCACACAGTAACACCCCCCACCCGGGCCGCCCTGTCCAGCATGTGCTCCCCACAGGTCCACCGGCACCCCAGGCAGGTGAGGGGAGCCCATTCCTGGCGGCCGCAGCACAGCCCTGGCCCGGGGGTCCTCTGCTCGCACGCAGAGCGGGCCAGCCCGTAGAGAGCCAGCTCAGCGTGGGCACTCTCTTGCAGGAACACACTTCCAGCGGGTGATCCCAGAAGATGGCCCCGCGGCGCAGGACCCAGGCCAGGTGAAGCGGCTTCTCTTCTGCACCGGCAAGGTATACTACGACCTCACCCGGGAGCGCAAGGCCAGGGGCATGGCGGAGCAGGTGGCCATCACGAGGATCGAGCAGGTGAGGATGGAGCATCGCCGCCTGGCCTCATTCTGGAGCATCCCCCACCCTGAGTGTCCCCTCCTGACCTGACCCCTGCTCTGTCCCAGCTGTCACCATTCCCCTTCGACCTCCTGCTGACGGAGGCACAGAAGTACCCCAACGCCGAGCTGGTGTGGTGCCAGGAAGAGCACAAGAACCAGGGCTACTACGACTACGTGAAGCCACGGCTCCGGACCACCATCGACCGTGCCAAGCCCGTCTGGTGAGGTGGCGGGCTGCCAGGAGGGGCAGGTGGGGCACACTCAGTGGCTGCTGCCCTCACTGCCCCCTGTCCCCCTCTCAGGTACGTTGGCCGTGACCCAGCTGCTGCCCCAGCCACCGGCAACAAGAAAACCCACCTGACGGAGCTGCAGCGCTTCCTGGACATGGCTTTTGACCTGGACGCCTTCAAGAAATTCTCCTAGACGCCCCTGGGCTCCCTTGGCGCGGCACCACATCACAGTGCCCCTTGCTTCTCGACTAAAGCATCATGCCTCGGCACTGCCCACCCTCCGCCCTCACTACACCACACCCTCGCTCACTGCCCTTCTGCTGCTGCCCCAGGCCACCCACTGCTGCCTGCTGCCATCTGTCAGGCTGAGCAGCAGCCGTGGCTGGTGGGGAGCAGGAGGAGGATGGCTCTCGCCCCACCTCTCACCCCCAGAGCAGGAACCCCCCCTGCGTCACCGACAGTCCTTGTCACTCAGCAGGGTGCAGACACTCCACCAGGACTAGGGGTAGCTGCGTCTTGCTGGGCTGAACCCAAGAAGCCACAGGGGAGCCACAGCTGGCAGGGCTTGCCAGGGTGGCCTTCGTGCGGGTGAGGGCACCGCAGCGTTGGCACAGTGAGGGCAGGTGCAGCTGTGTGGTGACCGTTCTCTGAAGCCCTCTGAGGGTCCTGGGCTGGGCTCAGCCGTGCCCTGCCCACCCTACTGGGGGTCCCACAGTCAGTCACGGGCTGCCCCCTATCCTGCCCCCTCCTGCCCTAGCCACTCCTCCTCCTGCTGTGTCCCTGGAACACAGTAGAGATGTCCGTGCGTCCTTTTCTTTGCTGTGCCAAAGCAGGTCAGAAGCAGGAGTGGAGGTGAGGCAGAGGGGGCCAGTGGCCCTTTATCCTCTCGCTTTGACCTCCACTGGGACAGATCCGATTTATTTATTTTGGTTAAAAAGAAAAAACAAAAATAACTTTGCATTGCATTGGCTTGACCCATAAATTAAGTTATCCATGGCTGTCTGCGGCTGTTCTGTGTCCCCGCCCCTGCCCTATGTCCCTCGCAGCAGGGTGCACTTGGTGCTTGGGTCTCTGCCTCAGGCCCTGCTGCCCACTCCGCTGCATCCCTGGTAGTGACACCCACTAGTTACCACCTCTCGGGAGCAGCACATGGCAGGCAGGCTGGCAGGCAGGCAGGCCACTCCTGCACCTGGGCGGGCAGCCAGAGCCGTGCAGCTGCAGGGCCCAGGCCTCTGCAGGGGGGAGCTCGCCTGCTCATCATCCAGGGTGAGCCTCAACCCAAACAGCTTCTGGGGAGGCAAGCCAGGACACCTGTGGCAGGAAGAGTGGGGCTCTGCTCTGGGCCAGCAGGGAGGCCAGCACCTTGGTGAGCGGAGCCAGAGGGGTCCTGAGGGCCCAAGTTGGTTCCTGACGCGGCCTGGTGCAGTGACCTTGGGGACACTGGCCGCAGGCGCCAGTGGAAGCTGCTGCAGTGAGCTGGGGCTCTGTGCAGGCGGGGTCTGCAGCCCTGAACACCCTGCCTGAGGCACTGTGGCGCTGCCACTGCTAAGCCATGGTGGTGGCTTGGCCCCATCATGCACATGGCTACCCAGCAGATTTTGTTCTGTTCATGCTTCTGTTGGGTTCTTTTTCCCCAGCCCTGTGCTTTAGTTTTTCATTGTCCTCTTTCCTGAAGTGGGAAAGAACGGTCATTAGAAGAAAAGATGAGATGAGCAGCTCGCTCCACCAGGGAGGCAGCTTCGGAACCAGGCCCGCCAGCCCCAGTGGTGTGACAGCAGGGCCGACCCCACAGCAGGTCCGGTGAGGCCCAGGACCAAAGGCCAGGCCTTGCTGAGCAGAGCCATCAGTCCTGTGGGTGCCACGTGGCTACAGAGCTGGCGGGTGGGCAGAGGCTTCACCCCATCCTAGTTTGCGAAGCTGTCATGGTGAGGACACTGGCCCCGCAGGGCTCCATTCCCTTTGCTCCAGAAGCGGCAAGACCTAGCATAGATGCCCATGCGGCTCACTGCTCACTTTGAGGGGAGCAAGCTCCCCATGGAAACAGTGTGGGATGGAATTGGACTGGATGGAGATGGTGGAGATCCCTGACCCACGGCTTCCATGCGAGACCCTCTGCCAGATCAGTGTCCAGCCTGCCACCCCTGGCCCTAGAGCCAAAGTGAATCAAGCCACAACAAGTGAGGGCCAGAGCCCTCAGCCTCCTGCTCACACCCTCTTCACGCCCCTCCCTCAGCCTGCAGGAGCCCCAGGTTGCCATGGGGACCCCTGTGAACCCCCAAGTGACCAAGTCCACCGGGACCCACACTGGAGGGTGCCCTTGCCTCTGCTAGAGTGGGGGGACTTGTGGCCCTGGGGCCTGCAGAGACCCACCCCCACCCCAGAGGTGGACGCCAGCTGTGGCCTGGGTGCCCTTGGCATGGACACCTGGCCTGTGTCCTTTTCCTGCCTGACCTCTGCCCTGACCGTGAGGAACCAACCAGCCCTGGTGGAGGCAGCACTGCAAGCAGAGGCCACAATCGGGTGTGGGCACTTGCAGCAGGCTCCGTGTCAGGCCGTCCCTCCTGCCTGTGTCCCCGGGCCCCTCTGCTGGCCCAGTCTGGGCTGTGGGTCAAGGCCCGTGTCACTTAGTTCTGGAGTTGGGGAAGCCCAGACCAAGGAGGGAGGGCAGGTGGGGATCTTCGTGAGCAGCCTGGCGGGTCCAGAGGCCCTGCCTACCAAGGTGGAGGGAGGTGGTAGGCCAAGATCTAGGTGAGAAGCTGGTGCAGGGGACAGGCAGGAGTTCAGCCACTTCAACCCCAAGCCTGGGGGAACAAGTCGAAGGGGGATGGCAGAAGCAGGCAGAAATGTCAGTGAAGCACAGGTCACCCGAAGGATGGGGGTGGGGGGCGGGCCCGGCCCACACCCACCGAGGTCTGGTCTGCTCCCCAGACTTCCCTCGTTAGCCAGGCTGGATTCCCCCACATGGGATACAATGCCTGGGGCATGGAGGGGTTCTCTGGGGCCCTCAGACGGCAGCAGGACACCGCTTGTCTAGTGGGAAAGGGAAGCGTACCCAGTGCTGTGGCTGCAAGTCACCTGGCTTCCTCCCAGGATGCACTTAGCCCTCAGGAGCACAATGAGTGAGCCAGGGCTGCCTGGCTTTCCCAAAGCTAGGGTGGGCGCCCTCTCACCCCTCCTTGTGCCTAGTCCAGTAAAGGCCCCTGCTGGCTGCAGAACAGTGCCGGAGGCAGGGGCTTGGGTGCCTCGTGTACTCTGCAGATGTTCTAAGAACCTGTCCCTGTCACCTTCCCACAGGAGGCTGGTCACCCCACTTCCCCGGGGACCTCCCACAGCCTCAGTGTGGCCAGCCCTTGTACCCTGCACCTCACTGCAGAAAGACAGCATTGCTCCTTGCTGCTTGCAGAGCCTCTCGGAGCAGACCAGCTAAGATTTTTTTTTTTTTGGTCTTTTTGAGACAGGGTCTTGCTATGCAGTTCAGGCTGGCCTTGATCTCACAGCAATCCTGCCTTAGCTTCCCAAGTGCTGGGATTATAGGTGTGCGCCACCACGCCCCGCTGCCAGCTAAGATTGAAGGTGGAGACTCGTTGCATTTCGGTGATGGAAAGGCCTTTATACTCACTGATGAGCAGTTACCTGGTTATTGCGGGGTGCTGGCAGGCACCAGGCACTGCGTGGGGACAGTCGCATCCTCGCTGCTGGGCCCTTGCAGGCAGCCATACCCAGCAACACACGCACACTGTGTAACACGTGCTCGCAGGCGTGAGCAGCTCAGCCAGTGGGCAGGGCACAGCATGCTGCATGTGGCAGGAGCTCCTCCCTCCCTCATCCCTGCTGGCCCGCAGCGGTCAGGCCCCTGAGGCCACTCCCCACTCCCACCCCAAGCCACTGTCACCTCTCTGAAGCCGTGGAGACACTGTACTTGACATGACTGAGATGGTGAGGGCCCTGGGCTAATAACACCCCTGACTGCCTCCCTCCCCAGTGAGCCAGGAACACAGCCAGTGCTCCTGGAGATTACCTTGCTTCAGCCCCACAATTATTCGCCGTGACATAACTGCTGTCGATCAGACAGCTCCCCCTCCTGATCCCTGGACCCTCCCAGACACCGGGACACCCGCAGCCACTCTGCCTGGAGATGTCTGCCCTGACCGCAGGGGGCTCAGGTTTGAACCAAGCAGCACAATTGAGTTTGGACCAGTCAGGAGGCTTGTATCAGAAGGCTTACATTCAGATCAGTTTGGGCCAATCAGCAGACTCAAATGTGGGCCTGCGGGTGCTATAAAGCACATTCCCCCATTCTCTGCCTGGTCTAGGAGGCTCCCTGTGATGTGCGGATTCCCCTTGGCCGCAGTGCAGTTCCTGCCCGAATAAAGCCTGGCTCCTGAGTCCTGCCCGATTTATTTCCTAGGTAGTTTGGGCCTAAAGATTCCTATAAAACCACCTGGGATTCTTACCCTGAATAGTGCGGACAGGGCAGCTGCTTGAAAAAGAACTATAAGCAGCCAAGTGTGGTGGCACATGCCTGTAATACCAGCATTCAGGAGGCTGAGGCAGGAGGACCGCTGTGAGTTTGAGGCCAGCCTGGGGTACATAGCAAGACCCTGTCTCAAAAAGACAAGAGCTATAAGCTCTAGGGGATATCAGCCCTAAAGAGCTCCAGAGACAGCAGCTGGCAGAGTGTAGACCGGGGGCCGAGTGAGGATATCTGGCCTTACTGGCATCAACCTGTGGCCACCAGCAGCAGCAGACCAGCAACTGGCCAAGTTGGCCAGTGGCACCTGACATTAGCTGGTGTCATCTGGCAGCACCAGGGCCCAGAGCTGTGACGCTAAGGCTGGGGGCCTTTGGCAAGCAAAGCCCAGGTGGATAACAGAGCTGCTCTTTGCTGATTTGGAATTTCTTTCTACGTTGACCAAAAGAACCCTTAACCCATGTTGACGGGGGAGCCGGGTTGGGGAGGCAGGTGATGGTGGTGCGGGAAGCAGGCCCTGCCTGCATACTGAGCTACATCGCCAGCACTTTTTATTTTGAGACAGGGTCTCCCTAAGTCACCAAGTTGCCCCAGTTGGGCTCAAACTTGGGATCCTCCTGCCTCAGCCTCCCAGAGTGCTGGGATTACAGGGGTGCGGGTGCACACCCAGCTTTGGTGTGGGCATTGGCACTAACAGTGAAGAGGCAGTGTGCCCTGGAGACCTGTAGTCAGGCACCAAGCCGAAATGTCCCCACCTATCTGCCCCTGCCACAGCCTCACAGGGCATGAAGGAAATCAGTCAACCTGAATCGCTGGGCGATGCAGCACAATTATCAATTTTATTAAATCTCCACCCTCACATCCATGACGTTTTAAAATCCCCTTACAGAAGGGGAGGGGATATGCCAGGTGTGAAGCCACCAGTCACCTCCAGAAGACCGCCATGCAGCTGCTGTGTTGAGTGGGCCTCTTCCCTGTTGATGTGCTATTTCCACATGAAAGGACAATTGACTGACAAACTGACATACAGACCAGTTATTCCCACCCAGGTACCTGGCCAACACTTAGTCTAAAATAACAGAAGTGAGACCGCCACCTCAAGGAAAACAGTGGAGTGTGTTTGTTACCAATAAGATTCCAGCTTTTGTGAGAAAATTCAAATTTTGGAAAACGTGTTGTTATGGTTTGTGTCTAGATGTCCCCCCAAAGCCTCACACAGTCATGGAGGCGGCTTCTAGAGTTTATGACTGATTCATGGTCTAGTGCTGGGATTGTGGGCGTGAGTGCCACACCCACCCTGGGGCGGGCAGCCTGCATGTAATATAAGGGAGGGAAAGGGGTTGCTCTCTTTTGCTCTCGCGCTCCTCCCTTTTGCTCTTGCTTGATTTTGCTGCCTTCCGCTGTCATGAACTGTTGCCCTCTGCCATGTGCCACTGTGCCTTGGAGCCAGCCAAGTATGGACTGAAACCTCTACAACTTGTGAGCCAAATAAACCTTTCCTTCCTTTCTTTTGGGTGCTGGGTATTTTGTCTCAGCAACGAGAGGAAAAGTAACCAAGACAGATTTTGGTACCGGTGAAGTGGAGTCGTTGCTGTGACTGTACCTGACCACGTGGTTCAAGAGCCTTTGGGAATGGCTTGTGGGAAGAGTTGGGAAAGGTTCAGAGATGTCGCCTGAAAGAGCAGAGCTGGAACGCCTTAGGCTGTTCTGTATGTTAGATCCTGGTCAGAGCTCAGAAGACCAAAAGGCTGATAGAAACCCGGCCAGTAAAAACCGGGCTTGGGAGGTTTCTGCTGGGAAGAAAGACTGCATTGGCTGCTGGACTCCAGAACATGTGTGTTATGGCTTGGCAAAAAGTTTGTCCGCATTTTGCTCGTGTCCAGAGACTTTGCCTGAGACTAAGATTAAGGGTGGTGGACTAATTAAACTGGCAGAAAAAATTTCAAGGCAGTCGAATGGTGAGGTAGTGGCATGGCTACTGTTGAGAGCTTTTAGCCAGATTTGTGTTGAGAACCAAGAGCAAGGAGCCCAGAAGAATGATTTAAAATGTTGTGAGTTTGGCCAGAAAGGAAGCTCCAGTAAAGCTGTGGACTGCAAAGATAGAGCTGAGAAGATCTTAATTGCTGAGAAGGAACCGGAGAATATAAACAGCAGACGGCCTGAGGACATCACAAGAAGCAGCAAGTCTCCACCCTTTACAGCCTCAAAACTGCAAAAGTGAAAGACCTTGCTCTGAGGAGAAAGCTTCAGAGCACCATGTTCCAGAATGGCGACAGCCACACTATGTCCCCGAATGGCGGCAGCCGCACCAGGTTCCAAAATGGCAGCAGCATAGAGAATTTGTTCCTCAGCATCAGGTTCAGAGTGCTCAGCGATCCAGGCACTCGACCCCTACAGCCAAGAGAGAAAGCCTGGCTACTGCTCCAGCTGGCAGCGGACCTTGGCATCATCCACATGGCACTAGTTTTAGGCGCAGGCAGAATGCAAGAGTTCTGAGGTTAAGAAGGCTTCCACCCAGATTTCAGAAGAAGGCCTGGGAGGCCAGGCAGGGTGCCCCTGAGAGGGCAGTGTGTGAAGCTGGGAGTGTGAAGCCAGAGATGCAGTGGAGACCCCAGAAGTGTGGAGAAGCCAGGAACATGGATCATCTGAGGAAACCTGCAAGGAGGGAGCTGAGAAGGCCTAAGAGAGAAGCCATGGGAGCCACAACCACTGGAAGTGCCATGGGGCGGAGCCACGCAAGCCCTTTGGAGCTCACAACTTACCACAGATTGCTTCGGATGTTCCACGTGGAACTACAGGACTTAATATTTGCCCTGCTGGATTTTGGACTTGCTTTGGTCCCATTCCTTTGCATTCCCCTGTTTGTACCTTTTGGAATGGTAATGTCTATCTTGCGCCATTGAATGTTGGAAGTGTTTAAGTTTCTTTTCATTTGCAGAGTGGCTCACAGCTATAAGTTTGCCTTAGATCTTGGAGGAGACTTGGGACTTGGACTTTTGAGCAGTGCTTAAACTGTTAGGACTTTGGCAATTCTTAGAGATGGACCAAAATGCCTTTTGCATAAAGGGATGTGCACGAGTCTTTGGGGGTCCAGGGGCGGAATGTTACTGTTTGTGTCTCGATGTCCCCCCAAAGCCTCATGCAGTCATGGAGGCGGCTTCTAGAGTTTATGACTGATTCATGGTCCAATGCTGGGATTATGGGCGTGAGTGCTACACCCACCCTGGGGCGGGGAGCCTGCATGCAATGTAAGGGAGGGAAAGAGGCTGCTCTCTCTTCTTGCTCGCGCTCCTCCCTTTTGCTCTTGCTGTTTTTGCTGTCTTCTGCTGCCATGAACTGTTGCCCTCTGCCATGTGCCACCCTGTCCGGAGCCAGCCAAGTATGGATTGAGACCTCCACAAACTGTGAGCCAAATAAACCTTTCCTTCCTTAATTTTGGGTGTCGGGTATTTTGTCCCAGCAACGAGAGAAAAGTAACCGAGACACTTGTGTTCACCACCATGATCTTAGTGCTTTCCCTGGATTTAAAGAGTGTTCCTAAGCTGGGCAAGGTGGCACACATCTGTAACCCCAGCACTCTGAGAGGCTGAGGCAGGAGGATTGAAAGTTGGGACCCAAACAGGGCAACTTAGACCATTTCAAAAGTAAATAAATAAAAATAAAAGGGGGCCTGGGGATGTAGCTCAGCGGCACAGCGCCTGTCTGGCAAGCACAAGGTCCTGAGTTCGATTCCCGGTACCCAAAAAAATAAAACGGCTGGGGCTGTAGCTCAGTGCACAGTGAGGCAGGAAGTTTATGAACCAGACTTTAAGGCGGATGAAGTCACTTGCTCAAGGCCAAAGAGCAAAAAGCTAGAGACAGATTTGAACCCAGGCAGCCTGACTCCGAAGCCCAGGCGTTGGAGTGAAGAGGATTATGAAGCAGGAGATGAGCAGCAGCTGCACTTTTGGGTGAATGGAGGGGGAAGAAGGCAAATGCTGACTCAAGGGAACGAGCTGCCGTACTTCCTGAGACCGGAAGCAGGATGTGTGGGAATCCGGGACAGGGCCCCTGAGCACGGGACACATCGTCTGCCCAGTGTGACTCTCTCTGTGGGGCAGCCATCTGGGCCATTTGGGTCTGTGCTTTTTTCCTGTAGTGAACTCTTACTTTAGCTGAGCATGGTGGCACATCCCTGTAATCCCAGCATTCAGGAGGCTGAGGCAGGAGGATCACCACCAGTTCGAGGCCAGCTCTTGTTTCTGTTTTTTGAGACAGGGTCTTGCTATGTAGTTCAGACTAGTGTTGAACTTGCTCTGTAGCCCAGGGTAGCCTCGAACTTGTGATCCTCCTGTCTCAGCCTCCAGAGTGCTGTGTGTTCCGGGCTTGCACCACCACTCCTGGTTTAGGCAATTTCCTTGGTGTGCAGTGTCACAGAGGGCACTTACACCAACCAAGATGGCCACAATGTCACTGGAATTATGATCTCGTACCATCCTCACGTACGTCACATGCAGCCCATCCTTGAGCAGCGTGTTGTCTGGCATGGAGCGTGTATGGCAGGGTCCTGTGGTCCCCGCAGCAGCAGGGTACATAATGAGGGGCTGGCTCATAGTGCATCCCCTGCACCCCAGCATGGTGGGGAGATCGGCAACGACGTGGCTAAGGGTGTTTGTGAACTTATTCCAACCAGTCCGAGGCTGAGACAGGCAAATGCCTGATCCCAGGAGTTTGATACCAGCCTGGGCAACACAGCAAGATCCTGTCTCAAGACAAAAACAAAAAGTCCCGGGAAAAATAAAAGCATAAGAAAACTTTTTTTTTTTTTTGGCAGTGCTGGGGATTAAACTCATAGGCTTTGTACTGAGCTACTTCCTCCCAGCCTTTTTAAAAATTTGGGTCAGGGTCTCATTAAGTTGCAAAATTGGCCCAGCTGGCCTCAAACTCAGGATCTGCCTGCTTCAGCCTCCCAGAGTGCTGGAATTATAGGCATGCACCACCCCGCCTAGCTGACATAAGAAAAAATTTTTGAGCTGGGTGTGGTGACAAACACCTATGATCTCAGCACTGGGGGCCGAGGCAGGAGAACTGCCTTTAGTTCCAGGCCAGCCTGGGCTGGGTATTGAATAGGAAGAGGCCAGGAGCAGCATCCAAAGGTCTGGATGTCCACAGTGAGGGCTGCTCCACCCAGGGGCCCTGAGAAGGCCACCTGCTGCCTGCTCCTTTCTGCATAATGGTTTGTTGTCCCAGCCTCCCCAGTCCTGCGATTACATGCATACACCACCACACCCAACTACATAGTGTTTCTGTTACTCATTATTAGGAGAGCTTCCCTAGTTACTGGAAAAAAAAAATCTGCTTTCCTGAAGGTTTCCCTGTAAAACCATGTAAAATAAGAATCCCCACTTTGGTATTTATGGCAACTCTTCAAAAAAAAAAAAAAACTTAAAAAAATGTTCTTTGGCTTTTTGAGACAGGGTCTTGCTATGTAGTCCAGGCTGACCTTGAATTCACAGTGATCCTCCTGCCTCAGCCTACTGAGTGCTGGGATTATAGGTATGTACCACCACACCCAGTTTCTAGGGCCGATCTCACGTTCACAGAACCTAGCCCCAAGACTGCCACATTAAGGTCTGTACCATTTCTTCAATGAACTAATGATTCTCCCCAAGAAACACCACAGGTTTCAGGGAAGAAATTTCAACAATGTTAAAAATTAATGTGTGGTGTCCATGGACAGAAAATGAAATGGGGTCCATACAGTGGAATATTACTGAGCCATGAAAAGGAAGTTCTGATGTGGAGAAGCCTGGAAAACATGATGCTGAGTGAAATGGTCACAAAAACACCCATTGTACAAACTCCTGTGAGATGTTTAGTGGGCACATGGGGCAGCTAGGGCTGGGGAAGAGAAAAAGCCCTGGAGATCCATGGCTGAGGTGGCTGTACATGTACATAGTTAATGCCAGATAGCTGAACACAAGAAAATGATCAAAATGGTAAATTCTGTCCATTTTGTGACAATAAAAATAATAACAACTGTGGGTAATTGGGAGAATGTGGACTTTCTAAACTTAGGGCAGGCAAAGTCCAGAATAGTTTAAAGGGTGGCAACAGTGTTCCCAAGTTGTGGGTGCTGGAGTCTCCTTCAGAGGTGGTTTCTAGATTCCTTCTGTCCTGAGCAAAGAACCAATCAAGGCAAGCACAAACAGCTTTTGTTTTGTTTTGTTTGAGACAAGGTTGCACTATGCAGTGCAGGCTGGCCTTGAACTCGCAGAGATCCTCCTGCCTCAGCCTCCCAAGTACTGGGATTATAGGCATGCGCCACCACGCCTTGCGGCAGGAAGGAAGGAAAGGAAGGAAAAGAAACAGGTTCTGCTGAGCCAGTTTTGGCCAAGAAGTAGGAAAACAAGGAGGCTTTAATGGCAAGTGCAGGAGAAAACACAGTGGCCCCAGAAAACCTGCAAGGAGTTCTCTCCAGCTGTCACCTGCAGGGCCTTGCGAAGGGCTCTGCGCATGTGTCCTGGATTTGTAATTAACAGGTCACGCCTACTCTCCCCTGCCCCCCGCCAGTTTTGCCACGCCCTAGTCTCCTGCCTCAACAGTGTTGGAAAGGTGCACACAGCTCAGAGAGAAGCTCTTTGCCCTGGCTCCAAGACCCTGATGGAGACGCGGCGCAGGAAGAGCGGACGCAGTCGGGAGGATGGTAACTTGTTCAGGGAAATTGGGCTTTTTTTCTTTTCTTCCTGGTGTTGGGGATTGAACCCAGGGCCTCTGCACTGCTCTACATCTCAGGTCTCTTTCTAAAAAAAAAAGATAGGGATTACAGGCCTGCGCCTCCAAGCCCGGCTCAATGTTTTTATTTTGAGACAGGTTCTCACCAAGGCGCTGAGTTGCCTGGACAGGGCTCGAACTTGCAATCCTCCTGCCTCAGCCTCCCAGGGTGAGATTACAGGCGTGCTGGTTAGGGTTAGGGTTGGGTCCTATCAAGAGCAGGTTCTCTAATGACACCACAGTCTCTAGGCTCTCCTCTGCTCTCCATGCTCAGCTGGACGCCAGCGGCGTCTCAGGATGACAGGGAGGCGACACCAGCGGGGCCGAGCCTGTGGCGGGGCGGGGGCGCCGTCCTCCCTGCAGCGCCGCCTTCTGCTGAGCTAGAGGCCCCGGGCCAGGCTCCGCGGAGCTCGCTCGGGCCCCGCCTCCCCGCCCGGCCCCGCCCCGCCTCCCCGCCAGACCCCGCCTCTCACCTCGGCCCCGCCCCTACAGGTCCCGCCCCGGTGTCTTGACCCCGCCTCCACGCCAACCCCGCCCCGGCATTCCAGCCCCTCCTCCACGCCCGGCCCCGCCCCCGGTGGACAGCGAGCAGGAAGCGCGCAGTGGCTCCCTAAGACTTCGCGTTCCGAAAGGTGTGAGGGGGCAGGGAGCGCGGGTCGCGGTCTGGCGCATCTCCTGCCGGCCTAGCCGCTCGCGGCCCCGGCCTCGCCCTCACCCCTGCCCTCGGCCGCGGAGGCCCACCGACGCCCCCGCCCGAGCGGCGGCTCGGGGCTCGGCTGCTCTGGCCTGGAGGCGGAGCCGGCGGCGCGGCGTCATGCATATGCATGAGCAGCACGGCGGCGGCTCCATTGTGCCCTCGGCGGGCGGCGGCGCGATGGCGCGGGCGGCGGCCCCGGTGCGGCGGGCGGCGCGGAGGGCGGGCTGAGCGCATGGAGCGGCGCGGGCCGGGGGCCGCGCGAGGGGCCGGGCCGGGCCGGGCGGAGGTGAGCGGGGGCCCCGGGAGGCGCCTGCTGCGCGGGCAGGTGCGGGGCGGGGGCGGGAGCGGGCAGGTGCGGCCGGCAGGTGCGGGGCCCGGGCGCCTCGCGGGGATCGAGGCCGAGCCGGGCGCCCACCTGCTGACCTGCTGCGCGCGATCGCAGCCCCAGCGTCTTCGGCTCGGGGTCGGGCCGTCGCCCCTCCCAGGCCTTTGTCGGGGGCTGGCGAGGAGGCCGCCAGGCCCGACTTAGGGTCGCACCTTCGCCTTGTCCCGTGGGAGGCTGGGGTGGGCTGGGGGCTTCTGGATGGGGACAGCTCTGACCTGCCCCCCACCCCAGCCGTGGTTCTCACGGGGACACCTTTTTCCAGATCGGATCTGTCGAAGCGCAGACGCGGGGGTGTCCTGCTCTCCTGGGCTACTCCAAACTCCCTCTCCGCCCCCCCCCCCCCGTACAGGTGCCACGGCCTCGCCATCCAGGCTCACCCTCCACCTGCCTTGCCTTTCCCATTGTCCTGTCCCCACTACCCAGAGCTGCCGCTGCCCCCCTTCTCCCCAGGGTACCCTCTTTCGCGTAGTCAGACATCCGTGGTGATGTCTTCAAGGTATTTGTGTTATTGCAGAAGATTTCACAGGGACACGGAACATGTGACTGGATCTAAGACTGGTGCACACAGGAAGGGTGGCCACAGCCTCACCACCCAGTCCTGGCAGGCGAGGACTGAGGGCCTCCCCTGGCGCTCCCTTGAGAGCTGTAACAGGAGAAGTGAGGGGATCCTGACTTCACCCGGCAGTGCTGACCTCAGAGCCCTTGTCACACTCAGGGCTGGTAGAGGCTGGAAGTGTAAATGAAGAGAAGCAGGCGGAGACTTCTGAAGGACAGGCCCAGCATGTCTGGGGAGCATCCTGATTACTGGGATTGTTCTTCAAGGGCTGATGACATAGAGGTAGTCATGTGTTCTTAGTCCCAGGGTGGCCACAAGGTACTCATTTTACACGTGGTCAACCCAAGCCAGGTTTGGGTTGTCCCTTCAGCCATTCACTAGGCTGTCCCACACCTGGGTCACTGGTCAGTGGGTCTTTCTGGACTTCTTGGTGAGCTCTGCCATTCCTGCTTTTAGTCCCTCCCTTAGGTGGCTCACTGTGGGTGTCCCATCAGTAGAGGAACAGGACCTCTGACCCCCCCATGCATGTGATCACCCTCTTTTGGCACTGAAGACCCCATTCCTGCCACCTCCAGAGCTGTGTTTGTTGGCTTGTTTTGGACAAAGGGGTCTCCATGTGTTGTCCAGGCTGGCCAGAACTTCTGGGCTGAAGAGGTCGTCCTGCCCCAGCCTCCCAAGTAGCTAGGCCTACAGGCACCTGCCACTGCACCTGGCTCTAGAGCTGTCATTTCTCTCAGACTTTTGAATTCCAGGGTGTCTTGGGTTAGGGTCTGACCCTGAGTCCTCTCTGTGGCCTGTGGGAAGGGGTGGCCTGCCACGGGCCGTGATCCTGAATTCTGCCGCACTTGCCCCATCCTCAGGTGCCTCCCAGACAGGCAGAGATGGATAGAGCCAGGGAAGGTGGGGTGCAGCTGCTCGGGGACACCTGAGGGGTCTAGAAAGAGAGTTTCCTGAGCTCTCTTTCTGGAGGAAGATGGGACCTGACCCCCAGCGAGCCTGCGGCCTTCTAGACTGATCCTGGGCCACAGCAGCTGAAGCTGGCACCTTGGGACAGCCAGGCTGGGAGCCCCAAGGCAGGCCAGGGCCCACCTCCTTCTCAGCTCTGCATGCACTGCATGTGCTGTGTGTCAGGAGCAGAGAGTCACAGGAGACCGACCTGGAGACTGGGGTCTTCCCAGAGCGTGGCGGGAGGCGTGGGTTCAGGGACCCAGCAGGAAACCCTCCCCACCCAGACAAGCGGTCGGGGGAACTGGAAGTGTCTGTGGTCTCCGTGCACAGCAGCGGAACATCATGGGTGGAATTCCCCAGCCCCGTGTGACACGGGAGGCTGCGGGGGCAGGGTCCTCCTTGCCTGGCATCTGCCCTGGGTCTCTGTGCTTCCTGGATGGGAGGTGCTCACACTGGTGAGCAGCACAGCAAACGTGGAAGAAATTTAAGGCTCAGACCCCAACCCGTCCTAGTGACTGGGGTGGTGCTGGGCAGTCTGAGAGCTGATGGGGATGCACTGGGGTTGGGGAGCTGCTGCCCTAAGTGACCCGAAATGAGGCAGGGGCGCCTCTGCCCACCCGCCCTGTTTCCTCCCCGTGTGTCTTGGACAGCTGAGCAGGCTGGGCTGACCCCACCAGCCCTGGGGTGGGGAAGCTGCCCCGGGTAGCTCTTCAGAGAGAGAGGTAGAGCTGCTGCCGCTGGTGGCTTTGTAATTAAAGTTCTTATTTTGAGATAATTGTAGAGTCACAGGCAGTTCCAAGAAATAACATAATGAGGTCCCTTGTATCCTTCGCCCAGTTTCCCCAGTAGTAACATTTTGCAAAGCTGGTACCTGTCATCCCAGGACACTACATGGTTACAGTCCGCGGCTCCTCCTGTTGCTGGCTGGGATTCCCACCCCCTGCCCTCCTGGTAAAATGACACAAATGGGAGATCAGTGACTCCCCCTTGGTGTTCGACCTCCGGCAACCACCAATCTGTTCTCATTTCCCTGGTTTTGTCATATCAAAAATGCCAAATGACAGAACCATGCAGTATGTTGCCTTTTGGGGTTGGCTTTTTCCACTCAGTGAAGTTCCCTGGAGATTGAGCCCGGGCTGTGGTGTGTTATCGCTGGTTTATTCCTTCCTCTGGCTTCCCCTATGGATGAACCACAGTTGGTTTAACCCTTTGTCCATTGAAAGACTTCTGGGCTGTTTCCATTCTTTGGCTATTGTAAATAAAGCTGCTAGAAGCATTCGTGTACAGGTTTTTATGAGAACCTAACTTATTTGTCTGAGATAAATGCCCAGGAGTGCAATTGCTGCTGTGCTAAGTTTGATAAGAATTGGCTAGCCATGGGGTCGGTGAGATGGCTCAGCGGCGTAAGCTCCTGCCTGGCAAGCGCAAGGGCCTGAGTTCGACTCCCGGAACCCACATACGAGAAAAGGGCTGGTGATATTGCTCGGCGGCACGGGCCCCTGCTGCCGCGCGAGGTCCTGAGGTCGACCCCGGTACCCACACACACACACACACAAAAAAAATTGGCTAGCCAGGTGTGGAGGTGCACACCTGAAATCAGCACTCTCGAGGCTGAGGCAGGAGGATCGCTGTGAGGTCAATGCCAACTTGGGCTACATAGTGATATCAAGGTCAGCCTGAACTACATAGTGACTCAAAAAACAAAACAGTAAGTCTGAAATGTTGACAAAGTCCAGTTCATCCAAGTCGTTCTCATGGATCATGCTTTTTGGTGTCAGGCCTAAGAACTCTGCCTGGCCTAGATCCCAAAGACTTTTCCCATGCATTTTCCTAAACATTTTATAGCTCTGTATTTCATATTTAAACCTAGAAAGATCAAATCCATTTTGAGTTAATTTCAGCATAAATTGTAAAGCTTGGGTTTTGCTGTTTTCCTCTGCAGTCCCAGGGCCTCGCACACTGAGCTCCAGCCCCAGCGCCCCCACCCCGCAGTTTTAGGTTTGCTTTACTTACTGCTGCCCCCCGTCCCCGCGGTGTGTCGGGGGCTCTCCTCCCTGCTCTGAATTGTCTGCACCTTTGGACCTGTCAGTGACTGCTTCTGGTCTGGAGTCTTCTGCTGACCATGGCGCTGTCTCCCGTGTCCTGTCTCACAGTCCTGATGGCCGAATCTGTGTTCTAATTGTTGAAACCTGCGGGTCACCCCAGGCCCCATCGAGCAGGTCCGGGGAGGAGTTTGCCAGTTTGCAGGACCCCTTTACACAGGGTCACAATCCCCTGGCCAGGCTGTGGGACAGATGCCACCCTTGCTGGCCCAGCTGGGCTCTCCTGGCTCCCTGCCCTTCATGGCTTTGGCTCCAGGGCAGCACTTGGCCTGGGGAGAGGCATCCCTGAGAGCAGGGCACCTCCCCTCCCCCGATCCCCCCTTTCCCACCAGGCTCTGGTGCTGGGCTGGGAAGGGCTCAGGCCGCCAAGGCAGGGCCAACACAGTCCGGGTACCTCTTCCTGTGCCCACCTGCCCTGCTGGTCCCGCCTCACCAGTACTGGGCTCAGGGTGAGTTCCCTGCTCAGCACACAGGAATGGCCACTGCTCTTGGGTGAGAGAGAGGCCTTTTGGGTGCTGCAGTGGCCGGGTGGAGGCCACTAAGGTCAGCATGGGGCAGGAGGCCAGCGAGGCCCAGAATGAACCCTTCAGAGCCACCCCCACTGGGGCTGTGTGCCCAGGGGTCAGGCCAGGCAGAGTGGACGTGGAGGTGGCCCAGGGTGTGTTAGGGCCAAAGGTGGTGCCGTGGGGGTGGTGCTGGCTTGGCACTGGGCAGCTGGTAGCACTTGGATGCAGCCTGGAGGCCTCCCCGGCTCACTCACTCAGTGAGAGAACAGGCCCAGGAGAGTCCCCACAGTCCACCAGACCCCCATAGAGGTGGCCTAGCATCCCCATATCAGGGTCCCTCCATGAGTCATGTTGGCTGTCCCTGTCCTGTCGGGAACTCTCCTTGTGTGTCAACAGAGAGGCCTGTAGGGAGCAGCGCTGCTTGCCCAGCCTGTGTCCGCCTCAGTCGCCACTGTCCCCTCCTGAGGGGTCCTCTAGCCCCTGTCACTAGGCAGGGCACCATGTCCTTGGCGTGGGCAGAATGGATAACATCGGGAGTCAACAGCCTGTCCCGGGGTGACCCAGGGCTCTGGGCGGTGGGTTGGGGTCACAGGCTTGCTCCTGGCTTCTGGGTGGGCTGGGTGGGTGCCAGCCTCTACCGCCAGGCCCCAGCCATCCCTTGTGGAGGAAAGGGTGGCCCTGGGGTCCCTCCACTCTGCACCGAGCTTGTGTCCTTTCCCTCTCACCAACAGCCAGAGCAGCAGAGTCCCAGGTACGCACCAGCAGACCCGGCCTGCAGGCTGCTCTGTCGCCAATGAACTCCATGAACCCCATGAAACCTGCCCTGCCCCCCGCGCCACACGGGTGAGTGTGGCCCCCGTGGCTGTCCCCACAGGCCCTGGGCTGGCTCTCAGCCACCGTGGCCTCACCAGCAGTCTCCCTGCAGTGATGGTTCATTTGCATACGAATCTGTGCCTTGGCAACAGAGCGCCACTCAGCCTGCCGGGTCCCTCTCCGTGGTCACTACCGTGTGGGGAGTCGGCAACGCGACACAGAGCCAGGTGAGCCCCGTGGGGCCCCAGGCCAGGTGGTCAGAACCTCCTCAGACCCCGGGAGCCAGGAGGTGGGGTGCTGCAGGGTGTGGGTTGCTCCCCGGCCTCCAGCCCTGGGGTGCTGGGACTTCCACCTGCCATAGGTGTCACTCCCCAGCCTGCAGGAAGGCACCACCCCCTTCCAGTCAGGCCTCTTGGTTTCACCTGCTGCAGAGGTGTGGCTGGTTCCCTCTGGTGATTGCCACTTCCTTGTAGGTTCTGGGGAACCCCATGGGCCCTGCTGGAAGCCCCCCTGGCAGCTCCATGATGCCTGGCGTGGCGGGTGGCAGCTCTGCCTTGACCTCCCCACAGTGCCTGGGACAGCAGGCCTTTGCCGAAGGTGGTGCTAGCAAGGGCTACGTGCAGCAAGGCGTGTATGGCCGTGGGGGCTACCCTGGGGGCCCCAGCTTCACCACTGGGTAAGCAGGGGCCTCACCTGGCAGGGGCAGAAGACGCCAGCCTGGCGGGCACATTGTGGCCTCTGCTTCCCCGCCAACTCCAGCAGCCACCATGAGGGTCCAGAAAGCATGGGTTCCCTGACGCAGACAGCATGGCTGTCCTGTGTCCCCTGTAGGTATGCTGGTGGCCCGGGGGGCCTGGGACTCCCGTCACATGCCGCACGACCCTCCGCTGACTTCACACAAGCAGCAGCCGCAGCCGCCATGGCTGCCGCTGCAGCCACTGCCACCGCCACCGCCACCGCCACCGTGGCCGCCCTGCAGGAAAAGCAGAGCCAGGAGCTGAGCCAGTATGGAGCGGTGAGGTGTCCCAGCAGATGTCACACCATGCCCAGCGCTGTGGGACGGGGGGAGGCTCAGGGAGGCAGCGGCACCCTAGCACTCATGGAGCAGCACCGAACGCGCCCGGGAGAGAGGGTCATGGTGCAGCCCTGGGCTGGTTGTCGGGTGGGTGCCCAGTTTCTGGAGCTCTTTGTGGGTGCGCCCTGGGCCATTCCTTTTTCTTCTCTTCCCAGATGGGGACTGGACAGTCGTTTAACAGCCAGTTTCTGCAGCATGGAGGGCCCCGGGGGCCCAGCGTTCCCCCTGGGATGAACCCTACTGGCATGGGGGGCATGATAGGCCCTTCTACTCTCTCCCCCATGGCCATGAACCCCACCCGGGCAGCCGGCCTGACGCCCCTGTATGCAGGGCAGCGCCTGCCCCAGCATGGCTACCCCGGGCCCACCCAGGCCCAGCCGCTGCCCCGACAGGGGGTCAAGAGGACCTACTCTGAGGTGAGTGAGGGGCTCCCAGCCCCTCCCAGCACCCTCAGAGCTGTGCTGAGACCAGCTTCTGTAACAGGAACTGCCTGTGCCCAGTGAGACCTGGGCCCTGCCCGCCAGCACCACCCCCTCACACCTCTTCCAGCTCTGTGCCTCTCCCGCAGGTGTATCCAGGGCAGCAGTACCTGCAAGGCGGCCAGTACACACCCAGCACTGCCCAGTACGCGCCTGGCCCCGGGCAGCCCCCTGCCCCCTCCCCCTCTTACCCTGGGCACAGGCTGCCTCTGCAGCAGGGCATGGGCCAGTCCCTGCCTGTGCCCAGCCCCACGGGACTGCATTACAAGGTACGGCCAGCTCCCCAGGCCTGGGCCAGGCCCAGTTCCCTGGGGCACCGTGGGGACCTTGAGGCAGTCCTACCCTCAAGGGGTGACAGGCTGGGGAAGGGTGACAGGCTTCGCCAGGGGCCTAGCAGGTGCACAGGGGCCCAGGGTGAGGGTCCAATTCGAAAAGGAGCCCCTACAGAGTGCGTGTATCTCCATGTAGCAGGTGGAACCAGGCCGTTCTGACGTCCCTTATATGAATGTGTCCCCAGTCCCTCAAGCGTTGTGACGTTGCAGGGAAGCCCCCTTTAGGGGACAGGTCCTCTGTGCCACTGGGTGCTGGGGGCACTGGAGGCAGCGGGAGGAGAGGAGGAAGTGTGAATGGCCCTATGTCTGTAGTCCTCACACGTGTCCACCCCTCCTTTTCCTGTGGTAGTAACTTCTTACCTGCGGAGATGAGCAGTGTTTCCCGTAGATTACGTGGGTGTCCAAGAGCGTGGAAGGATGCACGGCTCAGCACCCTGATGTGCTGGGCTTCTAGGCTCAGGCCCAGGGGACTTGGCCAGGGCCAGACTGGGCCCTTGGCGCACTCACTTCTCTCTCCCACAGCCCACAGAGCAGTTCCACGGCCAGGGCACCAGCTTCAACAGGGGCAGCGTGAGCTACAGCCAGCCGGGCCTGAGCGGGGTATGGGCCGTGGCCGGGTGGCAACCAGGAGGCTCCCAGGGCAGCCACCTCACCCTGGCTGCTGTGCCACCCCACTAACTGTGCTCAACCCTACAGCCTGCCCGGTCCATCCCCGGCTACCCCAGCTCCCCGCTGCCGGGGAACCCCACGCCACCCATGACGCCCAGCAGCAGTGTCCCCTACCTGTCCCCAAGCCAGGAGGTCAAGTCTCCCTTCCCGCCTGAGCTCAAGCCGGGCCTCAGCACCTTGCACCCCTCGCCCTCTGGTGAGCATTCCGTCTCCGGCAACACTGCGACAGGGTGGGGCGGGCTGGGCCCAGGGGAGCTGCTGGCTCCTGGCGAAAGCCAGGGTCTCTTCCTAAAGACAGCCCCAGCATGCCAGCCCTTCCCGCCCAGAAACACACCCACAGGATGCAGAACTTGGCGTATAATTTTGGGGGACTTATGACCCCCTAAAGCCTCTCCCTGGCTGAGAACCCCCCCGTCCAGGGTGTCCATGACAGCAGGAGTGGGGCCCTGAAGCCCTCTGAGAGGTACATAAGGGCAGGTGCTTGCTCACACCGGCCCCCCTTACACGCCTTACACACCTGCCTGGGTTGGAAGCCTGCTCGTCACTGTGCGCGGGACGCTGGCGGGGGAACTGAGGCAGGGCCGGCCAGGCCTGGTGGTGGCTCCCGGCCCTGTCCCCCTCTCATGCCCGGTGCCTGCCCCCAGGAGGCGGCCCCTGCGATGAGCTGCGGCTGACCTTCCCGGTGCGGGACGGGGTGGTCCTGGAGCCCTTCCGCCTGCAGCACAACCTGGCCGTGAGCAACCACGTCTTCCAGCTGCGCGACTCGGTGTACAAGACCCTGATGCTACGGTGAGTCTGGCCGGGACCCCAGCAAACCCCCACCACCTCCTGCCTCGTCCCCGCCCACCATCAGCCTCAACCTCCACTCTCAGGCCCGACCTAGAGCTGCAGTTCAAGTGCTACCACCACGAGGACCGGCAGATGAACACCAACTGGCCGGCCTCGGTGCAGGTCAGCGTCAACGCCACGCCGCTCTCCATCGAGCGCGGCGACAACAAGACCTCACACAAGCCGCTTTACCTGAAGCACGTGTGCCAGCCGGGCCGGAACACCATCCAGATCACTGTCACCGCCTGCTGCTGCGTGCGTCCGGGAGTCGAGCGTGGGCGGGACATCGGCTCACATTTGCTGCGTGCTGGGTGTGGGCGGGGCCTGGGTGTGGGCGGGGCCAGAGGTAGGAGCGGGTCCTGGCCCTGGGAGCCCTGGGCCATGGTCGGTGTCCCCCCAGCAAGAGCCTCTAGGGCTTTGTCTTTGAACCAGGACATTGCTGCTGCTCATTACCACCTCCTCCGAGCTGTAGGAATAGTGCGGTGGAATTTCCCGGGCTTGGTGCTCGCACTAGTTAGTAAGAGGAGCTAAGCCGCGGCGAACGCGGTCTGGCCAGGTGTCCCAGGTCGCCCCAGGCCCGATCTCACACGGGCCTGCGCTGTTTGCAAGCCAGTGAGGGCCTGCGGGCGGGACAGTCAGATGCTACCTTCTGTGGGACTCTTGAGGTTTTAACTCAGACCTGGGGTCATCAAGGGAGTGCCGTGAGCAGGGGGACATACAGGCGACTTCAGGTGAGCGCCAGGCAGGGTTGGAGGACAGGCCGTGCAGGGGCTGTTGGGACAGGTGTGGTGTGGACAGGAGCTGAGGCGGGGGCGGGCTCACAGGAGAAAGGTAGAAAGCACCCGGCTGCGCGTCAGCACTGTGGGGAGCAGGGCCTGGCTGTGAGGAACACACTGTCCTGTCCTCTCTGCCGTGTCCCCTGGACCAAAGCGTCTCCCACCGCCTTGCAGTCGCACCTCTTCGTGCTGCAGCTGGTGCACCGCCCGTCTGTGCGCTCCGTGCTACAAGGCCTCCTCAAGAAGCGCCTGCTGCCAGCTGAGCACTGCATCACCAAGAGTGAGTGTCGCCGCCTCTGCCTCCCCTGGCCCGGTGGCTGTCCTGAGCACAGGGTACCGTCTTCTCACTGTCACAGCCTCTGCGCGTTGCGTCCCTCACTCAAGTGCTTATCCCCGTCCCCGGTAGTAAAGCGGAACTTCAGCAGCGGTACCATTCCTGGCACCCCTGGGCCCAACGGAGAGGACGGGGTAGAGCAGACGGCGATCAAGGTATCCCTGAAGTGCCCCATCACCTTCCGTAGGATCCAGCTCCCTGCCCGTGGCCACGACTGTCGCCACATACAGGTGGGTGGCCAAGGGCTTTGCTGGAATCCAGTGCCTAAGAATTATCTTAGAGCCGGTCATGGTGGTGCATGCCTATAATCCCAGCACTGAAGAGGCCAAGGCAGGAGGATTTTGAGCTCAAGGCCAGGGTGGACAATACAGCAAGACCTTTTCTCAAAGTAAAAAATGTTTTGAGCTGACACTTCAGCTACCAGAGCGCTAGGACAGACCTGCTGTGGAAACTCTTGAACCTGGCTGCTCCCCTGAGCTTGGGCTTTGGATTTTTCTAATTATCATTTATTACCTTTTTTACTGGCTAATGTGTTCACAGGGTTCTGGTTTTAAAAGGTGTACGATGCAGGGCCATGAGAGTCTCTGCCTTGGCAGCTACACTTAGTGTCAGAGAGAGTGACTCTGCCCTCTGTGGTTACCCTGCCACTAACTGCACAGTGCTTTTTCCCTTTAACCCCCGGCCTGGGGTGGTTTCCTGTCAGTGCAGCTGCCCAGTTCTTCCCCGGGCCACAGGGCCTTCCGGTTCTGGCAAGGGCTGCTCGGGGTGTGGCCAACCTTGATCCACAGCGAAGAGTCTTGAGTATATGTAAATTCCTGAAAACACAGTGCAGGTGGCTGGCCGCCTGTCCTGGCCCACACTAAGAACCCTGTGTCCCCATCTCTCTCTGCAGTGCTTTGACCTGGAATCGTACCTGCAGCTCAACTGTGAGCGGGGGACCTGGAGGTGCCCTGTGTGCAAGTGAGTCCTGCCCAGAGTGACGGGGAGGAGCTGTCTTCCTCCAGAGGCGTCTGTGGACGGAACCTGCAGTGTCGCTAGATACACGGGACTGGTGGAGGGTGGCTCGGCTCAGCTCAGGGCAGAAACCTCGTGTGGGGTGGCTTTACACAAGGACACCTCACACCCATGGCTGCCTCGCGTGTGTACTTCATATAGTCACTTCGTACAGGGTTGTCTCACACAGCGTCACCTCACAGGGTCACCATGGACATTTGCTTTACATAGGGTCGCTCAGTCAGGGTCACCGTGCAGTCAGCTCACATAGTTGACAGGGCTGGGAAGTAACGGGCCTGTTCCCAGCATGAGGCAGGCGAGGCCTCTGAACCGAGCTCCCTTTGTCTCCCACAGCAAGACAGCACTGCTGGAAGGCCTGGAGGTGGACCAGTACATGTTAGGCATCCTGATTTACATCCAGAAGTGAGTGGCTTCCTCCTGCTACCCCAGCGTCTGCGGCCACCAGGGGGCAGCCTGTCTATCACAGGCCTGGTGTCCTGGGGGAGGGGCTGGTGGGAAACTTGCCCCGGCGGTGCCCTCCCCAGGCAGGGTGAGTGATCTGCTGCCCTGCGCCTGGCCAGCTCCGACTACGAGGAGATCACCATCGACCCCACGTGCAGCTGGAAGCCAGTGCCCGTGAAGCCCGACGTGCACATCAAGGAGGAGCCGGACGGGCCGGTGCTGAAGCGCTGCCGCACCGTGAGCCCTGTGCACGTGCTCATGCCCAGCGTGATGGAGATGATCGCGGCCCTGGGCCCCGGCAGTGCCCCCTTTGCCCCCCTGCAGCCCCCCTCAGGCCCTGCACCCAGTGACTACCCGGGGCAGGGTGAGTACGTGTCCCAGCCTGGAACCTTGGTGACCCTGGGCACGCTACTTAGCTCTCCAGATCAGCGTCCTCGCTAGCGGAAGCATCAGGTGGCAGGCCACACAGCTAGTTTATAAACGAGCCCGGCGGCCCCATCGCAGGGACGCCAAGAGAGGGCACAGGCCTGGCTGTGGTCCGGGACATGGCTGCACCTTCCCCCTGGGTTTGGCGTGGGGGACCCTGGACTGAACCTCCGTGGACTGGCCCTGTCTAGGCATCCTTTGGGGACCCAGCTGCGTGTGTCTCTGTTGTGGCCTCCCTCTTAGGGTTGTCCCGAGGCCAAGTGCCCCTGGTGCTGATGAGAACTTTAGACTCACTGGCATTGTGGGGAGCGCTCCCCATCCCACCTCCGTCACACCGGCCTCTCCTCTCAGGTTCCAGCTTCCTGGGGCCTGGGCCCTTCCCTGAGTCCTTCGCCCTGACCACGCCCAGCACCCCGAGCCTTGTGGAGTTCACCCCCGGGCCACCCCCCGTCTCCTATCAGTCAGACATTCCCAGCAGCCTCCTGACTCCAGAGAAAGCTGCTCCCTGTCTCCCGGGCCAGGTCAGTTCCGGCTGCGGGGCTGGGGGACAGGAGTCACGCCAGGGAGCCCCGGAGCTGTTTGAACAAGTCCTTTCCTTCTTCAGATGACACCAGCGGGCCACCTGGACCCAGCCCACAATCCCGGGCCCCCGGGGCTGCACACGTCCAACCTTGGGGCGCCCCCGGGCCCCCAGCTGCATCACCCAAACCCTCCCCCCGCATCCCGGCCACCCCTGGGCCAGGCGAGCTCAGGGCCCGTCAGCGAGCTGGCCTTCAACCCGGCCACAGGCGTGATGGGGCCCCCCAGTATGGCCGGGCCAGGGGAGGCCCCGGAACCAGCTCTGGACGTGAGTACCGGGCCTGGCGAGCAGCGGGGAGCCACTGGAGCTGGCGTGTCCCTTGTCCCCCAGGTCCACTGTGCTTTGTGGAAGGGAAGACAGTGACCCAGGGGAGCCGGCTGGCCAGATAAAGTCGGCCGAGGGTGGCTCTTACTGCCAGGTCGGGTGCCAGGAGCCGTGTGTGGTGGTGGGGCCTGGCCTGGTGGCAGGACACTACACCGTGCAGCGCAGAGTGGCAGAGAAGACTGGGCCAGAGGCTCACGGCTCGGTCCTGTCCCGCCGCCAGTGTGGTGAGCGGGAGCTCGGCGTGCGTGCGGGGTGGACGTCCCTGCTCACTGAAGCCACGTGGGAAGGGCCAGAGGAGCAGCCCGGCGCGGGACCCAGGGACTGAGTCCACCACCTGCATTCACCCCAGGAGTCGCTTGGGGACCCCTTTTGAACCTGTGCACCCCCAGGACTATCTTGGAGCACCCTGGCTCCTGGTGGGGTACAGCAGCACATCACATGCAGCCTTGCAGCTGAGAACAGGCACCGGTGTCACTGGGAGGGGGCTGCCCGGCACCCCTGGGGCTGGGAGTGGGTGGGGACAGGGCCAGTAGCCAGCTGGGGGTGGCAGATCTCAGAGGAAGCTGCTGACGCGTTTGCTCTGTCCTCAGCTGCTGCCGGAGCTCACCAACCCCGATGAGCTGCTGTCCTACCTGGGCCCCCCCGGCCTCCCCTCCAACGGCAGTGACGACCTGCTCTCCCTCTTCGAGAACAACTGATCTCGCGTGAGCCCACCCAGAGATGTCACCACGGCCGGCTTCCCAGCCCTGCGGGGCGCTGGCAGCCCTCTCCAGGCCTCCCCCACATGCACTGGCCTGAACACCCCACGCTGGGTCCTGGGCCAGGCCCCTGCCCGCCCCGCCCCGCCAGCTCAGTGCTCGGTCGGCCCCACCGGGCATCCCCACTGTCCTGCCCTGCCTGCCCCCGCCCGCCTGCTCCCTGCCCACCCTGTCTCCCAGGAAGAGCTGGTGCCCACGGGGCTGCCCAGTGCCAGCGCCAGCCCGGCCAGCGTGTGCTGTGGGCTCTAAAGCACAAGAATGTACATAGTATAGAGTGCCAGCCACTGGGGCTGTGCCAGTCGCATGTCCCCCTACCGCCCCGGCCCTGGGCTCTCTGCCCCTTCCCCTAGGGACAGCTGGGGGCGGCCAGTGAGGAGGGGACTGAGCTCTGATGGAGAGGGGCTCTCGGACTCGGTTCCGTGTAGATTCTCCAGTGGGTGCTCCCGGCCCCCTTTTCCGTGAAAGTGAAGAATTAGTAAGCTGTGTTTTCCAAACCACCTCTCGTCTCCGCCTGTGGCCCACACCCAGGTAGCGGGAGGACGCCACCGCCTCTGCTGGTGCAGGGCCCGTTGTGTCTCCCATCTGTGCGATCTCTATTAAAGGACTCCCTCCTGGTGGGCCTGGCCGTCCCTCCTTTGTGTGGGGGGCTGGGGCCTCCCTTGGGGACCAGTCCCACCCACGGGTGGTTCTGGGGGCCCTTCCTCGAACTCTGACGTCCCCAGCCCAGCCTCAGCCCTCCCCACCCCGTGGTAAATTTCCTTCTTCCTGGAATTTTCCAAGTTGGCTTCAGCTGGAGGGCTGTTTTGCCAAGTATCCTAGGCTTGCCTGAGAGACATTTGTGACCATGTCACCTTCCTGGGTGTGCCCTGGGGTGGGGAGCAAGCTGTCCCTTGGGAGGCACCAGCCCAGCCAGGGGGCTGCTTGGCCTGGCTCTGTCTCCCGGGGGCCTCTGCTGGCTGCCCCGGGAGGGTGCATAGAGGTCACCTGGTTGCATCTGGGGCACGAGGGCTGGTGTCCTCGTGGCTGCCTGCAGGGGGCACCTGTCGGACCGAGCTAGCGGGGTGGAAAGGTGGGAGGCACCTTGCACTTGTTCCCTAGGGACCCTCTGTTGCCAGGTTTTGTTTTTTTGAGACAGATTCTCACTATGTAGCTCAGGCTGGCCTTAAACCTGCAGTGATCCTCCTGCCTCAGCCTCCTGAGTGCTGGGATTACAGGCATGCGCCACCGTGCACGGTGCTAGTTTTGGGGTCCAGGGAGTAGAAATGGAGAAAAGCGACAGGACCAGCAGTATATTGGTGTTCAGCAGAGTGGGGTGCGCGGCATCTGATTCCTGGGCACTGGTGTACCCTGCATCCCCACCTGTCTGGCACATCCAGTCCCTGGGAGGAGTTGTCGTCAGTGCAGAGAGCTGTGGGAGGACGGCGCCCCGTGCCCACCATTGTGAACAGGTCGCAGAAACCAGCTGAGCAACAGGCGGTATAGATGCTGCTCCCATGGCTCAAGGTCCTTCCTGTAGTGCTCACCGCCCGGCTCACAGGATGAGACGGTGACAGCAGCAGGGCTGTGAGGCCACAGAGCGGGCTGTGTGCAGCTGCACTTCCTGAGTTGCTATATTCTTACATATGTGCCAAGGGTTACCTAACTAAACAAAAACGCCCTGGACCTAAGCACACGCAACACTGCACCGGCAGCCGGACACAGTCCTCCAGGACACATCACGGCTCTCGCTACAGGAGAGATTGAAATCCTGCCTTCTCTGGTCACCCAGGACGAGACTAGAGGTCTACAACAGGCAGCCAGCGGGAGATTCACAAATGTGGAAACTTAACAGCCAGTGAGCGCAGCGCAGTGGTGCACGCCTGTAATCCCAGCACTTGGGAGGCTGAGGCAGGAGGATGGCCCAGAGTTCGAGATCAGCCTGAGCTACATAGCGAGACCGTCTCAAAAGAAAAAAAACCCAAAAACTAGAAATAGGACAAACTAAACCCAAAGCTAGTAAAAGGAAGAAAATAGAACAAATAAAGGGAGAAAAGAAAAATAATAGAGTCCGCATAAGAAATGTTGGTTTTGCAGGGCTGGTGATATAGCTCAGTGGCATAAGCGCTTGCCTGGCAAGCACAAGGTCCCGAGTTCAATTCCCAGTACCCACATAAAAAGGAAAAAAAATGTTGGTTCTTTGGATTTTGTTTTGTTTTGTTTTTTGAGACAGGGTCTCACTCTGTAGTCCAGGCTGGCCTTAAACTCTGGGCGAGCCTTCTTCCTCAGCCTCCCGAGTGCTGGGCTTACAGGCGTGCGCCGCCGCACTCGGCTGTTGCGGGCTGGATTTTAGCAGTCACAGAGGCTGCACAGACGGGAGTGCGGGGAGTGTGCACGCACGTGTGCCCGCCCAAGCCCGATGCCCCACATGACCCCCATACGGCCTTTTCTGAACCTGATGCGGGTCAGGATCTGCAGCCTCTTGAGGATCCCCGACCCTTAAAGCTTGGAATTTATTTTCACTCCTCTGGAAGCCATCCCTGTCTCAGGTGTGACCTCGGAGGAGTCACAGGGCCCTTCCCAGCGAGCTGTCTGGCCTGGGCCTCCCCACTTGAAACCTCACAGCCAGGGCTCGGCTCCAGTGACAGCGACAGACTCCAACCAGCTTTCCAAGGAAGGGGGTCAAAATGGCCGCCTTCACAGGGCACTCGGGCAAAGCCAGGCCGGGGAAGCACCCCAGGGGACCGATGGCCTATCTGCCACCTCCTTCCCAGTTGCCTGCTTCTCTTCTCCAGGGGGAACCTGGGGCTTCTTGGCCTCCCTCTCTCAGGAAGTCCTGGTGTCAAAGCGGATGTGGTGGCGCATCCCTGTGATACCAGTGCTGAGGCTGAAGCAGGAGGATCTTGGAGCTCCAGGCCAACCTGGGCAAAACAACAAAAAGGGCAAGAGTCTGGTGTCCAGGACTGCACTATGACTCTGCCCTGGCCTGGGCCCCGGGCTTGGGTGCTGTAGACGGACAGATATCCCCACCGTCCCCTGGGTGTTGCCTGGTGTGTTGTGGCCAAGCCCAGCTTCTTCCTGGCTGCAGGCCCAGGAGCAGAAGCCTGATGGGGCTGTGGCCAGCAGGATCCTGAGGGCGTAGCGCCCAGCATCCACTCAGCCTCTCCTCCTGCGCTTGGGGGAGACAGAGGCTGGGCTGGGTGTGGCCCTGCCTGCAGGAGCCCCAGGTTCAACCCCCAGCACTGCCAAAAAGAAACTGATGCCCGCCACATCTGCGCTCTCTACCCTGGGCCCAGGGATACTGCCTCAGTAGAGTAAATGCACATTTAAGGTTTTTCAAAAAAGTGAAAAGAGGGCCAGTGAGATGGCTCAGCGGCATAAGTGCCTGCCTGGCAACCGCGAGGTCCTGAGTTCGACTCCTGGTACCCACGTCAAGGAAAAAAAGGGCCAGTGATATCACTCAGTGGCACAAGCACCTGCTGGCAAGCGCGAGGTCCTGAGTTCGACTTCCGGTACCCACATAAAAAAAAAAGTGAAAAGAAACAGCAACAGCTCCCCTCCTTCCCCGCTTGCCAGGTGGGTGCCTTCTTACAGTACTAAACATTCACTCACCCTGTGACCCAGCCAGTGTGCTCCTTGGTATTTACCTAAATGCATTGAAAATGGCAGTCCACGCAAAAGCCTCCACATGAAAGTTTACAGCAGTATTCATTGTTGTAAACATATCTGGAGGCTGAGGCAGGAGGATCACTTGAGCTCATAAGTTCGAGACCATCCTAGGCAGTGTAGTGAGACCCTTGTTTTTTTTTTTTTTTTTTTGGTGGGTACTGGGGGGTCGACCTCAGGACCTCGCGCGCCAGCAGGCACCCGTGCCGCTGAGCGATATCACCGGCCCCTTTTTCGTATGTGGGTTCCGGGAGTCAAACTCGGGCCCTCACGCTTGCCGGGCAGGCGCTTAAGCCGCTGAGCCATCTCACCAGCCCAACCCTTGTCTTGAATTTTAAAAAATTGCTAAAACTTGGAGGCAACTGAGATGTCCTTCAGTAGAGGAGTGGGTAAATAAGTTGTGCATATCCAGACAATGGGTTTAGTCAGCTACAAAGAAATGAGCAATTGAGCCAGATGGAGACTTGGAAGACACCCTGGTAATCCTAGCACTGAGCCAGGAGTATCTCCAAGAGTTCAAGTCCAGCCTGAACTACAAGACACTTTTTTTTTTTTTTTTTTTTTTGTCTTTTTGAGACAGGGTCTCACTATGCAGTTCAGGCTGAACTTGAACTCACTTTGTAGCCCAGGCTGGCCTCAAACTCATGGCAATCCTCCTGCCTCATCCTCCCGAGTGCTGGGGTTACAGACATGTGCCACCATGCCCAGCCCAAGACACTGTTTTATCCACCCCCACAAAAAAAGTTCAAGCCCAGCCTGAGCAATTTAGTAACTTAGCAAAACACTGTCTCCAAAAGAGGACTGGGGATGTAGTATGCAGTCCCCCATACAAAGAGGGGTGGTTAATCCTTTGCTACTGAAATACCCTGACATTCCACGAAGGCCATCAGTTAGGTTTTATATCTAGATGCCCCCCAAGAGACTCACCACTCATAGGTGGGGCTCTTGCCTTCTCGTTTCCTGGTTTTTTTGAGACTGGGCCCCCCATGTAGTTGAGGCTGGCCTTGCACTCACTATACAGCAGCTACATGGTGAGATTGAGGCCAGTGTGGACTACATGGCAAGACCCTGTCTCAAAAACACAAAAAATTGAAATAGTGGAGACTAAGGCAAAGTGCTCTGCACAGAGACTGGCGCCCTGGGGTGCAGCCCGAGCGGTCTGCAGGGAGTTTCTGGTCGGGGATGGCTCACCACAGCTCACCGGGCTGCCCCTTCCCGCAGGAGGCAGGCAGCTACAGCTGCGGTATGAACAGACCTGGGCCTGCGCCTCAGTTGCCACCTCCAAGCCCCCACCGGCAAGGAACAGCTGCTGCCTAGCAATCAGGGTCCCTGGGGACACTGGCCCTGTCCCTCCCAGTTCCTCTGCTCTCCAAGCCTGCACCTAGGGAGAGCCACAGCCTCAGGGGATAGCTGTGCAGGTCGGCCAGTTCCCTGCTGTGTGGCTGCTGTCCCCACAGGCCCTGTACTCAGGCCCTACCCCGGGGGATGAAACCCAGGGCCCAGTGCAAGCCAGGCATGCACTGTACTGCTAAGAGTATATATAATATATGCCCCAAATATATATAATAGAGACCAGATCTGATGGACCAATCCTGTAATCCCAGCACTCTGGGAGGCTGAGACAGGAGGATCTCAAGTTTGAGCCCAGCCTGGGCAATTTAGCAACTTAGTGAGAACCACTAAGTAAACAGGGCCAGGAATATAGCTCGGTGGAACGCCCCGCTCCTAGTATGGCAACAAATAGAACAGACCAGAGCAAAACAATGAGTATTCATGAGCCTGTGCATAGGTGGTGGGAATTTTTTACTTTTTTGGGGGATACAAGGTCTCCTATGTAGCCCAGGCTGGCCTCAAACTCATGGCAATCCTCCAGCCTCAGCCTCCAGAGTGTTGGGATTATAGGCGTGGGCCACCAGGCAGGCTTGCTGGTGAGAATGTTAATGATGAAGCACCACGGAAAATAGCAGTGAGGGTTCCCAATATATAAATGGAATAACCCTAGCACCACACACCCCGTGAGGCCCCTCTGCCATCCTGACGCCAGCAGGCCCTGCACACCTGTCTCCCAGCTTCCTGGATCTCTGGTCCCCTACCACCTTTCCCATGAGCACTCAGTGGCAGCTCTTGGAGAAGGCTGGATGGGTCACCTGACTGTCCCCACAGGTGGTGGCAAGGCGAATATGGTGAGTGGCCCCTGCTCAGGAGGGCCAACCCTTGGGCCCCTTTTCATGGGCTGTCTTCTTAAAAAAATTTATTTATTTTTGGCACTGGGGGTTGAACCCAGGGCCCTTGAGCTGAGCTACATCCACAGCCCATTATTATTTTTTATTTTGAGATAGTCTTATTAAGTCACCATGTTGCTCAGGTTGGGCTTGAACTTTCCATCTTCCTGCCTCAGCCTCCCAGAGTGCTGGAATTATACAGTGTGGCATCACATTCAGCTATTGTCATTATCAAGAAAAGACATTTTTTGGTACTGCAGATTGAAGCCAGAACCTGACGCAAGCACTGTACCAGTGTCTGGTGCCGTGGACAGAACCCAGACGCATGTACTGTACCACTGAGCTACATCCCCAGCCCTTATATTTTGTTTTTTCTTGTTTTTGTTGTTTTGAGACAGGACCTCCCTGTGTAGCCCACACTGGCCTTGAACTCAAGGTGATCCTCCTGCCTCAGCCTCCTGAGTGCTGGAATTACAGGCATGTGCCACCATACCCAGTTGGAAATTCCCTTTTTTCCAGCTAGAATGGGAGGCAAAAGGTGGAAAGAGCAGGTCCTGAGGCCTGAGGCAGAGGGGAGAGGAGGAGGGCCTGCAGCTCCTGCCCCAACCTTGACCTAAGCCTAACCTAACCCTAACCCGGAGCAGTGGGGCCTCCCCAGCAGGGTGGGCTCTGCCTGGCTTCTTGCTGGTGGGAATGTTACCGGGTCACTCTCTTTTCAGGGCTCCTGACTCAGCCCAGGTCACCCCAGGCTCCCTCCTGCCTCCTTCCTGCAGTTTCCTGGGGTGATGTGGGCGCCAGATGAGCGAGCTGAACTTCATCTCAGGGAGTTGGGCATGTGTATGCGCTTGTGTGTGTGTACATTACCAGGGATTAACACAGAGATGCTCTTCCACTGAGCTATATCCCCAGCCCTTTTATTTAGAGACAGCATCTAAATTCCCCAGGCTGGGCTCAAAATTGTAATCCTCCTGCCTCGGCCTCCCCATATCTCAGAACTAATGGGTGCATACTACCACTGATACAGCTTTTGAGTCAGGGCAGACTGGCATGCACCGTATCCTACCAGGGGTGCTGGAACCCTAACCTGCGGGAAACTAGGTGCAGCAGGGACTCCAAGCTGCTGTGGTTTGTGCCCTGTGGCGTTTTGATGCAGAAAGACTAATTATTTTATTATATGTTAGCTATTGAAGCCATAATTTAAAAGCTTTAACTTATTAAAGCTACAGTTTAAAAGCCTTAGGCTGGGTGTGGTGGTGCACATCTGTAATCCCAGCACTCGGGAGGACGAGGCAGGAGGATCTCTGGGTGAGTTTGAGGCCAGCCTGGGCTACAAAGTGAGCTCAAGGCCAGCCTGAACTGTATACTGAAACCCTGTCTCAAAACGACCAAAATAAATAAATAAATAATAAAAGCCTTCTTTCCCGAGCTTTACATTTAGTTTACAGACCATATTAGTCTTTATAAATACAGCAAATTTGAAAAATTTTTTTGAGACAGGACCTCCTTAGGTAGCCCAGGGTGGCCTTGAACTCACAGCAATCCTGCCTCAGCCTCCTGAGTGTTTCGATTATAGGCATGTGCCACCACGCCCGGCAACTTAGCAGACTTCTGAGTTCTAACATCGCAGCACAGGGACCAGGGGCCTCCAATGGCCTAGGCGCTGTTAGAGACCAACGATGCTTCTGGCTTCTCAGAGGGGCCCAGGGGTGACATGAGGGACCTGCAGAGGGCTGTAGCCATGAAGAAGGTGGCAGGGGTTGTGGCAAAGATGAGGAATTCAGTATGGCAGATGCGAGGTCACCCAGGAGACTGGATGGCAGGAAGAGGTGGTTCTGGGCCACACAGGACTCCTCTAAGGCTTGTCAGGGAGTCACCCAGTCGCGTGGTGACCACTTGGGAAGTGCGCGGAAGGCTGGGGCTGGGCGAGCTGCTGGGCGTTGCCAGGGCTGAGAGGTGCAGCTTAGTTCCCAGTGAATGGAGCAGGTTGGGTAGGGAGGGTGCAGGAGGGACCGAACACCATCGAATGTGTAAGGCCTGGCGCTGTGGTGCACACCTGTAATCCCAACACTGGGGAAGCTGAGGCAGGAGGATCTCCGCGAGTTTGAGGGCAGACAAACCCCACTCTAACTTCCAAACCTACGCAGGCTCCTGCCGGGAGAGTGGCAGAGGCTAGACAACGGACTTCACATACTGTATTACTGCTCATTCGCGCCTCACCACACCCCTGCTCTGCTTTGGCAGATGAAGAAATGAGTTTTGGAGACATGGAGTAGCATTCCGAACACTGCGACGACGTGGCAGCCCAGGATGTATAAATCCCCAGTGGAGACTCTGAACAAAGACTTCTCATGGGTGCATTTTAATACAAGCATGGTTAGTATCTTTGCCTAAAGGGATTCACCCAGAAATCAGCACCGTCTGCCCACGGAGGGCGTTGTGCGGGGAGTTGGGCGGAGACCAAAAACGAAAAATCCAAGAGGGCACAAACGCGCACGGTGTCCCCGCAGGTACGGGCCTGGCCGGGCTCCTGCCTAATAGCTTCCTCCTGGAGAAAACGCGAAGAGTGAGCAAGATATTTCGGGAAAGTAGGGCATTTTGAGACCATTTCATAACCGCTCAGGCGGGGGGCGGGGGTGGCGCGCGATCCTCACTGCGGCCTCGTCCCGGCGCGTCCACGCGGGCTGCGCGACCCGGGACGGATGCGGGGCCCGGACCCCGCCCGCCGACGCCCGTCCGCACTTCCGCAGCGGCGCGCGGGCCGGGTGAGGGGTCCGCTGGACGTTGGCGGGCGGCGCGACCTTGAGGCCTGCGTCCGCCTCAGTGACTCCCTGTGTATAATGGGACGAGTCAACCTCACGCGGGGCAAAGCACCAGCCCCGACCGCTCTCCGGCCTCGCCTGCGCGCCCCGCCGCCCTCCCCGGCTCGGCTCGGACCCTACCCCACGGGCCTCGCCGCCACCCCTCGCCCCGCGCCCCGCGCTCCAAGCCGCAGCCACCGCGACGGAGCCCGCGGGCGGGAACCTGTCTCCTTCCGCCAGGGCGCACGCGCGCGCCCCGCCCCGCCCCCGCCGCGCCAGCCTCTGTCCATAGGCCAGCTGCACCGTCACTCCGGCCAGATCACGGATGCGATTGGCCAAAACCGAGGCGCGCGACCGGGCTGTAGGCGGAACCTGGAATCGCTATAAAAGAACCGAGCGTCCGACCCCGTGTCGCTTTGCAGACGCCACTGTCTTCCCTTTCGTTTAGTCGTTTGCTGCCAACCATGGTCAACCCCACCGTGTTCTTCGACATCGCCGCGGACGGCGAACCCTTGGGCCGCGTCTCCTTCGAGGTTGGGAGGGCGACGGCGGGGCGGGGTGGGGTCCGGGGAGCCGGCAGCGGACGGGACGGGCGGAGGCGCCTCGAGGGCCTGGGCGCGGGCCGACCCTCCCGAGGAGCGGGCTGGCGCTGGCGGCGGCGGCGCCATTTCCTGACTAGGGGCCATTTTGGGAGGCCGGCGAGGCGCGAGAGGAGGCCGAGCGTGGACAAAGGCGGGCGGGGCGGCGGTTGGGGGAGGGCGCCTCGGTCCCGCCGTCGCCCCGCGGCCCACGTGGCCGCGCCCTGGCCGGCCGGCGCACGTGCTCGGGCCGCGCTCCCGCCCTGCGGCCGCCGCGCCCGGCCCGCGGGAGCCGGAAGCTGCGCGGAAGGCGCGGGCCGGTAGGAGGACGTGCACCACGGCTCGACCGCCTTTCCGGGTGCTTTAAAACGGGAGGCAATTTCGGAGCAGGCCCCGGATGTCCCTCCGCGCCCCCTCCCCGAGCAGAGACGGGGACACGGATCGCGGGGAGGCGCCCGCACCCCCTCCTCCGCGGTCCCCGCAGGACTCGGGCGTGGCCCAGTCCCGTGCCCGAGGCGACAGCTGCAGTCACCCGAGGTGTGGGTGGCCGCTCAGAGCTCAGAAGTTACTGCAGCGCCTATTCAATCTGGCGTGGTTTTCTTTTTCTTTTTAAAGGTTCCGTATTAGATTCTGTTCCGGTTAACCCTGCACGAGCAGGCTTTAGGATGTAGTGACATTAGTGGTGGCTTAGTGTGCTTAGTCTCTCAAACCGCTCCTCAGAGCCACCAGTGGTGACATCGCGTGATCTTGTTCCAGTGGCGCTTCCCTTGCGTGCAGTCTAAGCGGGGCGAGGGCATTTCCCCGTCACCTGCCCTGTCCGCGGTACCTGGCGTGTAGAAGGGACCCAACACGTGTGGAGGGACGTTAGATCCTAATCGCCCGCCGTGCTGCTCTTATCCTAGTCAGGTGGTGACTGACGAGGCCCTGGTGGAAACTTGGCCTTGGGTGTCAGGCTGGGCGGCGGGTTAGTATCGGGTGAGCCGGCGCGGGAGGCCGGGGGAGGATGCAGGTGGGAGATGCTGAGAGGAACCAGACGCTCCAGGTTCCACACTTAGAAATTTGAAAACAAGTCAATACTTTCCCGAGGGCGGTGCAGGGATATTGGTGTAATCACATCTGGAGTATTTCACACAAAACGCTCCTTAAAAGCCAGGCTGTGACGGCTGTGTAGCTGTTTCCTGCGGTCTACGAGCCCCTCTCTAGCTGTGGTGGTGTGCACATCGAGGACGCACCGCAAACCAGCCCTTAGTTTTCGCCCCACTAGTAGGTAAGGGAGCTGGAACCAGAGTGACTGGGTGGTCATGAAGGTGTGTTGGCAGGTTGGTTGGAGGTGGCAGGTAGCATTCTCTGTACCAGTGACCGGTGGATAACTTTGTCCATAGCCTGCTGCCACATGGCGTTGGGGAGGTGAGGTACATTTGAGAAGCTGTGGTCTGTCCTGAAGTAGGTGTGATGCATTAGAAGTTCTGAGTCACTTTTTAGGAGTCTCTCACTATTTAAGTCATTGCTAGTTCTGGATTTTTGGCACAGCTTTGGGTCTCATGTTTCTCAACCCAAGTTCTCAGCCCTTAGTGCTGTCAGGAGCAGTTCTTATTTGGGATTCAGAGTCATTACTGAAGAAACATTCTCCTGTAGTGAGAAAATGAATTTATGATTCAGAAACCTCTAAAGACATGGGCACTAAGCAGGAAAACATGTATTCATGTGGTGTCAAGTGTCATTTTTCTCTTACAGCTGTATGCAGATAAAGTTCCAAAGACAGCAGGTTGGTTCCATTTTCTAAGTTAAATGTATTCCAAATATAAGAGTTTTTATGTGTCAGTATTTAATATTTATATTTATATTTTTAACAGAAAACTTTCGTGCTCTGAGCACTGGAGAGAAAGGGTTTGGTTATAAGGGTTCCTGCTTTCACAGAATTATTCCAGGATTTATGTGCCAGGTACGAAATGAACTATTTACTTGGGTTGGTCCTTTAGTTAGGGACTGAGTCAGTGTTTCAGCATGCACCTCGCTGAGCTGTTGTGTCATTTCGGTTCTTCTCATCCCTTCTGCACAGTTTCAGGGTTTGAGCCTCGTAGACTTGGCATGCTTTCTGATCGTGTTGCTGGAAGTGACAGATTCCTGTCATTTTTGCAGGGTGGTGACTTCACACGCCACAATGGCACTGGCGGCAAGTCCATCTACGGGGAGAAATTCGATGACGAGAACTTCATCCTGAAGCACACAGGTCCTGGCATCTTGTCCATGGCAAATGCTGGACCAAACACAAATGGTTCCCAGTTTTTCATCTGCACTGCCAAGACCGAGTGGTAAGCACAGAGCACAGGCATCCAGCGCGAGGCAGGGGTGAGGGCAGTGCTGTGGGGCAAAGGCTAAGCTTTTCCTGGTGCTTGCATCGTGAGGAGTTGTGGGAGGAGAATGCATAGGGACGGGTTTAGCCAGTGTGGTAGCAGAAAGCAAGATGCTGGGAGCAGCTGGGCACTTAGGCTGGGAGGTTCCGTGAGTGTGTCCTTGTGTAACGTGTGTGATTGGCCGTTTTTTATTTTTGAGATTGGCTCGTAGTAGTCTTCACATGTTATTACTTGAGAAAGTCAGCTAGGTAATGGCCAGCATGTGATGAGGAGCCTGGGCTGGCCACCCCGTGGCAGTCTGGGTTGGCGGGGGCCCTGCTCATCCGAGTGTGGCTCCGGGGTTAACGCCCGTGCTTCCAGGTTGGACGGCAAGCACGTGGTCTTCGGGAAGGTGAAAGAGGGCATGAACACCGTGGAGGCCATGGAGCGCTTTGGGTCCAGGAACGGCAAGACCAGCAAGAAGATCACCATCACCGACTGTGGACAGCTCTAACGCGTGTGACTTGTGTGTATCGCCACCACCAGACCATTCCTCTAGCTCAGGAGAGCACCCTGTGCCCCACCTGCTCAAAACGCCCCATCATCTCTGCTCTTACTGCAGTTCTTTGGGTTCCATATTTTCCTTGCTCCCCTCCAAACATAGCTGGATTGCAGAGTTAAGTTTATGGTTATGAATAAAAAGTAAGTAACTGTTGCCTCTTCTTGCTTGGGTTAGGGTGATGATGTAGGAAACATTACTAAGACAGTTTTCCGTGGAGTACTTTGTTTTTGCTTTTCTAACCCAAGAAATCATAGTTCCCCAGTATGGCAAGGTGGGTGGGGCACTGCCAAACTGGGAGTGCAGGGCTGCCTTGCCCAGCCCGAGAGCGCAGCACATTGAGGAGGGGGGCTCCTGTGGGGGGTGCTGTGAGAAGTTAGGTGAGCTCTGCGTGGCCCGAGGAGGCCCGAGGGCTGGGAAGCTGGGCAGTACAGGGCCCTGCTGTCTTGTAAATGTCCAGCCATGGTGATTGGGGGTGACATTGCTCCAAAATCTAATGGCTTTAGGCACCATCTCCATATCTTTGGGTTTGAAATTGAGGGTGGCTCACGGGACCAGTTTCCCACAGTCCGAAGCTCTGCTGGGAAAGGGACATTTCCAGCACAGGGGTTTGGGGAGAACCATTTCCTGGGGGCTGCTGCTCAGAGACTGGAGGCCCTTCACCCAGGGGAAGGGGGACCTAAAGACCTGCTCACAGAAATACGGCAGTTACCAGGTCAGTCTGCACTGACAGACCGGGTTAATGACACTGGCACCTGGAGGTGGGGTCATGGGCTTGCTTAGAAGGGCAGCTTAGGGGAATGTCACTGAAGGCAGAAGTGCTGGGTACAGTCCCTTGGCACCAAGCCAGGATGCTTTGGGGCTTCCTGTAGCTAATGGTAGACACAGGTGCCCTCGAGTTTTTTGGGGGGGGTCCTGGAGGTTGAAGCCAGGGCTTTTGCATTGAGTGACTTCCCCTGGCCTTTTGTGTGTTGAGTTGTCCATGTTGCATCTTCCCCCTCCTGCCTCATTTCCCAGCGTGCTGGGGTCACTCATGCCCTGCCCCCTCACCCCTGGCTCCCAGCAGCACCCTTGGGAGCCCTGCCTGGTCACGTGTTCCTCTTCCCTCACTAGGGGTGACTTCTGTTTGTGCTTATCAGCCTGTAGCACCTGTGTTCCCCAGAACGTTGCACTTTGAAAAAGTGAGAAGCAAGGAAGGGCACGATTGCCCCTCCTCATGAGGACTGGAAGGTTGGGTTCCCCTGATGCCTTATGGCAGTCGGGATCTGTGAAAGCCACAAAATTCTACAGTAAGAATTCCTGGTCCCTAGAATGGGTTTTTTTAGAATTAGCTTGATTAATGAATACTTTCTATAAAATTGGAATGACTTATAATTGTCTCACCAGCCCAGGATCTATCTTAGGTTTACACATTACACTGGAAAGAAGGAGGGAGGGAGGGAAGGAGGGAGGGAGGGAAGGAAGGAAGGGAGAGAAGCAGCAGCCCCGACTGGCTCATCCCAGGCACTCTGCAGGGCTCCTGCTGCAGTCCAGCTTGGGACATGCATGCTGTGACCTTCCATGAGCTCTTTTGCTGTGCTGTCCTTCCCCCTGGGCTGTGTTGGCTCAGGCTGTCACAACTCTTTGGTGCAGAATGAGATGTATCAGTTCAGACCCAAGCCCATCTAATCAAGATCCAGCTAGAGTCAGGTGTGGTACACACACCCGTGATCCCAGGACTTGGGAGGCTGAGGCAGGAGGATCGTTCTGAGTTCAAAGGCAGCCTGAACTACAGTGAGGTCCTATCTCACACAAAAGAAAGATCCAGCTACACTATTCCTCTCCCAGCTCAGGAAGTTAATGAGATAAACCTACATAAGCCACAGAAATGTTCAGTGGCCTGCCCTGTCTACAGGAAGCCATTCTACCTGGCAGAGCTCAACAGCCTGTGCTTGGCTCTGCTCACCCCGGGTCTATGGCTCTGGGTGTGGAAAACTTCCGCTGTCAGGATGACGCTACTGATCCTGATCCCTTCCTGCATGGAGGTGGGACGTGGCTGGGGCTGGGGGCTGCTGGTGCCCATGGCTGCGGGTGCCCGCGGGTGGCCCGGCCCAGTCAGATAGCTTTGGAAGCTGAAAGTGATTCTCTCTGGAGATTGCTCAGCTCAGCTCCCGCTGTTTACATGGAGCATGTTTAATTTCGTCCTGTAAACTAGCAATGAGTTTCCCAGCAGAAAGCTGACCTCAGGCGAAGGAGAGATCGCCAAGCCTGTGAGCAGTGGGAAGCACCTGAGCACGCGCTCAGGGTTCTCGCTGCCGCTGCTGTGCTGCTTGCTCAGTTTTTGCTGAGAAGCAGCATGGGGAAAATGTAAGAAAAACTGAAAACTGACAAAGATAATCAGCTTGTTCTTCCTGTCATTTGGAAAAAAGACTAACATTCAATATTCAATGTTATTACTATGTAATATACTCATACAGGTAATGAAATATCAGTGGAAAAATAGTGTGGGAACCCCGTTAGTGGGCAGCCATCTCATTTGTCCATAGAGTGAATTATTTTTCTTTGGTTTTTTTGAGACAGGATCTTGAACTATGTAGCCCAGGGTGGCCTGAAAGTCATGGGTGGTGATCCTCCTGCCTCAGCCTACAGGTGTGAGCAACCGCACCTGATGAGAGCTGACTTGTTTGCTCTGATGACCAGCTGTGAGTGAGTGGCCATCTGTACCGATGTCCCTGGGGAGCTCGTGGGAGTTTTGTGTCACATCTAAAGTACAGGAGGTCTTTGCCAAAGAGCTCGTATTGAATTCGCTAATTCCTACGTGTTCCTTTCAAAGATCCATGACAGTAATTTGGGAGTTTTCTAAGTACTACATTTGGATCCTGGGGACAAGATGAATAAACGCAGCTAGACGAGGCACCCCTATTTTAAAACAGCTATTTTCTGCCCGATTGCACATCCCCCAGGAACAGGATGCTTCTCGTGACCGCTGTGATGCACCTCCTGGTCTGGGGACACGGAAGATACCCTGACGCCCTCACTACCAGTATCCTGACATGCGCACCGCCCAGTCACTCAGGATTGCCAGACTCAGGTGCTTTCAGCAGTAGCCTCCTAAGCAGCTGGCCAGAGGCGTGGTTCCCTCCCTCCCTCCCTCCGGAATGGAACTGGGGACTGAAATAGGGCCTTTTGACAAGCTATATCCCCACCCCTTATTTTTTGAGACAGGGTCTCACTAAGTCACTGAATTAACTAGGCTGGGCTGGAGCTTTGAATCTTCCTGCCTCAGCTCCCAGAGTGCAGGGATTACAGGGGTGCACCACCACACCCAGCTCATATTCTTTGAGTTTAACATACTTGCGTTGTCACTATTCTAGCAATACAGGCTTTGCTTAGAAATGCTGACTGAGGGCCGGTGAGATAGCTCAGCGGTGTAAGTGCCTGCCTGGCAAGCGTGAGGTCCTGAGTTCGACTCCTGATACCCACATACTAAAAAAAGGGCCGGTGATATCGCTCAGCGGCACGGGCGCCTGCTGGCATGCGAGGTCCTGAGTTCGACCTCCGGTACCCACAAAAAAAAAAAAAAAATGCTGACTGAGCTGGGCATGGTGGCACACACTTGTAATCCCAGCACTAGGGAGGCTGAGGCAGAACAATCACCATGAGTTCAAGGCCAGGCTGGGCTACATGGCAAGACCCTGTCTCAAAAAAACCAAAAAAGGAAAAGAAAGAAAAGGGGCCAGGGATATAGTTCAGCTGCACAGTGCCTGCCTAGCAAGTGCAAGGTCCCGAGTTCAATTCCTGGTACCAAAAAAAGATTAAAATGAAAAAAAAAAGGAAGGGGAAAGAGAAAGGCATCAACTTGAGAAGTTTAGAAGCTTAACTGACTCAGCTGTTCTACATCCTAGAGTGTAGAGGACATGCCCTAGGGTGGCTGTTTATGCCCTAGGATATTGTAATGGTTGATTCCTTGTGTCAACTTCAGTAGTTTAGAAGCTTAACTGACTCAGCAGGGGGCCAAAGTCTTCACTTAGTAAACACCCTGAGCCTGTGCAAGAGGAGGACAGAGAGGGGCTGAGTGCTACACCCACATGAGGGCAGGTAGCCTGCACGTATTATAGAGGAGGGAAACAGGATTGTTTTCCCCCCTCTTTTGTTTTTGCTGCCTTCTGCCACCATGAACTGTTACTCCTCTGCCCTAACCCTAACCCTGCTTTGGAGCCAGCTGATTATGGACCGAAACCTCCAACTGTGAGCTAAATAAACCTTACCTTCCTTAATTTTGGGAGTTGGGTATTTTGTCCCAGCAATGAGAAAAGTAACCAACACAGGCAGGCTGACTGAAAACAGGCTGTGCAGGGCTTTCAGGGGTCTGACTTTCGGGGTGCAGCACTGCGAGGCGTGGTGCCTGTGCTTGCCAGCTCAGAGGACAGGGGGAGCCACTAGTCAGGAAGCACCAGTGACTGAGTCCAGGCCTATGGGACTCCAGGCCTGCCCATCACCTCTGAGACCTTAGGCCTCTGCTTAGGAACAGCTTATCTAGCTTGACCCGTTGGAAGCCCAGGGTCGTCATTGGCCCAGTGCCTCACACAGCTGGCTCCACGGTGAGACCCTGCTTCTCACGTGGCTCTCAGGGTCCCTTCTGCCTTCTGGGACCCGTGGGGCACCTTCGGGCTCCCCAGCTCCTGGGGCTCCTGCGGGGGTGGGGGGGTGGTCATCAGTTTTTGTCCATTTTTTTTGAGACGGTCTCATTTTGTGTAGTCCGGGCTGGCCTTGAGATCCTTCTGCCTTAGCCTTTAGAGAGTCGGGATTACAGATGTGCACCACCACACCCAGCTCAATATGAACAAAATTTAAGACAGATCTTATGTTTGACTCAAACTGCTAAAAAGGGGAAAAAAAAAAAATTATCAAGCCAGGCCAAAGCAGGAGGACCACAAATTTGAGCCTAGTCTGGGGGACTTAGCAACTCAGTGATCCTGTCTCAAAATAAATTTAAAAAGGGCTGGGCATGTAGCTCAGTATGAAGGTCCTGGGCCCGATTGTTACTCAAAATAAAAACAAAAACAAAAAAAACAAGTAAAAGTTGAATCATGACTCGTCTTATTTGTGTCATACTGGGGGTTGAACCAGGGCCTTTGCATTGAGCTGCACTCCAGCTCTTTTTAATTTTGAAACAGGGTCTCACAAAGTTATCCAGACTGAGGTAGAACTTGCGCTCCTCCTGCTTCAGCCTCCCAGTGCTGGGACACATGTGCCACCGTGCATGGCTACCATGCTTTAACTGTCTGTTTATGACAAAGGTACTATGGCTGTGTTCTATTGTGCCCCATCTTTAATGACATATTTGAGAACATCCCTAAGGTACATAAACATGAAAATACTGTGCCAGTGACAGGACTCAGCCAGGCGCCTGGGGGAGGCTGGGGCTGTGGGGAGAGCACGGCCGGAGGCACAGGTAGGAGAGGGCACGTGGGCCTCGCCCTGCGAGTACTGTCCTCTTTACTGCTGTGTATTCCTGAGAACTTCTATAGAAACACGACTTTGTTCTGATGGTGTTATAAAACATCAGAAGACTTCCTTGTTGAATGAAGACTTCTGGGGAGAAAAACAGAATTTTTTGAGTTAATCAGTACATTATATCTTATGTTACTTAGAAACTGACAGAATAATTAACATAGTGAGTCCAAGGCCAGCCTGAATTACATAGCAAGACCCTGTCTCAAAACAAAAACAAAACCAACAAAAAGACTATACAAATTTCTGTGTGTTACTGTCTCAATAGACCACCAAAAGGTGAAATTTTAAGCCAAAGGCAGAAAAGTATGATAAACTGAACAACTCTGGGTGCGTGCGTGTGAACCCTGGAGTGGTCAGGAAGACCTAGGTTTGGAGCCTGGCTCGGCTGTTTTCTGCCTCCAGGTCAGCGCTTTCAGCAGGTGACTGTCTGTGAGTCTCGGGCACCGCACCCATGAAGTGGGTGACACCACTACCTGCAAGTCCTCCCTGCGGCGCTTGGGAAAGGGCTTTGGAGGCCCGTGGGCTCCCGCCGTCCTCTGTCCTGATGGCCAAGATTGAGCTGTGCGTCACTAATGGACATCAGCTCATGGAGTTTCTCCTAGTGGCATGCAATAAAGTAATGGTGTTACCACATCTTTTTTCTTTTTCACTTCCCATCCCCTGTTAGCACATACTGACAGTATCTAAAATTCAACATATGGCTGTTGACCATGGAAAGCCATATTACCAAGCTCTATTTTAAGATTTTTTTTAAAATGAGACAACGTCTAAGTAGTTCAGGCTGGTCTTGAACTTGTGATCCTCCTGCCTTGGCCTCCTGAGTGCTGGGATCACAGGCATGCACCACCATGCCCAGTTTAAATTACTCTGAATAACCAATTTGAAATTTAAAAAATGTCAAAGTCTGAGCAAACTATTTCCAATATATGAACAGAATAGTTTTGAGACAAATTAATTTTGTAAAAAATGGTTTATCAATTCCATTTTTGTATAAAACACATGGGAGAAACCTAGCCAATCGCCACACAACTGTAACCACATGAAAAGTACTTTATCAAACTTGGTGTCTAAGAACAGACCAATGTTTCTTTACATCTACAGCATTGTCTATGCATTTCTGTTTAACTGCTTTTAAAAATGCCACGTGTCCCCACTGATATCTTCTCTCCAGGTGACAGTACAAGGACAGGGTGGAGGTGGGCTGGTGACAACCCTAAGCGGTTTTCTGCTGTCCCTTCTTTCCAATCAGAGATTTGTGGATGTGAGGAATCACACCTAGAAAGAAATTTTTAAAAATTATTATTAAAACTTTCTAGCTGGCTGCCTTTTAACACTTTAGTGGAACAAGCAAAAAAGAACAATTACACAGAGAACGAGATTTCCTTCAGTCACTTCCTGTTCTGACCCCATAAAGTACCTGTGCACCCCTCTACTATGGCGTCAAGGAAACTGCAATTTTATGTGCATTTCTGGAGAATAACGACAGCCTTCATGAGATTCTACAAGGATTAAAAAAGAACTACCACCTTCATTGATCCCAACCCATTTCTATTATTTCAGCCCTTTAAAGGGCTGTGTACAGCATGTTGAACAATTCCTTAAGATCATGTTTTCAATTTTTTTTTGTTTTGTTTTTAAGACAGGGTCCAGGCCCTTCACACTAAGCTACATTTCCAGTCCTTTAAAAAACAAAACCACCTTTTTTTTTTTTTTTTTGAGACAGGTTTTTGCTATGTAGTCCAGGTTGGCCTCAAACTCATGGCAATCCTCCTGCCTCAGCCTCTGAAGTTTTGGGATTACAGATGTACACCAGTATGACTGGTGTTTTTTCTTTTAAATTTTGAAACAGGGTCACACTATGTCGCTAAATTGCCCAGACTGGGCTCAAATTTGTGATCCTCCTGCCTCAGCCTTCCAGAGTGCTGGGATTAGAGGCATGCACCACCACATCCAGCTCACATATGAAATTCAGACTGAACTGGCTAAAATAAAAATAGCATTATATGATTACAAAGATTACGAATATTCAGATCACTATGAAATGAAGTCTAAAGCTTATAGTTGATTTAACACATACGGAATCCAAACCTGATATGCTTCCTAATTAGTGCCTCAAGTGTACAGCGTCACTGATCCAAACAGCACAGGCTGAAAGGCCAATAGCAGTGCTGGCTAAGTGACACGTACCGCCGCCAGCTATAGTTGCCTTGATGAGGGAATCCAACTCTTCATCCCCGCGGATGGCGAGCTGCAAGTGACGCGGAGTGATACGCTTGACTTTGAGATCCTTTGACGCGTTCCCTGCCAGCTCCAGCACCTATGGGTGTCCGGAAGACAAGAGACCAAATGCAGGACAGTGCTTAAGGGCACAGGTGGGCTTCTGGTTAGAGCTCGATCACTGTAGCGCCTGTGTGTACCGCACACAGTGTACACAGAAGCTGCTGAGACACTCTCTTGCTATAATGCTCCTACAGAACTCAGGGCTTCACCTGACTTTCTTTACGTTCGTTCTCTACCATGGAGAAAGCAACCTGAGGAAAACCCCACTCCCATACAGAAAGGCAAAGGGACCAGGGATGTAGCTCAGCAGCACAGCGCCTGCCTGGCAAGCTCAAGGCCCCGAGTTCAATTCCTGGTACCAAAAACAACAACAACAACAACAACAACAAAAACCATATAAAAAGGCATTAATGTAAGAAAAAGGGATGTTACACCTTAGCTGAGATTCCCAGTGTGAACATTTAGAAAAGTCACAAATTTAAAATATCCATGTACTCTATTTGCTATCCATGTAGTTCTTTCCTTTAATAGCTAGAATTTACTTCTTAATATTCACAGTAAAGTTTAAAAATGCAATTCAGGGCCAGTGAGATGGCTCAGCGGCTTAAGCGCCTGCCTTGCAAGCGCGAGGGCCCGAGTTCGACTCCTGGAACCCACGTACGAAAAAAGGGGCCGGTGATATCGCTCAGCGGCACGGGCGCCTGCTGGCGCGCAAGGTCCTGAGGTCGACCCCCTGGTACCCACAAAAAAAAAAAAAAAAAAATTGCAATTCAGCTTTCAATGTTTGTGAGCCCAATATAGATCTATAGGCTATAAATTAGAAGCCTTTTATTCTATACTGGGAATTCAACCATAGGAATTTCAAAGTCCCAGTTAACTACACCCTGCATTTTTTAACCTCATTATTATACATTATTTACCTGGCATTATTGTACTTTTGATGGAAATATCAAAAATGCACAAGCAAAAATATCTGCATGGAGCTATGTCCCTGAAGTGGAGCAGTGTGAAGACCAACAACTGGGCTCTCATAAGCACCAGTCCTACTGTTCCCAGGATTCTGGCTGGGACAGGGTCCAGTGCCAGCCATTCCTGAGCCATCCCCAGGTGGCTCCAGTGCAAACCAGACTGGAAGTGATCACCCCTGACCTAAGCTCTTCGCTTAGACTTCAGCACTCTGCCTCTACTGAATGACTACAACTCCGCATTTCAATACCTGGAATATACTCATTACTGTAAAATGTATTGCTTCCAAAAATCTTTTTTTCTTTTTGGTATGGGGATTGAACCCAGGACCTCACACATGCTAGGTACATGCTCTACCACTCAGCTCCATCCCCAGCCTGTCCAATCCTAACCTTAAAACATCTTTTTAGCCTTAAATCTTTCCATCTCCACAAAGTCTAATCCCTTATCATCTTTTACTTTGGTCTTTAGATATATTTTGGGTTCCTCATATAAGAGAAACTACGTGATACTTCACCTTCTGTGTCTACTTCACTTAGCATTATGTCTCAAGATGCATCTACTTTCACAAAAATGACTCAAACAGATCCTCTCTATGGCCAGACCTCCACTGTGTGTACATATTACACTTTCTTTATCCATCCGTTGATGGGCACAGATACAGCCCGCTCCTAAAATTTAGCCGCTGTATTATGATTTAACTAAAGAAGTCTGGCCAAAAGCTCCCGAGAGAGGGGGTTCAGAGCTCAGCTGGGCACGGTGGTGCACACATTACTCCTGACTATGGGGGCGGGGCTGAGACCAAAGATCCCAAGTTTAAAACCCACCCAGGCAACTCAGTGAGACTTTGTCTTAGAAGGGGTGGCTGCAGGGAACACCGCTCAGCACTAGTGCACCTGCTGTGCACGTTTGAGGCCCTGGGCTTGATCCCTGGTAGTCAAAAACACTATGACGAACGGCAGTTTGGATGGCACTTGAACATGATGAGCCAGAATACTCTGCCTCAACGTTAGTGAATCAAAATGAACATCTTTCTAGAGTCTGCAGCTAAACAACACTGGTGTAGGATTGAAAAGGGAAGATGAGCTTCTCAACTAGCACAGAGCCCATGCAGGGCGCCTTGCTCAGGACTCGGCAACCGACTCCCTGCAAGTCAGGATAAGGAAATGCCAGCAACAGCAGCTGACATAAAGCTGAGACCTAAATTTTTCTCCTTGGCCCCTGGTCACTTCCTTTCCATCAGGTGGGTTATCTTTACCACCTGCTTGCAATTCAAACTGCTTCCTACTCAGGGATGTGGCTTCCCACTCATTTTCCTTAGGAGGATGGAGATGGGGAAAGTAGGGTCCAAGATCTAAGAATTAAGAACTCTTGTCCAAATAACTTATCTTCCTGAAAGGTTAAACTTGGTTGGGCCGGAGATGTAGCTCAGCAGCACAGCGCCTGCCTGGCAAGTGCGAAGCCATGAGTTCGATTCCCGGTACAAAAAAAAAAAAGGTTAAACTTGGTTGTGCAACCACGAAGATAACCAGAAGGACTTTAACCTGTGACATTATCAGTCTTCATAAACTAGAAGTCACACTGGAACTTCACACAGTCTGCTGGCTCGATTACATACACACCAATTAGAATAGTGCTTTCCACTCCTTTGTTGTGTCACTTGAAAACACGCTGCGTAGTCTTAGTGTTACTTAACTAAAAATAAACACACCAAGCTTCTTTTTAGCATTGGCACTGGGTTACAGGCTGACAAGATGCAGCTATTAAAAATAACCAGTGTCGGGCCGGTGAGATGGCTCAGCGGCGTAAGCGCCTGCCCGGCAAGCGCGAGGGCCCGAGTTCGACTCCCGGATCCCACATACGGAAAAGGGGCCGGTGATATCGCTCAGCGGCACGGGTGCCTGCTGGCGTGCGAGGTCCTGAGGTCGTCCCCCCGGTACCCACAAAAAAAAAAAAAAAAAAAAACAGTGTTGCCAGGGATATATCTTGGTGGCACAGCACTGGCTGGCAAGTGCGAGGTCCTGAGTTTGAGTCCCAGTACCAAAAAAACAACAACAACAACAAAAAAACCAATGTCGTTTGGAAATACATGTCACCAGCTTCAGTCAGGCAGCTTAGGACTGTTTTAGGCAGTACTGGGGACTGGACCCAGGGCCTTCCCACTGAGCCTCACCCTGCCCTCCTCTCAAGTCACTCAGTTGCTCAGGCTGGGCTTGAACCTGCCATCCTCCTGCCTCTGCCTCCCAGAGTGCTGGGATTATAGGTGTGTGTCACCACCCCTGGCTTAGCACACTTTCCCTATTCCTGCATCCAGCAGTGGTCCCCTACAAACCTCGGCAGTGAGGTACTCCAGAATCGCAGCGCTGTAGACGGCAGCGGTGGCACCCACCCGTCCGTGGCTGGTGGTTCGAGTCTTCAAATGTCTGTGGATGCGGCCCACAGGAAACTGGAAAGGAGATGTCTCATTAGGAAACACCGCAGAGCCTCAACAGCCATGCCACTGGGTGTAATCAAAGGCTTAGCAACACGAGTAAGCAAAAAATAATAAAAAATCTGGTCGCACATGTTAGAAACCAAATCTATTTGGTAATTAACAGTCCTGTAATCAGCTGCAAATGTGCAGCTTCCGTCCAATGCGGAGCTCCGTTACCCTGTGAAGAAGGCACTAGGCTGCACACTCAGCACCGCCCGGGGACTGCACACAGAGCTGGGCAACGGTGTCACACGATAGCCACACGTGACTCTGACCCTCTGTTCTTTCCTTACTTTCAGGTTTTCTGATAGCTTAAACATTTTTTTTGAACACAGAGCCTTCTACACCCTCAGCTCTTCCTACTTGGAGACAGGGTCTTGCTATGGTGCCCGAGCTGGCCTTGAACCTGTGGTCCTCCTGCCACCATGCCTGACTTGACTCTCTCCACTAAGAAGGGACTTTCCCATTGCCACCGAACCCTAATCCCAGGCATCTCTGCCTTTCTCTACTCCTCACTGACTTTTCTCTTTGGTGCCTGGGGTTTAAGCCAGGACCTCTCATGTACCTCGTGCATGCTCGTCTCTAAGCTGCACCTCTGCCCACCCCAACTTCTCACTGCCCGCCTCATTCCATCACTGCCGTTTCCTTTCCATAGCCTCCTTTCCTTAGGAAACCGTTCCTAAAACTTCTCCACACATCTACAGAGACAGCTTCCAGTTGGCCTTGATACCTCCTTAGAGTCTTGCTATGGTAGCCCAGGCTGCCGGCCAACTTGTGGCGATCCTCTTGCCTCAGCCTCCCGAATGCTGGGATCACAGGCATGTGCCACCACGCCTGGTGATACTTCCTTTTCAAAAGTAAAATCGATAAACATATCCTAAATCAGATGCAGTGGTGGGTGCCTGTAATCCCACATACTAGGGAGGCAGAGGCAGGAGGATCACAACCCCAAACCCGGTATCTGATAAAACACTCTCCTCAAAGTCCAGCAGTGACATCTTTGTTCCCAAATCTATTCACCACTTGTAGATCTCAAGTAGAGAAAGTGTTTTCCTAAGTTATCATAGCTTCCCAAAGGCCAGTTCCATGCCCTGTGTCCCAAGTGGTGTGCCGTCTGGGACGCAGCACTCTCTGATGCCTCTCTGCAGGCTTCCCACACTCATAGGCTCTTCTGATTTTTCTGGGGTGGAGGGGATCTGAGACAGAGTCTCACCATGTAGCTTAGGCAAGCCTCAAGCTCACTATGGAGCCCAGGCTGGCCTTGAACTCATGATTCTCCTGCCTCAGCCTCAAGAGTGCTGGGATTCCAGGTGTGCACCACCATGGCTGGCCTTTTTTCTTGTTTTATTTTTAAGTTAGGGTCTTGTGAGGTCTCCTGTGTTGCCTAGGCTCACTGGAAGCTAAGATCCTGCTGCTTCTGCCTCCCCAGCAGCAAGGACTACCGGTTTGGGGAAGCTGGCTTTTCCTAAGAGCAATGTGCATGAGACCAAGAGCCACAGGCTGCATCAGCAGACAGCTGCAGCTAGGAGATACCTTCGGCAGGGGTATAGCTCAGTGGTAGAGCACTGTATGGCGTATTTGAGGCCTCGGGTTCAATTCCCAGTACTAATGCAAAACAAAGACAAAAACCAAAAACCTGTATTTTGAGTGGGGGAACACCACCACAGTAGTGACCAGCACCCTGCTTCATTTGGCATCGACAATTCCCCGGGCACTGCTCGGGCTCCGTGGAACACGGACTGTGCTGGGGCGAGGCTAGGAGTGGCTCGGCGGTGCAGCCCTGTCTAGCGTGCGTGAGCGCCCGGCTCCACCCCGGCACTGAGCTAGACACAGATGGTTTCCGAGGGGCCCAGGGGCGATCGCCCCACTGCTCCTCACTCTCTGTTAGGAGACGCGTCCAGAGCGTCAACTCTCCACTGCACAGAAGTCACCTCAAGTGTGTGATTCAGTCACCACTCTTGGAAAGCAGGATTCATGTTTTGCCATGCACATTTTGGTGAACTTCAAAATGACTCCACCTACATTTATCCATAATGCGGCCCTAATACAAACTCTTATGTCCCTTAAGCGCTACGCCTTTGAAAAACTTTCGCTTCTCAGCCTGTGCCTTTCTACTCGCCTTCTGCACATGTTCTACTCCTTCCCACCCACTCTAATCCAAGTGCGCGCTACCCCATCCCTGAGTTACTGCAGACCTTCCAGCTGACAACCACTGCGCTTCCAATTAAGTCCGCGTCAGGTCAGCTCTAATGGATTTCTACGGCGCCAACCATGAGGTGTGCACCAAAGGTAAGTTCCTGTCTCTTCCCTTCAGTGCTCCCTGGGTCACATCATCTACTTGCTCAAACCCCACCACTGCTGCAAGCATAAAACCCAACCCTCGCAGCTGGCCTTCAGGTTCCCCATATAGAAGTGTTTGCTATTTGCATGGAATAATTCTTACTTCTCCAGAAAATACTAAGCGTGTGGGTTAAAGTTGTGACAAGTGGAATGTGCCAAGTCTGAAAACGTTTAGTGGTTCTGAGTATATCACTCAGGCTAAAACTGAGGCTACTGGAGAAACACCCAGAGGCCTGACTAGTTCCTTCTTGTCCCCCGGAAACCAGCTCATCTTGATAATCATGTGCCACTACAAACACTTTCAAAAGAAAACCCACAAAATACTCACTTTAATATGATACAATTTATAAAAAACCAGGAAGGTAATTATAATCTTGGAAGAACGTATTTTAATAGAAAATTACCAATTCACTAAGGCCACTTTGCAACCTGCTCTCACACAGATTACAACTCCACTTTATGATCTAAGTTTTGGCCAGTCAACCTCCTTATCGAGGGTCTGTAATCACGAGAGAAGCTCTGTCATTTGTGAACTACCTCTGGGTCCAGAGTTGCAACAGTGAAGGAGACAACTTAACGAGCTGTGCCAGTGCCACTGGGGCCCCCTTACCTGCAGCCCAGCTCTCTGTGAGCGCGACACGGCCTTGGCCTTGGCCTTCCCACTGTCCTTCCCAGCTTTACCTCCAGCCTGGACGGAGAAAGGTGTGGAGGAAGTGAACACAGTACTTTCAAAATATCAGAAAACAAAACATGATCTCCTTCCTCACTTGTAAAAATATATGTCATCATTATCACCTTTCATTTACTTATCTAAAAAAGACATCAAACAGGAACGCCTATTGAAAATGAGATTTTTACAAATCTGAACGTATTGCTCAATTTTCTGATAAATCCTGCCAGTCAATAACTTTTGTACTTGCCTGAAATATTTCATAATTAAATAACTTTATAAAATGTCATCAGAACAAATCTTCTACAGAAACATTCAGAACTTAGCTCTTTTGGAAGAAACAAGAATCAAGAATGTTAGACAAGCGTGGTGGCGCACACCTGTGATCCCAGCACTCGGGAGGCTGAGGCAGGAGGACTGCAGGGAGTTCAGGCCAGCCTGGGCTACCAAGGCCAACCTCAACTACAAAGCGAGACCCTGTCTTAAAAAAAAAAAAAAAAAAAGACAAGTTTTGCTTGAAAGTCAGATCCTTAGCATTCTCTCCCTAAAGGAAAGTATCTTTTCTGATTTGTGTCACCTAAAAATATATGTGTACTTTTTTTTGCTTTTGATTTGATTTTTTGCAGTCTTGGGATTGAACCCAGGGCCTTCACACTGAGCTTCATCCCCTTTTTTATTTCAAGACAAGCTTTCACTAGGTCACTAAGTTGCTCAGGCTGGGCTTGAATTTGCTATCCTCCTGCCTCAGCTTCCCTGGGTGCTTGAATTACAGGTATGAGGCAACACACCCAAGTTTTACTGTTTTTACATAAACAAAAGAAACTTCACTGCATTTGCACTCATTTTTTCTTTTTCTCACAGAAACAGGATTTGTAGGTTGTTCTATATCAGCACAGCCATGTACCTCCTTTGTTGAAATGACTGTTTAATACTCCACTGGATTTCTATAACCTTTCTATTAGTGGCCAGTAAGATTAAGAAGTACTTATTTTATATCAGTTCAAAATAGTGTTTGTGTAATCCCTAAAGTCTGAAAGTCTTTTTTTTTTTTATGGGTACCAGGGGTCGACCTCAGGACCTTGTGCTCCAGTAGGCGCCCATGCCGCTGAGCGATATCACCGGCCCTTTTTTCATATGTGGGTTCTGGGAGTCGAACTCAGGACCTCGCGCTTGCCAGGCAGACGCTTATGCCACTGAGCTATCCCACCGGTCCCAAAAAGTCCTCTTTTATGTATGGTAAAGTACGTAACATAAAATTTATCATCTGAATCACTTTTCTTTTTAATGAGATAGGGTCTCAGTATGCAGTTCAGTTCAGGCTGGCCTTGAACTTATTAAGTAGCCCAATCTGGCCTTGATTGAACTGGCAGTGATCCTCCTGCCTCAGCCTTCCAAGTACTGGGATTACAGGCATGTGCCAACCATGCCTAGCGACTGTTTCCTGTTTTATATCATTTGATTTTGCCATTTAAATCTATTACTTCTTCACTGTTAAAAAAAAAAAAAAAGGTAAGTGGGGTGTGGTAGTACACATTTGTAATCCTAGCACCTGGAAGGCTGAGGCAGGAGGACTGAAAGTTCAAGGACAGTGTGGGCTACAAATAAGTTGAAGGCCAGCCTGCACTACCTAGCAAGACCCTGTCTCAAGAAACAAAACCAAAAGGTAAACCTTTGTGGTATCAAACCTGATGGAATATAAAATGTACAATAAATACATAACTGCCCACTTTTCAAAATCCCTTCAAACTGTATATATCCTCCCAGCTTTACATATTCACTAAAGTACAGTTGACTCAAAATATAAGCAACATAAAAGGTTTAGTTCTAAAAATTGTATTATTAACTTGACTAAGCCTCTTGGTTACAAACATTTTTATATATAAAAGGAGGAGGGCACAGACTGAAGTATATTTCACTCAGAAAAACTTGGAAACTGAATACTGAGATACAGTACTTTTCTTTATTTAATAGACACATTCTTATTGCTCGAGTTTAAAATCCAGAATGAGGGCCGGTGAGACGGCTCAGCGGCGTAAGCGCCTGCCTGGCAAGCGCGAGGGCCCGAGTTCGACTCCCGGAACCCACATAGGAAAAAAGGGCCGGTGATATCGCTCAGCGGCACGGGCGCCTGCTGGCACGCGAGGTCCTGAGGTCGACCCCCGGTACCCACAAAAAAATAAAAAATAAAAATAAAATCCAGAATGACAACTCAATTTCCTGTATTTTACTTTACATTAATGATTATATTTTTAGCTGCTGATAAATATCCAACGTAGCATATCACTAGAGATTGAGAAACACTGTAAAAACTAGCAAGGACGCTGGAAATCATCAGCTTGAGCTAATTAATTTACAGAGCAGATGTAACCTGCGCCTGTTTGTGAAAATTCTTTACTATAAAGCACTGTTTATAACAATAAACCAAATTACGGAGTTTGTTTGTAATTGTCCACCGAGTCTACTCCAGCTCTAAGTTTGAGAATTTTACAATAACCAACATTTATGTCCTTACAGTTAGGTGTTAAGCCTATTAAAACCCCGAAGTGTCATTATTTCAACTCTAAACTTGAGGATTTTAATGCCCAAAGCCCATGTCCTCCTGCCTGGGCCGTCCCGAGTGGGGCACAACCCACCGCGCAGCCCCCGCGGTGCGAGCGATGACAGCCGCCCGGGGGGTGCCCGTCCCACCCGGGTCGCAGCCAGCGGGGCCCTCGGGGCCCAGAGACCCCGCAGTGTCGCGCTCCGCACGCGCCCGCGACACAAAGCGCGGCGGACCCCGGAGCACTGATTCTCCGGGAGCTCGACTTCAGAGCGGGGCTGAAGTTTGAATGCACTTTCCTCTCTTCCCAAGTCTCACTTTCCTTAACTCGATCTCCATTTCCGAATGAAAACAGGGACGCTGCGAGAGGAGAAAAACAACAGCCCGCAGCGGCGAGGGGAGGCGGGCAGCGGTCCCGCCCCGGCCGCCCCGACCCCCGCCGGACCCCGCCGGGCCGTTACGTAACCGCCGCCAGCGACTGCCCTGCGCCCGCCGCGCCCCGGCCGCCCTCCGCCCTCCAGGCCGGCGGCGCGGCGTCTCCCGCGGGTCCGGGCCGAGTTCCCGTCCGCTCCGCTCGGCTCGACCCCCGGCAGCGCGGCGACGGCTCGGCCGGACGCGGCTCAGCCGCCCGCCAACTCCGACGCCACAGGTAGCGGCGCCGCTTCCGCGCCCGCCCGGCGCCCCGCTCGCCCGCCCTCCCTCACCATAGTCTCGGCCGACTCTGCCTCCGCTCGGCCGGTTGACCGCCCGCTGCCGCCCCGCGCTGCCGCAGCCGCTCTCGCAGCACCGACAGCCGCCGCGGGAGCCGGACAATACCCCGGGCCCGCCTCGCGCTGCCGCAACCAATGGCTGCTCACCTTGCTCATTTGAACTACTGCGGCTGCCCAATCGCGCACCTTCTTCTAGCTAGAACTCCGCCCCCCGACACCTCCTCTCTAACGGCTGTTTGTTTCTGCACACGGCACGCGGAGGCGGGGTTTCCAGCTCCAACACTGACGCTCTCTCCGTTTCTCTCCACGCGCCGTGACTGACGAACAGGAGAACTGACCAATGGGAGCGGAAGAGAGCCAATGAAAACATCGCCCGCGAGCAACGGAGGTGGGATACTAGGAAAGACAGCAGGATTAACCAATGGGGTGGAGCGATCTCAAGCGGCCGTGGCTTTCCCGCCCAATCACGGCGTTGGTGACTTGTTTGGGGTGGAAGCGGCTGTCCTCGCGCTTACCCGAGCCGCTGTCCACAAAGACCGAGGGTGTCCTCATCTTGGCCAGGAGTCGCCTACCGCTGTCACTGGGTTTCGGGGTAGCTCGGACCCTGTGCCCAGCGCCGTCCTGGCGAACGGATCTTCCTGAGGTCCCCGCATGCGGAACCCTGGCCAGAGCCCCCTGGGCTACCTCAGCTTCGTTTTTCTAGGGTCTGGAGTTTCAAGTTTGGGGGAGACTCTCAACTACAACAGAAGAAAACCTCTCAAACCGAGCTTACGGCCGGGCGTGGTGGCGCACGCCTGCCATCTCAGCACTAGGGAGGCTGAGGCAGGAGAATCGCGAGTTCGAGCCCAGGTTGGGCAATTCAGCGAGATAAGCATGACAGCGCCCCACTTCGTAGGCGTTTGCCCTCATTCCGGCCTTCGATGCTTTCATTCTTCCCCAGAGCTGCCCTGGCTGTGCCTGCCATGCTCTAGGGTCTCGGCTTTCATGGGGATTTCATTTTCCTGGGGTAATTTTCCCAGGCAGCTTTCTCAGCAGTTTTATCACCAGACAGGCAATATCCAGCCCAAAGTTTGAATTCTCTTTATTCGATTTTTTTTTTTTTTAAGAGACAAGGTCTCACTATGTAGTGTAGGATGGCCTGGACTCACTGTGTAGCCCAGGCTGCCCTTGAACTCATGCTGATCCTCCTGCCTCAGCCTTCGGAGTGCTTGGAACTTACAGGCATATGCCACCACGCCTGGCTACCGCTATGTTTTATTTTGAGACAGGATCTACCTAAATTACTATATGCCCCAGCCTGGGCTCAAACTTATGATTCTCCTGCCTCAACTTCCCTGAGTGCTGGGATTATAGACATGCATCAGCACACCTGGCTGCCTTTGCCTAAATTTATTTAGGAGAAAGGGTCTTGTATGTAGTCCAAATTGCCCTTCAACTTGCTATGTATGTAGCCCAGGCTGACCTGGTGATCCTCCTGCCTCAGCATCCCAGAGTACAGGGATAACAGGCATGTGCCACCATGCCTGGCTCTGTTTTGTCACTTGTGAAGCTGAAAATAATCAGTTCTAGTTTTGCTGGTATTGAGTGAGAATTCTTTCAGTAATGAAGGGGAACTTACTTAGCACATAGCACTCAAGGAATGTCACCCTCTTTTGTCAACAGGAAAGTCATTATTGGCTTTCAGCATTTGGGTCATTGATTCACACTTTGAGGAAACTGCAGATAGGTTGAAAACAAAGAGTTCTCACAGACAATAGTAATGACTTTGGGCAGGTGAGATGGCTCAGCGGTGTAAGCGCCTGCCTGGCAAGCGCGAGGTCCTGAGTTCGACTCCCGGTACCCACATAAAGGGAAAAAAAGGGCCAGGGATATCGCTCAGTGGCACAAGTGCCTGCTGGCAAGCGCGAGGTCCTGAGTTCGACCCCCGGTACCCACACACAAAAAAAAAAGTAGTAATGGCTTTACTGATCTCTGCCCTTAGTGATGAGAGAAATACATGGAGGCACTCAGATTGAAGAAAATGAATGCAAGTTTTCTGGTATCTGTAAACAGAGAAACTTTTTCTACTAACAGTTTTATAAAGTAAGCATGTTAGGAGAGTTTAAATTTCTAGTGAACTCTTGTGCTGTAGTTTGGATCTGGAAAGTTCTGGAGAGGTCCACGTGGTAAATGAAAGCTTGGTCCCTAGCCAGGGTCTTTGGGAGGCAAAACATTTAAGAAGTGGGACCTACATTACCCAAATGCAGATTTAAGTAACGCTGAACACCAGGTGTGGTGGCACGCCTGTAATCCCAGCACTCGGGAGGCTGAGGCAGGAGAATTGCTGCAAGTTCGAGGCCAGCCTGGGCTACATAGTGATTTCAAGGCCAGCCGGAACTGTATAACAAGACCCTGTCTCAAAAAACCAAACCAAACCAAACACAGATTCAGTTTTACTCCAGAAAGAATGGCCATCATCATGAAATCAAATAACAAATTCCCGCGAGGCTTCAGGGAAAAAGGAACTCTCCTGTATTTTTGGTGGGAATGTACACGAGTACAACTACTATACAGATCAGTGTGGAGGTTCCTCAAAAAAGTAAAACTAGAAACTGCATTTGACATAACCATCCCCCTTCTAGGTATCTTCCCGAGAGAGTTGAAGACATCATATCACAGTGATCCAGGCACACCCATGTTTATAGCAGCACAGAGTATAATAGCTAAATCATGGAAGCAGCCTATAGGTCCACCAACAGATGAATGGATAAAGAAAATGTGCTATTTACTCACAAAGGAGTACTACTTTGCTGTGAAGAATGAAAAACTCAAGTCATCTGCAGGAAAATGGATGCACCTTGAGACCCTAATGTTAAGTGAAATCAGACACACGAGCTTAAATATGGCTTGATTTCTCTTATATGAGAAACCCAAAATATAAAGAGCAAAATACAAGATAGATCACAGGAAACATGGAGATAGTTCTTTTTCAAAAGTAAAGGGGACCAAGAGCTGGATGGAGGGGATGGAGGGAAGGGAAGGGGATGAACAAAGAATTAGGGTGTGTGGTGTGTCTGTACCGACCCATCCGGGGTCTTCTACTCTTTCTTCCTCCCGGCCTGGCCATGAGGGAGTTGTCCTCTGGCCCTTCCAGCCCTGTTGTTTCTTTCCCACAGGCTGCAGACTGGAAACTCACACCCTGGAAGCCGAAATAACATTTTTAAATAACAATCTTACCAGGCGTGGTGGTGCACACCTGTGATCCCAGCACTTGGGAGGCTGAGGCAGGAGGATTGCTGTGAATTCCAGGCCAGCCTGAACTACAGAGCGAGAACCTGTCTCAAAAAACAAAACCAGGGCGGGTGAGATGGCTCAGCGGCATAAGCGCCTGCCTGGCAAGCGTGAGGTCCTGAGTTCGACTCCTGGAACGCACGTACCAAAAAAGGGCTGGTGTTATCGCTCAGCGGCACGGGTGCCTGCTGGCGCAGGAGGTCCTCAGTTCTATCCCCGGTACCCGCAAAAAAAAAAAAAAAAAAAGATTCTCATGCCACCCTAGACCTGCTGAGTCAGAAACTGGAGGCTCTGGGACAATTTGAGTTTGGGAATAGCTGGTGTGGGATCCACGGAGGCAGATGGTTCAGAGCCCACTGCAAGCAGGAGAGAAGAAAAACAAGGTCCGTGCTGTGCTGGCCATCGTGGTGGCGCACAGAGACTCAGAAAGAAAGAAGAAAAGAAAGAAAGAAAAGAAAAGAAAAGAAAAGAAAAGAAAAGAAAAGAAAAGAAAGAAAGAAAGGAGAAAAAAAAGAAAAGGCGAAAGGAAGAAAGAAAGAGGAAGAAAGGAGGAAGGAAGGAAGGGAGGGGAGGAAGAAAGGAAAGCGCCTTGGAAAGAAGTTTGCCCAGGGCCGGTGAGATGGCTCAGCGGCTTAAGCGCCTGCCCGGCAAGCGCGAGGGCCCGAGTTCGACTCCCGGAACCCACATACGAAAAAGGGGCCGGTGATATCGCTCAGCGGCACGGGCGCCTGCTGGCGCGCGAGGTCCTGAGGTCGTTCCCCCGGTACCCACCAAAAAAAAAAAAAAAAGAAGTTTGCCCAAAGATGCTTCAAAAGGCAAGCAGGAAGCCTTGAGAGTCCAGGCACATCCGAGGGCCATGGACGGAATCGGGCAACTATGCCCCTGCAGAAGCCACACCGGGTCGGTGGCGATGCTGCGAGGCCGCAGGGCCGCAGATCCCCCCGCGCCTCTGTTCAGCTCGCAGGCTGCGGTGAGCGCGCGGGGCGCGCACCTGAGCCTGGCCGCGAGGTGCTCATCTCCAGGCGCGGCTGCGCAGGGTGAGCCCTGAGCTCCTTGACTCTGGCCGGTCTCCTGGTGAATTGGGAGGGCGTCATCTGCGTGGAGGGTCTGATTGCGGAGATCGGTACTGCTGACAAACGCTTGCGCCGGGCTTGCTGGTGCACACCGGTAATCCCAGCACTCAGGAGGATCGCTGTGAGTTCGAGGCCAGCCTGGTCTACAAAGTGGGACCTTGCCAAAAAAAAAAAAAAAAAAAGCAAAAGACTGCAGCTTTACTGGGCACGCCTCTGTAATCCCCACACTCTGGGAGGCTGAGGCAGGAGGATCACAAGTACAAGCCCAGTTTGGGGAATTTAGTGACTCAGAACTGTCTCAAAATTTAAACACTTTAAAAAGGGCTGGGGGTGTAGCTCAGTGCAAAAGTATAATTTTAAAATTACAATTTCTTTTCTGCTTCTTTCTTCTTCTTCTTCTTCTTCTTCTTCTTCTTCTTCTTCTTTCTTCTTTCTTCTTTCTTCTTTCTTCTTTTTTCTTTCTTCTTCCTTTTGTCATTTTGAGACAGGGTTTTGCTATGTAGTTCAGGCTGGCCTTCCACTCGCAGCAATCCTCCCAAGTGCTGGGGTTACAGCTGTGAGCCACCACACCTGGCCAAAATTACAATTTCTTTGTCTCCTTTCTGGCTATCTTTATGATGCCTTCTATGCTTTCTCAGTAAGAGTTCCAGTTCACAGGACCCCTACTCTCGGTTTCTAAGAGGCTTCCTTTTTCAAAAAGGTAGCTGCTGGCTTCTCCCTCCGTCACACCGAACACTTGTTTTTGGTCTTTAGTGGTTAACTTTATATCCAGCCACACTTTAGATTACTTCTCTCTGTTCACATAACTGGTGTGTTTACTGCAACCTGAATGAAACTTGACTAATACAGCATATAAATGTTTAAATTGTTTTGATATGGAAGCTTTTAAAATAAGCAAAAGAAAAGCAAATAGTACAATGACACCTGACATCCCATTAATGCAACTACAATAATCATCACCTCATGGCTACATTTGCTTTATTTAACATTTTTGGTGTGGGGGGTGTTGAGACAGGGTCTTGCTCTGTAGTTCAGACTGGCCCTGAACTCTCTATGTAGCCCAGGCTGGCCTCCAATTCATGATGATCCTCCTGTCTCAGCCTCCTGAGTACTGGGATTACAGGTGTGCTCCACCATGCTGGGTCTTCTTGCTTTATTTTGTATTCAGCTTTCTATTTGTCTCACCTCAAGTGGATTATTATTTTTTTTAAATTTATTTATTTATTTATTTTTTAAAGACAACAAGTAAACATTCTCATGTATTAACAAACTCAAGAATTAGAGATTGTACAAATACCTTTTGGAGAAAAACATTACTCAGTATAAGATTAAGCCATGTAAAAGCTAGGTAAAAATAGAAGACTAAGAAATGGAATACAGTGAAATTGTATTTTCATACTAGGGAGACAATACGATGTTTACAAATGTGCATCCGGTTTATTTTGCTTGTGAGTATTTTCTCAAGTTGCATCCATTTACCTATAAAAGTTTCGAACTTATCTTTCTTTATGGCTGAGTAGTACTCCATTGTATAAAAATACCACCTCTTTTTTATGCATTCCTCAGTTAGTGGGCATTTGCGTTGTTTCCACGATCTAGCTACTACAAATTGTGTTGCTATAAACATGGGTGCACATATATCGCTGTGGTACGATGTTTTTAATTCTTCTGGGAAGATTCCCCCAGAAGGGGAATAGCTGGGTCAAATGGGACCTCCAATCTTAGTTTTTTTTTTTTGTTTTTTTTTTTTTTTTGTGGGTACCGGGGGGACGACCTCAGGACCTCACGCGCCAACAGGCACCCGTGCCGCTGAGCGATATCACCGGCCCCTTTTTCGTATGTGGGTTCCGGGAGTCGAACTCGGGCCTTCGCGCTTGCAAGGCAGGCGCTTACGCCGCTGAGCCATCTCACCGGCCCAATCTTAGTTTTTTGAGGAATCTCCAAACTGACTTCCACAGTGGCTGCACCAGTCAACACTCCCACCAACAGTGGAGAAGGGCTCCTATTTCCCCATAGCCCCTCCAGCATTTGTTATTAGTTGATTTCTAGATAATAGCTATTCTTTCTGGGGTGAGATGGAATCTCAGTGTTGTTTTAATTTGCATCTTTTGAACGACCAATTATGTTAAACATTTTTTCATATATTTATTTGCCATTTGTATTTTTTCATCTGAGAAGTGTTTATTCATCTCAGATGCCCATTTTTGGATTGGGTCTTTAAATTTGGGAGGTCTGATTTTTTTGAGTTCTTTGTATGTTCTCGATAGTAATCCTTTGTCTGAGGAATAGCTGGCAAACATTTTTTCCCACGTTGTGGGTTGTCTCTTCACTCTGTTGGTGGTTTCTCTTGCTGTGCAAAAGCTTTTTAATAAGATGAGATCCCAGTTGTTGATTCTTTGTGATACTTCCTGTGCGATGGGGGTTTTATTCATAAAGTCTTTGCCTACACCAATGTCTTCAAGAGTTTTACCTATTCTGTCTTCCAGGAGATTTAATGTTTCTGTTTTAATATTTAGATCTCTGACCCATTTTGAATTTAGTTTAGTTCATGGTGAAAGATATGTGTCTAATTTTTTTTAATTTTTTTTAGCTTTTTTTATTATTTTAAAGAGAAGAAAAAAAAAACAAATCAAAAGAAGAACAAATTTTCAAAACAACATAATAGGAGGGTAACAATGGTTAATACATTACGTATTACTATCTTTAAGTTAGTTATTCAGGATACCAGAAATTAGCATTCAATTGTCCAAACATTATTGGCACAAACCTTACTCTTCAATGAACTAAGTAAAATTGGTAGTGTATCTATCTTAACCATCTTATATATATATACAATTTTTTTCCCTTTCCCTTCTTTCTTTTCCCTATTCCAGTCTCTCTTTCCTTTTGACCAGTTTCTTTTTGATTCACCATGTCTATTGTACATTTTGGATCTTATTTACTCTTTCAGTTTCTCAAACTAGAGAGACAATACGATGCTTACACATGTGCTTCTGGTTTATTTCACTTATGAGTATTATCTCGAGTTGCATCCATTTACCTATAAAAGTCTCCAGTCTATCCTTCTTTATGGCTGAATAGTACTCCATTGTATAAAAATACCACATCTTTCTTATCCATTCCTCAGTTGATGGGCATTTGGGTTGTTTCCAAGATCTGGCTATTACAAATTGTGCTGCTATAAACATGGGTGCACATATATCGCTGTGGTACGATGTTTTTAATTCTTCTGGGAAGATGCCCAGAAGGGGAATAGCTGGGTCAAATGGGACCTCCAACCCTAGTTTTCTGAGGAATCTCCACACTGACTTCCACAGTGGCTGTACCAGTCGACACTCCCACCAACAGTGGAGAAGGGTTCCTTTTTCCCCACAGCCCCTCCAGCATTTGTTATTAGTTGATTTCTTTATAGTAGCCATTCTTTCTGGGGTGAGATGGTATCTCAGTGTTGTTTTAATTTGCATCTCTCGAATGACTAGTGATGTTGCACATTTTTTTGTATATTTATTTGCCATTAGTATTTCTTCATCCGAGAAATGTGTATTCATCTCAGATGCCCATTTTTGGATTGGGTCTTTAAATTTGGGAGGTCTGATTTTTTTGAGTTCTTTATATGTTCTCGATAGTAATCCTTTGTCTGAGGAATAGCTGGCAAACATTTTTTCCCACACTGTGGGTTGTCTCTTCACTCTGTTGGTGGTTTCTCTTGCTGTGCAAAAGCTTTTTAATAAGATGAGATCCCAGTTGTTGATTCTTTGGGATAGTTCCCGTGCGGTTGAGTTTTTATTCATAAAGTCTTTGCCTACACCAATGTCTCCAAGGGTTTTACCTATCCTACCTTCCAGCAGATTTAATGTTTCTGTTTTAATATTTAGATCTCTGATCCATTTTGAATTTAGTTTAGTGCATGGTGAAAGATATGGGTCTAGTTTTAATCTTCGGCATGTGTAGAGCCAGTTTTTCCAGCACCATTTATTAAAGAGGCTATCTTTCTTCCAGTGAATGTGTTTGGCACCTTTGTCAAAGATAAGGTGGCTTAGTATGTCTGGGGTTGTTTCAGCATCTTCTAATCTGTTCCATTGATCTTCAGGTCTGTTTTTTTGCCAGTACCACACTGTTTTTATCACAGTAGCTTTATAGTATAATTTCAAGTCAGGGATTGTGATGCCCCCTGCCTTGCGTTTGTTGCCCAGAATTGCCTTTGCTATTCTAGGTCTCTTCTGATTCCAAATGAATTTTAGGATTGTTTTCTCTAATTCTGTGAGATATGCTGTTGGAATTTTGATTGGAATTGCATTAAATCTGTATAACAATTTTGGAAGTATGGCCATTTTCACTATATTGGTTCTTCCTATCCAGGAGCAAGGGATATCTTTCCATTTTCTGATATCCTCTTCAATCTCCTTTTTCAGAGTACTGTAGTTTTCAGTATAGAGGTCTTTTACATCCTTTGTGAGGTTGATTCCTAGGTATTTCATTATTTTGGATGTTATTGTGAAAGGTATTGTTTCCCTAATTTCTCCTTCAGTAAGTTTGTTATTTGTGTACAGGAAGGCTATTGACTTTTGAGTATTGACTTTGTATCCAGCTACACTACTGAATTTGTTTATTAAATCTAGCAGTTTTTTAGTGGAGCTTTTGGGGTCTTCTGTGTAGAGTATCATGTCATCTGTAAATAATGATAATTTAACTTCTTCCTTTCCAATCATTATTCCTTTTATTTCTTTCTCTTGTCTAATTGCTCTGGCTAAAGTTTCCAGAACTATGTTGAATAAGAGTGGGGACAGTGGACATCCTTGTCTTGTTCCTGATTTTAGAGGGAAGGCTTTCAGTTTTTGGCCATTTGGTATAATATTGGCTGTTGGTTTGTCATAGATAGCTTTTACCAGATTGAGATAAAGACCCTCTATTCCAATTTTCTGTAGGGTTTTTATCATGAAAAGGTGCTGGACTTTGTCAAAAGCTTTTTCTGCATCTATTGAGATGATCATGTGATTTTTGTCTTTGCTTCTGTTAATGTGGTGTATTACATTTATTGATTTACGTATGTTGAACCATCCCTGCATCCCTGGGATGAATCCAACTTGGTCATGGTGTATAATCTTCTTGATGATTTGTTGGATTCTGTTTGCCAGTATCTTATTAAGGATTTTTGCATCTATGTTCATTAGGGAGATTGGCCTGTAGTTCTCTTTCTTAATTGGGTCCTTCTCTGGTTTTGGTATCAGGGTAATGCTTGCTTCCAGGAATGAATTTGGGAGTATTGCTTCCCTTTCAATTTCATTAAAAAGTTTGAGAAGTAGTAGCGTTAGGTCTTCTCTAAATTTCTTGTAGAATTCGGCAGTGAACCCATCAGGGCCTGGGCTTTTCTTTGTTGGGAGGTTTTTAATTACATCTTCAATTTCATTCGTTGATATTTGTTTATTTAGGATTTTTAAATCTTCTTGATTCAGCTTTGGTAATTCATACGAATCTAGGAATCTGTCCATTTCTTCTGCATTTTCCATCTTAGTAGAATATAAATTTTCAAAATAGGTATAGATGATCTTCTGGATTTCTGCAGGGTCTGTCGTGATATCACCCTTTTCATTTTCAATTGCATGGATTTGAGTCTTTTCTTTTTTTAATAAGGTTGGATAAGGGTTTGTCAATCTTATTTATTCTTTCAAAGAACCAACTTTTTGCTTCATTGATTCTTTGTATTTTTTTTTAGTCTCCAATACGTTAATTTCTGCTCTGATCTTTATAATTTCCTCCCTTGTACGGGCTTTTGGCTTAACCTGCTCTTCTTTTTCTAGAAGCTTGAGGTTCACCCTTAAGTTGTTTATTTGCGCTTGCTCTATTTTCCTGATATAAGTATTTAATGCTATAAATTTCCCTCTTAGGACTGCTTTCATTGTATCCCATAAGTTCCGGTATGTTGTACTGTCATTATCATTCAGTTGTAGAAAGTGTCTAATTTCTTCTTTAATTTCATCTGTGACCCATTGGTTGTTCAGGAGGGTGCTGTTTAATTTCCATGTGTTTAGGGAGTTTTTGTGAGATCTTTTGCCATTGATTTCCAATTTCATTGCACTATGGTCTGATAATATGCATGGGATAATTTCAATTCCTTTGCATTTACTTAAGCAGGTTTTATGAGCTAGTATGTGGTCTATTTTGGAGAATGTCCCATGTGCAGCTGAGAAAAATGTGTATTCTGGTGTTGTGGGATGGAACACTCTGTAGACATCTACTAAGTCCATTTGTTCAAAAGTTTGGTTCAGTTCTACTATTTCATTATTGATTTTCTGTCCAGTTGATCTGTCTTTTTGTGACAGTGGAGTATTGAGATCTCCCAATATAATTGTATTAGTGCTTATTTGATTTTTCATGTCCTTTAGTACTTGTTTTATATAGCTGGGTGCATTGGTATTTGACGCATATATATTTATGATCGTTATCTCCTCCTCTTGGATTGTTCCCTTTACAAGGATGTAATGACCGTCTTTATCTCTCTGAATCCTTCTTGGCTTGAAGTTCACTTTGTCTGCAAAAAGAATAGCTACCCCTGCTTTTTTCTGGGTTCCTGTGGCATGGAGTATTGTCTTCCATCCTTTGACTTTCAGTCTATGAATTTCTTTCTGAATTAAATGTGTTTCTTGTATACAGCATATTGTTGGATCTTGCTTCTTGATCCATTTCGCCAGTCTGTGCCTTTTGATTGGTGAATTGAGACCGTTAACATTGATGGTTAAAACTGATATGTATTGACTTATACTTGTCATGATATTTTCCTGTTGTTGGTTCCCACTCTTTGTTTTTCCCCATTTCCTGCTATTTAATTATCTGCCCTGCCTGGTGGATTCCTTCTGTTGGGGTTCCTATCTCTTTCTAGAATGTCCTTCAGAACATTTTGGAGTGCTGGTTTGGTGGTCATAAATTTTCTCAGATGTACTTTGTCATGAAAGTATTTTATTTCTCCATCAATTTTGAAAGATAGTTTTGCAGGGTACATCAATCTGGGTTGAAAATTATTTTCCTTTAGAGCTTGAAATACATCATTCCAAGCTCTTCTTGAATTGAGGGTTTGTGCTGAAAAGTCAGCTGTGATTCTGATGGGTTTTCCTTTATAGGTGATTTGTCTCTTCTCCCTAACAGCTTTTAAGATTCTGCCCTTCTGTTGAATTTCTGGGATCTTGACTATAATATGTCTGGCTGAAGTTTTTTTTTGATGATGTCTAGTTGGTGTTCTAAAAGCTTCACTTATAGGGGCGTCAAATTCCTTTTCTCTTCCAGGAAAGTTCTCCCTGATTATGTCTTTGAACAAGGTTTTAATGTCATTGATGCTATCTCCTGCTTTTTCATTTATTCCAATTATTCTTAAGTTGTTTATCTTTGAGTCATCTAGCAGCTTCTGAATTGATTTTTCATGGTCCCTTGCTGTTTTTAAGAATTCTTCCTTTTCATGATCACTAATTGCAAGCCTGTCTTCTATATCTGAGATCCTGTCCTCGCATTGGCTTAATCTGCTACAAATACTTTCAATGGAATTTTTGTTCTCTTGGATATCTGCTTGAATCTGCCTTATGGATTCCATTTCTTTCCTATGCTGAGTATTCATGGTTTCTATAGTTTTCTTAAGCTCATCTATTTTTTTGTCTGTATCAGCTATAGTGTCCTTAAGCATGGTCTTCATTGTGGACATTATCTCTGCAGTTATCTGTGAGATTATTTCTGTTTTAATTTTTTCCAGAGCCTCATTCAGTTGCTTTGTTGTTACCACTTCAGATAGGCCAGGTGGGTGGCTTTCAGATTGTCCCACCTCGTTGCCCCCTAGGTTTACCTTTGGTGAATTGGATGTGTGGGGTTGCATCTTGTTTAAGTGTCATCTCATTTTTTCTTTCTTTAATTCCTGGGGTGATGTTTGCAAATTACCTATGGTAGGTTACTTTATTGCTAGTGTTTAAGATCTTTAGAGGATGACTACTTCTCTGCAGTATCTTCCAAGTGGAGCTTGCTTTTGGGTTTTGAGCTTTCTGCCAGATCCTACCTCTTCAATTCGTTGGGTATGCGAAGTTGCTACCTGTTTGGCCCAGTCCTTGATTCTTTGGTACTGTGCCACTGTATTTTCTGTGTCCCTTAGTCAATCTCAATCGTGAAATATCAGGAAGGAAAGATGTTTAGAACAATTATTTCACATTTGGCTATAATGTTAACTAAAGCATCAAACACAGCCTAGAAAATGACAGACTGAGCTAACCAGTTATTTACCACTTTTAGCTGTATAGAGTTGCGGTTATATAACAAAATCTAAAACACACCAGAAAAATTATATGCAGTATACAAGTCCTATGTATGTCAATTTTTCCCTGAGGAGTTTAAATTTAAAATGAGTTAAGGAGGAAATAGAGTGTTGGGAGAATAGGAAGGAATTAGATGTAAGGTTAGAGGACCAAGAGGGATCCCACTAAAATTGGGACACTGGTGCAGAGGACTGGTGGTAAAAAGAGAAGGAAGGGATAAAAGGAAGAACAGATCACAACCACAATCACAAAGAAGTTAGAGGCGCTGTTTACACTCATATAAAAAACCAGAGAGAATAATGAAGGAAAGAGCAAATACACATACAGAAACAAAAACGAAGATAAAAACAATAAAACAGACAAAACAAAGATAAAACCCCACAAAGAAAAAAAAAACCTTCACCAGAACAAAAAACAAACGAGTGAGAAAAAAATAAAAATAAAAATAAGAAAAAAATAAAAAGAATCAGTTCCAGGTGTTGACTCTGCTGTAGGCAGGCACCGTGTGGTGACAGAGTCCTGTTCCGTGCAGGTCCGTCCCAGTAAGCCAGGAGCGCCCTCTGGCGGGCGGTGAGCAGAGGCGCGTACTTTCAGGCAGAGACCAGTCCAGCTCGCCTGCCGCTCTCAGTGCCCTTTCACGATCCCTGGGCCTGAGAGGCTCAACGCGCTGTCCGGAGCGCGGGTTCCCTGCACTGGTTTCCCGCCGCTCTGATTTTCACCACGCCCCCCACAATGGCGCCAGGCCAGTCGCTCTCTGGCGCGGGACATGTGTGGCTGAGAGACCAGTCTCCTTCGCCTGCTGACCTCAGCACACTTTCGTGGGCCTGAGAGGCCCCGTGCTGCCCTGTCCGGAGCGCGAGTGTCCAGCACTGTTTTTCTTTCGCGCCGCTCTGAGTTTCGCCACACCCCCCACAATGGCGCCCGGCCGGTCTCTCTCTGGCGCGGGGCAGCTGTGGCTGAGAGGCACTCACCGCCGGCCAGCGCAGTTCTCCGCCGCTCCCCCGCCTCGCTGCTGTCTCAGGATCCTCCGTGGGGGCTCCCTGGGCGCCAGCTGTCACCGTGTGTCCATAGAATTGAGCTTCTGTTGCGCTGCGATTCCTGGGATGGTAGAAGGTGTGCGCGCGGTCTGCTCCTTCTTCTTTGTTGGAAATCACCCTTCACTGGTGCCGGGGGTCCCAGATTGCGCTTCAGAACTTTTCTGGGTTCCGGGGAGGCATCTCCCCCCCCTCCTGCGCTTTCCTGGTCGCTATATTCCCGTGTTCCAACAGTAACTTTTAGAGAGAGTTTCGCTGCCTGCTTCTTACTCATCCGCCATCTTTTTCCTCCCCAGATATGGGTCTAATTTTAATCTTCAGCATATGTACAGCCAACTTTTTCAGCAACATTTATTAAAGAGGCTATCTTTCTTCCAGTGAATGTGTTCAGCACCTTTGTCAAAGATAAGGTGGCTTAGTATGTCTGGAGTTGTTTCTGCATCTTCTAATCTGTTCCATTGATCTTTGGGTCTGTTTCTTTTGCCAATACCGTGCTGTTTTTATCCCAGTAGCTTTATAGTATAATTTCAAATCAGGGATTGTGATGCCCCCTGCCTTGCTTTTGTTGCCTCAGAATTACCTTTGCTATTCTAGGTTTCTTCTGATTCCAGATGAAGTTTAGGATTGTTTTCTCTCATTCTGTGAGATATGCTGTTGGAATTTTGATTGGAATTGCATTAAATCTGTATAACAATTTTGGAAGTATGGCCATTTTCACTATATTGGTTCTTCCTATCCAGGAGCAAGGGATATCTTTCCATTTTCTGATATCCTCTTCAATCTCCTTTTTCAGAGTACTGTAGTTTTCAGTGTAGCGGTCTTTTACCTCCTTTGTGAGATTGATTCCTAGGTATTTCTTTTTTTTGGGATGTTATTGTGAAAGGTGTTGTTTCCCTAATTTCTCTTTCAGTGAGTTTGTTATTTGTGTACAGGAAGGCTACTGATTTTTGAGTGTTGATTTTGTATCCAGCTACACTACTGAATTTGCTTATTAAATCTAGCAGTTTTTTAGTGGAGTTTTTGGGGTCTTCTACGTAGAGTATCATGTCATCTGCAAATAATGATAGTTTAACTTCTTTCTTTCCAATCATTATTCCTTTTATTTCTTGCTCTTGTCTAATTGCTCTGGCTAAAGGGCTATGTTGAATAAGAGTGGAGACAGTGGACATCCTTGTCTTGTTCCTGATTTTACAGAGAAGGCTTTCAGTTTTTGTCCATTTAGTATATTGGCTGTTGGTTTGTCATAGATAGCTTTTATCAGATTGAGATAAAGACCATCTATTCCAATTTTCTGTAGGGTTTTTATCATGAAAAGGTGCTGGACTTTGTCAAAAGCTTTTTCTGCATCTATTGAGATGATCATATGATTTTTGTCCTTGGTTCTGTTAATCTGGTGTATTACATTTATTGATTTACGTGTGTTGAACCATCCCTGCATCCCTGGGATGAATCCAACTTGGTCATGGTGTGTAATCTTCTTGATGATTTGCTGCATTCTGTTTGCCAGTATCTTATTGAGGATTTTTGCATCTATGTTCATTAGGGAGATTGGTCTGTAGTTCTCTTTCTTAGTCGGGTCCTTCTCTGCTTTTGGTATCAGGGTAATGCTTGCTTCCAGGAATGAATTTGGGAGTATTGCTTCCCTTTCAATTTCATTAAAGAGTTTGAGAAGTAGTGGTGTTAGGTCTTCTCTAAATTTCTTGTAGAATTCAGCAATGAATCCATCAGGGCCTGGGCTTTTCTTTGTTGGGAGGTTTTTAATTACATCTTCGATTTCATTGATTGTTATTGGTTTCTTTAGGATTTTTATATCTTCTTGGTTGAGCTTTGGTAATTCATATGTATCTAGGAATCTGTTCATTTCTTCTGCATTTTCCATCTTATTAGAATACAAGTTTTCAAAGTAGGTGTAGATGATCTTCTGGATTTCTGCAGGGTCCGTTGTGATATCACCCTTTTCATTCTTAATTGTGTGGATTTGAGTACTTTCTTTCCTTTTTTAAATAAGGTTGGATAAGGGTTTGTCGATTTTACTTAATCTTTCAAAGAACCAACTCTTTGGTTCATTGATTCTTTGTATTGTTTATTTAGTCTCCAATATGTTAATTTCTGCTCTGATCTTTATAATTTCCTCCCTTGTACAAGCTTTTGGCTTAGCCTGCTCTTCTTTTTCTAGAAGATTGAGGTTCACCATTAGGTTGTTTATTTGTGCTTGCTCTGTTTTCCTGATATAGGTATTTAATGCTATAAATTTCCCTCGTAGGACTGTTTTCGTTGTATCCCATAAGTTTCGGTATGTTGTACTGTCGTTATCATTCAGTTGCAGAAACTGTCTAATTTCTTCTTTAATTTCATCTGTGACCCATTGGTTATTCAGTAGGGTGCTATTTAATTTCCATGTGTTTAGGAAGTTCTTTTGCCATTGATTTCTAATTTCATTGCGCTATGGTCTGATAATATACATGGGATAATTTCAATTCCTTTGCATTTACTTAAGCAGGTTCTATGAGCTAGTATGTGGTCTATTTTGGAGAACGTCCCATGTGCAGCTGAGAAGAATGTGTATTCTGATGTTGTGGGGTGGAACACTGTAGACATCTACTAAGTCCATTTGTTCCAAAGTTTGGTTCAGTTCTAATATTTCATTGTTGATTTTTTGTCCAGTTGATCTGTCTTTTTGTGACAGTGGAGTATTGAGATCCCCCAATACAATTGTATTAGTGCTTATTTGATTTTTCATGTCCATTATTTGTTTTATATAGTTGGTTGCACTGGTATTTGTTGCATATATATTTATGATTGTTATCTCTTCCTCTTGGATTGTTCCCTTTACAAGGATGTAGTGACCTTCTTTATCTCTCTGAATCATTCTTGGCTTGAAATTCACTTTGTCTGCAGAAAGAATAGATACCCCTGCTTTTTTCTGGGTTCCTGTCACATGGAGTATTGTTTTCCATCCTTTGACTTTCCGTCTATGAATTTCTTTTTGAATTAAATGTGCTTCTTGTATACAGCATATTGTTGGATCTTGCTTCTTGATCCAATTTGCCAGTCTGTGCCTTTTGATTGGTGAATTGAAACCATTAACATTAATGGTTAAAACTGATATGTATTGACTTGTCCTTGTCATGTTATTTTCCTGTTGCTGGCTCCCCTTCTTTTTCTTTTTATTTTTTTTTCCCTCCCTCTCTTTAATCGTTTGCCCTGCCTGGTGGATTCCTTCTATTGGGGTTCCTGGAGTTGTAGTTGTTGTTATCCCTTTCTAGAATGTCCTTCAAAACATTTTGGAGTGCTGGTTTGGTTATAAATTTTCTCAGATGTTCTTTGTCATGGAAGTATTTTACTTCTTCATCAGTTTTGAAAGATAGTTTTGCGGGGTACATCAATCTGGGTTGAAGGTTATTTTCCTTTAGAACTTGAAATACATCATTCCAAGTTCTTCTTGACTTGAGGGTTTGTGCTGAAAAGTCCTCTGTGATTCTGATGGGCTTTCCTTTATAGGTGATTTGTTTCTTTTCTTTAACAGCTTTTAAGATTCTATTCTTATGTTGAATTTCTGGAATCTTGACTATGATGTGTCTGGCTGAAGATTTTTTTGATCGTGGCTAATTGGATTTCTATAAGCCTCACTTATCTGAATGTCAAATTCTTTTTCTCTGCCAGGGAAATTTTCCATTATAATGTCTGTGAACAGTGTTCTGATGTTATTTATGCTATCTCCTGCTTTTTCATTGACTCTAATCAATCTTAAGTTATTCTTCTTTGCATCATCTAGCAGCTGCTGGATTGGTTTTTCATTGTCCCTTGCTATTTTTAAGAATTCTTTCTTTTCATGATCACTAATTGCAAGTCTGTCTTCTATATCTGAGATCCTGTCCTCACATTGGCTTCATCTGCTACAAAATACTTTCAATAGAATTTTTGTTCTCCTGGATATCTGCTTGAATCTGCTTATGGATTCCATTTCTTTCCTATGCTGAGCATTCATGGATTCCATCATTTTCTTTCTTTTTTTTTTTTGTGGGTACTGGGGGTTGACCTCAGGACCTCGCATGCCAGCAGGCACCCATGCCGCCGAGCAATATCACCGGCCCTTTTTCTGTATGTGGGTTCCAGGAGTTGAACTCGGGCCCTCGCGCATCTCACCGGCCCTTCCATCATTTTCTTAAGCTCGTCTATTTTTTTGTCTGTGTCTGCTCTAGCGTCCTTAAGCATGGTCTTCATTGTGGACATTATCTCTGCAGTTATCTGAGAAATTATTTCTGATTTAAATTTTTCCAGAGCCTCATTCAACTGCTTTGTTGTTACCACTTCAGAGATGTCAGGTGGGTGGCTTTCGGTTTGTCTCACCTCGTTGCCCCCTGGGTTTGCCTTTGGTGAACTGGATGTGTGGGGTTGCATCTTGTTTAAGTGTCGTCTCATTTTCTTTTCTTTCTTTAGTTTAATTCCTTGGTTGCTGTTTGTAAATTGCCTGTGGTAGGTTACTTTATTGCTAGTATTTCAAACTCTTAGGAGATGGCTACTTCTCTGAGGTATCTTCCAGGTGTAGCTTATTTTTGGGTTTTGAGCCTGCTGCAATATCCTACCTATTCAATTTGTTGGAGATAAGAAGTTGCTGCCTGTTTGGCCCAGTCCTTGGTTCTTTGGTTCTGTGCCACAGTATTTTCTGTGATCCTTAGACAATCGCAGTCATGGAATACCAGGAAGAAAAGCGCCAGTCAGTGTGTCCTTCACGGCCGCTGCTTCTCTGTACTGTGGAGTCTCGCGTTCCTCCGCGGAGGCCCCCGGGGCGCCGGCAGTCACCGCGTGTCCGCAGATTTGAACCGCTTCTGTCACGTCGGGATTCCCGACACAGGGAAAAGGCGCCGGTGGCCACCTCCTCCTTCTTTGTTGGGGTTTCTCTCTTCACTTTCTTTGTGGGCCCCGAAATGCGCTTCAGATCTTTCCTGGGTCCAGGGGAGCCACTTCCCTCTTTCTTGTCCTCCTCCAGTCACTATATTCCAGTGTCCCGATGGCGACTTTTGGAGAGGTTCACTGCCTGCTTCTTACAGATCCACCATCTTTTTCCAAGCTTGTTTAGAAAGAAAAAGGGATATTACTTTCTTACAGAAATCTTGGGTCATACTGAATTTGTACAATGAGCATGTACTGCCTACTTAAACAAAAAACAAAAAAAGAGCAAACTAAACCCAAGACGGAAGGAAGATACTAAAGCTTAGGAAGGAAGTAAAAGAAGTACTGTGCACATAGAAAAACAATTAAAAAACCAATGAGGCCAAAAGCTGTTTCCTTGTAAAGATCAACAAAGCCGACAGGTTTTTCACAAGACTGAGCAAGACAAAAAGAGATTCAGTTTATTAAAATAAGAAGTAAAAGAGGGAGACCTTGGTTGACCTCACAGAAATAAAAGGACTATAGGGGAATATTTTGAACATTGTTGCTGTGTGGCAACAAATTAAATAACCTGGGTGAGATGAACAAATTCCTAGGAAGATAGCAACTACTAACACAGACTCAAGAAAAAAAATAGAAAGTTCGAACAGATATATAGCAAGCAGTTGAATTAGTGTTTTAAAATCTTCCTATAAAAACGGGGCATGGAGGGGCCGGGGATATAGCTCAACAGCACAGCGCCTGCCTGGTAAGTGCGAGGTCCTGAGTTCGATTCCTGGTACCAAAAAAAAAAGTGGGGCACGGTAGTACATGCCTGTAATCTGAGCACTTTGGGAGGCTGAGGCAGGAGGATTGCCAATCTGAGCCCAGTCTGGGTAACATAGCACTTTGGTGAGACACTGTCTCAAAATAAAAAATAAAAAATGGGTTGTAGATGTAGCTCAGTGTGAAGGCCCAGTTTTCCATCCCCAGTACCAAAAAGGAAAAAAAAAAAAATTCTAGCAAGATTGGTTTGATCTATGAAAATCAATTATGGTAATGCTCCATGTTAATGAAATAAAAGACAAAGAATTTGATCATCTCAACAGAGGCTGAAAAGTCATTTAACAAAATCCAACTCCTTTTTGTCGTAAAACACTCGATGACTAGGATTAAATTAGAAGAAACTTTTTTTTTTTTTTTATGTGGATACCGGGAGTCAACCTTAGGACCTTGCGCTTGCCAGGCAGGTGCTTATGCCGCTGAGCTATCTCACTGGCCTAGAAGAAACATTTTTTAAACTGATAAAGGCCATCTATGAAAAAACCTCACAGCCAATGTACAATACTTACTGGAGAAAGACTAAGTGCTTTCTTCTAAAATCCAAGAATAAGATGAGGATATCTATTTTTGTCACCATTTTTCTTGAGGGGAGGCATTGCTAGGGCTCGAACCTAGGGGCTCATGAATGTTAGGGAAGTACTTTTCAACCAGACCACATACCCATTCCTATTTTTGGGGGGGCTGCCGGGAATCAAACTCAGGACCTCACGCTTGCCAGGTAGGCACCATGCCACTGAGCTATATCCCTGGCCCTCCATCCTTGTTCTTGCCACATTTTGTTTTGTTTGTTCTGTTCTGTTCTGTTTTATTTTGTTTTGAGTCAGGGTCTCACTATGTAGTCCAGGTTGGTTTGAACTCATTCTGTAGCTCTGGCTACACAGTGATCCTCCTGCCTCAGCCTCCTGAGTTCTGGGGTCATGTATGTGCACCACCACACATGGTAGCATAACGTAAATATTTTTGCTTAAAGTAGTTGACATGTTAACCATTGTTTTACTTTTTGTATGGGTGTAAGAAAAAATTGAAAATGAGTGAAATTAATTAAATATATGTAGTAGTTAAGTGACAAATCTTGCTTCACAGAGCAACTTGCAAATGTACTTTCTGTATGAGTAAATCATTGTCTCTGGAAAAAGCATTTTTTTTGGAGACAGGGTCTCACTATGGAGTGCAGGCAGTCCTTCAATTTACCATGTAGCCCAGGCTGGCCTCAAACTCACAATGATCCTCCTGCCTCAGCCTCCCGAGTGCTAGGATCACAGGCATGCACCACCACGCCCAACTGTAATCTTATATAAAATAATTACTAATTTTTGAAGTAGATACTGAACTTATACAGCAGATTGGTATCTGCTGGTTTACCTGTGGTTGTTGATCTAGATAAAGCATTGACGATTTATAAATGTCTATAGATATTTTGTGCAAGTTACACATAGAAATGGAAATTCAATATTTACTCAGGATTTATTATGTACACTTTTTAAAACTCACTGTTGCCAAAATGGTTTATTGCAAAATAAAAAAGTATTATCATGTAACAAATGATTATAGATTTCCACTGCGCAGTAAGTGATAAAATCACTGTAACAATTGTATTTAGAGTTTTCTCTCTACATAGTTTGCACACTGTTATGGTTTAGATCTAGATGTCCCCCCAAAGTTGATAGGGGGTCCTGGAAGGAGACTGGAATATGGTGTTTAGAGATGACTTGCTGTTAGGATTAGGAGCCTGGCTGGAAGAGGTGGTCCCGGGGGGTGGCCTGGAAGGGTTTATCTTCCCCCATGGCTCTGCCTTCTCTCTCTGCTTCCTGTTCTCTGTGCAGTAAGCAGCTCTGGTCCTCCAGGCCCTTCTGCTGTGCTGCCTGGGACCATGCAAGTACTGAAACTGCTAAGACATGACCCAAAGTAAACCTCTCTTCCTTTAACCGAGGGGCAGAAAACTGGGTTCAGTGGACCCATCTGTTACTTTTGTACTGTAAATTTGTACTTTAGCATTATATTAACCAGCTGTGCATCTCAGAACCTTTCCCTGAGGGATACAGGAAGCAATATATGTGTTTACTCACTTGGTATGACAAACAGCAAGGAGTGTGCACATGCGCAGAAGTGGCAAAATAAGATTTGTACCCAGCTTATGCTACATCTAACTGGTTTTGCGTATGTTTACCTGAGCATCACAGAGGGTCCAATAGACCCACATCACTCCAGGATTTGTTTAAAAAAAGTTTTCTTTTGATTTTTCTGGTAGAAGTAGCCAGCTTAGTACAGTGGCACATGAAAAACCAGATTTGCAAGTTTTGGAGGAGGTCAAAAGTGAATCATCAGATTACTCATGCATAGATGATGAAGATGATCCATTATGGTAAAATATATGTTTTCATAACAGAAGAGTGGTGTGGTGGTGATGATGATGATGATAATGATGATGATGATGACTTTGACATTGGCCATATGAGCCAAAGTTCCTGTGACAGTGACATGGAGCAAGGATTGACTGATATAGACACAGGGAATGCAAAGCTCCTTGATGCAGATGACAAAGAAAACAGCAATGTGAGTACATATTTGACTAGTTGAAGTATTGCAAAATGGCCATGAAATGAAATGGAACTATACAGTATTAGAACTAGGTGTGAAAAAAACAAAACAAACAAAACTGGGTCCAAAAATATAGTGAAGGTCTTGGTGGGGGTGAAATGTATTGGACAGAATGCCAGCACTGCTGTTCAGTGTTGGAAATTGTAACAGATGAAATGCTACAAGATGCTGTGAAATACACAAAGGCTGAAATGCAAGTAAAACATTCTGTGTGCACCAATAGCCATATTAAAAAAATGTATTTATGGTGACACCTCATTAGCTGAACTGAAAACATTCATAGGTCTGCTGTGCTTAACAGGGATTTCTCATGGTGATTGCAGGAATGTAAAAGACTTATGGAAAAGTGATGGGTCAAAATATAGACACAGGGAATAAAAATGTATGCTTTTGTAGATGTGAAGACTTATTATGCTTTCAGTTTTCATTTACCCTGGAACTCAGCCATCAGGTCCTTATTTGTGTAGTAATAAACCAAATAATATTGCTGTCATCTCTCAAATTAGTTGGAACATGATATTGGACAGTTGGCTTACTGGTTTCCAATTGATGTTCCATTTGATAACAGAGCAGAAGTTGACTAGGGCAGGAACTGTACACCGGAACAAGGTAGAAATTCCAAATGAAGAGGGCCGAGGATTTAGCTCAGTGGTGCAGCGCCAGCCTGGCAAGTGTGAGGTCCTGAGTTTGATTCCCAGTACCCAAAAAACAAAAAACAAACAAATAAAACCAAACAACAACAACAAAAAAAGAAATTCCAAATGAAATGTTGCAATATCAAAACAGAGAACTGTATAGTAAAATCTGTGAATTTCAGAAAGATATAACATTGGCCTTGTACATGACAAAGAAAAACAAAAGTACTGTTGATGTCAACAATGAACCATGGTGGAAATATTGGTAGGGAAACCTGGACAAAACAGGATCCTGAGATGGAAACTTTCTATAACAAAACTGAAAGTGCAGTAGAGGTTAATGAGTTATTCAGCAACTATGATATCACTTGAAATATAAAGCATTGGCCAATGGTTGTGTTTTAATCCTGAACATGTGTAGCATAAATAGTTTGATAGTTTACAAAGAAAACAACAGAAATTTACTTAGAGGTTTGGAACTGGAGCTCATAAGAGATCATTTACAGCAGAGGAAAAACAAAATGTTTCTGCCCAGAGAACTATGCAAAAAAATTGTGGAGCACACTGGTGAGCTGACAAGTGAACAGGCAGGCGCAGCACCACAAAGACCTACTGTGAAAACAGGAAAACAAAAAAGATGTCAATTGTGCCCTACAAGAAAGTACAGGAAAACATACGTGCTATCAGTGTAAGTGATAGTTGTGTATGGAACATGCAGCTGTCATGTGTGAAGTCTGCCTTGGTTGTGACAGTTGAAACAAAGCTTATTTCTGTGGTAGATTTTGTTTGTGTTTACACTGTAGTTCACATAGGTTTTTATTTCTCATGTTATCTTTCAGGTTTTATAAGCAAGTACATAGCTGATGTGAAAATGTTGATGTCTACTCTAAACGCAAAATACACATTAGGAATTTAATAATTAATTTTATTGATATTTTATGTTCCTGTTAACTACACCCTGTATAACGTAAGAAGAACTTCTTGACAAAACAGCAAGACCACTGAGATGTCAAGTATGTCCTACAAAAAGGCCAGGAAAGCGAAACACATGTGCTGTCAGTGTAAGCGATGTGTGTGTATGGAACGTGCTGTTGTCATGTGTGTGGACTGCCTTAGGTGTGATAATTGAAGTAAAGATTATTTTGGGAATTTATTTATTTATTTATTTTTGTGGGTACCGGGGGTCGACCTTAGGACCTCGTGTGCCAGCAGGCGCCCGTGCCGCCGAGCGATATCACTGGCCCTTTTTTTGTATGTGGGTACTGGGAGTTGAACTCAGGACCTCGTGCTTGCCAGGCAGGCGCTTATGCCACTGAGCCATCTCACCAGCCCCTGGGAATTTATTTTTGATGTTCTTTTTTAGATTTTGTACACCAAAAACCAGTCGAGATTGCAAATTTTGCTGCTTTTTTATAAACTCTCAGTAAATATTAAAAACTCAATACTCTATGATTTTTTTCCTGTTAAGCCCTCGTTTAATATAATAAAACTCATAAAATTGAAATTAATAATTCATCAATAGAAATATTCTAAAGAATACATGTGGGTCTGACCGACCCGTGTTTATGCTCCTTGATGACAAAATTAGTCTTATGCTCCAAGGTTAAGTCTCGGTGTCCGGTACTTTGTCCTGGTAACTAAGATGCACATCCCTACCTGTGATTTACCACTGACCCCTGACAGCAGCCGCAACTCTTCTCCACCCCTGCTGGGGCCTGACACAGTCCCCTTCCTCTACTCTCCCATCTCTCAGGAGGGGCCTGTGCAGGCACCTAGGGGAAGCTGGCATTGGGTTTGGAAAGGAAGTCACCATGCTACTGCTGGTCCTTGTTCAAATCTCACCTGCTGTCCTGGTGGGAACATGCTTCATTGGCTGCAGTACCAGCCCATGACAAGCTGGGGGGTATGAAACAGAGGTGTTTTATTTATTTATTTGGGTTTTTTTTTTTTTTTGTGGGTACCGGGGGGTCGACCTCAGGACCTCACGCGCCAACAGGCACCCGTGCCGCTGAGCGATATCACCGGCCCCTTTTTCGTATGTGGGATCCGGGAGTCGAACTCGGGCCCTCGCGCTTGCAAGGCAGGCGCTTAAGCCGCTGAGCCATCTCACCAGCCCTTTATTTGGGTTTTTGAGACAGGGTCTCGCTATGTATTCCAGTCTGGCCTTGAACTCACAGTGACTCTCCTGCCTCAGCCTCCGAGCTGCTGGCCTTCTTTTTGGAATAAAAGTAAAAATCACATTACCTTACAAAAGGTAAAAAATCTAGGATAAATGCTAAGTTAATGAGACATTAATTCAACAGAGAAAATGGGACCATCCAGGGCAAATGCTACTCAGGGTAAGAAGGAAAATGGTAGAGACAGCATGAAGACTTCTTAATCTCTTTTTTGTATTATTTGAATTTTGAACCATGTAAATATATTACCTACTTTTTTTTTTTTTTTGAGACATGGTTTTTTTGAGACAGGTTTTTTTTTTTTTTTTTTTGAGCCCAGGCTGGCCTCAAACTTGAAGCGATCCTCCTGCCTCAGCCTCCTGAGTGCTGGGATTACAGGGGCCACCATGCCCAGCTATATTACTTATTTTTAAATTTAGACTACCAAAAGCAAGGTATAGAACAGTGTATGGAATGACCATCATTTTATTAAGAAAAGGGTGTATTTACCTATAATTTATTCTTTTTAAAGTGTTCTGAGGTTCTTCAAATTTGACTTGTAGTCAGTAAAAACAAAAAAAAAAAAGGAAATGTTGAAATTACCAGATACCCCTACACACACACACACACACACACACACACACACACACACTTTTTTTTTTTTTTTTTTGCAGTACCAGGGATTGAACCTTGGGCCTTCACCCTGTTACGTCCTCCCCAGCCCTTTTTATTTTTAATTGTGATACAAGGTCTTGCTAAGTAGTTAAGTTGCCCAGACTGGGTTGGAACTTGTGATCCTCCTGCTTCAGCCTTCCAGTGTGCTGGGATTATAGGTGTGGATGACCACATCCAGCTTCCCTTCACCTCTTTTGATGAACAAAATAAAACAACCTGGCAAACCTGTAGAAAACAGAAAAAGGAGATGCCTTTGTCATTCCAAGTTAAAAAATTGTCAGCTTTTTGTAAACAAAAAGGTTAGGGCAGCAGTATATTGACAGTAGTTCAACCCAGATGGTTGGCCAAAAATGTGTACCACGTTCCTCTGAAAATAAGGCCTAGATGGAAAATCATCAGCCCTCAAAACTAGAGATCAAAAATGCCAGCCCCATTAGGTGTGGTGATGCAAACATGTTATGCCAGCACTCAGGATGCTGAGGCAGGAGGATTGCTGCAAGTTCGAGGCCAGCCTGGGCTACACATCAAGACCCTTTCTTAAAAACCAAAATAAAGCAAAAAGAACACAATCAAGGGCCGGTGAGATGGTTCAGCAGTGTACCTGCTGGCAAGCGCAAGGTCCTGAGTTTGACTCCCGGAACCTACATTAAAAATAAAAGAACACAATCAACCTGAGTTTGGGGTTCCAGGCAGGACCTCCTGGAAGAACTCCAAAGGAGAGTCCAAGTCAAGTTTATTCAGCTGGGTTTTTACAGAGGGCTGGGAGGGGTTAGTGGGACCGGCTGAGGTGGAATGAGGTGAGGCAAAAATAAGGCTGGGGGAGCAAGAGCAGCTGAGTGCACGGGCATCGGGACAGCTGATGTCCTCTTGGGGGTGTGCTGCGCCCTAGCAGGAGGCGCGGCTGTGCCATGTCCTAGCGGAGTTTCACTGTTCCCCAGCTCAGGCAGCTGGGAATCAGCCGTTCCAGGAACCCGGCAGCCGCGGCTGGGCAGACAGGGGTCAGCCCTCGGCAGTCGTTTCTCTCATTATGAGACTGAACGTGTTTTCATACAATTAGGGACCATTCATATCTTTTCTTTTTTTTTTTTTTTTTTAAGAAACTAAGTTTTAGGGCCGGTGAGACGGCTCAGCGGCTTAAGCGCCTGCCTTGCAAGCGCGAAGGCCCGAGTTCGACTCCCGGAACCCACATACGAAAAAGGGGCCGGTGATATCGCTCAGCGGCACGGGTGCCTGTTGGCGCGTGAGGTCCTGAGGTCGTCCCCCCGGTACCCACAAAAAAAAAAAAAAAAAAAGAAACTAAGTTTTATTATTACAAATATAATTACAGAGAAACTATTTTTGATACATGATAAAACATTTCCTGTGTATAGCACATTCATATCTTTTCGTGTGAATTTTCTGAACCTTTTTCCCATTTATGATTTACTTTTATGTGTCTACACTCTCCAGGATCCAGTAAAGGCCCCTGGAGCTCTCATCGCAGAATATATATGAATATATTTTGCAGTGCTGGGGATGCGCTCTGCCCCTGAGCTACAGCCCCAGTGCTGTATTCATACTCCTATTCTCTCTCTCTCTCTTTATCTCTCTCTCTCTCTCCCTCTCTCTTTCTCATATTGGGGACTGAATCCACATGCATGTTTGGCAAGCATCCTACTACTCAATATCCCTAGACTTTTTTTTTTAATTTTTGAGACAGGGCCTCGCTATATTGCCCAGGCTGGCCTGGAACTTGTGGTTCTCTTGCCTCAGCCTCCCAAGTGGCTGCGATTACAGGACTGCGCCACCGTGCCTGGCTAGAGCTCATTCGTGTCCTTAGTTGTTGCCAGGCTTCAGCCATGGGGGGGTCACAGCGTGATTCCGGCACAGGGCACAGAAGCAGTGCAGCGTGGGGCACAGCTCAGCTCTGGCGGAAGCTTGCATCGCGCTGGAGAGTGGCCAGAGGGCCACTGCCTCCTTCCCCATTTATTAGAATTTGTTGAAATTCACCAAAGGTGGGGACCTTCTTTTGCACTGAGGATTTGTTCTGAGGTTAAATGTGCTCCTATAGCAAGGCTGTTACCTTACCTGGCCACAGAAACCTGGGCAGGCCAGGCTTGGGCTCCATGGGAGCTTGGGGGGTCGGTGCTCACCCGAAGGCTGTGCTGTCCACTGCCGGGCTGAATGAGTGCAAGAGCGACTGCTGCCACCAGCTGTCTCGAGAATACAGCAGGGCAAGGTCGTCAGACTGGCCCTGGTAGGGGGCTGAGAGCAGCTTGTAGGGAAATCAGAAGAGCCAGCTCACTGCCAGGTGGCCTTTGAAGGCCAAGTGGTAGGTACTGTGGCGAAGCAGCCTGCATGCCTATCAGCAGATGTAGGTGTACACAGTGGAGTAGTACTCGGCCATAAAAAAGGATACATTAGAGTCATCTGTAAGAAAATGGATGGATCTTGAGACCATAATACTAAGTGAAATAAATCAGACACAGAAGGTTAAGCATTGCATGGTTTCTCTAATATGAGACCCAAAATATCAATCATTTAAAGAGCAAAATAAGAGACAGTAAAAAACAGAGAGGTAAACTGTGGAAATGGGCAGAAGTCTGGGGAAGGGGAGACTTGGGAATAAAAACCATCAAGAGGTGACCCATGTGTGTTCCATTCCCCCAGAGGACTGCAATCACCATGCATCACCACCATACACAAATACCATATTAAAAAAGGAAAGCCCAGGAACATTCTGGACGTTGGTTTCGGTCCTCAATCCCGTCCACAGAGAAGAGCCGGAACCCTCGAAGTTGCGGGAGGAGGGTCCTGCAGTTGTAGCCGAAGGGAAGTCTGTGGTCTCCACCAGAAAGAGCAGACACATGAGACTGCGCCACCCCACTGAGTCACTTGCCTGAGTGAGGTCACCAGTGGGTGTCCACAGCCAGAAAGCCAGCAGCTGCCACGCCGGGACCTTCTGCCTTGGCGAGGGCAGCTCGTTTCCCTGCATGCTGCTTCCTGCTGTCGTTCCAGGCACCACTGCGAGTACCCTCCTCGTGTTATTCACATGGTGGGTGAGGAGTAGCCCTTGTGCTCTGAGCGAGGCATGGGGTGGGCCCAGAGTAGTGAACATAAATGCTTTTTTGAATTCTAGGCCAAAGCTTCAAGACCAGAAACAGATATAGGTAGGAGCAGGGGCATTGTTTTGTTTTGATTTGTTTTGTTTTGTTTGAGATAAGGTCTTACTATGCAGTTCAGTTGGGCTTGAACTCACTATGGAGCCCAGGCTGGCCTCAACCTCACGATGATTCTCCTGCCTCAGCCTCCAGAATGCTGGGATGACTGGCGTGCACCACCACACCCGCCAAAGCAGTTATCTTTAAAGACTGGGTTTGGAGAAAGAGGGCACGTTTGTTTGTCTTCACAGTGATTCTATATATATATATCTACATTTGTTAAAATAAGTGCATATTAGTTTTGTAATAAAAAAAATTTGGAGTGTGGGTGTGATGGTTCATGTGCATAATCCCAGGTAGTGCTTTTGGGAGGTTGAAACAGGAGGATCTCCAGTTTGAGCCCAGCCTAGGCGATGTAGCAACTTAGTGAGAACCCGTCTCAAAATAAAAAAATTAAAAAGGGGCTGGGGGTGTAGCTCCATGTGAGGGGCCTGCAGTCCATCCCCCTCAGAGGGCTTCATGGGGGAGTTCCGAGCCTGAGGAGCTGTGGAAATCTGCTTGACTGGGTCTAAGGCTGCCTCTGTGTCCCTGCAGGCTTCACAGACTCCACCCATCGTCCCCAGATTTCCACTGGGAACCCTGAGCTGTGGTCGAGTAAATGAACGAGTGCTCATTCTTATTTATGAGCGTGGCTCTTTCTCAGCTTGGGATCAAGGATGGGAGGAAAAGCAGCAGAAAGTGGGACAATTTTCAGGCTGCCACCACTCCCTACCGCCAAGTAGCTAGTGAGCGTCTGTCCAGTTGGAGTACACTCTTTTTTTTTTGTACCGGGAATCGAACTCGGGACCTTGCGCTTGTCAGGCAGGCACTGTGCCACTGAGCTGTATCCCTGTCCCTTGGAGTCCACTCTTGCAAGGTCACTTTAGAACCATATGTGTCCTGGTAAAGGAAAATATGATTTTAACATAAAGAGGGACCAGTTGGTACTCATAATGGAATAGGGTATTGTAGGCGCTTCACTCTGGTAGGAGACTATAGCATTTTATTTTGTTTTGTTTTTGTTTTTTGAGACAGAGTCTCACTATGTAGTTCAGGCCCATCTTGAACTCATTATGTAGCCCAGGGCGGGCTCCAACGCACAGCGATCCTCCTGCCTCAGCCTTCCGAGCGCTGGGATTACAGGTGTGCGCCATCACACCTGGCTGTCTCATTTTTTTTTTCAGTTTCAGAGGTGCTGTCCCTTGGAAGGGGTAAAGGCCCGAGGTGGGAATGTGATTGCAAATTCCATTCTCTGCTGTCCGGACTGCTCACGTAGGCTGGTTCTTCTTAGGTTTCTCCTGATCTTTCCCCCAAGTTACTAAACTGCAATTTCCGTTTGGACCTTGAATCATGTCCTTTCTGCCCGGCACAGTGCCTGGTGCATAGTAGCTGCCCAACAATTGAAGGAGCAAATTAGCAGATGAATCTGATATGAGGTTTATGAAAAGATTTCGGTAGTGACCACCAGGTGGCTCTCCTTTCCCCAAGTTGCGCTGGGCTCTTGGGAAGCTGGTGACACGGAGGACCTGGAGGTTTGTGAGGGAAAGCTGCTTGCCCGGATCCCGCTATTGGTTGGGGCCAGAGTCCGGGATGAAACCTAGCTCACAGCATCGACAGTACCCAGACTGCGAAGTGTTACCCTTATTCCTCGAGCTGCTGCTCAGCGTAGCTCTTTGAGCCTCGCCGCCTTTATTCTTTGAATTGGGCAGCAGCATGCTTCACATGCAGCTAAGAAGCTCAGCGCTCAGCCCAAGCTTTTGCAGGGCTGCGGGAGAACCGAGTCTCCAGGGCCAGGCTTTGCCGAGACCTCGTCAGTTAGCAACAGATGAGCTCGTTCTCCCCAGAGCTGCGAGGCTCAAAGTGCGGGCCTTGAACCAACGGGAGCGGCATCACCAGGAGCTGAGTCAGGGCTCAGGTGTCCCTGTTTCACCGAGACTCCGGGCGACTCCAGGGCATGCTAAGGGGCTCTCTGTGCCTGTGAACCCCCAGATTTCCCCTGTGAGGTACTACTGACGCCAATGCAAAAGCACTTCTTTCTTTTGGACAGGCTGTCACTATGTAGTACAGGCTGGCCTCGAACTCATGGTGCTCCTCCTGCCTCAGCCCCCACAGTGCTGGGCTTTCCAAAGGATTTCACTGCACACTTTTCTCAAGATGGGGCTGTTTCAGGGGCTACGTGGTGGGGTGCGTCCCCCAAGCAGGAACTGAGGGTTGGGCTGCTCCGCTGGCTGGTTTGTTTCTTCCGGAGCGTGTTCCCAACCTCCGCCCCTTCCCCTTCTCGCGCTCCAGGAGCCCACAGGCCACTGGCTCTCATCCCCGATGACACACTAGAATCATCGGGAGTTGTTTAGAAAGGCAAACCCACAGCTCCTCGGCCACCGTGGTGTTTGGCCGGTGGCGGCTGCGCCTCTGGGCGGCGCTGCTGCGCTGCAGACGCACAGCGCGGCGCGTGGCGCATGCGCGTGCGCTGTCCACGTGCACAAGAATTCTCACAGCGGGAGCCTCGACCAGGAAGGAAACTGGAGCGCTGAGGGCGTAATTACTGGCGATTTCATCTTCCGCAGCCCTTCTTTTTCAGAGGTGTAACGAACTGTCCAGGCCAGTGGTTCTCAAAGGGTGACCCACAGTCCCTAGGGGTTCCTGAGACTCTCCGGGAGCCCAAGGGTGAAACTATGTTCATAGTGACACCGTCGAAGCCTTTTCCACTTCCGTTCTCTCCTAAGCCCATGGAGGGGTTCTCCAGGGACTGAACGGGGTGATGTCACCGCTGATAGCAAATGCAATGTGTGCCCTTATTTGCGTCTTGAAAATTTTCCAGTGTCTAATACGACAGGTATGTACAGATATAGCCCAGAAAGATGAAAACTCTTTGGGGGATGTTGGACGTGGTGGCACACACCTGTAACGCCAGCGCTTGGGAGGGTGAGGCAGGATTGCCACCCTGGACTACATAGGGAGACCCCATATAAAAAACACAACTCCAAACTCAAAAGGCTGTATGGACACAGTCCCATCTTTCCTTTAAAATTAGGGCAAGAGAAGACTGGCCTACCTTTATGCTGCTGCTGACAAGGGCACAGCTGGGATAGCAGTTTCTTCCCAGCCACCGTAAATGACAGAAGGAAAACCAGCGGGAGAAAATGGTGTGGATTGTGGGCCAAAGCCTAAAGCTTATTTGCAATTTTGGTTTAGTGCACAGTGGTTGCTAGGAAGGGTACGGAACCCAGGCGTTTCAGCCCTAGCTGCAGCCCAGCGAACGTGCACTGGCTTAACCCTGGGCACTTAACCCAGTGAGCCCCACTTGGCGGCATTCGCTCCTCAGTCGCCGTATGACCCCTGAAGTAAGACACACGGGCACGAGGTTGTCATTCACTTTTCCGCATACTTTATTTGTTACAAACATACAATTTTTTAAATATAGACTGTAAAACTCCATTTGCAAAAGTCTGCTATGGTAAGGAGTGCACACCAGCAGGAAGGGTTCTTAGACGTTTTTCTGAGTTTTTCTGTCAGTTTTGCTCGTTAGTGGTAAATACGGGACCCGCCACTTTACAGACCTGTCTGAAGCTTCTGGCTGTATTCACATTGCTCTTTCTCGAAGCAGCCCTGCTCGTCTCGAAACTGGTCAGAATCTGAGCTTCAACCTACAGGCAGTGAGACCAACAGCCCGCCTGGACTCTGCTCTGAACGGTTCGGGAAGTGTGATTTCTGAATGGGTACTGCACTTCACGGTTTGTCTGAATTGCCCGTGCAGCTGTTTGTTAAAGTGCATTCTTCTTTTAAAAAATAAGCAAGAGGAAAATCTTTACTCTTTAACCAAGGTACTTAAAAAAAATGAACTTTTTGGTCTCTCAGCAGATATTCCCAAATTGATCCTAGCACTACAAATTTTAGTGTTCTATTTACAAACACTTATAGGGTTACAGGTGGAGGGGACCTTATAAAATTAAAGGTGCAGCTTCACTTGAAGCAGAAATCAGTTCTACAAATTCATACATAGGCAAACACACTTGGTTTACAATGCATAAGCACGTTGGTATTTACACAGATTGAAGACATACCAAAAAACCCCTTTTTAAAGTAATTTCCAGCCTACACTCTAATTGTACATCTAGGTCAGAAAGCTGTTTCCTCCTACCAAGATTTGGTTTTAATTCACTCGAATGACTTCTGCATTCTCTACAGGCCGTCCCAGTTTGGGAGCGCAGAGCCTAAGCCACTGGGAGATGTGTGGGAGCAAGGATTCCTACGTAACAGAAAGCCAGGTATCTGGAAACGCGTCACGAGGTGGATGATTCTTAAAAATGGTCTTGGAGGGCCAGGTATGTAGCTCAGCGGCACAGCGCCTGCCTGGCAAGCATGAGGTCATGAGTTCGATTTCCGGTACCAAAAAAAAAAAAAAAAAGGTCTTGGAAAGACATTTGGATGAAAGTTCCAAAGAAGAATCAATCTCTACCAGCCTGTTCTAGACTTCAGAAGAGAAAGTCCATATATACTGATAAACCTTAGTTACTATCAGATATGGGTGTCACAGAAACATAAAAACTTGCCTGCTACCAAGATCTGCAAAACCATGGACTCCTGGTAGAATGTATTTGCTGATTTGAACATAGTTCCTGGACTTTCTGCCCAATTTAATGACATTTAGGAAGCCAAAGAGATTTTGTCCACATGTGGGCCAGGAGAAAGGGTTTACACCCAGTATCAGTTTAAAATGAAACTCCGCCGGGCATGGTGGCACACGCCTATAGTTCCAGCACTTGGGAGGCTGAGGCAGGAGGACTGCCATGAGTTCGAGGCCAGCCTGGGCTACATAAGTGAGTTCAAGGCCAGCCTACACTACACAGCGAGACCCTGTCTTAAAACAACAAAACAACAAAATAAACTCCCAAATTCCTTCAAATATTTACTGATATAATCCTGTTCTTTTAAAATATCTTGGGACTTTCCCTGTAGTTTTGTCTCTGAAAAAAAGAATTTATGAAGGGAAAAAATAAAACCATTCACCATTATATTTGCAAATATTAAGATTTTACTAACCAGCCTGATTTTGCAACAGAAGGGGATATTTTGTCTTTAAGAAATAAGAGAGGGCCGGTGAGATGGCTCAGCAGCATAAGCGCCTGCCTGGCAAGCGCGAGGGCCAGAGTTCAACTCCCGGAACCCACATACGAAAAAGGGGCCGGTGATATCGCTCAGCAGCCCGGGCGTCTGCTGGCACACGAGGTCCTGAGGTCGACCCCGGTACCCACAAAAAAAAAAAAAAAAAAAAAAAAAGAGAGCATCTAAATAAATTTTCTTAGCTATTAGAGTTATGATGGTAGGGGAAAAAAAAAGACATCAACTCCTGCCTTCTAGAGTATGCTAATGACACTGAATGGGTCTACCGCTTTCTCTCCAGTACCCGGGACCCACACTTCATCACACAAAAAAGGTGTGGTCAGTCGCCCCTTATCCATACAGTGGATGACAGATGTAACACAGGGGAAATAAAATTGACTCCTGAATTTAAAATCCCATGTTTAATAAAAAGTTAAAATCTTTCATCCAAAAAAAGAAAAAAAATTCTTTCCTCAAACTGTTAGAATCATCTATGGAAGAAAATGGTAGTGTCAGCTTCTCATCAATTTCTGCCCTCTCTTTATTACTCGAAGTCCTACTGGGCAATGAGATGACCAACACGGCTCTGCCTACCTCCACTGGAATGTCTAATTACATTTTCAAATGAAAGTAAGAGATTGTTACTAGAGACCACCTTGATGGCGTATTCCCTACTCATTAGGAAATATAAAATACATTCATAAAGGCCTTACGTGGATTGGGACATAGGTATCAACAGGGAATCACTAGGGTAATAAGACTTCATGACGTTTTACTATTTTTCCAAATTTAATTTTCAGTGCTAACAAATGGACCATTTGTTCAAAGTCAATCTGTTAAATCCATTACTAATGAAACTCAGTTTTTAGGACTGATTACTGGGAAAGGGGACTTAAACTAGAACTCAGCATTCCAGTGTCCAGTTATCTTTTGAAACTTCTGGGGGCTAACATTTGAAAATTAATGTCTTTGTTTTTCTAAGTTAAGAACAGGGGAAATGAAGTTATAATTTGCCATTTCCTCTTTACCTCTGGAACTTCAAACGGGATACAGGACATGACCTTTTTTCTTCATCTGTATTTTCTAAAAGTAAACATGGTTCTTTTTTTCTTTTTTCTTTTCTACAAACCATCTCCCCCCTCCCCAGACCCACCCACACACCCATTATCCAGTCTATGGAACGGGAGTTGAGCCTCTTTTAGGAAGACAGTTAATTGATTACAGTACTCTAAAACCAACCCTGAAAACAGATAATCTCATTCATTTACTACAACTTCAGTGCTGTTGTTGACAGAAAAGAAAAAAAAGTTACCTTAAGGCTCGAGGGAAAGTAACTCATTAAATTGTGAATGCAGCATTGTTTACTCTCCCATCCATTGGAAACTAGCAAAATGCATTCTGGATCAGTAATACAAACTTCCTAACATTAGCAAAGATTTCTACTCTTCTTACATAGAGTTAGAACAATATTCATAAGCAGATTATCTAGGGGAGCCTGAGAAAACATGATCCACATCACACAAAGACTCCATGTATTTCATGATCAAAAAGTGCTTTATCTTTGAGAAATATGTCAGGGTTAAAATGGAAATATACAATGCAAGCTCACTTAACACTTTTTCAAGTGAAGTACAAAGTGGAAAAGGACCAAAAAGATGGAGGCTCTGCTCACTGAACAGGCCTTACACATGTGACTTCTGGGTATACGAAATTAAAACTGTTTTAATAATAATAGTGGGATTTTACACCACTATATTTTAAAACCTGAGATTGGACATCAAAGCAGTCAACTTTGTTTTTCATCAGAGTAATTCTGATACTTCCTAAAAATAGAAGAAAACTCAATTAGATTATCTCCAGGGTCAGAAACATCGACTTTCCCCAATCAAAAAGGAGACGGATCACAACATCACGCTAAGACTGCGGCAGAGCCACGGCTCTCAGCCAACGAGTCATTTTTACATCAGTGAAAAAGCCACTTCTCTCCTCCCCTTCTCACTCATCAAGGCCACACTATTTTCAAATGAATATCTACTGAGAGATCAGTTGTGCACTGGACAAAGTACCATAGTTGGGTTAAAAAAGGAAAACAAAATTTACAGTGAAGAATACTTATGTGCATGGCTTACACACTCCAGCTTCTCCTCGGTGTCATCTACCTCAAGAGCAAGATAGACATACAGTCACCTCGCGTAGACGACACCCGACACCCCTGTAAAGCCAGTCAAGGTCACAGTCACACAGCATCGGAGCGCCCAGCGTGCCTGGAGCGTGCAGCCGTTTACAGACCACTCAATATGAGGGTATTATCATAACCAGCCTCTTTTGCCCACAACCCTGAATTTTCAGGTAAGACAGGAGAATTGTTTGGAGAAAACCGAAGCTTGACTCTCTTAAAAGACCTGCAATTTACTGCAAAGCGATGAAGAGGTAACAAAGGAAGCAGGTTAATGGCTGCCTGCGTCAAAAGCCTCTCCATCATTTTGCAGTAAATAATTATGGAAAGTGACATGACAAGCAGCCGTGAGCGTACCACGGCCACAATCACTGGTACCACCTACATGCCTTCCACAGTTACATAGGGTGTTTGGGTTTTTGGTTTGGTTTTCACTTTGATTTTTGGTGCCATACAGATTTGTATTTTGTTTTGTGCAGCATATGCACTGAAAACACAACTGCTGTTTCACTTGCTACGATGGGTAGGGACAATAGAAACCAGAAATTAGCAGGATCTCTTCACAGATTTTTACTCTTTGGATTCTGTTCCTAAAATCTGACTTCTCACTCAGTAGTTACAGTACTTTGAGAAACAAACCTTCCACCAATTATTTGAAGAAGGAGCTTTAGAGTTCCTTACTTCTCAGGAATGTACTGTTTTGATTAGCTGGGATGTCTGCCAAATTTAAAAACCTCTAAATCCTTCATAGTATGAACACGAATAGTGCACAGCGCGAAAAACAAAACCAAAAAAGTTGGTTGTTTCCCATAGTTTGTGCAATGCCACCGGCTCACGGAACTAACAGACCACTTCCTTTAAGAAGCTAATATTTACGAATGAATCTCTGCCCTTCGCAGATTTCTATTGTCCCTAGTCACTGGAATGAGGATCAGTGAAAGGCTACAATTAATCCCCATCCTTCTGCAGTCTTCCTACAGCGGGAAGAGAGGCCACTAACCAACCACCCTCTGCAGGAGAAATAAACCTTAGAGATTGGTCAAGACTTAAAAACCCACCACTATGACATTTACCACTTAATCTTACATAGGCAGGTCAGAATTTTAATATAAATTACTTTTGCCAACACATAGCTTATGCATTCTTTGCTCCTTTTTTTGGAGGATTCTCAAATTGATATCTAAAGATTTACATATGATATATTACTGTTATATGGTCTAATGACTAAGAAAATTTCTCTGGTAACCAAAGCTGATGCCATATATGGTAGTGTTCTTGGCATATCGCTCTATATGCCTCAGACCACTTCCACATTCTTTCTATTCAGCTAATTATAGCTTAGTAGCCACTGGTGAAGGATTGTGAAGACCCTGTCATTTCTACAGAGTAGAATGGCAAGGCTAGTCACTGCAATTCAGCCAAACAAAAAGAAAAACTACACCAACCCCTTGAAAAGGAGAGGTACTGCACCTTTGCAAAATTGAACTGGCTCACCGCAGCTGAGCAACAGAACCACCACTGAAGCCAGAAAACAAGTTGGTCTATACAGAAATTGTACATGGTTCGAAAACAAAAAAGTTACAGCAATCAACTAATGGCTGCAACCTTAATTTTCATTGCTGCCTCAGAGTTGGAAACTTAAGCAGTTTCTGCAAACCTAATGCTAGCTTCTTAGCTCTTTTACTAAAACTAGGAATTTGTTCTCCGCAGCAAAGAAATAAACACTCAAAACACATAGGTAAATACAGCAGGACATTATTGAAAACAGCTGCCTTGTAGTACAAAATACAGTACAAGTATACGGATGTCATTAAAACATCAAAAATACTATTGCTCCCATACAATTTAGGAAACATTCTTTGCAACGGAGAAAAATTTAAAAGGAAAGCTTTAAAAAAATCTGTTTAAAAATTCTACTGTGGATGATGAGAGTAGAGAAATAGTCAAAAGGGCACCAATGTTTGTGGCTCTTCCACTTTTTGTTGTTGTTTAAATCTAAGATCAACAATATTCTGAATTATAGTCTATTTTTTAAAAAAGCCTAATTTATATACACAATTATTTCCCTCCCTCTCAGCCACAAATACATGAAAATGACCTTTTTGTATATTACTTATTTCCCAATAAATACAAAAAGATTGTATAGATTGAATACCAAAATAAGATAATAAAAAGGATATGCAATAAATTAAAAAGGCAGCTCAAATGAAGGGCAGGCATGCAGTTAAAAAAAAATACTAAGATTGTGGAGGTGGGGTTACTTGCCTCCTGTTGAGAAAGTGTCACACAAAGAATACCTGAAAACTTTGGAAAGTACATGAGCTCTTATTCAATTCGAAGTTACTTAGGTCTATGACATTTCTAGGAATACCTTTCGATGGGAGTGGGATTAACTTGATTAGTAAAAATCATTTCTACTGAAAATCCATTTAAAATATAGAAGAGGCGATCCTTGAAAACCCCAATTTTTATTCTTGAACGACAGCTGGATAAACTGGCAAAAGCCAGTCTGTTGAAATTTCAAGATGGTATAAAAATGCTTCCAGGATGTAGTTAGCACATTCGTTCCCTTCAGTTCCATTCGCAGATGGATTTCAGCTTCCACGGGTGCACTGCTTGAGTCACTCATCCATCATTTGCCAACTTTGATTGTGAGGTACTGATACAATGGATCAAGTTCTTAAAAATTTATTTTAAAAGAATAAATGATGCTGGAATTCTGGACCTGAGGATCTTTAGTATTCAAAGAAATCCACAGATTAAACTGAAGGTAAATTAAGACTTCAGTTTTGGTTATTTCCAACTTTCCTGTGAGGATGTATATTCCATTAAAGCTCAGGCTTGTAGCCACACTGTTCCTTTTGCAGGTAATAGTCAAGTTTTACGGTTTAAAATGCAGCCAACCAGTGGCCCAAACAGCCGAATTAGCCGTAACTCACTGGCTCATATGGTGAAGCCATAGGGATCTGGCTCTCATTCTTGTCCAAGCCATTTCTTGGTAATGACCTCCATATTCAGAGATCAAGGGAAGAACTTTAGTGAGCAGCAACCAATCCACTCAAACAGTTTGTCTTGTGCTTTATGCCTGACTTCTTGCGCCTACCTCAGCAATCCCCAATGTAAACTTGCTTTTACTTTTGGAAAAAAGAATTTTTGCCAACTTTTAAAAACTATTTTAGTAATGGGTCTTGTTCAAGCATTGGTATCTGGATTCATTTGCATCCTGGAAAACAATTCTGCAAAGAAAAGACATGGGCCTTGGTCCAGGTTTCACGCAAAACCATTTTCTGAAAATGGATCCAATTTTTTTTTTCTATATTTTTCAATGGCTTCTTGAATTCTTTTGTTGCCCTGTCCATGACTGTGTAAAGTTGCATTCTTTTCCACAAACCTGCACCCTCAGAACTGGGTATCTGCAAAGGCCTCTTTCTTCTAAAGATTCCACGAAGATCCAAATCCAAAATGCTGATTTCAATGGAGGTGAAGACGCTGCGACAGTGATGAGGCCCGGTGAGATCTTGACATTACCCAGGTACAACACAAATTCAACTGTTATCAATGGGTGGGGTCTGGGAAAACTCGGATGTTCTGGGGCCCAGACGTTCAAAGATCTATTCTCTCTAGCGTTCGCCTGATGGGTTTAGGAAACCAGCTTGGGAAAGCAGTTGACTTTTGTAGGTTGAGGAGACGCTGTTGTCCTTCTTTGCAGGTTGCTGTCAGTTCCTTGGAACTTCACTGATTTTCTGGTATTGTCCTCGACTTTTCTCTTAACTGTATTATTTTTTTGTTTTCTCTCTCGGTGGCCTCCCTTGCTTTCTCTCCACGAGCTCACTGGGAAGAGCGGGAAAGAGAACTCTCTAGCCAAGGGGACGGTGGTGGGGTGGGGGAGGCCGTGAGCTTCAATCCTCATCCACCTCCTCGCCCTCCGACTCGTCGCCGACGCCGCTACCCCCAGCGCGGCGCTCGTAAAGCTTATCCCTCTGTCGCTCCTGGATCTCCTTCATCTCATCCGCGTACCGGCAGAAGGCGCCTCCAAACTTGCCCCAGGCCTTGAAGGGCACGGTGATGGCGTTGCGGTAGGACGGCTTCACCTCGCTCACCCGCAGGAACACGCCGTACTTGTTGCAGCCCACGTCGAAGAAGAAGCGTTTGGAGTCCACCGTGATGGACGTGCCCTCGGGTAGCTCCCCGTACAGGCCGCCCCCGGGCCCGCCGCCGCCCCCCGGGCCGCCCGACAGCTCGTCGTCTTCGGCCCCGTAGTCGTCGATGAGTTTGGCCAGGGCGTCGCGGAACTCGATGAGGCCCTGCGCCGGCAGCGCGATGGTCTGGCCGCTCTGCAGGCCGCCGGGCCCGGGCCCCGCGCCGAAGCCGCCGCCGCCGCGGTTCACCGTCTGGCGGATGCGCAGGAAGCGGCCGCGCTGGTTCTCCTTGAGGTCCAGGTAGTACTTGCGGTTCTCGCGCACCAGGAACTCACTTTTGAGCGCGCGCCGCGGCCCGCCACCCTCCTCGGCGCCCGCCGCCAGCTGCTCGGGGCTGCTGGGACCCAGCTGCGCGTAGTGCTCGATGAAGTCGCCCAGCGAGTCGCGGAACTCGGCAGCGACGGCCATGGACAGCGTGAGGCGGCTCTTGGAGCCGCCCGCGCCCACTTCGGCGATCTTGAGGAAGCGGCCCTTGGCGTTCTGCTTTACGTCCAGGTAGAAGCGCTTGTTCTGGATGTCCAGCCGCTTTGAGGCCAGCTCCTGCGTCTCCTGCTCACCGCCGCCGCGGGGCGCGGGCTGGAAGCCGCCGGGCCCGCCGCTGCTGCCACCGCCGCCACCGCGCTCGCTGCCGCTGTCGCCGTCCGCCATCTTCTCGGCCGCCGCCTCGCCGCCAGCCGCCGCGCTCGCGCCCCCGCCCTCTGCCCTGCGGCTCGCGCCCCGGGGCCCCCCGGCCTCGCCTGCCGGCTCCTCACGCACGCCCGCCGCTCATCGCTGGCCGCCGCCGCCCCACATCGCCTCCGCGCCCCGCCCCCGCGGCTTCCGCGCAGCTCGGCCCGCTTCCGGTGCGCGACTTCCGGTGACGCCATCGCGCCCCGCCCGCCGCCCGCCTGGCGGCCGGAAGCGCTGCGAGCATAGAAGCGGGCGCAGAAGTGACGTCACGGGCGCGCCACGCCAGGCCCGCCCGTCCACTCTGTGTGCGCGCGCTTCCAGGGATCCTTCCGAGTGCGTTCCCGGAGCGTCCACGTGCCTCCTCTTTCCCGGCGTCCCGGCCTGCGCGCTGCGCTACGCTGCGATCCGGGGGAGGGAACCTGGAGAGCGCGAGGAGCGGGGGCGACTGTCTGCGGGGGTCAAGCGACAACGCCGAGCGGAGGCCCCAGGATAAGCCAAGTTGCCCCGGGGGTTGGGGTTCGAGAAGAGTGTGCCCTCCATTGGGGACCCGGCGCCCGCGCTGCGAACTCAGAGCAGTTGAGGCTTGGGGAACTCTGGGAGGGTCGACTGCAGTGCGCGCCCCAGAATATGGAGCCGTCATGTGCGGTTAGAGACGCATTTTGGAGAGACGACTCTGAGTTTAACATAGATGGTTTGGAAGGTGAGATTTGGGATCTAGAGTTCGGTTCACAAGGTCTTGCTGACCCCACACCTCCTAGCCACATCAGAGGCCTAAGTGAATGCACCCTGCACGCTTTAGTGTCTTTACCAGTGAAATGTGAATAATTCCTGTGGAACTTTGGTTGTGAGCATTGCAGTGGAGTGAGAGGCCGTGTTGGAAGAGCATTAAAAAGTGTAGGCGCTGCGATCTGTCTGTTTTGAATCTTTGTCACCCTGACCATTTATTTTTCCAGTTTCCTACCCCCCTCCCCCGCAGGGTCTTGCTCTGTAATTCAGGCTGACCTTGAGCTATGTAGCCCAGGCTGGCCTCGAACTTGCACCCTCCTGCCTCAGTGTCGTACAGGCGTGGGCCAGCATGCCCAACAAGATTCCTGATTCTTTTTTTTTTTTTTTGTGGGTACCGAGAGTCGAACTCGGGTCCTCGCGCTTGCCAGGCAGGCGCTTAGGCTGCTGAGCTCTCTCACTGGCCCCCTGATTCTTTTTTTTTTTTTGTGGGTACCGGGGGGTCGACCTCAGGACCTCGCGCGCCAACAGGCACCCGTGCTGCTGAGCGATATCACCGGCCCCTTTTTCGTATGTGGGTTCCGGGAGTCGAACTCGGGCCCTTGCGCTTGCAAGGCAGGCGCTTAAGCCGCTGAGCCATCTCACCGGCCCCCCCATTCTTAAATGTAGCGATTAATAATATATCTGATGCCTGACTGTGTCTGGAATATATAAAGGACACTTAATTACACAATATAAAAATGGGCAGGGCCGGTGAGATAGCTCAGCAGCGTAAGCGCCTGCCTGGCAAGCACGAGGTCCTGAGTTCAACTCCCGGTACCCACATACGAAAAAAGGGCCGGTGATATCGCTCAGCGGCACAGGCGCCTGCTGGCGCGCGAGGTCCTGAGGTCGACCCCTGGTACCCACACAAAAAAAATGGGCAAAAGATGTTAACAGATAACTACAAAAAATACCCAATGGCCATTAAGAACATGAAACAATGCTGGTGAAATGTAAATTAAAATCATAATAAACTATCACTAAACACCCACCCACTAGAAAAGCAAAAATTAAAAAGGGAGACATCAGGTGTTGGCAACCATGTGGAGAAACTAGAACACTGCTTATAGGAGTGTAAAATGGTGTAAACACTTCGGCAGTTTAAGATTAAAAAAAAAAAAAATTAACAGTTGTTACACTTCATGGGGTGCATGTGCTGTTTTGATACAGGTATACATTGTTTAGACCATTAATTATAAACTCACCTACCATATGGTCCAGCTCTACGACTAGGTTTTTTTTATTTATTTATTTTTTGTGGGTACCGGGGGGTCGACCTCAGGACCTCGCGCGCCAGCAGGCGCCCGTGCCGCTGAGCGATATCACCGGCCCCTTTTTCGTATGTGGGTTCCGGGAGTCGAACTCGGGCCCTCGCGCTTGCCGGGCAGGCGCTTAAGCCGCTGAGCCATCTCACCGGCCCCACGACTAGGTTTTATCTAAGGAAAAAAGTGAAAGTATGTCTTTGTGAATATAAAAGTTTAGAAAAGGAAATACATATACATTTAAATACATACATTTTTTAATCTCAAAAATTAGTCATCGGGGCACAGAGTTAGATTGGAAAGGTGCAGCAGGTAACTTCTGGAGGTGATAGAGATATTCTATATCTTTGCTGTGGTAGTAGTTTCACAGATATGCCAAAACTCACTAAAACGCAGTTTACTGCACACATTATCACCCCATAAAATAGTTTTGTTTTGTCCTTTAGTTATCCTTTAGTTATTATTTTTGGAAAAGGGAATTAAAGATGTTGGGGAACATATACACTAAAAAATGTAAGATCGTTGGATGATAATCCTTGAAAAATGTTAGGTAATACATAAGTTATGTTGGGTGCTCAATACGTGTGGACTGGAGACAGTTCAAAAGAGAAGTGAGGAGTGGAGATCAGGTTTGGGACCCTTCAGTAGACAGGGTGGATTTGATGTCCAACTTCTAGGAGGAGGAGAGTTAAGAGTCTGGATCTCAAACATTTCCATTTGTGGCAAGGATTCTGACATTTCAGATCCCTAGGGAAGTAATACAGTGTCATCACAGGGCTTTTTTTTTTTGGAGACAGGCTCACTATGTAGTCCAAGGTGGCCTTGAATTCACTATGTAGCAGAGGCTGACCTCAAATTTGTGGAGATCCTCCTGCCTCAGCCTCTCGAGTGCTGGGATTACGGGTGTGTGCCACCACACCCGGACTACAACAGGGTTTTGATGAAAGATGCCCATCTGACTCCTCTAACTTCTTGCTAACTGAACAGCTTTCTGATTTCTACCCTAAGGCAACTTCCGTGTGTGGGAGACTCCAAGGCTGACGTCATGTGAGCGACTCTACTTCTCTCTTACCTGTCTCTCACTCTGGTTTTAATGAGTCAACTTCTAGTTAATTTGTCAGATTGATTGCTTGTTTTCTTTGAAATTTCATTCTTTGCTTTTAAGCCTAGAATATTCTTTCAGGTATTCAAAAACTACATATTTTAGAGACTTTCATGGCTTAATTTTTAAATGTAAATAATTATAGTTTTCGCTTTAACTCCAGTATATCTGAAGTATATTTTAATGTAGAGCATAAATTGAAGAATCTAAAACATTTCCTTCAAATGACTAACCAATTGTCCTGGTACTATTTATTCGATAATCCTTCCAGGATGGATCTCAACAGGTGGAGATGGGGGAGGTTATTTTGGGCAGAAGGAACACATGGCCCCAGATGGTGGAAGGCGTTTGGTTGGAGCCCAAGGGCTTTAACGAGTGAGTGGTGAACAATGGAAGGGGGGGGTGATGACGGGTTGCTGGGGAGCCCTTGGCTTACAGGCAGGGAGTTGGGGCTTGACTGGAGAGCGAATGGTCGCTACCGGAGCTGCTTAAACTGGAATATGGTGGCTCTAGAGAGAGCAGAGGACAGCGTGGGTGGGCTGGAGCAGGACCCCGCCAGGCCCTTGGGTGAGGAGAGTAACTGTGCTGGCTGGCTGCCCCATGGGAGATGTCCCCGTAGCTGGGGGCCCAGAGAAGTGAGCCCAATCCTGGGGCGAGTGACAGAATATTAACATGCAGGCTGGGGACCACCAGCGGACAGGTAGATGGGAGTAGAGCTGCTCCCTTGAAGTGGGGCAGGCAAGCAGGGTGAGGGGAGAGGAAGGCAATGACTGGGGTCACCGTGGCTGTTCCTGCTAAGTCACACAAGGGCTTTTATGGCTCTTAGGAGGTGGCACAGAAGCTGGGGCTCCAGTCTTCCTGTCTGAAGGCTCTGTTTGTGACACTGTTCCATCCTGGGGCCAGGGGAGGAGATGGAAGCCAGATGTCAGAGTGCTCACCAGTGACTGTGTGGGTCAGGACACCCCGATCTGTGACAGAGGGCAAAGAGGAATGGGCCAGGCACAGGGAAGCCGGACAGAGGCTGCTCTGCCCCAGAGATATGAGGGGCGCTGATGGGTCAGAGCCCGACTGTGAGGCCTGGGGCCGTGCAGGAGATGGGGGCTTGAGAAAGAAGAGTGAGAAACACCCTTCTCCATCTGGGACCAGGGGAAGAAGAGGAGCTGCAGGGGCTTTTGGGGGAGGGAGGGAAGTTGGAGCAGCTCCTGCTGACGGAGCCCGAGGCCAGGCCACATGCCAAGGAGGCACACCCGGGGCATTGTGGGGCCGGGCAACCAGAAGCCCTGCTGCCTGGCCCTGGCCACCATGGCTGGGAGGAGGCTGGGGCTCAGGGCAGCAGATGGGAGTCAGCCTTGCCAAGTCTAGGGGCTGCCAGGCCTGGGGACGGTGGCCTTGGATGGCCAGCATAGGCAGGGCCAAGCTGGGCTTTGGAGGGAACTGGGCCAAGAGGATGACGAAGGGAAGGCATAACTATTGCCTTTTTTCCTGTTATTTTCCATTTTAGTTTAGTTTTGAGACAGGGACTCACTGTGTAGTTCAGGCTGGCCTTGACTTGCTGAAATCCTCCTACCTCAGCCTCCCGAGTTCAGGGATTAGAGGCCTGCAACACTATGCCCAGCTATTTTCCATTTTAAACTTGAAATTTAAAGAATTAAGATGTGTTATGTACATGGAAGAACTCCCCATGATAAATGTAATCATTATGCACTGAAACATGTACTAATAAAAATTGTTAAAAATAAAATGATAAATTTTATGTATTATTTACCACAGTAAAAATACAATTACCAAAAAAAAAAAGAAATGTTTAAATTTCTTTAAAGAGTCACAAGAGCAATACTCTTCCCACGAATTCCCCCAGATGGTAACATCTAGCCACATTTTATCATCTTCTGTCTCTGTTTTTATGTCTCTATCTCCCTTTCTGTTTTATCTGTCACACTCTGACTCCCTTTGTCTCTGTGTCTTTGTCTCCCATCTGTGTCCGTATTTGTATTTCTTCCTGGACTGTTTTGAGAGTGAGCTGTAGAAGACACGATGCCCCTTCACTCTTCAATACTCCGTGTCTCCTTCCCAAGACAGAGACGTCCACTTATCTAACTGGAGCGGCAAGGTCACAGGCAAGGAACTGGTGCAGTCATGCTGCCCGCTATCTGCTTTGCATGCTGGGTTCAGGCCTTGCGGCGTCCCTATTGCCTGGGAGAATCCGGAGCATTGGCGGCTGGTGGCCTCTGGCCTGCCTGAAGCCAGCCCAGGTCTGTCTCGCGGATCAGTGACATTCTGAAGAGTGTAGACCCGCCACTTGGGTTTGGACGGGCTTCTTGGCCACACTCTGGGACCGTCTGCTGCCCTGGCCGATCTGAATCCCCGCTGCCAGTGTGCCGCGCCCCCGTGCCCAGCCGGGCTGCGCCTGCAGCCAGGAGCGGGAGAGACTGTCGAAGGCCCAGGGTCACCGGGCAGAGGCTGGTGGCGAGCCTCGGGGGGCCAGCGACCAAATCCATAGTGGAAGCCACACTCAGTTCCCGGGGCGCTCCTGCCGAGTGGCTCCGAAGCTGCGGGCTCCCTGGTCTTTTCTGCCCTCACCCATCTAGGGTGAAAGCAGACTGGGGGCAGCAGGCGAGATGGTGGCTTGCAGGGGAGCCGGTGTGGCAGCCGCAGCCAGCAGAACAGCTGAGACTCCCGCGGGCGCCCCTCGCCTCGAACACTGGCCAGCGTGGCGCTTCCGGCCCAGCGTCCCGCCCATTCAGGCCCCGGTGACACCGTGGGTCTGCGTGGCGAAGGCGAGAGTGTCAGCCTCGCACGTCTAAAGGGGTCACCTGGTCTCGGCTGTGGGCAGAGGCTGACCTGGTGTTTACGGTGGAGCTTCTTGTCTTCTGTGAGGTAGATGATCAAGTCCCCCCAGGGTGCTGCGTTTCAGGCGGCAGTTTCTCAGCCTCAGGGCCTAGCAGCCAACCCCGACGCCCTCCGGCAGCTCTCAGTCCCTCTCCAGGCACCCAGAGGTCGCGAGGCGGCCACGCCCCGTCCACTCTGCACCCCAGCGCTCCTAGATGCACAGGACGTTCGCGGAGGCAGCCACCCCGCCCCAGCACCCGGGTGCGCTCCCTCGCTTCCGGGGTCGTGCCCCCTTCGCGTGCAGGACGACGGTGTGCGCGTGCGCCGCAGAGGTGTGCGCAGGCGCCCTGGGGGCCCACGGCTCACGGCCGCCAAGCTATGGAACCAGGTAGGTGCGCATCACCGGATGAATGGTGCAAGAAGAGGTGGTGGGCACAGCATGGGGTATTCCTCCTGATCCACAGAACTGGAGACTTTCACCTTGAGCAAAATAAGCCAGACTTAGAAAGATGAATATCACATGTTCGCCCTAACATGTGGAATCTAAAAGAGATGGCAAGAGGGCCGGTGAGATGGCTCAGCGGCATAAGCGCCTGCCTGGCAAGCACGAGGTCCTGAGTTCGACTCCCGGTACCCACATAAAGGAAAAAAGGGGCCGGTGATATCGCTCAGTGGCACAAGCGCCTGCTGGCAAGCGCGAGGTCCTGAGTTCGACTCCCGGTACCCACATAAAATAAAAAAAAGAGATGGCAATAAAGTAGAAGGGAACCTGTAATCCCATTACTCGGGAGGCTGAGGCAGGAGGATCGCCATGAATTCGAGGCCAGCCTGGGCTACATAGGCAGAGCTTGTCTCAAAAAACAAAAAAGTAGAAGGGAGAGTATTATTAGACAAAAGGAAGAGAAGAAGGAGGGGGAGGAAGAAGCTATTGTTTCAGAAAGAAAAGAAAAAGAGGGAGAAAGGGGAAAATGAAAGAGTTGCTGCTATTATTGATGTGATCCACAGGGGTGGCTGAGCTGCCTCCACAACTTCCAGGGCTGACTCTGTGTGCTACCGAAGGATGCTGCTGGCCTCAGCCAGTGTTAAGTTTCGAGAACACAGAAATAAACCCAGACCCGCCTTTGTACATCTGTTGGGCAGGAGAGATGAAACCCCAAACACACGGCCTTCCAGGGGCCTCTTGCAGCAGCGAGGTCAGAGAGGAGACAGCAGCGAGGGATGCACGGTCCGGAAGCCTGGCCGGGGGCTGGGGTTTGAACCCCTGGGGCGGCTGCTCACGGGGCTCTGCGGGGCGGCCGCTCCTCCCTGGGCACCCCCAGGCGACAGCTGAGGGTGCGGCCTGCTGTTCCGACTCCCAGCTGCGCCCGGCGGGCGGCAGGCAGCTGCTGTGCACACAAATCCCCCAGGTAGGGCTGGCGGCCCAGCTGCTGCGGGGAACAGGTTCGCCCTTGGCCGCGCCCCTGTCGCCCACCGTGGCTTTCTGCAGAGCCGCCAGCAGCCCATCTGCTCTGGCTTCTCACTCACCCAGAAATCCCAGCGCTCCCCCGTCTTCCCGGGGATTCTGTTTCTGCCTCCCAGAACCTTCCAGAAGGGGCTTCTGGCTCAGAAGCGACTCCTGCCTGCTCACTCCGTCTGGCCTTCTGCTGGATCAGGGAGAGGGTCTCACGCAAGCTGGGCCATGCCAAGTCTAGAGGAGCGCGGAGTGACCGCAGAGGGTGGCTAACTTTAAGGATGCAGGCCAGGGTGACATCCGGGGCCTAGGAATTATCTATAACCTGAGGAGGAAGTTACACATACTCAAAGCGGGAAGAGTTAGCAAAACTGTGGGACTGTGCAGGGGCCAGAAAGGTTGGTATTCGCGCATGATTTCATTACATGTGTGTGCACACACATGCACACAGATGATGAGAACACATGCATCCATACACACGTGTAGATACAGAAACACACAGAAACATGCACACACATACATACTTGCATACAGATATAGAAACACATGTAAACGCATGCAGAGAGATACAGAGACACACGTGTACCCATATTCACACACACGTAGAAATATACACACTTAGACTCAGTGAGACTAAAAGGGCTGGGGATGTAGCACAGTGCAAAGGACTAGGGTTCAAGCCCCCATAAGACATTCCTTGTTTCTCAGGAGGCTGAGGCAGGAGGATCGCTGTGAGTTCGAGGCCAGCCTGAACTACATAGCGAGACCCTGTCTTAAAAAGACAAAACAGAGGCCGGTGAGATGGCTCAGCGGTGTAAGCGCCTGCCTTGCAAGCGCGAGGGCCCGAGTTCGACTCCCGGAACCCGCATACGAAAAAGGGGCCGGTGATATCGCTCAGCGGCACGGGTGCCTGTTGGCGCGCGAGGTCCTGAGGTCGACCCCCCCGGTACCCACAAAAAAAAAAAAAAAAAAAAAGACAAAACAAAACAAAGACATTCCTTGTTTAAAGACCTATCTGTTTACCAACTGTTTGGATTTACAACCAAGGCATAAGATCCACTGCTCAGACTTACAGGCCGTCTTTTTTTTTTTTTTTTTTTTTTGTGGGTACCCGGGGGTCGAACTCAGGACCTCGCGCTTGCCCGGCAGGCACTTATGCCGCTGAGCTATCTCACCGGCCCCTGAACTGTCTTTTTTTTGTGCAGTTCTGTACATCTTGTTTATAGAGCTTCAGAGTCTTTCTTCGTACAGGATAGTTTATTTATTTTTTGTGGGTTTTTTTTGTTTTGTTTTGTTTTTCCCGAGACAGGGTCTCACTATGTAGTCCAGGCTGGCCTTAAACTCAGGAAGGTCCTCCTGCCTCAGCCTTCCGAGTGCTGGGATTAGAGGCACGTGCCACCACGCCTGGCTTCCACCTTGTTTATACAGTACTGTGTTTTTGATGATTGTAGTGTAGTGCTGTAGTTTTATGTTTTGTTATACACTACAGTACTGTGTGTGAGAGTTATACAAATAAAAGCAAAGTCATCAGGTTGAGTTTCCTTTGACCGTGTCTTTGCTCTGAATATTGTAATGTACATACTCTATATGAAACCTCATGGAGCAGCCAATTCAATTAATGACCGAGTCACAGGACCGGAAGTCGGTCGTTAAATGAGGAAGGAGGAAGTCTGTACTACAAAATAAGTGTGGTGGTGCACGCCTGTAATCCCAGCACTCCGGAGGCTGAGGCAGGAGGGTCACCGTGAGTTCGAGGCCAGCCTGGACTACATAGTGAGTTCAAGGCCAGCCTGAACTACATAGCAAGACCCTGTCTCAAAAAACCCAAAATAGGGCCGGTGAGATGGCTCAGCGGTGTAAGCGCCTGCCTGGCAAGCACCCGAGTTTGACTCCCAGAACCCACATATGAAAAAAGGGCCAGTGACCCCCGGTACCCACAAAAAAAAACCCAAAATAATAATAATAATAAAAATAAAAATAAAAATAAATAACAAGGGCTGGGGATGTTGCTCAGTATGAAGAATCCCCAGTCTGCAAAAATTTTAAAAAAGAATGAATAAATACACACATACGTGTATATATTCATGCACACGTATATATACATGCAGAAAAATGCAGACATGTAGAACTAGACATACACATGTCCACAGACACGAAAATACACATGTGCACATACACACCACACCCAGGTAGGTGTGGAATACACACAGGTGGATACCTAGGTGTGCATGTGTGTCTTTGTGCACACCTAGAGCCAAGACTGCCCCGTGGGAAAGACACACCCATCACCCAGATCTCAGCTTCTTACCTCCATTCTCCAGTGAAAGCACCCAGACGGTGTTGGCGACATGACTGATCCCAGGGCTCGGAGAGGAAAGTCCGAGTAGAACTTGGACTATCCTGTGTCAGAAAATAAGTGGTTAAAAAAAAAAAAAAAAAAAAGAGGGGAAGCCAGGAGTGGGGTGCACACTCCGGGAGGCTGAAACACAGTGCTCGGTGACTGCAACTTCGGGCCCAGCCTGGGCATTTAACAACTTAGCAAGACCCTGTCTCAAAGTAAAGGGGGGCGCTAGGGATGTAACTAGGTGTGAAGGTCCTGACTTCAATCCCCAGTACTGAAAAAAAGGAAAGAAAAAGAGGGGACTCGTCCAAAGGGTACTCCTCGTGGCTAAATCCGAGATCATTTAAGCATCAAATAAGTAGTGGTAGTGACAGATTCGCAGGCACGGAATGAGATTCCATCCCTATGTGCTGATGTACGTGAACACAGGAGAGCCGGGGGAAGCTGTCCCTTCTAGTGCGGCACCAAGTGGTAAACACAGAGTGACAAATCGAAAGGCGCCGAGCGCAGCGCGTATTTACGCAGCTTCAGAGTCTCTGCCTGTGGAGATTTGTGTGTCCAAGGGGAAAGTAGCAACCCCAGCCGGCCAGCCCAGCCGTGGGCACAGGGCACAGCAGCAGGTGCGGGACAGTGGGCATCTGTGAAGGACGCAGCCTGAGTCCTGTGGTGTCCCTGTAGCAAGCGCAAGATCTGCATTTGATCGTGAGGGGACAGAAGACAAACTCACAAGGAGGGGAATTCTACAAGTTACAGGCTACGAAACAACTCTGTGAAACTGTCATGCTATGAAAGACAAAAACTGAAGAACTGTTTCAGATTGAAGGAAAATTAAGAGATGTGCTGAAGCTGGATGTGGTGGTGCACACTTGTAATTCCAGCACTCGGGAGGCTGAGGCAGGAGGATCACTGTGAGTTCGAGACCAACCTGGGCTACATAGTGAGTTCAAGTCCAGCCTGAACTACATAGCAAGTCCTTGTCTCAAAAGAAAGGAAGGAAGGAAGGAGGGAGGGGGGGAGGGAGGGGCCGGTGAGATGGCTCAGCAGCATAAGTGCCTGCTTGGCAAACGCGAGGTCCTGAGTTCGACCCCCGGTACCCACAAAAAAGAAAGGAAGAAAGAAAGAGTTGAGGATGTAGCTCAGTGCAAGGCCCTGGGTTCAATCTGCAGTACCATAAGAGATGTGATAAGAGTGTGTGCTTTAGGACTTTTTTCTTTCTTTTCTTTTTTACCATAAATAACATTATCATTAAATCCCAATAAAGTTTGTTGACCAGATAACAACTAACATTGTGTTAATGTTAATTTCCTAATTTTTTTGTTTTCTTTTTTCTGAGACAGGGTCTCCCTGTGTAGCCCAGGCTGGCCTCGAACTCCTGCCTCAGCCTCCTGAGGGATTACAGGTGTGCACCACCACGAGCAGCTCACCGTCTAGTTCAGCCCAGAGTCCTTGCAGCTGCCTGTTGGCACGCGTTTAGAATCTCTGGGGATGTCCCAAGGTCTCCCAGCACCGGCGAGCTCTCCCCAGGCAGAGACCCGCAGCCCTCTGGGTGTCCCTAAGCACACACTGTGTTCTGTCCTGGGCGCCACCATTTCTGAGGTATTATTTCCCTACGTGCCTGCAAACCCTTCAGGGGCAGAGAGTGTGCTTTATCTTTGTGTGTCCTTTACAGTAAACAGTAAATATTGAGTGGAGTTAAATAGAAGTATGAGATTTTCAACTTTGCATGTTTCTTTTGAGCCATTCATTAACACAACAGACAAGCAGAATCCAGTTACAACTGGGTGTCTTCATGATGTCGCTATGTTTTGTCCCCAGTTAAGAATGTGTTCTCTTCCTGGATCTGGTGGTGCATGCCTGTAATCCCAGCATTGGGGAGGCTGAGGCAGGAGGATTACCACAAGTTTGAGGCCAGCCTGAGCTACAGTGAGACTTTGTCTCAAAAAACAAACAAAAAATTTTCTTTTAAAGAGTGTTTTTCTCATAGGAAATTTGGAAAATTCAGAAGAGGAAAAAATAAGAAAATGCCAATGACTCAGAGTTCCACCAATGCAAAAATTTAAATGCAGATTTACATACACATGTGCATCCACACAGATATTTGCATTACAAATCCTATTATGCAAATGATGTGTAACATTAAGTGTTTTGTTTTTTTGTTTGTGCTAGAAACAAGCCCTGGCTCTAGGGTATACTAGGCAAGTGCTCTGCCACTGAGCCACAGCCCCATTTTTTTGAGATGGGGTCTTGGGGTCTTGCTGTGTTGCCCAGGCTGGCCTCAAGCTTGAGATCCTCCTGCCTCAGCCTCCTTAACAGTAAATTTTTGTTTCGCAAACAGATTTACCTGTCTATCTGAGAGACTTTTTTTAAGGAGTTAGCTCACACTGTCGTTGTCAGGATGGCAAGTCTGAAATCTGCAGGGCAGACCGCAAACTGGAGCCCAGGGTGCAGCTGACACTACAGCTGGAGTCCAAAGGCCATCTGAGGCCAGCATCCTCTCTTAAGAGACCTCAGCCTTTGAAGGCCTTCAACTGATTGGGTGAGGCCTACCCATACCGTGGAGAATATCTACTTTACTGAGAATCTACTAATTAAGCAGGATGTGGTGGCACACGCCTGTGGTCCCAGCACTCAGGAGGGTGAGACAGGAGGATCGCTGTGAGTCTGAGGCCAGCCTGGGCTACATAAGCGAGTTCAAGGCCAGCCTGCACTACGTAGTAAAACCCTGTCTCAAACAAAACAAAACAAAACAAAACAAGAATCTACTAATTTAACTGGGCACAGTGATGCATGCCTGTAATCCCAGCACTTGGGAGGCTGAGACAGGAGGATTGCCACAAGTTCAAGGCCACTCTAACATACATAGTGAGTCCAGGCCAGCCTGCACTGCAAAGCTAGACCTTGTCTCAAAAAAACAAACAAAAAAATCTAGTAATTTAAATCTCATTCTCATCTTTAAAACACCTTCGTAGCAACAAAAAGGGCATTTGACCAAAAAAAAGTGGCAGATGCCACCCCCTACAGCCACCTTCTGCCCGCGGGCGCTGGGGTAGCGGCTGTTCTCACCAGCGGGCTGGGAACTCGCGGGAACTCACTTCCTGGGCAGATGCGGGGTTGTAGATATACAGCTGGGCACCCTTTCCTGAGTGGCTGGGCTGTGACTGTCCGAGTTTTAAGGACATCGTGACTGGTTTTTCTAGGTCATTATGCCTGTTTCACTTACTCCAGATGTGCGTCTTTGAGATTTCTTTGGCCCGTAACGCCACCCAGGTCTTGGTATTGTTAGATTCTTTTTAAAAATTTTTTTCAGTACTGTGAATTGAACCTAAGGCCTTTGTACTAAGCTACATTCCCAGCCCATTTGTTTGTCTGTAGACAGGGTCTCGTTATGTAGCCCAGGCTGGCCTCAAATTCCTGGTGTTCCTCCTGCCTCAGCCTCATGACTGTGTTTTTACATTTGAGACAGTGTCTCTGTAAGTCACTACATTACCCAGGGTAGGCTCAAACTTGTGATCTTCCTGCCTCAGCTTCCCAGAATGCTGGGATTACAGGTGTGCCCACCACACCGAGCTCTTGAGCGACAATTTGTTACGCGTATTTACCGATATACCTCAAAGGCGACCAGTGTACCGTAGAACCCCGGCTCTCATCCGAATCACCCAGGCAGCGTGTGATATCCTGATTTAGTTTGGGGTGAGGCCTGGCCAGGAGGATGCTCCGTGGCCCCCTTGATTTTGATGTGCAGCCAGAGGGGCAGCCAGGAGCCACCCCCAGCCCTGAGAGGCTGAACGGGAAGCAAAGAAAAGTTTTGGAGCAAGGCACTGGCCGCCCCTTGGGTGGGACAGTCTGGCGTCCCCACCTGGTTCTCTACTGAGGTCCCTGGCCCATCTCTGGCACTCCTGTCCCTTGTCCCCGGGCTCTGTCATCTTTTCAGCTGAACCAGCAGTAGATGGGACAAGAGCGATGGGTGCTTCCCAGTGCCCCCTCTCCTGACCACACCCTGCCTGCCTGGTGGTGCCACCTTCTTGCTGATGCCACCCAGGCTCTTGCCACCTGGCTGCGTGGTGGAGCTGTCCCCTGCCCAGCTCCAGTCACCGCCCGCTTCTGGCTTGTGGCTTGGGGTGGCCCTTCCTGTTCGCCCTGGAGCGTTTCACATGGGCCAATTCCAGGTCGCCAGCCCTGACTTCCTGTCACTGTTGGACTTGCTTGCTTGCATGCACGGTGGCTGCACTGCATGTCCTGCCTTGCTGTGGGCTCTGTGTGGCTGAGACCAGTCCCATGCAGCCCCTCCAGCCCTGCCTGCTGTCCCCGCCGTCAGAGGCCACGCTGCACCATCTGTTTCCAGCTGCCAGCTGCGTCTGGATTTCCCCAGGATCAGAAACGGAGCCGACACTAGGCAGAGCCCGGCCACCAAAGCCTTGATGTACCTTGTTTCCAAAGCGCAGCTGCCCCTCTGTCCTCAGAGGCGGAGCGGGGGACAGTCTGGCAGGGTGGATGGTTTCTCCCTCTTTGGTAAATTAGCAGAGGAGTATTTCCCTGCTGGGCTGATCAGATAAGGCAGGAGACCCCTGACCAATTTGTCCTCCACTGGTTGACTTGCTTTCTTGCTTAATCGAGGCAGTAGAAGTATTTTTAAAGTATATTTTGTTAAAAACTTACTAAAATATTACCAAAGGAAATTTAAAGTGAAAAAAGAAGATATTTCACAGCAGAGCATGGTGTGCTGGGCGTCTGAAATCCCAGCACTCAGGAAGCTGAAGCAGGAGGATCGCCTTGAGTTCAAGGCCAGCCTGGGCTACATAGCAAGACCCTGTCTCAAAAAACAAGACAAAACAGAACAAAAATTTGTAGAATCCTGTCATCCCAGTGCACCTCTTCTCTACCACCATCTTTGTTTTTTCTGATTTGCTTCTACTTTCTAGCAGTGTACACATCTATTTCTGTACCATGATTATACAGAATACTGAAAGCAAAACAGTTATCTCTCCCCCTCCTCATATTATCGCACAAACATGTGGCCGTATTTTCTCGTCATCTCAGTGATTACCAATTCAAATGGTCTGGTATCATTATTTAGATGTTTTGTGATTGGACATTTAGGTCATTTCCAGTTTTTGTTTTTTTGTAAGCAAACTCACATAAGCAGCGGGGTTTTTTTATTTTTATTTTTATTTTTTTGGTAATGGGGATTGAACCCAGGGCCTTTGCACTGAGCTCCATTCCAGGCCACCTTCCCCCTACCTTTTTATAAATTTTGAGACAAGTCTTCACTAAGTTGTCCAGGCTGTGTTTGAACTTGCAGGCCTCCTGCCTCAGCCTCCCAGAGTACTGGAATGACAGGCATGTGCCACTAATGAGCAGCTGTTTTTACTCAGTAAACCTGCAGCACGGACAGCTGTCAAAAGGTGTGGTACAGCCCTGCCTCTCCACGTGGCTTTGTACACATCCTGTAGCTCACAGTGTAGATCTCTGCTTTTTGTTCTGTGTTTTGTTTTGTTTTGTTTTTTGAGACAGGCTCTTGTTACGTTGCCCAGGCTGAGTTCCTGGACTCAAGGGATCCTCCTGCCTCAGCCTCCCAAGTAACCGAGACCACTGTTATGTGCCACTTCTGTCTTTGTTTGTTTTTTTGTTTTTTTGTTTTTTGGGTTTTTTTTGAGGCAGGGTCTTACTATGTAGTGCAGCTGGCCTTGAACTCATGGCGATCCTCCTGCCTCAGCCTCCCAAGTGCTGGGATTACAGGCATGCCCTGCCACGCCTGGGTCTCCTGTCTAATTGTAGCTCTCTGAATCTGTTTCCCCAAGACTGTGGTCTGATTGTTTCCCCCTAACCATGGTCCAGGCCATGGTGGCCCTGCTTGGCACTGTCTCCCTGTCCCTTCCCACTGAGCATGGCTGACACTTGCATAGCCCACGGTGTGAAGTGTGCAGATGGCTAATCAGGGACAGCCAGGACAGGGACCGGAAGTCCACAAGAGCCAGGCAAAGCCTTTGGCATGGGGCGGAGCCTCCCACAGTCTGGACAGAGCCCGGCTCAGCACCCTGGAAAGCGAGGTGTTGGATTTATAGGCCTGTTGGCACTGTGGGGGATTTTGCTTCTTTTATGTAAGACGCTTGTTATTGTTTCCCAAGATAGCTACTCTGCAAACATGCATGATAAAGGAACCCTTTACAACCGAGAAAGCCAGCATGGGGCTGAGGTTGTGGCTCAGTGGTTGTGGCTGCCTGGCACATGTGAGGCATGGATTTGATCCCTTCCCCCCAGGTGGAGGGGGAAGTGAGAGCCGTGTGGCAGGGTCTCCCCAGACTCTGCCCTCCCGCTCTCTCTGGTGTAATCAGGGCTCAACCTTGACATCATTTACTCCTGAATCCCAGGGCCCCCCACTGCCAAAACTTAGTGGCTAAAAGCAATACATATTTGGTACTGGGGAGTGAACCCAAGACCTTTGCACTTAGCTACCTCCCTAGACCTTTAAAAACTGTTTTTGTTTTTGTTTTTGTTTTAATTTTGAGACAGGGTCTCACTAAGTTGCTAAGTTCAACAAGCTGGGCTCAAACTTGCAATCTTCCTGCCTCAGCCTCCCAGACTGCTGGATTACAGGCGTGTGCCACCATGCCTGGCAGCAGTGCCACACTGACCCTGCTCAAAACTCTGCAGCTGAGCAGTACTCAGCGGGGACAGCCCATGGGTGCTGCGGAAGTGGGGGCTGGCGCCATCGGACAGTTTCTCACAGCGGCTACGGTGGCCCAGGGAGGGCTGGGGCCGAACCCACCTGGGGGCCCGCGCTTTTCCCCACCGCGGTAGTACCTTCTGAGGCGAGGTGAGAACGGCGGGAGGAGACCAGGCAGAATCGTGTGCCCTTCGCTGGCCTGCTTCAGTGGCCAGTAACTTCCTGCCGCCTCGGCACAGCTGGCAGCAACTCTCAGGGGTGGCCTGGGGCGAGCCCTTCCCTGGGCACAATGGCATCTGTACTTTATTTATTTATTTATTTTGTGGGTACCGGGGGTCGAACTGAGGACCTTGCGCGCCAGCAGGTGCCCGTGCGGCTGAGCGATATCGCTGGCCCTTTTTTCGTATGTGGGTACCGGGAGTCGAATTCAGGACCTCGCGCTTGCCAGGCAGGCGCTTACGCCGCTGAGCCATCTCACCGGCCCGGCACCTGTACTTTAAAACAATGGAAAGTAACACGAAATTCTGATTTCCTTTTGGCGTCAGTTTTAGATCCCTGGCCTTTGCGTATTCAAAGCCTGGCATCTACCTCCCGTATTCGGGCTCGTCTGGAGCCATTTCTAACCGTTCAGTCGCGATCACAGAGCGAATGAGCACTGCGCGCTGCGCGGTGGAGCGCACTCAGCCTGCTGCAGAATGGAAACGCGGCAGCCGGGTGGGGGTGGGGGTGGGTGCTGCGGCCGCCCCCTGACCCACGTCTCAGCCAGGACACGCGAGCGCGCGTCTGGGCCCCTCTCAGGAAGTGTGCTTGTGCGCGTGGGGACTCGCGTCTGCAGCAGCCTGCGCCGCGGCCTCTGTAGCTGGTCGCGCAGCTCAGACGCATTCGTTTGCATCACGGAGGAAAAGCCTACGGTGCAGGCTCAGTGCTCGTCCAAACAGGAATCTGTATTGGTAAATGGATTTGGGTACATTTAATAGGGTAGTTTGATTTTTTTTTTTTTTTAATCGTGTCAAGCTGGATGTGGTGGTACACACCTGTAATCCGAGCACTTGGGAGGCTGAGGCAGGAGGATTGCCGCTGAGACTTCAAAGGCAGTTTGGGCTACTATCGTGAGTTCAAGGCCAGCCTGAACTACATGGTAAGACCCTATCTCAAAAATCCAAAAGAGAAAAAGACCCCAAAAAACCAAAAAAACCAAACCAATCAGGCCATACAAACACTTAAATAGCCAGTGGAACAGAATGCTTGAACAAGTGTAACAATGCTTTGTTATCTATAATCATATCAGGAATTTACATGCTGCTTATATTTTTTGGCAGTGGTTAGTGACCCAGTGCAATCTTAAAGACTTCACTGAAAACACTTACTTCACCCAGGTAGGGTCTAAGCTAAATTTAAATAAGAAGAGACGCTGCCTAGTGAGAGCTCTCCGTGTCTCCAGGCCTCAGTCCTGGGGCCACCTGGGGCCAGAGTTCCCTTCGTTGAAGCACTGAGCTCACCGTCAGCTGTGAGGAGGGCGAGCTGTGACTGTCTGCCATGTCCCTTACTTTGGTGCTGGGCTCAGATAGGCAAAGAGGGCCGAGCAGGAGAGTCATTCTTCTGGAATGCTTCTGGCCTCCCACCGAGCGTGGCATTCTGTGAGGTCATGAATATTTATTGGCCACCTGCTAAGTGTGGCATTCTAGAAAGGTGACCGGGGACTTTGGTAGAGGACCACAGCCAAGTGTCCGGGTTTCACTGGGGTGGAGACGCCCCATGGAAGCCTTTGCCACAGCCCCCTTCAGATCTGGGCTTGGAAAGATGATGATGACAGCAACATGCAAGGGTGAGTAGATGCTGGTTGTGGTGGTGCACGCCTGTAATTCCAGCACTCTGGAGGCTGGGCAGGAGGATTGCCCAAGCCTGGGCTACATAGCAAGTTCAAGTCCAGCCTGAACTACATAGCGAGTCCTCGTGTGAACAAAAGGGCGAGTAGAAAACAGAGAAAGCAGAAGCAGTTGGCAGCATCCCAAGAACCCGTGGAGTGAGAAACCACTCTATGGCTTCTCCCGAAAGAGCACCTGGGACGGGCACTCGGGAAGAACAGCAGTGCTCCCGAGGACTGAGGGGTGACAGCTTGGAAGAGAGATGGGGCTTGGCAGCTGTGGAAGGCCATCAGGGCGAGGGAGGGGCGTTCTGTGTGTCCCCGGCCCCAGGAGACCTGCCCTGCGGAGTGGGCAGTTAGAGCCGGGGTCCTGGGAGGGCGGGCTCTGCTGCGGATCCCCTCGGTCCTGTCCCTGTCTGGCTTGGTGGCGATGGGTCGGCCCTCAGGCTGGGCAGCCAGGGGGCCCTGTCTTTCTGAGCGGTTGGGGGGCGGTGCTCAGAAACCCTGACCCTCCACCTTCCTGGCCAGGGCTACACGGAACAGGAAAGAGGGCCACAGCCGATGGGGCCTGGGGACTCGATGCCGGCGCCTGGGGGCCGGATCCTGTGAACCTGCAGCCTGGCGGCTCCCTGCGACTGAGCATGCGGGACGCCGCGCCGAGCCTGTCCGCCTGCGCGCTCGCGCCCCCTGCTGGCCGTCCTCGCAGAGGCGGGCGCAGGACCCGCCCGAGCCGCGCTCATTCATTCCTTCCCGAAATCCTTGCGAGTCCTGCCCGCCTTGCCCCGCCCTGCGGCGGTGCTGTCCACCGCGGCGGCCACGTGGGCTCTGAGTACCGGAAGTGTGGTTCGGGCAGACTGAGATGGGCCGTAGTGTAACACGTGGAGTGGCAGACGCTTAGTATAAAAAATGTAAGATATAAGCCCGGCGTGGCAGCGCACGTCTGTATTCTCAGCATTCTGGGAGGCCGAGACAGGGTGATCACAAATTCCAGCGCAGCCTGGGCAACTTAGCGACTTATTGAAAGCATGTCTCAAAATTAAAAAATAAATAAATAAATAAATAAATAAATAAAGTTTAAAGGCTGGGGATGTAGTTCAGTGCCAAGAGTCTGGGTTCAATGTTCAGTACCACAAAAAATAAATAGTTTTAAATTAAAATATAGTATTAATCATTTATATATATATATATATATATTTATTTATTTATTTTTATTTTCTGGTTTTTTTTTTTTTTTTTTTTTTTTTTTTTTTTTTGGGTACCGGGGGGACGACCTCAGGACCTCACGCGCCAACAGGCACCCGTGCCACTGAGCGATATCACCGGCCCCTTTTTCGTATGTGGGTTCCGGGAGTCGAACTCGGGCCTTCGCGCTTGCAAGGCAGGCGCTTAAGCCGCTGAGCCATCTCACCGGCCCTATTTTCTGGTTTTTTGAGACAGGATCTCACTTTGTAAATTATGGTGGGCTGGAACTCACTATATAGCCCAGGCTGGCCTCGAAATTGTGACGATCTTCCTGCCTCAGCCTCCTGAGGGCTGGATTACAGGGCTGCACTACCATGCCCGACTAATCATTTTTATATTGATTGCACATTGAAGTAATAATATTCTGGATAAGTCATTGCAAATAAAATATGATTAAAGTCTTTCTTTTTTTCTGGAGACAGGGTCTCATTATGTAGTTCAGGCTGCCTTGAACTCCCTATGTAGCCCAGGCTGACCTCGAACTCACGGTCATGCTCCTGCCTCAGCCTCCCAAATACTGAGCTTACAGGCTCCTGGCTCTTTTTATGTTTCTAATGTGGTTACTAGAACACTTTAATACCTTGTGTGGGTTGATTTCTATTTCTTTCAGATAGTGTTATTCTAGATTGCTGGCTCCCAGACATTTGGGTTTCGAAGGCAAGCAAAAGTTCCCCAAGTTTCAACTACAAACTTTCTCCTTAGTCCAGCCTAGGTTTAGTGTATCCTGTCTCAAAATTAAAAATAAAAAAAGGGCTGGGAAGGTAGCTCAGGGCGAAGGCTTTGGGTTCAATCCCCAGAACTGTCCCCCCCCCCCAAAAAAAAGCTAAGGAGTAGCTGACGAATTAGGTGTGGAAATTCTTAATTTGGACAGATGTTGTCTGCTACCTTAGAAGAAAGGCAAAACCCGTTATCCTCATCCCAGCCATGACTCTGCAACCCTGCTGCCCTGACCCCTGCCATCTCGAAATGCAGATCTATCCTCTGCAAACCACAGGAAGACACCCAGTGTTCCTCCAGGTTTTTTTTTTTTTTTTTTTTTTTTTGTGGGTACCAGGGGTCGACCTCAGGACCTTGTGCACCAACAGGCACCCATGCCACTGAGCGATATCACCGGCCCCTTTTTCGTATGTGGGATCCGGGAGTCGAACTCGGGCCCTCGCACTTGCCAGGCAGGCGCTTATGCTGCTGAGCCATCTCACCGGCCCATGTTCCTCCAGTTTTGCTCAGGCCTGCTTTACTTCTGTCACCTGGTCTTTAATCATCTTCAGTGGGTGAGTTAGGAAAATGCCATAAAACTTCGTCGGAAGAGGAGTCCACTTTTGCTCATGCAAATGAAAGAAGTTTCTGAGCATTAGCAGTGCCAGGGTTTGCCCCAAATGATCATTTATGGACCTAAATGAATAAAATCACTCTGTGTCTGTATCCTCAACTGTCCAAGGGTGGCGATACGAGGCCCACTTCCCAGGGTGAAAATGGATGTCAAGCAAGGCCACACCTTTGAGTGTCTGGGTGACACAGGGGAGACTCATCCATCTCCTGGCTCCCCAAGGTGCTAGGAAAAGGCTTTCTCCCCTCTGAGATGAGAGAAGACCACTCTCTTCAGAGAGAGACCTACAGCTGATCATGGTGTCACACGCCTGTAATCCCACCACTCGGGAGGCTGAGGCAGGAGGATTGCCATGAGTTTGAGGCCAGCCTGGGCTACATAGTGAGTTCAAGGTCAGCCTGAACTGCACAGTGAGACCCTGTCTCAAAAAACAAATAAACAAAACAAAACAAACACTCCAGAGAGACCTGCAGGCTCATTTCAGTAGTTCTGGTCAAAGGTACAATCAGGCTCAAAACCATTCTTTCGCCAGGCATGGTGGCCCACACCTGCAATCCCAGCAGCCAGGAGGCTGAGGCAGGAGGATTGAAAGTTCAAGGCCACCCTGGGTTACCTTATTTCAAAACACACACACACACACACACACACACACACACACACACGTCTTCCTTTCTGCGCTCAGAATTGGACACAGGACTTTGTGTATGCTAAGCATATATTCCGTCTTGAGCTTCAACCCCTTCGTTTTTATTTTCTATTTTGAGACGGGGTCTCACTGCATTTCCAGGCTGGCCTAGACTAAAAAGGGCTGGGGAGGTAGCTCAGGGGAAGAATTATTTTCTAACATGCATGAGTCCCTGGGTTCAATCTCAGGGGCCACTAAATAAATAAATATTAAACAGATCAGTTGAGTCTGTCATCTGGCAGGGACATTTGTCCCTCATCTGTTGCCAGTGTGTTCACTCTGAGAACTCACGTGATGGCTCTCCAAGCAATTGGAACCCAGGCCCCAAGGGCCCTTCTGGCCCTTGGTATCATTCCCAGACCCTAGTCTGGTCCTTGTCATGCCTAGAGCCTCACGAGGAGGTTTAGGAGATTTATTAACGTTTTGCGTTACCTTTTGTGGAATGGTATTTTCTCATGGGTGGCATAGTCATGCCTGCCATTCTAAAACCCATTATAAGCACTGAGGATGTAGCTGGGTGTGGTGGCACACATCTGTAATCTCAGCAGTCAGGAGGCTGAGGCAGGAGGATTGCTTCGAGTTCAAGGCCAGCTTGGGCTACATAGTGAGTTCAAGGCCAGCCTGAACTGCATAACAAGATCTTGTCTCAAAAAAAAAAAAAATTTTTTTTTTTAAATTAAAAGAAAAGGACTGAGGATGTCACAGGAGGTCCGCTCCCTGTGGTCGCAGCCTCTCATACAGTGCTTGTGTTCAGGTGGTGCATGCCTGGAGTCCCAGCTGCTGGGGAGGCTGAGGCAGGAGGATTGCTTGAGCCCCTGAATTTGAGACCACCCTGGGCAACACAGGGTGATGCCGTCTCAAAAACAAAAAAGAAGGAAAAAAAAAAAAAAGCTGCGCTAAAGCGGACCTGCCTTTCTTCCTTTAGATGCAGCCTTGTCAGACCTTGATGCTAGGAGCCTGTGTCCCTAGAGCTGAGACTCCGCCTGGCAGGGAGGAGCTGGCCCCCTGCTGCCTGCAGCCACAGCACTCCAGCCACTTGGCAAGCTGGTCAAGGAGGCCTGGCCTTGAGGCAGAGGAGAGTGTCCTGCCTGTCCCCTCTCCCCTGGTCTGGCTGACAGCTGTCATGCCCCTCCCCTCACACCCCACCTCCCCTTTGGCAGAGATGGGGAGGGATCCGGACCCGTTAACATCCCTGACCTCCCCAAACCCCAGTGAGCCATCACGAACACAGGCAGCCCTCGCGGAGATCCCATGGTTTGGCCCTGCCATTTGCCTGGAAACACAGGGCTGCCGTGTCCACTCCAGAAGGTGTCGCCTTGACCTGCAGTGGGCTTGAATTTGAACCGAGTGATAGAATTGAATTTGGGCCAATCAGCATGCTGGATTCAGCAGGCTTGCCATTAGAGCAATTTGGACCAATTGACAACAGGCTTGGATTTGGACTAATCAGCGGCTTCGAATGTGGGCCAATCACAGACCTGCTGGTGTGATATAAGCAGCCTCCTCCTCACACCCTGTTGGTGTCCAAGGGCTTTCTGTGTCGCTCTCTGTAGCCCGGGGCCTGTTCCAATACAGCCTCACTCTAGACCTGTAAATCCGCTTGTGATTTATTTCTTGGGTAGTGTGAGCTCAGAAGGGGCTGTAAATCTCCCTAGGATTCTATCCTAAGTAATGTGGACAGAAAAGTCTTTAGACAAGCACAGCTATAAACACTAGGGCTCTTATCCCTGAAAAGCTCCGCTGAGCAGCAGGCAGCAGAGATCGTGTCACAGGTCACCCAGCATTCAGGGAGTGGCGGGGGCCAGCGAGTGGCTTGACAGGGTGCAGTGCCGGCTGGCGTCAGCTGGTGGCATCGTGGCCCAGAGCTTAATGCTCAGGGCTGAAGCCACTACACTCGGAGTGGGGGGCACTGGCAGAGCCACACCGTGCCAATTTGTGATTTCTACCCCAATCCAGCCAGAGAACCCATGGCTGCTTGGCAACAGCCTCAGACGAAGTAAGAGCACCTTCTGCCTGAGGCTCAGGGCCAGCACATTCACAGCTGCGTGAAATTCTTTGGGTTTTTTTTTATAATTGTTTAAACTTACTTACTTAGAGTCAGGGTCTCGCTATGTAGTCCAAGCTGGCCTCAAACTCATGATCTGGCTTTTGACCTCATGATCCTCCTGTCTCAGCCTCCTGACTGCTGAGATTCTAGGCATGTGCCACCATGTACTTTAGATTCTTTGGTGCCTTTACCCAAAAGTGTGAAACCAAATTCCTTTTTTTGGAGAGTATTACTCAGCCATAAACAAGAAGGGAATTATGTCATTTGCAGAAAAATGGTTGGAACTGGAGATGATGTTAAGCAAAATCATCTAGAATCAGAGAGATATTACATTTTTTCTAATATGGGGAATCTAAAAAGGAAAAGATGGTGTGAAAACAGAAGGGAAATTTGTCAGACAAGGGAAGGGAGCAAGGAAGGGGAAGCAGGGTAGAGGGAGGGGAGCAGGAGGTTGAGATGATCAAGATGTTATATATGTGTATGAAAATACCACCTTGAAAACCAACATTTGTAAAATAAAATATAAAATATATTTAATAAAAATAAAATATATTTAAAACAAACAAAAAAGTTCCTAGCTTCACTATTAATAATAGCTAATCCATTGTCCATTGACTGAGGAATGGATAAACAAAATGTATTATAGCTATACAAGAGAATAGGCTATTTGTCTATGAAGGAATAAAATACTAATATTTGATATGATATAGTGGAGCCTTGAAAAGATTATGCTCAGGAGAAAGCCAGACAGACAAGCCATGTGATTCTATTTGCATGAACCACCCAGGGCAGGGAGATCTGTAGAGACCAAAAGATTAGTGGTAGCCAGGCGTGGTGGAGCGCGCCTGTAATCCCAGCACTCAGGAGGCTGAGGCAGGGGGGTCACCACAAGTTCGAGGCCAGCCTGAACTGCATAGTGAGGCCCTGTCTCAGAAAAAGGTTGGGGGGGAGGGAGAAAGAACAGAAAAGAACAGAAAAGGAAAAAAAAATAAGTTAGTGGCTCCCAAGGACTGGGAGGGGGTAGGTAGGGGACGCCTCCCAAAGGGCATGGTTTCTTTGTGGGGTGACGCAAACCTTCTAAAATGAGACCATGATGCTGGTTGGTTGCACAACCTTATGGAATAAGGAACCTTGTGGAATAGTAAAATCACTGAATTGCACTTTTGTCAAATGGTGACTTGTATGGGCTGAGAGTTAAATGCCAATAAAGAAGCAGCAGGCGAATATCTGAGGATAATTACAAGAACCAAGTCTAAGCATTTGTTGGAGGAAGACCAATTTAAGTTTAAATTTTAAAAAATGGGCCGGTGAGATAGCTCAGCGGCATAAGCACCTGCCTGGCAAGCGTGAGGTCCTGAGTTCGACTCCCGGAATCCACATGAAGGAAAAAAAGGGCCGGTGATATCGCTCAATGGCACAAGTGCCTGCTGGCAAGCGCAAGATCCTGAGGTCGACTCCCGGTACCCACATAAAAAAATTTAAAATTTAAAAAAAATAATAATAAAATAAAAAAACACATCTACATAGTGAGTTGAAGTCCAGCCTCTACTACATAGTGAGACCCTGTCTGAAATAAACAAAACAAAAAAGACAAAAGGCCACCTTCAGGGTGGTCTCCTTGAACTCACCATGTAGCCCAGGCTGGCCTCAAACCTGTGGCAAACTCTCCTGCCTCAGCCTCCCAAGTGCTGGGATCGCAGGTATGCACCACCATGCCCGGATGAACACTTATTCTCCAGTAGGAAATGCAAATGGGCTGGGACAGACGGAGGAGCTGTCTCACATCAGTGGGCATTCCCCAACACCCAGGTGTCACTCCTGTGTGCAAAATGACCCTCCTGTCTGATGGCGCCACCTGCATCGTGTGTTGACACAGAGTGTGCGCCTGTCCCTGAGGCCACTGGTATAGGGAGCCCTGGCATCAGCCCCTCAAGAAATGGGGTGCCACGGAAGTCCTGGAAATGCTTTCCTCACCTGGAGTTGGGGTGACGGTGATGACGATGGTATCAGGTGGGGAACACTCGCAAAGCATTGGAAGTGGCACTTAGCACCATACAAGGGTTTGTAGTGACGTGTGGCGTGTGTGAACAGTGCCCACTGGACAGGCACTGGTGGCCTCCCCTCCTAGGATGTCACCTGCCTCTAGGCTGGATCTCAGGACCCCAGGCAGTAGGGATGCCCCTCCTGGGGACCCTGGGACTGGGCAGGGAGTGGACCCTGGCTGGCTGAACTCCAATAATACATCTTTGCCTCCGGCACCCTGGCTGCCCTGAAACCTTGTCCTGCACACACACACATGCACGTGCACACACACACACACACACCCTCCTTAGGGCTTCCTAAGGACCAGGTAAGCTTTGTTTGAAAGGGTGTCTGATCCCGCGGTCCCTGGCAGGGCTCCAGGGAAGGCATTTGGACAGAGCCAGCAGATGCTGCCGGGAGCTCTGACAAGGTATTCCTCAAAGGACAAGGGACACGGCTAATGTCCAGGACAGTTCAGGGGACACTTCACGTCGGATTGCGCTGAGGTGCCACCCCAGCTCAAGTGCTGGATTGCTCAGAAGCTGCCAGATTCAGGGTAGGTTGGCACTATGGGGGCTCCTGAGGACAGGGGGAGGTCACCTCAACTGCCAGCACCTGCAGATGTCTGGCCGCATGGGGGCCAGGCAGTCCTGAGCCTGTGCGCCTCAGCCAGGGGCCGTGGTAACAGACGCTGACCTTCGAAGCTGATGCACAAATGAGCAAGGGTGCACCCCAAATCCATGTCCCAGGAGGGAGGCGGCAAGCAGCTGTGAGATCCCAGTGACACCCGTGGAAGAGGGGAGAATGGAGGCTGGGGGGCTGAAGGGCCAAGGGGTTGGGGTGCCAAGGGGCTCAGGGGCTGAAGACATGGCTCAGGTCACCGTGGCCCTGGCGGGAGGGCGCTGCCATGCTCCGGATGTGCTGAGCTGGGCAGAGCCATGGCTGCCCCCGACCCGGCCTCTCTGGGTGCTGTCAGACGCTTCTGCTGCCTAGCCCAGCTTCCCAGCAGCCCCTTGGGGACCGAGTCCCCCCTCCCATGCCTCACCAACACCTGGCACAGACAGCGGATGGCTGAGACGCCATTGGCCCTGAGCTGTGACTGCCACCAGCACCTCTTGTGACCGCCCAGGGCTGCTCCATGCCCCAATGGCCTCTCTACCCTGCTTGCAGTGACCCTGGGCTGCAGCTTCCCCGAGCACGGGCCTGTGACCAGGACGCCATGGGTGAGGCAGAGGAATGGGGGTGCCTGTAGGGGGGGCAGTTGGAGCTCCCACGTGCCCAGGGAGGGCAACACGCTCGAACTGCAGGCTCCAGGCCCACCCAGACTGGGCTCCAGGCCACATCCTCCAGATCGGGTGATCCCACAGTGGTGACCAGGGGTCACCAGATGCCCACACTGCCCATCTACCAGGTCCCGGCCACGCTGGGCACGGACATCGCATCTTTATTAATCAGTGTGCAGCTCCACGCAGGGACGGCTGTGCTGGCTCCATGTGGCTGGCCCAGGCGCCAGAGGCTGCACAGAGGGGCTCAGCGGCTCGGCCAGAGGAGGGTGAAGGCCCCACGGCTGCAGCAGAAGTCCGGCTCTGGCTGCTCCGGCCTGGGTTCCACTGACACGAGGCGCCGGGCCCCTCGCTGGCTCAGCGGGATGCAGTCAGAAACACGGACCTCCAACGCCTGTCCCTCCCTGCAGCAGAAGCAGCGGGGATCAGGCGGAGCAGGGCTCAGGGTGGGTCGTGGGGTTCCCTGAGCCACACCCCCACCTGCCAGGCTCACCCCTGACAATGCGCAGCCAGCACGCCCACCAGCTCCCCGATGCGGTTGTCCAGAGGCGGGTGGGAGCGGTGTAGACACACCACGAGGTCGTCCTGGCCCCGGGCGTGCAGCACCACCAGCTGGTCCTTCCCGCTGGTCACACTCAGCCCGGTCACCTGAGCACAGAGCGCAGGCTCAGCGTGCCACACCCCCATCCAGGGAGCCTCTCCCCAGCCTGTACCAGGGAGCCCAGCTGCCCCCCCCTTCCCACTCTGGTCCCTGCTGACAAAAGGAAAAGTTGAAGTCAAGCATGGTGGCACACGCCTGTAATCTCAGCACTTTGGAGGCTGAGGCAGGATTGGGACCACGTGTTCAAACCCAGCAAGGGCTACATAGTGAGCTCAAGACCAGCCTGTCAGAAAAGGCAGGGGAGCTGGGCAGGACCTCATGCAATAGGAGTTTCTGCCATGACAGAACATTCTCGATGTTTCTGTTGGTCACAGCACCACTGCTCACCAATGCAGCACTTGTTTGTGCTACTGAAGAGCTGAGGTGATTTTTGTGTTTGCCTTTTCCACACCTGGAGATTGAACCCAGGGCTTTCACACTGAGCTATATCCTCAGATTCCACCCCCTTTTTTAAGACAGAGTCTTGCTAAGTTGCCAGGGCTGGCCTCGAACTTGTGATCCTCCTGCCTCAGACTCCAGAGTGCTGGGATAACAGGCAAACACCAGCCATCCAGCCGAGGAGCTGAGTTTTTAGTTTTCTTTTACTTTAATTTCACCTCAGTAGCCACACCTACACTTGGCTACTGCATCTGACAAGGCATGGTAATGGCCCATCTGCTGTGACAGTCACAGGACCCCGAAGTGGGGGAACCCCAGGGGGAGCCCCTGGCCAGGCTTTGCAGAGGGTCTGCCAGTACCTGGCTGTTAGTGGGCAGTGGGGGAGACTGAGGCAGTGCTCCCAACTCGGGGCCCCCTCCCCTAAGCTCACCGCATCCAGGGGCACGGAGCGCATCACCCGGTACTGCCGACCAGGGTCCAGCTTGTAGAGGTGCCGGTCTGTGAGCAGGAGGGCCCGGTCCCGGCTCTTGCGGAAGCGGTTCACCTGTGGGAAGGGTGGCTGGGCCCAGGCTGGTGTGGCCCCGCACATCCCCCACCACCTTGGGGCACCCCTCCCCACCTTGGGCCTGCTCCCGACCCAGCTGCACTGAGCATTTCTGGGTTTTAGGAGGGCTGAGCCTGGGCTGGGGGGCTTTTCAGGCCTCTCCGATCACCCCTGATCCATGTCCCCCATAATCCCAGGCCAGGACCTAACCTTTCGGACGTGACTAGAAAAGAGCACGGCCCCAAAGCCATCCTTGTCCCGCAGCGCCTTCAGTTGCTTCGCGAACAGGCCTGAGGCTGCGGGGTTGTCGGTGGCCTGAGGACAGAGGGTGGCAGGGCTGCCTGGGGTCTAGGGTCACACTCAACTGATGGCAGCAAATCACCACAGCTACCCTTCGCCTGGGAAACTGAGTCACAGCCATGCACAGGAGCTGGGCAGTGATGGGCTCCTTGAGGGCTGAGGGCACAGAGCCCTCCTGCTGTGAGCCATGCACAGGAGCTGGGCAGTGATGGGCTCCTTGAGGGCTGAGGGCACAGAGCCCTCCTGCTGTGACATCCAGGGACATCAAGGACGTTGCTGTGCCTCCCCACCCTTTCCCTCTGCCCGGCTGGTGGCTGCTGCTCAAGCCCTCTGTGCGCAGCTCTGGAGAGAGACCCGGCTTGGATGGAAAGGTGAGATGGCGGGGGTAATGGGCATGGCTAGCAGGCCGGCAGCGCAGGCTGCGGAGATGCAGGCACCGAGCCGCCCCCAGAGGCCCCAGACCCCTGCGGCACTCACAGACGACAGGTAGTCCCGAGCCCAGGCCCGCCGGCAGCCCCAGTCCTGACGCAGCCCCTGCAGGGCCCCCATGGCAGCCACCTTGGCCTTGATCTGAGCCATGTCTGAGGGTGGAATGTTCTTCACCAGCTGCCGGGCCCGCCACCTGGGAGAGGGCAGGATCAGAGAACAGCCTGTCCCCATCTGTACTGCTGCCCTTTGGGTCCACCTCTCTGGTCTCTGCCCCTTGTGCCCAATGCTTGCCCCAGGAGGTGGCCCCTGACCCTCCCACTCTAAGCACACTTGCATGCGCCCTTTCTCTTGGAGAACTCCTCCTCATCCTTCAACGCTCTATTCAAATACAGAGTCCCCCACTGCCCAGCCCTGATGAGCTAGCTATCTTCCCCCTTGCTAGCCATCGCCCTGGACCTTGAAGGCCAACACAGTGCTGGGACAGTCAGGTCTCTGCCACCAACCCTGGACTGTTACAGCCAACTCATGTGGCTCAGCCTGTCTTCCCGTTCACCGAGGGTACTGTTGTGTTGGGTCCGGATGTTCTTGGGGTGCTGGGGAGGAGGCTAGCATGGCAGGCAGAGGGCCTACCTGCAAAAGAATGCCTGGCAGGTGTCCTGGAAGGGCTGCAGCACAGCAGGGGGTGGCGGCCACTCAAGGTTGCGGCCATAGAGTGGGGGCTGCCGTGCAGCCTGGAATCGCCGCTGTAGTTCGGCCAGGTGAGCACGGACCTTGTGCCTCCGGAACCAGCGCATGATGGTGTAGACAGCCCGCAGCCGCCGGCAGCGCCACCTGGCCAGGGTGCCCCGCCATGCCTGGGGGGCCCAGCAGGATGGGATGTAGAGTCAGGTCCAGCCAGCCCTGCGCTCATAACCCAACCCTGGCCCTAAGTGTCTCCTGGACAGCCCTGCACGCCTCTAGGGAGCCTGACCCAGACCCTGGTACCAGGAGTTCTGGCAGGTGTGGCCACGAGGCCAGCTGGACCAGTCCAGCCCTGCACAAGGCCCTGCAGAATCAGGAAGGAGCAGCCAGCCTGTGCCAGGCTTGGAAGGCTGGGGACTGGCACTGCTGGGGCCCCGGGTCCCCCCGGAAGAGAGCTGGTGTGGGATGAGGGGTGAGAGCAGATAGAGGTGCTTTCTCACCTGTGAGAGCACCTACAACTCCAGAAGACCCCAAAACAGGGGCCCCAGAACGTGGCCATCAGCACCAGACTGGACACCCCATGGGCAATACACAGTGCCTGCAGCATAGGACCCTGACTTTGGGGACAAGATCACAGCTAATGGGGCACCCCATGGACACCCCTCCCTGGGCCAAGTGTCAGCCGCCCTGCACCTTCTGCAGCAGCAGCACGATGATGGGGATGAGTTGGGCCCGGCCCTGCTCCAGTGTGACCAGCGTGCGGGGCGAGCGGATGAACAGCTTGGTGTGGCCAAAGGCCACGTCGTCCTGCAGCCCGTGCTGCTCTAGGAGGGCACCCACAGCCGCCCTGTCGGAGCCCAGCAGGTGGTTGGGCCAGGTGTATTCACAGGTCATCTTGTACCTGTGACCACAGGATAGGGCGGTGGGGACCCGGCTCAGGGAGGGGTGTGGAGCAGGGTCCCCAGGCTAAAGTCCTCTCAGGGTGTCCCTGGAGCCCTGTGGAACCTGTAGGCTTGCCCTCACCAGGTGTGTCCTCTCACACCTGTCACATGTGTCCCCGCACCTGCCCTCACATGCGTGTCCCGGTGCACGTCTCCAGCGTAGCATTGTGGCAGCCCCGCTCACACCCCTGTGCGCAAAGCCCTGGCTAGGACCCTCTGCTCCCACCCCTCACGCTCCTCGCAGGTGACCCGCGCCGGTGCCCGTACCTGAGCAGGAATCGCGGGTAGGGCTGGCGGGAAGCGAAGCCGGCCCTGCGCACCCGCACGTTCTCCAGTAGCCCCAGGTACGAGACCTGGTGACGACAGTGGTTCTCATCCAGCCTCCCAGGCGCTTTGTCCTCGTTGGGCTTGATGCAGCGGACATAGAAAGGCTCCTGCAGGGACAGGATGATGTAGGGGTCCCAGCCAGTGGCCACCGTGTGTCCCACCCCAAGCAGAAGCGTCCCTGAGAAACAAGGACCCAGGCAAGGAGAAGAGTTGAAGAAATCACAGCAGACTCCCTGCTCGCTGCGCAGGTCCGGGGCAGGGGGCGGAACCAGAGGTGGGGCGGGGCCAAGGCAGGGGCGGGGTCTAAGCGAGGGGCAGGGCTGGAGGCACGGGGCGGAGCAGGGCCAGGAGAATGGGTGGGGCCGGAACTAGCCACACCCCTTCCTCGCTCCTAGGTGGCTGCCTTCTTCCTCAGATTTGGGGCCTGGTCCCCAAGAAAGCTAGTGCTGGTTTCCTGTCTCGATGGTCTCCCAGCCCCTCCTGCCCAAGAGGCAATGGGATGAGTGGAGGGCCAGGTTCGATTCCCGCCGGTGGCTCCGTGCCCTACCAAGTCTGGCCCTGGAGTCCCACGTCCGACCTTCGCATTGGGCAGACAGGGCTCGGGCAGACAGGGCACAGAGCAGGCTCTGGAAGGTGCCGGATGGAGGGGGGCGGGGTACCTTGGAGGCTAAATTCTCCACCAGGGCCACCATGGAGTTCTTGAAGATCGTGCCCGCTGTCAGGGGCCGCTTGGTCACCTCTGTGATGTCCTGCTGGCCGTCTGGCCACATGGCCCGCAGAGTGGGATCTGAGCTGCAGACACAAGCACAGGGGCTGGGGCCCAGCAGCCCTCGGGACAGCCCACATGCCCAGCGTGGAGCTCGGCTGTCACCTGCCCCGCATACCCGGCGGCCACGCGCACCTGTTGTACAGCAGCCGCTTGAAGTCCTGGAAGAGGAAGTCTCGGTTCTTGTCGATGAAACCCTCCACCGAGTACCTGCCAGGGCGAGCGTGCTGAGGGGACAGGGCCCGGGGACACCGCACTCCTCCCGCCTGTCTCTCCTCACAGGCCAGGCTGCCCTGGGCGCTTCTCTCCCTCCTCACATCTGCATCCTCTCTCATCCCCTAAGACTCTCCCTGAGAAATTTCTCTGCGGGAAGAAAGACAGATCCAGTGGCCAGACCCCTTGTCCCAGCCACTCGTCCCAGCACCGAATCACAGCTCTACCACGAGGGCGCTGTGTGACCTTTGTCAAACCATCCAGCCTCTCTGCCTCGATGTATATCACATGCTTAAACAGGACCTACTGTGTTCTGTATTAGCAGCTATAATTATGACCAGGAACAAGTCTTGGGGCACGAGGGCCTCAGTATTATGACCTCCTTGGACCACTAGAAGGCTCAGTGCCAAGTCCTGGCTCTGCCTGGGCCCCTGTGAAGGTTTGGGAGTGGGCAACTGAACGGGTCTGACAATGGGTTGCTTCATCTCAATCCTCCACTCTATTTCCTGTCCTGGGGAAGCTCAGGGTAGACACTTGACCTCTGTGAGGCACCTCAGATCCCTTGGGCTGGGCAAGAGCCAGGTAAATTAATGATAACCAGGACAATCTCCGGTACTCAGAGGTGCTTGAGGACCCTGCCAAGGCCTGCAGGGAAGCTTGCAAGAGATGGAGACCCTCACCCCACCTCCAGCCTTGCAGCGCTGGGACTTCTTTAAAGGATGCCCAGGATGTAGCTAGCGGTGTGAACCGCTGTCCTCCAAATCCTGCCAGGCATGATGGTGCACACCTGGTATCCCAGCACTCTGGGAGGCTGAGGCAGGAGGATCACAAATTTGATCAGCCTGGGAAACTTAGTAAGACCCTGTCTCAAAAAATATATATATATTTTTAAAAATCTGGGCATGTAGCTCAGTTCAAAAGCTCTGGGTTCAATCCCGAGAACTCCAAACAGACAAAATGAAAAACACATGTCTTGCTCTGTCCCTGTGCTGAGTAAAGATTGCATTTCAGCATCTTCAAAGGCAGGGGTCCTGGCTGTTCTCTGGGGACACATGCAGAGGATCCTGTCACCCGGGGCCTTACGTGACATCGCCCGCATAGTGCTTGATCCGAAAGTCTCGGCCAAACTCCATGGTCTTGTCAGTGGGGCAGAGCTGTAGGACAGGCCGGGGTCAAGACGCAGAAGGAACAGTGAATGGTTGCGAGAGGGGACAGTCCCACAGCCCCCTGCCTGAATGGAAGAGGCTGCTGCAGGGACCACAGTGGCAGCAAGCTGTGTTCCTCTTAGGTCCTGTGAAGCAGGGGCACGTCCCACCCTCTGTGCCCACGTGGGACAGCTGGGACACCACACCTGGCGGCTGGAGTAGTGTGGGTGGTGGCGGTGGTGCGTGTCCAGCGTCTGCAGGAAGATGCGGTCGGTGATGGTGCCCGCGGCACTGCAGGCCTCGTCCAGCACTGCCAGGATGCCCCGGTGGGGCCGCTCGACCAGCTCCACAATGGTGGCGTTGTTGAAGTACTCGATCTGGCAGGGGAAGCCAGCGGGGAGCTCCCCAGTCCCGATCCTCCACGCTGCCACCCTTGCCCCCTGGCCCACCATGGTGCCCAGCACTCACACTCTGCCAGGTGATGCCTTCGCGCTCATACTCCTCCTGTTCCTGCTTTAGGATGAGCTGGATGAAGAGTTGCTGCAGCTTCTCGTTGCAGTAGTTGATGCAAAACTGCTCAAAGCTGGGGAGGGTCATGGGGCCTTCAGGGGGGCTCCGGTTCCTTCTCCCCTGAAGGTGCCAGGACCCTATTGGCCTCACTGTGGATTACACACCCCCAGTCTCTCCTCTGCCACCCCAACCACCATGTGCACATTCTGGGATGGCTATGGCCAGGAGAAGTGAGCCCCAAAATGTTGGCTTCCATTAGAGCATCCCTAGACTTGGGAAGATTCCAGATGTTCCTGTCTCCCAGCCCCAGCCTAGCTCCCTGAAACCATGGTGGCCCCAGTGGGTGGGGTTAGAGGTGGGGACGTGCTTGGCTGGGCTGCCCACCTATTGACAGGGAACACCTCAAAGCCGTAGATGTCCAGCACACCAATGACTGTGTCCTTGCCATCCCGCCGAGGGTCGCGGCCCCGGGCTTCCATGATGCCATTGATCCTGTCTACCACCCACTCGAACAGCCGCTGGTACACAGCCTGGGGGGACAGCACACCCTGCTGCTGCCCCAGCCTGTCCTCTGCAGAGGGCACCTGGTCTCCCCCTTCCAGCCACCCCTCGGGTACCTTGGCACAGGCGTCCCGGGCGTAGCTGGCCTCAGCCACCGTGTGGCCCTTCTCGATGAGGTCGCGGCCTCCCGAGGCCACGGTGCGAGCCAGCAGGGAGCGGAGCACGAGGTCCCGGGGCGTGGCTGTCAGCTCGGCCACGTAGTCCACTAGTGCCTCCTTGGCTACCGCCAGGCCGCCCTTCTGCTGCCCATTGTCCTCCGTCTCCACAAACTCGATGTTTCCCTGGGGGTGGGGGGAATGTGAACAAGAGCGCAGGCTCCGTAGCCCTGAGGAGCCCAACGCCTTGGGATGGGAAGGAAGGGAGACCTCCGGCCCTCAGCAGGCTCACCAGGTGCAGGATGGCGGCCAGGATGCGGTGCACCGTCTCCACCTCCTCGCACCGGAACCCGATGACCCTCATGGCCTCCGTCACTGCCCGGTGGCTGCTTTCGTCACTCTCCAAGGCCTGGGGGAACAGGATTTCACCACCCAGGCCAGCACGGGCCCAGGACCTGCCCTCCTGGATCCAGATTCCTCCACCTGCTCTCCCCCTCCCAGAACGCTGGCCCCAGCCAGACGGAGCCTCTGGTACTCACACTGTGGGCCCCCGAGCTGAGCCCGGCTCCCTGGCGTGTGAAATTGTACAGGGCTGGGTTCCTTTCCAGGTGCAGGCTCTGCAGCTCCTGGTCCTCGCAGCCCCTAAGCAGCTGGAGGAGACAGGCGCCTTTATCAGGCTTCCCGGCCCCCACGGCTCTGCACGGGTCGGACCCACAGGCACAGGACGTTCAGACATTGAGACATGGTATGGCCATGGCCGGTGTGCCAGACAGTGCCATCTTAGTGTCCCAGGGCCTCAGAGGCTGAGGACACCCTGCCTGGTTCCAAGGGAGCGCCACCTTCTGGTGTGTGGGGTGAGGGTGACGGTTGGAGTGGGCGGGGAGACTGGTAGGTCTGTTTTGTTTTGTCAATACTGGGGATGGAACCCAGGGCCTTTGCACTGAGCTACATCCCCAACACACCCCCCATCCCCGTTTAAAAACTTTTTTTTAATATTTTGAGACAGGGTCTCACTAAGTTGCTAAATTGCCCAGGAGGACTTGTACTTGCTATCCTTCTGCCTTAGCTTCCTAGTACTGGGATTATAGGCATGCACCAGCACGCCCAGAGATTGGGATGTGGAGGGAGGATTGAAGGTGGGCCTCCCCTCCCCTCCCCTCTTCCCCTCTCCTTTTCCACCCACCCCTGGGGCTCACCTGGAAGAAGGCGTGGAAGTTCCTCTCACCTACGTGCTGCTTGAGCACCCTGGACTGGGGAGAGAGGGGCCCTGTCTGAGTGTCCCCAGGTGCAGGACAGCCTCGGGTTCAGAGCGCCCAGGGCCACGGGGACACTGGCACCCAGAAAGGGCCACAGAGAGAGCCCAGCTTTCCTGGTACAGGCTTGGCAGGGCCTCAGCCAGGGTCCCCCGCCCCGGCCCCTCAGCCCCACCCACCTTCTCCAGCAGGTAGCTGTGGATATGTCCTCCGACGGGGTCCCCCTTGAAGTCGAAGTTGATGTCCATGTACTTGCCGAAGCGGCTGGAGTTGTGGTTGCGGTTGGTGCGGGCATTGCCAAAGGCCTCCAGCACGCAGGTGGATTTCAGCAGCACGTCCTTCACCCTGCAGACAGAGGGGTGCGGCTCCAGCAAAGAACTCCTGGCAATCCTCCCGCCTCAGCTTCCTGAGTGCTGGGATTACAGGCGCGCACCGCCACACCTGGCTGTTTAGGTATTTTCTGCACCTCTCCATACCCACCTGTGTGCAACCTGCCTCCTCCCTTGGCTCCATCTCACCTCATCCTCGAGGTCCTTGCGTGGCCCCCTGGGCCTTCCTGTCTGGGCCTTTTCTCTGACCTGGGCCTGCAGGGCCCTCCATCTGCTGTCTCCGCAGCACGGAGTCCCTGAGGCCGAGGCCAGTGCTCACCTCTCCACCTCAGCCCTCTGGCTGGGATTGGTGACAGCTGCAATGTACTGCATGATGTGCTTGCTGGCTTCCGTCTTCCCCGCCCCGCTTTCCCCTGCCAGGAAGATGGGAGATGGAGACTGGGAATCGGGGAGACCACCCCTTTAGCACTGCTCCTAGACTGGCCTGCAGCCCTGGAAGTACCCTCCTCCACGTACAGCCCTCGGGCACAGGTACCTGAGATGACGATGCAGGTGTCCCTGGACCTGCGCTTCATAGCCCTGTAGGCGGCATTGGCCAGGGCATAGAGGTGGGGTGGCCGCTCGTAGAGCTCACGGCCCTGGTACCTGGCGATGGCCTCGGGCCCATACAAGGGCAGTTGCTTGTAGGGGTTCACGGACACCAGCACCTCGCCGATGTAGGTGTAGATAAGGCCCTTCTCGAACCTGGGCACGGGGAGCCAGGCCTCAGTGCTCCAGGCCATGGGCAGCTCTCCCGGGGGAGGTTTCAGGAGGTCAGTGACCACCCACAAGCAGGGGTGAGGCCCGAAAAGGGGGAAGGGTCTCCCCAGTGCTACTGTGGGCAAACTGAGTCACTCAAGCTATCTCTGCCAAGCTTGGAGTGTGGGGTCCACGCTGCTCTCTGTGGGGGTTCTGAAGTCCCCGTAATCAGGACCCCGTGCCCCAGAGGGGCTCGGCTTGGGCAAGGCCTTGACAGGGTCTGGGCTGAGGTGGGTGACTAGGGTCTGGAGGGGGCTTGGTACAGAGGAGGCCACACCTCGGCTGCTTCCTGTGTCAAGGCCTGGGCGGGAACCAGAGACGGAAGGGGACCCGCCCTGCCCCACCCGGCTGTAGGGAGGGGTCGGAGTGACTGCTACACTCTCGGTCCTGCCAGTGTCCCCAGCCCGCAGCCTGCGCCTCTCCAGACTTCCCCATCCTTCCTTTCACAGACACTGGGAGGCTGACTGTGCCTCTCTGGCTGTCACCCCTGTCCCCCACCCCAGGTCCCTGGGCTGTGTGGGACCCACCCCCGCTATCTCCCACAGCCCCGTCCTGTCCTGGTTCCTCTTCCTCTGCTGTCTGTGACACAGAGGCTCCTGCCCTCCCGCGAGTGGTGTGGCCCACAGCAGGTCACGCAGGTCCTCTCTGAGCCCGGCAAAGATGAGACGGCCTTCTCATTAGCGTGAGAACAGGGGAACGGTGCACACAAAGTTCCGAGTGAGCCGGGCATGGTGGTACATGCCTGTAATCCCAGGACTCAGGAGGCTGAGGCAGGAGGATTGCCTCAAATTTGAGAACAGCCTGGGCTATATAGTGAGTTCAAGGCCAGCCTGAACTACACAGCAAGACCCTGCCTCAAAAATGCAAAAACAAAACACAACGAGCTGTTTCCCGGCTGCCCTATCTTTGGTCAGACCGCATGGCCTCTATATTTCATGTTTTGTGGGGATTCTGGTCCCTGAGCTGTCCCCAGGGAGGTCCTCAGCACACAGCAGTCTTGGGTGCCCGGCTCTGTGCATGGCCACCTGACTGCCCACGCTCCAGTGCCCGGACTCCTTCCTTCCTGCCTCTGTCTGCTTTCCTCAGTGGCACTGTGAGCTCTAGTGTCACTTCTACTAGCCATGTCCTGCAGCCCCCAGGACCCCCCAGAGCCAGGGCTCCATCTCACCCTGGTGAGCCCAGTACGGGGCCTGCCTGCTTTGTCTTTTGATCCCCAGGACCGAGGCTGGCCCATGTGAGAGTGTCTCAGGTTCCTTTCTGTCTCTGGGGCAGGGCTTGGGGGCACTCCATCTGTCACAGGAAGGACGGGTGACACCAAGGCATGGTGGTGTGCAGGGGGCCATCACTTTCCTGCAGCCACTGTGTCCACACTTTGAGGCATTCAGGTTAGCCTTTGAGGCGGGCGAGTATGTGCCGCTGCCCCTTCCCTAATGATGATGACGGGGACCCAGGGGCCATCCTTGGTTCCCTGGGTCTGCGAGGAGCAGGTGGAGGAAGAGGGAGCCCCGTGCCCGCCCCGGTTTACCTGAGCTGCAGATTCCTCATGAAGTCCTCCATGGTCACCTGGTCCAGGAGCACGAAGTCGGGCTTACCGCACTCGGGACCTTCATGGTCCTCCATCCTGCCAGCAAGAAACACCAGGCTGGGGCACCCGACCTTTGTGTGCAGGAGGCAGAGGGGAGGGGAACCCCGGGAGGCCCGGCCCCTGCCAGACAGAAGTAGGAAGTGGGTTTGGGCCCTGGGAGGGGCAGCCCTGCTCACTCACCGCTGCTCCTACAGGGGTGCTCTGGCCGCTTCCTGTGCCCGCGCCTGCGCCCACGGGAACCCGAGCCCCAGGGTCCTCCTGCCCTTGCAGGGGAGAAGACTTGTCGGGCTCTTGTCCCACCCTGACTGCTCACGGGAGTCACTCGTGGGGCTCGAAAGGAAGATTTCTTGACATGGTCATGGTTACCCGCTGTATGGGTAGCTGTCTCACCCCAGAATTGGGGTTTATGTACATCGTGGATTTTGTTTTGTGTACATTGTGCTTTAACACAAAAATAAAAAGGAGCCAGGCCTGTGATCCCAGCACTTGGGAGGCTGAAGCAGGAGGATCACTGTGAGTTCCAGGCCAGCCTGGGCTACATAGTGAGTTCAAGACCAACCTGAAGTACAGTGCGAGACCCTGTCTCAAAAAGAGAAAGGATGCTGCTGTCCGGGGCTTTGGGCGGGGGCCGGTCACGGGGACTCACCACTGTAATTCCCCAGCCCAGCAGCTACGGAGAGAGGACTGCCTGGGAGTGCAGTACCCGTGCTCTGCTCTGTCCCTCCACCCTCATGGTAGCAGCTAGGGCATCACTGCAGTGCTCACAGACGTCAGCCTACGGCCATCGCGCTGTGCAGACCCAGCAGCACTTTAGGAACTCTCTCCACTCCGCACGGAGAGGGGAGTTTCACTGCTCCTTCCTCATTCAGAGGCTGGAGGGCAGATGCCAGGGTCCCAACCACGTCACTCATGTGTCACCTGGAGATTTGTATCCAAACACCTGTTTAACAATTGTTTCAGCTTGGTATGGTGGCACGTGCCTGTAATCCTAGCACTCAGGAGGCTGAGGCAGGAGGATCACTGAATTCAAGGCCAGCCTGAACTACATAGTGAGTCTGAGTCCTTGCCTCAAAAAAAATGAAAAACAAACAAACAAACAAAACCAACAACAACAACAAAACCCAATCATTTTAATCATTTCACTTGTTAGGCCTTAAATTGATGATGCAAAATTATTTGTCTCGCAAATGCCTGACAATGGATGCATGCCTAATAAACTTGTGTGTACCGGGGTAACTGCTGAAACTAGGCACAGTTAGTGACTGGCAGTAAAACTCCCAGATCTAGAAATGGGGCTCTGGGTCCTCCCTGGGCTAGGCTGGGGCTCCTCTTGGACAGATCACCTCCAAGTTTCATCCCAGCTTTGCTGGGGGGCCCCACCCTGGCCTCCTCTCAGGTGGGTGCTTTTGGAGGGTTTTCCAAATGTGGTCCAGTTGGGGCCCCTGTCACTGTCAGGGCCCTGTGCAGTTTTACTTCCCCAGCCCTCAGGGAACCACGCAGACCCCAGGTTTAATATTTTTAAAAGAAATGACGTAAAAGAGTTTAAAAAACCTGATGTGGCTGAGTTCCAGTAAAATCTTAGGAACATCAGATTCTGAGCTTCAAAAAATTTTCATCTGTCATGAAATATTCTTTGGGTTTTTTTCTTTAACCACTGAAAAACCTCAAGCCCACGCGTAGCTCAGACTGGCCGCGGGTGGATGTTCAGACTGGCTGCCACACGACCAAGGTGAAACCACAGTGGCAACTGTCCCCTCCTCCCTGCTGGTTTGCACAACCGTGCCCCACACGTTGCCTCATTTGATCCCTAAGACCCATGTGGTGGGGACTTTGACCCCGTTCCTGTCTCCCTTCTACTGGACCAAGGTTGACATATGACATCACACGGGAAGTTCTTCCCTGGTTGCACAAACTCCTGGTCCTCTTCTCAGCTGGCCCTCAGCTGGCAGCTGGTGGCAGTTTTCCCAGGGCATCATGAAGGAGGGACAGCAGGGTGGGCCACCACCCTAGCCTGACACTTGTGGGGTGCTCAAGAAACCCTCGGGGTCCCCCGTCCTGTGGCAGCTTGTTTCCAGGCCTCCTTCTGCCCCCTCCTGCTGCAGCCTGAGGCCCTCCTTGCCCCTCCTGACTGCAAGCTTGCTCTGTTCCTGCCTCAGCCTCTCCAGTGCTGGGATCACTAGTGTGCGCCACTACATCCGCTGCTGTTCTTTTTTGAGGCAGGGTCTCACTATGCAGTCAGGCTGGCCTGGAACTCACAACGCTGGGACAGGTGGTACCATCAAGCCCAATTCTGTTGACTTTTTAACCTTTTACATTTTTCATTAGCACTTGTTCTGCTGTGGATTTCTGCAATTCCGCTAGCCAGAAAAGCAGATTTTTCAACTCTGCTACACAGCTGAACCACAATTCAGGTCTGCATCTAACTTTTACTTCACCTGAGAACATACTGTTGGGTCAGTTGTAGAGAGTCCCAAGGTGCCCTAAAAACCCTGCATGAGCCCTCACGGGTCACAACACCCCATCCCCAAGTCCCTGGGAGACGCGAGTCGTTTGTCTCCGGTAGAAGCAAGGGCTGGGCACTCATTCAGCCCGTCTCCAACAGCCACTGCTCTTCCCAGCCCTCGCCCCACCCAACACGAATCTTTGATGCCATTGTCGAGAGCTGTTATCTTCTCTTCAGTGGCCAGGTGTCAGTGCTTGGCCTTGCCTGCAGCGACAAATCTCACCACCAAACTGATGACCAAGGCCAGTGAGCACACCCTTTTTCAGCAGAAACCACACCTGGGGCATAATGCTCAGACCGAATGCTTCGTGGACTTGATTCTGACACTTGGATGAGGACCACCGTACCTAAAAAGACCAAGCACCCAACCAGCTGAAAGGCCAAGTATCACTGGAACTGTCCCCACCCTAGGACACAGTTCCCTTATGCCAGCGGTGGCAAACCTATGGCACATGTTTTATGTTTTTAAGACAAAAATGTTAATGTGAGTTGTTCTTCAGGTGGACATGGTGGCACACACCTGTAATCCCAGCACTTGGGAAGCTGAGGCAGGAGGATTGCTGTGAGTTTGAGACCAGCCTGTGCTACAAAATGAGTTCAAGACCACCCTGAACTGCATAGTGAGACCCTGTCTCAGACCAAAAAAAAAAAAAAAAAAATTATTTTTTTCTAAACTGAAACCTCAAAATAAAATAAAACCTCAGTATTCAGGTGTAACTGCAGTGTTGGTACTTTGCAATAAGTGCGTTTGGGGTTGCAGTTTGGCACTTGGTCTCTAAAAGGTTCGCCACCACTCCTGCTCTGTGGTGAGCCCCACCCTGTGTGTGTGCCCTTGTTGACCAATCAGGTCCAAGTGCCCATTTAGGAGGCCACAGCATGGAGAACAGGAAGGGATAAACCACACATTTAAAATCGTATTTATTAAACAGCCCTTTTGTTCAGGAGATGCCAGAAAGGCATGGCCAGACTCTCTATTTCAGAAGCAGAGAATGCAGGCCCGAGACACACCAGCCAGGAACTGCCGATTCCTCCCGGACTCGGAGCAAGTGAGTTTCCAGTCCACTCAGTTAAGGGGCAAGTCCTGCTCCCTCCTCGCTTGGTGACTGGTTTCTTCAGTACCCACGATGTCACCTGTAAACATCAGATTATGAATACCATGGGGCGTGCTATGACAATTAGGGACACAACACACACAGCGGGAGGGTGTCACGAATTCCCACCTCCAGGGAAGGCATCCCAGGGAGCAGAGGGCCCTGTGGCCACACGTGGTGGGAGCCCCCCACTGCCCCACTGTAGGGGGAACCCATGTCCCACCTTCCACCCACGAGAGGCACACTTACCCCGCAAGGCCCCACAGCCACACAAGGATCATCTCAGGTCTCTCCCAGCACCGGAATCCTGGCACTGCTGCTGCTGAAAACACCAGCAGTGGCTGTCACTGAGCCATGCGCAGGCAGGGTCGGGAGGCCTTGGATGCCCCTCCCCGTAGGTAACACGGCAGCCTGCCCATTTCATGGATGCTGGTGGAAAACATAAAACTCCTTGATTAGAAATAAAGCACAGGAGCTTCACAGCAAAAGCAGTAGCCAGAGCACCAGGACTCACCGCCCCTCCAAAGCCCCAGGGTGATGACAGGGCAGGAGGAGCACAAGTTCAAGCCCAGCCCAGCCCAAGCGACTTAGTGGAAATAAAATACTGAAGTGAAATAGAAAGATCTGGAATGCAGACCCTGGGCTCAGCGCCCGGTACCCGCCACACACAGAGAGTACAGTGGGGACAGGGCAGCCAGTGTGTTGCTCACCAGGAGAAACAGGAGACTCGGAGGCTTCCCCAGGGCCAGACCCAGCGGAGGAAGCTGGAAGCCCCGACCTTCAAGACAGAGGGTGACCTCATCCACAGGGACACAACACAGGGCCTGTGTGGTCCCCTTCCAAGCCACCCCATCCCTCACTGCCAACAGCCCTCGCACCAAGGCAAGAACACAAGGGAGTCTCCTTCCCCTTCTAGATTCCTCCCACGGCTGGCATCCTGGGAAAGAGCACAGGTCAAGGGCCCAGAGGCCTGGCATCAAGTCTCCACCTGTGGTTCCTGGCTGGGCAGCCCTGGACACATCGTCCTGGCCGGGGGCTGTTCATGAGCGACGGACCCAAAACCGCTTCCTGGTGATACCTCAAAGGCCTAGCTCCCAGCATTCAGCCCCCTGCAGAACCTCGCCAAGGTTTTCTTGCTCTGCCTTCTGACTGTTAAGGCTGCTTACCACCAACCTCTCGGGCAGAGCTCTTCACTGCTGCACTTTGCTACTCTGCTTCAACTCCCACCTTTAACCCCGCCCTGCTTCATTTCAAACTCTTGTAAAGCTTCTGTTTTAAGGATATAATAAAATTTGCACTGAGCCCAGTAAAAACACTCAACAACTTCCTGTGCTTTTATGCCAGCCCTGCTCAAAACATCTGCAAAGACAGCTATGTCCCTCGGATCTACACAAGCCACTGGCCACACGTGGTTGCTGGCACACCTGATCTGCGGCCATATGAACAATAATGAACAATAATAAAGCGATTTTACATTTTATTTGCTTTTAACTTAACCATATGTGGCAAGTGGCTGCCACATTGAAAGGTACCAGATCCACAAGGCAATAGACAATTGTCTGAAATTTCTATAACCTTGCTCTGGATAGAGCAGGGCAAGGCCTCAAACCGTTTCAAAACTGTTCTAGCAAGCACTGTAGGAATGCACAGGGTCACCGCAGACCCAAGCACGCTGGAGGCTTGCTACCCACATCCACCCAAACCCCACACCCCCCACCGATCGATCCCAAGCACACTCCCGCCAGAGGAGACCACAGAGTCGAATTAGGTGTGCTGCGCTTGCTTCCAAGAGTCCATAGCTGCAAGTTACTCTCAGCAAAGTTCTCTTCTGGTCAAGGGAGTAATAGAAGGCACCTTCCAAGAAGTAATCTTACTTAAGAGATCAGACAAGATGAATGTCTACATTATTCTCTACGGACTATAATTCTAGCATGGTGCTTCTTAAACTCGTATGACCACATTGTTACTGAAAAAACCAGCCGTTTTCTTCCTTCTTTTTAACTTTTTTGTGGCACTGGGGATTGAACCCAGGGCCTCTGCGCTGAGCTACGTTCCCCAGCCCTTTTCATTTTGAGGTAGGGTCTGGCTAATTGCCTACACTGGGCTCAGCCGCCGAGGATGCTGGCTTACAGGCGTGGGCCGCCATGCCCGGCTTCACCATGTTACTTTATGGTTTAGAAACACTTTTGAGCTACAATGTGGACCAAGAAACACTCAGCAGCTTCAGTGAGGCCTTTCCTCACGAAATAATGCTTCAGACAGATGCGGGGCCAGTTCCAGAAAGGCGGAGCTGGGGCGTTCACAACGTGACTCACCAGCTCATCTCCCAGAACAGCTGCCCGACAGTCAGCCTTGCCACTCCGTGGGTCGGTCCGCCTGGCCACGACCCCCACCTAGAAGGAGACAAACGTCGCCAGGCCCGGCCTGCGCCTCCCAGCCATCGCCTAGTTCCATCCCCGAAGCGCCCGAAAGCCCTCTCTCGGGGTGGGCCTCCCACGAGGTCACTAGCCCCATTCCCGCCCGGTGGCATCTCCCCAAGGTCACGCTAGAGAAACCCCACTTCTTTTCCAACTGAGACCCTAAGAAGTCTGGCGAAGCCGGCCCCTCGGGAGGCCGCCGCACGCGCGCGGAGCCTCACCCACGCGGCCCGACCTCCTCCACAGAGCTCCGAACAGCCTCGACCCCTACCCGGGCTCAGGGAGGAACGGGCGCCGCCTGGGGAGCCTGATGGCAGCGGATGCCGAAATCCCCCGGAACCAGGCTGCGAAGACACAACCGCGCCGCCGCCTGCCGTGGCTGCGGTCACGGACACCGGCGCACACGGCGACGTCATCGCGCAGCCCCGCCCCGAAGCCGTACGCAGGCGCCGCTCGGTCTCCTTCGGCGGAAGTCGTCGTTGGGGGCGCGGTGTGGCGCACGGGCTGGGCAGTTTGGGCTGCGCCCCAGTGTGTCGGGGCGTCATACCCGGTCTGCGTCGGGGCCGGGGCCGGGGCCGGGGTCGGACGTCAGGCATCTGCTTGTGCGCTCAGTGGGAATCCACTGCTCTCTGTGCCCCTTAGCGACCCGCAGCCTGGGGTTGTGTCGTCTGCGCGGGGTCCATGTCTAAGGGAGCCGACGGGACAGAGCCCCGACACCCCGGTTTGGATCTGCGCGTGGAGTCCCAGAGGAGACGCTGGCTGAGGGAGGCTCAGACGCAGAGCCCTGGGAATGGACAGGAGCCCTGCTGTGGGCACAGCACGGGACGAGCGGTGCAGGGGGAAAGGCAGTCGTGTGGGACACGGAGTTAGAGCAGGCTGGAGGCAGGTGAGAAGACATTCGCTGTAGACAAGATCCGCGCAAGCTTGTGCTTTCAAACTTTAGCCCAAGAGCGCATAACATCCTCCAAGTGTGCTAAGGCCAAGGGCCCATATAAAGTTCAGACCATAGGTGAGGGGTTGGAAAAACCTCATCGTCCCAAAACACAGTAAATGGAGACACCTAGACTAAAAAGGGACCTGCTTCTCTCTGAAGTCGGTAAACACTGCCAGTTTCATTTATACAAAACAAAATAGGCAAGCTGTGTGTGGTGGCACATGCCTATTATCCTGGCACTCAGGAGGCTGAGACAGGCAGATTGCCTCAAATTCGAGGCCAGCCTGGACTACGTAGGGAGACCCTGTCTCAACACACACACTCATGCATACACACACTACCGAAACAACAACAACAAAAAGAAAAAATAGAAATGGGGAAACAGGCAGAATCCTGTGCTCTAACCTGCTGCCCATCAAGATATGATTTGTGTTTTCTTCTGGGACAGCCAGGGATTAAAAGCTAATTTTCCTATGAACTTGGGCTTACAGGTGCCCAATAGGTAACTAAAAGCAGAACAAAGTTTGACTTTCCGGCCGGGCACGGTGGCACATGCCTGTAGTCCCAGCACTCAGGAGCCTGAAGCAGGAGGATCCACACGAGTTCGAGGCCAGCCTGAGCTACATACCGAGGCCCTGTCTCAAAAAAGCAAAGAAACCCAAAAACCAGAGTTTGACTTTTATGTTGTACCTTTTGTTGCTGTAAAAAACTGGATCAAATGGCTTTTCAGCTCTGCATATGGATATGTTAATCATTTAGGGAGTGTCTGTGTAAAAGTTGGCAAAACAAGTTGATTAGCCCCAAATTTACATGATCTTACTACCTTCAAGATTGAAGAAACCAGGCTGGGTGATCTCCAGGGACATCCAACTGTGTTTGAGAAGTCTCCAGTTGTTGTCCTAAGCCTGCAGTCACCTGGCAATAAAACCACCTCTAGCCATAAAGATTTCAGAATTGTGACACTGGGCATGGTGGCTCACACCTGTAATACCAGCACTTCGGAGGCTGAGGCAGGAGGATCCCTGTGAGTTCGAGGCCAGCCTGGACAACAAAGCAAGACCCTGTCTCAAAAAAGAAAGAAAAAACTGTAGAACTATGAGGCCAGGACTCAGATAAGGCTCAACCAGCCCTCAGCCCACCAGCTAACCCTTAAACGCCGCCCTCCCACCTTTGGAGATGTAGGGGCAGGAGGGGCAGTCTGGACCCCTGTATTAGTGTGCCTCCTCCAGCTCCCTGAGCTACGGCTCTTTCCTATCTTTCCTGTAACTTTCCAGTTAAAGCTTTTTCCTGTAAGTTTGTACTTTAGCTTTAGTTTCTGTCATTACTAAAAGCAAGGACCCAAGCTAACTGGCAAATACCAATTAGACACAGGAGCTTCATTTTTCCTTGAAAAATAAGGGAAGGGAACCCCTGCCCAGGGCCGGTGAGATGGCTCAGCGGCGTAAGCGCCTGCCTGGCAAGCGCGAGGGCCTGAGTTCGACTCCCGGAACCCACATACGAAAAAAGGGCCGGTGATATCGCTCAGTGGCACAGGCGCCTGCTGGCGCGCGAGGTCCTGAGGTCGACCCCCGGTACCCACAAAAAAAAAAAAGAAAAAAGAAAAATAAGGGAAGGGAACCTCTGCCCAACCCCACTCCGTTCTATTAGAATGTCATTCTCTCTCTTTTCAAATACGTGCATTTTAAAAATAGCTAAATAGCCAGGTGTGGTCCACATGCCTGTAATGCCAGCTGAGGTAGGAAGATCGCTGCAAGTTCAAGGCCAGCCTGGGCTACATAGCAAGACACTGTCTCAAAAAAAAAAAAAAAAAGGCTAAATAAGTTTATGGTCACTCTCAGGAATAGTTCCTGGGAGCCATCTCTTTGCAATGTAAATGTCAAGGGACTCAAAGCACAATCGGATTTCCTAATTTGTCACTTGACTCCAATTTACAAAACCTACCTAATGTGACGGGTGACATCCACACAGCCGTATGAAGGAGTGACAGTCTGTAACCCCTTCAGCGGGTTGCCTGTGATACACACCACATTATTGAGGCAGGAGATTAGGGCCTGGCCAACTGGCTTGGGAAGCAGGTGTGACTTGTCACCAAACAGAGCGCTGTCTTCAATTCCTGTGAGAACTGGAGCAGGTTTTTTTTTTTTTTTTGTGGGTACCGGGGGGTCGACCTCAGGACCTCGCGCGCCAGCAGGCGCCCGTGCCGCTGAGCGATATCACTGGCCCCTTTTTCGTATGTGGGTTCCGGGAGTCGAACTCGGACCCTCGCGCTTGCCGGGCAGGCGCTTAAGCCGCTGAGCCATCTCACCGGCCCTGTTTTTTTTTTTTTAATGTGGTTACCGGGGGTCGAACTCAGGACCTCACGCTTTCCAGGCAGGTGCTTCTGCTGCTGAGCTATCTCACTGGCCCTGGAGCAGGTTTTTGAAAGGAGGTCCTAGAGCTGACCTCAGCCTAAGGAGTGGGAGGTAAAAAAATGGCCGCCATTGGGCTCTTGACCACTGTGCTCTCTGTTACAGTGGTCTGCCCTCACCCTGTAGAGTGTACGTCTTTTCCTACTTCTAGTTGGCCTGAACTGGCTTTGCAGAGTATATTTCTTTTCTTTTCTTTTTTTTTTTGAGACAGGGTCTCACTGTATAGTTCAGTCTGTCCTTGAACTCACAGTGATCCTTCTGCCTCAGCTTCCTGGGTGCTGGGATGACAGGCTTGGGCTGCCATGCCTGGCTATATTTCTTTCCTTTCCTTACTTTTAAAAAATGTAGCCAGGTGTGGTGGCACGCACCCGTCATCCCAGCACTTGGGAGGCAGAGGCAGGAGAATCATTGTGAGTTCAAGGCCAGCCTGGGCTACATAGTGAGTTCAAGGCCAGCCTGAACTGCAGAATGAGACTCTGTCTTAAAAAAGACAAAAAACAAAACAAAACAAAGCAAAAAACTAAAGACAACCAAACGTTCTTCTCAGATAGCGAGAGGAACTCGCCATGCAAAAAGTTTTGTGCAAAGATTCTGAGAGGCCAAGGCTAATACAACTTTCTGAAGAAATCTGAATGGCAACTGTATAGTGCAGGACCAAAAAACTCAAGACTCGGGCCACCCTTCTGGTAACAAACTCTTTGAAAGTAACTGGCTTAAACATGGAGAAGCTCAAGGTTATAGTTTACCAAAGAAACTAGAAGGCATAAAAACATGTCTTTGCAGTTGTCTTTCTTCATGGCTCAGGCATCAAAACTTCAAAGCAGCATCCGAGACAAAGATGATCATGGAATAAATTTTTGCTAAGAAAAAGGAAACCACAGGGAAAGTTGTAGTTAACTCTTCTGAAGGAAATTCAGCGGTTCCTCTGTGAACAGCAGTCCCAAGTGGAGACGCTCACACTGCATAGTTCAGAGAACCGATCGCTGCCCTAACAGTACGCAGCTGCTGAGTAGCTGACTTTCAAATCCTGCCCCACAAACTAAGGCTAATCGGATTCATGGAAGTCTTACAGGAAGCAGTGAAAGTCGATGTGACTCATGGACAAAGATGCAAATAAACAAACAGTACACCAGGACCCGTTAAAGAGACGTGACATTGACAACATTTTTGCTCATTTATGGGAGTGTAGATGGTGACATGTGAGGCTGAGGCAGGTCACAAGCTGGTCCATTGTTGTGCTGTTTTTAAGTGCAGCTGCTGAGGTCTTGAAATACTACTGCATGGGCTCAGAGAGGAACAGCTTCCCTGCGACATCCCACAAGAGTTCATTTCAGTTCAATAAACATTTGTAGTAGTTTTGTAAAAAATAAATAAAAACTTAAGAGATAGGGCAGGAGTATTAATTCCAGACTATTCATGGGGGGTGGGGGGTGGCACAGGAATATAATCCCAGCTCCTCAGGAGGGCTGAGGCAGGAAGATCCTTTGAGTCCAGGGATTTGAGGCCAGCCTGGGCAGGATGGCAAGACCCTGTGCAATGGTTGATCCATTGTGTCAACTTGAGAAGTTTGGAAGTTTAACTAAGTGACTCAGCAGGGGCCAGGGTCCTCACTTCGTAAACATCCTGAACCTCTGCAAGAGGAGGGCATGGAGATGGTATGAGCGCCACACCTGCCCTAGTGGGGGTGGCCTGCGTACAATATAAGGGAGGAAAAGAGGCTTATCCTCCCCCCTTTTGCTCTTGCTGCTTTTGCTGTCTTCTGCTACCTTGAACTGTTACCCCTGTGCCATGCCACCGTGCCTTGGAGCCAGCTGATTACGGACTGAAACCTCCACAAACTGTGAGCTAAATAAACCTTTCCTTCCTTAACTTTGGGTGTCGGGTATTTTGTTCCAGTAACCAGAGAAAAGTAACTAAGACACCCTGTCTCCAAGGTGGGGCAGGGTAATTCCAGATCACCCAGCCGGAAGCCAGCGCGTGCCCAGGAGCGGCTGAACGGCTTGACTGAGATCTCCCGGCACGGCCAGGGCCTGACGCAGGCCGTCCTAGCGTGGGGTTCGGCGCTGTGCGATGAGGGCAAGGACTCCAGAGAGCACCCGGGGACGGAGGGCAGGCAGACTCGGGCACTTCACCTATGACTCACTCAGAGCCCGGCTTGTCGTTTCTTCTGAGGCAGTCAGGGACTTAAAAGTGCTTCTTGCTAAAGATTGTGACTTTTGGGCTTACAGATGCCCAGTAGGTAACTAAAGCAGAACAAAGCTTGACCTTCATCTTGTATCCTTTATTACCTTAAAACTCTGGGTACAAGTATGTTCCCGGGTTGTAGGGCACTGTGGTCTCCCTCCGAGGCGGTTTCTAGATTCCTTCTGTCCTGAGCAAAGAACTGGTCAAGACCAGCACAAACGGCAGCGAGGTTTTACACTTATTAAAGGAAGGAAAAGAAACAGGCTCTGCAGAGCCAGTTTGGCCCAAGTAGAAGCAGGAAAACAAGTAGGCTCTGCAGGGTGAGTGCAGCACAGTGCAAGAGAGAGCACAGTGGCAAAAAGCTCTGTGCCGACTGTCCTTGTGTATCCTACTCCTCGGGCTCATGTCAGGTCTAGGTCACTGAAACCTTTCTTGAGTTCTCGAGAGAAGTCCACATGCAGGGATTTGGGAACAGTTCTGTGTACGTGTCCTGTTCTGTTTCTTTTTAAGAAAGGATTTTGCTATGTAGCTCAGGCTAGTCATGAACTCACTATATAGTCCAGGCTATTCTCGAACTTGTGGCAATCCTTCTGCCTCAGCCTCCCAAGTGCTGGGGTTACAGGCATGCACTACCATGACCTGTGCATCCTGGGATTTTGTAAGTAGGTCCCACCTACTTCCCCAGCCAGTTTTGCCACAGCCTGGTCTCTTGCCTCAGATATATTAATCATTTAGGAAAAAATCAGCAAAACAAGGTTTATTAGCATTAAATTTGTCAACTTCATCCACCTTCAGGGCTAAGGATATTGCCTGATATAGTGGTGCACACCTGTAATCCCAGTACTCAGGAGGCTGAGACAGGAGCATCCCCAGGAGTTTGAGGCCAGCTTGGGCTACATAGTGAGACCTTGTGTCAACCCCCACCCTGCCCAAAAAAACCCCCTAAAGACACCAAGGTAGATTTATAGGGAAGCCAGGCATGGTGGTGCAGGCCTGTAATCCCAGCACTCTGGAAGACTGAGGCAGGAGGATTACAAATTCCAGCACAACCTGGGCAATTTATCCAGTTAGCAAGACCTGGGGATATAGCTCAGTGCAAAGGGCCTGGTTCAGTCCCTAGTACAGGGAGGAGGGGAAATGTACAGGGATACTCAGCTATGCCTAGAAGTCACCTTGGCTTCCAGCAGAGCCTCACAGGGGCTGCGGGGCAGTCATCTCATAAGAATCGAAGAGCCCTTTAAGTCACAAGGATTCCTGCCCTACAAAGCCAGTACTAAGCTAATGCTCAGCCAGACTCAGCCTGCCGCAGCACCCTCCAACGCTGGGCTGCGTTCTTTCGTGAACAGGCCAGTCTGCTGCACCTCTCCTGACCTGTGCCCCTTTCACTTTCTCAAACTGTACCCCTTTCCCACTGTTTCTCACTCTTCACTGTTAGGGGAATGCACTCGATCTCTGCCAGAGCTGTGCTCCCCTTTATTCTTTTCTTTTTTTTTTTTTTTTTTCGGTACTGGGAACAGAACCCAGCCTTCACACTGAGCTACATTCTCAGCCCTTGTTTACTTCGAGACAGGGTCTTGCTGGACCCCTAAATTGCACAGGCTCAGCCGCAGCCTCAGGGTGCTGGGACCACACGCTTGTGTGCCACCACTCCTGGCTCTCTTCCTTTCCAGTGATCGCGTTTTCCTGTAAATGCGCGCTGAATGCCTGTTTTATTTTCCATCATCACTGAATCAAGGGCCCCCGCCTCCAACTGGTGACAGTTTTGCTGGTCCTAACTGGAGTTTGGCTTAGTGGCAAAATGAAGAGCCTGCTGGCCATTCCAGGGTGCACCATGCTTTGGGGCAAATCCTATGGTTCCCGGGACCTCCCTGGGGAATGTGGCAATTACACCCGATGGCTGTCAAGGTGCTGGTTGACTTCTTGCTGCTGCATCTCTACTGTTGTGTTCGACTACGGCAGGAAGTAGAACAGAGAGAAAGTATTACAAACCGGCTTCTCTTTGGCCCATAAAATAAAGGAGGGGGGATACAGGATGAAAAAGAGGCAACGCCTCGCCCCTCCCCTAAGCGGGACGCCCCGCCCTCTCGCGGCCCCGCCCCCTATTCCCGCTGGCCCCGCCCCTTCCCTCAGGCCTCCACCCTTCCCAGGGGTTTGAGCCCGCCTCCCCGAGCGCGGTGCAGGCCGGGAAGTCGGTCGCCCTAAAGATGGCGGCAGAATTGAAAAGTTGGAGTTGCTCCCGCGCGCGCTCGCGTAGTCCCGAACGGCGCGGAGCGAACTGAGGGTGGGGTGGTTCCTTCCCTGGGGGAGAGGGAGGCGGGTTTGGAGGCTGGACTGGCGCGACCCCGCGGTCCTGAAGCGGAAGGGAGGGGGTCGGGGAGCCCCTGGCCCTCCTGAGGAGTGTAGCAGGGCGCCTGCGGGGTAGTGGGCGGAGACAGCGGAGGCGGAATCTTCACGCTCCGCCCCCTGGAGCTGTGGGATTGACAGCTGGCGGGCGGGCCTCCCCGGGCCAGGAAGTGCGGGTGCGCTGGTGGGAGGGCGGGGCCTCTCTGGGGGCGGGGCCTGCGTGGGGCGGGCCCGCGCCCTCAGGCCCGGAAGTGCGAGCGCGGGGCGCGGCCGGGGCGGGGACTGCGGGCGGGCGGGCGGGCGGCGCCGGGAGCGCGGGGGTGGCGGCCCGGGGCCAGCATGTAGCGGCCGCTGGTGGCGGGGCTCCCGGGGCGGGCCGCGGGGGCCGCACGCGGCGACATGGAGGAGGAGGGCAAGAAGGGCAAGAAGGTGAGCGTCCCCGGCGCGTCCAGCCGCGGCGGGCCGGGTGTCGGGGCTCCGGGCGGGTGGGGGTCCTTCGGGGCCGGGCGGGAGCGCGGGCAGGGCGGTCCCCGGCCGGGATCGGGTGGGCCTGGCCGGAGCGGGAGGCGCCGCGTCGCTCGCCGGGGCGCAGGCACCCGCCCGGCCGTCGGGCTGTCGGCGGGGAGCGGGGCTGCCGGTGTCCCGGGCGGGACTAGCCGTGGGCGGCGCGGGGGGCGCGGAGGCGGCTGCTGCCCCCCTCCCCGGGTTGGGCTGCCCGATGTCCACGGAGCTCGCAGATGGGTTCGCTGCACGGCCCGCTCGCTCCTACCTAACACCATTGAGAGATTCAGTGACGTTATAGTTGGCAGATGGGATTTAGGACAGAGTTCAAGAGACTCCTTAGTTTATGTAGTTTAAAAATGTGGCTTTAATTACAGGCTTGAGTAGTTGATAAAGAACATTTTAGGGGACTGAGACAAAGATGTGGGATAAGGTACTATTTACAGTGGAAAATGGATTTTAATGAAATGTATCCTTTTCAAATAAATGGTTTGTAATCTTCATGTCTTGCTTATCATTTTCATTTTGAAAAACGTGTGTGTTCACTTTTCTGGACAAGTTGAAAACAGATCCTGATGTCCTGAGTGTGTTATCGTGGGGCCCTGCGGAGCAGACAGTGCCCTCTAGTTAACCACGCTTGTCCCCTTGTTTTATGGGGTGCTCCATTTTTAAAAAGTCTTATTGGAAATGGAATGTAGCCAGGTGGCCTTCGGGGAGTCGTGGTGCTGTTCCTCTCTTGTTTTGTTAGGAACATGCGGGTCTCATTTAGATGCAGTGTCATTTGCAGTTACCTGCAAAGGTGGTTCCAGCCCAACACAGTGATTCAGCCTGAAAGCGTTAGACTCCAGGAGAGGAAGGAGCTGAGCAGTGGAAAAGGGGTTAGCTGGAGAGGAGAGGCGGGGACCCACTGCTTACAGGGATGAGTGTGGACGATGCTGAAGTTTGCAGGGTCCGTGGATCCCAGCAGCCACCCGGCTCCTCCATGTGGGCCTCTGGGGCACTGGCCCACCTGCCTGTCTGTGACAGGCGGGGATGCAGTTGACTGCGTTTCTTCTGGAGCCTTCTACCGGTTTGGGGGGGAGGCATTAAACCTTGAGCACTACTGGGAGACAGAAGCTGTGAGGCATTCCTGAGTTTTGGGAATGGAAGTGAATGAGTCAAACTGTTAACATCTCTGGAGGAGAATGAAAAATTATGGGCATAGACAAGGTTGGCGATGAATCTCATTGCCTCGGTATGGAGAGACGATTGTTATGTCTTCGCCTGAGCCAGGGTTGTGTATTTTGTCTGTTCTGCAAGTTCCTCAGAGAAGGTGAGACATTGAGCTCCAGGGCATGGATTCCTGTCCAGGCCACGACTTAACGCACTGTGCCTGGTATCTGCTGATCTCAAGTGGACAGAACTTCCCTCTTCTGTTCTTTCAGTGTCAGATCACTTCCAATTTAGGAATTTAGGAGCTTCAGTCACTCTCCTTAAAACAGTAAATTAAACTTGGCGTGGTGGCACATGCCAGTAATCCCAGCACTTTGGGAGGCTGAGGCAGGAGGATCACCATGAATGGTTTAGCCCTTAAAGAGAAACGCAGATGTAAGTATTTAAAAATGTAGGTTGGCAGGCTTTTCCCAGTCTCAGGTACTTGTCTTGGTATCGTGGCAAGCAGCGACTGAGTGTGTTCTACCGGGGTTATTCTGGGACAGAGGAATTGGTGAGCTGCCAGAGTGGGTCTCATGGAAGTGACCCCAGGTGTAGCCCTGCCCTTCAAGCCGCCCCTGCACGTAGCCCTGGTGGCTATTCACCTTCATAGTTCACTCAGCAAACATCCGTCGAGCCCCTGTTGTGTCCCCCGAGGCCCCTGGATGTCGGAAGAGCTGGAGACCTGGAGGAGCTGGTGCGCAGGGCCCAGTCCTGGAAGGATGGGTGTCCACAGAGAAGCCTGCCAGCCGCTGAAGCTGAGGGGCCCCAGGGGAGTAGGAGCGACTGCTTGGGGTTGTCCTGCCCGATGTCTGCAGAATAAGGCTACTCTTCACAGGACACGCTCACGTCAGGTGTGTTGAGGGCCTCTTCTGTCAAGGTGTCATTTCTTCTTGTAAGAAACTTCGGTGTACACTTAAGGTGGAATGTGTGTGTTTTTAATACTCAGTTTGGATGAGGATAAGCCCCGAGAAGCCTTAACCCTGATGCTGGTCTCAGCTTCCTCCGCCTCCGGCCCAGGGGCCTTAGATTGTAATGGTCATGATTTCGTCCTGAGCAAAGTTAAATATTTTTGTGTTGGCCTAATTTATTTGTGTCATTTCTTTTTTTTTTTTTTTTTCAAGACAGGGTCTGGCTATATAGCTCAGGATGGTCTCGAATTTGAGGTGATCCTCCTGCCTCAGCCTCCCAAGTACTGGGATTATGGGCATGTGCCACCGGCTGAATTTTTAGAAATGGTTATCATGTTGCCTAGAAATGTAGGACTTCCTAGTGAAATTAACTAAAAAAAAAAAAAAAAAAGAAGGAAATGTAGGACTGGATATTAAGTGATGATAAGAAATTGTTACTGGGGCTGAGGATGTGGCTCAGAGGTACAGCGCCTGCCTAGCAAGCACAAGGTCCTGAGTTCGATTCCCAGTACCACAAGAAAAAAAAGAAAAAGAAAAAGAAATTGTTACTGACCTTGTTGTGATATTTGTGTTGTATTGTTAAGTTCTGAGCTGTTAGACATAGATCCTGAGGTTTTTATAGGTGAAATAAGTTTGTCTTTGGGCTTTGCTGTACTCTGATCAGAAAGAAGAGAGGGCGTAGCTGCATGCTTTGTGTCCCAGTCTGTTTTGTGCTGCTGTATCCCAGAATACCAGAGAGACGGTGATTTATAAAGATCAGGTTTATTTCTTGCAGTCCTGGAGCACAGGAAGCCCACACTCAAGGGGCTGGCATCTGGCAGTGGCTGTCTTGCTACATAATCCCTCCACGGAGGGCACAGGGCAAGAGGGAGAGAGCTCGAGAAAAGCCCAAACTCATTCAGTTATTCTTCTCTCTCTCTCTCTCTTTTTTTTTTTAAATTATTTTTATTTTGAGACAGAGTCTTGCTTTGTAGTTCAGGCTGGCCTTGAACCAACTATGTAGCCTTGAACTTAGAGTGATCCTCCTGCCTCAGCCTCCCTAGTGCTGGGATGACAGGTGTACGCAACCATGCCTGGCTGGACTTGCTTTATTGGATCCGATCGTTCCTTGTGGTGCTAGGGATGGAACCCAGGGCCTCATGTGTGCCAGACAAGCACTGCACCACTGAGCTACATCTTCAGCCCCTGATCTGACCCTGCTGTTTAACAACCCACCTTCAGGATCATGACCTGCTCCTGCGATGATGACACTAATCCCGGAGGCTCCGGCCTGCACTGTGGTCACCCTTTGAAGGCCTCAGCCCTTAGTACTGTTGTACTGGGCATTAGGTGTCGCACACAGGAACTAGGGGATGCATTCAAACCATGGCAGTTTGGCAACGGGAATGGGCTATTCTGTGCACTACTGGATATTTTTGCCAGTTCCCACAATAAAAAGTGGAGAGAGGCTGGTGAGATAGCTCAGTGGCATAAGTGCCTGCCTGGCAAGCTCGAGGTCCTGAGTTCGACTCCCGGTACCCACATAAAGGTAAAAAAGGGCCGGTGATATCACTCAGCGGCACAAGTGCCTGCTGGCAAGCGCGAGGTCCTGAGTTCGACTTCTGGTACCCACATAAAAAAGTGGAGAGGAAAGTGTCTCACCAGTTGTGGGCCCTGGGCTGTCAGCTCGCCCTTACGCCTGTGTCTGAAGACTTGGGAGCCTGCTTGGACCAGGCCTTTGGAGAATTTCGTCAGCAGTGCCCCTCCCACCCCATCATCGCTTTGCAGTGTAATTAAACAGCTGAGACGAAGTCCTATGCATCTCATTGTGCAGCCTTTAAAACATCTTTATTTACTAGTGTGCCCTGGACGTGCACAGTGGGGAGAGGGCCAGGGACATTGCAGTCTCACAAGTTGGCCACTTTCGCCTAACCCTAGGACTGTCAGAGGGCAGATGCCATGGTGTCAGTAAAGCCAGGTCGAGGAGGGACCCAGGTTCCGTGTGCCAAGGCTTAGAGGTGCTGAGGTTGCCTGGGCTGGGGCAGGTAGGTGCTGAAGACGCTGTCTGTCGGGATCCATCTGCTCTTCATCTGGTGGGCCAGTGTAGACCCAGCCGCTGGGGGACTGAGACATGCAGGGTGCAGCCCAGGACAGATGGAAGAAACATTTTCTGACGATGCCCCCATGCCCAGCTTCCGGCTGAGGACGGCTGGATCTGGGGGCAGTTCCTCCTCATTTCTGGTCCCAGCCTATGTGGGCTTCATGGTGTCCCCAGGTTCATGTGCTGGAGCGTAAACCCCCAGGCCCTCAGGAGGTGACAGTATTTGGAGGTGCGGATCTGTAAAGAGGTGCCTGGCCAGGCGTGGTGGTGCACTCCTCTAATCCCAGCTATTTCAGAGGCCAAGGCAGGAGGATTGCAAGTTGGAGGCCAGTCTGGGCAACTTCACGAGATCCTTTCTCAGAATAAAGATATCAAAAGGGCTGGGGATGTAGCTTAGTGGTCTAGCACCCCTGCGTTTGATTCCCAGCACCACCAAAAGAAGCCAAAGTTTAAATGAGGTCAGTAGGGTGAGCTCTGATCCAGTCTGACTCTTGTCCCTATAAGAGGAGGAGATCAGGACGCAAACGCACCAAGGGACAACCATGCGAGGACACGGGGAAGATGCTTGCACTTTCTACACTCGGCTTCCTTACCTCGATCCTGGAGGAGCAGCGTTCTTCAAGTGATCACAAATGTGTGAGGGAGGTTGCATTTGGATTTCTCAATTGTATCAGTAGATGGTTGTTTGGTGTGTGCGTGTATGCGTGTGTGCGTGTTTGCGTGTGTGTGTGTATTATGGCTTTTTTTTTTTTTTTTTTTAATGTGGGTACCAGGAGTCGACCTCAGGACCTCGCGCTTTCCAGCAAGTGCTTGTGCCGCTGAGTGATATCACCGGCCCTTTTTTTCCTTTATATGGGTACTGGAAGTCGAACTCAGGACCTCGCGCTTGCCAGGCAGGCGCTTATGCCGCTGAGCTATGTCACCGGCCCTGTTTTGGCTTTTTTTTTTTTTTGTGGGTACCGGGGGTTGACCTCAGGAGCTTGCGCGCCAGCAGGTGCCCGTGCCGCTGAGCGATATCACCGGCCCCTTTTTTCGTATGTGGGATCCGGGAGTCGAACTCGGGCCCTCGTGCTTGCCGGGCAGGCGCTTACGCCGCTGAGCCATCTCACCGGCCCCTGTTTTGGCTTTTTGAAACAGGGTCTCACTATATAGTTCAGGCTGTCCTTGAACTCACTATGTAGCCCAGGGTGGCCTCAAACTTCTTACTCTCCTCCTGCCTCAGCCTCCCAAGTGCTGGGATTACAGGTGTGGACCACCACACCTGGCTATGTTTTGTGGTTTTATTTTCAGTTTTTGGTGCTAGGGATTGAACCCAGGGCCATATACATGCTAGACAAATGCTCTGCCACTGAGCTACACCCCAGCTCAGGTTTTTGATTTTTGTTTTGTTTTGTTTTGTTTTTAATAGAAATAGGAAGGTTTCTTTTTTCTTCTTGCGGCACTAGGAATTGAACCCAGAGCCTTTGCTCTGAGCTACATTCTCACCCCTTTTTTGAGACAGGGTGTCACATAATCGCCTAGGCTGGGCTCAAAGTTGTGATCTTCCTGCCTCAGCCTCCCTTGATGCTGGCATTACAGGCGCGTGCCACTGCACCCCTCTTAGAATAGAAAGATTTTCCTTGGCTTTGTGCCTGTCCCCAAATGTGGCACTCATTTTTCTTCCAAGTGTGTCTGATTGGTAACAGTTTTTTGCTTGGATTGTGTTAGGAATTAGGGCGTTTGATCGCAGGCGTTAGGTTGTGCACGGAAATAATCCCCTTTATTAAGCACACCAGGGGGCCGGAATTTGGCTTGTGCTTGCAGCTAAAGTAAGATCCGGTAACCCAGGAAGGCGGAAGGAACAGTTGGGCTCTGAAAGTGAGCAAACAGGTCAGCCCGCACCTGGGGTATTGTGTTTGTTTGGTGGTACTGGGGATTCAATCCAGGGCCTTCACACTGAGCTACATCCTCGGGCCTTTCGTATTTGTGAAAATTTCTTTTAATTTTAATTTTTTTAATTTTTGAGATGAGGCCTTGCTAAGTTACTGAGTTGCCCAGGCTGGGCTCAAACTTGGAACCCTCCTGCCTCAGCCTCCTGCCACTATACCCGGGGACCTCTGATGCTCTTAAGCAACACTTAGTGTGGGGATGTTACTTGGTGCAAAATACTGCTTAATGTGTGCTGTCACTTGTAACTTTGGGGATAATAATAAATATTTATTTAAATGTCTGTATCCTACAGTTTAAAATTCCACACAAGTGGTGTGTGTGTGTGTGTGTGCACCTGCGTGCCTGTGCAGTACATGTGTTTGAACCTGGGGACTTCACACTGAGCCACATCCCTAGTCCTTTTCTTATTTTGAGACAGGAGCTTGCTGTGTTGCCGAGGCTAGCCTCAGACTTGCCATCCTCCTGCCTCAGCCTCCCAAGTGCCAGGACTGTAGGTGTGCATCACCACGCCTGGCTTCGGGGCGGGTTTTTCCACAGCTCTGAGCTGGTTTCTGTTGCTGTGACCTTGGGCTCTGGTCAGGTACCTCAGTATGGGCAGCGCCCGGTGTCCATGTTGGTTTAGGTGGTGCAGGCTAGTAAGGAGGTGGCTTAGTCTGGGCGTTGACTCTGTCCCGTGTCAGGCAATCCCAGGTCTGATGAAGTCTGGCTGTTTTTTTTCTGCATTTGTTGCAGGACTGAGTAGCTCTTTCCCTTGATGTTCTCGGACATGGACAGTACCCAGAGCCCTTGCCTGCACATACCTGGTGTCAGACCTGGTTCCCCCTTATAAGGCTCTTCTCAGAGTGTTGTCCATTGTCAGTCTCCCACTCCTGGCATTTTATTATGAAAAAGATTTTTTTTTGAGACAAGGTCTCACTATGTAGTTCAGGCTGGGCTTGAACTCACAGAGATCTTCCTGCCTCAGCTTCCCAAGTGCTGGGATTACAGACGTGCGCCATCATGTCTAGCTGCCCTGAGAATTTTTGAATGCACGGAAGTTTAAGAATTTTATAGTGAATGCTCCTACACCCACCACCCAGGTTCTTCCGGTAGCCATTGCTGTGCCCCCACTTTGTTCCATATCTCGCTGTCTGTTCATCCCTCTGCTCACCCGTCAACCCATCTTGTTTTTCTGATGTAAATTCCAGACTTCGCTTCACATTTCTCTAAATAGGTCAGCATGCATATCTTTAATTAGGGTTCAAGATTTGCTTGACATTTTCTTAAAAAAAAAATTTTTTTTTGTGACAGGGTCTCGCTGTGTAGCCCAGGGTGGCCTCAAATTTGTGATCTTCCTGCCTCAGCCTCCCAAGTGCTGGGATTACAAGTGTGGACCACCATGCCTGGCTACCATTTTCTTTTGAAGGAACATTTACACATGATGAAATATATATATTTCATATTCATATTTCATGTATATATATTACTGATACATTTAAATAAGTTTTGACAAATGTGTACAACTGTATAACTTGTATTAGTTGGCTTTCCAGTACTGCAAGAAAACACCTGAGATAATAAACTTATAAAGGTAAAAGGTTTAATTGGGCTCATAGTTTCGGAGGTTCCATTTTGTCATCTGGTGTCCCCATGGCATTGGACCTGTAGCAAGGTCATCCAACAGGTGAGGTGGGTGTGGGGAGCAAAACTGCTTCCATCAGGAGCCGTGTAGCAACAGGCGGTCCCACAGGTCTGGTCAAGGACCCCGCCCTCAGACTTCACTAGGCCCCGCCCCAACCCCATTATGCCCCGCCCCAACTTCATTAAGCCCCACCCAGGACTCATTAGGTCCCACCCCCAAAACTTCCACCACCTTCCAGGGGTTCTACCCCAGGGGCCAAGTCTTTGACACGTGGCTTTGTGGGGGGTCATTCAACATCCAAACTGCAGTCACCCCAAATCCCACCACAAAATAGAACATTGTTCTCACTGACAAGATGATGCCCCCTCACTGTTGTCGTGATTATTGTTTTTTTATTATACCCAGATTAATTTTGTCTGTCTTGGAACTTCATATAGACGAATCCACACAGTCTGTTCTTTCGTGCAAGAATTACTTTATTCTGCATAATATTTTTGAGAGCTGTCTGCTGAGCAGGATTTTGCCGAGGGGCGTTCTGTTGTATGTTTATATCACAGTTTGCTCACCTGTTCGGCCATTCTTGGACATACAGGTTTGTTCCTGTCTTGTGTCACGATGAGAAAGCTGCTACGAATGTTTTTCTGTGCACGCCAGGCCAGTGTTCACCACTGCACTGTCCCAGCCCTGCTGTGCAGATTCGTGAGCAGTTCATCACAGGGACACATTTCCATTTCTCTCAGGCAGATACCTAATAATACAGCACTGAGTTCCACGGCAATTATGTTTTTAACTTTTTATAAGATACCAGCAGGGGCCGGTGAGATAGCTTAGAGGCATAAGCGCCTGCTTGGCAAGCGCAAGGTCCTGAGTTTGACTCCTGGTACCCACATACAAAAAAAGGGCCGGTGATATTGCTCAGTGGCACGGGCACCTGCTGGCATGCGAGATCCTGAGTTCGACCCCCAGTACCCACAAAAAAAAAAAAAAGATACCAGCAAACTGTCCCAACTGAACGTTTTGTCTACTGATTCTATCACTGTCTTAGGTACTTTCTTTGTCACTGGGACAAAATATCCGACATCCACAGTTTACAGAGGAGAGGTTTATTGTGGCTCACAGTTTGTAGAGGGTTCAGTCCATGGTCGACTGGCTCCAAGGTGGGGCTGCGTGGCAGAGGGCCTGGCGGAGCAGAGCTGCTCAGTGCATGATTGCCAGGAAGCAGAGATTAAAGGGTGGAGTCTGCTGGGGGGAGATGCAGACCCTTCCAGGCCATGTCCCCAGTGACCATCTTCTCACAGGTCAGCTGTTAGCCCCATAATCCAATCATCTCCCAAAAGCCCCTGTTTGAGCACGTTAGGGTTTGGGGGACATCTACATATAAATCATAACATTCCATCCCCGCCCCGCAAAGACTCACGTGCATCCCTTTATGCCAAAGGCATTTAGTCCACCTCTGAGAGTCGCCCAAGTCCTAACAGTGTCAGTGCTGCTGAGAAGTCTGAGGTCTCCTGTGAGACTCAAGGCAAACTTAACCTGTGAGGCCCTGGTCACATCACAGCAGCGACCCCACTTCTCTGGTACCACAATCTGTCTTAGGTACTTTCTTTGTCACTGGGACAAAATACCTGACTCCCACAGTTTAAAGGAGGGGAGATTTATTTGGCTCACGGTTTGTAGGGGTTTCAGTCCATGGTTGGCCGCCCCAAGGCAGGCAGTACAGGAGGGGCGTGGTGGAGGGCCAGGAAGCAGAGAGAGAGAATGGGGGCGCTGGGGAGGGACCAGACCCCTCCTCCTAACAGGAAGTTGGCAGTGAGTCCCTGAGATCTAGCCCCTTCTAAAAGCCCGCCTCTGAGCACACGAGGCTTTGGGAGACATCTAGATATAGAGCGTAAGAATCACTTACTGAGAGAGGAGGTGTTAAATCCTCCCATTATTATTTTGCATTTCTTTTTTTTCTTTAGTTCTGTTAGTTTTTTTTAAAGCTGTGAAGTACATACATGTTTAGGATTGTTATATCTTATTCAAGTGAATCTTTATTTTCTTTTTCTTTTTTTAAACTGGGATTGAACACATGGCCTTTGCATCCAGCTACATTCGCAGCCCTTTTTATTTTTTATTTTATTTTATTTTATTTTTTGTGGGTACCGGGGGGTCGACCTCAGGACCTCGCGCGCCAGCAGGCGCCCGTGCCGCTGAGCGATATCACCGGCCCCTTTTTCGTATGTGGGTTCCGGGAGTCGAACTCGGGCCCTCGTGCTTGTTGGGCAGGCACTTACGCCGCTGAGCCATCTCACCGGCCCCGCCCTTTTTATTTTTTATTTGGAGACAGCCTCATTAATTTGCTGAGTTACCCAGGCAGGGCTTGAACTTGTGCTTCTGCCTCAGCCTCCCTCAGTGCTGGGATTACATAGATGAGCTGCCATTTCTGGCTGCAGCTATTCTTCAGTGGTTTAGAAATGGTAAAAACTCGGGAATCTGAGGGGAGGGTATATGGGTGCTTTGTATGTGATGCAAATTTAAAATTATTTCAACAGGGGCCAGGGGTATAACTCAGTGGCATAAGTGCCTGTCTGGCAAGTGCAAGGTCATGAGTTCGATTCCTGGTACCAAAAAAAAAAAAAAAAAACCACATAAAATTATTTCAACATAAAAAATTGCCAGGTCAATTATTTAGAGAAAAAATAACAAACCAGGCGTGGTGACAGATGCCCGTAATTCTAGTACTCTGGGAAGCTGAGGCAGGAGGATTGCAAGTTCCAGTCTTAGGCAACTTAGGGACTTAGCAAGACCCTCCCTCAAAATAAAAAAAAATAAGTGTGGGGATGTAGCTTGGGGCCAGTACTACAAAGAAAAGAGAGAGAGAATAACTGCAAAACAACAAAAACAACCCCAAACCCCAAAATAATAACAAAGGGCGGGCTGCTCAGGTGCCTCCTGACCCTGAGCATTCAGTGTGGATGTCCACCTGGCTGAGGACCCTGCGGCGCGCCTTACTGACCTGCATGATCAGGAAACTCACAGCCAATCACTGTTACCGTTGGCTTCATGACGTCAGCCAGACTTGCTGATTTTTTTTTTTTTTTGTGTGTGGGTACCGGGGGTCGACCTCAGGACTTTGTGCGCCAGCAGGTGCCTGTGCCACTGAGTGATATCACCAGCCCTTTTTTCATATGTGGGTACTGGGAGTCGAACTCAGGACCTCGCTCTTGCTAGGCAGGCGCTTATGCCACTGAGCTATCTCACTGGCCCTGATTGGTTTTTTTGAGACAGGGTCTTGCTGTGTAATTCAGGCCGGCCTCAAAGAATCATGGTGATCCTCCTGCCTCAGCCTACCAAGTGCTGGGATTACAGGCATGCGCCACCAGCTTCTTGTCTTTGATGATTGATCTACCTACCTTCCTTCTTTCCTTCCTTCCATTGATCCATCTATCCATCCATCCATTCTTCCATCCTTGGACTGGGAATTGAACCTAGGGCCTTCACACACAACTATATCCCCAATACTTATTTATTTATTCATTTATTTTTGGCTTTTTGAGACAGGGTCTTGCTGTGTAATTCAGGCTGGTCTTGAATTCATTGTGTAGCCCAGGCTGGCCTCGAACTCATGGTGATCCTCCTGCCTCAGCCTTCCGAGTACTGAGATTACAGGTGTGTGCCACCACGCTGGCTTATTTTATTTTCTTCAAGCAGTGTATCACTTTTATTCTCTTCCATCATTCAAGCTTGTCTGGAACATTACGATAGGCATGAAGAGAAAAATAACTGCTTTTTTTTTTATGTGGGTACCAGGAATCGACCTCAGGACCTCATGCATGCCAGGCAGGCGCTTATGCCACTGAGCTCTCTCACCGGCCAAATAACTGCATTTTTAAAACTCCATCAGCCCAAAGTGTAATGCATGAGACCATGCCATGACCTCTTAGAGAAAAGGAAAGCAATCAGAATTAATCTGATTCTCAGGTTAGAGGTGCAGAGCCTCCAGGTGTGGCATGGGCAGAGTCCACGTGCAGTAAGAAGGTTTCCACTGCGGTTTCCACCCAGAAACACTGGGCAAGGTGCATGATTTGAGATACTCAGACCCTTTAAGGTTCCTGAGTGGAAACTGACAAGTTGCATAGATTGGGCGGCTTTCAGTTCCCGCTGGGCCAGGAAATACATGGACGGGCTTCGCTGCTGCCAGTTCCGCGATGGTGAGGGCCACCTTCAGAGCCTTCTCGCTGGCAGCTCTGTTTTTCTCCGGGCCCAGAGCCAGGCGGTCCGGTTTCAGCCACAGGGAGGCAACGCTGAGCCAGTGCCAAGGACGCCGCTTACTGTGGGGTGTAAGGGTCCCCCTGCACCTCTTCCCAGGAGGATCACCCGCCCGCCCTGCCTACATTTCTGCCAAGGTCCCCTTGTAGGTCACAGTGACACTGGGCAGCCCCTCTCCCTCATCGCTGATCCCAGATGGGAAGTTCATCTTGGGTCTTGAGCCGGTGCAGTGGACCTGCGCGAAGAGCCCTGGGCAGCTGTGGGGGTGCTCGGAGCAGGACCAGTGGGACCGGTGGAGTGTGGCAGTGTCACCCTCCGCAGAGTTCTCCTTGTCCAGATTCTCCAGATGTGATTTGGATCCCTTCACGGCTAGCAGTTTCTCTGAAGGTGTTCTCTCTGGATCACTTTCGGTCTGGTCAGAACCCTTGCTGTTGGCTTTAGTCTCCAAAGGATTCCAATCTTCTCCAAGAGCAACCGTGCTGCAGCTTGTGCAGGGCCTGGTCTGCCTTCCGATGCTCTACCGTGCTGTAAGATGCCCGCTTGCATCTTGCGCATCTGTGCAGCCCTTCTTTCCTGGCCAAGCAGTGCCTACTGGTGGAGACACGGAGGTGTGGGGTGGGTGAAAGAGCAGGTTGCCCATCTGGAAGGGCTGCAGGATGAGCAGACTCCAGCCCTTGCCCAAGCTGCAGAAACGGCCCTGAGCCTGCGTGGCATCACCAGCTGCAGGAGGGGCGAGAGAGGGAGGGGGACCCATCCCCCCACCCGCCCCAGGGCTTCCACATGCTGCAGCAGTTCTCTTATTTTTTGAGACAGAGTTGCTAAATTGCCCAGGTGAGACTTGACTGAACTTGTGATCCTCCTGCCTCAGCCTCCCAGACTGCTGGGATTACAGGTGTGCACCACCGTGCCTGGTTCGGATTTCCTTTTTAAGCCTGTCTGTTTCCCCAGAAAGGCCCCCCACTCTCCATAGTAGCTAAAGCAGGGTAGGACTGCTCTCCAAGTGTGACTTCTTTTTTTTTTTTTTTTTTTTTTTGTGGGTACCGGGGATCGACCTCAGGACCTTGCGCGCCAGCAGGCGCCCGTGCTGCTGAGCGATATCACCGGCCCTTTTTTCGTATGTGGGATCCGGGAGTCGAACTCGGGCCCTCGCGCTTGCCAGGCAGGCTCTTACGCCGCTGAGCCATCTCACCGGCCCTCCAAGTGTGACTTCTGCTCGGCACTCCTGGTCCCTTTTTCCCTTCCAGCCAGGCCAGCCAGTCCCCGGGAGGCAGGTGTAGAGAGGAGGAATCCGAGGCTGTGGCTCTGCCTTATTTTCTTTGTTTTTGTGGTTGCCATTTGAGACAGGGGTTTCCCTCTTCTGCCAGCCTGGTCTTGAACTCCTGGGCTCAAGAGATCCTCCCACCTCATCCTGCCAAGTGGCAGGGACCACAGGCGGCGACCTCTGCGTTGAGCTCTGCCTTGGGTCCTGGAGAGGTAAAAGGACAGGCTGGTTAGCACCAGAGATTGAGTCCCACACGCCTGGTTCCAGGACTGCTTTCCAGCCTCTCTGTGCTTTCTACATCCATAGCGTCTGAGACAGTGGCTGAAACACAGAATTATTCTGCAGTAATCAGGCTTTTCTTTTCGTGTTTTGGTTTTTTGAGACAGGATCTTGGTATGTAGTTCAGGCTAGCCCAGGCCTCAAACTTGAAGTGATCCTCTTGCTTCAGCCTCCCGAGTGCTGGTACGACAGGCATGCGTACCACTCCCAGCAGCAATCAGGCGTTTCAGGAGCAAGACTGTGACAGGGGAATGAAGCTGAACCACTTGAGGTTGCCATTTCTCCGGGTGACACAGTACTGAGAACCAGCCCTTGGATTCGGAGTGATAAAACGGTACACAGGTGGTCTCCAACTTGCGGTTTGGCCTCGGGCTCTCTTGCCTTACTGGTGGTGTGGAAGCCAACGCCTGCAGCCGTCCTGATCTTCATTTGTCAGCACAGGCTTGGTAAATGACCCGGGCCAGTCATGCAAAGTGGGCGTGGCGTGGAGGTGCTGGCGAGCTGCAGGCTGCTATGGGTTGAGGCCATAAGGGTTTGTTGATTGATCTGTGGGCGTGCATAGCCGCTCTCCTTCACCAGAACACCAGTGAAATGGCTTTTCCTGTTTGCAAGCCATTCTGGAATATTCAGCGTCGTAAGGGCCTTCACTAGCAGCAAATCCAACTTCTCGTTTTTTACATTACAAATTTAGAAGATAAAGTGAGCTTGCTTGTGGACATGCACTGTTTAGTTTTTGTTTTGTTTTGAGACAGGATCTTGCTATGTAGTTCAGGCTGGCCTTGGTCTCGCTATGTATCCCAGGTTGGCCTTAAATTCACACCAATCCTCCTGCCTCAGCCAACCGAGTGCTGGAATGACAGGCGTGCACCACCATGCCCAGCTGTATACACTGTTTAGTTCCAAATTGCTGCCTCAGGCACTTTAGAGCCAGGTGTGTCTTGCTCAAGCCCCACCTGGAACGCACCTGTCCCTGCAAAAGTCCTGCTGCCCCTAGCAGGGGGTGACACAGCGTCGCTGCAACGGCCATGTCCCTGTCACCTGCCCTTTGAGCCGAGGCCCTGCATCTTCACCAGCAACACAGCAGCCCCTGGCAGCGCCTGCTCCAGCCTTGGCGCTTGAGTCGGCGGAATGGAATGGGCCAGCTTCCATTCTGTCCCGGACTGGCTCGGGTGGCCAGGTGCCTGTGGGGTCACCTGCAGGGTCACCTGCGTGAGCGAGGGGGAGCTTTGCAGCTCGGTGGAGCCTTTCAGGTTCTGGGTCCCGCTTTCTCCTGCTCTCGGCAGGCCGTTTAGAAACTGTAAACAACGGCAGCGAGCTGTGCAGGAGGAAGTTGTGGTTTCTGGTCTTCCTGTCCGCCGGGCTTTTCTCGGGGGGCAGCTTGCGTCTGCCGTTTGTGCAGCAGGTCGGGAGTTGCGGGAGGATGCACAGTCACTGTCCGCACAGGGCCAGGACCCTGGGTCCCTGCAGAGGAGGCCCTGCCCACGACGAGTCTGCAGCACGGTGGCCTGTGGACAGCGAGGTGGGTGCTCATCCATCGGGACCCCTGCTAGGACCACCGGGTGGGGCTCATTCGCCAGCTTCCTGGGCTGATACGCACGAGCAAGGCTCTTGTGCTCATCCATCCTTTTCTGTTTGTCTTTTGAGATAGGGTCTTGCTGTGTGCTCAGGCTGGCCTCAAACTCGTGGTGGGCTTCCTGCCTCGCCCTCTGGAGTATTGGGATTACAGGTGTGCGCCACCACGCCCGGCTTACCCATTTTAACTCTAGGAAAAAGAGGCCAGGGGTTTTATATCTCCCAGGGAAAAGTCATTTTGCTGTGGATTTGGAGTCACTTTGGGACGCAAGAACTGAAATGAAAAATGGTAGAGGGACGAGGTCAACAAATTGAGAGCCACAGATTGGGTGCGGTGGCGCATACTCGTAATACCATCATTTGGGAGGCTGAGGCAGGTGATGGCAAGTTTCAGCCCAGACTGGGCACCTTAGTAACTTAACAAGACCCTGTCTCAAAATAAAAAATTTTAAAAAAGGACCGAGGATGTAGTTGATTGCGCAGGTCCTGGGTTTAATTAATCCCCAGTCCCGAAACTGAGAGCAGCTGGAACTGGAGAGATTCATGCCTGGAATTCTGTCTGTGGCCCACGGCAGGACTCGGGGCTCTGTGGGGACCCCGGCCCCACAGCGTGGCCTCCCTGGGCCTGTGTGTTTGTCACCAGGACAAGCTGGCTGCAGCCGGCAGAGCCTGCTTCCCTTAAACTTGCAGTCCTGAGCTGGGCATGCGCAAGCTGGGCATTGTGCTTGTTCTTTTGGCCTCCGTGGCCCCAAGGAAAGGTCCCTTCTACCTCGGTGGGCACTGAAGTACTTGATTTTCTTAAGTAGCAAATCTGTGTCGAGGTGCTGTGGTGGGTGCAGCGTGGACGGGCAGTGCTGCGGTGCAGGGTCTGCTGGGAGTCCTTTGTCACCGAGAGTGGGGGAGGCGGTGGCCGTCTGCCATGGCCCGGGTGTCAGGTGTGGGTGGCAGGCGAATCCCCGGTTTCCATAGAGGCCAGGCTGTCCTGAGCGGCCGCCCGGGCCCTTGCACTGAGCTGGTCCCTCTTCCTGTTGCCTTCCTGTCCCTACCAGGCCTGGTCACCACCTGCAGTGGCTGTTTATCTCCCTCTGAGACTGGGGGTGCCCTGGGGACACATGTGGGGCTCCTCTGTCAGAGCACAGTGTCTGGTGCGTGGTTGGAGGCTGGACACAGCCCACCTGGGCTTTTACGTGTCTTTGTTCGGAGACTCTCTAGTTTGTTTTCAGTACTGGGAATTGAACCCAGGGCCCTCACGCTGAGCAGCACCCCCAGCCAGCCTGCCTGCCTTTTTCTTTTTTTCTTTGTTTCTTTCTTTCTTTCTTTTAATTTTGAGCTAGGGTTTCTCTAAGTCCTTGATTTTTTTTTTTTTTTTTTGGTTGTTTTTTTTTGGTTCTAGGAATCGAACTCACGACCTCACGCTCGCCAGGCAGGTGCTGTGCCACTGAGCTATATCCCCAGCCCCTTTTTTTGTCTTTTTGAGACAGGGTCTCACTATGCAGTTCAGGCTGGCCTTGAGCTCACTTCGTAGCCTGGGCTGGTCTTAATTTGCAATGATCCTCCTGCCTCAGCCTCCTGAGTGCTGGGATTACAGGTGTGCGCCACCACAACCGGCTTCTAAGTCTTTAAATAGCCCAGGCTGGGCAGGAACTTGGTGATCCTCCTGCCTCAGCCTCCCAGAGAGCTGGGATTACTGCCCGCCTGTGGTTCACTGTGAGGATTCAATCAGAGGCTCGCTGGGGCGGCCGAGCTGTAGGAGGGTTCTCTGCACACAGTGTCTTCCTTGCTGCCCTCTCAGACTGGTCAGAGCTTTCTCAGAGGGGCTGCCGAGCTCCTCAGCATTTGCACCGAGGACCAGTTGGTGTGTGTGCGAACCATTTCCATGGGTCCCCAAACAGAGGGCACCATCCCACGGGACTGGATGTGCCGGCTCTTTGTGTGGCTGTGTTTTGCGTTATACATTAGTAGATAGATGCTGACTTAGAAGTTGGTTTCTAGAAGTTTGCTTAGTAGCCTCGGCTGTCCGCAGCCTGTTCCCCAGGGAGTGGCTGAGGTTTAGCTGCTACTGCTTCTTTATTTTTGTTCAGCCTGGCCTTGAACGCACTTTGTAGCCCAGACTGGCCTCAAACTCTTGGTGATCCTCCTGCCTCAGCCTCCTGAGTGCTGAGATCACAGGCGTGTGCCCCCACGCCCGGCTCGGGGTTGAGCTTCTGATCTGGTGAAACTCAAGGCCCACAGCAGAGCCGGAGTCGTCCTTGCGCAGCAGAACGCTTTGCCGGGCTGTCCCGAGGTGCACTCGCCCGGGCAGCTCGCAGGCAGAGCGAGTCTCAGGTCAGGGTTTTCTGTTTGTTTGTTTGTTTGGAGACAGGATCTTGCTGTGTAGCCCAGGCTGGCCTTGAACGGACACGGATCCTCCTGCCTCAGCCTCCCGAGTGTCGGGATTGTCTGGAACATTTTTAAAAAGGGAACGCTGGAGGTGGTGGCGCACGCCCGTAAACCCAGTGTTTGGAAACCTGAGGCAGGAGGATCACTGTGATTTCCAGGCCACCTTGGGCTGCATAGTGAGCTCAAGGTCAGCCTGAACTATATAGTAAGACCCTGTCTCAAAAAAAAAACCAAACCAAAACAAAATCCAAAAAAACAACATTTGGGATGAACGGATCCCCTGGCAGTAAGAGGCCTCTGCAGGAGGTGTCCCGGGCACCTGGCCGGTTTCCTCGCCCTGCAAGTGTCCCTGCGGATGCCACCCGCTCTGCCTAATTGCAGTCTTCCTTTAGGGGCGGTGCTGCAGGCTCAGCCTGTAATTCTGTGTGCGGACCCTGATTTTATGAGCTGATGTCACCATTAAAATGACGGTGTAAGCTGCCCGTGGTTCCTGGCGTGTTGATTCGAGAGGGCTTCTTGGGTAGAGACTGAGCTTGGCAAAGCTCTGCTCCAGAATGGGGTTCCCGTTGCCCCCATGTGTAGATCCGTAGCGGTTCTGGCTTGCATACGGCTTCCAGAGGGGCAGACGCATGGGCAGAGCCGCCTGCCACGGCGCTTCCTGCGGAGGCCGGCGCTGCGTGGGCTGCAGGAGGAGACGGTTTGGGGACAGTCGTGTGCGCCAGCTCCTCTGTTTCTGGGGTGACACACCTTCCGAGGGCCAGGCTCTCGGGGCATGTGCCTTTGTATTTCCTCGACCTCCAGGGCTGAGCCTTGCATGTCAAGAACTAGGAGATGTAAAAAAATTCCCTTTTATTCGCACACGCTTGCCGTACCTAGTGATCACTTCCACCGTGGGGAGTTGGTACACGGACGTCACATATCTGAATTTTTATATCCCCATTTCTTGGTTCCCTGCCCATTTGCAAAAGATCTGTCTCCTTATTTCCTAATATCCAACTTTTGTTTTGCTCTTTAAGTTATTTATACTTTGGGTTTTACATGTAAGAGAAACCAAGCTTGTGTGTCTGATTTATTTCACTTAACATTATGGTCTCAAGGTGCATCCATTTTCCTACAAACAACTCGAGTTTATCCTTTATGGCAGAGTAGTGCTCCGTTGCGTGTAAACACCGCATCATCTTTATCCACTCATTGCTGGTGGACACACAGGCTGCTTCCAAGACCGAGCTGTGATGAATCGCGCTGCTGTAAACACGGGTGTGTGTGCATCGTGTAACGTGACGCCTTTAGCTCTTACAGGCAGACACCTAGACGGGGAAGAGCTGGGTCGAATGGAATTTCTCATTTCAGTTTTTGAGGAACCTCCGCACTGACCTCCCTGGGGTCGTGCTGGTGTCCACTCCCACCGGCGGTGTAGAGTGGAGAACCAGGGGACAAGGGAGCAGTTGGTGTGGCGCCTGTGGCGAGTAGTCCGTGCGCCCGGGGCTGGTGCTGAGGGAATCGGGTTGTTTGTGGCTGCGGGGCTGATGGACTGGATTGTTTTACATTGCTGGAGTAACATCCCCAAGTCTTGGGGACCTTTCCAGCTTGCAGTTCACCACTGGGGTGTCTGACGTGTCACCTGCGAGCCTTTCCATCCCTCTCCCGAGAACCCCACACTGCAATGGCCTGGGCCTCTGCTGCCTGTCCCCATCTGCCGCTTGTCTGAACTCATCCTGGGGCACAGAGCAAGCTTGTGGAGGGTCAGAAAGAAGCCTGGGGACAGCCTCTCCCCATCCTGTCTTACAGGGGGACCTCCAGCACCCCCAGGCTGGTGCCTGGCTGGCTCTTCTGGAAGTACTTGCTCTCTGGTGTTCTCATCTTGTAGGGGGTTTCTTCCAAGGATACCAAGGGTTTCTTAACTTTCCGTGCTTTATATCGTATCCCAGTTTAAGGGAGAGCAGCGAGAGACAGCAACTGTAGTTTTTGTCTTTTTTTGGGGGGGTACTGAGATTGAACCCAGGGCCTTGCGCATGTGAGGCAGTTGCTCTACCACTGAGCTCGTCACAGTTCTTTTATATATATCTTTTTTTTTTTTTTTTGTGGGTACCGGGGGTCGACCTCAGGACCTCGCGCGCCAGCAGGCGCCCGTGCCGCTGAGTGATATCACTGGCCCCTTTTTCGTATGTGGGTACCGGGGGTCGACCTCAGGACCTCGCACGCCAGCAGGCGCCCGTGCCGCTGAGTGATATCACTGGCCCCTTTTTTCGTATTTGGGTACCAGGAGTCGAACTCAGGACCTCGCGCTTGCCAGGCAGGCGCTTATGCTGCTGAGCCATCTCACTGGCCCTCTTTTATATTTTTGAGACAAGGTCTCACTAAGTGGCCCAGGCTGGCCTCGAACTTGTGATTTTCCTGCCTCAGCCTCCCAAGTAGCTGGGATTACTGGTGTGCACCGCTGCATCCATCTTTGTCCTTTTCAAATATGTAGTATTGCTGGGTGTGGTGGTGCACGCCTGTCATCCCAGCACTCAGGAGGCTGAGGCAGGAGGATCGCTGTGAGTTGGAGGCCAGCCTGGGCTACATAGTGAGTTCAAGGCCAGCCCGAATTACATAGGGAGACCTTGTCTCAAAAAAAAAAGTAGTATTGTGGCAAATTTCAAGTATAAAATACTGGAAATAAAAGTCAGTGAACTGTGTGTGCAGCTCCCTGCGCTCTTCTCACCAGCAGGGTCGCGCGAGCCGCCCTATCGCTGGGGCTCCTGGTGTCGCCAGCCCCCATTTGCTTGGGGACTGCAGTGGTGGTTTGTGAGGTGTAGGGGTCCTGCACAGCGTCTAATAACGAACTCCCATCGTTGCCATTTCTGCCTGCAGCCCGGGATTGTGTCGCCTTTTAAACGAGTATTCCTAAAGGGTGAAAAGAGTAGAGATAAGAAAGCCCACGAGAAGGTGACGGAGAGGCGCCCTCTGCACACTGTGGTGCTGTCCCTGCCCGAGCGCGTCGAGCCAGACAGACTGCTGAGCGACTACATCGAGAAGGAGGTGAAGGTGAGTCGTCGTCGCCTTGGCCGCACGCCGAGGCCGGGCCTGTGCTGCCCGTGCCAGTGTCTCTCCTACCCAGAGCCCCAAAGCCAGGTCCCTGTCCCTGTCCCCGTCCCCAGCCCATTTCCGGTTCTTTCTGTAACTGCCTGACCCCTCCAGTCCCAGCCCAGGACACTCACGCCCCTCCGGTGTGCAGGTGACTGGTCCTTGGCCGAGGCCCTGGGACCACTGTGTGTCACAGTCACTGCCCAGAGCTGTGTCCTCAGACCATGGGCTTGAGGCCTGTCACCGCGTGTCAAAAGCCTGTGCCCAAGAGACTGTGTGTGGGCCACGAGGTGTCCCCCGAAGTAAACACAGGAATAAAGAGGTGGAAAGCCGAGGTCAGGAAGAAAGGAGAAGGAGCGGCAGGCTCAGGGGGCCCAGAAGGGAAAGAGGAGGCTGGGGAGGGACGGGAGGGGACAGAGGCCGCCTCAGTGCTGTGGGAGGGGCGTTTGCATGCGCGGCCCCTGGCACAACCTGACTGGGAACGAGGAAGTCACATCCAGGCCTCTCATGGGAGGTGGGCGGCCCAGCCCTTGTCTGTCAGGGTTCCTGGGTGCACAGAGGCTGCATGGGGACACTGAGCGCCTGCGCTGACCGGGGTCCCCAGGCCACCAGCCTGAGTAGCTTGGCAGGCGGAATCCCACACGCAGCGTCCTGCAGCCTCCGCAGCCTCTGCTGTATGGGCAGCCGGGATGAGCTCACAAATATGAGAGCTTTCCCCTAAGATAGAGCCCGATATCTGGAAGGAAATGTGGAAATGGCAGAGGGGAGAAAGGTAAAGCACAGTCATGTCACCTCATGTCAGGGATATGCTTGGAGAAGTGCATAGCGGGCAGTGTGGGGGTGTGTGAATATCCTGGGGTGTCCACACACACCTGGGGTGCAGGCCGGCCCCCTGATGTGTCTGTACACACCTGGGGGTACACACCAGGCACAGGGCAATGGCCTGTGCCCATAGTCCCAGCTACTCAGAAGGCTGAGGCAGGAGGATCACTTGAGTCCAGCAGTTTGTGGTCAGTCTGGGTGACATAGTGAGACCTTGTCTCAAGAAAAAAAAGGATGAGCAAACCCCAACCAGGATAAACCCAAAGAAATCCACACAAAGACACACTGTAGTGACACATTTGAGGAGTAAAGACACTGGGTCTTGAAAGCAGCAGGAAAAAGAATTTTACCCACAGGAGAGATGGGTTAGGACACAGCTGTTTTCTCAGAAATGCAGACGAAGTGCAGAGCAGGCCCCGTGGGCTGGGAGACACTGCAGAGTCAAAAGGGTGAGGAGAGGACCATGAGCAGCTTACACCCCGGAACAGCAGGCCAGAACCTGGGCCTGTTCTCCCAAAGCACGAACCACCATGAGTTACACAAGAGATAGATAACTTCAGTAGCTCTGTGACTGTTAAGAAAATTCTGCACTTGACTTGCAAACTTTCAAAGAAAGTCCCCAGGCTCCGATGGTCTTACTAGAGAATCCTATCGAGCACTTGAAGAATCTGCACCAATTCCATACATTCCCTTGCAGAAAAATGGAAGGGGAGGAACACTTTCTGACTCATTTTGGAAACGTATTATTACCCGAAGCCAAAACCAAGCACAAAGAGTATAGGACAAAAAGAAACAGACACAAAACTCCTTAGCAAAATATTAGCTAAGATTTGGCAGGATGTAAGAAAATTACACACCATGACCAAGTGGAGTTCATACCAAGGATATAAGGCTGGCTTACTATCCAAAATGTAATTTATTGTGTCAGTCAAAGCAGACAATTATTTGACAAAATCTAATAGCCATTCCCAATAAAAACTTGGGAAAGGTGGGCTTGGTGGTGCACATCTATCTAATCCTTGTACTCTGGGAGGCTGAGGCAGGAGGATCTTAAGTTCAAGCCCAGCCATGGTCATTTAGCAACTTAGTGAGATCCTGTCTCAAGATAAAAAAATAAAAAAGGGCTGGGGATGTAGCTCAGTGTGAAGGCCCTGGCTTCAATCTCCAGTACCACAAAAATAACGAAACCCTCAGGAAAATAAGATAATGTGTGTGAACAGTGAATATATGAACACCAAAATTAAAATATCATTTACAGTTAAAGTAGTGAAGCACTTAGGTAAAAATCTTACAAAACACATACGGGTTTTGTGCCGAAAGCTACACGATGCTGATGAGGAAGATCAGAGAAGAACTCGGTAAATGGAGGGGGGCGAAGGGTGTCAGAGGCCTCCGCCCACTCCCGACGCCCCTTCTCCCCAAGTCCCTATAGCCCCGCCTGCACCTCAGAAGCCGCAGCTGCCGGGGGGGGGGGGGCCGGGGTGCCATAGTAATTCAGATGGTTCTGGAACTATTTAAGGGACTGATTGGCTTCCTGTCGAACCCCCAGCAAGGTCTCTTATAGATATAAACAAGATTAATCTTAAATTTATACAGGAAGGCAAAATAAGGAGAATAACTAGGGCGGTTTAAAAAAAGAAAGAAAGAAAGAAAAAAGAAACAAGAGGCCCCAGGCTGCCTGATGTCAGGACGTTTCCTGTCGCAACTGGCGCCCAGAAAGAGTTTGAGGAGCTGAGTGAACAGGAGCCCTGCCGCTGCAGTTCCACAGCCTTCCAGCAGATGGTGCCAGACAGCTGGACTCCATAGCAAAACGCACGCCTGGCCCTGAACTTCACACCTGTACAAAAATGAACGCAACACGGAACGTTGGCTTAAGTGTAAAGCTACAAAAGTCTAGGAAAAAAGAGAAAACTCTTAAGGATACTGTACAGGGCTAGGCATAGAGTTCTTACACCACCAATACGTAATCCATAAAAGATAGGACGTCATCAAAATGTAAAACTGGCTCTGCAGGAGAAGATGAAAAGAGGTGCTGTGGACAGAGAGGAGACATCGTAAACCACATGGGCAGACTACGGAAAGAACCCGCAAAACTCAACGGAAGAAAGCGAACTTCCCAGTTAGAACCTGCGCGGGAGACACATTCACCGCGGGTGGTGCACGGCTACACGGAGGGAGGCGGTCTCACCAGCCTCCAGGGAAATGCACACTAGAACCCCAGCTCAGCGCTGCGGACCCAAGAGATGCCTGAAATAAACAAAGCAGCGGCACCACCCGTGCCCGTGCCGCGAGGACTCGGAGGAGGTGGAGCGTGGCCTGGCCGGGTCTTAAAGACCCACACATGGGGAGCTGCAGGATGTGGCGGGAGGGATCCTGCGGGACTCGACTGCCAGTGTCAGCCTCCTCTGTGACGTCTGCCATTCTGCAAAGGTGGCACCGCTGGGGCACAGGCGTATAAGGGTGCGGAGGGGCCCCCTGTATTATTTCTTGAAATAGCATGTGAATTTATAATGATCTTTTTTTCAATACAAACAATCCCGACACTTGGGAGGCTGAGGCAGGAGGATTGACACAAGTTTGAGGTCAGCCTGGGCTACATAGTTCAAGGCCAGCCTGAACGACATAGTGAGACCCTGTCTCAAAAAAAAAAAAAAAAAAAAGTCAAGAGTAACTTTTTTTATTTTTTTAAGAGTGACTTTTATACCCAGGTGTATGTTTTCAAATTGAGACACCGACTTACGTTTACATCGGAGTTATGACTTCCGTTCTGTTTTCACCCTTTATTTAGAGTACAGGGCCATGTTACAGTTTCCGATCACTAAGAACAAGTTTTGTGATACAGAACCGATGACAAGCATGACCTGAATCCTGGGAGTGAGTGGCTTTCCAGTTCAGGGGTGGGGGAGAGCACAGGTAGGTGCGAGGCCGTCTCCAAAGGAGAAGCGCGCTGCTCAGTGCGCCAGCGAAGGGTTTTGGCTTCCGCTCACCGAGGGCAGGGACAGCTGCGCGTCCTGGGTGTCCGTGTCGTCCATGATCTTCTTCATTACAACAAATCAGAATCTCTGCATCTTCGCACCAGCCGCAGGCAGGAGAGAGTCCAGGTGACTCACCAGCGAGACGCCTGCGGGCGGCCGCCGTGAGCTGGCGGACTCTTCCGAGGGACCGGGGGCAAGGAGCCCTTTGTGTGCTCGCAGTTGTGTTACGGTGCCAGGCGCTGGGAAGCGTTGGGCCCACCAGCACCCCTCGAAGCCCCCCTGTACCTTCATACAGCATTCCTGTCGGGGTTCCGGCTGCCTCTGTGTTCAGCTCCTCTTCTGCACCCCATGTTTTCTCAGTGATAACGCCAGACGCACTCTAGAGCAAAGCCAGGGAGCCCAGAGCATTGGCCCACAGTGCCTTGCCTGGTTGGCATATTCAGAATCTGTGCGTTTCTTGGTTTGGACCATGCCATGTTCTGAGTTTCCTTCCATCCTAGCCACAGACCGTTCACTGCCCCAAACACAGCACCCTCCAGTGGTCGAGGCCAGTTCAAATCTGCCCTGGGTTTTGGGAACTCCAGTTGGTAAAATAAATTCATCGGTATCGTGGGACGCCGGCCTAATCTGCGTGCCAGTGACCAGCTCCACCGGCTCCAAAAAACGCCGGCCAAACCCCCTGTGGTTTTCTCGCCATGGCCCCTGCCTCTGTCCATGGTGTCGCAGCAACCACCATCCGCTTCCTGCTGCTGCCTCAGGCCAAGGTCAAGAGCTCGGCAGTCGCTCCATGGCAGCAGCAGGGAGCCCCGTGTTACCAATTTATAGCAATCTTAAAGTAAAAAGTTTAACTGTAAAGAAAGAAAAGACTGTGTAGTCAGGCATGGTGATACACGCCGGTAGTCCCAGCTACTTAGGAGGCTGAGGCAAGAGGATCACTCGAGCCCAGGAGTTTGAGGCCAGCCTAGGCTACATAGTGAGGCTTTGTCTCAAAAGAAAAAAAAAAGGGCTTGTGAGATAGCTCAGCAGCATAAGCGCCTGCTTGGCAAGCGCGAGGTCCTGAGTTTGACCCCCGGTAGCCACATAAAAAAAAAAAAAAGAAAAAGAAAAAGAAAATGTTCATAAAGAAGATTGTAATTTCACTACTACTCAGCATATGCGAGGAGAAAGAATGTTCGCAACAGAATGATGTAAGCACTAAGTAATGATCAAGTAAAAAATGATCTAAATCTAGGGCTAGTGAGATAGCTCAGTGGCATAAGCGCCTGCCAGGCAAGCACGAGGTCCTGAGTTCGACTCCTGGTACCCACGTTAAAAAAAAAAAAGATCTAAATCAAAGAAAAAAGAAAGGGGACGTAGGAGTCGCACTATAATTGAAGTCAGCAGAGAGTTTCTTAAATTGGTAAAACAAGCAATAGCAAGGAAACTGTTACTCCTACGTTTTCTAGGCTGGTTCCTTATGGGAAATGTGTTGTGTTTAGAGTGACTGTTGATAAAACAAGGCCGACAGGAACTCGACAGTCGCTCCTATTTTTGGAATGCTTACTGCATATGTTCTTATTTCCTCCTCACAGAACCTCCATGAAATAGAAACATCCTCCCCATTCTCCTGCTTGAGGTGACACCTGTCCCCGTGCATGTGCTGCTGCCTGGCTCACCATGGCTGTGAGGTCTGGTGGTTGTGAATGGACTCACGCCAGGCCTGCCAGATGTGGGCGGTAGTTAATCCTGGGGGAGGTAATAAATCACATGTGTGACACCCAACCCAAGAAGCTTCTAGTAGATATTTATTTATTTGGGATACAGGGTATTGTTAGGTAGCTCAGGCTGGCCTTGAACTTACTAGGTAGCCCATGGAATCCTCCTGCCTCAGCCTCCTGAGTGCTGGGATAATAGGCGTGCACCACCCTGCCTGCTTACACTTATATATATATATATATATATATATATATATATGTATATATATATATATATATATATTTTTTTTTTTTTTTTTTTGTGGGTACCGGGGGGTCGACCTCAGGACCTCGCGCGCCAGCGGGCGCCCGTGCCGCTGAGCGATATCACTGGACCTTTTTTCGTATGTGGGATCCGGGAGTCGAACTCGGGCCCTCGCGCTTGCAAGGCAGGCGCTTACGCCACTGAGCCATCTCACCGGCCCCACTTAATATATTTTTATTTAAAATATTTTAATTGGATATAAACTGTCAGGAAGGCATCGCTGACACCCAGTTTCTTGCGTGTCCTACATAGATACTGTACTTCTGTTAGCACAGAGCAAGTCTATGACTCCAGGGTGATGTCGCTTGCTGTCCCACGTCGAGAGTCACAGCCTCTGAGAGCCCTGGAGAGCAGGCTGGCTGATCGGCAGCTGTGAGGGATGAAGCCATACCTGGGTTCCACCCCAGTCCTGGCCAGGAAAACATGTTTCCTACTGCAGGTCCCAGGAGCCCAGATGTACCCAGCGGGCCACCAAGTGGCTGGGTGGTCTCCTGCAGGTGACAGCCCCGGGGTCCTCAGGGCTAGCGTAGGGCTGCGGTGCACAGGCCGGGCTCCCTGCTCTGAGCCCCGAGTGTGAGCCTGGAAGAGGCTTCACGTGCCCTGCAGTGCGTCCCGTGGTCCAGCTCTGCGGACTGTCCCGTCCCAGCTGAGCCTGTGCCTGCGCCGTTGTCCACCTGCCCGAGACACGAGCAGTTCTGAATGCCGGGGAGAGAAGCGGCTGCCGCATCGCTAGCTGTGGACACTGGCCCGGCCCAGCGTCTGTTCCGATGGCGGCTCTGTGTGTGTGCTCGCAGCCGTCGGCGGTCGCCTGCCACGGTCTCTCCAGCTTTTATGGGGGCCAGGCTGCGCGTGAGATGGGGCCACCATCCCCTCGTCCTATAAACCTTTAAAGAACATCGCTCATCTTGGCTTCACCCTCTGGGAAATGATCCTCTCACGCCCTCTCTCCCTCCCTCTTTTTGCGGTACCCAGGATTGAATCCAGGGCCTTTGTATTGAGCTACAACGTGTTTTAAAAAGTTTGAAACAGGATCTTGCTAAGCTGCCCAGGCTGGACTTGAACCTGTGATCTTCCTGCCTCAGCCTCCCAGGGTGCTCGAATTATAGGCGACACCATGTCTGGCACGATGCTAGTTTTGACTTAGCACTTTGGCCCAGGGTGGGGGGCTGGGGTCTGTTTCAGAGGCTTCCAGGCGGGCTTTTCTGCTCCCGCAGCCTTTCTTCTACAGGCCAGAGGCCAGTGTGAGGACTGCGCACTACGAAGCGCATCTGCCCTGTCACTTTTCATGTCTGTGACACTCAGGAAGTGGCAGGTGCCGGGCGTGGGGGCACATGCCTATAATCCCAGCACTTGGGAGGCTGAGGCAGGAGGATCAACGTGCGTTTGAGGCCACCCAGGGCTACATAGTGAGTTCAAGGCCAGACTGAACTACATAGTGAGACCCTGTCTCACAAAACAAAACAACAAAACAAAACAAAACAGGAGAAGGCCACTTAAGGGAGGCTGTGGGGAGGCCGACTTGGAATCGGTGAACAAATGGACCTCTGTTGTCCAAAGTTGTTTTTGGAAGAAGGAAGACATTTCTGCTCGGGGCCCCTCCCCCCGCCCCCTGCACGGGGCGCAGTGTGGCAGGAGTGTGGCGGCTGGGCTGCCAGAGGGGCCGGCGAGTGGCTGGTCAGGTGCCCCCTTGTGTCTCAGTGTGGCTGTCTTCTTGGCGCTGTGTCTTTAGAGGGCTGTGACAGTTATCAGGACATCCAGCTCACGCGGAGGGGCCCTGGGTACCTGTGAGGATCAGCCAGGGGACCTGGCGACCAAGTCACCAGGGCAGGGGGGGGCCATCACGAGAACTGTCCAGAGCTGCTTTGTCCCAGGAATGACCACAAGGACTAGACCTTAATTTTTCCTTTTTGATAAAAGTTGCTCTACAAATATAAAGAAAAAAAAATTTCAGAGAGGGTATCAGTATGTAGTCCAGGCTGGCCTTGAACTCACCATGTAGCCCAGGCTGGCCTCAAACTTGTGTCAGTCCTCCTGCCTCAGCCTCCTGAGTTCTGGGATTACAGGCCTGCACCGCCACACCTGGCTATATTGTGACCATTTTCAAGCATGCAGTTCAGAGGCACTGAGTCCGCTTACTGTTGCGCAGCTGTCACCACCGTCCATCTCCAGGACGACCCATGAGCCCATCCTGAAACTCTGTCCCCATCAGTCAGTGTCACCCACTGCCCTGCCCAGCACCTGCTTCACTTGTCACCGTCCTGCTTTGCACCTCTGTGCCCCGGCCTACGCTAGGGTCTCCCGGGGGCACGGTCCCCTGCATCTGTGCCTCTGTGGCCCTGGCTCGGCGGAGGCTGACGGCCTCCGGCCCCTTGGCATCTTGCGTGTGTCAGCATCCCCTTCCCTTGTGGCTGACGGGGATGCTGTATGGTCACCACGTTCCGTCCCTGACTCACGCTGCCGTGAACATGGATGTACCAGAGTCGTCTCAGGCCTCTGCTTTCATTTTTCCTGTCTGAACCCCTGGCAGGAATCGCGGCGTTGATTGCTGGTTGCAGGTCTGATTTGGGGGAACTGCAAGAGGTCTCCCCGGCAGCCACACCGATTTCCATTCCTCCAGCGGGGTGCAGAGCTGCAGTGTCCCTGGATCTTCACCAATACTTGCCCTCACCCACCCTTTAAAGTCACAGTCGTCCCAGTGGCACGAGTCGGTGTGTCAGTGTGTGTGGGTGTGCGTGGTACGGGCGATGGACCCAGGGTGTCTCTGTCCTGGGGACTGAACCCAGGGCCTTCGCACTGAGCTACAGGCACATCGGTGTTGGGAAGCATTTGCTGCGTTTCCTTCTAGGAGATTTATAGTTTTAGGTCTTTAATCCGTTGTGAGCTAAATTTTTATGTGCTGTGAGGTGAGACCCAGATGTCACGCTTCTGCTTGTGGACATCAGTGTCCCCAGCACCACTTGTCGTCCCTTCTCACTGAGTGGCCTTGGCCTCTCGAGTCCTTTGGCCACATGTGAGGGCTGATTCCTAGGCTGTCTCTCCCGTTGGTCCTTTGGTCTGTCCTGTGACACAGGCGTAGCCTTCTGTGTCTTCTTTTAGACAGAGCCTCACTATGTAGCCCCAACTGGCCTCAATCTCATAATAATCCTCCTGCCTCAGCCTCCCAAGTGCTGGGATAACAGGTGTGCACCACCACGCCCGGCTTGTTTGAGTATTTTATGTGATTACATTTTTCTCTTGTCTTACCATATTGATTATACTTATTTTAAAAATTTTACTGGCTGCCTTAGAGTTTGCAATAAACTTGACAAATAATCTGAATCCTCTTTCAGATTATGCTGTTTTGCCTCCATGGTAGTGCAGTGTCACGTAACTGTGTACGGATTGAGCGTCCCCCACTTAAAATGCTTGCGACCAGAAGTATTTCAGATTTCAGAGGTTTTCAGATTTTGGAATACTTGAATAAGTTTTACTGGTTGAGTGTCTCTAATCTGAAAATCCAAAATCTGAAACATTTTATTTTATTTTATTTTATTTTATTTATTGCGACAGGGTCTCACTATGTAGCCCAGGCTGGCCTCGATCTTGCAGTGATCCTCCTGCCTCAGCCTCCCGAGTGCTGGGATTACAGGTGTGCACCACCATGCCCAGCTGAAACATTTTAAATTTATTTTTTATTATTTACTTACTTTTAATTATTATTATTATTTTGGTTTTTTGAAACAGGGCTCACTTTGTAGCCCAGGCTGGCCTTGAACTCACCGAGATCCTGGGATTACAGGCGTGCACCCCCATGCCTGGCTGAGACATTTTTTAAGCATCATGTTGATGCTCAAAAGTTGCAGTTTTGAGTTGTACAGTGGTGCTGGCCTGTAATTCCAGCTACAGACACTCATTTAATGACCGAGCTCCATTCCTGCGACCAGGTCAGTAAATGAATTGGTCACTCAGTGAGGAATTGTATATAGTATGTACATTACAGTGTTCAGAATAAAGAAATGGTCGGAGGAAACTGCAACTTGATGTCTTTGCTTTTATTTGCTTACCTCTTACATGTAATGTATAACAACACAAAACTACAGCACTGTACTGTACAGTGGCAATCAGCAAAAATAAGTACTCTATAAACAGGGTGTACTGTACAAAAAAAGACACTGAGGCTCTATAAACAAGATGTACAAAATTGTACAAAAAAAGACAGGTCATAAATCCAAACAGACATTAAACAGGTAGGTCATTAAACAAGGAATATCTGTTCTTGGGAGGCTGAGGCAGGAGGATGGCAAGTTTAAGGCCAGCCTAGGCAATTTAGAGAGACCCTATCTCAAGATGAAAAATGAAAAGTAGGCCTGGGAGTATGGCTTAGAGCACTTGCTTAACACATGTAAGGCCCTAAGCTCAACCCCAGTACTGGAAAAAAAAAACCAAAAAACAAAACCTTTCCGATTTTTGGATTTGGGCTGCTCCACTGGTGTCCTCAGCTGCCTGCCGGATCTAAGAGGAGTCGGTGGTTTTCAGTAGGGCAGCTCCTTTCCGGTAAGGGTGGGAGTGACTCCCCCGGCCCCATACATGCCAGAACAGAAGCTGGAGACCCCACTTCTTTCTCTTTGTTTGAGAACTTAAATATGTGAGTTGATGAGTGGCTGAGAAGTGCTGAGTGCAAGAATTCTGCTCTTAGGAAGGGATCAGTAATGCATTAAAAAAAAATCCACACCATTAAAAATATCGTGCCATGAACTGGGCATAGTGGTACACACCTGTAATCCCGGGAGGCTGAGGCAGGTGGGTCCCCGAGAGTTCAAGGCCAGCCTGGGCTATGTAGAGTTCAGGACCATCTTAAACTACGTAGTGTGACCCTGTCTCAAACAAAACAGAGCCAGGCATGGTGGTACGCGCCCATAATCCCAGCCCTCTGGAAGGATCACAAATTCAAGCCTAGCCTGGGCAATTTAAAAACTCAGCAACGAGACCCTGTCTCAAAAGAGAAAATCTGAAAGGGGGTGGTCCGGGAGTGTAGCTCAGTGGGAAGGCTCAGGGTTCAAAACAGCAGCAACAGTGACAACAAAACCGCGGAGTTTGTGAGAGGCAGCAGCCAGCACGCGCGAGCCTGGAGGTCAGGGAGCGCTGGGAGCGGTGCGCGTGTCACCACATGTGTCACCACACGTCGGGTCGCGCGTGCGTCTCCGTGCTGCGGGAGCGGAGCGCCGCGGCCTGGGAGCTGGGGCAGTGGAGGTTCACTCCTCCGGCTGTGGAGGCCGAGGAGTCCCAGGGCGAGGAAGGGCTGGCACGGCCTTCTCGGAGCGCCGCGGGACGGGGAGAGGGACGCGCGGGGAGAGGAGCGGACCGCAGCCCACACAGCGGCCCTCTCTGCCGTCGCAGATGAATCCTCCCTCCCCTGAGCTCTCACGGGGGGACTCAGTCTCCAGCTCCGCAACTCAGGGGACACATTCAGCCAGACCGTGGCACTTCACGTCCCTGAATGTGGCCGTTTGTCAGCTGCGTTGGCCTTTGTTTTTGTTCTGTTTTGTTTTTTGGGTACCGGGGAATCGAACTCAGGACCTTGCGCCTGCCAGGCAGGTGCTTGTGCCACTGAGCTATATCCCCAGTCCTGTGTTGGCCTTTGTGATTCACGGTTTGTTTATTTATTTAATTTGGGTTTTTGAAACAGGGCCTCACTATGTAGTTCAGGCTGGTCTTGAACTCACTAAGTAGCCCATCCTGGCCTCATCTCTCAGTGACCCTCCTGCCTCAGCCTCCTGAGTGCTAGCATTTCAGGCATGTGCCACCTTGCCCCTCGCATGGTTTACTTTGAACGATGCTGTCCACGGTGCCCTTGGGTTCAGTCCCTGCACGGTGATCAGGAAACTGCCGCCATCCCTCTGCAGGTCCAGCAAAGCTAGCCTCGAGATGGCCTCTGCATTACTTTTGGTCATAACCCTGAGTGCGCTGTAGCAGGAGATGCGGGAGGCTGCCCTTGGCCCCCCAGACCCCTGTGAGAATCCAGATCTATGTCCTGGCAGAGCCAGGATGGGGACCCTGGGCCTGGTGGCCTGAGGATGGGGAGGTGGTCGGGCTGGGCACTGTGCTGGCGATGGTGGTGGCTGGTCTTGGCCTCACACACCCTCTCTGCCCTCCTCAGTATTTAGGTCAGCTGACATCCATCCCAGGGTACCTGAATCCCTCCAGTAGGACGGAAATCCTGCACTTCATAGACAAAGCCAAGGTAACCCAGCTCCTGCTGCATGCTGTGCCCCTGGCCAGTCCAGGCCTCAGTCTCCTTGCTTAGGATGCATGCCCGGAAGGGGTGACCCAGTTCCACCACGGTATGGGTCCATGTGGCTCTGGCCACCGTACTGTTCTTCAGTCTGACATAACCCTGTGTAGTGTGGGGCTATTTCCAGATTTCACAATTTCAGGTTATTCCAGACCACCTACTATAAGTGAGAATCTGAGCTGGGCATGGTGGCACGCCTGTCATCCCAGCACTTGGGAGGCTGAGGCAGGAGCATCGCCATAAGTTCAAGGGCAGCCTGGGCTACTTAGTGAGACCCTGTCTCAAAAAGCAAGGAAAAAGGGGCGGGGAGTATAGCTCAGCAGCTCAGCGCCTGCCTGGCAAGTGCAAGGTCCTGAGTTCGATTTCTAGTTCCAAAAACAAAAAAAAGCAAGGAAAAAAACCGTAACAGGAAGTCTCTATATAAAGCAGTTCCAGGAGAATCCCCCAGTGGGGGGCAGCACCTCTCTGTCCCCTCAGTGACATTGGCCAGCCCAGTGCTCCCCGAGGACAGCGGACGTGGCCCTCTGCGGCCCGGTGTCTCTGAGGCCCCGTGTCCTTCGCAGCGTGCGCACCAGCTCCCGGGACACCTGACACAGGAGCATGACGCCGTGCTCAGCCTGTCCGCCTACAACGTCAAGCTGGCCTGGCGGGACGGAGAGGACGTCATCCTCAGGGTGCCCATCCACGACATAGCTGCTGTCTCCTACGTGCGGGATGATGCCGCGCACCTGGTGGTGCTGAAGACAGGTGCGGGGCTGGGCGGGCTGGAGGTGTGGCTGGGAGGACCCTGGTCCTGACCGTATCCATGGCTTCCGTGCAGCACTGGCGACAGTTTCTACAGTGCTGTGCTGGGTGCCAGGGCAGGGCTGGCTGCTGTGGCCCTGGGGCCTGTGTCACACACAGAGCCTTTGGGAACTTGAGGGACACGGTATTCGGGACCACTATAGAGTTGGTGTCCTGTGGGCCCTCCAGCCCCCACACTGCCCAGGCAGTGGAGCCCGGAGAGGCCGATCCTGGAGGCTGGCTGGGGCCGTGACCCTGGAGGAGCACTGCTTCGTGTCCCCAGAGCCGGGATGGCAGGGGCTCCGGCCTTCCTGGGTGCTAAAGCGCAAGCCGCTGTCTGTCGCCTCTCGAAAGTCCTCGTCTGGCGTTCAAGCCAGTGAGAAAGGAAGGGAGAAATGGTTGCGCTGTCCCTGTCGGCTGAGTAAGGCCGGTAGTGCCACAGGGACACCAGAGGGTGGCACCAGGGTGTGAGGGTGAGGTGAGGGAAGCGGGGTTTCCCTGGACGTCAGTAGTCCTCGATGGGGAGCAGTTGTATTCGGTCTCCTTTAAGGGGATCCCCGTGGGCCTAGCAGCTTCCCACCAGGCCCCACCTCCCAGGAGTGGCACCTGGGGACCACACTTCAGCACCTTCGGGGGCAATCCGCGTCTGAGCCACAGCGCGCCCGTCTTCCTTCCTGGTGTTTAATACACTGTCACTATTGAACCATTTTAATCTCTAAAAATGGCAATTTGATGTGGCTTAAAGCAGCCCAGAGCACTTGGTGTGGATTCTCTCATTTGACCTTGAGAATCTGTCACATCTCCCATGCCCACGTCCCAGTGCAGTAACTGAGGCCTTGGAGGGCTGGGCTGGTGCCCACGGCCACTCCGAGCCACTGTGTCCAGCACTGCGGGGGCCCTGATTATTTGCCCTCGCGGCCCACCAGGCTCGGGGTGTTTTGGCAGCTGGGGGCAGCTCCCTTTGTCTCTTTGCCACTCAGGAGAACAGGAGCGGGGCCCAGGGCCAAGGTCTCCTGGGAGGCGGTGGCCAGAGCTGGGCTGAGGACGCAGGTCACCGGTGTGCCTGCCGAGCGCCTGTGCGTGATGCAGGGCAGCGGATGGTGCGGTGGAGGCGGGGTGGGGCGCAGGGAGGGCGAAGTGGCATCCTTGGCTGTGGTAGCCCCGCTGTCCACGTCACAGCTGCCCACTGCTTCCTCAAGAGCCGCCCCAGGCACAGGCCCAGAGCTGAGAGAAAGCAGTGAATATATATGTATTTTTTAAATTAAGTTTATCGGTACAGTTTAGATACACAGAATGATCACATTCATCATAGAGAGTTTGTACCTGTACACGATACATCTTAATTCCTCTTTTTCCCATCCCTTTACCTCCCTTCGACCTCTCTTCCCATTTACAAAGTTTTGATTCCATTTTTTCCTTCTTTTCTCATTTTTTTCTTCTCCCTCCCCCTCCATCTCATTCCCCTTCCCTTTTTTTTTTTTTTTTTTTTTTTTTTTGTGGGTACCGGGGGGACGACCTCAGGACCTCGCGCACCAACAGGCACCCGTGCCTCTGAGCGATATCACCGGCCCCTTTTTCGTATGTGGGATCCGGGAGTCGAACTCGGCCCTTCGCGCTTGCAAGGCAGGCGCTTAAGCCGCTGAGCCGTCTCACCGGCCCTTTTTTTTTTTTTTTTTTGTGGGTACCGGGGGGTCGACCTCAGGACCTCGCGCGCCAGCAGGCGCCCGTGCCGCTGAGCGATATCACCGGCCCCTTTTTCGTATGTGGGATCCGGGAGTCGAACTCGGGCCCTCGCGCTTGCCGGGCAGGCGCTTAAGCCGCTGAGCCATCTCACCGGCCCTCCCCTTCCCTTTTGAACATTTTTTTCCTATTTCACAATATCTGTTCTACATTTTGGTCCTTATTTACACTTTCAGTCTCTCATGCCAGAGAGACGATGTAGTATTTACACACGTGTGACCAATTTATTTCACTTCAGAGTATGTAGCTTGAGATGTAATAAGAAATTCTGGGGGCCAGGGATATAGCTCAGCGGCACGGCACCTGCCTGGCAAGCGCAAGGTCCTGAGTTCAATTCCTGGTTCCAAAAAAAAAAAAAAAGGAAATTCTGCTCAGCCCTCTATCTACAAAATATTAACCACAGTGACTGTGTAAATATGACTGCACAAGCAGTGTCCTTTCCTTGGCCCAGCCCTGAAGCCCCATGGTGGTGACCTCCTGGCACAGCTTGACGAGGAGGCATCATGCCCTTGTGCTCAGGAGCCTGGTGGCTGGTAGCAGTTGGGGACTGGGCAGCGTGGTGTCTCTGAGGTCATCACACCTTCCGCCTGCGGCCGGCTCCTCTTCCCCCGAGGCTGTGTGACCCTCACATTGACGTGGTTCTGCCTTTTTCCCTCCCTCCCCAGAAGAGCTGCCCTCTGATGCCGGGGGTGGCAGGGCCACTTCTAGGCCTGGTCTAACTCTGACCACCAAGCATGTGCGCCTATGCCCAGGGCATCGGGAATCACCGTGTTTCGTCTGGGGTGGTGGAGAGCAGGGTGCTAGGGACATAGCATTGGGGTGGGACTGTCTAGGTTAGCATCTGCACCCTGCCATTCACGTGCTGGCAGGCCCGGCCTTGTGCCTTAGTTTACCTGTGTGTGAGAAGAAAGTTCCTTAGGCCAGAATATATGGAAACTTCCTGAACTGTTAACTTGAACCTCGTGAAATTTGTCTTTTGTGTAGATGAAAAGAGTTGAATAGATGAGTGTGGTGGTACATGGCTGTAATCCCAGCACTTAGAAGGCTAAGGCAGGAGGATCTTGATTTTGAAGCCAGCCCTTGAGTCCCGGCTGGCCTGTGTCTCCTCCATCCCTAGCCCACATGCTGGGAGGTCACGTGGGTGACACGTAGACTGTCATTGCCCAGCAAGGTGACACACAGCAAACTGTGATGGTGGGGGCTGTCCTGTCTCGTCCTTGTTAGGGGGAGGGGAGGGACCTGCCCAGGGCACACGCCTGGTGCAGGCTGGCCTCCTTGGAGGCGTGGCAGATGCCTGGCCGGGTAGAGGTGTCCTGAGTGCCCTTGGGCCCGTCCTCCCCGCACTGTGCCATTCTGATGGCCATTCACCCCCAGCCCAGGACCCAGGCATCTCCCCCAGCCAGAGCCTGTGCGCGGAGAGCTCCAGAGGCCTCGGCGCGGGGCCCCTGCCAGAGAGCGCGGTGGGGCCAGTGGAGGCCTGCTGCCTGGTCATCCTGGCCGCGGAGAGCAAGGTGAGATGGCTCCCCGGCCCCTGCGTCCCCAGCCCAGCCCTTGCCCTCCCACCCCGTCCTTGCCACCCTCTGGCCTGTTCCTGAGGTGCCCAACGGAGTCCACTTGTCATTCTCCTCTCAGGGTGCCCCTCACCGAAGGGCAGGTGGTAACCCACGTCCCAGGCCCGCCTACTGCCGAGGGCGGGGTGGCAGAGGGAGCTTTAGGCTGTGCCTTTCTGTGTAACATCTGCACCTGTGAGATGGGTGATGGTGACCGGCCACCGTGGATGTCCCCTGCCTGGCGCTCTCAGCCTCAGCGGGATGGACACTTTCAGCCGCTCAATTCTTTGTTGGCTGGGGGGGGCTCCCTTGGGCACTGTGGGCAGCTGAGCAGCTCCCTGGCTCTCCTTGCCGGCACCCGAAGATGTCCTCAGATGTGGCCACACGTCCCTGGGTGGACGGGCAGAATCACCCCGGAGAAAAGCCCTGCTCTGAACAGTGCCTGCCTCCCAAGATGTCCCGCGGTGGCGGGATGCGTGACGCGTCTCCTCTCCCTTTGCTCAGTCGGGGTTGGCGGGGGTCCGTTCATGCCTGGGTGGGGTGGGCAGCAGCTAGTGCCCACATCCGGCACAATCCCTGGGCACCTGTGAGGCCGCCTGGGCCACTGTCCCTCCTAGAGAGTCTGGGGTGGTTCGCCGCTTCTTTGCCTGTCCCCGCCGGCTACTCTGACATGCCAGCTGCCACTGTCCACCCACTCCAGGTGGCGGCAGAAGAGCTGTGCTCCCTGCTCGGCCAGGTCTTCCAGATTGTTTACACGGAGTCCACCATTGACTTTCTGGACCGAGCAATCTTCGACGGGGCCTCCACACCCACCCACCACCTGTCCCTGCATAGCGGTACGTGAGGGCGGCTGGCGGCGGGAGAGGGGTTGCTGTGGGCTCAGACCAACCGACACACTGTGCACCCTGGCCTGGCTGCTCTGGGCTGAGGGCCCTTCTAGGACCACAGGGACCCATGTGGTGTTGCTCAGGTGGCCCGAGGCTGAGGCGGGGGGTGGGGAGGTGACATGGAGGGAGCTGGCATCCCTCAGCATCCACCGAGCGGGCATGGAGCAGCGCGGGCCTCCTCGTGGACGCGCTTCCTGGTGCCAGGTCTGCTGGACCCCAGTAGCGTCCGTCCTTGCAGCCTTCGCTCATGAGGGTCAATGGTTTATCCACACTGGGGGCACAGGGAGGAAGAGAAGGGGGTGGCAGTTGCAGGCCCACAGCTTCTGTGTTTGGATAGCAGCACTGCCCAGCCCTCCCTTGCGGCTCGTGGGTGCAGAGCCCGTTGTGTGGCCCTGGCTGGAACAGGTAATTGTCCCTCGACAGCCCGTTCTATGCCGCCTTGAGCCCCCTGGCCCCATGGACCCTGCTGCGCCTGGGTGACAACTGAGCCCTCGCCACCTCATCAAACCCTCCTGTGTCGCCAATGGGGAAGTTGAGGCACGTAGGTCAGCAGTGCGTGTGGCAGTACTGTTTCAGCCTGACTGCCTGGTCTTTAAAAGATGCTGTCGAGGCCGGGCATGGTGGTGCACACCTGTAATCCCAGCACTTGGGGTGCCGAGGCAGGAGGATCGCCATGAGTTCGAGGCCAGCCTGAGCTACATAGGGAGATACTGTCTCAAAAAACCAAAAAAAAAAAAAAACACCCAACAAAAAAAGATGCTGTCGAATCCTGCTGGGTTTTTTTTTTTTTTTTTTTCTTTTCTACTACTGGGGATTGAACCCAGGGTCTTTGCACTAAGCTACATCCCCAGCCATGCCCCCCCTTTCTTTTATGTGGGTACCGGCAGTCGACCTCAGGACCTCGCGCTTGCCAGGCAGGCGCTTATGCCCCTGAGCTATCTCACCGGCCTATCCCTTTTTTAAAACTTTCTGTTTTTTACTTTTTTTTTTTTTTTTTTTTTGTGGGTACCGGGGGGTCGACCTCAGGACCTCGCACGCCAGCAGGCACCCATGCCGCTGAGCAATATCACCGGCCCCTTTTTCGTATGTGGGATCCGGGAGTCGAACTCGGGCCCTCGCGCTTGCCGGGCAGGCGCTTAAGCCGCTGAGCCATCTCACCGGCCCCAACTTTCTGTTTTTTAGACAGGGTTCTTCCCCCTGCTTCCGCCTCCCAGAGTATGGGTGTACATCACCATTCCCGGCCAAAAGTTTATTTTTTTAACAATTTTTTTTTAAACTGAAAAATACACAGATCATATGTTCATTGCTACACAAGTTTCTTCAGAAAACAGACACGAGTGATACCATTCTTGGGGGCTCTGTGGGCCTCTCCCCTGCCAGGCTTCACCACGCCTGCTGTGGGTGCTCCGTGCACAGGTGTGGCGTGGCGTTGCCTCGTGTGCCATGACGCCGTCGGCGCCCCAGCTTGGGCTGCTCGAGCTGTCACGGAGCTCCGTGGACCAGGTCCCGCGTGGGCCTTGTGGCCAGTGCCCTGCAGCCGCTTCCTCCCTGGCCTCGCAGAGCGAGCATCTCGGCTCCTTGCAGCCGTCTGTCCCTTGCCTTCTTGGCGCCCAGCCGCGGAGCCCAGCGTCCTTTCCCCTTTGCTCCCGGTTAGTCTTTCCCATCCTGCCACCGCCGCCAGCTACCCATAGTGTTGGGCTGCTTGGGTCTGAAAGCAGCCTGCAATCTCGGTCACACGGACAAAGGCGTCACTTGCTGGGCCTCACCTGGGTGGCTGCTCTGTGCCAGGCTCTCTGCCAGGATCCACAGGCCTTGGCTGTGTCCAGGCCAGGGTCAGACTGTCCAACCCTGTGACCTGGGACAGGCGACAGAACCTATCTGGTTTAGTTTTGTGCACACTCAACGTCCCTGAAGGTGGCTGAGGATGAGTCCCACGTGGGCTCCGGCTGGGAACCCTGTCCTCAGCACGCAGCATGTTCAGGACCCAGCTGGCTCCAAGATGAGGGACTCAGGGATCCCCAGAGGCCAGGGTGGCCCGTGCCTCCTAGGAACGCAGCACTGGGGCTGCCCATGTCCCAAGGGCTCGTTTCAGGCTACGCCGGTGCGGTGCCCGCGGCCTGAGTGCGGCGTTTCTCTCCTGTGTCTTCCCTGCAGACGATTCTTCCACGAAGGTGGACCTGAAGGAGGCCTATGACATGGAGGCCAGCACCTTGTGAGTGTGCGCCCACCCGCCCTGCATGCCGGGTCCCCTCCCTGGCCACGTGCTGTGCCTCTCTTCCCCAGCTGCCCTTTGTGGCCTTGGAGTGACCTTGTGCATGGCCTGTTGGGTGGTATTGTCTTCCTGGCCTCCCTGTGGCAGCTCAGCCCGTGCTCCTCTGCTGTGTCCCCCACATGTCACCTGCCATGTCCCCTCTGCTCTGGGCACCACACCGGGCCATGGACCCTCTCCCTTTGCCTGTGTGACAGTCATACCCTTGGGGGCTGCAGAAGTGGATGGAGCCATCTGGCACCTGGCCGTACTCGGCCATCTCCCTTCTTGTTCTCGCTGCCACTGTCCTCGTCATCCCTGCACTTTTCTGTTTCAGGCAGGGACGGGCACCTGGAGTGGGGTGGGTCACAGGCCGGGAGCCGCTGCCGCCCACACACTGCGTTCCTTTACAGCTGCTTCCCCGACTGCGCTGACGCCGGCGGGCTGCCACCGCTGTCCTGCATGCAGGCGTCGCCCCACGGCAAGACGGTCAGCGAGAGCGAACTGAGCACCAGCGCGGCCGAGCTGCTGCAGGACTACATGCTCACGGTACGCGGCCTGCCCGGCTGCCTGGGGCCGGCCTGGGCCTGCTGGGAGCGTTGGCGCCTGCCCCACCCTGCCGCTCCACCCTGGGATTTAGCTGGTGCCCCCTCTGCCCTGCTGTCCCACAGCTGCGCACCAAGCTGTCCTCACAGGAGATCCAGCAGTTTGCGGCGCTGCTGCATGAGTACCGCACCGGGGCCTCCATCCACGAGTTCTGCATCAGCCTGCGGCAGCTCTACGGGGACAGCCGCAAGTTCCTGCTGCTCGGTGAGGGCCTGATGGCAGTGGGGGTGGGGCACGGGGCTCCTGCCAGGAGCAGGAGAAGGTGCCCTGGGCTGGGATTGAACAGAATCCTGCAACTCAGGAGAAAAGAGTGGTGGGGGGGGCGCTCTTCAGGGAGGTGACACTTGAGTGGGTTTTGCTGAGTATGTAGGAGTTTGCTGGGGGAAGAGGCAGAGACTCCATCCCAGGTGGAAGGATCAGCCTTTGCCAGATCCTTGAGGAGCTCAGCACCTTAGGTCAGTGGCTGGCAGGCTGGAGAGTCAGCCCCACCGCTAATACCCGGGGCGGAACCTGTCACACTGCTCCTCAGGAGACATCGACCCCGCTCTGGTTTCCCTTCTGCCAGCACTCAGAGCAGTGTGTTGGCAGAAGCCACTTGAGGGCACCATGGTTCCCCAGTGAACCATGGGAGGTGGATTTATCCTCCCCACTGCCTTTTCTTTCTGAGGTACTAGGGATTAAACCCAGGGCCTTTGCACTGAGCTACATCCCCAGTTGTTAAATTTCCCAGGTGAGACTTGAACTCGTGATCTTCCTGCCTCAGTCTCCCAGAGTGCTGGGATGACAGGCCTGTGCCACCTCGACTGCCTTAGTTCCTCCTTTATGGGCCTGGCAGGCGTTAGCCCACCTCCCCGCGGCCCCCACTCCTGGCAGGATGAGGAGGAGGCAGCCAGGCTGCTCCCAGAGGCCTCCCTGGTTTGTTTCTCATGGGACACGGACTTAGAGGCCCACAGCCAGTGGCTTCTTGTCTTGCTCTTCGACAGGCGCCATTTTTCAAGGAGTGGGTGGCAGAGAGCTGAGCCGTGGGCTCGCCGCCACTCCTGGCTCCCTGGCAGACCTTCCCCACGTGGAGCCCCGGCTCTGGGGGCCGGGCCCCGGCTCTGGGGGCCGGGCCCCGGCCGCTGCCCACGCCCACTCTGCGCCCGGGAGGGGCCCAGCCTGCCTGTCTGCCCGCAGCGGGGCTCAGAGCTCCCGAGAGGCACTGGGCCTCGGATTGTGGTGGTCACCCCTGGCCAGCTCGCCGGCATTGGTGTGAGGCCTGGCGGGGGGCGGCAGCTCATTGCCAAGGCCACCAATGGCTTCGACGACTTCCCCAGGCCTTGCCTTTCTTGCCTGTAAGATGAGGGCTCTGAGGACTGATAGAACGGGAGGTCACCTTTGGTGACAGTAAGCCATCAGGGCTGGGGTCTTAGGACACAGCTGTGTGCCGTCCAGTCCTCAGGTGGATCCTGGGGGCGGCGGGTCCTGCCTGGGCCCTGAGCCTTGTTTGTGCTGGGTCCATGTCGCAGGTCTGCGACCCTTCATCCCTGAGAAGGACAGCCAGCACTTTGAGAACTTCCTGGAGACCATCGGCGTGAAGGACGGCCGCGGCATCATCACCGACAGCTTCGGCAGACACCGGCGGGCACAGAGTTCCACCTCCACCTCCACCGCCAACGGGAGCAGGGCCGCGGGCAGCCCCGATGACCGCTCGGGGCCCTCCGAGGGGGATGAGTGGGACCGCATGATTTCAGACATCAGCAGTGACATCGAGGCGCTGGGCTGCAGCATGGATCAGGACTCGGCGTGACAAGGGGTGGCGGAGCACCACACCCTCTGCAAGGCCACGCCAGGCCGCCCGGGAGGAAGCACTGGCCCCACTGCGGGCCCTTGGAGCCAGCATAGGTGGCCAGCGGCGGGTCCTCTACTGTGAAGGGGTGTGGAGCCACCGCAGGACGTGTCCTGGTACAGGGCAGAGGCTCCATGCTCGTCCCGGGCTCAATGGGGCCTGCACCGGCCCCGGGTGGGGAGGCCAGGCCCAGCCACGCCAGCGGGAAAGCAGGCCTGTGGCCAGGCCGAGACAGCTGTCAGTTTTGCACATGACGATCCTCATGTAACTCTCAGAGACCTTAAGAAGTTTGCTGCAATGTGAATAATTTAATCTCCCGTTGCCGGGCGCTTTTCTGACCCGCCTGGCTGAAAGCCGTTGCCACGAGGGTTGTCTACTCTGGGCTCCACCCCTGGGGCCACCAGTCTTCCTGCAGTCCTAGGATAGGTGCCGTGGCTCGGGGCTGTGGCTCCTGGGGACGCAGGGCAAGCGCGCTGGGTCTCAGGGTCACAGGGCGGGGGCTGGAGGTGGCAGGGATACCTTGATCTTCTGGTGCATGGATTCCCACGGGGACACTGTCTTGCTGTGGTTTTTGCCCGGGCTTTCTGGTGACAGACACCACCTGCGAGGCTTTGTGGTCTTGCCCCAGGGTTGGGGGCTTCAGAGAAGCTGACATGGCCCCACCTCCATCCCCATGCCTGCTCCTGTCCCCATCTCGTCACCCCGCTGGCCTCTGCGTGGCCTCTGTTCTCTGGGCCCTTCCTGACCTTTTGCAGGACATGTGGGGGGGACCTGGGTTGGGATGTGCTGGGCCCCTTCCCCCACACTCGGTTCTGCTGAGACCCCTGGGCGCATCCAGGAGGCTCCTGGCCAAGCCGACACTTGTGTCACCTCCCGCCCATGCTGGGGGCCTGTGCCCCCTGGGCAGAGGGACACCCTGGACACTCACATTGTGTCCCAGCCAAGCTAGAGGGCCCTGAGCAAGGTGGGCAGCTCTGTGTGGTGTCACAGCCCCACACAAGGCCCTGCGCCAGGTCTTTGTTTTTTTTGAGACAGGGTCTGGCTGTGTAGTGCAGGCTGGCCTTGAACTCACTATGTAGCCCAGGCTGGCCTCGAGCTTGCAACACACTCCTCTTGCCTCGGCCTCCCGAGTGCTGGGATTAGAAGTATGGACCGGGTTTTACAGAGATTTCCCTCTGTCGTGGGCTGTCCCCTCGTGTTGGAGCTGTCCCCAGAGTACACAGACTGATGCTGCCCCCAGGTCCCTGGACGCCTCAGGAGAGGTGAAGACAAATCACAGACTATCCCCAGGCCCTGCCCAGTGGATCCCAGTGCCACGCAGATGGAGCATGGCCTTGGCGCCATCTATGTGGTCATAGGGCCGCATGTGCGACGCCAGGGCGCAGCCCAGATGCAGCCAATGCTCAGTGCCTGCCGGCTGCAGTAGGAAGAGAGGATGTGGGGCAGATGGGCACTCACAGAGGGTGGAGAGGGGACATGGGGAGTGATGAGGGGACACGAGTGATGAAGGGACACCAGTGTGGTGAGAGACATGAGCAGGTATCGGATATGAGGGGACCACCAGAGGGTGACGCTGGAGGGTGACGAGGGAACCCTTGATGGTGATGAGGGGACACAGCCTGATGGGAGGACAGCAGAGTGACAAGGTGATACCGTGGGTGAAGACAGCGCCAGAGTCACACAGGGACGTCAGAGTGGTGAGGGGATACCACAGGGTGAGCAGGTGTCCCCATGCTGAGAAATGTCAGAGGGCACTGGGGATTCTCGAGAGGGGCAGGACACTGGGATCTTCAGGGGACACTGAGGACAGTGAGGTGACACAGTGCGGTCAGGACACTGATTTATTGGGCAGCAGCGCTGGGGAGGGCAGGGCGGACCCGGCTTGGGCAGCAGCTACATTGTCAGCTCCTGCGGGGAGAGGGGGGCACAGGGTCACACCAAGGGCCACCCTAGCCCAGCACAGCCCACAGCAGGTCCTCTTGGGGACATGAGCCAAAGGGGGGCCCACGCCTCTCACCATGATGGCATTGACGATGTCACTCTGGTTGTCCCTCAGTGCCCGCACAGCCTTGGCCCTGGACACATTGGCCTGAGCCATCACCAGCTCGATGTCGCGCAGCTCCAGCCCCGACTCGTCCACCTGTCGGGGGGTGGGGATGTCACGGGGGCCCAAGGCAGCCCCCCACCCTGCGGAGCCCCAGGGCCCTGGGCCTCACCTCCTCTTCCTCCTCCTCCTCCTCGCACTCGGGCCTCAGCTGGGGTCCAGGTGCCGACTCAGGGACCAGGGCCAGGGACTCTGAGGGCACCTTGAACTTCTCTGCGGCGGCTTTGTGCACTTGCTGGGACAGGTCCTCGATCTGCGGCATGGGATGATTTTGTGTCAGCAGGGCCTGTGCACGCCCATCTCCCCACCACTGCCCCGTCCCCCGCCATGGCCACAGCCACTGTCACAGCCAGGATAGACCTTGGCCTCTCCGAAGACCACGTAGGTGTCAGAGGCAGGACTCTTGAAGACGTCGGGCTTGGCAATGACGAAGAGGATGTTCTTGGACTTCTGGATGGTGATCCTCGTGACGCCCTGAATCTGCCGCAAGCCCAGCTTCGACATGGCCTGAGACAGAGGATCCAGGTTGGGGAGGATGTCCCTGTGACCTTGGGTGCCTGTGACTCTGGTCTTAACTGTTTGTTGGGGGATGCAGGTTCCTAGATGGTCCCAGAGTCCCCTTTCGGATGGGATTTCATCAGCATGGGGTGAGGGTCTTCGTGAGGACATGCCTGCCCCATGCTCCCAGTCCTGGGGTCCCTGTGGGGCTCCCCTTACCTTCCGAGCCTTCTTCTCACTGCGGCTCTGCTTGGCTTTGGCGATGGTCTCTTCGCTGCTGCCCGTTGGGGCCTGTGGGGAAGGGGCTCTGAGCTCCTGGGGGGCTGCAGGGCCGCCCCGCATCCACCCTCCCCCCGGATGCATCACCTGCGCTGGGCGCTGCGTGTGCGGGGCCGAGACGTCCTGCTCATCCAGCTCGGCTGATGACTCCCCATGGCTGTCCGAGTGCTGACCAGAGCCTGGGGCCCTCGGGGAGTCTGGGGAGGGGACAGGTGTGAGACCACACTGGGGCCCAGTCCCCAGCCCAGGATGGCAGTGCCCACCCGAGAGAAGTCCAGCAGCCTGTGCCCTCCACGCCTCTCACCTTCCCCCAGGCTGTCCTCATCCTCTTGCTGCTCAGGAGCTCGGAGCCCTCGAGGACCACCTGGGGCCCGGGGCCCCGAGGGAGGAGGCACTTGGCAGGGGGGCGAGGTCCGTGAGGCTGGCTCTTTGGCATCCTCGGGAGCTGCCTTGGGGCTGAGGAGGGGGGACTGGGGTCCCAGGCTGACGCGCTGCCCGGCTCCCCGAGGCTGTGTGGTTCCTGAGGCAGCGGTGGCCCGCTGGGCTCCCACTCGAGGTGGCGGGGGACCCCAAGAGGCTGGGGGCTCCTCACCCTCCATGGAGCCTTCCCGGGGACCCTGGCATGGGCGAGAGGCACCAGGAGCAGAGGGGTTGGGGTCCAAGAGCCTGCTGCGGGGTACACTGGGCGGGCCCCTGGCCGGGGTTCTGGGGAGAGGTGGGGGGGATGGGCTAAGGAGACTTGGGGTGGCCAGGGGCTGCTGGCCACTGCCTGGCGCAGGCTCCAGCCGTGGGGAGGGCAGTGTCGATGGGCCGGGCTCTTTGGGGCTGTCCCTGTCCAGCCTGGACATAGACCTGGCTGGGGACCCTGGGCGGGAACCTTGCTGGGCCGCCAGAGCTGGGGGGAGCCTGGACGCTGGGGTGGCTTTGCCGCCCAGGGCCCTGCCTTCTCTGCCTGGGCTCAGGGGCTGCGCCTGGCCAACCTCGGGGCAGGTGGCATGAAGGGCCTTGGGAGCCCCCCTTGCACCTCGGGGCGCTGACCTAGGTCCATGTCCCTGTGTTGGTGGCTTGGGACCCCTAGCCCTCTGGTTCTGTGGAGTCAAGCGGGTCTCAGCCCCATTGCCCATGGGTGCCCGGGCTTCTGGAGGCAGGTCCGGGGCTCCTTCCTCCCCAGGACCAAGGGCAGCCTTAGGGGGTCCAGGGGCCACCGCATCCAGGGTGGGCCCTGCCTCTTCCCCTTGGGGCCCAAGGGTCCCAGCCTCTGCTGCTGGCTTGGGGCCATCCTGCGGGGCCTGGTTCAAGGCCACAGGCTTTGGGTCACCAGGGGGCACTGTAACCCACTCCTTGGACACAGGCTTCGGTCCTGAGGCCACACCTAATTCCTTCTGGGCCACAGAGGCCATGGTCTTGCTCCCCGGGGTGCAGCCTGCTTCAGCCTTTGGGACCCCCGGTGTGGCCACAGCCACAGTCTCCAGGCCTGAGGTGGAATCGTCTTGCAGGGATGAAGATTCCGGAGGGTCCTGGGGTAATGAGACACCCTGTTTGGGCTGCAGGGGGCCTTGCATGGCTACAGCCATGACTGCTGGGCCCCAGGTGGGAATTTCGTCTTCCAGGGGCAGAAGAGGAGCTTCAGGAGAGTCCTGGGGTAACGGGACACCCTCTCCAGCCTCCTGGGACCTCAGTGTGACTGCAGCCACGGCCTCTAGGCCTGAGATGGCATCTTCATCTTGCAGAGATGGAGGTGTAGACTCAGGAGAGTCCTGGGGTAACGGGACGCCCCCTCCAGCCTGCAGGGGTCCCAGCGTGGCCACAGCCATAGGCGCCTGTCCGGAGGTAGGATCTTCATCCAGCAGAGGCAGAAGCTCTGTCTCAGGAGACTCCTGGGGTAACGGGACACCACCTTCAGCCTCCCGGGACCCTGGTGTGGCTGCAGCCATGGACTCCAGGCCTGAGATGGTGTCTTCATCCGGCAGGGGCAGAAATGTAGACTCGGGAGAGTCCTGGGGTAATGGGACGCCCCCTTCAGCCTCCTGGGACTCCAGCATGGCTGCAGCCATAAACTCTAGGTCTGAGATGGGATCTTTATCCAGCAGAGGCAGAAGCTCTGTCTCAGGAGACTCCTGGGGTAACGGGACACCACCACCAGCCTCCTGGGACCCCGCTGTGGCCGAAGCCATGGACTCCAGGCCTGAGATGGCATCTTCATCTTGCGGAGATGGAGGTGAAGACTCAGGGGAGTCCTGGGGTAACGGGACACCCCTTCCAGCCGGCAGGGGCCCTGGTGTGGCTGCAGCCATGGACTCTGGGCCTGAGATGGGATCTGCATCTTGCAGAGATGGACGTGAAGAGTCGGGAGAGTCCTGGGGTAACGGGACAGCCCCTTCATCCTCCTGGGACTCCAGCATGGCTGCAGCCACGAACTCTGGGTCTGAGGTGGGATCTTTGTCCAGCAGAAGCTCTGTTTCAGGAGACTCCTGGGGTAATGGGACACCACCTTCAGCCTCCTGGGACTGCAGCATGGCTGCAGCCACAAACTCTAGGTCTGAGATAGGATCGTTATCCAGCAGGGGCAGAAGTGCAGACTCGGGAGAGTCCTGGGGTAACAGGACGCCCCCTCCAGCCTGCAGGGGCCCCAGCGTGGCCACAGCCATAGGCGCCTGTCCGGAGGTAGGATCTTCATCCAGCAGAGGCAGAAGCTCTGTCTCAGGAGACTCCTGGGGTAACGGGACACCACCTTCAGCCTCCTGGGACCCTGGTGTGGCTGCAGTCGTGGACTCCAGGCCTGAGATGGGATCTTCATCTGGCAGGGGCAGAAATGTAGACTCGGGAGACTCCTGGGGTAATGGGATGCCCCCTTTAGCCTCCTGGGACTCCAGCATGGCTGCAGCCATGAACTCTAAGTCTGAGATGGGATCTTTATCCAGCAGAGGTGGGAGTGCAGACTCAGAAGAGTCCTGGGGTAACGGGACACCCCCTTCAGCCTGCAGGGGCCCCAGCGTGGCTGCAGTCATGGACTCTAGGCCTGAGATGGCATCTTCATCTTGCAGAGAAGGAGGTGAAGATTCGGGAGAGTCCTGGGGTAAAGGGACGCCACCTCCAGCCTGCAGGGGCCCCAGCGTGGCTGCAGCCATGGACTCTGGGCCTGAGATGGCATCTTCATCTTGCAGAGAAGGAGGTGAAGATTCGGGAGAGTCCTGGGGTAAAAGGGCGCCACCTCCAGCCTGCAGGGGCCCCAGCGTGGCTGCAGCCATGGACTCTGGGCCTGAGATGGCATCTTCATCTTGCAGAGAAGGAGGTGAAGACTCGGGAGAGTCCTGGGGTAAAGGGACACCCCCTTCAGCCTCCTGGGACTCCAGCATGGCTGCAGCCATGAACTCTAGGTCTGAGATGGGATCTTTATTCAGCAGAGGCAGAAGCTCTGTCTCAGGAGACTCCTGGGGTAACGTGATGCCACCACCAGCCTCCTGGGACCCCGCTGTGGCTGAAGCCGTGGACTCCAGGCCTGAGATGGCATCTTCATCTTGTGGAGATGGAGGTGAAGAGTTGGGAGAGTCCTGGGGAAACGGGATGCTATCTCCAGCTGGCAGGGGCCCTGGTGTGGCTGCAGCCACAGACTCTGGGCCTGAGGTGGGCTCTGCATCTTGCAGAGATGGATGTGAAGAGTCAGGAGAGTCCTGGGGTAATGGGACGCCTCCTTCAGCCTCCTGGGACTCCAGCATGGCTGCAGCCACAGACTCTGGGTCTGAGGTGGGTTCTTTGTCCAGCAGAAGCTCTGTTTCAGGAGACTCCTGGGGTAACGGGACGACCCTTTCAGCCTGGAGGGGCCTCAGCATCGCTGCAGCCACAGACTCTGGGTCTGAGATGGGATCTTCGTCCAGCAGTGGGGGAAGCTCTGTCTCAGGAGAGTCCTGGGGTAACGGGACGCCCTCTTCAGCTTGTAGGGGCCTCAGCATGGCTGCAGCCATAGACTCCAGGCCTTCAGGGAGACCTGGGGCTCCCTGGTGTCCCTTGAGCTCAGGAGGGTCGAGGCACACGGTGCTGCCTGCTGCTTCCTGCAGAGCTGGCTTTGCCTCTGTAGCATTGGGCAGCCAGCCTAAGGCAATGCCCCTTCTGTCCTGGGAGGGGTGAGCTGGCACCTGGGTGGCAGATGTTCCTCTGGCCACAGAGTCGACTTCTTCAGCTCCCACCTGAGGAGTCACCCCAGTGGTCACCTGCCCAGCATGAGGGGTCACAGCAGCTGCAGACTCCTGGCTGGAAGTAAGGTCCTCTTCCATGATTCCTGCGATTGATTCCTGGCTCTGGCTGAAATAGGCTTCTTCCTCTGGAGCTTGAGGTGTGGGCACTATGCCCCTGGCCTCTGCACCCCAGAACACAGCCCTGCCTGTACACTCCTGCTCCGCCTTCTGGCCAGCACCCTGCAGCAGCGCGCTGGGCTGGGCATGGGGCTCCCCACTGTACAGCCTATCGTCGTCAGCCCCTGCGTAGGACGCTGAGTCTGAGTCTGAGGAGGCCGCCGAGGTGTCGTCCCGGAAGGCAAAGGCCTCGTCCATGCCCTCAGTGATGGACAGGTCGGACAGTGACTGCAGGAAGGAGGCCGAGGCACTGTCTTCCTCCTCTCCGGCCGCTTCCCCATCTGAGGCTGGCACGTCAGGTGCCACCTCCTCTTCCTCCTCCTCCTCCTCAGGAGGCAGCGGCGTCACCTCCACTGACTCCACTTGGAAGATGAGGCTACCCTGAAAAGGCAGGAGGGCTGCAGGGATCATTGGGTCATTGGCCAGGAAGTCCAGGTCAAAGAAGTGGCTCTCCTGGCCCCAGGAAGAGCCACTGTCCCCTGACAGGCTGGACTCGGAGGACGGGCTCTCAGCAGGGTGCTGCTCCCATTCCTCAGCCACTGACTCTGGCTGGGAGAAGCTCCAGCCCGAGGGGGAGTCCAGCGCTTTGGCGGGGGCCAGCAGGCTGAGGGAACAGGAGGGTGACAAGGTCCCACTGTCCCCATCCGCTGTAACATAGGAGCCTGAGGGCGAGGAAACTGGCGAGCCCAGCAGCTCCGCCTCAGGGTCCCCTGCGCCCCTCTGCAGCTCCTGGCTGAGAAGCAGGGCACAGGTGGCCTCAGTGGGGGTGCAGGGAGGGGTGAAGTAGTGCTCAGGGTCTGGGGACCGGGAAGGCACAGGAGGATCATCCTGAGAGCACAGCTCCTGTTCCCTGAGCACTGGCAGGGCTGCCCTGGGTGATGGCGGTGCCTGGCATGTCTCCTCGCCCATCACAATCCGGGGCTCCAGGGTGGCAGGCAAAGCCTGGGGGTGCAGGCCCTCAGGGAGGAGTGCAGGGTTGGGGCCACCCTCTTCTGGGTCTGCCCAGGCTGAGGGGCCCCCACCAGGCCCTGCATCCCAGCTGGCTCCCTCGGGCTGGGGCCGGGCACCTGGCTTGCTGGGCAGGAACGTGAGGGCCAGGGGGCTGGGCCCTGGGGTCACGGCATGAGGCTCCCGCCGGTCCCCTCCCAAGATGGTGGCAGCAGGCGCATCACAGGTGAGATCTGCAGAGACAGAGAAAGACATGAGACACTCTGGTCACATTTCCAGGCCAGGCCTCACCAGGTGAGCTGGGTGTGGGGTAGGGGGCCAGTGTCCACATTCAGAGGCCCAGAGAGAGCTGCCTGGAGAAGGCAGGAAAAAAGACCATGGCAGGGGAGAATTTTGAGTTTTGCAGAGCTGAGAACTGCTGACAGCAGCTCTGTGGCTAGGAGGGCTAGGGGTGGGGAGTGCTGCTGTGTTGTAAACCCAGGGTTTTCTTGGGGATGCTTCAGGAAAGATGCAACTAGCACTTCTCCTTTTGGAGACAGCTTGCTGCTTCCTTTCCTGACATCAGCTGGCTTGGCAGGAGTGGGTGGCCCCCCAGGGCCCTGTGCCTGGGCCTGCTGCATCCCGTGGCTCAGGGAAGCGAGGGCACTGCGTGTGGCCATATCTCTGGACAGTGGAGGCAGACGTGTCCTGCAGAGGCTGGGCTAGATGTCGTGGTGGGCATGGATGGTGACCACGAAGCAGGACAGCAGTGGGAGGCTGGTGCTGCCTGTGGCCAGGTCCTCTCCATAGTGACAGCCACCCCATGGTGAGCACTAGAACCCCTTCAGTGCTGGGAGCTCCTTCCTATCCTGGGCCCTTCTCTGGGCCTCCAGGTGCCCAGTGAGGAGGCGACGGTTGCTCAGGCAGCCTCCGGGGGCTGATGAGCCACTCCACGACACAGCGCGAAGGAGCGTGGATCAGAGAGCACTTAGGGGACCTGGGCAGGTGGAAGAAGTCCCCTCTGGTGGCAGCATGAGAAGGGGTGAGAAGGGTGAAGGGGTCTGTTGCTCCCCTGCTCTTGCTGACCGTGTGTTATTACTGCCGAGGTCACTGTGCACGCTCTCTTTCGAATCTTGCGGTCTCACTGAACATCATCTGCCAAGTGTTTCTCTGTGCGCACTGAGTGCTCACAGCTGCATTTTTAATGCTCCATAACAGCCCTCCCTCACCTGGATGGAGGCCAAAGGCTCATCTCTGGGCCCTCCTGCTGCACCCAGAGTGGCCTGCAAGGCCTCCTGCCTCCCTGGCTTGTGACAGAAGCCAGCTGCGTCTTGGCTTTCTCCTTCTCATCACAAAGTAAGATCGGCAGGGATGAGGGACGCTACAGAACTGCCTCACCAGGTTGCCCAATCCGCCCCCAGCAGCCTCAGGGCACTGGGCCCTCGGCCACCAGCCAGACTCCTCAGCTGAGGCTGGGGGGGAGGAGGAGTCCTCCGGTCCCCTGGAGCAACCTGACACTGGAAGTGGGTGTGGCTGGTGAGCATCACTCAGTGCCCGAAGCCAGGCCCCTAGCACTGCACTGACCCCTGCGTGTGCCCCAGGGTTGGGGCAGAACTGGGCCAAGGTTAAATGAGAGGGAGATAGAAGGCCAAAGGTTCTGTGACTCCTGTGAGGTCCCCAAGCCACAAGAGAGCCAGCACACAGCTCTGGGTTCGGGGAGTCCCAGCCTGGGCTGCCCATCTCTTGCCTGACAGAGGTGGCAGCTGTGTACTCTCTTGCTCAGACCCTTGGCCCAGCACTGGTCCCATGCCCAGGTGACTTCTGGCCCACAGCAAGGTGCCCTTGGCCGTGCCCCTGCCACACTGGCTGGCCTCCAGCAGGGACTGTCCAGGTGGGTGGCCCCAGCCAGTGGACCTGTCCCTGCCTCAGGAGGTCGCGGCGGGCTGCGCATGGGCCACTGCTGCCCGGGCCCAGCTCCCCATCCGTCCTGGGCCCGGAGTCCGGCGGTGACCAGGGACCTGGGCAGGCTGGCCTGGCCTGCAGGGCCCGGGATCCCCTCGCCACACTGGGGCGCTGACCAGGGCAGAGGCTGTGGGCGCAAACCTGCGCGTCGCATCGGGTCGCCCCTCCCGCGCTCCCTGAAGTGCCGGGCAGAGTGGAGGGCAGAGCTCCGGGGAGGGTGCAGCGGGGGACAGCGCGGGGGACCGAGGGATGGGGCGACGCGGTCTCACCTGTGCGCGGCTCGGTTCCGTCCGCCTCGGGCAGCGGCAGCTCGGCGCGGGCAGCTTCCCCGGGCATGGCCTGGGCGCCGTCCGTCCCTCGGTCCTCCGTCCCTTGTCCGCCGCTCCTGTAGGTCCGTGGCCGCCGCCCCTCGGCCGGGGGGGGCGTGGTGACGTCACGGGCCCCGCCCGCCGGCGGCCGAGTGAGCGTGCGCGGGCACTGCGGAGGAGCGGTGGGGGTCCCGCCCTCCTGCGGCGCGCCCGCCTTCCTGCACCCGCTTATCGAGGGAGGGGCTGGGGCCCTTCCAAGCGGGGCCCCTCCCTGGGTGGCATCACTCCTCGCCGGGAAGAGGCGGAGGCAACGCCGGAACCGGGGTGCGGGGCGCGGGGCCCGGGGAGGTGGCTATGCATGGTTGGGGACGGGGTGGCGCGCCCACCCCTCTCCGGCGGGGCAGAGGGCACGGGGCCCGCCCAGCCCGATGCCTCCCTCCAAAGATGAGCTGGAGCGGCAGCTCCGGAGTGATTGGCTGGTCCTTGCCGTCGTTGCTCCCCATGGCAACAGCCTCCTGTCTCCTTGGCAACCAAGGATGGCGCACGGGAGAGCGCAGCGGGGAAGGCGGCCTCAGATGAGCTCCCGGGCTGAGCTGAGTGTCTGGGTACCCCTGGAGCTCGTGGATCTGCCCCCACCCAATTCCTTCGCCTCCCAGTTCTCTAAGCAGGGGAAGCAAACGGGGAGGAAGCGCCTCCTTCCAGGTCTGGCAGCGCTCTGCCACTCCTCGGATAGTGAAGCCGCCCCTAGGCCTTCCTGAAACGCGCTACTGCTTCCACATAGGCCGCTGCCCCGCCGGGACCAGCCCCCCTCTTCCTGGTGCCAGGCACCGGGAGACGGATGAATGACACATTGTCGTGCCTCTGAGCTGGGGTGGGGGAATCAGAGTAGACGTCGTGGCAGGCAGGGAGGGAGCCTCCAGTCCCTGCCTTCTGGTTCTACCCTCTCAGGAAGCCCGGCCTGCCTGCCCCTGCCCTGCACCTACCTTCCCCCTGGGCTCCAGGCAGGAGACCTTTTACCGCAAACCTAAACCCAGGGTGTGCCTCAAACTGGCCACTCCGCTGACAGCAAACCATCCGTCTTTCCACCCCACTGTGCGATCTTCTTCCTCCTCCCCTCACGCTCCCCGCCCAAGCACCCTAAGCTGTCTCCTCCCGTGACCTTCACTCCTCGGAGCTGAGCTCCCGCTGCACTGCCGCCGGCGGCCTCATCAACGTCACACGCTTTTCAGAAACCGAATGCCCTTTAGTGGGCTGGTCGCTGTTCCTTCCTGCTAAGGTCAACCAGAAACGCTGGCAATGAGAGAAAACCAAAATACAACTCAAAGATGCAGACAGTGGGAAGCGGGAGAGGGAGCAGGCGAAGAGCGCAGCTGAGGAGTCCTGTGCCCCCCACTCAGTGGGAGGAGACCCAGGCCCACTGTTTCCTGGTCCCGGCCTTCCAGTGGGAGGAAGACCAGGAAGACCCCTTGCTCCCCGCCAGGACAGAGGCTGTGACTCCACCCACCACCCTGGCGGGACCAGCCAAGCGGAAGGGGCACACACTTTCCATCCCTGACTCCACTCGCGGCTCCGGGAGTAGGGTGTTGGCCAGGGAGGTTCCCCAGCCACTCATGAATGGAGGAAAAACTGTCTCGGGTGAGTCCTAAGTTTGAGCCGGCCCGCCTGCTTCCCAGTCTGACCCTCTCTGGCAGCCCCGCGCCCCGGCCTCCCAGATTGTCATCTGGAGTGGCAGAGCCAGGCTGGGGCCTTCCCTCTGGCACCTCATGTTCCGAGGAGCCTGGCCAGTGTCTCTGTGGGACACGTGGTGGGGAGCAAACCACGTGAGGCCGAGAGGACCCCCCCCCCAAGGGAAGGACAGGATGGGGCCGAGGAGGACTCAGGCGGGGCAGGTGGAGTCCCTACAGCCCAGGAGGGGCCAGGTGCCCTGGCAGATGGGACGTTGGGGTCAGAGGGGTGGGTGCAGGTGGAGGTGATGCTGCTTGGACTAAGGTCTGAGTGCTGCAGGACCCCAGCATCCTAGGAATGACAAAGCAGGTGCCGGCCAAGCCCGCTCTAAGGAAGGGCCAGGGAGCTGGCCCAGGACCTGCCCAGGATGGGGGTTTTCAGGACGTCGTGGTTCTTGCCAGAGTAGCAGCCAAAGCAAGATGAAACATGATGAGGCCTAATGAAGGTGTTTGGATTTGGTCTTTACTGTGATGAACTGGGGACAATTTTAAAAACTCTTACTAGCTGGGCATGGTGGCACGCATCTGTAATCCCAGCACTCTGGGAGGCTGAGGCAGGAGGACCACAAGTTCCAGCCCAGCCCAGGTAACTTCGCAATTTAGACCCTCTCTCAAAATGAAAAAATAAAGAAAAGGGATGTAGCTCAGTGTCAAGGCCCTGGGTTCAATCCCTAGTACCACACACACACACACACACACACACACACACACACACCCCAAAACAAACTTCCTTTTATCGAGGAAGTTTTCAAATATGCACAAAACTACGGGAAAGTGGAAAAAAATCGAGTACCATTACCGTTGGTTTGGATGGCATCGTGTTAGGGAGCTCTCTGGGGGCTGCAACATCTCCACCAAGTGGTCACTCCTGGCTGCACTTATGATGGTTTAAGGCACACCTCAAACTGACACTGAAAATATATTGATATTACCAACTAAAAAGTCCTTTTCATGTTTAAAGGGTGTGGAAATTCAGTTTTGCAAAATGAGAAGTTCTGGGTGTGGGTTGCACAGCCATGTGACTGTAGTACTACTGAACAATATGCTTAAAAATGGGCAAGATGGTTGCCGGGCGTGGTGGCGCACGCCTGTAATCCCAACACTTGGGAGGCTGAGGCAGGAGGATCTCCATAAGTTTGAGACCACCCTGAGCTACATAGTTCAAGGCCAACCTGGACTACATAGTTCGACCCTATCTCAAAGAACCAAAATAAAGGGGGTGGGGTCAAGACAGGCCAAGCTTTTCCAGGTACTGATGGGCTGAGGGGGATGATTGCAAATTTAAGCCCGTCCTGGGCAATTTTAGCAAGAAGCTCTCTCAAAAGAAGAAAATAAAAAGGGCTAAGCTGGTGCCTGATGACAAAAATACAAATAAAAAAGAAAAAGGCTTTCTCAGACGAATGAGAACTACAAAGATTAGTCACTACCAGACCTGTCCTTAAAAAGCGGCTCATGGGAGTTCTTCCAGCAGAAGGGAAATGAAAGAATGAATCTTGGATATCAGCAAGAACAACAGAAAAGCAGAAAAATGGAAACATAACAGGTAATCCTTCTGCTGCATTTTCTAAAGTGTATGTGAGGCTGGAACAAAAGAAAACACGACATCACCTGATACTCAAGACCGTGCTGAGGGGAGGGAAGGAAAAGGCAGCCAAATTCCACGCTTCACTCGAGTGTAAAACACTGTCCCAGCGGACAAACCATGCTTGTCAGTTGTGTGTGTGTGTGTGTGTGTGTGTGTGTGTGCGCTTTACTGGGGATTGAACCCAGGGAGTCTCAAGCAAGACCCCTAGCCTTTTTATTTTGAGTTAGGATCTCACTAAGCTGCCCAGGCTGGCCTCAAACTTGTGGCCCTTCTGTCTCAGTCTCCTGAGTAGCTGGGATCAATCACAGGTTTAAAATACCTTATGGAGGGCTGGTGAGATGGCTCAGCGGTGTAAGCGCCTGCCTGGCAAGCGTGAGGGCCTGAGTTCGACTCCCGGAACCCACATACGGAAAAAGGGCCGGTGATATCGCTCAGTGGCACGGGCGCCTGCTGGTGCGCGAGGTCCTGAGGTCGACCCCCGGTACCCACAAAAAAAAGAAAAAAGAAAGAAACATGAGAGCCATGTGTGGTGGCACACATCTTGCAATCCTAGCACACTGGCAGGCTGAGGCAGGAGGATTTCAAATTCTAGCCCAGTCTAGGCAATTTAGTGGCTTAGCCAGAGCGGTCTCAAAAAAAAAAAAAAAAAAAAAGGCTGGGGATATCTCTGAATGTGAAAGTTCTGCGTTCAGTGCCCAGTACCACGCACACACAACAGGTAGTCAGTCTATAACCATCAAAGATTTCCAATTTGTAATTCAAAAGCTCCCCGGCTTGGATACTGCAGTGCATAACTAATCTCAGCACTCAGAGACTGAGGCAGGAGGGTCACAAGTCTGAGGGCAGCCTGGGCGACATGACAAATTCAAGGCCAGCCTGGACTACATAATGAAACCCTGTCTCAAAAAACACTAGCAAAATAAAAGGCCTCAAAACAAATCACCACCTGTGTGACCCCCTGGGTTCAACACCCAGTAGTGCAAAAACAAAAACAGAAATCAAAAGACAAAAACCAGCAAAAGGCCCAGACTATTTCACTGAAAAACTCTACCAAGAATATAAAGCTGGGAGTGCTGCCGCTGCCTGTAATTCCAGCACTCAGGAGGCTGAGGCAGGAGGATCACCGAGACTTGGAGGCCAGCCCTGGCTACATTTGAGACCCTGTCTCAGAAAAACAAACTCAATTTTAAGAGATGTGAAAGCTGCCACCCTGGCACAGGCGTCTTATTAAGCATGAACCCCATCAAGCTCACAGGCCCTGCTTTATCATCCAAAGACCTGAACCACCCCTACCCAGGCGGGAAAACTTCTATCAAGAGATGGCTTCGCTCATCCTGGCCATGGAGATTTATCTGTGTGGGCCAAACAAGGCGTCCTCCTGCTCAGCACTGTCCTCACTGTCCGGTGAGGCTTCGTCTTCTTTCTCTGGGGTCTGTGCTCAGCAGGGCGGTGCCACCCACAGGGAGTGCCGTGCCCTGCAGAGCGCTCCTCCCTCCCATCGCTGGTGTACACATTTCTCTAAAGCCAATGAGCTGCTGTAGAAACCTGCTAAGCCCACCAACAGGCAAGAGCTGAGGACGCAGAGTGGGTCTCTGGGGGTGACCTGGGAGGAGCTGCTGCGGAGGATTTGTCAGTTATGGAGCTACTGAAAATTTTGAGATTGTCACGCCCTGCTTAAGGGGAGAAAGCTTCCAAAGCAACCAAGAGCTAGGCTGGCTGCTTCTGCGCTTTTGAACCCTCTGGGCGAGGTGAGGCAAGGGAGGGCCCCATCTGAGGCAAAGGTGGCTTGGTGCAAAGGGTGCCTACTTCCCCGACAGCTGAGGCCATATACTCTGTTGGTTCCCTTCCTCTCCTTCACTTTGGGGTTAAAGGGGGGAGATAAGCACTTTTTTTTTTTTTTTTTTTTTTGAGACAGGGTCTCACTGTGTAGTCCAGTCTGTCCTTGAATTCACTATGTAGCCCAGGCTAGCCTCAAACGGGCGGGGATCCTCCTGCCTCAACCTCCTGAGTGCTGGGATGACAGGCGTGTGCCACCATGCCCAGCCGCTGCTACTTGTTTCTACCCGATGAGTATGGGTGAGACGTCACAGGTTACAAGCTGCTCTGCATTTTTGCTTAGAACCTTGCCTTGCATTTTCCAAGGAGCCCTCAGGCCCCTCCCTGCAGGAACCTTGAGCATGGTTTGCGAGTTTCTAGGCATCTGGCCCTGAAACTGGGCATCGGTTTCCTGATTGTAGAGGCGAGTGTCCCTGAGGAGTGTCCCGGTGGGAGCCGTGACAGACCAGCTGGTCTTTGCCCTGTTCTGTGGGTGCTTCCTGGAGCAAGTGGTGGAAAGGAGCACGGAAGGGTTTGGTCTTTGATGAGGTGTTGCACGTTTTTCTCCCAGCGCTGTTCAGGCGGGGACAGGTATTTAAGGCAGCACAGGCTGCCAGGTGCTGTTTGTTTTGTGTTTTGCTGTTTTAATGGACTGAACTCATTTGGAGATTATGTTCTGCAACACTGGCAAATTTAACTTTTTTAATAAAATACTTATATAGATACATATGTTTTTTCAATTCTTTTTTTAAAGACAGGTTTTTTTTTTTTTTTTTTTTTTTTTTTTTTGAGACAGGGTCTCACTGTGTAATTCAGGCTGGACTTGAACTCACTGTGTAGGCTATGCTGGCCTCAAACTCATGGTGATTCTCCTGCCTCAGCCTCTCAAGTGCTGGGATCACAGGTGTGTGCCACCACAGTCGGCTTAAGAGACAGTCTTTCCTGGGTCTGCAACTCTGTCTTGGATACGATGGAGATGTTGTGTTTGTTGTCAGACGGATTAAAAATTTAACCCTGCACACATTAGGTAATAAAACACTGTTAAAGTTTCAAAAAAATGTTTTAACATAAGGTTTTACAGAAGATATGAGAGAGCAGTGTGTGGTGGTGCACACCTGTAATCCCAGCACTCGGGAGGCTGAGGCAGGAGGATCACTGTAACTCTGAGGCCAGTCTGGGCTGCATAGTGAGTTCAAGCCCAGCCTGAACTACAAAGTGAGACCCTGTCTCATAAAAACAAAACCAAAGGAAAAAAAAAAAAAAACCCCAAACCCAAAACAACAGAAATTATAAGAGGAGACATCTCTCAACTCATTTTATGGGGCAAGTTAATACCCTGGCACCAAAACTAACAAAGATAATACCAAAACCTAGAAACTATAGACCAATCTCTTTCATGAATTTAAGCACAAAAATTCTTAAAAAAAACATTAGCAAACCATAGTCCATAGTGCATAAAAAGAATATACACCATGACCAGATGGAATGTACTCCAGGTAAGCAGGGCTGCCTCCACACTTGCAAATATACGAATGTAACCTCTGACACCAATACGGTAAATGAGAAGAGCGGTGGTGGAGCATGCGCCTCGCATGCATGAGGCTAGAAAATGCAAGTTGCTCCAAAGGGCAAACCCCTGAAGAGGCAGCTAATGCAAGGAAACCTATGGAAGCTGAGTGGGTCCAAGACGGCTCCTGTCCACGAAGGGTGGTGGATGTCACGCTAGGGGGTGTCGCCAACCAGCTGATTGGCTCTATTTTGCTCTACTCAGATAGAAATTGTGACTTGGCAAAGTGCAGCTCTCCGGCAGCCCTGATGCCACCAGTGGACACCAGTTAACACTGGATGGTGTCAGTCGATCCTGTCACCCTCCGGTCTGTGCCGCTGGTGGCCACTGCTGTTTGATGCCTGCTCGTGCCAGAGACTGCCAGCGTGGTCTCTGTTGCTGATCTACCTTGGCTGCTGTCGCTGGAGCTCTTCAGGGCTAACAGCCCCTAGTGTTCACTGTGCTTTCTTTTGAAAAGACTGCTGCATCCACCCTACTCAGTATAAAAATTCTGAGTAGAATTCCAGGACCTTCCAAGGCCACACTGCCCGCGACATAAACCATGAGCAGATTCACGGGGCCTTTGGAGAGTCTTCACCTTACAGGAGCCTGCGAGCAGCCCGCCCGCTCTAACCCGGGATGTGAGGGAGCTGCTTATACAGCAGCTGCAGGCTTCTGACTGGGCCAAGCACAAGGCTGTGATTGGTTGAAGTGGGTGTGGGGCTCGGGGCAGGGGCAGCTGTCATGGCCACCCTCCAGTGAGAGGGCTGGGTGAGGCCCGCTGTTGGACTGACAGCTGTCATGTCTTTGGGGCAAAGTGGTGGGGCTGAACCCTCGGAATATTCAAGAGGGCTGGCGGCGCTTGCTCGTGGGGCTTTGGGGTGGCTGGGGATGTCAGCGATGGGCCCAGCTCCCGCGTGCCCCATCTTCCCCACGTTAAGGTGGTCTTTCTTCTTCAGGGGCGGCGGCAGCTGAGCCCAGAGTGGCCCAGAGAGTGGCCATGAAGCCACCTCATGGGTGGCGGGGGACACTGAAGCAGGAGGCGAGTGTTCCCAGCGAGCCCTGAGGAGGTGGAGGGAAGGGAGTCGGGCGCTGCTCCAGGATGGGGCGCTACGGCCCGGTGTGGGGCTCTCCCGGGAGGCGCCTGAGCGGCTGCGTTCCCTGTCCCGCCCCGCGGCTCAGTGTGGGGAGCGGGGTCCAGAGGAGCCCGAGACCCGAATCACACGGGACGCGGCTGTGGGCACGGTGGGCTGAGAGCGCTGGGCCCCAGCGCCTCTCCCGGCTCGTGGCAGCGGTGGGGAAGGCGATTCTCGGATCTCATGAAGACTCAGGGGCCCGGCTCGCGGAACGGGAAGCCGCTGGGGCTCAGAGAACAAACCCAACGCCCACCTCAGGAACCACCCTGCCCCGCCAGACAGCTGGGACGCACGCACCACAGCAGTTCCGAAAGCGTCGGGAGGTGTGGAGTTCGCCAGTGGCAATCAGTGCAGTCTAACAGCTGGGCGTGGGAGAACAGAGCCCTACTGTCCCTGTCACCCCAGGGTGGCTGAGCACGCAGAGCTGTGCCTTGCGTCAGAAGCTCAGTACTGTGGGGTGCAGGGACAACTTCCAAACAACCCAGCTGTCACCAGCCAGTGCAAGCACACAGCAAGGACAAGCCTCAGGGGAGAGAGGCCGGGCTGTTCTCGGTTGCTACAGAAGCACGTTTACCAGACTTTCCCCAGAGAAACCGGAAAAGGGACCTGTGCGCCCCAAGAAATAGCAGGCAACGGAGACTGCCAAGAGAGCAACTAGATGCGGACTTAACAGAAAGACTTCAAAGCGGCCACGTAATTAAAGGAGGGCCTGTGGTGATGTTGTACCCAACGCAGAATATTAAGGAAGAGACAGAAATCAGGAAAAACCACCAAATGGAAATTACAGAGCTGAAAAACATAAATATCTGAAACATTCAATAGAAGGGCTGAACAGTAGCTTTTAGCTGGGAGAAGAAAGAATCAGTGAACTGGAACAGTGAGCGGCAGTGATCATCCGAGCTGAAGACAGAACTAAACAGAAACTCGAGAGTGCGAACGCCACTGAGCTCACCAACAGACACGGGACGGGAACAGCAGGGCAGGAAAGACAGGAGAGAAAAACATTTCAGGAAGCAATGGCTGAAAACTTCCCAAATTTACTGAAAAATAATCTGCGCATCCAGGAAGCTCAGTGACCTCAAAGCAGGGTTGTACAGAAATAGACCCACAGAGAAGACCCGCCCTATTAAGTCGGTCCCGCAGCTCACAGGGTTCGGATCAGTGTGGGAAAGTCACTTGCACCCTGCCAACTTGCATGAGAAATCCAAAATTTCAGGGGGGAGTAAAAACAATTACAATGTGTTATATAAATGTACCATCTCCCCATCGGATGCAATTATGTACTGCAGATATGTACTAATAAAAATTTAAAAATGAAAAAACAATTTAAATAAGAAAAAATATTCCATTCAGAATGGCATTAAAAAGAGTAAATGTGTGAGTACCTGGGTTTGATCCCCAGCACCACCAAAATAAATAAAAAAGATAAAAGTAAATAAAATAGGGCCGGTGAGATGGCTCAGCGGCATAGGCGCCTGCCTTGCAAGCGCGAGGGCCTGAGTTCGACTCCCGGAACCCACATACGAAAAAAGGGCCAGTGATATTGCTCAGTGGCATGGGTGCCTGCTGGTGCGCGAGGTCCTGAGGTTGACCCCCGGTACCCACAAAAAAAAAAAAAAAAGTAAATAAAATAAGAATAAATTTAACAAAAGTAGTTTAAAATATATGCCCTGGAAATGCCAAACATTGTTGAAAGGAATGAAAGAAAGGAATGAGGCTGGGTGTGGTGGCGCACATTTATAGTCCCAGCACTCCCAGGAGGCTGAGGCAGGAGGATCGCTGTGAGTTTGAGGCCAGCATGGACTACATAGTGAGATCCTGTCTCAAAAAAAAAAAAAGGAATGAAAGAATATCCGAGCTAACGTGGAAATAAGCCTGCCCGCGAGCCAGAAGAGGGCGCACTGTAAAGACCTAAAGACCCCACCCCTCCCCAGAGCCCCTTCTCTCATGAGACTGATTCACTTACTTGAAGATTCACAGGAACTGCAGGGGACCCCAAGCGGCCCAAGCAATCCTTTTTGTGTGTGTGTGTGGGTATCAGGGGTCGAACTCAGGACCTCATGCGGGGACCCAGTCATCGCGGGTGGCTGACCTGTGACAGAGGCACTAAGCCCCTTGCCAGGGGGAGGGATGACCACAAAGGGGGGCAGCTGGTAGCTGTGTGTGAGAGGGCGACACAGGGCTGTGTGGCTCAGCGCCAGCATGCCGAAGCCCTCAGCCCCCCAAACCAAAGCCCAGAACAGCACACACAAAACCCACAAAAGAATGAAGGTGACCCTTCATGTCACATGTAAAAATTAGCTCAAAATGGATCAAAGACCAAAATATAAGAGCAAACACTATAAAACTCTTAGAAGAAAACATTGGGGTGAATCTTCATGATCTTGGACTCACCAAAGACTTCTAGAAATGACACCCAAAGCACAAGCAACCCAAGAAAGTAGTAGATTGGACTTTTTCAAAATTTAAAACTTCTGTGCCTCACAGGATACCATGAAGAAAGTGAAAGTACGCTGTTGGGTGTGATGGCACGTGTCTGTAATGCTAGCTACTTGGGAGGCTGAGGCAGGCGGACAGCAAGTTTGAGGAAGGCGTGGGCTACATAGTGAGTACAAGGCCAATCTGGACTGTGCAGTGAGACCCTATCTCAAAACACAAAACAACAAAAGCTAATAAAAAACTGGGCAAAGGATCTGAATAGGTATTTCTCCAAAGAAAAGCTATGTAACGGGTGAACAAGTACATGAAAAGAAACCCAGTATAGTTATCAGAGAACTGAAAATCAAAGCCACGGTCGGAACCCACTTCACACCCACTGAGAGGGCCAGAAAGGCTGGTTTACAAGTGCTGCTGGGCTGTGCTGTACCGGAACCCACACGTGCCGCTGCTGGGAGCGTGACCCGGGTGACAGGGCAGGTTCTCAAATGACTAAACGCAGTCAGTAGGAGACCCAACCACCCCACCAGGGTGTACATGCAAGAAAGGAGAACAGCACATCTGCACACAGATCCTCACGGCAGCGTTACTCACATCAGCCACAGAGCGACGACCCGAAGCCCACGGACGGACTAGTGGGTAAACCGGACACGGCAAGATGTCCCCGGGACGCCCGTGGACACCCTCATCTCTGGACGCCCAGGCTCCAGTTAAGATGGCGTCTCCGCCCGCCAATGCACTCCCCCCACGTCCTTTAGTTCCTCTCTGGAACTTGTAACCTCCAGTACGGTTAAGCGCCACACAAGCATCTTCACACCGTGTGGCTCAGGGAAGGACGAGGAAGAAGCCCATCTACGTGCAGGACAGATGTCTCCTCATCTAAGAGTCTCCATTTGTGGTCGGTGAGTGTACAGAGGCAGAGCCCAGATACAGAAGACTAACATAAAAGCCACGCGGGAGAGTAAAGCTTGGCCATACAAAGCGTCCTCTTACACGACACGTGCTGCAACGCAGGCGGACCGTGTGGTACTGCGCTGAGTGACGAGGCCAGCTGTAGGGTAACCTGGCCTGCACAAGCCCATTCACACAGCAGTGCAGAAGAGGGGAATCTACAGACGAGATTAGAGGTTGCTGGGCGTGGCGGCGCACACCTGTAATCTAAACATTCAGGAGGGCGAAGCAGGAGGGTTGCTGTGAGTTCGAGGCCAGCCTGGGCTGCATAGTGAGTTCACGGCCAGCCTGAACTACACAGCAAGACCCTGTCTCAAAAAAAAGATCAGTTGTTGCTTAAGGTGGGGGGCAGGGCAGTTTCTTCATGAGATAATAAATGTTTAAAAATTGATCATGATGATGACTGCACACGCCCATGAAGAAACTAAAAACCAGTGAGCTTAAAAAAAAAAAAAAAAACCAGTGAACTACACATCTTCAATTAAATCATATTAACCAATACTTAACGTTATTGACGTCACTTATAAATCTCATACAATTACTAAATATTAATACTTATTTAATAAAGCTACTAAAATGTCAGGTGCAGTGGCACACCCCTGTAATCCCAGCTACTTGGGAGGCTGAGACAGGAGGATCACAAGGTTGAGCTCAGGCTGAGCAACTTAGTAAGACCCTGTCTAAAAGAAAAAAAGTAAAAGAAAACAAGGGGGTGAGGACGTTACTCAATGGTAGAGGATCCCTGGGCTCAATCTCCAGAACTGACCCGACCCCAAACCAAACCAAACCAACAAATGAGGGCACAGAAGACATGCCTGTGTACCCAGCGAACCTAGGGGAACGAGAACACGCATAAGAGAGTTCAACAAGATCACAGCAGGCTGGGCGCGGTGGCACATGCCTGGGACCCCAGCACTCAGGAGGCTGAGGCACGAGGATTGCAGTGAGTTCGAGGCCAGCCTGTGCTACAAGTGAGTTCAAAGCTTGCCTCAACTACATAGGGAGACCCTATCTCAGAAAAACAAAACCGAAAAAACCAACCAAACAAAAAACCCACACCAAAAATCAGCCCTACTTCTATATATTAAAGGAATTTAGGGACAAATAAGACTAAAAACATGCAATGCTTATAGCTGCACTTAACAGACCAAAACCACACAGCGCTGTGGAAGCAAGGAGCTAAGCGCAGACGTTCTGTGCTATCTGCGCAGGTTGGCAGGTGAGGCGTCGGCGTTGGCGTCTCCCTAACTGAGCTACTACACGCCCAGCTGGTTCTGGTGGACAGGACTTCCAGGGACTTGGGTGACAGGCGAATGGACTAAGTGGGTACAACAGTCTTTAGGAGGACTTACTCTACCCAGTAATAATTTTTTTTTTTTAATTTTTTTTTTTTTGAGATAGGCTTTCACTATGTAGCTTAGGCTGGCCTTGAACTCACTATGTAGCCCAGACTGGGCTCAAACTCACAGCAATCCTCCTGCCTCAGACTCCCGAGGGCTGGGATGACTGGTGTGCACTTCCACAACAGCCAAAGGTTTGTTTTAAAGTCATAATACTCAGGAATATGTAATACTGTGATGTCACCAGAGGGACAAATGACACAGCAATAGCACAAAAACTAAGAGTCACACAAAGATGCTGAGCTTTTCACAGAAGCACAAAAGCAAGGCAAGTGGCGAGGACCGACTGGATATGTGGGTAAGAAGTGACACTGGTCACATGTGCCACTAATGTGGCTCAGGAGCAACTGGGCCCCCCGAGGTGAAACTCCCTTAGTTTCGCCATTTGACGAGAACTCTTCGGTATGTCCTCAAAGCGGACCACAGCCTCACACGTAAACCGTAATCTTGTCAACACTCTCAGAAAAATGACACCTCAGGGCCTAGGTCAGAGCAGAGTTAAGCACAAACCACAGCAGGAAAAACAGATCACTGGACTTAGTAAAAATTTAACACTCATGCTCTGCAAAAGGGCTAAGGGATGAGAAGACAAGCGGCAGCCCGGGAGGCGTGCAGATCACACACCCAACGCCTGGGACTGGCACACGACACCCTCCAAACACATCAGCAATCCCGTCAGAAAATGCAAGACATCCGACCAGAGCGGACAACAGTGTCTGTCACCAATTTATCAGCGATGCCCAGCATCCCGTCACTAGGGAAATTCAACTTTGAACAGTACTGCTTCAGCCGTGTAAGAGTTACTAACAGTTAAAAGTCACTGATGCCACCAAACGCTGGCGAGGCGAGGACCCGGTCTCTCCCCCCACCACAGAAACCAAGGCGCAGCCACTCCAGAAAGCGCCTTTGGTCCCGACACACCTCGCGTGTGAAGCCCACGGACACGAAGACTCACAAAGACTTTGTGGTCACTTTATCAGTCACTGGCCCAAATCAGAAAGCACCCAGTGGCCCTCCAATGGGGACATGGGCAGATGCCGCGTCACCCCAACCCTGCGGACACAGAGCTGCACTAGGGAGCGTGTCCGAGTCCAGTCTCAGAGGTAATACTCTCCAGGCCACAGGACAAGAGCAATACGGGGCCGGTGAGATACCTCAGCAGCATAAGCGCCTGCCCAGCAAGCACGAGGTCCCGAGTTCAACTCCCGGTACCCACATAAAGGCAAAAAAGGGCCGGTGATATCGCTCAGCAGCATGGGTGCCTGCTTGCAAGCGCAAGGTCCTGAGGTCGACTCCCAGTACACACGTTAAAAAAAAAAAAAAAAAAAAGAGCAATACAAAGAGGTTGCAGGTGACCTGCCCCAGCCAGTACTGGGGAGCGGCCTTGGAAGTGTCCCTAATTACCTCAAAATAAAAGCCAGTGGCATGAGCAGAGAACAGAACCAAACTTTATTTCCTCATTCAGCCCCCCACATGCTGGAAGACCCGGCGCTCGTCCATGGCTCCTCTGCTTGGCAGACCTCTCCCCGCCCCCACTGGGCTGGGACCTGGCCTGAGGACAGGGACCTGTACTCTGTGTACCTGAGTCAAGCAGAGGACTGGGCTTGTTCTTTTCATGGGTGGGGTCAGGGCGGCTGAGAGGCAGTAGCTGCTGTCCCCACCTCATTGTCACAGAGGTGAACCACAGCCCCCAGAAGGTCACCTCTGTGGCCTGGATGGCGGCACAGGAATCTGGTCAGGACAGTGACAATCTGGCTCTGGGCTGTGACAGCCAAGTGGGCCTTTTCTTTGCAAATGTCCATTCAGCCTCTCATCACCTGTCACCATCAGGGACAACCCCAGGACTCAGCCTCCCCGGGAGATGCCTCATCCCTGGGGCTCAGAATCTGGGGACTCTAACCTGTGGGCACGGGGGTTGGCTCGGTGGATGTACAGGTGTGACAGGAAAGGTCCCCAGAAAGCCAGGACACACGGCACAGCCCTGGAAACCCACTGTATCTTCCAATGCAGAGCTGGGTGGACAGGTGTGTAGGGGTGTGTGTGTGTGTGTGTCTGTGTGTGTGTAAAAGCCTGGGAAGCCACCTGCTGCTGAACACCAGTACTAAAGATTAACCACAAGAGACTTGTCGCTCGTGGGGAGCAGATGGCCACCCTCCAGCTTGGCCAGGGGGCTGTGATGAGAAGGTCTGTCCTAGGGGTGACCCCTCTTGCCACCCAGCACGGAGCACTGGCCTTGGAGTCAGCACTGGGCACGCAGCCCAGAGGGACGCGACACGTCACTTGGCCAGCTCCTCCGCCACAGCTTTGCGCATCTTGTCCTTGAGGTAGGCACCTTTCTGCCATTCAGACTTGAGTTCCAGCCACTCGTAGTACGGGACCTGGAGGGAGGCGGTGGGGACGGGTCACAAGGGCCAGGGGGCTGCCTGCCCTTGCCCGGCTGGTGGCTCTGTGCTCACGCTGACCCCGGGACTGACAGTGCTGCCCTCCAAGGCCTTGGGGGCCCACACGGCGGGGCTGTGCAGCGAGGCCTGGCCCCCTCAGTGCTCAGGAGTCTGTGCACTAGAGAGCCAAGCGGGGCCGCTAGATTCGAAAGGACAGGTGAAAACCAACCATAAGCCCAAAGAAGAAAATGCGACAGAGACCACATACAGGCCTTAGAGCCAGACACTGACCCCCTGCATCCCAGCTCCTCAGCAGGTCTGTGGGGCCCCCTTTCCTAAGAACAGGACCCCGGGAGCCGACCTGCCCACCTCCACAGCTGGATGAGCTCAGAGCCTTCTGGACGCACCCACTGGGGCCAAGCCCAGCTCGTGTGAGGCTGCATGGGGAGTGGGGGATGGCACCCATCTGCTCTGGGCCGCTCTGGCCCTGTCCAGCGGGTACTCACATCCACTAGCAGGAAGCCCGCAGCCTGCAAGTGCCGCCGGGCCAGAACAAAGCGACCCAGCAAGTCTTTGCTTTTGCTGTTGAAGTTGGGGAACTCCCAGAGCAGGACTGCGAGCCTGGGGGAGGAAGGAGATAAAGTCTGCTCTGCTGGCCCCTTGGAGGAGGGAACATGGAGCTGGGGCTGCGGGGCCTGGCCACCCACCTCTTGGCCCCCGGGGGTGGCGGGCGGCTCTCAGCTGGCTGGGCAAGGTGAGGTGCAGCAAAGTCCCTCAGTGGCAGGAACTGGCCGTCAGCGTCGAGCAGCACCTCTGCGTCTGGGAAGGGAAGGGCGCAGGTGAGAACCTGTTGGGCTGCCCGAGACACCGCAGGGTGGGTGGAGATGGAGCAGGGCAGTGTTGGGTGGGGCAGTGTCATCCATCCCAGCTGCGGGAGCCCTCACCCAGCACCCAGCCGTACTGCGTGGCCACGTCGAAGCTGCCCCGGTTGGCGCTCCCCAGCAGCGCCTGCAGCGCCTCCCGCAGCTCCTGCTGCAGAAGGGTCACCTTCTGGTCACGGGCAGAGGGTGCGGGGGCCGTGGCTGTGGTCGGCAGGAGGGGGCCCCGGTACTCTGGATGCTCCAGCTGGGCGGTGGCGTTGATGTGCAGCAGCTTCTGGAAGGTGCTCCGGTCCTTTGGAGACGTGGCCCCTGGGGGAGAGGACAGGGAGAAGCAGAGACCCCGGGGTGCACGGTGGCCCTCCCCCGCCCCTGCCGCACAGAGTCGCCCATTCTGGGAGGAGGCTGCTCATGTGAGTGGGTGAGGAGCTCACCAACAAACCGCGTATGGAACCTGGGGTCCAGGATGGCCTGCAGCTCGGCCTCCTGCACCCGCTGCAGCACGCAGAGCGCCCATACCACGTCCACCTGCAGGGCTGGTTCCAGGCTCGCCAGCGCCGGCCCCAGTCTCTCACGCACCTGGGCAAGGACAGGGTATGAGAACCTGGCTCTGCCTGGGGACAGCAACACCCGAGAGCAGACCACAGTGAGTGACACTGCGGCCCGGCAGGGAGGCACCGGGCCCCTTCCTCAGGCCCTGAGAGTGGGCACTGGGCTGGGCTCCCCTCCACTGCCCTTGGATGGAAGTCCTCCAGTAGCGCCCCCACCAGGCACTGATCACGAAGTGTTTCTGGCCTTCTTGAGGCACCGCAGTGGGGCCCTTGCTGGGTGGTTCCAGCACAGGACCAGCTAAGTCCCCAGTGGTGTCCCAGTGAGCCCGGGTCAAACCTGGCCTGCTGGCTTCTGTGATGCCCCAGGTCCTCACAACCCCCAAGGCCCTCAGGAAGCACACACAGTGCGCAAACAGGCAGAGCCCTGCCCTGTGCAGCGAGGAGTTCGCCACACAACGGAGTGTCTGCTCCCCAGTGTCCCAGGATGCCCCTCACCCGCCCATGCCAGGTGCTGCAGTCCCCGTCCTTTCACCCAGGCCAGCTGCTCCCAGGACAGTGGCGGGGTGGAGGCTGGAGTCCATACCAGGCTGAAGAACTGGTCCTCGTGCTCTGGACGGAAGTTCAGACGGGCAAACGCCAGAAGGACGCTGCACAGGTGGGCCACGGTGACGTCTGGGGCTCTGCGCAGGATGTGCTGGGCCAGTCAGGGGTGGCAGAGGGACAGGATGAGCTCCTGCCCATGGGCCCTCTCCTTTACCACCCAGCAGCAACTGGTCACAGAGGACAGGACCCCTGGAAACCAGCTCCCTGTTGGCAACTTCAGAGACACCCCCGGCTCCCCAACCTGAGGAGCTGTAGAGCAGGCTGTGATGCCACCTGGGTGACCAGCAGCTGGGGAGAGCTCCGTGGGGACACCCAGCCTCATCCTCTGCCTTCCCTGCCCCGTCTACCAAGACTGACGAACACAATGCTCACTGGCAGAAAAAACACCATCCCCCTCCAGATGAGCCCCAGGGCCGGGGATGCAGCTCGGCAGCACAGCGCCTGCCTGGCAAGCACAAGGTCCTGAGTTTGATTCCCAGTATCAAAAGAACCAAAAACCAAACCAAACCAAACCAACAAACAAACAAAGAACAATTCCCAAAGAACTCTGCACCTGCCCCTGACAAGGGAGCGCTTCCACACTGACTTTGCTTCCTTGACAAAGGCAGCGGCTCCTGACAAGAGGCCACAGAGCCAGCCTCAGACTTAGAGCCAGGCAGTGCATGAGTATTAGCGCCCAGTGATGCAGTGGCTCACCTGGACAAAGGCTTCAAACAGGGGCACATTGAGCCACTTGAGGAAGGCGAAGGAGGTGGCGCAGCGGGCCACCTCGCCGGGCGTCAGGCTAGGCATGAGGGGCAGCAGGTCGGCAGCCAGACGCTGGCACGCTTGGGTCTGGTGAAAGCTGAGTCTGCCTTTGGGAGGGAGCAGAGCACAGGGCTCGGCTGGGGAGGGGAGTAGCTCACTGCTGCCCACCTCAGCCCTGAGGTGCAGGCTCCATGTCTGTGACCAAATTTATCCCTGCACCCAGGCAAGGGGAGCAGGGCCCATGAGTCACAGTGTTTCTGTGGCAGCCTCCTGGGCCGGTGCCTGCCATGAGAGGTGGGCACCGAATTTGACACGGCTGCAGGTCCACGGGCACGGGCTCCCCGCCACTCACCGTAGGCATAGGCCAGGTCCAGCAGTGTGCCTTTTGTCAGCGGGAAGGGCTTTTGCACCAGGTGGTAGGAGATGGCCCGCAGCAAGGGCACCGACCGCCGGCTCTGAGCCGCCAGTGTCACGAGCACCTTCCGCAGCTCTTCGGGGCTAAAATGCTCCACCAGCTCCAGGCACTGTCAACCACAGCCACGCAGGGGTGAGCTCGATGGCCTGAGGTGGCAGGGACGAACTGGGGGCAGGGGTCCCATCCAGTGCAGCCCCTGCGAGATAGCAACTGGGCCTGAGCTGGCTCCACACAGCCTGTCTGTGCGGGGTCTGCCTCCTTGCCTGCTGGGAACCCCAGGACCTGCAACGCTATGTCCGCAGCCAAACTTATCCTTGGCTCCCAGAGCCCATGAGCAACAGAGCTCGCGGTGGCAGTTGTTTGGGCCAGCCCCCACCAGGGCAAGATGAGCGTACAGGGTACAGCAGGGCTGGGAAGGTGGAGGAGACAGGGACTGGATGTGGGGAGGGGCATGGCACCTCTGGGAGAGGTCCAGACAGAGACCGGCCTGGCTAGGATTTGTGCTAAGGTCAGGAGCTGACTGCCTCAGACCACTTAGGCACAGGGTTAGGAGAAAAAGCCAGGAGGGATCAAGGGAAGCAGTGTGTGCTAAGACAAAGCTAGTGGTGCTGCCAGACTAACGTGGCCTTAGAATGGCCACCCGCGGCTCCCTGGAGCTCTTGGGCCTCTCCCTGCCTGACACCTGCACTTCTGGACCACAGGTTCTGGGGTTCCTGTGGCCAGGCACACAATGCCCTCCTTCCACAGAGGACCATCACCTGAGGACAAGCCCAGAGCCTTGGAGGCAGGCCGAGTGCTGCCTACTCTCAGGCCGTACCTTGTCTTCCAGGCGGGTCATCAGCAACTCTGAGAGGTGGCCTGCCTTCACCATAATGGCCACTACCGTGCGGCTGTCCTCGATCTCCGTCCAGCGCCTCTCCAGGTGCACCAGGAGCTCAGCCAGCAGCTCGTGGGAGTACCGCGTTTGCATGGAGGCGGCACAGGACTCCACCAGGAAGGCCAAGTGCTTGTACTTGAGCCTGCGCAGGCGCCAGCGCACCTCCTGCTCCACTGACTGCAGTTCCCGCGTGGTCTTGGGCAGTGCCAGCGCGTACAGGCTCCGCAGCAGCTTCACAAGGGTCCCGTGCCACACAGAGGTTACCTGCATGGGAGAAGGACAAAGGCTTGGTCACACGTGGCACCCTAGCGATCCTGCATCTGGGCTGCAGCTGCCTGTCTGGCAGGTGTTTAGAGAACAGTACCCATTTTTCTAGTAGCTTCCTGGGCCTGGTCGTCCACCTCTGGGAATGTTCTGTCCACCACGGCCAGGGTAGTTTGCTCTCAACTGCAAGCAGGGTCCTGAGTGCTAACAAACCCCCCAGGCTCCCCAGTGCAGCCCTGACCTGCCGTGGCCACACCGAGACCTGCCGTGGCCACACCGAGACCACGGCTCCACTGTTCCATGCACAGCTGCATGGAACAGACCCGAGCTGCAGGCGGATCAAGTCCAGACCAGGTCAGAGCAGCAAGCGGCCCAGGGATGTGACCTGATGGCAGAAAGGTGGCACTCGGGCTTCCTCGCGTCAGTTTTTGTCACCATCTCACTACTTTTACTCACAATGACAAATATTTAGCTACAGTATTAAAATCCCTGACTTTTCTTCAGGAGAATTAATTCTGAGATTGAGAAGCTCAAAACAACCCTAAGTTTTTGGTGATACGAAGTTTCTCAGAAATGCAACTACTGCCATGAGCAGAAGAAATGAAAGCCTGAAGATCAGGGAGGGCTCAAGTGCACACCACCCACAGCCTCCAGCCAAGCGTGACTGCTGTCAGAGGAAGGTCTCCCTGACACAGGGCTGTTCCCAGGGCTTTTATGTGGGTACCGGGAGTTGAACTCAGGACCTCGCACTTGCCAGGCAGGTGCTTATGCCGCTGAGCTATCTCACCGGCCCTCCCAGGACTTTTGCCATGTGAGCAAAAACACCCCTGCAACTACTGAGCTCTTGAAGCCCCTCACAGGAGGCACTCTGAGCAGGCTCTCACTGAACACTAGGCATCTTTTTCTTTTTTTTGGTGCTGGGGACTTAACCCAGGGTCTTTGTACTGAGCAGCACCCCAATTCTAGTTATTCTGAGACAGGGTCTCACTTTGTACCTCAGTGTGGCCTCAAACTTGAAGCAATCCTCCTGCCTCAGCCTCCCAAGTGCTGGCATTACAGGTGTGTGCCACCACCTTTAGGTTTTGAGACAGGGTCTTGCTAAGTTGCCCCAGCTAGGCTTAAGCCTGGGCTTCTCCTGTGTTAGCCTCTGGATGCTGAGGTTACAGGTGAGCGCCACTACATTTCGCTCAGGCACTCTTCCCGCACGGCCTATATGAAATGCCCACATTCTTCGAGGCATCCATCGTTTGCGCCACTGAACACATAAGCAGGGGTGGAGCCCCCTCCCCCACGTCTCAGAGCAGCTCCGGGTGCCCAGCCTGTGCCTTGTCTCTGAAGAGGCATCACTGTACTGCAGGGAGCATTTCCAGGTCTCGAGGAGCTGCCAGACCTACGAAGTCAGTGTGGCCCAGACCCCACACTCAGGGAAGACAGCAGGTGGTCAAACGGGCGAGCAAATCCCTCCATACTGACCACAGGCCTCTCTTTTTTCTCCCCAGTGTTGGGGATCAAACCCAGGGCTCAGCAAGAAATAGATGCATATTTGAGCCCATACACACAGTGAGGGATTATGTGGATGTGTTCAACCTAACGGAAGTTCCAGGAGACAGTGTTCCTTTTACTATGTGTCTTCTATACCACTCTACCTCGTTAAAAAAGAGCCACGGGCTGGGCAAGGTGACACAGCCCGTAATCCCAGCACTCTGGGAGGCTGAGACAGGAGGATCACATGTCTGATCCCACCCTGGGCAACTTAGGGACTTAGCCGAGACCCTATCTCAAAAACTAAAGAAGACTGGGGATGCAGCTGAGTGCAAAGGTAGTGGGTTTAATCCCCAGGACTGACTTTAAAAGATGCAGTTTGAAAAACGCTTAGCACGACCTCTTCTTCTACATGCCTGACACCTTCCTTGCAATGCAGGCCAGGGGCCCAGGAAAGCACTGGTACAGAACTGGCTCCCGCCATCCAGTGCTGCCCCCAGCTCAGCCGCACAGACGTGCCTGGTCTCTCTTTCACGCTCATGCTCTGGAGGTCTGAACGGGGCCAGATTCTGCCCACTCTCGGCTCAAGCTCCAGGGAACCCCAATCGCTCACACTGTGCCTCCTCCAGCCTCAAGGGCCGTGCCCAGTCAGCAGCTAGATGCTGGGTGGGGGTGGGAAACTAAGTCAAGGCCGTAGGTCTCGGAGGAAAACACCGGAGGAAGTGAAAAGAACCAGCCTCGTCTCCTGAACGCCTAGCACCATGTGTTCTGCTAACACAAGCACAGCAACGATGACCTAATGGGGCTCTTGAGAGGACTTCTGAATTTACTGAGACAGACAGACATGCCACAAGACGCCGAGGCTCCTATCCACAGTGGTCTAGTTGCTCTCCCCTCGTCAAGCCCCAGAAGACACACAGCACCCACCTGACTGCTGACCAGATGGAGAAGCTGCTGAAATCGCCTGTCCTCTAGGAGCAACGCCTTGTCCTGTGGCTTCTGGGATAGCAGGCGAGAGAGCTGAATGAGGATGAGGGCCCCGTGATTGTGGTGCAGGCTGTGACCGCCACCCAGCAGCTCGAGCAGCTCCTCTGGCCTGGTAGCCTTCTTGATGAGCTGGTCTACTTCTTGCTGTTCTGGGTAGGGGGTGAACACTGGCTCCTTTTCCAGCAGCTTCAAGAAATTCGGGGAGCAGGAACTGGGGGAGGTGGCTGAGGAGGTCAGAGTCTTATGGGCCACTCTGGCAAATTGCAGCTGGCCAACTGGAGCCAGAGCAGGGGCTAGATGAGTGGCTTCTCTCAGCAGGCATGAGCACCGCTTCACCAGGTGTGCTGCCATGATGGCCTGGGGGGCAGGGAGGTGAGACTCCTAGCAGGTGATGCCAAAGCCCTGGAAAGAGAAAGGAGAACTAGAGGTGCAGTTCCTGACCCACAAACTTAGGAGAAAAACATAACAAATGACACAAAGTCACAGTTACCCTCTGCCTAAAGCCAGCCTTAATTTTTCTCCCTTTTCGGCTATTCATACAGATGAAACAGTACTTTCTGAGGCAAAAATATCAGGGGATTTGTTTCAATATAAAATGCTTTGAAATATCAAAACTTATTACAGCCTGGAAGGTTCTCACTCCCAATCTGCTTCAGAATCACCTATGAGTGGTTCAACTCAGGTTCTATGACTACTCTGCTATAAAGAATAAATTTGAGTCGTTTGTAGTAAAATGGATCACCTTGAATTCATAACATTAAGTGAAATAAATCAGACACACCAGCCTAAGTATCAAATGTTTTCTCTTATACAAGAAATCCAAAGTATAAATAGACCAAAGAGTAAAATAAAAGAGGCAACAGAAAATAGAGACAGATCATTTGCAAATGTGAAACAAACCAAAAAGAGTGTGTGTGTGGGTGGGTGGGGAGATGTAAAAAGAATCCACATGTGTCATATACATGTACCAGTTACCCACAATGAATGTATTCATTACATATTGGACATATGTACTTAAAAAAGAAAAAAAAAAATCAGATTCTGCCCACCCTCCCAAATGGGAACCTGTGCAGCCTTAGCTTGGAGAGCACTGATATTTTCATTTCAAGCATGGGCATGATTAAGAATTACTGATCCACAGAGAAAGCAGAACAAAATATTCTAAATTGTAATGATTCTGCAAAACCCAGAACATATAACCCACATTCCTCAAGTTTCTGTGGCTGTACTTTAACACTACACACACAGGAAAGAGCTTTCCCAAACCAAAATAAGCTACATCAGGAGCCTACTTGGAAAAAAACCAACCCTTGCCTCAACTTCTGAGAGCAAAACCTCCTAAATCAATGATAAGAGCACTTCATACCATGGCCCAGAATTGCATTCCCAGTTTTCTCTCTCCCTCCTCACAACGCATACCTCATGCCAACCAGGCTTTGTCTTTTCACTCCACCTAGGAGGGCTTCGCCCCATCACAGGGCCTGGCGAAACACACCTCATCTTTGCAACTCCTTAAAATGCTGCCTCCTTCAAAAATATGTCATATATCCCTATGATGCTGCTTTTAACAACTCTGTCTGGCAGTCCTGCTCCATGAAGTGTTTAACTCAGGTGAGACGCATGACCAGGGCCTGGCTTCTTGCTGAAGCAGAAAGCACCTTTGATTTGCATCTATTTCCGGAAGTTGGTATATGGCCGACACTTTTTTTTTAACGTGAGCAGATTACTGCAGCTATAAAAAGCTTAGTCCATCTCAAGGCTCTCAGAGGAGGAACATTTGCCCTAGCCCAACACTTCCTGGGCCCTGGAACAGTACGAAAGCGTTAGAAAACCCTTCCGGCTTTTAATACAACTCTTAAGAGTACCTTACAAGAGGAAATTTAAAAATAAAAGCTGGACTTGGGTTTAGGCAAAGATCAGCCCACAAGTGTAGTCCTAAAATGCGGAGAGAAAATCGACTGGGAGGAGGCATGCAGGGTCACCGCGGGCAGCCCCTTGCAGGCCGGGTCTCGGGTACACGGCCGCAAAGGGGCGCGTGCGCAATAACCGGCAGGCGCCACGTCCAGCGCCCCGCTAGACCCATACTCCGGGCCCGCCGGGCCCAGATCCCCACAGTGCCTTCCGGGCCCGCCGCCCCACCCGCCCTCACTCCTCCTCCTTCCGTCCCTACCTCCGTGCCCGCAGTACCCACGCTCAGCACAGCCTTCTCCTCTGGCGAGAGACCGACGCGGCGAGCGCCGCCGGTGACCTCCATGCGTCTCCCAGGCCGTCCCGAACTCACGCGACTAGGCGCGGCGCGCTTGTACGTGCGCGGAGCGACGCCGGAAGCGAGGCGCGCGCTCGCTTACGTCATCAGAGCGCCACCGGAAGTGAGGCTCGTCGCGCGCCTCCTGGCAGGAAGGGAAGCTTGCACTTTTTTCCGGTTTACTGCCTTTGCTGACAACACGTGCGACACACTGGGAAGTGTACTGAGAAACGGGTGATGGAAAACTTAAGAGACAGGAAGGAGAAAAGATAAAAAACCCAGAAAGGAAAGGCGGAAGGCTCGGGTTCCCTCCGGCAGGTATCTCGTACCTGAACGGAGCACGGGAGACGGCCCTTTATTGCGGCACCAGGGGTTGAACTCAGGTCCTTCAAACAGCTCCACTCCTAGCCATCACACTCGCTTGTTATTTTTAAACAAGAGGCAGAGTATCGCTGTATTGTCCAGGCTGGTCTCCAACTCGCGATCTTCTTGCCTTATTCTTCCAAGTAGCTGGACTATAGACGCGCATCACCCTACCTGGTTTACCTTATTTTCCCTTTTGGACTGAGACTCGCACACTTTATACAAAAATTAAATGGGTCCGGAATCTAAACGTTAGAGCTAAAGCTATGAAATCCTTAGAAAGAAATATAGATGTAAGTTTTTGGGGGAGGGATGTAGCTGGATCGAGGCATGCTGACTCAGTGCATTTGATCCCCGGAGCTACAAACCAACCCCCCCCCCGGAGTTTTCATGATTTTTGCCACTTTAGGCGCTGTGTGAGAGGCCGGTGCCGCTGGTGGTAAAAAGAATTTAAGTCAAGAACATAGAAAAGTTGAGTTTATTGATAGCACTGCAAGGAAACAGTGGGCAAATTCCAAGAGGGAAATGCATGACTGGGAGAAAAGCAAGGAGCTTCATATTTGATTTTAATGTAAGGAAGAGAGTATAGGAACGTTATCTCGGGGATGCTTTTGCTGAGTCCTGGAGGTTTTATTGCCCACCCATCTCAGTTCTGGGCATAGGCAAGTGTTCGAAGACAGTGATGTCTTCTTTTGATAGGGTTTAGTGTTCGTGGTGTTTAAGAAAGAGAAAAAGAAGGAGGAGGAGGAGGACGAGGCGGGGGGAGGGGAAAACAGTTCTTTCCTGAGTAGGGTTAAATCTTTATAGGTTAATTAGGGCTGTTGGTCAAGGGTGTCAGGAAAAAAAACATATATTTGCACTAAAAGGGCCCTTTGACATTGTATAAGAACAGAAGGAAAGGGTGTTCTCTAAGGCATTGGTAGTGAACCTATGGTACATGTGCCAAAGTGACTGTTGGTATCATTGAAAGCTCTAAAAGTTTTGCCAAGTGATTAGGTCACCTGGGGATGTTTGTGTAGACTTTGCAGCCTCCGAGGTGGAAAGTTAATGTTTTGCTGCAGACTCATTGCTCCTGCAATTTGGCGAATCCTAACTCTAGCCCTAACCCTGGGCCTTGGTGCTGGGCTAGTGAGTCACATGGGCTTTGACTCTGGAAGGCACAACTGAAACTGAAGAGCTGACTGACCAGGTGCGGTGTTTCTTCGGGGAACCTGGCAGATGGTGGCATGTGTGGCCAGGAGGGTAGGGTGTGGGAAGGTGGAGCCTTCACTCTTGGGCTTCCTCCAGGCTGCCTGGCCACTCTGGTCTCACTGCCCATGCCCAGAGGCAGTGCCCAGAGCCACAGGGACCAGGTAGGTGCCAGGTGCCCACCAGCTGTCTTCCCAGAGCCCCCAATGGCCCACATCCTTCTCTTGGCAGCCATGTAGCCCTAGGCAGCAGAACCACATCCGCCTAATGGGTGGCTGGCCAGGAGTGGTTGCAGAGCTCAGTCCCTAGCCTGGTGGGTCTAGGCTGAGTGACTGAGCCTGTCTCCTGTTCATCTGTACCCAGAGCTGGCCCAGCTTCACTCAGCAAACATGCACACGCACACATACACACCTTTGCACACACATGTACACAGATCAAATCCACTGGCGGCTCCTGGTACCACCTTAGTTCTGGTGCCGGAATAGGACTGGGAAACTCATCCGGTGGCCCCTCTGACCTGATAGGGGACAAAGCTCTCTGCTTTGGAATCTCTGTCCTTCCTGCCTCTAGAGGAAACTGAGATCCAGCCTGCTTAGGGCTATAGCCTGGAAGAACAAGAAGAGTTAAAAGTTAGAGGCAAGGGAAGCTGGGTGTAGTGGTGCACACTTGTTTTCCCAGTATTCAGAAGGCTGAGGCAGGAGGAGGATTGCTGTGAGTCTGAGGACAGCCTGGACTACAAAGGGAGACCTGTCTCAAAAAAACAAAACCAAAACCAAAATAACCCCACAGAAAACTAAAAGTGCTTCTGGTCTGGGAGACCTTAGAAGTTTATTTCTTCTCTGGATAAAGGCAGTTAGCAGACTCAGGTGGCTGCCTCCATTACCAGATGGGTAACTCAGTGCCACACGTTCTAGGAGCTCTGTGGCAGGGAACACAGCGAAGGTCCTTGTAATGACATAACAGTGTGTGGCCTGGTGTCTGCCACCTACGGTTACCAGGAGCTCCCCTCTGTGTCAGTTCAGTCCCTGCTGTTGGAGGCCACTGCAGCCTTGGCTTCCATGTCTGGCATAGCACTTGTCACCTGGGTGCCCAAGAAACCGACCCCAGCCCAATCCAGTTGCAGCCTCAACTGAGCAGGCAGCTAAGCGTGGGTCCCAGAGCCCGGCTCTGTTGAGTGGTGTTGTTTCGGGAAAATTGAGTCAACAGTAGCCAGGAGCTCAGGAGAAGGAAATTTTATTAACGTGGTGGTCCCCAGAGGAGCACTCTCCAAAGTCTGAGGTGGTGATCACAGAGAGCTTGTCTTTTTTACAGGGTGGCAAACAGAAGTTACAAGAACGAGATAAGCTTTAGCTGAAGGTCATGGTACAATGGGCATCTTGTGGTGAGCGCAGCTGTATGTAGCAAAGTTGTTTTTAGCACATTCGCAGAAGTTTCAATTTGATGACATATGATTTAGCTGAGTTCAGTGTCAGAGAACAGAATGGCTGCAGCTTTATTGAACAAGATGGCTGCAGTTAGGTCAGGATTTCTGTTTTAGTATGACATTTCGTGGATGAGCTGACTGCTGGCAGCCCCTCCATGGCTGGGGGTTGCAGAAAGATGGGACAGAAGGTTGTAACTTCTGGCCCCATCCTGATGTTGGGGACGGGAGGGGGCAGTAGGTGATTCCAGTGCGAAAGGCCTGTGAGCCAGTCACCAAGCCTACTAAGGAAACCTCTGAGTGCTTTGGGTGTTGGAGCTGGGCAGCTTCTGGGTGGGTGACATGTCAGTGTGGAGAGAGTGTGGCGCAGCCCCATCCCATGGGGACAGACTGTCCCGTGACTCCCACCCCTCGGCCTTACCCTGTGTGTCCCTTCCTGCTGACCTCTGATCTGAGTCCCTGGTGGTAAAGTGTCCGGTCACAGTGTAGCACTTTCAGTGAATCTGGGGCCATTGTGGGACTCTCCCGTCAGAAGCACAAGCGACCCCAGCTTGCAGGGCTGAGACCCTGAGTCAAGCGGTCTGATGTGAACCTGGCTGCCAGCATCAGGGGCTGGTGTGGGCTGCAGGATGCCCAGGCCCGTGTCAGAGCAGACGCGCATGCTCTGCTGAGGACTCCACAATGCGGACAGCAGGAGGTGTCCATCCACAGCCCCTTCCTGTCCCCTTGAGCACGTTCAGGAACCACGCCTGTGCCCGCTCCATGCCGCTCGGCTAGCTCCTGCTCCTGTCCTCTTGCGGGGCTTGGTCACCCAGAGCACAGTGGGTCAGCCTCTCCCAGTGCCATAGCCTGGCCAGAGCGCACCCAGCTCTTTGAGCCTGGCTTGGGGTGGCCTGTGTCCATGCACCTGCCCCAGCCCCCTGAGATCCCAGGGGCAAGGCCTGGGTTTGCTGTCCCTTCTTCAGGACCCCAGGACAGATGGACAGACAGACATGAAGCCAAGTGGGTTTTTATTAGCAGCAGATAGGAGGCATCACACACTTCTGGACCCAGGAAGGGAGGGTCTTGCTGCGCAGCCATGTACTGGTCACTCCAGGCGGGCAGGGGACCCTGGGCGGGCCTCTCACTGCAGAGAGCTCCCTGGGGGGGACATGTGGGGACAAGGAGAGAGGCAGTCACTGCTGCCCAGCGACCTGGCCGGCAGATGAGCAAGCGCAGCCCCCACCCTCACCTGCATCTGGGGATGCCAGGTCACAGGGAGCATGGCCAGTGTCCCTGAACCTCTGTCCCCAGCGGGTCCTAACCCTGAACTGTCACTGCTTCTCAGGTTGGGTTGGCACAGAGCACCAAATCCCACCAACTGCCAGCTCTGTGCCCCCAGACACCCACTTCAGTCCCCGGCCACTGCCAAGGGCTGTAGTCCCATAGGGGTCCATGGGGTTGGCAAAGGTCCCCTCAAACCTCGGGCCCTGTCCCCCACCCAAAGACCAGCAGGAGGAAGTGGGGTGAGTGGGGCATGGTCCCGTGGTACCTGCATCGGGGCTCACACACCGCAGGGCACACCCGTCAAAGCAACACCTCTCGTCCACCCTACAGTCGTTGTCTTTGACGCACTGGTCCTGTGCCTGGCACAGCTCTGGTGCCAGGGCAGCCTGTACCCAGGGGCAGTTGCGTGTTTTCTGGGCATCTAGGGAGCATATACAGGAGGCCTTGTGTCACCTGAAGCCTTGCTGGGTCACCTACAGGGCCCCACCCAAAAGGCTCCATTTTACCAACAGGGAAGTTCAGTGCTGTGGAGATCCTGGGCCGGAGTGTCCCCAGGCCTCCCTGCTGTGGGTCTCGGGGGCAGGACCTCATGGCAGCTTTGGTGGCCTGGAGCCCTCGGGACAGGCTGGGCAGGAGGCCGAGAGGCTGCCCAGGACCAGGAGCCCGGGCATGGGGCTGGGGTGGGTGCCGAGGGAGGGCTGGGGCCCCTTCCTGGCCTTACCATAGATGGGAGTCTTGCAGGAGCGGCCGCAGGCACTGGGGCAGCACACGGCACTGCCGAGGCAGTCCTGGCTGGTAATGCAGGTTTGCTCTTGGGCACAGGACATCTCCTCGGAGGAGCTGGACTTGGGGCACATGGCCTCAGCTGTAGGGAGGATGGGGGTCCCTATAGTCACCACTGGGCTCCTCAGGCGAAGGCGCGGACAGACACCAGGGAACCCAGCCCCCGGCAGCCCAAGATGACATTTCTCAGAGGGGAAGAAACTTCTACCAGATCTGTGACATCTGAAGACGTCTAAGAAGTCTGCCGTGGAAATGAGGGAGCCAGTGCATGTGGGGCCTCACACCTGTCATCCCAGCACTTCGAAGACTGAGGCAGGAGGATCTCAAGTTTGAGCCCAGCCTGGGCAACTAAACAACTTAACAAGACCCTGTCTCAGAACAAAAAATAAATAGGGCTGGGGATGTAGCTCAGCATGAAGGCTGTGGGTTCAATTCAGCACTGAAGAGAAAAATTAGGAAGCCGGGTCACAGGCCCACTGTAGGAGAAGGGAAGTTAGGAGTCTCAGTGGAAGGGACCTCGGTCACCCAGCTCCCGGCCCGGGCACCTCTCACCCGGGAACTGCAGCCTCCCTGCATCCCTGCCCAGCCCGGCCGCGCCCTCTGATCCTCTCTGCCTCGCCCCTTCAGCAGAGCGGCAGGGCAGCAGTGGCGTGCACTGGATGGTGTCGGGGGGAGGTCACCTGTGTCCCTCTGGGGCATCCCAGGGTGAGGTGGCTGGGCTACCTGACAAGATGGAGGCCAGGTCCAGCGCCAGGGCCGCCTCCAGGGTGAGCAGGCTGAGGGCGAGGCTGAGGAGACAGCGCATGGTGGCGGTTGGCAGCAGGCAGGTGGCAGATGGATGGCAGCCTGAGAGTCCCAGTGCATTTAAGGGACCATCAGGAGGAAGACGGGGCGGTGGGAGCTGGTGTGGCCCCAGCTGGGCCAGAGAACTTCCTCTTGGACACACGGCCAGGCTGGAGGAAGGAGTGTCGCAACTGGGTCAAGTTTTCTTTTTTTTGTTGCTCTGGATTGAACCCAGGGGCTGGCACATGCTAGGCAGTGCTCTACCCTTGAGCTACACCCAGCCCTTTAATTTTATTTTTAGACAGGGTCCCACTAAGTTGCCCAGGCAGGCCTGGAACTTGCAACCCTCCTGCCTCAGCCTCCTGAGTAGCTGGTAGTACAGCTGTGTACCACAGTTTCTGGTGGGGGTAATGATTTTAAATAAAAAAAAAGTCCTTTGTGAGGTGACCATGGCCCCTCTACTTTAAAAGTGATACATGTTTATTTTTTCGATACATGTTTATTATGCGAATGAAGAAAATTGAGAAAGAAAACATAGGGTTTGTGACAGTCATAGCATAGCTGTCCTTTTGAGGGGTTGTGTGTGGGGTCCTTCAGGGACAAAGGAACTCATGTGCCCCAAATTAGTCAAGAGTCACATAGGAAACAAAGCAGGAGGTGAGGGCGACCTTCGAGGTGACTCGCTTCTTTTGCGATGTTGTCGTTTTCCACACTTTCTAAGAGGCTGGGCCCTGGCTCCTTGCAGGCACCGGGGGCCCAGGGACTGGCAGGGCTGTCTCTTCCCAGAAGGCCCTGTGAGTGCCCGGGGCAGGGGCTGTGGGGCGCCAGGTGCCCTCTTCCAGGAGCTGCCTTGAGCCTCTGCCTGCAGGGCCAGACAGGAAGAAGGCGTGGACCCCTGGTGGGCCCAGCCCCAGGCCAGGGACCCTCTGGCAGGGACCCCGAGGGCTCTCAGCTTGGGACACAGAGCCCCTCTGAGCTTCCTGTCACCAGACCTCATGGGGCTGGGCTGCACCTCCTCGTGTGGCCTGGGCATGCGTGGCTCCTGCAGGGCCCTCGAGTCCCCTCCGAGGGATGAGACATGGGCCCGGGTGAGGCACCCCTGCGGGTCCTCTCTGTGGCTTGAGGTTCCCACATGCTGCCTCACCTTCCTGGGACAGAGGCTGTCACAGGCCAGAGGGGACGGCTTGGGTGGCCCCCAACTGGCCCTTTGCTGCCTATTTGCTGTCCTTTCCCACCTATGCCAAGGACAGGCTGGGCTGGGAAGGCCGAGTCCTTCTAGCTCCATGCTGAGCAGCCCAAGGGCAGTGCTGACCCTTGCTCAGGGACCTCCAAGGCCCCATGCCACGAGCCTCTTGCCCCCGTCCCATGGTCCAGTCCATGACAGTGTCCCCTGGGCCAGCTATGCCTACAAATGGGAAAAAAGGACCAATAAAGGTACTAAAAGATTTTGTTTATGTTTTGTTTTGATTTTTGAGACAGGGTCTCACTGTGTAGCCCAGGCTGGCCTTGACTTTTGATCCTCCTGCCTCAGCCTCCCGTGTGCTGGGATTATAGGCATGCACCGCTGTGCCCGGCTTGGTTTTGATTCTATGTTGAGATATAATTCTCATGCTATAAACCTCATCCCTGGAAAGTGTGCAGTTCAGCAGCTTTTATCACCTTTGCAGGGTTGGATCCCGTCCCCGCGTCTCATTCCAGAGTGCTCCTGCTGCCCTGCGGAGAAACCTTGTGCCCTGCAGCTGCTCCTCCCGTCCCCAGCCTCCAGCCTACTTTCCGCCCCCGAGGATTCGCCTGTCCTGGCCACTTCTTCATGGGACCTCAGTCACACACTGTGTGACCTGCTGTGTCTGTGTGTCTCTCTGAGCTTTTTATTTTTTTGAGACAGGGTCTTGCTATGCAGCCCAGGCCGGCCTTGAACTCCCAGTCCTCCTGCCTCAGCCTCCCGTGTACCAGGATCCCAGGTGTATGTCCCGCCAGGCCAGCCTGGGTTCTTGTGGCCCAGCACCGTGTGGCCAGCCCAGAGCTCCTGCCCTGCCGGTGGCTCACTTACACTTCGCTGGTCCTTTCCCTGTGACATGGGGCCATTTTAGGCCACTGTGAGTGGGCTGCAGCATCCCACCTGTGCAGATGCATGTGCCCTGCCTCCATGCACGGGTGGAGGAAGGAGCCCTTGCGTCTTCCCCTTCCGCTTGGCATCACTGTGGGGGACAGGAGGAAATAGCCCGGTGGGCATCTTGGCCACTCCGCTTTCTCAGAAGGCCACAGTGTGTTTATTTTTCCTTTCCTTTTTTTTTGGGGGGGGACAAGATCTGGCTATGTAGTCCAGTCTGACCTTGAATTTGTGGCGATCCTCCTGCTTCAGCCTCCCGCATGCTGGGATTATAGATGTGTGCCACCATGGTGGGCTTCACCATGGTTTTCGTTATTGTGCCAATTTAAAAGTCTCAAACATTGTGTCATTGGGTCCTCCAAATACTGTCACATGATGCTGGAAGACCCAGGCATTTTCCTAGGCATAAAACCCTGCTGCATGTGAAAGGACCGTCCGGCTACCCCCTGACTCACGAGGATGCGGGGCTGGCCTGGCCTCTGCCCCCCGCCAGGCCGCCACACGAAGTGCACTGTGTCCGCTCAGTGCCCTGCACCCCTGCTCCTTCCTGTTCTCTCACAGATACCTCTGTCTGCTTCCGCCCCCCGTCCCCAAGCCTGCTGTCCCTGGCCCAGCTCAAGGTGGCCTCAGCCAGAGGGGACGCGGCTGCGGGGGGCCGGGGGAGGAGCGGGGGCTTGGCTGGCCCAGGAGTCCAGGGCACCTTCCTGGAATGGAGCTGTCCTGTCCCCAGGGCGGGGACCCAGGGTGCGCATGTCCCAGGGCTGTTCCTGGGCCCGGCTCCAGCCCGCATTCTCCCTTTGAGATGTCCGGTGCTGTGTGCCCCGGTGGACAGGGACACCAAGGCCCTCATGGGCACTGGGAGCACGCTCCCTCCGCCCTGCTCGACCAGTGCCACTGGCTGGGCTGAGTTTCCTCCCAAACTCTCAGAGCGGGGACTTCAGCTGGCCCACGCGCCTGCCCCTCTCTGTGCTGACACATCTGTCCTCATCCCTGGTGCTCAGCCTTCTCTGTCTGCTCTGAGGCCCTCTCTGTGTTCCCTGTCACACCACTCATGCCTCTGCACACAGAACTGCATCTCCTGCTCCAGCTCTAGCCCCTCTTCTCCTGCCACACTGCACCACAGGCCCTGGGTCACTGGCGAATGGGCTGGATGCCCTGGACCCATCAGGGAGAGGGGCAGCTGCAGGTCAGCTTGTTCCCTGCTGGTCCATCTGTCAGGGACACAGGTGGGTGAGGGAGTCACTGCTGAGCATTCAAAACAGCAAGTGCAACAGAGCACGGGGTGCATGCCTTTAGACCCAGCACTCTCAGAAGCTGAGGCAGGAGGGTCTCACTAAATTGAACTTACAATCCTCCTGCCTCAGTCTCCCAGAGTGCTGGGAGGACAGGTGTGTGCCACTGTGACCAGCTTAGTGTTCCGTTTTTTTTTAAAATTAAGTTTATTGGTACAATTTAGATATATGTAATGATCACATTCATCATAGGGAATTTGTACCTGTACATGATACCTCTTGCTTCTTTAGCGTTCCATTCTTACATGGATGAGCCTGTGTGATACACACTTCCCCTGAGTGCTCCTAGTAAATCGGAAGCCACAGGGCGTCTCCCTACCCCGGGGTCAGCCTGCGGCTGAGCTGAACTTCTGTTCTCCTCTGCAGGAGGGGGCAGGGTAGGGACCGTGTGCAGCCACTACCATGTGATCAAAATGTACAGTGAGGGCCGGTGAGATGGCTCAGTGGCTTAAGCGCCTGCCCGGCAAGCGCGAGGGCCTGAGTTCGACTCCCGGAACCCACATACGAAAAAGGGGCCGGTGATATCGCTCAGCGGCATGGGTGCCTGCTGGCGCGCGAGGTCCTAAGGTCGACCCCCCGGTACCCACAAAAAAAAAAAGATGTACAGTGAATGCTTAAATAAAAATATAGTGATACATACATTGCCCTGAGCCCCCTCCAAACCCGCCCCCTCGCTCCCAACACACTCGTCCCATCCTCTTTGCCCCTTTCTGCAGCAGCTCTGGAATCCTCTTGCCTGAGGGTCTTCACTTGTGCTGTCCTGGCTGCCCTGATGTTCTGAGTTGATTCAAAACTTTGACCTCGGGGAGGAAATGGAAGTCACATGGTGTCAGATCTGGCGAGTAAGGAGACCAAGGACGCAGTGGCATGTTTTTCTTGGACAGAAATTGCTGTATACTTCTGATCAATGAGGTGTGATAAAAATTAGTAAATGTTCAAATTAAAAACTTCATTACAGGGCCAGGGATATAGCTCAGGGGCACAGCGCCTGCCTGGCAAGCGCGAGGTCCTGAGTTCAATTCCTGGTACCAAAAAAAAGAAAAAAAATATATTCTAAATAAATAAATAAATAAATAAAAACTTCATTACAGTAAAAGATCACCACGAATCCTCCTCCGGAGTCCTCCTCTCACTTTGAACCCCTGCCTCATCGTTCTTGGCAATATCTTGTACTGTAATGAGTTTTTAAAAAAATTTAAGCCAGGTGTGGTGGCGCATGCCTGTCATCCAGCACTCAAGAGGCTGAGGCAGGAGGATCGTTGCGAGTTTGAGGCCAGCCTGGGCTACATAGAGAGCTTAAAGCCAGCCTGAACTGCATAGCGAGAACTTGCCTCAAAAAAAAATTAACTGTTCATTGTATCTTTATCACCCCTCGATGCACGTGGCCGTGCAGCTCACCTCCAGTGACGGGTCCCGTGACAGGTGACACCGACCCCCGCGCTCCTGTGAGCCGCGCCTCGACCTCACACCCGGCGCCTCCGCAGTCAGGGCAGAAGCGGGGAAGCAAACCGCGGAAGGGCCGCAGCGCCCTCTGCCGGCTGCAGTGAGTCACTGCCGCTTCCTCCCCGCTCAGCCCCAAGCCCAGTCTGGCTGGGGCGCAGCTCAGTGGCCAGAGCTGGCGGCGCGCGAGGCCCCGCGTTCCAGGCCCAGCATTGACCAACAAAGAAAAAAAAGTGCATCCGATTTCGATGCGGCAGTGAGTGAGGCTTAACTGGCTCAACTCTAAGTTCCTAGAAACAAAAAGACGGGGGACGAAGCGGAGACCACACACACGTCCTGTTCTCTGCTAGCTGTGGCCGGCAACGTTGGCAAGGCCAGCGGATCGCAGCTCGCCTCGGTTTGCCTGCTGGTACATAGTTCTCTCTTCCCTTCCCTCCCATCTCTCCTTCCCTCCTCCTTCCCCGTTCCCTTGTGCAGCAGATTGAACCCAGGGCCTTCGTGCATTTACACTGAGCTACGTCCCCAGCCCTTTCCATTTTTGACACAGGGTCTCACTAAGTTGCTAAGTTGCTGGGTTGGGCTTGAACTTTCAATCCTCCTGCCTCAGCCATCCAGAGTGCTGGATGACAGGCTTGGGCCACCACGCCAGGCTCCTGTTTGAGGTTTAAGGCCACCAACCAGCCCTCTGGGACGCCTGGTCTGATGTGACTCTTCCCAGCCCGAGTTTGCACGGCAGAAACTGGGGCCTGTGAGCCCCCTGGCCTGTGCTGGAGCTGGGAACGAGACAGGCTGGCGGCTCAGGGGTGGTCAGTTTAGAGTGGCCAGGGACAAGTGGAAGTAACTCCGGACACACAGGCAGCCCTGTGTAGGCCTGGTGGCCCTCGGGTGGCCTGCAGATGGTGGCCAGGGCTTGGTGTCCTGGGGACTCCTCAAGCGGACTCAGCTCCATTCTGGCTGGAGCTGGCCATGACCTCGGCTTCCTGCTAGTGTGGCCAGGTGCAGTCCGGTAGGACGGGTCTTGTGTCCCTGTTCATGTCTCTCTTGGTGTGGTTGTCACCTGTTCAGGTGGCTGTCCAGTACTTGTGAGGTACAGTTGAGGCTGGCTTTAAACTCACGGCCAGCCTCCCAAGTGCTGGCATTCCAGGCATGCGCCCCGCTCCGAAAACAATTATGTTTATGGTGACTTGAGTAAAGGATTCTGTGTTTTCAACTGTAAATTTTGTAAAGTTGGGAGATCTAGGATTTTAGTCTGAATTGAGGTGTGTTTTAAGTATAAAATAACATTAACCTTTGAGACAGTACCAAAAGAATATAAAGTACCTCATTAACACTCTTTCATATTGATTGCATGTTGAAATACTACTATAGGGAGACTGGGTTAGATAAGATGTTTTGTTAAAACTGTAATTTTAGCTGGGCTTGGTGGTGCTCACCTGTAATCCCAGCACTTGGGAGGCTGAGGCAGGAGGATCACCTCAAATTCGAGGCTAGCCTGGGCCACGTAGAGAGTTCAAGGCCAGTTTGAACTACATAGTGAGGCCATCTCAAAAAACCAAACCAAACCAAACAAACCCAAACTACAATTATTTCAGAGGGGCTGGTGGTGCCCCTCAGTGGTACAGCATGTGCCTGGCATGTATGAGGCCCTGGGTTCCATCCCTGACACTATGAACAAGAAAACCCTAAAGCTTCAGCTAGGTGTGGCAAGTGCCCTCCTGTAATCCCAGCACTCTGGGAGGCTGAGGCAGGAAAATCATGAGTTTGAACCTAGACCGGGCAAATTAGCAATTTAGGAAGGTAGGTGTCTCAAAATAAAAAACAAAAAAAGGGCTGGGGATGTGGCTCAGTGCAAAGACCCTGGGTTCAATCCCCAGTACTGTGAAAACACAAAAAGCTAAGCAAACCGAACAACAACAACACCACCCTAAAATGCACCCATGTTGTTTTACCTTGCTGTAGTTGCTGTTGTTAGCACAGGATTTATAAGGCCACACACAGCAGCTCACGGCACGGTCCCAAGGCAGCCCTCCTCCGGGCGGTGACCCCGTGGAGCGGGCATGGATGGCAGCCAGGAAGCCGAGGGGGTGCTCCCGAGGATGCGTTGGTGTCAGGTAGGTGGTCAGATGTAGTGGGCCGGGGGCCGAAGGGGACCACAACAACGTGTTTTGTCAGTTATAATCAGACGAAGAAATAAAGGCCTCTGGGTACAAAAGATTTCTAAGCATCTGTTAGGTCTCAGGGTATTATTTCTCCTCCTCTTCCTCCTCTTCTCTTGCTTCTTCTTCCTCCTCCTCCTCTTCCCTGCCCCCTTTTTATTTGGAGACAGGGTCTTGATTTGTAGCCCAGCTAGTCTCAAACTTACAGCGATCCTCCTGCCTCAGTCTCCCAAGTGCTGAGATTACAGGTGTGCACCACTATGCTGGGCTAGGGTCGTTTGTTCTTAAATCAGGCAGCCAGACCATCAGCAGGAGGTGACATTTCAAGCCCTCCTGGTGGCACCTACATCGAACTAAGACTTGACTTCAATTAAAATTTTCTTTTTCTTTTTTTTATGTGGGTACCAGGAGTCGACCGCAGGACCTCATGCTTGCCAGCAGGCGCTTGTGTCGCTGAGTGATATCACCGGCCCTTTTTTTTTTTTCTTTTATGTGGGTACTGGGAGTCGAATTCAGGACCTTGCACTTGCCAGGAAGGCGCTTATGCCGCTGAGCCATCTCACCGGCCCTGTTTGTTTGGTTTTTGAGACAGGGCCTCACTCTGTAGCCCAGGCTGGCCTCGAACTCACAGTGATCTTCCTGCCTCAGCCTCCTGAGTGCTGGGATTACAGGTGTGTGCCACCACACCAGGCAGGATTAAAATTTTCTTACTTAAGTTTCTTTTGTCATCCATGTCATCCATGATGAAATCCCCGGGGACAGTAGTATACTTCAGAGAAAACGCTGGCCACCTGCAGAGAACAAATACTATGTTTATTTTTTTCTAGTAATGTTATTTAAAAAATTTTAAAATTAATTTTATTGGTAAATTTTAGATATACATAATGATCACATTCATGAGGGGAAGTTTGTACCTGTACATGATATTTCTTTTGTTCTTTTTTTTTAATGTGGGTACCGGGAGTTGAACTCAGGACCTCACATTTAGGCAGGCACTTACGCCGCTGAGCCATCTCACCGGCCCTATGGTATTTCTTGATTCTTCCTTTTTCCCTAATCCCCTCCCCTCCCTTCAACCCCTCTTCCTCTCCTTATTTACAAAAGCTTCGTTTCCATTTTTTCCTTCTATTCTTTTTTTCTTTTCTCTTCCTTCCTTTCCCCCTCCCCCCCCCTTGCTCCCCTTCCCATTTTGAACGTTTTCTTCCTATTTCAAAGTATCTGTTATACATTTTGGTCCTAATTTACCTTTCAGTTTCTCTCGCTACAGAAACAATGTGGTATTTACATGTGTGTCTGATTTATTTCATTTAAGGGTATAGACTCTTTTTTTTTTCCCTCCCTTCCTTCCCTCTTCCCCCCTCCCTAGTTCACCTTTTTTTTGAACAATTTCTTCCTACTTCACAATACCTTTTATACACTTTGCTCCTTATTTACACATTCAGTATCTCGTACCAGAGAGACAATTTGATATCTACACGTGAGTCTGATTTATTTCACTTAAGAGTATGGTCTCAAGGTGCATCCATTTACCTAGAAATGTCTCAAGTTTATTCTTCCTTATGGCTGAGTAGTACTCCATAGTATAAAAAACTCACATCTTGGGCTGGGGATATAGCTTAGTGGCATAAGCGCCTGCCTGGCAAGCGCAAGGTCCTGAGTTTGGTTCCCAGTATCCGCATTAAAAAAAACAAAAACAAACTCGCATCTTTTTTTATTCATTCCTCAGTTGGTGGGCATTTGGGTTGTTTTCAAGATTTAGCTATTACAAACTGTGCTGCTATAAACATGGTGCACATCTATCACTGTGTATGATGCTTTTAATTCTTCTGGGAAGATGCCCAGAAGGGGAATAGCTGGGTCAAATGGGACCTCCAATCTTAGATTTTTGAGGAATCTCCACACTGACTTCCACAGTGGCTGCACCAGTCGACACTCCCACCAACAGTGGAGAAGGGTTCCCTTTCCCCACAGCCCCTCCAGCATTTGTTATTAGGTGATTTCTTGATAATAGCCATTCTTTCTGGAATGAGATGGAATCTCAGCATTGTTTTAATTTGCATCTCTTGAATGACCAGTGATGTTGAACATTTTTTCACATATTTATTTGCTGTTTGTATTTTTTCATCTGAGAAGTGTGTATTCATCTCAGATGCCCATTTTTGGATTGGGTCTTTAAATTTGGGGGGGGGTCTGTTTTTTTTTCAATTTTTATATATTGTAGAGATTAGTCCTTTGTCTGAGGGACAACCGGCTAAGATTTTTTCCCACTCTGTGTGTTATCCTTTCACTCTGTTGGTGATTTCTTTTTGTTGTGTGAAAGCTTTTCAATAGGATGAGATCTCAGTTGTTGATTCTTTGTAGTATTTCCCATGAGATTGGGGTTTTGTTCATGAAATCTTTGCTTACACCTGTGTCTTCAAGAGTTCTGCCTATTCTCTCTTCCAGCAGATTTAGTGTTTCTGTTTTACTATTTAGATTTTTTTTTTTTTTTTGGTACTGGGAATTGAACTCATGACCTTGTGCTTGCCAGGCAGGCACTGTGCCGCTGAGCTATATTCCCAGCCCCTGTTTAGATCTTTGATCCATTTCAATTTTACTTTAGTGCATGGTGAGAGACAAGGGTCTAGTTTTAGTCTTTGGCAAGAGGAAAGCCAGCAAGCACTATGTTTTGCAACAGTAAAAGATAGACATTCCAGGGACTTCTAAGATGAAATATTGATAAGCACGATCGCCATGGAAACTGAGCAGTGACAATTATTATGTCCCTAAGTTCCTGGAGTCCCCGTCCCGGTGTAAAAAGAGATGCAGAACCCGCTCTCTGTGCCAGCTGCCTTGCCTCCTACCCACCCCTCTCTTAAGGGTGTGCTTTCTCCTTGAACTATTTTTCTTTGCAATACATTCTGCCTTTACTTGCGCAGTGCTTTTCCGGATCTTTTTCATGTTTATTCGTCCATGTTTGCAGTACGTAATGATCTTGCTCACTGTGGGGAGCTGGTGCCCCTGCTCAACAGCTTAATTCTTGCTATGACCCCCTTCCCATCTCCGCCCCCATATCTGGGTTCCCTTCCTATTTGCAAAACACTGGTCTCCCTATTTTCTATCATCTATTTTTAATTTTGTTCTTTATTTGTACTTGGGGCTTCTCATGTAAGAGAAACTATGTGATATTTATGCTTGTGTGTCTGATTTATTTAATTTAGCATTATGATCTCAAGGTGCATCAATTTTCTAACAAATGACTCAAGTTTATCTTTTTAATGGCAGAGTAGTACTCCATTGTATATAAATATATTTCTTCACCCATTCACCTGTTGATGGACATATAGCCTGCTTCCAAGATTTAGCTATTATGAATTGTGCTGCTATAAACCTGGATATGCATGGATCACTGTAATATGATGTCTTTAACTCTTTTGGGAAGATATCCAACTGATACCTCTCCAACCCCCTTTTTTTATTTTTTAAGACAAGTTCTCATTAAGTTGACAAATTGCCCAGCCAGGCTAGGCTCCGACTTTTGCCTCTGCCTCAGCCTCCCAGAGTGGTGCATTACAGGTACCATGCCAGGCTAAACAAAAATATTTTAATTAAAATAATATAAATAGCAATTAATTTTTTTAGCCAGGCATGGTGATGCATGCCTGTGATCCCAGAACTTGGGAGGCTGATGCAGGAGGATCGCCAAGAGTTTGAGGCCAGCCTGGGCTCCATAGTGAGTTCAAGGCCAGCCTGAACTATGTAGAGACCCTGTCTCAAAATTTTCTTTTAAATTTATTTTTTAAATGCATGTTGGGATACATAATGAACACATGAATTGTGGGGAGATGGCACATATACATTTTACTCCTTTTTATTTACCCTGCCTTCCCCTCTTTCCCCTCTTTCTATCCCTCCTTCCCTTCTGCAAAAGTCTACTTTTCTGTTTCCTATCAGAAGGTTTCAGTGTAGACCAATTCAGACCAATCAACAGGCTTGAATTTGGGCCAATCAACAAGCTTAAATTTGGGTCAATCAACAGGCTTGAATTTGGGCCAATCAACAAGCTTGAATTTGGGCCAATCAACAGGCTCAAATTTGGACCAATCACAGACCTACCGCTACTATATAAGGAGTATTCCCCTAGCTTTTTCTGGTTTGAGCCGAAAGGGCAGTCTTTGTATTTTTGTGCCTGTGCAAATAAAGCCTTTCTCTAGCGGTCTTGTAAATCTATTCAAGGTTTAATTCTTCGGTGCTGTAAATGTAGTTGGGATTTTTATCTTGAGTAGTATGGTTAGAGTGATTAACAAAGAGGAAAAAAAAAAAAAAGCTGTAAATCCTTGGGGCTGCTAACCATGCAGAGCTCCAGAGGGCAGCGTCCTTGCGTGGCATCAGGCCCAGAGCTGTCGCGCTGAGGACTGTAGTTGGCACTCGGCCCAAGGTAGTGCGCAGAGCTGCGCTTTGCTGATTCCTAATCCAGAGCCTGTACCAGACACCCAGTGTCTTGCCAAACCCCTCAACTCACCGCTCACTTTTTTGTGTGAGGCCTGTGTCCGTGGCATCCTCCGTCAAAGTGCCAGCTGGATGAAAGCGGTTTCAAGGGGGTTCTTGTGGGGCTGGAGAAGGCAGAAGGGACCCTCCCGGGCACGGGCTGTGCGCTACACTGGTTCTGCAGGAGCGCGTGCTGGGAGGAAGTGGAAACACATCCAGAGGGGCTGCCAGGGTTGTGGGCTGGGAGGGCAGGCGGGGGAAGCAGGAGGAGGGGCCCTGGCTAGCTTACGGCGGAGGTTTGGCTCTGGGATGTGGCCGCCGCTGCTTGGAAGTGCGTGCGCCTACGGAAGGGAGGAGGTGCTCACCCCACAGGAAGCGGTAGAGCACGGAGAATGTGAGCCCAGTCATTTCCACGCCAGGCATTTCCCCCTGGTCTTTCTGCCTCAGATTTTTTGTTGCTTGATGAAGTAGTCAATGCCCTCAAGTTAAAGAAGAGGTTTATATTGGCTCACAGTTTAGGACGTCTGGGTCCATGGTCAGCTGGCTACAATGCCGAAACATCGTGGCAGAGATGTGTCATGAAGCGAAGCTGCTCACCGCATAGCATCTGGGAAGCAGAGAGCAGGGGAAGAACAGGGAGGAAGGATTCAGGGTCCAGAAACGGGCCCCAAGGTCGTGTTCCCAGGATCAACCCAGAAATACCCGGAAGTGAGCTTTACTAATCTCCCGGGTGTCCCTCAAGCCAATCCAGTTGATGGTCAAGACTAACCGTCACACACAGTGACCCAGAGACCTGCCACCAGGTCCTGCTTTGTGAAGGTTACACCATCTCCCATTAGCACCAGGCTGGGGCCTTTTGGGGGACAGTCCTGATTCAAACCACAGCACCCAGCATACAGATGTTTTTACTGGTGCGTTTCACTTTGGGCTCACTGAGGGTCAAAGAAGTGAAGGGTGTGCCCAGGGCCACAGTGTCCCCACGTATGGGCTCCGACCCTTAACACGTGTCACTCGGTGAGTGGGGTCAGCCAGCTAAGGCTCAGGCTGTGTGGTGGGGGAGGGGAGGGCATATTCTGCGAAACCATCAGGCTTGTTTTGTCCAGTTTGGGGCCAACGAGGTTCTTCTTGAAAACGTGCTCACACACGCCTCACACGTGCACACTCACAACACATACATGACTTTTACACCCACAGCACACACATCGCACATATCCACATGTGGCACATATGACGCACAACACCCACCCACTCATTTACACCCGTCTGGCACACGCACATGCACACATACAACTCGTGATGTGTGCATACATCTCACAGGTAGGTGTCACACATGCTAGAAACACTCAATCCCTGCACGCATACACACGTCAGTGCACACACTCTCACTGCACATGTTAGGCTTGTTAGGCAATGCGCACACGTGCCATGGGCTCCACTGCACTGACACATGCAGAAAAGATTAAGAATTCAAAATCACCTCCAGTCTTTCCGGGGGTGAAAGACGGGGAATTCTAAAAGCTGGAAGGGAAAGGTGAAATCTCACAACAGGAATTGTTCACTAGATAACAGCAGATTTCTCAATACAACCCTCACAGGCCAGGAAGGAAAGGGATGATGGGTTGATTTGGGCGCAGACGACCTGCTAAAATTAAACTGTGAAGACCTAGAAACCTGAGCAGACCAGTAACGGGTGACAAGACCTCATCAGTACTGAAAAGTCCCCCAACTAAGAAAGGCTCAGGATTGGATGGATTTGCTGCTGAATTTTACCAAACTTCTGAAGATGCACTAACACAAATTCTTTTCAAGCCATTTCAAAGTATTGAAAGGGAGGGAACCCTCCCAAATACACTCTGCGAGGCCAGCGTTACTGTGAAACCAGACAGACACATAGTTAAAACAGAAAACTACAGACCAAAATCCCAATATCCAACAGCACATAGAAGAGATTACACATCATGGGCAAGTGAGATTTATTCTAGGATGAGAGGATCGTTCAGTATATGCAAGTTGATAAACCAAATACATCACATCAGCAGAACGAAAGGTAAAAAACCATACTGTTATTTCAATAGATGCAGAAAAGGCATTTGGTAAAATTTAGCATCTCTTCATGATAAAAGCCCTCAAAAAATCAGGAATAGAAGGAATGTTGTTATGGTTTGTGTCTAGATGTCCCCCCAAAGCCTCATGCAGTCATAGATGGGGCTTTTTGGAGGTGGCTGGATCTAGGATGTGTAGTGCTGGGATCAAGGATGTGATGCTAGGATTAAGGGTGGGTAGCCTGGATAAGATATAAGGGACAGAAATTGGCTCATCCCTTGTTGCTTGCCACTTGTTGCTTGTCCCTTGATCGTTGTGCTACTTTCTCCCTACCATGAACTGTTTCTCCTCCGTGATGCTCCTCTGCCAAGCCACACTGCCTTGGAGCCAGCTGATTATGGACTGAAACCTCTACAAACTGTGAGCTAAATAAACCTTTCTTCCTTTAACTTTGGGTGTCAGGTATTTTGTCTCAGCAATGACAGAAAAGTAACCAACACAGAATTTGGTACCAGAGAAGTGGGGTTGTTGCTCTGACTCTACCTGACCATGTGGTTCAAGAACCTTTGGGACTGGCTTGGAAGAGTTTGGGAAGGTTCAAAGATGCTGGCTGGAAGAGTGGAGCTGGACTGCCTTAGGCTGCTCTGTATGGGAGATTCTGGTCAGAGCTCAGAAGACCAGAAGGCTGACAGAAATGCTGCCAGTAAAGCCCAGGCATTGGGAGGTTTCTGCTGGGAAGAAGGACTGGATTGGCCATTGCACACCAGACGATGTGTGTTATGGGTTGGCAGAAAGTTTGTCTGCATTTTGCTTATGTCCAGAGACTTTGCCTGAGACTGAGATTAAGGGTGGTGGACTAATTAATCTTGCAGAAGAGATTTCAAGGCAGTCTAATGTTGAGGTGGTGGCATGGCTACTGTTGGGGGCATTTATTTATTTATTTATCTATTTATTTATTTGAGACAGGGTCTCACTGTGTAATTCAGGCTGGCCTTGATTTCACTATGTAGCTCAGGCTGGCCTTCAACTCGTGGCAATCCTCCTGCCTCAGCCTCCCAAGTGCTGGGATTACAGGCATGGTCCACCATGCCCGGCGATTGTTGGGGGCTTTTAGCCAGATTTATGTTGCAAATCAAGAGAAAAAGCCCAGCAGAATGATTCCAAACTTTGTAAGTTTCACCAGAAATGAGACTCCAATAAAGTTGTGGCCTGCAAAGATGGAATGGAGGAGAAATTGGTTGCTGAAAAGACCAGCAAGAGAAAGCTGAGTATTTCAGAAGACAACATAAAAGGTGGCCTGAGGACATCACAAGAACCAACAGGACTCCAGCTTTTTTTTTTTTTTTTTTTTTTGTGGGTACCGGGGGGTCGACCTCAGGACCTCGCGTGCCAGCAGGTGCCTGTGCCGCTGAGCGATATCACCGGCCCCTTTTTCGTATGTGGGTTCTGGGAGTCGAACTCGGGCCCTCGCGCTTGCCGGGCAGGCGCTTAAGCCACTGAGCCATCTCACTGGCCCAGGACTCCAGCTTTTGGAGCCTCAGTTTCAAAGGTGAAAGATTTTGCTTTGAGAAGAGCCCCAGAGCACCATGTTCCGGAATGGCGGTGGCCTAGGGAATTTACTACTCAAACACAGCTCCTTACACCATACTTCATCTCTAAGTAAAGACAATAATAAGTTCATAATTCCACCTAACATAACATGACTATCCTGCCTACAGCTGGAAATGTAACAATCCCTTCCTCAAAATCCCAACAGTTCCAGGATTTTTTGAAAGTCCAAATCTAATCATTGACCATCAAGATCTCAGTGGTGATGAAGAGGAAGCGGGATTTCCACATTCCAAAATCAGCCCACAATGCACGGCAGGGTGGGCCTCTGTCAGATTCTATGCCAATTTGTAATTTGTGGTCCCCAGCACAGGTCTCCACAGCACCTTCTGTTTCATTCCCACAGCGTCATGCACTGACCTCTCAGGGGCTCTTTACCTCCCAGACCTTCCTTTGAAATCTGGGTGGAAGCCGATATGACACCATACCTCTTGCGTTCATGTGGATGATGCCAAAGTCTACCACCAGCAGGAACAGTAGCCAGGCCCCCTTGGACCATGGCTGCTGTGGCCTTTGAGTGCCTGGATGGCTGAGCCCAATGAAATGAATCCCAGAGAACAAATTCCCCAAGGGGCCCTTCTTGAGCAGAGGCCCAGGGGCTTTCTTCTCAAAAGAAATTATATTTTTGTGTCCTTGAGCCTGAAATGGGTGGGGTCTTGCTGGTTCCTGAGATACCCTCAAGAAATCTTTTTTCTTATTTCTCTACAGAGTACTTGGTGTCTTTTTAATGCTGCTAATCTTTTTAGCAACTACACTTCTTTTGACCCTAACTTTACATGTGGGCCAAAATTTAAGTTTTTCTCATTTTTTGGCTGTCTTTTGCTCTGATTCTCATAATAAATCTGACTAAGAGCCAGCAGTACCCACACTCCAGCCTGGATATTGAGCTGCCTTGGAATTTCTTCTACCAGATTAGTCTACCACTCTTTATGCCAGTCTCCTGCAAAGTCTCAGGACAGTGGCAAAATGTAGACAAATTTTCTATCAGAGCATAACATACATGGCCTCTAATCCAACTGCCATTGAAGTCCTTGTTCCCCACTGAAACCTCCTGAGCCTGGCCTTTACTGCCCACATGCTTATCAGCAATTTGATTATCTGAGCTTCAACCAGAATCACCCATCAGGCTCTGCTTACAAGAGTGTAAAGCTTCTCTAGCTTGCATCTCCAAACCTTTTCAAATTCCTCCTGCAACCAGTTCCAGAAGTTTCTAAACCAGATGGTCAGTTATAATCACAGCAACAACCCCACTTCTCTGGTACCAGTTTTCTGTTTTAATCACTTTGTCATCGCTGGACACAATACCAGACATTCATGACTTAAAGGAGGAGAGGTTTAATTTGGGTCACATTTTAAGGGGATTCAGTCCATGATTGCTTGGTTCCAAGGTGGAAACATCGTGGTGGAAGGATGTGGCAGAACAAAGCTCTTTAGTTCACAGCAGCAGGGAGGCTGAGCAGGGGAAAATTACATTCCTTCTCATATTTCTTTCTTTTTTTTTTTTTTGTGCGTACCGGGGGGTCAACCTCAGGACCTCGCGCGCCAGCAGGCGCCCATGCTGCTGAGCGATATCACTGGCCCCTTTTTTCATATGTGGGATCCGGGAGTCGAACTCGGGCCCTCGCGCTTGCCAGGCAGGTGCTTACGCCGCTGAGCCATCTCACCAGCCCTCCTTCTCATATTTCAACACAATAGGCGTTATATATGACAGACCCAAGTCCTACATCACATTAAACCAAGAGAAGCTGAAATTGTTTCCTCCAAAGTTAGGAACAAGAAGGAGGAAAAAGATGGCGGATGAGTAAGAAGCAGGCAGCGAAACTCTCTCTAAAAGTTACCGTTGGAACATGGGAATATAGCGACTGGGAAAGCACAGGAGGGGGGGCAGATGCCTCCCCGGAACCCAGAAAAGTTCTGAAGCGCAATCTGGGACCCCCGGCACCAGTGAAGGGTGATTTCCAACAAAGAAGAAGGAGCAGACTGCGCGCGCGCACCTTCTACCATCCCAGGAATCGCAGCGCGACAGAAGCTCAATTCTACGGACACACGGTGACAGCTGGCGCCCAGGGAGCCCCCACGGAGGATCCTGAGACAGTGGCGGGGCGGAGGCGCGGCGGAGAACTGCGCTGGCCGGCGGTGAGTGTCTCTCAGCCACAGCTGCCCCGCGCCAGAGAGCGACCGGCCGGGCGCCATTGTGGGGGGTGCGGCGAAACTCAGAGCGGCGCGAAAGAAAAACAGCGCTGGACACTCGTGCTCCGGACAGGGCAGCGCGGGGCCTCTCAGGCCCACGAAAGTGTGCTGAGGTCAGTAGGCGAACGAGACTGGTCTCTCAGCCACACCTGTCCCGCGCCAGAGAGTGACTGGCCCGGCGCCATTGTGGGGGGCGTGGTGAAAATCAGAGCGGCGGGAAACCAGTGCAGGGAACCCGCGCTCCGGACAGCACGCTGCGCCTCTCAGGCCCAGGGATCGTGAAAGGGCACTGAGAGCGGCAGGCGAGCTAGACTGGTCTCTGCCTGAAAGTACGGGCCTCTGCTCACCTCCCGCCAGAGGGCCGCTCCTGGCTTACTGGGACGGACCTGCACGGAACAGGACTCTGTCACCACAGGGTAACTGCCTACAGCAGAGTCAACACCTGGAACTGATTCTTTTTATTTATTTTATTTTTTTATTTTTATTTTTTTCTCACTCATTTGTTTTTTGTTCTGGCGAAGGGTTTTTTTTTTTTTTTTGGTGGGGTTTTATTTTTGTTTTGTTTGTTTTATTGTTTTTATCTTCGTTTTTGTTTCTGTATGTGTATTTGCTCTTTCCTTCATTATTCTCTCTGGTCTTTTATATGAGTGTAAACAGCACCTCTAACTTCTTTGTGATTGTGGTTGTGATCTGTTCTTCCTTTTATCCCTTCCTTCTCTTTTTACCACCAGTCCTCTGCACCAGTGTCCCAATTTTAGTGGGATCCCTCTTGGTCCTCTAACCTTACATCTAATTCCTTCCTATTCTCCCAACACTCTATTTCCTCCTTAACTCATTTTAAATTTAAACTCCTCAGGGAAAAATTGACATACATAGGACTTGTATACTGCATATAATTTTTCTGGTGTGTTTTAGATTTTGTTATATAACCGCAACTCTATACAGCTAAAAGTGGTAAATAACTGGTTAGCTCAGTCTGTCATTTTCTAGGCTGTGTTTGATGCTTTAGTTAACATTATAGCCAAATGTGAAATAATTGTTCTAAACATCTTTCCTTCCTGATATTTCACGATTGAGATTGACTAAGGGACACAGAAAATACAGTGGCACAGTACCAAAGAATCAAGGACTGGGCCAAACAGGTAGCAACTTCGCATACCCAACGAATTGAAGAGGTAGGATCTGGCAGAAAGCTCGAAACCCAAAAGCAAGCTCCACTTGGAAGATACTGCAGAGAAGTAGTCATCTTCTAAAGATCTTAAACACTAGCAATAAAGTAACCTACCATAGGTAATTTGCAAACATCACCCCAGGAATTAAAGAAAGGAAAAAATGAGATGACACTTAAACAAGATGCAACCCCACACATCCAATTCACCAAAGGCAAACCTAGGGGGCAACGAGGTGGGACAATCCGAAAGCCACCCACCTGGCCTATCTGAAGTGGTAACAACAAAGCAACTGAATGAGGCTCTGGAAAAAATTAAAACAGAAATAATCTCACAGATAACTGCAGAGATAATGTCCACATTGAAGACCATGCTTAAGGACACTATAGCTGATACAGACAAAAAAATAGATGAGCTTAAGAAAACTATAGAAACCATGAATGCTCAGCATAGGAAAGAAATGGGATCCATAAGGCAGATTCAAGCAGATATCCAAGAGAACAAAAATTCCATTGAAAGTATTTGTAGCAGATTAAGCCAATGCGAGGACAGGATCTCAGATATAGAAGACAGGCTTGCAATTAGTGATCATGAAAAGGAAGAATTCTTAAAAACAGCAAGGGACCATGGAAAATCAATTCAGAAGCTGCTAGATGACTCAAAGATAAACAACTTAAGAATAATTGGAATAAATGAAAAAGCAGGAGATAGCATCAATGACATTAAAACCTTGTTCAAAGACATAATCAGGGAGAACTTTCCTGGAAGAGAAAAGGAATTTGATGCCCCTATAAGTGAAGCTTTTAGAACACCAACTAGACATGATCAAAAAAAAACTTCAGCCAGACATATTATAGTCAAGATCCCAGAAATTCAACAGAAGGGCAGAATCTTAAAAGCTGTTAGGGAGAAGAGACAAATCACCTATGAAGGAAAACCCATCAGAATCACAGCTGACTTTTCAGCACAAACCCTCAATTCAAGAAGAGCTTGGAATGATGTATTTCAAGCTCTAAAGGAAAATAATTTTCAACCCAGATTGATGTACCCTGCAAAACTATCTTTCAAAATTGATGGAGAAATAAAATACTTTCATGACAAAGAACATCTGAGAAAATTTATGACCACCAAACCAGCACTCCAAAATGTTCTGAAGGACATTCTAGAAAGAGATAGGAACCCCAACAGAAGGAATCCACCAGGCAGGGCAGATAATTAAATAGCAGGAAAGGGGAAAAACAAAGAGTGGGAACCAACAACAGGAAAATATCATGACAAGTATAAGTCAATACATATCAGTTTTAACCATCAATGTTAACGGTCTCAATTCACCAATCAAAAGGCACAGACTGGCGAAATGGATCAAGAAGCAAGATCCAACAATATGCTGTATACAAGAAACACATTTAATTAAAAAAGAAATTCATAGACTGAAAGTCAAAGGATGGAAGACAATACTCCATGCCACAGGAACCCAGAAAAAAGCAGGGGTAGCTATTCTTTTTGCAGACAAAGTGAACTTCAAGCCAAGAAGGATTCAGAGAGATAAAGACGGTCATTACATCCTTGTAAAGGGAACAATCCAAGAGGAGGAGATAACGATCATAAATGTATATGCGTCAAATACCAATGCACCCAGCTATATAAAACAAGTACTAAAGGACATGAAAAATCAAATAAGCACTAATACAATTATATTGGGAGATCTCAATACTCCACTGTCACAAAAAGACAGATCAACTGGACAGAAAATCAATAATGAAATAGTAGAACTGAACCAAACTTTTGAACAAATGGACTTAGTAGATGTCTACAGAGTGTTCCATCCTACAACATCAGAATACACATTTTTCTCAGCTGCACATGGGACGTTCTCCAAAATAGACCACATACTAGCTCATAAAACCTGCTTAAGTAAATGCAAAGGAATTGAAATTATCCCATGCATATTATCAGACCATAGTGCAATGAAATTGGAAATCAATGGCAAAAGATCTCACAAAAACTCCCTAAACACATGGAAATTAAACAGCACCCTCCTGAACAACCAATGGGTCACAGATGAAATTAAAGAAGAAATTAGACACTTTCTACAACTGAATGATAATGACAGTACAACATACCGAAACTTATGGGATACAATGAAAGCAGTCCTAAGAGGGAAATTTATAGCATTAAATACTTATATCAGGAAAATAGAGCAAGCGCAAATAAACAACTTAAGGGTGAACCTCGAGCTTCTAGAAAAAGAAGAGAAGGTTAAGCCAAAAGCCCGTACAAGGGAGGAAATTATAAAGATCAGAGCAGAAATTAACGTATTGGAGACTAAAAAAACAATACAAAGAATCAATGAAGCAAAAAGTTGGTTCTTTGAAAGAATAAATAAGATTGACAAACCCTTATCCAACCTTATTAATAAAAGAAAAGAAAAGACTCAAATCCATGCAATTGAAAATGAAAAGGGTGATATCACGACGGACCCTGCAGAAATCCAGAAGATCATCTATACCTATTTTGAAAATTTATATTCTACTAAGATGGAAAATGCAGAAGAAATGGACAGATTCCTAGATTCGTATGAATTACCAAAGCTGAATCAAGAAGATTTAAAAATCCTAAATAAACCAATATCAACCAATGAAATTGAAGATGTAATTAAAAACCTCCCAACAAAGAAAAGTCCAGGCCCTGATGGATTCACTGCCGAATTCTACAAGAAATTTAGAGAAGACCTAACGCCCCTACTTCTCAAACTTTTCAATGAAATTGAAAGGGAAGCAATACTCCCAAATTCACTCCTGGAAGCAAGCATTACCCTGATACCAAAACCAGAGAAGGACCCAATTAAGAAAGAGAACTACAGGCCAATCTCCCTAATGAACATAGATGCAAAAATCCTTAATAAGATACTGGCAAACAGAATCCAACAAATCATCAAGAAGATTATACACCATGACCAAGTTGGATTCATCCGAGGGATGCAGGGATGGTTCAACATACGTAAATCAATAAATGTAATACACCATATTAACAGAACCAAAGACAAAAATCACATGATCATCTCAATAGATGCAGAAAAAGCTTTTGACAAAGTCCAGCACCTTTTCATGATAAAAACCCTACAGAAAATTGGAATAGAGGGTCTTTATCTCAATCTGGTAAAAGCTATCTATGACGAACCAACAGCCAATATTATACTAAATGGCCAAAAACTGAAAGCCTTCCCTCTAAAATCAGGAACAAGACAAGGATGTCCACTGTCCCCACTCTTATTCAACATAGTTCTGGAAACTTTAGCCAGAGCAATTAGACAAGAGAAAGAAATAAAAGGAATAATGATTGGAAAGGAAGAAGTTAAATTATCATTATTTGCAGATGACATGATACTCTACACAGAAGACCCCAAAAACTCCACTAAAAAACTGCTAGATTTAATAAGCAAATTCAGTAGTGTAGCTGGATACAAAGTCAATACTCAAAAGTCAATAGCCTTCCTGTACACAAATAACAAACTTACTGAAAGAGAAATTAGGGAAACAATACCTTTCACAATAACATCCAAAAAAATGAAATACTTAGGAATCAACCTCACAAAGGATGTAAAAGACCTCTACACTGAAAACTACAGTACTCTAAAAAAGGAGATTGAAGAGGATATCAGAAAATGGAAAGATATCCCTTGCTCCTGGATAGGAAGAACCAATATAGTGAAAATGGCCATACTTCCAAAATTGTTATACAGATTTAATGCAATTCCAATCAAAATTCCAACAGCATATCTCACAGAATTAGAGAAAACAATCCTAAAATTCATTTGGAATCAGAAGAGACCTAGAATAGCAAAGGCAATTCTGGGCAACAAACGCAAGGCAGGGGGCATCACAATCCCCGACTTGAAGTTATACTATAAAGCTACTGTGATAAAAACAGTGTGGTACTGGCAAAAAAACAGACCTGAAGATCAATGGAACAAATTAGAAGATGCTGAAACAACCCCAGACATACTAAGCCACCTTATCTTTGACAAAGGTGCCAAACACATTCAGTGGAAGAAAGATAGCCTCTTTAATAAATGGTGCTGGAAAAACTGGCTCTACACATGCCGAAGATTAAAACTAGACCCATATCTTTCACCATGCACTAAACTAAATTCAAAATGGATCAGAGATCTAAATATTAAAACAGAAACATTAAATCTGCTGGAAGGTAGGATAGGTAAAACCCTTGGAGACATTGGTGTAGGCAAAGACTTTATGAATAAAAACTCAACTGCACGGGAACTATCCCAAAGAATAAATAACTGGGATCTCATCTTATTAAAAAGCTTTTGCACAGCAAGAGAAACCACCAACAGAGTGAAGAGACAACCCATAATGTGGGAAAAAATGTTTGCCAGCTGTTCCTCAGACAAAGGATTACTATCGAGAACATATAAAGAACTCAAAAAAATCAGACCTCCCAAATTTAAAGACCCACTCCAAAAATGGGCATCTGAGATGAATACACATTTCTCAGATGAAGAAATACTAATGGCAAATAAATATACAAAAAAATGTGCAACATCACTAGTCATTCGAGAGATGCAAATTAAAACAACACTGAGATACCATCTCACCCCAGAAAGAATGGCTACTATAAAGAAATCAACTAATAACAAATGCTGGAGGGGCTGTGGGGAAAAAGGAACCCTTCTTCACTGTTGGTGGGAGTGTCGACTGGTACAGCCACTGTGGAAGTCAGTGTGGAGATTCCTCAGAAAACTAGGATTGGAGGTCCCATTTGACCCAGTTATTCCCCTTCTGGGCATCTTCCCAGAAGAATTAAAAACATCGTACCACAGCGATATATGTGCACCCATGTTTATAGCAGCACAATTTGTAATAGCCAGATCTTGGAAACAACCCAAATGCCCATCAACTGAGGAATGGATAAGAAAGATGTGGTATTTTTATACAATGGAGTACTATTTGGCCATAAAGAAGGATAAACTGGAGACTTTTATAGGTAAATGGATGCAACTCGAGAAAATACTCATAAGTGAAATAAACCAGAAGCACATGTGTAAGCATCGTATTATCTCTCTAGTATGAGAAACTGAAAGAGTAAATAAGATCCAAAATGTACAATAGACATGGTGAATCAAAAAGAAACTGGTCAAAAGGAAAGAGAGACTGGAATAGGGAAAAGAAAGAAGGGAAAGTGAAAAAAATTGTATATATATATATATAAGATGGTTAAGATAGATACACTACCATTTTTACTTAGTTCATTGAAGAGTAAGGTTTGTGCCAATAATGTTTGGACAATTGAATGCTAATGTCTGGTATCCTGAATAACTAACTTAAAGATAGTAATACGTAATGTATTAACCATTGTTACCCTCCTATTATGTTGCTTTGAAAATTTGTTCTTCTTTTGATTTGTTTTGTTTTTTTCTTCTCTTTAAAATAAAAAAAAAAAACAAAGTTAGGAACAATATAAAAATATCTACTTTAACCCTTTCTTTTTCAATACAGTGTTGGAAGTCTCTGCCAGAGCAATATGGCAAGCAAAAGAAATCAGGGACAACCACACAGGACAGGAGGAAGTCAGACAACCCCTGTTTGTGGATGACATAATTTTATACAAACAAACACTGTTAGAACTGATAGTGAACTCAGTGTAAAAGCAACATATAAAAATCAGTAGTTTTTAAGTATTTCAATAATGAAATTCTTGAGAAAGAAATCGAGAAAGCAATCCCATGTTTACAATAGCTACCCAGGAATAAATGCCTAGGAATAAATTTAAAATAAAATAAATTTAACTAAAGAAATGAATAGAAGTTACAAAATGGTGATGAAATCAATTGAAGAGGACACACATAAAAGGGAAAGACAGTCTGTGTTCATGGATTGGAAGTTGTAGCATTGTTAAAAGGTCCCTACTTGCAGGAACTAGCCTCAAAACGGATGTGGGGGTACAATGAGGAATAAAAGAGAAAAATTTTCCAAGCGAGGAGTACTGGGGGACTCCTGCCTCAAGAGGGCAAGAGCCCTGGGAGTCTAGAAAGTCCCATTTTTGTTAGTAAAACAAGGCAATGTAGCAATCACACAATCCAGGGTTCAAGAACCTGTAAATGAGTAACAAGGAACATAACAACTTTAAACCAGGACATAGATATGTGATTTTCCTTGTTTAGCCCTTGGCTGCTGCTGTCCTGCCCTGGGGGTATTGTGAGCATCAGCATGCCTGTGCACAAACAAGGGGGGTAGCCTTCCACCCCCTCTCCGATCCCCAGGAAAGGTCAACAAGGCCTCCGTCTCTGTGGCTGATCCCATAGCCTGGCCTCCCACACCTACCACCCCAAACTACCTACATATTCGGTGAAATTTCTATCATAATACCAATGACATTCTTCACAGAACAGAAAAAAACACTCAAAATTTGTATAGACCTACAATAGACCTCAAATGCCCAAAGCAATCCTGGGCCAGGGAGGGAGAACGAAGCTAGAGGAATTATGATACTCGACTTCAAAACATGCTACAAGATGACAGTGACTGAAACAGTGTGGTACTGAGATAAAAACAGACACATAGGCTAATGGAACAGAGAGAAGAACCCAGATATTCCATATATTTACGGCCAACTGATTTTTGACAACCATAGCAAGCATATGCATTGGAGGGAAGCATGGTGGTGCACACCTGTAATCCCAGCTCTTGGGAGGCTGAGGTAAGAGGACTGCCATGAGTTTGAGGCCAGCCTGGTCTACACAGTGAGTTCAAGGCCAGCCTGAACTATATAGCGAGACCCTGTCTCAACAAAAACAAAACAAAAACATACATTGGATAAAGAACAGCCTCCTTAATAAATGGTGCAGGGAAAACTAGGTGTCCACAGGCAGAAGAAAGAAACCAGACCCCATCTCTCCCCATATACAAAAATCAACTCAAAATGGATTTAAGACTTAAATAAATGCAAGACCCTAAACTATGAAAGCACTAAAAGAAAAATGGGCAAATGACCTGATAGATGTTGTTATGGTTTATATCTAGAGGTTCCCCCAAAGCTTCATGTGCTCACAGGTGGGGCTTTTGGGAGGTGGCTGGATCATGGGTCCACGATACTGGATTAAGTGTGTGACAACTGGGTTAGTCCCTTAATTGGATTAGCATGGTCCTGCATGTGGCTGAATGGATTTACTGAAGAGGAAAACCCCACCCTAAGTGTGGGTGGCACCAACCAATAGGCTTGTAGCCTGGATGAAATAAAAAGGGACATAAAGAAGGCAGGCTTGCTGCTCTTTTCTGCCTGCCTTGCCATGGACTCTTTCTCCTCTGCCACAGCCCGCCAACATGCTGCCCTCCCTTGGAACCAGCTGACTGTAAACTGAGACCTCTACAAACTGTGAGCCAAAATAAACCTTTCCTCCTTTAACTCGTGGATGTCAGGTATTTTTTTCCAGCAATGAGGAAGTAACTAAGACAGGCATTTCTCAAAAAAGGTTAATACAGATAGCCAAAAAGTGTATGAAGAAAACACTCAATACTGTTAATTTGCAGGGAAATGTAAATAAGACCTTCAATAGGATATCATCTCACCTGGTTAGAAGGGTTATTATCAAAAAAGATAAAAAATAATAAATGCAGACGAGGATGTAGAGAAAGGCAAACTCTCATACCTGGTTGGTGGGAATGTAAATTAGTATAGCCATTATGGAAAATGATGTGGAGGCTCTTTAGAAACTAGAAAGATGACTCCCCTATGACCCAGAGAACCCACTCATAGGTTTCTCTTTAAAGGAACTGAAATTACTATGTCGAAGAGACGTCTACACTTCCGCGTTTACTGCAGCATTAGTCACAGGAGTCAAGATAAGGAGGGCTGAGGTGCATACACACACTTGCCTATCACGTGCCAGGCTCTGGGTTAATCCCCAGTACCACAAACAACAGCAACAACGACAACAACAACACCAGCACCAAAGATAAGCATCCATCCACGGATGAGTGGATAAAGAAGAACGTGGTACATGTATATAAGTGTCTTAGTTACTTTTCTCATTGCTGAGACAAAATATCTGACACCCAAAGTTAGTTACTTTTCTCATTGCTGAGACAAAATATCTGACACCCAAAGTTAAAGGAGGAAAGATTTTTTGCAGCTCACAGTTTGTAGAAGCTTCAGTTCATAGTTGGCTGGCTCCATGGCAGGGTGGCAGGGCAGAGGAGAAACAGTTCATGGCAGGCAGAAGGCAGCAAAGCAGCAAAGTAGCAAAGGAGTAGCAAGTGACAAGCAACGACAGCAGCCTTCTTTCTGTCTTTTATATTTCATCCAGGCTACACACCCTTAGTGCAAGTAGCGCTCACACCCAGGGTGGACCTTCCCATTATCCACACTCAGAACTATGCCAAACCAATTAGCAGACAAATTTAGTAATTACACACCCTAGATCCCGGCATCACACCCTTAAACCCAGCATTACACACTGTAGATCCTCCCCCCTATGACCACATGAGGCTTTGGGGGGACATCTAGACACAAAGAATAACAATAAGAGAATACCATAGAAAGAATGAAATTCTACCACTTGTAGCACCACGGATGGGACCAGAGGACATTATGAGAAACAAAATAAGTCAGGCATAGAAAGACAAATACTGCATGTTCTCATTTACATGTGGAAGCTAAAATGTTGACCCAAAAAAGTAGAGAATAGAATAGCAGGCACCAGAGAGGATGGTTAATGGTTATAGAGGTGCAGTTGGATAGGAGCGATACCTTGTTCTGTGGTACTGGGGATTGAATCCAGGACTTTTCCACTGGGCTACATCCTGGGCCTTTTTAAAATTTCATTTTGAAACAGCTTCTCACTAAGTTGTTAAGTTGCCCACACTGGACTTGAACTTGTGATCCTCCTGCCTCTGCCTCCCAGAGTGCTGGGATTATAGGTGTGTGCTACCATGCCCAGCTAGGAGGGATAACTTTGACTGTTCTGTAGTATTGTAGGATGACTATGGTTGAGGAAAATTTATTAAATATTTCAAAATAGCCAGTAGAGAGGATAACGGATGTTCACAATACAAGGTGTTAGGTACGCCAACTACCAGGCTGGGAGCATCGCAGAGTGTGTGCACCTATTGAAACGACACCGTACCCACAAAATATGTACAAGTGCTATGTGTCAATTACAAACAATGTTTTCTTTTAAAAAGAGATGGAGAATTATGCCTTGAGCTGGAAGTGGGCGGGCAACATCTGCGGGTCAGAGGGACCCCTTCTACAGCGTCCCCCATCCTACCTTTAGTCTGGGACAGAAGCCGTCAGCCCTGAAGGTGGCGAGGACGTGCTCCGGTTATTCAGACATCTGGCCGGCAGGGGGAGCCACGCCTCCAGGAACGTCTCTCCTAAATTCTAACCGCAGGGGGAGCAAAGCCCAAGGAAACCTTGGCCAGCTGGATGCCGTGTGGACTTGTGGGCACCAACAAGGTAGAAGTGTGCACTCCAGAGAGGGCCCCTGCTGAAACACGATGTTTGATCACACTGTCTTGGTGTTAGAAAAGTAGCACACACATCCCCGCACTCTGGGAAGCTGAGGCAGGATGATGGCGGGCTCAAGGCCCGCCTGGGCAACTTAGTGAGACCTTGTATCAAAACAAACAAATAAATAAATTAAAAATTTAAAAAAGGGCTGGGGATGTATCTCAGTGCAGAGGCCCTGAGCTTAAGCCCCAGTACCAGAAAAAAATAAGCGACTTGACTGTCAAGAAAAAAATTCTTTTCAAACTATTTAAGAATAAGAAGAATTACAGAATAAATACAGTAATTTATCCATGGGGGCCTGGTCAGGAGAGACAGTGTGCAGTGATCTGAATGGGGATTTTTGGTTTAGAGAGCTGTGAACCATGCCAGGCAGAGAGAACCCTGAAGAGCTCAGGGTGGTGGACATGCGCAGGGCCACCTGGGCTATCCGCAGGTCACAGGGGGTGGCTGCCCCCCTCTTTGCAGTCCCATGGGGCTTGGGAGTGTGCTGGGGTGCAGCAGCCACAGTGGAGGCTTCCTGTCTCAAGAGGATGTCGCTGATGCTGCGGGGCCTCCTGCTTTGGGGGTAATGCGCTGTTGTCCTCAGGCAACTTCCCAGCCCTGTGCACGGCAGCTGAGCCCCTCTTTCCGCGGACACCCTGTCCTCCTCTCTACCCAGGGCCACCACCCCATGTCGTGACCCGCGGAGGCTCCGACCAGCAGAGCTCCCAGGGGCAGGAACGCGTAGCCCGAGAGACAGTATGGGGATGAAGAAAAACACATACGCAGTTTGAAGGCGAGGGCGAGAGAGAGTTTATTGCGGAAGTGCCAAGGCTTATATCTCTTTGAGGGAAGCCGTGGGAGGGTCTAATGGGTGACGTAGGATCAGGATGGGCGGGGGGGCGCATGCTCAGACGCGAAGCTGGGTCATTTATGGCTCCCCACATATGCTCCTTTTTCTCCAAAAGAAAATATTGCCGACCATGAGTGTTTGTATGACCCTGAATGTGGCCTGTCTTAGGTTGTGGAGGTTACTGCAAGTCTTTTTTAGTTTTTACGCATTTGATTTTTCAGGCCTTACCCGTCATTGAGCTGACCACTAGCATCGCCAGCGTCCCGGCGAAGAGTGGGGCTCTGTCTTAGGTGGTCCTGAGAGTGCTAGTGACTTGTAACTCCATCTTACCCATCATTGGCCAACATTCTTATATGCTGGGGCCTCAATATCATCATAGGGTTTGGCTTGTTTGTATTTATCAGTGTCTGCCATAGCTAGACGCTGATAATGAACTTGGAGAGGTCTTTCTCACACAGGAGCAAGGGCCATTTTGATGGAGGCGATAAGTCTCCTAAATAGGAGAGGACCAAGAGCCAAAACGAGGACCAAAACTATAAGGGGCCCTAAGAAGGGGGCAAGGTAGGGGAGAACAGTTGAGAACCAAGTGTTGGGGAATAAGGCTTGTGTTCTGGCTATTTCTCTCTTTTTTAGGGCATCGTTTAATTTATCCATAGCGTGTAAGAGCACGCCGGAGGAGTCAGTATAGAAACAGCATTCTTCTTTGAGGGCCGCACAAAGGCCACCTTCCTTGAGGAAAAGAAGATCCAAGCTGCGCCTGTTTTGGAGAACAACTTCAGACAGGGAGGTTAGTGATGTTTGTAGGGCGCGAATAGAGGTTTCAACATTTTTTAGGTCTTGGTCAACGGCCTGTAAGATGCTATTATATTGGGTTTGTCCAAGGGCCAAAGCCGTGGACCCAAGGGCGATTCCTGATGCAGTTCCAAGGACGAGAAGAGTGGTGGTGGTGAAGACCTCACGTTTTTTGCAAAGGTGGGATAAAGTTAGGGGTGGATCTCTGGGGTCAGGATCGAGGGTGAGGGGATAGTTTGCTGGGTGAAGGGTGATGTGTGGGAGGATAGCAACGGTGACACATAGATCTTGTTTTTCTCGGATTACCTTAATAGATATTTGTGTAGATAATCCAGTCTTTTGACATAGCCAATATGTAGGGGGCGTAACAGAGAGAAAGGTGTTGGAGTCGTTGAGGGGGTATAGGGTGGAGCAGGGTGACCTCAGGGTGGTCATAGGGGAACCACTAGCGCAGGTACCGGAGCCCTCCACGCTGGAGAAGGGTACGGATAGTATTAGGTTGGGGTGTTTAGAGGATGAAGACCGGTCTTGAGGGCTAATGGTGGCGTTAGATGTGGCGTAAGGGTGGTAGAATGGGGGAGTAGCTTGTAAACAAAGCCAACAGGATGGGGCGGTGAGGTTAGGCTGGGAGGCATTGAGCCAGAGAGCCATGGATTGGACCATTTTGACAAGGTCAGAGGATGAAGACGTGAACTGGGGGAAGGGAGGGGTGTTTGGGGGCGTGACGGACAAATGAGAAGGTCGGGTGAGGTTGGAGGAGGGTTAGGTTTGTTAGGAGGAAGAGTAGGGGATTGGGATAGCTGAAGTTTAAATGTTTGATGTAACTTATCGGCAGTTTGTTCAAGGTCAGCAATGCGAGTCATAAGTCGGGCCATGAAGGCATCAGAGTCAGGGGAAGCAGGAGATGGGGGGTAGAAGGGAGGGAAGTTAACAAGGAATGCAGGGGCTGTGAAAGGGGGGGCGGAGGGCAAAGGGCCGGAGTGAGTGGAATCGGGAGCAGAAAATGGCGGCGGCAGTTTGGTGCAAGATGGCGGAGGGGAGTTGTAGAGGGCGGAAGTGGGCGGTGGCGGGAGGTTTGGGTAGGAAAATGGCGGTGCGCCACAAGATGGCGGTCGCTCAGGGTGTCCACATGATTGGGGATCACTCCTACAAGATGGAGGATCGTCTCCGTGCGGAAGGGCGGAAGCAATAAGAGATGGGGTAGGGGACGGGCAGCCATGTTGGTCCTCAGGTATGTCAAGAATCACGGAGGCGGGGGGCTATGATGGGGGGAATGAGAACAAAGGGAAGCCTCAGCTTGAGCTATAGTTTGTGCTATGTGGGGATCGGAAGGGCGAGCCTGTAACAATTCAGAAATTAATGTCCAATATGCGAAGGCAGTCACGGGGACTTTTTCAGGTCCGAAGACCCGGTAGTAATCTTGGAGTGCATCACCCACACGGCTCCAAACCTTCACATTGATAGTACCCTCCAGTGGAAACCAAGGGCAGATTTTATTTATAACTCAAAGTAGGCAGTTAGGTGGGATTGTTTGATTTTGACTCCCCGGGCTTTGAGGGCCCGGGAGAGCCCTGAGACAAAGAGCTCATGTTCACTGAGATTCTGTCCCATGTTACACCCTACAGTATGAAAATGCTTACCGTGACTCAGACGAGAGACGAGAGAGAGAAGTCCTCGCGCGGATCACTGAGGGGGAGTCCTCATGGATGGGTCAAAGGCCGGCCGGGCACTCTTTTAAACCTTTGTAGGGTGATCCCTCATAGAACCTGTCGTTCTCGGGCCCCACGTTGGGCGCCAAAATGTCGTGACCCGCGGAGGCTCCGACCAGCAGAGCTCCCAGGGGCAGGAACGCGTAGCCCGAGAGACAGTATGGGGATGAAGAAAAACACATACGCAGTTTGAAGGCGAGGGCGAGAGAGAGTTTATTGAGGAAGTGCCAAGGCTTATATCTCTTTGAGGGAAGCAGTGGGAGGGTCTAATGGGTGACATAGGATCAGGATGGGCAGAGGGAGCGCATGCTCAGACGCGAAGCTGGGTCATTTATGGCTCTCTACAACCCCATCGGCCCCAAGTCCAGCAAACACGAGCAGTCTTAGGGAAGCAGGGCTTGTCCTGAGAGGCGGGCCTGCGCCGGGGTGGGATAGGCTGGGCTGACCTTGCTCAGGCGCTGCCCTCGGCCAGGACCCCGGCAGGCAGAAAGCTGTCACCGCCAGGGCTGTCCCCTATGACTGCTCATGGTGCGAGAAGAAGCCAGCTCTGAGTCCTGGCGTCAGCGTTCCCAGAACTCAATTCTGCTGTATTTCAGGGTCACAGCGGCCAGAGATCCCGGCCCAGGCAGAGGCTGGGAGTCAAGCTCTGGATGGAGGAGCAGTGCGAACCAGTGATGACCTTGACCCCCCCCAAGGTCAGCTCCTCTGCTAAGGTGCTCTCTTCCCACCGACAGTGCCATCTGGGCTGCCACCCAGATCCTCACCTGCGTCCCCAACTTGAGAATGAGCTGCCCAAGGTGGCACCGGCCCTGATTGTCCCCCGCTAGGGCTGGGTCACCCACACTTCCTGAGGGTGTCCCAGTGGCTGGTGTCTGGGTGTGGTACAGAATGGGGGGAGGGGAGGACAAACAAGGGGCGGAGGAGCAGGCTGGGGAAGTGAGGGGTGGGGGTGGCCGGGTGGCCACTCCGCTTGGAAGGCCGAGAGGCCCACATCCCTGTGGCTCTGGCCCCATTGCCCTGCGGCAGGAGCCCCTGGAGGCCGTGGGACAGGTGAGGCCCTTAGTGTGCTCAGTGGACCTGGGGTGCTGCGGGTGTTTGTCCTCGTATCCTGGTCAGTGCTGAGCCACAGCCCCAGGCTGGCGGGGTCCTCAGGGTGCTGCCTGCCCTTCCCGCCATGTGAACTCCATTTCCCCGATCTGGCTCGCGAGCTGCCTGCAGAGCCCGGCCTCAGTTTCTCCACATCTGTTGCCCCCTGGGACACGAGGTGGCACCTGGTCCTGGATCTCCTGTTGGTGCAAGTGGCTGGGTCCGCCTGTCCCCTGGCCCCTGATCCGGGGGTGGAAGGCCTGGTGTCGGTGCCATAGGTCACCCTGGCCCCATCCCCCATCCTCTCAGGCAGAAAGTAAGATGACTGACAGGTTTTTTTCCCTTTGTGGCACTGAGGATTGATCCCAAGGTCCCCTTCCGCATCTCACCCGCCCCACGCTGGCTCCCGTCTGCTCTGATGCCGCGATCTGCACCCAGCCTGTTCCCAGCCTGAACCGCACCCTCCGCATCCGACCCCCGCTGGCCTCCATTCCACACCCTACTCTCACGCTCCGCCCAGACTCCAGAGCGCCCCCAATGGAGCGGGCGGGGAACTGCCGGGCTGCACCGGGGGTCGGCAACTTGTGAGACAGGAGCTCCTGGGGGAGCTGGGGGAGTGGCCGGGGGACGGGGCGTGGCTTAGGGGGTGGTTGAAGGGTCTGAGGAGGACGAGGAGTGGTCTGGAGAGAATGGGGTGTGGCCAGGGCAGGACGGGGAGAGAGCCGGGGAGGAGAGAGCCGACAGGGCGTGGCTTAGGCAGGCTCCTCCCCTCCCCCGCGGGCCCCTCCCCTCTCCGGCCGGCCCCGCCTCTCCCGCCCGCCCAGATCTCCGCACCGCGCGCCCGCAGACACGCAGACCGCCCGGCCATGGAGAAGCGGTCGCGGCGGCCTCAGCTTCTCTGGCTGCTGCTGCTCTGCGGTAAGGGCGCACCGGCCCGGGGCGCCCCGAGCCCCGGGGTCCGCGCCTTCCCCGGAGCTGGGGAGGGACGCGCGGTGACGCGGTCCCCGGCCGCCCCGCGCTGGGGATCGGAGGGAAACGCAGGGGCTGAGGTGGCTGCGATGCAGGCCCGGGGTCTGCGGTCCCCGTCCCTCCCTGGGGAGAGGTTTGAGGAGGTGGTGGGCGCTGCGTCCAGGCCAGGAGCGAGTGCGCACTGCGCAGGCGTCGGTGGGGGACACCCGGAGTGGGTGGCCTTGGGCTTTCTGAGCCCCGAGGGAGAAGCATTGCTCACAAAACGGGAAAAGCTTGTTTTGAAAAATCCTACTAAGAAATTATCCAAGAATAAGAGGATGCGTGGATGCGTACATGTGTGCATGTATGTGGACGTGTGCGTGTGTGTGCGTGTGTGTGCGATGTGTGTGTAAGGGCTTTTACGGGAGAGTGCTTGCCAAGGACTGGGGGTCGCTGGGCAAGGCCTGGGCTTGGCCAGTTCTGGGCTCTAACCTGGTGACGGAGGCCCTGGCTTGGGTATCAGGGACTCAGGGTCTGTCCTCCGGGGCCACTGTCCTCTGCTCCTGAAGGATGGGTCCCCTCCTGGCCCCAGCCTCCCTGGCTGCAAGCCTGTTTGCAGTTTCTTCCTCAGCTCTGATGACTTGGGATTCGGTAAACAAGGCGAGAAAGGTGGGCGAGACTCGGTGGTGGCATCCCTTCCTTTGCACGGGGCTCTGCGCAGAGCTTGGCTTTACGTCATGTTTCCCAGAGCCTCAGGTGGGGTGGGTTTTTAGGACACGTGACTGATCCAGAAATCAGTGTCCTGCCTTGGGATTTCAGCAAGCACCTCCCGTGAAGGTCCCTCTGACAGGCTGTGGCCTCCCTCATGGCAGGAGAGACTGGAGTCCCTGCTGAAGGGGCCCGAGCTCCCATGACTGCCCCCAGCATGGGGAAGGGAAGGACCACGGGCAGAAGCCACACAGAACCCTCCCTTGTGTTCCTGGGCCTTGTGGACACAGTCCCTGCGGCCATCTTGTCCTGTTTTGGGTGGTCCTCATTGTACCCTCCACCCAGGAGCTGGGCTCCCTAGTGGGGAACAGCTGCAGCCTCCCAAGACCTGCCTGGTGCTGGCTTGGCCAGAGCAAGAGGCACACAAGCTCATGGTCACATGCAGTTTGCAGAGCAGCATTGAGCCCGATCTGCCCTCTGGAAGGAAGAGCTAAACTACCTGGCTCCCAGGAATGGTGGCCATCTGTGCTCTGGGTCCCGAACCTTTAGAACGGGCCTGGCTGTTGCAGGGAGCAGGGCCAGCAGCAGTGGTCCTCCTGACCAGCCCCGAGGACCAGTTGTGACCCAGGAAGGAGTGGACATCTGGCACTGCGCAGGGCCCTTGGATGGGGACTCCAGCAGGTGTCCACTCAGCAAGAAGCTGCCAAGGGGCCCAGCTCTTGCCCGGATCCTTTTGGTCTGGGTGAGAATACAGGATCATAATCTTAAGATCAGCAAGATCCAGCCTCTAGCCTCAGTTTCCCCAACTGCAGTGTAGATGCAGCTCTCGCAGTCTGTGGAGGGCTGCTGTCGCGGTCAGTCTGATTCGATTCTGCTCAGTCCCCACCGCCTGGTGCTGGGCGTGGGATTGTGGGGCGAATGGGCTCGTGTAAGCCGGCGTGTATGTGGCAGGTGTGCCCCACAAGGGCTTGCACACAGCACCCCCTGTGTGTGTGCCCTGCATGTGAACAGATGCCATCATTTTGACCATGAGTGGAAGTAGCGATGCCCTGCCACTGTGTCACCTGTGGTCACATTGATCACAGATGTTGTTGTCCTGTTGGTCACTGGTGCGCCCAAAGGTAAGGTGGAGTGGCAGGTAGCTCTGGGGACTTAGAGTCCAGAAGGAGGTGGCTTGTCAAGCTCAGGGCCGTGGGTTTTTAGCATTGAAGGTGCCTTGTAGATCATCTGGTCCTACTTGTCATTTTACAGATAAGGAAACTGAGGCAGGAAGCCAACGAGGGGAATTGCCCAGAAGGAAGGGACCCACTGTGACCCACTGCAGCTACCCACCATGCTAGGGTCTGGTGGCGGCTCTTTTCCTTCCAGGAGGATGAGGCACTTGGGTTTCATGTTCAAGTGACAGTCACAAGAGGTCTTTTGGAAATGGATGTTTATCATCTCTGAGCACGTGGAAGTCCCGGGGATAAAAAGACACGCACGCCTGTTTGTTGTTTCCCGGTGGAACTAAACAAAATGGATTTCTATTTCTATTTTTTTGTGGGTACCGGAGGTCGACCTCGGGACCTCGCGCGCCAGCAGGTGCCCGTGCCGCTGAGCGATATCACCGGCCCTTTTTTCTTATGTGGGTTGCGGGAGTCGAACTCGGGCCCTTGCGCTTGCCAGGCAGGCACTTACGCCACTGAGCCAGCTCACCGGCCCTGGATTTCTATTTCGATTGAGTTCCTGAGAACTTCACAGATGCAGCCAGGAGCTCTGGTAGTGGTGCCCAGCCGCTGTCTGGTGTTCCGGGGCTGTGTCTTCACCCCGTTGCTGTTACTTGGGTAGTGCCACAGTGCCTGCCCTGCGCTAGCCTTGGGCATCATCGCAGCCTCTTGGTCAGGGACGCTACATATGAGGCCTGGAGTGTGGCTTCGATGGCACAGTCGCCACTGCCTGGGCCAGGCTCTTGCTGCACTGGGGATGCAGGATTCAAGGGCACAGGGGACACGGAGATTCTGGGGGACACAGATTCCGGGTTCTGTGGAGGTGCGTAGAGATTCAGGGCACAGCGCAGCAGGCGTGTTGTGAGGGGTCTCTGGTCCCCCTTAGGTAGCTGTGGTGGAGGGTCCTTCCTGGCAGTGGGGGTGGAGCGAATGAGTGCTGTCTTGGGAGGCCAAGGGCTCAGAGGCAGTGACAGTCACAGTGGGTGTGTGTGTGGGGTAACGGGTACTTATAGGACCTTGTCCTAGGGCGCTGTTTCGGGACATCACAGTTAATGTGAAGATGCATCAGATGCAGGACTGCGTGGGGGAGATGGGCCACTAGAAATAGCTATGACAGCCACCTCCAGGGTTTGGGGCCTGCACCCTGTGTCACTAGTGCCACATGGCCCACATGGACCAGGGCCGCCTTCCTACTGTTGGGGAGAGGTGTGGCTGAGCGGGGTGTAAACAGGCACCTGCCGGGGCCCTTGGATCAGATGCCTGGGGCCATGGCATCCCTGGAGCCTGTCTCTCAGCACCCTGGCCGGTGGGAGTGTCATTCGCATCGCAGCAGGTGCACATCTGAGTGGAGATGCCTGGCCCTCTGTCCCTTGCTCCCAGCGGGGCTGCACACTGTTGTCGCTTAGAAAACAGAAGTTCCTGGGTCCCCACCCCAGAAGGTCACCCATAGTGGGCCTGCTGGCCAGCCGGGTCCCCATTTTCTTCTGTCTTACACAGTTGACCTGGGAGATGGCACAGGCCACGGGGGCTGGGAATGGAGCCCCAGCCTTGGGCTTTCCAGGTGGACTGCGGCCCAGTGATGCCCCCTGCCTTGCCTTTGTTGCCCAGAATTGCCTTTGCTACTCTAGGTCTCTTCTGGTTCCAAATGAATTTTAGGGCTTCCCGCTGCCCCAAAGGTGTTCGTTATAATATGAGTTCCTTCAGACAGACCTGGAGTCAGCAGCTGGGGACGCACAGAGGGGACAGCCAGCTGCTGGAGCGGGGGAGGGGCCTGGCAAGGGAACAGTCTGGCTGTGAAGGAGGATGGGCGGGTGCCAGTGGAATGAAGCCTTGAAAAAGATTTCGTAGGGACACCATAATTAACTGATGAAAAACATCCAGGATCACAGTATTTTCATTTTTGAATGAATTTATACAAGGTGCTTTGAAATTTTTCTCTGCTAAGCCCAATATTTGGACCTTCTCAAAGGTGACCTATTTCCTGCTCTCTGTTCTTTATATGGGTCACTTGCCTAATTCTTTCTTTCCTTTTTTTTAAATTAAAAAAATAGACAAAAAAAAATGGACAAAACCTGAAAGCTTTCTCTCTAAAATCAAGAACAAGACAAGGATGTCCAATGTCTCCACTCTTTTATTTTTTGTGGGTACCGGGGGGTCGACCTCAGGACCTCGCGCGCCAACAGGCATCCGTGCCGCTGAGCGATATCACTGGCCCCTTTTTCGTATGTGGGATCCGGGAGTCGAACTCAGGCCCTCGCGCTAGCAAGGCAGGTGCTTACGCCGCTGAGCCATCTCACCGGCCCGAATGTCTCCACTCTTATTCAACATAGTCATGGAAACTTTAGCCAGAGCAATTAGAAAAGAGAAAGAAATAAAAGGAATAACAATAGGAAAGGAAGAAGTTAAATTATTATTTGCAGGTGACATGATATTCTACATAGAAGACCCCAAAAACTCCACTAAAAAACTGCTAGATTTAATAAGCAAATTCAGTAGTGTAACTGGATACAAAGTCAACACTCAAAAATCAATAGCCTTCCTGTACACAAATAACAAACTCACTGAAAGAGAAATTAGGGTAACAATACCTTTCATGATAGCATACAAAATAATAAAATACCTAGGAATCAATCTAACAAAGGATGTAAAAGACCTCTACATTGAAAACTACAGTACTCTGAAAAAGGAGATGGAAGAGGATATCAGAAAATGGAAAGATATCCCTTGCTCTTGGGTAGGAAAAACCAATATAGTGAAAATGGCCATACTTTCAGAATTGTTATACAGATTTAATGCAATCCAATCAATTCCAACAGCATATCTCACAGAATTAGAGAAAACAATCCTAAAATTCATTTGGAACCAGAAGAGACCTAGAATAGCAAAGGCAATTCTGGGCAACAAAGACAAGGCAGGGGGCATCACAATCCCTGACTTGAAATTATACCAAAAAGCTACTGTGATAAAAACAGCATGGTACTGGCAAAACAAAAACAAAAACAAAACAGACCCGAGTATCAATGGAACAGATTAGAAGATGCAGAAACAACTCCAGACATACTCAGCCACCTCATCTTTGGCAAAGGCTCCAAACACACTCACTGGAAGAAAGATAACCTCATTAATAAATGGTGCTTTTTAAAAAAATTTTAAAAAATAGTTTAATTTTTAACACCATTAGGGCAAAACTGTACCCTGAAATTAACTCTTTACATTCACCAGTCTTACAGTAGGACATTCCAAACATATCCTATTTCTTTCAATGTTTAATATTTTACTTTTTATTTTTTTTTTTCTGTGGGTACCGGGGGTCGACCTTAGGACCTTGCGCGCCAGCAGGCGCCCGTGCCGCTGAGTGATATCACCGGTCCTTTTTTTGTATGTGGGATCCGGGAGTCGAACTCAGGACCTCCCGCTTGCCAGGCAGGCGCTTATGCCGCTGAGCCATCTCACCGGCCCATCAATGTTTAATATTTTAAAAAACAATCAAAATTTAGGATAATATGTTGTAGCAACTCTGGATACTGATCTTCTTCCCCTGGTGCTTGTTGTGTTATCCGTTAAGGTGCTTGGCTGAACTCGTAAGTTTGTGAAGCCTGTTTTCCCCATAGTGTACAAGGGGTGTTTGAAAAATATGGTGAATGTTAAGACTTTAAAAAATTATTACAGTAGAACACACATTGGCATTAATTTCTCCCAAAATACTCCCCCTTGCTTGAACACACTTATCCCACCATTCTTGCCACTTTCTGAAGCAGGTCTGGAAGTCCCCTTTCCTGAGTGTCTTTATAAGTTGGGATAAAAAAAAAAAAAATACAGCGAGTGCTGCTGCTGAGTGCTGTGCGTCAGAAAGGCAGGGTCATAAAAACATGACGCTGTGTCCTCATCCACCTTATTCACCGGATTTGGCACTGTGCCACTTCTGGCTCGTCCCCCAGATTAAAATGACTATGAAAGGGAAACATTTTGAATGGATTCAGGACATCAAAACAGCTGCAACAGCACAAATAATGACACTGAGGACAGAGGACTTCCAGGGGTGCTTCAGAAAGTGGCGAGGACCGTGGGATGTGTTCAGAGTGAGGGGACTGCCAGGTGTGGTGGCCCGGAGCAGGGCAGCTTGTGGCTGACCGGTGCTCTTTTGGAGGTTGCGCCCCAGCCTGTGAGCTGAGCCCCCACTTCGGCTGTTGGGTCCGAGTGTGGCGTGAGGAGCTGAGGGCCGCATGTACTGCTTTTTGGTGTGGGCCGTATCCTGAAGGCTGTGTCCCTGGGACCCTTCTGTGGACGCTGTTGTTAGCTGACGTTTAACCCTGAGGCACCTGTCTTCCTTGGCGGTGGATTGCGGGGGTTCTATGAGGGCTGCAGTCCTGCTACCTGCCTCCAGGGGGCGCTTGGCTCTGCTTTTGCTGGGCGGGTCCACCGTCATTTTAACCCCAAGGGCAACCTGGGTTTCTCCCGAGAGCCAGATCAGGTGAACTTGGCTGGTCACCTTAAGCAGGTCAGCCTGCACCTCGACTTGGGGGTCCTCTGCCCTGCCCAGTGTCCATCTGCGTGTCCTCCCGCTGGCGAGGGTGTGGTCATCTCTGGCTCCTTTCCTGCCGAATGTATACCTTTCATCGTGTTGCTAGGGCTTCATCTTCATCTGCCCTGTGCTGCCCCCGGCAACCCCCTGGCTCTGGGTTCCCATCCATCTAGTCTATGGCTTGTTAGTTCCTTGCCATTGTTGTCTTGATGATTTAATGAGTTTATTATTTGCATTTTGTCCTGGGCTTTCGGTTGTTTTCAGTAGAAAGTATGTCCAGTTTCTGCCTTATGTCTGGACATGGAAGTAGCTCTGCTTGTCTCCTTTATGCCCGTAGATGAGGCTTCTATTAAAAAATCCTGTACTTAGCTGGGTGTGGTGGCACACCTGTAGTCCCAGCACTCTGGGAGGCTGAGGCAGGAGGATTGCAAGTTTGAGCCCAGCCTGGGCAACTTAGCGAGACCCTGTCTCAAATAAAAAATAAAAAGGGGCTGTAGCTTGGTGTGAAGGCCCTGGGTTTAACCCTCACTACTGCAAGGAAAACAAAAAAAGAAAAAATAAGAAGTCCTTTTGTACCGGCTGCAGGTGGCAGCTGTTAGAAGCCGTGGGCTGTGACCAGGTGTCAGGGTCCAGGCTGCCACTCAGAACCCGTGGGGTGTTGAGTAAGTGACGTGGCCTCAGTGACCTTGTTTCCGTGGAGGGAAGAGCACACACCTTGCGGTGGCCGTCACTCCCCTGTGGGCTGTGCTGTGGTGCCGAAGGTCCCAGTGGCTGTGAGCCCTGCTGAGTGGTGCCGACTGACCCGCTCCCCACCTCCCAAGGATGCTGGCCCAGGGTCTCACTGCCGCCCCCTCCCGGTGTCACTAGGTGGTGAAGAGGCAGATTTGTCCTGTCCCAGGGGACACAGGCCTAGGAGACAGGAGGGCTGGGCTGTGGGAGGACCCGCGAGCCTGTGAGGGGACATCACCCAGAGGTGTTGCTGAGGTCCCGCTTGCAGAGGAGCCCTGGACACCTCCTGCTGTCCCCTCTGCAGGCACGTGTGCCCGCGTGTGCGGCTGCAACGAGACTCGGATGCTGGAGAGGCTGCCCCGGTGCGGGAAGACCTTTGCTGAGAGGATGCGTGAGGTGGCCGTCTGGAAGTGGTGTGACCTGTCCCAGTTCATCGTGTGAGTGCCCTGCTGGGTGTCGCCCTGCCCGCCGCACTGCCCACACTCTGCCCTGCCCCATGGGTCCTTCTCAGGGTCCATCTGGCCCTCACACAGAGTCTGGGGACAGTTGTCGTGGGGGCTGTCCCAGGCAGCAAGGACTTGGAGATGTAGAGGGTCACAGCTTGTGGCTGCCTTCATCCTAGCTTCCCAGGCCAAGGCTTTTATTAGGGTGTCCAGAGGCTCCCCGGCCTCCGATCTGCTGGCAGGCAGAAGTGCGTGGGCTGTGCAGTCTGGGGCTCTGCAGTATGAACGGGTGGGGGAGGCAGAGTTTGCCCCAGGTCTGGCTGCCGAGGTGCCCACAGGGCCTTGGCACATGCAGGGAGCCTGGAGCAGCCCTGGGTCTGGACAAGGATTCCAGGCCCCTGTACTTCCAGCTGTGCTCACCAAGGTTACCTGGGCGGGACAGGTGTTTCTGACCTGTGTCTCGGCATCTGTGCTGACTGCCAGCCTCAGATGGCTCAGGGGCCTGGGATGCTGCTGGTGGGTGGACAAGGCGGGCCCTGGGCCGGCTGCTGCGTTCCCCGCCCTCTTCCGACCTTGGGGCCTGCAGACTGCGTAGTGTTCTGTGTGGTAAGCTCTGTGCAGGAAGCTTTTCCTTCCGGGTCAGCCAGTCCTTCCCAGGAGAGAGGAAGTGATCCCCTCACCCGACCCCATGGGGGAGCCAATGGAGCCCCTCTTGTGCTGTCCTTCTGCCCCATTCGGAGCTGCTGGCTCTTGGCAGGTGTCTGCCCAGGCTCCTGCAGAGAGCATCTTAGACGGGTGGCTGCAGACCCCACTTCACGGACCCCGGGGTAGGGAGGTCACCACCTCCAGATGCTGGATCAGCTGGCTACCAGGAAATCCTTGTAGATGCTGGGCTAAGCTCTCGACCCTGGCAGCTGGAGCCCTTGGACAACCTCAAGAACCACCCAGGGCTACTCCTGGGCAGACGAGGCCAATCTTAGGTGCTTTGCTGAGATCACAAACAGGTGACCGCCTCCCAAGAGAGGCAACCTCCCTGTAGGAGATGGAGCGAGGTGGGCACTGGGGCTCCCAGCTCTGACCTCCCTCCCCACCTGGCCCACGAGAATAGGCCGACCTCGAAGGCTAGAAGATGCCTGGCCTCAGACAGACCTTACTCTTGGGTCCTTCGAGTGTCCCTCCCTGGATGGTGACTGCCTGGTGGAACATGTGGCTGTGGCCAGGTCCCCAAGTGCCCTTGGCCCTGGACATGCAGGGCTTGTAAGATCCACTTGGCAGGTCATTCTGGGGGACTCATGCCCTCAAGGTCACAGTCACAGATTGGGCAGGGTACCCATGTGGCTGGCAGCGTGGACGTGACTTCCAAGGCCATGCTCTGAGTAGATGGCCTGGGCAGGTGGCAGGGACTGGGCCCACAGCGCCCCCTGCCTGCCCTCTTGCCCACTGAGGGGTCACCTTCTGCCTCTACAGGTTCTACGAGAGCTTCACCAACTGCACTGAGGAGGAGACCATCGTCGTGGGCTGCTACTGGCCCAATCCACTGGCCCAGGGCTTCATCACTGGTGTCCACCGGCAGTTCTTCTCCAACTGCACGGTGGACAGGGCCCACTGGGAGGACCCGCCTGACGAGGTGCTCATCCCGCTGATTGCGGTGCCTGTCCTGCTGACCGTGGCCATGGCCGGCTTGGTGGTGTGGCGCAGCAAACGGACGGATCGGCTGCCGTGACCTCGGGCTGGGCCGGGCCTGCGGGAAGAGCGTCCCCTGGGCGCCCAAGAGCTGTGAACACCTTTGCTGTCTGTCCCGCCCCGTCATGGCAGACACCTTCCTGCCAGGCCGGCGCTGTCCCTGGTGGCCGACCAGCTGGGACACCCTGCTTGCTCTCATGTCAGAGCTCATGTGCCGAGCATCGCATCTCACATCATCTGCTGCTGAGCCCTGTGGTCCCCTGTGCTGGGCCCCTGGTCCCTAACCATTTCACAGCAGAGTCCTAGCCCTGGCTCAGTGTCATCTCCTGCTGCAGCCCTGCCCAGGCCACACCCGGGTGACCCACCCATTTGCTCCCTCACTGCCTGGGCTGGTGCGGGGGATGCCAGCCCCTCACAAGGCCTCCCTCCTGGGGTGCCCTGCAGCCTGTGGCCCTGTGCTGTGCCTGCTGCCGCCTGCGCTTTCTCTGAGTAAAGAGTCTGTGTCCGCACCTTCACTGCGCCTTGCTTTATTTCAGGGTAGTCAGAGTGAGTCACTGCCCTCTGGGGACTGAAGAGTCCGTGCACCCGTGTGATAGACGGGGAGCCCCAGAGGCCCCGGAACCCCAAGATGTCGCACTCGGAGGCTGAGAGAGCTGCCACGCAGGGAGGTGCGGCCCCACCGGAGAGGGCTTTGCCCATCGTTGCAGCCCCTTCCTGCTCTTCTGTTTCCTCTTCGTGGCCGCCTGTGATCTTGGGGGAGGGGAGTCCCTGGCTGGGTCGGGTGGGATGGGGCAGATGCTGGTCCTGAGATTGGGGGGCGCGAGGGTGTCCCAGAGCGCTAGGAGAGCCCGTGAGTGCAGCCTGCGGCAGGAGGCCGCTCAGTGTCGCACCCAGGTCCTGCCCACAGTGGCTGTCACTTAGGAAAGGCGATGAGGGGCAGGACAAAGAACCAGCAAAGGACGCAGCGTGACCCAGGCGTGGGGGTCCTTTGTTGTGTTTGCTTCTGTTGAAAGCACTGCGAGGCATGGGTAGGAGTTGGGGTTCCACCGGGCCAGCACCACAGGAGGGTGGGAGTCCGAGGAGGGCCGCCGTTGCCAGGTGAGAAGTGTCTGGCTGTGTCAGATGCTGCCTGTGCCGAGGGCGTTCGGAGTCGTCCCCGGTTTCCTGCAACGCAAACTACTGTGCAGGCGGGAGCCACGGCTCGACTGACCGGGACGGGGGTTGCGTGTGGCCGCAGCTTGGAGTGAGCGGTCTGGGAGCGGTGGGGACCTACGTGGCCGTGCACGGCCCCTTCAGCCCTTCGGCAGGCTTACAGGCTGGGAGGGAAATAAACGTTCACTCCGCTTGTGCAGGGGAAGGAATTATCCAGGGACTATTTGAATCCTTCTTCCACATTTTTGCTTATTCATGTGTTTTCTCCAGGGTAGTACAGGGGCAGGGCACGCACAGGGAATGGAATGTGTATCGTGTGTGCCCAGAGCTGGTGAGTGCGACTTGGGAAAGACCGTGTGGCCTTCCTTCCTGAAACTGCCCCGCCTGAGTTCTGCCGGTCGTGCCGTTCACCTGAGCAGGTGACTCCCTCCAGGCTTTGCAGAAGTCACGTGGCTGGAGGGACACCTCCAGGACAGACGGTCTGAGACCCCAACCCTGACAGTTCTGGGGGTACTTTGCCAGGGCTGGGGGACAGTGGCAGTGTGGGGACTGTGAGGACTCAGGCGTCCACCTGAAGAGAGGGCTTGCATGGGACTGAGAAGGAAAGTCCTGCCCTGTCCTGTCTGAAACAGGCTTCACCCTCGAGAGTCCGCAGCTGGGGACAGGTGACATCGTTGGTGACACACTCGGGGTGTTTATCACATCCTCACTCCTTGTGGGGAAGCACTGATTCATTAAAGAAATTTGGAAGTTTTCCTCAGGTGGAATTCCCTGCAGTTCTACAACTAAACCCAGGGGTTCGGAGGGCTTTAAGAGACCCTGGGGTTTCTTTTTGGTGCATAAGAAGCAAAATCACAGAATATAAAATAACGTAGAGCATCTACTTCTGACGTGATGGAAAAACTTCCCGGACCAAACCACCATGACTGGTGGAAAACATGACAAAGAACTGATCGATAAGCCATTTAAAGTCTCCGGAAATTGACCTGAGGCCACACAGCCAATGAAGAAATATTTATTAAAGAAAATGGACCAAATCTACATAAAGACAGACTCTAGCACTTGAGCCATGGCTCCAGCGAGCTCCAGAGGTCAAGGATCCTCCTCCCCCAGGTCCCAATCTCAGTGTCCTGACAAGGTGACACCTCAGGAGGTTGGAGGGCCGGCATGCTCACCCCCAGCCTGGTCACGCAGAGGCCACAGTCCCCGAAGGATTAGATGTCAGCTGCCTGCAGGTCCCTGAGAGGGAGGTGCCCCTTGTCCTTGGCCTTGTTGCTGCCTGATGCTCAGGAGGCTCTGAGGGCGCCCTGGCTGCGGGAAGCTACTGCCATACAGGCTTGCTGAGAGGAGGGGTCCTGGTCCCGCTGGATGGAGGGAGAAGGGTCCACCAAGAGCCAGAGCTGGGCAGAGGTGGGGGGGCCGGAGGGTGCAGAGTGGGGAGGTGCTGGTGGCAAGGGTACGGTCAGGCTGTGGGCTGCACGGTGGGCAACCGCAGGGTCTTGGAAGGAAGGCCTCTCCTTTCCTCACAGGCAGAAGGCGAGAGGCTGGGGGTGTCTTTATACCACCTTCCTTGGGGATGCGTGAGCCCTGGACAGAGAGGACAGCGTCAGGGGACAGAGGCCCTTCCTGCATGGGCCTCGCAGCAGCTGCTGGCCAGCCTCCCTGCTCGACAGGCATTTCCGACTGCCCATGTCCTCCCTCTGGCACTGCCAGGTGCCTCAAGCCAGGTCAGCCGCTTCCCCTGGTGGCGTTTGCTGTCATGGATACAGTGAGACCTTTCCATGCAGAGCAGGGTGGACGTCCCACCTGTCCCCTGAGCAGCCAGGGCTGAGACTCCATGGCAGAGCTGCTGTCCCCAAGAGCAGATAAGGCCTGTTACTAGGTGGCAAAAGTGGGGACTGGTTAGTTACAGGGTCCCCTCCTCAGCTCCCAATCTCAGCGTCCTGTGAAAGTGACATCCCTGGAGGCTAGGTCACTAGGCTGAAGCCAGACCACAGGAACACAGAGCTCCGCAACTGCAATTCACCCCCAAGAAATCTGCTTCCAAGGACATCCAGGGGGTTCCCCCAGCAGTGGTTACCAAGGAAATGAGGTTAAGGAGAGAGCTGGGTAGAAACAACTTCCTGTTCTTTTATTTGAAAATCAAATTCAGTTAAAATAGGATTTGCTCATTTCGAACGTAAGCAAAAGAAAACAGGGCATGCAAGGTGACCAGTTAGAGCTGGATGTAGAGGAACGGTTCCCGGCGGGAAGGATTCCTGGAGGATTCCAGTGTTAATCAAGGAACTGCGTTGGGAGATGGAGGAGATGGCAGAGAAGGGCCAGTCGTGGTGTCTGATGTCCCCCGTGCCAAGTGATTCTGTCCTGGTGCCTTGTTGACTAGTCCTGCCGAGTCCCTAAGGGAGCTGGGACTGGGCTGCACAGCAGCACCTGGTCTTACAGTGGATTGGTGAGGGTCCCGTGTGATCCTGGGGCCCCACCTCTCTGTCCTCGCTCAGGTGACAACCTCTTTCTGCCCGGCCTTCCCCACAGCTGCCTTGTCTGGCAGAGCTGAGCCCTGGAGCTCTGGGTGTCAGGGTGGTGGTGAGGACACGCCAGGTTGGCAGGGGGCATGAGGGGCATGGTTGTGCTTGCCCGTGATTAGATTGCCTGACGTTGGCTACCATAGGTCATGGAATACAGGATCAAAAATGGGAGGAGTGCCCAGCCCTGCTCCCACTGGATCGCAGGTATCGTTACCAGTCCCTTTAGGGTCCCTTCACTTGGCTCGGATGGAAATGGCAAACTGGAAATCATGACGTCTGCCAGCGGCTCTCAGCTCTTGGTGCTGCAGCTTGGGACAGAGAACCCATAGCCCTTGGCCCTCAGTGTTGCAGCTCTGGGCTCTGCGCCTCCCCATCCACCCCTCAGCAGTAAAGGCTTAACTCTGTGCCGGTTGGTTGAGGATGCCAGTCCTCCTGTCTCATGAATCTCTTTAGATCCCTGGTTTCTACCCGTCGCTGGAGCTCTTGAGTGTTACCAGCCCCTAGTGTTACAGACCCCTAGTTTAAAGCCTGCTCTGTCTGCACTACCTGGGACACACCAGGGACAAACCCACATTTTACCGGCCTGGAAGCCACCCTACATCAATCTGACAAACCGGCAGGGGAGGACTTACATAGAGCAGCAGCAGGCCTGTGATTGGCTCAATTCAAGCCTGCTGATTGGCTCAGTTCAATTTGAGCCTGTTAATTCGTCCAAATTTGAGTCTGCTGATTGGTTCAAATTGAGTCTGCTGATTGGTCCAAATTGGTCCAAATTCAAGCCTGCTGCTTGGTACAAATTCAAGCCAGCTTTGGTCAGGGGTAGAGGTATTCAGGACAGTGCTTTTGTAGCTGCAGAGCATGTCCCCTTCTGTCTGTCAGCAGGAAAAGGGACAGGTTGGGCTATTTTTAATCTCAGTGGCACTGACACAATTGTGCACCTTGCCTTTGGTGCTATGTCCCTAGCCCAGGCTAGTTTTTCTCCTCCTTTGGCGATGCTGGGGATCAAACCCAAGGCCCTTACCACTGAGCCACACAGCCCCACTCCAAGGGCTTTCTGCTGGACTCTCCTGCGCCCCTCCCCAGAGCCGGGCTCTGCCAGGAGCTTCTCAAGCCATTCGCCTGGGACTGAGCTGGCCGAGTGCTGCCCTCCTCCTACACTCTTCCTCCCGCAGCCCTTCCGCCCCACCCAGTGGTCCTCAAGGATTTGCCTGGAGCCAAACATGAGTAAATGCTGATAGCTCCAACTGGAGAGAAAGCTGCTCTTCCCGCGTAAGCATCGCCAATCCGTATGTTTTTGTTTCTAAGCGTTTTGTGTCTAAGCCCACAAGGCTGTGAAAGGGCCTCTGTGCCGCAGCTGCAGCGGTTCCTGGAGGGGAACGATGAGGCCGGGATGCGGAGACACATCACTGCTTTGACGCCGACCTCACAATGGGACACAGTGGATCGTGTTCTGCAAAGCTCTTTGTGGGGGATTTGCTTTGCTATGGGAGCAGTCTTTGAATTTAGCAGATGTGAGGCATGAGCACTGAGACAACTGGAAAGTAGATGTCTTTTCAGTTATTTAGCAGTGTGGGGAACCACGGGGAGGCCAACCGAGGGCCGCTGTTGCGCTCAAGGGCCCCACCTTGGAGCCTCAGGGACAGAACCAGGCCAGTCCCAGAGAGGTTAGTGGGGAGGTGTGTCCGGGAGGCCTGGATTAGGCTCTGCTCTGTGCTCTTGAGCCCACCGAGGGTGAGGTGTTTCAGCCAGGCCTTGGGTGATGGAGGAGCCTGGAGTTCACAGAGAAACACTGTGTATCACATCGCGGCTCCAAATGATGAGAGCAGGAGCTGCCCAAGAGTGGAGGAGACACCAGCCAGTTCAGATCTCCAGAGGTTGGAGCAGACCTGGTTCAGAAATCAAGAGATCAACTGAAGGCGCACAAGGAAGTAGGAATATACGAGTACTGTAGTGGGAATATACAGGTTTTAAATAACAGTTAACAAGCTCGATATGTATCTAATATGTATTATCTATTTTCCCCACAGAGAAATACTCATTCTTTTTGTATATGGATGGTAAATTGGCAAAAATTGAAGTGATATTGCCTACATTCCTGAATTAAAAGGCAAAAGAAGCCGAGTGTGGTGGCACCTGCCTGTAATCCCAGCACTCAGGAGGCCGAGGCTGGAGGACTGTTGTGAGTTCGAGGCCAGTCTGGGCTACACAAGTGAGTTCAAGGCCAGCCTGCACTACATAGCTAGATCCTGTCTCAAAAAACAAGAAATAAAATAAACAAACAAAAAAACCAACCAACTGACCAACCAAAAAAATCCAAAAGAACCAGGCACAGTGTCAGGCCTGTAATCCTAGCATTCTGGGAGGCTGAGGCAGGAGGATGGCACATTCAAGACCAGCCTGGGCAACCTAGCAATTTAGCAAGAACCTGTCCCAAAATTAGAAAGTTAAAAAAAAAAAAAGAGCTTGGACATAGCTCAGTGTGAAGACCCTGGATTCAATTCCTAACAACTTTCTTCCTTCCCCATGCACAAAAGGCGAAAGAGAAAAATCTTACATGGAAATTACAAAAAACAAAAACAAAAACAAAAACAACCCTTCTTTATAATTTTGGATTCAAGAGGAAATAAAAGCAAAAATCACAAGCTGTTTACAAATTAATAACAACAGAACACCCTCCAGATATCAAAATACACTGAGATGTGTTTACACACACCCACACACACACACACACACACACACACGCACACACACCTGACAGGGGTGGGGACACAAAGTGTGTCATCTCCAGCAGGACTCACGCAGGGGCACGGGACAGTGACTGGGGAAATTTACATTCCCTGCCCTTGAAACTAACTAGGCTTTCAGTGCCACAGGCTGGTAAAAAATAGTAAAGAAGAATAGAAGGAAGAAAGAATGTTCAGCCAGGTGTGGTGGTGCAAGCCTGTAATCCCAGCACTTGGGAGGCTGAGGCAGGAGGATCACTGCTAGTTCAAGGCCAGGCTGAACTGCATAGCAAGAGCCCAGTCTTAAAGAAATAAAACAAGGCCGGTGAGATAGCTCAGCAGCATAAGCGCCTGCCTGGCAAGCGCAAGGTCCTGAGTTTGACTCCTGGTACCCACATACGAAGAAAGGGCCGGTGATATCACTCAGAGGCATGGGCGCTTGCTGGGGCACGAGGTCCTGAGTTCGACCCCTGGTACCCACAAAAAAAAAAGAAATAAAACAAAACAAAAAAACAACAAACAAACAAAAAAGAAAGAATGTTAAAAGCAAAAATAATGAAATGGAAAAGAAAGGGAAGATTTGATCAGTGAATATGATTATTTCAAAAGAACAAAGGTGAGATAGAACACCTGAACAGAATAATAACTACAGAAAAAACTGGAAGGTTCCTCAAATATTTACTTCTAAAAGGTGATGGTGGGCTTGGTAGTTTATGTGTGGGTTCCATCAGCCGTCCCCATGGGACACCCCCTAGATTGCTCTACAAGGACAGTTTTGCCTTGACTCATCAGGGCCTGTTCCGTGAAGGTGCCTGGCATTTTGAGCCTGTGGCAGGGAGAAGTAGGGTGGTGACCCTGAGGCATTCTGAGGAACACGGCCACATCTGATGCTGTGGCTGAAGCCATCTGTCCATGTCCAATGGGAAGAAAGGAGAGATATGGGCCAAGTGTTTCAGGGTTCCACACCTTTTTCTAGGAGGACCAGTTTCTTCAGGGCTCCTGCCTATCTTGGTTGGCCGATTCATCTCACATGGCTGCCTCTAGCTGCAAGGGAGGCGGGAAGAAGCCCAGGATGTGTGGGTCCTACTCAGAGATCCTGGAACTGAGAGTCAGAGGGTCCCTGCCTCTTGTTATGGAAGATGAGAGGAACTGTCCACTCAATCCATGATCAATTGCAGAAGCTTCATGAAGGATGACACTCATTTTTTTTTTTTAAAGGAAGAGTAAGGCTGGGTGCAGTGGCATATGTCTATAATTGTAGCACTCTGAGAGGCTGAGGCAGGAGGATGCCAAGCTCGAGCCCAGCCTGGGCAACACAGCTGCTTAATGAGACCTTGTCTCAAAATAGAAAGAATAAAAAGAGAATGTAGTTTAGTGCAAAGGCCCTGGGTTAAATCTCCAGTACTGCCCCCGCCCCAAGTAAATGAATAAAATACCAAGCATAACTGAAGGCCCTAGTGAGGTGTAGCATGTGATGTTTAGGAGCAAAGTCAGAGTGGGACCAAGGCTCCTGGGATCCCTGTCATTACCTGACCCTTAATCTGGGAGTCAGGACATTCCAGAAGGGGCTCAGGAGTCTGGGGTGAAGACACTAAGCTGTTTGGGTGACTCGGAAGCTCTGTATTTGGTTCCCTCTCTTCTTCGCTGCTTCCCTGAAAGTGCGTTCTTACAATGGACGCAGGAGGGGGGCTGGGGATCCAGCTGTCATGAGGGGCCCCTGCATGGGACTTGGGACAGGGGCAGGTTTGGTCTTGGGCCTGCTGGGGACAGCGACAGGGCGGAGTGCGTGCTGGGGCGGGGCAGGAAGTGGGGACGGGAACTGGATCTTGGCAGCGTCTTTAGCCAGAATTGAAGGTTTCCTGACAGAAAGCTGCCAGGGGATGAATGTGGGATGCTGGCTTCCTGGAGCTCACAATAGCACACCGTTCCTGAGCGGTCTGCGCCTTGCAGGAGCGGCCCGTCCTCAGGAGCCTTGCATCCTGTTACCCTGCCACCACCCTTGGGGCCACGTGCTTTTTTTTTGCAGCAGGATCTCACTCTGTAGCCCAGCCTGGCCTTGAACTCATGGTGATCCTCCTGCCTCAGCCTCCCAAAGGCTAGGATGACAGGGATGCGACACCACACCCAGTGGCAAGCGCTACTTTTACTGCCATTTTGCAGATGAGGAAACAGAGGCCTCAGGATGGTCTGGTGACATCCCCGAGACTACACAGCTCGTTAACGGTGGACAATGGATGGGATCCTCATTCTGTCTGGTCCCAAATGCACGCACTTTTAACCCCCTAGTGTTGATCCGGGCTGGGAGAATGGCCAGTGTCAGGACAGAGCAGAGCCAAGCTCAGCCTGCTGTGCCTGACCTGGGGCAGCTGGCTCTGCCCACTACAGGGCACCTTCAGCCAAGGGGGTGTCCCTGAGTTGCTGGGGGCTCCCTGCAGTGTAGGCTTCTGGATGTTAATTAAAGCAGGGGACACGGGGTAGGGGGACCCCATCCAGCGTCTCCACACTCACCACCACTTATCAGAAGGGAAACTGAGGCACAGAGAGACAGAACTGTCCAAGGCCATCTGGGGGAAGCAGCGGAATGAGTCCATGCCCTGCCCTCGCCCTTACTGCTCTGTGCCCGATGCCAAGGCTTTCCTTATGCCAGTCCCCGATGGAGACCACTACGAAGGGCTCTGAGCAGGATATAAAATTAACCAATTGGCTTTCTGTGTTTACTTGTGAGTCTGTCCAAGGCCTAGGGCCCTTGTCTGAGATGGGCGGTGGATTCATAGTAAGTGAACCTCTATGAATCACTGGTCCCGGCTGAGGCCTGTAGTGGCCTGTGATGCTGTGACGCCTCAAAGGACAAGACAAGGCTACAGCTGAGGACACCTGGCTCCAACCTCAGTTAAGCAGATAAAGACTGCAGCTGTAGGCATCTCACTCCTGTGGTGAAGGTCGACCTGGAGATAAGATCTCCTAAATTGACATTATTTACTACTTGGAGAAGGCCTTGAGCCGATTCCCAAGGTCCTGCTGAGGTTCCCGCATTTTCCTCAGTATCCCCTCCCTTTGTTTGTCAACCAAAGAAACACAGGCTGCCCAGAGAAGTTCTTCGTCTCAACCGCCAGAGAATCTTCAACTCTGTTAGAGGATTTTGATCCTCCTGGAGCCCTAAAATCATACCACTTGTCTCATTTATTTAAGCCTTCACTGTCCACTTGTTTGGGATTGTGGGCCTGATCAGTCCAAGATAAGTCCCCTCTGCCACTTAATTTTTTTATTTTTTATTTATTTTATTTTATTATTTTTTTTGAGGCGGGGTCTTTCTACGTAGTGCAGGCTGACCTTAAACTTGTTTATGTAGCCCAGGCTGACCTTGAACCCTTGTGACCCTCTGGCCTCAGTCTCCCAAGTGCTGGGATGACAAGTGTGTGCTACCAACCTGGCCCCTCCCCCACTTTAAAGATGCATCTGGCAGGTTTGGGGTGTCATCCTAGGCCCAGGGCTCTCACAGGGCGCTGTCCTTGCTGGACATGTTGCATGTGTATATTCTTGCCTGTTGGGATTTAAGTCCTGTTTGCACTTTCCCTCACTGAGATTTTGAAATTGCTGTTTTGTTGTCTTGCTTTGTCTGTGTTCTTTGAAAGGTGTGAGGTTAATCTAATTATCCCCCCTCCCTTTTTGCAGTGCTAGGAGTTGAACCCAGGGCCTTGGCACTGAGTTACATCCCCAGCTCACCACCCACCCCCTTAAAACAATTTTTTTTTTTTTAAAGTTTGAGACAGGATCTGGCTAAGTGGCTGAGCTGCGCAGGCTGGGTTTGAACTTGACAATCCTTGCCCCACCCCTTTTATTTTTTGTGGTACTGGAGATTGAACCCTGAGCTACAGCCCTAGACCTTTTCAGTTTTTACTTTGGGACTGGGTCTTGCTAAGTTGCCTAGGTGGGACACAAACTTGCAATCCTGCTTCAGCCTCCCAGAGTGCGGGGGTTACAGACATGTGCCTCCACATCCAGCTTATTTCCCTTTTGAGTTTATTCTCTACACCTATACTCCATGAAGACTTTACCTCATCTTTGATAGTAATATCTAGTAAAGTATGTCTTTTTTTTTTTTAATGTGGGTACCAGGAGTCGAACTCAGGACCTTGCACTTGCCAGGCAGGTGCTTATGCTGCTGAGCTATCTCACTGGCCTGTAAAGTATGTCTTAAAGTTAGTCATTCTGGGTTAATTCTCTGAACTTCCCAATGAGAGCTTATAATGTACAAATCTACATCTTCTCTGATTTCTGGGATCTTTTATTATTATTATTAGTATTTTTGATTAAACATTTGAATATTAGTTCTATTCCATTGTTTTGCTTTTCTTCTCCATGGACCTCAGTAATACAATATTTCTTCTTTGCCTGCCTTCCACTTCTACTCCTTCCTATATGGCCTGCTTTCCTTCTTTCTTTCTTTCTTTTTTTTTTTTTTTGTGGGTACTGGGGGTCGACCTCAGGACCTCGTGCGCCAGCAGGCACCCATGCCGCTGAGCGATATCACTGGCTCCTTTTTTGTATGTGGGATCCGGGAGTCGAACTCAGGACCTTGCGCTTGCCAGGCAGGCGCTTACGCCACTGAGCCATCTCACCAGCCCTTTCCTTCTTTCTTTATGACATTTTTATTCTCCTGGTTGTTTTGCTGACTTTCTCTGATGCCCCTTATTAAATTCACATTTGAGTCTATTTTCTGTGATCCACCTTGTGATTTATTCTTCAATTCTTTTTTTGTCTTTTTGAGACAGGGTCTCACTATGCAGTTCATGCTGGCCTTGAACTCACTTTGTAGCCTAGTCTGGCCTCCAACTCACAGTGATCCTCCTGCCTCAGCCTCCTGAGTACTGGGATTATAGGCGTGTGCCACCATGCCCAGCTTATTCCTCAATTCTTGTTTTTTTTTTTTTAATGTGGGTACTGGGAGTCGAACTCAGGACCTCGCGCTTGCCAGGCAGGCGCTTACGCCGCTGAGCCATCTCACCGGCCTCATTCCTCAATTCTAAGGTAATATTTTTTCCCTTCCATTTTTTTTTTTTAATCCAATTGGCTCTTTTTTCTTTCTCCCTGTTTTTGTCCATTTCTGTTCCTTGACGTTTGGGTTTCTGACTCAAGTATTTTTTCACATCCCCAAATGATCGTTTCACTGTATTTACATCTATTGTGAATGTAGGCTCTCAGCTTTATTCCTCTTTATGCTTTCTGTTTGTTAGGGAGGACTGTAGATTTTCCTCGCTGATTTCTGTGTAACTTTGTCTCCTGATTTTTTCTCAGCAGCCTCTGTGGATTTTCGTTTTCCCTCATTTATTTTTGTGGTATTGGGATGTTCACGAGATCCTCAGTTAACGAGGCCCCTTTCTGTTGATCCAGCAATGAACAGGTACTTGGGATGAGGGTGTGTGTGTGTTTGGAGGCGGGGAAGAAGTGGGGTGCAAATTCTTCAGTTTTGTGGTTTTCCTTTGCCCTGCAGGGCCCCACCTCTTCCCCTTTTTCCTGTTTTCCCTTTAGTCACTCAGTTTCCAATGCCCTCTTCCTTCTCTTTGCGTATTCCTATCCTGGAGGGGCTGGGGACTCTCTAGGCCATGCTTCCCCCTCATGTGCAAACCTGACCCTGGGCTGGGGTCTCTGGGACCCGAGGGAGCAGCTTCAGGGCTGGGGGCATCATCTTCTCTTCCCAGAGGCCCTGGCCCCTCCTGGTCCCTCAAAGCCCCGTCCCCTGGGGTCCCTCTCTGGCAGCCTTGGTGGGGCCATTGGTGGAGGTAGAGGAGCATGCAGGATCTTGGCTGGGGTTTGATGCCTTTTCTCTTTTTACTGACAGTTACTTTGTAGTCTTGGGAGTCTTTATTTTCCAATAATGTTCAGTGTGTAGTTTTGCATAAAAAATTTCTGGCTGAGTTATTATGTGTTATGGGAATTTTACCTTGACATTTTTTTCAGTTCTGGGGCTGGAACCCTGAGCCTTGGGCATGCTCAGCAAGAGCTCATGATGGAGCTACACTCCTAGCCATAGCTGAGTTATTTTGTACCATTTGGTGTTGTGGCTTGTATCTGGATGTCCTCCCAAAGCCTCATTCTGGTCATAGGTGGGGCTTTTTGGAGCCGGGTGGATCTAAGGCATTTGATTCTGGGATTAAGGGTGTATGGTAGTAAATTACTCCACTGATTGCAATTAGCATGGTTCTGGGTGTGGCTGAATGGATTTACTGAAGACAGAAGCTCCACCCTGGATATGGGTGACACCACCCAAAATGCTTGTAGCCTGGATAGGATAAAAGGGAAAGATGGAAGGCAGGTTTGCTGCTGCTGCTGCTGCTTGCTGCTTGCTGCCTTCTGCTTACCCTGCCATGGACTGTTTCTCCTCTGTGATGCCGCTCTGCCTGCTACCCTGCCTTGGATCCAGCCTGCTATAGACTGAAACCTCTACCAACTCTGAGTTGAAATGAACAGTGTTGGGTATTTTGTCTGAGCAATGGGAAAAGTAATTAAGACATTTGGGGAAGAAATTTTTGAGTCTAGTGGTTGGAGATTTTAACACCCTTCTTTCATTTACGGACAAAACAACTAGACCAACAAATCAATAAAACTATAGAAGATTTGAACTTTACCACCTGTGATGGGTAATCTTGGTTTTCAGCCTGATTGGACTGAGAAAAGCCTGGGAAGTTAATAAAACACACTTCCGGGTGTGTCTGTGGGTGTTTCCAGAGGTGGTTGTGGGATCACAAAGCCTCTAACTTCCTGGTGGATTATTTTACTAATATGATCATGATTTAATGGTATTTGAGGCAGCAATGGAGACGTAGGAATCAGGCCTGGTTGAAGGAAGTGGGTCATGGAGATATGACCCTGGGGATTCTCCTCGCTGGCCCCATCCTCTCTGGCTCCTTCCTCCTCTCTCTGCTTCTTGGCTGCCAGGAAGTGAAAGCTTTCTCCTGCCAAGCCTTTCTGCCCTGATGTTTCTGCTTTGGAGTCAGCTGACTGCGGGCTGAAATTTCTGAAATAAACCTTTCCTCCTATAAAATGTGTATGTCAGATATTTGGTCACAGTGACAGAAAGTTGACCATCACACCCTCAGTCAGTGTGACCTCACTGATATTTATAGAATCCTACACTCAGCAGCTACGGAAACGTGTTTGGAAGGACAGACAGCGTCTCCATGGAGACAGATTTTCTTCCTGAGGATAAACCCACATCTCATTAAATTTCAAAAGCTGATAATGTGAGTACTCCCAAGGAAGGTGCTTTTGAGATTTATAGTAGCAACATATCTAGAAAAATCTCTAAAATGTTTGGAAATTGAGAAAAATTCTTTTAAAAATCCACAGGTCAAAGAAAACACAGGCTAATTTTTAGTCTCAGCTTTAATGAAAGTAAAACCACAATGTACTGGAATTTGTGAGGTGTGTCAGAGCAGCCTTTGGTGGAAATTTCTAACACTGAGTGCTTATATTAGGAAAGAAACAAAATTTTATTTATTTATTTATTTTTTGAGACAGTGTCTTGCTATGCAGTTCAGGCTGGCCTTGAACCTACTACGGAGCCCAGGCTGGCCTCAAACCCACAGCGATCCTTCTGCCTCAGCCTCCTGAGTGCTGGGATTACAGGCGTGTGCACCACACCCAGCAAGAAACAAAATTTTAAGTGAACGATCTGCTTCCATTTTAACAAACTGGGAAAAGCAAATTAAAGCCAAAATAAGTAGGAGAAAATACACTGTAAAGAGTAGAAATCAATAATATGGATAGCAGATGAGCAATAGAAGCATCAAGAAAATAAAAAATCTGGCTCACAGAACAGATGGAACAAATTGACTAAAACAGTATGACTGCTGAAAGAAGAAAACAACCTTCAAATTCCCATCGGCACTGTAAATAAACCCATGATTGGATCACCTTCAAAAAGCGCCTCCTCTGAACACAGGAGACTTTGGAGGACATTTTAGATCTGAACTGTAACAGCCAGTGAGATGCTGACACCTGTATTTTCTTCCGGCTCTGTACTGCAGCCGGAACCAGAGTTCCTTCTGTGACTGGTGCCCCGGGCTGCCAGGCCCTGCAGGCCTCAGCTCTCCCTTCCCTTCCTCCTCCCTGCAACCCCTCCAGGCAGGTCTTCCCCAGGGTCCAGCAGGGCAGGGGTCTCTGCTGTGAGCTGCCTGCGAGGAACGTGGCGAGGGCTGGGTCCGATCATCGCTGAACTGGCAGGGATGGGCACATGCCTGGCATGTGGGTGTTCAAAGAGGCCTGCGGTGTACAGGAAAGTGGCCTTCGGAAGGCAGTGTAGGGGCCCCCTTCTGCTCCCATTTCTTCCTTTTTAAAAGTAATTTACTTAAAAATTCTAAAGCCGTTAATAGACATGGGAAAATGATAAGATAGCTACACAGAGTGATCGAACTATATGGTGAATGTTTAAACTTAGAAAAATATGTACTGTATTACAGTAAAAGACACATTGCCATAACTCCCCCCTTGCTTTGAACACACTCATCCCATCATTTTGGCAACTTTCTGAAGCAGTTCTGGAGTCCTCTTTTTTTTTTTTTTTTTTTGTCTTTTTGAGACAGGGTTTCACCGTGCAGTTCAGGCTGGCCTTGAACTCACTTTGTAGCCCAGGCTGGCCTTGAACTCATGGCAATCCTCCTGCCTCAGCCTCTCGAGTGCTGGGATTACAGGCATGTGCCACCACACCTGGCTTGGAGTCCTCTTTTGTGATTGCCTTTATAAGATTGGATCAAAAATACAGTGAACGCTGCCGCTGAGCGCCATCAATGGAAAGGCAGGGCCATCGAAACGTCACAGCGTGTCTCATGGGCCTTATCCATTGGATCTGGCCCAGTGTAGCTTCAGGCTCTCTCCCAAAGTCAGAATGACAATGAAAGGAAAACGTTTTGAATCAATTCAGGATACGGAAGCAACCAGGACAGTGTAACTAAAGACGCTCAGGAAAGAGGTCTTCAAAGCAAGGAGAGTATTTTGAGGGGGATTCACAGCAATATGTTTTTTACTGTAATAAATTAAAAAAAAATTTTCAGGGCCGGTGAGATGGCTCAGCGGCTTAAGCGCCTGCCTGGCAAGAACGAGGGCCCGAGTTCGACTCCCGGATCCCACATACGAAAAAGGGGCCGGTGATATCGCTCAGTGGCATGGGCGCCTCCTGGTGCGCAAGGTCCTGAGGTCGACCCCCCGGTACCCACAAAAAAAAAATTTTTTTTTCAACATTCACCATAGTTTTTGATCATACTGCCAAGCCTTCTCACTAACACAAAGTAGAAATTTGATCGATTCGGTCCCCAGATCAGTCCCCTGGGGAATGAGCTGTCAGCCACCAGCTCTCTGTGAGGGCCTCAGAAGGGAACCTTCCAGGGGTGGAGGACCAGCACCGTGTCCCCAAGGACTCTGGCGGCTGTGGATGTCAGCCCCCAGCGCTGCCTGCAGACCCCAGTTGCGTGAGACCCAAACAGTAGCGGGAAGGGGGCTGTGAGCCTGTGAGAGCCTGGGGAGCCGCAGGACATTCTCTGGGGGGCTGGGCGCACACTGCCCTGCAGCCGCGGCTGGCTTGGTGCTTCGCTCCCTCTGACAGGGAAGGATCTCCTTCCAGGTTTCCTGTGGGTTTTGAAAGCAATCAGGGCTATGTTTACTGTGCGGTAAACCATGCACAGAGCTCGGCTTGCAGCACGCGTGCCCACAGGGAACGCACATGCTGCTTTCACCAAGCTTGGCCTTGCCCAGTGCCCGTGAGTCCCTGCCCTATGGAGCAGCAGCTTTCGGGCTGAGCAGAGCCCGAGGTACCCAGCTGGCCCGGGTACTCGCTCCGTTCTGAGAGCAGGGGCGGAGGCAGAGTGACTCTAACATGCTGATCCACTCCAGACTCTCACCTGGTCCCTCCTCCCGAGCCTTGCCCGGGACAATTGCCACAGCGACGATGGTCCAGGCTGTCCCCAGGCTTCAGCTCGGTGTGGTTTTTTGTGCCTGTGGCTTATGGCCCACACCAGAACAGCCTGGGTCAGGGTTTGCCTCTTGACACCTCTGGACCTCTCAGTTCACCCTGGCCTGACCCCTTATCTGTCACCTGTGGTGACACTGGGATTATATCAGCTCTCTGCCTTTGCTCTTTGTAGTGCTACTTTAAATCCTGTGGCTGCCTAACCCTTTCGTAGCCTTTCTGTAACCTGCATGTCACTGTGTGAAGTGTGCTTTGGGTCTTACAGATATTACTAATTAAGAATAGAATGGAATAAAAAAAAATCTTACAATTGCCATAGTCATGACCACCAAGCAAAATCAAGAGTTCTTGGTGAGTTAAAGCCAATGAAATGGATGTAGCTTGTGAACTTCTTGTTAATAAGTTCTGATGTTGCGGGAGGACCAGTGTCTGGTCCATCTAAGTGGTGGTGCTTATTACAGACAGGAGCCAGACCAAGGAGCTCTTCCAGGCAGTGCCCAGAAGCACAGCCTGGTGGATGGGTCCTGACTGATGGCTACAGGTGAGACTCTGGTATCTACACCAGGTGGATCAGGCCGGTATCTCCAGCCTGACTGGGACTCCATAACACTTATTCCAGATGACTTTGGGCCAACCTGTGCCTACCTGAAGCTGCTGTGTCACACCTGGTGTCTGGGCAGGCTGCATGGGTAGGACAATAGTCTTGAGGAAGGCCATCTAATTAGATGGGGAAGTTTCAAGGCAGCCCAATATTCAGGCAGTTGCATGGGTAATGCTGGCTACTTTTAGCCAGATTTATAGTGGGAACCAGGGCAAAAACCAGAGCAGAAAAATTTGAAAAACTTGAGTCTTGATCCAGAAGGAATCCAGATTGGTGACAAAGGAGGTGTGACTGCTAAAGAGATTAGTACCATTAGAAAGAAAACAAGTACTTTGTACAAGGACAAGAAGATCCCTTGAGTGCACATCAGTAATCAGCAAGACCCCAGTAACTGGCAAGATCCTACCAATTGCAGACTTGAGGGTACAAAAGTGTCAACATTTCCCTGGGACCTCTAAGCACCTCTTAGAAAATTGTTTCCACAGGATTCATTTCACTGTGGTTAGCCATCCAGGTACTCAGAGGCCACTGCAGCCAAGGTCCAAGGTCCTGGCTACTGCTTCCATTGACAACAGACCTTGGAGTTGTCCACATGATGCTGGTTTTACTGGCATGCATAATACAAGAGTTGAGAATTTAGGAAGGCTTCTGCCCAGACTTCAGAGGAAGGCCTGGGAGGTCAGGCAAGGAGCCACTGAAAGGACAGTGTGTGAAGCTGTGGGAATGAAGCCAAAGGTGCAGTGGAGATCCCAGGAAGTTGGAGATGCCAGGAATGTGGAACAGCTGCTGAGAAAGGCTGCAATATGTGAGTGGAGCCAGCCCAAGAGAGAGGCTGTGTAGGCTGCAACTGGTAAGGTCATATTGGTGGGACCAACTAAGCCCACTAATTCTTCTCAGGGATTAGTGCAGCACACTTCTAGGTGTGTCAGTTTGGGTCATGGAGCCATGGCCTTAGGATTTATGTCTGGCCTCTCACTCTTTCTCTGGCAGTCTTCCCCTGCTCTGCTTCCCAGCTGCCATGAGCTGAGCTTTTTCGCTCCTCCACATCTTTCTGCTATGATGTTTCTGTCTTGGAGCCAGTGAACCATGAACTGAATCCTCTGAAACCATGAGCCAAGTTAACCTCTCCTTCTTTAAGTTGTGGGTGTTGGATATTATGTCTCAGTGACAAGAAAGGTGATTAGCGAAGTCTCCATAACTCTCAGCTCTGGCTCAGGTTCTTTTTGCTCCTCAGGGCTGGGGAGGTTGAAGCTCTGGACACTGCTGAGTGGCCACAAATGTTTCAGGAAGAATCTGTTTGATGTTTGGCTTGAGAGAGATGGAAATGGAGTGTGTTACTTGTAAAGTATGGGGCTTATTCTAAGCATTGGGCCTATTGGAAACTGGGTCATAAAAATGGCAACTTGTCTGTTTCTAAAAACTGCTATGCAAGCTGAAGTCTTTGTAACCCCAACACCTGGGCTCTCCCAAAGACAAAGCTTGCTTCTCCCCGCCACTGGTGTGTATCATACTTTCCCATTTCTTTACACATTTCAGATTTGTGAAAAATTTAGACATTTTAGATAGTATGTTGTAGTAGCCCTGAACAATGATCCTTTTTCTTTACAGTTTGTCATTGTACATTGTACACTGTACAGTTTGTCTGCTTGTACATTTGTTGAATGACTCAGCTGGACTGTTTTAGTGGAATCTACATCCCATAAAATGTGCGACCTCTGATTTCCCTCCTCAGAAGCAAAGCCTTGGGTTTCACCTGACCTCTCCTCCCTGGGGTAGCGACGGTCATAGCAGGGCGCTGTGACCATCTGTGTCCCCGACATTCCCGTTGGACTTCTAGTTGCTCTGATTCTGTCGGTACCACATCCGGGTGTTATCTTCCACAGACTGCTCTCTGATTTCTTTGTTTTTATTGACGAGGCCCCCCAACATGAAGTGTTCCATAGTCTGATCCAATTACTAGGCTTCTTTGAGGCCGGTCTTTGAGACTTGCTCTGATCGCAGGAGATTGTGTCCTTGCTATTTCTTTCCCTGTTTCTCTCTGTTAAATTTCTAGCTGGGGCCGCCGTGCGACCCTGCACTGTGGCAGAGGTGCACAGTTGTGGGTGCCGTGGTGCATGAGAGCATGGTGAAGTCTCAGGGCTGAACAGGACGATGGTCGCCCCCTTTCTGCTGATGCCAGTTTACACACTGAAACATGGAGGAAAAGAAGCAGAGCTCATATTTCACAGTGCCCAGCGATCAGAGCTATATCTTGGAAACTGCCATTTCTCCTTCTTTTTTTAAAAGAACAATCCCCCTTTTTTTCTTTGAGGCCGGGTCTCACTACATAGTTCAGGCTGGCCTTGAACTCACTATGTAGCACAGGCTGGCTTCGAACTCATGGCGATCCTCCTGCCTCAGCCTCTCGATTGCTAGGATTACAGGTCAGCATGTACCACCATGCTCAGCAGGAGCAACTATTTCTGGCAGTCTGAATTTAGCTAGTCCTGTAAGAATCGTTGCTTGGGACAAAGACCTGGAAGGTGGTGCTGGTGAATCCGTGTGTTTTTGCTGAGCCTGTTAAGGACACACTTGGAGAGTGGACTAAGGAGAACGCTTGCCGTTGCAGGGAACGTTTCGAAGCAGAGCGTCCATTTCACCCTTGGCCAGCAGCTCTACAGCTCATGGAAATACAGAGGCGTGAAGACCCCCTTTGGAAAGTCACCTGGCCAGCGGTCCAGAGTTGATGCAGGGAAGTAGTGTAGCTCTGCATGGATTTTGATGAGATGAACTTTTTAAAGCCAGTGCAAAATTAAGGCACACTTTCATGGTACCTAATCGTTTTATATTCTTGATGCTCTGTGATTTTCAATATTTTATACACGGGGAAAGAACCCTTTAGTTTCTTTAAAGAGAGGGGACATACTAAATTCTATTTTTCTGTATAACCTGGGAAGTTTTACTATTTTTAAAATTTTATTTATTTATTTATTTTTGTCTTTTTTTTTTTTTTTGTGGGTACCAGGGGTCGACCTCAGGACCTCGCGTGCCAGCAGGCGCCCGTGCCGCTGAGTGATATCACCGGCCCCTTTTTCGTATGTGGGTTCCGGGAGTCGAACTCAGGATCTCGCACTTGCCAGGTGGGCGCTTATGCTGCTGAGCCATCTCACCGGCCCCATATTTTTGTTTTTTTGAGACAGGGTTTCACTATGTAGTGCAGGCTGGCCTTGAACTCACTTTGTAGCCCAGGCTGGCCTCCAACTCGCAGTGATCCTCCTGCCTCAGGCTCTCTAGTGCTGGGATTACAGGCGTGTGCCACCATGCCCGGCCTACCCAGTGAGTTTTAGATACCTGGTACATTTGGCAAGTGAAATGTGGATACCTGTCTAAGAGGATTATAGCAAAATGAAGGAATTGATTCTTTTTGAAAGAAGGTGAAATGTTAGATGAGTATTAGACTAAATGACATTTCGGATATTGAACAGCTTTAAGGAATAAATATAAACTGGGAGTTTTTAGTATGTTTATTTGAAGGAATTTTATTGGTATGGAAATAAAATTTTTATTATTATTTTTGTCTTTTTGAGACAGGGTTTCACTATGCAGTTCAAGCTGGCCTTGACCTCACTTTGTAGCCCAGGCTGGCCTCGAACTCCCAGTGAGCCTCCTGCATCAGTCTCTTGAGTGCTGGGTAAAAATTATTATTTAAGATGAATCACATTAATCCTTATTTTAGTAGCACTGAGGTAATACAGCTAGGATTTGTTAGAATTTGCCTGATTTTTATCCTCTGCCAAAACAGGGGTCAACAAAATCTTACATAATATGTTATAAAATAAGTAAACAACATATTCTTTTGTACTTTTTTCCTCCTCTTCAGAATCCACCTGAATGTTGAAAAGAGTCTTTGATAAAATATTGTTTCTTTTTTTTTTTTTTTATATGCGGGTACCGGGAGTTGAACTCGGCCTTGCGCTTGCCAGGCAGGCACTTATGCCACTGAGCCATATCACCGGCCCTAAATACTGTTTCTTTAATCAATAAATCTGTAAATTCTGCTAGCAAAGTTATTAGTACTTCAAAATCAGCTGTTACATTATTTAGAACTATTTCTCATATTTCTTTCCTATAGTATTTGGAGATGTTTTTTGAAGAGTCATGAAGAATCATTTTTCTAAGTATTCCTTATCTTTATCACAATAGCTTCTCTTATAAATTGATTTGAATATTTAATGCTGGACATGGTGGCACATGCTTGTAGTCCCAGCACTCAGGAGGCTGAGACAGGAGGATCACCATGAGTTTGAGGCCAGCCTGAAATACACAGCAAGACCCTGTCTCAAAAAAACAAAAACAACAACAAAAAGATTGAATGTTCAATATTTTTTGGGTAAGATTACATTGAGATAAAGATAACTGAACTGTTCATCATCTGAGAACTGTTTTTTCAGAATCAGCTCTCAGCCATATGGCAGTGCACGCTCCTAATCTGAGCACCCTGGAGGCTGAGACAGGAGGATTGCAAATTCCAGGCCATCCTGGGCTACATAGGGAATTCTAGGCAGGCCTAAGTTTCACAGTAAGACCTTGTCACAAACAAAACAAATCAAAACAAAAATCTCTTCTCTTTCTTAAATATAGAAACATTGGTGCATTTCTTATTCCTTTTGAAACTTAGCCTTATATAAAAATGAGGTTGGTCACCTAACCACTGGGGTTATAGACTAAATGAGGTAGTGTGTGTCAAGGGTTTTGCTAGCTGCCTGACAGATTTCATACCTTTATTATTGATCATACTACTTACAACACAATATTTTTATTTCATTAATTGAAAAAAATTGCTGTCAGGTTTCTATTGACCAAAATACAGAAACCTCCCTGGTCTTCGTAATTTAAATAATTTATTTTGTAAAGTTCTTGTAGTGATACTATTCCACGTAGATGCAGGATACCTCTATCTTTCTCTCTCTTTTTTGCACTACTGGGGATTTAACCCAAGGCCTTGCACATGGTAGGCAAGTGCTCTACCACTGAGCCATGTTCCCAGCCTGAGATACTATTCCAAATTCAGACTTTTTCTGTTCTTTTTTTCCTGTACTGGGGATTGAACTCAGGGCTTTTGTACTAAGCTGTACTCCCAGCCCTTTTTTTCTTTTTCATTTTGAGACAGGGTCTTCCTAAGTTTCCCAGGCTGGGCTCTAACTTGTGATCTTCCTGCTTCCGTCTCGCAGAGTGCTGGGGTTACAGGCGTGTGCCACCACGCCAGGCTTAATGTTCGTTCTGAGACAGGGTCTCGCGACATTGGTAAGTCGCCTATGCTCGGCTGGAACAGAGATGGTCCTTATGCCTCAGCCTCCACGGTGTTGGAATTATGGGTGTGCACTGCAAACTCAATCAAGCTATTTTCTTTATCAATTTTGAAGTCACCCTCACTTACGAGAAAAGCTGGCTGCTCAAAGTGATGGGAAATATGGTAGAAGTCCTGAAAGGGTTCAACCAAGATTTTGGGGGCGAGGAAGCTGAATTTTGCATCATGGGGTAAAGTCCGCCACCTCTGTCTGTCCGTCCTCAGGTCCGTGGGGCTGGATTCTGGCCTCCGTGGTAGTGGAGTCCAGAGCACACCTCCAGGACAAACCTCTCTCTGCTGCAGAAATCCCGCCCCCTGGCTCATTCCCAACACCATCAGGCCCCAGGTGCTGGGCTCCCAGAGGCCGGCCCCGCAGCCCTAGGAGAAGTCGCCTCTGGAGTGCAGGGCTCTGCGCTGCCCACCAGAGTGTCTTGATGCCATTTCACCATCACACCTCCTGTCCATGTGGGTGGTGAGCAACTGTCCCCCAATGTGTCTTTCTGATATTGTGTGTGATGTGTTTGAGAGGTAGATCCAGGTCCTTGTGTACGGCGAACAAAGAATTGCACGTGTGCACCCCATTATAAAAGACAAAGCAGCTACGTTTATTGAAGTTAACAGGGAAGGCTAGGGTTCGTGCCAGCAGAAACCAAAATGTGGCACGAATGGGAAAAGTAGTGCTGGGATGGTGAGGGAATAGGAAAAGGTGAAGATAAACCAGGCTTTCCGATTTTAAAAGATGTACACCTCTCCCCAGGTGCCTCTCATTGGATCTCTTTGAATATGATTGACAGAAATGATTGACAGGGCACTGCGTCATCTCAGGGGCACCTTAGTGAGCACGACTGTCCCAGAATTCACTGTTTTAATCACATGCATGATATGGGGTCCTTACGTACGAACCTTTAATGGAGATCGAGTGAGGGAAAAGGTTATCAGAGGTCATGCCATGGGATCTAACGTGTGGCCTGGAGCTCTAGAGATTTCCTGGGTCTTTGCTGTTCTTATTTCCATTTCTCTCAGAGGGATGGAAGCAGGCTCAGCCCTGGGGTGGTGTCAGGTGGACGGAGGGGCATCGCCCAGCCCAGTTGTGCCAGCTGCTCTACTTTGGCTGGTGGAAGTCAAGCTTTGGCCGGCTGGCCGCTGCTCTTGAGCTTTCCAGGTCAAACTGCCCCTTTGGACGGACCCCGCCTGTCCTCCCAGACGGTGCTCCTGGTTGGCAGGGGTGACCGGGGACAGCTGCCTCCCCTCAGCGGAGCCAGGAGCTGTCACCGCGGAGTGGCCTGTCCCCGGGTGCTGAGGAGACGGCGGCGCTGTGCGCACTCTGCCACCGGGTGCTCAGTGCTGTCCCTGGGCTTGATGATTTCCCCAGTTCTTCAGAAGGGGGCTATTACTGTGGTCGCCGCGGGGATTTTCCCTGAGCCGGCGTGTGACAGCGCCTGGTTCACTCCCGGCAGGGCAATTACCCCGCTCTGGACGTTTGGGTCTCTTGGAATCCCCCCTGGGGTTTGTCGTTTGCCCGGGGTCCTTCCCCAGCCGAGGGCCTTTCCTCAGCCTGGCTCCGGGCTCCACGCCAACGCCCACATCACTCAGGGAAGTGCTGAGACAGGACGTCTTGGCTGGTCAGACCCCATGTCCCTGCACGGGATGCCCACTGTGACCCACACTATCTGGAAGTTTCTGTCACTTTCTGGAGTGACTTCAGAGGGGCCTGGAGAATGCTGAGCTTTCACCCCGTCAGCCATGGGGTCCTGATTGAAGCTGTCTTTGTGCTGTGCCTGGCAGCTCTTCTTGTGGGGACCCCAGGCTTCCAAGGGCCTCCTGGGGCAGGTGCTCTGTCCAAACCATTCCCTACTTTTGGCTGAAGAAATAAACACGCCAGTGTTAAAGGATTCAAAATGCAAGGAAGAGTCAGGCCCGGTGACTGAGTTGGCTGCCTGTCTCCTTAAAACAAAGGGCGTGCTTAGGATTTTAAAGACTGACTGGACACACCTGGTAAGAAAGCAGATACCCTCAGCTACTGTGGGAGAGAACATAAATAGGGACGACTTGGGAACAATACACACATCTATCACATTTTTTTATTTTTTATTTTTTATTTTATTTTATTTTATTTTATTTTATTTTATTTTATTTTTTTGAGACAAGGTCTCACTCCGTAGTTCAGGCTGACCTTGAACTCACTATGTAATCCCAGGCTGGCCTCGAACTGACAGCAATCCTCCTACCTCAGCCTCCCGAGTGCACCACCATACCCAGCTATCTACCACAGTTTTAATGCTCATTTCCCATTATGTGGCCAGCTTCTTCCCAGGACTTCTGCTTTGTCCCTGTGCACAAGTGAATATGAACAAGGAGTCCAAGCAGCCCTGCAACAGCCCAGAACAACCCAGATGCCCACCCGGATGCCCAGCTGGATGCCCACCCGGACTCCTGCCCATTTTGGCTAAGTAAGTCCCTTTATGGCCAAACAAGAGGCACCATGGAGGCTTTTGTGCCTCTAGAAGGAGGAGATGCTCCATGACACTGACAGCGATGAAATACTGTTGTCCTGCAGGGAGAAAAGCAGACTGCAGAGGAGTGTGCCTGCTCATCACACAGCTGGTACCATTTTAAAAACTCTGTGTGTGTGTGTGTGTGTGTGTGTGCGCGCGCGCACATACACGCAGATAAACAGCCTGAAGAAAATGCACGAGTGAAATTCCGTAAGGAAAGCAAGAGAAGGTGGGGGGCAGGCCTGAGCGCCAGGAATCTTCCTCTACTCTCATACATGTCCGTTCTCTTCGGTTTTTATGACACGTATCTATCATTCTGCCGCGTGGACGGACCTGAAACATCAGCTGGGGTGAGAGCAGCAGTCACAAAGGCTATGTGCGACACAACCCCTATGCCCAGGATATCGAGGACTGGAGAATCAACCCATATTGACAAAGCATGGGTTGGTGGCCGTCAGGAGCTGGGGACGGGCCGGGGAGTGGCCAGGGACGGGGTTTTGCTGGGGGATAAACTGTAGTGGAAGTTGATAGTGGTGAGGGTCGTACAGCATCGAGAACGTACTTAATGTCCCCAGATTGTGCACCTGAAAATGGTTACAATGCAGGCAGGGCCAGTGTTTATTAAGCCCTTCTCTAGAAGATGGAATGCCACTGGCAGATTTGTTTAAATGCATCGGTATTTAAATTTTGTTTCTATTTTACTATGTAAATTTCACATCATACACAAACCCATTCTCATTGTAAAAGAATGTAAGTGAAGAAATGGTTTCTGGCTGGTCACATTTTGCTGTTGCTACCCTGGGGAGCTTCCAATCTCTTAATTACTCTCCACGCATCTCAACTGCCACACATCTCCGTGGTCTTTGGTGGTGGACTTCGGCTTGGCTTTCCTCATGCTGGGTTCTCAATGAAGTCAGGTTCACTGGAGCCCTCTGCCCTCATCTCTTTCTCTGAGAGGAAGCTCTGTGCTGCTGCTCTGAAGCCTGGGTCAGGATAGTGGCCCATCTCTAGCATGGCACCTCTGCTCTGCGCTCGGGGGGACAGGCAGAGACAGGGACCCCTGGTCTTCCTGGCTGGCCTCTCCTGGTATAAACCTCTGGCCTGGAGGTGGAGGAAAACTGGGCTCAGTGTTCGCAGCCAGCTGCACCGGAGTAGAACTTCCATCCTCTCGGGTTGGGCGGAGTAAGAGAGCCTTGGAGATCTCAGCCACATTTGCCTGCATTAGAGCTTCTTCAACACACAGTGGGGTGGGGAATGAGAAATCCTGGTGGCCTGCGCCTTCCAGGGCATAACTGTAGCTCTATGTTGGGAAATGGGGAGCGCAGGAGCCCTAGATTCCTGGCCACACCTGCTCAGAGTCTGGGCTTCGTCCCCTGAGCTCTGGGGCAGGGGCAGGGAGGGAGTAGGCTTACCCAAATGCTGCAGCGTCTCGCCGTGACTGGGAGATCTGGTAGACTGCCTTGAACAAATGTTTCTTCATTTGCTCCATGTCCTTGGGGCAATTTCCAGAAGACATGGGAAAATAATGTTCACCAGTTAGTGCACATTTTCTGAGGAGGTTTGTAGTGCTCCATGTGCTGCAATTGAGATTCATGGAGTGTAATTAAGAGATTTAGAAAGCAAAGAATTGCTTTCCTTTGATGCTGGAAGGTGTTTGAGTTGGGCACAGATGCCCAAGCTACCTTTTTTGGCAGGTACTTTACAGACGTAGCTTCGCAGTCTGTTTGCTCGCTTCACGTTTTGCTGTCATCTGGACACTCTTCCTTCCTGTGTCTTGTGTCATCTCCCTCTGGCTACTTTTAGGATTTTCCTAGTTGTGAACATTTTGGTCATGATATGCCTGTGTGCATTATTCTCCGTGTTCCTCTGGCATTTGCTGAGTTTCTTGGATTTGTGAGCTTATAGCTTTCATGAAATTTGGAAAATATTTGGCCATCGGTTTTTCGAACTTTTTTCTATCCATCCTTCCACTCCTGTCCCTCTGGGGACTCCAATGCCATGTTTTTTGGGGCCACTTGCAGTTGTGGCTCATGGTGCTTAGTTCATGTTTTGAGTGTTTTTTGTTTTTTTTTTTTTTGGGTGCTTCATTTGAAGTAATTTCTATTGCTACTTCTTCAAATCCATTTCCCTTTTCTTCTTCAATATGTAAGCTGTTGTTAATTTCATTCAGCACATTTTTTCATATTAGATATTACAGTTTTCATCTCTGAAAGTTTACTATGAGTCTTTTCAATACCCCTGTGTTCATACTTTAATATGCCGAATCACTCTTCTAGCTTTTTGAATGTGGTTATAGTAACTGCTTATCTGTATTTACATCCTTGTCTGCTTATTATAATATCTATGACAGTTCTGGGGCACTAAATTGACTAAGGCAGAAACAGGTATTATTCTATTTTCGTCTTTTCTACTCAGCCAAACAATGAGCATACTGTGTGAATAGAGGTTTATTTTTTTTTGTGGAAATGATTTCTGTACATATAAAAAATATTTGACCTCATCAAAAAAAAATATATATATATAATTTAAGCTAATGAAGATGCCACCACTCTTCCCTGGTCATGTTGACAGAAATCTGAAAGGGGACGGAACGCTACATGGGGAGGACGTGAGGAAAGGGGAAGTTTCATAAGTTGCTTTGGTGGTGTGTATTAGTCAGTTTTCCCATTGCTCAGACAATCTTCTACACCCACAGTTTAAAGGAGGAAAGATTTAATTTAGCTCATGGTTTCAGGGGACTCAGTCCATGGTCAGCTGCGTCCAAGGCAGGAACATCATGGCGGAAAGGTGAGGTGGAGCAAAGCTGCTTAGTTCATGGTGGCCAGGAAGCAGAGAAGGGAGGAGTGCCACAGTGGAAGGGGTGAGTGACCAGACACAGACCCCAAAGCCATGTCTCCATGACCCATCCTGACACACCTACAAGTGTGCTTCACCAATCCTGGGGTGCACCCCAAAGCCAGTCTCGTTGACCCTCCAGCCTAACCACCAGAGGTGTACTTTGGAGCAATCTTCGTGGATGGCAGTTCAAGAAATTCTGCCAACCCAAGCTGGACATGCACCTACCTTGGACTTGAAGAAATGAATCTCACTGATTTTCTTGCACGTTTATATCTGTAATGATATTTACCGCAGCAAAAGCTTCAGAGCAAGCTAACTACTCAGGAGTAGGACACCATTTAAATACAATGTGGTCGCTGCTGTTGTGCTGATGGGGTGGTTTTGTTAGTGGGTTTTGGGGTGCTGGAGTTGCCTCGTAGAGGTGGTTTCTAGGTTCTTTCTGTCCTGAGCAAAGAATTGGTCAAGAAAAGTGCAAATGGTAGCAAGGTTTTACATTTACTAAAGGTAGGAAAAGAAACCGGCTGTGCAGAGTGAGTTTGGGTGAAGTAAATGTAGGAAAATAAGTACACTCTACAGCACGACAGTGGGCCACTGTTGAGGGACACAGTAGCCCCAAGATCAAGCTGACTGTCCTGTTTGTATTTCCTACTCCTGAGGCTGACCTCAGGTCTGGGCCATTCTATCAAAAACCTACTCGAGTTCTCACGAGAAGTCTGCATGCAGGGGTTTGGGAAGTGTTCTGCGCATGTGTCCTGGAATTTTGTAGTTAACAGGTATGCCCACTGCCCACCCAGCTTTGCCATGTCTTAGTCTCTTGCCTCAGTTTCTCATGCGTGTTGACAGGGCAGGGGTTCTCTGGGGTGGAGGTGCCCTTTCTAGTGTGCCCCATGCAGAGACCCATTTGGGAGGGAGACAGGAGCATGGGGGACAGGCATGGAGAGGATACTGACTTTTCACATGTTTTTTTTTGGTGGTCTTTGAATATCAATTCATGTAAATGTATTGTCTATTCCAAAAATAGTTAATTCTTAACAAAGTACATCTGAATACTTTTGAATTCCCCGTGTCACTTCTCCCTCACTGTCACACGAATCCATCTTTGAGCCCTATGGATTTTCCCATCTAGATTATCTTGGAACGTGTCCCCATCTACTCTCCATCCTCTTTCCCATTTCTGCCTCCTCCTATCCTGTGGGCTTTGGGTTACCCGGGGTGTGCATCTGCATCCTGAGCCCCGGAGACAGATTTGGACCAGAGACCTGGATTGGGAGCGATGGGTGCATTTTCTGGCTGCGTTCTCGAGTACCCAAGCAAACCAGCTGCTCTCGGAAGTGACAGGATTTTAGTCTGAAACAGCAGGGTGTGGACAGAGAGTAGCTGCTCGCAGGCCTTCAGTTTGACATTGGGTTTCCGAACTTCTGCTGGAGCTATAAACACACACCGAGGTCCATCCAGCAGGATTTCCTCTGCCCGCCCATGGGACCGCAGGGCTGGAGCGCTCCTCTAAGGCCAGAGGATGTCGCCTAGGAAGCCTTCCCATGCCAGGCAGGGAGTAGGACCTGGCAAAGAGGAAGGACACTGTGGGAATGTGTTTCCCTCCATTGTCCCCTGGGACATCCCTGAGAACGTCCTCTGAGCTGCATGTCCACGGATGATGCAGTGCCATGTGGTCCCCGCTGAGGTCAGCGCAGGGGTGCCAGGTGGGTGGGAAGAGTCAGTCTGGCCTGGTGCCTTTGCTTGGGAAAACCCGACTCCACCTAGCCTGACACGGAGGAAACCTGCCCTTCCTGGGCCTGAGGGGGCCTACTGTCTGCAAGTTGAGGTACAGCCATTCCGAGTGTGACATTCAAACAGAAAGTCTGCAGGTTTGTCCTGGGTGCTCGTTGCTGCTTTCTGAGACAGTGTGATTGTTAAGCTTAAGTGTCAAGTTGATTAGCTTGGAAGTTGCCTAGGAGATTAGTAAAGCACTTCTGGGTGCGTCTGAGCCGGTCATGGAGGCATGACCTTGGGGTCTAGGTCTAGTCCCTGACCCCTTCCTCTCTGGCGCTGTTCCCCTGCTCTGCTTCCTGGCCAGCATAAACTAAGCATCTTTGCTCCGCTGTTCCCTTCCGCCATGATGCTCCTACCTTGGAGCCAGCTGGCCACGCTTCAGACTAAACCTCTAAAACCATGAGCCAGAAAAACCATTTCCTCCCATAAGCTGTGGGTGTCAGGTACTTTGTCCCAGCGATGAGAACGTGGGCTAACACAGTGTGGTAGGAGCCCTGGGGCCTGACATGTTAGAGCTGACAACTGGTCCCCGGTGTAGCCTTCAGAGCAAACTTTCCTGAGCCACTTGCACATCTAGTTCCTTTGTCCCTCCCTTCCTGGACTAATTAACACCTCCCTGTCCTTCAGTTCCGAGCACCCCACCACCCCAGGAAACCTGAGAGGCCCACAGCCCTCTGAGGTGTGACTACAGTGGCATCTGGGGCAGTGGTGGCATTCAGAATATCCAATAAATGCATTTATATTTCCCCCTGGATCACATAGTCCCGTGGCTCTTCTGATTTAATATCACCCAGGTCACAGGAAGGATGAGGAAGCCATTGCTTGGTTTTGAGTTTCAAGACTGACTTGGGTTTCCAGTGAGGCAAGAGTATAGGCAGTTGGGTGCGTCCAAATCCCATGCTTCCTTTTCCATGAAGAGCATGGAGTTCTGAGGACACAGGGCTTGTCCGGGCTTCTTGGGGTCCCCTTGGCTCCTCCTGTCTTCCTTCTTGGGGGTTCTTGCTGTTGGCTGGGCTCCCTCTGAGTGAGTGGGTGGTGGCCTCAGGAGCTGGCTGTGCCTGAGGCCTAAAATGCTTTGCTCATCTCCTATGGCAGGTGTGACGGGCTGCATTATGTCCCCCCAATATCCATACGTTGAAGCCATAATGCCCAGTTCCTCTGATGGGACTGTATTTGAAAATGGGTCCTTGAGAAGGGTGATTAAGTTAAAGTGAGGTCACCGGGTGGGCCCTAACCCCCCTGACTGCTGTACTTGTAAGAGGGGATGAGGACACTGACACAGCTGGGGTGACCACATGAGTCTCCAAGGCAAGGGGAACCTCAGGAGAAACCAGCCCTGAGAACACCTTGATCTCAGATCTTCCAGACTCTGGGACTGGGAGAGAAGACCTTTCTGTTCAAGCCATCGGGCCTCTGGTAATTTGTAACAGCATCCCTAGGAAACTAATATAGCATCTAGTTTCAGCTTTACAATATTCTTGATTTTGCCAGGTGTGGTGTTACATGCCTGTAATCCCAGCACTTGGGAGGCTGAGGTAGGAGGAGCACAATGAATTTGAGGCCAGCCTGGGCTACATAGTGAGTTTAAGGCCAGCCTGAATTACAGAGCAAGACCCTGTCGCAAAAAAAAAAAAAAAAAAAAAAAAAAATCTTGATTTATCAACACACGACAAAATGGTTCCTGTCTCAAGTTACCTCCCAACAGGAACTGGAAAAGAGCAAATCTGTTTTTATACAGGCAAGCAGGTCTAAGTAAAGCTGGGTTTCTGGTAGTTTTTTCCTCTTTCTGTGGCTTCTTATTAGCTTTGAAAATTTTTCAGATGATCAGAGATCAGCTAAGGACTAATCAAGGGCTCCGGTTCAATGATGGGTCTTGGAAATTATGTTTAAGGTCACCTTGAAGGCCTTGCGTTTGCTGCTGACATCTTGCCTCTGCCAGAGAAGTGGCTGTGGCCCCTAGCACAGTGTGACATGTACGAGAACCAATTTAAAACAAAACAAGGACATCAGTCACTGCTGTTCAGTCCAGTTCACAGGTAATTACGTTCCCATAACCCTAAACGTTTAGCAGAGAGGATAATGACTCGTGAACCAGAATAGGAAATTGAAGACATTAGAATTAATTAGATTTTTAGAGAAAAAATAAACACAAAATTGCTTTGCATGTGTTGTATGTCCCACGCTGTCATGCACTAAAGCGTAAGATGAACGATTTTCCTATATTAAAATTATCGTATCTGTTAAATTTGTCATAGGATTTTGTAATCCTTGTGTAATTCTCTCCTGTGATTTTAGAGCACCACTAATATTCTCTAAATCTTGCTTAAAGGTCTTAATATTTTGGGCTTCATGGAACCTTTTCCTTTTAACTCCTGACTGCGTGAAATTGCATCTCCTGACTTCTTATCCCGTATCTTAGCAACCACCTCTTCCTTCACGGTTGGCTGGTGACGAGCCCACTTCCATTTCCGCCCGTTTGAATGGAGTCCCTCCCGTGGATGGCACTGAGAATTGTTTTAAAGAATAGGCGTATGTAAATTGAAAGCTTTTGGAGTCGCCTCTCCCCATCTTAGCATTCTTCTATAAATGCCTGCTAGGATCTATCGATCAATCAAAATAGCTAAGTCTTTACCAATGGCGTAGCTTATTGATCCCCTAGGGCTGTGGACCTGTCTTTCTGATGTGAATCTTTTTTGTATGTCCCCATGACTGGCTGACAGCCAGGGGCCACATTTGAAGGGCGACAATTTCCCCCACTGTTGTCTCTGGAAAAAGGAAGTGGTTCCTTGCTTCTGATGCGAAGACCTGTGGGGATGAGGTCCCTGGGGGAGGAACCCCGGAGAGGGCCCCTCCCCAGTGAAGGGATTCCCGGGCACCCTCGGGTGCAGAGTTAATCTATAAGTGGGGGCTTGGGTCATTCTTTCAAGAGAAAGCGGGTCCATCTCCCCAGCCCACGGCTTCCTTCCACAAACGCAGCGACTGGCAACTCGCAAGCCAGGAGCCTTGCCCCCCCGCCCCGGGTCTGGAAGTCGCCTACTGCAGCCACAGATGACATTGTCCTTGAAAGCCCTGGGAGGAGCTGTCAAAGTTTTGTTTAACTCATGCACGCAAAACTGATCACATGCCCTGAACATGGCAGGGAAGACAAACCCACAGCAAGCTGGATCTGCGTTCCGGTTCTAGGGGTTTCTGACTGAGCCACAGCTCTTGCTGGAAATGTCCCTCCTGGCTGCTGGAGGCTGTGCCTTTTTCTCAGGCTGAGCCAAGTCCCTGCGACATTGACATTTTTAATGAGGGAGACGCAGCTGAAGTTGGCAATAGAATATGCTTCCATTTGCCACCGGAATCATTTCTACTCCCTGTGCTGCACACTTGGCCAGCAGCCAGGAGCTCAGCTCGGGCATTTTCCTTTTGCCACCTTGTTCCTATTCTGAGCACCCACGTCTCAACCCTGTCCCCAGGGCTCAGCTCCCTGGGTCTCCTGGCTCAGCACGGGCCTGGAGAGGTGGTGCTGACGCTGGAGTCACTGTGGCCATGGTAGAGGTGCACGCCTGTAATCCCAGCACTCAGGAGGCTGAGGCAGGAGGATCGCCGTGAGTTTGAGGCCAGCCTGGGCTACATAGTGAGTTCAAGTCCAGCCTGAACTACCAAGCAAGACTCTGTCTCAAAAAAACAAAAAACAAAAAAAACAAAAAACAAAAAACAAAACTCCAGATCAGGAACCCAAAAGTAAGAACATTTCCTCCCATCTCTGAAAAGCTCTCCTGGGCCTCACCCTGCTCACTCAGAGACCGTGGTTAGTGGGGGTCTGAAAACAACAGTGTGTTCATCTGGATCCAGGCCTTTTCCAAGCTCAAGCGTGGTGTCTCTTATGAAGTCCCTGTAGACCATCTCCACGGAGGCGACACTTTGGGATGGGGGACCAGGGTGCGCCCAGGAGGGTTTTATTTCTTGCTTTAATACTCAGCATTGTGTAGTCAGCTTTGCATGACCACGGCAGACACCTGAGACAATCAGCTGATGCTTTGTTTTCGCTCACCGCTTTGGAGCTTTCAGTCCGTGGCTGGTTGGTGCCATGGCTCTAGGCCTGGGTGGCAGCAAGCATCATGGTGGGAGTGTGTGGCAGAGGAAGCTCTTTACTTCGTGGCCAGAAAGTGAAGGAGAAAGAGGAAGAGGTTGGGTCCCATTTCCCCTTCAAGGCTGTTTTCCTAGTGACCTAAGACCTCACATTCTGGTTCCACCTCTCCAAGGTTTCGCCACTGCTAGATAACACCAGGGACTAGGACCATGCCTGAGCACGTGGGCCTCTGGGGGATCTTCCAGATCAAGTTTGGCTTGGGACTTTGCTGTTGAAGATGCCTCCACCCACCTCCTTTGGATGCCCTTAAGCCACAGACAAAACCCAGACATATAAAACTCTGGTCTTCATAATCTTCTGATGACACTTAAAGCTGCCAAGTGACTTGTGTGTCTTTACATCGCTTAGATGGAGTGAAAAAGTGAGTCCCAAGCCCTCGGCGGGGTAGTCTGATTGCGTCTGTAATCCCCACTGTGCCCTGAAGATTCGCCTTCACCTGCTTTCCCCTTGGCATAGATAGCACAGAAACGTCTCCTTCTCCTCCGTGTTAACTTGAGGATCTCTATTCGCTACCAAAATATTTGTTTGCCTCATTAATGTTGCTAAGGGGTTTTGTTTTTAGTGATCTTAATGAAAAATTTATATGTGGGAGTGGTTTTCTTTTTGTGGCTGGTGCATTCTGAGGTCCTTGAGCTCATGCTTATTCTTCAGGTACTAATGGAGGAAAGAAAAGTGTGCGTATCCGTTCATCTAGAGGCAGCAGTGCACCCTTCATGAGGGCGACACAGAACCCTGCAGAGGGGACAGGGCAGGGAACAGTTGGTTTCTGCTTCAGCTGAGCTACGCTTTGGATTCTCCTTTAACTCAACTGGCAACGCAAAATTACTTGCTTAAATGGAGCATTGTTACCAAAAGCAGTGAGACCCAGGTTCATATCTGAGTGCTAATGACCTTGGACATATGGCTGACATCTCCTCTCCCCAAGTGCCAATAGTCTGTTCTCCCAGGGGGGTAATGAGGATGATGACCCCTGCATGGTGTCCCTTGTGGGAATAAACTAAGACCATCCACATAGAAACGCAGGGCTGTTTATGCGGAGCGGCTGCACCGAGAGAGCCAGCCACCCCCACTGCACGTGGCTGAGACATCCAGGGGGCGGAGGGGAGCACAGCTTCGCAGGGAACGGGAGGCTGTGGGAGCCCTGCTGGAGGCTGTGGCCTGGGAGGCAGGGGACGGGGCCTCCCTGTGACTGGTCCCGGGAGCGTATTTGACTTTCTCTGGTGGCTCCTAAGATGAAAGTGGGGACCCACTTAGTGAAGCTGCTGATTATTAGTCAAGTCCTGGTCATTTGGGGCTTTTTCAGAAGTTGCTTGGTTTCCTGGTGGAGATAACACCTGCGTCCTGCTAGTCCCTCTTTACGGCAGGCTGGCTCCCTGGGCTGGTGGCTCTAGAGGAGGGTTGGTGTCTTCCTCCAAGGAGGGCAGGGGCTGCAGGTGTGAGTTGGAGACCTTGGTTATCTGTTTGCATATCCAGGCTGTTGCCTGCAGAAGCTGCCCTGCGCCCCAGCTCTAGGGAAGATAAGCAGAAGTGGGGCCCTGCAGCTGTGTCCCGGCTGTGTCTGGCTGGCTGGGGTAGGTGGTTGGTGGGTCCTGACGCGTGGCTGGTGATGTCTGGCGGAAACAGCACAACCTTGGGTTTGTTCAGCAGGTGTGCATGGGTATGTGACAGGGTCTTGGGGAGCAGGCCAGGGAGGGGGTTCCAGTCCTTAAGGACCTGGGACAGGATAAGCTTTTGGCCTCAGGACTGGCCTGCAGGACAGGGCAGGGCAGATCCTCCAGCATGGGTGACCTGCAGAGCTGGGGGCAGGTGGGGAGCCGTGGGCACAGCACAGAGTGACAAGGGTCCTCCTCACATAGCCAGGAACACGAGGGGAGGCCCAGGAGCCCTGCCCCTGAAGACACCGAGGGCAAAATTTTGCTATCCGAGTGCAAAAGAACCATTCTTTAAAAGTAATAGCTTGTTTTTAATTTAATTAAACACACTGGTTCCTGGAGAAAAGCCCAGGCTTAGCAATACTGACTCAAGGAATTTGTAGGGGAGGCCAGAGCCGAGAGGAGGGGGTCCGGCCCCTGCCCCATCCCCAGCCCCTGCATCTCAGGGTAAATGACAAACACTGATGAGGTGTGGCCACCCTGGAGAATGAGACCAACTCAGGGACTCCAGGGACTGTGTCACCTGCAGGGGAGAGAGGACCCTTGAGCTGATGTGGTCCACGGTCCCCCTGCTTCCTGCTTGGCCAGGTGCAAGTCCAGTGTGGACATTTGAGGACATCAAATGCTTGCTGGCTCTGCTGGGTCTGCTTTTTGTATGTGGTGTTTTCTTTCTTCTCTTTTTTCCTTTCCTTTCCTTTTATTTTCTTCTCCTTTCTTTCCCTCACTGAATGTTGAAGCCAAGCCTTCTTACTGTACTACATTCCCAGCCCTTTTTCCATTTTTTTTTTTTTTTTTGTGGGTACCAGGGGGTCGACCTCAGGACCTCGCGCACCAGCAGGCGCCCGTGCCGCTGAGCGATATCACCGGCCCCTTTTTTCGTATGTGGGTTCCAGGAGTCGAACTTGGGCCCTCGCGCTTGCCGGGCAGGCGCTTAAGCCGCTGAGCCATCTCACCAGCCCCCTTTTTCCATTTTTAATTTCAGGCAGGGTCTTGCAAATTCGCTAAGTTGCTCAGGCTGGGTTTGAACTTGAGATCCTCCTGCCTGTCTCCTTGGGGGCTGGAACCACACCCTGCTGTGTTTCCCTTTCCTTTTTTTTTTTTTTAAATTAAGTTTATTGGTGCAATTTAGATATACATAATGATTATACTCATTATAGGGAATTTGTACCTGTATATGATATATCTTTTTTTTTTTTTTGTGGGTACCAGGGGTCGACCTCAGGACCTCGCGCGCCAGCAGGCGCCCGTGCCGCTGAGCGATATCAACGGCCGATATATCTTGATTCCTCTTTTTTCCCAATTCTTTCCCCTCCCTTCAACCTTTCTTTCCCTTCTTATTTACAAAGCTATGCTTCCATTTTATCCTTCCTTTATTTTTTTCTTTTCCCTTCCTTCTTTTCCTCCTTTCCCCTCCCTAGTTCCTCTTTACTTTTGAACAATTTCTTCTTATTTCACAATATCTATTGTATGGTTTGGTCTTTATTTACTCTTTCAGTTTCTCACACCAGGAAGACAATGTGATATTTACAAATGTGTGTCTGATTTATTTCATTTAAGAATATGGTCTCAAGGTGCACCCATTTACCTAGAAATGTCTCAAGTTTATCCTTCTTTATGGGTGAGTAGTACTCTATTGTATAAAAAACTCACATCTTTTTTTTATCCATTCCTCAGTTGGTGGGCATTTGGGTTGTTTCTAAGATTTAGCTATTCCAAACTGTGCTGCTATAAATACGAGTGTCCATGTATCACTGTGGTATGATGCTTTTAATTCTTCCAGAAGATACCCAGAAGGGAAATAGCTGGGTCGAATGGGACCTCTAGTCCTAGTTTTTTTTTTTTTTTTTGTGGGTACCGGGGGGTCGACCTCAGGACCTTGCGTGCCAGCAGGCGCCCGTGCCGCTGAGCTATATCACCGGCCCTTTATTCGTATGTGGGTTCCGGGAGTCGAACTCGGGCCCTCGCGCTTGCCAGGCAGGCGCTTATGCCGCTGAGCCATCTCACCGGCCCATAGTCCTAGTTTTTTGAAGAATCTCCACACTGATTTCCACAGTGGCTGCACCAGTTGACACTCCCACCAACAGTGGAGAAGGGTTCCCTTTTCCCCACAGCCCTGCCAGTATTTGTCATTGGTTGATTTCTTGATAATAGCCATTCTTGTTGGAGTGAGATGGAATCTCAGTGTTGTTTTAATTTGTATCTCTCGAATGACCAGGGATGTTGAACATTTTTTTTTTTTTGTGGGTACTGGGGGTCGACCTTAGGGCCTCATGCACCAGCAGGCGCCCGTGCCGCTGAGTGATATCTCCGGCCCTTTTTTTGCATGTGGGATCTGGGAGTCAAACTCGGGCCCTCGTGCTTGCCAGGCAGGTGCTTACGCCGCTGAGCCATCTCACCGGCCCGAACATTTTTTCATATATTTATTTACTGTTTGTATTTCTTCATCTGAGAAGTGTGTATTCATCTCAGATGCCCATTTTTGGATTGGGTCTTTAAATTTGAGGGGTCTGATTTTTTTCAATTCTTTCTATGTTCTAGATAGTAGTCCCTTGTCTGAGGGACAACTAGCTAAATATTTTTTCCCACTCTGTGGGTTGTATTTTCAGTCTGTTGGTGATTTCTTTTTGTTGTGCAAAAGTTTTTTAGTAGGATGAGATTCCAGTTGTTGCTTCTTTGTAATATTTCCCACGCGATTGGGGTTTTGTTCATGAAATCTTTGCCTACGCCTATGTCTTCAAGAGTTCTGCCTCTTGTCTCTTCCAGCAGATTTAGTGTTTCTGTTTTACTATTTAGATCTTTGATTCACTTCAATTTTACTTTAGTGCATGGTGATAGACATGGGTCTAATTTTAGTCTTTGCCATGTGAAAAGCCAGTTTTTCCAGCACCATTTATTAAAGAGGCTATCCTTCCATGAACGTGTTTGGCCCCTTTGTCAAAGATAAGGTGGTTGAGTGTGTTTGGAGTTGTTTCTGAATCTTCTAATCTGTTCCATTGATCATCAGGTCCGTTTTTTTTGCCAGTACCATGCTTTTTTAACACAGTAGCTTTGTAGTATAATTTCAAGTCAGGGATTGTGATGCCCCATGCCTTGTCTTTGTTGCTGATAATTGTTTTTGCTATTCTAGTTCTCTTCTCATTCCAAATGAATTTAAGGAATGTTTTCTCTAGTTCTGTGAGGTATTTTGATTGGGACTGCTTTATATCTGTATAACAATTTTAGAAGTATGGCCATTTTCATTATGTTGGTTCTTCCTACCCATGAGCAAGGGATATCTTTCCATTTTCTGATATTCTCTTCAATCTCCTTTTTTGGAGTGCTGTAATTTTCAATGTATAGATCTTTTACTTTATTAGATTGATTCCTAGGTATTTCATTTTTTTTGGATGCTATTGTGAAAGGCGTAGTTTCCCTAATTTCTCTCTAAGTGAGTTTGTTGTTTGTGTACAGGAATGCTATTGATTTTTGAGTGTTGACTTTATATCCAACTACGCTACTGAATTTGGTTATTAAATCTAGAAGTCTTGTGGTGGAGTTTTTGGGGTCTTGTACGTAGAGTATCATGTCATCTGCAAATAATGATAATTTAACTTCTTCCTTTCCTATCTTTATTCCTTTTATTTCTCTCTCATGTCTAATTGCTCTGGCTAATGTTTCCAGAATTATGTTGAATAGGAGTGGTGATAGTGGACATCCTTGTCTTGTTCCTGATTTTAGAGTGAAAGCTTTCAGTTTTTGTCCATTTAGTAGGATGTTTGTTATTGGTTTGTCATGGATGGCTTTTATCAGATTGAGATAAAGACCATCTATTCCAATTTTCTGTAAGGTTTTTTATCATGAATGGGTGTTGGACTTTTTCACATGCTTTTTCTGCATCTATTGAGATGATCATGTGATTTTTGTCTTTGATATGGTGTATTATATTTATTGATTTGTGTATGTAGAACCCTCCCTGCGTCCCTGGGGTGAATCCTACTTGGTCATTGTGTATAATCTTCTTGATGATTTGCTGCATTCTGTTTGCCAGTATCTTATTGAGGATTTTTACATCAGTGTTCACTAGGGAGATTGGCTGTAGTTTTCTTTTTTGGTTGGATCCTTTTCTGGTTTTGGTATCAGGGTAAGACTTGCTTCTAGGAATGACTTTGGGAATATTGCTTCCCTTTCAATTTCATTAAAGAGTTTCAGCATTAGTGGCTTTAGAGCTTCTCTAAATTTCTTGTAGAATTCAGCAGTGAATCTATCAGGACTTGGGCTTTTCTTTGTTGTTAAGTTTTTAATTAATTTTCAATTTAATTAACTGATATTGGGTTATTTAGAATTTTTGTATCTTCTTTATTCAACTTTGGTAATTCATATGTATCTAGGAATCTGTCCAATTTTTCTGTTTTCCATCTTATTAGAGTACAAGTTCTTGAAGTAGGTATTGATGATCTTCTGGGTTTCCGCAGAATCCCTTGTGATTTCACTCTTTTCATTCCTAAATTCATGAATTTGAGTGTTTTCTTTCCTCTTTTTGATAAGGTTGGCTGAGGGTTTATCGATTTTATTTAATCTTTCAAAGAACCAACTCCTCCATTCATTGATTCTTTGTATTGTTTTCTTAGTTTCAATTGAGTTAATTTCTACTCTTATCTTTATAATTTCCTCCCTTGTGTGAGCTTTGGGTTTGACTTGTTCTTCTTTTTCTAGAAGTTTGAGGTTCAACATTAAGTTGTTTATTTGTGCTCATTCTGTTTTCCTGATGTGAGAATTCACTACTATAAATTTCCCTCCTAGGACTGCTTTCATTGCATACAATAAATTCTGGTATGTTGTGTTGGCATTATTATTTAATTGTAGATACTGTTTAATTTCTTCTTTAATTTCTTCTGTGACCTATTGGTTGTTTATGAAGGTGTTATTTAATTTCCATGTGTTTATGTAGTTTTTGTGGTTTCTTTTGCTGTTGCTTTCCATTTTCTTTGCACTATGGTCAGATAACATGCATGAGATAATTTCAGTTCCTCTGCATTTATTTAAGCATATTCTATGGGTTAGTATGTGGTCTATTTTGGAGAACGTCCTGTGTACAGCTGAGAAGAATGTGTATTCTGATGTTGTGGGGTGAAGCACTCTGTAGACATCTACTAAGTCCATTTGTGCACAGGTTTGGTTTAGTTCTGATATTTCTTTGTTTTTTGTCTAGTTCATCTATCTATTTGTGACAGTGGGGTATTAAGGGCCCCCATTACAATTGTGTTAGTGCTTATTTGATTTTTCATGTCTGTTAATATTTGTTTTATGTTGTTGGGTGTACCAGTATTTGTTATATATATTTATGATTGTTCTCTCTTCTTCTTATAGTTTTCCCTTAACAAGTATGTAGTGACCTTCTTTGTCTCTTTTAATCAGTGTTGGCTTGAAGTTCACATTGTCTGCAAATAGAATAGCTACCTCTGCTTTTTTTTTTTTTTGGTTCCTGCCACATGGAATATTGTTTTCTGTGTTTTGACTTTTAGTCTATGAATTTCTTTTTGTGTTAAATGTTTTTCTTGTATGGAGAATATTGTTGGATCTTGCTTCTTGATCCATTCTGCCAGTCTGTGTCTTTTGATTGGTGAGTTGACACCATTTACATTGATGGTTATAACTGATTTGTATTGGCTTATCCTTCTCATATTATTTTCCTGTTGTTGGTTCCCTGTCTTTCCCCTCTGCTTAATTGCTTCCCACACCCAGTGGCTTCTTTCTATTGGTGTTCTTGGAATTGTGGTCTTTATTATCTCTTTCTAAAATACCCTGCAGAGCATTTTGGAGAACTGGTTTGGTGGTCATGAATTTCTTCAGTTGTTCTTTGTCATGGAAGTATCTTATTTCTCCTTTGAAATTTTGAAAGATAGTTTTGCAGGGTACATCAATCTGGATTGGAGGTAACTTTCTTTTAGGGCTTGAAATACCTCACTCCAATCTCTCCTTGATTTGAAGGTTTGTGTTGAGAAGTCTGCTGCGATTCTGATGGGCTTTCCTTTATGGGGGATTTGTTTCTTTTCTCTAACCACTTTTAATATTCTGTTCCTATGCTGAATTTCTGGAATCTTGATCATTATATGCCTTGGTGTAGATTTATTTTGGTCATGGCTATTTGGAGTTCTATATGTTTCACTTATTTGTATGTCAAATTCTTTTTTTTTTTTGTATTTTTTTATTTTAAAGAGAAAAAATAGAACAAAATTTCAAAACAACATAATAGGAGGGTAACAATGATTAATACATTGCATATTGTTATCTTTAACATTCATATGTACTCAGGGTACATGATATCACCATTCAATTGTCCAAACAATATTAGCACAAACCTTTCTTTTCAATGAACTAGTAGTGTATCTATCTTAACTATCTTCTATATATATATATATATATTTTTTTTTTTCTTTTCCCTTCCTTCTTTTCTCCATTCTCCCATCCCAGTTTCTCTTTCCTTTTGAACAGTTTCTTCCTGATTTACCGTGTCTATTGTACATTTTGGATCTTATTTACTCTTTCAGTTTCTCACACTAGGGAGACAATACGATGTTTACACATATGCGTCTGGTTTATTTCACTTATGAGTATGGTCTTGAGTTGCATCCATTTACCTATAAAAGTCCCCAGTTTATCCTTCTTTATGGCTGAGTAGTACTCCATTGTATAAAAAGACCACCTCTTTTTTATCCATTCCTCAGTTGATGGACATTTGGGTTGTTTCCAAGATCTAGCTATTACGAATTGTGTTGCTATAAACATGGGTGCACATATATCGCTGTGGTATGATGTTTTTAATTCTTCTGGGAAGATACCCAGAAGGGGAATAGCTGGGTCAAATGGGACCTCCAACCCTAGTTTTCTGAGGAATCTCCACACTGACTTCCACAGTGGCTGCACGAGTCGACACTCCCACCAACAGTGGAGAAGGGTTCCTTTTTCCCCACAGCCCCTCCAGCATTTGTTATTAGTTGATATCTTTTTTTTTTTTTTTTTTTTTTGTGGGTACCGGGGGGACGACCTCAGGACCTCGCGCGCCAGTAGGCACCCGTGCCGCTGAGCGATATCACCGGCCCCTTTTTCGTATGTGGGTTCCGGGAGTCGAACTCGGGCCTTCGCGCTTGCAAGGCAGGCGCTTAAGCCGCTGAGCCGTCTCACCGGCCCTATTAGTTGATATCTTGATAATAGCCATTCATTTTGGAGTGAGATGGAATCTCAGTGTTGTTTTAATTTGCATCTCTCGAATGACTAGTGATGAACATTTTTTCATATATTTATTTGCCATTTGTATTTCTTCATCTGAGAAGTGTTTATTCATCTCAGATGCCCATTTTTGGATTGGGTCTTAAAATTTGGGAGGTCTTGGGCCGGTGAGATGGCTCAGTGGCTTAAGCGCCTGCCCGGCAAGCGCGAGGGCCCGAGTTCGACTCCCGGATCCCACATACGAAAAAGGGGCCGGTGATATCGCTCAGTGACACGGGCGCCTGCTGGCGTGCGAGGTCCTGAGGTCGTCCCCCCGGTACCCACAAAAAAAAAAAAAAAAAAAAAAAAAAAATTTGGGAGGTCTGATTTTTTTGAGTTCTTTGTATGTTCTCGATAGTAATCCTTTGTCTGAGGAACAGCTGGCAAACATTTTTTCCCCTGTTGTGGGTTGTCTCTTCACTCTGTTGGTGGTTTCTCTTGCTGTGCAAAAGCTTTTTAATAAGATGAGATCCCAGTTGTTGATTCTTTGTGATATTTCCTGTGCGATGGGGGTTTTATTCATAAAGTCTTTGCCTACACCAATGTCTTCAAGAGTTTTACCTATTCTATTTTCCAGGAGATTTAATGTTTCTGTTTTAATATTTAGTTCTTTGATCCATTTTGAATTTAGTTTAGTGCACGGTGAAAGGTATGGGTCTAATTTTAATCTTCGGCATGTGTAGAGCCAATTTTTCCAGCACCATTTATTAAAGAGGCTATCTTTTTTCCACTGAATGTGTTTGGCACCTTTGTCAAAGATAAAGTGGCTTAGTATGTCTGGAGTTGTTTCTGCATCTTCTAATCTATTCCATTGATCTTCGGGTCTGTTTTTTTGCCAATACCACGCTGTTTTTATCACAGTAGCTTTATAGTATAATTTCAAATCAGGGATTGTGATACCCCCTGCCTTGCTTTCGTTGCCCAGAATTGCCTTTGCTATTCTAGGTCTCTTCTGGTTCCAGATGAATTTTAGGATTGTTTTCTCTAATTCTGTGAGATATGTTGTTGGAATTTTGATCAGAATTGCATTAAATCTGTATAACAGTTTTGGAAGTATGGCCATTTTCACTATATTGGTTCTTCCAACCCAAGAGCAAGGGATATCTTTCCATTTTCTGATATCCTCTTCAATCTCCTTTTTCAGAGTACTATACTTTTCAGTGTAGAGGTCTTTTATATCCTTTGTTAGATTGATTCCTAGGTATTTCATTTTTTTGGATGTTATTGTGAAAGGTTTTGTTTCTGTAATTTCTCTTTCAGTGAGTTTGTTATTGGTGTACAGGAAGGCTATTGATTTTTGAATGTTGACTTTGTATCCAGCTACACTACTGAATTTGCTTATTAAATCTAGCAGTTTTTTAGTGGAGTTTTTGGGGTCTTCTATGTAGAGTACCATGTCATCTGCAAATAATGATAATTTAACTTCTTCCTTTCCTGTTGTTATTTCTTTTATTTCTTTCTTTTTTCTAATTGCTCTGGCTAAAATTTCCATGACTATGTTGAATAAGAGTAGAGACAGTGGACATCCTTGTCTTGTTCCTGATTATAGAGAGAAAGCTTTCAGTTTTTGTCCATTTAGTATGATACTACCTATTGGTTTGTCATAGATGGCTTTTATCCAGTTGAGATAAAGACCATCTATTCCAATTTTCTGTAGGGTTTTTTTTAATCATGAATGGGTGCTGGACTTTGTCAAAAGCTTTTTCTGCATCTATTGAGATGATCATATGATTTTTGTCCTTGGTTCTGTTAATCTGGTGTATTACATTTATTGATTTACATATGTTGAACCATCCCTGTATCCCCGGGATGAATCCAACCTGGTCATGGTGTATAATCTTCTTGATGATTTGTTGCATTCTGCTTGCCAGTATCTTATTGAGGATTTTTGCATCTATGTTCATTAGGGAGATTGGTTTGTAGTTCTCTTTCTTAGTTGGGTCCTTCTCTGTTTTGTTATCAGGGTAATGCTTGCTTCCAGGAATGACTTTGCGAGTATTGCTTCCCTTTCAATTTCATTAAAGAGTTTGAGAAGTAGTGGTGTTAGGTCTTCTCTAAGTTTCTTATAGAATTCAGCAGTGAGTCCATCAGGGCCTGGGCTTTTCTTTGTTGGGAGGGTTTTAATTACATCTTTAATTTCATTGATTGATATTGGTTTCTTTAGGATTTTTATATCTTCTTGATTGAGCTTTGGTAATTCATATGTATCTAGGAATCTGTCCATTTCTTCTGCATTTTACATCTTTTTAGAATACAAGTTTTCAAAGTAGGTATAGAAGATCTTCTGGATTTCTTCAGGGTCCGTTGTGATATCTCCCTTTTCATTCTTAATTGTGTGGATTTGAGTCTTTTCTTTCCTTTTTTTAATAAGGTTGGATAAGGGTTTGTCGAATTTATTTAATCTTTCAAAGAACCAACTCTTTGGTTCATTGATTCTTTGTATTGTTTATTTAGTCTCCAATATGTTAATTTCTGCTCTGATCTTTATAATTTCCTCCCTTGTATGAAATTTTGGCTTACCCTGCTCTTCTTTTTCTAGAAGTTTGAGGTTCACTGTTAGGTTGTTTATTTGTGCTTGCTCTGTTTTCCTGATATAGGTATTTAATGCTATAAATTTCCCTCTTAGGGCTGCTTTCATTGTATCCCATAAGTTCCGGTATGTTGTACTGTCATTATCATTCAGTTGCAGAAACTGTCTAATTTCTTCTTTAATTTCATCTGTGACCCATTTTTTGTTCAGTAGGGTGCTATTTAATTTCCATGTGTTTAGGAAGTTCTTGTGGTTTCTTTTTCCATTGATTTCCAATTTCATTGCACTATGGTCTGATAATATACATGGGATAATTTCAATTCTTTTGCATTTACTTAAGCAGGTTTTTTTTTTTTGTGGGTACCAGGGGTTGACCTCAGGACCTCGCGTGCCAGCAGGTGCCTGTGCCACTGAGCGATATCTCCGGCCTTTTTTTCATATGTGGGTTCTGGGAGTCAAACTCGGGCCCTCGTACTTGCCAGGCAGGCGCTTACACCACTGAGCCATCTCACTGGCCCCTTAAGCAGGTTTTATGAGCTAGTATGTGGTCTATTTTGGAGACCATCCCATGTGCAGCTGAGAAGAATGTGTATTCTGATGTTGAGGGGTGGAACACTCTGTAGACGTCTACTAAGTCCATTTGTTCCAAAGTTTGGTTCAGTTCTAATATTTCATTGTTGATTTTTTGTGTAGTTAATCTGTCTTTTTGTGACAGTGGAGTATTGAGATCCCCCAGTACAATTGTATTAGTGCTTATTTGATTTTTCCTGTCCATTAATATTTGTTTTATATAGTTGGGTACACTGGTATTTGTTGCATATATATTTATGATTGTTATCTCTTCCTCTTGGATTGTTCCCTTTACAAGGATGTAGTGACCTTCTTTATCTCTCTGAATCAGTCTTGGCTTGAAATTCACTTTGCAAAAAGAATAGCTACCCTTGCTTTTTTCTGGGTTCCTGTCACATGGAATATTGTTTTCCATTCTTTGACTTTCAGTCTATGAATTTCTTTCTGAATTAAATGTATGTCTTTTTTTTTTTTTTTTTTTTGGGTACCGGGGGTCAAACTCAGGACCTCACGCTTGCCAGGCAGGCGCTTGTGCCACTGAACAATATCACCGGCCCTTTTTTCCTTTGTATGTGGGTACCAGGAGTCGAACTCAGGACCTCGCGCTTGCCAGGCAGACGCTTATGCTGCTGAGCTACCGGCCCCTAAGTTCATTTCTTGTGTGTAGCATATTGTTGGATCTCGCTTCTTGATACAATTTGCCAGTCTGTGCCTTTTGATTGGTGAATTGAGACCATTAACATTGATGGTTAAAACTGATATGTATTGACTTATCCTTGTCATGTTATTTTCCTGTTGTTGGCTCCCCCTCTTTTTTTCCTCCCTCTGTTTAATTTTTTGCCTTGCCTGGTGGATTCCTTCTGTTGGAGTTCCTGGAGTTGTAGGCCTTGTTATCTCTTTCTAGAATGTCCTTCAAAACATTTTGGAGTGCTGGTTTGGTGGTCATAAATTTTCTCAGATATTCTTTGTTATGGAAGTATTTTATTTCTCCATCAGTTTTGAAAGATAGTTTTGTGGGGTACATCAATCTGGGTTGAAGATTATTTTCATTTAGAACTTGAAATACATCACTCCAAGATCTTCTTCTTTTTCTTTTTTTTTTTTTTTGTGGGTACCAGGAGTCAAACTCAGGACTTTGTGCTTGCCAAGCAGGTGCTTATGCCACTGAGCTATCTCACCGGCCCTCCAAGCTCTTCTTGACTTGAGGGTTTGTGCTGAAAAGTCAGCTGTAATTCTGATGGGCTTCCCTTTATAGGTGATTTCTTTCTTTTCCATAACAGCTTTTAAGATTCTACTCTCGTGTTGAATTTCTGGAATCTTGACTATGATATGCCTGGCTGAAGATTTTTTTTTTTGATCGTGGCTAATTGGAATTCTATATGCACTTATCTGCACATCAAATTCTTTTTCTCTACCAGGGAAATTTTCTACCATGATGTCTGTGAACAGTGTTCTGATGTCATTTATGCTATCTCCTGCTTTTTCATTGACTCCAATCAATCTTTTTTTTTTTTTTGTGGGTACCGGGGGGTCGACCTCAGGACCTCGCGTGCCAGCAGGCGCCCGTGCCGCTGAGCGATATCACCGGCCCCTTTTTCGTATGTGGGTTCCGGGAGTCGAACTCGGGCCCTCGCGCTTGCCGGGCAGGTGCTGAAGCCGCTGAGCCATCTCACCGGCCCCCTCCAATCAATCTTAAGTTATTCTTCTTTGCCTCATCTAGCAGCTGCTGGATTGCTTTTTCATTGTCCCTTGCTATTTTTAGGAATTCTTTCTTTTCATGATCACTAATCGCAAGCCTGTCTTCTATATCTGAGATCCTGTCCTCACATTGGCTTAATCTGTTACAAATACTTTCAATGGAATTTTTGTTCTCCTGGATATCTGTTTGAATCTGCCTTATGGATTCCATTTCTTTCCTATGCTGAGCATTCATGGCTTCCATAATTTTCTTAAGCATATCTATTTTTTGTCTGTATCTGCTCTAGAGTCCCTAAGCATGGTCTTCATTGTGGACATCATCTCTGCAGTTATCTGAGAAATTATTTCTAATTCGATTTTTTTCTAGAGCCTCATTTAATTGCTTTGTTGTTACCACTTCAGAGATGCCAGGTGGGTGGCATTCAGATTGTCCCACCTCATTGCCCCCTGGGTTTGCCTTTGGTGAGCTGGATGTGTGGGGTTGCATCTTGTGTAAATGTCATCTCATTTTCTTTTCTTTCTTTAGTTTAATTCCTGGTGTGATGTTTGTAAATTGTCCTTAGTAGGTTGCTTTATTGCTAGTATTTAAAACCACTAGGAGATGACCACTTCTCTGAGGTATCTTCCAGGTGTAGCTTATTTTTGGGTCTTAAGTCTGATGCAAGATCCTACCTCTTCAATTTGTTGGGTATGAGAAGTTGCTGCCTGTTTGGCCCAGTCCTTGGTTCTTTGGTTCTGTGCCACAGTATTTTCTGTGACCCTTAGTCAGTCTCAGTCATGGAATACCAGGAAGAAAAGCTGTTTAGAACAATTATGTCACTTTTGGCTATAGTGGTACCAAAAGCATCAAACACAGCCTAGAAAATGACAGACTGAGCTAACCAGTTATTTGCCACTTTCAACTGTATAAACTGGATTTGTGCTTATATAACAAAATCTAAAACAAACCAGAAAATTATATGCAGTATACAAGTCCTTAACATGTCAATATTTCCCTCAGGAGTTTAAATTTAAAATGAGTTAAGGAGGAAATAGAGAATTGGAAGAAGAGGAAGGAAATGGATGTAAGGCTGGAGGACCAAGAGGGATCCTGCCAACATTGGGAAACTGGTGCAGAGGACTGGTGGGAAATAGAGAAGGAAGGGATAAAAAAAGAACAGGAGAGAACCACAAGCACAAAGAGGTTATAAACTCTGTTTACACTCATATAAAAATGAGATCAACAATGAAGGAAAAAACAAAGAAAAACAAAAAAGGAAAACAAAACAAAACAAACAAAAAAACAACCACCAGAACAAAAAATGAGAGAGAGAAGAAAAAGTTCACTTCCAGGTTTGTCTCTGCGGTAGACACCGTGTGGAGACAGGGTCCTGCTCCATGCGGATCTGTCCCAGCAAGCCCGCAGCTGCTTTTTGGCGGGTTAGTGGATCATCCCAGCACTTTCTGGCGGAGACCAGACTCATTCGCCTGCAGCCGTCAGCGCACTTTCCGTGGCCTGAGCCGGGCTGGGAGCGGTGCCGTGGACGGAGTGGCAGCTGCCCTGAGTTCCGAGCTCAGCCGCCCCCGCCACAGTGGCGCCCGGTCAATCACTCTCTGGTGGGTCGGCTGGGCGTCCTCGCTCACTGCCAGCCGGTGCAGTCCTTCAGGGCTGCTGCTTCTCTGCGCCGCCGTGTCTCGCGTCCCTCCGTGGAGGCCCCCGGGGCGATGGCAGTCACGCGTCCGCAGATTTGAACCGCTTCTGTTGTGCTGAGTCCTGACCCAGGGAGAAGGTGCCGTGGGCCACTTCCTTCTTCTTTGTTGGAGTTTCTCTCTTCACTCTCTCTGTGAGCCCCAAACTATGCTTCAGATCTTTCCTGGGTCCAGGGGAGCCACTTCCCTCTTTCTTGTCCTCCCCGAGCTGCTCTATTCCCCTGTCTGGATGGCGACACTCAGAAAGGCTCACTGTCTGCTTCTCACCACTCCACTATCTTCCCAGAACCCCTTTTGTCTTTTTTGAGACAGGGTCTCACTATGCAATTCAGGCTGGCCTTGAACTCACTTTGTAGCCCAGGCTGGCCTCAAGCTCACAGCAATCCTCCTGCCTCAGCCTCCTGAGTGCTGGGACTACAGGTGTGTGCCACCACGCCCAGCTGTATGTCAAATACTTTATCCATGTTTGGGAAGTTTTCTGCCATTACTTCTGTGAGGAGTTTTTTTTTTATGGCATTTGCACTCTCTCTGGCTTTCTCACTGACTCTGGTCAATCTTATACTGTTCTTCTTTGCTTCATCCTGCAGCTATTCATGGTCCCTTGCTATTTTTAAGATATCTTTCTTTTTGTGGTTGCTGGCCACAATCCCGTCTTCTAGATCTGATATTCTATTCTCACTTTTGTTCAATATGTTGCATATACTTTCAATAGAATTTTTAATCTCCTGGATTTCTGTTTGGATCTATTTCATGGATTCCATTTCTTTTTTTTTTTTCCCAAACTTTATTTATTTATTTATTTTAAAGACAACAAGTAAACATTCTCATGTATTAACAAACTCAAGCATTAGAGAATGTACAGATACCTTTTGGAGAAAAATATTACTCAGTATAAGATTAAGCCATGTAAAAGCTAGGTAAAAATAGAAGACTAAGGAATGGAATAGTCACAGTGAAATTGCATTTTCATACCAGGGAGACAATACGATGTTTACAAATATGCATCTGGTTTATTTCGCTTGTGAGTATTTTCCCGAGTTGCATCCATTTACCTATAAAAGATTCCAGTTTATCTTTCTTTATGGCTGAGTAGTACTCCATTGTGTAGAAATACCACATCCTTTTTATCCATTCCTTGGTTAATGGGCATTTGGGTTGTTTCCACGATCTAGCTATTACAAATTGTGTTGCTATAAACATGGATGCACATATATTGCTGTGGTACGATGTTTTTAATTCTTCTGGGAAGATACCCAGAAGGGGAATAGCTGGGTCAAATGGGACCTCCATTCCCAGTTTTTCGAGGAGTCTCCACACGGATTTCCACAGTGGCTGCACCAGTCGACACTCCCACCAACAGTGGAGAAGGGTTCCTTTTTCCCCACAGCCCCTCCAGCATTTGTTATTAGTTGACTTCTTGATAATAGCCATTCTTTCTGGGGTGAGATGGAATCTCAGTGTTGTTTTAATTTGCATCTCTTGGATGACTAGTGATGTTGAACATTTTTTCATGTATTTATTTGCCATTTGTATTTCTTCATCTGAGAAGTGTTTATGCATCTCAGATGCCCATTTTTGGATTGGGTCTTTAAATTTGGGAGGTCTGATTTTTTTGAGTTCTTTGTATGTTCTCGATAGCAATCCTTTGTCTGAGGAATAGCTGGCAAACATTTTTTCCCACGTTGTGGGCTGTCTCTTCACTCTGTTGGTGGTTTCTCTTGCTGTGCAAAAGCTTTTTAATAAGATGAGATCCCAGTTGTTGATTCTTTGTGATACTTCCTGTGTGATGGGGGTTTTATTCATAAAGTCTTTGCCTACACCAATGTCTTCAAGGGTTTTACCTATTCTATTTTCCAGGAGATTTAATGTTTCTGTTTTAATATTTAGTTCTTTGATCCATTTTGAATTTAGTTTAGTGCACGGTGAAAGGTATGGGTCTAATTTTAATCTTTGGCATGTGTAGAGCCAATTTTTCCAGCACCATTTATTAAAGAGGCTATCTTTCTTCCACTGAATGTGTTTGGCACCTTTGTCAAAGATAAAGTGGCTTAGTATGTCTGGAGTTGTTTCTGCATCTTCTAATCTATTCCACTGATCTTCGGGTCTGTTTTTTTGCCAATACCACGCTGTTTTTATCACAGTAGCTTTATAGTATAATTTCAAATCAGGGATTGTGATACCCCCTGCCTTGCTTTCATTGCCCAGAATTGCCTTTGCTATTCTAGGTCTCTTCTGGTTCCAGATGAATTTTAGGATTGTTTTCTCTAATTCTGTGAGATGTGTTGTTGGAATTTTGATCAGAATTGCATTAAATCTGTATAACAGTTTTGGAAGTATGGCCATTTTCACTGTATTGGTTCTTCCAACCCAAGAGCAAGGGATATTTTTCCATTTTCTGATATCCTCTTCAATCTCCTTTTTCAGAGTACTGTAGTTTTCAGTGTAGAGGTCTTTTACTTCCTTTGTGAGATTCATTCCTAGGTATTTCATTTTTTTAGATGTGATTGTGAAAGGTGTTGTTTCCCTAATTTCTCTCTCAGTGAGTTTGTTATTGGTGTACAGGAAGGCTATTGATTTTTGAGTGTTCACTTTGTATCCAGCTACACTACTGAATTTGCTTATTAAATCTAGCAGTTTTTTAGTGGAGTTTTTGGGGTCTTCTACATAGAGTATCATGTCATCTGCAAATAATGATAATTTAATTTCTTCCTTTCCAGTCATAATTCCTTTTATTTCTTTCTCTTGTCTAATTGCTCTGGCTAAAGTTTCCAGGACTATGTTGAATAAAAGTGGGGACAGTGGACATCCTTGTCTGGTTCCTGATTTTAGAGAGAAGCCTTTCAGTTTTTGTCCATTTAGTATGATATTGGCTGTTGGTTTGTCATAGATAGCTTTTATCAGATTGAGATAAAGACCATCTATTCCAATTTTCTGTAGGGTTTTTATCATGAATGGGTGCTGGACTTTGTCAAAAGCTTTTTCTGCATCTATTGAGATGATCATATGATTTTTGTCCTTGGTTCTGTTAATCTGGTGTATTACATTTATTGATTTACGTATGTTGAACCATCCCTGCATCCCTCGGATGAATCCAACTTGGTCATGGTGTATAATCTTCTTGATGATTTGTTGGATTCTGTTTGCCAGTATCTTATTGAGGATTTTTGCATCTATGTTCGTTAGGGAGATCGGCCTGTAGTTCTCTTTCTTAGTTGGGTCCTTCTCTGGTTTTGGTATCAGGGTAATGCTTGCTTCCAGGAATGAATTTGGGAGTATTGCTTCCCTTTCAATTTCATTAAAGAGTTTGAGAAGTAGTGGTGTTAGGTCTTCTCTAAGTTTCTTGTAGAATTCGGCAGTGAATCCATCAGGGCCTGGGCTTTTCTTTGTTGGGAAGTTTTTAATTACATCTTCGATTTCATTGATTGTTATTGGTTTATTTAGGGTTTTTATATCTTCTTGGTTGAGCTTTGGTAATTCATATGTATCTAGGAATTTGTCCATTTCTTCTGCATTTTACATCTTTTTAGAATACTGGTTTTCAAAGTAGGTATAGATGATCTTCTGGATTTCTGCAGGGTCCGTCGTGATATCACCCTTTTCATTCTTAATTGAGTGGATTTGAGTACTTTCTTTCCTTTTTTAAATAAGGCTGGATAAGGGTTTGTCAATTTTATTTAATCTTTCAAAGAACCAACTCTTTGATTCGTTGATTCTTTGTATCTTTTTTTAGTCTCCAATATGTTAATTTCTGCTCTGATCTTTATAATTTCCTCTCTTGTACGAGCTTTTGGCTTAGCCTGCTCTTCTTTTTCTAGAAGTTTGAGGTTCACCATTAGGTTGTTTATTTGTGCTTGCTCTGTTTTCCTGATATAGGAATTTAATGCTATAAATTTCCCTCTTAGGACTGCTTTCATTGTATCCCATATGCTCCAGTATGTTGTACTGTCATTATCATTCAGTTGCAGAAACTGTCTAATTGCTTCTTTAATTTCATCTGTGACCCATTGGTTGTTCAGTAGGGTGCTATTTAATTTCCATGTGTTTAGCAAATTCTTGTGGTTTCTTTTGCCATTGATTTCCAATTTCATTGCTCTATGGTCTGATAATATACATGGGATAATTTCAATTGCTTTGCATTTACTTAAGCAGGTTCTATGAGCTAGTATGTTGTCTATTTTGGAGAATGTCCCATGTGCAGCTGAGAAGTATGTGTATTCTGATGTTGTGGGGTGGAACACTCTGTAGACATCTACTAAGTCCATTTGTTCCAAAGTTTGGTTCAGTTCTAATATTTCATTGTTGATTTTTTATCTAATTGATCTGTCTTTTTGTGACAGTGGAGTATTGAGATCCCCCAATACAATTGTATTAGTGCTTATTTGATTTTTCATGTCCATTAATATTTGTTTTATATAGTTGGGTACACTGGTATTTGTTGCATATATATTTATGATTGTTATCTCTTCCTCTTGGATTGTCCCGTTTACAAGGATGTAGTGACCTTCTTTATCTCTATGAATCATTCTTGGCTTGAAATTCACTTTGTCTGCAAAAAGAATAGCTACCCCTGCTTTTTTCTGGGTTCCTGTTGCGTGGAATATTGTTTTCCATCCTTTGACTTTCAGTCTATGAATTTCTTTTTGAATTAAATGTGTTTCTTGTATATAGCATATTGTTGGATATTACTTCTTGATCGAATTCGCCAGTCTGTGCCTTTTGATTAGTGAATTGAGACCATTAACATTAATGGTTAAAACTGATATGTATTGACTTATCCTTGTCATATTATTTTCTTGTTGTTGGCTTCCCCTCTTTTAATTTTTGTTTTCCCTCCCTCTCTTTAATCATTTTCTCTGCTTGGTGGATTCCTTCTGTTGGGGTTTCTGGAATTGTAGTCCTTGTTATCCCTTTCTACAATGCCCTTCAAAACATTTTGGAGTGCTGGTTTGGTGGTTATAAATTTTCTCAGATGTTCTTTGTCATGGAAGTATTTTACTTCTCCATCAGTTTTGAAAGATAGTTTTTTTTTTTTTTTTTTGTGGGTACCGGGGGGTCGACCTCAGGACCTCGTGCGCCAGCAGGCGCCCGTGCCGCTGAGCGATATCACCGGCCCCTTTTTTGTATGTGGGATCTGGGAGTCGAACTCGGGCCCTCGCGCTTGCCAGGCAGGCGATTAAGCCGCTGAGCCATCTCACCAGCCCTGAAAGATAGTTTTGCAGGGTACATCAATCTGAGTTAAAGATTATTTTCCTTTAGAACTTGAAATACATCATTCCAAGCTCTTCTTGACTTGAGGGTTTGTGCTGAAAAGTCCACTGTGATTCTGATGGGCTTTCCTTTATAGGTGATTTGTTTCTTTTCTCTAACAGCTTTTAAGATTCTACTCTTATGTTGAATTTCTGGAATTTTGACAATGATATGCCTGGCTGAAGATTTTTTTTTGATTGTGGCTAATTGGAGTTCTATAAGCCTCACTTATCTGAACGTGAAATTTTTTTTTGTCTACCAGGGAAATTTTCTGTGATAATGTCTGTGAACAGTGTTCTGATGTCATTTATGCTATCTCCTGCTTTTTCATTGACTCCAATCAATCTTAAGTTATTCTTCTTTGCCTCATCTAGCAGCTGCTGAATTGATTTTTCATTGTCCCTTGCTGTTTTTAAGAGTTCTTGGGCCAGTGAGATGGCTCAGCGTCTTAAGTGCCTGCCCGGCAAGTGCGAGGGCCCGAGTTCAACTCCCGGAACCCACATACGAGAAAGGGGCCAGTGATATCGCTCAGCGGCACGGGCGCCTGCTGGCACACGAGGTCCTGAGGTTGACCCCCCGGTACCCACAAAAAAAAAAGAATTCTTTCTTTTCATGATCAGTAATCGCAAGCCTGTCTTCTATATCTGAGATCCTGTCCTCACATTGGCTTAATCTGCTACAAATACTTTCAATGGAATTTTTGTTCTCCTGGATATCTGCTTGAATCTTCTTTATGGATTCCATTTCTTTTCTATGCTGAGCATTCATGGCTTCCATCATTTTCTTAAGCTCATCCATTTTTTTGTCTTTGTCTGCTCTAGCATCCTTAAGCATGGTCTTCATTGTGGACATTATCTCTGCAGTTATCTGAGAAATTATTTCTGATTTAAATTTTTCCAGAGCCTCATTCAACTGCTTTGTTGTTACCACTTCAGAGATGTCAGGTGGGTGGCTTTCGGTTTGTCCCACCTCGTTGCCCCCTGGGTTTGCCTTTGGTGAACTGGATGTGTGGGGTTGCATCTTGTTTAAGTGTCGTCTCATTTTCTTTTCTTTCTTTAGTTTAATTCCTGGGATGCTGTTTTTAAATTGCCTATGGTAGGTTGCTTTATTGCTAGTATTTCAAACTCTTAGGAGATTCTTGGAATACCAGGAAGAAAAGCGCCAGTCAGTGCGTCCCTCTCGCTGGTGCCTCTCTGTACCGCGGCGTCTCGCGTTACTCCGCGCAGGTCCCCGCTGGAGCCGTGGGTGGAGTGGCGGCCGCCCTGAGTTCTCAGCTCAGCTGCTGCCCCCCCCACAATGGCGTCTGGGTAGTGGCTCTCGCACGCCTGACGGTTGGGCGTCAGCACTCACCGCCAGTCAGTGTGTCCTTCACAGCCGCCGCTTCTCTGTTCCACGGCGTCTCACGTTCCTCTGCAGAGGTCCCCGCTGGAGCCGTGGGTGGAGTGGCGGCCGCCCTGAGTTTCAAGTTCAGCTGCCGCCCCCCCGACAATGGCGCCCAGCTAGTCGCTCTCTCGTGCGGGACGGCCGGGCGTCAGCACTCACCGCCAGTCAGTGTGTCCTTCATGGCCGCCGCTTCTCTGCACCGCTGCTTCTCACGTTCCTCTGTGGAGGCCCCCGGGGGCGCCGGCAGTCACCACGTGTCTGTAGATTTGAACCGCTTCTGTCGTGTCGGGATTCCCAACACAGGGAAATGGTGCCGGAGGCCACTTCCTTCTTCTTTGTTGGGGTTTCTCTCTTCACTTTCTCTGTGGGCCCCAAACTGCGCTTCAGATCTTTCCTGGGTCCATGGGAGCCACTTCCCTGTCTCTTGTCCTCCTCCAGTCACTATATTCCAGTGTCCGGATGGCGACCTCCATTTCTTTTCTATGTTGGGCATTCATGGTTTCCATCATTTTCCTAAGCTCCTCTATTATTTTTATCTTTGTCTGCTCTAATGTCTTTCATTTTGTTGTCATTTTTTTTTTACCTGAGAGATTACTTTTTCTATAGACATAGCCATTTGTTTTTTCACTTCTGCTGCTATCATTTCAGAAAGTTCCAGTGGGTGGCTTCTGATTTTCTCTATCTCATTGTGCTCTGGAGTTGTCCTGGGTGGGCTGCAGGTCTGGGGTTGTATTTTGCTTCTGTGTCTTGTCATTTTTGATTCTCCAGTTTATTTTGTTTTCTGTGTTGACGCTTGTACATTTCTGATGGTAGACAGCTTTATCACTAGTATCGAGGCTTCCCTAGGGAATATCTATTTCTCAGAGATGTCTTCTAGGTGTAGGTGGTTCTTGGTCTTTGTGTCTATCCCAAGAACCTACATTCCCAACTCATTAAGGGTGAGAAGTTGCTATCTATTTGGCTCAGCACCCCGTCCTTTGGTACTAGACTATGGTGATGGTTATGCCTCCAGACAATTGCAGTGTTGTTATACAAGGGTGAAGAACTGATTACAACAGGTATGACATCCAGGCTAAAGTAGTACAGTTAGCAATAACAATAGCATCAAGCACAGCCTAGCTACTGATAAACTGTGGTAACTATTAACTTGATACCTTTAACCATAGAAGCAAGTTCTATTGTTATATGCCAAAATCCAACGCATATCAGGAACTTGTATGCAGTGAGTTTCCCCTTAGTAGAGTGATTTTACCCTGTGGGGTGGGTTTAAGAGGGATAGGGAACAAAACAGAGAGATGAATGAGGAGAAATATAGTAGAAGCAAGGCTGGAGGGCAAAGAATGATCACCCAAGTTTTGGGAAACTGGAGAAACACACAGGAGAGAAACAATGAAAGAGAAAGAAAAAGAATATTGAAGCAAACCAGAAGGAGAAGAGACAATGTTCACTCGCAGGAAAATATCATAAAATCAAGAGATAGTTGAGGAAAGAGAGAAAGATGAATAGAAGAAAACAAAAAGAAAGGTAAGAAACCTAAATGGGGGAAAAAAAAACTGAACCAGACAGAAGAAGGAAAACCAATCAAACAAAAGAAAAGGAAAATAATAAAATTCCTCTGGTGTCCACAGTTCTGTGGTAGTGTCCAAGTTGGATCCCAGAAATATGCTGTGTAAAACTACCAAATTTGCAGTAGGATTTGTGCTGGGTATGGAGCTGACCTTGGCCTCTGGATGTGGGGGCTGGGATTCGTCCTAAGCTGACAATGTCCTGGGTGTCTACTTCTCCTTACCACGATTGTCTCTGCCGCACTCTCCCAGCTGCAGTGGCACCCTTGGAAAGCCAGGGGTCGTGCCCAGACCTTGCCCAGCTTCCTCTGTGCACACCGCTGCCTCCTCTTTCTCGCTGGTCACTGGGTGGGGGCAGGGGGTGCCCTCGTCCTGCAGCAGGCCAAGGCTGTTTGCCTGCTTATGCTGCTGGGCCAAGGCTGCTCTGTTGGTTGGAGAATGGGGGACGCTCCCAGCCCTTTGTATTTAGTGGCTTTAGATGGCCACCCGAGCGGAGTCTAGGTGGTCCCCGCTCCTCCCTCTCAGAATTCCCCCCAATCTGCTTCCCACCCGCCAGCAGTCTACTGCGCTGTGCCTGGATGGTCTTCCCTCATTCCATTCCAGGACGCTGGCAGTGAAGCGACCCGGGACTGTTCTGCTGCTGGAGTTTGCCCTGAGCCCTTTGAGGTAAAATGAGGACCCTGCCTGCCCGCTTCTGTTCCACGTGTTTGTGCGATGGAGCGCAGTGCTGGTTCCTCACTCACCGATCGCTGGCTCTGCGTGGCCCCTTGGGAAACAGTGTCTCCTATTCTCACTGCTGCTTCAGACTTTTCCCTGCCACCAGGCTGCTGTCCCACCCATGCCGTGTGCCTGTTTTCCTTTCTTAAAAGGAAGTAGACCTGGCTTGCAGTGAGGGCTCTTCTTTCTCAGGAATTCGAGTGTCACCTGGGATGCTGCTGTCCAGGGACCCCCTACTTTGTCCTCCAAATCATCTGTCACCGTCAGTCACGTGTCACTTGCAATCATGGGACACCTCTAACCTTCCAGCCACAGGCCTGTTCCTGTCCTCCCCTCTCCTTTGTTCCTGGTCCATCCCCTCCTCTCTCCTATGGAGGAGCAGGCGTGTGTCCTAGGAGCGCACAGAGAGTGTGGCAGTCTCAGGAGGGGCACTGGGAAGCGATTTGGAGGAGATACCCTTTGGGCTGGACTTCGAAGGCCAGGTCCCAGGTTGAGTTTGAGCCCTGAGGATGGGGCATTTGGCATGCATGGAAAGTGTGCACCCCACCAGGGTGGGTGTCCCCAGACTCTTCTGTGGCAGTGGCCACTTGGTCCCAAGCACTAAGGAACTGGGGTGGCCCATCATGCAGCCACTCTGCACTGGATCTGGACCCAGTTTGCCTATGGGAGTAAATAACAAGCAAGTGTGAATAGCACACTGGACAGGCACTTTTGAAATCTGTAGCTTCCTTGTCTCCCAAAGTTTGCTCTTAGTCCTCGCATCGTAGGTGCTCTTTGGCTGGTTTGAGGATGGACACTTTACCCACATGCCCGTGGTTGGATACCTTGGTCCGCAGTTTCTCTTGCAGTTGCTGCTTGATTGGCTACTTGATTGTTCTCACAGGGTGCTCTGTCTCTTCTTTTCTCTGTAGTCAAATCACAAACTTGCTTTTTCTTTTCAGTGCTGGGGATTGAGCCCACGGCCTTGCACATGCTAAGTGCTCTGCCATTGAGCTGCAACTGTGGCCACCAAGTAACTTATCTTCTTGGTTCCTCTACTGTTTTCCAAAGGAGGAGAAAGCATCCCAGGATTTATCAGGTTGAATGTGCTGCTCCTGTATTATGATGATTTCCTCTGAGATTAAATATATTGCTTATTAGGGCCGGTGAGATGGCTCAGCGGCGTGAGTGCCTGCCCGGCAAGCGCGAGGGCCTGAGTTCGACTCCCGGAACCCACATACGAAAAAAGGGCCGGTGATATCGCTCAGCGGCACGGGCGCCTGCTGGTGCGCGCGGTCCTGAGGTCAACCCCCAGTACCCACACACACACACACACACACACACACACACACACAATATATATATATATATATATTGCTTATTAAATAAATAAGCTAGATTCCTTACACTCAGGTTTTAGAATCTCACTCCTTCAATTCCTGATGACCTTAATAAACAGTAGCAGAAAATGAGCAAAATTCCCATCCTGAGAGAAGGGAAGAGGTGTGAAAACTCGTGCTACAGTATTCAGGATAGAACGGTCTCGGCACAGTGGCCGTGCCTTCGTGACTCCCCTGAGGCCATGCTGGGAAAAGAAGAAACAATAGAACTGGAGCCATTCTCCTGGGTTTCCCCCAGTCTGGGAGAAGTGGGTGTAGGGTGGAGAAGCTCTGAGCATGAGCACTCTTATCTACCATTGTGGGATCTCAAGGTCTCAGCAGAGCAAGAGGATTACCAGGGCTTGACATTTTCTGGGCATCCGTGTGGTGTTAAGGGAAAGGTGTAAGCAGGTATCCACTTCGGGGCCACCAGTTCCTGAGTAAGAGTGACAGTTAGTACAGACTCAGAAAAGACAGGACCGGACCATCCAGTAAAGCCTAAAAGAACAAAACAAAAGACAAGAGTGACATTTCAGAGCATATATTAGAAAGTGGATATCAAAGCCAGCCCCTTCGTATAACTAAAAAACAGACCAGGAACAGACTGTGCACAAAAAGAACGCAACCTACTCTTCTAGAAAAAATGTGTGAATAATCCTTGTGAACGCATGGGAGCTGAATGAGATATCACACAATTGGGAACACTCTAGAAAAAATCCTTATTAAATGGACATATTATTAAGTAGGCATTTTTTGAGAGAAGAGAAAAATGATTTAGGTGTTGAGGAAAAAATGAAATTTGTATCCAAAGAGAAAAAAATCAGGCCGACAACACACTTCTGAACAATATTTAATGTGAACCAAAATAATTGGGCAATTATTTGAGGGCAATTAAATTGTTACCCTGAAAAACTGATTTACTGCATTTGGGTAAAATTGTTATGAAATCTAAAGGCAATAGTAGACAGTCTTAAAAATCTCAACAAGTATAGAACAAGTGAATAGTTTCTTTAAAATAAAAGTCCAATTGAGCAAGTCAGTGGACCCAAAGGGGTAGAGAGGCAGAGGTGGGGGAGTAGGGGTTGTGCTCAGGGTCAGGGGTTGGTTCAGCAATGTCCAGAAGATTCTGAGGGAGCGAAAGAGATCTGGGGATTTTATACCCCACAATCTTTCTTTCAAATACTAAGCACATATAAATCCACTCAAGTGTGCAAATCTCAGAGAAGAAATTATCCATGAACCTTTCCCCAAAAAATGTGACCATGAAATGCTGCCAACGAAGGATGAAGAAAAACAGAGTGTGCTGTAATGGACAAGATAACCAAAAAAGTATTTTGTATCCAAAGAAATACAATTCCGCATATGGGTATTTTTGGTAATATAAGTGCTATAAGCCAGGACAAAACATTAAATTTTCAAAATATTTTAACTAGGTGACAGCGTGCTATCCCATTAGTGGATTAACCCGGTGACGAGCTCATGGCTGGATGCGCTGTCAGGAGGTGGGGCACGGTTGGCGGGGAGTGGTTTGAAGGCTGTGTCCTGCCTGAAGCCTCTTCCTCTCTCTCTCACTCCCTCTTTCTCTGCTTCCAGCATGAAGTGAGCAGCTTCCCTCTCCTCTTTCCTTCCATCATGATGTTTCTGCCTCACCACAGGTCTAAAAGCAATTGAGCCAGCCAGCCATGGACTGAAACCTCTGAAACCATGAGCCAAAACCAGTCTTTGGTCCTTTTAAATTCTTGTTTAAGATATTTTGTCACAGCAGTGAAAAGCTGACTAAGCTAAAATATTTATCTGAAGCTTGGCACTTAATTATTTTTTTACCACAGTTTCTTTTTTTTAAGAAAGAATTTCCAGTAAACTCAGTTTAAAAATTTAATATTAAAGTTAGTATGTTTAAGATGACTCTATCATCCATCTACCTACCTCATGTATCATTGTCTATCATGTATCTACTTGCCCACCTATCTAGTTTCTAGTTCTACTTATGAAGTATTTCCATTTTTGTTATACTGCATCTCTCTAGTCTTCCCTCTGTGCACACGCATGTGTACATGAACAAGTTTTAGAATCATGGTAACTATTAGTGTGTATTATTCAGCTTGGCAGACTGGGTGGTTTAAACAGACACTTATTATGCATCGTTCTGGAGGCTGGAAGTCCAGGACCAGGTGCTGCAGATTGTGTCCTGATGAACGCTCTGTCCTGGCTCACAGATGGCACTTACTCACTGTGCCCTTGCATGGTGGAGAGAGCGCACATGTGCCATTTCTTCTTCTTCTTCTTCTTTTTTTTTTTTTTGGTTTTTTAAGGCAGGGTCTCACTATCCAGTTCAGGCTGGCATTGAACTCACGATGTAGCTGAGGCTGGCCTCGAACTCACAGTGATCCTCCTGCCTCAGCCTCCTGAGTGCTGGGATTATAAGCATGCGCCACCACACCCAGCATGCCAATTCTTCTTATAGGAATACTAATTATATTAGCTTTCTATTGCTGTGACAGAACACCTGAGAAAATCAAATTAAAGGAGGAAAATTTGATTTTGGCTCATAGTTCCAGAGGATTCAGTCTGTGGTTACCCAGCTCCCTTGCTTCTAGCCTATGATGAGGCAGAAACATCATGGTGGAAGGGTGTGGAGGAGCAGGAAAGCTGCTCACCTCATGGAAGCCAGAAAGTAGAGAGAGAGAGAGAGAGAGAAAGAGAGAGAGAGAGAGCGGGAGCCAGAGAAGCAGGGTCCAAGGACAAGGTATAGTTCCCAAGGAGATTCTTCTGTGGCCTGCTCCCTTCATTTAGGCCCCACCTCCTAAATTTTCATCCCTTCTCAATAGCACCAAAAATTATGAATCCATTAATTGATTACTTCACTGCTGAGTTAGAGCCCTCATGACTCAGTCACCTTCCAAACACTTCTGAACATTGCTGCACAGAGGACCAAGCCTTCAACACGTGAGCCTCCAGGGGACACTGTCGATCCAAATTATGACACTAATCCTATTGGACCAGGGCCCCGCCCTTCTGACTACACTTAACCTTATAACCTCTTTCAAGGCCCTCATTCCATCTATAGTCAGCACAGGGGCTGGAGATTCAGCATAGCAATTTTAGGGGGATATAAATACCCCATAACACACTGTATGATAAAACTGTTTATCTGTGCTTTTCCATATTTCTTAAATGTTTTATAATAAATCGCATAGGCATTCTTACAAAATGTTATACAAATAAAAGTCATCCTTCTAAAAACTATAACTGCTGTTACGGGTTTTTCTAGAAGCAATGATAATCCAGTGTCATCTGTATGGACTTTTTAAAACAACTCACATGCGATTTCCATTTATTCGTAGGATTCTCTGATGAGCACAAGGTTGGCAGGAACACTGAGGCCAGAGAAACTCTGCTGTCACAGCTAGTGAGTATCAGAGTCCACGTCCACGTCCACGTCCACACACCTCGGCATCTTCCTTTTCTACGTGGCAAAAAATGTCTGCTCCAATCATTTTCTCGTTATCTTTACAAATTCAGTAACAAAGCCAAGATCTCACACAGTAAAAACCACCTGGCTTCCGCATTTGGGGTGACATGGAAAGAGCTCGCTGTCCTCAGGTAAAGATGGTTGTAGGAGAGGCTCTGCCTGGCTACTGCAGCCTCCATGCGGCCGCAGTGACCCGGATATCGAGGTCACTCGAGATGTGCTAGTCAGTTCTGCTGCCTGGCCTCACAGGACCCAGGAGGTTCCTGTGCTGGGTGACTCAGTTCCTGGCTTGTTAGAAGCCACCATGACCTCAAGAGCCATCAGTGACTCTTGGACTAGGCTCACCTAGCAAGTCCCTGTTACACATCCTGCTGAGGGGAGCAGGGGAGCTTCACATCCCGGCCGCCTCTCTGCACCCTGCAGGGCACCGCAGAGCTGGCTGTGGCTGTGTCCAGCTCCCAGGCCCCCTCCAGCTGATTCTCAGGGTTCCTTCCTTCAGGACAAGTCATTCTCTTTCTGGGAGGACCAGGTCTCTGCCACATGCACAGCAATTGCCCGTTACCATGGGACAGATGCAAACCTGCCTCTGTCTCACCCTGGCCTGGCCACTGCCCTGTGCTCAGCAGGGCCAGGTGGACCCCGGGCTGCCCTGTGAGGCTCCCATGCCCTGGATGGTCAGAGCACGGGATGGGCATGCACGTGTGGGTTGAAGGCGAGCAGTCTTTCCACAGACACTGCAGTTTTGTGACGGGGCCCTCCACAGGGTGGGACGGAGTTGATTTGGGATCCTTCTCCAGCATCCGTCCTTGCTGGTGATGTGTTACGTTCTTACTCTATCCAAATCGTTTCCCTAAGGAGACCTGGACCGCAAGCCTGTGTCCACTGGTCACAAGGACAGTTAAAAAATTGGAATTTGGGGTCAGGGTGTGGCTCAGTGGTAGAGCCCCTCCCTACCATGCACAAGACCTTGGGTTCCACCTCTAGCCCTGTAGAAAAGAAAAAAAAAAAAAAAAAAGGAATTTAGATTTGGAATAGACCTTCTTTCCTTGTGATTTTACTTTGCTCTTTAGATTTCTCCCCAGGGCTCTTTCTCCCTTCTCTCTGTCCATCCTCCCTCTTCTCTCTATCTTCGAGCTTCCTTGAAAAGTTGCCCCTGCAGGTCTGCGAATGTCCACGGGATCCGGGAGGTGTCAGTCACAGGCAGCAGCCTTCGGGTCCTGGCATCTGCCTGCTGGGAATGAGGGAGGACTCGTGCCGCCCGCTCGGTGCCCTGGCCTGGCCTCTGCCATGCCATGCTAAGCTGGCCTGCAGTATCTCAGGAAGGATGCATCTCTCCTTGGGGCATCTGCCACGGGAGGCTTCTGTCACTAACAGTGTGGGGCGGTCCCTGTTGCCATGGTGGTGACACGCTCATTCCTGGAGGGAGGTCACTGCAGGTGCGATCGCTGAGAGAGAGGGCAGAGGTCAACCCTCCAATCACAGGTACCAGGAGGACATCTCTATGTCCTCCTACCCCACCTATTTCTAGCAGAGAACAGAACTGGACAGGTGCACAGTTTCCGTATCTCCTCAAATTGGCCCCTTCCTGCCCCTGATTTACATTCTATTTTCTTTATTTAAGAAAGTATAGTTTAAGCAGTGTTGGAGAAGTATCTTTTTTCTTTTATCTTCTCAAGAAATTTTCCTGTCACATACAGACTGGGTAAGTCAGTAGTTCCCTTATTCATGGTTTTAGAAGTTAGCTGGGCATGGTGGCACACACCTGTAATTCCAGGGCTCTGGGAGGCTGAGGCAGGAGTCTTGCAAGATCAAGCCAGCCTGGGCAACTTGGTGACTTAGAGAGACCCTGTCTCACAATAAAAAAATTTAAAAAGGGCTGGGGATGTAGCTCAGTGCCAAGGCCCTGGGTTCCATCCCCAGTACTGAAAAAAAGAAAAATATAGCCTTATGTAGTGCTGGAAAATTTCCATTTTATCATCACAAGAAGATTTTCTTTCCTACATAAACAGTGTAAAGTCAGTAGTTCTCTTATTTGTATTTATAGAAGTCAAGATATTTTTCATATTTCTATTTTAAGAAGTGAATTTCAAGATGCTGGAAACTTACATTCTCCTATCAGCTTGTGAGCTACTTCTCTAAATATGATACTTGACCGAGGAGTTGGCCTCATTGGACGGTTTAGTCAATATTATTTCAAAAATTAATGCAAAATTATTTCTTAAAACTCCTCCACCATGCAAGGTACGACGATCCCACCTAAGCACAGGAGGGATCCCCACTGGGCAGTGAGTGCAGCGCCGGCCGAGTCTGTCACTCCTTGTCCCTCTCCTGAGTGACATTTGCTCTCAGCAGCCTCTTGGTAGATTAATGCTGTTTGTTCTATTGTCATATCTATTTTATCAAAAGCAAAGCTTCCTCAGTTTCCTAATAGCTTTAAAATTTTTTTCTAAAATATATAAAGCCATCTACATGAGAGTTTTTGTGAGTTTGGAAAGGAAGTTTCTCCTTTGTGGTAGATTGACAACCGGTGGTCAGTTTGTAACACCCAGCTGAACTGGGTCAGCATGGTGCTGGGTGCAGAGGGCCCGCCTGAGGATGCTGCCAACAACACAAAAGGAAAACTGGAGAGGAAGAGTTGGTGCTGTTGGTTCTCCTCAAGGAGCTTGTGGCGCTGGTTTTCCTGATAGGAAATTGGCTGTTCTCATTGTCAGAGGAGCTCAGGACCTCGTCGCTGAGGATGGCTGTGGTACTTTTCGGGGGAGCTCTGGTCCTTACTTTCAGCATCACTTCCTGGCTCTGGTGCAGATCACTCAGCCTGCTGGCACAGAGCCTTCATTCCACTGGCGCGGACTTTCTAGCTTCCACCACTGACCTTTGGGCCTTCCCAGCGCAGATCCTTGATACAGACTTGCGTGAGACATTGTCTTGGGTTTAGGCCTCCAGCTGGACTTGTGGAGGACACTGCCAGGGGCTCTAGGTCTTCAGCTGGACTCGTGCAGGACACTGCTGTGGGATCCAGACCCTCAGCTGGATTCTTGGGTCTTTTGTGTGTGGACAGATCTCCCGCAATCTTTTGTATGTGACTCTTTGGGTGACTATTATAAAACAATCCTATAAATTATGTGTCCTGTATTAAATTGTTTTCCTTGCAAACCCTGACTACAATACCCTTTCTCCTTCACTCAAAGAATTTGAAATTCTCAGCCTTGTCTCACTGAAATTCATTCCAGTTATCTCCTTATTTCAGGAGTGGTTTTCTAGAAATATACAAATCATTAAATGAGATGGTGTCCTAAGCAATTAATGGGGCCACATGGGGGCAGAGCGAGCTGCAGGTGTGTGGAGATGCAGCGGGGCTTCCCACAGGAACAGGGACGGGCATTGGACGACTCTGCTAATGTCTTGTTTCCATGAAAAATTCATGTCCTTGACTCTAAGCTTATTGACTTCTACTTTTAACTTCTTATCTTTTTTTTTTTCCTAAGAATTGTCTTTAAACAAAGCAGATAAGAAAACAATCCATGGCACAACAGCATTGTTAAACATTTAGGGTGTAGAATGAATTCTAGTAGTGAACAAGGTTCATGATCAAAATGGTGCACGGGCAGCTCAGGCAGTGGAGCAAGGGCTGGTCCTCTGCAGCCTCTTTTGGGCCCTTGGAGACTCTGTCTGCACCCAGGTGGGATGCTCAGGGAAGAGGGGGATCCTGAGGGGCCTGAGCTGGGAGAACATTGGGGAGACATTATGTGGACAGGTTTGGAGCTTGTCGGGAAGAGAGGGTACCAGCAAGGATGCTTGGCAGAAAAGTGGCTTTGCTGTTGGGGTTGGAGAGGGATCGGCCAGGAAGGAGAATGTTAAGGGGATGGACACACATGCAGAAGGGTGAGATGAGATCAACCCAAGGGAGACAGTGCAGGTGGCCAGGAGAGGAGGGGCTCTGGGGAGGCATGGGCAGACCTATGAGGGACCAGGACACAAGTAGGGGCAGGGATGATTCAGCAGGGTGGATAGGAGGATTGAGGGGTGAAGGAAAAAGAGCTTCCCAAAGGTTGCTAGAATGAGAGGAACAGGCTGGGCTGCACAGGATCCTGGGGGCTTTGAGAGAAGGGGGCGCTTAATAGTGGATTCTCATAGTGAGCGACGAGCAGAGAAAACAGGCCGCGTAGACTACTGGGGGGAGGCAGCCCTGCTGGAGGGGTGTGGGGAGCGGGGTCTCAGAGGCGGCTGGAGCTGACAGAAGGGGGAGTTTGGGCCACATATTAAGGTGTTTGTGGAGGGAGGATGGATTATGTAAGGTAGAGAACTTGAGTTGAGTGGTGACATGTAGCCCAGGCCATGCAAACCTTCAGGGAAGAGAGGAGAAAGTGTCCCAGGCCAAGATGAGGGATTAGGCCTTGTTGGGCAGCACAGAGATGGGGGTGTCTCAGAAGGGGCTTTGCTGGGAGGCATGTGGGGAGACATGCCTGGTACTTGGGGGCCAGGAGTGATCCGGCCTGCGGATCAACTCGTGGGTCCCACCTGGAGGAGAAACGGGATGGGGGGACAGGGCAAGAGGAGAGAGAAACGGAGACAAGATGAAGGGTTCCAATCAAGTCTCGTTTATTGAGGAAGTGTCTAAGGCACTTATAGAAATGGGGCAGAAGCTGTCATCTCACCGAGAATGTAGTGAGCATGGATAGGTCGTCGTCATTTCCGGATTAGGCTGGAGAAGATCATGGGAGATGTAGGCTGGCGCACCGAATGCCCTCAGGAGGGGGAGGTGGGGCGGCAACCGTGAAATTGTCTCATCGCTCCCTACACAGGAGGAGAGAGCATCCCAGGGAGGACTGAGTGGGGGGCAGAGACCAAGCCTCTCTGTCAGGAGGCGAGGCAGGAGAGGTGAGGTGTCACAGAGGATGCTTATGCCAAGGTGAGTGGACAGACCAGTGATAATAAGTGGCCTAGGGCACCAAGGGCAAAGGTGTGTGGGCAAAAGATGCTTGAGCAGAAAGGCTAACAGAGTCATGCTGTGTGAATGTGGGGGACAGATATTGTATTAGTCACTTTCCTGTCACTGGAACGAAATACCTGACACCCACAACTTAAAGGAGAAGTTTATTTTGACTCACAGTTTCAGTGGGTTCAGTCCATGGTTGGCTCCAAGGTAGAAAAAGCATGGTGGAAGGGCCCAGTGGAGGAGAGCTTCTCACATCGTGGCAGCCAGGAAGCAGAGACACAAAGGAGGAACCAGGGACAAGAATACATACTTCTAGATTGTGGCCCCTATGACCCCACCTCCAAATACCTGAGACTTTTGGGGGACATTTTATACCTAAACCATAACAGATATCTCTTTGACTCCCTGCTTCTGTGAATATACCAGGAGTGAGATTGCTGGATCACATTTTTCTTTTTTTTTTTTTTTTTTTGTGGGTACCGGGGGGTCGACCTCAGGACCTCGTGCGCCAACAGGCACCCGTGCCGCTGAGCGATATCACCGGCCCCTTTTTCGTATGTGGGTTCCGGGAGTCGAAATCGGGCCCTCGCGCTTGCAAGGCAGGCGCTTATGCCGCTGAGCCATCTCACCAGCCCACATTTTTCTATTTTTAATTTTTTTTTTTGTGGAACTGTCGTACTATTCACCATAGCAACACCATTTTATGTTCCCACTAGCAGTCCATAAGATAGTTAAAATTTCTCCATGTCCTTGCCAAAATGTGTTTTCTTTCTTTCTTTTTTTTTTTTTTTTTTTTTTTTTTTTTGGTACTAGCTGTCTTTACGAGTGCAATGTGGTGTCTCTTTGTGGTTCTGATTTGTGTTTTCCTAATGATTAACAATGTCAAATGTCTTCTCCAGTGCTTCTTAGAAGGAACATGAAATATTTTTGAGAGCATTTTGGGGAGGTTTTTTTGGGATAGGTGGCACTGACGCTGACAAGGCCTGAAGAGAGCAGAGACAAATGAACAATATCAGGGCAGAGGGCAATATCAGATTCTGTGGATATTGTAAGGGCAACGAGGGAAAACAACCAATAACTACACATAAATTTAACACGGAACTGACTAATTTCCCCCAAAGCATAAGCTATTCCAGGTCATCAGGTCTGAAGCAGATAATTGAGTAACCTATCACTATCAGGAAAATTGAACTTGTAATTAAAAATAAAACTCCCCAAATCTCCAGGTCCAGATGGTTTCACTGGAGAATTCTATCAAATATTTAAGGAATTAACACCGGTTTTACACAATCTCTTCCAGAAATTAGAGGGGTGGCATCCTGATATGCAAGCCTGATGTGCACAGTATGAAAAATGAAAACCAAAGGTCAGTCTCTTTTGTTATTTTAAATTCATACATCTTTTTTTTTTTGAACTGGGAATCGAATTCAGGACTTCACGCTTGCCAGGCAGGCGCCTTGCATCTGAGCTATATCCTCAGCCCCTAAATTTGTACATCTTTAATGAAATTTTAGCAAATAGAATTCTGCAATGTATTAAAGGAATTATACACCATGAATGAGTGAGGATTATTCTGGGGATTCAAGGCTGATTCAGTGTTTGAAAATTAATCCATATAATCCACTGTATTAGCAAGCTAAAGGAGAAAAATTCAGATGATAATATCAATCGATGCATAAAATGTGTTTGACCAGATTTAATACCTTCTAATGATAAAATCCCACAGGAAACTAGGAACAGAGATCTCCCTCAACTTGATAAATAGCATCTATGAAAAACAAAACAAAACAAAACAAAACAAAAACAAAACACAAACACATATTCAGTTAATGTCACACTGAATCTGTGTTTTCTTCTGTGATCTGGAACAACGTAGACATTTTAGCCACTTCAATAAGGGAAGAAAAGAAAACTAAAGGTATATAGATGAGAAAGGTAGACATAACACTGTCCCTGTTTGCTGATGGTGTGATTATTTCTATTCTTTTTGTGTTTATTTTTGTCTTTTTGAGACAGGGTCTCACTATGCAGTTCAGGCTGGCCTTGAGCTCACTTTGTAGCCCAGGCTGGTCTCGAACTTGCAACGATCCTCCTGCCTCAGCCTCCCGAGTGCTGCGATTACAGCTGTGCGCCGCCACACCCGGCTTGATTATTTCTATTGAGAATCCCAAAAAATCTACAAAAATATCTCTTAGAATGAATAAATGGGTTCAGAAAAGTCACAGGACAAGCGATCAAAATACAAAAGTCAAGCACATTTTTACATATTATCAGTGAATATATGGAGATCTAATTAAAAATACAATACCATTTAAAATCTCAAGAAAAGGAGAGAGAAATTCTTAGGTGTAAATCTAACAGAACATGTATAGGACTTTTACTTTGAAAAGTACAAGTCACTGATGAAAGAAACCAGAGAAGATCAAAATAAATGGAAAGATACACCATGTTCATGGGCTGGAAGAGTGCACACTGTAAAGGTATCGGTTCTCCCTAAACTGATTTATAGAATTAACAGAATCCCTATCAAAATCACTGCAAGGTTTCCATAGATGTAGATAGCATAAAATTTATACAGAAAGGTGATGGAGCAGCTAAATACTTAAAAAAAAAAGAGATGTACAGAGTAAGAGACATCACCTATACGACTTTGAGACATCGTAGAGCTGCAAGGGAAGAGGCAGTATAGTATTGATGGAGGGATAGACACAGAGATCAAATAAACAGGGAGCCTCGCATAAATATGGCAAATTAATATTTTAAAACAGACGTTGTTTTTAGAGATATTTTACATTCACAGGTAAAAGAGACCCCCTGCTTACACACGTAAAGCCTCGCCCATTAACAACGTCTCTCCCCGTAGTGATGTATTTATTGTTCTGAGAAGGTCTCTTGAGCTAAACGCTAAAAAAAGTGAATCAGCACAATTTAAGATGATGTATAAAGGCAAAACACTATGCGTGAAGCATATTTATTGAAGATTAGAATTCTATAATTCATATAATTTACAAAAGTTGATTGAAGATTCAGGGCCAGAGGATGCTGCCTGTGTAGCCATTGGTCATTTCCGTCTTTCCACCACCTGGTTGTTTTCACTGGGGTTTCAACTGAGGGCCTTCTGGCTCTTTCTCCTTGGTTCCGTTCCCTCAGTCTCTCCTCTCCAGTACCACCCTCCTGCCCGGTGCTTCCGACAGCTGCCCCTTGGTGGTCCAGCCTTGGTTCTGTTTCTTCTTCTAGAGCCTCCCACCCTGACGCTGGCCACCATTGATTCCCCAAGGGGACAGCATTTCCTTTCTGATTGTGCTCCAGTGACGTAGCAAGGACTTTACTCTTATGGCTTGAGACTGTCTCTTGGGACAGAGGTCAACTTTTTAAAACAATTTTAAAAATTTATTTTAATTGGCAAATAAAAATTGTATCTGTTGTATACTGCATATCGCTTTGCAATATGTATGCATTGTGGAGTGGCTAACGTGCTAATTGACAGGCATTGCCTGACATGTTGATCAGTTAGAATACTTAAAAATATACTTTTTCAGCAATTTTGAAGACAAAATTATTGTTTTTAAGTATGATTTCCTTGTTGCATAATTGATCTCTTGAACTTATTCCTTCTGTAGAACTGAAATTTCGTGTCCCCTGACCACTCACATACCAGCTCTGGTAACTACCACCGCATTCTCTACTTTTAAGAGGTCAACATTTTTAGCTTCCACTTACAAGTGAGATCATATGGTATTTGTCTTTCTGAGCCTGACTTATTTCACTCAATATAGTGTCCTTCAGGTTCATCTAAGTTGTCACAAATGGAAGGATTTGCTTCTTTTTTTTAAGGTTCAATACCACCCTATTGTATGGAAACATCTTGTTTTCTTTATTCATTTGCCCATGGATACGAAGGGTCCCCCAAAGACTCACGTATGGAATGCTTTCTTCTCCATACAGCAGTGCTCAAAGGTGGTGGGGTCATGAGGGCTTTCATCTCATCAGTGGACTAAGCCATGCATAGATTCATCATTTGACGGCATTACTGGGGGGGTGGAAACTCTAGGTGGGGCCTAGTTGGAGGAAGTAGGCCACTGGGGGTGGGATGTGCCCTGAAAGAGTATGTAATGTCCCAGCCTCCCCCTTCTCTTCCCACCCTCCCCCGATCTCTCTCTTTCTCTCTCTTCCTGGCTGGATGAGGTAAGCAGCTTCCTCCTCCATACTACCCTGCCACCATGTTGTTTTGCCCCAGTTAAGGCCCAAAGTCATGGAGCCAGTGGGCCATGGACTGGAACTACGAGCCAAAACAAATCTTTCCTGCTTTTGTCTCAGGTATTTTGGCCCAGCAATGAGAAGCTGACTAACACTGTGTGTGTCTTGTGTACGTGAGTATGTGTGTTCATGCGTGTCTGGGTATCTATGTGTTTGCTGTGACTCTGCGTGTACACCTGTGTTTCTGTGTCTATTCATATGTTGCCTCTTTTTTGGTGTGCACATTGTGCATGTGTGTATACCTGCATGTGCGTGTGTGTGTTTAGGGCTTTGGATGTAGAGATCTGGGACTGTGAGTAACTCCGTGAGTTCACAGGCTTCCCCCCACACGTAGTTTGGTCTAAACAAGCTCACTCTCCATGTAATAAAGCTCCCCCGGTGTCCTGGTCCAGGACGACTTTCTTCCCATTCCTGCTGGCTGTGCAGTGTCGAGCTCCCTCTCTGGGTGGACTAGGTCAGGGATGAACGTCAGGTGTGAAGGAATGTTGCCTTGATGGAGTTTTAATTCCTCAAAAATTTAGTTAAGGGAGGGAGTAGATAAGGTTTCTGAATAAAGCTGCACATTTGCATTTTCTGTAACACCTCTGAGCTGCCCTTGCCACATTCTTATTATCGTGTCCTCCATGTGTGGTACCCACGGGTAAATGAACAGAGCTTAGGAATGGAGATCGGAGCTGAAGTCCAACAGAACAGGAGCCAGAAGAGCCCTGGGAAGCTTGGAATCTGGTGAGGAGCGGGCTGTGTTGGGTTGGTTTCCAGAAAAGCACATCACTGAAACTCATACAGCCTCAGCAGCTCAGGTGCAAGGGGTCAGTGGGCTGGGAGTGACCGTGTCCTGGCCAGCAGTGGCTCTGTCTGCCCTGTCTGTGTTAATAAGGCCGCAGAGAGGACAACATGTTTGATACACGTTGCTGGCTCTGACTCTCGCTTCCAGTCGGCCACATATATTTTAGGTTTCAGTTTTCTTTTTGTGACACACAGTTTTCTTTTTGTGAATGGTATCAAGACCCCAATAACCTTTCACATCATTGCTCTAGATGCAACAGAGGGTCCACGGTTGATAGGCATTGGTTCTAGAAATGTACAAATCCCCGGATGTGGAATCTCACCCTGTCTGCTTTCTCGAAGGCGAGGAGCAAGTGTGAGTGTCACTGGGGGAATGTTCAGCGCTGCCAGTCCAATGACTGATGCAGCAGGACCTGGGTTATCAGCTGGCTCTGGGCATCTATTTCTATTCTTAACAGCTGCTCAAAGGAAATACATAGAGTTGGTTCACCTGGGGTTTCCCAGACATCCTGGATGCAGGTGAGCTAGCTCTCTCCGTCCTGTGGCTTTAGTCAGACATGATAGCCCAGCGGTTTGCATTTGTGGGTACACTGCTCGGCAGGTTTCCGCTTTGTAAGCATTTGTTCCCGTCTCCCTGAGGGAATCTTAAGACAGAAGCTCTTACTGACATTTTCAGGGGTTCCTTTGAGTCGGGATCACAGGTAAAATTCTCCCACTTGTCTGGAAGCGTCTTTCAGCTTGAATGCTAGAAAGAAGATGAGGCCCACTGAGAAGGGAGGGGGCTTGCAGAGCTTACCCTGAACGCTTCGGAAGCGCTCGTGTCTTCCATTATCAGAGTCCTAATTTTACATCCGATGATTATAATCCTTTTATGCTTTGTGGCTCACTTTATTTTAAAGGTCTGAAGGCGGCTTTAAAAGGCTGTTGAGCAGGACTGACTTGGAATAGTAGATCTTGAAAACCTGCTCTCCCACAAGAGGGACAAAATAATGGCAAAACAATAGAACCCACAGTTTCAGAATTCTGGAACTGAACCAAAAGCACAGGACAAACTGAAAAGCGCTCATTCACGGACAAAACAAAACAAAACAAAACCCAAAAAGCCACAAAAAGCTCAGTAAAAATAGCAGGGTGTGCGGTGGTTCAACATGAGACTGTTCCATCTGCCTTTCCATCCACCCCAGCTCAGAGGCCTGAAACACGCGTGCGCACACACACTCACGCACACACGCACACACTCTGATAAAGTTCCATCCTCAGACTGGAGTCAATCGTTTGAACTAGAAGCAACCTGGAAATCTCTATTCCCAAGGTGCAGTCTCTACTCAGTTTGACTCAGGGTGGTTCACTCTGGGTGGGGGGGTTGGTCCTGTCCCATTACTGAAAACAACAATCTGTTGGCCGTGCAGGACCATTAGGACCACCTGGATGGCTCTTCTTGAATGTGGACTCCTCCAGACCGTGACGAGGTCCTGAGGGTTTTCTATAGTTGGCCACAGCTGTGACCATATGAGGTAGCAATTTCATTTGGAGCAAAAGAAGCCTGGCCAAAGATTTCCACAGGGACCTGGAGAGCTAGGTGGCCACAGGGCACTTTATACAGTGCTGGCACATTCCTGGGCAAGTGCAGGACCATGGACATGCCTGGGAAGGACCTGGGAATCGAGAAGACCTTGCCAAGGCCCCGCGGGAGGAGATGGAGGCCAGCGCGGTCCAGTAACCATCCTCAAGCTTCTAGGCATGACTTTTCAAGCAGTTACCTTGGTAGAGGGGCTCAAGATGCTGAAGAACATCTTCTGGTAGATAACTTACTGACCACTGGCCTGTACTGATCCAGCCTGACTCCTAGGGAGCCAAGCTTAAAAATAAAAATCAGAATTTAAAGGGAAATCTTAGCAGAGGACTCAATGCCGCATGAGGGAAACTCCACCTTTCTTATGGATGTAGATACAAAAATTCACAACAAAACGCTAGTGAACCAAATCTAGCAATGTCTGAAAATGATTATGATCAAGCAGGATTTACCCTTGGAATACAAAGTTGATTTAATATCTGAAAACCAACTAATATTAATAGAAAAAGGGGGAAAGCTGCATGGTCATCTCAATAAATGCAGAAAAATCATTTGAAATAATCCCATACCTACTCATGATGAAATCTGGCCACAGACTCGAACAAAAAGGGAACTTCCTCAATATGGTAGAAGGCATCTGTAAAATACCTAAAATCACCGAAAATGGTAAAAAATGGAAGATCTTTCCCCTAAGATCCAGAACCAGGCAACTGTGGCTTCTCTTGCCACTTCTCTTCAATATTTGGTGGAGGTTCTAGGGAGTGCAGTCAGGTGAGAAGATAAATAAAGGCATCCAGATTGGAAAAGAAGAAGTAAAACTGACTATTTACCGAAGACATGATCCTCATGTAGAAAATCCTGAAGAAAACACACATTAGAACTAATGCAAAAGTGTGATAAGGTTATAGGACATAAGATCTAGCGATGAAATTACAAAAATCAGGTGTCTTTCTATGGACAGGGAAGAATCTGAAAGTGAAATTAAGAATAAAAAACATCAGTCACATTAAAAGAAGAAAATACTTAGGAATAAATTTATCCAAAGTAGTACAAGAATTATATACTGAAAATTACACAACCCTGCTGAACTGTCACTGTATGTTAAATTATATATACTTCTGCTGCCATATGCCAAAATTAACACCAAATGTATCAGAGACTTAAATGTAAAGCTAATAACACAAAAGTTTTATTTATTTATTTATTTATTTATTTATTTATTTATTTTTGTGGGTACTGGGGGTCGACCTCAGGACCTCGCGCACCAGCAGGCCCCCATGCCGCTGAGCGATATCACCGGCCCTTTTTTTGTATGTGGGTACTGGGAGTTGAACTTGGGCCCTCGCGCTTGCCAGGCGCTTACGCCGCTGAGCCATCTCAACACAAAAGTTTTAGAAGAAAACTTAAAATCTTTGAGGTTTTGGGTTAGGCAAAGATTTCCTAGACATGATACCAAATTACAGTCCATAAAACACACACACTAAGTTGGGTTTCATCAAACGTTTAAAACATTCGTGTTTCAAAAGAAATCAGGAAGGAAAGGAAAAGACAAGCAAGAGATTTGGAAGAAATTATTTGAGTAATGTAGGTTGTTCAAAAGAAATGGAAAATTAAGAGTTTTAGTAGAGTAGGAACGCTAATTGATAGCTTAATGGATGGTGGAAAAAGCCAAATTTGAAATTAGAGATCTGCATTCCCCTTTCAGCTTATCTATTTCCTACTTTTTTTTTTTTTTGCTATGAGGCATAATTTTCTGAGCCTGGGGAATCATCGTGTCTGTAGGAGATTGTGGTTAGAGGTAAATGCTCAAGAAATGATATCCATTATTGCCATAATAATATATGACTTGATCTTATTAGCTTAAGATAACAGACACAAACACCTCCTGGTTCCTTGTACATATTAAATATTAAAAATGTTATTTAGTATTAATCACTAATTTATTACATAGAATCTAAAAGGAAAGTTAAACTATGGTCAGGTCCCCTTTTAACTCCTTGATCATTATAAAGAGAAAAATATAAGAATTTCAAAGTTTCAGGCAATAGAACATTATTTTAAAGCTAACTGGTAATATAGCAGGAAAGATTGGAAATCCTCCAGGGTGAAGATCTACTTTAGCACTGTATTTTATTTTTGTCCAAATGTCACCTTGGATGTGCTGGGGGCTAAGGTAGGTAGCTAACTGTTGTTCAGGAAGTTATATCATGTTTTATTCATTATGTGCATTCGCCAGATCATATTGAATTCTTATCACCCTTTCTATTCCCCAAATCAAATTCATTTACATTATTTCAATGACTCATAAGTTCCCAGGCCTCTGGGTGGCCCAGGTAGGTTCTACTGTGCCAGTTCCATTTGCCAGTGGATAAACTGCCCCATGGGGACCGAAGGCACTTGCATTAGACAGTAGCCCCCAGGGCAAGCCACCGTCAAGTTCCTTCACGTGGGGTTCCTTGGGTCCCTGTCCCGGCCACTGACTGGCTCCCTGAGCAGCTGTGCGATGCAGAATCTGCGCCCTTAGCCACCTCGCTAAATCCAGACCGCTGCGCTCCGGCCCCTCATGGTGATCCCACGCGTTTAGCACGGATCCCACCCAGGAGCCTCAGGTTTCTGGATGCATCAACAAGAGCTCTCAGCACTGGGGAGGGTTGTCAGCTTTGTTTAAAGTCCGCCGATCTATTCACTTCTTTAATTTGATTAATGCATATTGGGAATACACAAGAATGGTGTTCATTTTGGCACATGCAGATAACCTGCTTCGATTATTTTCAACCCCTCTTAACCCCTCTGTTCCTTCTCCCCCAGCCCCTTCCTCTTCTCTAATCATCTCCTCCTATTTTCCTGTTAGCTCTCATTTTTAAAAAAAGATTCCTCACCAGCTTATTTTGCTTACTATGATGTTCTCAGTTCCATCCATTTTCCTGCAAATGCAAAATCAGCTGATTTAGCTACTGACCTTCCTAACACACATCTTCAGAGTAACATCTGGAATAGTGGCATCCACAGGTCGGGGTGCCGTGGCCGGGATGTGATCACCGTCCCTGGCCTGACTTGAGGCAGGAAGTGGACACGGGAGAGTCTGTCTAGGTGACAGGAGGCCACCGTCTCAGCAAAGCCCCTCCATGTCCACCTCGAGCCCTCTGAGGACAGAGTCCCACTGGTCCCCACAGAGTCCCGAAGCAGCGCTGGGGAGGCTGGGGGACAGAGGGGGCGCCCCTGAGGCCTGCAGCCGCAGGTGGAGACAGCGGACAGGAGAACCGGAGCTGCGGTTCCCACGCTTGGGCCTAGGAGGCAGAAGGTGCTCTTTTTAGTTACAGAATTGGGAGAGAGGTTCGGCCTCCCCACCTGGGTGACAGGTGACGTGGGGAGGGGGTTTGGGCTGGAGCCCGTGCCTGTGTGTGTGCTCTGCACATGGGCGGCTGCGCGAGGAGGGTGCGCTCCGGCTGTGCTGAGGGGTCTCCAGTGCACCTTCCCTTGGGGCACGGTCACACGCACGCATGCGCACGTGCGCACTGCCCATCCAACTGCCTTCTGTGTTCGCAGCTGGTCCCAGCCCAACAGGTGGGCTGTGAAGTGAGCATCCCACCCTCGGGTGGCTGCAGTGTAGCACCCGTGACCTTGGCCCTTGTCACCCAGTTCCGTAGCCCACTAGAGCTGTGGCGCACACTCTGAAGTCTGGTTTATTGTCATCAGTATCTGAAATGACGATGCTTGCTGGGCCTGCCGCTGGACCTTGGTTTATTTAATGCATGCATAACGAAGAATGCACAGCCCAGTATCCTGACCACGCCGCCTCTCACTTCGTAGGCGGTTAGAGTTGTCTCCCGCAGGCCACAGGATAGGGATCTGACAGTATCCCACTGCAAGTGAGAGACACAGTCAACGAAACTCAGGGAATCCTAAGGGACGTACTCGACAGGGCAGGAGGAGGCTGCAGGGGAGGAGGCTGAGGGGCTGTGGGCGGCCGCAGGTGGCAGGGTCCTGCTCTGAGCTGGAAGGAAAGGGCTGCTGGGCGATGCCAAGCTGTCAGAGTTAAAGCAAAGGCTTTGAAACACAGTGGGCTCGGTGCTGTTAAAAGTGGGCTTGTCTTTTTATGTTGGCCCATATGAAGATTAAAAACCCAAACAGAGGGTTTTAATGACATGCCTGGGAAGCGGACCTCTTATTCTCTCACAAAAGGTGCCAGGAAGGTCCGGCTGGGAGAAAGCCAGAGAGAAGAGGCAAAGGGCTTCTGAGTCTTGACACGAGATGACGTTGGTGTCCCAGCTCCCTGGAAAGGGGCTGGGGGCACCAGGAGCCCTGGGGAGGCTTGGTGCTGTCGTGGAGAGGCTGGCAGAGTGATGCCCAGGGTGCAGCTGGCAGAGATACCTCGGGGACAGGAAATGCGAGGGCTCGAGGAGGCTGGGCAAGGAGGAGAGGCCCGGGCTGGGGTAGGAGAGCTGCTCCGGGTGCTCTGGGGGCAGATAGCAGCGTGTGTGCCCTGACCTTCCCCTGAGTGTCGCCCCCAGGTGCCAGGTCTGTGCCCTGCTCAGCCGGAAGCCCAAGATGTGGCCGTGTGGAGGACAGAGGGCTTCTGGAAGCGGGACCAGCATTTCTGGGTGGCGGGGAAGCCCCGTCCTTGCCTCCGGGCCCCAGAGCCTCGCTGCCGCTGGTCCTCATGTGAGCCGCTCCTGCCCTCAGCGGGAAGGTGACCTCCCTGTGGAGGGCATCCTGGCATCTCAGAGGCGTCCTGTAATCTCAGGGCGTCCGCCTCTCTCGCAGGCAAACTTCCACCTCCCATCTCCCAGGAGCCTCCACAGAGGTTGGAGCCCCAGCAGCTCCTTGATCCAGCCCCCGCCTCCACAGGCTCGAATCCCAGCCCCTCCTCCTGATGGCTGCCCTGGGTCACGGTGCCCCTGCGCTGCTCTAGGCAGAAGGGAGATTGCAGGTCACTGAGAACACGGTCGAGCCGGAGGCCACACACCCTTTGGCTCCTAGAAAGATCCCTGCTAACGGAGCAGAGCGGAGAGGGCGGCGAGGCTGCGGTGTGACCCTGACCTCCCGCGTCCCTCGGCTCGAGCCCTGGTTTCCACCCTCGGGGTGCGATGGGGCGGAAGGTGCGGGGAGTGCGGGAAGCAGGCAGGGAGCGGGGCTCGCGGGTGGAGGGTGCAGGGCGGAGTCCCCTCAAGCATCCTCAGACCGCACGCCCGGGCGCCTCATCCCCAAGGAGCCCGAGCTGAGCACCCCGGAGCCTCCCCCGCGGAGCGTCCCGGGGCAACCTGGGACCAGGCGCAGCGTCCCGCACGCCTCGGCCGTGTCCCGGCCTCTGCTGCCCCCTGCCGGGCGCGCGCCCCGCTGCGCCCCTGCTCCCCGCGGATGGCCCCGGGGTTCAGCCCTGCCCTGCTCTTCAAACTCGGGTGTCTTCTCAGGGACACGGGGCTAAGAGGGCTGTGCCTCCGCAGAGCGGACTGGCTTGTCTCGCAGGTCCCCAGTCCCATTCCTGAGCTCTCCCTTACCCTGGGTAGAGGCCAGAGTTAGCGTTGAGGCGAGGTTGTTAGGGTTAGGTCAGGGTTAGATTAGAATTAGTGTTCTCCCTCCTAGCCTAGTTCACAGAGGAGGCTGCCCCTAGAAACTTTTAAATGTATATCTTTATTTCAATTTTATTTCTTATTCCTTTTTTTGTTTGTTTGTTTTGGAGACAGGGTCTCGGTATCACTATGTAGCCTTCAACTCACTATGTAGCACTGGCTGGCCTGGAACTTGAAGTGGTCCTCCTGCTTCAGCCTCCTGAGTGCTGGGATTACAGATATCTGCCATTACAGCTGGTCTAAATGCATTTCTTTAAAACGATGTGTCTCTCAAATGAGAAGAAGCAGGAGACAGTAACTGGTAAAGGGTCGTGTCCCCAGGGAGCTGACTGACATTTCAGGTGGATTGGGGGAGTTGGGCCATTTGTGATGGGGACCTTGGGTCCAGGCCAGCAGCTAGGGCCTGGAAGCTGCGGGCGGGAGATAGGTGGAACTGTGGAAGGTATGCAAGGGAAGAGGAGAAGGTGAAGGGAGGGCCACCCAGGCTTATGTAGGCATTGTGGGGGGAGGGCCTGCCAGCGGGGATGGGTTCAGTGTCCCAGGACACTGTTGGGACAGGCAGCCAGTTATGGTTTGAGCTGAGGGAGCTGGGGCGGAAGAATTGGTGGCAAGCACCTTTCGTGGCTGGGGACCCGTGGTAATGACTTCTTTCCAAAGCAAAGCCACAAAGGCATACAGAGAGTGAGGGGATGGAGCCAGAACCAGAAATGGGAGGCCAGGAGACACGGAGCTTCTAGAACTCAGGGGAGTCTTGTGAAAAAATCAGTCTTCCTGCAGATCCAGGGCTGGGCCTGGGAGGAAATGTCACCTCTATGGTCATGGACAAGGCTGCCACAGCCGGGCCCTGGGTCCCCGTTAACACTGGGCAGATCTGGGATACCAAGCTGGTTCTCTGAGCCCTGCCAGTGGGATCCTGGCTCTGGTTCCAGCTGTCTGTCTCTGTCTGTCTGTCTGTCTGTCTGTCTGTGTCTTTGTCACTCTCTCTCTCTCTTTCTCTCTCAGCCTCACCCAGGTAGAAACCCAAGCACGCAGGAGAAGGAGGACGCGGTTTTGTGTTTTAAGTGAGTTGTCTGCCTCTCTTCCTTGGGATCAAGATCAGGCATAAACAGGGATGGAGACACAGATGTCAAAGGTCAGGGCCTAGGGAGGAGCCCGGACAGCACCGAAAGATGACCTGGGGCTGTGACTTCTGTACTCCATGGGTGGTGGCCTCCGAAGCCCTGAGAGCTGCAGGCAGCAGGGAACAGTCCCATCCCCTCCTCGTCTATGGAGGACATTCCTCATTCTAGAATAAATTTAATCTACTTTAGTAGATATTTAATACTTAACACACAAAAAGATACTTAACACACTATCTTCTGAACATTTTATCTAATGCCCAGAAGAAATGACAATAACAGGCTAAATCTGTTAAAAATATCCAGAATCCCACTGTCCTGCCAAATCAAGAACCCTCGCCCATGGAAACATATCACAGTTACAACTTTGTAGTCATGTTCTCACTTGTTATTTGTAAGTTTGAAAAGATGTTTATTAGTCTTCCAATGGTCCCTCCTGAAGGCTGGGCCCGGCTTTCTTCTTGGTGACACATCGTAATGTAACCATGGTCTGATGGAAAAGCTGACTGCACGGTATTGTTGTAGGGAAGACTATCATAGACGTCTTCATAAAAACAGCCTTTCCCCTTTGGGGACAGCTATTGACTTAAGCAAAGTGTCTAGGAATGCAATTACCCAGAATACTTTTTATATTAGGGGAAATAAGTGAAAATTGTTTTCCTGCATCTGGCTTATTTTGGTTAACATGATGATTCGCAGTTCTATCCATTTTCCTACACATGATTTTGTTGTTCTTTCTGGCTGAATTTGTCCTCCATTGTCCATTCGTCCACGGATGCGCACGCACGCTGGTTCTGTATCTTGGCTGTTGTGAATTGTACCACAATAAACATGGGTGTGCTGGTGTCCCTATAGCATGCTGGCTTTAATTCCTTCAGGTATGTACCAAGGAGGAGACTAGCTGGGTCAAATGGTAGCTTTATTTGTAGTCTTTTGAGGAACCTCCAGATTGATACCTTTATGGAAGCACTAATTTACATTCCTACTAGTGGAGCAGAAGTGTTCCCTTTTCCTGTTTCCTCCCCAGCATTTATAATATTTTGTAATCTTGATGACAGCCATTCTGAATGGGGTGAGGTAGGATCTCAATGTAGTCTTAATTTGCATTTCCCTAATGGCTAAAAATGTTGAGCATTTTTTTCATATATTTACTGGCCATTTGTTGTTGTTCTTATTCTTTTTCTTCTTCTTTTTTTTTGAGCCAGGTTTCACTGTGTAGTTCAGCCTGGTCTTGAACTCATTTATGTAGCCCAGGCTGGCCTTGAACTCACGGTGATCCTCCTGCCTCAGCCTCCCTAGTGCTGGAATTACAGGCGTGTGCCGCCATGCTCGGCTTTTTCGTGCTTCTTTTGAGAAGTGTCTGATTGCCCATGTACTTATTGGACTATTTGTTTTTTTGTGTGTGGTTTTTGAGTTCTTTATTTATTCTAGATATTAGTCCTTTGTTGGAAGAGTAGCTGGCAAAGATTTTCTTCCGTTCAGTAGGTTGTCTCTTCACTCTGTTGATTGCTTCCCTTGCTGTGCTGAAACTTTTAAATCTGCTATTGTCCCATTTGTTGCTTCTTGCTATTATTTCCTGTGCTGCCAGAGTCCTATTCAGGACATCTTTGCCTGTGCCCGTGGCTTCAAGGGTTTCACCGATGTTTTCTTCTAGCAGTTTCAAAGTTCCATGTCTTATATGTAGGTCTTTGATAGATTTTGAATTGATTTTTGTACAGGGTGAGAGATAAGGATCTAGTTTCCATCTTCTGCAAGTGGATCTCCAGTTTTCCCAGCACCGTTTTTTAAAGAGGTTGTCTTTTCTCCAGTGTATGTTTTTGGCTCCTTTGTCCAGAACCAGATGTTTGTAGTTGTGTGTGTTTGTTTCGGCTTTCTCTATTCCAGTGGTCTACTTTTCTATTTTGTGCCAGTATCATGCTGTTTTCGTTTCTATGGTTTCGTAGTACTATTCGAATTTGGTTGTTGTGAGCCCACAACCTTGTTCTTGCTGCTTAGGATTATTTTGGCTCTTCTGTGTCTTTTGTGTTTCCATATGAATTTTAGGATTTTTTGTTTGTTTGTTCTGTGAAGAATATCTTTGGAATTTTGATGGGAACTGCATTGAATCTGTAGATTGCTTTTGGTAATATTGCCATTTTAACGATATTAATTTTGCCAATCCATGTGTAGATTATTTGGTGCACTTATGAGGAAGGCAGCTAGCTAGTGGAAAGGCCTGGGATGAAGTGAGGTGAACAGTCATACTGATAAAAATTAAAAGCAGACAGTGACCTAGGACTGTGGACAGAGAATGAACTCCCTCAGGCAGTGTGGGATGCAGTCCGCCCCCTGCTAAAGGGAGGTGCAGTCCCTCCCTGCTAAATTCTTGAATTCTGAGGAACCAGTTTTTTCTGAGATCTCAGTGTTCTGTAAACCCTACTTGTCAAGGAACTGGGTTAAAAGCCTGAGTCCCAGTTGGTCATTTTAAATCCACAGAGCCATCCATGATAGGGGACCCCTAAACAGTTGAGCAATTCCTGTGCTCTATTTATCTACAATTAGCTCTAGATCAGGGGCCACGTGGCCACCTCATTCGGGACCCCCCCCCCAGAAATATAGGAGCTGTTCTTATTTCCAATAAAAACTCTCCTCACTTCCTCCTTTGGTTTGCAACTTCAGGGCTGGGGATTCCTCAGTGTTTTCACGGTGCACATGAGCATGAGAGGTCTTTCCATCTTCTAGTGTTTTCTTCAGTTTCTTTCTTCAGTGCTCTGTCACTCCCGTTGTGACATTCACCTCCACAGTTAGGATGTTTCCTAAGTATTTCATTTTTTGACACTATTGTGAATGGGATTGTTTTCTTGATTTCTTTCTCAGCTAGCTCATTATTGGTGTATAGAAAGAAGCTATTGGTTTTTAAATGTTGACTCTGTATGCAGTACTTCTCACTTGTCTTTCATACCTGGTTTTGTCACTTTCTCCATAGAAACAGTTTGCCCTTCTTCTCTGAGGGAACTTTAAGAGCTTGACAAAGATGTTCTGAGCGTATTCTGTTCCCAGCCTGGACGTGGAGAGGAAAGTCAGCGTCTCCACGTAATCTCGTCATGCATCGACGTCCCTGAAGGTCAAGCAGGTGAATGTTGACGGGAGGGAAGTGTGACCTCTTTAGTGAAAGATGCTCTGTAATTCAGAGCCCCTAGATCTACATTGCTAAGAGTCACTTCCAGTTCCAGTGTTGAGTTTTCAAAATCTTGGGCTGGACGCTGATGCCCAGTCATCTACGCGCTGGGGCCCCGCTTTTCCTTCAGAGCATCTGCTGCTGTCTCTCGTGTCTCCAAGAGGCCCTTTGCTCCAGGACTTCAGCTCTTCCCGCTTTTGAGGCCAGCCCTGCCCTGTTCTGGCTGCAGCATCTTCCAGATTTTCTCTGTGTGGAGCGAATGCCAACCCCACCTGCCTGGCCCCGGGATTCGCCCAGTTGGGCTCCTGGCCTGTCATCTTGCCATTTGTTTTCTATTTGTTCCATCTGCTCTTTGTCCTCTTTTCTTGTTTCTCTTGTTTTTCTTTTGGATTCACTGAACATTTAAACATAATTCCATGTCGTTTATTTGTATGATCTTTAGCTGTATTTTTCTTGTGACGTTTTAATGGTTTCTTTAGAGGTTATGCTGCGTGTCTTTATCTCAGGCTGTGTTTGATATTATCCCACCTCAGGGGTCGTAAAATGGACTTAGGACAGCATACTTCTATTTCTTCTTCGCTATTACTAGAATGCATGTCACTGCTATATATGTTATAAATTCCATAATATATTATTATTGCTCTAGATGGTTATCTTTACAGAGGTTTAATTAATTTTTAAAAGTCTTCACGCTACCATTTCTGCCTCTTTCTACCCCTTCACGGAGACCACATTTCCACCTGCATCAGCTATTCTTTTTTTTTTTTTTTTTGTGGGTACCGGGGGTCGACCTCAGGACCTCGCGCGCCAACAGGCACCCGTGCCGCTGAGCGATATCACCGGCCCCTTTTTCGTATGTGGGATCCGGGAGTCGAACTCGGGCCCTCGCGCTTGCAAGGCAGGCGCTTATGCCGCTGAGCCATCTCACCGGCCCTGCATCAGCTATTCTTGCATTTCTCATAGCACAGAACTGCTAGAAAGAAATTATTTTGATACATGGTTTAATCTTATACTGAGTAATATTTTCTCCAAAAGGTATTTGTACATTCTCTAATGCTTGAGTTTGTTAATACATCAGAATGTTTACTTGTTGTCTTAAAAAAAATATTTTTCCTATGGAAAAAAAAAAGAAATTATTTTGACCACTGAATGGCTGGAAAAAATCTTTACCTTCGAAAATGTCATACATTCTCCTTGGGTAAAGAATTCTAGTTGACGACAGTCCCTTCGCTGTCCTGCGGCTTGCCTGAGTAGCTGGCTCTCACTTGTGTTTGCTCCCCTCTCTGTAAAGCGTCTTCCTTCTCTAGCTCTTTACCAGTGGCTTTGGGCTGTGTGCTGTGGCATGGGTTGATACAGTTTCGTCCCGAGCCTCTTTAGTCTGTGGGTTTATGCTTTGGTAATGGTGAGCATTCGGGAAGGTGGCCTGGTGCATTGCGAGGGAGGAAGTTAGGAAGGCTGCCTTGGGTGTGTTGGCTCACCATGGGGAGATGGGCTTAGGAAGGCTGGGGTCAATGTGCCGTGGGGGCTTGGGCAGGGAGGGCCTGTAGGACTTTGCAGGTGGCCCACTGACACCTCAACGGGTCAGTCACAGCCTTTTACGTTCTACTCCTGTTCCGATCTCTCCTCTCCAGGGGCCTCCTCTGACCCTGTTACACAGTTTGCTACCCTTTCTCATATCCTTTGTGGCACTGGGGCTTTCTCCTTTCTGACGTCTTCCACACTGAATTACTTTTAGGTCTTTGGTGGTGTGGCTCTGCCCACTTGGGTTCAGAGCCCCAGGAGAGACCCAGCACTGTGGCCCAGAGCCACTGTTGGAGGATGCTGAATGAGTGGTGGGTGATAGATGAGAGGCTGTCCCCACTGCATCCTGCCCTTCCTAGTTCTCAGCTCAGCATCTCATCAATGGCTTCCAATCCTATAGAGTGAAGAATCTGGACATGAAGGGAGAGCTGGAAAATTCACCAGTGTTGGAGGCTTTGAGGAGACCAAAGTATGGAATGTGTCCCTGGGGGACCTCAGGTGGGGATTAGGACTGTGCTCAGGGAAACTTGGTGGTGGGGGGAGGTGGAAAGGAAGATGAAAACACTAATTAAAATTTCTCTGCGTGAGGTCCCAGAGCTGTGGGATCCTTGTCACAGCTTTCCTCTGTGTGGTGTGTGCTTCTGCTTGCTTTCTTTCCTTCTTTCTGTCTTTCTTCCTTCCTTCCTTTCTTTCTTTCAGCAGTGGCAAAGTTTATTTGAAAAAGTAAATGTGAAGAGTGAGGGAGAAACTGGCTCTGTAGAGCGAGCTTGGGCCGAGTACTCTCTTCATTTCTACACATGGTGTGACACTCAGTGGCATAATGGACCTTTGTCAAGGGTTTCAAAAGCTGCACCTTCTATATTTATGGGCTTCCATTTTTTCTTCAGAGTGTTTTGAATTTCTTAACAACTCTGCTGGCCCCCATGGATGGTGGGTGCATTGCAAGGAACTGGGGCTCATGTCTGTGTCCTTGTTTGAAGCTCCGGAAAAACAACAGGCCAATGACGTTGAAATTCCTTAACATTCTGAATTAATCTGTCTTTAAAATTCATTCTAGTATAAAGATGCAGCTTAAGAGAATGGGTTAAAAGGCCTGAGTTTAAACCAAGTTCTGCTGGAGTGAGGCTTCCTGGAGGAAAGATGTGGATTCGTTTTCTCCTCCTCCTCTTCCAAGTCCAGCAACAACCCTTTGAAGAAAGCAGGAGGCAGCCAGAGGAAAACCTTGAGGGGCAGAAGGAGGGAGCAGGGCTGGCTTGGGGCCTAAAGACAGAGGAAAAATGCAGTGACACAGGTGTGCATCCCACCCAACAGAGGAAGGGGCCAGGCCCTCCGTTGAGCAATGGAGGCCAACATGTTCCTTCCCAGGTAGAAAGGAAGTCCCTCCCACTAAAGCGGGTGAGAGGCCCCTGCCAGGGGGACTGTAGGGACCCCCCAGGTGTACCCTGCAGTGGGGGTGCTGTCCTTTCCTGGGGTCCTGAAGCTCCCAGAGAGAAAACCACCATAGGAGTATGGCCTGGGAAGACTTTCTCTGCCCAGGACTGAGAGTCCCCTCATTTAGAGGCCCAGGCGCTGTCACTAGCTGTGTAGACTGGAGCTGTGTCGAAAGCTTGAGTAAGATGAGGCCTGTACTGCAGACCCACAGAAATGACCCCAGGGGCTCTTTCTTGCTTTTTTTAGGATGCAATTACAACATACTTTAAATATTTCTTTGAGGTAGAGGACTTGATACTTCTACTCAGTTTAGAGAAACATTTTTATAATCCAGGGGTCTTTGTTTATTTTTCATGCCTATTTAGCCATGAATCAGGGAAGAGTACCTTCCCACTGGTTGTCCCATGGTGGGCTGCTCTGGGCAGGGCAGGCTAGAGCTGCCATTGAGCCCAGGTATCTTTCTCTCTGGCATTCTTCTTTTTCTGAGCATTCTCCTTCACCTGTTTCAGGGAGTATTTGCAGCTCCTGGGATGCTTAATATGCTCCTACCCACATTTGTTCTCTTGAAAAGTGTCTTAGCCACTTTCTCTATTTGGGGCCAAATACTCAATACCCACAACTTAAACAAGGAGAGGTTTATTTTGGCTCATGGTGTTTAGAGGAGCCAATCCATAATTGGCAGACTCCAAGGCAGGAAGTACAGGGAAGAAAGCTGCTTACCTCATAGCAATCAAGAAGCAGAGGGAGAAGGGAGGGCCCAGAGAGGGAGATATACCATTTGAGGTCACACCCCCAATGACCTGCCTCTGCCATCCCTTCCAACCAGGCCCGCCTCCCAACAGCACATCAGCTATGGATTCACCAGTGAATTCACCCCCAGGGGAGTATAGCACCCCATGATGGAATCACCTTCTGAAAGCCCAACCTTTGAACACATGAGCCTTTTGGGGGACATTCCAGATCCAAACCTTAACATTCTACCTCTGGTCCCCAAAAGCTTCATGTCCATCTCATTATGCAAAATGCATTTAGTTGATCTCTCAGAGTTGTTAAGTTCTTAACAGTTCTAGCATTGCTGAAAAGTCCAAGTCCAAAATCTCTGAGACTCTAGGCAAACTCTTACCTACAGCCTCTATAAAAATAAAAAAGAAAGTTAAACACTGTTGAAATACAATTGCACAAGTTAAACATTCTCATTCCAAAAGGGAGGAATGGGGGATAGAAAGGAATAGGACTGGAGCAAGAGCAACACCCAGTAGGGCAAACAATAAATCCTATAGCTTCATGTACAACAGCTGGGACAAGTTTGGTGAGATGTGAATTCTAAAGGGCTTGAGTGGCCCCACTCTTAAGGCTTTGCTGGTTTCAGCCCTCACGGCCTTACTTTCTAAATGGCTCCACTCATTGTCTGTGACTTTCCTCAGGAGACAATCTATGTTCCTGGCTTCTCTAATTTCTTGAGGTTTCCACTGCCCTTTTGGCTTCATTCTGCCAGCTTTATGCACTGCTGTCTCAGGGGCACACTGCCTGACCCCCCACACCTTCTTCTGAAATCTGAGTGGAAGCCTCTTTGATCCCACAACTTTCGCATTCTGTATGCCTGTAAAACCAGTGCCAAGTGGATGATGCTGAGGTCTGCTGCCAGCTCAAGCCATAGCCTAGCTCCCTTGGGCAGTGGCTGCAGTAGCCTATGAATGCCTGGGTGGTTGAACTCTGGGAAACATTTCCCTCTGCATCCCAGAAAGATCCAGACACCTTGGGTCTCCCTTTTCAAATGAAAACTTTACAGTTTTGCACCCTTGAGCCGGTTGGGATCTTGCAGATTCCTGAGATGCCCTCAAATCATCCTCTTATTGTGCTGATGCAAAGTACTTGGCTTCTTTTTAATGCTAATCTTTTCAGCAACTATGCTGCCCTTTATCCCAATGTCGCAGGCACTTTTTTTCTGGGGAAATTGAAAACATTTTACATCAGTTTTTTGCTAATGCTGATTCTCACTGTCAATCTGTCTAAAAGCTACCAGCATTACCCAGGCCACAGCCCAAATATTGGGGTGCCTTGAAATTTCCTCCACAAAATTAATTAGTGTGCTGCCCTCAATTTCAGTCTGCCACAAAGTCTTAGGACATGGGCAAAATACTGACAAATTTTCTGCCAGAGCATAACATACATGGCCTGTGGTCCAACTGAAACCTCCTAAGCCTGGCCTTTATCTTCTGAATTTCTTTCAGCATCCTGGTTTTCTGGGCTTTGACCAGAATCTCCAGTCAAGCTTGGCTTACAGCATTCTAGGGCTTCTTTAGCCAGTGTCTCAAAACCTTTCCAAACTCCTCCCATGAACCACTTCAGAAGACTTCTAAACCACATGTCAAGTCTAGTCATGGTAACAACCTCACTTCTCTGGTACCAAAATCTGTCTTGGCCACTTTCTCATCGCTGAGACAAAATACCCAACACCCAGAACCTAGAGGAGGGTTATCTAGCTCATGGTTTTGGTCCATGGTCTGCCAACTTTCAAGGCAGAAATAGTGTAGAATAGGGGCATGGTAGAGGAAAAGCTGCTCACATCATGACAGGAAGGGACGAGCCTGGGAAAAGAACATACCCTTCTAGATCACACCCCCAGTAACCCACCTCCAACAGAGCCTTACCTCCTAGCAGCACATTCAGCCATGAACTCATCAGTAGATTTATCAACTGACGAGTATAGAGCCCCGTCAATCAATCACCTTCCAAAAGCCCAACCTTTGAACACGTGAATGTTTTGGGGGACATTCCAGATCTAAATCAGAATCTTGCCCTTAACTGTGTATATAACAGTACAAGTGCTTTCCCTCTGTCTTTGCCAGTTTGGAGGATTTTTCTGAGGGGGTTTATAGATGGCCAATAAGCACAAAAGACAATGTTCAACTCTGTTAGTCATCATGTAAATGGAAACTAAACTTGCTGTAGAATATGGCTCCGTGTATTAGTCTGTTTTCTGTTATTAATAATGCGGTGTCGCGGACAGGGTAACTTTATGAGGAAAAGGGGTTTATTTCGGCTCATGGTTCTGGAGGTACACAGCGTTGGTAGGATGACCTTCTTGCTAACAGAGTCCTGAGGTGGTCCAGGGCATCAGGTGGCAAGGGCCAGGGAGCGCATGTGTGTATGTGTCTGTCTGGCCACTCTCCCTCTTCTTATATAGCCACCAGGATCCAGAGATGGGGCTTCACTTTGGTGACTTTACCTGATCTTAATCACTTCCCCAAGCCCCCACCTCCAAGCACTGTTGTCAGATTGAATTTCTACCCTCTTGATTCCTCACAGCGGGGATTAAACTTCTACACATGAAGCTTTGGGGGACCAGGAAGGTTATATCTCCCTTCCTGGCCTCTCCTATGGCTCTCTAATTCCTGTCTGCTGTGATATGAGCAGCTACTCCTCTCCCATGACCTTCCTTCTTTCCTCCCTTCCTTCCTCCCTTCCTTTTGAGGTACTGAGATTAAACTCAGGGCCTTTGCACTAAGCTACATCTACTCTCCTTTTTATTTTTTATTTTGAAATAAAGTCTCACAAAGGTGCCCAGGCTGGGCTCAACCTATGACCTTCCTGCCTCAGCTTCCCAGAATGCTAGGATTACAGGTGTGCACCACCATGCCTGGCTGTCTCTGTTATTTCTTAAAAAGCATCTGAATGCACAAAACATCCCAATAGAATTTGCACTCCAGACAGTAAGTAACAAGCCCCGAGTAGTTTATCCAAACCCATAAGGGTATTGGGAGAACTAAACTGTGCTCATAACGAAACCAAAATTTCTAAAATAAAAAGCCAAACAGCAGCTGGCGTTTGTTTAGCACACAAGGGACCCCAGGGCACCATGCTGAGTGTCTCACTGGCAGAGCCTCATTTCATCGGTATCTCACTTGTCATTCCAAGATGCCCCCTCATTAGAGACACTGTGACTCAATTTCCTCAGCTGTAAAAGGGTGATAACAGCTGTAAAAGGGTGATAACAGCTGTAAAAGGGTGATAACAGCTGTAAAAGGGTGGTTAGGAGGTGCTAAGTGGATCGTAACATGTGATATTCACTTACCAGGCCCCAACAAGCAGATGCTGCTTAAGCAGAGCTTGATCTCAATTCAGGAATCTCTCCCTCTCCCTAGCTCATCATTGCTCCTCTGTCCCTGAGTCTTTTTTTCTTTTTATGTGGGTACCGGGGGTCGAACTCAGGACCTCGCGCTTGCCAGCAGGTGCTTATGCTGCCGAGCTATCTCACCGGCCCTGTCCTGAGTCTTTGAAGTGCACAGAAACACGCTGTTAAAACACTAACAGCAAGGGAGCTAAGGCCACGGCCCTCTTTGTACTGTCTTCACGACATCTCTGCCATTATGGGTTACATCTAGATGTCCTCCAAGAGCCCCATGTGCTCATAGGCGAGACTTTTGGAAAGTGGTTGGATCATGTGGGATATCTGTACCAGCTAATGGACTAACAAGGAGATATTGTTATTAACTGAAGTCCAAATAAATTCTGGAAGCCATACTTTATCGAGACTGCCTTGCTTTTTTCCTGGTGTTCTTTTCCTGTCCCAGGTTCCTGTCCAGGACCTCACAGTGCATTCATCATCCTGTCTCGCCAGGCTCCTCTGGGGTGAGACAGTTTCTTAGATCTTCTCAGAAGTTTCTCAGAACTTTGACTGTGTTGATGAGAACGGCAGAGTGTTGCTTTAGATGGCTTTTCTGTCACTGGGACACAATGCCCAGGAAGGCAACTTTTCACAGAGTCAGAGGTTGCAGCCCGTTGGTGCCCGCTGTGTTGGTTCCAGCCTGTGAGAGGCACAGCGTCTCTGCAAGGCGTGTGTGACAGAGGAAACTTCACCTCGTGGTGGCCAGGAAGTAGAGCGAGCTCACTTTTTAGAACAAATCCCCTCCTCCCAAATGCGCTGAGCGATGTGTCCATAAATGGATTCATTCCTCGTGAACCGATCACCCCCCGAAGGTGAACATTCCGTGTTGAGGACCGAACCTTCCACACTTGTGCTTCTGGGGGACACGTAAGATCGAAGCAATGACAGGTATTTGACTAATGTCCTTCAGCTGGCATTTACTTGAAGTTATGTACATAGTTTGCCTGGAGAAAATACGTCTTCATCATTATCTGCTATCAAGGTGCCTGCCGTCACTGTGACTTATTGGCAATGACGTTGGCCTCGGTCACCTGACTGGGTAGAGCTTGCCAGTTTCTCCACTGTGAAGTTCCTTCCCCTCTCCCCCTCCACCCGCACTCTTCGTGGAGGCCTGTGTACACCCCACTGTTGAGGGCCGGGGGAGTGAGGCTCCGCTGCCTTTGGGGGGCCGGGTATCAGGAGGTGTCGAGCTCTTGAGTAACCTGGGCTGCCTCTGGCAGCTGGCTCTGCACATCTGGAAACTGGAGATGGGGTCCGAGAGTCAGGGCCACTTTGTTTGACCCAACCCCGCGCCCCAGGTTACAGAGGTTGCACATCTGTGGAGCGAAGTGTGGGTTGGCTGTCTCCGAGTCTCCCTCCCGCCTTCATCTGTGAGGTGGTGAGCCGCCTGGCCAGGCTGGGGGCTGTGCTCAGTGCCCGGGTGTGTTTGGGGTCTGTGGGACCAGCTGGCAGTGCCCCTGAACCCTTGTCCTGTACTGAGCCCCGTGTGCTGGCACAGGAGGGCAGATTGTTCCCCAGTGGCGTGGTCAGGCCTGGTTGGAGGACTTGGTGGCCAGCTCGGCATCCTCATCTGACCAGTGAGGTACCCGACACCCAAGTCCAGCAGCACAGTGGTGGGTGACTGTGGGCCAGGTGGCGACCACTGGCTGGCTTTCTGCCCTGTCGGTCCCTCTGTGTCAGCGCTGCTTGTCACAAGGAAAGAAAAAGCCCCTGCTTTAGAGGATTGACTTTCCTTGGATTTGTCTGAAGGATACAAACTGTGAAGGGACAGCCCTGGGTAGAGTGTGTCTCAGAGTCACCAGCAAGCGACAGAAGTCGAGGCTGGGATTGGCGCGGGGACAAGCGTGAGGCGATGACCAAAGACTCCATGCTCCCGTTTTCAAAGTTAGTACATGGAGAGTGCGTGGACTTATTTTTGAGGATCAGTAACTGTAGGCTGAGAATGTGCTGTGGGCCCCGCACCATGCTAAGCATCAGGGACACAAGGGTGCCCGTCATGTGTCCTATCCTGGCAAAGGGCTCCGAATTCCAGCTTGGCCTGAGGCCCCACACAGGGTCCCTGACAGCTGCTGGCTGGTGCATGACCTAACCTGGCCTGGCAAGTGTTTGAAGATGGAGCCAGGCGCGGGGAGAAGGAGTCTCAGAAATGTCGTGTGGCAGCAGTCACTGTCCCCGGGGTGGCTGTCCAGAGCCCAGTCACACGGAACAGCATGTGTTGTTTTGCCCAGGACTTGGGTTTCTGTTTCCCAGAGCAATCTGTGAGGTCAGCGTTGTTACCCTGATACCAAAACCAGACAAAGACACTACAAGAAGAGGAAATGACAGACTAAAATTCCTCACGAATGCAGAAACAAAAATCCTCAGTAAAATACCAGTAAAGCAATCCAGAAACATAGCGAAAGGATTATATGATCAGGTAGGGGTGATTCCAGGAATTCGAGTTTGGCTTAATAATTCAAAATCAATTAATGCTGTGTATTAATAGGATAAAGGGGGAAGCCCCATAATAGAAATGCAGAAAAAGCATCTGATGAAATGCAGCACCCTTTATGATGCAAACTCCTGGCTAACCAGGAGTGAAGGGAATTCTCTCAACTCGATGAACGGCATTTAAGAAAAATCCATAGCTAATGTCACACTTAAAGGTGAAAGACCAAATATTTTCTCCCTAATATCAAGATAAGGAAGGGATATCCAACCACACCATTTTCATTCAACATCGTATTAGAAGTTGAAGTCGATATGTTAAGAAAAAAAGGAAATAAAAATCATCCAGTTGAAAAGGCAGTAACCTGCTTTGTTCACAGATGACAGTCTCACGCGGGACCTACATGTGCAAAGACACCCCCATCAGATCTAATGAAAAAGCTCAGGGGTTGGGGATTTAGCTCAGTGGTGCAGTTCCTGCCTGGCAAGTGCGAGGTCTTGAGTTTGAGTTCCGGTGCAAAAAAAAAAAAAGAAGAAGAAGAAAAAGAAAAAGCCCAGTAAATTTGCATGATACAAGATCAATACATGAAACTGAATTGTATCATTAATACCTGTGATAAACACATTAAATACTTAGGGCTGAAATGACATAGGAAGGTACATCAAGATGAATTAAGATCAGAATAAATAAAGGGATCTTTTGTGTCCATGGAGCAGAAGTTACAATATTATTAAGATTTGCTTATTCTCAAATGGATCTATATATTCATGCAAACCCAGTACAAATCCTGAGGCTTTTTGTAGAAATGAACAAGCAAATATCCAGAAAACCCAAATGTTCTTGAAAAAGAACAAAGTTGGAGGGTTTAGGTTCTCCCTGATTTCAAAACCTGTATGAATAGAAATAATCAAGACAGTGATATTTGTTTAAGGCTAGACATGCCAATCAGTGGTCCAGATAGTGAAATGGTAAACCCTTGTACTTACGACCAATTAATTTTCAACAAAAGTGTCAAGGCAAATCAAAGGAGAAAGGAATTTGTAATAAGTGACACTGAAGCAATTGGATATCTACATGCAAAAAGATAAATTGAAACATTTTAAATCATGCACAAAAATTAACTCTAAGGTGGATCATAGACTTAAATGTAATAATTAAGCCCATAAAACATTTGAAATAAAATATAAGGTTTTCATGATCTTGGATTAGACAAAGAGAACTTAACTATGTCACAGAAAGCTTGATTCACACAAGAAAATAATGGTTCAATTGGATTTAATCAAAATTAAAACGCTTTTCATTTCAAAAGACATAATTGAGTGAATTAAGAGGAAATGAAATTCTTCTGATTTATTAAACACTTTGAACAAGCCCCACGCTGAAAGAAATTATTTTGCAAATCATGAATCTTAAAAGGATTTCTGTCCAGGATATTAAACAAACCCTCATAACTTAATAAAAACAGGAAACAGCTCAATTAAAAATGGGCAGAAGATTTGAATAGAAATTTCACCAAAGAAGATATAAATTGTTGTCTTCGTCATAAACATCAATTTTATGGCATAAATACATACAATTATAATTTTTAATATACAATAATAAATTCAAATTCTGCTCATTGGAACAAAATACCTGACATCTGTAATTTAAGGGAGGAGAGACTTATTTTGGCTCATGTTTCAGTCATAGTTGGCCTACTCCAAGGTAGGACAGCGTGGCACAGTGGCCTGGCGGAGGAGAGCTGCACATGGCATGGTGGACAGGAAGCAGAGAGAATCGAGGAAAGAGCTGGAATTACTTTCCAGCTATGATCCCATGAAGCTTTCAGGGTACATATAGATATAAACCACAGCAGGGACTATGGTCAAAAAGACAAAAGAAAAAAAAGTATTGGAGAAGAAGTGGAGAGAGGGGAACCCTTTTGCACTGTTGGTGGGAATGTAAATTAGCACAGCCATTATAGAATACTATGGCAGCTCCTCAGAAAACTAAAAATACAACTACCATATGACCCAGCAATCCCAGCAACTGGGTGTACAGCCAAAGGATTGGAAATCAGCATGTTGAGGAGACATCTGTACTTCCATTGTGGAATTATTCATGATAGTCAAATTATGGAATCCATCTAGGTGTCCGTGAGTTGGATGAACCAATCAGTGAAGAAAATGTGGTGTGTATACACAAATGAATACTTTTCAGGCTTAAAAAGAAGGGTGTCCTGTCATTTGCAACAACATGGGTGACCTGGAGCACATTATGCTGAGTGAAATAATCCAGGCACAGAAAGACAAACCCCGCACGTTTTCACTTCCGTGTGGGGTCCACGACAACCAACCTCATGGCAGTAGAGTGGTAGTTACCAGCGACTTGGCGGAGGTTAGTAAAAGAGTAGAAGCTTTCTGCTAGACCGGAAGAATGAATGATAAGTATTAGAAGTGCTGAACGTGTTAATGAGCTTGATTCTGTCAGTCCGTCTTATATGTCATAGCATCAGTTTTATGGCATAAAGATACACAGCTATAATTTCCAGTGTACAAGAATAAATTCAAACTGGGTGTGGTGGCACGGGCCTGTGATCCCAGCATTCTTGGAGGCTGAGGCAAGAGGATCATAAGTTTGAGCCCAGCCTAGTAAAATTAGCAGCTTAGCTAGACTCTGTCTAAAAATTAAAACATAATAAAGTGCTGAGAAGAATGGGGGTATAGCTCAAAGCAAAGACCTTGAGTTCAATTCCTAGTACTAGAAAAGAAAAAGAATAAATAAATAAATAAGTAAAGTGAAAGACATACAACCGAGGAAGGAGACAGTTGCAGTATGAGCTCTTGTCAATGCATCTAAGGATAATAATCCAATAAGAAATATTTCAGTCATTCAGAAAACAACAACAACAGGTTAAGGAAATAAACAGGCAGTATAAAGAAAAGCAATGCTTAATCGTAAGTGAATAATCAAGCAAAAGCCACATTTTAGGTCCACAGTTGGGGTTAGATGTGCGTAGGTGGGCACAGTCTGGCGGCGCCAGGCAATGGTGCAGACATAGGACAGCGGAACCCAGCGCCACTGGGGGGATACAGAGTGCTGCGACCCTCCGGGGAGCAGTGGGCGGTGGCGCAAATGGTGCGATCTGGCCATTGCCCTCAGGGACACGCCTGGCTGGGAGGTCCCTGTGCACACAGAGCCACCCACGGCAGGTGTTCTTCCCACATGGTTTGCAACAGTGAAAATCTGTAAACAAGTTAATTGCCCATCGGTGGGAAAATAGTGTACTTTTAAATAATCGAACGTTTATTTTGAATGAATGAATATATTCTTTGCTTTTCTGAGTTTGAAAATCTTGCCTTGAATAAAACAAGACCAAGCAAAAAGCCACCTGGAGCTCCTTAGGCCGTCAACCTGGAGAGGAAACACCCGATCTCAGCTGGCCTTTGGGATCAGCAGCAGATTACCACGCGGAGATCACAAGCCTGTTTGCGTCTCCTGCTGCTGACAGGAGGCTCCAGGCTGCCTCACTGGGGCTGCTGCAGGGCACCCACAGGGAAGCCGATGCTGCCCATCCACACACAGCCCCGTGCATGTGTGCACACAGATGTACTGTGTGCGCATACACACACGTGCATGCACACACATACATGCACACAGCCTCACCCACATGTGTGCACACATGCATACATAAAGCCTTACGAACACACATGCGTACACACACATGCACACCTGTATACAACATACTCGTAGTCCTATGCACACTCATGTACATACGTCCTCTGCCCGCTGAACACAGTAAGGTAGGAGGGGCACTCTTGGAATAGAGACCTTTTTGAGAATGGACATCCACAGAGATTAGGCTTCCTGGTGGTAACAGGAAGAAATGTGGAGAGAGACCTCAACATCTCCCAACACTTCCAGCATTCCCAATATTCCCATCTCCCAGCATTCCCATTCCCTCAGAGCTCCTCCCTCTTACCTGGGATCCTAGCCACCCTGGGAGAGATCAGCAGGTGCAACAGGAACCCCAGGGACAGGGAGCAATGCAGGAGCACCACAGCGCCGAAAGATAAACAGTATAGAAAGAAGCAAAAGCCCTCTTTAGCACAGATATCTTTACATCCAAAGAAACGAATGGTAGGGTATCCAGGAGGAATAAGCAGGACTGGAATATATGGTATATTCCAGTGAGAAATACAGAGCCATAATCATGTTAATCCTCCTTTGCTTTGCTGTTTCAATGGCTAGGAATTTGTTTTAGGGAAATAACACTAAACCCAGAAAAATCTGCATGCTTCATGACTAATAGGCATCGCATTAGCAAGCAATTAAAGCGGCAACACTGGAAGAACCATAAAGTGAATGTACTGCGGTGAGTTGAAGCAGCAATTTAAAGACCACGTTACCATTAACCAAGACACATATGATTTCCACAGTCATGGAAAGTTGCATATGTGCTGTCTGCCCACATGTAACACGTGTGTCTGCCTCGGAGTAAAGGCCAGAAAGATGCCCGAGAAGCACAGGGCAAGATCGCCTGCAAAGTGTTTAAAATGAGGTGGTTGTCATATTCCTGATTATTCAATCAACTGTCCTTTAAGAAACTGAACTAACCTAGGTGACTTCTTTTTCTCTTTTAGCATAGCAATAGGGTCCCCCCAAGTGAGTGGTCTCTTCTGAAGCTGCTCAGCAGGCCTTGGTTCCTGGAGGTCCAGAGTCACATCAACAAGCTCTCGTGAGCTGGCTGTTTGTGGCGATTTCCCTCATACTGCTGGAGAGCAGCAGATGGTTTCCCATACTGTGTTATATTTATTAACATTCAGCCCAGACTTAATTGACAATACTAAACATTGGTTCTTTAAACATTCAGCTTCTGTATTTTGCAATGGTAATTTCAGTAAACAGTAGCTATTCCAAAGCTCTGTAGTGTGAAATTAAATTTGTTGGTTAATTAATTGGAAGAATGTAGCAACTTCAGACAGCTTAGAGATGGTGGCAGTGGTGTGGCATTGAAATTAGTGATCTGTAAAATGACTCACAGTATAGCAAAGTCAAGACAATGAGATAAATAAACTTATCAACTTTTAGACACCAGCAAGCACTGAGTTTCTTGGAATGATGCTATTACAGAATTAACACACTGCTGTATTCATTAGAAGATGTTCTTGATGCACATGTTTATTTTAATAACAAATTCTTGCTCACTTACTGCTTTGGGATCAGTATATCCCCAGATTTGTCTGCTTGGATGATATTTGTCTTATTAACATTACTTTTGATGGAGTGTGCAGTTGGAGGGCTTTCCCCTAATGACAATTCAAAGTGCAGTGATTCAGAGCTCCTAGCTCAAGTTAGTTACATCACATTGGTATTTTCTATTAGCTCATTATAAACTTCCATTTACAAATTATAACATGAAGACTCCAGAATAAGAAGTGACTGACTTCAAAAACCAATCATCACAGAATATTTGATCCTTTTTGGGGAGCCCAAAACATTACTAATCATGGTAATGAGATGCTAATTTTTTGACCTATTGGTTGACAAGGATTAAAAGGATGGCTAACCAGTGACACACTCCTCCAGAGAGGTGGAAATTGATACATATATGAAAGTAATTTGGCAGTCACGTTGCATCAAGTATGTATCAAAAGCCTTTGTCACTACTTCCCTAGATATTCCATATCTGGGAATGTATTATTCAGGCACAACTGTGGATATGTTTGAAAGTGTATGCATGAGGGTTTTAATCACAGAGCTATTTATGATAATGAAATATTGCAAATGATGAATTTTTTTATTGATCCTGGCCAACAATATGGAACAGATTAAATAAATTACATGGTGCTCATTCAATAGGATAATTATGCAGACACTGTAAATAAGGAGGGAGAAGAAGTAGGAGGAGATGGAAAACGACACCATCCACTGTCAAGCTGTGGGTAAAGACGGCATGCAGAATGAACCCCTTTTCCTGGAAGGCACACAGTGATGAAAAGTAATAATTTTGTCTCCTGAGTGTGTGGCCAGAGAGAGGCTGTAGGGCTCTGTGTCAGTTAGTTTGTATATCAAAGACCTGCTTCTATCTGGGCCCTTCCTGATGTCTAAAAATTAATTAGCTCCAGGGGGCACCTGGGCCAGAAAAGTTTTTTAAAATAGCAAAACTCAATGATTATCATAAATCAGCAAACAATAACATATGCTGGCAAAGCTGGGGGTGGGTGGGAAGGGGACTTCTACATTGTTGGTGGGAATGTAAATTGGTACAACCACTATGGAAATCAGTATGGAGACGCCTCAAAAAATGAAAACTAGAAATTCCATTTGACTCAGCTATCACTCTTCTCTAGAAGAGTTAAAGACATCATATTACAGTAATCCATGCATACTCATGTTTATAGCAGCACAACTCACAATAACTAAATCTTGGAGGCAGCCCATATGTACATCAACAGATGACTGGATAAAGAAAATGTGGTATTTACACACAATGGAGTATTACTCTGCCATAAAGAAATATGAATTTGAGTGATTTGTAGGAAAATGGATGTTAAGTGAAATCAGATACAGAGGGTTAAATATGACATAACTTCTTTTATATGAGAAACCCAAAATATAAATAATTTGAAAACAAAATATAGGTCAGACAACAGGAAATGGGATGATACTGTAGCTCTTTTGCAAATGGGAAGAGGATCTGGAGATGGTGGATAAGGGAAGGGGAATAAAAAAAGTCAAGATACGTTAGGTACATATACCTATTCCCTAAGATGAATGTAGAAATTATGTACTAAAAACATATACGACTAATAAAAAAAATAACACACAAGCTGGGAATGGGTGGCACATGACCATAAATGACTATAATTCCAACTATTCTGGAGGCTGAGTCAGGAGGGTCACAAGTTTGAGGCCACTCTAGGCAACTTAGCAAGACCCAAGTAGCAAGACCCAAGTGTCTTAGTTACTTTTCTCTCATTGTTGAGACAAAATACCTGACACCCAATGTTAAAGGAGGAAAGGTTTATTTAGCTCACAGTTTGTAGAGGTTTCAGTCCATAATCAACTGACTCCGAGGCAGGGTGGCATGGCAGAGGGGCAACCTTTTGTGACCGTCGAAGACAGCAAAAGCAAAAAGAGACCTTAACAGCATATTTCTGCCCCTTTTATATTGTACCTAGACTGTTGGGATTAGGGCAGTGCCAAACCAATAAGGGCACTGATTTAGTATTCACAGATCCTTAGTCCCAGAATCACACACTCTTGATTCAGCCTGCTCCATCTAAGACTGCGTGAGGCATGGAGGGGACATCTAGACACAAACCATAGCATTCCCCACCTGGCCTCCAGAGACTCACGTACATTCCTTTATGAGAAAGGTATTTAGCCTATTTCTAAGAGTTGCCAAAGTCCTAACAGTTAATGCTGAAAAGTCTAAGTCCCAAGTCTCCTCTGAGATTTAAGGCAAACTCTTAGCTGTGAGCCCCTTGTACATATTAAAATAAAGTTAAACACTTCCAACATTCAATGGCACAAGATAAACATTACCAATCCAAAAGGTACAAATAGGGGGATACAAAAGGAATGGGACCAAAGCAAGTCCAAAATCCAGCAGGGCAAACATTAAGTCCTATAGTTCCATGTGCAATCTGTGGCAAGATGTGAACTCCAAAGGGCTTGGGGCCCTATGGCACTAATGACATTTGTAGCTCCCACGGCTTCTCTCTGGGTCTGGCTCTGCTTCCTCCTTGTTTTCTTCAGACAATCCATGTTCCTGGCTTCTCCAGACTTCTGGGGTCTCCACTGCACCTTCGGCTTCACACTCCCAGCTTCACATGCTGCCCTCTCAGTGGCACACTGCCTGGCCTCCCAGACCTTTGTCTGGAATCTGGGTGGAAGCCTTGCTACCCCACAACTCTTGCATCCTGCACGCACCTAAAACCAGCACCACGTGGTTGATGCCAAGGTCTGGCACCAGCTGGAGCAGTAGCCAGGCTTCTTTCTCTCTTGGCTGTAGGGGCTGAGTGTCTATGTACCAAATCCAGAGGAACAACTTTCTTAGGCTGCCACCATTCTGGAACATGGTGCTCTGTGGTTTTCTTCTCAAAGCAAAGTCACCTTTGCAACTCTGAGACTGCAAAGGGTGGTGTCCTGCTGCTTCTTGTGATGCCCTCAAGCCATTTTTTCTAATCTCTTATTCTTTCTCAGCAATCAAGATCTCCTCTGTTCTGTCTTTGCAGTCCACAGCTTTACTGGAGTGTCCTTTCTGGCCAAACTCAAAATGTTTTAAATCATTCTGCTGGGCTCTTCACCCTTGATTCTCAACATAAATCTGGCTAAAATCCCCCAACAGTAGCCATGCCACCACCTCAACATTTGACTGCCTTGAAATTTCTTCTGCCAGATTAATTAGTCCACCACTCTTAATATCAGTCTCAGGCCAAGTCTCTGTACATGAGCAAAGCACAGACAAACTTTCTGCCAAGCCATAACATGCATTGTCTGGTGTCCAGCAGCCAATGTAGTCCCTTTTCCCAGCAGAAACCTCCTGAGCCTGGTCTTTACTGGCAGAATTTCTATCAGCCTTCTGGTCTTCTGAGCTCTGACCAGAATCTCCCACACAGTACAGCCTAAGGCATTCCAGCTTGATTTTTTCAGGTGGCATCTACAAACCTTTCCAAACTCTTCCCACAAGTCATTCCCAAAGGGTCCTGCACCACATGGTCAGGTATAGTCACAGCAGTGACCCCACTCTCAGTACCAAAATCTGCCTTAGTTACTTTTCTCTTGTTGTTGAGACAAAATACCTGACACCCAAAGTTAAAGGGGGAAAGGTTTATTTAGCTCACAGTTTGTGGAGGTTTCAGTACATAATGGGCTGGCTGCAAGGCAGGGCATCTTGGCAGAGGGGCATCGCAGAGGGGAAATTGTTCATGGTGGCAGAAGACAGCAAAAACAACAAGGGAGGAGCCAGTTCATGGCCAGTAGCAAAGCAACAAGAAGCCTTATCTTTCTGCCCCTTTTATCTTATCCAGACTACTGGGATTAGAGTGGTGCTCAACCAGTCAGTGGACTGATTTAGTAATCACACACCTTTAACCCCAACATTGTACCATGAATCCATCACACACTCTAGATTCAGCCACCTCTGAAAAAGCCCCATCTAAGACTGCATGAGGCTTTGGGGGGACATCTAGACACAAACCTAGCATCAAGTCTCAAAATATTTTCACAAAAGGCTGGGGGTGTAACTCAGTGGTACAGTACTTATCCAGTATGCGTGAGGCCCTGAATTCCATCCCCATTACCGAAAAAATGTAAATACCACACTAGTAAAGATGTCAGATGAAATAGAGGCTCCTAAATGGTTGCACTTTTCCAAACACAGGAGGAACCTCAAGAGAACAGAGCAGAGCCTGGGATTGGCAGTGGCCTGCTTGGGCACTGTGGGTCCTCCCAGCCTTTGCCCTTGGTGTTGACTTGGATTCTTCTTGGCTGAGTTGTTCCTACACATCATGGTGACTTTTATTGGCTGCCACAACTTTGACCTTGGTGACTGACATAGAATGAAATGCAGACTTTTAGATAGCAGGAGGGAAACACTGGAGAATGCTCTAGTGCAGCCACGCCACACTGGAGGACCGTGGCCACAGGCACTGCCGTGTGGGGGGCAGCGGGAAGGACAGCCCTCGAAGCGGGCAGGCACGAGCATTGTGAGACTGTTTCCCATGAGAAAACTGGACTCGTTTAGACGCAGTCACTGGGGTGGCACAGAGGGCTGGGCAGAGGCGGGGTTCCATTCCAGTGACTCAGGACATCGAGGCAGCCACAACAGCACAACTAAAGACCCTCAGGAAAGAGGACTCCAGAGCTGCTGCAGGAAGTGCAAGAGTGATGGGATGAGTAAGTTCGAAGTGAGGGGAAGGATTTTGAGATCAAAGGCAATGTGTTTGTACTGTAATACGTTTAAAAAAATTTTAAATATTCACAGTATTTTTTGATCACTTCTTGTAATATTGAGTAAAACACTAAAAAGAGAAATGTATATAATGTGGTCCCATTTTTATGAGGTTCAGAAGCAAACAAAACCAAACTCTCCTGCTTGAGGATGGGCACACAGTTGGCAAAATTATAAAAAGAAACAAAAGTTATACTTATCATAAAAGCCAGGATAGTGGTTTGTTCCCAAGAGGAGGAGATTGCTATTTTATTTTATTTTATTTTTTATTAGTTAATACCTAATTCTGTTCATGAATTTAATTCTTTCCAAGATTTTGACAGCTGCCTGAGCTCAGCAAAGTATCGTAGCTGCCTATGTGGTGTGGACGACCACTGGTGTATTACAGTACAAACACATTGCCTTTGATCTCAAAATCCTCCCCCTCACTTCGAACTTACTCATCGCATCACTCTTGCACTTTCTGCAGCAGCTCTGGAGTCCTCTTTCCTGAGGGTCTTTAGTTGTGCTGTTGTGGCTGCCTTGACAACTGGTGGTCGATCCCAGGGCAACCACTGTGCTGGGCAGGGCTAGTGGCTGGCAGTCAGGTCGCGCACGTGTCCCGGAACCCTGACTGTGGTGTGGGTCAGCTAAGCAGGGTAGACATCAGCATGGCTTTGGCACTCTCTCTGTGAGCTCTGCACAGCCACCCCTGTGCCTCCTGGACCCCCACCCATAACAGGGTGTCGATGACACCCTCAGCGTGTTCCACACCCCTGGGGACAGGGATGACATCGAAAAAGCTCCCGTATCCTGGGGATATTTTTAAACAGTGAGTCTTGGACATCAAGACAAGCATGTCATCGACAGAGCTAGCGCCTCCTTGAACCCTAGAGGAAGTATGGATTTGTCGCACCAAAATGAAAATGGGACAGAGCGGGTGACTTCACACATTTCTGCACTGGATCCCAGAGCATCAAATGGATTTCTAAGCTGAGACTTTGAAGCCTGGAATGCAACTCTGCTGCAAGCACATTTCATGGAGGAAATCAAAGCATTTGATCGGAGGTTGCACAGCCGGAGAGGCCAGGCGAATGTGGCTGGTGCCTCCCTTCGTGTATCTGCGAGGCTGAGCGGGCCCGGAATGGTGGCTGCCTCTGCTTTCCATCCATGTGCTTTGACCCGCTCAGCCCCAGGTCTCTCTGCAGGTGACGGACACCCAGACCGTGAAGGATTGGATGGATTCTTGCAGCTGCTCCGGCCCTGCGCTGGGCTGTGGTGAGCTGCCCCTGCCAGCTGTGGCTGTGCCATCTGGCGACCGAGCTGTGGGAGCAGCTGCTTCTGCCTCGGGGAGCTTCCCGCAAGCGCTTCCTTGCGAAATCGATCCATTTGCCAGTGCTGGCCGTCACCTCTTCCTGATGCCAGGGCTTCTCATTAGTGGGAGAAAACTAATAGCTCTGCGGTCAGCAGACAGTTTTTGAGCGGCAGCTTGTTATCATGCCAAGGTCCCAGAGGCTGATTTAGCCTGGACACTTGTGTCCTGCCAATGGCTCAAGCTGGGCGCCTCTGGGGCTGCTCTGCCTTTGCTCTGCAGCTGTGTGTTTGGTACCTGCTTTTGCTCACAGGAAACCCCACCCCACCTGCATCCTCCCTGTGTCCCTCAGACCCAGTCTTCCTCCTGTGTGTGGGCCAGCTTGGCCAGGCCACAGGGACACTTCTAGATGATACTGTGAAGGTGTTTTTGGGATGAGATTAATGTTTAAATCAAGACTTTGAGGGCCAGTGAGATGGCTCAGCGGCATAAGCGCCTGCCCGGCAAGCGCGAGGTCCTGAGTTCGAACTCTGACACGCAGGAAAAAAAAAAACAAACTTTGAGTAAAGCAGATGGCCTCCTTGATGTGGTGGGTCCACCCAATCAGTCGAAATCTCCTCCCCTTTGTTTATGTCTTCTCTAGCAGAGAGCAAGCTGACTCCCACCTCCTGCCCTCTGTTCACTAAATTGTTCATTTCCGGTGTAGTGATTTCAGATGTGCTAAATGCACCCTAATGGGAAACCACTTTGCCAGCCAGAGCACAGTATTCGTGCAATTCCTATTAGCTGTTGGTCTCAGATGCCACTGATTTCCAAAGCTACTTGGGCCACTTTCTATTCTCCCCACTTCAATGAGGGTGTTCCATACATCTGTATCAGCTGGATTCCCTGGTCCTTTTGGCATTCCATGCTGGGATTTCCTGACCTCTCTTGCAGGATCTTTTTGTGTGCTGCTAGGGATCAAACCCAAGGCCCTGCTCATGTGAGGTGATATTCAAAACTCTGCGTGCATTGAAGACCACTCTTTGTGTTGTAAATTCCATGCGTTTGACAAATGCACATGGTATCCCATAGAGTCTTCACACTGCCTTAAAAATCCTCTATGATTTACCCAGCCACCCTCCTACCTGCCCTGAGGTTCTGGCAGCTGGAGATCTGTTCTGCATTTCTACACTTCTTGCCTTTTCCACAGTGTCATATAATCGGGATCATACAGTATGTAGCTTTTTTTACTTTGGGTTATTTCATTTAGCAACATCCATTTAAAATTCTTTAGGTCTTTTGCATGGCTTGCTAGCTCATTTAAATAAAAAAACACTAAACAATATTCCATCTTAGGTGTACAGCAACTTATCTTTCACTTACTGAAGGGCATCAGGTTTTGAAGATGAAGGAAGCTGCTATGCACATTTGAATGCAGGTTTTTGTGTGGACATAAGTTTTCAAATTAATTGAGAAAATCACAAAGAGTTTGGTCACATGGCACGATTATATGTGTAACCTTATAAGAATCTGCTGCACCGCTTCTAGGAGCCAAGCCACCCCATGTCCGTCCTTTCCGCAGTGATCAACCTTTCCTTTTGTTTCACATCTTTGTCAGCATTTGGGAGTGTCAGGTTTCTGGATTTTAGCCCTTTAAATAGTTTTGTGCTATTATTTTGATTTTCATTTGCATCTCCTAATCACAAGTGATGTTGAGGGTCTTTTCATGTGCTTATTTTCCATTCTTGGAGTGCTGTCTCTTCGGATTTTTTGGCCTAATTTTTAATTCAGTGTTTGCGCTCTCACTGTTGCGTTTTAAGAGTTCTTTGCGTATTTTGGACACAAGTACTTTGGCAGATATGTGATTTACAAATATTTTCTTCTAGGCTGTGTCTCCTTTTCATCCTTTCAACAGTATGTTTCACTGAGTAACCATTTTTAATTCTAAAAAAGTCCAAATGATTAATTTTTCTTTCACCGACTTTACTTTCTTTCTTTCTTTCTTTTTTTTTGTGGGTACCAGGTGTCGACCTCAGGACCTCGCGCACCAGCAGTTGCCTGTGCCGCTGAGCGATATCACCGGCCCTTTTTTCGTATGTAGGTACCAGGAGTCAAACTCAGGACCTCACGCTTGCCAGGCTGGCGCTTATGCCACTGAGTCATCTCACCAGCCCACACTGACTTTACTTTAGTGTTGTTTCTAAAAACTCACAACCAAAGTTAAGGTGACATAAATTTCCTCTTAAAAGGCTTATAGTTTGTACTTTACATTTAGGCCTATGATATATTTTGAGTTAATTTTTTGGGAGGAGAAAAGTGTGTGGCCAAAGTTTTTTGTTTGTTTGTTTGTTTTTTTTTCTTTGCATCTAGACTTCTAATTTTCCCAGCAAAATTCATTGAAAGCCTGTTCTTTCCCCACTGAATTGCCTTTGCCTCTTTGTCAAAGACAATGGACTCTATTCGCTCTATTTTGTTCCATCGATCCATGCAGCTATGCTTTTGCCAGACAGTGCTGTGCTCATCTTTGTCGCTTCATAGCGAGTTTGAAATAGGAAATACGAGTCTTCCAACCCTCCTTCAGTGTTATGTTGGATGTTCTAGGTCCTTTGTCTTTCCACAACAGGGCTGAATTAGTTTTTCAATTTTTTTTTTTTGTGGGTACCGGGGGGTCGACCTCAGGACCTCACGCGCCAGCAGGCGCCCATGCCGCTGAGCGATATCACTGGTCCCTTTTTCATATGTGGGATCCGGGAGTCGAACTCGGGCCCTCACGCTTGCAAGGCAGGCGCTTACACCGCTGAGCCATCTCACCGGCCCTAGTTTTTCAATTTTTGTTCGTATCTACAACACAGACTTGCTGGATTTTTAAATGGAATTGTGAATCTCTAAGTCAAGTTGGGAAGAACTGACATCTTACAGTATCGAGTCCTCCAAACCATTCACAGAGAATCTCCACCTGAGATCTTTTGCCTTTTTTTTTTTTTTAAAGCCTGTGTGTTATATATTTTCATATATTTATCTTGTATATATTTTGTTAGATTTACACTAAAGCACTTTATTTTTGGTGCTATTATGAACAGTATTTTTTTTTTTTTTTTTTGTGAGTACCGGGGGGTCGACCTCAGGACCTCGTGCGCCAACAGGCACCCGTGCCACTGAGCGGTATCACTGGCCCCTTTTTTGTATGTGGGATCCGGGAGTCGAACTCGGGCCCTTGCGCTTGCAAGGCAGGCGCTTATGCCGCTGAGCCATTTTTAAAAAAGTATCAAATTCCAGTTTTTCATTGCTGATATATAGGGATGCAATTAACTTTTTTTTTTTTTTTAGGCAGGTACCGGGAATCGAACTCAGAACCTTGCCTTGCCAGGCAGGCGCTTATGCCGCTGAACTATCTCACCAGTCCCTGCAATTAACTTTTGTATATTAACTTTGTATTGTGTTGACCTTACTGTAGTTGCTTATCAGTTCCAGAGAGTTTTTCGTTAATTCTTGAAATTTTCTCCATGGCCATTGCACCACCTGTGAACTTTGCGTATTGTCTTCTTTTCCAATGAACACGAGCTCCCGGCTTGCGGGGCAGTGGTACAACTCCTGCAGTGCGTATTTTCTGGGGCAGCAGGTGGTGAGCCTCTCTCATGTGGCCTGTGGACAGAGGACAGTGAATGAGTCCCCATGCCTCTGGCCATTCCTAGGAGACTCTGGCTGGAAGGCCAGGAAGGCTTGAAGCTGGGTTGGGGGTGCGGCTGAGAGTGGCTACAGTATGGGCATCAGTGTTAAAGCAAATGTGACCGCACATGCGTGGACTGTATACATTTTCCCTTGGCTGTCAGGGGTGAGCAGGTCTACGGTGCTTATTTACAGAACCAGCCATGCAATGCCCTGCCCAGGGCTCTGTCTCTTCCAAGGTGGATGGTTCAGATGAGGAAGTAACTCAGGAAGGAAAGGTTTAAATTCATCTTTCCTGCCCAGCCAGGGCCTGGCACACTATTGGTGACACATGCTATGGGTTGAATTGATACTTAGAGCCTGCAGAGTCAGCCCAATGGGAGGGCCACATGCCTCCTGGGAAGGGGTGGGAAGACTCTACAAGGACTCTCCCCCTGGGCTCAAAGCAGGGCCAGACTCAGGTGGCTAACCGAAAGCCAAGGGAGACGGCATCCCTGGGGTTTCTGCCTCTGCAATCCTGCACTGTCCCCTGTCTTTTCCCACTATCATGGGGCCACTGAAGTCCCACTTCCCTCTGCTGGCCAATCCATCCCCCACTGGACCACATACAAGGAGACTATCTCCTTTCTCCCAGGTGATTCCCGCAGAGGCGATGCGTAGGGAAGAGCCCGCCCGGCACAGGACTTCTTCGGAGCTGGGAGAGAGGGACCACTGGCCCACCTGAAGGGGATCATACTGCACTTGATTGGGAACCCAGGCACTGTTCTAGCTTAACATGTGAAGCCATGTTACAGAATTGGAAACCGAGGCACAGAGATATTTTTGTAACTGGCCTGAGTCCCAGAGCTGAGAAGCATCAGAACCAGGATTGATCCGGAGTCTGGTACCAGAGCCAGAACCTCACTGCCACTCCTCTTTATAAAGGACATCTACAGTGATGTCCAGTGAGGTCCACAGCGATATCCACAGTGATGTCTACAAGGACATCCACTGTGACGTCACACCTTGTCCACAGCGATGTCCATAGTGAGGTCCACAGCTCACCCACAGTAATGTCTGCATCTTATCCCGAGTTTGCCCGCAGCGATGTCTGCAGCTTGTCCACAGTGATGCTCAGAGTCCGGCTCACAGCAATGTCCGCAGTGACACTTCCCATGATGTCTGCATTTCATCCACAGTGATGTCTATGGTGGCATCCACCGTAACGCCCCAGCTGGTCTGCAGTAATAATGTAGGAACTCTCATGGTGTACTGGGGACACAAGGTGACCCAGACTTGGGGGCAGTGAGTCCTGTTGAAGCTTTCTTGCCTCAGTCCAGGCAGGGACAATGGTGCTCTGCCGAGATGTGGCACTTTGGGTGAGAAGAAAAATGCACAGACATGGGACCTGCCTGGGGACGTGAGGATCTTGGCAGCGGGCAGCATCCAGGTCACCTGACCCAATGGGCTAAACTCAGAACACATCAGCACCTAGCGGTTGATGGCCGTTGTTTCTGATCATCAGTGTGTACTCAACTCTAGAGGACGAGATGAAGGCAGACGCTGGCAGGAGAAACTCTGCTAAGTACTGTCTCCATTCGCTGTCTCCACCTCCTCTCCCGTGAAACAGAACCAGGCCGTCTTAGTCACTTTCTCATCGCTGAGACACAGTACCTGACATCTACTGTGCAAGGGAGAAGTTTACTTTGGCTCATGTTTACAGTCCATGGTCGGCTGGTTCCAGGCAGGAAGGCATGGCAGTGGGGCCCGGTGGAGAAGAGCTGCTCACGGCATGGTGACCAGGAAGCAGAGAGAGAAGGGAAGAGCCAGGGAGGGAGATGAAACCCTTCCAGGTCCATCCCCCCGTCTTCTGGTCAGGCCCCTCCTCTCAACAGCAAGTCACCTATAGCACCCCACAATCCTATCACCTTCTCAAAGCCCCGCCTACCAGCACCTGAGGCTTTTGGGGACATCTAGTTTTAAGCCATGACACTTCTGAAACTGCCTTTGACGTGTCTGAGCCAAATGCACTGAGCTCCATAACAACATTTCCTTGATCTTACTTCCTTGGCAAAATTATACTACTTTAGTTTCTTTTCACCTCACCACTTTGACTTCAAAGTCTCCATTGCCAGATTTCCCTTTCTGACCCCCCAACTGATGTTCCCCAGGGCTCCTTCCTCAGCCCTCACTCCAGGCGGTCCTTTCATTTCAATGGTCTTCAATTCCACCTGTGCATCGACAGTTCCAGATTCACACCTCCATCCCTGACGTCTTCCCCCGAACTACAGACTCACTGCCAGCCTCCACCTCGGAAATCTTGTAGGCAGCTCTCTGTTAAGAGGTGCAGCGACCCCCTTCAAATCTCTTCCTCCACTGGTGCCTGACCCAGGGATTCGGCAACCCCTTCTCAGCACCCACACGTTAACCAGGAAACATCCTCACACTTTTCCTTTCACACCCTACATCCTGCCCACCAGAAACCCACTGACTCCACCCTCGGAGCCTGTCCTGATCGCAGGCATCCACTGCTACCCTCCTGCGGGATTAGTGCTTGGGCAGCAGCAGCAGCAGCAGACCAGGAAGATGAGGAGAGAGAGGCGAGGGAGACTCATGACCTGTCCTCCTCGTTCTCATGCAGCCTCCACAGCCTGTTCTCCTGGCTGACATTTGTTGGGGACCACGAATTCACAATGGCTAATTCTACGTACTTCCCTAAGGGGTAAATGGAGGTTTGGGATTATCGGTATCACCCTTTTGAGATTTCCATTAACTATTTAAGGATGGGCCATCCTCTCCCACTCACTAAGACTAAACTAAGACCACTAAGATTAAGAAACACTTCAGGGCAAGATCCTTCTTAGCATAAGACCATCTCCAGCCTCTTGAGTCATCCCAAGATTATCCGCTACCCGCTAAGTCATCGACCTCTGAGTCTTCCGCTAACCCTTCCTATCACTGTATACACCCAGTAAATAGAGGCTGGCTTGGAGGGTCTTCGTCTCTGCCCATCCTGAGGCATTGACCTTCCAGGCCCCCTTCATGTCTTACTAAATTTGTCTGTGTTTCTTATTTCATCCTTTCGCCGTACCCCTCATACAGGCAGTTGGGGATCTTGGCCAGGTCTCCGATAGACATTGGATGTCAGGCGTCCCTCAGTATCCCTGGGAGCCTGGTTCCACCAATCCCCGCGGATACCAAACCCTCAGATGCTCAGGTCTCTTATATGAAATGGTGCAGCAGTCGTGTATAACCCACACACACCTTCCCGCACACTTTAAATGATCCCCAGGTGACTCACAATACCACACACAGTGCGAACGCGGTGCAGACAGTCGTTACGCTGTGTTGCTGTAACGTATTGTTTAGGGAAGTAAAACTCAGCAGGTGTGAACACGTACGGGAGCAAGTTTTTCTTGAATATTTTCAGTCCGCTCTTGGTTGAATTTGTGGATGTGGAACTTTGGCTACTGAAGACCAACTGGACACGCACAGGCAGCAAGTGCAGTTCTCAGGGAGGATCTTGATCGCCGAGTCCTTTCTCCTCTCCTCAAGCCTCCAGGGGCCTCACAGCAGCCCCAGGGTAGCCAGCCTGCACGATATGGCCTGGCCACCTCTTAGTGTCATGTCCTCTTTTCAATGAGCCACTGATACCCTGGCCAGCGGTTGTTTCCGAAGGCTCAGAACTTGCCCGCTGCTTCCTAACTAACCTCCCCCTGCCTATGTCTCCGCTCACACCTCCTTTGTCTTCCTCTGTTTTCTTGGAATTTCCTCTCACTGCCTGGCACCATCTGCATGCTTGGGTGTGACGTGATCCTCCATGTTCAGGAACGGTGTCCCCCACTAGACGATGACTTCTTTGAGAACAGGGCTGATGGTGCGGCCCACTCATCGTTATTCCTCACACCTGCAAGAGCCTCACACACATCCGGTATTCATTGATGTTGGCCAAATGAAAATCCAACACGTTAATGAATTTACCCAAACAACAAAAAGCACAAGGTGTGGTTCTGAACTTGGCACCAAGGCTGAACATGAGCCCTGTGCCCAGCAGTTATCAGCCCTCCCCAGGTAGCAGTGTGGGCGCAGGGGGCTTCTGCCTGGTGTTAGACCCTTTCCTATGAGCCTGTAGCCATCAGCTTTGCCCCTGGGGAGCCCCTTCCTTGTTATTTTTCCATTGTGACTTCGTCCCAAGCTGGCGCAGGGAAGGGCTGGTCAGGGGCTGCCTGGGTGTGTAGCCTGAAGATGTGGAAGGGCACACGGGCTGCTCAGGGAGCCGCTAACCCTGCCTGTCTCCTGGAGCAGCCTCCATGCTTCTTCGGCTCCATCAGACCTGGCTGTTGTGGTTCCTTTGCTTCTGCTAATTTCTTTGTGCTGGGAACACAGCCGCGACCCTGGAATACACTTGTCACCACCTTACGGTGTCTGGGACTGGACTGTCCATTTCTCAGTTTGGCGGTGGTCCCTTTGGGCAATCTGAGACCATGGGCCTGCTGGGAAGGCAGCTGGTTGGTCTGGTCATTCTCTCTGGTCCAGGGCCCTAGAGAGGAGTGGTTGGAGGAAGACCCAGGCCTTGGCCTGTCCTCGGCTGCCCCTCCCATTGTCTCCCTTGGGCTGCCAGCAGGCCTCGTCCAGCCCGAGGAGCCTCTCTCTCTTTCCCTCTGTCTGTCTGTCTCTCCCTTTCTCTCCTTCCCTCTTGCCCTTTATTTCTTTCTCTCTCTGTGTGTTTAGCTTTCTCCTCTCCTTCTGTCTCCCTCTTTCTCTGTTTCTCTCTCCATCTCTGTGTTTCCCAACCTCTTTCTCTCCATCTCCCTGCCACCCTCCCAGTGCTACCAGTCCGAGCAGCACTGTAGCCCTTCCAGCATACACACAAGCTCTGCCCTCTAAGAAAGCACAGGGTCATTTTGCAAATGTTTGGCCAAAGGGACAGTTGTGCTCCAGCCACCCTGTCTCAGGCCTCCCCTTCCTCCCTGACAGCTAGGCCAGGGCCACGCATTACAGGCTCTACTGAGGCAGAGCAGACAGCACGTCCCTGGGGCTTTTGTTTCCTTTTCTCCTTTCCTGCTGCTTTAGGTGAGTTGAACATCATCTGTGTTCCATCTTAATTTATCTACTGATATTGTTACTATATTTGTTTGTATAAGATTTTTAGTGATTACTGTACTTAGAATCTATTTTTATCCTTTCAATTAGAAAGTATAAACCTAACCTATACAGTTCCCTTTTCATTCCCCATTTTATACTATAGTGAGCTTAAAAATTAACCAATGAAGGGGAGATTTGGACCACTTTTAGACTCCCAACTTCCATAACTGAAAAAAAAATTAATCCATGTTGTTCTAATCCACTGTGTTTGTGGCAATTGGTGACAGCAGCCACAGAAAATCAATACATCAGCTAATTCCCGATCTGTCACCTCAGTGCCTGCCGATCATCTTATCCTGTGTGTATTGAGATTGTCCTGGTTCATTGTAGGAGAGTCACACTGGATTGTAAATGCTATATTTTGAACACTAAGCCATGAGTGTGATCTAGGTCTTGTTTAAATTCCATGGAGCATGTTAATTGTTTTGGCAGGCAGTTGACTCATAGGTTCAGGTATGAGTTCCAACTATTTCCTTGGCCATGATCCCAATGGAGGTTGTATTCAAAGTCTCTTTTGTGCCCTCTGGACCTGTTTCACACAGTTTAATGGAGCCAACCACTGCTGAGCTATGGCACCAGCCTGTTGGGATTGTGTTCAGCTTATGCACAATGTCAGGGGGTTACTTCTTGGAGCTCCTTCCTCTCCACTGTCTCACCAGCATCCTAGTTCCCTGAAGTCCCCATGGTTTTCCTCCAGCCAGAAATCCGGGGCATGAGCTGTCTTGCTCTGCATGTATTTCCATGACTGTAGCCACATCTGAGCCCAGGCAATGGGAGGAGGAAGGCGGCAAAACAATAGGGTTCGTCCAACCCTCTAAAGACCACATCTTCACTGTTTAGAGAGGAAAAGCCCCCTCTTTAATTAAAGTTGCTTATTTTTCTGTAGGGATGGACTTAAAAGATATTGACATAGTCAGAAGGCAAATGAGGTGTCCTTTCAAGGACAAGATTGCATGTGGCCTGATGGAGATGGCCCAGGGGACAGACGGGTGTGCACACTTTAGTCTGGTGCAGTAGACAAAGGTGTTGAGAATGTCATGACATGGTCATGTTTGGTGAGAGACCTTGTGTTTCAATATCATTGTCTAAGGTGTGGTGTTAGCTTTTCTTGATACAATGCTTGACACCCACAATTTAAAGGAGGAGAGATTTAATCTGTTTTATGGTTTCAGGGGATTCAGTCCATGGTGGGCTGAGTCCAAGACAGAAACATCACGGTGTGAGGATGTGGTTCATGAGAAGCAGAGTATGGGAACAGTGCTAGAGAGGAAGGGCTGAGGGACCGGACATAGATCCCACAGCCACACCTCCATGACTCAGTTAGACACACCCAGAAGTGTGCTTTACTAATCCTCAAGGTGGCTCCCAAGCCAATCCAGTTGATGCTTGATCCTAACCATCACAGCTGTATTTTTAAAAATATTGTGAACATTTTTGACCCAACAGCACCTGTGCCTGAGGAGGCAGATAAACTATGAGTAAATTTTAAAAATGTGGAAAGATTTCTGCCTCTGAAGGTCCCTGCTGGGCATCTGCTTTATGTCCGTTTCTACTTTATAGAACGGAGTATAGCAGTTTCTATTTCCTAAGATTGCTGTAAAGTCTGAGTTGACTCAGTATTATGGTTTAGATCTAAAATGCCCCCCCAAAGTCTCATGTGTTCAGAGGTGGGGCTTTGGAAGATGATTGGATCACTGGGCACTATACTTATCAGTGCATTTGTCCATGGATGAGTTCAGAGCTTACTGTGCTGTTAGGAGGTGGGGCCGGGTTGGAGGTGGTCACTGTGACCTGGAAGTGTGGCTTCTTGTTGCCAGGTCCCCAATTCTTGCTCTGCTTCCTGGCTGCCATGGGATGAGCAGCTTTCTTTTGCCATGGCCTTTCACCCTGCTCTTTCTGCCTTGGAACCAGCCAACCCTGGACTGAAACTGTGAGCCAAAATAAACCCTCTCCTTTAAGTTGCCGGTGTCAGGTATTTTGTCCCAGCAACAGGAAAGTGACTAAGACTCTTCAGCAGAGCACCTGCCAGGCATTCTGTAGACATCACTGTAACATTCTCCAAACACATTGTGTGGGGAGAGAGTCTCTGTGTCCCTTCTTGAATGTTATACCATGAAACTGGGGTGGCCATGCAAGCTGCTCCTGCAGATCCCCTTGAGTTCAGCAGAGACAAAATGAAGGGGAGCCTAACCAGAGAGTTCCATGAGGCATCAGACCAGCAGCTTTGATGAAAATTTGCTTTTGAGGTGACAGGAGAAGAAAATCCAGAAAGAAATCCAGAAACTCAGAGAACCTGGAGAGAACCAAAAGCAGATGATAAAGAAGAAAAAACAAAAACCAAAACCAAAAAGCACAAATCACAATGAAAGCAGGGATTAAAAAAAGATAGTAAACAGTTCCTCTTTCTATGAATTAGAGAAGCTCAGTGTTTTCAGGAAACCCTACTAAGGTGGGAAATCATTGGGAGAGAGTCACCAGCTGTTCGTAGAAAGATACTGATGATGTCATCTCGTCACCCTTGAGCATAGCACACATTTATGTTCAAAGTGTGAAGCTTCTGTTTTAGATTTTAATTTTCTAATTAAGAAGCAGAAAAAATACTCCATCATGTTTAGTATTTAAACTTGAAATACAAATTGTGCAAAATTAATATGTATGTTAGTCAGCTTTCTGTTATCATAACAAATACCTGAGAGAATCAATTTATAAAGAGAGCAGGTTTATTTTAGCTCACAGTTTAAGAGGGTTCAGTCCATCAGTGATTGATCCTGTTGCTTTTTGGGCCTGTGGTAAGGCAAGCACATCACGGCAAGGATGGCATGACAGCAAAACTGCTCACCTGGTGGTCAAAAATTGAAAAAGAAGAGACCAGGGTCCCTCAGTCCTTCAAAGCCATGCCCCTAGTGACCCAAAGGCCTCTCGCTAGGCCCCAGCTCCCAAAGGCTTCACCACCTCCTAATAGTGCCACCTTGGGAGACTACAGAGTGGACACCTAAGATCTCAACTATAGCGATATGTTAAATAATACACTTATTTTTCTGCTCTGACTTGCCCATCATTTGTATTCCTATCTTGAAGACCCATATGCAAAACAAACAAAAGTCTCTTAGCCTTAAACACCCTCACTGTTTTATCAAATAGAATGAAGTAAATACAGAATTGCCTAATAACTTAAAAGATGTTAATGGAATTAAAAATCAGCTGGGTAAATCACTTTGTGTTTTTCTAATTTTGAACACAAAATACTTTAAAGAGACACTGCCTGAAGTTATTAAGAAGTAAAATATATCCCCTCCAAAAGATAATTATAAATATATTATATATTTAAGATAAGATAAATATATTTTCTTATATAAATATACCTTTATCCAGATGTTAACTTGTTCCAAAATGACCAGGCTGAGTTTTTAGCTGTAAGAACATTTCCTCATACATACTGTGATGCAAATAAATGATACACATATTCACAAAGAGAAAGCTCTTATTAATTTGGGTCCCTTTCAAATCTCTTTAAATTGCTACTATCTTACTTCTCAAAATAAAGATAATCCTGAGAGACACATCATTTTCATTTATAAAACAAGAATACAAAAACTCCTCTGTAGTCAGGAAACTACTCCGTCTTTTGGAGTTTTGCAAAAAGCAATTTAATTTCCATCGATTAAGTAAAAATACTGTAGTAAGTTAAAATGGCATATCCATAATAGAATTTTGCTTTTGCAAGTAAATATGTCCATCTTTATATTAAATGAAACTTGGACTATTAACATGGATTAGTAGGTATGAATGATTCGAATAATTTAGTGAATTGCTATGGTTTGTGTTTTTGGAGATATTTATTACTAAGGTAAAAGGAAATTTTTAAAAACAAACTTTTTATTTTAGAAAAGTGTTAGATTAACAAAATGCTATGAAGATGATAGTAGCCATAATGCTATGCCTAGATTTCACTATTATATTATTATATTAAACATTACGTGTCTTATTTGTATATTATATGAGTACATTTTATAGCCCACATATTATAGTAATACTTTTCAACTAATGAAGCCGTGTTGATATCTCAGTGTTAGCTGAAGTCTCCATCATCCTTTCTTGTCCCAGGATCCCATTCGGCTGTCACACAGCCCTAGTCTTGGGTATAATAGTTTCGCACACTTCTCTTTGTTTCAGATGGCCTTTACAGTTTGGGGAAGCATTGGTGAGTTATATCATGGAATTTCTCTATGATGGGGTTTGTCTGGTATTTTTTCATGATTACATTGGGGTTATGGGTGTTTGGAAGAAAACCCCAGAGGTTAGGTACTGTTCTCATGGTGTCCTACGGAGGGCACATCTGTCAATGTGATCGCCACTTCTGATGCTAAACTTGATCACCTGACAAGGTAGTGTTTGTCAAGTTTCTCCACTGTGAGCCTTCCCCCCACCTTTGGGGGACTGCGCTCTTTGGAACCTCGGTGTACACGCAGCCCACGCTTGGAAGTGGGGATCTGCACTCCAGCCGCTCCAGGGCAGGACATCTACTTAGAATATTTGGAATTCTGCTGCATGACAGAGTCGTCTCTTCTGCCTACTTAATTATTTATTTAGTCATTGTTTATATCAACATAGACTGTTGGACATTTTATTTTATACTTGGGTTATAACCCAATGCCACCTTATGCACTTTGTTGCTCAAATTGTCCTAGCTTTGGCCACTGCGGGCACTTTCATGTGGCTCTGGTATCCCTTTTGGCTTTCCTTTTCTCCAAACACTTCCTGTTCAAACCTCCCCACCTGTGAAATCTGCTGCCCTGCCTGTTGATGCAAGCCTGTTTACCATCTTTTGCCTCTTCCAGGATGTTTTATAACTTGAATGAGCCAACATGTAGCCCCTTAATGCTGAAGGTTTTCACTTAGCAATATACCACGTTTTGTCCATCTGTTCACCCACTGAAGGACAACCTGGTTGCTTCCATGTTTTTGGCAATTGTGAATAGGATGTAATATTTGTGTGCAGGATTTTTTTTTGTGGATATGGTTTTCCAAATCAGTTGAAAAAATACAAATGCGATTGCCACATCACATGGTTAGTGTGATAAGAAACCACCCCACTGTCTGCCAAGGTGGCAGCATCATTGGCATTTCTGCCAGTAATTAAGGGGGTGGTAGTCATTTTAATAAGTTTTTAGTCACATCTCTAAAGAAAAATTACATGGATAATCTTTTCATTTACTTATTTGCCATCTATACCAGTTTTAGACAAATGTCTGTTCAGGTCTTTGCCCATTTTTTGAGTTGTTTTTATTTTTATTTTATTTTTATTTTTATTTTTTTATTGAGTTTTAAGAGGTCTTTGTATGTTCTGGATTTGAGTCCTTTATCAGGAAGGGGATTTACAAATATTTTGTCCCAGTCTTTGTCTTTTCCTTCTCTTAACAATGTCTTTCACAGAGCAAAAGTTTTCCACTTCAAGAAAGCCCCATTATTAATTTTTTTCTCCCATGGCCTGCGCTTATGCCACTGTCGGTAAGGTCACCACCAAACCAAAGGTCATGCTGATTTTCGTACACAAGTATGCTTCCTTCTAGAAGTTTTATGATTTGAGTTGTGGTTTAGATTGAGAATGTCTCCCTAAGTCCCCACGTGCTCATAGGCAGGGCTTTGGGAAGGTGATAGAATTATGGGGGTGCTGTAGCTGACTTGCCCTAGGAGGCGGGGTCTGGTCAGAAGAGGCCTGGGCGTGGGTCCCCGGGGGCGTGGGTCCCCGGGTCCCCGGGGGTATGGATCCCCGGAGGCGTGGCCCGGAAGGGTTCATCTCCTTGCCCAGTTCCTTCCTTTGCTTTCTCATTCCTGGCTGCCCTGACTTAAGCAGCTTTTCCTCTGCTGTGCGCTTCCCCGCGTCCTTCTTGCCTTGGAGCCAGCAGATTACGGGCTGAAAACTTGAGCAAAATAAAATTCCCCTCCTTTAAGGTATGGGCGTCAGATATTTGTCCCAGCAATGAGGAAAGTGACTGGGGGCAATTTTGAATTTTGCATTTAGGTCTTTGATCTATCTGGAGTTATTTTTGCGCTAGGTGTGAAGTCTTTGTTTTTTTTCTCTCTCTCTTTCTCTCTCCCTCTCTGGATGAACATGGAGGGATGGACATGGACAACCAGTTGTTCCAATACCATTTGTTGAAAAGATTGTTTTTTCCCATTGCATGGCCTTTGTCGCAGACCAGCCCCGCCATATTTGTATCACACTATTGCTAAGTTCTCTCTTGTCCCGCTGGTCGCTGTGTTCTCTCACCAGCACCACACCGACTCCATGATGGAAGCTTTATCCTGAGTCTTGAAGTTGAGTAAAGTGGACCTTCTGGTTTAATTCTTTTTCAAAACTGTGCTGGAATTCTAGGTCCTTTACATTTCCATGTGAATTTTTAGAATCAGTTATTTGATATGTATGAAAAGCTTGCTGGATTTTTAATGGGACTGGGCTGGATCTATAAACTGAACTTATGGTTATCTGTCTTGAGTCAGTTTTGGTAGTTTGGTAGTTGGAAGCAGAAACAATTTAAAGGAGGTAGCTTGTGTCATCCATTTGTCAAACACTGGAGCTCAGAGTTATCTGTTGCATTTCCTCATCAACCCGTAAGACCCGCAGGATTGTGAGCGATACCTCTTTCATTCCTGGTATTGACAACTTGTGTTCGCTCTCTCAGCTAGGGACGTGTCAGTTTGATTGACCTTTTCGAAGAGCTAGCTTTTGATTTTGTGTCTCTATTTATCTGTTGTTTTCCTGTTTTCATCTTTATTACTAGTCTAATTTTTCTGATTTTCCTTTTCTTCTGCTCACTGCAGTCTAATTTTCTTTTCTTACTTTCTTGTTTCCCTAGGATGAAAGTTTAGATTACTGATTTTAAATCCTCTTTGTTTTTAATATATTAATTTTAATGCTGTAGATATCCCTCTATCAATGTCTTTAGTTGCATCTCACAAATTTTGTGAGAAGTTGAATTTTCCAGAAATCTCTTCCTAAAAGTAGAAGCAGAAACAATTCCCAACTCATATATAAGATCATCACACAAGTGCTGACAACTGGATGTCTCACACATTTCTAATAAGAAGGTAAAATGGTACACTCACTTTGGAAGCAGTTGGCATTTTCTTTAAAAAGACAAAAAACATACACTTCCCGTGCAACCCCTCAATTGCACTCCTGGGCGTTGATTCCAAAAAAGAATAAAAGTCACATGCACCTATATACCTATACAAAGACATTCATAGCACCTTTATTTGCAGTAGCCAAAAACTGGAAGCAAGCAAAATGTCCTTATGTGAGTGTCAAAATGTCAATATAAGGATGATTAAGCAAACTACAGTACAGCTGTGCAATAGAATCTTACTAAACAATAAAAAGGAACACACTATCGACACATGCAATTATTCTATGTAATAATAATACATAAATAATTTGATGATTTCAAGGACATTATGCTGGGTAAAAATAGCCAATCTCAGAAGATTACGGGTTGCATTATTCTCTTTCTGTAACATTTTTTTTTTTTTTTTTTGTGGGTACCGGGGGGACGACCTCAGGACCTCGCGCGCCAACAGGCACCCGTGCCACTGAGCGATATCACCGGCCCCTTTTTGGTATGTGGGATCCGGGAGTCGAACTCGGGCCTTCGCGCTTGCAAGGCAGGCGCTTACGCCGCTGAGCCATCTCACCGGCCCTCTTTCTGTAACATTTTTGAAATGACAGATTTACAAATGGAGAACAGATTCGTGGTTTCTGGGGGCAAGGGTTACCATGGAGAGACAGGTGGGGTGACCACAGAGAGGTGGCACAGGACGGCTTTGTGGCGGGAGAGGGTTCTGTATGTGGACCGCATTGGTGCGGACTGAGCACGGAGGCGATACGATGTCAGGGACCTGCACACAGCTCCTGCTGGGGTAAGATGTGCCTAAAATAAGGCACATCTCAGCCAGCTTAAACACTCAACAGAAAATCTCTCACTATTTCCTTGAGCCGTGCGGATCATAGTTTTGCAGGACGGTCCCCATCCTGAAGTCAGCCCACTAAGACCCAGCTCTGGAACTGGAGCCCGATGTCGGGCTGTACAGCGATCCAGTGAGGAGAGGACCAGGCTGGGCTCGCCTTTCTCCAGAAACGGGAGCCAGGACGACCATGCAGAGGAGTCTTTCTCCTAGTGGCTTCATATGCTGTGAGCAGCTTGTTTCTTCTAAGCAGCTGCTCTACAGAGAGAAGAGAAACCTGGTGACGGGGTAGGGGTGGGGGAACCACAGACAGAGGGGGAGAATTATCTTTTTGGACGCACTTTGGATCCTTTTGGTGCATGGGATACACTTTGAGCAACAAGGATCCAAGAGCTTTATCTTCCACCTTGTCCCCAGGCTATGTAGACATCGGCAGACCCAACATGTTAATACCGGTGATCCGCTGGAAGTGGGGTTATGATGGACATGTTTATTTTGTTCAGTTTCCAATTTTCAAGTATTGGGAAAACAATGACTTAAATACTTTCATCTTGTTCACTTTGGTGTTTCAAAACCTGAAATAAATGCATCTGTGAAAGGAGAATATTGGCCAGACTTGTACCTGGGAATAGTTTCTCTATAATTCAGCCAGGAGATCCCCCCTCCAACTCTGCCTCATTCCCCAAGAGAAGTCATGCTGGGGATCGATTAAGTTCAGAGAAGCACATTGGGCCTTTTCTACCTCAGTAACGCTTTGCAAATTTCAATGTGCGAAGACAACCTGGGGACATCATTACGCACGGTTCTCATACAGTGGGTCTGGACAGGGCTTGAGATGCTGCATCTCCTGCAGGCTGCCAGGCAGCGACTGTCGCTGTCCTGGACTGTGCTGGACAGAGCGAGGCACACTGAGTTTCCAAAGCCCCCAGGGAAGCATCCGCCCTGTGCTGTTTGTGCCCCTTCCTTGGCAAGCCCACCCCGGGGCATCTTCTACTGGGCAGCCTTCTGCACCTGCCCAGCCAAACCACTTGCTCCCTCTGCACCGACACCAGGGAGCCTGGGAAGAGGCTCTCTGACCCCAAAACCTGCTCCCAGCCAGCTCTGATCAGGACATGGGGACAGCCTATCTTGCTCGGCCTTCCTTTTTAAAATTGAGACATTCATAACATAATACACATCAGCTGATTTAAGGCGTGCACATCTGTTGGCACTTAGTACATTCACAGTCTTGTGCAAGCATCATCACTTGTTTACATTTTCCGAACCCCCACATGAACCCCCAAATCTGTTTAACAACCACGCTCCCTTCTCCCCTGTCCCCAGGCCCTGGCAACTTCGACTCTGATTTCTGTCTCCGTGGATTTACCTATCAGGGTATTTGATTCAAATGGAATCATGTGACCTGGGACTTCTGGCCTCTTTCCTGAGCATAGTCTCTCCCGATACGTGGTGGCGTGTATCCATACTTGATTCTCTGAGTGGCTGCATGGCTGCCAGTTGCGCAGCAGCACCCCATTGTTTATCCATTCTCAGTGGGGGGACACTGGGTTCCTACCTTTTGGTTTTCCTAAATCACACTGCTGTGAGCGCTTATATACAAGTACTTGTTTGAATATCTGTTTTGGGTGTAGACCCAGAAGTGGAATTACTGCCATATGGCAATCCTATGTTTAACTGCTGGGGCTCTGCCAAGCTGGTTTCCACAGCAGCCGAGCCATGTCGCATTTCCACCGGGAGGCGCACGTGCTGCCATTTCTCCCATCTTGGGAAACGCTTGGTATTTCCTGGTTTTAAAAGTATTAGCCATTCTAGTGAGTGTGATGTCATATTACACTGTGGTTTTGGTTTATATTTCCCCAGGACTAGTGATGAGAATATTTTCACGTGCTTGTTGGTCTTGGGTGTATCTTCTTGGAAGAAATGTCTATTCCAGGACTTCGTCATTCTTTGAGTTTTTTCCTCCTTGGGCTGTATAAGCTCTTTATACAACATGGATTCTGTATGGTTTGCAAGCATTTCTTCTATTCTGTTAGGTGGCCTTTTTCATTTCTCAATAGTGTCTAGAGGTCACAAATTTTAAAAATTTTAATAAAGTCTAAGTTGTAATTTTCTCTTTTGTTGCTTTTGTTCCTAAGAATCCCCATTGCCAAATACAAGGTCATGATGGTCTACTTTTGTGTTTTCTTCTAAGAGTTTTATTAATTTGGCTTTTATCTTTAAGCCTTTGATCTACCTTGAGTTATATGTGCTGAGAGTAAAGACACAGCTCCCTGCATTTGCATGCAGATGTCCAGTTCTCCCAGCTGCATTTGTTGAAGGGACAGTTCCTTTCCTGTGGAGTGCCACTGACACCCCGCTGAGCCAGTTGACCATAGAAGTACGGGTTATTTCTGGACTTGAAAAATTCTATTTCATTAATCCATATGTCTGTCTTTATGCCAGCACCACACTCTTTGATGGTTGTAGCTTTTTTTCAGTTTTCTTGAGGTCTAATTGACAAATAGGAATTGTATATACTTAAGATGCACAACCAGATGTTTTAACATATGGATACCGTGTGCACTGGTCACCACAGTCAGGCCAGTTAACATGTCCATTTCTCCTCAAAGTTGCCACTTTCTTGTTTATGTCTGATGATAACAAGATCTATCCCAACAAATTTCAAGTACATAACTCAGTGTTGCTAACTGTAATCACCATGCTATAGATTTCCAGAACACACTCATGCTGAAGTTTTGTCCTCTGTGACCAACCTTTCCTCATTTCTCTCTCACCCCCACCCCCAGACCTGCACCCACACCCTGCTCTCTGCCGCTGTGAGTTCGACTAGCTTGCCCGTGAGTGAATTTGCAGAGCATTTTTGTTTCTGTATCTGGCTTATTTCACTTAGCATGGTGCCCTCCAGGCTCATCGTGTCACCACAAATGGCAGGACTTTCTTCTTTTTAAGGCTGAATAAGCCATCGTATATCTATACATTTTCTTTATTCACTCACTGGTGGATATTTCAATTTTTTCCATATCCTGGCTACTGTGAAGAATGCTCCAGTGAACCTGGGGTGCATATGTCTCTTTGAGATTCAGATTTTATTTCCTTTGGACATAGCCATGGAAGCGCTATTGCTGCAGAATATGCTAGTTCTAATTTTAGGTGTTGTAGAACTCTCATTTCCCCCACCTCCTACCAATGATTGTTATCTTTTGTCCTTTTTGATAATAGCCATTGTAATAGGTGTGAGGCAAATATCTCATTGTGGTTTTAATTTACATCTACTAAATGATTAATGGTGTTAAACTTAACCATACACACTTGTAGGCCATTTAATGTCTGCTTTTGAGAAATATTTGTTCAGATCCTTTCCCATTTTATTTTATTTTATTTTTTTTTGTGGGTACCAGGGGTCCACCTCAGGACCTGGCGCGCCAGCAGGCGCCCGTGCCGCTGAGCGATATCACCGGCCCTTTTCTCGTATGTGGGTTCCGGGAGTTGAACTCAGGACCTCGCGCTTGTCAAGCAGGCGCTTATGCCGCTGAGCTATCTCACTGGCCCCCTCCTTTCCCATTTTAAAATGAGTTTTTTGTTTTTGCTTTTGAGTTACATGAAATATTTTGAGTATTAACCACTTGTCAGATGTAAGGGTTGCAAATATTTTCTCTCACCCTATAGGCTGCCTTTTTACTCTGTTCATTGTTTCCTTTACTATGGAAAAGCTTTTTAGTTCAATCTTACCTGTCTATTGTCTTACTTTTGATGTTACCACCAAAATATTGTTGCAAAGACTGGTGGTGTGAAGATTTTCCTTTATAGTTTCTTCTAGTGGTTTTGAGTTTCAAGTCTTACGTGTAAGCCTTTAATCCATTTTTGAGTTGGTTTTTTAATATGGCGTGAAATAAGGGTCCAACTTCATTAATTTGCATTTTGATATCCAGGTTCCACAATACCATTTATTGAAGATACTATCTTTCCCCTCTGTGACTTTTGGGGACACTTGCAGAAGATCATTTGGCTGCTCATATGTGGGTTTATTTCCAGGGTTTTTATTCTGTTCCATTGATTTTTGTGTTTCTAGTCAATACCATACTGTTTTGATCACTACAGCTTTGAAATATATTTTGAAACCAGAAAGTGTGATGCCTCCAGTTTTGTTTTTTCTCCAGATTGTTTTGACTACTTGGGATCTTTTGTGATGCCATGAGAATTTCAGGATTATTTTTTCTATTCTTGTAAGGAGTACCATTGGGATTTTGATAGGGATTGCATTGACCCTGCAAATCACTTTGGTAGTATGAACATTTTAACTGTGCTAAGTCTTCCAATACATGAACATGGATGTCTTTCCATTTATCTGGGTCTTCTTTATTTATTTCATCAGTATTTTATAGTTTTCAGCCTGTCTTTCACTTTTTCGGTTAAATTTATCCCTAAGTATTTTATTCTTTTTGTTGCTATTATAAATGGATCTATTTTCCTAATTTATTTTCAGACGGTTCATTGTTGGTGTATAGAAATGCCACCCATTTTTGCATGTTGATTTTATATTCTGCAGTTTTAACAAATTTGCGTATTAGTTAAAACAGATTTTTTGGAGTATTTAGATTTCTCTATCTATATGACCATGCCATCTGCAAACAGAGATAATTTTACCTCTTCCAGCAAGTTTTGAAATCAGGTGTGGGTTCTCTGACTTTGTTTTTTTCTTTTCAGGATCGTTCTGGCCACTCAACATCTTTTGCAATTTCATATAAATTTTGAGATTAGATTTTTCATGCCTTCAAAAACAATGTTGGGATTTTGATAAGGGCTTTAGATCTTGGAGAATATTGCTGTGTTAACACAAAGTCTTCATATCCCTTATCAGGAGATTTATTTAGGCAATATTCAATTTCCTTCAGCAATATTTTATAGTTTGCACTTATTTCTCCTTGGTTAAATTTATTCCTAAATGCTTTATGCTTTTGATGTGATTGTAAATGGAATTCTTCTACTATAAATTGTTCTTTGATGGTGTATAGAAATATAACTGACTTTTGGGTGTTGAGATTATGTCCTGGGCCTTTGCTGAAGTTGTTTGACAGCTCTAGTATTTGTGTGTTTTTTGGTGTGTGTACCGTCAGGCTCTTCTGTGTCTAGGATCATGTCATTTGCAAATAGAGAGAAGTTTATTTCTTCTTTTTCAGTTGCATGCTTTCTATTTCTCTTTCTACCTAAGTGCTCTTGCTAGAACTTCCAGCATAACATTGACTAGAAGTAGTGGAAGTGGGCCCCAGGGCCTTAGGGGAAATCTTTCCATTTTCACCACTGAGTAAAAATTCAGCTGTGGAGTTTTTGCAAATGCCCTTCATTGTTTTGAGGGTGTTCCCTCTATTCTTATTTTGTTAACTGTTATAGCCCAGTTGGCCATGATTTATAGTCCTCTTAATATGTTACTGGTTTGGGCTTGTTAGCTTTTATTCAGGATTTTTGCTTCTATACTTATAAGAAATATAGGTTTATGGTTTTTAAAAAATAACATATTTACTTGGCTTTGATAGCAAGATAGCGATGGCCTCATAGAATAAGCTAGGTTGAGGCTTTTATAGGTAAATGGATGCAACTTGAGACCATACTCATAAGTGAAATAAATCAGACTGACATGTGTAAACATCATATATTCTCCCTGGTGTGAGAAACTGAAAGAGTAAAGAAGGTCCAAAATGTACAATAGACTTAGCGAAATGGGAAGAAATTGTTCAAAAGGAAAAAGGAACTAGGGTGGGGAAAGGGGAAAGGAAGGAAGAGAAAGGGAAAAAATATAAGCTAGTTATACCACTAGTTTCTCTTAGTTCATTGAAATGAAAGGTTTGTGCTAATATCATTTGGAGAATTTTTTATGCCCATATCTTGTAGCCTGAGTACCTACTTTAAATATAGCAATACACAATGTATTAACTATTGTTATTCTCCTGTTGTATTGTTATGAAATTTTGTTTTACTTTTTTTTTCATGAAAAAGTAAGCTAGGAAGTATTCTCTCCTCTTCTATTTTTGAGAAGAGTTCAAGAAAGATTTCTAGTAGTTCTTCTTTAGATCTTATTCCACCCTCATGTTCCTGTGTACCACGCAGTTCAGAGGAGGAAAAGCCGACTGAGGAAGCACAAACAACTTTCCTAGTTCCCTGGGTGAATTGTGGGGCCAGGACACAGCCGAAGAACAACGATGGGAAGCCTTGAGCTCTCTCTCCCACCCCCGGACCCCACCATATGATCCCATAGTACCACAGCTCACTCTCCAGAAACCATGGAGGTCTCCAGAGGGTGGACCTTTGCCCACCCATGTACCACACTCCATTACTGGAACAACCAGTATGCCAACTGCGAGCTTAAAGCCCTCTGGGGATGTTTCCTCCTGTTAGACGTTAAGGGGACAAGGAGAGGAGAGAGGCTGGATGGGCTTCAGGGGTTTTGGTTCTTTTACTTGATACTTGTATAGGGAGGTGTTTCCAGCCTCCTCACCATCCTGGTCTCCTTCTGTCCTCTCCACTTTTGATTTACATCACCCTGAGACAGTGGTACCCAGAATGGGACACAGTACTCCGTGTGTGCTGTCTAGACAAGGATGCAGGACCATGGACAGGGTCTCCCTAGCCGCCACACCCCATGCAGCTAAGGCTCATCTCAAACTTCAGGTCTTTTCACACTTTCTGAAGCCCAAGCGCCCCCATCCAAGTCCTCCTAGTTTTTCTTCATAGATTCTATCCTGGCAGACTTGAGCTGGGTGCTTTGGATATTAATTCTATCTTAAATGGTCTTGCTCCCTCTTATCTAAGACTTGCTGAACCCCTCTTGCTGTGATAAATACGCCCGTGAAGTGTACGGGGCAGAGCCTGCTGGTTTGGCACTGGAGACTTCACCACAGGCTAACGCTGACCACACCGTGGCCAACTGAGATGCATGTGGGACACTCTGGAGACCTAAGATGTGCTCGGACTAGAGGAAGCTGCTTCAAGCCCACTCTTTTGGTCACCCTGTCTTTCAGGAAGGACCAGACAGCCTGATCTAAAATCATTTATGGGACGGAAGGGATTGTTGATTCAAAGTGTATTAAAACCATATGTAGTTCCATGCACCTCAAGTCAAAATAAACTGAAGTTTCCTGCTGATTTCTTTTGCGTCATGCCACCGACTTACGGTGAGGGGAGCCATGCATGGCTGTGTTAATTACCAGGACCATATGCTGTGGGAATATCAGGCAGTGCTATTAAAAATGCCTCTTGTGTTACCGAGATTCTCTTCCTTAGGATGGCAATTTTGGTAAGTGTTGATATTTGAGCAAGAAGCCTGTCCATGCATATTTTTAGATTTCCTTTCCACTAGGCAGTCTTCAAGCAGGCTGCATTGATGAGCCCAGGGCTGGGTTTGAGAAGGAATCCTACCATCAAGCACTCAGCCCCAGCTCTCCAGGCCCTTCCTGCAATGTGAGTGCCCCAAATGGTTCACAAATTTCCAGCACATTTAATTTTTGCTGGTTTAACAAAATATTTATGGTGCACCAGGTAGAAGGGAACATCCTTGGGAATAAGGAAGCTGGTCACCGTGCATTTTAGCCGACCCTCAGACTGCAAGATGTCCTTTCCTTCCGCATTCCGTACCTGCACTCTGCACTTTGTGGCTGCACTTTGTGGCTTTGAGTTGCAGAATTAGGTTTTACCTTAAAGACACTCCCCTAGTGTGCGAACTTGGAATAATGGGCAAAGTGACTTTTGCAGAACTGCTGGAAGTGTTAGATTTGCTCAGGAGCACTGTCACCATGGCTGAGGACACATCCAGGCCCCCTAACAGGGACATCACAGATACCTTCTTTAATCATCACTATGCCCTGTAAAATGGTATCAAAGCTTCCTAACTTAGAAGTACACACGATGCAATCCAACTACGGGCTCCGGTGTCTCGCAGAGGGGCGTGGCCTTCTGGAACCTGGAGACTTTGATCCGTGTGACTCCCACCCATGCTTTGCGTGGTGCCACTCCCTGTCCCTGAACCTGGCCTGGGCTGACCTGGGCTTCCCTGCTCAGCTCTGTCTCAGCCTCTGTGGATCTCGGGATGAAGTATTCCAGGTGCTGCCCACCTCCCTGCCCTTGGCCCCCCTCTGGACTTCTGCAGCACGAGAGTCCCTGTTGTTGTCTCCGCAGTGCTTGATCTCTGCTTCTGCCCCTGGTTAGCCATGGCCAGCGCTGTCCTCCTGCCACGCATGACCCAAAAGGCCCACACTCTGATCCTGGGTCATGCGGCTTTTGCTGTCTTAGGGTCTCTGCTCCTGGGGCTTCCTGTCACACTGGGGTTAATTTCATGAGTCCACTAGGCTGGGCCACTGGCTCAGATATTTGGATAAACACCAGTGCGTCTATTGCTGTGAAAGTATATTTACTTTTGTTCTTTCTGTGCTGGGGATTGAACCCAGGGCCTTTGTACTGAGCTGCATCACCAACTTTTTTTTTTTAATTTTATTTTTTTTGTGGGTACCGGGGGGTCGACCTCAGGACCTCGCGCGCCAGCAGGCGCCCATGCCACTGAGCGATATCACCGGCCCCTTTTTCGTATGTGGGTTCCGGGAGTCGAACTCGGGCCCTCGCGCTTGCCGGGCAGGCGCTTAAGCGGCTGAGCCATCTCACCGGCCCCCTTAAATTTTATTTTTTATTTTGAGACAGGATCTCACTAACTTAAGTTTTCCAGGCTGGGCTTGAACTTGCAATCTTCCTCTCTCATCCTCCCAGAGTGCTGGGATCACAGGCCTGAGCTGCCACGTCCAGCTAAGTGAAAGAATTTTTAGATGAGATTAACATTGAAATCAGTGTCCTAGAGTAAATCAGTCCACCCTCCATAGGGTGGATAGGCTTCATCTGATCCATTGAAGGCCTTAGGAGAAAAGACTGCGGTCCCCAAGGAAGAGTGAATTCTGCCTCCAGATGGTGTGGAGTTGGGCTGCAGCCTGTCAGCTCACCCTGCAGATTTCAGACTTGCCAGCCTCATCATTGCATCAGCCAATTCCTTAGCATAAATCTCTTTCTATATATACACACACACACTCTGTTGGTTCTGTTTCTCTGTGAAAACCTAAGACAGTAGGAAAAAATCTTATCAGATGGTTTGAACCTGTATCAGTCAGCTTTCCATGACTGTAGCACAGACTGAGACAATGCAGTATACAATGAGGAAGGGTCCACAGTGGCTCACGGTGTCAGGGGTGTCAGTCCTTGGTTGCTTGGCCCTGTTGCTTTGGATATGTGCAGTGCAGTCCATCATGGAGGGTGCATGTGGTGGAGCAAGGTGCTTACCTCCTGATGGCTGGGGAGCAAAGAGAGATAAGTATGGCCTGGGTTCCAGTGTCCCCTCTAAGGGGTCATTCTGATGCCTAACTAGGTCCCACTGGGCCCCACCTCCTGGAGGCTCCCGGAATATTTAACATCCAGCATGCAGGCCTGGGCCTGGCTGATGTTTTAATCTTTACAAAGTGGGAGCCCATGCAACCTGATGTTAATCTGCATCCAGTTGTTTTACTTTTGTTCTGTCTTCTCGTCTCCACCTTACAGGGAAAGTAACTTTGAGATGGCCACTCCCCTTTCTGTTTACCGTTCCTGCTTTTTTCAGCTTTTCTCTGCCTGAAAGCAACCTCTTCTGCTCAGCTCACGGGAGCATTCATTCTCTGTGATGGAACCAAGGATTGCTTGACTCTAGAATAAAAAATAAAGTGAGTTAAGATCTTTAAATTGTTGTAATTTTGTCCTTACCATGTGCAGGTTGTGTCCTAGCTGGTTGGGGTGGGCATGGACACTTGCTCACACACACACTCCTGCACTCAAATATACTCAGATTCTTTCTCTCACACTCACATACACACTCACACTGTGAAACATACTCATAGAATCACTCTCCCTCACATGCACTCTTGCACACGTACCTACATGCATTCGTACGCTCTCATACACATAGCCATGCACGTTATGCACACAGATCACAGATGCATGCACACATGTGCACACACACCTGGTCCTGCCCCTCTGGTGGCCCCAGGAGGGTCCTGCCTGGGGGGCTGAGGGACTGCTGCGGACCCTGCATGGGGCGTGTCCTGCTGCCCTTGACACACTCCCTGGGGTGGGGGGGGGCGGGTCCAGCACACTGGGCCTCCAAGCCTAGAGCACAGGATGAGGGTATGATCCAAAGCTCAGCTTTCTGGGCACAGAAGCCCCTTCCTGGTGCATGGAAGCCACCCCTCCCCACCCCCTCCCACCAGCCCATGCTGTTGGGCTCCACATGTAGGGCTGTCCCAGCTGCCTCCATTAATAATGAGATAGAAAGATGAATCCAGCCCTTCCCTTTTCCTCTGACCACCAGAGGGGCTGTGATCCTGCCAACAGGCATCAGGTCCCTCCGGGAGTTATCTGCTTTGGCCACAGCAGGCTTGAAACACGGACATACCCCAGATGGGACTCTGCCCTGCAGCCGTTCTGGATGACTCTACGCTGTAGCTTCCGGATGACCTTGCCCCCTCTGTCCCCACCGTGAAAGTCCGCAGATAGTTCTGTGAGATGCAGGGGACAGTGCATATGCAGCCTGCCTCCGGTCTGTATAAGCAGCACTCGCTCCCACACCTCAGTTCAGTCCAGGAGGGCTCCTTTCTGTGCACCACTGCCCTGTGCTGCAGCACAAGTCCCAGTCAGCCTTGCTTGGGTGACTCTGTTTCACACTCATGGCTCTCATCTCAAATAGAGAGGGCTGAGTGGGTTGCAGTGAGAAAGAGCTGGTGAAACCAAGGGTCATCAGCCCTGAAGAGCTCCAGAGTGGCAGAGCAGCAAAGAGCCAAGAGCTGTGGTGCAAGGACTTGCAGAGACAGTGGAAGAGCTCCAGAGAGGCTGTGGAAGCTGCTGGAAGAGCTCCAGAAAGCTGCCAAGGGGGCTGTGAGCCCTGACTGCAAGGACCTGATGGGGTGGCTGAGATACTGAAGGAGCTAAGGTAATACCAAGAGTTAAGAGGCACCGGCACTCAAAGCTCAGAGCTGTTACACTAAGCCTGCTGTATTTGCTAAGTTCTGATTTTTTTGAGACAGGATTTCGCTATTCAGTTCAGGTTGGACTTGAACTCACTTTGTAGCCCAAGCTGGCCTCGAACTTGCAGTGATCCTCCTGCCTCAGCCTCCCAAGTGCTGGGATTATAGACGTGTGCTACCATGCCTGGCTTAAATTCTGATTTTTATCCAAATTGAGAAAAAGAACCCTCAGCCAGTCGGTGACCAGGACAGAGCCTTTCCTGGTGATTCCTCACCCCTGTCAGACCATGGATCGCAGAGCAGCCTTCCATCATCTGGCCACCCGTGTGTGACTCTGAGAAAGGGGCTGATAGTCTGAGAGGATCTCAAGAAGGATGTGGGGGGCTAGGACCCCACAGCAGTACTTCCTGCTTTCCGCATAGAGACTGCAGAGCACAGTCTCTGGGGCATGACCTCTGTTTCCTGTGGCGTTTTCACATTTCATTTGATTCCCATGGGAGTCCTGTGGGAGTCACATAAAAAGAAACTGAGAAATTCAACAAAATTTTGAGAAAATATTCTGTGGCAGGTACAGATTGAGCTCTGCCCTCAAACCACCTCTCTGCTGTTGTTTCCCTCAATCACTGTCATCAACCCTTTCCCCACTGGTGCCGCAGTCTGAATAACCTGCATTTGACCTTGTCATTTCTCTGGAGCCCCACGTTTCTTGTGAAATCTCATGGGTACAACAGTTTGAAGCAGATAGACCATCGGCCTGTTGAGACCACTCTGCCTGGGACCCTTTGGTCGGAGTTATAGCGTATGGATCATGGGGACTGTGGGCCATTTGCTCCCAAAGTTCCTAACTTCAACTCAAATCAACCTTAGCTCCACAAACAAAATCTTCATATGCTCAACCTTTGTCGTGGCTGGGTCCACAGATTTGGGGGCTGTGTTGAGGACTGTGTGGGCCAAGGTAGTCCCTTTTCTCTTAGGGACACACACACGTGACTTTAATGGCAGGGTGGGTCATCAAAAAATCGGAGAACACGATCCCACAAAAATTTCCCTTCAGTTTGCTAAAGCATAGCACACAAGGTTGAAGGGTAGAAATTTGAAAAGGCAAAGGGCTTGTCCTCATAGCTATCAGAAAACAGATCCTTGAATACAATTTCAGTGGCATTCCAAATGAAGGATCCCAGTTTCCCTCATCCATTGGCTCTGCCCATGAAGCTCATTCCCAGCCCTAATGCCACTGCTTCTGGCCTGAAAACATTCCCGGAAATCGTGACTTGGCCTCTGGGAATAGTGTTAAAGTTGTTTTAAGCGAAGCCAGCCTCACCTCCACTGTACTCAGACCTTGGAATGGAGTAGTTAACTTCCCATGTGGTCCTGAAACTAATTTTGTTTATCAAAGACCTAATTTCTCAGCCCACAAGCTAGAGCAGAGCCTTCAGGCAGTCATGGCTAGAAAAGCAGGCTGTTGATGACAGGGATGTAGTTATTTTCTTATGGTAACCAGCAGCATGGAAATGGAGGAAAATCAGGTTCTGTATTAGAGTATAACACATAATTATTTCATGTGAATTTAATCAATGTTGTCTCTGCAGTTAAAAACATACATAAACCTTTGTGATTTTCAGGTACAGAATTCACAAGACTGGTTCTAAATATTTTTAAAAAATGCAAATGTTTTATTTTTCCAGAAGAGATATTTTAAAAAATTTTATTTTAGGTGGGCAAAAATCAAAAGAATTATCGGAGATTTGGTCACTTAATTAAGATCAAACTCTGGGTGCCTATGAATAATAGTGTGGCGACCTGTTACGCAAAACAACATATATAGTTTTAGATAAATGTGTAAGGCAAGGATATTACTGAAGGGGCCTGAGTCTCAAGAGTGAGGAATCCCCTCCCATGTCCCATTTTCAGTGAAGAATGCAGCAAAGTCACCCAAAGCAGACTCATACCAGAGCCATGAGAAGTCTCTGCCCTGTGGGCAGACTATAGAAAACAAACCTTTACTCCCCCAGGTTAAAATCAGACTAAGTGCTATATGATTGTCATTTTATGAGAAAGAAAATCTAGTTTCTAGTTTGTCAACAACATGATACCTGGCAGTAAATGATTTACAAATGTCTTCTTCAACCATCATTTTACGACTAAAGGGGGGGCGCTAAACCTATGCATGGTGGTCTTGGATGGGGCAGCAGTGAGAACGCACGTGTAGCCTACTACACAAGTTGTCCACAGATGGATGGAGGTGAACATACATGGAAAGATGTTAGCGGTGTCTGTAGAGCTGTGTGCAGGGTTAGTGTACATACATTTGTTAGCTCTGTCTTCTTCTAGGGCCTAGGAACAAAGATGCCCAAGAGCATCAACTTCACCCAGAGCCCAGGGCCTGGTTTCTAGCATGGCTCTTCAGTAAAATGAACTGGAGCTCAGGGGAGAATTGGCTGATTTCAGGGCTGGGTAGAGAATGCATAGGAGGAAAGTAAGGGAGACAACAAACAACATGTGACAGGGCATGTCAAAGGGACACAGGGGCTGACTGAAAACTCCTGAAGTCCAAAGCTGGGACCAACTGGGCAAGAAAATTAATAAAGTAGTATCAGATTATAGCCCTAAGTATTAAAAAATCCACAAATTCACAATGATTTAAATACATGCTTAATAGATAAAGGAAAGAATAGACAAATCTGTATTAAAAAATAATGCATGCGTATCCTTCACCTTCCAGAGTCCACTCTGCATTCCTCAGGCGCGGACGGGATACTTTCTGGGCCAGGTCCACGCCGTCAGTGAAGTTACAGTGGCTGCATACACTCCGATCTCATAGATGCCGGTGGCATTTACCACTGTGGTCTTCCTCCCAATAACCCACAATTCCAGTCCAGCCATGAGAGAATATTGGGCAAAGGCTAACCAAAGCACGGTCTACAAAACATCCGCCCATGCTCCTCACAACTGTCGAGGTCATCAAAGACATGAGCGATCTGAGAACGCGTCACCACCAGAGGAGACAGGATGACAGGTGTACTGTGGGATCCTGGGACAGGAAAGGACAATAGGGTCAAGGCCCATGGTGCCCTCCAACACTCTGAACCCCAAACTCAACCCTGGCTCTGTGGTACCCTGTAGGAAAGTCTCGCGAGGCCCGGAGCCCAAGCATCCAACACCACTCAACACGCGTGTGCATGTTTCGTGCAGCGACTGTCACAAGGACAAAGTGACCAGGACAATGGACACAATCGACGCTAACACCCCTCGCTGGTGGAAGTGGGCATTGTGTCTCAGTAATGTCCTCTTCTCTCTGCTCAGCCACGGAGAGGCCTCTGTACCCAGCCGGGTGGACAGAGGGAGCGCGTTTCCAAACCGCATGTGTGCACAGCAAATAACACAAAGGAACTTTCGGAACGGGAGAGGTAGGTGGGGGCGTCTCTATTCTGCTGGTAAGGACAGAACCTCCACCTAAAAATAGGCGCAGTCCTGAGTGATTTGAATTCATGGGTGTGTTTGCATCAGCATCCGAGGGCAGAGCAGCTGTGTCCTCATGACAGGGCACATCTGGACACTCCAGCCTCGGGGACACTCAGCGAGGTCCTCAGCCAGGGGCCAAGGAGACCTGGCTTCCAGCCACATTGTTGGATGCAGGGAGGGGATGGATTTGCACATCTTTGTCATAAATTAGCGACGAGAAGAAAGAAGCATGCTGCCGGAGACAGCCGAGGACCTCTAAATGCTATTTTTAACTGTTTTTTTTTTTTTTCCTAAAGGATGTCATAAAGGAGAAGCTCCCTCATTACTTTTTCACGTTTGAAAGTGTCTCAGCAGCTCCTTTCTGCATTCTTTCACATGGATTTTCAAGTCAGTGTCTCCAGTTCCGATGACTCCTGTGGAGATGAAGTTGCACGAAATCTCCATGCCAGTTCAGGACGGCTGTGTGCGTCTGCGGGGCCGCTCGTCTTGTCCAGAAACAATGCTGTAACCAGTGTAGGGCGCGCAGGTTGCGGTATTCACACAAGGTTTTCGGGGAAGATAAGACTTGCCTGAAGATTTCAAAGTATATGTGAAATTTCGTGGCAGAAAGCAGCATTTCTTCGGATTTTGTTTTGAATCAAAATGGAATTTAAAGCACTTTATATCATCCATTATGAGACTTTAGCTTGCTCTTCTTTTTGTCAATTATTTTAAGCTTTTTAAAAGAAAAGCTTCTTCTAATCTGCTGTTTCGTAGAAGAAAGTGCCGACTGCGTTTGATCTTCTGTTTTGTTTTGTGGGGCGTCAGATGGTGAACGGCAGAGGGACGACCCTCAGGCCCTGCCCACGAGTGCGCAGCTTGGAGCACACAGGGCAGGAGGGTGTGGATCCAGCAGGGAGCTGCTTGCTGCCTCGCCCTGGTCGTGGCTCCCCTGGGTCCGAGCTCAGCTTAAGGTACCTGGGCCATAAGTCCACGTGGCCCACCTGGGCATCCTGGCACAGGTGCAGCAGTGCAGACACGGGCACGACCCTGTCTTCACAGTCTACCAGGGGACAAAGGGCACTTGATATGTTTTGTACAGGTTGGAAAGACAGAGGCACCACTGGTTTCTATGTGGAGTAGAGTACCTATCCCGCCCTACCCAAAAGCTCCACCGTGGAGGGAGCGCCTCAGTCTTGGGGTGTGCAGGAGCCGCCAGTGTGCCCCACTCGTGTCTTGGGCTTGTGATGCTGTGGTGTGGATACTGGGGGTTGTGCTGGGCCAGCTTTGCCCAAACTGGCACCTGTGGGTTACCTTCGTGGAGCAGCCCCCTTGTTCTTGGCCCAGGAAGCTGCCTCTTTCTGCTGCCCTCTGACCTCTCCCTGCACAGCCCCCACTGTGGCACCTTCCCTTCATGGCCTGGGGACATCTTGCTCCCTGCTGTGCAGCTCCCCATGGCTGGTGCACTGCGCCAGGATGGGGTAGGATCTGCCAGCGCGTGCTCCGGCCCCGGACCTCAACAGAGCAATTCTTTTGATTCCAGTCTCTCCTAACTGGCCCTGTCACAGTCTTTATTGTATGATGTGGGGTGAAAGGAGATGGGACTGGCCCTCTCCTGTTCAAAATGATAAAAAGTCAGACCAGGAGGATGCGGTGGGGAGCTGAGGCGCCAGTGCTGGCTCCTGCGCAGGTGCTTCCCGCCTCTTCCTCCTGCAGATCTCTCAAGAGCGCGCCGTGGTCCCTCCCCAAAGGTGAGCTCATCGGAGCTCAGAGGTCGGGCACACTTGCCTGGGACTGGAGCCCAGTGTTCCACAGGGCCAGAGTTGGGGGTCTGTCTCTTTTGCATGCAATGCTGCTTTTGGAGCAGGAGGAGTTGCAAGGGGAAGGGACATGTGTGGCTAGGATATGGCTTGTCCCTCATCCCCACCGCATGAGGAGCTTAATCCTCAACATCATTGAGGTGGAAACTTAATATGTCTATGGTGGGGGCTTAGGAAAGTGACTAAGATTAGATTAGGTCATTAGGGTGGGGGACCCCTCCCCCACTGAAGCCTGGGGGCTTTCAGGAAAGGGAGAGAGACCACAGGACAGAGAGAGGTGTGCACTCCTGCCGTGATGTGACGTAGTCCAGGGGGCCCTGATGAGAGCCTGTGCTGGGCTGTTTGATTGTCCTGCCTCTACAGCTGTGAGCTAAACACACCCCTTTTCTTTAAAAAGTAGCTGCCTCAGGTATTTCCTTACAGTCATGATAAATGGATGAATACAGAGTGGAAAGAAATTGAAAATATGAAGAAAAGAGAAAGCCATTTCTTTCTTAAGTAAGCTGTCCTAAAATAAACATCCACATGCATTCTTGGGTACCAGTCTGTGGGGACAGGGACACCACGTCCCACCAGCCAAGGATCTGTACAAAGCACATTCCATAAAAAGATCAGGATATTTTCCCAGAGTCCACTGAGCGTGCTGATGAATTTTCATGAGGCTTAAGCATCAAAGGCTTGCCTCCAACTTCCCAGGATTCCATTAAGCATCATAAACATTTCAAGTCTCATTAAATACAAAGAAATTCCCACCAGTTTGCCTTTGATTTAGTATTCATGGGTTGGATGTGCAATTGGTCACCCTGTCTTTTTTCTTCTCATCTCATTTGGTACAGCATTCCTTCAGCAAAATTATCAAGAGTCAGAAAGAGGGGAGAGGACCACTTCGATTCTTGGGATATGCACAGACCTTTGGCAGAAGGCCCCAGTCTTGGAGGAGTCGGGGGCACGTGGTCAGGGAACGGGACAGCCATGGAGGGCCAAGGAGGGGCTTAGGGACAAGCTAGGTCACCTGCCAAGCAGGAGCAGCTGGTTGGGAGCCAGCTGTCTGGGACTCTTAGCGAGTGTCTTCTTCGCGCTCAGCTGTCCCCCGTGTGTTCTGTAATGGGGCCCGTAAAGTAAACCAATGTCTGTGTTTTTGTTTGTAAAGATCTTTGCTAAGTTTCTTGCAACTCAGACATGCCTGGCACATCTGGCTGGGCCTCACTGGACACTTCTGGGCAGACAGAAGCGCCAAGAGCCTGCTCAGGGCCATTTGGCTGGATTTCAAGAAATATAAGTAGAACAAGTTGAATACTGATGTTCCAGACAATTATGATTACAGAGGTGGAGAGATGGAAAGAATATAAGCTATTGCTTCATTTCCTTTGTCTTATTTCTTATTTGAACATTCTTTTCCAGACTTTCTTTGTGTGTTATATGAGTTTCTTGGGGCTCTCCTAATGATCTCCCACAAACTGGGAGCCTTAAAAGAATGGGAATTTATTTCCTGTTCTGGAGGCTACAAGTCCAAGGTCAAGGTGTGGGCCAGGCCGTGCTCCTTCAGGAGGCTCCAGGGGAGGAGTCCGCCTCCTCGCTCCCAGGCCCTGGCGGTTGCCAGCATTCTCTGGCATGTGCCTTAGCGTGTGGACGAGCCTCTCAGTCTCTGCTTCCGTCATATGTATTCTGCCTGGGTGATCCCAAATCTCTTCTTTGTTATAAGGCCCTTGGTCCCTAAATTAGGGCTGATTTTTGGGGCCTCATCTTAACAACAACTGCAAAGATCTTATTTCCAAATTCACAGGTACGGAGATTAGGATTCGACATGTCCTTGGAGGGGGGCACAATTCATTCCCCAGCACATATTTTTTTACTCTGTGTGTGTGTGTGTGCATGTGTGTGTGTGTGTGTGTGTGTACTGGGGATTGAACCCAAGTCCTTTCTACTGAGCTACCTCCCAGCCCCTTTTTATTGAGACAGGGTCTTGTTATTTTGACCAAGGTGGGCTACAACTAGCAACTCTCAGCCTCCCAGAGTGCTGGGATTATAGGCAGGCACCATCTCACCTGGCTAATTTCATTATTATTTGATGCAGTTTGAAAGCCTGCACTTTCCATTTAACATTTAATATATTTTCTTTATTGCTTCGTATTGCAAATCTCGACTTCTAATTCACAATATTCTGCAACGTGTGTGTGTGCATGTGTGTGCCTGGTGATGTGTGCACATGTGTGTGTAGGTGAGTGTGTTAGCTAGCCTCTGTCACTGTGACAATATACCTGAGGTAATTAACTTATAAGGAAGAAAGGCATATTAAGGCTCATGGTTTCAGGGGCTCCAGTCCATGGTCACCTGGCTCTGGTGCTTTGGGCCTGGGGCAGCCCATCATGGTGGGAGTGTGTAGCACAGGAGGCTCATATACTTCACGGTGGTCAAGGAGCAAAAAGGGAGAGGCAGAAAGGGGACAAGGCCAAGGGCACATCCCCTGTGACCTAGCTTCCTCCCATTGGGCCCCCTCTCCTAAACACTGCCCCACCTCCTGACCCTGCCAGGGCCTGGGAGTCAGCCTTTTGCACATGGCCTTTACCCCCAGCAGTGAGTTTGTGTATGGTTGTGCTGCTGTCGGTGTCTTCAAGTCCAACATGGTCCAGGTCAATGTCATGCTGCGCCTGTCCCCAGTGCCATGCTTTCTCATTAGCAAGACATCCACAATCTCACACAGGTTTTGCCATAGCCCTGTGGGTGGGAAGGGACAGATGATGACACCACTTCCCAAAGCAAGAAAATGAGATTCAGAAAACAAATGACTGCTAGCAAGTGACAAAACCAGGACACACAAATCTAAATACTTTATGGCCAAAATTGTCATTTTTTTTTAACCTCCCAGTGGGCTCTTCAAGTATCTCAGCATGGACGTGATCACATGTAGGGGACAGAAATCATGAGGTAACAGATCTGACAGGGAGGAGAAACAGCAGGAATCCTTTCTCCAGATTCCCTCGGTGCCCATGGGACTCATCTCGTGGGACTTGGTGTCTTGGAACAAGTAACTCCTACCCACTGGGATTGGGAAAGTTCCGGGGATCTCCCCATAGCTCTGCACAAGAGCCTTGCTTATGCCCTTACGGATGGAATGGGGAGATCACTATCCCTCAGCACAGTCCTATTGCCCAGGACAGTCCTGTCCATCGCCATGGTCCTGTCCATCACCATGGTCCTGTCCATCGCCATGGTCCTGTGCATTGCCTGTTTCCCCTCCTTTCCCCTCTTTTGTCAGAACAGAGCAATAAATGCAAACCTTGTCAAAGCCTGGCCCTGCCTGGGAGCTATGCCTGGAAGAGCTGAGAGGTCTCAGCAGCAGATCCTAGGGTGAGGCCTGGCTGGAACTCTGGGCAGTGTTATAGTTTAGATTAAAAATGTCTTCCCCAACATCTCATGTACATGGAGGGTGACTGCTCTCATCAGCGGATTCATCCATTAACGAGCTCACGGCTGAATGTGCTGGCAGGAGGTGGGGCCTGGTGGGAAGAGGTGGTCCGGGGAGTGTGACTTGGAAGGGTAAATTCTTGTCCCTAGCACTTCCCTTCCTCCTCACCCTCTCTGCTTCCTGGCTGCCAGAGGTTGGGCAGTTTTCCTCTGCTAGGCACTTCTGCCATGCCATTTCCGCCTGGAGCCAGCCCAGCACGGACTGAAACCATGAACCAAAAAAAGCTCTCCTTGAAGTGCAGGTGTCGGATATTGTGTCCAGGGATGGGGAAGACAGCAGGAGTCAGCCCGCACAGCTGGCTGTAGATCCAGGGGTTGGGGAAGGGCGGGGGCCTATTTGGGCTCCATGTCTGTCCTCACTGCCATTGTGAGACAACACTGGAGGGCCGGGGGTGAGCATCCTACCCACGGTCACACAGCAGGAGAAGGGGGGTGCTTGGGTCCAGGTCGCCCTAATAAACTGGGGCCTGGCTGCCGGTATGGAGAACCCCTGAGAGGCGTGCAGTGTTGCGCAGGACAGTGGAGACCTGCTCGGCCTCTGTCCCTGGAAGGAGAAGGGTTGTCGTCTCGGCTGCCCTGGAAATGCCACAGGCGCTGTCTGTTGATCGTGGCTGGGGATGAGGCTTCTTCAAAAGGCTCGGGCAGTGTCTCATTAGCCTCATTGTTTATTTCTATAGCAACAGAATCAGCTCCAAAAATTAAAATAACGATCCAGCGTAATTGGCGAGGCCATGCCACAGCTTCAGGAATTTTTAATTTCTTGTTGCTTATTATTCCCTGTTGGCCCCTAATTACCCTGGGTTGCTGGCACAGGCCGGGAGAATCAGGAACACACCCGGTCTCCTAATTAATTCCTCCTTTGGCTGGATGTAGTTGGGAGCAATAAAAATCCTCTGTTTGGGCCTCACCACAGAACGGGAGCTGAGTGAATGCCTGGGTTCGGAAGGCGCCTGGTGAGCTGCAGTCCCTTGTTTTATGAAAGATGTCGTAGTGTGACATACCCCTTTGTGACCCCACCAGGCTGTCTGTAGGCATGTTCCCTCGGTCCCCTCACCGTGTCTGGGTCTCGCGCTGCCTGACTTGCTTCTTCCAGGAGCCCTGTGCCTCTTAGAGTCCTCCAGGCCGGTGCTGGTGGCAGGCCGGTGTCCGTGCCTAGCATGGGAAGGAGCAGGTCCTTGAGTGCGGTCAAGATGACACCTGATGGGTCTGCGGAGTGAGCTTCTCACAGGCACAGGGGGTGGTTACTTCCTGCACATCAGAACTAGTTTACAGCAGGGCCCATAATCCCAGTACTCTGGGAGGCTGAGGCAGGACAGTCAAAAGTTTAAGCCCATCATGGACAATGTAGCAATTTAGCAAGACCCTGTCTCAAAATAAAAAAATAAAAAATAGCACTGGGGATGTAGCTCAGTGCTAAGGCCCTGGGTTCAATGCAGCACCGCCCCACCTAAAAGAAAATTAGTTTACACTAAGTAAATGTAGAATTCCAGGCAAGACAAAAAAAAAAATCAAATCCAAACTGGGTACGTTGGTGTACACCTATAATCCCAGCATGTGGGAGGCTGAGGCAGGAGAATCACTGGCATTTCAAGGCCAGCCTGGGCTACATAGTATGTTCAAGGCCAGCCTGAACTATATAGTTTAAGACCCCGTCTCAGAAACAAAAACAAGAGCAAAACAAAACAAAATAACCCAAAAAAGTATAAGATCCAAAAGAACACTTTCAATGATCTAATAAATTAGTGAAAAATACATAATTTTTGTTTGATGAGAAAGGAGAATAATGCAATAAAAATTTAGAGTACTTACATTTAATCAATTCCAAGACTTGTCAACTTGAGCTAGCAAATTAAAATGCAACAAAAGAAGCTAATTACATATGATGTTTTAATAATGACATTGAAGACTTAGCTGATAAATGGTTTACTGCTCTACACAATTCAGATTGTTTTATAAGGACCAGATATTTTATTTTATTAAAAATTTATTTTTTAGGGTCGGTGAGATGGCTCAGTGGTGTAGGTGTCTGCCTGGCAAGCGCGAGGGCCCGAGTTCGACTCCCAGAACCCACATACGAAAAAAGGGCTGGTGATATCGCTCAGCGGCACGGGTGCCTGCTGGCGCGTGAGGTCCTGAGGTCGACCCCCGGTACCCACACACACAAAAAATTTATTTTTTAAACAGACACATTGCAAGTTGTATCTATTTGTAGTGTACCACGAGATGTTTTGATGCATATATACACCGTGTAATAATAACTACAATCAAGCTCATATATTAGCATTTTTGTGATAACATTTAAAATCTACTCCCTCAATATTGTACAGTATACTGTTGTCAACCAAAGTTCCCCTGCTGTACACGTTGCTGTAAGATATACTGAACTTACTCCTCCTGTCCCACTGAAATTTTGGGGACAGCTCCCCAGCCTCTAGCCACTGCCCTGCCACTCTCTGCTTCTCGAGTTCAGTTGTTTTCAGATTCCGCGTAGATGTGAGATCCTGCAGGGTCCCCCGTGCCCGGCCCGCTTCACTTGGCACAATGTCAGTGTGAGACGTAGCCACTGCGCACCACACGCAGAGCCACGGTCAGTACCAGCAACAGCTTCACCGGTGTGAAAGTTTCTGCTCCTCGCAACTACAAGTCACCTCATGGCTATCAACTTAATGGAGAAATCGGCAAAGGAGCTGGGCAAAGTTACTTTATCGATTTAGGCATCATTTCACATGTAACAGGTATGTCAAACAAAATATCAGACAAATAATTTTTTTCCAACGCACTAATCTCTTTAAAATGTTAGAAACCACAGTGAGGCATCATCTCTCGCGCATCAGTTTTGTTACTGTCTTAGTTATTTTCTTCTTGTTGTTGAGACAAAATACCTGACACCCAGGGTTAAAGAAGGAAAGGTTTATTTTGCTCACAGTGTGTAGAGGTTTCAGACCATCCCAGGCAGGGTGGCATGGCACGGGGGCCTGGCAAAGCAGGCAGGAGGCAGCAGAAACAAGCAGCAGCAGCAGCAGCAGCAAGCAATGGCAGCTGCCCTCTTTCTGTCCCTTATTTTCTTTTTTTTTTTTGTGGGTACCAGGGGTCAACCTCAGGACCTCACGCACCAGCAGGCACCCGTGCCACTGAGCGATATCACCCTTGACCCCAGCATCACACCCTCAATCCCAGCATCACACACTGTAGATATGGCTACCTCTGAAAAGCCCCACTTATGAGTGCATGAAGCTTTGGGGGGACATCTAGACACAAGCCATAATAGTTACTTTCTCATTGCTGAGACAAAATACCCCACACCCAAAGTGAAAGGAGGAAAAGTTTATTTCAGCTCGCAGTTTGTAGACGTTTCAGTCAATAGTCCGCTGTCTCCAAAGCAGGGTGGCGCGGCAGAGGGGCCTTTGAAAATTTAGTTGAAATGAGTAAACACTTTGGAAAACTAACCTATGGTGATCTAAAATAAGAAACAGAAAGCTTTAGTAGTTGTATATGTATTCATGTAAATGAATCAGCAGTTTAAATTCCTCCCGTGAGAAAACATCAGATTCAGGGCATTATGGTAGCAAATTCTAAAATTCCAAAGAAAAGATCATTCCAATCTCACAAAAATATCCCAGAGATTGAAAGCATGGGAAATATTCTCTAGAGTTTGTAAAAGGCCAGTGAAATCTTGATATCAATTAAGCATGAGAAAAAAAAATTGGTGTGAATCTTATTCACAAGCTTAGATGCAAAAAACCTAAATAAAACAATAGCAACACGAATCCTTCAGTGTTTTAAAAAAAATAATGTAGTAGGAGTCAGATTTAACCCAGGCATGTAACATAATGTAATATTAGAAAATATATAAATGTAGTTCACCATAGTAACAAACTAAAGGAATAAAATAGCTCAATGGTAATACGCCAACGAAATTGGATAAAACCCAAAACCCATGCATAAATACATCTCTTATGAAAATTTGGAAGAAAAAAGAAGCTTTCTTGACTTGAGAAATGGCAGCTATCTATGTAAATGAGAACAACTTTCTGAATGCGGATGACAGAAATGTGCAGGAGTAAGGAAAGGACATCCCTACTTGGCATCTGCCTCCAGCCTCCTGTGGGAGGTGCTGGCTAGGTCAGGAGGAGGAAGCGGAAGGCATGAGCATTGTTAGAGGAGAAAGGGACCTTTTCCCATTTGGTGTCACAAAGCCCAGAAGCAACACTGAGGCTGAACACAAGTTTATTCAGCATTCAGAGAACGGAGAGGCAGGAGTCTCGCTCACCAACCACCTTCTCAACCTGCTGGGGTGGGGATAGCATAGATACGGGGCAAGAGAAAAGACGAGGCTAACAAACGCGAAGAGGAGTCAGGTCTTTCCTGGGATGGGCAGGGATTTCTCAGGAATGCGGGCAAACCTCTTTTTGCTCCTTTTATAGATATTTTCATTGTCAACTGTCATGGTGTTGGGTGGGGGGACATGCAGATGGGTTTTTGCATGCAGATGGGATTAAATTGGGGTTTTGGGTCTCTTAGAGGTCATCAAGGGCCACTTTGTATCTGGTTCTGGGTGCCTCTTCTCAAAGATAAGCATGTTAGGGTTAAGAGGTGGGCCAGGCTGGGTAGACGTTGGACTGGGTAGCAATGATAATCACTTATACTTTATCCAAACATAAAAAACAAAACTTTGATATTCATGAAGGAAGAAACAAAAAAGAACACATTTAATACTTCTAAGCAGGGAGCATTTTCTTATATGAGGGAAACTGAGCAAATCACAAAGCTAAATTTGTCTTCATTAATATTTTAAACTTATTTTCAGTAAAAGATACCATTTAAACAGTAAGAAGTCCAGTTATGGATCAGTAGAAGATAAATGCAAAACATACAACCATCAGATGGCTGGTATCCAGTTGCATAAACAATTACAACAAACCAATAAGTACAAACCAGCCAGTGAAACAATGGGCAAAAGATAGGAATGGAACAATTCACAGAGAAGAAACCTAAATGGCTACTAAATAGTAGAAAAGTTGTTCACTGTTAGATCTTATATACTAAGGCAGATCAAAAAATAGTGTGTGTTTAAATAAAAATTATTATGGTAAAAGATACATGGCCATTAATCTCCTGCAAAATACTCCTCATTTCGAACACATCCCACTGTTTTTTCCACTTTCTGAAGCAGTTCTGGAGGTCCTGTTTCACGAGTGTCTGTATAAGACATGATAAAAAATATGGTGAATGTTGCTGCCAAGTGCCATCCAGTGGAAAGGCAGGCTCATGACACACCAGTGTGTCCTCATCCATCCTATACACTGGGTCTGGCGCCATGTGATTTCTGGCTCTCCCACAACATCAAAATGACCATGAAAAGTAAACATTTGGAATCATTTCAGGACATCGAGGCAGCCACAACAGTGCAACCAAAGACACTCACGATAGAGGACCTCCAGAACTTCTTCAGAAAGTGGCGAGAACAATGGGATACGTGTGTTTCAAGTGATAGGGAGTATTTGGAGTGGGATTAATGCCAGTGTGTCTTTTACTGTAATAAAAAAATAATTATTAACCTTACTTTTAGATCACACATAGCATCTAAAAGACATATGTGATATTGTGAAATACATGCGTAATCTTTTGCCCTGTGTCCTAGTTTTCTGCCCCTCAGGTTCTTTGATGTCTGGGAGTGATGAGTGACTTTTGCATGAATGGTTGACTGCTGGCCGGCAGCCCTGAGGTGGTAGGGTTGGGGCTGGTCACTGGAAACAAGGGACAGGATTAGACGGCTGGGACTTTCAGCCCTATTTCCCACCTCTGGGGAGTGCAGAGGGGCTGCAATTTGAGTTGATAATGGCCAATGATGCAATCAACCATCGATATGTAATGAAGTCTCCATAAAGGACAGGGAGGGCAGCGGAAGCTTCCAGACTGCTGAAGGGGTAGCTGTTCCAGGAGGGTGGGATGCTTGGAGGGACGTGGAAGCTCCTCCCCTTCCTCCATACCTGGCTGTACCCATCTCTTCCACCTGGGTGTTCATCTGTACTCTTTGCGACATCATTCACATCAACTTGCTTCCCTGAGTCCTGTGAGCTGCTCTAGCAAATCAGTAAAATCCCAGGAAGGAATCATGGTGACTCTAATTTAGAGCCAGTTGGTCAGAATTGCCTTAAGCTGGACTTGATGGGCATCTAAAGCAGGAGCAGCCTTGTGGAACTGAGCTCTTAATTTATGGGACCTGATGCTATCTCTAGGCGGATAATATCGGAAGTGAATTAAGTAAGATGACAGGCAGCTGGTGTCTGCCTCAGAGTGGATTGGTTGCTGGTGGGGAAAAATCTTGAATTAGGACAAGTATCAGCATAAAGCAGGAGACAGGGAACCCCAGACCTTAATTCATGCCCTCTTACCCACTAAAGAGGAGACATCTCTTTTCCTCTGTCCTTCCTCATTAGCAATGTATGGAATGTGCCCTCCTCTTGTGCCTATTCTTTGTCATCTCAGGGACGCCAGCAGGGGGCGCTAGGATGTCTCCAAGGTTGAAAATGGCCACAGATCTATAATTTGCACTGAAAGAAAATCCCCTAAAACATGAGGCCGTTCTTGTGATCCAGTGGGAAGCTTCCATCCCCTAGCTGACCTCAGTGAAGCCATAAAAGCTAGTCCTGCTTTTTTGTTTATGGGTCGGAGCTGTGCCTGGTTTAGCTCAAGCTAAAGCCCCTTTTCTATTTTTTCTTACTTTTAAACGCTATTTAATAAATTGGTCTGCCTAGACTTCTCCCTGGTATGTCCTGGAAATTCCTTTTTTTAATGATAAAATTGTTGAACCTCCTCCGTGTTGTGGTGGTGGTGAGGTGGGGCTTGGGAGTCCCCAACTCTTCTTGGGGGGGGGCTCTAGTAACAGGCCAGTTTTGTGATTTTCATCCAAATTGAGCACAAGAACCCTTGGCTGATTTGTAACAACGTGTGTTCACTGTTGTAAGTGCATATCTTTTAACAACATGCTAATTAAAACCAGAACAATCTATGTTTTATCTCCTTGATTGGCAAAAACTTGAAAGTCTGACAATATTATGCACAGGGAAGGATGTTGAGAAACAGGAATTAGGAATGGAGAAGTGTCCCCCAAAGTTTTTATGCCAAAGTCCTAACCCGAGGACCTATAGATAGGACTGTATTTGGAGACAGGGCCTAGAGGTGGTGAAGTTAAAGTCAGGCGGGGCTCTATCTAAGCTGACAGGTGTCCTTAGGAGATAGACAAGGACACAGACACACAGGGGTCGACCATGTGAGGACACAGGGAGGGAGGAATCTGCCACTGACAAGTCAAGGCCTTAGAGACGGACCCTGCCTGCACCTTGATCTTGGACTTCCTGCCTCCAGGACTGGGTGACAGTGACTGTCTGCCGTGTTGGTCACCTTTTCTGTCATAGTTGCTTCAGCAGCCTGGGTGAACTGATAAAAGGAGGCGACATAAAATAATGGTGATGGTGTCCACATGTACCTAGTCATTTCAAACCTAGATATTTTCCTAGAGAACCTCCCACAGGGAAGCAGATACGAGAGTTTCTTCGGCACTGTTTGTATTGCAATGAGGGGAAGGAGAGGCGAGGACAGGCTTAGATTGAGACAGGAAAAGGAAAGGGGACAGGACTTCTACGAGGACGGAATCTCACTGAGGTCCTCAGGGACAGGGCTTCTGAGGCCGTCTGGCAATGTCGGATCACAGGGTGTGTTGTGGTCCTGCTGAGTTGGGAGCAGGCTCCTGGCTGAGTTGCAGCTGAGGCCACTGCGTGTGAGCGTGTGTGTGTGTGTGTGTGAACACCAGGGACAGAGGTGGTGATTGCTACACACCAGCTTGTGTAGAGAACTGAGGAATTCTGTTTCTCCTCTTCGGCTTAAGAAGACAAGCGAGCAAGCTTACCTTAAGAAAAAAAATGCATAGGTCTTGTACAAATATAAAAGGGAACCCAGGTCCCAAACCTTCAAGTCTTTAAATGATGAAAAAATGAATGAGCATGGTTTAAACAAGAATTGAGGAAGACATTTATAGAGTTTTCTTTATCATGATGAAATGAATTTCCTGAGAGATACGCATTTGTTGATATCCCAGGTGCGTGTGTGGGTGACACTATTTGGTGTCCCCTTTCCACCTGGTGACGACGATTTGCATTGGCACTGGGTGAGAGCCATTGTTGCCCACTCTCTACCACGAAGTCCCTCCTCTCTGAGGTGCTGTCTACCCCAAACTACAGAGTAGGGAGTCAGCTGAGAGCCCTGGATGGAGGGCTTGCCAGCTGTGGCCTGCAGGACAGTGAAAGGACACCCTCCCGGTGCTGGCCTAAGTCTGTGCCTTGGGGAAGGGACAAGAGCAGCTGCTCTGCCACCTCCCCAAATGGCCGAGCAGCCGGGCTGGGCAGGTGCTGGGCAGAACTGTGAAGGCAAAGAAGGAACTGGCGGAGCTCATCCTGCCACCCTATGTGTGGCTTCCTGCCTTCCATGTCCCCATTTAAAAAGAGACTTTTCGGCCAGTGAGATGGCTCAGTGGTATAAGCACCTGCCTGGCAAGTGCGAGGTCCTGAGTTCGACTCCCAGTACCCACATTAAAAAAAGAAAAAGAAAAAGAGACTTTTCTTCCAACACACTTCCCTCTGACCATGCACGGCCTCCTGTGGGGTGAAACCCAGTGCCCTGTGCTCTCCCAGGCCTCACATTTCCGTGGATGATGGTGCTGTGTGGTTCCCCTGCTCATTTCCTCCCATGCCTGCCTGGGGTCTGCTGCAGAGCCGGGAGGCTGAGTTTGCAAACGCCGCCCTCTTCCTTCCCCGTGGGCTGCAGACCTCTGCTCCTCCTAATCGCCCTGCAGCTGCCATCCCCGCCTCTGTCTCAGCGTCTCGCACACACTTGACTCCTTTCGACTGTAGCTGCTTCTTCAGTGTCGGTCAGTGGATCCCGCAGGGCCGGCGCCGTGTCTGACCCACACGAATCCCCCGTGGTGAGCACTGTGTGCGCGCAGAGCAAATGGTCAATAAATATTTGCTTAATTGAGTTGAATTTGAATTATTGCCCTCGATAATAGGCATGGAATAAAATTGGCATTTCTATTCTGGCAGCACAGTTCTGGCAGGGCTGGAATTCATGCAGACTGTTAGGATGATGTGAATTTCCGAAGCGGGTGTCTGACATAGCTTCTCAGATACCCTCAGACTTCACACCTACTTCAGGCTCAGCCTTAACCCTCTCCAGCCAGCAAATCACGTGTTAGATTTGTGCTTCCTGAAAACCATTTTCCCCTGAATTTTACCAACTTCATAATAATTAACAAGGACCCTGTGAAACTTAAAAACAAAGTCATTTAACCTCTGTTTTAAGTAATCGGTTAAGTAATACGGTTATGCATGTGCTGCACGGCACACAGGATGATAAAGCTGTTTCTCTAGTCACTAATGGACTATGAACTAAAAAAAAAAAATCCCCCAAATAACTCATACATGAATTTTAATAGGTACTGGAAACTGACGGAAACTCTGCCCTCCAGTAATATTCCCAAGCTCATGAAGTATTAATGCCCCCATCAAAGATGTATGTCTACTCTCAAAACCTCTCAGAGATGGAGGTTCCCATGGAGCCAGGTGACATCTGCCACCACAGGGATGAATTTTATTTGGAGCGCACATGCTGCGTGTGTGCAGGGTTCATGTCCCAGGGCCACCCCACCCCCGGAGAGCTGATGCCAAATGACAAGCGCAATGGTCTGTGAGGCACAGCCGTGCAAGTCATAAATTATGGAGCTACTTGAGTTCCGCGGGTACAATCTGTTTTGACAGACGGGAGAGACGCCATGAAAACGGCAGTGCACCTCAAAAATCATAGAGCAGGCCACTCTCCTTTCATGGGAACATGGAGAGTCGCCCCGATGCATGGAGAAAGCTATGTGAGGTGCCACCTCCATATAGCTAGTGCCGCCGTTTGAACGGCCAAACCCACGGCTCTGGAGACTCTGCGCAGCAGTAGCTCAGGGGTGGAACCTTGGAAGGAGCTGAGGAAGAAGAGGTTCTACACAGTGGAGCGGGATGGAGCCGTGGGGCTGGAGCGGTGCTCATGAGCTGCATCTCCATAGAAACTCTGCAGCGCATGCACGCGCACGCGCACATGTATGTGAACAGAGCGACCACAGGTCCCAGTTTTCCTGGGACAGCCCTGTTGTCCTGGGCTCCCATAGCACTTATTGTCTGTGTTGGGTTTTCAACTTTTAAATATCTTCTATGGATAACGACTTGAGCATGTGCTGCGATGGGTTGGTGGCTTATTGCTTCCCACCTCCTGCGGCCATCTGGGCTTCTCTAATGGCATGCGTTTCGGGCTAGATCCAGAATGGCCCCCAAAGTCTCATGTGTTCAGAGGGGGAACTTTTGGAAGGCAATTGGATCCCGGGGCCCATGCTCCTCAGTGGATTCGCCCATGGATGAGTTCACAGCTGAGCGTGCTGTAGGAGGCGGGGCCTGATTGGAGGTGGTCACTGGGGACATGGCCTGGAAGGGTGTGTTCTTGTCCCCAGTTCCTCCCTTATCTCTCCGCTTCTTGGCTGCCGTGGGTCAGCAGCTGTCCTCTACTATGCCCCTGCCATGTTCTTTTTGCCTTAAAGCTGACTACGGGTTGAAACTGTGAACCAAAATAAGCCTCTCCTCCAAATTTTGAGGTTGGGTATCCAGTGTCAACAAGGAGAGAGTGACCAGGACAGTGTGCGAGATGTGTGTACAAGGAAGTCAGCTTGGACTTTGACACATGATGGGCAGACAGCATGGCACGGCCTGAGATCCATGGCCCCAAGCCCCAGGCTCCAGAAGGGTTGGCTCTGTAGAGACAGGGAAGGAAAGAAGTGGTTCTTTCAAAGTTCCTCTCCTTGTAGGTTTCAATGGGAGGCGATAATGGCGGTGGCCTCATCTGGATGGCTCAAGTGAACTGGGCCCTCGTGATTTTGTTTCTGTTTTCTAAACTGGACCATTTCAAAGTTTGGTTTGATTACCTAGCACTTAGCCTGAGTGAATCCATTCTGACTGGGGCTTTCTGCAGGAGCTCGGTCCAAAACAGTGGCCTCCCAGCCAGGCATGGTGGTGCGCACCTGTAATCCCAGCACTCTGGGAGGCTGAGGCAGGGGGATTGTAAGTTCGAGCCCAGTCTGGGCAATATAGTGAGACCCTGTCTCAACATAAAAAAGGGCTGGGGATGTAGGTCAGTGTGAAGGCTTTGGGTTTAATCCCTGGGACTACAAAAAACAAAAACAAAAATAAAAAACCCCTAAAAAAGTGAACTCCCATAAATTTATTTTGCAGCTGACAGACCAGACACAAGATGTGAGAGAAAGAGAGGGATTGGGGTGGAAGCCAAGGGTTTTGCTGCTACCTGAGATGGCGTGGATTTGAGGAACAGAGAGTGGAGGGGAGGAAGGCGTCTCTGCAACCTCATTATCACAACGCAGAGCAGGACACTTAGATTGCTGAAGGAACTTCTTTTATGAAGAAGAAAGAGTTTATAGCTTGAAAAGAGATCAAGAAAGAGAGCAACTTCCATCAGGACAGTAGGGTTAGAATTTAATGAAATGTGTGGAGCTAGGTGGCTTTTCGAAATAATACTAGATAATCAAGGCAGCAAGCACGAAGGCTATCCACACATATAGTTAGGCAGTAAGCTAGGCTTGGTGGTGCGCATCTGTAATTCCAGCATCTGGGAGGCTGAGGCAGGAAGATCACAAGTTCAAGCCCAACCTGGGCAACTTAGTGAGATCCTGTCTCAAAAAAAAAAGAGAGAGAGAGAGAAAGAAAAAGAAAGAAAGAAAGGCGAGCTAGGGATATAGCTCAGTGAGAAAGCTCTGGGTTCATTCCCAAGTACTACACACACACACACACACACACACACACACACACACACACACACACGACATTAAATCTTTCAGATGACCAGTGATGGTGGCACAGAGAAACTTGGCTTAGTTCTTCCCATTATCTCGAGGTGAGCAGCCAGAGGCCTCTGGGCCCTCAGTAACTGGACACCACGCAGGAGAGGCTGGCATTTGACGGCCACCATCTTTTAAGAACCGGAGGTGTCTGCTCACAGGATGTCAGTGCCTTTGATCTGAAAGCCGCTGAAACCGTCACCTGCCCGCATTCCCGGGCCAGCGGAGTCAGTAGCCGGAGTCCATGGACCACAGAGAAGGGGTCGCGGGGACTTTGGAACTAATTGATTTGAATGCATATTCACAGAGAGACTGGTTCTAAAAAGAAAAGAAATCCTTCCAAACATTTAAACTCCATTCGGTAGTAATAATATTGCTATCATTATTACTATTTTTATTTCCTTTTATTTCATATTAGTCACCAAAGTTTTTTTTTTAAATAATAATTAAAAAGAAAGCATAATTGTTAAAATAAAATATGTTTTAGGTAGGGACATTTGAACTGCAAAGCTCAATATAAAATTGCTCTTAACAGAAGTAATCTAGTTTTCCTCAGACTGCTGACCGGGCTGCGGGCAAGCTCCTTCCACCAGGAAGCCAGAGAATGGCACCGGCCAGGAATATCTTTATTTTTGTTCCAGAACATAAGAAAAAAAAGACTAAACATTATTAAAAATAATTGAAGATTAAGGGACACAGGAGGCAACCTATAAGAGAGGCTCACAAGCCTGAGATGTGGCAGCTGGCCCAGCAAGAGGGGGTCGATAACAGTGACGGCGACACGCAGGTGTGGAGGAAGCCACGGGTCCGTGTGCTGGGAACCCACGGTGCTGGGATCACACTGATGATCGGTGGCTGAACGGAGGAGGGAGAGGGTCCTCCTGAAGCACTGAGTGCGTAGTCAGCACCTGCAGCGAGTCTGACACAGTACTCACTGTGGGCTTTCATCCACAGTCCCAATAATGTCCTTTGTGGCGTTTTTGTCCCCTTCTGGGATAATTGCACAATTCAAGTCGGAAACTGTCATGTCTCTCTAGTCTCCTTGGACCTAAAATAACGTTAGAGCGTGGGCCCTTGAGAGAGGCACGTTATTCTAGAGTGGGGGATGTTTATGTGTTTGGGGAAGTAGAGATCTGTAGAATTTGTCAATCTATAGAAAGTTTGGGTTTGATTTACAAGATTTCTTAGGGTAAGGTTTCTGCCCTTTCCCTTGTCAACTACGCTAATTTACGGGCCTAAAGGATTTTTAAGGGATTAAAAAATTATTTTATTTAAAACATCTTATTTTTATCAGTGCATGTTTGCAGTAAATAATGATCACATTCCTCCTGAGGGGTTGGTCCATGGGCATCACACATCTTAGTTCTTTTTTTAAGCCCCGTCCCCTTCCCTCCGCCAGTGTTGCCATTTTTGAAGAATGCGTGTTCCCTTTGTCTGTCTCACTGATTATCTCTTTAATTACTGTTTCTTTCATAGAATGTTGCTCATTTGGGGTTTCTCTGATGCTTCCTGGAAGGAGTCCAGTTATGTATTATTTACTCCTGGCTGGAATAGTCTTTCAGTGAGCTGCATAGTTTCCATTGAGGATTCTCACACAGGGCAATGTTTAAGAGGATGGCTGAAAAATAGTGATGCTGGGGTGACAGTCTTCGCCCTCTCCCTCTGGAGGTTTGCTGGAATGAGCTGACAGTAGGTAAACAGGAGGGAGGACACACGTGCGTGCTACAGCAGTGAGCCCATGGTGTAATACCCCAGCTTGATATGGTTCCGTGGTTTACACACCCTATTCATGGGAAGAGAGGGGGTGGGGACGCAGACAATGTTGAGGGGAGTAGCAAGTGATTTTTAAGGGAATTCACTGGGTTTGTAAATGATTCTCTTTGGAACGCAGAATGGGAGGTGATGGTGTGTGACAAGGCTGTCCAGGTGTGTGACAAAGTGCCATCCTTCTCAGGAAATCCCAGGGCAGGGAGCAGAAGTCTGGGTTTTAAGCTGCCACAGTGACAGCTCTTCAGGCATCTGCTCTTCTCTATGTTCCTTTAATTTGAAATTAGAGCACACCAGGTGCTACATTAAATTAAAGCACTGCATTTTGGGGTGACTGTCCCCAGACTCCTTCAAGGGTTTTCCAACTCCACCTCGACCAGCTGGTCCTCAGTTTCCCACTGTGACAAGAGCCCTCCTCCTTGCCCACTCACTTATCTGCCTGTTAGACTTAAGGTCTCATGAGTTTTTGTTTGTTCATTGGGTTGTAATCCTCATTCTATTTGATCATTTGGCACTGGAATCGTCCTGGACCTGGCTGTTTGGAGAACCTGCGAGCACACCCTTGTGCCCTGTGACACTCCCACCTCATTTCTTTTGAGTGTCTCCCTATGTGTTAATTATGAGATGCTCTGAGAACATCTGATACCCGCTCTGCCACAGCCCGCAGGCAACAGCTCTCCAAGGAGCCCCGAATTTTTGCGGCATTGGTGTGTTAGAGACAAAGACATTGCCGTGTCTTTGCTTCTTCTTTTAGGAAACGTATCCGTCGAAACACAGATAATAAATGGACAGTAGATGGAGAGATTATAGGTACATGAGAGGTCATACAAAGTGTGACCTAAAATATGGTGAATATTTACATTTAAAAATGTATTATAGGGCTGGTGAGATGGCTCAGCGGCGTAAGCGCCTGCCTGGCAAGCGTGAGGGCCCGAGTTCGACTCCCGGATCCCACATACGAAAAAAGGGCCAGTGATATCGCTCAGCAGCACGGGTGCCTACTGGCACGCGAGGTTCTGAGGTCGACCCCCCGGTACCCACAGACACACAAAAAAATGTATTATAGTAAAAGACAATTGTCATTAATCCACCTGAAAATAACCTTCCTCTTTTCAAACACACTTAGCCCATCATTCTGGCCACTTTCTGAAGCAGTTCTGGAAGTGTTCTTTTGTGAGTGTCTGTAGTTGCACTGTCATAGCTGCCTCAATGTTCTGAATTGACTCAAATCATTTACCTTTCATGCTCATTTGCATTTTGGGGAACAGCTAGAAGTCATGTGGTGCCAGATTCAGTTAATAAGGTGGATGAGGACATACCGTCATATTTTTATGAGCCTGTTTTTCTGTTGGAAGGCACTTAGCAATATTCACCAAATTTTTGATCACGCTTTGTGAAGATCCTCACGAAAAAGCACTTCCAGAGCTGCTTCGGAAAGTGGCAAGGATGATGGGATAAGTGTATTCAAAGTGAGGAGAAGTTTTTTGAGAAGAATTCACGGCAATGTGTCTTTTACTACAATAAATTTAAAAAAAATATCCACTGTATGGTTTGATCCCACATTATAGATAATAGATGATATGTTAGAAATATCTTCTCCTCCCAGACTTTCACACACAGACACACACACACACACACACACACACACACACACACACACACACCAGTACACCTGTATCCATGCAGATATTCACACAAGTGCATAATTCAGATGCAGTGAGTTCACAAAACAAAACAATCAAACTGATGGATGAGGCCAGCATATGGTTGACATGTACCCCGTCCATGAGAGATACCTGTACCTGCTTCCAAAGGATCCAAGTAAGGTCCCTTGTCATCTGCCTCCCCTAGACTCATTAGTTCTTGTTTGCTCTCGCTTACGGTTTCTCATTCTTTTTATTTATTTTCAGTGTTTCGAATGTATAGAATTTTCAGAAGTTGAAGGGCACATCCAGAGAAATGCCCCTCCCTCTGGCACCTTCAGCCTGCTCCTCTTGAATCCCTGCCTCTGTTTCTTTTCCTGGTTTGTCTCTCTCTTTCCTTTTAAAAAAGATAAACAGACATGCGTGTATTTATTTCTCCTCTCATACATAAAAGCAGCATATGACAGACGCTTATTCTTGTCTCTTGGCGATCCCTCATCATCATTTGCAGAGTCGTCCTCTTTCTTTCTTCAAGGCTGCGCGTTACTCTCGTGTGTGTATGTTGCGTAGTTTATCGAACTTGTCTCCCATCGGCTGGCGTTAGGTGGCTGCCAGTATTTTGTGATTATGATGTTGTGGGTGTGCTCCCATTGTTGGAGGCGCATCTTCAGAGAGAGTCCTAGAAGTGGAATTGTTGGGCTCAGGGGCGAAGGCAGACACGCTTGAGTGACAGGAAAGCTAACTGCGTGTTGCACACTCAGCGGTTCCGGATCTATCACTGCCGACACCACACTCAACACACAGAGCTTCTGGGGCCAGATGTGCGGTGTCGTCTCTACAGACAAGCAATTCTCCAGCAGACAGCAGCTGGGGTCCCACGATTTAACACCACCCTGACACTATTCCCCTGGGGATGTACAGCACCATTTTCCATAGTTGAGGTCTCAGTCCCCAAGACTGTCCCCGACTTCAGAAACTCATTGTACACCCCAGGTGGTTTCACCTGTGCTCTGCTCGACTGGGTGGAAATCAAGGCTTCCAAGATTTCCTTCTCTGCATGGATTAATTTGCTAGAGCAGTTCCCAGGCCTCAGGGGTAGGCTTTACTGCTGTTGCTGGTTTGCTACAAAAGGTGCATATTAAAGGATGCAAAGGAAGAGCCGGATGCGGGAGTGCATACGGCCAGGCTGCTGTCTCCATGGAGCTGGGCCAACCTCTGGCCTGGGACACGGATTCTGCATCTTCACCAAGCCAGAAGCTCTCTGAATCTGCCCTGTGCAGCAGTGCCACCCTCGTGTCTTCTGCCACTCTGGTCTAGATTAGCTCTGCTTTGCAAACTGCCCCTTAGAAAGCCGCCCTCCATTTCCCCCCTTTGGCCAGCACTGTAAATTCTAAAAGAAATTGCCTTTAATTGATGGAGGTGCTAACTGCAGTGAACTATTACAGGAAAAGGACCTAGATCAACACTGGTCCCGAGATCCTCTAATCGGTCATTTTTCTTCGGTGTTTTAGAAGCTGGGACATTTGTGTTCTTCAGATAACACCAGGGTAAGGGCCAAGGACTTGCCAATCTTTTCTTTAATTAAAAGTGGCAAAATCTTGACTTGCAAGGATGTGATGTGTTTGTCTAAAGAATTACAGGGATGGGCCCAGGAGACTAAAGTTGACTGTTCTCACGAAGATATTCCTGCAAAAGAGAAAGGCAAGCATCCCCGGGAGTGGAGGAGATGGTTATGGAGTATGGATGTGCAACTCGGCATGCAGCCTTCCTGCTTTTACCCTCTGCCTTCCTTCCCCTTTCCATGACATCCTTTTTGTGTACCTGTGTTCCCTACGCTGGGCTCTGAGAAGACCCCCTCCTCCCATCTTCTCAGGGTGTCGGGCCTTGAATAAACCTGGTTTCCTTCCTATTAGGCTTGAACTCTTGACTACTGGGTTTTCGGAGGGGAGCCTGGGGTCTCGGGTCTGACCATTTCCTGGAGACTTCATGACTTAGCCAGGATCCAGTAAGTCATTGGCTATCGCTGATCGATTCAACCGTTAGTTCCTTCTGCTCCCTGAAGGTTAAGCTGGAGGAGGTGGGTTTTTAGGAGGGGAGACTAAAATTCCCAATCCTGTAATCTCAAGGTTGGTCCCCCTGGCAACCAGCCCGCCTCCTGAGGCTGTACAGGAACCCAGCCATCAGCCATCCCATCGCGGACAAGAAGATAGCGGTCCCTGTGGAGACTCAAAGGGCTTCGGGGGCCGTGTGCTGGGAAACAGAGGCAGAAACCAAATGTATATTTCTTATTATAAATCACAACATCACATACTTTTGTTTAGATATTGCCTAATTCCCCTTCATGGTGGGGGAGTATTCCATTTTTGAAGTCGCAAAATAAATGTCTGAGATGCCTGTTTTCCTACAACCTTATCAAGAGGGTATTATTACTCCATATTATTATTAGATAATTATATCTGACATGTGTGAATGCTGTTGATGTTTAACTTACAATTTTGAAATAACTACAGATTAACAGCAAAGTGAAAAATAGTACTGAAAGGTATAGTATCAAGAATGTAGCAAATTTTATCTTTCGCAATGTCCATCCAGTTGTGTGAACACCATTTATTAAAAAGATAATCTCGGTTCCAGTGATTTGAGGTGTCCCATTCATCCTGTACTGCATTCCGCCTGTAGCTGGATTAATTCATTGACTTCTATTTCATCCTCTGTCTATTCATAGTACAGTATCAGACACTTCATGATGGAGATTTTTCTAGTATGTGTTAAGATCTGAGATCTTGGGCTGGGGATGTAGCTCAGTGGCACAGCGCCTGCCTGGCAAGTGTGAGGTCGTGAGTTCAATCCCCAGTACCCAAAAAAAAAAAAAAAAAAATCTGAGGTCTTGTTGACATTGAGACATCTGGACCCAGAATAACAGTCCAAGCCTACTTAGGAGTATTTTATTGTGGGGTTTAAAAAAAAAGTCAAAATTAACATGAAACCTTGTGACCTAAATAATTTTTTAAATTATAATTTCTTAATCCATTCTGTCTTCTAATGTTAATATGATGGTGATACCTAATACAAATGAATGCTATTGATTTTCTCTTTTTAATTTTAATTTGAAATGATTATGGGCTGGCAAGAAGTTACAAAAATAGTACAGTGGTCCCACATGGCTTTTGTCCGGTTTCCCTATGGTGGCATCAAAGTACAGCTCACTGTCAAAACTGGGCAGCTGACACTGGTGCAATCCATAGCCTCCTTCAGATTGCACCATTTTCATGCACTCATTGTGTGTGTGTGTGTGTGTAATTCTATACACTTTGTCATATGTGCAGATTTGTGTCACAACCATCATAATCAAGATACAGAACAGTTTCATCACCACGAATGCTCCTTATTATTCCTGCTATGCCACAGCCTCCCGCTGAGTCCCGCCCGCTGGCTGGTGACTGTGATGTACTTGGAATATTCCAGCACCAACAACAGAACACACAGTGCCTCTTGTGCACGTACACCTGCCCTAGCACAGACCACATACTGGGCCACAAAACAAGTCTTAACAAATTCAAGAATATTGCGATGATATTGGGAAACTTTTCTGACCATAATGGAACAAAACTAGAAATCAGTAGCTCAACTGAAACTGAAAAAATTTAAAAATGTGTGGAAATTGAAAAACACACTCTGAACAGAAATGAGTCAAAGAAGCCACAAGGAAACTAGGATAAATCTTGAGACAAATGAAAATGAATACACAACATACCAAAGTTTATGGGATGCAGTAAAATCAGAGCAAAGTGGGAAATTTATGGCAGTAAGAAAAGAAGAAAGATCTCCAGTCAACAATCTAACTTTAACTTCAGGGAACTAAAATGAAAAGAACAAATTAAACCTAAGGTTGTCTGAAAGCAAGAAGCCAAAAATATTAGGGCAGAAATAAATGAAGTAGAGAATAGAAAAATCAATGGAAAAATCAACAAAACTGAATTGGTTCTCTGAAAAAACAATTGACAAATCTCAACTAGATCAACTAAGAAAAAAGAGAAAAGACTGAATAACTAAAATTAGAAATGAAAAGTTTTATTAAAATGGAAGTCACAGAAACAAAAAGGATCATAAGAGCCTATAATGAGCAATTCTATGGATAACCTAGAAGAAATGAAAAAAAAAAAAAGGCTAGAAGCATTCAACCTACCATGATCAAGTCATGAAGGAATAAAAAATCTGCACAGATCTGTGATGGGTAAGGAGATTGAATCACTAATCAAAAACCTCTCAACAAACACAAGCCCAGGACCAGAAGGCTTTCCTGCAGAATCCTGCCAAATATTTAAAGAATTATCACCACTCCTTTTCAAACTTGCACAACATTCAAGCGGGAGGGACACTTACGACCCTATTTTATAGTCCCAGCACTATGCTAATACCAAAACCAGACAAAGATCCTATACGAAAAGAAAACCTAATGTAGGAGGACAGGTCCTTGGATGGCCAAGGCAAGTGGACCAAGCTTTCCCCTTGGAATCTCAGGGAGACTGGAACTTCTGACAACGAAGGGTCCTGATTTAAGGAGGAGCTGTCCAGAAGGGCCAGGGGTTTGTCCTTGTGCCCCCAGAACGGAATGTTCTTCCAAATGTTGGCTTGGAGATCCTATCACCCACAGGGTATAAAGGCATAGCTGACCACTTTTGGAGTCTGGTAGCTATGCTGCAGTCCTGTCCTGATGAGACCCCAAACACCTCAGGAAGCTCTTTGGGGCTCACTGTGGAGCCTCGTCTGCTGTTGGTTGCTGCTGCCTATCTGTGAGTAATGAGCTTATTCTGCCAGCATCCTTTCTCTCGGACTTCTCCTCTGGCAACTAGACCTGTGCGTCACCTCCTGCAGGACCTAGGAGGCTAAGTGGGAACAGCGGAGGTGCTTTTAGGGTCCTCCCTGGGAGTGGTACCCAGGCATAGCATCAGGAGGTGTTTGGAGATCTCCTCTCATGGTGAATTCTGCTTAGCATTGGAGACTAATGTCCTGATGCAATTTGATGCAAAAATCCTCCGCTGAATATTAGTAATCTGAATTCAACAATATATGAGATAGATTATATTCCATGACAAAGTGTTTATTTGTAGGATATAAGATTGGTTCCCAATGCAGACATAAATCAGCGTAACTCACCAACTTAACAGAGTGGAGGAAAACAACACAGCCAACTCAATTGATGCAGAAAATAGCATTTGACAAGATTCAAAACCTTTTATGCTAAAAACTCAACAAACAAGGGTTGGAGGGAAATCACTTCAACAAAATAAAGACCATGTAAGAAAAGCCTACAGTGATCATATCCAGTGGTGGAAAGCTAAAAGCTTCCCCCTCTCGGGTCACAAACAAGGTGAGGGGGCCACTCCTTTAAGTTCTATTCTTCATGGTACTGGAATCCTACCTGCAGCAATTATGCAAGAAAATGAAATAAAAGGAATCCAAATCAGTAAGGAAGAAATACAATTATTTCTGTTCACGAACAACGTGATCTTATCTGTAGAAAACCCTAAAAATTTTACAAAAACTATTTGTACGAATGAATGAGTTAAAAGAGTTGCAGGATTCAAAATCAGCACACAGAAATCTGCTGCGTTTCTATTCAGTAACAGTGAACAATGAGAAAAGGAAATCGAGGTAACGATCTCCTTTCCATAGCATCGGTAGCCAAAGGAATTAAAACAGGACCTTGAGGTGGTGCTTGTGTGTTCATGTTTATAAGAGCATTGTTCACAAAATAGTCAAGATGTGGAAGCCACCGAAATGTCCCTGACGGATGGATGAATAAAGAAGCTGTGGTCTGCACATTGGTAGAGTACCATTCCATCTTCAGAAGGAAGGGAATCAATGTGAACAGACTGTCAAGATTATGCTGGGGCTTGTGATATAGCTCAGTGGCATAAGTGCCTGCCTGGCAAGCACGAGGTCCTGAGTTTGACTCCCGGTACCGCATATTAAAAAAAAGAGAGATTATGCTAAGTGGAATAAGCTGGTTGGAAAAAAGATGAGTATCACATGATTCTACTTTGATGAGATATCTAAAATAAACTCTTAGAATCAGAAAATAGGATGGTGGTTGCAAGGGACAGGGGGCAGGAAGGGGAACTATAGGAAAGGTGCAGAGTTTCAGCTTTGTGTGATGGGAAGTTCGAGGCGTCAGTTGCCCAGTAAGACACATTTAATTTACACTACATTGTGTGCCTAAAAGTGGTTGAGATGATAAATTTTGTGTCATGTATATTTTATCTAAAAAAGAAAAGCTTATAACTTTAGAAAGGAATAACAATTCAATTCAATAAGTAAAAAGAGACGTAAAATGTTCTCCCATTGAGTTTCCTTAAATAGTACGTGACAGCCTAAAAAAAAAAAAAAAAAAAAAATCTGTTGTAGTACTCAATGTGTTTAGAAAAAGTATTTGAGGCAATTATATTTCTAATTGGAGACAGTAAAGAGACTTAGAAAGGAGGCTCCCTTCCTTCACTCACATTGGTAAAACATCAGTGTAACATGTTGTAATGTTATATATGTATAATACCTGGAGGACACCACCAAGGGAAGTATGTAAAGGGACATACCCAGAAACGCTACAGATAAAACGAGATGGAATTCTACAAAACATGCCAGTAACCCACAGTAAGTCAAGAAAAATCACGAATGCAAAACAGGGAAGAAACAGAAAATGCATAACAAATAATAAAATGCTAGACTTGTGCCCTAATGCATCAAATTCTGCTTGGCCTGGACACATGAGAGAAGAGAGATTGGCAGTGTGGATTAAGTAGCATGTGCTGTCTACAAGAATCCCCCTCAAACACACAAACACAGGTAGGTAGATGTGAAAATGAGAAAAGATCCACCAGCTGACATTACTCAACAGAGGCAAAAGTTGCTATATCACTCTCAGATAAAGTGGAGTTCACAGCAAAGAAAATTACTAGGGACAAAAAGGGAGCAAATCTAATACGAGAGGTGTAAGAACTTTCCATAAAATGCTACATACCACATTGAGCTTAATTAAAGAAGATATAAATCATTGAAAGGTATCCCATGTTCATGGATTAGGGGTTGAAAATATTTTTTAAATGTTAGTACCCTCCAAATGGATCTATCAGTTCATTGCAATCACAATCAAAGTACCACCCACTACTTTTAAAATAAAAAGAACAAAGGACTAACCTTAAATGTCATGTGGAAAGCCAAAAGGTCAAAAATAACCAAGACGGGCCGGTGAGATGGCTCAGCGGTGTAAGTGCCTGCCTTGCAAGCGCGAAGGCCCGAGTTCGACTCCCGGAACCCACATACAAAAAAGGGGCCGGTGATATCGCTCAGCGGCACGGGTGCCTGTTGGTGCGCAAGGTCCTGAGGTCGTCCCCCCGGTACCCAAAAAAAAAAAAAAAAAAAAATAACCAAGACATTCTAGAAAAAAAAAAAAAGAACAAAGTTGGAGGACTTACACACACAGATATCAAGAACTATTAAAATTTATATTAGCCATGCATAGTGGCACACACCTATAATCCCAGCACCCTAGGGAACCGAGGCAGGAAGATCACAAGTTTGAGTCTAGCCTGGGCAACTTTGAAAGACCCTGTTTCAAAACAAAAAATAAAAAAAGGGGTTGGGAATATAGTTCAGTGTGAAGGCCCTGGGCTCAATCCCCAGTATTGTGAAAAGAGATGTAGGTATGAGCACAAAGATCTATAAAATAAAAATAGTATGAACGTAGTCCCATGTATATGGAGTGACCTGATCTATGACAAAAGTGGGTCAAAAAGAGAAAGTGATGTTATTTTTCAATAAATTTTGCTGGCTCAATATCCACCAGGATATCTACCTTCCAGCACCTGCAAAAAAAAAAAAAAAAAAAAAATTTGGAGATGCGATGCAGGGCTACAGGTGAAGAGTAGAACTACCAAGCTTTTAGAGGAAAGCCAGGAGGTATTTCACCACCTTGGAGTAGACGATGAAAATCTCTAGTTAAATAAACTCAACACATTTAACTACATTAAATATATAGTATATAACTGTATAAAATATAGTTAGCTGTATTAAAATTAAGGCCTTATATTTAGTAAAAGACATCACTAAGGGAATAAGTAACATGACCCGCAGAGTGGGAGAGCAAGATGTTCACGACATAAATAGTGCCCTTCTTCTCCTTGCATTTTGATTTTGCTGTTTACAGGGACCCGAAATATAGCGCTGAAGGGCCGTCTAGTGTCCCTGTCCCTTAAGGAGAAAGCCCTCTGGGTTAGAGAAGCTGCGCTCAGGTGTGAGTTCTGGTGCTGCTGGGCTGTGAGTGCCGCGTGGATGAGTCAACACAAACCTCTTAACCTGTGCACCAGGCCATTCTGCAAAGTGCTAAGGTGACATCTCTAGTGTATGTGATGAAGCTAAAGGAAAAAATGGAAATTTAGTGAATTTGTGCATTCCTCAAATGACAACAGTTTAAAAAGTGCCATCACTATTATAGATCCCAGTGGGCTGTTTTCTTTTTTTAACATCCACAGATGAGAGAGAACACGTGGTCCTTGTCCCGTGTCTGGCTTATTCCACGTCATGTGAACCTCCCAGCTCCAGCCTTTTTCACTGCAGATGAGGGGAATGGGTGATCATGGCTCCTACAGACTGGGAAGGGTGAGGGTTACAGGGACAGTTGGGGCTGGACAACCGGTACCCAGGCACAGGGAGACAGAAGTAGTAAGGGCTGGTGTGCTGCGGAACAGTGGTGCATTCCAGACAGAGAGAAGGAACATCTGCCTCCGGACTGAGAGGATGCTGCGAGTCCAGAGAACTGGGACAAGCTGGTTTTGTAGGGTGCTGATTAACACAGCAAATGCAGGGTCCAAAGCAAGAAGCAGCTGATGACTCGTGGACAGTGACATAGCCCACCTCAAAATGGTGTCACTTTGGCTACAAAAATAACTTGAAGGGGCCGGTGAGATGGCTCAGCGGCATAAGCGCCTGCCTGGCAAGCGTGAGGTCCTGAGTTCGACTCCTGGTACCCACATAAAACAAAACAAAACAAAGCAAAACAGAAAACTGGAAGGGAGGAGCTTGATGGCTCCGAACACTCGTAGTGATAGGGAGATGGGAATCCAGACGTCCCTGACACGACCAGTACACACTGTAAATCTGTGCTGAAAGCTTATGCTACACCCATATGTTTGTACAATTAAAATAACATTTTAAAAGAAAGTATAGGAAACAGCGCTATTGTGATGCTGAAAGCCGAAGGAATTTATAGCCACTTTTTCAGCAGGGGATCAAACCCTTCTCAGCTAGTGCTGGCTGGCACATTTCTAGAGCCAATGCACTAAGAAAAATAAACTTGCTGGTGAGGTAGGCTTTGCATATCAAGAAGCAGTGGAAGGTTTTTGTTTGTTTGTTTGTTTGTTTTTTTTCCTGTGGCCCTGGAGATTGAACCTAGGACCTTCACACTGAGCTACATCCACAGCTCTTTTTTATTTTGAAGCAGGGTCTCACTAAGTTGCTAAGTTGTCCAAGTTGGGCTCGAACTTGCAATTCTCCTGCCTCAGCTTCCAAAATTCCTGGGATCACAGGTATGCTGCACCATATCTAGCTGCAGAAGAACTTTTTAAGCACCCATTAAATGTTATAGGAAAAAAAAAGGCTTATATGGAAAAACAGGTTTTCAAAGTCAGATAGTTTGGGTTGGTTTACCAAGACTTTGGCAAGGGACCCTATAAAATGCAAATATCATTTTGGTTGACAAAACTGTGACTTAAGGCTGGCAGGAAGCTAGTTCTGTACTTTCCCCAGGGGCACAAGTTCAATATTAACTAATTCAGTGTTCATGGCTATTTCACAGAACATAACTCCTGGAAGAAACGAGACTACTTAACTTGTAGAGGACTTATTTTCAGAATATATAAATAACTCCCAGTACTCAATAATGACAAGCAGCACAGCAGAAAAATTAGCAAAAGACTTGAGCAGACATTTTAAAAGAGGGTATCAAAAAATCAATAGCCATATGACAAATGCCCATTTCATGAAACATCTGGGAAATGCAAATTAATATCACAGTGTGATACCACTGTCTACCCACCAGGGGAAACCCAGGGGATCTTTTAACAGAATATTTGAAGCAACCTAAAGTTTCAACCTTTGGGGAAAACTACTGAACTCCACACAGCTAATAATACACATTGATTTCATAAGGAAAGAACAAGGGGAAATCTATCAGCATGGTAAGTGTGCTGTCTGAGGCTGGGAGGGTTAGAGGTATCTTATTTTTCTTTATTTTTCTTTCTGAGTATTTCAAGATTTTTCCCATAAGTATGATTTCTTTTCAAAAAAATTTACATGTACTGCTTTCTGAAAAAAGAATGCTAACTTTATCATTCGCATCATTCTAACTTACAAAGATAGATCTGGTGTTTCTTTTCATGCCAATAGCCAATTTGGGTGTCTCCGCAGGGTAGTTCCTGGCATAGAAATTACCTTTTAAATTAGAATTTAAAGTGAATTATGAAGCTTTCTAAATGAATTCAGGAAGAAGAGCTTGCCTCTCATTCGAAATAAGCATCCCGATTTCTGTGTTGTGATTCTGAATAATGAAACTCTCATCAGATAAGTGAGAAGAAAATCGCCTCCGCCATCTAACTGTCAGGGTATGAACGATGCTAGCCCTCATGGCATCTAACAGAATTATAGCTCCGGTGCTGGGCACCCTGCTAGGTTTCACTATGATATCTTACTGGCAATAAATGTTCTATCTTGCTCCTTGTAGGAAACAGAAAAAAGGTAATAATACAACGTGCAGAGTTTGAAGATTTGGATTTCAAAGTTTTGAACTTATCATCTTCATTTCCATAATGGAAGCTGCGTGGGGGAGTTCGTGGCATGGAGACAAGCTCTTGAGTTGTGGCCTCAGCAGATGCCTGACTTCTGTCAGTCTCCAGGGAGCGGATCCGGCATTGACTGGGCCCTGCATCTCACCGATGGCGATGTGGGAAGGGGAAGTGTCCTGCCCCAGCCTCCCCTGCCAAGCCTGTGATGGTTTCTCCACTGGGGAATCTGCTGCCCAGCTCCTTACTCACTGGGCTCTTAGGAGTCAGCCCCTTGAAGACAGGAGGAACTCACCCTATTTTGTCAGCATGACAAGTTCTGGTCTTTGGGGACAGATGTCACACTGGGCTTTACTTCCCATACGAAGCTCCGTGTAACTCTGCTTCCAAACGTCCTAGGCCAATTGTTCTCCTTCACACACATTTGAAGCCCAAATGGTTCCCATCTTCCCATCTCTGTCTCTGAAAACAGCAGATTTTGATAAGCCATAAAGCAGAATGTCCGTTTTAACAAATGGGATGGATGCTTCTAAGATGATTAGATTAGAGAATAAAGATTGATAGTCTGAGAAATAAACTTTAAATCATCACTAATGTCACTACCCAGAGATAACCGTCTTTACATTCGTGCATGTTTCCTGCTTTTTAAAAAATTTGAGGGTAGGTGTGGTGGGTCACACCTATAATCCCAGCACTCTGGAGGCTGAGACAGGAGGATCACAGCAAGTTTGAGCCCAGCCTGGGCTACACAGTGAGTTCGAGGCCAGCCTGAACTACATAGTGAGACCCTGTCTCAAAAAACCAAAACCAAACCAAACAAAAAAAGACAAAAAATTTAAGGTAACACTGTAAGAATGACTACACAGTAAGTATCATACTAAAATATAAATTTAGCCACCACTCAGTGTGTTTTCATGGATCTGGCATCGCTCGATCGCTGTGACTGGGCACTTTTTAAAGTTGTTCTGACTTTTTACTACAGTATCTCATACCTGTGGGGACGTGCAAATGTCTCTCTGTGCTTTTGATACTTCCTCAAATAGATCCCCGGAAACAGGATTGGGGTTGAGGTTTATGATCGTGTCAGCGCCGTCTTCCCCTGTTGCCGAATTGCTTCCCAGGAAGAATCTCCCAGATGGCGCCTCCCCGGGGGCGTGGGGGGAAGCCCCTTGCGGCACAGTCGCCAGCCTCGGGCACTAACACTGCCTATTTAATCTTAGCAAAGTGATGTTAGGAGGAGAAAGCGAATCCCAGAGCCGTCGTGTGTGTGTGTGTGTGTGTGTGTGTGATTATGTCCGCACCTCGAGACACAAGCTTTCCCTCCTTCCTCCGGTTCATGTCCCTGAGACAACATCTAAGGACACCAATGACACCGAGATTCACCCAGTGCTCCGCCGCCCTTGCTCTTTCTGAGGCTCGATGGTCACAGCGCGCTTTAGTCTGGAATTAGCTCTCTGTTCTTGAGCCATGCGCTTCAGGTAACGTCTCATTTGCCTGTAGGAAAGGCGAGTCCTCCTTCCTTACCCACCCCTTGAGTTAACTTGGGCTGGGTTGGTGACAGCACAGTCTTCGCTGTAACTGTGGTCCAGGGCCCCACACATCGGTTCTCACTGGTGATGGAATTTAAAAGTCAGTACGCAGGTACTCGTCAGGCAGTGCAGCAAAGTGAGTTCGTACTTTAAAACCCGCTCTGTCCAAAGGAAAAAAAACCATATAAAATTAAAGAGGGAGAATAAAACACAGCAAGCCTCAGGCAGAAAATGCCCACATCTCTACGCATGAGAAAACAACACACTGCCAGTCTGGTGGCTGCTGGGTCTGTGGGACCCGGGACTCTGGGCGCTGCAGGCCTAGCACTGGGCAGCCAGGGTGGCCTCCCTCTGAACTGCTCCGGGCAAAGATAGACTGAGCCACTCACCCGGGAATGTGGGCAGGGGCTCAGCCTGGAGCTGCAGGATTCCAGCTGGGGCTTGTGGGGAGAGCTGAGAATGAGAGAAAAGGGAAGCAAGAAGACAGGTGTGGTGGTGCACACCCGTATAATCCCAGCACTCTGGGAGGCTGAGGCAGGAGAATTGCAAGTGACATGCAGTAGCAGGTAGGAAGGTGAGTAGGTCTGGACATCTCATTGCAGCACGAGGTCCGTGGCTGATAATCACACGCTGCAGTCAGGGTGTTGACTGATTGAGTGGAACCACTGTTCTTGCCCAAGTAGGAAAAAGGGCCAACTAAATGAGACCGTGGGTGTGTTAACTCGTCCAACTGTAGTAATCGTTTTACCATGCATCTGTCTTGTAATGTGCTGCATACTTTACATGTACACAGTGACGCTTCTTTTAAAAATAAAGAAAAATAAAGTTGAGGATGTTGGGTGATCGGGCGGACCCTGTTCTCACGCTGCAGTTCCCGGCGGCGACCTCCTTTCCTCTGCCCATCTGCTCCCAGGCATGCGCCACAGGATCTGCCTGTCTCGGACCCTCTGAAGACTTGGGGACCCCTTCCCTTTCTTTCTTGCTGTTGTGGGCTGATCTTTTTTTTTTTTTTTTTTTTTTTTTGCATGTTTCTATGGGAACATTCAACAGGGTTTCAAGAGGGAGGAAAGCAAATGCGATAGTAACTTTGAAATTATTGCTAAAAGTATAGATAAGGAAAGGGCATCTCCGTTTCACTCTATCTTTGCTTACTGAGGAAATCTGATTTTTATCCCACATTCACCAGTCATTTGAATTTCCCTTGGGACTCAAAGCTCTGTGTCCTTTGATGATTTAACTATTTGGGTCTTACTGTTTCTCAGCAATTTGCTTGAGCTCTCCTGTGTGTGTACAAGTAAAAGTGACCCACCTCTGTCACAATGTTTGCTCCAGTTGTTTTTCGAGGTGTAATTTAAGAATTATAGATTTCTCTGAAGAAAAGCAAAACCACAACTTCCAACTTGCTCTTGACAGTCATGGCTTATTTGCATTTTAGCTGGTGCTGCAGTCTAAATTCCCTAAATTTATATACTGATTCCATTTTTTTTTTTTTTGAGACAAGGTCTTGCTATGAAGCCCAGGCTGGCCTTGAACTCAAAGTGACCCTCCTGTCTCAGCCTCCTGAATGCTGGGATTACAGGTGTGCAGCACCATGCCTAGCTCATGCACTGATTTTTAACCTGCATTGTGGTGACTTTAGGAGGTGGAGACTTTGAGAGGTGATGAGGTCCGAGGGTTCCACTCTCATGAATGAAATTAATGCCTTTATTAAAAAGGCTGACGAGCTTCTTAACCCTATTTCCTCCTTTTCCCTTCTGCCTCATGAAGATGCTGTAAGAAACCTCATCTCTACTAGCCCTCCCCGGACCCTGGAGCTGCCGTCCCCTGGCACTTGGATGCCCATCTTGCAGAGTGGGGAGTAACACCTCTCCGGTGTTTACTGGCCATTTGGTCTATGGTATTTTCATTACAGCAGCTGGAACGGACTAAGACAGCCAGGGTTGCAAAGCTACTCCCAGACACCCTTGCGTGCAACACGAAGGCTGAGCTCATTGTTGTGAAAGCCTCCCCCACCTCTTTCTGACTTGGCTGAGCGGTGCACAAACCAGATTAAACGTGGGTAGTCTGAGTTGTCCAGAGAGAATATCATGTGCTCCCTTTAATTACTTGTTACTTAACAACTTGGTCTATTTATGTTTATAAGAATCAGGTGGTGCCAATCTGGTTCACGACAAAGCCACTTGATGGAGCGCCATGTAATTGCACATGGGCTAATTACATAAATCAGCTATTTGTGTTCCAAACTCAGCCTTGAAAGCTGCTCTAACTCCTTCAATTGTTCAGCACAAGTAAATAGAATTATACCCAGAAAGCCAAACTGCTTAAAATAATCAGGGGGCTGCCGTATTATTAGAGCCCCCATTTCTGCCATAAGAGCTCACACTGCAGCCTGAATAACCTTGCTCTCTCGAGGTGGGGTGTTCACACCCTCCTCCCAGGGAGGTGGGTTAAAGGCGGTGAGCTGTGTGCTCTTTTACCCCACAAACCACCACAGCGTGTGGGGTCCCACCACAGAAACCCATTCTCCCCCGATCCTGAAGGCCGCAAGTCCAAGGTCAATGTGTGAGTGGGGCTGCTTTCTCCAAAGGCCTCTCCTTGGCATGTAGATGGCATCTCCCTGTGCCCTCCGTGGCTGCCTATGTCCTATTCTCCCCTTCTTCCCTAACACATCACCAGGCTGGTGGCCACGGACAAAGGTGCACTGGAAGATGTCATTGGCTTGTGAAGTTTTGTATGCAGGAGGGTCCTACAGACCGCACTATTGCCCTGCAGCTGTGGGACCCTGCCTGAGGCAGCAGGTGGTTGGTGAGTGTGGACCGGTGATGCATCGAGAAACCCACGAGCCGGGTGTGGAATCTCTCCTCGGCCCCTGCAGTCTTGTGTGCTGGGCCTGGTCCTGTCCCCGTCCTGGGAATGCCCGGTGTGCTGGCCACAGGAGCATTTGAGCATGCCCAGCTGTGCTGTGGGTCCTGGTCCCCAGCCTGCCTGGCTTGTGTGTGGTCTTACAAAGCCCCTGGGTCTTCCTGGCTGGGGGAAGGGTCCTGGCCAACGCTGATTTTCCTGGGTCCCCTGATCTGACCCCAGAAAGCAAAACCAGGGGCAGGGCAGCAATATCTCAGGGTCACAACCAGGATTGACACATGTCCCCTTCTGATTAGGAGCTTGGCCATTGTCTAAGGGGGAGAAACTTGAAACTAGAGAAACTCATGTTGGTAGGCGCCTTAGCTTTTCTAACTTTATTTGGTGGTAAGGGAACGCTTTCCCTGTGAAGCTGGGGCTTGGATATTTTTTTTTTTTTTTGTAAGGGACTTTTTTCTGGGTCTTTTTTTTTTACTATTCCCTTTTTTGGTACCGGGAATCGAACCCAGGGCCTCACGCTTGCCAGGCAGGCACCGTACCACTGAGCTACACATCCCCGGCCCTGAGGCTTGGGTTTTGAAGAGTCAGTCTATTCAACCCACAATGAAGAAATCCTTATTTCCATTATAAAAACACTGAACAGGGGGCTGTAGGGGTCCCTGGGGGACTGGATCACTACAGCTACCTGCTAAATGGTCAGGTGCGTTACGATTCACTGCTTCTACAGACGTTAAACATAAAATTATATAAACCTACAATAAAACAAGGAAACACTCAACCCCATCACGTCCCAATTACGTTATTACCCTTTGATATTATCTTGCATCCTCCTTACATCTACTGAATAGTGGAAATTCTATGTAATGGAATACTGTTTGTACCTCTCTCTCTGTTTTCTGATAGTTAAACGTTTGCCAGTATGCAACTGATTATACTCCTAAAAAACACTTAAGTCACTTCCTTAAAAACTTCCATTGGTTTTTCCCTGTGGAGAAGGGAGATACTCATTTTCACAACTCATGAGAAACCTGCCTGCACTGCCCCTTCCACCCTGCCCTTTGCCACTATCTTAATATTTTTATCTTGTCTACACTCTTATTCCAGTGTTATGAAATTCTAATTGACAATAGCTTCCCTGTTGTTCAGGTGATAACTGCCTGTTCAATACAGTATGTACTAAACATCTGGATGTTTAATAGGAATGCCAACCTTACCTTTCCAAAAGTGAAAGTGGTGACTTCGAAGTCACTGTACGCCCTCCTACCCCACGTTGCAGGTTTTCCTCCTGGCTCTATGTACCATCACACTTACCATCCCATTGAGCCAGGAATTTAGGAAATATCTTTGATTCTCCTATTTTCCCTGTGCCATTATCAGCATCCATCAGCAAGTCCTATAAAGTTTACACTAAAAAAAAAATAAATAAACAAAAGTCCCAAAAACTATCGTTTCTCACCATTTGCAAAGTCACTTTCATAATCAGAGCTATCTCGCCTCCCGTCCAGTCTTATTTACTCCGCTCTTTTGCTCCATGGTTTTGAAGAGAAGCCCAGTCTTGTCACCAGGACTTGTCGCCTGACCCACTGTGATGGACTCAGTATTTATGACCCCTAAAATTCACATTGGAATCCTAACCCCAGAGGTGACATCGTATTAGGAGGTGGGGGCCTTGGAAGGTCATTAGATCATCGAACCATTAGGTCATGGAACCTTCACACATGGGATTATCCCTTCCGAAAGGCCCATAGAGCTAGCCAGCCCTTTGCCACATGAGGACACAGTGAAAGGACACTACCTATGAACCACAAAAGGGGCCCTGGGCTGTACGCTGAGGTCAGTGGACAGAGGAGGAGATGGTTCCACATAAAACATCAGTATCACAGCCCTTGTCTCGGATGTCCCTGAAGGACAGTGGTCAAGGGAAATCCTCCTAGTGGCAGAACTTTGAGTAGCATGCCTGCCTGGAAACTCTGCTTGGAAGGATAAATGACCACATGTGTGACTGTGTAGTATTCAGCGGGCTGTGGCCAGTGGTTTGGCTGGATGATCAAATTCTTGGAAGGAATGCGATTGGAGAATTGGTGATAAGGAGCACTGGGAAGAGGCATATGGATGATTCCCTCATGGGTAAAAACATGAAGTGTTTGTGTCCCATGTGGGTTCTTACCAAAGGGTGACCTCAGCAGAGGAGGATTTTATAATGATTGGGACAACCCTTTGCGTGGATGCCAGTCAGCCTCTTTCCTCAGTCACTTACCCCCACCCAACGGGGTCATGAACAAAGTGGCCATGGTGGCAGGGATGGAGGTTATGCCTGGGCTTGGCAACACCAAGACTGACCTGGTTACAGTTACTGCTAAGTGCACAATCTGCCAGCAGCAGAGACGACACTGAGTCCCCAGTATGGGACCATTTGCTGGGGCAATCAGCCACCTCCCTGTTGGCAGGTTGGTCGTCTTGGACTATTTCCATCATGGAAAAGGGAAGCATTTTGTTCTTCCTGGAATAGACATTTACTCTGGATATGCATATGCCTTTCCTGAATGCAATGGCACTGCCAAAACTACCATCTGTGGCTTCGCAGAGTGCCTTCTGTGCCATCGTGGTATCTGCACAGCACGGAGCTGATCAAGGAACTCACGTCTTAGCAATGAACTGCAATCATGGACCTCACCCACAGAGTTCACTACTGTCACCATGTTTTCCATGACCCCAAGGCAGCTGGCTTGAAAGAATGGTGGGTTGGCTTTTAGAAGACGCCAGCACAGCCCAGCTAGGTGGCATGGCAGTACCTTGCTGGCTGAGGCAGGACTCTAGGATGCTGTATATGCTCTGAATTTGCATCCAGTATTTGATGCTTCTCCTGCCACAGCCAGGATCCATGGGTCCAGGAGTCAAGGGATAGCAATGGGAGTTGTGTCCCCCGCTATGGCCCTTCATGATTTACTAGCAAATATGACCGAAGCATGATGCTCTGTGAACCTTAGTTCCAGAGGGAGGAATAATTAATTCCACTGGAAGGAACAACACTGATTCCACTGAACTAGAAGTCAAGGCTGTCACCTGTCACTTTGAGCTTCTCATGCCTTTGAGTCAACAAACAAAGGAGTCCTGTGTATTTGGGGATGGCTGCTCCAGACTATGCAGAGGTAATTGCAGGGCTCTTCCATAGGGGAGGTGACGAAGAGCATGTCTAGGATATGGGAGATGCTTTAGGGTGTCTCTCGGGGCCACTGTGCCATGTGGATTAATGTCAGTGGCAATTAAAGCAGGACTATGAAAGGCCTGGGTGCTTCAGGAATGATGTATGACTTTCTTATAATTTTCATTTGAATACTAAATATGGTTTAAGATGTGTACAGATGCTACATTAACAAGAGGTAGGCTATGATGACTAATTTTACGTGTCAACTTGGTTGGACTATGATACCCAGTGTTTCACAATTTAGATAGTGAAGGTATGTTCTGGTTGTGATTAAAACTTTCCATCAGTGGACTTTTAGTAAGTCATAGTACCCTCCATCCTCTGGACAGGCCTCATTTAATCAGTCGATGACCTCGTAAGCAAAACTTGAGGTTTCTAGAAGAAGAAATTTTGCCTCCAGATTACAACATAGAAATCCTGCCTGAATTTCTATACTGCTGTCTTGTTCTGCAGATTTTGGCCTTGCTGAGCTCCACAATAGTGTGAGCCAATTTCTTAAAATCAATATGTCTTTTTTCTCTCTCTCTTGTTGGTTCTGTTTCTCTGGAGAATCTTGACAAGTACATCAAAGAAAGAATCGTTCAACTTGCACAAGGAAAATAGAAACTTCCCAAATACATGAAAGAAAGAAAGAAAAAAGAAACAAACAGATCATGTAAGAAATGTCAAGGTGTAATAATTAGAATACCAGAAGGAGAGGAAAGAGGAGGAGGTGGAAGAAACAGAAGATGTATTTGAAGCAACAGTGGCTGGGAACTTTTCAACATGACAGACACCAAAGCACAGATCCAGGAAGCTCGGGATATATCAAGCAGCATCCAAGGGTAAAAAAAATCACCCAAACTACAGAAGAACAAGGATAAGAACAAGCACACACTTCCTGTCAGATACACACAGGCAAGAAAAGAGGAGTGTGAAATCTTCTAAGTGCTGGAAGGCACAAAATACAAACCTAGAATTCTATATCTAGAGGAATAATCTTTTTAGAAGGACTGATAGTTTCTCTGACAAAGAGAAAGTGAAAGATCTCATTATTCCCAGGCATGCCATGCAAGGAATGTTGAAAGACATTTTTCAGAGAAAAGAAAACTTATTTTAATAGTGAACATGTGTTGAATGAATGAATGATAGTAGCCAAAGAACAGGAGGGAAAATGTGAGAAGCCAAGGCATTTACACTATGCATGAAGCAGGAGAGTGTTATTTGAAGGTGGTTAAGATGAGTTAAAATGTACAGGGTAAACTCTAGGTCAGCGGTGTGAATCTGTGTGCTGCAGTGGGCTGTTTGTATCACTGAAAGCTCTAAAACGTTTGCCATCACCTTTCTAGGTCATAATTTAAAATTTTTAAAAAGAAGCATAAATAATTGGGTGTGAATTATATAAAATCCAATAATAGGAAATGCTCAATTAAAACCAGAGAAGAAAGCAAAATATGGGGAAGAAAAGTAAATGAAATAAACGGAAGCCGTCATAAAGATAGTAGCTATTAATTTAACTACATCAATAATTACTTTAAATGTGAATGGTCTAAGTATTTTAGTTAAAAGACATAGCTTCAGAGTGGATTAAAAACAAAATAAAAACCAGTTATATGTTGTGAGAGTTAAGCTTAAGTGTCAATTTGATTGGCATGGGAGCTGTGGGATTGGTAAAGCACACTTCTAGGCGTGTCTGGGTCAGTCATGGAAGTGTGACCTTGGGGACTATATCTGCTTCTTACCCCTTCCTCTCTGGCTCCGTTCCTCTGCTCTGCTTCCCAGCCACCACGAACAAAGCATCTTTTCTACCACATGATGCTCCTGCCTTGGAGTCAGTCAACCATGGACTGACTCCTCCGAGGCTGTGAGCCAAATAAACCTCTCCTCCTTTAAGCTGTGGGTGTCAGGTACTGGGTTTCAGCAGTGGGAAAGATGACTAATACACACACTGTATACAAGGAACACACTGTAAATATTAAAGATTTGAGTAGGTTAAAGAGAAAGAATGGAGACATATGCTACTACATCTAATCAAAAGAATGCTCAAGGATATATATTAATTTCAGACAAAGTAGACTTCAGAATAAAGACAATTATCAAAGATAAGGAGTAACATTCACTGCATAATGACAAATGTGTTGATTTTCTAAGAAGTCACAACTATGCTAAACATTGTTAACAATGATAACAATGAACAAAAATATATGAAATACGTAAGGCAAAATCTAATAAATTTGAAAGGAGAAATACACAACTCTGAGATTATAGTTGGAGACTTTAATATCCCTATTTTCATAATTCATAGATCAAGCAAGGAGAAAATCAGTGTGGGTAAAGATGACCTAAAGACCACTATAATCAGCTTCATATAATTGAAATTTATGGAATTTTCCCCCCAGCAAAACAGAGTACACATTCTTCTCAAATACACAGAGCATTCACAAAGATAGACCATATACTGAGCTGCAAATACAACCAACTTAAAATAGAAACTATACAAAATACCCCTAGACAAAAAAGGAATTAAACTAAATATAAATAATAAAAATATAGATAAAAAATCCTCAACTATATAGAGATTAAAAAACACATTTCTCCAAGATGGGTTTATTGATCAATTCTACCAAACATTTAAAGAAGAAATTATACAAATTCTCTGGAATCTCTTTCAGGGATGTAAGAAGAGGAAATACTCCTAAATTCACCCTATGAAACCAACACTATCCTCTACAAAAACCAGACTATGACATTGTAGGAAAAGTACAGAACAACACTCTCATGAACAGATTTAAAAAAAATCAGCAAAATAGTACTGAATTGATTCCAGCAATACAGAAATAAATATATATCATGATCATGTGGTATTTATTGGAGGCACAAAAAGCTGGTTCAACATTTGAAAACAAATTAATCTAATCCACCCCATCAACAGGCTAAAGGAGAATGGTCACAGGATCTTATCAATAGATACAGAAAAAACTTTTGATGAAGCAAAGGAAATCCAATGTCCATTTGTGATGAAAACTTTCAGCAAAGTAGAAAGAGAGGAACTTCCTCAACTGGATAAACAACATCTACCAAAATCCACAACTAACATCATACTTACAGGTCAGAAATTAGGAGCTTTCCTGCTAAGGTCAGGGACAAGGCAACAATGTTCTTCTCCCTACTCCTTTTTCAACAGTGTACTGGAAGTCCCAGCTCATGCAGTAAGATAAGAAAAGAAATATAGAGTTGGGAAGAAGAAATAAAACTGTGTTTATTCATAGATGTCACGATTGTTCATGTAGAAAATCTGAAAGAATCAGCAAAAAAGCTCCTAATCACTAATAAGTGATCATATTAAGGTTATAGGATATGAGGTTACATAAAAGGCAATCATTTCCCCACATACCGGTAGAATTTGAAATTAAAAACACAATACTACCATACTCCCATCTGCACCAAAAAATAGAGTGCTAGACATAAATATAACAAAATATGTACAGAATCTATATGATCTCTAATAAAAAGAACTAAAGAAATGAGAAGGTATTCCATGTTCATGGATAGGAAGATTCAATATTGTTAAGATCACAGTTCTTCTCAACTTGATCTACAGACTCAATGCAGTTTCAATAAAAATTCCAGTATGTTATTTTGTGGAAAACAACAAACTTTCTAAATTGCATTTGGGAAAGCAAAAGATCCCAAATAGTCAACACAATGCTACAGTAGAACAAAGTTGGAGGACTGATACTGTACCTGACATTGCAAAATGGAACTTAGATTTTTTTCTTTTAGAGATAAGCAACTTCTCCAAACTTCCTCCTGCTGAGCACATAACCAACACCCCCTCCTCTCTTCAGCCCAAAACCAGTGACAGAATATGCAGATGCCTGCTTCAGGAGGTTTGGGGACCAGTTTCCTTTCCACAAGAAAGGGAAGGAAGAGCTAAAGATGGCCAGAAGTGGTAAAGCAAGTGTGGAGATCTGGATTCTCTCTCTGTGTTCCCCTCCCCTCTGTTCCTTACTGTAAAAGACCTTACCCACCTGTAGAAGGGGAGATGGTAATTTGAGGTGATTTCATTTCCTATGAGCTAGTTTTGAATAAATCTTTTTTCCTTTTTACCAAAATAAATGCCTTTCTTTGATTTGGTCAGTAGTGAGCAAATAAAACCGAGCATATGAAACTAAAGTGGCTGGTAATGATATACTTGACTTCAAGATTTGTTATAAAGCTACAGGAATTAGGACAGAATGATAATGATAAAAGAATAGAATAGAATAGAGAGCTTAAAAATAGATCCATACAAATATAGTTAATGGGTCTTTGGTGAATTAGCAAAGGCAATACAATAATGAAAGACAGTCTTTTCATCAAATGGTACCAGAACAAGTGAAAAAGAAAAAGAAATCTTGACATGGTCTTTACATTGTGATTAAAAAATTAATTCCCAATGGATCATAGGCCTCAAGGTAAAATGCAAAACTAAAAAACTCCTAGCAGATAACATAGGAGAAAATGTAGATGACCTTGGGTTTGGTAATGACCTTCTTAAATTTAATACCACAGACGTGATTCGTTAAAACCAAAAATTTCCACTCTGCAAATGACAATGTCAAGAGAATGAGAAGAAAAGTCCCAGGCTGGGAGAAAATATTTCAAAAGACATATCTGCTAAGGGATTGTTATCTAAAACCATATGAAGAACCCGTAAAACTCAACAACAGAGGGGCCGGTGAGATGGCTCAGCGGCTTAAGCGCCTGCCCAGCAAGCGCGAGGGCCCGAGTTCGACTCCCGGATCCCACATACGAAAAAGGGACCGGTGATATCGCTCAGCGGCACGGGCGCCTGCTGGCGCGCGAGGTCCTGAGGTCGACCCCCCGGTACCCACAAAAAAAAAAAAAAAAAAAAAAAAACAACTCAACAACAGGGAAATGAACAGCCCGGTTGAAAAAAACAGGCAAAGCCCTGTACTGATACTTCATAAGAGAAGATATAAAGAAGGCAAATAAGCATATGAAGATTTCAACATCATGTGTCTTCAGGGAATTATAAATGAAAATAAGATCCCAGCACACATCTATTACACAGCGAGAATCCAAAACACGGACGACAGCACCCAACGCTGGGGAGGGTGCTGAGGAGCAGCAGTTCTCACTCACGGCTGCTGTGAGTGCAAACCGGTAGAACCACTCTGAAAACAGTTTAGTAGTTTCTTATGAAACTAAACACACACTTACCTTGCAAGCCATGAGGCTGTCTACACAAAAACTTGTATGTGGATGTTTATAGCAACTTTACAGATAATTGCCAAAAACTGGAAGCAACCAAGATGTCTTTCGGTATGTAAATGGATAAATAAACTGGAGGATTCCAATTATATGACATTTTGGGAAATGTAAAACTACGGAGACAGCAAAAGATCAGTGGTTGCCAGAGCCTGGGTGAGGGGAGAGATGAACGGATAGGAATAAACTAGAGGATTTTTAGGATAACTGAATTATTCTTTGTGACGCTGTAATGTAATCCTAGTCTGATGACAAAAACCCCATGACAAATCTCCATTGAAGGGGAGTCTACAAAACACTTGTACAGTCCAAATTGTCACAGCCTGGTGAGGTCCTTGCTGCAGTGATAATGAAAATTAAAGCTGAGGTATTCAGCACAAAATTACAAGAAAAGCCCTTAATTGGAAAGTAAGAGAAAGTGAAGGTGGGGCACTGCTCTGACAAGGATCAAGCCCTTCCCCTAACAAAGGAAACTGGAAGATAGGGAAGGGGCTTCAATTTGAGGAGCTGAGGGGGCACAGATGTGAGGAGCGGGGCCACATAGCACAAAAGACCAGTTTAAGGGGTACTGTGTACTGCGGAGGGCGGGTCTGGGAGACCATAATCTCAGCTCCAGAGGAATCCTACGGCCTAAGGAGCAGTTTGGTTTCCCTGCTGTCTTTTTTTTTTTTTTTTTTTTTTTTGTGGGTACCAGGGGGACGACCTCAGGACCTCGCGCGCCAACAGGCACCCGTGCCACTGAGCGATATCACCGGCCCCTTTTTCGTATGTGGGTTCCGGGAGTCGAACTCGGGCCCTCGCACTTGCAAGGCAGGCGCCAACGCCGCTGAGCCATCTCACCGGCCCTTCCCTGCTGTCTTAGTCACGTTCCCATCGCTGGGACACAAAACCCGATGCTCACAGTTTCAGTTCATGGTCAGCTGGCTCCAAGGCAGAAACAAGATGGCAGAGAGCCATGGTGGAGGAAAAGGTGCTCAACCCATTACAGGCAGGAAGCAGAAAGAAGGGAGGAGTTGGGACGAGAACTCACCCTTCCAGGTCACACCCCAGTGACAACCTCCAACCAGGCTCTGCCTCCTAGCAGCACACTCAGCCATGAACTCATCCCAGATGAACCCACTGATGAGTGTAGCGCCCCGTGACCCAGTCACCTTCCACACATAAGAGACTTTTGGGGGACATTTTAGATCTAAACTGTGACACCAGGGGTGATTGTCTGCTTGGTGCAGGCTCAGTCCTGTGAGGCTGTGCTGGAATCCCAGGTGACTGTAGATTTAGGGCCTTGGAGACTTCTGGGTGCAGCTAAATGTCCCTGTAAATCTCTTATCTTGATGTCCTCAGTCTTGAAGGGTGATAAGATAGGCCAGGTAAATTTAGGGCTCATAAATCTTGTTTTGTCAACATGAGAGAGACACTCCCTAAATGACCTACCTGCCTATATGCAGAGCTAAGGATGTAACCTAGAGTTTTACAAAAACAAGGTCAAGCTTTGTTCTACTTTTAGTTACCTACTGGGCATCTGTAGGCCCAAGTGAAGAGTCAAGGATTTTAGCAAAAAATACCGAAACACACACACACACACACACACACACACACACACACACACATGCTCACACACACAAAACCCAAAACAAAAACAAACCAACAAAACAATTTAAATCCTGACTATCTCAGAAGAAAACACATCATGCTTTTAATGAAAAACAGGTTAAGGGCCCAAGAATTTGTTCACTGTCCCTATGGTGGTCTCTGACTGTGTCAAAGTCATCAGAAACTGTCCAAGTCATCAAAAATAAGGAAAGTCTCGACAGAGGAGCCTACAAAAAGGAGACATTAAATGTAATATGGTGTCCTGGCTGGGATCCTGGAACAGGAAAAGGACCTTAGGTAATAACCATGGTAATGACTAAAGCGAGAACCTCAGTTAACAGAAATGCATCAGTACTGGTTCAGAGCTATGACAAGTGTACCAGTAACATTGCAACCAAGAGGGTAAAATAAATCTTTAAAATTCTGGATTTTTTTTTTTTCTTCTAGAGATAGGCTGTTTCTCCAAATTCTTTATGCTCAGAGCACAAGTCGCCACCCCACCCCCCTCCTCAGCTCAGATTCTTGGACAGAGAGGTATCACATTTGCCAGAAACCCAGCTCATCCAGCCAGATGATGGCGACTCCAGGAGGTGTGGGTTGGTTTTGTTACCACAAGGAAGGGGAGGAGCTGAGAGTGGGAGAGGGGCAGGCAAGGTGGGGCTCTCTTCGTCCGTTTCCAGGTGTCCCTCTTCCCTCTTCCTTACTGTGAAAGCCCTGCACACCTGAGCAAGGTGAGATGTGAGCGGCCCCTCCCTCCCCTTCCCAGCCGGCTTTGAATAAAGATTGGATCCTGTGTTCTTGAGGAGCGGTGTGAACCTGAGCTCACCGCTCTGGAAACATTATAAGATATTCATAGTAGAACCTGAGCGTGGGGTACATGGCAGCTCTCTGTACTATCTGCAGCTTTCTGTAAATCTAAGACTATTGTAAAATAATAACTTCTTTAAAAAGAGTGTATTGGGGAGGGGTCCCTTTCAAGTCTCTGCATTACTTGCACTGGACTAATGTACTGTTGTTGGGCAAAAGTCAGAGAAAGAAATCAGGACACATAGGGGCAGGGAGTCAAGCTCAGTGGTAAAATCTATGCTTTGCACACACCAAAAATTTTTTTTTTAAATGAAAAGCTGGGTATGGAGGCACATGCCTGTAATCCCAGCACTCTTGGAGGCTGAGACAGAAGGATCTCAAGTCCAGCCCAGTATGGGCACTGTAGCAACTTAGTGATACCCTATCTCAAAAATTAAAAGGGGGGGTGGGATGGGCTAGGGGTGTAGCTCAGTGCAAAGACCCTGGGTTCAATCCCCTATCACCAAAAAAAGAAAAAACGAAAAAGAAATAAAGTCAAATCATTAAGACACAAACATAAACTCACACACATATACATAGACATTCGCACCCTCCTGAACATCTTTTTCTCCTCCTCCTACCCCAGCACCTCCTGCTTGTCCCTCTGGTGACTCCCTTGCACCCCATATGCTCCTTGGATGGTGGCAGCCATGCCTTCTCTAGGAGCTGGGAGGATGGGCTGCCCCCTGCTGCTGAAGGGCAAAAGGCTCTCTGGCACCTGGAATTTCCTCTCAAGTAGCCACCGGGCCACTTGCCTGGGGTATAACACTAGCTACCTATTGAATCCAAAGGCCTTACTATGTTTCTTTGTGAATTTACTTGGTATACATTCTAAATCCTGCTGCCTGACTTCCACCCCCGTGAGAAAGGTTTCTGAAGGTCAACAGGACTTCATTGCTGGGGTGACCTCCTGTGACCCGGAAGTACATCTCACCACAGGAAGTCTGTTCCCATTTCTGCCCTGGGCTGATTTCCAGGGTTTTCCCCAGCCCTACTCCCATGTTTCTTATTCCTGTGGCCTGCAGTGGCCTGCAATGGCCTGGTTGGCCATGTTCCCTTCCATCCTCCCGAAGAGACACCAGGAAAGATCTGCCCTGGGTCTGGTTCCTTCTGTCCACGGATGTGGCCCCTGCTGGACACGAATGCTGGGGAACACCACGTGGGTCCCTTTCCTCAGCTGGAAGTTCACCGTCTCCTTGTCTTTTTGCTAACGGGCTACTGTGGAGCCACAGATCTTTTTGTTCTTTTTTTATCATGAAAATTTCAGCCACACAGAAAAGTAGAGTGACCGTGAACACGCATAAACCTGTGCCCTAGCTTTCATGGTTACTGTTTACCTATTGGCTACAAGTATCATTTTTAGCTGAAGTATTTTAAAGAAAATGACACACACATTTTGGCATTTAACCCCAATTATTCATTTTCTCCTGTAAAATTAAGGACATTGGCCTGTACAATTTCCGTCTGGTTTTTTTATACCTAAGAAGATTAGCAATCTTATAATATTATCTAATATCCACTCAAAAATCTAATGTCTCTACCATGTCTTTAAGTGTGGCTCTTGCAAATCCAAGACATAACTTTGGGTTTTATATTTCTCATATATCTTTTAAGCTAAATCCACCCCTCCTTCTGCCTCTTTTTTTTCATGGTGTTGACATATTGAAGATACCAGGCCCGTAGCCCTGGTCACATCCCCCCTCTCATGGTGGCCCGTTGTCCCTGCTATGTTGTTTAGCTTGTCCCTTATCAGCTGTGTTTGCTGTAAACTGGGAGTGACTTGCCGGACACAAATGTGACCTGGAGTTGAACACACAGGGGATGGGTCACATCCAAAGCAAGTGTGGCCTGGTGGGATCATTGTTGTTGAACAGATCCAGGTTACGTGTTGGCAAGTGAGGCGTCCTTGGCCCCAATGTGTTTTTCCTGGTGCCAGGAGGAATTCTGGAACCCGAGAGTATCCAGTACCCCATCCATCTCCTTAGCATCCCTGGAGGAAGTAGACTTGAGTCAATTATTTTGTTAGGGGAATAGGTGATATTGGGAAATGCTACTTTATCTTCCCACTTTGGGCATACAACTCCTAAAATCCTTGGACTCTCCAAAGTGACAGCATCTTTCCATTTGCTAACTGACAGCTGGCAGCCCCTAGATAGCCTGGGCCAGGGGCTGGTCACCAGAAAGACCAGGCAGGGTTACAGGAGTGGGACTTCCGTCCCTGCTCCCAACCTCCGAGGAGGGCGCGGGGCTCAGGGTTAGTTTGACCCCATTGGCCAGTGATATTATCACTCATGCCTAGGTGAGGAAGCCGCCATAAACAGCATACGGGACTGGGTTTGGGGCTTCTGAATAACTAGCTGTATGGGTGGACCTTCCTGGAAGGCAGAGCCCAGGGGACACGGTAGGTCCTGCCCCTCCCCACACACCTCCATCCACGAATCTCTCCACTGGTATGATCTGCGAATCCTTTGTAATAAGCAGATAAGTCATTTTTTCCGCTGCCTTCTTTGACAATTATTATGGGGTCACGGATTTGTATAAATTGCATGTGCTTAGGCCGCTCTGGTCCTGATTCTTTCTAGTGTTCTAGTCACCTCCATGTTATCAAGCCAGGGCACCTTGCTGACACGCAGTGGAGCCAGTGCTATGGCGCCGGGTTTTGTGAAAAGAAATAGCTTGGCTGCGTGGTCAGCCGAGCTCAAACCTGCCTTCCCGACGAGGTGGCAGCGGGGATTTATAGGAAGGGAAGAGGGAGAAGCTGCTTGTTGGGTGGGTGTTGAAAAGGGGAGTTTTGGGGGTCTTTTGCACAGGCGTAGATGGTCTTCATGCCTCTTTACAGATCACATGATTTTGGTTATCACGTTCTGTGGTGGGGAGAGATTTTGAACTTGTGACGCCAAAAAGGGTCAACTGGAGGGGCTGTTGCTTCTGCGCATGTGCACTCTTGAAACCCAGGCTCTAGATCATCCTTGAGGGTTTCTGGAGGCTTCTCCTAAAAGACAGGTGGAGAACTGTGTCATGTAAGGGATTTATGTTCAGGTGTCCAGGCTGTAGACAGTCAAGAGAGTCTGTGGCTCTGCTCTCTGTGTCCTTGTCCCTCATGCAGCATCTGTGACACCAGGGACTTTGGAGAGTGACTCTCAAGATGCTGCATTTATTGCTCCCCAAGGACTCCTTCCTCAAGACTTGGAAGGTGTCATTGGGATCACAGCTGGCGGCCATCCTACTTTGACACCCTCCCTGTCCCCACACCCCCCAGCTAAATGGCGCCTGTAAGCTTGAGAAGCTTCCGCAGAACAACCCAGGAACACGCGAGGTTCAAGGTTACCCTCTCCTCTCAGCACCACGAGGACTGGAGGTGCCCTGAGGGCTGACGTGCCCTCTGGGCGCTGTGAGGGTACAAGTCACTTGGTGGAGTCCAGGGTACAATCTTTTTTTTTTTTGTGGGTACCGGGGGGTCGACCTCAGGACCTCGCGCGCCAACAGGCACCCGTGCTGCTGAGCGATATCACCGGCCCCTTTTTCGTATGTGGGATCCGGGAGTCGAACTCGGGCCCTCGCGCTTGCAAGGCAGGCGCTTATGCCGCTGAGCCATCTCACCGGCCCCCAGGGTACAATCTTAACTGATAGAATCTAAGTCTTATTTGTCACAAACCTCACTCTCCAGTGTCCCCAGGAAATGACGGTGTAGACTTGCAGCCTGTGAGCTCCCTGACTTGCTGAAGCACAGGCTGGGGCTTGTGGGGGGCTGTGAATTGTCCTATAAGGAGATGTGCGGGGTCACTGTGTTGTGAGAAAGTGACTGACAGGGACAGGGATGACCAGGAGGTAAGGGGGCTCACCTGGGAGGACTTCACCCAACCCTCCCTGTGTCTCCCCAGTTCGCAACGGGGGAGGCACAGAGACCATGAGTAAGGGGCCAGGGTCTCACAGCTGGCAGGGAGTTGGGGCAGGTCCCCTGGGCTTGCCTGTGCCCTGGCCCATCCCCAGCTCACAGCTGGCCCTGGCCATTATATCACCCATGTCTTCATCCCCCATACAGGCCACGTCAATTGTACAGACACTGGGGTTGCCTATGCTGAGATGCCCAGGGCCCAGTGTTAGACTCCGGAATATTTTCAGATAGAAGCAATAGAAGAGCAGCTCCGGAGTCTCAGATAAAATAAGAATCCTGGAGCTTAGCTTAGCAGCTCAGCAGGGAAGTCATCTTAGCAATCCTTTTGGCCTGCTCCTCATGGCCACGAATGTGCTGCTGCAGCTCCAGCCATCATATCACTTCCAAGGCAGGAGGGTACAGTGATTTCTACTCTCTTCTCAATATTCTTCAGACTCTGTCAAGTGGTCCTCATGGTGGGAAAGGATTATGTATGTGTGTGTTTCCAAAACTCTGTTGAAATGCTCTAAAGAGAAGAACAGAGAAGGAAAAACCTCTGTGATGGATTGAACATTCGTGTCTCTCCCATGAATCCATATATCGAAGTCTCAACCTTCAAAGATAGCATTTGAAGATGAGACGTTTGGGAGGCAGTAGTCATGAGAGTGGAATCCTTATGTGGGGATTCCTATGTGTATAAGAAGAGCCATCAGAAAGCTCCCTGTGCACCATGAGAAGGTGGCCATTTGCAAGCAAGGATCAGAGCCCTCAATGGAAACCAAAGCGTGGACACCCGGTCTTGGCCTCCCAGCCTCTGGGACGGTGAGAAATCCATTCCCATCTTGCAAGCCCCGCCGTCTGTGGTATTTTTGTTATGGCAGCCTGAACTGACTGAGGCGCTGCACAGATGTCTCAGGAAATTGTTAAATTTAAAAAAATTTCCCCCTCAAATGGGAGGCATCAAGTATAAATTTCTGCTCATGTTTTAGGGAGCTGATAAGATGAATCTGCTCATCATACTTCAGAACAGATCTGGGCCACTATTTTTCCTCTTTTTCCCAATATGAAGGCCTCAGAGTCTCTAGAAAGCATGGTGTAAGGGAAGAGGTGACATTGCTGAGTTCTGCAGGGTGGGCCTGTCGGACTTAGACCTCATAAATATTGATGCCCTTTTAAGTTATTTCAGATTACCTATGCATATATTCACTGATGAAGTATTGTGCGGACATACTTATGCAAAGAGTTATGCGCTGTTTGTCTGAAATAAACCGTAAGTAACCAAGTTGCAGACTTTGATTACATTTCCCTGAAAACTTGGCTCTCTTTAGCTGTTCTTTCTTTTGCAAAATTCACTTAGCTCATTCCCTGCAGTTACAGCCCATTCTCTATTTCCAACGTAAGGGTTCTTCTACAACTGTCACCCCCACCTTACTTCCTGTTCCTTTTGTCCCTTGGCCCTGCATTGATGAGAAACACACTGCACCCCGCCACCCTGAGCTGGAGCACCCAACAAGGTTTGGTGTGGAGTTAGCGGCGCTGAGAACTGCACCCCAGGCCTGTGTGGCTTTCTCTAGTACGCGCTGCTTTTCCATTCTCTGGGATCTGATTCCATTTCTCATTCATGAACATTCTAGGACGTTGCCCACTACCACCACCACCACCACCAAACATCGTGATCAATTTTTATTCCCTTCACCTTCAATACTACACGTGAGGATGCCACTTTTTCCCAAGCTGGAAGAGTGTCTAGACGTCCACAGAAAAGAAAAGAATTCGTAAAGGGATGAAATCCATTTCAGAAATAGTCACGGGCAACCAAGTAGGCATCCACTTGGAGTCAGAATTTCCTTTTCTGCTCATAATTAGTGCTGGTCCTTTGAACAGCCTTGACAGTTAAGGGATAAATATGTCTTCAATTATTTCTCTAATGTATTCAAGTTCCTCTAAGCAACGGAGTGCTTCAACGCACTGTTTATTCTTCTCTCAATTTGCATAATCCCATTGCTAAGGGGATATTGAAAAGTGAACAGGAAATAAATAGGTTTCACTCAGTAAATTATTAATGAAGCCAACAAGAAATTTGGGGGTCTTTGTTTAGAATTAGAATATGACTTCAATGCTTCAAATAAACCGAGGATTCTCTCAACTGAATTTGTTAAACAGAGACAATGAATGACCTCACACGACTGAGTGCCCCGAGAGTCATTGAAGTCCTTTAATGCCTCGGTTTGAGCAGTGTCAATGCTGAAGTTAGAGGACAATTTCATGCCAGTTTATTTGATGTCAGTAGAAAGAACACGGGATGTGTCAGAGTGGCTTTGTAGGAATAAGGACAGAGCAGCCGACCCTTCTGCAGAGCCATTCATTTCTCCACTTTGAACAAACATCCATCAGAACGTGTACTAATATTATCTCCATGAAAAGCTGTACAATTTTTTTCATTAACTGCTAAGTCTATAAAGAGAATCTCTGCAAAACTTTGCTATTTTTATCAATGTCTCCTAGGAAAGGATCACACTGGGGATAACCTTAGAAGCAAGCCTTTTTCAGGAGAAAAATATTGCACAAACAAAGGGAATTATTTCTTTTTCTGGACTGTGATGAATTGCATCTTGCCCCTGTGGCTATGCTATAAAAGGTGGGGTAGGGGAGCTCTGCTAACCCCTGCAATGCTAAGTGGAGTGGTTACATTATTCTTTTGCAGGAGATTCGTGCTGGCACTTGACAACTTGCTGGCAATGTTGGAATCAGAAAATACTCCTTGCAGCACTGTGTTAAGACAGTCATTTGAGCGGAAAGACCGATGGTAATACATAGCCTGAAAGTCATCACAGCGTCTTAGGCTATTTTATCCTGTTATGCTTTAGATAAAAATGTCCGCAAAGGGCTCATACATTCAGACATGGGTTGTTGTAGTCAGGGTTTGCAAAGGAACAGATTTAATGCAGGACACATACTTCATAGGCTTATTTTATAATATTCACTCAAAGAGTCAAATGCAGAAGAATGCAAGAGATCTGTCCACTCACTAGAGACCCAAAGAATCCAGCTGAGGGCCTGGATCCCACAGCCTGAGTCTTGCATGAGTCCAGCTGAAGACCTGGAACCATGGCAATGTCCTTCATGAGTCCAGCTGGAGGCCTAGAGCCCACAACAACGTCTCATGCAGGTCTGCATCAAGGATCCGCACTGGGAAGGTCCAAAGGCCAGTGGTGGAAGCTAGAAAGTCCGCGCCAGCAGGGTGAAGGATCTGTGCCAGCAGGCTGAGGGATCTGCACTGGAGCCAGGAAGTGACACTCAAGGTAAGGACCAGAGCTCCCCTGAAGAGAACCGCAGCCATCCTCAGAGACAGTGAGGACCTGAGCTCCTCCGACAATGAGAACAGCTGAGTTCATATCAGGAAAGCCAGCGTGAGAAGCTTCTCCAGGAGAATCAACAGCGCACCACCTTCCCTCCAGTTCTCCTTTTATGCTGTTGGCAACAATTCTCAGGTGGACCTTACACACCCAGGGCCATGCTGATTCAATTCAGCTGGGTGTTACAAGTTGACCATTAGTTAATCCACCACTTGGGTCTTTTGGGGAGTGATTGGATCATGAGGGTACTACACTCATCAGTGAATTAATCCACTGGTTAATCATAGGTGAATGTGCTGATGGGGGGAGTGCTGGTTGGAGGAGGTAGGTCACTGGGGGTGTGGCCTGGAAGGATGTGCTCTTGTCCCCAGGCCATACTCTCTCTGCTTCCTAGCTGCCATGAGTTCAGCAGCTTTCCTCACTCGGCCCTTCCAGAGTGATGTCTCTGCCTTGGATTCAGCTGACCATGGACTGAACCCTCTGAAACCATGAGCCAAAATAAACATTTCCGTCTTTAAGCTGGGGTGTTGGGTAATTTGTCTTAGCAATGGGAATGCTGACTAATGCATGCTCTTCATATGAATTCCTGTAAAGCAAAAAAAAAATTGAAAGTTATCTTATCACATCCTTTGGTACCAGTGTAGGAACTTGTACATCCTCATGGTCACTGTTAGCCTGGGTCACTGTAGGTTGCATTTCCACTGTCTGCATATTGGCAGAGCAATGGCATCCTGAACACAGAGCTTCAGTGTGTTTTTCTGTTTAGTAAACATCCACTGTTCAAAATAATCATCACAAAATTTGTACATAATTTGGCATTTGGGGGCTCAAGTACACAACTAAAACACAATGAACAGGAACCATGGAAAGAATGGGAACGTCTGAACTTGGTCTCGTAGCTGCCTGCACACATCTGCTCTGTGTAAGTCTGCATGGATAACTGATCCTCAACAGGCGTGTGGACAGATGAAGTGGTTATGAACTCTTGAACTAGAAGTAAATTGTACTCCGTATTGGGTGTAAAACCATGGATGTGTCCCTTCTGCTTGCCTGGGACAGCTGTACTTCCAGAGCTCAGTCAAACAACAGAGCCGAGCTGCCTTTGTCGAAGGTTGGGAAGCCTGGGGCTCTGGCCGGGTGACTTTGAGAAACAGAGAGCTTGAGGACTGTGGTTCACCGGAAGCTCGGCTCACTGAAGCTGCGGGCCTCGCTTACTTCCTTTCAAAGCCTGGACTCATCTGGAGTTGCTTGGCTGGTCTTCAGAGCACAGGGGCCTGGCTGATGTTGGCTCTAATTAGCTCCAGTGACTCGTTCTCGATATGGAACTTTGGTCAAACATCAACCACTGCCTTTCCGGAATTTGAAAAGTGAGTACTTTTAAATCTCAGCCTTTCCTTGCTACTTCCTGCCACATCTGCAGGCAGGGTTTTGAGGGGTCATGCAGATCCTTTTTGTGGAGGTCAAGGTCGGCTTGGGGTACCACTTCAGGTCCAAAGTACTGTGGCAGCAAATTAGCTCGAACTGTCAAAGTGCTGCAATTTATTAGAAAAAAGAGCAGAATCCAGGACAGTTAGGGCATCCAGACAAAGCAGGATGGATGCAGGGCAAAGCCGTCAAATGCAGGACATGCCCTGCATAAGCAGGATCCCAGTTACTCTGCTTTAGGCCCGTGGAAGTGAAGTGGGTCAGAGCTGTTTTCTTCTTCCTTTCATCATTTTAGGATAAATGCGAGGTTTATCCAGAAGACAGGATCTGTTTCGGAGACCCCCATGGCAGATGCATGGAATGGCTCAGGCACACGCGGCAGGCCATCCCTGGATATGCCAGGTGGGGAGGAGGGGATGGTGACGGCAAGGCCTGCTGAGGGTCTTCCTCACCCTGCTGTGTTACCAGCGCAGCCTCGGCTTTGCGTGGGGCGGGCATCGGCCATGCCCTGGGCACTGGTTTGTGCTTCGAGACCCTAAGGCGGGCACCTGGCAGCCTGTGGTCAGAGGAAGCTCCCATGATGTGTAGGTGTCTCTTGCAGTTTGCACAGAAACAATTACGAGTTGGCTGAAAAGACGAGCTCACTGCAAATAATGGAAATAAAAGACATTCACCTTCCCAGAACACCTGTCAGGGAGAAATGAGAAAACGTTAGGCACCGAAACCAAAATCGTACCATGCACCTGAAAATGAGATTACTGCGGGCAGGGGAGCAGCGAGGCATCTCCCGGGACGCGTCAGGAGGGAACGAAACCCAGGGGAGGCAGAGTGGGAGGCAGAGCACTGTGAATTCAGTCACTCTCCCCAAATGAGTTCATGCGCAGAGCGCAAATTCAGCTTTCAAAGTGTTTCATGATTCCAGAGGAAGTGAAACATTTGGGAGAAGAAACGGAAAAATGTGTGCGCAAGATCCTAAGAGATCCTGAGACAAAATACAATTGACTAAGGAATTTAAGTGCTTTGGAGAGGGCTGCCTGGCTCAGATCCAAAAGAAACCCACTTAGGCCTAGACACACGCTCGACTGAATTTTTTAGGTAACGAACTACTCAAGCTGTTTTTCAGAATGCGCCTCCAGCATCCACTTGCAGATGCTTTGAAAGCAGCTTTTCAAGAACAGACTTGCACAGAAGCCAGCTTTTCTGGTCCCTGATCTTTGGATGTCTGAAGCTCAAAAATCCCCTGTGCAGACACAGCAAACTGTACTCCTGTCCTGAAAAGAAATACGCGGCCCGTGAAGAAGCAGGGTGGCACCTGTGCCTGCCAGAAGCCCCCCTGAGACTGCCCCTCTTGCCATCCAACCAACAAACAGCTCCCCCTCTCCTTGCCTGTAGATTCCCCACTGTCAGCCCACAGAGGAGGAGTTGGGGTTTTGCTCCTGTTCTCTGCTGGCCAATCTTGTGACAAAGCCTTTCTTTTCACAAAACCAGTGCCAGGGTATCATTGGCTTTCATGCACATCAGACATAGAGCCTTTGCTAGGGATCACACGAAAGAGTGGATGAACAGGGGCAGAGAAACAGAGCAAGGGTGAAGAGTGAACAAGCAGGGTAAATCCCCAAGAGTTGGAGAGAGGGGAGGGCCCCATGGTGAAGATCTTGGAATAACTGGGAACATGGATTTAAGCACCCTGAAGGACACTTTTCACTGTGGAAGAGGTTACACAAACTTCTATAATCACAGAACAAAAGAAAGTTATAAGTTAACACATCTACCAGCGAGACAGATGGGGGCGTCAGGTGAGTGGGCTACAGCAAGGGGAAGTCTCTTCTGCAGGCTGCTGTTTAATAGCGACTTAGAGGCTGATTTTGCTAAAAGCACTGACTCTTTGCTTGGGCCTACTGGTGTCCAATGAGGAGGACAAAGCTGGGCATCTCTGCCTTTACTACTTTAAACTTTGGATCAGGTCCCTGCTCAGCTCTGCATATGGGCAAGTTGATCCTTTAAGGAGTGTTAGCTGGTTAACTGATTAACTGCTTGAGGCTGAAGGCACCAAGACAAGAGTAGCTGAAGTATTTTCAAGATTTTGGGGGACATCATCAACAGATTGTCAACCACCAGCTTTTCTACGTCCTGTTCCAGGCCAGTGGCTTGGTGGCCGGGTCTCTAGTCATTGTCCTGACTGACTCCCTCTTGCCTTTCTGATTATCCTTCTCTCTGAGTCATTCTTGCAGTCACCATGGGTTCCAGGAACAGTGGGTCTGACTGATACACATCCTACGACGGGAGTCAAAACTTCCCCCAGGCAACGTCGCCTTTCTTATCCCTGATATCCATCAACCAGACCCCGGTTTGGCCAAGGCTGTCTGACCATGCATATTTCTTGCCCTCCAATTTTGTTCCTTCTGCTAGTCAAACCTGGAGCCCACACTGGCACCCCAAGATGTGGCTTCTTGGGAGAGTTTCAGTTCTCACTCCTGATTCTCAGCTTGTTGGACCACCCAACGTTGTTACAAGAAGTACACAAAAGGCTACAGGTCCAGACCGGAAGCTCGGTGTGTGCTTGCTCTTGTGTGCCCTGCCCTGCTATGGAAACAGTGAGCTGAGGAGCTGGCGAGTCCTGGAACAACAGACAGCAGTTCCAGCCTCGCTGGCTGCAGACTGCAGAAGACGGAGGGGTCTGATGAATCAGGCCGTCCCTGCCTCTCCAGCGAAGGTCCGCCTGGACGGATTGGACAGCGTTTTACCTTTTGCTTTTCCTGGCTAAGCCTCTTTGTGCCCAGCTATGCTGAACAGGGGAAATGCAAAAAAAAAAAAAAAAAAAAAGTGAGCTGAGGAGATATTTTGGGGCTCTTTTCTAAAGAAGGCAAAAGAATCGCTGATCTCACAAGGAAACTTTGCTCTCTGATGATTTTAATGCTAATTTTGCAAATTTGGAAATCTGAGTGGACAAGGAAGGCTTGACTGCAAAGCCCAGTGTTCTGGGATCACCGAGTCATGAAGATGAGGTCTCGTGAAGTCTGAGCACAGCCCTTGTGTGGGGCACAATTCCCAGTGCCCAGGTGGCTGCGGGTGATGACAGAGCAGGGCCTTCTGTCATTCCAACTCTTTTTTTCTTTTTCAAAATGTGCACTGTAAACACAGGGCCTTAAAGGAACACGGTGACTTCTTGGGCCAAGGAGGTTTCAAAACTGCCTGTCTCCTGAATCTCTATCCATGGAACATGACAAGTGACCAAGAAATACACAAAACCAGGAAAACTTCACAGCCCTCCAAACTATAGAAAGTGTCAGGTGAATACATTGCCCAGAATTTCTGCTGAGTGCCCTGCAAATGGGGCCAGAAAGAGGGCCAGATGCCCCCTTGCTAGGTGGACGTGTATCCTGGGCAGAAGTAAAGGACACCCAAGGCTGCCTCCCCAGCCTGTCACTTGGAGCCTGGAAAGCTGCCGTGGTTCCCTGAGCAGCATCCAGTGAGGCTCAGTGGGTACCCCTCAGGGTCAGGATCCCCATCTATGAAATGGGGATTTTCAGATAAAGGACAGCAGTGAGTCCAGCTTATACGCGACACAAAGGAGCAGCTTCCTGTTGGGACGCACACGGCTATGTGTGCTGAGTTTCTAAGGAAATTAAGGGCAATGAGGAGAGATGAAAAGAGGTCAAAGCCCACACCTTCTTCAACAAAGAACATGAAGGTGAAAGAAGGGCCAGGAGGAAATGAATAAGAGATAGCAGCACTAAAAGCCCGTGATGGAGTGAAAGGTAGGAGCCATACGATGGGGAAGCAAAATGGCGACATAGAAATATAGCCTCGGAACCTTTTTGCAATGAACAAAATGTGCAAAGTACAAGAAGAAAGGGAAAGAGGATTATCAGTATTAGTCAGCTTTCCCGTCACTGGGACCAAATACCCAACACCCAAATCTTGAAGGAGGGAGCGTTAATTTTAGCTCATGGTTTCAGTTGGTTCAGTCTATGGTCGGTTGGCTCCAACACACAGTTGGCATGGTGGAAGGGCTGGAGAGGAAAGCTGCTCACATCATGGCAGCCAGGAAGTAGAGAGACAGAAGAGGAGCCGGGATAAGAATACACCCTTCTAGGTCATGGTCCAGTGACCACCTCCAACCAGGCTCCGCCTCCTAACAGCATGTACAGCTGTGAACGCAGTGCCTCCATGATCCTGTCACCTTCCAAAAGCCCTACTTCTGAATACATGAGACTTCGGGGGGCACATCTTAGATCTAACCACAGCAGAGGATGAAAGGCATGTGGTGAGAATCACTGGCGTGTCACATGTGGCTATCTTGGTTTCTAGAGAAAGTAGCAAAAGCTGAACAGACACAATACTCAGAGATAACCAGGAAAATGTTTCCATAACTCAAAATCTTCGGGGGGAATGTGTCTGCCCAGGGGGGAAGAGGCGACGGTGGGTCCACTGGGCCATGGGTCAGCCATCATTACGGGCCTCATTCAGATTCTTTCTTTCTTTATTTATTTTTCTTTTTGGTTTTTTTGAGACAGGGTCTCACTATACAGTTCAGGCTGGTCTTGAACTCACTTATGTAGCCCAGGCTGGCCTTGAACTCATGGTGATCCTCCTGCCTCAGCCTCCCAAGTGCTGGGATTATAGGCATGCACTATCATGCCTGCCTCGAACCTCATTCAGATTCTGAGTTCCCTCCTCTTCTCCACGTGGAGATGGCAGGTTGAAGAAATCCGGATGCCCAGTCTCCTTGAGGTGGAGCCAGGAAAATGGATTGAGGTGAAGGACAGACTGAGGGCAGCACTGTGCCTGCACGAGTAACAGGCCGAACATGAAGGCTACTGTAATTTTCTATCCCTATCACTGCCTGGCACTGCCCAGCAACATGGTGATACCAGCTCTGTGAGGATGCACAGCCCCTCTCCAGGTCCTTCCTGTCCATCCCCCCTTCTGGTATATCCCAGTTCCTGTCCATGCCCTTCCTGTCTAGGCTCTTCCTGTATAGACCCCTTCCTGTGCATCCCATTTCCTGTCCAGGCCCTTCCTGTGTAGCCCGCTTCCTGTCTAGCCCCCATCCTATCCAGGCCCTTTTTGTCCACAGCCTTCCTGTCCAGCCCCCTTCTTGTCTAGTCCCTTCCTATCCAGGCCCTCCCTGTTCGGGCTCTTCCGGTCTTCCTGACTTCTTGCCCAGCCCCCTTCCTATCCAACTCTCTCCTGTTCAGTTCCCTTCCTGTTCAGCCCTTTTTTTCTGGTCTAGGGCTGTGTTTTTCTTTCCAGGACCCCCACACGCCTCCCCATTCCCACAACCATTCACCTCTGAGGCAGGTAAGCCTTAAGAGCACCCACCTATGCCAGGCAGGATGACACAGCAGCCTTCTGATTCATGAGAGACCCTGCAGAAAGCGCTGCGACTCAAAGGAGCTGATTCGGCTCAGGTCAGAGTGCTGAAATTTGTCGATTTCTGCAGTTCATGAAACTTTCCAGATCAGCACATCTGTGGGTTGTTTTCCTTTGTATCTCGCTGTCCTTCCCCACTCAGGGAAGAGTAAAGTGGCACAGGCCTGTGCTGGTTTGCCCCCTCCTGCTGCCCTGGCCTGTCCTTTGATGAACTCAATGGGTAGCTGCACCCTGGAGAGTCCTCAGGCCGCCCATCCTGGCCTTCCCAGGGATGGACCCTGGACACACACAGAACTCCTGGCTTCTGTCTACCCCGGGAAGGGGGAGCTGGGTCAGTTCTCAGGGATCAGTCCCAGAACAAGTAGAAACCGGAGCTCGCGCCCAGCCTGGAAGGGGTCCGAGCCGGGTAGAGCTGCTACAGCCTGCTGTTGTCCTCGTGGTCTCTAGCAGGGCTATCACTCTTGTCCCTTCTAGTACTTTCAGTTGTAAATCTGTATTATTAATCTTAAAGAAGTTTTTTTTTTTTAATTTTTTTTTAAATATTACCACTGGGCTAAAATTATGGCCAGATGTTCAAACTTTTAAATCTCCAAATTTTATGTTATCTTACTGCCTTAGAATAACTCTTAAAGGATTATACATACATTGTGACCTTGTAGATTTCTTTTTAAATTATAGGAAATTTTTAAGCAGCATTTCTGATAAGACTGAGCTCATTTCCTAAATTTTAAAAAGACTTTTTGTTTTTAAAAAAAGTTTTAGGTTCACAGCAAAATTGAGAGAAAGTGCAGAAATTTCCCTTGTATTCTTTTCCCCTACACGTGTAAAGCCTGCCTCCCCATCAATCTGATGCACCACAGGTGCATCTGTCACAACCAATGGACGCAGTTGGTTAGTTCACACTGCTCCTTACCCTAACCCTAACTTGATCCCAACCCTAACCCTAATTCTAAGCCCAACCCCATCTTAACCCTTTCCTCCCCTGACCCCCTGGCAACCACTGATATTCTCACTGCCTCCATAGTCTTGCCTTTTCCAAAGTATCACAGAGTTGGAGTACTGTCACAGGTGGTCTTTGATACTCCTTTCATGCATTTAATTTTCCTCCATGTCTCTTCGTGGCTCGAGAACTCATTTGTTTTTGGTGCTGAGTAATATTCCATTGTCTGGATGAACCATGGTTTACTTCTTCATTCGGCAGCTGAAGGACTTGGAGATGATGAGCAAGGCTGCTGTAAACATCCTCCTAGGGGATGGCAGTGTGGCTTGATGGTGAGCGCTCACCCTCCTTGAACCAGGCTGTGGGTTCCATCCCTAGCACCATCAAAGGTGGAGAGAAAGAGATCAGTCCACGTGCAGGATTTGTGTGAGTGGATGTTTTCAACTCCAGGTAGGTACCCAGGAGTGAGCTCGCCAGATCATATGGCAGGAGTGTGTCTGGTGGTGTAAGAAGCTGCCAATCTGTCTTCCAAAGTGGCAGCACCATTTGGCTTTCTCAGCAGCACCGAATGAGAGCTCTTGTCACTATGCATCTTCCCCGAAATTTGATGTCAGTGTTCCAGACTGGGGCCATTCTAGTAGGAGCGTAGTGAAAGGACATTCAAAAAGAAAAACCAGAATACAAGTGCACCTTTCCTATCTATGCTTGTCTCGCAGGGCCAGTCGCCCAGGCTGTCCCTCACCCCCAGGCAACGGCTGGGTCCTGCACTCCGCAGCAGGCACAAGCTTCCCTCTTCTGCAGGAAGCGGAGCTCGGTGCAGACGATGCCAATCTGTGGCTGGTATAGGAGGGGAACTCAGGGATATGGGAAAGGGTGGCACACAGATATTGTCCTCATCCCATGACTTTGACACAACTTTGGCATTTGTTGGCACAGATAACATTTCAGTGGCTGCCTGGGGATGAATCTCCAGAAATGTTGGCTTCCAGCCCCAGCTTCCAGCTGACTCGTGGCTCTGGCTGCCCCTGGTTGGATCAGCACAAAGTCCTATGCTGCTAAATGAAACACCCCTCTTCCTGGTGACAATGGTGGGAAATTGAGGCACAGGAGCCTCATGTGTCAGCCGTGTGGTTCAGCTTCTTCGAGGGGTGCACTTTTGATGCACTCGTCCCCACAGTGGGCAGGTGGCTGCGCTCTTAGTGCTGAGCAATGCAGAGCACACCCCACTCTCAAGTGGCTGTGGCGGCATCAGGGCCACGCAGGACAGCACCTCCTGCGTCTCTGGGCAATGCAGACTGCAGGCACCTGGGCCCTCTGCAGGGACTTGAGCTCCAGTATCGTTGCTGAGCCCCCAGCAGAGTATGGCACTGACACACCTGCCCATGCTGAGGGTGAGGGGTGCAGCGAATGCATGAGAGGTGGGGGGAGTGTGCATAGCAGGTGTCACTCCTGGAGGCAGCAGCAGGACCCTGTCAGCGTTCATGGAATAGACCTGGAAGGGAACCTTAGGATTATGCTTCTTGTTTTAGATTTACTGGGGACTGAACCCTGGGCCTCTGCACTGAGCTACATTTCCAGCCCTTTTTATATTTTATTTCGAGGCAGGGTCATGCTAAATCACTAAATTGCCCAGGCTGGGCTCAAATTTGTGACCCTCCTGCCTCAGCCTCCCAGATTGATGGATTTTACTCTTTAGCACTGGTTCCCCTGAGCTGCCCCAAGGTCTGCTTAAAAGCCAGGCTCCACCATGATCTGTCCACAGAGTCAGGAGGGCACCGCCATTTCATTTAAGAAAATACCACCGATCCCTGACTTAGGATGGTTTGACTTTAAATTTTTCCACTTTTTTTTTTTTTTTTAATGTGGGTACCAGGAGTCGACCTCAGGACCTCGCGCTTGCCAGCAAGTGCTTGTGCCACTGAGCGATATCACTGGCCCTTTTTTTCCTTTATGTGGGTTCTGGGAGTCGAACTCAGGACCTTGCACTTGCCGGGCAGGTGCTTATGTCACTGAGCTATCTCACTGGCCCCAATTTTTCCACTTTTTGATGTGCAGAAGCAATATATACTCAGTAGAAATCACACTTTGGATTGCAAATTTGGATCTTTTCTTAGGCTGGCGATGGTCAGTCTGATCCCCTGACTCGATGCTCCTGGTTAGCCCTGCCACCAGGGGAGGGACAACTGACCACCCTGTACAATGTTCAGTGTTGCTGTGATGACAGGCCAGTTAGGTGTGGTAAATGCATTTCCTACTTGTGACATTTTCAATTTAAGATAGGATTTGTGTGACGTGACCATGCTGTAAGTCCAGGAGTACTTGTTCATGTCAATCTTCTGAAAGAGAGGAGGTTGGGGAGGGGAAACACCCCACCTCCCATGGCCCTGGCCCCTCTCAGGGCAATGACAGGGCACAGCCAGCCCCTCCTTTGGCCTGGAGCTGAGTGGGTTTGTCCCGAAGGCAGAGAGGCCATGGGAGAATAATGTTCACTGTTGTTGCTACTCTGGATAGAGAAAGCCAGAAGCCTGTTTGGTCAGCTCCCCAATGCACCCCAATAAATGGAGACCTGCCCGGAGGACAAGTGTCTTGTGTCCAACAGAGCCACTCTTATCCCCACCTTCCCAGGACCTCACACAGGCTTGGCTCCCAAGACAGAGTGGGTGAATTTTCACCAAAATGCCTTGAGTATAGCGGTGATTTTACTGATTCTCCAGAAAACCTGTCTCTAAAATCTCTTTGCCTCTCCAGTCTGCAGGAGAGAACTATTTTTAGTGAGTGTTTGGTTTCCTGGGGTGCACGGCTTCCCGAAGCCAGCTGGGGGCTCATCTTCTCAGAACGCTGGGGAGGTTATGCTGATCCTGCAGCAGGCCCTCTATCTGGGGACAACGCCCTCCTCCGGGCTCTGTGTGTCCCAGCAAGGAGAGAGCAGGTACCTTGCACACCGGGCCCAGTCCACACTGGCCTCTCTAGACCCATCTCATGCCCTCTGCTTCCTTGAGGTGAGGGCTCACGTGAGATCTTAGCCCTGAGAGCAGCTAGCTCACCCCAGTGCAGTTCCGTGCTTTCCAAATGTGTGGACTATTGAGCGACAGGGATTTAGCTAGCAACACACATGCACACAGATGCACTGCACGCACACACACACGCGTGCACACATACCCAGGCACACACACAATGTAGCTCTCTGTCCTACATCATATAATGCACCCAATGCTATGTCTACCCGAGAAGATTTTCCTGGGACAAGGATTCTTCTTGATCCCACTTTGGTGGCCTCCTGTGAGCCTCTTCTCAGTAGTTCTTGACCTGGGCCTTCTGTCCTTGTCCACAGTCCAGGCTCGGCAGGAACTTTATGGAGGCCGTTGGAGAGATTCCACCCACTCTGATCAGGGTCTTCATCCTTTACCTTTCCCCTTGGGATCTGTGGCACCCCAACCTGTTCTCTGCAAGAACCCTTTTAGGTGAGTTTACCAAGATGTCTGTTTTCCATTATTTTCCACCCACCAGCCCCAACCCAACCTGCTCTTCAGCTGTAAGTCCCGGCTTTGCTGTATTCAGAATCGAGCTGAGTTCTATGCTGAGGTCTCTTCCCCCCATTGCAACGGGTTCTGAATAAAGTCTGTTTTTACCACGTTAGCTATGCTCCGGCTCTTTCCCCTGCCAGCTGTTAGGCAGACAGCGTCTCCTCTGAGAAACTGCTCCTTCTTTTTGCTCAAAAGCATATGACACTTGTGCTCCGACAGTGCTTTTGTAGCACCAGCCTGGGCTCCCACAATCCAGTTCAAATCTGGTACCAACCACCTGGAGCTGGCACAGGTAAAAGGGCAAAGTCCCAGCAACACCAGCCACAGTCAGTGTGGTGGCCCTGGGTAGGGTTGAGGAGGCCGCTCGTTCCCTCCTGGGGTGCCCAGCTGTGACTCCTGGACAGGCCTCAGGGGCCCCAGAATGGAAGCAGAAATCAAAAACAGAAATAAAGAAAGAAAGCCTCTGAACTCTGGGAAATTAAACAACATGCTTCGAAAGCATCCATGAATCAAAGGGAAAGTCTCAGGGGAAACAAAAATATTTTAAACTGAACAAAAATGAAGACATATCAAACTCTCTAGGAGGCAGCTAACCCTGAGATTGGAGGGAAATTTATCCCATTAAGTGCTTTTATTAAAAAAGGAAAAAATTTTGAGTCAATATTTAATCTTTCATATTAAGAAACTAGAAAAAGATGAGCAAAAAAAAAAAAACCCAAAGCTATAATTTTTTTTTTTTTTTTTGTGGGTACCAGGGGGACGACCTCAGGACCTCGCGCGCCAACAGGCGCCCGTGCCACTGAGCGATATCACTGGCCCCTTTTTCGTATGTGGGTTCCGGGAGTCGAACTCGGGCCCTCGCGCTTGCAAGGCAGGCGCTTACGCCGCTGAGCCATCTCACCGGCCCAAAGCTATAATTTTTAAGTTAATATTTATATCATTTGCAAAATTTGGATTTCTTCTTTACAGTGCTTAGACTTTATTTTTCCTTTTTTGTATGACAATGGTTAGAATTCCTGGGCGTTGATTAGTGATAGCGAGTGTTCTTGTCATTTCTCAGATTTAAATAGGAATGCCTTCGATGTGTCATCAGAACGTAAAATGTTAATCATTTGAAATACATTATTCTTAATTATGTTAAGCAACTCTAGTCCTAGTTCAAGAAAAATTTTAAAAGTTAAAAACATATCACATACGATTTATGTGTTATTTATTTTTAAATGGAACATAGTTAAATGGAGCACAATTCTAATATTATTCCTCTTCAAAAGAAAAAGTGATTTTTTTTTTTTTTTCAACCTTGGGGGAGGAGTAGAAAAGGAGAAATGGTATGAGAATGGGAGCAGAGGGTCAGTGGTTATACCTGCTGAAATGATTTTTAAAAATTCATTATAATAATCTTTGTATTTAAACTTGGTAAAAGTCCATTTGTTGCTAAGAGGTCATAGAGAAAAATACCAAAAATGTACAGCTTCCTTTAGAGAAATTTCAAAACCAAAAGAACAATTTATATGAAAATCTGTACAGAAAATAAGCAAAAGGTCAACTCATAATGTAGTGTAGCGTCATTGATGTAATTTCCGTATTCTCAGTACTTCAAAGGTAATACTAGCCACCATCTCAATTTATTTCTCTGTTAACTACCTTTAGAGAGATAAAGTCAGGTGTGTTTCAAATAAAATCCTAAAAGAAAAAAGTTTAGGAAATTAAATGCTCAATGCAAAGAGAAGGCTAAGAGTCGGCATGAACCCCTGCCCAGCCTAGGCATAGCGACTGGATCTGTCCCATCCCCGCACCGCTGGCTGCCAGGTGGAGAGTTAGACAGGTGTGAGAGGCACACTGCAGAGCCACACCACGCAGCCATACCCGACACAGCAGACATTTCTGTCTCCCAGCCCTGGAGGCTGGAAGTCCAAGACCAAAGTGTCACAGATTCAGTTCCTGGTGAGCCCACATCCTGGCTTCCAGATGCTGACTTCCTGTGTATCCTTCTATGGTGGAGACAGAAAATCTCTGCATCTTCCTCTCCTAAGATGTGCACTGACCCTCTCTGGGGCCCCAACCTGATGATCTCATTTAATCCCAGTCACTTCCCAAAGGCCCTGCCTCCAAATACCATCACATTGGGGGTTGAGGTTCAATGTATAGATTTGGGGTGATGGGGAGACACAGCAGTGTGCACGGCCGGAGTAGAGGTGCATATGGAATACAGGAGGGGGAGGGTTGTCAAATCCAGACCTGGCACCAACAGATTCCTAGATGTAGACTTTTGATATGTGGGCAATTCTTGAAATGAGGTGAGATTACAAAAACTACGGTGAATGTTCAAATTTAAAAAATATTTATCACAGCAAAAGACACATTGCCATGAATCTCCCTCAAAATAAAATATATCCCTCACTTCAAACACACGCAATGTGCATTCTTATTGCCACTTTCTAAGCAGTTCTGGAAGTCCTTTTACCTGAGTATCTTTTCATGGTTACCTCTATGCTCTGAACCAGTTCAAAACCTTTCTCTTTCATGGTCATTTTGACTTCCGGGAGGAGCCAGAAGTTGCATGGTGCCAGATCTGGTAAATAAGGTGGATGAGGACACACTGTCATGTTTTTACGACTCTCTGTTGGACGGCGCTCAGCAGCAGTATTCACCATATTTTTGATCACACCTCATAAAGACACTCATGAAAGAGAACTTCCAGAACTGCTTCAGAACAATGGGATAAGTGTGTTCAAGGTGAGGGGGAGGATTTTGAGAGAGATTTATGGCACTGTGTAACACATTTTTATTTATTTATTTATTTATTTATTTATTTATTTATTTATTTTTGTGGGTACCAGGGGTCGACCTTAGGACCTCGCGCGCCAGCAGGCGCCCGTGCCACTGAGCGATATCACCGGACCTTTTTTCATATGTGGGTTCTGGGAGTCGAACTCGGGCCCTCATGCTTGCCAGGCAGGCGCTTACACCACTGAACCATCTCACCGGCCCAGCACATTTTTAGAATTTAAATATTCATCATATTTCTCTCACCCCAGTATACAGATGCACTAGTTTGTTAGAGGACTGCCATGCAAATTGCTAGAGGCTGGTGGCCCTAAATGACAGTTTATTTTCTCACAGATCTGGGGGCCAACATTTGAGGTCAAGCTGTGGGCAGGGCTGTCATCCCTCCTTTTCCTCTTCCTGGACTCTTCCTGATTTTGTGGCCGCCATGTGACATTCCAGAGGAGAGTCCAGCAGGCTGGACAGTGTCCCCATGGCAGGGAGGGACTGTGCCTAGCTGCCAAGGAGTGGCAAGGTGTCCAGGGGCAGCAGCGGCCCTGTGGCCAGCACTGGATGCAGGATGGAGCTGGAGCCCGAGGACCTCAGAGGACATCGTGGGTGGGGCTTCTGCTCGTATGACTCACAGAGGTGGCCCTGAGATCTTCTGTGTGAGCGAATCCTCACCCGTGCTTGGGACTGTAGGTCACCATGTCTGGCATGGAGACACACCCAGTGGGGCTGGTCATTTGGGGCGATTTGGGGTGATTTGCCTTGCTTGGAGAAGAGCAGGGAGGGGTCAGTTAGGTCTGGATGGGAGAGCGAGAGACAGGGTAGGGGCGCAGGGCTGCCTGGGAAGTGTGACCTGGTGGGATGCGTCCAGGGTTCCTGGCAGGGAAGGGAGGGAGGTGGAGGAAGCAGCGGAGGGGCAGGCAGGTGGCAGGGCAGGGACACCACAGGGGTGGGGTGCAGAGCCTGAGCGAGGTCACCCAGCTTCTCCCCACCTCCATGAATCACTTGATGGTGGTGGCGGCTACACGCCATGTCCATCCCGTGATCCGCCACATCCGTGATGTGGAAGTGAGGACCTGGCTTTGCTCAGCAGCCTGCAGATACCCATGAGCTGCTGAGGGCTGTGCCTCAGGCAGCATCCTCCTGGTCCCCATCCCCTGCTCCGCCTGCTGGCTTCCTTATCCCCACAGCACAAGAACCGGGGGTGTCATTTCCCACAGGAGCTTTGGAGCAGCCAGGTGAACCCTGCAGGGGGGGTCAGGAGTGGGGTCCAGGCAGGAGGCAGGGACCCCTCCTCACTGCCTGAGAGGGGACCTGAGGGCCAATTGCTTCATCATGCAGGTGGCAGAGAGCACGAAGCCACTGATTCCCTTTGTTCTTGGTAGATTTGCAGAATGAGACAGGGCGAGCAGGCAGCCTTGTGGGTGCGTGCAGAGCACAGGGGAGGCCAGAATTAGACTGCAGGTGGTCACGGAGCGGAGGCCAGCCGAGAATGGATGCCAAGCGCAACATGGGGATGCTAAAAAATACACACTTAATTGCTACAGAAAGTGCTGTGAGAATCAGAACTATATTTGGGTTGGAATGGCTTATTGGCAAAATATTTCGGCAGATGCCGGAAGGAGGCTTAATTGGAGGAGACTGCCTGCTCGGATCTCAGAGATCCTGCGTCTGATGCAATCTAACTTTTGCAAAATATAAGTCTTTTAAAAGGTTGAGAACTACCATATATGTTGTTTATTGTGGCTACAGTGGCGTTTTTCTTCTCAAAATAATCTGAAATAATTTCTAATGACTGGAAAAGAAAAGTGGTTCCTGGGAGGGGGTGAAAGGAAAAGAATGACTGCAAATGACGTGTCCCACGTCATTATTTAATTTACCCTTCACACTGGCACCCCTGAAAATTAAATATTTCCCTTTCCCTTTCAAGGTAAATTAGGCATCAAAGAGCCCCAGTGAAGAAAATCGATTCTATCATTTCTAATGAGGGTGAAACACTGCACTTAAGAATCCTAACATTTGCATAGCACATTTGCAGGCATCTTTCCAGGACACTGGAGTGAGGACTGGGCTGTCTGACCATCCCTCTTCTCCAAGAATTGCCTCATCACCCTCAAACACTGCCCCCCACTGATTTTCTCCTTGACCCCAATCCCAGCACAGTTGGCAGGACAAAGGGGAGTTGACTTGTAAAAAGTCCCATGTTTTTTTTTTTCCTGCTGGGTGTAGAGAAGGGAGCCAGGGACTGTGGCAATGTGTCAGAGGCGAAATGCAAATTCTCAGCTGGGTGGTGGTTGTGGTTTAGGTCTAGCAAATCCCTCAAGTAGCTCAGGTATTCAGAGCGGGGGCTTTTGGAAGGTGATTGGATCATGGGGATGCTATGCCCATCAGTGATCAATCCACCAGTGAGTTCAGAGCTGAATTGCTGTTGGGAGGTGTGGCCTGGTTGAAAGAGGTGGGTCACTGTGTACTATGTCCCCCCAAAGCCTCATGTGCTCATAGGTAGGGCTTTTGGAGTGACTGGATCAAGGATGTGTGATATTAGATTATGGATATGATAATTGGATTAGTCTATTGGTTTAGCAGACTTCTGGGTGTGGGTAATGGGAAGGTGCACCCTGAGTGTGGGTGGCATCAACCAATAGGCTTGTAGCCTGAATGGAATAAAAAGGGAAAGGAAGGATCACCACTTCCTACTTCCTGACTGCCCTGCCATGGGCTGTTTCTCTTCTGCCATGCTGCCCTGTCTTGGAGCCAGCTGACTATGGACTGAAACCTCTACAAATTGTGAGCTAAAATAAATGTTTTCTCCTTTAACTTATGAGTGTCCGGTATTTTGTTTCACCAATGAGAAAGTAACTAAGACACTGGGAGTGTGAGTAGAAGGGCGTATCTCTCTCCCAGGTGCCTCCCTTCTCTCTCTGTTTCCTGGACACCACAGGCCCAGCAACGTTTCCTCCACCTGACTTCTCTGCCATTCTGTTTCTGCCTTGGAGCCAGCTGACCATAGACTGAAACTGTGAGGCAAAATAAACCTGTCCTTCTTCAAGTTCGGGGTGTTGGGTCTTGTGTCCAGTGACAGAAAAGTGCCTCAGATAGAGATGCTCTTCAGCCCTCCACAGACCTGAGAAGTAGAGAAAAATAGAGGATACAGACAGAAAAGAGTCAAGTGCTTGTAGGAAGAGGTGTGGTGAGAGAAGAAGAAAAAGGATGCTTCTTGGCTTCTGGCTGCCTTTCCTTGCCAAGTACAGCACATTCCTTGGGGCCTTAGTCAGCTTTCTGTTGCTGTGACAAAATACGTGAGAAAACTTCAAGGAGGAGAGGTTTATTTTGGCCCCGCCTTATTGGGTGGCCCCACCCACATTCAGAGCAAGTCTCTCCCTCAGTTGGTTGTCCCACATGCCAATCATCTCTGGAAACACCCTCACAGACACACTTAGCAATGGGCGTTACTAGTTTTCTAGGCTTTTCTTAATGCAAGTGAGTTGACAGCCAAGATTGACCATCACACAGGTCATGGCTGAGAGTCTCCTCCCAAGTTCTTCAAGAAATTCTACTCAAAATAATTCCCCTAAGCTTGTTCAACTTGGGTTCTAGAACTTTCCAAAGAAACTCTTAACTGAGGCAGAAATTTCTCAGCCTTGGCGCTGCAGCCATAGATCCTAGGCAGGTGGAGAGACCCTGGATCTGTCCCTGACAACAGGAGCAGCGGTTGGCCACTCCACGAGGGACTCAGGCTGCCTCATAATAGTCTGCTTTTCCTCCAAGTGACTGTGGGAAAGCAGCCTAGGGGAGGACAGAGAGAAGAGCAAGTCCAAACCTGTGCCCTGAGAAGCCATAGTGACCCAATTTCTTCTACTCCCTTCCTGTGGAGTTCAGGCAGATAATTGGGAACATGATCCTGCTGGCTGGAATGCTTGCAGATGGGACAGTGTCCCCAACTCCTAGCTCACTGCAAAACCCCTCCCTTGGCTGAGCTGTGTCACAACTGGCTTCCTGGGAGCCCACCTGCAACAGAGGTTTGAGGTTAGGGCCTCCAGAACTCCCAGTGCACATTGGAGTGACCTGGAGGGCATGTTAAAGCTCAGAATGTTGGACCCACCCCTCCAGACTTCTGCCTCTGTAGGTCTGGTTGCAGCCCTGGAATGTGCATTCATAACCAGTTCCTGGATGTTGATAATACTGGCCATCTGTGACTGCATCTGAGAGCCACTGCTTTATAGGAATGTGAGGAACCTCTGAGTTCAGACCAGTAATAAAAATGGTTAGCATGAAATATGCTCTAGGGGCAAGGAGATACTCTAGGAGAGGACAGAGTGAAGGAGCACTCCTCTATCCTCTCTGGAGGGCCAGGAACTGAGCACAGAGGGAGATGGATATGGGGACAGGGCCCAGGTGGGCAGCAAAAATAGCTGTGCTCCTAGGGACATCGGTCCTGGCAGGTTAGAAATGCACACAGGCATTAGAAATGCACAAGACAGGCAGATTTTCTTTCCTCGCCTTCCTTTCTGATGTAATAACCACACACTTTTCTTATGTGCGCACCTTCCTGACTCTTTTTACCTACAGACCCCTGTAATGGCACCCAAATGAAGAGCCTGAGAGCCTCTGGCCTGCACTCCTTCCTGCTCACCTTCATGGAGCCCAGTGACTGGGTCCCTCCGCACCTCCATCCCTCAGCTCCTTCCTCAGAATGCAAGCTTGGCGCAACTCCTCTTCATGCCTGGGGGCTTTTGCTTCACCTAACCTGAGATTCCTCCATGCCTTGCAGTTGCTGGTAGCTTAATCTCATTTTAAAAGCTGTGTGTGCTGCCTTTTAGAAAACACTTTTTCTTTGAAATCACATGGATGGACAGGAAGTTGTAGTGTTGCGGAAAAATCCAACCAGGACTGAAAGGAAAATGCTCCACACCGAGGAGTTTGGAAGGTGACTCGTTTATTAACACCAGCAGGCTGATGGGAACCAGGTCCAAATCATCAGCCCAGAGTCAGCTTAGAGTTCAGTTTAAATATAGCTTGCAACCAGGAAATATAAAGCTGATAGCAGGTTATTACATGATTGGTTACATGATTTAAATCATATGTTGTCAGGCAGGCTTACTATAAGCAGGCTTACTTATAAGGAATTGTTTGCTTTAAAGCGGGAACATTCTGGGAAAGAGGGGAGGGGGCTTGAGCGGAGCAGGTAGAGTTAAATGTGTCCTTGACTGAGCCAGTCTGCTCTGGGCCCAGTTGCTTGAAGCAAGCTGGAAAATTACAAACATATCCTTCTGGGAAGGATAACACAGACATCACAGCTGGACGCAGTCAGGTTGACCTCGCGCGTTATCTGGGAGAAGCACCTGGACGCAGACAATCAAGGCTGACTGAGTCTAACTACGTGACAGGCAGCGTGAGCATAGTCAGAGGCTACTAACTGATTCTAATTCCTGCTATAAGGTTTCTATAGGTTTGCTATTATATCTATAACTTTGCTCTTACAGTAGAAACAGTGCAGAGAGGTCTTGAATACTGCCTTGCTGGCTTCCCTGGTTAGGAGACTGGCACTGTATGGTCAGCACGTGTACAGTTCTTTGTCATATTAGCAACCATCCCTGCGCTACGCTTTTCAACCCCCACCTACCCTCTGCTCCTCAGGAAGGCTTGGTGACCACTGATTTGTTCCCATTTCTATAACTTTGTCCCTTCAAAATTATATATATATGTGATATATATATTACTATAATTATATATTATACAAATGTTATAATGGAGAAAACGATCTTTGGGCTTGCCTGTTTTTCACTCTGAACAGTGCCCCTGAGATCTTGGCAGACTGTCTTATGTATCAATATTCCGTTAGTTTTCACTACTGAGTAATATTCCACAGGACGGATGAACCAGTGTTTGTGTCCCAGTTCCCCTATTAAAGAATATTTTGGTTCTTTCCAGTTTTTGGATCTTACAAATAAAGGTGATATTCAGACACAAATTTTTGTGTGGGCTTAAGTTTTCATTTTTCTGACATAAGTGTCTTGGAGTGGAATTGTCAGGTTGCATCAAGTTTATTTTTCATTTTTAAATAAAGTGCCAAAGTATTTTTCAGATTGGTTCTACCAGTTTTGTTCCCAGTGTGACATGAATGATCCTGTTTGCATCCTTGACATTTGGTATCATCACTTTTTTATTTTATCCTACTTTGCATTTCCACTGGTGGCTAAAAATATTAAAGATCTTTTTATGTGCTTATTTACCCTTTGGATACCCTTTTCCATGATATCATAGCTCATCACATCTTTGCCCATTTTTTGCTATTGAGTTTTTAGAGTTTTTTATGTAGTCTAGATGCTACCAGTGGACTTTATCAGAATAATCTTTTCACCCATTTGGCAGTCTTTCAGAGGGCTAATATTTTCAATTTTTTATGAAGTTCAATTTATTACATTTTACAGCTTGTGTCTTTGATGGCAAGTCTAAGAACTCCGTAACAAACCCTAGTTCCTGAAGAATATATATATTTCTATGTATGTGAATGATATATGCATGCTGGGCAGGCATTCTAACACCAAGCTCAGTATAGTTTTATATTTTAATTCTGTAATTGATAGTGAGCTAATTATAGGGCATAGGATGTGAGACTTTTGTCAAGCCTTGTTTTTCTGCCTATGGATGTATGATTATTCCTGCAGCTTTTGTTGAAAGTACTGTCCTTTCTCCATTGAATTGCTCTGATGTCTTTCTCACACTGGTTGGCTGCACTTGAGTGGGCCTGTTTCTGGGTTCTCTCTTCTGTTCATTGAGCCATGTGTCTACCTTTTGGCCAATGCCACACCATCTTCGGTTCTGTAGCTTTAAAAGTTTTGATCATTCAGAAACACTAGCTCCTCACATTTTACTCTTTTCATTTTCTTTTTGGGACAGGATTTCACTGTGCAGTTCAGGCTGGCCTAGAACTCACTTTGTAGCCCAGGCTGGCCTCAAATTCACAGCAATCTTCCTGCCTCAGCCTCCCGAGTGCTGGGATTACAGTCATGTGCCAACATGTCCAGCCTTCTCACACTTAATTCTTATAAAAATTGTCTTACCTACTCTGCTTCCTTAGCCTATCCATGTAAATTTTAGAATAATTGTGTCCACATGTACAGAAAGTCTCCCTGCAATTTTAATAAAATTCCATTAACATCATACCAATTAGAAGAGGAGTGATATCTTTACTATACTGAGTTTTCTAATATAAAACACTATCTCTCTATTCATCTAGGCCTTTTATTTCTTTCATCAAAATTTTGTAGTTTTCAACACACAAGTTCTGTATATATTTTGTTATATTTATACAAAAATATTTCACTTTTGAGCAATTATAAATGGCATTATATTTTCATTTTTTGTTTCGATGAGTTCATCATTAGTATAGAGAAATAGAATTGATTTTACCTGCTGATATTGGGTCTTATCATACTGAAATCACTTAATTTGTATTTTTTTGTTCTTGTTTTCATTTTTGGTGGCACTGAGGATTGAATCCAGGGCCTCAGCACTGGGCTACACTCCCAGTTCTTCTTTGCATTTTTATTTTGAGGCTGGGTCTTGCTAAATAGCTAAATTGTCCAGCTTGGGCTCAAATTTATGACCCTCCTGTCTTGGCCTCCAGAGTGCCAGGATTACAGGTGTGTGACTAGCCCAGCTAGTTCTTTACCCCTATCTTATGGCTTGTGTCTAGATGTCCCCCCAAAGCCTCATGCGGTCACAGACATTTTTCAGAGGTGGCTGAGAGTGTGTGATTGATTTACAGTGCAATGCTGGGATTAAGGGTGGGTGATGCTGGATCAGTCCACGGATTGGCTCGGCACCACCTTAGTCCTGGTAGACTGGATACTATATAAGGGACAGAAAGAGGCTTGTGTCTCTCTCTTTCGTTGCTTTTGTTGTCTTCCACCACCATGAACTGCTCCTCTGCCATGTGCCACCCTGCCTTGGAGCCAAACTATGCCTTGGACTACAGACTGAAACCTCTACAAACTTTGAGCTCAATAAACCTTTCTTCCTTTAACATTGGGTGTTGTGTATTTGGTCTCAGGAATGAGAAAATAACCAAGACACCTTAATTTGTAGATTCCTTGGGATTTTCTACGTAGATAATCATGTCATCTGCACCTATGGACTTTTTTATTTCTTCCTTTCCAATTTTCATACTTTTTATTTCCTTTTCTTATCCTGTTGCTCTGGGTAGAAATTTCAGCACTTTGTTGAGCACAAGTGATGAAAGCAGACATATCTTTTCTTGGTCTTCACCTAAGGGGAAACATGAATTATCCTACCAGGAATTACACTGTAGGCTTTTTGTAAACCCTTTTTATGAAGTCGAAGATCTCTCTCTCTCTCTCTTTCCATCTACACACATGCGCACACACACACACGCACTTGAGTTTTACCAGGAATAGGTATTGAATTTTGCCCAAAACCTTTTTCTGCATTAACTGGTATGATCTTGGATTTTTCTTCTTTAGCCTATTAATGTGATGGTTTCATTGATTGTCTTTTAAATACTGAAAGACTTTGGATTCTTCAGTTGGCCATGGCATGTACATCTTTTCGTGTGTTCATGAATTCTGTTTGCTAATGTTTTGTTAAGGACTTTTGAATCTCTGTGAAGAGGGGATGTTGGGTTATGTTTTTAGCTTTTGTCTGTTTTAGGGGGTGCAAGTATTATTTGGCTTCCTAAAGTGAATCGAGAAGAGTTCACTCCTCTTGGATTTTTTTTTAAGAGATGGCATAAAATTGTTGTTAATTCTTCTTCAGATATTTGGAAAGATTCTCTAATACAATCATCAGGGCCTGAAAATGTCTTTTTTGTGGAGTTTACAGTTACAATTTCTGCCACAGGGCTATCCACGTGACCCGTTTCCCCCTGGGTGAGTTGTCACGGTTTATGTTATTTGAGGAACAGATCCACTTCCTCTTTGTTTTTATTTGTGCAGAATTTTTTGTCATCTGTACTTATTTTCCTATTGAGGTCTGCAGAACCTGTGGTGATTCTGTTTAATTCCTGATTTGGGTCACTTTTGTCTTCCTTTTCTTATCGGTCTTATCAGAGATTTGTCAGTTTTAGTGATTGTGATGGCTGGTGTCTAGCTGTCCTCTCAAAGCCTCATGTGGTCATAGGTGGGGCTTCTGGCATGTGTGATGCTGGGATTAACGGTGCTAGGATTAAGGGTGCCCCACCCTGGGTGTGAGTACCTTAGGGCAGGTAGCCTTGGTAAAATACAAAGGACAGAAAGAGAGCTGCTGTATTTCTTGGGGCTGCTGCCTTCGCTTGTTGCTTGCTGCCTTCTGCCTGCCCTGTTTGCCGTGGACTGTTTCTCCTCTGCCATGCCACCCTGCCTCGGAGCCAGCCGATCATGGACTGAAACCTCTGCAAAGTGTGAGCCAAATAAACCCTTTCTCCTCTAACTTTGGATGTCAGGTATTTTGTCTCAGCAACAAGAAAAGTAACTGGTACCCTGACCAAAGAATCAGGTTTTTGATTTGTTGATTTTTCTATCTGCCCTTTGTTTTTAATTTCATTGGTTTCTCCTGCTTTCTTTCTTACTTCTATTGAGTTTACTTATTCTTTTCTGAGGTGGACACTTGGCTTATGACTGGGAGATGCCTCTCCTGGTCCCACAGCCTTGGGGATGCTGCTTCTCATTTTCACCCTGTCCCATGTATACTGTTATTTCCTTGATGATTTTTTTTCTTGATCCATGATTACTTTATTTATTTAGTGGTACTGAGAATTGAATCCAGGGCCTTTACACTGAGCTGCATCTCCAGCTCTCTTCCCCATCCCTTTTCATTTTGAGACAGGGTCTTGCTAAGTCACTAAGTTACACAGCGGGGACTTGAACTTGTGATCACCCTGCCTCAGCCTTGCAGAGTGTTGGGATTACAGACATGGTTATTAGAAGTACACAGCTTAGCTTCCCAGCATTGGGAGTAAAGCCTGTCGTCTTTGAGTTGTTGATTTCCAGTTTGATTCCAGTGTGGTCTGAGAGCACAGCCCCATTTTACAGATGGAGCAGGGGAGACCCAGTAAGGTCAACCACTTCTTCAGGGCATTGGCTGCAAGAACTGAGGGTGACCTGCACTTTCAGGGGCAGCTTCGTGGCCCACACTCCTGACCTCTGCGCTCCAGCTAGCTGGGAACAGAGCGGGTGTCCCTGTTCCCAGGGAGGGGCCACCATGTGGGACTCCTGCAGGTGGGAGGACAGAGCTGAGGCTTTCTCGGCAGGAGGGTGGTGGCTGGGGGGAGCGAAAAAGGTCAGGAAAACCCACAGCAGAGTTGTCTTTGTACCCAGTTTATGAGTTGTCCTGGACAAGGGTGAGCCCAGAGGGACGCATCCATAATTCCACTTTAGGAAACTCATTGGATATCGGTGCAGAGGGGCCGGGCTGCAGACCATGGCTTTCTGCAAGAAAGCTGAGCCCAGCCTGGGCAGCAGTGATGGGGGCCCAAGGGGCCCTGGGATGGGGGTGTTTATTTAGTTAGGCTTCTGATTGGGTTTAGGAGAAGCAAAGCAGTTAGCCAAGTCCCAGAATGCTTCCTGGGTGACTGTAGATGGAGGAGAAATGCATTAAACTAAGACCAAAGCAGCGGGGTTGAAGGAGAAACAGGACAATTTCAACACTGCACAGGTGAGCACGAGATGCTTTTGGGCTAGACGACAGTGGCCTTTAGATGTGTCAGCGCGCACAGAGTACAGCGAGCGGTCAGCATACCTGCTGGATCCTTTTCTTTTCTGCAGCACTTGTGGTACTGGGGATCAAGCCCAGGGGCAGTCTACATCCCCAGCCCTTTTTTATTTTTTGAGACAGGGTTTTGTTAAGTCACTAAGTGGCCCAAACTGGGCTTAAACTTGCAATCTTCCTGCCTCAGCCTCCCAGAATGCTGGGATCGCAGGCATGTGCCACTGTGTCCTGTTTAGCTGCTGGATTTTATGCTACATTTCTGCTGACCCTGCTACGAAGCTCTCTAAAGCAATCAGGAGAATGAGTAGGTTGGAAACAATAACAGAAGCCATGAAGTGTGTGGTGCAAGGCCAGTGTGCGAGCCCTGCAGGACAAGTAGGGACACCTGCTTTTGTCTTCCTGAAGCAGCCACCTTATCTGGTCCCTGGAAGCATCATCCAAGGTGGCCTGACTGGTGAGGGCCACAAGCAGGAGGCCTGGCTGCTGGGAGTGGGGAGGGTATAGGGGGTTAGCAGGGGTTGTCATAGGGAGCGTTTACCCTGGGGCCCCTTGCAAGTCAACTTGGCTTTTCTTTTCACCCAGACAGGCACCAGACGGAGACTGGTCCTTGAACATACCATACTTACAGCAGTTGGCATGGGTCCCCTCTCCCTCCAACCACAGGACAGGCAGACCCTGGAGCGTATCTTATGCTGAGAAGACACCAGAGACTGGGGACAGCAGTCCCTGCTGAGGCAGGCAGATTCAAACTGATATCGGGAGATAAAAATAGATCTTTGGCTTTCAAATAAAGTCTCTCTAAAATAGCGATTACTTTGGGGAAAGAATTAACTCAAAGCGGGGATGGGGGGTGTGAGGGAGCCAGCTGGGAGCTGGGAATGTTCACTGATCTGGGTGGTGGCTCTGTGGTTTATAGATAAGTAAAAATTGATCCATGTCCTTGAGATCTGTATGTTTTACTGTATTTGAGCTGCTATGGGTTGAATATTTTTCTCTTCAAATTCACACATTGGAGTTCTAATTCCCAGGGCCTCGTAACACGACCCTGTTTGGAAGAAGGGTCATTGCAGATAAAATTGGTTCAGTTGTAGTAACTAGTTATGCTCAATTAGGATGACCCTGTAACCCCATGCAAGGGGTTCATGTTAAGAGAGAAAAATTGGGTGCAGGCACACGCGGTGAGAGTGTCATGTGAAGGCTGGGGAGACGCTGCCACCTGAAAACCGGAGCGAGGTGGAACAGATTCCCTCCCAGACTTAGAAGCTGACACCTTGGCCTTGGCCTTCCAGGCCCCAGGACTGTGGGACGATGCATGTCTGTTGTTTGAGCCACCTGGAGTGTGGTACCTGGTTTGGGCAGCCCTAGCAAATTGATGCATATGCTATACCCCATCTTCTGGGACAGCGTCCCCTCTACTGCTTTAAAGGTGCAGTAAGACAGAGGAGTTAATAATCCCCCCAGAGGCCTCTCTGAGCATGGGCAGCCACTACCTTAGCCTCCTCCTTCTCAGGCCTTGAAGGTGTTTGTGGATGGTCAGATGTGAGGAACGATGTCTGCATTTCAATCAGTCTTGTTAAAAGCTGCAATAGATAGAAATAAATACTCACTGGTATTTCTCACTGGTAATGATTTATAATTACAAAAAGAATGAAAACAACCAAGAAGGAGGACGCGTATTTGGTTATTTAAAAAGTAATGACAAACACTTTACCCCCAAACAGAAAAATGCATATTCTTCTCAAATGCATAGGAAATTTTCTCTAGGGTGAGTCATATATTAGGCTGTAGAACTACACTGAAGAATTGTTACAAGATTAACATCAAATTATGTTTTCTGATCACAGTGGAAAGAAATTAGAAATCAGTTGGAGAAATTTGGGGAACTCACAAATGTGTATAAATTAAACAATATGTCTAAGAAAAAAAATCTCAAGAACAATTAGGTAATACACTGAGATAAAAAGAAATAAAAGCCCAACCTATGGGATGCGAACAAAACTTATGGGATGTAGTGAGAACAGTGCCTAGAGGGAAATTTAAACATATAAATGTCTACATTAAAATGAAGAAGTAGTGAGAACAGTGCCTAGAGGGAAATTTAAACATATAAATGTCTACATTAAAATGAAGAAGAAGAATTTCAAATAAATGTTCTAACTGTATTATTTAGGGTTCTCCAGAGGAAGAGAACCAATAAGTTTTACATGTATGCACACACATGCACACATGTGCACGAAGAGGGAGGGTGGAGGACAGAGACCCATTTTAAAGAATTGGTTCACACAATTGTGTGTGTGTGTGGAGGGGCTCACATTCAGAATCTTAAGGTAGACCAGGAGTCTGGAGACCCACGGATGAGCTGAGGTTAAAGGTGGCCTGGAGACAAAATTCTTCCTTTTTGGCCAACTTTTTTTCCTTTTTTTTCTCTCAAGGCCTTCAACTGATTGCATAAAGCCCACTATTACGGCTTATATCTAGATGTCCCCCCAAAGCCTCTTTCTGTTCCTTATATTCTACCCAGGCTACACACCCTTAGTGCAGGTAGCACTGACACACAGGGTGGGCCTCCTCATTATCCACACTCAGAACTATGCCAAACCAATTAGTGGACTAATTTAGTAATCACACACCCTTGATCCCAGCATCACACTCTTAATCCTAGCATGACACATTCTGGATCCGGCCACCTCTGAAAAGCCCCATCTATGACCGCATGAGGATTTGGGGGGACATTTAGACACAAGCTATAACACGTATGAATTACCAAAACTGAGCCAGAATATTTAAAAATCCTGAATAATCCAATAACAGGCAATAAAAGTAAAGCAGCAGTAAAAAACCTACTGACTAAGAAAAGACCACGTCCTGATGGATTCACTGCCCAAATTCTACAAAAACTTCAGGGAAGATGTAACACCAATACTCCTCAAACTCTTTAATGAAATTGAAAAGGAAGCAATATTCCCAATGTCATTCCTGGAAGCTAACATTACCCTGATTCCAAAACCAGACAAGGATCCAATCAAAACAGAGAACTACAGGCCAATATCTTTAATGAATATAGATGCAAAATTCCTCAACAAGATATTGGCAAACAGAATGCAACAAATCATCAAAAATGTCACACATCATGACTAAGTAAGCTTCCTCCTAGGGATGCAAGGATAGTTCAACATATGCGAATCAATAACTGTAATACATCATGTAAACAGAAGCAAGGACAAAAATCACATGACCATCTTAATAGATGCAGAAAAAAGGCTTTGATAAAAATCCATTGCCCATTCATGTTAAAAACCCTGAAGAAAATACATACAGAAGGACTTTATCTCAATCCAATAGAGGCCATTTATGACAAACCAACTGCCAACTTCATATTAAATGGGGAAAAACTGAGAGCTTTCCCTCTAAAATCAGGAACAAGAGAAGGCTATCCACGGTCACCACTGCTTTTAAACATAGTACTCAAAACACTAGCTGGAGAAATCAAGGAAGAGAAAGAAAGAAAAGGGATACATAAGGAAAAGAAAAAGTCAAGTTATCATTATTTGCAGATGACATGACCCTCTACATAGAAGACCCAAAAAATTCCACCAAAAGAGTCTTAGAATGAATGACCAAATTCAGTAATGTAGCAGGCTGTAAAATCAACATGCAAAAAGAAATAGCATTCCTGGGCCGGTGAGATAGCTCAGCGGCATAAGTGCCTGCCCGGCAAGTGCAAGGTCCTGAGTTCGACTCCTGGTACCCACATAAGGGAAAAAAGGGGCCGGTGATATTGCTCAGCAGCACAGGCGTTTGCTGGCAAGCGCGAGGTCCTGAGGTCGACTCCCGGTACCCACACACACAAAAAAGAAATAGCATTCCTGTGCACCAACAATGAACTTACTGAGAAAGAAATTAGGAAAAACATATCACTCACAATAGCACCAATAAAAATTAAATACTTAGTAATTAACCTAAATAAGGAAGTAAAAGATCTCTGCAATGAAAACTACAGTACCCTGAAAAAGAAAATCAAAGAGAACATCAGAAAATGGAAAGACATCCACTGTTCCTGGATAGGCAGAACCAGAGTCAAAATGCCCATACTTCCACAATTGATGTACAGATTTAATGCAATCCCAATCAAAATACCAAAAGCGTTCTTCACAGAGCTGGAGAAAACAATCCTAAAATTCATATGGAACCAGGAGAGACCCAAAATAGCAAAAGCAATCCTGGGTAACAAAAGCAAAGCAGGAGGTGTAATAATCCCAGATTTGCAGTTAAGTTACAAAGTTACTGTAGTAAAAACAGCATAGTACTGGCACAAAAAGAGACATGCAGATGAATGGAAGAGAATAGAGGAAGAAGAAGCAACCCCAGGCGCATGCAGCTATTTTATCTCTGACAAAGGGGCCAAAAACACACACTGGAGGAAAGACAGCCTCTTTAATACCTGGTGCTGGGAAAATTGACTCTCCGCATGCCGAGGAGTGAATCTACATCCATATCTCTCACTACGGAGTAAACTAAAAAGAAAATGGATCAAAGATTTAAGTGCTAAAACAGAAACATTTAATCTGCTGGAAGATAAAAATAGGTAAAATTCTTGAAGACATAGGTGTAGACAGGGACTTTCTGAACAGAACTCTGATGGCACAAGAAATAGTACCAAGAATCAACAAATGGGGCCGTATCAAATTAAAAACATTCTGCACAGGCTGGTGAGATAGCTCAGCGGCACAAGCGCCTGCCTGGCAAGCGCGAGGTCGTGAGTTCAACTCCTGGTACCCACATAAAACAAAACAAAACAAAACAAAACAAAAAAATCCAACAGTCTGCACAGTAAAGAAGCCAATCAACAGAAAGAAGAGACAACCTACAGAATGGGAAGAAAGTTTTGTCAGCTATTCCTCTGGCAGAGGACTCACATCTAGAATATATAAAGAACTAAAAATAAAAAAATAAAAAAAGAAAATTAGACGTCCCAACATAAGAAACCCAATCAAAAAACAGGCAACAAAAATGAATTGACACTTCTCAGAAGAAGAAGTACAAATGGCCAATAAATACGTGAAAAATGTTAAACATTGCTGGCCATTTGAGAAATGCAAATTAAAACAACAAGATTCCATCTTACTCCACCAAGTTGGCCGTCATCAAGGAATCAAATAATAACAGATGCTGGCATGGCTATGGGGAGCAAGGAAGCCTTCTATGTTGTTGGTAAGAATGTAAACTAATACAACCACTATGGAAATCAGTATAGAGATTTCTCAATAAACTAAAACTAGGAATTCCATTTGACCCAGCTATTCCCCTTCTAGGTATCTTCCTGAAAGAGTTAAAGACATCATATTACAGTGATCCATGTATACTCGTGTTTAGAGTAGCCCAATTTATAGCAGCTAAATCTCGGAAATGGTCTCTATGTCCATCAACAGATAAACGGATAAAGAAAATGTGGTATTTACACGCAGTGGAGTACTAGTCTATCACAAAGGATGAACTCGAGTCATTTGTAGGGAAATGGATGCACTTTGAGACCATAATACTAAATGAAATAAACCAGACACAGAAGCTTAAATATCACATGGTTTCTCTTATATGAGAAACCCAAAATATAAATAAAGAGCAAAATAAAAGATGGATAATAGAAGTAAGGAGATCTTTTTCAGTTGAGAAGGGGGCCAAGAGATGCAGGGAGAAAGGAGGGAGCGGAGGGAAAGGGGATGAGGAAAAGAATGGGAAAGAAATGGAAAATAAGAGCTTTTGCAAATGGGACAAGGACCAAGAGGTGGGAGGAGTAGGGGGGGGGGAGAGGTAGGTGGCAAAAAAAGAATTAAGATGTGTCTTGTGCATGTGCCAGCTTCCCATGATGAATGTAATCGTTATCACTATTGTGAACATATACTAATAAAAAAAAAATTAAAAAAAATCCCTTGGGGAAAAAAGTTAATCATCTCTGTAAAATTCCACAGAGATGGAATTAAAAAAAATGCAAACTAAACTCAAGACCACCATGCAAGCCGGAGCCTCCAGGTCCTGGACTGGCCACGTGCTCGGATTCTTGCCACCTGGACAACCTGGACTTTTGCTTTTTCCGTGTAACATTAGCTTCTAAGACCCTGTCAGTGTCGTTCATGAGTTTAAGCCTTGACACCCCGAAAGCTCCACATTTTTATCGCTGTAGGTGTCTGAGCTCGACAGTGGCGGGAACTGTGCTCGTCCCAGTGCTTTTTAAAGTAAAACCCATTCGACTCATCAATGTGCTTCTGTAAAGCTATACGAGTTCAGGGAAACAGCTTTTGAATCAGTTTTGTGACATTCCGAGTTTTCTGTGTGTTCTCGACTATGTGGATGGGGTGGAATGGTAAAGTGCAGAAGGAGGGTAACACATACTCCACTAGAAATTGTTAATTTCTGTGTCTGTTCAGATAATAGGAAATGCAAATTTTAACAATTTAAAAGTATTTCCCAACTTTTCACTCCATTTTAGCCCCTTTATCTTCTAAACAGTGAGAACATAGGTGAGACACAGGCTTTTTAGGCGGAAGGAAATGTTTACATGTCACCCTTCTTTGGCAAACCCAGAAGGTATTCTTAAGGTGGGTTCAGGGCCAGCAGTCATGTCACCCGGGACACTGTTTGAAATGCACCCTGGTTCCGCCCTGCTAAAACAGAAACCCTGGAGGTGGGGAGGATGGTGAGCCAAGTCGTGGGGAGTCCTTGTTGTGGCTTATATCTAGGTGTCCTCCCAAAGCCTCGTGTTCTCGTTAGGTGGGGCTTTTGGGAGGTGGCTGGATCATGGGTGTGCAATACTGAGTTATAGGTGTGTAGTAACTGGATTAATCCACTGATTGATTTAGCCTAGTTGTGGGTGTGGATAGTGGCACCCTGCACCATGGGTGTGGGTAACACCAATCAATAGACTTGTAGCCTGCATGGCATAAAAGGGAAAGGAAGGCTAGCTGAGGGCTGCTTTCTGCCTGCCCTACCATGGACTGTTTCTCCTCTGCCAGGCCCCTCTGCCATGCCACCCTGCTTGGAGCCAGCTAACTATGGACTGAACCCTTTACAAACTGCGAGCTAAAAGAAATCTTTCCTACTTTATCTTGTGGGTGTTGGGTATTTTGTTCTCAGAAAGAAGAAAGCAACTAATACATGCTCCGGTGAGTCTCATGCGGTCTCCAGCTTAAGAACTACTAATTTATAGCAAAGAACTTGGGATAACATTCCTGGTTATGTAATCTAGCAGAACATACATATATGCATAACACACATGTACACACACACATATACACATCTACATACATGCATACATATACACACATACAAAGTTATCCCCCCTCAAATCCTCTCCCTCACTGCAGGTACACTTATCCCATCATCCTTATTACTTTTGGAAGCAGTTCTGGAAGCCTTCTTTTCTGAGTATTGTTAGTTGCACTCTTGGCTGTCTTGATGTTCTGAATGGATTCAAAATATTTCCCTTTCGTGGTCCTTTTGACTTTGGGCAAGAGGTGGAAATAACACAGTGCCGGATCTGGTGAAAAATATGGATGAAGACACACTGTCATGCTGTTATTTGACAGAAATTATTGTGAGTATTTTGAATCGATTTAGGACATCAAGCCAGTCACAATGGCAGAACTAAAGACCCTTATCAAAGAGGACTTCCAGAACTGCTTCAGAAACTGGCAAGAACTATGGGTGGGATAAGTGTGTTCAAAGCAAGGGAGAGGTAATGGCAATGTGTCTTTTACTGTAATAATTTTTTTTTTTTTATGTGGGTACCAGGGGTTGAACTCAGGACCTTGCGCTTGCCAGGCAGGCACTGATGCCGCTGAGCCATCTCACCAGCCCACTGTAATAAATTTTTAAAAATTTAGGGCCAGGGATATAGCTCAGCAGCACAGTGCCTGCCTGGCAAGCGTGAGGTCCTGAGTTCGATTCCTGGTACCAAAAATTTTTTTAAAAAATATTTTAAACATTCACTGTATTGTTTGCATTTCGTATAATACATACACATATATAAGACACATGCACGCACATGCATACATATTTATATATGATACACACATAATTAACACATATGCACGCACATGCATACATATTTATATATGATACACACATATAATTAACACATATGCATGCACATTCATACACACCATATGTGATAGAAATATACCCATATACACAATATACATATACATAGTGCACATGTACCATACATGCTTAACACATGCAAACACACACCTGCACACATACACACAAGCAATGTAAGCCTCTTTCTCATGACCTTCCCAGAACAAAGCAGTGGGCCAGCACTGAGCAGGCTCATCTGTAACCACGAGCCTCAGTTTCTCTGTCGCTGCCTGTCAGTGCAGGGTAGCCCCAGCCTGTCTGCTCTAAGAAGCTGGAGGGATTTGCCTGGAGTTTGAATCAAAGCATCGCTGAACCTTGGGGTGAGCCCAGTCTGTTACTGGCATCTCCCATAAGGTGTGGGCTCGGCGGTGGCCCAGTCCGGGTCCTCAGAACCCTCTGCAGAGCTTGTGAGCAATGGGGCACAGGGGCTCAGGTTCTGCCTCAGTCTCCCCGGTCCCTGGCACACCCTCGGGAGGGAACCTGGGCACATCCTGTTTGCGGGCACTTGCTGCCGTGCTGGGGACTTTTTGTTCGGCAGCACAGTGCAGCTCCATTATTTCATGTTTCGAATCACATAGTATGTAAGCGATGCAAGGCGGGCGCAAAGACACAAAAGGAAAAAGTCCCAAACCGATGTCCCCCCTGAAGAACGGAACCGTTCCCAGTGCCGTTCACTGTATCTCCTGATCCGTTACCCCGCTACTGCTTTGTGTGTTTATTACACTCCCGATCTCACAGAAAAAGAGTTTTGTGGTGGTGGTGGTGCTGGGGATTGAACCCAGGGCCTTCACATTGAGCTATATCCCCAGCCCTTTTTTAATTTCGAGATAGGGTCTAAATTACTCAGGCTGGACTAAAAATTGAGAGCTTCCTGCCTCAGCCTCCCAGAGTGCTGGGATTATGGGCATGCATGACCTCCACTGGCTGAATCTCAGGGCTTTTAAATTTGAGGGAAACCAGTTCTGGATGATAGGGCATTTGAATATTTAAATTTACAAGGTTTGTCAAATTGTCTCCCCCGCACTGGACCAATTTACCTTCCTATTTCCACTTTGGCTTCTCTTTGACACACAAGCACTTGTTAATCTGCAGAGTGTAGAATGCTTGTCACTGTGATCTCCATTAGCAAGTTCGTTGTTACTAACCTGCTCAAGCATCTTGACATGCATGCTTATTCTCCAGTCATATTTCTTTTTCTTTAAACTGTTGGTCCTTGTCATTTCCCCATTTTGGGGAGAGGCATGATTCTTTTTCTTAATGATTTATAAGCATTTTTTACAGTCATTTCTCAATATCACTGGGGAACTGGTGTCAGCACCTAGGAACCTTATGTCCTTTCTACAATGTGGCATAGAATTTGGGTATCATTTACATAATCTTCCTCTGTACTTTTGATCTCTGTACAGTAATTGCGATACCATGTAAATGCTATGTGAATAGTTGCCCCTGTGTATTGTTTGGGGAATAATTACAAGCAGAAAGCTCTGTACATGTTCAGTACAGACACGATTTCTTTTTAGTATTTTCCACCTGTGGCTGGTTAAATCTGCAAATGTGGAACCTGGTGAATATGGAGGGGCACAGTTTAAACTGGACACTGACCCACCCCAGCTGTGTAGGTCACATATATCTTTTCCCAGTTGTGGCTTGTACTTTTATGTGTAGGGTGTCTTTGATGAGCAGAAATTCTTAACTATAATGTCATAAATTTACTCAGTGAATATCTTGGCTTTAAAAGTCTTGAGACCTAGACTTAAAGTCAAGAAGGGTCTTGTCCTAGTTACTTCCTTTGTTGCTGGGACAAAATACCAGATGCCCATAACTAATTTAAATTTGGTTCAAATTTCATTCCATATTCAGCTGGCTCCAAGGCAGGGTGACATGGCAGAGGGGCATGGTGGGCAGGAAACAGAGAGAATGAAGGGAGGAACAGGAAGAGGGATAAACCTTTCTGGGTCACACTTCCTGTGACTTCACTTCTGACCAGACACATCTTCCAAGAGCAAGTCAGTTATAAGCCTCCATAATTCGTCACCTTTCAAAAGCTCCACTTACGATCACAGGAGGCTCTTGGAGGACAGCCCGATATAACCCATAAAAGGCCTCTTTTCTATTTTCTTTAAGAGTTAAAGAATTGCCTTTCACATTTATTCTATGAAGACTGCAATCTTGTGTGTGGTATCAAGCAAGATTCCAATTTCATATTTCCTAGCATCATTTACTGAACATCTATCATTTCCCCAGGGATCAATGATGCTAATTTTACCAAATGTCAAATCTCCATATACATAGGTCCATTCGTAGATGATTTTATTTCATTGTTTTTAATTTGTTTCTTCACCTTCTTCTTTAAGAATGTCTTAGTTCTCCTAGAGCCTGTACATTTACATAGGTTCACTGCTTAAAAACATTTTTTAGAATTTTTATTGGAATTATAGTAGAAGTATAGATTACATTGGATATAATGGACTTTTTTGATATTGGGTTTTCTTATCCATAAACAGTAAATAATTTCATTTATTTGGGTTTTCTTCAGCAACTTCCATAAAACTTCATTACCCCTATAGGACTCACACCTCTTTCATTAAATTTATTCCTAGATATCCTAGAATTTTTGGTTATTCTAAATGGAATTCTTCAGAAATTTCTGCCTCTAAATGTGTTTTTCCAGATGATTAGATATGTAGATAATTTTTGATCTTATATCTAGTCATAAATAGCATTAGTAATGAATAATTTGTGGATTTTGTTGGATTTTCTATTTAGGAAACAGTATAGCAACCAGGTAATAATAGATTAGTTCTATAATTTTCCAGAGCTATAGCTTTTTGTGTTTCATATTATAAGCTTTTTTAAAATTTTGTGAGGACCCCCAGTAAATTTTGAATATAAATTATGAGACTGGGCTTTCTTGTCTTGTTCCTGATTTTTTTTTTTTTGGTACTGAGAATCGAACTCAGGACTTTGCACTTGCCAAGCAGGCACTGTGCTGCTGAGCTATATCTTTGTCCTTATTCCTGATTTTTAAAGAAAATGTTTCCAAGATTTAATCACAAATAATAGTGTTTTCTGAAGGCTTCTGATAGGTATATGCTGTCAGGTTAGCATTCCTTCCATTTCTACTGTGTTTGCAGATTTATTGTGACTGTCATGAATCCTGTCACATGCTTCTAAAGCACCCATTGAGATGATTACCTGGTTTTCCTTGTGTTACTCTGTTAATTTGCAGAAAGATATATACAGATTTTTCCAGTGCTAAAAAAGCATTGTAGCTCATAAAAGCTGCTGCTGTGTATTCCCTCTGTTTCTATTTTGAGGAGAATTGAGGTGACTTTGGTGAGATCTGTTCCTCAAAAGTTACCGTAGAGCACGAGAATAACTTTTGGAGCTCCGACGCACAGCAGGGTGACGATGGATAATAATGATGTATTTTGTACTGAAATTTGCTGACAGAGGATATTTCAAGTGTTCCTGCCACACACAAGAGTAACTATGTGAGGGGATGGGTATTGTGATGGCTGTGTCTAGATGTCCCCTCAAAGCCTCATGCAGTCGTAGGTGGGGCTTTTCAGAGGTGGCTGGATCTAGATTGTGTGATGCTGGGATTAAGGGTGTGTGATTACTAAATTAGTCCACTGATTGGTTTGGTACCTGCCCTGAGCCGGGTAGCCTAGACAGTGTATAAAAGGGACAGAAAGAAGCTGGTATGGTAACTTGTGGCCTTCTGCCCTCTGCCCTCAGTGGACTGTTTTTCCTCTGTGTTGCCTCTCTGCCATGCCACCCTGCTTGGAGCCAGCCAACTATGAACTGAAACCTCTACAAACTTGAGTTAAATAAACCTTTCCTCCTTTAGCTTTGGGTATCCAGTATTTTGTCTCAGCAACAAGAAAAGTAACTAAGACAGGTATGTCAATGTGCTGCACTCTGGCAATCATTTCGACATACTCACATATCAAAACCTCACCTTGTGTACCTTAAATAAAGACAATTTTTGATCCATTTGTTGATTACACCTCAATGAAGCTGGGAAAAAAGAAACAGTACTGTACTTACTTTCTTTTCTAAGTTTCCCAGGCTGGGCTTGAACTTGCAATCCTCCTGCCTCAGTTTCCCAGAGCTGGAATTACAGGTTTGCACCGCCATGCCTCGCTCTTCCGTAGTTCTTTACTTAAACTCTTACATTGGGTTTTTATTTTTTATTTTCTATTTTCAGCCTTTTTTCTTTCTATTTGAGTATTTGATCCTCTAAGTTTCCTATTAAATACTATTTCCATTGCAGCTCAGAAGTTTTGACATGCAATAGTTGTTAGTGTGCAAAGTATTTAAAATTTTTCTATTGTTTAATCTGGAATGTTTGCTAAAATGTTTCCATGGTTATAATTGAAAATACAGTTCTAACTAACCATTTAGAAATGTATTTTAAAATTTTAAGTCTTTTAACTTTTTATTTTTGTGGTACTGGGTATTGAACCAGGGGCTCTGCCCTGAGCCCCATCCCCAGCCATCTACAATTATTTTTTTTTTAAATTTTGAGGCAGTGTCTCGCTAAGCCACTAAATCACCCAGGCTGGGCTGGAACTTGTGATCCTCCTGCTGCAGCCTCTCAGGGTGCTGGGATTACGGGCGTGCACCACCACACCCAGCCGGTGTAAGTCTTTCACTGAGACTTCTGCCAGAGCCTGAGGAAGCAGCAGCTCTGACCTAGGGCAGGGGAGGTCAGCAGTTCTCCAAAGGAAGGGGGTTGCTAATTGCTCCTGTCCAGAGTTCCTGCCCAGGTCCTCCACGAGAATAAAGGGTTCGAGGTTGCAGAGTGCGGGTCCTGACGGGTCTTGTCTGAGCCTGGATGTAGGCAGCTCATAGTCAGCTGTGGCTGCTAGGGGAAGGCAGGTTTCCGGAGGCTGCTGCTTGCCTGCATCTGCGTTCGTTAGGATGTGTTTGTGGCTGTTGAATTTCAGCTCTGGTGCTGTCTTTGAGCCCTGGGTCCCCGTTTATGTCCTTGTTTGGTTCTGCTGTGAAAGCATGGCAGGATCCCAGTGGGGACCTTTTCTGGCATTTGATTGTTTTATTCTCTCGCAGGTGGCCTGGGAGATAAGGGTCACTCAGGGAACTTACTCATTCGGCTTCATTCCATTTCCAGTCTCTGGCCACAAAGGCTGGTGCAGGAAAGACATCTTCATGGCTGGCTGCACGTGGGAAAAGCCAGCCAGTTCCATGGGTGTGATTTCAGCCTAAAATAATCAATATCCCCACTGGTCATCTTTCTTCTGCATCTTTCTTTACCTTTCAAATTTTCATTTTGATTAGTACATGTTTGCAGTACATAATGGTTACATTCATCTAGGGAGTTGGTACTTGTACATAACACATTCTAATTCTTCTTTATGTCCCCTCCCTTCATGTCTTGGTCCCCTTCCCATCAGCAAAAGATCTATCTCCCTGTTTCCTATTATCCATCTTTTATTTCACTCTTTAATTATTTGTGCTTTGGGTTTCTCATTATAAGAGAAATCATGCAATATTTAAGCTTATGTCTGGTTTGTTTCACTTAATGTTACGGTCTTGAGGTGCGTTCCTCTCCCTATAAATGATTCAAGTTTATCTTCCTTTATGGTGGAGTAGAACTCCATTGTGTTATAAATACCACAATTTTTTTTTTTTACCCATTCATTTGTTGATGGATACATAGTCTGCCTCCAAGATTTAACCATTTGATATAGTTTGGGATGGCATGTCCTTAACTCCTCATCCCCAGAGCTGGAGGAGGGGAGGTAGGACCCTGTTCTGTGGGTTTCAGAAAAAGCTGGCTTTGGTGACACCTCGATTTTGAACTTCTGGCCTCCAAACTCCTAGAGAATAAGTTTCTGCTGCAAATGACCACCCAGTGTGTGACAGTTGTGTGTGGCAGCCCAGAAAAACAGCAGTGGTCTTGCATGGCACTCAGTTGGCTGCCTCAGTCTCCCTCCTGTGCGGCTCCAGGATCATGCTGGCCACCTCTAATGTGACTTTATCTGCAGCGCTCAGCTGGAGCAGCAGGCCATCAGTAACGCCGCAGGTCGGATCAGAGCTTGCGGATGTGCCTGCTAAAGCGCAGCCTGGAATCCTGGGCAGAGAGGCTGCCAGGCCGGAGTGAGTCAGCCCATCATTGCTGATTTTTGTCTCTGAAACAGGGGGCTCCGAGCGTCACCTGTGTCCATGTGTGCTGCGGACCCCAGCGTGGGCCCTGGCAAAGCACACGCACAATCAGAGGGCACGACGCTGGCCATCTATGGCATCTCTGGCTGGTGAGAACACGGGTTTGTTTTCTCCTCTTGTAAATACATTTCATTGTTTGCAAAATTTGAAAGTCAATTTTTGTCATAAAAAAATGCAACTTAGAGTTCTAAGGTTGGAAGGGTACCAGCTGACAGGTTGCTCGCACGCCAGCGAGGGTGTGAAGATACGTAGGGAGGGACCTGCACGATCGAGACGCCTAAGGCGCATATCCATCATGATGGCAAGATTATTTCTTCGGGAGGACGGGACAAAATGTAAAATCAGAGAGAAAAGCAAGCCGGCTGCATCTGTATTCGGGTCACAGTTGCCGAGTTGCTGCTCTCGGCTGCTGGAAGGGGATGCGGATGTCAATGGGACGGAGCTGCCCTTGGAGCCCACCAGACAGCCTGACGGACGTGGCTGCGATGTGGGGCCTCGGGCTCCTGCCGGTGCAGTCCGGGCCGTGCGGGTCTTCACCGAGAGAAAGCGGACGCTTTAAGCAAGACTTTCCTTCTCTCATCTTCTCTTCCTGCACCATCTCACCTCCTGGCATTTCACACAGGCAGGAGGAACTGCTTAGTAATTGCTCGTTAATTAACATTCACCGGAGAGGTGGCGAGGAAGCTTCTGAAGTTGTCCTGGGAGAGAGGATTCCAGCTTCAAGGCGCAGCCGCCAGGCACCGTGCTCCCACCAGCCCACGCCTGTGCCCTTGGGCGGGCTCTGCGGGCTCGGGTGCTTCAGGCACTGCACCGAGGGTTTGGATAGCGATTTGGGGCTGGTGGTGGAGCTCACTTGGCAAAGATCTGAAGAGCTGAGCATCTGGCCCGACACACTGCTAGGATTTGCTCTCTGCCCTTCTTGACCTCTTTCTGCTCTACTCGTCCAGGAAGATCTCCTCCAGTGGCCCCGTCTCCAGGCCTGGGCATTTCCTTCTGTAAAGAGGAGGTCACACTGAAAACGCAGTGGCGCCTAGACCTTTGTGGAAGTGCGACGGCTGCTGGGGCGGGACAGCCAGGTCGCGGCAGCTGCCCCTTGGCCTGCACAGGAGGATCTGCCCCTCTGAGGGGCTGTGGGGTGGGACAGGGCTGTCCACTGACCTGATGGGTGGAAGAGGTGACACCTGAGCTGCCACGTTGGGTCCAAGGTAGAATTTGCAGGGTGCGGGCAGGAGAGCTAATCAGATCTATGTCTGCAAGAAAGAAGTGTTTTAGACCCAAAAGGTACAAGGACTGTTCTAGAATCAAAGGAACATACTGAGCAGTTGCCACATGCCATCCTTGGCCAGCTCTAGGCTAGAAAACAAAGCCGAGAAAGAGGCTTTGGGGACATGAAGGAAGCATGCCTGGGGCCAAGCTGACGGGACTCCGAGGGAATGACTGTGTGGCCAGTCGACTGCATTTTCTTAAGAGGAAGCCAGGCATGGTGGCGCACGCCTGTAATCCCAGTGCTGTGGGAAGCTGAGACAGGAAGATCACAAGTTTGAGCCCAGCCTGGACAAGTTACTAAGTGAGACTGTATTTCAAAATTTCAAAAATAAAAAAAGGCTGGGGATGTAGTGTAGTGGGAAGGCCCCGGGTTCAATCCCCAGTACCAAAAAGGGAAATAAAAAGTGATAATGACACGGTGGAGACAAACTTGTGTCTTTATTCTTAGGTGACAGATGTTGAGGTGTTTAGGGACAAAGTGTCACAGAGTCTGTAACTTTCCTTGATTGGCTCAGTCGAAGAAAACTCCTTTTCCTCTTTCCGATGGGGCTGTAAGTTTTCACAGCAAAATTTAGGACAGGGAAGAGGGAGGAAGAACGAGAAGTCTCACCCAGGGAATCAGGTGGAAAGTGCCGGGGCTCTCAGCAACGGCCTCTGTGCCCTGCGGGAAAGCACCCGAAACGTGGGCCCCCCGTTTTCTGCAGAGTAGGATCAACTAAGCCTGAGTTTCCACTCAGAGGCCAGGAAGATGGAAGGAAATGAAACTGAGAGTGACGTCACGGAAACAACGGTAGATGAGGATCCTCATGGCCCTGACAAGGCTGAGGTACAGAACGCCAGCTCATGACAAAATACACGCAAGAAAGCAACAGAGGTGACAGAGAAAAGAGCATGGTAAGAACAACCAGGAGAAGAGAAAGGCCTGTCACCTGCCTGGGAACAACGTGTGGCCTGAGGACAGGCTTTAGACCGCAGCCAGGAGTTGTGAGCAGCTGTGGAAGGTAACTCTGGGAGGCTGAGAAAAGAGCAACTCCCAGCCGGAACTGAGCAATCTGAACAACAAACTTAGTGTGAGAGAGCAGATTAAAGACATTTCTGGAAAACCAAGAACCAAGAGGTTCTAGCCCCCAAATCATTACCAAGATGAAGCTCCCTAAAGAATGCTCCTGGAGGGAAATAAAGTGAACCCAGGAAACTGACCTGAAGTTTAGGATGAATTAAGACAAATACTAGGTCTGCAAACAAAACTAAACAATATATTATTCATGGGAGCTATGTGATGGCAGCAATGTAGATGTTGAGCAGGACGAGCATTAATACTGGAAATGTTATCAGATCAGAGAGCGTCGCCCCAATGGCCAGAGCTTCCATTCACCAGTAAGGTACAGATCCAAGCCCGCATACCCAAAGTAGATGCCAAGGATATAAATTAAGAACTGGTAGAACTACAAGGAGAAATTGCAAACCTGTCATCAGACTGGCTGTTTTTGGTCTTCCTCTTTCAGTTATTAATACAGCAAGGGGACAAGCAGTAGTATAGATAAAGTAGAACCGAGCAACACCTTTAACCAACTCGTTTTATTTGCTACGCACACCAAGTTGTGTTGTCCACAGCCAGAGCGCACACGTTCTTCTAGGCACATATGTACGGCGTTTACAATTCACTAACTAGGCAGGAGAGAAGGATGTGGCATCTCCAAATACGTCCAGTTGGTGCATTGATTATTTCAAGCTGAAATCAACCGAGGAAATCTACACTCAGGAAGGGCCATTTGGCCTCTTTTCCCACACACGACCAGCCTTAAAGACTCCTTTGGGAGAGAAGTTCTCCTGCACCAAGGTGAGAAAATAGCCTTTATTGCTAGAGATTGCGAAGTGGGTCTGTGATGGACCTGAGTGAATAAACTCACTGGAAGAACCTTTCTCCTCCATGACCTTCATTGCCCACAGATATCTCTTAGTTATCTGAACACTCTAGAACTTACAACCCAAGTCTAGAGATCCATTTCTTCAGTCATTTGTCAAAAATATAGAAGCACCTTGCCTTGACCTTTCCTTCCTCCCTTCCCTCCTTGTCCTCTTCATCTTCCTCCTCCTTGTCCTCATTCTCCTCTTCCCCCTGCCTATCTTCCTCCTCCTCCTCCTCTGGTACTGGGGATTGAACCCAAGGCCTTTGTACTGAACCCTTTTTTATTCTGTATTTTGATTCAGGGACTCACTAAATTGCCCCGGCTGGGCTTGAACTTGCGATCCTCCTGCCTCAGCTTCCCAGAGTGCTGGGATTATAGGTGTGTGCCACCATGCACAGCTACTTTGACTGTTTCTTTGGACTTCACACTCCTGTGGAGATCCCAGGTACATGTGAAATTAATATAACTTGCACATTTTTCTCTTGTTATTGGGCTCTTAACCCTGTGCTAATTTGATTCCTAGACCTAGCCAAAGAGCCCAGTAAGAATTAAAGGAGAGTAGAGGTCCCTCCTTGTCTTATGGTGCTGCTGATAATCTTTTGTGTTCCTTGGCTTGTGCCAAGCTCACTTCCAGCTCTGCCTCTGTTCTCATGACACAGTCACAGATCACCATAGGGACAAACTCCGGGGCCCTTCACCAGTTACTCATTGAAAGCACAATTGGGTTTTCTTCTGAGGCAGTTAGGGATTTAAAAGTGTTTTTTTTGTTACAGACTGTAACTCTGCACTTGGGCCTACGGCTGCCCAATAGGTAAAAAGCCGAACAAAGTTTGGCCTTCAGTTTGCATATTTTGTTACCTGAAAACTCCGGGTCAAATCCCTTCTCAGCTCCATGTATAGCTCCATGATTCAAAAGGACAGAAGCACTTGCTTTGATACCTCCTCCCTCCCTTCCCTCCTTGTCCTCGTCAACATTTTTCAGGGCGTGTTTGTCTAGAAGTGGGCAGACCAAAGTTTATAAGCCCTGCATTTACCTGCTCTAGCACATCCCCCTTCAAGACGGAAGACACCAAGGAAAGAGTAACTAATTTTTCAGATTTGCAGGGACATTTGATTGCCGGCTCTTACAATGTCCAGTTCTGAGGCAGAAGAAGCCCTTGCCTGTCTCCTTTTCCCTGTGACTCCAGAGAGGTTGTGGCTCCTCTGCCAGCGGTCCCACCCTTCTTCCCAGCTTCCCATTCCCCTGGTTCCCCGAGCAGGGCAGGGGTGGACTTCCTCAGTGTCCTCCAGCCACCCCTGAAGTTACTGTTCGGCTACTGTCTGAGCCACTCAGACAGGAAGTGCCTCTCCCCCGCTCCAGCCCCAGACTCTGTCACCTCTCTGAGGAAGCAGTGGGGACACCACCCCTAACATGGCAGAGATGGGAGAGGGACCCAGGCCCATTAGTAACATCCCTGACCTTCCCAGACCCCAGCGACCTGTGACTAACACTGCTAATCCTCCTGAAAATTCCCCAGTTTTCCCTTGCCCTCTGTGCGGGGACTTGACAGCTGTCCTGGGCCCCCACACCTACTGCAGGAGGGGTCTGCACTGCCTGCAGTGGATCTGAATTTGAACTAAGCAGTAGGATGAAATATGGACCAATCAGCGTGCTCAAATTTGGACCAATCAGCAGGCTTGATTTCAGACCAATCACAGACTGACAGTTGCTATATAAGCAGCACCCCTCTCAAATTTCTGGGGTTGAGGTAGAAGGGCTCTGTTTTATGCACTGACCTCTCAGTGCTGCAGCATGATTCCTGTTCAAATAAAGCCCCCCTCTGGTGGCCTGGTAGACCTGCTTGTGATTTATTTCTCAGGTAGTGTGGCCTCAGGAGGTTCTGTAAATCTACTCAGGATCCTTATCCTGAGGAGTGCGGTCAGAGTAGTCACTTTAAGAAAGAGCTGTAAACACTCAGGGCTTTTAGCTCTGAAGAGTACCAGAGGCCAGCATCCAATGAAGGGAGGCCAGCATTAACTGGTGCTGACCTGTGGCGTTAGAGCTCAGAGCTGGAATACTAAAGAGCTAAGGGCCATTGGCACACAAAGCCCAGGGAGGCTAGGAGAGCCACACTTTGCCAATTTATGATTTCCATGTGAATTGAGCAAAAGAACCCTAAACTGGTTGACAACAGTTCCAGACCCCATCCCTGGAGCCATACTTAGAAGTCCCCAGCCATTGTCCTGAAAAATCAGAGCCCGACATGCCACAAATGGCATTGCCACAAACTAAGACAATCATTTCATGGGAATGGAAGCTATAATGAGATAATGATCGACTGGACCCCAGCCCACCAACTGGCCATTCTTTTGTGGATGGGCCAGTCTGGACCTCTTCGTCTGTTGTCCCCCACTGCTACTACCTAAGCAGGGGTCCTTTCCCTATCTCTTCTCTCTCTGATTAAAGCTCTTTCCCTGCAAACTCGTGTTTTAGTTTTAATTTCCAATATCACTAAAAACAATAGCTCACACTAGCTGTGACGACACTCACATGGCCTTCTTCTCTGGGTCCACCCAAATCCAGGATGATGGCATCTCAGGATCCTTCACTAATTGTATCTACGAAGATTCTATTTCCTAATTAGATCACATTCTGAGATTTCTGGTGGTTATGAATTTTAGGGGGAGACCACTTAATTAATGAAGAACATAATGAAGAGTAGAAAGGCTAGAGGGAGGGTAAAAGAAGATAGGCGTGGGGAAATGATGAGCTGTCCTTCTGGGAGGAAGGAGTTGGGGTGGCCGTGTTTTACTGTACCCTAATCCTCATCTTCTCTGACCCATGGGCTCTGGTGGGCTGCCTTTCCATGCATCTCCCAGCACCCTCTTGTCTCAGGTGGACACTGGCCCAGACTCTGTGGCTGGAAGAACAAGCCAGCACAACTCGTGTCCCACAGAAGTGCACATGAGCAGGGCAAGGCTGGGGGACCCTTGGTGGAGATTAGAGCTTCTTCTCAGTGGTGGGCCTGAGGATGTGGCTGGAGACACTGGGCTCTTCTCTGCCTGTGGCCAGAGCTGGCCTGGCAGAATGGTTTACAGAGGGGCCGCTGTGGGTCATCCCATCCGTGTTTAGCAAACAAAATCGGAGCCTCAGTTAAAGACTTGTGTGAAGTAACCCCACACTCTGGGCTTCCGGGCCTTCCAGCTGCATCTGAAAGATTTCTGGCCAATGAATGGTTAAAACTTTAAGTGCCTGAATTCCCCAGCATGCTCCTAGAACTGCCATGGTCTCCAAAGTGATGGGTCTTTAAATGCTGTGAGGACTCCTGCACAGCCTTATGATGGGGGCTGGTTGCCAGGGAACCAACCATGAGAGTACTGGGTTGGAACTTTTAGCATCATCCTTGACTTCAGGGGAGGAGGAGGGGAATACAGGCTGAGGGTTGAGTTGGTCACCAATGGTCAGTGACTTAGATCGTATTGCATACATAAGGAAATCTCCGTAGAAATCCCAAAGGATGGGGTTCTGAAGGCATATAGATCACTGAACGAGGACACATCTATATGCTGAGAGGCTGGCACACCTAAAACTTTATAGGGTCCGCAGTGTCTGGCTTGGGACCCTTCCAAATCTCGCCCTAGGTGTCTTCTCATCTCGCTACTCAAGTGCATCCTTCAATTTGGTCTTTGTAATAAACTGGCAGCCAAGTAAGTACCCGCTTTCCTGGAGCCTGGCACTTCCACAACAGAAGATGGAATAAGAAAGGGGTTGTGAGGACCTCTGATTTATAGGTGACACCAGATGGGATCTGAGGAAGCTCCTCTAAAGAGGAGATGGAGACCTCAGCTCGGCCAGGGCAGGGTTTGGACATTTTATTGCAGAAAGCATTTTAGGATGCGTCAGTGAGGGGTACAGGCAGGTTCATTAGGCAGAAATAGGAAATAAGAGAAATAAGAGAAAATGGGAAGGGACTTCAGCTTCAGGAGGGGAAGGGGGCACAGTTCTGATGGCGAAGAGCACAAAGGAACAAGGCCACTCTTTATCCAGGGGTGGAGGCGCATCATGGCTTGGTTGATCATCATGTGCATTCTGGCCTTCTGAGATGGCTCTGGGAGGGAAGGTGGCTCGAGGGGCCAGTCCTGTCCCATGAGATGAACATCTCTGCCTGGCCACCCCAGTCTTGTGGAGCCTCTGCTGGAGTCCAAGGTGACCACAGGGTTAGGGCAATGAATGACCAGAGACTTCTGGTTGCTCATGGGTAGTTGAAAGTCTCCATAAACTCCTATCTCGGTGTCCAGTCTCGAATGGAGATGAGATGGGTTATGCAAATTTAAGGCTAATCCACTGTGTATTGGCAGGTTTTAGACAGACTCTCCCTAAATGATTAACGTGTATTCGCAGAGCTGAGCAAGGATCTGACCCCAAGTTTTAAGATAATAAAGAAGACAGATTCGAAATGAAGATCAAGCTTGATTCCGCTTTTAGTTACCCAGTGGGCATCTGTAGGCCCAAGTAAAGAGCCTTTTCTTTCTTTCTTTTTTTTAAGCAAAAGCAGCTTATAAGTCCTTAGTGCTTCAGAAAAAAAAAAAAACCATTGATTATGTTTATAATGCGTAATAGGTTAAGGCCCAGAAGTGTATGGGCCCTTTGTCCCCATGGTGGGCTCTGTGTCACAGGCCTAGTGGGGCAGAAGATGTGGGTAACCTGCGGACCCAGTACCTGCAACTTGGGTCTGAAGAGAACCCAGTCTTAACCTGTGGGGTTGCCGCTACCCAGGTAGAGAGCCTCAGAAGTGAGTGGGATCAGAGGACCCAGCTGCTTTGGGTTGGTTGGTGTGGGGAAAACCCCTCATGCATTGCTGACCAGAAACGTTCAGGGTTGCCTGTGAGTTGAGAGGAGAAAGCTGGCATTTCCTGTGCACCCCAAGGAGGAAGGGATATGCAGAAAGGGCCGGGATCACAGGGGACAGCAAGGGGCAGAAGAGAACCTGACTGACTGATTTCATCTAACATTATCATCTCGAGGCGCATCCATTTTCCTACACGTGACTCAAGTTTATCCTTCTTTATGGCAGAGTAGTATTCCATTGTGTGTAAATACTACATTTTCTTTATGCGTTCATCTGTTGAACCACATATAGGCCACTTCCAAGATTTACCTATGAGTTGTGCTGCTATAAACATGGGTATGCATGGATCACTGTAATACGATGTCCTTTATATGAGAAACCCAAAGTATAAAATAAAGAGCAAAATGAAGATAGACAATAGGAAAGAGGGAGATAGATCTTTTGTAAAAGGGAAGAGGTCCAAGACATGGAGGGAAGGGGAGGAAAAGGAAGGGAAAGATAAAAAAACAATTAAGAGGATGTGGAATGTAGCTATTATGCACTGCAGACATACACAAATATAAATAAAAAATTTTAAAAAGGAGAATTCCAGGAGGAGCAGGACAACACTCCTAAGTAGGGGGTGCAAGCAACAGACACAAAGGGGTGCGGGGAGGGAGGCTCAGAGCCGGGGTGCTGGCCCTCTCCTGGTGGTCAGGATGCCCCTAAGAGTTCTCTGTCCGAGGAGCAGGAGACGCTGCCCTCCACGGGAGTAAGGCTGTTGCCATCGAGGCATCGCCCAAGACACTCAAGAGCAGCATTTCTTTTCTTAGGGTTTTTCTCAGGACTCGCGTGCTGTGACGACCCACTCTAGGGATGCTGTGTGGCACTAGCAAGCTAGTGATTTTTTTTTTTTTTTTTAGAATAAGAAGCAGATCAGAGCCTCTTCCCGTTGCGGGGAAAACGTGCTGGTGCTGGCGGGGGCGGGGCCCAGCCTCGGGGCAGGAATCCCTGAAGCCCTGAGTGTTGCCAGGCGGCGGCGGCCGGGAGGGACGCAGAAGAGGAAGCTTTGTCGGCAGTGGGACCCACGGGCCTCGGTGACAGATTGGCGCTGGGGAGGAGGGAGGCGGGGAGCGCGCTGCTGAATTCCTGGCCGCGGAAGGTGGTGCGTGGAGACGCGAGAATCCGAAACGTGCTGGGTGGGGTCCTGCTCGTACTCACTGTGCGCGACGTGAGAATTGTCACGTGTGTGTGAGTCAAGTGTGATCAGAGACGCCACCCCGTCCCGGCCCTTGTGCAGCAGAAGGGCCATTTAGCCAGAACCGCCAGCAGGGACCACGCTGGCCGGGCACAGGTCCCAGGCTGGCAGGGTGGCTGTGCTGGCGTCCTCGTCCCCTTCGTGCAATGCTGGGCCCCAGGACCTCATCTTAGTCCCCTTCCACACACGCGGAGGCTGCATTTATGGAGCCCAAGACCCCTGCCGTTCAAGGGTCTGCAAAACGTGTTTTAAAAAAATCTTTCTGGAGTTTTGGTTTCCCTTTTAATCCCAGATGGCCTTTTAAGCTTTTGGCTCCTATATTTAACCTATTTAATGAGATTTCTTTTCCAGTAATTCCTGAAACTGGTAATCTCTAATTGGGTCAAATTCTCTACCCACAAGCCAGCGATGCTATTTTTAGTGCAAATCCTCAGGCTGAAGCTCCTCCGGCCTCCCAGACGCAGCTGTCAGCGCGGCTCTGCGCCGCGCTCTGCCCTCCGGAGCCAGACCCGATTTGAGATATTTTCCCGCTGCGTCTCGGGGCCAGCCTGCCCGCCTGGCCCTCCGGCCTCGCTGCATCTGCAGGCCAGGACGGTTTACACAAATCCATTTAACGGTCGTCAGCTTAGGTGCCCCGTGTCTCTATAAATAATCCAGTCCTGGCAGCGGCTTGGGGAAGCACCTGAGCTTGGCTGCCTTTTGGGCTGGCGCTGGCTGAATCCCCTGGGGGACAGGGAGGAAAGCCAGGGCTTATGGTGACCCTGAAAGTCAATAGGCTGCTCCAGGTGGGAGGAACCCGCTACTGTCTGTCCTTTCCCACTGTGACTTCCTGCAGGGCAGGGTGGGGCTTCTCTCTCCTGCCGCCTGGGGAGAGCAGGACTCACCCTTGTCTGAGGTGCGCACGACTCCAGCTGAGGGTGGGGCACAGACGGTAGCACGTGGGGAGAGGTTGCACCCCGTTTGTGTGGAGGTCATGTGTTGGGGGTCCAGCTTCCAGCAGCCATCGCGGGCCCAGGGTCAGCAAGCCTGGCCCATTTCCTTCAAAGTAGGGGTGATGGCAACAAGTGGAGAAACAGGGCACCCCTAGTTTCCAGTCCCCGCCCCAGGGTTTTCCCGGAAGCCTTGTCCACAGGAGACCCGAAGGCTTGGGAAGGCTCTTTAGCCCAGCTTCACAGTCCTCAGGCCCTGGATTGGGAAGACAGCCTTCATTCAGATTTTGCTCATTGGTGGGCCCCAGGACCTGCCACGATTCAGGAACACAGATTTGCCACAGCTTTCCCTTGCTGGTGACACTGATCAGATCCCCAGGGAGGGTTAATTCCATGTGTTAATTCCAGGTAGGTGGTCGGACATCGCTCTGGAGGTTTATGTGAGGGAATGTGGATGGTGCTTAGGTTTAAATCAGGGGCCTGTGAGTGAGGCACATTGCTCTCTATAATGTGGGTGGGCCTTGTTCAACCAGGGGAAGGCCTGAGCAGAAGAAAAACATTCGTCTCCCTCAATTACTAAGGAACTCTCCGACAGGCAGCCACTGCATCTGAGCGGGAGCGTGGCGCTCCCTGGGTCTCCGGTCTGTCTGCCCACCCTGAAGAACAATGCAAGCCAATTCCTTCAAAGAATTCCCTCCCCACACCCTCTTCCTATTAGTTCTGTCTCTCTGGAGAGCTCTGACTCTCTCTCTTCTCTCTCTCTCTCTCTTTCTCTCTCTCTCTCTCTCTCTCACACACACACATCACACACACACACACACACACACACACGTCCAGTAGACTCCAAATCTCACCCTGCCTTGGCTGTCCTGAGCACATTATGGCCTGTGTTTGGGATCAGCCAGGAGGTGCTAGAAGGAAGTAGGGGCACCACTTGTTGGTGCTCTGGGCCACGCTCTGCAGGGAGAGGGCCTGGAAATGCCACTTCCGCTCTCCCAACTCAAAGGGTGGCTGTACTGGCGTCCTCGTCCCCTTCGTGCAATGCTGGGCCCCAGGACCTCATCTTAGTCCCCTTCCACACACGCGGAGGCTGCATTTATGGAGCCTGAGACCCCTGCTGTTCAAGGGTCTGCAAAACGTGTTTTAAAAAATCTTTCTGGGGTTTTGGTTTCCCTTTTAATCCCAGATGGCCTTTTAAGCTTTTGGCTCCTATATTTAACCTATTTAATGAGATTTCTTTTCCAGTAATTCCTGAACCTGGTAATCTCTAATTGGGTCAAATTCTCTACCCACAGTCCTGGCTCCTTCCAGCACCGCTGTCCACATGTGGCAAAGACTGAGTACCTGTTATGAAGTCCTCGGTCATCCTCAAGACAGTCTGGAGTGAGTGCCAGCTGTCCAGGGAGCGGAGACCCCGATGGAACGAGCGCAGCACAGACAGGGGCCCCTCGCGAGAGTGATGTCCTGCACTCCGGGTTGTGCCCAAGGGCCCCAGAAAGCTCGGAAAGGAAGAGCATGTAACCCACGCCGTGCTCACCACCAGACTAGCGCAGAGGCTGGGGTTCCCCAGTACACTTTAGCGAATCTAATTTATTCTGAGTTTAGTAGAAGTTGCAATAAAGAGCAGGAGCAGAATGTGCCTGCTTTGGCTCTCATGGGTCACCCAGGAAGACGGGTCTCCCTCGGAAACCGGAGTGTGGAGCTGGGCTGGACCAACCGTCGCCATCTGAGGGTGACAGACAGGCTGCAGCCTCTGTGTGCAGATGGATCCGAGGTTAAAGCTTTCGCTGAGGCCCAAGAAGCTGGGACGTCAGTTGGTCTGCAACAGGGGAGGGTGGGGGCTCCCCAGGGAAGTGTCACATTGGGACCAAAGGAATTCTGGTACACCATGTCTTTGGAGACTGCAAGGGAGAAAGATTGGTCCTTATGTGGGCTCTGGATCTAGGCACCCCATTAACACAACAGCTGGCTCACCAGAGAATGGTGAATGAGCGAAGGAATTGCAGGATCCCTAGGCCAGGGTAGGAAATTCTAGGGTTGTTACTAAGAGATCTATGGGGGGGGGGCTGTAGAAGCTCATGGAGAGGAGGGCTACTTTGGAGTTGGTTTATTGAGGGTTATTACAGGCCCTGGACCAGTCTCTGCTGACCCAGGCTGTTTTCAGGCCTTGGTATGTGGGCTGTCACTCCCAAAAGAACCTTTATGTTTGCTGCATGTAGGAAAAGTCAGGCCAAATGGCCTTTTTCTGAAGTTTCAGTTCCTCCGGTGATCACAGCTTGAACTAATCAATAGACCGGCTCAGAATACTTTGAGATGCCGCATCCTGAATGCTTTCAACATCTGTGTCTTTCCCATCAGGTCAAAATATCTCTCCCTGCCTATAATCCCAGCACTCTGGGAGGCTGAGGCAGGAGGATTGTGAGTTTGAGGCCAGCCTGGGAAATTTAAGGACTTAGAGAGACCCTGTCTGAAACAAAAAATAAGAAAGGCTTAGGATGAGGCTCTGTGAGGTCCTGGGTTCAATCCCCAGTAGAAAAAAAGAAAAAATCTCTCCTAGCAGCCAATGCTGAGTCGTCCCATGCCCAGGTCCCCAGAGAGGTTTGCTGTGGGGTGCCTTGGGGGATACAGGAACGACGGGGAGGTGGGTCAGGGGGACAGGACCAGGAGCAAGAGGTCACCAAAGATACATAAGCCCCGCCCACCCCTGCAGGAGCTTCTCGCTCTCCCTCTTTTTTTTGTCTTTTGAGACAGGGTTTCACTATGCAGTTCAGGATGGTCTTGAACTCACTTTGTAGCCCAGGTGGCCTCGAACTCATAGCAATCCTCCTGTCTCAGCCTCCTGAGTGCTGGGATTACAAGCATGTGCGATCACTTGTGGCCTAGGAAGCAGCCCAACTTCTGATCATGCTGGGTTAGTGCCTGCCTCTCCTCCACTGCCCAGAGTCCTCACAGGGTGTGTCCCAGCTTAAGTGGCAAGGATAATACCTAAACCTCTGATGATCACCGACCACCATTTTCCCCTGCAAACTGGGACATACAATTGGATGTTTATCTAATGCCCAGCGTCATCCATCGTGCACAGGTCACATGGAAACCTAGCCAATCATCTCATACCCCATCTTCTTCCTGTGTCATCAGTGATGCTTAAAGTGGCTGACCAGTGAGCCCAGCTGCTGCCTCCTGTGTGCCCCTGGCTTTCTGTCCATTTACTACTTGTCCCCGCTGAGCAGCCGTAGTCCCTGCCTTCAGTGGCGGGGCCTCTGTCATGTGCTCCAGTTGTCTGGGCTGCAGCCAGTTCCAGGAGTGAGCAAAGGTGACCAGCACCTCCCATGGGATAATGTGGCCATGGCCAGGCCACAGGTGGAAGTGAGAGCCCCACCCAACCACCATCAGCCACATAAGCCAATGCCTTCTCACAGTTCTGGATGAAGGGAGTACGAGTTGGAGTTTTACGTAGCTTTTGGAAGGAGGAGCCCAAAAGATACATGGGATGGTTTCTCATTGCTGTCCTCAAGTGAATTAAGGACCTGTTCCTGAATCCCACTTTTTCCAAACAAACAGGAACATAGGGAAATGCCCCTAAGGGCTGGGACACACTTGGGTCAGAGGTCGCCAAGCTTTGGGGGCTGCCTTTATAAAGGGGAGAAATGCGAGGGAGGCAAGGTGTTAGGCTCTTAGTCTGCCTTCCGTGGCTGTAAGAGAATAGCTGAGAGTGGGTGCTTTGGAAAGGAAAGAGGCTCATCGCGCTCCCACTCCTGGGAGCTGGAAGCCAGGAGCGCAGCACCAGAATCTGCTCAACTTCTGCAGAGGGTCTGGTGCTGCTCCACACGTAGCAGGAGTGGGAGAGCAAGGGGGTGCCTGGGTGGCAGGGAGACACTGGCCATCCTGGTCCAGCCAGCCGGCGTTAACCCGTCTATGAGGCCCCACTCCAGGCTGTTCTGGTCTCTGCATGCGCAGTCTGTGTCCAGATTTCTCCTTTCTAAAAGGACACCAGGCGTATTGGAGGGGACCCCATTGCAGATGACTTTCCTCTTTGCCCCCAGCTGCAAAGTACCTATTCTCCTTCCTACCTGGCAAAAGGGGACAGGGTATTACCATATCAGCATACAAGTCCACGCCTACAGGGACAATGACAGATTCTTGTTCCTCCCAGGTTTGACAACAGGTGTTGGAATGAGGAGCCCCAGGCTCCTGCTGGACTCTGCATGTCCACTCTGGGTCTTGGGGCCAGTGTCCTCATCAAACAAGGGCCACAAAACCGCTCAGTACCATGCAGCCTGCACACTTGACAAGAACAGCAGGTGTGGCGGGGAGCAAAGCTGCAGTACCCACGAGGACCCTTTCCTCCATCCGCTCCTGTGTGCAAGTCCTCTCAGCTTTCCTTCAAGCCACTGATGCCAGCCCTACCAAAGAGCTTTTTTTTTGTGTGGGGGAAGAGTTGAGAGCCAAAACAAGGGCCAGAGGGTGACGCTTATTCGTGAGCTTTGTCTCCAGGTAACTTTATCATATGTCTTCCCTCTTCGTGGGGTTTGATCATCTTGGGGTATTAACAAGCTTTGCTTTTATAAAATCTGTAGGGTATAAACACACCACACCATTTAATCAGAGAGTTTATACGGGGTGCTTGAAAAGAAAGATCTTGAAGACACTTGAACCTTCGAGGAAGGGTGAGGACCATGGGACAGGGGAGAAAGCCACGCCAGGAAGGCTTTCCAGAGGAGGAGGGACCAGCTGGGCAACTAGGGCGTGAGCTACTGGGGTCGTGAGATGGGAATGGTTCCCACCTTAGGCAAAGACCATGGGCATCGTCCTCCTCCTCCTTCAATTGGTAGGTGACCACTTTAGAGCATTTACAAAAATAGTGACTTTGTGTGGTTCACCCTTATTCCAGAGAAAATGGAAACATTTCAAATTCTAATCTTTGAGCCCATGTGACAACACATGGTCAGGGGCTCTAAAGCCACTGGAACCCTTGGGGCTTCTAAAATAGACCAATGTCTGTACCAGGGCAATGAAGCTCGAGTTTCTGGAAGTAGGGTCTCCCATGGGCTGGGGTCCCTGGTTCAATCGCCGATCTCCCAGCGGGCGAGGGTTCTTTGTAGTTCTTACTCTGCTCTGGGCTCTCCAGAGGGCACCGATGCCCCCAATCCTTTTGGGACAGAGGCCGATACCCCAGGGGCCACCTCAGCACCATGTCCCCACAGCGTACAGCGACTGAACACCCGCATCCTGCCACCAGTCCTGCTGGAAGGGATCTTGTCGCCCTCACTGAACGTGTGGCTCTTCCTTAGGCCACACAGCAGCGCTGTCCAGGGCTCCACTCCTCCCGCTCGGCCGTGCACCTGCAGCCTGGTACCTTCTCCCCTGTACTTAGCGGTGACAGGACCCCATCCGGACTCAGTTCTGCACCCGGGCTAACACTTCCACCCCCGCCCCGGGGCACATCCCGGGACGCGGCTGGCAGGCGCCCTGCGAGGAGCTGCCACATCGAAGCCTCCTTCCCGCCCTCGGGCTCCTCGAGGTCCCTCGCTTCCTCGCCTCTTCAGGCCCTGGCTCTGGGTCCCCAGCGGAGCGCAAACTCCTCTCCCGTGACCTGTTTTTATTTGGGGAGGGGAGGCACATTTGTCGGGACCCTCCCTTCCTGCACAGGGAATTTTTTAACGTTCCCCAGAGACTCAAGGGGGCGGGTTCCACCGTGCACAGGTGGAGGAACCAAGGGGCTCAGCGAGGCCCGGGAGGTGTCCAAGGGCACGCGGCCCCTCCGGCGGGAGGGAACGCGGGGCGAAAAGCTGCTCGTGTCCCGGACCGCGGCTCCGAGTCTCGGTTGTCGCAGCGCGGTGGCCACCGAGGACCGCGGCCGAGGCGCGGGCGGGCGCAGTGCGCAGGCGCGCCGGGCGGGAGGGGACGCGCTCGGGGCGCGCGCGCTGGGCAGCCGGCGGCGCCCCAGCTCCTCCCGCCCGCGCCCCGGCGCCTCGCCGCCCGCCCGCGCCCGGCGCCCCGGGCACCCCGGGCTCCCCGGGCCGGCGAGGGGCGCGCCCGTGGCCGCGGCCGCTGCATGGCGCTGGGATGTCGGGGGCGCCGCGCGGCGGAGGGGGCGGCGAGCCCGGGGGTGCCGAGCGGGCGGCCGGGCCGGGCGGCCGGCGCGGGCTCCCGGCGTGCGGCGAGGAGTTCGCGTGCCCCGAGCTGGAGGCGCTGTTCCGCGGCTACACGCTGCGGCTGGAGCAGGCGGCCACCCTGAAGGCGCTGGCCGTGCTGAGCGCGCTGGCGGGAGCGCTGGCGCTGGGCGAGCTGCTGGGCGCGCCGGGGCCCGCGCCCGGCCTGGCCCGCGGGTCGCACCCGGTGCACTGCGCGCTCTTCCTGGCGCTGCTCGCGGTCACCAACGTGCGCTCGCTGCGGGCGCCGCGCCTGCGGCAGGTGGCCCGGCTGGCGCTGCTGCTCAGCCTCACCTTCGCGCTGCTCTGCTGCCCGCTGGCGCTCGGCGGACCCGCGCGGGGCCTGGCCGGGGCGGCCGAGGGCTCGGCGGCCGCGGAGCAGGGCGTCTGGCAGCTGCTGCTGGTCACCTTCGTGTCCTACGCCCTGCTGCCCGTGCGCAGCCTGCTGGCCGTCGGCTTCGGGCTCGTGGTGGCCACCTCGCACCTGCTGGTCACAGCCACCCTGGTCCCCGCCAAGCGCCCGCGTCTCTGGAGGACGGTAAGTGGGGTCCCAGACGCGCCGCGCGGCGGGACCGGGAGTGCCCGGAGTTGGTTGTGCTTCCTCCGACCGGGCGGGTGGGGAAACTGAGGTCCCGGATGGGGGAAGGGTTGTTCAAGGTCACTCAGCTAGCTGGGGACACTCTCTGCCCGGGTTTTGCACGGAGATACAGTCCAGTCACAAAGCGTCTGTGGGCTCGCGCACATGGAGAGGGGGGTAGTGGCCCAAGGTCGGGTGGCCGGGGAGCGACCAAGCGGGCCCAGACCCGGATCCACCGCGCCTTCCCGAGCCCAGCCCCGCAGAGGGACTGGTGGCTGCGGGTGGCTCCGGCTACCGGCTGGGCTCTTGCCTGGCGGGCGCGCAGCCCCGCTCCTCGGGGCCCGCCTCTCTGCCTTGGAGCCCGGGGGAGGGTGTGAGGCGACAGAAAAGGACTTTGCGTCCCTCCAGTCTCCCTGTCTGTCCTGTGGGGGTCCCTTCTGCCCCAGAAGGAGCAAGGTTTGCCAAGGTCACACGAGGTCTCGTCTCTACCGCCCCTGCTCCGAGGTCGCCCTGACCCTGGCTCCGCAGCACAGAACTTTGTCACTGTCTTCCGGGCTTGGCAGGGGAGATGGTGACAAGGACAAGGACGCAGGGGTTCTGCCTCCTGCGGTTCCTCCTGGACTCCTTTCAGACCCACCCCCCAACCTGGATGGGAGGTGGGCAGCGGTGTGCCCCCAGGGGCGTCGGGAGCTTTCCCTGGCACCTGTCCCACACCAGCCCCGGGGAGGGTTTGGTTGCTGGCTCCAGCTGCAGTTCAGCTGGAGGTGGTGTGAGCCAGCATCGGGGGGACCTCATCTGAGGAAAGGAGACCAGCAGCCAGCATGGAAGCTGGACAGGGGGAGATTCAGGACTGGGGATGGAACTGGGGAGGGCGTGAGGTGGCACCAGACAGCCTTGCCTGCATGGGGGATGAACAGGACCAATGCCCGACCCCAGCCCCTGATGCTCAGTGAGAGGGGGCCACGGGGTGCGTGGCCCGTAAGGGGTCAGGCATGCGCTGGCTTGTGTTTCAGGGCGAGAGAGACTGCAGGTACTCTACCCGCGGGCAGGTGGGGCACCAGAGGGACGAAGGAGAGAGGGCGTGGAGCAGAGCTGGCGAAGATGGGTTGGGAGGTTCGGGGAGAGGGAGGAGGTGCAGGGGTGGGGGCCAGAGACAGAGAAGAGGCTCAGAGAGTGGCCAGGAGGAGTCCAGCCAGGGAGTGGCACAGGGGTGGGCTTCTCCACAGGCCCCTCTACACTTCCTGTGGGCAGCCCGGCAGTGCCCGACATCCTCCTGGGCACTCCCTTCCTCCCCAGCCCCCATCTGCCTGCCTTCAGCCTGGCTCTCATGCTGGCAGCCAGACCCTTGTGGGCACGATGAACTCCCTACTGCAGCCAGAAGGGCAGATGCCAGGGCAGCTCCGGAGTAGGAGGGTCCAGGGATCTGGGCCATGCCGTCCCCCTGTGCATACCGGGGAGTCTGTAAAGGCCATCGAAGCCTGTGTTATTGTCTTCTTTTTAAATAGAGAATTTTCCTATATAGCCCCTGGGCATTCCTTTCAGAGAAAGATTAAAAAAGATGGGGAGGACTCTGCCAAGATGCCTCCTCCCCACCCTCTGGAGCGAAAAAAGCCCCTGTTACTCAAGGGGGAAGGAAGCCCAGCCCAGAAGCAAGGGTGCCTACGAACAGGTGCCTGAGTCTCCTTGCCTTTAGCTCCCCGGGCGTTGCAAACCCTCCCCTCACTGAGCCTCAGTCTCCCCACCTGTGTGAAGAGAGAAGAGCGCCCCGCAGGGCTGTATTGAAGGTGGGAGGTTCCTACTGGAAAGGCACACACTGGAAATCTTGTCACTTCTGAACCCTTCTGTCCTCTTTAGAACGTTCATGTTCAGGTTGATGCTGGTGGTGGTGATATTGATAAATAGGTGGGACGCAGGCAGAGCGACCTGTAGTGGTGGGAAGGGCTGGATGCTCCCCTGGCGGTCCTGTCTTCCAGCTGCACGATGGCAGGTGCATTAAGGAAACCTGTCCTTAATGAGCTCCCAGTGAAGAAAGTGGCATGCGCAGCAGGCGGCGTTGGCGTCTCCCCTGCTTCTCCTGTCTCACCGCCGCCTCCTGTACATCACATCCGTCACCTCTGGGGCTCAGTCACCTGCTGATGCTGCTGCCTCCCCAGTGCTGAACCCTAGGCAGGCAGTCGCTGTGCACATGTGGGGGTGGATGCCCCAAAGGGACAGACTGACTGGAGAAGGACATTCTGCAGAGGGACACAGCAGGACATTTTTGCAGGGTCTTCGCCTCATAGGGCTCTCCTGGTGTTGAGCACCAAGAAAGCACAGGGGACCTTCCGCTGCAGAGTTAGGTGAACTTGCCCCTGAGCAGGTCTGTGGAGAGCCTGCGCTTCAGGCTGGGGCCTGGGTTCAAGTCCCCTCTGTGCCAGGGTGCACATCTGTTTGCAGGGCCACTAACCGTCTTTAAGGAGCTGCTCAGGGCTCCTGCCGCTATCCTGTTCCGCTTGTGGTGCACAAGGCTCTGGGGGCACAGCCTGTGCTTTGGGGGACCTCGTACCTCTTCCGTAGAATACAGGCCAGCTGTGTGCACCATTGCAGTTGGTAGCTGCTGGTGCCCACTCCTCCCCTGAGGGAGTGCTCGGTGCGGTGCCCTGCATCCACGTCAGCGAGGTCTCCAGGGCACGTGGCCTGGCCCCACCGTGGGCACAGCAATCAGGAACTGCCTGTAAATGAGGTGCGCGGCATTGGCCTCCCTGAGTCCCTTCCCGCTCCCAGTCCCCTGCTTCCAGCTACTCTTGGACCCAAACAAAGTAAAGCAATGCGCTTCCGTGGTGCTGAGCCACTCCTGCTCGTGTGCGTCTGTGGTCTGCTCTGCAGAGGACAGCTGGCCTGGGAGGGCTACAGTGTGTGTGTGGGGGGGCTGAAAGCAGCGCGCTGGGGGCTGTGGGACATTCGGGATGGGGAGGGGAAGAGGGGAGAAGAGGAGATGCCACAGGGCTGGGCTGGCCCTTGGGGGTGCCACTCACTGGAGGGACACAGAGGGCCTCCAAGCCGGGCTATGCTGTTGACATAGTCCAGGACATTGCCTTTATTTTTTTAAATTTTGGCAGTAACAGAGGTTCATCGTCTCGTCCGCAGTATGTGTTTTCAATTCCACTGCTTCTGCATGTAAAATAAATGTGCTTCCATTTCTGTTCTTAACCCCAGGCAGCATCCCAGACATCACTGTGATCACAGAGCTGCCAGTGGAGGTGTCACCGTGCTTTCTGGTGTTCACAGGGGTTTGGGTGCTGTCCCTTTCCTGCTGGGGCTGGGCTCCCTGGGGCGAACAGGTTCCTGCTGGTGTGGAGGGGGTGGCTGAGATGCCAACTCAGATGGGAGCTGGTGGGCTGCGAGGGGGTGGGCCTCCCACATCACGGTCAGTGCGGTGATCTGTCATTCGCTCTGGTTTCCGAGGACAGACGCATCCTGCGGTTTCTGTGCACGGTTTCTGTCTGGCAGGTGCTCCCCGTGCTGCCCACACTGTGCGGCCTCAGTGACGTGGGGCCTGGCTCTTACTATCAGCTGTTTGGTGTGACTGATTGGTGACCCCAAATCATGGGAGTGGGGTGCTGGGCTAGATCCCGCGATGCAAAAGACCTCAGGAGGCAGGAGCAGGCTCCTGCCTGTTCACCAGCTGCGGCAGGAGCCGAACCACTCCTGCAGCCAGAGCGCTTGTCTCTTCCCAGGGGCTGAACGAGGTGACGGCAGAAGCCTCTGCTGTGTGCGTCTCGGTGTGACACACGGCTGCCTCTCCTGTGTTCATGCTCATGTACACACAGGCACGTGGTCACCATAAGCACAGGCACCCATACACCCTCGCGTGAACACACCCACTAGATAGTCCTCTCATACACTGTCACAGCCGTTCTCGTACTACATACATGTGCACACGCCCATGTAAACACTCGCAAACCAACACATGCTCACACCTCCATAACTCGATACCCACCCCACAAACATGCCTTGTATACATTCTTACAATCATTTTCACACTTGTACACATGCTCACAGATACCTACACACACCCCCACTTACTCATGTACACTCATGTAAACACATAACCACACTCAAGCATACTCACACACTTGCACAGACACGCCCGTCGACATGCTTGTACACACCCACGCCCACTCACACGTCGCACCTCCATTGGCAGGCGCCTCTGTCCTCATCTGTGCGGCAGCTGCAGGGCCATGGTAGAGACCCGGCTGAGGCCCTCCTCCCACACCTGCTCCGTGACCTTGGGTGACACCTGGGTCTGGACTGTGGATTGAGGAGGCCAAGCTTAGGCTGGTGTGGGACCCTGGAGCTCTGGGGTGGGAGGAAGGGGGCACCCTCTGCTTACCCGGGCTGAGGTGGGCCGTGTCCTGCACACCCCCCCATGTGATTCCCAACAGCAACCCCTCCTGCTGTGTACAGGGGCTCAAGCCTGGCCACCAGAGCCCTTTTCTCAGCAGCCTGGTTCATCTGTTTGTTGACATGTCACAAGTAACATGTGACACACGCCTACTGCTCTGTCCCTTGCTTCCTGCAAGCTCTGGTCCTTCTAGAGCTGGGACATGGTTGATCACACAGTGGCTTGTGGGGGGCCTGGTGCACCATGTGCCCACATCTAGGGGTGTGGGGTGTGCAGCTTGGATAAGCAGGGTGCCAGCTTATAGCAGGGCCACTTCCCATGGTCTGCTCCTCACCGTGGGCCTCGGCCCAGCTTAGTGTACCAGTCCTGGTGGCCTGCTTCACCTTTTGACTCTGCGCATGACCCTTCGAATGCCCATTGCAGGCAGCGGGCTTTCTGGTGGCTGCAAACCTGTGCCCAGTGCGTTCTCTGGAGGGCGCCCCCCAACCCACTCATGCAGTTTAGAGCAGGGTCTGGAGCTCTTGGCCTGTGCTTGGCATTCAGCCCCTCCGTAAGTGTCACCGTGAGATGTCCACCTGCCCATGCCACCAGGAGGGCTGCTCCCGTGTAGTGTCATTGACCCTTGGAAGCAGTGTGGTCACAAATGTGCCCTTGAGCGAGCTGCTGGGTGGGCGGTGGGAGACGCCGTGCAAGAGACGCCAGGCAGTGGCGGGTGTGTGCAGGGAGTGCGGGCGGCCGGCTCCGAGGCATCTGGTCCTGCGGGGACACCCTGCCCATCTGCACGGGGACCCTGTGCTGGGAGCCTCGCCTGGTGATACTGTCCTCGGAAATGGTCAGTGCGTTCTTATGAGAGAAATGTCCTCCTGTGGCAGCTACTCCTTGCCCCCCTGAACCATGGTGGCCCCACAGAGGGATCTGAGAAACTCGCTCCTACAGCTTGTTTTCCACGACACCTGTTTTTGCTGCAGCGCTACCTCTCCTGCTGTGTGAATGATTAACCCTGTGGCCATGCTTTAGGAATCACTGGCGTAGCCTAAAGATTTTGAAATAGCTCCAATGTTTAATTTAAAAACCATCAGCACTTGCAGATATCACACGTATTTCCTGAGTGCTGACTGCGAGCTGGGTGCCAGGCGGGGTCACGTCTCCAGTAGGACCCTGTTGGGTGGACACATCTTTAACGCCAAGCTCCTCGGCTACTGTTTGTTCCAAAGTCAGAAATGTTCAGAAGCCAGTGACCTGGACTGTTGGTGGCTCCTGTTGGTGTCTGGGTGCTGGGAGGGGTTGGAGGTGCAGAGACCTCAAAGGTGCGGTGGGTGAGGGTGAGGGGTGAGGCTGTCTTGGACCCGGCCAGGTCCTCCTCTCTGAAAGGCTCTGGGGGCCCCTGTGTCATGTGCTGGTGCTCTGGGCTGGGTTGTCAAGCTGTGTGGGAGCTGGTTGTCTTGGTGGGGACTGTCCCCAGGGTGCTCAGCACCCCTGCTTTGCACCTGTCTTCTGACTTCCGCCCTTTGTTCCCTGCTTTCCTGCTGGTATCTGTGTGTCGTCACCGGCCACTGCCACCTTTGCTGCCTCCCTCATCCCTGAACGTGGCAGTGCATGACCTGGGTGGGGAGGCTTGAGCCTGCTTGGAGAGGTGCACTGGTGGGGAGCAGGGGCAGTGGGGTACAGGGGTCACACGGGAAACACCAAAGGCCATGCTTTCCCTCGCCTGTCCCCATGCGGATTCCTTCCTCGGTCCTGCGACCTTAGTGTCATGAGTTAGAAACTCAAGCACAGGTGCTCAGGGAGAGCCACTGGCTTCCTTTTAAAAAAAAAAACAAAAAACTTGCTTTTATTTATTTTTTTATTATGGAAAACTCAAACATACCCAAACGTACAGAGACCAGCACAGAAATTCCTTGTGTCCCTGTCACCAGCTCCAACCTCAACATCCTGCCCTTCCTCTGCCAAATGATGCGAATTCCAGGACACTTAGGAATCCTGAGGTGGAGAGTGAGCAATTATGTTAATTTAAAAAGCACTTTGTGCGATGTTGAACAGCAGCCACGGTTTGGAGAGAATGACACGACAGTTGCCACTCAGCCGTCGGTGGAGACCCATGGGCAGGCCTGAACGGGTCTGGATGAGGCTCTGGGAGGAGGCCGGGGAGCTGGCCCCTGCCCACCCTGCCAGCCATCCAGGGACTGTGCCAGGCAATGGTCGTCCCTGGGATGCTGTTAGGTAGGGGTCCGCAGGATGGGAGAGGACCACCCAGCCCAGCCCAGGGGTTAGGAGGGGACACCCCAGGCCAAAGCTACAGTGGGGGAGGCAGTCCTGAGAATGGGTTTGCTGAGTGCTCTGTGACCCCCTGTGTGGTGGGCCACATATTTGCACATGCACGCACGTGGGCACATACGCACATACGCGTGCAGCATGCTCTGCAGGGGGGCAGGGGAGCGGGGAGCCCAGGCTTGGCCATCTCCAGCATGCCAGGGAGGTGGGCTCTGCCTGGAGCTGGGGACGGGAGGGCCTGCTGCAGGGAGAGGCTGGCTGCAGGTTGGCATGGTTGTGCTGGGCAGTGGCGGTGGAGAGAAGTGGGTGCTGGGGTGCTCGGGTGGGTGAGGGGCACAGAGGCAGCTAGGGGTAGGTTCTGGCCTGGGCGGTGGCACAGGGGAGGAGGCGCAGGTGTCTGGAAGTGTGGGACACCTGCCTACCCAGGGACCTCAAGGGGTGTCCCTCCAGTGCCAGCTGGCTCTGGTGATCTTATCTCCCCTCCCCTCCCCTCCCTTTCTTTTCCTTTCCTTTTCTTTTCTCTTCTCCCTTCCTTCTCTTCCTCCCTTCTTTCCCTCCCTCCCTCCTTTTTCCTTTTTTCTTTTTTAAAAAATTTTATTTTCTGGTCTTGCGTAGGCCTTTGCCCTGAGCTGTATCCCCAGCCCTTTTTCATATTTTATTTTGAGACAGGGTCTTGTGAAGTTGCTGAATTGCCCGGGCTGTGCTCCAATTTGTGATCCTCCTGCCTCATCTTCCCAGATTGCTGGGATTACAGATGTGTACCACCCCGCCCGGCTGATGATTTTCTTTCTCATGGTTATTGTGGGGCACTGGGTCTTCGGCTGGCGGCTCTCATGCCTTGTCCACATCTGTCCACCCGATTGTCTCTGTCCAGACACTGTGGTTGCCTGGCTGAGGGGCTGCTGTCGCCCCCCCCACTTCCCCTTGCTGTGCCTGGGGGAGGTGCTGTGCCCCGCCCACACCAGGGAGTGTAGCCGACCTGACCCAGCGGCTCCTGACGCTGTCTGCCTGTCTGTCTGTCTGTCATGTTTAACTCTGCCACGGTTTCTCCCAGTGTGGATTCCAGGGTGTTTACTTCACCCCTGGGTAATAATTCATCACCATCTTATTTGTTCTTAGATTGTTCCAGCTCTGGCCACTCGGAGCTCCTCCATCTGGCTCCTGTGCCCTGGACACACCTGTCATTGTGTGTGTGTGACATTTTAAAGCTCTGTCCTTACTTCGTGGCACTGCAAAGTGCCCCAGGCTCATGGTGTGCGTCTCCTTCCCTGGCCCCAGAATCAGCCCTTCCTCCTGGATCCCCGTCCCTTTGCTGGGGTCTCCTAGCAGGGATTGCAGTCTGGGCCCTGGGTGTCCTGGCAGTGATGGCACCTTTGCATCTGTTGGCAGACAGAGTTGGAACAGCTGTACCCACGTGCATTCCTGCAAATATTTGTGTACCTGCCCGTCTGTGTCAGAATTAAGCTGAGCATGAGCTTGCCTGGGTGTCTCACACTGTGGCCCTTACCAGCCACCGTTCCCTGCTGCAGCGGGGCCGGCCCCGGGGATGCGCTCAGTAGGTCCCGGCAGCACACGTGCACAGAAGCATGTGGGTGCCCGTGAGCCGCTCTCGCAGACGTGCCTGGGTCTCCATCCCTGGGAGACGCTGCTCTTCTTGGTTCTGCTCTGCCAGGCAGGTCCTATGAAGGGGCCAGTCTGAAGCATCTGATGCCAGCGGCCCCAGGTCTTGGAAAGGTGACTGAATGTAGTAGCATTCTTTTTCGTCTTTTGTCTTCTTTTTCTTTTCCTTTTTTTTTTTTTTTTTTGAGACAGGGTCTTGCTATATAACCCAGGCTGGCCTTGAACGCACCATGTAGCCTAGGCTGGCCTTGAACTTGTAACAATCCTGCTGCCTCAGCCTCCCGAGTGCTGGGATTACAGGCATGTGCCCCCATGCCTGGCTCCAGTGTAGCCTTCCTAAGCCCTCATTGTCTATCTCCTGCTCTGACCTCTTGAGGTGGGGGCTCTGGTTCAGGCGGTGGGGCTCTCTGCTTGCTGGGGCCTTGTTCAGGAGAGTCCGGGGGACCATGAGGGGATCTTGGTGCCTGGAGGACCTAGTCCTCTCCATTGCACCCAGGGTGTCTGTCTGCATAATGGGGTCAGTGGTACATGGTATGGGGGGCAGGGGAGGAGGGGGGCAGTATCCAGGGCTGCCTGGTGCCTGCAGACCCCCCAACCCTGAGTGGGGATCACCCGACCGTTGTGACATCATGTGATCCTGGAGGTGCACATGGGCAGAGGTGGCTTTGTGGCATGGAGCATGCATGGGATAGTGAGACTGGGCTCCCGTCTAAGCGTAGCTAAGAGGCCTCAGCCACACCCCCTCGGGCACCTCCACTCATGAGACAGATGTGTGGGGACCCGAGGGAAAGACTCAGAAACTTAGCAAGATTGGGAGAAAGAAGCTACAGTGGCAGAAGGGGAAGGCGGGGCTTCAGGAGGGAACGTGGCTGGGGTGGGGACCAGAGAGGGGTCCAGGGCTGCCTCTGGGCTGGTGGGTGCAGTGGTGGGGTGTAGACCACTTCCAGATGGGCCAGAACTGGATCCACTGCTCCAGTTGGCCAAGTAGGTGGGAAGCAGGCCTCCTCTGCCCCAGGTCCCGAGGCCCCGGGGGAGGAAGGGGTGGCCCCCAGGCCGCTCAGCCGTCCCGGCAGACAGAGGCACCAGCTGGTCCCCCTCCGACTCCCTTTCCTACTCCGCAATCGGAGTCCATTGTGTTCGGGGAGGAAGTCAGGGAGAAAGGAAGTGAAGATGTGGACGAATCTCAAAAGGGAGATTGTGTTGTTCTTAATTATAGCTTTTATTTTGGAGGGCTGGGGGCCGTCTGCCTTTCACGTCTCTTGGGAAGGGGCTGGTAACTTCCTGCGCAGGCCTTTCTGCTGGCCTTGTCAACTTACCCAGCGGCCCCTTCCGGACCCCATCGTGCCTGACGACTGGCCGGGTCTCCCATTGGCGTTCATCTACCTCATCTAACTAGACAGCGTGCCCTGTCATCTTTAGAGGCCTCAGTCTCCCCACCTCAGCCCCTGCTATTGTCCAGTGTTGGGGCTGTGGACATCCTTCTAGTCCCCTGCCTGGTGGCCCTGATGTCCTCCAGCTTGTGCTGAGGACGTGGGGTTCCCAAAGTCCTGTCCACTCAGCACTTGGATCCAGACACACTGCCTGAAGCCTGCAGGCACCCGGCTCTGCTCCAGTGTTTGGCCCAGGGCAGGCGCCCTTGGGAGTCCCCGAAGCAGCCCGCCTGACTCTCACGCCTCGTCGTTGTCTGTCAGGTGCCGCATGGCCTCCCGAGCTTGGTGTACGTTCTTCTCCACGGCTGTGCCCCACTCCTCTTACAGCCCCGGAGTCCGGAACATCACCAGCTACTTAACTGGGGTTCCTCTGGCTGAGCGCCTTTCCTGAACACTCCTAGGGCCAGGGCCATGGCATAGCCCACGTCACTTGTGTGTTCATCCTGGATGTTTCTAAGGACAAGTATGTGTAGAGAGGATGTGGCACACAGCGCTCGTGAGAGCAGTGTGGGAGCTGTCCTGGGGATGTGCAGGGGGACACACTTGTCCCTGCCTCGGTGAACTCCAGGATGCATCCCCAATGGTGGGGAGACTCAGGGCGGCATGGCCGTCTGATTTTGCATGTCACATCTGGGAAGCCTTGGGGGCTGTTTCCGGGGGAGCCAGGCGGCTGACGTGGATGAGCTTGCAGGAGTGTGAAGTGCCGGCCTGGGTTGGGCAGGGACTCACAAGGGATAGGCCACAGGCCGGTGTTTACCACTGCGCCATGAGCTGTGTGCTCATGCAGCAAAAGCTCCCGCACCACACTGATTCCAACTCCAGAACTATGGGGGCAGCTGGCGGGCAGGCCTGTTTGAAAGGACTTAGCAAAGCACGTTCTCTGCCCTGGAGCCAGCTGTGGGAGTGTTGAGGGTGTAATGCCAGGCAGAATGTCACCTCCGAGGACCTGGTCACGAGAGGGATAAGGGATGGGAATGACAGCGCCAGAGCGTGGCTCTGCGAGAGACAGGACAGCCCTGCAAGCAGTATGTTGAGGTTGCTGGCACAGGGAGTGAATGAGGGCACTTAGCACACCCTAACTGCCTGGCTTGCGTGTTCATGGGAAACGCTGGGCCCAAAACCTGTCTGCTTCATGATGGCAGCTCAGGAAAAAGCATCAAAAGAGAAATGGCTGGTGTTCAGTCACAGGAAGGCGTTCAGGTCACAGTGAGATGTGCAGGGTCACAGTGAAATGTTTAGGTCACGTGAAGATGTTAGGGTCACATGAAGGTATTCAGGTCACATGGAGGGGTCAGGTCACAGTGGGAAGTTCAGAGTGGCATGGAGATACCAGGATCACAGTAAAATGGTCAGGTCACACTGAGTTGTTCAAGGTGACTTGGAAATGTCAGGGTCACCATTCGATGTTCAGGTCACAGTGAGATGTGCCAAATTGCACGGAAAGGTTCAGGTCACAGTGAACTAATCACTCAGAGTCACCTGGAAATTTTCAAGATTGCATGGAGACATTCAGGGCTACAATGAGATAGATGTTCAGGGTCATTTTGTATGTTCATCGTCTTTGTGGAGATTTCAGGGTCACTGTGATGATGTTCAGGGATCTGGGAGACCATTCCACTGGATGTCATGCCACCTTCTCTGACCCTCTCCCAGGTGACTACCTTCCCACTGTCAGGGTGGTGACATCCAGGAAAGACAGATCCCTAACCCTGCCAGTGTGGTGTTGGTGTCAGCCCCTCTGGGTCAGGTGGACCTGAGTCTGGGGGTTCAGGCAGAGGCTGGCCATTTGCCGGGGCCGGGGCCCTGAAGATCCATGGTCATTGTCCTTACTCCTGGTTGCCACTTTGAAAATGACTCTGAAGTATTTCTAGAGTACATCTGACTGTTGACTGGAGGATATTTTCAGCCTCCTGTTGGACATGTCCTTGAGGTACAGAAAAGTAAACTGAGGCACAATAGAATTTCTAAAGCGTTCATTTGTGTCAGATGCAATTCGTGGATGGGGAAACACTAAATCCAAAGGGGTTTAATGTTCTGATGACTAAGCATTGGGTACACTTGTTTATAGGGTGATGATCAAAGAAGCAAAATAAATGGTTTGGCTGATTATTTCCTCCTTATACATCTATAAGTTTATTGGCTGCTTCCATCGGTTAAACTTACTTTCTCATTTTCTTTAGTGTTCGTGTTTGCAAGAAACAACTCAAATTAGGGTTGGCCTGTGTTTGCAAATCAGCTCAGGTTAAGGTCACTTGTGAGGTCTGTGCACCTTTAGCGTCCTCTGCTCAGGGCCGGGTAGAGCAAAGCTGCTCAGCTCATGGCAGCCAGGAAGCAGGGAGAGGGGAAGGGACTGGAGTAGAAGCCAGGGACCAGATCGAGTGCCCGAGGCCCTGCTGCTGTGATCCAGTCCCTCCGACCAGGCCCCACTTCTTGTTTCCATCATCTCCCAGTACCTCCACCAAATGATCAACCCACCAATAGATTAAACTGCTGATGAAGTTATAGCCCTCATGATCCAGTCACTTCCCAAAGGCCTGTCACTTGGCCTTTGGGGACATTTTAGATTCAGTTCATAACAGGGGCTTCAGGCCTGGCTGTCATTTTAATTTACTTTAACAGAGGTCATTTCAGACACCTCGAGTAGAAGGTGCCCAAATCCTTCTCTGCCATCCAACTCTGCCCCGTCTCCATGGACTGTCCCACCTGCTCCCTGGCTCAGCACCGAGGGGTGCCAGGCACTGCCAGGTCTCCTCTGCAGGCTGCCAGAGGCCCCTGCTGTCCCTGTGGCTCCTCTCGTCAGGGTGGCCCCGTCTCTCTTGGGAGTTCCGCCATTGGACCCCTGCCCCGCATGCCCCAGGTGCTCTGCTTCATAAAATGCGGCTTGCAGTCATGTCTGGGGCACTCGTGGCAGGTCTGTGAGGGCCGGTGACATTCGGGAACTGCAGGCTCTCGTTCCCTGAGGCAGAGGTGGAAATGCTGGGTTTAATCAGACAAAGAAATCCTCTCTTTCTGCAGCCGATGGAGGAGGACTGCGTTTCACATGGTGCCTGTGGCCCGCGTTGGGCGGGGTGGGTGTTCCCTGCAGGGGGACCTGTCATGGTCCTGTGTGGCTCGTGAGAAGTGTCTCTCTGGCTCTGGGCCTGTGACCCGGGACGTTGGGGACAGACTAGACCAGGAGTCCTGCTGGGCCAGCAGTCAGGGCTGCTGCCTGGGGCTGAGCCTCATTCTGGGCCGGGCCACTGCCTCTGGCCATGTGACCAGGCAGGGTGTCCTCCTGGCCATCGCCAGGTTCTGTGGATTCTGTTGTCAGTCCTGTGAGGGCTTGGCTGTAGCTGGTTCAGGACTAGGAAATCAGAAGTGCTACATTCCTGGGATCCTGTCCCTGTCTTTGCCAGCCCCCAGTGGAGATCGAAGCAGGGCCTTTGCCCTGAGCTATACCTCTACCTCTTCTGTAATTTTTATCTTTTCATTTTGAGACAGGGTCTTGCTAAGTTGCCCAGGCTAAGTTGAGATCCCCCTGCTCCCAGAGGGCTGGGATTATTAGGCGTGCACCACCACTCCTGGTTTGGGCTCTGGTTGTAATCAAAGCAGCAGTGTCCCTTCTGGCCAGACCTTCACATCTGGCCTCAGGGTTGTGGCTGTCACAGCAGGGAAGCCCCAGGGCCCTGCAGGGACAAATCTCCAGATGCTGCATCTGCTTGTGGTGGGCCGGTGTCTGCTTCATGTGAAGTCAGTTGACCTGGGTTTTACTTTAGTCGGTTCACTTTTCCTGAACCTTCCTAGAATGTTCCACGGAGCCTCTGAGCACAGTTGCTCTTCCTGCCGTCACCGGCTAGGAGGAGCTTCAGGAGCAGAAACGTTTTCTGCCCAGTGCTGGAGGCCGGATGTCCAGGCTGAAGGAGTTGCAGGGCTGGTTTCTTCCGGGTCCTCAGCGTATAATCCATCTTCTCCCTGTGTCCCTGTCCTGACGTCCTGTTCTTATAGCCACCAGTGAGATTGGATCAGGGCCAGCCTAACCACCTCATTTCAGTACCGTGTTAAAGGCCCCATGTGTAAATGCCATCACACTCTGAGGTCCTGGGGTTAAGACTTCTACATATGAATGGGGGGACAAACTTCAGCCCACAGTGCCAGCCTTGGAGTCCACTCATCTCCCTGCTACCACGCAGGACCGACGTTCGTGTCCGCCCGTGCCCAGCCTGAGGCCTCCTGTGCTGTGGATCTGGGTGGCTGTGGCCTTTTGGGGCTGATGCGGGGCCGCTGGAAGGTCTCTGCGTGCTCCCTGGAGGCTGTGTCCCTCCTGCACCTCCTGTCCAGGCCCACACGCTGTATCTTGCTTTGTCCTCGCAGCTTGGGGCCAATGCGCTGCTCTTCGCGGGCGTGAACATGTATGGCGTGTTCGTGCGCATTGTGACGGAGCGCTCACAGAGGAAGGCCTTCCTGCAGGCCCGGGGCTGCATCGAGGACCGCCTGCGGCTGGAGGATGAGAACGAGAAGCAGGTAAGGGTGTGGGTGAGCCACCGATGGGCAGCTGTGGTGCCTTCCTGAGCCTGGGCTTCCCGCTCGCCGGCAGGGGCTGCAATCTGGGTGTTACTTGGTGTGTGGGGCCTGGAGAGACCAATGGACCTGGGTGCCCTACAGGTGCTGAGCTGTTCCTTAGCCATGGACGGCGACAGGGGTGGCATTGAGTGCTTGTCTTCTGGATGCAGCTGGATAGGCTCCCCTGGCCTCAGGAGGACCAGGCAGGTCCTGGCCACGCCTTAGGAGCGTGTGAATCTGTGGTCTGCTCTGACCTGCTGACAAGGGACCTGGGCAAGGAGGTTGAGGCATCACCACCCTTGGCTCAGTGTGGCCGACCCAGGGCACGCTGGTGTTTCTGGGGTGCCTAGGAGTTGAAGGGGGTCTCCTGGCACAGTGGCAGCCCCCACAGTGCCTGCCATGGACTCCTTGCCGTGCCTGACAGGATGGAATGGGCCTGCGGGAAGCATCCGTGACTAGCGCATCCCTTGTGTGTCCTTGTCTGCTGCTCAGGGGCTTTGCTGAGGGGGCGGGCAGGGAAGGGTGACCGACAGCCTCCGCAGGAGGCCTGGCACGTCACAGCACCTTCCCCGGGGACCGTGACTCTTTTCCAGTGTGGGGCTCAGGGACCCTCCAAGTGCCACCTGCTGAGGTCTCAGGATGTGGTGGTCAAAGTGGTGGTAGGAGAGGATCCAGCTCTCAACTGCATTCTGCTTTTGTTGTAAATCTGGGATATTATTCCACAAACTGTACATCTAAACACACGCACCATTTCTTGTCATGTGTAGACATCGCAGTGAAACCCAGTACTTGTGTCCTAGTAAAAGTAGGATGCAGTGGAGAGGTGGCTGCCGTCTATGTGCACTGGTGAGTGAGTGGATATGCGGGTGCACGTGCAGGGGCAGTGCGTGGGTGTGTACGTGTGTGTGCTCTGTGGAGTACACGTGTGAGTCTGTGCACATCTGTAGATCACCTCACCTCCCTGTATTTTGTTTTCTTTTCTATTTTCCTCCTACGCCCATATAGATCATTTTATTTTTTTATTAAATTTAAATTTATTTTTTAATTAAATTCAGTTTCTGATTAATGTATTAGTTGAATATAGTAATGTATTTATTAGGAATATTAACGAGGCACAGTGTGATATTCAGCACATGGGGGCAGGGTGGGCGGGTCTTATCTGGTAATTAACATTTCTCTCTCCTTGGCATTACTGCTTTGTGTTTGCAGCCCTTAAATGACTCTCAGCTAGAACTGCACACAGTGTGTGTAATGTACTGTTGTGGAACGCACTCCGTCCTCTATACTGTCCCTTCATTCCTGGAGGGGACTTTGGGGGACTTGCCTCGATTCTGGGTGGGGTCTGAGTCACGAGCAGGAGGTGGTAGGGTGTGGGGCAGAGTCTCCAACCCCATCCCCATGCCCTGGTGGGCAGAGCTGGAGGGAGATGCCCCGAGGTGGCTGCCAGGATGGCTCTGTGCATAGCACATGCACGTGCACTGGGCTGTGTCCGAGTCCCCAACACTAGCAGAAAAGGCCTCTGGACATGTCGGGGGTCAGGGCTCAGATGGTAGCCTGGGTCCAGCATGGAGCCACACATGAGGGACTGGGGGGCTCTGTTCACCCTGCCCTGTAGGGGGTGTATGGCTCAGGGCACTTGGCAGGCAGGGGCTTGTGGTCAGTCCCTGAGAGGTGTGGCTGGAGGGCCGAGGACGCACTTCTACCAGCGATGTGCCAGATCCATACAGGCTGCACCCTGTGGCCAGTGCTGAGCTCCTCGGCCTGCAGGTAGCGGGGCACCAGGCTGCTATTCTGAGATGCAGACCTCCCTGCTTTAAAAGCCCCTTATCCTGTCCCAAGGACTCGATGGGACACATGGAATCTTGGAAATAGCAGCCCCTGCCCAGTGACTCCCCACAGGGTTGGAAGTGGAGGCCATGGGGCCTCAGTCATCATCCTCTCTTTACGAATCGGATGCCTCCACTAGTGCCAGAATTTTTCTTGCACCAGGCTAGGCTACTTCTCACTTGTACCCCCAAGCCCTGGGAACAACCTCCTGGTGTCCCAGGTGACTACGCCTGTCACCAGACAGGGTCCTAAACCCACCCTACCCATACAATTAAGTTGTCGGTTCTCTGACTCCCACAGTAGAAGCTAGTAAGAAGTGTAAAGGGATTATTAAGCAGGAATTTAGAGTGTGCACTCAAAGAAATAGAATTCGGGCTCTCAAGAGACAGAGGTGCATCATGATCAGGAGCTGGGAATATTTAAGGCGTCTGGGGGGTGTCTTCAAGGTGGGTGATCTAGGGAGTGTGTTCCTTGGTCTGTCCGGTTACCCCTCGGCCGGCCGTGTTAGAAGGCAAGCTGTCTTCTGTGTTTGAAGCTGAAATCCCTGCCCACTACTATTGCTGCTTCCTTGAGGATAAATGCAATTTTCAGATGAAAAGAGTTGGTCTATGCACGGGTGAAAAGGCCAATTTTCAGGTGAAAGGGAATTGCCTAGATTTACTGTGTCTTGGGAGAAGAGAGAAAACAATTTAAACTGGGCTTATGGCCTGAAGCTGTAGGTTTTCTTAAAAATACAATTTTAAAATTCTGAGTTTCCTTGTCTCGTTTCTACTTATCCTTATTTCCTGTATCCTACCTCAGTGCTGATTGGAAAGAGTCATAAATCAATGCATCTAACACATGCCTTGGTAGGGGCATTAGGTAGGTTGGCTGCAGCATCTTTCCTATGGCTTTCAGATGTTATCAGACAGCCTTCTTGAATTTGGGGTTGATGGAGGTGTGAGGTCTGCTAATCCTAGCCGTGCATTCTGAGAGGGTCACCTAACGAGCATGAGGATGTTAGGTCCCTTGCAAAGGTTACAAGTAAGTGGCTATTTTTCTTTTCTTTTCTTTTCTCTCTCTCTCTTTTTTTTATGTGGGTATTGGGGGTCGACCTCAGGACCTCGCACTTGCCAGCAGGCGCTTGCACCACTGAGCCATCTCACTGGCCCGAGTGGCTATTTTTCCAAAGGCTCTCAGATAGCCCAAGATAATTTTTGCTCTGGATCTGCAACCTTCCACGTCTCCATCGTCACGATGTCTCGCTTAGCCAGGTCATGCAGTGCACAGGGTCCTCAACTCCAAGGCGGCTTCCTCAGAGAATGCCAGCTACGTGTGTGTGTGTGTGTGTGTGTGTGTATGGAGGAGCATTAGAATCACTGCCCCCGCACCCTCTTGGGACCTTCTTGGGATGGCTTTAGCACTTGAGGGGCTGGGAAGGAAGGTGGGGACAAAGAGGAGGCTCTTGCTTGCCCTTGCGGCACTTACTATACTTCTAGAAGATTCTCTGCTCTACTCCAGGAAAGCATACCTGAATTGTCAGTGTGCCTGAGGCTGATTCCTTTGGAAGTGATAACAGGGAAACTGGGCCATTGACTCCCAAAGTTGAAGAATGAAATCTCAGACAAAAAGAAATCAGTAAACAGGAGTGCTTATTGGAATTATAAGAAGAAAGAAAGCTCCTGGTTGTCAGGGGGGTCCCAAAAGTGGGTTTGCCAGGGAAGCTCTTTGTCTAGGGTCTTTTATGGTAAGCAGAGCATGGGAATTTGCTCAGTGTCCAGTGGTCACCTATCATAGGTGGCCCTGTGGGATTAAAATAACCAGTTGAGACTCCGGCTTTCTAATGCAGAGTTCTAAAGAAAAGCCAGTTTTTTAGTGTCTTTGAATTCCTCTAAGCCCAGCTTCCAGCCCAGATGTCGGGAGGGGTGGTTAGCTTCGTGTAGTCCATTCTGCCTGAAGAGTTTCTTTCCTGGAAGTCAGAATCCTTAACTGCCTATCCTTATCTTAACTCTTACTATTTTCCCCATATTTGTTTTTACATTTCTGAGCTTAGCTACCATATTTCCCTGAAAATAAGACTGGGTCTTACATTAACTTTTGCTCCAAAAGATGTAATAGGGCTTATTTTCTGGGAATGTCGTATTTTTTATGTACAACAATCTAAATTTATTCATGTACAACATTTTATGTTTATTCATGTATTCATGTACAAAAATCTACATTTAGTCATATACAAAAATCTGCATTTATTCAAATACAGTCGTGTCATCTGGAATAGCATCGTAGTTCAATCTGTCCTATGCACCAACAGACATACTAAATGTAACTGTCTAGCTGGTGATCCTAACTGGGGCTTATTTGGGGTAGGGCTTATATTATGAGCATCCTGAAAAGTCATACTCGGGCTTGTTTTCCTGTTAGGTCTTATTTTCAGGGAAATAGGATATCTATATGGCTTGCGTTAGCTCTTAACTTGGTGTATCCACTGTTTTCTCTGTAAGACTGACCAGCCTGAGTCCATCTTATGCCCTGTTCCTTGCTGGCTGCCTACCAGTATTTGTAAACAGCTAAGCTGCCTCTTACAGAATTTGGATTTGCTAAAATGACCTCACCTCCCAGCAAAACACAGCTCAAACACTGGCACTGGCTTGGTTTGCTGCTGTATGTAAATAAAGGATCTTCCTGATTGGTTGTGCCCACATGCAAATGAAGGATACCGAAAAGAGCATCTTCTGATTGGTCCTGTGAATAGCAGCACCAGATTCAAGTGAAGAATTAAAAGTAGCACTTTTCTGATTGGTTCTATGTCCAGTGATGATGGCGTCACCATGTTGGGAGTGTCCCTCTCCTTGAGAGTGTCCCACACCTTAAGTCTCTCTCCTTCTGGGTGTCCCTCACCCTGTTGCCTTATCTCAGTGGGACCTCCTCTGGCTTGGGCTCTGCATATCTGTCTCCATGTGGCGGGCTCTGAGCCCATGGCAGCTACGGCCCGAGGGGTCCTGGGTCTCTGCTGTCCCTGGCGACTTCGTGCTGCTCCCTGGTGCACTGGGTCATGCCATTGTTTCACTCATGCATCAGAACTTGCCCCACAGAGGCCAGTAAGCAGGAGGCACCATAGTCCATCCCAGGGGCTGTGGGGTTTGTGGGGCCCCAGCCATCTGCTTATCTACTGTGTTCCCCTTTTGTCTGAAGTCTTCGTGGTAGTTGGAGATGCTGGCCACTCTGCTATCTCCGTGTTGCCGATCAGCCTGGGGTTCTTTTGCTCAACTCAGATGGAAGTCATGAATCAGCAAAGTACAGCTCTGCTAGCAGTTCTGGCACCAGGTAATGCTGGATCCCAAAAGTTGACACAGCCGGCTCTGGTCACTGCCACTGTCGCTGTCGCTGTCCGATGCCAGCTTGTACTGGGCACCACAGGTCGACTCTGCCGGGAGGTGTCTCTGCCGCTGACTCTGTGGGCTGCTGGTCTCTGGAGCTCTTTGGTGTCAGCGGCTCTGAGTGCTTATTCACTCTGCCACACTTCTCGGAATAAGATCCTAAGTAGACTTTTGGGACTTCTGGAGCCCACACCACCTGAGAAATAAATCCCAAGCAGGTTTACAGGACACCGCAGCGCGTCCTCACTGTAACAGGGCTGTGCTTCGGCCCTGGGGGCCAGCACACAGGGGGAGCCCTCCTAGACTGCACCCCGGGAGCCTGGGCAGGCTTCTTAGGTAGCCGCTGCAGACCTGTTTAGTGAGGGTGAGGGCTGAAGCCAGGGAATCTTCTGGAAGGCCTGCTGTGAATGCTAGGTATGCAAATAAGGGACCCAGATCCCTCCCTTCCTGATCTCAGCCACTCCCAGGGCCCACTCCTTTCTCAAAAAGGCCACAGTGTGGACCGAAGCGTGGGATGGGGTGGGGCCCACGCGGCCTGGCTGGCTGCACTCATGTTGGAGTGGAGAACGGTGAGTTGATAGCCCAGGGAGGACACTGAAGCAAACTGTCCCCGTCTATGGGGATGCCCGGGGAGCAAAGGGATAGGCATGAGCTGCTGGCCAAGTCATGTCCCTCTCCAGCCAGTGCAGGGAAAAATGAGAGGGTCAGATGCTTCTTATCTGTCTCATTTAGTCCTGCTGGTCCTCTTGGTCCTCCTCCTGATGTCCTCCCAGGCAGAGCCAAGGCCTGGGAGCCACTAGCACCAAGACAGCCCAGGTGTGGCTGGGGAGGGAGGGCCTGGAGCCCACTGGGGCTCGCCCCATACTGGCGCTGATATGGGGTGCACTGGGCTGTGGGCAGCCTGTGGCCCAGAGGCAGTGGCCGGTTCCGTAGCCCAGGTCACAGAAGATTGGAGCCCCAGGCCCAGCGTGTCCAGCACGGTGAGGTGAGGTGACCCATGGTGGCGCTGGAGACACTTGGCCGGCAGTGAGGACCTGGCCAGTGGCTGGAGGGGAACCGGTTTGGTGGAAGGCAGCCCCAGCCCCGACTCGGGTGGGAGGACTGAGCTGGGAGGGTGTCGGGCCTGTCAGGGTCAGTAAGGTGGCCGCAAGGACAGTGTGGCAGCAGAATCAGCCTGGGTGTGACTGACCTGACACAGGGCCTTTAACAAGACCCCCGTTGTGTTTCTCACGAGCAGACGACCTCAGGGGGTGACCTGGGATAGCCGCAGGATCACTAGGTGCCAGCTCTGTCTCCGTTGGCCCCGGGTGCTGGGACAGAGGTCCACAAAAGGGGTGGCTTTAGTGGAAATTGCATTCTCACAGCTCGGGAGGCTGGAGTCTGGGATGGCCATTCTGAGACCTCTCTCCGCAGCTGGCGGATGGCACCTCCGGCTATGTCCTTGCGGTCGTCCCCGTGGTCACAGCCCTGCTGTGTCTGTCCCACTCTCTTCTCATAACGATGCCAGTGAGACCACAGTAGGGCCCACACCGGTGGCCTCATTTTACGGGAATTACTTCCCTCAGGGCTCTGTCCCCAGGGGCAGTCACACTGGGGGTTGGGTGCAACCTGGGAATTTCAGGGGGCACAGATCCATCCATAACCATTGCCCTGCAATGTGCTCCTCTGCGTGTCAAGAGCCACGTGCAGGATCTAGTAGGTGGGGAGGCTGGCCTGGGCCTGGTGGAGTGTGTGTCCCCAGGACAGCGCCTGTCCCTGTCCCCAGGTGGCCAGCACTGAGAGAAGAGAGAGGGAGTGGTCCTGACCATGTGTGGTGGGTGGGTGTGGGCAGCAGCCTGGCCCTTCTTTTGGTTCTTCCTGTCCCTCCTGCTCTGACCTGAGCTGTGGTGGACCCCACAGGCTGTGACCGTGGGCCTGGGCCTGGCACCCGCCAGCCGCGAGTGTGGATCTGCCCTCCGTCCTCAGGAGGGCCCCACTGTCCCGTCCCCCCGGGGGAGACAGACGGCTCAGGCCTCCCAGGAAGGGTAGGGAGGACGGTCCCTTCCGGTTTCTCTCCACATCACTGGGTCCTTACCTGTGTGGGCGAGGGAGGGGGTCCGAGGGGCGTCACCCCTGGTGTCCAGGGCCAGAGGGGGTCACTGGAGACAGGTGCTGTCCCCCGGCTTGGAGTGGCGGGAGGAGAATGGCAGGATGACCCCGGCCTGGGGAGCCCAGAGGAGAAAAGCAAACCTGTGTCCAGTCTGGGTGGCCAGGTGGTGGCTGATGGCTGGCAGCTCTGGGAGCCCCTGCCACCAACAAGACTGGACAGCAGGTGAGGGTTGGCGGATGGAGGGGACATGGCCATCCCTGTGCTGCGCTGCCCACCTGTGGGGAGGATGGAGCGGGCTTCCTTGGGTGGAGAGGGCACGGTTTCTCTGGCAGCTTCCTTCTCCCCTCCTCTGTGTTCAATCCTTGCCTCCAGTACCACTTTCTGGAAGCCCTGGGGAGCTCTCCAGGCGACCTGGGCAGATGCCTCTTCCCTGGGGAGCAGCCAGACCAGCAGGCGTGGGGCCTCAGTCACCCCAGGCACTGGTGAGTGGTGACACCATGACACCATGGCTCTGTGGCTGAGTCCCAGAGGAGGTGCCAAGAGAGGTCCCCAGCTGCTGATGCACAGACAGCCGTGGCAGGTGCCAGGCACCCAGATGCTGGCAGCATCTGCCCCATAGGGTGTGGAGGAGTAGGTATGATCAAGACTTTGAGGGATGTGTAGGAGTTTGCCAGTAGAAACAAGGAGGTCACCGATGTTAATTTTGGGAAAGGATAGCCAGGTCCCTAAGCCTGAGCTGTATCTCCTATGACATGGAGAAAGGGGGGCTATGGGCTGGAAGGACAGCTCCATGAAAACCCCTGGGGATCTCGGGGTGTTCATGGCCCCCCACTGCCATCCCACCCTGGAGTCTCTGCCTGCCAGGGGGCATCTGAAGGCCACCTCAGTTCCTGGGACTTCCTCCTCTGCCACCTCCGCAGCCCACCCAGGAGGGCTCCCCTAAGCTCGCGCTCCCTTCCGAAGTGCGAAGCTTGGGATCTTGTCCCCCCAGGTCCCCGAGCTCCACCCTCCTGGGTCCCCCAGGGCTGCGCTGCCCCTCCGATGCCACTGCTAAGTCAGAGTTCCAGAGAGTGCAAGCAGCTATTTAAAGCACACACTCAATTTGGTCTCCTAACAAGGTAAATGGAGCAATTCTGAGTTCCCGGTGTGCGGGGAAATCTATCAAGAGAAAGAAAATTTTCACTTAAATAACACAGGGTGGATTTTTAATCCAGCTGTTACATTCACAGCACCATGACAGTTGTTATATGGTTCATTTTAAAATCAGCTTTATTAATGGTTGATATACCATGAAGTTCAAATGAAAGATTGAAACAGTCAAATGCACTTAAAAATATTCACAGAATTACTCTTATTATAGTTGTTATATAATAATCTCAATCTTGTATGTTAATTTTATTTAATATATATTTGTGTACAGTCTTAATTTTATTAATCTTAATAACCCTAACCTTATATATTAATTATTTAACATATTGAGTAATCTTATCATTATATAGAATTATGCAGTAATCTAATTTTAGGGTATTTTCATTACCCTCTAAAGAAATTTGTGTCCATTAGCAGTTATTCCCTGTCATACCCCAACCTGTCCCTCAACCAGATCTAGGCACACGCTGATGTTTTCATCTCTGTGGCGAGCTCCTCCAGATATTTCCAGGACAATGAACAGTGTAATAGGAGGTCTTTTGTGACTTGCTACTTCCCCTTAGGGTTTATCTAGATCTAAAATCTAGATCTCGTGTGTTTGGAAGGTGATTGGATCATAGAGATTTAGAGCTGCCTTGCTGTTAGGAGGCGGGGTCAGGTGTCACTGTGGGCGTGGCCTGGGAGGGGCTGTTTCTCTTCCTGGCTCCTCCCTTGACTCTCTGCTTCCTGGCCGCCATGCCTTGAGCAGCTCTCCTCCGCCAGGCCCTTCCACCATGCCACCACCAGTGCAAGTACTGAAAGTTCTAAAACGTGAGCCAAAATAAACCTCTCCTCCTTTAAGTTGCCATTGTCTGTTTTTGTCTCAGGGACCAGGAAAGTGACTAAGAGAAGGTGCAATGAGATTGAAGCATGTGTCAGTACTTTTATTCCTTTTCATGCTCAAATATTATTCCACTATATGGATGGGCCACATTTTATCTATTCACGTCCCATAAGTATTTGGGTTGTTTCCATTCTTTGGCCATGAACAATCATATGTTCTTGTTGTGGACACACGTTTTCATGTCTCTTGAGTGAGTGGAGTTACTGGGCCGTGGAGTAACTCCATAGTTAGCATTTGGAGGAACTCACTACCAGGTTGTTTTCCCAAGTGGCCAGACCATTGGCCATTCCCACCAGGAATGCACAAAGGGCTGTTTCCTGCATACTCAGAACCGCTCAGAATCTGTTATTTTGTAAATTTTACTTAAAAAAAAAAAAACACTTTAGATTCACAGGAAGTTGTAAGAAACAATACAGAGAAATCTCATGTGCCCTTCACCCTATTCTGCAATGGTGACATCTTGCAGAACCGTGGCACAAGGTCACAACCAGGAGATGGATTTGAGAAGGATGCAGGACATGCATCCCCGCAACATCCACTGCCACCGGGCACGAAGCTGCCTTACAGAGCTGCACCACTCATTCCCAGGCCCTCAAACTTTTTCTCTGTTTCCGTGAGTTTGTAATTTCCAGGTGTCATAAAATGAAATCATACAGTCTGTAGAGTTTGGGAACTGGCATAATCCTCTGGAGATCTATCCATATTACTGAATATGTCAGTAGTTTATTGCTTGTGTTGCCAAGTGCTATTCCTTGCTGTGGCGATGGCACAGCTTATTTAGCTGATCAGGACCGGAGGATATCTTGGTAGCTTCCAGTCTGGGGCTGTTACAAACAGAACTGCTATGAATGTTTGTGAAGTGGTTTCATGTGAACATCATACTAATTTCTCTGGCATGAAAGCCCAGAAGGACAGTTGGGGATACTTTGGTAATTGCATATTTAGTTGATTGAGAAATAGCAAAACAGTTTTCCAAAGTGGTTGTACATAACATTCCCAATGATTAGCTCACTTTCTCATTGGGTTTTTCTTAAGTTTGCTGAGCTTTGAGAATTTCTCATATGTTCTAGATATGAATCCTTTGTTGATTGTGTGGTTTGCAAATACTCTGTCCCTGCCTGGAGCTTATCTTTTCATCCTCTAACTGTCTTTTGCTGAACAAACATTTTTAATTTTGATGAGATTTCACTTACCAGTTTTTAATTGTATGGACAGACAAGTTGTTGGATATATTAATAGTTTGTTCCTTTTTTATTGGTCTAACATCAGATCTAAACACTGAGCCTAGCCTTAGTTCCTGAAGATTTTCTCATGAGTTTTCTTCTAAAAGTTTTATAGTTTACAGTTAAACCTTTGTATTTTAAGTTAATTTGGGGGGAAAGTGTGAGGTCTAAGTCAAGGTTTTTTTTTTTTTTTTATGGCTGTGGATATTCAGTTGCTCTAGCATTTGTTGAAAAGACTGTCCTTCCTCCACGGAATGACTTTTGGACCTTCAACAAAAACCAGTTGGGCGTATTTATGTGGGTATAGTTCTGGGTTTTAGGCAGTGGGGTAGATTCCAGTGTTTTGTGTGTTTATCCGTTTACGAATACACATAGTCTTGATTATTATTACTTTGTAAAAAGTCTTCAAGACTGAGTAGACTGATTCTTTCCACCTGATTGTTTTTTTTTAAAATTATGTTAGCCCTTATTATTCCTTTTCTTCCCATATAAATTTTAGAATAATCTTACCTATATCTACTAGACATGTTGCTGGGATGTTGATGGAATTTGTGTTAAATTGTGTGTATCTACTTAGAAAGAATTTGCATCTTTACTATATTGAATCTTCTGAGCCATGAAAGTATGTCTCTCCATTTATTTAGATTTTTTCTGATCTCTTTAATCAGCATTTTGTGGTCTTCAGCATACAAATTCTATACTTGTTTTGTTAAATCTATACCCAAGTATTTCATTTTTTGAGCTGTAGTAAATTGCATAGCATGTACAGTATTTTTAGCATCAGTTTCCATGTGTTCATTGTTAGCCTATAGATTTTTGTATGTTTTGTATCCTGTGATCTTTTTAACTCAATTGTTTATTCTGGGTGTATTTAGGCTTTGTTTTGTTTTGGTTTTTGTAACCACCTTTGCGATTCCTGTGTAGACCAGCATGTAACTCTTATTTCTTCCTTCCAGTCTGTGTCCTTCCAGTGTGACATTGAGTGTGAGTGACAGGGCCGATGTCCTGGTCATGCTCTGGGCAAAAACTCAATGTCCCACCATTCAGGGTGATGCTCGCTGTAGGCTTTTTGGGGTGTTCTTTATCCAGATGAGGGAATTCTCTGTTCCTCTTTCCCTGAAAGTTTTCATCATGCATAGATGCTGTCTTTTGTTACATTCTTTGTCAGTGTTAATTGCCCTGTGATTTTTACTCTTTACCCTATGCTGTGGTCTGTAGTATTGATATTCAGCACTGAACCAGCACAGCATCCTTGGAGTAGACCCGTCTGGCAGGGCACACCATTCCTCTGTGCATGCTTGGATCGCTGGCGTCTCTGTAAGGGTTCTTACCATCTGTGTTCACTGTGTCTTCATTCTTTATTGAATCGCTGACCATGGCTGCTTTGAGGTCTTTGTCAGTTTTTCTGGCCCATCTGTGTGCTTGTCTTTGTTCATCCACCGAGTGCCTTATAGTTCTTGGTGTGACGAGGGGTGTTTGTTCGCTGGAACCCAGGCATCTGGCAGGTACTGGATGAGGCTGTGTTTTGTGTTTGCACCTTGGATTGCGCTGGTTTTCTCCCTCCTTCCCTCCCTCCCTTTCTTTCTTCTTTCCACGACACCAAGGATTGAACCCAGGGCCTTCATGGTGAGCTGCATCCGTGGCCAATCTCTGTCTCTCTCTCTCAGTACTGGGAATCAGACCTCAGGCCTTGCACTGAGCTGTATTCCCAGACTGCTCCCCTTTTAAATTTTTTTTACAGTTTTTTTTTTTTTTTTGTGGGTACCAGAGGTCGACCTCAGGACCTCACGCGCCAGCAGGTGCCCGTGCCGCTGAGCGATATCACTGGCCCCTTTTTTCGTATGTGGGTTCCGGGAGTCGAACTTGGGCCCTCGTGCTTGCCAGGCAGGCGCTTACACCACTGAGCCATTTCACCGGCCCAAAATTTTTTTTTACATTTTGAGACAGGGTCTCACTGAGTTGCTAAACTGCTCAGGCTGTGCTTGAACTTGTGACCCTCCTGACTCAGGCTTCTAGAGTGCTAGGATTACACAGGTGCACCATCACTCTGGCTTCTTTTTTACTTTTTATGAGATGGGACCTCACTAATTTTGCTAAATTGTCCAGGCTGGGCTGAAACTTGTGGTCCTCCTGCCTCAGCCTCCCAGGTGTGCACCACTGTGCATGGCTGCGCTGGTTTTCTGTGACATCACTCTGGCAGGGGACAGGGACCCATGGTCTCTTTACTGCCTGGGGGGTGGGAGTGCAGGCTCTGTGCTGAGCCTCCACTGACCCCTCCTTATTGCCGGGCAGGAGGGAGGCCCTCAGCACGGGGGGAGCAGGATAGTCCTGTGGCCCCCAATGGCTCCACGGCGTGGGAAGGGATGCTTGTAACCAGCAGGTGGAAGTGACAGGACTGGCTCCCTCTGTGGCCTTCTGTGATACCACCCATTGTCAGAGGGGAGGGTGGAGGTCTAGCCTGGTGACTTGGTTTTTGCTGGTGTGGGTGGGGATGGGGTGCAGACAGGAAGCCCAGGGAAGCCACTTCTGTGTCCTTTCTTGGACCCAGGTCTCTGCCTTTCAGTATCTTGATGCTGATGGCAGCCTCCAGGACTTGGGTGGGGCTGGGAGGGGGAAGCAGTCCCATCTTTCCGAAAGCCCTGCCTGTGCAGCCGTCATTCAAATGTCTAATTTGTATTAAGCCTGGCACATTTCCTTGAGTCACACTTCGATCGTCAAGATAAGCGCATGAAGGTTTTAATATTGCCTTCGCAGGACAGGGTGGTCCTTGGTATGATCCATAGTCAATCCACAGTCATAATAACGTTTTTCCCTTTGATTTCTGGCTGTGTGTCTTATTTTGCTGATTAGAACTTATCAGCATCATCGTCTGTTGCTGATGTTAATATTTATTGCATTTGGGGCTTCAGAGCCAGGTTGGAGGCTGGAAGCTAATCAGGTAACATCTGTATTATGCAAATGAGCTACTTTGTATGAGGTTGCTTTGTTTTAAATCTGGAAGGAGTGCTGGATTTTATCAGACGGCCCTTTTGCTTGGCGGAAAAAGGGTATATGCTTTAGCTTGCTTATCGGCAGGTGGTGGCTTCGGGTGCTGTGGCTAATCTAAGGGCAGGAGCTCATGCTGGGTCCTTGGTCAGAGGAACAAGTAGCTGTCCGAAACTTCACAGGGAAGAAAGTTAAACCAGTGAAACAGCTCTCATACACACCTTCCAGGGCAGGCATCTTCTGGTGCTGTGGTAGGTCTGATCCAGGAATCCCTCAGCAACCTGGCCTTCATCCTCCTGAACCAAGATGGTAGCTAGAAATACAGCCATTGTGGTTGTATTCCCCGCCATGGCATGGGAGAAAGGTAAAAGAAGCCATCTTTAAGGATATTCTAGAAGTTCCCTGTGTTGGTCAGCTCTCCATCACTATAATGAAATATTGAGATAACGCATGAAAAGAAAAGGTCTATTTTGGCTCACAGTTTTGGAAGTTCCGGTCTGTGACCAGTTGGCAGTGCATCCTGGCAGGAGTGTGCACGGGGGGCAAAGCAGCTCTCTTCTCGGCTTGTGTCCCAACCATGGTGCTCCTGCACGACCTCGGTCTGATTTCTCCTGGGCTACAGGAGCTGCAGGGGAGGCTGGGAGATATGGTCCTCTTTCCTGGCCTCCACAATCCCTGATAAAAACAAGGTGCTTCCCTGGGGTGCCTGCAGTGGAGGGGACATCTGGCTCATGGCCACTGACTGCTGTAGCCACCTCTCAGTGCCCTGTGCCACACTGGCCCCTGTGCCTGGCCCTGTGCCCAGCCCTTTCTTCCTTCCCTTGGGGTCAGCCCTGCAGCCCTGCGGCCCAGATGGCTCTGTCGTGGAGGTCAGGGTCCTTCTGCCTGTGGCTCTGCCCTCTGTCCTCAGGCACCCTGCACACGGCAGCAGGCAGTGGAGCCCAGGACCCCTAAGCCTCCCTGCTGGAAGTGGCTGCACGTTGACTGCAGTGGCCAGGTGGGGCCCACTGTTGGGTGTGGGGACAGTGCCTCATGGCCCCTGTGGGTCTCTGAGGGCCCTGCCCTGGGCTTGTCACCTGAGAAGCCTGTGGATTCTTCCTGAGAGCCCGGAAAGCACAGACCCTGCCCTGTGCTGCTGTTTATAGGAATGACATCGGGACCTCCACGTGATGTAGGGGAAATATTATAATTCCCAACCTGCGAGATGTCTGCTACGCAGAGTTTGTGTTTCCCAAAATCGAAGAATGAATTTGAAGGAACAGTGGAGATTAAGAGTAGGAAATGTTTATTGAAGGAAAGACAGCTCCTGCCTGAGAGGACGTGAGCCCACTTCTCAAAGGAAGTTTTATAGAGCGAAATCACGAGGTGGGCATAAGGTGGGGTAAAACTATGGGCAACCATTAAGGTTACAAGTCTAGCCGCTTAGGTAATGTTGATGCAGTGGGGAAGCAGGTCACGTAGCAAGTGTGCCTGGAAAGAACAAGGACCTTTTTAGGAAGAGATGCGTCAGGAGGTCCTGGTCACCCACTTGGGTGACTGATGCCTGTTTAGAATATTGGTCGTTATTGTTTATCCCTTGGAGGGATGCAGGCCTGGTCATTCCATCTTTGTCTTGAGGCCTGCCTTCAACGGATGCACCTCCAGCCACAGCTGTGATGGGTTCTCGTCTTCTGCACTGACTCCTTCGAGGGCCGGCCCTGACTGACTGCCAAGAATATTTCTACCTAACTTACCTGTCCATAATACTGCCTTGGGGCCTTTCCACTGGCTTTACCTCGGTTTCCCCCCCCCGGCCAGTAGTTTTGGGCAAGTCTGTTAAATCATCCAGGGGCCAGGGTTGCTGATAAGCACAGGGACAGGTCCCCAATCCAGTGTGGTGGGGTGCCCCAGGGGCCCCTTTGTGAGGCCATGTCCAGCCAGGAGGGGGCTGATGGCCTCCGTGCTGGCTGGGGTGGGCCTAGGCGGGGCCCTGGTGGGAGATGGTGGCATTTGTGCATCCTGCTGCGCAGAGGCTCAGCCAGCCCAGCCAGCCAGTGCTCCTGGCGTGAGTTGGCTTCTTGGTCAGTGTGGTCCAGGTCTGGGCACTGGGCAGGGTTTGTAGGCCTGGGTGTGGTTCGCTGTGCCCAAGGGGGTCTGTGGGCCCTGGCCAGTGCCAGCTCTTCCTCCTGCTCTCATCTGGGAGGGTGCTGTAAGGGAGAAGGGTGATCCCGCTGCCTCATATGTCCTCCTCTCCTGAACAGGAGCGGCTGCTCATGAGTCTCCTGCCCCGGAATGTTGCCATGGAGATGAAGGAGGACTTCCTCAAGCCCCCAGAGAGGATTTTCCACAAAATTTACATCCAGAGGCACGACAATGTGAGGTAGGGCTGGCAGAGACCTGGCCTAGAAGTGGGCTGGGGAGCTGTAGTGTAGACCCAGTGGGGGAGCTGGGGAGGGGATGGTGGAGGTGGGGGTGATGGAGGTGGGGAAGGGACGATGGAGGTGGGGAGGGGATGTGGAGGTGGGGATGGGATGATGGAGCTGGAAGGGGTGATGGAGGTGGGGAAGGGATGATGGAGGTGGGGATGGGATGATGGAGCTGGAGAGGGGGTGATGGAGTTCGGGAAGGGATGAGGGAGCTAGAAGGGGTGATGGAGGTGGGAAGGGGATAGTGGAGGTGGAGAGGGGGTGATGGAGGTGGGGAAGGGATGGTGGAGGTGGGGAAGGGATGATGGAGGTGGGAAGGGGATGATGGAGGTGGGGAGGGGGTGATGGAGGTGGGGAGGGGTGATGGAGGTGGGGAGGGGGTGATGGAGCTGGGGAGGGGGTGATGGAGGTGGGGAGGAAGTGGGATAATGATGAATGTGGGGGGGATGAGACAGGCGGGGGTGAGTGGGAGATCACAGCGGTTTGGGAGGAGAGGGCAGATATGGTCAGGATGCCCAGGTGAGCAGTCACCTGGCAGGGAAGCTGGTCCCCATGGAGGAGCTGTGGCTTTTTCGGTGACACATGCTGTCATTCTTGTTCCCATTTCCTACTGTAGTGCCCTCGCCCTTCCTGTGTTGCCTAGAGAGGGTCGGAACTCTGTCTCTAACGTGAGGTTTGAGCGGTGGTGTGTTGGGCTGGGAATTTGCCCATGTTTGAGTAACTGTTAAGCTTTAGTTTAGTTGCTGCCCAGATCTGAGATGGGCCTGCCCCTCTTCCTTACCCTTTTCATCTCCTGACAGCCCTAAGAGGCAGGGACTGTTGTCTCCATTTTACGGGTGGGGAAAGTGAGTCCTCAGCATGAACTAACTTGCTGTAGACACTCTGAGGTTTGCTTTTCTGACTTTAAGATTCTGTTAAAAGTATTTATCTTATGACATTGCACATTTCTTTTTAAAAATAGTGTGTGTTGAAGTGTAATGTGCTTAGAATACTTGAGAGCCAGCTGCTTGGGACTGACACATGCAAGAATGTCACCGAGATGGGATGGTGTGGGTAGACCCTAGGCACTTTTCTTTGCTGGCTTGGTGGAGGGTGTCCCACCTCCCTGGCACTGGGGCCATGGAGACACAAAAGAATAAGAAAGACCTGTCCTGTGCCAGGCACCACAGGGTGGGCCCCTGTGATCTGGAACTTTTCATCAGAAGTGAACTGTAGTTTGTGGCCCATCAGGGCGTGAGCAGCCCCGGTGTGCTGAGCCAGCCTGGGTCATCAGCCCTGGCTGAGAGCTCATAGGCATTGCCCTGAGCTTATGCATGAGCTCTTCCTCCCGGCTGTCGTGCTGCTGTAGGGACCGATGTCCTCCTCCTGCAGAGGAGGATGCTGAAGCGTGTGGGGTGAAGGCCTGGGTGTTTGGGAGGGAGCAGAAGAACCAGCATTCAATCCTGGGGTGACTCCAAAAGTGGTGCTGAGAACCTCTTTGCTAAATACTTGGTTCTCATTGGTGTGGCAATGCTAATGACCTGTCAGTATTACCTCCTCCATTTTATAGCTGAGGACATGGAGGGTTTGCCTGGTGAAGCCTATGTGCAGGGCTCCCTGGCCAGTGACTCAGGGCTTGGGCTGGACCTAGGAGCAGGTGACACTAGCATTTGCCTTGTCTCCACACATCCACTGCATCTTGTTATCGTGAGGACGTGATACAGCGACCCTGCTCTCTGCTGAGAACGGACCACCAACATGGTCCAGGGAGGACCTTGAGTGAGCTGGGGCCTCTTCACACTTCAGGATGGCACTGGACTCAGGGTCCTCCTGGTGACACGAGCAGGTAGACATCAGTGACCTCCCCCAGCGCAGCACAGAGTGAGAAGATGAGAAATCCCAGCTTAGCTTCTGCCCCGGAGGGGAAGACTGGTCAGTGTGAGCAGTTCTGCAGCTTCTCTGGGACGGCCCAAAGCGTGAGCATCTCCTCTCCAGTCTGCGATTTCTGAGGAGCTTGCGCTGGAAGCCACCATAGCCTTCACCCCAGTGCCCAGCACAGAGCGGGCAGGCAGAAACCACAGCTGTCTGCTCTTGCCTGGGGAGGGACAGTGGGCAAAGGCCCCAGAATCTCTGGCTGGGGTGATCGATGGGAACCTCCCCTGCTTGCAGCAGGCTCTGAAGACTGGGTAAGGGTCCTGCTGTCTCCATTCCGTAGACACGAACAGAGAATCAGGGGAAACAAAGAACCGCACGGAGATGCTGCAAACAGAGGAATGGGATGGATCTCCAGAAACAGACCCTAGCAAAACACACTTAAATGGATTACTTGACCGCGAATTAAAAGGAACTCTCATAAAGTCGCTCACTGAGGTCAAAAGAATGATTCCTGAACAAAGAGAACTTCAACAAAGAAATAGAAAGTGTACACAAGTGACAAATCATGGAGCTGAAGACCATAGCAACGGAACTGAAAAACTTACCAGAGGTGAATAAAGGATTCAAGCAGAATAAAGGATCAGTGAGCTGGAAGATCAGTCCCTAGAAATAATTCAGTCAGAGGATCAAAAAGAAAAAAAAAGAATGGAAAAGAATGAAGAAAGCTTAAGGGAATGATGAGAGGTCACCAAAATGCACATTGTGGGAACCGCTGACGGAGAAGAGAGAAAAAGAAGCAGACAGCTTATTTGCCAAGAGCTGAGGGAAAGAAAACAGGAATGTTGGTGAGAGAATAGCTGAGGTTTTGGGTTTTGGATTAGAGTTATGGTTAGAGTTAGTGTTTAGGGTTTAGGGTTAGAGTTTAGAGTTTAGGATTAAGTTTAGGTTTTAACTCTCACTTTTAGTCATGCAAACTGCATAAGTTTGGAGATCTAATATACAATACAGTGATGGGAGTTAACGGTAATGTGTACTTGAGATTTGCCAAGAGGATAAATCTTAAGTTTAATCTTCTCACTATACAAAGACTGGTGACTATGTAAATATGATATGTTAATTAGCTTGATTGTGCTATTCACTTCACGATATGCATATGATATTTGCATATTGAAACATCAAGTAGTATACCACACACACAATTTTTATGCAATGATATTGCATAAAGCCTTCAAGAAAATGAAGTGTAGTGTGGACATAAAATGGAATACTTTTCACCTTTTAAAAAAAAGGAAATTCTGTCATATAAGACAGTGTAAGTAAAAGTTGAGGGCATTATGCCAAGTAAAATAAGCCCATCACCAAGAGACAAATACTGCGTGATTCTACTTTTGCGAGGCATTTAAAGCTGTGGGCTTCATAGGTCACTGATCCTTTACTCTGCTTGGATTCTTTATTCACCTCTAGCGAATTTTTCAGTTCAGTTGCTGTCCCCAAATAATGACCTATGGGTGATATGATGGTTTCCAGGGAAGGGGAAGGGGACATGAGGAGATACTAGGGAAGGGCCAAGGAGTTTCGAACCAGATGAGTAAGCTCTAGAGATCTGTTCCACAAGATTATACCAATAATGGATAACAGCAGTATAATTTTTTTTAATTAAGAGATTTGATCTCATGTTAGGTTCTTACCAGCAAAGAGTTGTTCTAAAATGTCCCGGGGGGTTGCAGCTGGAGTTGGTGTATGGACAGCTAAGTGCCTTTTCCTCAGCTTGCCTCTTACCTACGTGTGCGCGCGCACACACACACACACACACACACACACACACACACACACGGAATGCAGGTGTGGGGAGTTACTACTTTTTTCCCCTTAAAAATATCCACCTGCTTCACTGGCTGGCTTCTTGGTCTGCAGAAGCTGCTGGAATGCTGCTTCGCCTGCAGGTCCAAGGGCCTGAGACACCAAGGAAACTTACTGCCCTGTGGCTCAAGGTGTGGCTCCACCTTGCCCCTTGGCCACCCCCCAGCAGCTGTTGAGATGTCTTTCTGTATCCCAGATATGAACATCTCTTGCTCTTTTTACCATCCTCATTAGACTCTTCCACAATGGGGCTGATGTCCAAACTCCACGTGCCACTCGCAGTCCACAATGGGCAGATGTCATCCAGGTGGTAGACGAAGTACATCTGAAAACCCTCACCTCTGAGGACACACCAGCAATGCAGGAAGAAGCTGTCAGAACTCTGGAAATGAACTAAAGTCTTGCACCAATGCAGGAACATTGAGCTTTTTATCTTGCCCCATTCCCATCCTCCCATCCCCTCAGCTCTGTGGTAGCTTTGAAAACCAATGATCACCATCACAGTGAACATCAGCAAGCTGGCCAACACTGGAGGGGGTCGGAGTGGGGCTGGCACTATTTCAAAGCTCCATTCACAGTGAGTTATCATTGTTTGGTCTGTCTGGAACTTCCCTGGAAAAACCCCACTCGTCACACTTGCCTTCTCTGGACCTGACTCAGAGCCTAGTGTGGCTACCTTTGCTCAGAACATCCATGGGAAGCAATCCATGCCAGTGTTTAACATCATGGCTGCCTTGGGTGTTGGCAACAGTTTAGGCACACAGAGTCACCAAATAAATGTAAGGAAAAGCTAGGGAGTGAGATGTACCAGTGTGCTTTAGAAGGCTCTGGGAATAATTCTGGGAATTTCAGAGGACCAAGGGTAGGCAGAATTAGTTCAGAAAAGTCACAAAGCAGACAAGATAAAAATTAAACAGCAACAACCATGATCCCTGGAGTAGGGAGGGTGATCTGATTTCTAGAGTCACTGCATTGTGTTATTCAGTTCTCAATAGAAATGTGTTGGAGATGAAAAATAAAAAAAATACGACTAATACTCAGGACAGAGAGAGCAGTGAATAGAAACTGTCTGTTCCCGAGGAAGTCTAGACATTGGACTTCTTGGACAAAAACTTTAAATAAGCTATTTTAAATGTGTTTAAAGAACAAACTGTGTCTACATCATTAAAGTAAACTGTTGTGGGTTGGATCTAGAGTGTTCCCCCATAGCCTCATGTGCTCAGAGGCGGGACTTTTGGAAGGTGATTGGATCATGGGGGTGCTGTAGCTGAGTGGGCTTTGAAGAAGTGTACCTGGTTGGAAGAGGTGGGTCACTGGAGGCACGGCCTGGAAGGGTTCATCTCCCTTCCCAACTCCTCCCTTTTCTCTCTGCTTCCTGGCTGCCATGATATGAGCAGCTGTCCTCCACTCAGGCCCTTCCACCTTGCCTTTTTTGTGTTTAAGCTAGGCATGGACTGAAACTTCTGAAAACATGAGCCAAAATAAACCTCTCCTCCTTTAAGTTGGTGGTGTTGGGCATTTTGGACCAGTGACAAGGAAAATGACTAAACCAGAAACCATGAGAATAACTTCTCATTAAATAGAGAGTAGCAATACAGAGCATAAATTATTTAAAGAACCAGTCAATGAAATAGAAACTCCAAATTTGAAAAGTATGATAAATGAAGTGAAAAATCTGCTAGAGGGCTCAGCAGCCAAGTTGAGTGACAGAAAAAGAATCAGTGAACTTGAAGATCAATCCATGGAGATTTTGTAGTCTGAAGAATGGAATGAAGAAAAGGATGAAAGAAATTAAGAGAATCCCAAAGCTCGTGGGACACCATGAAGTCCTAGAGGAGAGGGGGAGGAAGAGGCAGAGGACTATCCAGAGAAATGATGGCCAAAAATGCCTGTGTTTCAAAAAAATTAACTTGCACACCCAAGAAGTTCACAGTTCTCCAAGGTGAATGAGCTCCAAGAAGCCCACAGCAAGACACATCTGCACCAAACAGACTCAAAGGTGTGGAGACCATCTTTCCAGCAGCAAGAGAGAAACAGCTGTACACCTACAAGCAGCATTGGTATCACTAGTGGCTGGTTTCTCATCAGAAACCCGGAGGCCAGAAGTGGACAGTGTATTCAGAGGCTGAGATTAAAAGAAAAGAATTCTCTGTCCAGTCGAATTCACAGGAGCAGTACATGCTGTTCCCTTCCTTGGGACCCTGTCCTCCTGGTGTCTGTGTACGGGCTGCCTTCCTGGGACCCCATCATCCTGGTTTCCACGCACCTGTCACCTCCTTGCAGAAGTCGCCTCACGCTTTTACGTAACAGGACACACAACTGTACATCCACCTCCCCTGCTTCAGTGACAGACTGTTCCATGTGCCACCTTTGACTTACATTAAATGTCCCCCTGCTTTGAATAGAGTGGACACCTCCCAAGGGCAGTGATGTGCATTTGAATCTTTTCTTCACTGCGAAGTCCCAAATGTCCAAAACAGCACCAGCACATCCAGCCCTGGGAAACACTTGGCAGATGAGCAAGTGGAGAAATGGGTGGATGATAAATCTTGTACATAAACCTAAACAGTGGCTAAGCTGTCACTAGGTCCAACATGGACCCTCATTTTATTCTCATCTTACAGAGAAGGGGTTGGGTCTGAGCAAGAGCTGGACATGTCACCTGAGTGCCCTGGCTATAGCTGGTGACAACAGGCAGTCTCCCAGGGTCCAGCTCCAAGTCCCTGCTCCTTCCTGTCCCTCCTGGGTTGGCTCTTCCTGGGTGACACCCTCTGTTGTCCACACAGTGCTGGCTTCCTGTTACTTGGTGTCTACGATTTCCCTAGAGGAGTGCTGGGGGGGTCTAGATTTGGGAAGTTTTAGGGTTAAAGAGAAAAGAACACCTGGAACGAAGGTGAATAAATGATCAAGACCATATTTTAAAATCTTTTAAGATCTATCTTGGGCTGGGAGTGTAGCTCAGTGGTAGAGCATTTGCTGGAGGCGGGGTGGACAGGTGCGCTGCTTCTGCATGGTACTCCTGGCCACCACCAGCTCATCTGGCCTCTCTGGGAAGGAGGCAGGGCTAGTGACAGCAGACAGTATCTCCCTGTGCAGTGTGAAGGGTCATGGGGGACAAAGGTGCTGAATGTCCCAGGGACTCATGCAGGGCTTGAGTGACCAGGAGGGGTCCTGTGGGTGCGCTGACCCTCAGTCTTCTCCCTGTGAAATGGGAACAAGGAAGCCTTCGTCTCCAGCCTGTGCTGAGTAGTGGGATGCTGCATTATAACAGGCCTGGCAAGTGGGGACATTCGCAAGTCTGGGTCATCATTCCTCAGGGATCCTTCTGTTTTCCTGTCCCTCACAGCATCCTGTTTGCAGACATCGTAGGCTTCACGGGCTTGGCGTCCCAGTGCACGGCGCAGGAGCTGGTGAAGCTGCTCAACGAGCTCTTCGGCAAGTTTGATGAGTTAGCCACGGTAAGGCGGCCCTGTCCTGGGCTGGAGTGAGGCCATGGCAGGCCCTTGTCCTTGGCCTGCTTTGTGCTGGAGTTTTGGGACAATTGACCCCAACTGCAGAAGCCCACATAGTGCCCCGGGCTGAAGGAGGGCATGTTCACTGAGCGACATCCATATTCTGGCCGTCACTTTTCTCTGCTGCCCACGGCGTGTGTAGGGTAAACTGCACTGCCCACTGCAGTCCTGAGGTCAGGGCTAAGGGTGGGCCTTGATACCCCACAGCGGAAGCCCCTAGAGCTGGCTTATCCAGCATGTCCTCCCTAGTACCGGCAACCAGAACTAGGATGACTGCTGTGGCCCGGGAAAGCTCCTGTCCTGGCAGTAGACGGCAGGGGTGGGGCAGGTTCCAGGCTTGTTGGGGGGCTTCCTTGGGTCCTGGCCCCCACCATCTCTGCCCTTTGAGGAGGTGAGAGGTGCACATGGGATGAGTCCCAGCCTCGCTCCAGGAAGGGCAAGGTCGCTGAGGTCCGTGGAGCACCGGCCCCGTGGAAAGTCAGCGCTGTTCTTAGTGGCTCTGATGGAGGCATCTTGGGAGAAAGTGAGGGAGGCTCCCGCTGTGGAGGAGGGAAGAGGGCTGGCCCCGTTGCTGTGCAGCAGCACAGAGCCGAGGGGTGTCAGAGCACAGGGCAGGCTGGGCCGGGCAGGGCCACCTGGAGGTCACCTGGGGCTGAGGCTGCCTGCCTTGTGTCTCCGGGGCAGTTTTGGGGTCTGACTGCAGGTGGGACCACGGGGAGGGTGGGGGGCTGCTGCAGACTCAGGGGGTAGCGAGAGGGACTAAGAGGAGAGGGTGGTGTGGGTCTTTGGACGCTGTGTCCTGCAGTCTGGAGGTCCTGTGTGAAGTTGCAGTCTACCTTCCTAATGGCTTGGTTAGAGAGAAGCCCTTTCTCCTGGGTGTCCTGGGCTGGGTACTGTGGGACCCTATTTGGGAAAGGCTGCACCCTCTTCCTAAGGAGGAGAGGAGGGGGGTGGTTCTTGGCTGGGAGGGGTGCACGTTCTGGCCAAGATGTTTTTGTGGCACTCAGGGCTGCCTGGCTGAAGTTCTGATGGCCTTGTCTGGTGTCCCCTGGGCTTGTCCCTCTGCACTGAGTCCTCAGCTCTTCCTGTCCAGTGCAGAGGAGCTCTAACTCTGCGTGAAGCCTCCTCACAGGAGCACATGGGCTCCTCTTGGGTCTGAGTCCCAGCACTGGGACACGGAGTGGCCCTGCGAAGTCACACAGGCCGAGAAGTCACACACAGCTGCAGTCCCAACCCCTTCTCTTTGAGAAGGCCCCTGTAGGAAGTTAGATAAACGCAGAGTGTGTTTGCTGTAGTCTCCATCTAGCTGGCAATTTACATCCCGCCTTAGCCACTGTCCGTGGTCACCAATGGGGACGGTATCTTTGACCTTTCGCCCACTCACTGGATGCTTGTTAAATTTGCACTGGGTCTCGCACACATGTATGTTTTTGAAGTGAACCACAAGAGATGTTGGAGAAACGCCTGTCCTGGTACTCGCGCTTCCTCTGCCATCACCTGTGGAGGGACAGGGCCCCTGCTCTGGACCAGAGGCTGGTGGGGCTGGGCACACGGTCCCCTCACCTTGTTCCAGGAGGTGAAGGGAGGTGTGGTGAGTTCACAGGGCACCATCCGCCGAGATGAGCCAAGCTCAGCGTGGCCTCTATCCGCTGGGCTCCCTGGGGCTCATCCTGACCTGGTTCTTCAGCGGGATGGGTCATGGCTCTCAGAACCCTTCCAGGGACCCACTCTGCCCCCAAAGCATGTCCTGTTACTGCCAGCTCTCAGCCCCCGTGTGGTGGCTGCCTGGCATACGTCACAGGATGGATATCAGCTGGCCCACACTGTCTCCCTGGACTGGGCTAGAGGCCGCCCTCAATGTGACTAATGCTGTGGGGCCTACTGGGTCTGCTGACACCTCTTGAAGTTGGTGCTTTCCCCAAACGTGGGCACACCAAGATGCTTTCTGATCCACAAGGGCCCAGTCACAGAGAAGCAAATGTGCAAGAACTTAATGAGAGTTTAAGTGCAGATCGTTTGCATTCAAGGGAAAGTGGAGCAGTCATGCCGAGCTGTGGAATCCTCCTTCAGGCTGAGACAGCAGCTGACCTCCTGGGCACGGACCACAAGGCAAACATGCCTGGCTTTGTGACACAAACCCGCCATTTTGTTCCATCTCGCACTGCTGACACAGGACGTTGTCATGGCCTGTTTTCGTGAGGTGCTTCCTTTGTACTTGGTCTGTTGTTACTGTGGATACTTCCAGAAGGGACTCATGCAAGCTGGGCTGGGACCTGTGCTGTCCCTGCTGGGCTGCAGTGCCTGAGTGGGTTCACTTCCGTCGCTGGGTCTTGGCCTTCATGGAATCTTGCATTAGCCTAATTCAAAGGACAGGACTTGCCAGGATGCTTCAGGGACTCAGCCACATCATCCTTCCTGCTTGTGCCTCTGTTTCACTGCCTGTGGAGTAGGAGGGGGATGCTAGAAGGGTCTCCACATCCCCTCCTGCTCCCAACACCCCTGTTCTGTGAGCTGGAGTGGAGGGGTGAAGGCCTGAGGTGGGCTTGTGGGTTAGCTGTCTTCACTGTTGTTGGTGTCCCAGGAACAAATGTGTATGGCATCCCCTGGTCAAGCACAGAGTTCGCTGGGGTGGAGAGATGGACGGATGTCTAGGTACTGGCAGCTCAGGAGGGGCAATTCTGAGTTCTGTAGTTCTGCAGAAGCAGGAACTGGCTGAAGGAGACACTCGACAGAATGCGATCAGTATACAGATGAAGCGTCAAAGCACTGCCTAGAGAGGCAACACCGTGCATTCTTGGGAGGTGGTGTCCAGGTAGACAGGAAATAAGTGAGGCGAACTTGGTGCCCTTCATGGGGGATGGTGTTCCAGGTAGAGAGGGTGGGGGTGAGGAGAAGGTGGCGCTTTTCGTGGGAAACACATTCCAGGTACGGAGGACAGGGATGAAGGGAACATGGTGCTTTTTATAGGGGACAGTATTCTGGGTAGAGAGGACAGAGTGGAGAAGGTAGGTCCTTTTATGGGGGATGGTGTTCCAGAGAGAGGAAGGGGCTGAGGAGAAGGTGGTTCCTCTCATGGGGGACAGTGTTCCAGGTAGGAGAACATGATGCCTTTTATGAGGGATGGTGTCCCAGGTAGAGAAGATGGAGGTGAGAACATGTTGCCATTTATGGGGAACGGTGTTTCACATAGAGAAGATTGAGTGAGGACAGTGTGACATCTTTCAAGGGAAACATTCCGGACAGGGATGCAGGGAACATGGTGCCTTCCATGGGGTAGAGAGCACAGAGGTGAGCAGGACCTGGGTTCTTTCATGGCTGACGGTGTTCCAGGTAGAGGATGAGATGGAATTCCAGACAGAGTGCAAGAGTGAGGACAACATGGCGCCTTTGTGGATGTTGGTGTTACAGAGCTGGGATACGGAAGAGGAGAAGGTGGCTTAATTGTGAGCTGAGAGGAGCTGCTTACTGGGAGGTGAGGAGGCGAGGCTGGAGTGAGAGGGAGGTGGGTCAGGCGGGGCGGTTTGAGGGCCACCCACAGCAGGAGGGGCATTGATCCCCCAGGCCACCAGCAGGGGAGCAGGCAGTCATGGCCTCTTGCGTTCATTCAGAAAACAGCTGCCAGGTCCCACCGTGGACCAACATTTTTCTGTCTGACAGGGATGTGAGGTATCAACCTTGCTCCCAGTGAGGAGCCTGACATCTTAAAGCTTGTTATGAAAATATTTAAACATGTGACTACATAGAATACGTAATGAGCCTGCACACCCCTATCGTAGCTTTGGCGATTGTTAATTAGGGCCAGGCTTGTTTGGTCTCCACCCTCTGCCTCTCCCCAATCCCAGACACCACTTAACTTCGAGCATAAATCCTTCAGTACACAGCTTGCTGTCTGAGAACATTTCGGCCACCACCACCATGGCACCATTATCCACCAAACCAAACCAAACTGAACCAAGCCAAACCAAACCAAACCAGTGGCAGCCACATCATTTCTGACACCCACTCTGGGCCTCATTTACCCTTCTTTCAAACACTGGTTTATTGCAATCAGGATACAAGTGAGATGGACGTACGTCTCAATTGTCCTGTGTGATTTTAATTTATAGAGTGAGTGAGAACAGAGAGAGGCCAATACCATTGAATGAAGTTTATTACTCACAGTCCCTAGATCACACAGGAAGCACTGAGGTCAGCCCTTGGGCAGAAGGAGCCAGGGGACAGCATGGCCCTGGGTCTTCTTTGTGCTTTGTGGGGGGGGAGGAATCAGGTTTAGGTTTGGCTAGTTTGAATAATGTTCAAGGGCTCTGGAGTTACAGGTGCGGTCTGGTGCCTGGCCCTGGGGATATTGGCTTGCTGTGTGAGAGTTCGGTTACACAGAGGCTGCCTGGCGTGTCCATTGGGCTTGGTTTGCATATGGAAGGCGAGGTCTCAGGGAGCCGTTTACTGACTCCGGAGATTAGCTGGCCCTGGGACGGACAGTCTTCCTCAGCCAGCAAGCTTGCCCAAGTTCTCAGACCATCCTAAAATACAAAAAAAACAGAAAAACAAACAAACAAACAAAAAACCATAGGGCAATGTTAAATTTTCTCTTTCCCTCTGAAGTTTCAATAATTTTCGTCTATGAAATAAGCTGATCGCAGATTCACAGGAAAAAGCGTACACATTTATTCGCAGGCATAAACATGGGGCCACGTACAGAATGAGACGCAGAGCACAGACCAGATGGTTGAAGCCTAGATAGCATCTTGAGCTAGAAAAGGACCGGGGGCCGCTGCTGGGGGTGATGATAACACAAGCTGTGGAAGGGTGAGGGGCTAAACCGCACGCCCAGGTAGCAGTCAGCAGATGGGCAGCTGTGGTCATCTCTCTGGGCCAGGCATCAGACCCCCAATCTCTCCTTCCTGGGAGAAGGCTTCCCTAGCCAGAGAAAGCCATTTCTGCAGATGCATGTGTCCCCACAGAAGGACAGGTCTGCAGAACTGGGGGGTGGTTTACAGATGCCCCCGAGTAGCCATCTTGAGACATATTTTAGGGTGGCCTATGCTGGTTTCCCTCACATGTATCATTGTACTGGATGGGTATGTTAGTGATTTTTGCCTTGTTTTTGCATTTTCCTCCTTCCTTCACTCTTCTTTTGGTCCTCAGTCAGCTTTGCATCCCTGTGATGAAATACCTGAGAAAATAACTCACAAGGAGGAAAGTCGTGTTCTGGCTCGTGGTTCAGAGGTTTTATTTCATGGTTACTTCATCCCATTGCTTTGGGGCTGTGTCTGGGTGGAACATCATGGTGGGAGGGTGGGGTGGAGCAGCGAGGCTCAACTCATGGTGGCCAGGAAACAAAAGGAGAAAAGAGTGAGGGAGCCAATATACTCCTCAAGGGCATGCCCCTAGTGACCTGCTTCCTCCAAATAGGCTCCACCTCCTCAAGGTTCTACCAGCTCCCAGTAGCGCCATTGGCTGGGGACCAAGCCTTCAACTCATGAGCTTTTGGGGGGGACATTTAGGATCCAAACCATAACACGCATCCACTGCGTTAAGTTTTATGTTGGATGCTCCTCCACCACTCATCATAGCTATGAACTGGTAGATCTTGGTTGCTTGACTTCACAGGTTCTTGGATCTGTTTGTTGTGTTATAGTTGTGGGCTTCCGGTTGATTCTCCCCAGCAGGGGGCGCTGGCTGCTTTTCTTTGCCTGCCAGTTTGAAGTTCTTGGTAGATTCAGGGGTAGCCAGTGTGATCCGCTCTTCACCCGGGCCCCTCCACACACTGTGCCCAGTGCCTTATAGCAGCTGCCTTGTCAGCAGGGCCAGGATTTCCCATTTCATTTGGGTCTGCAAAATGGTGATTTTTTTAGTTCTATCATTTCTGCATTTATTACCTCATGATTGTTTTTAAAAAAGAAGAATGTTTCCTCATGATCTATTTGGTTATGTTCAGAATAATGAATACTTGATTCTTTCCATTTATCCATTTTCAAAATAACAAACCAGTGACCCATTATGAACTTGAGGGTTAAAAAAAATTTGATTTGCTTTGATCATTGCCATCTTTTTTTAATTCTTGGTGTTCAGATTCCCATATTGGAAAGTGGGGACCACTCAGGCTGTCTTCTTTTTTGATGTGGCCCATTGCCTCTGAGGCCATCTTAAGGGACAATGGGGCATCCTGCCTCAGACCCATCTTGCTGTTGTTCCAGAAGCCCAATTTTATAACCTCATCATCTGGGTTGTCAGTGGTCTAGGGCTTTTTTGGGGGACAGAGATAGGAGATTTTGTTAGAAAAAGAAATTACAAATTTTATTGATACTTCCAGTTCACTTAACTTCACTGCCTTGATTGTTATATTTGTACCTTTTCTTTGATGCTAAAAATAATAATGATAGTGCCCTGGTTTGAATGTGTTGCCCGAAGTTCATGTGTTGGAAACTTAATTCCTAATTCAACAGTGTTGGGAGAAGGGACCTCGTTAGAGGTAATAAAGGCCACAAGCACTGTGTCCTTGTGAATGGATTAGTGTTCTTATTACAAGAGTGGGTGAGGTACCTAGAGAGTGGGTTGTTATAAAAGCAAGTTCAGTCCTCTCTCTCTCTGTCTCTCTCTCTCTCTCTCTCTCTCTCTCACACACACACACACACACACACACACTCTTTTGCCTTTCCACCTCCCTCCCTAGGAGTACAAAGGCCCTCACCAAATGTGGGCCCCTCAACCTTGGACTTCCTACCTCCAGAACTGTGAAAAATAAACCTCTGTGCTTTGTAAATCGCCCAGTCTCAAGTATTCTATTAAAACAGCACAATATGAACAAAGATAGTATGATTCCTTGTTTCATTCTTCTGTACAGAGTAGCTGCGAAGTGGAATTGCCAGGGCCATCAAGAACAGACCACTGGGTGCACTTGAACCTTAGTTTGTGGTTCTTTATGTCCTTGGGTTACACCCCACCAGATCTGCGGTGCGATATATGTTTCCGAGCCCCTCAAAATAGTTTTTTTCTGTGTGGTCAAGGTGCTGATGTGGTAGCAGGTTTCTTTCATTTTGGCTTGGAGTTGTAGGTAGCGCTGTTTTTAATTTAGTTTTTATTTTCAGATACATGAGCTACTTGCTGGGTTGAGTTCCATCCTAGAAACTCCTAAGTTGACATGCATTGAAAGACGCCCACCCTGCCATCTCTCTTCCTGTTACTAATCACCCCAGCTCTCCATGTGGCTCTTGCTGTTACCAGCTCTCCCTGCCACCAGCTCTTGGTAATTTTTGCTCAGTTCGAGATAGAAGTCATGAAGGAGCCAGTACCATTGGAATGCGGTTTCTCTGGGGCTCGTGCTCCGGCACTGGTAGACAGCGCACGGTGTAGAGTTTCTTGCTGCTCTGGGGAATTAAAGAGGAAAGCTTATACAGCCCGCAAGCTCGTGGAGGCCGCAGGCAAGTCCCTTTAGAAGCTTTCAAGGAAGCAGGTGGCCTCCATAGGGTCACACCAGTTCTCACTAGACAAAACACGGCTGGGAAATAAAGCCCTTCTGCCGCTGTCTCACTCCGCATCTCAGGTGCTGCATTTCGCGCGGCCCCTCCCTTGTTCCCATGGACACCAGGAGCAGATGCATGTGTGACAGTGTTCCCGAGAGCTCCCCTGATGACAGGGCAGGCTCCTCTTGTCCTTCTTGTCCACACTGCCTTTGTGTGGTCCCTGCTGGTGGACAGATGTCTGCAGAGTGCTTGGGTTTGAGCTCCTTTGCTTGTGTGTCCCGCTTCCTCCTGGGGCAGGAAGTGCCCTGGAAACAGAGCGGCTTTCTTTTCATTCGCCTTTATGCATTCCGTGCTCACTCAGCACAGGGGCCGCCTGAGTGCGGGGCTCATAAAAGCAGTTCTGGGAGATGAGCGATGCGCTTTGGAACCTTCTGGCAGTGGCCACTGGGTACGTTTCAGGGCGCTGCTTTTTAACTTTGTGGACACAGCAGGTTACACATGAGCAGTGGACACGAGCGGGTTACACACTGCAGTGGAGTTTTCATCTTACGAAGTTAGGAGGACTTGGCTGGCTTGGGTTTTGAATGTAGTCACTTTGAGGCAAAAATAGGATTAATTCAGGCTTGTCCTCCTTACCTTCCCCTTCCACTGAGGTAGCCAGGGAGTTACCTGCTCTCCCAGAATTGGGGTACAGTGTAGGGTCCCCTGTTTCTCTGGATTCCACATCTTAGGGCTGGCATCTTTGGGTTGCTCTGAAGTCAGCAGCAACTTCTTGCCCCTTCAGTCTTCGCTTCCTCTTGGATGTTTAGGACGGTGGTTTTTAATTCCATCATTTCTACATGGAATCAAGCCCTGTGGGGGCCTTCTCAGCACCCTGTGACCTGCTGGGTCCCGGCAGTGTCGGACTGTGCTGGTGTGTGTGTGGGGTCACTGCTATCCTAGGTCCCTGGCCACTTTGGCTGCCCACTCAGGCAGGGTGCATGGGCCCGCTGCCACCCTTCAGGCCATACCTGGGAAGCCAAGTACGAGACCTCCCTGCCGGCATTCCCCTGGCAGTCCTGACACTTCCATGGCTGGGAAGGAGAGGACAGCTGAGTCCCCGAGGGCTGAACCCCTCAGAGCCCCTCCCACCCTCCTCCTCCTCTCTGTTCTTCCTGGTGGGACACAGAGCCAGAAGACCACCATCACCGCTGCCAACCATGCTTCCTACAGTGACTCGGGTACCAGCTTTCTGTATTTATGAAGAGTCTAAAAATCAGAATCATCGGAAGCTCTCAAAATTTCTTTTCTAATCTCTTAAGCTTGCTGACAAAATCCAGAACCTTTGAAATGAAAAACGAAACCAAGCACTGTCCCGAGTATTTGTTCTCGATTATGTCCCGCCGGGTCAGCGTGGTGGAGGTCAGACAGGAAGCAGAAGCTGGGAGGGCCCAGGGGGCCCCCGGAGGGGTCTGGGCTTTGCATCCCAGGTAGTTTCAAAGACTGACGTGTGACACTGGAGGAGCTGGAATTGTGTACCCGTGTGTGTGCGTGCACGTGCTGACTGGGTTCCAGGCGAGGACTGCTGTTGTGTGACAGTTAATCGGGACACTTTCTCCGGAAAGCACAAGGCCCTCATCTGTGAGGGAGGTCGTGCTGGTGGCCGGGCGCATGTCCTCAGTCCTGGATGGCTTTGCCCTAGGTCCCCATGGACTCTTTGCACACTTTGGCTGCCCTGAGCAGCAGGGATTGTCTTGAGGGTCCTGCGGACATCTCTGTCCTTGGTCACAGCCTGTGTAGATGCCTCCTTCTCTGGGCAACTCTGCAGGAGTTGTAATCAGAGGCAACACCCTCGCTAGCCCACAGTGACATTCCTTTTCTATGGTGGCATCATCTGTGGTGGGAGGCAGGGTGGAAGGACGGGCACGGGGCCATCTGCACAGCTCACAGTGTCTCTTTCTCAGACACCCAGCAGTGGCTGGAGCTGTTGCTCAAGGTGCCTGTAGCACCAGGGCTGGGGCAGCTCAGGACAGCAGCTGGGGACAGCCACGGCCCAGGATGGGGGAGATCTGTCATGCATAGTCCTGGGGTTGGGGCTTGTCATCTGGCCACCTTGTCAGCCCCCAGCTCAGCCTGCACTTGCTAACTTGCTGCGTTTGAGAAAATTGGCTCGGGGTAGGGAATGGAAGGACAGAATTAGGTAAGAGCCACAGATGTGTTCTCAAAGCAGGGCCCAGGGAGGTCTGTGCTCTGTGAGGCCATCCTGAGGTCTTCAAGGTCCTTCCTCATCGGAGAGTATGACTCTGAAGCCACATCCTTTGTGGCATCTCTGACCACGGTCCGGCATGAAGGGTCGAATGCTGCCGTGGATCCAAGCATCCAGCCATCTGCTCCAAAAACAGCAGTCAGAGGTGTGTGGAAGTGGATAGCAAAGCCTCGCGTGCCTGCGTTTTTACGTGGGGAAATGTCATAGTTTTCATAAAATGTTATTTAAGCTAACATGCAAGTAGGTTCCCTGCTACCTTTAAATGCATTCATGCACGTTTAACGCATGGGTTCTAACTGGTAAATGTCAACAGCTGTAAGATGTAAAGGGGGGGCCGGTGAGATGGCTCAGTGGTGTAAGCGCCTGCCTGGCAAGCGCGAGGGCCCGAGTTCGACTCCCGGATCCCACATACGAAAAAAGGGCCGGTGATATCGCTCAGCGGCACTGACGCCTGCTGGCGCGTGAGGTCCTGAGGTCGACCCCCGGTACCCACGGAAAAAAAAAAAAAGAATACCTGCTGGGTTTGCCAAAGCAAACATCGATATATGAAAATTCCAAATCCAAAATGCTCCAAATTCTGAAACTTTGAGCACCGTGTCGACACTCAAAATCTGTTGGATTTTGAAGCTAATTTTAGGTTTCGGATTAAGGGTGCTACATGAATAAAGGCTCTGCCAGTGTTCCCAAGTCTGAAAAAATCCTAACTCTGACATATGTGCAGCCCCATGCATTTCAGAGAAGGGAGGCTCAACCTGTATCCTTCTTTGATATCTTCCTATCTAAGAGGACATGGACATTCAGTGGCAGGAAGTGCCTTCTAGAAGTGTGCTCCCAGGGTGGGGACAGCAAGAGCTTCAGGAACAGCTGGGTGGGCCTGGCCTGGCCTTTCTGGGGACCTTGTGCTGCCCATGGGCCTCTGTGTTGGTGGTCAGGGGAGCACTGGGTGAATTTAGTGGGTCAGGGAAGATTCCCCACAAAGGTGGCCATACACTTGTGCGACCTTATACCTGGGTGGCCTTATACCTGGACCTTAAAGGATTTGTAGGGTTGGAGAGAGTGGGAGGGATGGACACCCCAAGAGGAAAGGGACTGTGGATAAGGGGATCAGGAGAAGTGAGGGGACTATCAGCATGAACCTGGTCCCAGCTGTTGGAGGTGACCATGTCCCCCCAGGACTGCCCAGGCCCACGATAACGTGTCCCAGTGCTCAGTGGTCACCGTGTCTAGATGCTGAGCAGGCAGAGCTGACTGTGCACTTTGTCCCTGAAGGAGAACCACTGTCGCCGCATCAAGATCCTTGGGGACTGCTACTACTGCGTGTCTGGTCTCACCCAGCCCAAGACCGACCATGCCCACTGCTGCGTGGAGATGGGGCTCGACATGATTGACACCATAACGTAAGTGTCATGCTGTCTGGGGACCTGTCCGAGGCTGGGGCTGCTGCATGAGGGCACTGGGTCCCACAGGTCCCCTGCTTTGGGAGGTGATGCTTCGGCAACCTCGCCTTACCTCTTGTTTGGGATGTATGTCTGTGTCAGCGGGAATCCTGTGTGTTGTCAGGTGTCTGGGGCAGCGGGGTGGGGCCCTGCACCCTGGGGTCTCCCGGCAATGCTCAGGTCCCAGGGACAGAGTTCAGCCTCTGACCTTCTGGGTGACACGAGGCCCTGTCTGAGGCACCTGGCTCCATCTCTGGGTGCTGGGTTCTGTTCTGCAAGCTGTGTGCATGTGGGACTCTGGGGTGGAGGGTGCAGGGGTGGAGGCCAGTTGAAGCCTGAGTCACCCCTACCCTGTGCCTTGCTCCCTGTGACATCTATGCCTATCCCTTTCCTGCTCAGTCCCCTTCCATCCGACAGCTGGCCCAGAACTCTTTTCCTGAGTGGGCTGGAAATTTCTGATCCCCAGGAAGTCGATGAGCCTGCAGATTCTCGCTCCCATTTTCCCTGAATCCTTCATTTTCGTCACTGTAAAATGAATTGGTGTTTGCATCTCTGAGTGATTGTGAGGCTTAACTGGGTTCTCAGATGAAGTGGGTCTGCGTGGGAGGGAAAATCAGCTCCCAGACGTGAGGAGCCAGCCTGGAGGAGAAAGGGCCCCTCTCCTATGGGAATCCCTCTGGAGCACGTAGTCCTGCACAGCTGTAGGGGCGGGGCTGTATCTGTCTGCTTTGGGGGAATCTCTGCTGGCATGGGTGGGTAGGGAGGCAGGAACCTCACTGTTGTTCCCATGCCCTCCAAGCAAGCAGGGCGCCATCTTGCTAAATGGATTTAACCAAGTATGGCCTTGCTCATGGTCTCTGTATTTTTTGTTTGCTCTCCTGAATCACACTAGCAGGAAATGGCATGTGCTTTTCCTCCTGACCCACTCTGAGCAGGGAGAACAGCATGCAGGCACCATGGTGGTCAGCAGATCTCAGTGGTCCCTCATGCTGGAGTGCTGAGTCCCGTGAGAAGGGACACACACCCATGGGCTGTGTTCCCCAGCCCCTGGTCTGTCACCAACAATTTTCTTTTTCACAAGCTGGCTTGTGGGTATGAGCCATGGAGAATACCTCACTTTCTCAGCAGAGGGTGTGTAGGTTAGCTTTATGTTGCTGTGGCAACTTACCTGAAAAAAGCAACTTGAAGGAGAGCTTGGTTTTGGCTTATGGTTTCAGAGGCTTCAGTCCATGGTCTGCTGGCTCCATTGCATGTAGGCCTGTGACAGGGCAGAAACATCATGGTGGAAGGCTTGGTGGAAGGAAGCTGCTCACCTCATGGCAGCCAGGAAGCAGAGAGAGAGAGAGTCAGAGAGGAAGGGGCTGGGGATGAGATATAGTTCCCAATGTCATTCCCCATGACCCACTCCCTTCTTCTAGGACCCATCTCCTAGGTGGGCCATCACCTTTCAATAATGCCATAAATTATGATCTCACTTGATGAGAGATTAGTCCACTTGATGAAGTTAGTGCCCTCATGATCTGATCACCTTCTAAAGTCCTACCTCTGAACCCATAAGCATTTTGGGGGTCAATTTAGATCCATAACAGGGAGTAACTTTGGGGATTGTTTCATCTTGTTATTGGATTCTAGTTTTCAGAGCCAGACCTGTGGATAAACTTGGGGATCAGCTTCCTGTGGGATAGAGGGTACTGGTGCACACTTGCATTGTGTCCACCATGTATGGCTTTCCTGAATATTTTAGGGGATCTGGAGACTCTGAAGTTGTATATTTCAAGTTAAGAACTTGTGTTGTTACAGATGGGTAAGCTTTGGTCGGGAGAGGAAGTGAGGAGCCTGAGCTGGGGGCGTGGGTTTGAACACATGGGTGTGAAACCATTTGCTCCATTTTTCTACCACTCTGGGGCAGAGCTGGAGACTGCTGTGGTCAGTCCCTCCCAGAGGACAGCGAATCATCCTCTAGAGGAGCTGCTATTCCCTTGCCACAGCTGTCACCACAGTGCTTTGAGTGACAGGACAGGGAGTAAGCCCGGTAGATGTTTGTTGAACAAATGAACAAAACTAGACTTGTCCATGGTTTCATTTTCAAGCTGCCGTGTAGTCGTGATCAGGCTTCAGCTCTGCCAGGATTTCTTTATGCCAAGGGCTGATGAGGCCCTGTTCCTAGGGGTCAGCGACTTCCTCATGACTTCACTGTTGGTGTCTAGAGCTAGACAGAGGTCAGGCCTGTGGACAGCGAGCCCACGTCTGTGCATAAGATGCTTGAGATAAATAAGTGAGCCTGTGTCCTTGCTGCTTTCTTATCACTGGGACAAACTAGCTGACACCTGAAGCTTCAAGGAGGAGAGGTTTATTTTGACTTATGGTTTCAGAGAGTTCAGTCTGTGCATGGAAGGTGAGTACAGGCACAAACATCATGGCGGATGGGCTTGGTGGAGGAAAGCTGCTCTAGGTGGCCGTGGCAGTCAGAAGCAGAGAGAGGGCAGTTGGGAGTGGTGGTAGGGGGAGCCCAAAAATACAAAAATGCACCCTTATGGATCACATCCCCAGTGACCCACATCCTCTAACCAGGCCCCAGCTCCTAACAGCACATCTGTGGATGAATCTACTGACGAGTGTAGACTCCCACAGTCCAGCCGCCTTCTGAAAGCCCTGCCTCCAATGCATGAGGCTTTTGGGGGACATTCTAGATGGAAACCATAACAGCCTGAGAACACAAATAAGAGAAGAATAAGACAAAAAGAGTCAAAAGGGCTGTGGAAATTCTGGTTCCTTGGAAGTGAAGTTGGAGGTTCCACTGGAATTAGGCAAAGCCACTTGGATGTTCCAGCAGCAATGGGGCCGGGGGGAGCCACCACAGTGGCAGCTCTGGACACTGGGTGCTCGGGAAGTGACCGTCCAGCATGCTGCAGGCTGAATGGTGTCAGCTCCACCACCTGGGTGACAGAACCTACTGGAGGGACTAAAGAAAAGAGTGTGGTAGAGTGCACAGGGGACCTGGTAGAGGCTGGCTGGGGCTCTGAGAGTGTGAAGAGCTGGTTTAGGGGATATGAAGGGGTCCAGGGACAGGGGTGGGCATGAGTCCCCACAGTTCTCCTGCTGTTGTTACCCATTTGTGACTGCAGAAGTATAAATCCTGGAAATGCCTCAAAATACCATTGGCAGGTTCCTTGTCTACATTTTCTCTGTGCATTAAAAAAAAGTTTTTTTTTTTTTTTGTTTTTTTTTGTTTTTTTTTGGTGGTACTGGGGATTGAATGCAGTGTCTTCACAATGAGCTGTATCCCCAGCCTTTTATTTATTTTGAGGCAGGGTCTTGCTAAGTCCCTAAATTGCCCAGGCTGTGCTTGAACTCTCAGTCCTCCTGCCTCAGTGCCCCAGAGTGCTGGGATTACAGACACGTGCCACGTCCTGCTTCAAACTGTATTTTACCTTTAGAATTTTGCTTCAGTGTCTCTTATTGGAGACTGACAAACAATAGGGAAAAGAGTTAGAATTTAAAAATATGAATATTAAAACTGTATAAAAATGAATAGATATTAAAGATGTCAGTATCCTAACTTCAAGTGACTCCTTTTGTAAACCTATGGAACACATCCTTCTGAGGGTCCTGAAGGCGAGCTCGCTGCAGGACTTCCAGGACTGACTTAGAGCTGTCTGAAGCCACCCTCCTGCATTGTCCTCCAATAGCAGCCAGCAGGCAGCTGTCCTGGGGTGGCTGCTGTGTCCCCTGCAGGCTGGGGCTGCGGGGCTGGGAGCAGAGTGGGGAAGTCGGGGTGGTGGTGAGCCAGGCATGGCCTCCAGGTGGGGCCAGCCAGCCTTGCACCCACAGTGTTACCCATGATCCACAGTGCGACCCAAAGAGAGAGGCTTCTGGCTTGGGCAGCAGGGCAGAGCATGGACCTGGCCGAGGACACAGCTAGGGCTGAAGCATTTTGCTGTCACCGTCACGCCCCTGGCAGTGACGGAGGCGGGGAGTGGGCTGTCCTTCTTGGTACCGGCCTTGGTATTTTCACTCTGGAAAGAGCCAGCAGGAGGCTGGTGGCTCCCTTATGCACTGGGATAGAGTTTAAATGGCTTCAGGGATTATCAGAGCCAATGTAGCCAGAGCCTGGTTCATGTCCAGGGAAACTGAGGCTCCAAGAGTGGCAGTGACCAGACTAGAGTGGGTTCCTCAGTCCTCAGTTCCCTCTGCTCTGCTTTGCCTGTTCACCTCCCCAGCACCCCTTCCCTTGGGGATAAGGCTTGGGTTGGGGTGTGGGTCCCTTTAGGGCCTTCTCTGGGTTGAGGGCTCAGGAGGAGTTGTGGAGGGGCCCACAGAGACGGCATGGACACTGGGACATGGCTGGGCCGCCAGAGAGGCTGCCATCCACCGGCCAGGCCAGGAGACCTCCAGGTTCCTGTCCCATCCCAACACCACTCAGTCCGTGTGCAGCCAGAACCAAACCCACAACTCCACACTGCTCCACGGGGCCTGTCAAGGCAGCCCCAGCCCCATGCCCCACGCCTGTCTTGCAGGTCCGTGGCTGAGGCCACTGAGGTGGACCTGAACATGCGTGTGGGGCTGCACACTGGCAGGGTCCTCTGCGGTGTCCTGGGCCTGCGCAAGTGGCAGTATGACGTGTGGTCCAATGACGTGACCCTGGCCAACGTCATGGAGGCTGCCGGCCTGCCGGGGTAAGTTGGGGACTGGGTGGGGTGTGGCCAAGTGCTCTCACCCTGAGGGCACCTGTGTGGGTTCTAATTGGACCCTTGGCATCGGGGCCTCAGAGGAGCCTGTACTGTTGCCCACTGTGCAGCCCTGTGGCGGGGGGTCCCACCCACTCCACTGACATTCTCTTGGGATCTGGTGTGGGCAGAGAAGACCCAGCACACATGGGGACATCCGCCTGGGGTACAGGACGGTGTATCATTGCTTCTCTGTTTGATTCCCTTTCGCCATGTGGAAAGTGCTGGACACACAGCCCCAGGGCACTGGCCGTTGCCTCCTGTCCCTCTCCCTCCTGTTAGCCACCAAAGGATCAGAAAGCAGCCACCACCAGCAAAGGTCGCTGCTGGCCGCCCAGGCCCTGTCCCCCTTGCTGGAGCCCCAGAACATTTGGAGCTCTACCCACTGCCCCGAGGTCGGTCACCTCTCAGCGTGAGCCCTCTGCTTCATCCTTAGTCAGCGGAGAGTCAACCTTGAACTCGAGGATCCTCCCGCACGGGTGTCAGAAGACTGTGGTGTAGAGTGGGTTGGGGGGTTGGCAGGCGGGGAGTTTGCTTTTTGTCCCCAAACTCACATGTGTGTCAGGCTGGCCGAGGAGCAGAGGCTGTGGGGTTTCATTTGTTTTGCAGAGTCCAGCCGTCCATCTCGGGTGAGGCTCTGCCTGCCACCAGCCCTGACCTGTGCTGCTGACCAGGGCCTCTTCCTCCCTGCACCCCTCTTTTCCTTTTCTCGTCTTCTCTGTTGCATCCTCTGGTGTTATCTTTTTTCTCCTCTGTTTTCCCTCTGACCCTTCTTCCTCCCTGGCCTCAGCTGTCCCTTCCCTGTCTTCCTGTCCTGCCCTCTCTCACTTGCCCGCCTGTCTGCCAGGGGCCTCCCTCTTCCTTCTCAGATGTGCATATGTGTGCGGGGACCCTGAACCCATGGTCCCTGAGTGGCAGGGGCCAGCGCTCACATATCTCTGTGTCCTTTTCACATAGGAAGGTTCACATCACAAAGACGACCCTTGCCTGCTTGAATGGGGACTATGAGGTGGAGCCGGGCCATGGCCATGAGAGGAACAGCTTCCTGAAAGCGCACAACATTGAGACCTTCTTTATCGTGCCGTCCCATCGGAGAAAGGTGGGTTCTTGGGCCCCTCTCGTTTGATTGCTCCCAAGGCAGCCTGGCTTGGGTGGAGCTTCAAAGACACATTGCTCTCCCTCCTCCTCCCAGCGCTGCTTCTCCAGCTGTGGACATGCTGGGAGGGGTGGGGAGGGCGCTAACTCTGGGACCGGGCTCTGCTTCTTACAGGTGGGAGGGGGAGCCAGGTAGGAAAGGAGGTGGTGAGAACCCATCAGAGATCTGAGGTTGTCTCAGGCTGGGCCACCCTGGTCCTCCCTCCCCTCCCTGGGCCTTCAGCGCCTCCCAGAGCAGGAGCTGGGGCTGGGGGCTCGGAGAACTGAAGGATGCTGTGTGCCCAGGGGCTGTGGCCATCCTGTGTGGGCACTAGAGATCATCAGGTCCAGAGACAATGATCCGGTCATGATGGAGGGTGACAGAGGTGCCCCTGGGGCTCACATGAGGGCATAGGTCTCAGGTGAGGGGGTGGGGCTCAGGTGAGGGAGCCCGTGTCCTACACCACTGGAGGGGCTCTGTCTACACATAGCTCAATGTGGCTGGTTCTCCCCAAGGTCCCTCCCCACTGAGAAGCTATGTCAAAAGCTCTTTAGAAGCCATGCTTTCCTGGGCCTGAGGTCCTGAGCAGCTTCCTTTGACCTCTGCCATCTCCCACTGAGGTTCTGGGGAAGGTGGGACTGGGCAGGGTCAGGCATCCTGGCTGCTCCAGGGAGGCAGTGTTGCTCAGATCTCCAGGTCAGGAGCCACAGCCTCAAGGGCCTATAGTTGCCCGTGACTTTGCTTGGCATGAGTGGACAAGCCAACCCTGTGAGTGGATGTCAGATGGTGTCCTCACTGTTGTTCCACTTCCCCCCAACTGGGTTCCTCGTTGTCCCTGCAGCTTCCACAAGCCTGTTACCATAGCCCCATATAATGACTGTATTTGCTTTCCTTTCCCTGGGACAAAATACCTGAGCCCAGTAACTTAAAGAGAAGTTTATTGTGGCTTGTGGTTATGGTTGATTCAGTCCATGGCCTCCAGCTTCAAGCCAGAAGTGTCATGGTTGAAAGGCCTAGTGGAGGAAAGCTGCTCATGTCATAGTGACCAGGAAGCAGAGCAAAAGGAGGACCAGGGACAAGAATGCATTCTTCCAGGTCATGACCCCTGTGACCCACTTCTAGCCAGAACCTACCTCCTAATAGCTACTGAATTCGTCTGTGGATGAATCCTCTGACGAGTATAGGGCCCCCATGATTCAGTCACCTTACAGACACACAAGACTTTGATTTAAACTATTTGAGATTTAAACTATAACATTCTGCCTATGACTCCTCTAAAAGACTCATGTCCATCTCATTATGCAAAATGTTTTTAGTCCATTTCTAAGTGTTGCCTAAGTCTTGGCAGTTCCAGCATTGGTGAAAATCCCAAATCCAAAGTCCCCTCTGAGATTCAAGGTAAACTCTTAGCTGTGAGCACCTGCAAAAATAAAAAAGAAAGTTAAATACTTCCAACATAAAATGGCCCAACAGGGTAAACTTTCTCATTCCAAAAGGGAAATATAGAGGGGATAGAAAGGAATAGGACCAAAGGAAGATCAAAGCCCAGCAGGGCATACATTAAATCCTGTAGTTCCTTGTCCAGCAGCAGGGGCAGGTTGTGATGAGTTGTGAGCTCCAGGGGGCTTGGGCAGCCCTGTCCCTATAGCATTGCTGGTTATAGCCCACATGGCCTTTCTTTTGAGGTGGCTTTGCTTACTACCTGTGGCTTTCCTCAGCACGCAGTCCATTTCACTGGCTTTTCCAACTTTCTGCGGTCTCCACTGTTCCTTTAGCTTCACTCTAACACCTTCACACACCACCCTTTCAAGGGCATGCTGCCTGGCCTCCCAGGCTTTCTTCTGAAATCTGGGTGGAAGCCTCTGACCCCATAGCTCTTACATTCTGCATGCCTGAGAAACCAGCAGAATGTGTATGACATGAGGTTCTCCACCAGTGGGAACAGTAGCTAGGTTCCCTTTGATCTTGACTGCAGTGGTCTCTGAATGCCTAGATGACTGAGCACTGTGAAATGAATCTAAGGAAACCAACTCCCTTGGCAGCCCTTATCCAGCAAGGAGTCCAGGGGCTCTCTTCTCAAATGAAAGCTTTATACTTTTGTATCTTTGAGCCTGCAAAGGATGGGGTCTTGCTGACTCCTGAGATATCTTCAAGCCAAGATACCTTCCTGTTATCTTGATGCAAAGTGCCTGGCTTCTTAATCTTTTCAGTAGCCATGCTCTTTGATCCAACTTTGTAGGTACTTACTTTCTGGCAAACTTAGAAATATTTAATATCTTTTGGCTCTGCCTTCTGCTCCTGATTTTCACTGTATATTTGGCTAAAAGCAGCCAGCAGTACCCATACCACAGCCTGAATGTTGGGCTGTCTTGAAATTTTTTCTACCAGATCAATTAGTCCCTTAATCTCAGTCTCTTGCAAAGTTTAAGGACATGAGCAAAATGAAGACAAATTTTTCGGCCAGTGTATTACACACATGGCCTCTACATCAACTATCAGTGGAGTCCTTATTCCCCATGGAATCCTCCTGAACCTGGCTTTTACTGTCCACATTCTTATCAGCATTCTGTTCTTCTAAGGTCCAGCCAGAATCACCCATCAAGCTCTGTTTACAACAGTCTAGGGCTTCTCTAGCAGGCATCTTCAAACCTTTCCAAACTCCTCCCACAAACTAGTTCCAGAGGTTTCTAAACCATATGGCTAGGTACAGATGCAACAATGATCGCACTTCTCTGATCCCAGTTTTTCTGTGTTAGTCACTTTCCCATGACTGGGAGAAAATGCCAGACACCTGTAGCTTAAAGGAGGAGAGGTTTATTTTGGCTCACAGTTTCAGTCCATGGTCAGCTGGCTCCAAGGTCGAAGAGGCAAGGTGGAAGGACTAGGCAAATGAAAGTTGTTCAACCCATGTGATCCAGGAAGCAGAGAGGGAAGGGAGGACCCCAGGAAAAGCATGCAAAGAATATATCCTTCCAGGCCATGCCCTTGATCACCTACCTCCTCCAAGCAGGGCTTACTCCTAGTAGTACATTCAGCTACTGTACTCATCCATGGATGAATCCACGGATGAATGTAGTACCCCCACAATACAAACACTTTCTACACATGAGACTTTTGGGGGGCATTTTAGATCTAAAGCATAACAATGACCCAGAATCCTGAGGTGCTCAGAGGCTGATGAAATCCTGGGGTCCCACATTCCAGTTACACATTTCTAGCCAAAACCCTGAGACTCCAAGCTGATCCCTGAACTCACACCCCACATACCATTTCCATTTCTGTCTAGCTGTACCCCAAGGTCTTCCAGGATTCCCTGAAGTGAAATGATCCTACCATAAATGCTGAAGAGGAGCTAGACTATCACCAGTTAGTGCCTCATGGAACTAAAACACAGACCTGCAGGGAAAGCCATGTTCTGGAGTTACGCATGGGGTGGGAGGCAGCTCTGGGGGACCCCAGGGCAGATAGAGAGAGAGAGAGAGAGAGAGAGAGAGAGAGAGAGAGAGAGAGAAACTGGAAGAGGGAGGGAGCCACCTGCACTGATGAAAAGCTACCCACCTCCAGCTCCTGAGGCTGAACCTCAGACCAGAAAACGAACAGCCAGCTGGTGACTGGGGTCACATTTTCATACAAACATGAGATCTGAGACAGAAAGTCAAGGGCATGCCTAGTGCTCTGAGCCCTTCCCTGATTTACTCCACCCAGAGGCAGCTGCTGCTACCAGTGAAAATGTCTTTAAAATAACCTGTGGAAGATGGAGCCTCCACTTCCTCGCCTTCTCAGTATCTGCTGTTCTGGGGCACTGAGTTTGCCTTGGGTTGATGTAGGATGTCCAGTTCTTGGGGACCAGTACCCAGTCAGGACACAGTGGGTGGGCATGAAGGAGATTACAGACTCTCTGTGCTGTATGTCCAGCAGTGACTCTGACCTCCTGCCTGGGCTGGGCTCTCCTGGGCCCCCAAGATGCAGCAGTCAGCCTGAGGGGGCCCAACCCATGGGTGGGGGTTGGGAAAGGCATCTCTACCTGACTTGGATGCCTGGTGGCTGGGACTGCACTGAAGCAGATGCAAGGTCAATGGGTCAGGTCAGGTCAAGTGGGCCACTGCTTCCTTGAAGGGGTGAATGTGGGAGGTGATGGAAGGGGCCGGGTGGAGGTGGGGCTGGGGTCACCTAAGGAACGTGAGGAGTGCAGGTCAGAGTCCTCAGGGGAGGCCCTTGACTGGCTACTTGGAATGGTTGGCCAAGGAGGAGGGAATGTGAAAATCACAGGTTTAGAGAGGTCCAGGCAGGTAGGACACAAAGGACCCATAGGTCCTGGATGCCACCCCAGCCTGGGCCATGATGACAGTGAGTCCTATGGTGGGAGGGCAGGGTAGGCTGTGAGGTCAGACATAGGCAGCTCACACAGGTGATGGGAGGAAGTAGAATGCTGGGAAGCCGGAAGTGTTCTGTCATTTCTGAAGTTGGGATCTTTGTGCCTCTCTGTAGGGGTCAGCAGGGGTGAAGGTGGGCAGTGGTCAGGTGGGGTGGCCCAAGCACTGCAGGGGCCATAGCGTTCCTGGAGAGGAGAGGGGTCTGAGCTGCTGGGACACAGAACTTTGGGCTCACTTGAGGACCAGGGGTGACCAGCAGGAGCAATAATGGAGTGCTGATCCTGGAGCTCCCTTAGCGTCCCACTCTGCCGCGTCTCGGTGATCTTTCCTGTGCCTCTGTCCTTGTCTGTAGAACAGGACATGCTGGGACCTAGTGAGTGACAGAAGCATGAGGTGACCCTTACTCCAGGCCCTGGTGATCTCCTGTCGTGGGTCCCAAACGGTCCCTCCACGCTGACCCAGACTTGGTTTCAGAGCTGGGTGGTTTGAAAACCGATCTTCTGGAAACTGGTTCTGGTTTTGTTCTCTGCTGCATTCCCAGAGGGTTCCCGATGCCCGGTGTGCAGCAGGCCTGGAATGAGCAGCTTCCAGTGTCCCGGGCCCTGTCACCATCAGGCCACGTCAGCAGAGGTGTCTCACTGATGGCGTTTCTCTCGCCCTCTGTGTTTGGACAGATTTTCCCCGGCCTGATTCTCTCGGACATCAAGCCGGCCAAGAGGATGCGCTTCAAGACTGTGTGCTACTTGCTGGTGCAGCTCATGCACTGCCGGAAGATGTTCAAGGCCGAGATCCCCTTCTCCAATGTCATGACCTGCGAGGACGATGACAAGGTAGGGGCAGCAGGCACCATCCCCTCCCTCCCAGGACAGCCCTGTGTGGTTGGGTTCAGTCGGCCCTCGCCCTGACATGGTTGCCACCATCTCTCCCGCACAGATCTTCCTATTGCTTTGTAGTTTTTTACTCCATTGTAATCTGTGTTTATCCAATTTCAAGTCAACTTTCCTCGCACGCTCGCCAAGTCACCTGGGATAGTCCTGCAGGTCTGATGGCCCGGCTGTTTGGGTCTTAGGCTGGCTGTCCTCCGAGGCTGGTCCTTCCTGCCTTTAGGAGCTGGCCCACTCTGTCCCATGGGTGACCTCTTGTCTCTTGCGTCACATGCACTCCTCTCCTGGGTCCTTTCCCTCCTATGATGGATCTTGAGCTCTGGTACCTGACTGTGGAAAGGACACAGGGGGACATGTGGGTGCTCGCGTGTGTGCAGGGTCTTTACAGCCCGCCGGTGTGCCAGGGCTTTGCTGTCTGGGTTGGTGTACCAGTCTGTGCAGGCTGCCACGCCACAGCAGTGCAGCCTGGGGGTGGCGTAAGCCCAGACATGCATCTCGCACAGATAGTGGACGAAGACCAAGGTCACAGTGTGGTAGGGGTGTCCTCGTGGGGCCTCTCCTTGGCAGACAGCTACTGACTTCTTGCTGTGCCCACACAGGGCTGGGACAAAAGGCTCTGGGGTCTCCTCCTCTCCTCATAGGGGCACAAGTCCCATCCTGGCCGATCTAAACCCAATGACCTCCTAAGCCCTTGCCTCCTGTTCACTGCACATCGTGGGGTAGAATTTCAATGCGTGGATTTTGGAGGCTGCGAACACTTGGTGCGTTGATTGGCTGTGATCTCTCTTCCGAGGGTTTGTTGCTGCCTGTTGTGGCTTCCAGGATTGTGGCTAAGACACTCAGAGCTGCGTCAGTTCCCAACCCTTGAATGTGATGCCGTGTCCTTGCTCTGGGAAGCTGGTGGAACCCATTCTCTGCGCCCCATATTCTGAACCTGCAGTGATTTGCTCCGGTTTAGGTCTCTTTTTTATGCTTTGGGACAGAGTCCCTGTGACCTAGAGGATCCACCTCTGGAAGAGTTCAAGGATAACTTTTTTGATTGTTTCTTTTCTGCCACTTTTCCAGAAATTCTTATTATTTGGTTCTTGGCCCTCCTGAGCTGGTCTAATTTTCCTCCTGTTTCTCTCTACTCTTTCCATTTTCTGGGAAATTTCTTCAATGCTGTCACCCAACGCTTTTGTTGAGCTTCTCATTTCTTTAACCAGATTTTTAAAAACTTTCATAAATTCTTTTTTGTTTTCTGTATATTCTTTTTTTCTATGAAATCCTTCCACATTAGGGATGTATTTTTTTCCTTTCGTCTTACTGAATTGTTTTTTTAAAATATTTCCTTGTCTTGGAAACATCTGTTTCCCTGAGCACTTTCCGCCATGTTTGTTTGCCTTTATTTACAATCCCATCTTCCGTGGATGCCCAAGCCCTTCCTGTTTTGTTGTTGAATGAAATTGGGAATTACGGAGCCCACACGAGGTCCTGACTGGGGAAAGCTCTCCTCTTCGGGTTTTATTGTGGGCACTGTGATTTTCTACCTTTTTTTTTTTTTTTTTTTTTTAATGTGGGTACTGTGAGTCAACCTCAGGACTGCACGCTTGCCAGCAAACGCTTGTGCCGCTGAGCGTATCACCGGCCCCTTTTTTCCTTTATGTGGGTTCCAGGAGTCGAACTCAGGACCTCACGCTTGCTGGGCAAGCACTTGTGCCACTGAGCCATCTCACCGGCCCTCTACCTTTTTTCTTAGATTGGTCATTGTCACCTACAATTCTTCTAGTTTACTGGGGGGTACAGGAGCCCCTCACTTCCAGCACGCAGGCCTTGCGTCCGTAACCCTGGGCTAGAGACCTGGCGTCCCCCCCGGCCCGCTCAGCAGGGCCATGTGCCAGGAGTGTGGGTGAACTCAGGCTCTGTCTCCAACTCCTGGGGGCTGGGAACTACAGCTGCTGCAGCCAGTGGCACCTGATGCTGAGCACACCTGGCTCCATCTGCAGCTCACACCCAGCCCTCTGGGCCACATCATCACGGCCCAGCTTCCGTTTTCTGAACTTGGTGGTTGCTTCGCTGTGTCCACCTTCATTTTCCCCACCTTTATGGGTTTTATGTCTTTTTTTTTTTTTTCTGGAGATAGGGTCTTGCTATGTAGTTCAGGCTGGCCTTCAACTCACAGCGATTCTGCTGCCTCAGCCTCCCAACCAAGTGCTGGGGTTACAGGTGTGTGCCACCACGCCCGATGGTGCCTTTTTTTTTTTTTTTTTTGTGGGTACTGGGGGTCGACCTCAGGACCTCGTGCGCCAGCAGACGCCCATGCCGTTGAGCGATATCGCCGGCCCTTTTTTCTTACGTGGGTACCGGGAGTCGAACTCAGGACCTTGCACTTGCCAGGCAGGCGCTTATGCCGCTGAGCTATCTCACCGGCCCACATGTGTCTTTTTAGATAAACTCCTTGCTGCAGGTCAGGAAGCAGCACGGTCCTGCTGTCTCTTGCTCGTGGTGGCTTCTCGCCACTGGATTGTGTGTGTAGGCTCATCTTTGCTAGAAGCTCGTCTGAGAATTCCGGGAGAACCCTGCTCCTGGTGTTGCGTCAGAGGAGATCGGCTTTTACACTTGTCAGGCAGCCGGGGCTGCTTTAAACCAAATGCTTGAGTGCTGGTTGTTAGATATCTTGGGTCCTAATCAGGCCAGGAACCCCAAGGGTGTCCTGCCCCATTCAGATGGGGCCCCGTGTACTTCCCTGTCCATGTCTGCTGAGGGGGGAGCCTCTCGAGGCCTGGGATTCCGACCGTTTTCCTGCTGTGCCTCTGCACTCTCGTGCTCTGTGACTTTGGACAGGCCGGGGTCTCCTGAGACTGCTGCTGTCCCCAGGCCCACAGTGGCTGTAGCCTTGCTGCCCTGTCTGGACTCCCACCTGCTTGAGTGGCCTCTGATGACTTCTTTTACCTTCTTGTCACTTCAGTTATGCATTTTTAAATGTCGGTGGGTGTGTGTGCACGCGTGTGTGTGTGCACATTTAAATTTTTTCTTCACCTCGTAACCACAGAATTTTGAGGCTATTTTGTTTGCCGTTTTACGGGGTGGAATCTGTCTCCACCACCCGGGTCCCCGTCGGAAGAGGGTGGAGTAAACCAGGTGCACAGTTTCACAGTGTGTCCAAAGCATAGTCATCCAGTTAAGAAAATTTTCATGCAATGAATTTTGAAAACCAAATAGAACCTCAAAGCATCCATGAGGAATGGGAAATAGAAATTAGAAATGATAGGAAGAGCACAGAGGGGTCGTAGAGCCCGAGGCAAAAGAGGAAACCAGAGCTTCTCTGTGCCCTGGATTTCCTGGAGGAGCGAGGCTGGCGGGCAGGGGTCACTCTTGCTCAGTGCTGAGGGGCACGGGTTTAATAAGACTCCAGGATTAGGGCATCTTCTTGGGCAGAGCGAGCTGGCTCTGGCTCACGTATTAAAGCTAACTGACATGCCAAGGTATCGAGGGGCGGCTCGTGCCCTGGGAGAATGGCATCTGTGAACCGGCTGCTGTCCCTGCACAGGTCACAGGGACTCCAGCAACTGCCTTTGCATGGCTCTCAGGAGCTGCAAACCCACGCTCCCCAGGCCCTGCCTGGGAGCCTGCAACCCCTGTCCCATGGCTGGTGCCCCCACAGTCCTCACTGCCTGTGCTGTTCCCGACCCCAGCCTGGGCAGGCCTGCCCTGTGCAACGCCCCCTCGCCCCCTGGCACCACAGCTGCCTTCCTGTTCCATCGCCCTCCGAAGCGCAGGCAGGTTTCCGTGCTTGCATGCTTCTTGCCTCCACAGGCGCGGCCCCACCATTTGCACCCTCCTTCCGCCCCGAGGCACTGAGTGGTGGGGTCCCCATTTCTCCTTTGCTCCCTGTGTCTCCCCAATCCTCCTGGACAAAGGGCACACTTCCGGCCTCACCTGAGCGCTCCCTGAGCCCCGGTCCTGGGCTCTCCAGGCACCAACACCGCTGCATTGCTTAGATGACCTTGACCCTGCTGGGCCCTGGGGCTGACCCCACCTGCCTGTCCTGTCCCCACACCTCCCTCCAGTGTCCCTTTCACCCACCTCTCTGCCCCAACTGTGCACGTGCCCTGTGCCTGCAGGTCATCCCACTGCCGGCCAGTACTGCCAGACGCTGCCAAAGCACCCTCTTCTCCTTCCCCACTCTGACCTCTGACCTTGCTGCCCATAGTGCCTAACTCTGCCCGCGCAGCCTCTGTCCCCAGGCAGCCGTCCTCCCCCAGACCTCAGGGCCCCCGTGGACAGAGGCTGAAGTTAGCCTGGCATCCATGGAAAGACAAGACTTTGCTGTTGTGATGTCCCCACTGCCATCTGTCCCCAGACCAGACCCCGAGTGACAGGTGCACACAGCAGAGGACCTCTGCCCAGCCGTCCCTCCCCGCGGCCCCCACACCTGTCCTTGCTTCCTGCTGTCCGCTCACCTGTACCTCCAGCCCCACTGCACAGCGACCTCACGTTTGGGGAAGCCCCATGGAGCTGGGCTGGGCTGGTGGCGAGAGTGCGCGCCCCCCATTCTGAGCCCCAGTGCAGCTTGGGGGGCCAGCGAGCAGGGTTTGGTAGAGTGACTCACAACCCTCCTGTATCTGGGGATCAGTGTTTTTGAGGTCTGCCCATTTAGGGGTGCAGGAATCCACTGATTGGTGTTGATGTTGCACAGGAGCCCAGGCCAGGGCTGGGGGTTGGGGTGGTGTTGATAGGAAATCATAACTGCATGTAGTGGTGCACGCCTATAATCCCAGCACTCAGGGAGGCTGAGGCAGGAGGATGGCAAGTTTAAGTCTAGCCTGGGCAACCTAGTGACTTAGTGTGGCTTGGAATTTTAAAAAAATTTAAAAAGGGCTGAGGATGTAGCTCAGTGCAAAGACCCTGGGTTCAATCTCTAGTACCAAAAAAAAAAAAAAAAAAATGGAAATCATTCAGCAATACTTGGTGGCACTTGTTAGAGCGCAGTGAGGCTGACTTCTTTCAGGACCTTTGCAGAGGAACAGGGGCTGTGACAGCGGGGTCTTGAAGTGGGGACAGAGATTGGAGTCACCTCAGGGAACAGGTGGGGTTGGCGGGGTCTGGGGATCTTGACTACACTGATCCAAGAGGATGCTGGCTGCGGTGGGCTGGGAGGCAGACACCCAGGGCTGGTGGGGCTGCTAGCCTGACCCGAGATGGAGGGCGAGCAGGTACTGAGGGCGGGGCAGGGTCCTTACTGAAGCTCAATTTCATAAGGATGTGCGTGGATAGGCCTGGTACTGTGACAGCAGACCTTTTAGAGACAGGGCCCTGCACTGCAACCTAAACCCACTTATTTATCACAAAGTGCCAACACTGCGCTTAAACCTGAATGCTGAGGTTTTAGTTTAGAAAAACAACTGATACATTAACATCTTTTGTCTTAAAAGAAAACAACACATGTGCCATAGGTTCGCCAGCACTGGCCTAGAAAAAGGTTCTCTTGGGTTCTGCTCAGGGCACTGTGTCCTGATGTCCCTCCTCTCAAGGGATTCAGGCTGCCACTGGGTTTGGCCTCTCCCAATGCATGCATACCTGTTCTGTCTGTCCTTTGCCCTCCCAGGGAAAATATGGAGAAATACAAACATACGCAAAGAAGGAAATGAAGAACGTTTGTCTGCAATCCTCCCAGCCCACAAAAACCCTGCTGTTAAAGTTCCTCTCAGTTGTCTAAGTTTGTGTTTCTGTACATTTGCGTGTGTGTGTGCGTGCTTGTGTGTGTGTGTGCCTGTGTGTGTGGTACTGGGGATTGAACTCAGGGCCTTCGCACACAGCTGTCTCCCCAGCCCTTTGTAAAATTTTAAATTTGAGACAAGGTCTCCCTAGGTTGCTAGGTTGTCTGTCACCGTCCCTGCACCCCAGTGCTGGGCTCAAGCTTAGCATCTTCCTGTTTCAGCCTCCCAGAATGCTGGGATCACAGGCGTGTGTCACCATGCCTAGTTTAATTTTTTAAAAAATAAACTCAGCTGGATGACAGACAAGCAGTATGGTTGCGGGTTTCTTCTTCCAGCATGCCAGAAAGATTTCCCTATATTAGCAAGCATTCCTTGAAAATGGGATTCTTCCATCATCGTGTAGATTTCCAGCCTAAGAAAAGAGCGCGTATGTGATCAGCCTCTGTTGGTATTCAGGGCATTTCTGTGTCATATAAATGAAGCAGATTATACACGGAATTGCCGTTCACAGAAGTGTGTTTCTGTCTGGGCCATGACTCTGAATCAAGGTAAGTATGAGTGGGCATCACTGAGGCTGTGACACCTGTCACCAGGTGCCTGTCAGGTGGGGCCTTCTCTGTCCTCACTTCCTAACACTCGATGACCCTTAGTTCCCTTCACCAGCCGCCCAGCACCTCCGTGGTCTCTTCCCTCTCTCTCTCCTGAGGGTTGCTTCTGTCCCTCTCACCGTATTTCACTATCTGGCCTTATTGATTAAAAATAAGTAAATAAAAGCAGTGTGTACCCAGGATGTAACACTTAGGTCTTCCCAACTCCTTGCCGTTTTGAGTCTGCTGGAAGTCAGGCTGTGCACGCACCAGGAGGGGCGTGCAGGTTGGGCACTGAGCATTTTGTCGGGGCACCGTCTTTCCACTCAGGATGGGCCCGGGCGTGCTGGATGCACATGCAAATCAAGTCCTACTCCCTTCTCTGGGACCGGATGGCCTCCAGGGGTGGCACAGACCCAACTTTGCCACTAGCTTGTCATGGGGGGCGACTTCATTTCTAGGTGGTAGTGTTATGTCTGCAGCATCGTTTCTGCAGACATCTTGGCACATGCAGCAGGAGCCCGGTGTTTCCTGGTGGTGAAATCGCGGGTTGATGGAATGCCTGTTAAAAGCTATTGCCAAACCGCGTGCCCCAAGTGCTGCCCGCTCCAGCCCCTGGTGTGTTGAGCCCTGCACGGTTCAGTGCCTCCCGCGTGTCCCACGCTGGGCCTTTTCTCCTGTTTCTGGTCTGCTAGCTACTTGCCAGCCCTCGGCTTTCTGTTTAAATGTGGCTAGGGATTATTTTTGGAAGGATAACTTCCACCTTACTTATCTGAATTTATCAAAGATAAAATTTTAGCACACTAACTGAAACCTAGTGCGACCATGTTCTATTCGATCCTCTTGGGTTTTGTGGATCTATAATAAGACCACACGGTCTTTCTCATCCAATGTTGAATTAAGTGATAGTAATAAGGCAGGGCATTCTTTTTTGTTCTGCTTCTAACAGCTGAAATAAATAAGGTCTTCCCACTAATTGGGACTCTGCGGGCTGAGAGTAACACACATCTAATTCTTTCGAGGGTTTGTAGTTTTTTTTTTTTTTTTTGGATGAAAAGTGGATGCTGGATTTTCAGAAATACTTTTGGGTGTGGGTTAGGGTCATTTGTAAGTGATGGGCCAGGGTCCCTGGGGTTCCTCGGACCTCGCGAGGTACAGTGGGAATGCTGCCTTGTGCCTGCCGGGCGGGGATGGAAGCCCAGGTTGTGCACTCATCTTTGCTGACGTCGCAGTGAGACAGAGGCCTCCAGTGATGCACGGTGGGGCTCCCTGGCCGCCTCGTGGTGAAGTGGGTCCTGACTGTTGGGCTCTCTCTGTGCTGTGTCAGTGGGCGCCAGGCTACAGCTCCTCAGGGCCTTGCGAGGGTGGAAGTCCAGGCGTCCATGTGGCCTTAGCTCACTGCCTTGGGGTGGGTGCAGATTTTTCTGGAAGTTTTCTCTTTTTCTAGGCTGCCCATTTTTGGTCCTCTGGCCAGAGAGAACAGGCCCTCCTGGGGCTTTGCGAATCTTGCTGCGCCCAGTGACATTCCCAGGGTTTGGGCTCCTCTGGGTCCTGGCCTGGGATATTGTGATAGGACAGAAAGAGACCCCGGGGGCCCTGCCGCATGCACTTTCTCTTGGAGTCCCCAGGTCCCTAACGGCCTTCTTCTGTCCCCCCCTCGCAGCTGTCCTGCGTTTACTGTGTGTGGTCAGAGTTCTCCCTGTGCGGGGAGCCGTGGCGGGGGGTGTTTATCCCATCTTCTCCCTACCGTGTGGACAGCGTCCTTCCCGGGCTCCCACTTCCCCCGGAAGTGTGTGGAGCTCCAGGGGCCTGTTCCTGGAGCCTGAGCCAGAAGTCACGGCCCATGGCTTCAGAGGAGACTCCTTTTCTTTTCGGGGTGCCGGTGCCTTCCGCGCCCCTCCAGTGCCATGAGGGTCTCGGAGGAGGATTCCCTCTCTGTCCCCACTGGCCTTTGCCTCGGGGAGGTGGAGAGGTCAGTTCTTTGCTGTGGTCCCTCCCTCCCAGAAGCAGGGGACAGAAGCCCTGCCCTGCTCCCTAGGGGATCCCTATCTTGTGAGTTAGCTTTGGGGTGCGGGTCCTGCTCTGTCCAGGATGCCACCCCCACTTCACGTGGTTGGCCCCCACAGTTCTTGCATGGTGCTGTCACAGGGAGTCATTCGCGTGTCCTGCGACCCCTCTGTGTGGTCTCAGGCCAGCAGAGGGCAGGGCTGTGGTGGCCACATCTCAGATCCCGATCGCAGTGGCCCGTGGGCGGTGGGGTCCAGGCTGCAGGGCCTGTTGCAGAATTTGACCGTACTGCTTTCTTTCCGTGACGGCCGCAGCGGAGGGCGCTGAGAACGGCCTCGGAAAAGCTCCGAAACCGCTCGTCCTTCTCCACCAACGTGGTCTACACCACGCCGGGCACGCGGGTCAACAGGTACCTCAGCCGGCTGCTGGAGGCCCGGCAGCCCGAGCTGGAGATGGCAGACCTCAACTTCTTCACACTCCAGTACAAGCGCGTGGAGCGGGAGCTCAAGGTGAGGGCCGGGGTGCCGAGCCTCCTGGGTGTCGTGGATGGGGCCACGTGTGTCCTGGAAGCCGTGGCCAGTGGGTTGATGGGTCTCTCCCCCCGCAGTACCACCAGCTGCAGGACGAATACTTCACCAGCGCCGTAGTCCTCGCCCTCATCCTGGCTGCCTTATTTGGCCTTATCTACCTTCTGGTAATCCCACAGTAAGTGCCATTCTGTCGGGGATATGGCAGGGTCCCCAAGAGGCCCTCTGGGTCTGCAGGGCTGGTGGCTGTGGGGTTTTTTTTTTTTTTTTTTTGGTCTTGGGGATTGAACCCAGGACCTATATCCACATCTCTTTTTTAAATTTTTTATTTTGAAACGGGCTTTCCCCATGTGACTCCATGCTCGAACTTGAGATCCTCCTGCCTCAGCCTCCCTGAGTGCTAAGATTACAAGCGTGTACCACCTCGCCCAGCTTAGGTGCCCTTTTCATGTTCAAGATTCACCTCCCAGTTACCCTCCCATTACTTCTGGCACTTGGGAAAGGCATCGGCCCCCTCCCCGTTCTTATTACCCAGGCCAGTAGCTCAGCAAGCCTGGACAGCATACAGCAAGGGCCTTGTCACTATGGATTTAATTCCATATATTTTTGGGTTCTCCATCCACAGTACCTGTGCCATTGGCTTGCAAGAACCTTGGAGAGGGTGACAAACAGTGCCCTGAATGTCCTCGTTGGTTTCTAGGTTCACTCATTTTCAGAAACATTAAAATGAGAAAAAGTGGCCCCTGAAAAGGAAGGAAAATGTAGTGATTTTAATAATATTTAATCATCCCACGGGCCAGTGTGAATTTGGCAGTTTTTGTTTTGGGGCAGGGAGGACCCCAGGAAGTCTCTGCTTGTTCATTTTCTCCCAGACACACCTGTTTCTTAATGAAACCCGCAAGGGGAAGCAGCATCTCCTTCGAGTTTCCAGAAAGCCCTCCGAGTCAGGGGCTCTGTGAACGCAGCCACCGCCCGAGGGCCCTGTTTGGGATTCAGACTTGTTCTGGAAACATCCTTCCCAGGCAGCCCAGCGGGGGGCGGCTCGTTCCCTCGGAGGAAAGGGCTCCGGGCAACCGTGGGATCCTTGACTCAGGCTCCATCGTGGAACCCCAGATGCCTTCCCTGGAAGAGAACCAGATGTGACTCGGCCCCAGGGACCCCAGGGCAGGCAGCCGGGGGTCAGGATGCTGCGACCATGGTGGAGGGAGGAGGCCGGTTCTCAGGTACCTGCTGGGCCCCCTCACCTGGCCCCTGCCCAGCAGTGACCCCTGTGTCCTCTGTCCCCAGGAGTGTGGCCGTCCTGCTCCTGCTAGTGTTCTGCATCTGCTTCCTGGTTGCCTGTGTGCTGTACCTGCACATCACCCGGGTCCAGGTATGCGTTGCTCTGTGTCCCCTCCCTGCGCGTCACCTGGTCCAGGCACCTGGGTGGTGTCTGCTGCCTGCTCAGTGGGACACAGCGGATGCTTGCAGAATCCAGGCACAGTGGGAGGGCGTGGGAGGTAGAGTGCGCCATGGGCATCGGCTCCGCTCCGTGGATTCTGTGCTTTGTCACATCCCAGTGTCCATCCCAAGTGCCCCATTTCCCCAGTGCATCGCCATGCATCACTTCCGGTTGACACAGTGTTACTTTGTGCGTCATTGTTGAAAATAGTAACTTCTTGAAACGATGAAGTCTAGTTTTATTCCCTAACTTTGTCATTGTCATAGGTACCATCTTGATTTTTTTTTTTTTTCCTAAATTAGGAAGATGCTATTTATTTATTTAGCTATTGCAGTACTGGGGATTGAACTCAGGGTCTTTGCACTGAGCTACACCCCCTCCCCCTTTTTATTTTTTATTTATTTATTTATTTTTATTTATTTTTTTTGTGGGTACCGGGGGTCGATCTCAGGACCTCGCGCGCCAGCAGGCGCCCGTGCCGCTGAGCGATATCACCAGCCCCTTTTTCATATGTGGGTTCCGGGAGTCGAACTCGGGCCCTCGTGCTTGCTGGGCAGGCGCTTAAGCCTCTGAGCCATCTCACTGGCCCCCTTATTTTTTATTTTGAGACAGGGTCTTGTTAAGTCACTAAATTGCTCAGGCTGGGTTTGAACTTTTGATCCTCCTGCCTCAGCCTCCCAGAGTGCTGGGATTGCAGATATGCAGCACCATGCCTGGCTCTAATATACTATTTACTCAAAGTACATTTGCAGCCTCTTGACTTCTACAGGGTGACATTTGGTTTGAAACTTCTCTCTTCAGATAGATTGCTTTTATCATATGCCCAGGCTGTCCCCTGCTGTTGCTTTCTCTAAGGTGCTGTATTTATTTCAGTCTTTAGTTGTATTTTTAGGAGTGCAAATATTCAAATATTCCTTTTCTCCTCGAAACCATTTCTTGAGTGTTTCAAGCTGTATTTAAAATAGAGGAGATTTAAAAATAAAATTTCTAGTAACTTAAGAATGATATAAAATCTGTGTGAAACATGTGATAAAACTTAACTAAAGGACATGAAAGAAGACACAAAATGAGTGGAAATTCTCACTGCTCCTGAGATGGGAGAATTCAATGTAACGAAAGTGTCAAGTTCATTCTACTCAGTGAATTTCAGCGCCGATCATAGTTGTAATGCCTGCAGAGGAAAATCAAAAAATTGCTCTTTTTAATTTAAGAACTTCAGTGTTTTTTTTTTAAACTGTGGAGAGTTCCTCACCTGGGAAATACAGGAAATGTGTGTGGAGGATGAAGGACAGGGAGGGTGTGGGACCTGGCAGTTCGCTTTTGTCGATTCTTCGCTGTGTGTGTGGATCCGCTTTGTGATCAGAGAATTTGAAAACAAAACGTGGTTTTCTTGCCTAGTGTTTTCCAGGGTGCCTGACGATTCGGATCCGCACTGTGCTGTGCGTGTTCATAGTGGTCTTAATCTATGCTGTGGCCCAAGGATGTGTGGTGAGCACTGCGGCGCGGGGGCAGGGGTGAGGGGATGCGGCTGGGGTGGGGACGGGTGACAACGGGAGTTTAGGTTTGGGGAGCAGGTGGGAGCTGCTGCCAGCTGCCCCCACCATGTCCTCATTGCTCCTGCAGCCAGCTGGAGCCCGTGTAGGCTGTGGGCAGCAGGATCCTTGGGGCTTGGCCGGGCCTGGCGGGGTGGTTATAGTGAGGTTGGGGATGCTGGGAGGCTGGGGCTCCCCCCCGCCACCCCACTTCTTGAGGGGCCACCAGCCTGCCTGGCCTTTCCTGACCCTGTACCCCTCACTCCCCAGGTGGGCTGCCTCCCCTGGGCCTGGAGCTCAAAGTCCAACAGCTCCCTGGTGGTCCTGGCGGCCGGCGGCCGGCGCACTGTGCTGCCTGCCCTGCCCTGCGAGTCTGCCCACCACGCCCTGCTCTGCTGCCTGGTGGGCACCCTCCCGCTAGCCATATTCCTGCGGGTGTCCTCCTTGCCAAAGATGATCCTGCTGTCCGGGCTCACCACGTCCTACATCCTCGTCCTGGAGCTCAGCGGCTACACCAAGGCTGGGTGAGTGGGGCTCCTCTGGGTCCCGACACAGGCAGTGTTGCTAGTGAATTCTGCGTATAGCTGTGCAGAGCAGCTCCTGGTGTGCAGATGGAGAGGGACGACGTATATGCAAAGGTCTGAGGTGGGTGGCTTTGCCCTTTCCACTCCTCAGCCAGATTGGGGCTTTCAGACTTGTAGCATGTGTCCCGGGTCCGTCCCATGACAGAGCCCTTGGCTGCCGTCTGCCCTCCTTCAGGGTGTGATGGCCCCACACCAACTGGGGCTTCCTCCTTTGTTTCCCCAGGGGCGGAGCCATCTCTGGACGCAGCTATGAGCCGATCATGGCCATCCTGCTCTTCTCCTGCACGCTGGCCCTGCACGCCAGGCAGGTGGACGTCAGGCTGCGGCTGGACTACCTCTGGGCAGCGCAGGCAAGACAGGCACTCTCTGCCTCTGGGGTGGGGTGGGGAGTGGGGAGCTGGCAGGTGGCGGGTGGCTGAGACGCTCCTGCCATGTGGCCCTCAGAAGTCCCTGCCTAGCAGTTTGCTAGGCCCTGCAGCTCAGGGCCAGACAGACCCATGCCGGGGCTTGGCAGCAGGACTGTGCCCAGGGGAAGAGGACACAGACGCTGTGCGACGTGTGTACGGGCAGCTGGTGTCAGTGTGGCTGTTTTGTGTGGCAGTGAGCTTCCTGTCCTGGGCAAGGTGTGGCAGTGATGTTGAAAGGGGATGAAGGCCCTGGGGGCTGGAGGGTGGCCTCGGGCCGGTTAGGGTCATCGGGAAGTAAGGAAATCCAGGTCTTGCTCCACCGCCTGCAGATGGAGGGGCAGCGGGCAGGACTGGGAATCTGTATTTTCAACAGTTCCCTGGGGATTCTGGTGGGAGGGTTGTGTGGGCCCTTGTGGGAGACTCAGAGAAGTGGCGCCGGCCTTGGCCATGATCATCCGGGTCCCGGGCGGGGCTCATGCTTTCTTCAAACCAGTAGGTGGCGTTCTGCTTAGTTGTAAGACAGGTGCCAGCTGCCACGGGTTTATCTGAGCCACTGCTGAGCAGCCACACGCAGAGACCACAGGCCACCCGTGCCCACAGCGAGGAGGGCAGTGCCTGCCCTTTGCCCCACCTGCCCCACACCCTGCAGGTCTGCGGGATGCGAGGCAGGCGGCCCTCAGGCAGGGTTACACAGGCCCAGATCCTTCCTACAGAGCTGTCTTACAAACCACTCCACCCACCTTTCCCCACCTGCAAACGGAATGAAGGGTGAGGAATCTTAGCTTTAGCAAGATCATTTTTTTTTTTTTTTTGCTTTTTGAGACAGCATTTCTCTAAGTCCCCAAGTCACCCAGGCTGGGCTTGACCTTGGTAATCTTCCTGCCTCAGCCTCCCAGAGTGCTGGGATGACAGGCGAGGCTTGGAGACAGTCTCCTTGAAACAGTAGCATTCCTTTGCTAGGATCCAGGGGTGTCCGTGTGACCCCAAGTGGGCTCCAGTCCCTTGGCGTGAGCAGAGTGTGAGGCAGGTAGAGCGGGAGGGTCCGCAGCCCAGAGCCTCCAGTCTGCAGCCAGGACTGTGACCCCAGATGGGCGCGGCCAGAAGAGGCAGAGAGGAGCTGGGGGCAGAAGCAGCAGAGGCGCACAGTGGACACGAGCTGAGGGTGCCAGGCGTTTCCTGGCCACAGACCCGAGGCGGGGGGCTGTTGAGTTGTCCTCGTTGCTGAGGCCGAATGGCAGCAGGCTGTGCAGTGAGGACCAAGACCCGGGTCAGCGGTAGCAGGAGCGGCAAGGGCTGGGCCTGGCCTGGGCCTCCTTGCCCCCAGTTACAGACACTTCCTGAGGGCCAGTGATCGGCCAAACTCTCTTCCCTCCAGCAGCGAAATGGGGCGAGAACCCTAATCCAGGAGCCTGGAATCACCGGAATTCCTTTCTTGGCGTTCTGGCTGTGGGCCTGGAGTCAGAGAGGAAGGTGTGCCGGGTCTCTCTTGGCATGGTCACCGTGGGTGTCCCCTCGCCGCAGGTCATGGATCCTGTCAGGTGGTGGCTCCTGTGGGTGCTCCCCGTTGGTCCAACCCGACAGGAAGCAGGCACCAGGGAGCCTACCGCTCTGCGCTGTTCAGGTCACCCGACCTCCCTCGTCGTATCATGGGGAGTAGCTGGCCACAGGTGCCGCCACACACGGGTTCCTGGAAAGGAGCCTTGGCCAGCTGCAGTGGCCAGAGCCACGCCAGGTAACGGGCAGACTCTTTAGGGTAGGCTGCGCTACCGGCCGCAGCCTCTGTCCCGCTCCGCCAGCTGTCGGGTGTGATCCGGCCGGGTGGCACCTGAGATCGGCCGTCCCTGCCGTCCGCTGGCCCCTCTGGTGTAAGATCCTTTGGGTGTGAATCCCCCCAGAGCCAGGACGGCTGGGACAGTGGGACCACAGGGTGGGGGGTGGTACGATGATTCACCTGGGCCACAGCTGGCCTTGAACTATGAGCAAGTGGGTTGAGGTCTTGGCTGTGACCTCCACTTGAGGGGTGCGGCCTGGGGGAGATGTTTTTTCCTCATATGGGTTGGCCTGGCCTTTTCTTGGCTTTGGTTGTTAAACTGTCATATTTGGTCTTAAATATTTAAGTGTTATTAGAGCCAAGGTTTGACATTGCTATGCGATGCTCTAGGCGACCATCCCCACTGTCGCCCACCGGCAGACTCAGGGCGTGGATGCCTCCAGCTGGCACCTGGGGCTCAGGAGGAAAGGGTTGCCAACTGGAGTGCACTGACATATTTTCCCCATAGACATGTCACAAGCAATGTCACCTCACTTTCCCGTAACCCAGCCAAAGACAGAACATTTTAGACTGTGTGTTTGCCTCCTGGACATTTAGGCAGTTTATACAGACATCAAGTGCTCCAAATTATTGCTCAATTTTCAGGCCAAAGGCTAGGTGGGTTAATTATTTTTGGAGACCAGCTTGGCCATACAAACTTGCATAAATAGATGACATCCCTCATGATGACATCCTCGACCTCTTCCTTTCTAACCTTTAGGGTGTGTTTGTCCTCAGGCTGTTATTTTCTTTGATCTTGGTAGATAATCACCATGGCAATTATAATTTCAATGTTTATGCTCTTTAGTACCCGTGCAGTTAACTCTTTGTCTGCCCAGAAGTTCCTAACGTGAGGCTAATTCCCATTGTGTGTAGCATCACTAACTTTGAGAAGGAAGGTCGCCCACAAAGTCCCAGCACTGACACAGATGAAACGTCTTCTAGGACCCCCAACCCCCGACACCTTGGGGACAAAGTGGCTCCACACCCTAGCAGTGTCTTCATCTGGTTTGGGATCATGGTAATGCTGGCCTCATAAAATGAGTGGAGAATCTTCTTTCCATCTTTACCGGTTTTCTGGAAGTATTTCCAGAAAGTAGTATTTCCTCCCCAGCTGTTAGGTGATCTGAAGTCCTTCAGACCTGCAGGTTTTGTTTGTTGGTTAGTTGGTTGGTCAGGAAACTTTAAACTTATATTCAGTTTCTCTAAAGATATAAGGCTATTCAGGTTTTCCATTTTTTTTTTTTTTTTGGAGGTAGTTTTGAAGTTTAGAGCCTTCCTTGAAAGTTGTCTGTTTTCTTGACATAAAATAGGCTATACTATTCCCTCTGGTCCCTTTAATATTGATAGAAACTGATCTGCTTTATTTGATTTCTTTGGGTTACTTTGGATTTGATTTATGTTATTTTCCTAGGTGATTTGAGAGCGTTATGTCTTCCTTACTAAAATGGATGCTATGTGTTATGAATTTGCTTTTAAGTTCTGCGTTAGCTGAATTCCACAAATATTAGCATTATATGTCATTTCATTTGCCTTTGATTCAAAGCACTTTCTAATTTTCCTTTTGATTTCTTCTTTGAACCAAAAGTTCAGAAGCATGTTCTTTAGTTGAGGATTTTCCCAGAGGCCTCTCAGTTGTTGAATTCTAACTTAATTATATTGGGGCCCAAGAATATACAGTATGATTTGACTCCTTTTCCTTTTCTTGAAACTTGTTGTATGTCCATATTCTGTGTGGCCTTGAATAGAATGTGTGTCCTATCACGGTTGGATGGTGTGTTTTAGAAATTGCAATTAAATCAACTGGTTGATGATATCCTTCTTGATTTTCTGTTTGGTTGCTCCCTGCATTTTTGAGAGGGCTGTTGGAATTTCCAGCTATAATTGCAGGTAGAACTTCTTACACTTCGCTCAATTTTTGCTTTGTGTAATTTGATGATCTGGCACATTACGATCTAGAATTATGTCCTGTAGATAAATTTGCCCCTTTATCACCCTTCTTTCCACAGTAACATCCTTAGTTCTATGGTCTACTTTGATGTTAGTATAAGCAATCCAGCTTTCTGGTTGTATCTTTCTCCAACATTTTATCTTTAACCAATGTGTGTCTTTTTATTTAAAGTGGATTTCTTCTAAGCAACGTATCATTGAATCTTGCTTTTTAATCCAGCGTATCAGCTTCTCCCTTTTAACTGTGAAGACTGCCTGCAATGTAATTATTGATGTGATTGAATTTTTTCTACCATCTTGCTGTTTCTTACTGATCCCATTGTACTTTGTTTCCTTATTCATCTTTTTCTGACTGTCTTGGGTTAATTATTTTTATTATTCTACTTATTCTTTGTGTTATTTTTACTTTGCTTATTAGCTGTATCTCTTTGCTGTATTAATTTAATCAGTATGTAACACAGTCATTGTCCAGTGATGGCTCCGACCTCACACATAGCGTAAGAACCTTACAGTAGAATATGTCAATAATGGGTTGAATATCTGTGTCCCCCAAAGTCAGTATGTTGAAAGCCTATTTATTATGTACCATGATACTGTTTTTTCCATGCTTTGTTTGTATGCTTGGGTTTTGTCGAGTTTCATGGACCTGTGGGTTTATAATTTCATGAAACATGGGATGATCTTAGCATTATTTCTTCCAGTATTATTCTACTATCTCTCCCTTTCTGTCTTTTTCCTTCAGGAATCCTCGTTACACATCACGAGGCCTCTTAAAGTTGTCCCACACTTTACCAATACTCTGTTGGTTTCTTTCATTCTTTTTCCTCTGCATTTCATTTTCAAGAGCTTTTACAACAGTGTCAAGTTTAGTAATCTTTTCTACTGCAGTATCTCATCCCTGTTGGTTCCATTTTTCATCTCAGATGTTACAGTTTTCCAGAAGTTAGATATGAGTCTTTTTTATATCTTCTTTGTATTTAACATGGTTTCTTTTCTTGAATGTATGGAGTACATTCCTGGGAACTGTTTTATTATCTTTTTTTTTTTTTTTGTGAGTACCGGGGGGTCGACCTCAGGACCTCGCGCGCCAGCAGGCGCCCGTGTCGCTGAGCGATATCACCGGCCCCTTTTTCGTATGTGGGATCCGGGAGTCGAACTCGGGCCCTCGCGCTTGCCGGGCAGGCGCTTAAGCCGCTGAGCCATCTCACCAGCCCTGTTTTATTATCTTTGCCTAACTAATATCAATAGTATCCAAATCAATATTGATTTTTAAAACACTACTGTTTTTTGTATTTTTTTACTAGTACATGTTTGTAGTACATAATGTTTACATTCCTGTGTGGCATTTGTACATGACGTAACACATCTTAATTCCTTTTTCATCCCCTTTCGCTTCCTTCCCTCATCTCCTGATCCCCTTCCCCTTTGAGAAAGATCTGTCTCCCTGCTTCCTATTGTCTATCTTTCATTTTGCTCTTTATTTATACTTTGCATTTCTCATAAAAGATAAACCATGTGGTATTTAAGCTTCTGTGTCTGATTTATTTCACTCAAAAGTATGTCTCAAGATGCATCCATTTTCCTACAAATGACTCAAGTTTATCCTTCTTTATGGCAGAGTAGTACTCCATTGTGTGTAAATAGCACATTTTCTTTATTCATTCATCTGCTGATGGACATATAGGTTGCTTCCAAGATTTATCTATTATGAGTTGTGTTGATTTATTTCTCTTTTCACTATGAGCCTTCAGGGTGGAGGAGAAACCACTGGAGTCTGTTCTGGGGGATCCTCTTGCATTCCAGCCCTCCTTGACATCAGGGGTAGGGGCTTCTCTGGACACCTGCCCCCGAGCTGGCCTCCCTGGTCAGGGCCACCCTCATCTTAGGCTGCATCCACCCAAGGGGCAGGGAGCCCAGCAGAGGTATGCGTCATTTCTGATCTGGGTGGCCAGGTGCTCCCCTGAAAATCAGTTACCGAGGGCAGGTGACAGGAGACCATCAGCCCAAAGTTAGAGGCCTGTTCCTCTACCCTGGGGCTGGGAGTGCTTGATCTTAGCCTCTCCTTATGCTTGGAAAGTTCCTTTCCCTCCCTGAGCTGCTCCCAAAAGTGGTGGTTGTCAGAGCTGAGGAGCCCCCAAAGAATGATGAGTCCCCTGGAAGGACACTAGATGATTCGCGAGTACCCCAGCATTGAAGAACCAACTGGCAGAGCCCGTCAAACTCCTGGCTGGGGCCATGGTGCGGGGCTGTGCCCTTGTCGGGAATTCAGTGCTGACCCTCAGGGCTGGACTCGGGTTGCCTGTTGTCTCATTCATTAGGCTGAGGGTGCTTTGTCAGGGTGACAGAGCCACAGCTAGTGCCAGTGTCCCAGGGATTGTCACATGAGGCTGTTTGCTGTTGTTTTGTTTTGTTCTTTTTCTGAAATGACAAGCACACAGGGCTGTGACCTCTCTGGAATGTCACATCAGGGTTGATCAGTGCACCCGGGTTGATAATTTCTAAAATGTAAGCATGAGTGAGAAGGGAAAGCTTTTGCAAGAGTCTGACACCGAGAGAACAAACATTCCAAAAACACAAGTTGTGATGCGTCATGCGACCCTGTCGACAGGAATACTCGTGCCACCCGCAGCAATGCTTTTCTTAAAAGTGCTGGAGTTTCCCTTGCTGGTTGGAAAATCTTATAAATAGGGAATTTCAGTAGACTTTTATCTTATTTGTTAAAAAATATATATATAACAAGACAACTCAGGGTCTCCTGCTTAGTTCATAAGAATAACTGGTGTGAGGCGGTTGGGTGTGTATCAGTCAAATTGCAACAAAAATCTTTGCATCTGTGAATCTATGAATGAATTAAGAACATAAATAACAACTCAGAAAAGACAGCTACACTGACAGTCCCTGGATCCAAATTGACATAATCAGATCTCTTCAGTCACAGTTTGATCAGCCAAGATTTTGTTTTTAGTAGAAGCTTCCTCAGTTACATTGTTTTGACTAAAATATTATTGACATTCACATGATATTTTGGAGAGGGTAAAATTTTCGTGCCACCAATAAATAGAAGAGAACTGTTATGTTTTTAATTCTTATTTATTTTTGGTGTTTGTTTGTGACAGGGTCTTGCTATGTTGTTCAGGCTGGTCTTTTTTTTTTTTTTTTTTTTTTTTTTGTGGGTACCGGGGGGACGACCTCAGGACCTCGCGCGCCAACAGGCACCCGTGCCGCTGAGCGATATCACCGGCCCCTTTTTCGTATGTGGGATCCGGGAGTCGAACTCGGGCCTTCGCGCTTGCAAGGCAGGCGCTTATGCCGCTGAGCCATCTCACCGGCCCGTTCAGGCTGGTCTTGAATTCACTGTGTAGATCAGGCTGGCCTCGAACTCACAGTGATCTTCCTGCCTCAGCCTCCCAGGTGTGAGAACTGTTATTAAAAAAAAAAAAAAAAAAATAAATATATATATATATATATATATATATATATATATATATATATAATTTCCTTTCTCTTTATCCCCCTCTCATTTAAAATATTTTCTCTGGTGTGCGTCGGTGCGTGATGTGTTAACGTATAACTAGTGGTATGTGTCGTATGGAAGGAGGCACGTGGGGAATGTTATGTTGACAGGAAGGTCACGAGGTGAAAAGACAGCTAGAGGACGGAAGCCAGAGGCTGTTGATCTTTGAGTGAGACTAAGAGCAAGCCACAGTTGTCACAGGAGCCTTGCTGCCTGCCCCAGTGCTGTCCTTTGTGCCTGTCTGTCGCTCCTCTTTCCAGCACAAGCCGTGGCTTGAGTCCCTTTTGGGGCCACCCGTGGCCATCTCCTGCTGTTTACAGGCTGAGCACCAACCCATCTGGGTGGCCAGCGCCTGGCTCTGTTGGACCTGGAGGTTAGGACCCAAGGTGTCATTCTTTTGTCCCTGTCTGCTGTGGTCCGCACCGTGCTGTCTTCAGGGGTCCTGATTTTCCCAGAGCACATCAGCTGGGAGGCCCACCCTGCCCAACCCGGCCCTGTGCCCTTTGATCTCGGCATCCTCATCCCAGGCTGAGGCTGCCCCACTCAGCTCTGACCCTAAAACTCTCACCAAGAACAGACTTCGCTTTTTAGACCTTAAAAAAAAAATGGGCAGTTTTGACCCATTTTATACAAAGATACCATAGCACAGAGAGAAGCAGCTGGCATTCATGCCCCTGCCCCCAGGCGGGACGTGGATCCCTGTGCCCTCGGCCTTTGGTGACCCCGCTCTGGGCCTTCGGGGAGGACATTGCTGCGTGTTGTCTCCTACACGTGGGAATCTGGTGCCTATAAATGGGGACCACAAGCAACTGTTTCTCAGCTGTGTTCCTTTCGTGAGTGAGATTTTGTGGAAGGGACGCTGAGGCATTCCGTGCCTGTAAATGCAGACATGGCCTTGTCTCTGAGGAGCGATGCCTCTCCCGGCCTCTGGAGCTTGTGAGTGGGGCAGTCCCTGTCACTCCCATCAGCTGCTGGTAAGCAGGCTGGGCCTGGGATGCTCCTGCTGTTCCCTGCTGGGCCCTTGGGCCTTTGCTCCTGGCTCCCAGGTTCTGGAGTGGGTGCTCTGTGGGCAGAGCTCTTGGATCCACCCCACCTGGGTCCCTGAAGCATCTGGGCTCCGTGCTGGAGAGGTGTGAGCTCTCATAGAGGCTGGCGAGGTTCCAGACAATACTCTGGGGCCCTAGGAGGGGCCCATTGCCTGGCGCTGGGCACTCTGAGCAAGGCCGACCTGGGGGCCTCTGAGAGCTGGGGCAGCGCCTCAGGAAGAACCCCCATGGCCTTGGCGCCCAGGGTGGGGCAGACCCTGGAAATGAGGGAGCCATTGTCTGTCCTCTGGGGTAGAGTGGCGACTTTGGCAGATGTCCATGAACCCCCGGCCCTGTGAGGTGGCCCTGGGCTCTCTGTGTGCTGTGGAGGAGGGGAACTCTGGTGTGGGCTGACAGCACCCCCAGGCTCAGGCGTGGGTGATCGGACAGATGCTGTGGGGCGGGCGAAGGCTGTGCAGATGACTGGGACTCATGACCCTGCCACCCCCAGGCAGAAGAGGAGCGGGACGACATGGAGAGGGTGAAGCTGGACAACAAGAGAATCCTCTTCAACCTCCTGCCGGCCCACGTCGCCCAGCACTTCCTCATGTCCAACCCCCGGAACATGGTGAGTGCTCGGCCTGCCGCGACACTGGCCCTTCCAGGGTCTGTCGGGGTGCCGGGGTCCGGCTCAGAGCACCCTCTCTCTGCTCCACCTGCAACTGGAGGCCTCTGTGGCCTGTGCGTGACTTAATTTAGCAGGCTTAACTCCTGTACCCAGCACAGGGGACATCAGAGAGTGCCTGCCTGCCCGACCCAGGCTGACAGGTTTGCTTTGATTTACTGTTCTTCTCTGTGACCATGAAAGGGAATGTAGCTTTCATGGCACCCGAGAGAGAGAGCAGGCAATGGCTTCAATAAGACACGTAAGTGGAGAGGAAAAGCGTTCTCAAGGCTGGAACATTTTATGTGGAGTTTCCCTGATAGCCGACGATTAGCCAGTACATACCTTAAAGAACAGAGCGTGCGGGCTGTGGAATGATGTACTTGGTCACATCTACTTGAAGTAGTTGGAGAGTCCTTGCCCCTTCTTGGTTCCTGGCATGTGTGGGGTGACCAGTGCTCCTAACAGAAATCCAGCCAGATGCAGTATCGAGCTGCAGCCAGCGGTGTGGGACAAGGCAGATGTTTATATGACCAAGGTCAAAAGCAGGGAGATTTGGATGCTGTTTAGGTCCTATAGGCAGGAACGAAACCTTGAGGTTTAGCTTTGACCTGAAGTATGAGGTGCAATCAAAATATACAGTGAATCTTTACATTTAAAAAAAATACTATTACAGTAAAAGACACATTGCCTTAAATCCCCCTCAAAGTCCTACCCCTTGCTTCAAACGCATTTATCCCATCATTCCTGAGTGTCTGTAGCTCTGCTGTCCTGGCTGCCGCTATGTCCTGAGTCGCTTCAAAACATTGCCCTTTCATGGTCATTTTGACTTTGGGGAAGAGCCAGAAGTCACTCGGGACCAGATCTGGTGAATAAGGTGGACGAGGACACAGCGTCATGTTTTTAGGAGCTGCTTTTCTGTCAGATGGTGCTTGGCAGCAGCATTCACCATATTTCTAATCACACCTTGTAAAGACTCAGGATAGAGGACTCCAGAACTGCTTCAGAAAGCAGCAATCATGGTGGGATGAGTGTGTTCAAGTGAGGAGAGGCATTTTGAGGGGATTCATGGCAATGTGTCTTTTGCTGTAATTTTTAAAAAAGAATTTATGTAAACACACACCGTATTTTTTATCGTCCTCCTGGCTGCTGGTGCTCATTCTCATGCAGCCTACAGGGTGGATGGCTTCCCTGAGGTCCCTCTCTCCGCTGCCCTCCTCCCTCCAGGAGGACACAGGTGCGTGTCCTGAAAGCCCCTGGCCACCCTGTGTGTGGACCGGGCTTGGTCCCGGAGCCCGTTGACCCTGTGTCCTTGCAGGATCTGTATTACCAGTCCTATTCCCAAGTGGGAGTCATGTTTGCGTCCATCCCCAACTTCAACGACTTCTACATTGAGCTGGACGGCAACAACATGGGGGTGGAGTGTCTGCGGCTGCTCAACGAGATCATCGCTGACTTCGATGAGGTGAGGCTTTCAGCACCATCCGCTTGGGGGCGACCAGGCTGTTCCTTCACCCAGCCAGATCCTGCAGGTGTCTGCGGTGTCCCCTTCTCTGTAGATGGACCGGGAGCAAGCAGGGCCCTAGAAGCGCATACGCTCTGTCTCCTTCGGGGTCCAGATTCACCATGACAGTTAAAGAAGAGGGTCTTGGTGCTAGGCTGGGGCTTGACATCTGCAGTGGCCGGGAGGGACAGCATGGCTTCCTCTCCATGGGATAGGCGGTGCTTCCTCAGCTGTGCACTGTGTCTGTCCCTCTGTCCCTATCTCTGGAGACCCCATCCTCCCAGGTGGCCGTGAGCACAGCTGCAGGGACAGAGGCATGTCTTGGGCAGTCCCTGCTCCAGGATTCTTTCAAATGCATCCCCAGATCCTGTCTGGTACCAGAACAAAGAGGCCGGGGTGCTGTCCAGGATCTGTGGGTCGGCTCTGTTGTTTTGCCTGGTGACTAAGGGCTGCAGTGACATCTCTTAAATGTCGTGTGATGTGTAACAGTTTTGTGTTTTATACAAAGCTCATGGAAAAAGACTTTTACAAGGACCTAGAGAAGATCAAGACCATCGGAAGCACCTACATGGCTGCAGTGGGGCTGGCACCCACCTCTGGGACCAGGGTGAGTAGTGTCTGGGGCTGCATGCTGGGCCCAGGTCCAGCCCTGCCCAGGTGGCCCTGGGGTCCTGGGTAGGTTGTCAGCTGGAGGGCTTTCCCCTGCCTTGGGTTAGGGGAGCAGATCCTAGGCTGATTTGGCGGTGGCTGGTCCTCAGCGGACGCAGAAGGCCAGTCACAGTGGCTTCCTCAGCCCTGACGTCTCCCCTTCCTGCCCATCAGCCCCTCATCATTGAGTACACTCCTTCCGCAGAGCAGAATCTTGAAAATGAAAATGACCATCTGAATAGATTAAGATCTATTAACAAAACTGATCCAGTCATTAATAATCTTCCAAATCAGCGGCAGGCCCGGGTCCATTCACTGGGGGATTCTTCCAAACATTTAAGGAACAAATACCGGTTATCTGCAATCTCTTCCCAAAGGTAGAAACCGAAGGAATATTTCCTAACACATTCTGCGAGATCACCCCAGTACCTAAAACCAGACAAAGATATCGTAAGAAAAGAAAACTGCAGACCAGTGTTTCTCAAGAACAGGCATGCGTAAGTCCTCAAAAACATTAGCAAATTGAATTCAGTAACGAATGAGAAGAATTGTAAACCAAGACCAAGTGGAATGTTTCCAGATACGCAAAGCAGGCTCCGCATTGCAAAATGAATGGATGGGATTTATCACATCAACAGAATAAAGAAGAAAAGCCGTAGGACCATATCAACTGATGCAGAAAAATCATTTAACTACATCCTACACTCATAATAAAATGTAGGACCAATAAAATTTCCTTAAAAAAATAAAAATTGGAAACTTTACAGTTGTCGCTGTTTCACAAAATACACGACCTTGTCGCATGAACACGGGGTCTCAGGCTTTAGGGAGAAAGCTGCTCCTGACAAATGTCCCTGTCCTTGTCTTGCTCTCCTGCAATGGGAGGCATCTGTGTTGTCCGAGTAGGAGTCTGGATCCTTACCTTGCACTCCCAGGGGCTGCTGCACCCCTACCTGGGCACAGCCTGGGCTCCCAGCCTCAGCCTTGCTCCTGTAGAATGGGATAATAAACACGTGCCCAGCCAGGTACCAGGAGATCCTGGGGCTGTTGTGAGAATCAAATCCCAGTCCCAAAGCCAGTGCAGCTGGTGCCTGCACCCTTCCTGCCTTGGTACCCCCAAAAGTAACGCTCCTATCTGCTCGCGCCTAGGCTAAGAAGTCCATCTCTTCCCACCTCTGCACACTGGCTGACTTCGCCATTGAGATGTTTGACGTCCTGGATGAAATCAACTACCAGTCCTACAACGACTTTGTCCTCCGAGTTGGTAGGTGGCTCTGGGGCTATCCCATCACTGATGAAAACCGCTTCCTACCCCACGCAGGAGCTGGGACAGCATTGTCTCAAAAAGCAGCTTGTGGAAGAGGGGACAGTTCAGAAAGGGATTTAGGACCAAAGATTAGATCAGCTCACAAGACGCATTGTACCTTTCTCTGAGGTGTAAGCTCACAAGACGCATTGTACCTTTCTCTGAGGTGTAGACAGTTTATCAGAGAAACTCCTGCTAGGCAAGAGTCCAGTGGAACTGGATATTTATGGTCCCAGCCCCACCTCCACACACCCCTTCCTTCTAGAAGAGGGTTCCACAGAGCCAGAGGTCTGTGCATGTCTTGCGACCGAAACACCTCCTGGCTTTCACGACAGACCTCGTCCTCTTCCTCAGCACGCAGGCCCCGACCCAAGATGTCCTGTTAGGACCAGTGGGCTGGGGACGCTCTGTTCCTCCCTTTCTCACGACAGAGCCAGCCGGCGAGCCCTGCCGCTGTGCCTCCGTGGCTGGACATGATAGGGGTGGACAGGGGTCCCCCGGGGCCTCTGTGAATGGCCACTGGCTTCTTCCTGGGCTGCCCCCAGTGACCTAGATTCCGGGGGAGGCTACCTGGCCAAGCGCAGAAAAGCACAGAGAGGGAGCGTGGCGTGAGTGTATGCTCAGCCTGGACAGCACCGGTCACGGGGGGCTGCCAGGGGGCTGTGCCGGGGTCTACCCACTGTAGGGTGGCATAGGGCATGTGTGCCCCATTCCCTGAGGAGGAAACCCAGACACAGAGGGTGAGCACTTCGACTAAAATCTCCAGATGGGCGATTCAGGCCTGGTGACCATGGCCTGGTGACCGAGCTGTGGGAGGAGGGGGCCTGCTTCCCTCCCCACGGAGCACCCGAACATTGAGCTCTCTTCTGGGACCCACACCTCAAAGCAGAAGCAGGGCTGCACCCTAAGAAAAGCCCAGGAGCTGCTATAAATGTGTCTGGGAAAGAGAATGCACTTGGGGACGCGCTGTGGTCACAGAGGCTGCAACGTCCCGATGGCCGCAGAGGAGCAGGACTCCAGCCACACACAGGCTGACGTGCCAGGGCCTGGGCTGGTCCTCAGGATTAGGAGTTGCTCTGCCAGCCTGCGTGTGGCAGTGTGTAGGGGACCATGTGGGACAGGCAGCCACCACCCTACTGTGAGGCTGGGGACGGAGCCCTGCCCCAGGTGACCTAGAGAACAAGACCCGAGGGGAGCAGCCTTTTCTCCCAGGGCAGGGTCACATGCCGCACATGGCCCCTGCCCCACAGGTGACCGCAGACCCTGCCATGACTGTTTTCCAGGCATCAACGTTGGCCCAGTGGTGGCTGGAGTGATCGGTGCGCGCAGGCCCCAGTACGACATCTGGGGAAATACAGTCAACGTGGCCAGTCGGATGGACAGCACTGGGGTTCAGGGCAGAATCCAGGTCAGTTCACCCAGGAATGCCAAGACACAGTGCCCATTCTGCAGGTGTGGAAACTGAGGCCCTGGAGGCCAGTCGTGATCCCCAGGTCTGCAGCCAGTAGGCAGCATCGAGAATGCACTGTGGGGTGACAACTGCTGGAGGGCACCACCTGTACCCTGCGGTTTGATTTTGCTGTTTGATTTGTGTGCACTGCAGCCTTGGGGGTGCAGAGCAGGCTGTCCCTTTGGGTCACAGGGTTGGCCCCCGAAGCCCGATGGCCTGGCTGCTCCATCTCCTTCCTCATCCCGGGGCCTCTTGGCCTGGCTGGTGTAGGAGGGAAGGGTTTGGTTTGCCTGGGTGTGAAAGGTAGGCACTGCACGTGTGTACTTCATCTGGGAAACTCTAGGCCACTGGGGTGGGACAAGAGCTGGTGGCTGTGACACCTTCTAAGTGCCATTGGTAGCGGCCTCTGGGTTTCCTCAGGGTGGGGCTGGCTCAGCTCTTAGGGTTTCCCTTAGAACAGCATGAAACTTGCCCTGAGATGCACTCGGAGAAGGCCCTGTGGTCACAGGGAGCCTCCTGTCACCTGCCTGGGAACTGCAGGTCTGCAGGGCCTTGAAGGGACAGCTCTGTCCCCTGTGCATGACCACACTGGTCTCTGGCGATTGTGGGGTGGGACACTGACACAGACCACTGGTGGGCAGGGCTGGCTGACCCCACCCTTAGTGGCCGCTGTCACCATGCTGTGTCCTGCTGGGCACTGGTTCTTCAACTTACCATAAAGTCTCACTGGGTCACCACAGACCCTGCAGGGTGTGAGCGTTTGCCCCAGTGTCCGAGCAAGAGGCCAAACCCCAGCATCCAGTGCCATGGCCTCATTCTGCTGCAGAGGCCACCAGGCTGGGCACTCAGCTGTCCCCCCACTGAGTGTTCACTGGGCACCCTCTCAAGGTCGGGGCTTGTGGGAGAGAGCAGCTCTGGGACAACGCAGAGAGACCCCGCATGTGCTCTGCTGTCTTCCGTGGCTTGGGAGTTCTTTGAGCTAAATCACTAGCTGGAGATCTGAGAGAAAAGGGAGTTAAGAGATGCTCCCGTTGTCCCCGGCAGTTTGCCACCACCCTCTGTGTCCCTCCCAGTGGTGGGGTTGGAAGCTCAGACTCCACTGTGCCCAGGGCCAGCCCGGTCCTCTGCCTCTCTGCCTGTGGTGGGGGTGTAGAGCAGCTCTGTGGCCCGCCCAGGCCCTGGTGCTGGGTCCCTGCTCCCCGTCTGGGTGTCCCCAGCCCAGTGGCCCTGGCCGGGTTCCATATGTCCAGGGAACAGCGGGTAGGATTCCCTGGGTACCCCTCAGGCCCCTCCACATCCCCGGTCCTGCCCCCTGAGGACTCCCCACTGTTTACACTGAGGGTGATGATGGCTTCTCTCGGCCAACAGGTGACGGAGGAGGTCCACAGGCTGCTGCGGAAGTGCCCCTACCGCTTCGTGTGCCGAGGCAGAGTCAGCGTCAAGGGCAAGGGGGAGATGCTCACTTACTTTCTGGAGGGCAGGACTGATGGGAGCAGCGTCTACCCCCGGCCCACGCACCTGGAGCGGAGGATGTGTTCTTACGGGGGAGCCGGGGGCCAGGCCGGACAGCCGCCGCCGTGCCCCGCAGCCGGCCCCCCAGTCAGGGCCGGGCTCCCCCCCGCACCCCCTGGCCCGTACCTGCCAGCAGGGAGGGAGGCTTAGTGGACCCATGTGGGCCGCTGGAGGCGCATGCAGGGTGACGCGGGCCACCATGTCCCCGGCCAGGCCCAGCCAGGTGAGCAGAGCCGGGAGCCAGTGGCCGGGCCGCAGAAGGAGCACTGTCCACGTGTGGCCCAAGGGCCAACAGGAGCTATGCCTGCGCCACCCCAACCTGCCCGGGTCTGGCCAGCGTCGGCACTGGGACCTTCAGGACGTCTGCTGTGGAGGTCTGGCTGGCAGGGGGACAGAGGAGCCACCGCAAGTGAGCCCCAAGCAGGCACCAGGCGAGAGGTCCAGGGACACACAGGCCAGTCGGCTGTGGACAGGATGGTGCGGGGAGCACTGCAAAGCCGCCTCTCGCTGCCCGGGGAGCGGGGCTGCCGGCTTCCCTGAGAGCAGGTCTACGCTACGGGCCAGAGGCGGGTCTTCTGGATCCTCGGGGCTGCAGCCCCTCTATTGGCCAGCACCAGCTGCTTGTCCTGTCTGTGTGGCCCCTGCCCTGCCGCTGCACCTGGCTCCTGTGACAGGTGGGCGGGCGCCACCTGCATGTCACTGTGTTACACAGAGAACTGGCGCCTGTCCTGCCTTTCTCCAAGGTATGTGGGGTCCTGAGTGTTGAATGACAATCCAGGTTCCACTTGCATAGAGAATGTGTGACCATCACACCCGCAAAGTCGGGTTCCTGGAGGGAAGACATTGTTTCCCTGGCACAACCAGCCCTCCTGGGGACATCGTCATTTGCAAAGTGTGTGGTCCTGTGTCCAGGTGGCCCTGCTCAGTGTGCAGAGAGAGGCTGCAGGTGGCCCCGTTGATGTCTGGGATCCTCCAACTGTGCTCCCTGGCGACCTCAGTGGAGATGAAGATGGAGGAAGTGGGTGATGGGGGACCAGTAGAGCAGCAGGGGGGCCTGGCCGGAGTTGCCCCGAAGCCTGGCTCCTGGGGGCCTCTGTCCTTGCTCCTGGGGAAGGAGGTGGTTGAAACAGGGTTGGGGTGGTCCGTATAGGCGTGTTGGCAAGGGGACATCCAGATGAAAGGTGGCTGGCGTAGATTGTGGGGAGCAGGTGGGCTGAGCCCTGCTCTCTCCTGGCGGTGCGGGTCCCTCTTACTGCTCCCTGGGGCTACCCCTGTTACCTCCGGATGGGTGTCTGTGCAGGTGGGTGGTGGTGTCCCTGGACCAGCCCTGGGTTAGTTGTGTGTACAGCGGGGGCAGCAGGGGCCTTGGCACAACTAGAGTGGCCACTAGGGTGATGCTTGGGGCAGACTGACTACCTGCCCCCATGGGACTTGGGACAGAGGTGGGGAGAGTCTGTGGTCCTGGCACCTCCATGTGTGGGAGATGCTCTCAGGCTCTTCCCTGACTTTGGGGTGTCCATCAGAGGTTGGGGGGATGCTCCAGGCTGCTGCGAGGGTTCCTGAGGTCTGACAGCCTCATCTGGTCGTCCGTTGTGACCACGCCTTGGCCTGAGAACCTGCCCAGGGCATTTCCACCTGTCCTCTGGCCCCTGCCTCGCCTCTGCTCCCATCTGTCTTGTCTTTGGGACATCTGGCCCATCCTGTTGTCCCCTTCCCACCGGGATTTTCTCGTCTGTCTGTCCGTCTTGACCAGATGTGAAGTGGTCGGCTGGGACAGGGGCACAGGGTGAGCAGGGATGTGGCAGGGTGATGGCACGCAGGCTGATGGGAAGGACAGAGACTCTGGCGCAGCCTGCCCCTGTTCTGTTCCCGTGCGGCTGCTGGGCTGTCCGGGTGGGGGGCAGAGGAACGGCAACAGCCCGTGTGTATCCCACCGCACAGCAAAGGGGCTTTGCAGTTGGACTAGGGTTGAAGCCTGAGGGCAGGAGGGGACCCTGCACTGTCCAGCCGGGCTTGCCACGGACACATGGCCATGCGGGCCCACGGCCTCTCAGAAGTGGAGAAGGGGACAAGAGAGACTCAAGATATGGCCAGGGCGGAGCCCTGATTGAAAATGAGGTGACACAGGACAACTCATAATTGCTCCCAGCCCCTGCCGGAGAGAAGCAGGGACATCGCTCCCACAAACACAGGGAGCGGAATTTGTCACAGCCTGAATGGACGGCAGCAGAGTGACCCAGCGCTGCCCGCTAGGAGCCCAGCCCGGTGACACCTGGATCGACTTCTGACACTCAGAGCCAAGTCAGCTGCCATGCTGGACCGGGGCCTGGGGTGCACAGCGCTGCACGGTTTCATGCCCCCCATGCCCCACTAGACCGTTCTGCGGGGCCGCCTGGCGGCCTGGCCAGGGGCAGACATCTCCGTCTCCATCAGCAGCAGCTCCAAACCCCGCCTCCTCCCTCCGAGGTCAGGAGCCGCGGTCAGCCATATGTTCCTTGGGGTTTGGTGAAAAACCACTTACTTCCTTTTTATTTGTGATAAACCTGTATTATATTGCCTTATTTATTTTTAATCTTGTACAGCATTCGTGTACAAACGTTAGAGCCATTTGGGTAGGAGTCTCTCGAAATTATTTATTTTAAGATGCTCTGTACATAGTGCACCACTTACAGGTGCTGCCTGTCACTCGTACCAAAAATGAGGAAAAGCCCGGCTCCGCCCCGTGAGCCCTGTGCGCTCAGCAACGCCGTGGCCCTCGGGAAATGGCCCTGTGTGTCCCCTCTTCGCATGCCTCCCGTGCCTGCCACTATAGAGTAGAACACAGCCCCAGAATGCTTCCAGATGCTTCCACAGGCCGTGCCGACCCAGGCCGGTCCGCTCCTGGGGTGCCCGTGTCCTGCCCCACACTCCCAGCAACCCAGTTGTCAGCCCGTGTTTCTCAGACTCTAAAGCCACGGGGCATCCCGACCCTTCTGTCACAGATGCAATAACTAACTCTGCTGCAGAGCCCAGTCTGGTCCTCGCAGGTTGGCCTTTCAGAGACAAGCCATGCACAGGAGTTTGCCGAAGGGGCCTGCACTTCCCAGAGCCCCACCACCCCACTGGCCTCTCCGTTCCTAGGGTCCAGCTCAGTGTCCCAGGCAGGTGAGCAGATGCAGCCCGGGTCCCCACGGAGACCCCCACAGAGAGCGAGGAGGAGGCAGGGCCCCGTCCCTTGAGAAGCCTCTTCCCACCCTGAATCTCAGTGCTGCTCTCCCATGATCAAGGGTGTCTGGCATTAGAAAGGTACCATTCCCAGGCCTGTCCATGTTACCCCATGCCACCTGCCCAAACAGTACACCCGGCTTCCCTGGGTGAGCCTGAGGGTGGTCGGGAAAGGCTGGGGCGCCCAGGTTGACATGGAGGACTGGGACCCTGGGCTTGGCAGGACACAGCCAACCTCCAGCCATTTGGGTTTTATTTGCATTTCATAGGAAGACTGTGCCGTAGTCCTAATAGCAACCCAGAAAGACTGCGTTCTGCTTGCTGTAATGGTCAGAAAGAAGCAGTTTGAATTACAGCATCAAGGGTGTGTGGAGGGTACCTGGGCAGGGCTGGCTCCAGGACCCCTGAGCCCTGGAGACTTTGTTCCCAACCCACGCAGGGCTTGAGTCCAGCAGGAGGCTCAGTTTGTAAGGCAAGCGTGGATCTGTAACTGGCAGGGAGGGACAGCGCACATTCCATGTGCTGTGCACCCCACAGCACGGGTCCTCCCGGGGGTCACAGAAGTGCCGCTCATGCTTCACACACTGAAAACGAGCAGGTCTGATGGCTGTGTACAAAGCAGCCCTGGAAGCAGACGTGATCATGGCTTTGGAATGGCTTCAGTTCACACACACACACACACACACACACACACACACACACACACACACGACCTTCTTAGAGGCGATTGGATTTTGAAATATCTAGGTTGGTGAAATTAATGAAGAGCACAGTGCAGCTTTTGGTCTGGCCCGGGAGCACCTCTCTCCCCTCCTGCAGCTGCTTTGAGAGCTCTTGCCGCGTCCCTGATCATTCCCATTGAGAGCAAGTGTGCGATGGCTTCCTCAGATGGTGTCCTGGGGTCATGTTTGCCTTTGTGCCCTTTCAGCTAGGATTAGAGGAGCTGCCCAGGGTGCACTTAAATAAGACTTGAGGATGTGGGGGGCCCAGAGCCCAGCAGGCAGGATTAGGGTCTTCACAGGGCCAGCCTAAGTGTGGGGAGGGTAATTTCCGTGGCTCAGGCCTTCACGTTGAGCTTGGGGGATGGCAGAGAGAGGTCTCCCTCGAGGAACTCAGATCCCCAACTCTTGGCACACAAACCTTTCCGTGCCCTTTGACACCTGAGAGGAAATGCTGTGGCCAAGTGTTGGAGCTGGCAGAGCAGGGATAGTGGAAATGGAGTCGCTTGGCCTCCAGTGGCCCAGCCCCTCACTGCTGGATAAATCAACCAGAGCCACGTGGGCTGAGTCCCAGGTCTGATGGACCCAGCTGATAGCTGCCTGGGGTCCCAGCCTGGAAACTGCAGGTGCTGGCACTGTGTGGACAATGTGCGGCAGCTGATAGTGCCCAGCACTATCCCTCTCACAAGGTCAGGTACTCTGAACACGACCCAGACCATGTGGAGTGCAGGCTCGGGGTCAGTGTCAGGCCCAGGGACTTCCTCCCCTTGAGGCACCCACAGGACACTCTGGAAAGTGTCCAGGCACTTCCCACCTTGTCCTCCCATGGTCACAGCCTATGAAGGCAGGTCCAGTCATAGGATGTGAGGTTTGTCCCCTACATGGTCCATGCCATTATCATCACTGATTCCAGACGCCACATTTGGGGGGCCGAGGTCCCTAAGCAACGTGCTGTCAGATATTTGCATTTTTAAGGTTCCTTGAAAGTTTAATGTACTCAGTTCCACATCTGACCCGTTCATTATATTTTGAAATATTACTCTACTAGAGGCCAGGCTTAGTTCAAGTTGGCATGTGTGTTTGTGTGTGTGTGTGTGTGTGCATGTTTCACGGCGTGAGCAAAATAAAAATTACCTGTGCCAGGGACTAATGTGGATTCATAAAAGGAACAAAATTAGAATAAAGCCAGATGCCTGGCACCTGGGGCACTTGAGCCAAACCATCCCCAGTGTCCCTACCTGAAACTTTCACTGGAGGACGAGGAGGTGGGGACAGGGACATACAGACACCCAGTGGTGCATGACCCCAGGGATGTCCTCAAGGTCCCTGAGGCCCTGTTCACCAACAGTTGCTGAGTCCTTTTGATTTTTTTTAAAGTATCTGCAACATCAGTAAGGCAAGGGGACTTGTGGCACTCAATTTGACAGATAGTTTTGCCTGTTTGGTTTTGGGTTTTCTTGGCACACATAGGGCCTGTGGAGAGATCTCCATGAGGGTGGAGTCCCCAAAGGAGGAGGTGAGTGGGACCAAGCCTCAGTTTCCATGTTCCCTTCCCCAGTTACAGAGCCGACTTGAGGTCTGAGGATGTCACCTGCAGTGTCCCTGTACAGTGGCACCGGTAGACACATAGCCTTCCTGGGTTGTGGCTCACTACTGGCTGTAAAATACATCTTAAAGATCAGACAAAGAAGACCACAGTGGCTGCCATGTGGCCTTGTCACCATGTGCTCCATCCCACAGGGCTGGTCACTTCAGATCCAATTCTATCATCCTTTACGAAGTCGCTGAGTTCCCGTCAACAGATCCGCTGTGTCCCACACTTGGCATCGCTGTCATGTCTGGTGGAAACGGGACTCAGTGGGCTTTGGTTGGGACCGTAAATTCAAAAAACGCTCATTACTCATTACTCAAACGTATTACAGACACGGATTTCCAGTCGCTGGGCCCCCGTGTGGTTCATGCATCCCTGCCTCCTGGTTGCCTGTGGAGGAGGCAGGGTGACAGTGGTTATATTGCACAGAGAGTCTGAAGTCTAGAGGGCTTGGGGACTTGAGGGACACGTCACACAGCTCTGCCGCATGAGGCCAGGCCTCAGCCTCTGTTCTATCCCATCCCAGCACTGTTCTTGGGATGGAAAAACAGTTTCCGTTACATCGAGCGTCTCTGAGCTGAGGGACTGTTGGAGTTCATGGAGAACGCTAGCTAGTCATGCGGTTGTGTGCACGGTGCAGGAGGGGACCCCCAGGGCTGGCGCGTGGCTCCTGCAGCTCTGACCCCCCCATCCTTGGAGCCTGTGTCCCGTTCTCACTAGCTCTGCAGTCCTTGACCAAACCACATTCCTCCTCGGACGTTACCGAGCCCTGCAAGGCAACACAATGCTAGGCCTCAGGCGTCCCTACTTCGTCAGATTTTGTTTTATATTCTACAGCTTGTTTTGAAATGCAGCCCATATCTAAAATGTGCAGAATCTTTTTAAATGGGGAGGATAGCTGCAGTCTTGCCCTGGAAAGCCTCGCTGACATCAAGTAGGGACAGAACCATGCCACCCCCAGAAGACACAGGCTTCACTTATGTAGTCACGGGACTGCAGTTGCCAGTCAGAGGTGTCGCGAGCTCTGGGCAGCCTGCTGTTTCTTCTTCCTCCGCATAGAGCTGTTCAGTGTTAGGTTGGATGCTGCTGGCGGGATATGGGTGGCCAAGTGCTTTCCCAGGGGCTGGAGAGCGTGGGAGGAACAGAGCTGCCCAGGAGTGGTCATCAGCACAAAGGCAGTTAGGATGGGTGGTGAGGGAGAGGCCTGGTCATCGTGCAGGTCCCAGTGCCTGTCTGTCTTCTGGCACCAGGCAGCGCCAACTTTCAGATAGGTTGATTTCCAAAATTGCTTTCAGCCACTTACTGAGAACTGGTGTTTAAAGAGAGGTGATTTCCCGGAGTAACTCCGGGAAGAGCTAGGAGGCCCCTGGGCTTGGTGCTGTGTGCGCCGGCTCACACACGGGCTCAGAGGGTCCCTGCAGGCCTGGCAGCAGCCGGAACTTGTCTCTCTGTCCCACCAGCACCCCCTGCTGAACCCCGGGCCCTGGGCACATGAAGCACAAGTCTCAGGGGACCTTCCCCATGCTGTGGGGATCCCAAGGATGCCCACGGCGCCTCCTGCACACGCCGGAGGGTGGACACACAGACCACCAGGAGCACACGCGCCTGGCGTGGAGGGGCCCACTGTGTTGCCTTGATGCCTGTGAACACTGCACACACCAAGCCATTTGCACTCTAGAATTGCATGCTGTGAAATTCCTACCTGTGTGGACCTTCGTTTGAGTTTGGAATCATGCAGCCTGCAGAAAGGGACAGGCCCGGGTGCACAGCATCCCCTGGAAGCCAGGGCAGGTCACATGGACCCTGAGTTTGTGCAGCTTGAGCACTTAATAGGCACCATGTGCTTTCAGCCCAGATGCCCCCTTCCCCTCTCCCCCCACTCCCACAACCAGAAAAGTCACCACCATGACCACGTGGCCATCTCCTAGTGGTGACCCCATCCCGACTTAAGGCAAGCCTGAAATCTACTCCTGGATTTTCTTTCTCGCTGAGAAAAGTCACATGAGCGCCTGTGTCCATCTGTATTTGGCTGGAGAGGGATGTGTCCCTCCGTGGGACGAGAGTGGCGCGGGCCAGGGGGTCAACTTTGCCCACAAGGTGAACTTAGCGAGGACACAGCGACACTATTCCACATCACAGTACCGTGATCTCACTGGGTAACTTCTCGGGATAGATTTGTAATCAATACGGGTCTATTTTTATGTCAACTGGACACTGAAGAGCACCTTCCAGTCTTTTTCAAGATTGTTAAATTGAGACAAGTAATTGAATAATTTGTCTTATTTTTATTTTAAAAAAAAGTGAATGGATTGAAACGTTAAATGTGAATGTACATTTCTTAATTGCAACTTTTTCTACTGAGTGTTTGCACTATACTTTCTGGAGTCTTATTTAACAAAAATAAAGAGAAGAAAAATTGCTTGACTAAACTCTGTGGCCATTTTAATTTAAAAATAAATGGTTCTGTCGACGTTTTAAGACACCCTTGGCTGGTGCCCATGCTTTCAGGGGGGATTTATTATTCAAAGCATTAAGTACTAAACGATCCCCCAGTCAGACCAACAACGTCAACGCTTACCCGCGCCCAACCCCAATTATAGGATTTTAGTCCTCTCCGTCTTTGAACTCACAGTTAAGATACTGTACTTATTTCGGCCAGATAATATTTAAAATTTAATATGGACTCTGCATTTTCTTTTGCATAAACGCCTCTTGCATTTCAAAGTATCCCACAGGCTAACACTTCTTCCAACTTTTACAAGTCCCCTTAGCTCGGGGATAAATTAATTTTACTTCCACCTATAAGTTCTTTATTTCATCTCCCCTCCTAAAAGATCCAAACTATCTAAATAGGCAGTTACCACCTGATAGGTTATTTTCTTTCAAAAGTTTGAAAGTATCATTTGGTCCAAAATTAACTGAACGATGAGGGATTGGTTCTCTGATTGGTGTTGAGCTATGTCGAGTTGTTATTCCTGCGTATGTTGTCACAAGGGTCCTCAGGGACAGGAATAGAGGGAGGGTGAGTGTGAGTGTGCGCTGGTGTGTGCTGGGGGTAGAAACAGATTTTAAGGATCGACCATGGGGCTGGGGAGTCTGAGGTCCACCAGGGCGGGCGGGAGACTGGGGAGGACCCAGTCTGCAGCAGGTCAAGTCCAAAGGCTGGAGGCAGAATTTCCTCTTTGTTCGTCTTTTCAACTGATTGGATAAGGCCCACCCACATTGTGGAGGTCATCTACTTTATTCAGAGTCCTCTGATTACAAATGTCAGTTACATCTAAAAGCTATCTTCACAGCATCAGTGGGACTGCGTTTGACCAGACATCTGGGAACCATGGCCCAACCAAAGTGACCCATGAAATCAATCACAGATGTGATGTTGTTTTTCTCTTTAAGTAAAGTCTGCCTCTTTACTTTCAAATACTACCTATTCCTAGTAAAGGGTTTTAAAAAATTATGGAAGGAATAACCCAATAAATATAAAATATCAAAGGGTAGATACAGAGTTGGAGGGAAAAAAAAATATAACCAACCGGAAAACGTGAGGACATGAAGGTACTGTTGATGGAATGAATGCAAAGTAGAAGCAATGACACACCACATTCACCTTCCAGTTTGGCAAATGTTCGTAAAAGTATGATCGCAGTGACAAAGCTATAGTGAGATCACACTTGCACACCTGCTCACGGGGATTTATGGCCTGCCTGGCAAAACTTCACAGGAACTGTCAAGTGTTAATAATAATAGCTTTTAATATAGTAGAATGAGCCCTAGGTTTCTAGAAATGAATCCTAGACACAAGTAGTTATTTTTTTATGATGATGAAAAGTCAGAAACTGGCAGACTTCTTAAGATGCTCCCCAAGGTGCCATGCCCCTAACTAGAGCCTGGGGTGGGAAGGGACATCATTGCTGCCTGTGCCATGGGTTAGGGCACACTGTGCCTCTCAGGAGCTCTGGGCAGAGAACTTTCTCTGGCTGTGGCAGAAGAAGCTGGAGAGATTCCGAGGGTGGGAGGTATTGTGTGGCCTTTGGTGGCCTGAAGACGGAGCCCCATGACTAGGAACGTGGGAGCCCTTTAGGGTCTGGGAACAGAGCTGTGCCCCCGACAGGGGGGAAACAGAACCACCCCAAGAACCACTTCCTGCCAAGCTGCATGAGTCTAGAGGTAGATTCCCGCCCAGCCCTCCAGGGATGAAGCCATGTGACCTCACCTTGGGACCCAGGCAGAGCCCAAAGGCCGGAGATAATGCAGCGATGGACCTCTGCGGCACTAAGTTTGGGATCACGTGTTATGCAGCCAGAGAGAACGAAAATGCAACAGAAATCCATGCACTGAACTCACAGAAAGTGGTATCTTCCACAAAACAAATACACAAACTATGTGTGCATCCCTGGGTGGCAGTTTAAATCCGCACCACCTGCGGGTCATCCGGCAGAGCCCAGCAGTGCCGTGCACCGGTCCTCCGGACCTGACGAAAGGGGCAGTGGGTGTGCAGGCAGCAGGGGCAAATAGGATGTTCAGATATCCATAAAGGTTAGAGGGAGCAGCTTAGAGCTCTGGGCATTTTCAATTGGAGGAAAATTACCAAGAAAAATAAGGTATTTAATGTATTTTGTTCCCTCAGAGGGTTTTATGACTTCATCTTCTGCAAACTGTAACGGTTTGCACACACTGTGAGGGTTGAGGGAATTTTTATGCCAAGGAATGGTGCAAGTTACATCTGTGCTTTTTCCTAAGCAAGCCTCTCCCAAGCACCATCCTCAACCAGCTGATCATGAAATCCTTCATTTAGGAAACCTGCTGTTTGTCTAACCCCGGTTGGCTGCACCCCCGTTCTGTGTGTGCTGGTCTGGGAATGCCCGGCTTCCATGTTCCCAGTCTCTCACAGTCACCTCTCCCAGAAAGTGTCAGAAAGATTAACAGGGACTGCGTTCCACCGTTGTCCGGGCACCGGGGTGGCAGCACCCTTTCCTTCTGCAGCTGGCTTCCCATGGCATCTTCCTGTGGTCAGAGCATACACACTGTTATCCATCTCATCTGTGAAATGTTCCAGAGAATTCCATCTTAATCATCACCTTAAAGGGAGAGCTTATGGATAACTGCATAGACTACATAAACACATCATAATCCTAGAAAAGGAAGCATAAACCTCTAGGAAATCACGGGCCACACAGACCTTCCTTCGGAGCGCCTGCAATCCCCAGTCTTTCAGGAACACATTTCTGCGAATTCCTGTGTGGACCCACTCTGAAATTCTATTTCATTCTTTGGAAAACAAGAGGAGCGACAGAGTCCACTTGACTCAGTGTCTGAATCGATTTGCATTAAGTGCAGACTTAGAACAGTTCTCGTGAAAACAATTTATTTTTAGTAATAAAAGTCAGAAGGAATTGGCCCTGCAATATTTATCACTGTGTTACATAGTTCCAGGCAATTTTTCTGCTTTATATTTTTACATTTTCTTATTTGAAACAATAAAGTTCTAGCATTTTTATAAATCTGACAATTTTATAACCTGATAATTAGAAAAAAGCAAAAAGCAAACAATCAGAGTAGGTGGAGTTCAGAAAACTTGCAAATGTTTAAACAAAAAACACAGTTGATGAACTCTTGTTCCTTATAAAGGGCGTTGGATGAATTTGAAGTCACTGCTGCCAGTCTGGCCCTCCTCCCTTTGTGAGGAACCCTCTCTGCTGGAATCATCCAACCCGTCCTGGATCTGAATTATTTCCCACCTACCCGGTGACAGAGAGTGAGACTTGCCCCCATCTCTTCAAATATGGCACCCTGGACCTCACATGTTCTTAGCAAGTGTCACGTCCTGGTTTTTAGCCCAGTCTGAGGTCTCACTTTTAGGGTGGCCCTTTCTGATCTCACAATAGCAATAACCTCCTGTCCCCATGCCTGAGGAGATCCAGCCCACCTGCCCTGCACAGAGGGGTCGGGCTGGAGGACGGGAAATGTAAGCGTACTTGTTTTTAGCAAGAAAAAAGCAATCCTTTATAGACAAAGTGTGGGGCGTGGACATTTCCAAGAATACAATCCAGCTCTGTATTTAAGTGACCGTGACACATTCCTACAAAGGTGGCCCTGAGAGGCCCGCACCATATGCGATTTGAGGCTGGTCTTGTATTGAGCCAAAGCTCCTGCGGCCCCTGCTCCTCTCTTCCTTGCTGTATGCTCTGGGAGTGACAGATCCACCCCTTGGGAGGACCCTGACACTAAGGAGGGCACACAGCACCCCAGGCAACTGGAGGAGGTTAAACTCCTCTAGTGCCACCCAGGAAGCCACATAAGCTTCCCTGCAGATTCCAACACACTCAGGTGAGAGTGGGGGTCCCAGGGAACCCACAGAACCCACTAGAACCAGCTTGGAAACCATACCCTCCTGCCTGGGCCCCACCAGGAACCCCTGCAGCCCATTTCATTTCCTCCCGCAAACCCTCCCCCCACCCTCTGCTCTGCTGGTCTGCGCGGGCATCCAGGGAGGTTTAACACAACCACCTCCCTCTCGAGGCAGAGGGAGCTGGACACATGACTGCCCTCACATGGGCCTTGGTCCTATGCTCTTTTGTTGCCTTAGGACAGGTTTTTGTCATTCTCCAGGTAAGGACCCCGGGGGTCAGACAAGCAGAGAGATGTCCCTGTGACCAATCCAGATGGTGGAGGACAGGAGCTCAATCAGACACCGGGACCTTTCCAAGTCACAAAATACCAAGGACCCAGACTTTAAACTGCAGGCTCTGCCCCCAGTCCCTGCCCCTTGGCATCTCTGACACAAGATCCACTCACATTGCGTCCACCAGGGACCACAGGGCAATGGGTGTGGACGGTGTGGCGGGTGTGGTTGGTTCAGTCAGTCCGAGGTGGCGGGCTCCTGGACACTGACCTGGACCATGCCCATGCTAGGCACCCCATCATCCTCGATGGTGAGCTCGTGGTGGACAGCTGCCTCGATGTTCTGCAGCTGGCGGGCCTCCCACTGTCTCACCCGCAGCATCTGCTCAGGAGAGAGGCCTCAGTTATCCCCCAGCCCCAGCATCTTCACTGGACACAAGGTTGTGCACTGCAAAATGCACTTACCCAAAGAGGTGTCCACTAGGCTTGGCACCCGCTCAGGCCAGAGACGAGGCCAGCCCCAGCCAGACCCCTCCCATGCTCCAAACAGAGGGGCCCCACCTGCCGGTGGGGGGACAATGCAGGTGTCCCCAGGCAGTGCCCTTCTCAGGAGGCCACTGGAACACAAGGGCTGTCAGGGTGGGAGGATGAACCCATAAAAGGGGATGAGGAGGGGCCGGTGAGATGGCTCAGCAGCGTAAGCACCTGCCTGGCAAGTACGAGGTCCTGAGTTCAACTCCTGGAACCCACATACGAAAAAAGGGCCGGTGATATCGCTCAGTGGCACAGGTGCCTGCTGGCAAGTGTGAAGTCCTGAGTTTGACTCCCAGTACCCACATAAAAAAAAAAAGGGGTACGAGGAGGCAGGGCACGACCCTGGGGTCAGAGCCCAAGGAGGGAGGCAGCGGAGAAATGAGAAGACAGAACAATTTTCAGGGTGTCCAGCGGTGCCCCCCATCCTGGCACACCTGAGCCAGGTGTCTGCTACTAAAGGTCTCCAAGCTTTGTTACCAGGAGTTGGGGTTCAGAGGAGCAGTGGGGCCCTGGGAGGGGGGTGTCACACATCCCTCAGGGACCAGTCCACTCCCTGCCGGTGCCCCCGGGTGGCGTCCTCCTGTCTCCTGACCCTAAGGGCTCTCGAGGACAGCACCCCCCCAGCTGCTGCCCTGGTGCCTGATCCGCTGTGGGGGCTTAGGAAGCTGCTGTGGGAGGGTGCAACAGCCCAGTCCCTGTGCCATGCCTGGGAAAGGTAAGGGCCGTGTCGGCCAGGCCCTGGGAACCCAGGACAGCCCAGGAGAGGTCAGCAGTGGACAGCGCAAAGCGCAGGGAGGAGCCGACCCTGCCCAAGGCAGGTGGCTTCCACAAGGCTGATGCCACCAACCCTTCAGCTACAGCCTCAGAGGTGGAGAAAGTTGGCTCCCGTGTCCCTGTCAGATGGGGACCAAGGACAGAGAGCAGGCAGAGCCCATGGCTGGCAAGTCGCAGCCTTCACAACACTGGCTGCAGGGTCCCCTCAGAGCAGAGAGCCATCTCAGCACAGGGCGGCACTGGGTCAGGAAGGCTGGTGGCCCTGGTGACCTCCTGTGCAGAGTGGGTGCTGAGCAGGCCGCAGTGGGGTGGCATGAATTCTCCAGGGGATGGGAAGAGACAGGGTGAGACCTACCACGGCCGCCCGCCCCTTTGGGTCCTGTCTCTTCCTCCTGGCTGTGTCTGGGACACCGGGCAGACCTGCGTTGCGTGGCCAGCTCTTTGCTTGTGGGTCCTCTGCCTTCTGCTGCGGCCTGGCCAGTGAGGCTGGCACCGGTGAGTCGTTCCCGAGAGCTGAGGGGTCTGAGCAGGTCGCTGACTGCACACTGGGCCCCTCCTCCAAGGCGTAGATGGTGGAAAGCCTCCTTCTTTTGAAGGTGGCCCTAGGGCTGAGCCCCACTAGGTGGGACACGAGGTCCTGGGCAGAGCGTGCAGGCACTGGGGACTCTCGCAGGTAGGAGGCTCGGCCTCCAGGCCGGGGGCTCCAGTGCAGGGCTGCCTCCCCTCCCTCAGGGGTGCTATGCTTGGTGGGCATCTTCCAGGGTGGCATCCTTGGCATTCGAGGGGGGCTATCATCCTCAGAGGAGCTCAACTCAGGGTTCTGAAAAGGAAAGCACAGATCTGGTCCTGGACAGTCACTGAATCCTCAAGACAGACACCAAACCCCACCCCGGGCATATTCTCATCAGAGCACAACCGTCCTGTATGACAGACCAGGATGGTGTCACTCCAGAGGGGACATGCAGCATCAGGGAACCACACCCTTCCAGGCTCTGTCACCAGTGATTGTCATCAACCCAGGGACGGGCTTGCAAGGGTAGGACCGAGGCACAAGGGACACACAGGTAAACCCTTCCCCAGGAAAGACAGTAAGACACCATTCAATAATCTCAAAATGCAAACTCGCAACACAGAATATGAACCTTTTCACAAGCACTGCAGCTTTTCATGCCTGAGCAAGAAAAGCAAGCCTGGCAGGAGGCGCTAGTTAGTGTCCCATGCCACCGTCACCTTAGCCAAGTTGTTCCTCTGAAATAAAGTCTACTTCAGCCATCGTATGCCTGTGTTTGCCTTTCTCAGACACGGGACACGCTTGGTCCCCACACCTGCAGGGTCCGCCAAACACAGCTCCAACCCACTGCAGGGCGGGAATGCTTGAGAAAGAGAACTGTCTGGCTGAGTGTGTGGCTTGTTTTTTCTTGTCATAATTTCCCTCACAACAGAGGATGACAACTGTTTCCACATCACTTACATTATATTCAATATTAAAAGTCACCCAGAAAGGACTTAAAGAATGTCACTCGGTTCTATGGAAACACCATGCCATTTTATATAAGGGACACCTGTGGATTTGGCATCTGAGGGGGACCCTGGAACAAATCCTCTGGTGGCAGATGTGTTTATGTTCACCGTAAGGCATGCATCTCTCCAGTACCCTTGAAACTGTGCCTGCTGAATGGCCTGACAGCGATTGACACCCGCCAGCCGTCATTATCCCTCGGTGTGTGAGACATGCATGCATCATGCTAAGGACATCATGGTGCCTCCGCCCCACTCCCTACTGATTGAAGCAAAGTTCAGAGCGACACGGGGTTTCTCATTCTGTTTTGCCCCGCTCTCATGGGATGACTTCTTGCATTCACTTTTTGGTAACGAGAGTAAGAGTTTCCAGTTCCATTGTCCACTGCAGGCAGTGACATCCCCAAACTGTTAAGGCTGCCATTCAGTCAGGGTACAGGAGGACAAGGAGTGTTTCTAAAAGAGGAGGGTAAAATGCTAAAAAGCTACAAATGCCCGCCAATGCTGCGTGATTAGCAATTTTGTGTCTGTCGCCTGAACAGAGCCAGACATCAGGAAGAATGCAGAACTCAAAAAAGAGCCCAGGAAGACACACGAGTGTCCTGGAAACAGGTCCCTCTGGTCAAGGTCAAAGGGGAGACAGACTTCTCCAATCAAGGTTGAAGTCAAAGGACCACGTCCTCAGCGCACCTGCTGACAGGTAGAACTGCAGCACAGAAAGCGCAAACACTACATCCCTGGACTGAATTCACATCCGCGTCTACGCAGAGCGTTTCCTGGTAGTCACCTTGGAAGAAGCAAAACTGGAGGGTGTTGATAAGAGAGCCAAGTGTCTTTGAGGAAAGAAATAGGTGAGTACGTTTGCTTTGCATAGGAGGCTGACTGGGGAGATGAATTCAAACCAGTGGGAATGTGTATCAGTATATCATTTGCTGGATAAGAAATTACTTTGAAACTGGCACTTGTAAAGGAGATTTTAGATTCATCTATTTCAGAGACCAAGATCTCAGAAAAAAAGAACAGGGGGTGAGGAGAAAGAAGGGGACTCATAAAAAAGAAACTGAAAGGGAAATGCATCTTTTTCATTAAAAGAACTGCTGTTAAGTAGCTTCTTCCTAGGAGTGAGCTCAGAAAGATTACAGGTAAAACAAGTTAGTATCCAGAACAGATGTTCCAGATGTAAGTATGAAAACATCATACGTAAAAAAATATCGTCTCATTTAATAGGGAAGAGAGAGGGTTGTTTTTTTTTTTTCTCTTTCATCACATACTCTTCTGTTTGGCCATTTGGAAAAAATAGAACGACAGTAAGGCCAAATCTGTCTCATGCCTTGCACTAAAATAATTATAAAGAATTGAAGATTATACTTTTAAAAATTCATAAATTAGCAGGAAAAAAACCCTTTAAAAATACCAAATTTGGGTTTTTATATCATAGCATTCACTAAAATAAATTCCACATGGATTAAAGACTTAAGTGTAAAAAAGTTACAAAAGTATTGGGATTATAAAAGTATGGGTGGATTATTCTGTGAACTTGTCCTAAATAAGCCTTTTCTAGGACTCACAACACAGAGGCCATCGAAGAAAAGAATTAAACTAAATATAATTTAAAAATTTTTTTCTACAAGACAAAAGAAAAAATGACAAGATAAAAGGCAAATCACAGTTCTGATACAAAGTAACCAAGCACCTCCTTCCTATTATTTAGGAAAGCACAGCAGCCTAATGGATAAACCACAAGGTTTTCCAACGGTTCCTAGAAACTGTGCCTTTGCCACACATATATTCAACTGCATCCTGGGTAATAAAAGTGCAGATTAGGATGAAATCAAAGCAGCATTTCTTTTCATCTGTGAGACTGATAAAAATCAAGAAGTACGCGAGCTTTATATCAGGCGCGGAGGACATTGGGAGGGCCTCTTTGGAAGGGAGCTCGGTAGCATTCAGACAGGTAAGCGCAAGCTCCCTTGGACGGCCAGGCTCTTTCTAGACATTTGTCCTCCAGAAAGGTCCACGTGTAAAATGAGTATGTGCATGGTGGCTCACGGTGTCACTTTGCAGAAGACTGAAAATAACCTGGATTTCTCTCCTTGTGAACCAGCTGGACAGATTGTTATCCATTTATGCATCTGTAAAAAGAATGCAAGTGCTTTGTCTACACTGATAGAAAGTCTATGTTTGGGGTACTCTTTAGTGGAAACTGAGGGGAAATAACCTAAATTAGTTCTAGAAGCAGCTTAAGATTAACATTTACTTGTGGTGGGGAAGGGCTGGGTAGAGAATCACAGAATTCACTTTTATGCCTTGCAGCTTTTGAAACCACAAGAATGCATCACTTATTTACGAGAAAAATAAAACAAAACAAAACCCAAACAAAAGAACAGTAACAACAATACCAGTAGGTCTGGGGTGCAGCCCAAGCCCAGGAGCCCAAAGGGGAGCCCAGGACTCCCGGCTGGGGGAGGTAGTTAAGGGCCCAGATGAGCAGGCACTGCGGAGCAGGCACAGCGCGGGCGAGGCGCTGACGGGGTTTCCTTTAGGATCGCTGCCTAATTCTGCAGGGCCAGCGCTTCATTTCGCATCTACAGCAGACAGCTTATGAATTTTCCTTTGCGGCCCTGACAGCGGGGCCGCTGGTCTCCTCCTGGCCTCCCCCAGGGGCTAAGGAAGATCTTACCGCCCAGATATCTGAGGCCACACAGGCCAGGGCAGGGAAAGGACAAATGCCTAGTCTCTGACAGGAGGTTAGGTGCCACCCGGCTGAGATCACCCAGGGTGCGCCCACGCCTTGGACGGAGCCAGGCTGCGGGGACACTCAGCGCTGGGAGGACTAACTAGGGGGAGGGGTGGGGAGGAGGGGGAGGGGAGGAGGGGGAGGCGGAGGGGTGGGGAGGAGGGGTGAGTGGGGCATCGTGTGGGCCCCAGCATACTCGCTAGGGCCCTGCCCTGCCCAGTGCCCTGAGCAGCCAGGGCAGCAGCAGCTGCACATCTCCTGGGCGTCCACCCCAACTGCCCGGCCGCCCGCAGTGCCCCGGTGCCCTCCTGCGCCCCATCTGCCCGGCGCAGCCCACCTGCTGGCTCAGCTCCATCGCAGCCTCAGCGGTTGCCGCGCGTGGCCCGGGAGCCTCAGGAAACACCGGTTGCCGCGGCCCCACTCATGCCCACGCGGCTGCGCCGCAGACGCTGGCGGGTCTCGTGGCCCTGATCAGCCGCACCTGGCCGGTTCCTCCTCGGTGCACCTGAGCGCGTTTGGGCCTTCAAGAGGTCAAGCCCCGCGTGGGGCACCCTCTGGGGGCCAAACCCTGATGGCATCATCGCAGCAGCATAGAGGGGACCGTCACCCCGACGCACTCATCTGAGACCAAGCCACGGGCCATAGGACTGTCCCGCTCGGAAGTACTAGCTGCTGAGGGCGCCGCGGTTCCTGGGGGTGGTTCTCAAACTTGAGCAGCTCGGACCCCCTGGAGGACTCTTTAAAGCCCAGGCCCTGGACCAGCCTGGTTCCTCGGGACTCCGGGGGTGCTCTGGGTGGGTCCTCTTTGGAGTACTCTGTTAATGAATGGCAGTAACGCTACCCCAGAGTACCGGTAACTTAGTCCGTGCTGATCGGTTCTAGTACGGATCTACACTAATTGGCATCTCCCACCACACCTGCGTGGTTAGGGCTACAGAGAGAGCAATCAGGAGGCCAGGACCTGATGGGAAGGGACGGCTCTGAATGGGATATTTAGGCAGCTTCACTCTTTTTGGGGAGCGAGGGGGGAATGTTTGATTTTTTAAAAATATATTGACATGTTTTTATTAGTACATGTTTGCAGTACATAATAATCACATTCATGGTGGGGAGTTGGTACCTATACATAATACATCTTAATTCTTTTTTCATCCCTTCCCTTCCCCTCCCTTCATCTCTTGCTTCCCTTCCCTTTTGCAAAGGTTCTGTCTTCATGTTTCTTGTTATTTATCTTTTATTTTGCTCTTTAATTTATTGATACTTTGCATTTCTCAGAGAAATCATGTGATGTTTACGCTGTGCCTCTGATTATTTCACTTAATATTATGCACCTGTCTCAAGGTACATCCACTTTCCTACAAATGACTCAAATGTATCCTTCTTTATGGCAGAGTCGGACTCCATTGCAATACGCAATGAATATATTTATCATGGGTGGTTGGTTCATATATCATCTAGGTCACTTTAAAACATTATCTGTATAAAGACCAAATATGATTAAAAATAAGCTAGCAACAATAAGGAGCTACCCATGATAATTTACATTAACCATAGCCTCCCGACAGCATCTTGAGAACATGGCTAGAGAGCCCATTTTAGAGAGGGAAGCCTGAGTTCACAGAACAGGGTGCATTAATGGGGTCACCTGGTGGAATTTAGCAGAACCAAGACGAGAACCTGGCCCGTCTCATCCAACTTCATGTGCTCTATATGCTTGTTACTCTATTACTTTTAGAACATATTATTTTTCTAAGTTGCCTTGTGATACTGGCAAGCTGTCTCCCTTCTCTGTAAGATGAGGTGGCATGGGAGGGGCTTCCAGCTGTGAAACATATACAGGCCCAGGAATCTGAGCCAGAGGAATTCAGCTACAGAGAAATGGCGCTGACTCAGAGCCTTCAGGTCTGTGGGCAGGTGCTGAGCTCAGCCTGCCTGGTGGCACTCACCCACCGCCTTGAGTGCCCACTGGTGGCAGAAGAAGCTGAGAGTCTTGAGTAGTGAGGTCATCCTAAGGCTGAACAGGGTGGTCAGAGATCAGGTGGCTCTGTGGGACCAGTCCTTCCTGTCCTGGTGACACAGGCCAGGACAGCAGGGTGACCTGCCGGAGGTGTAAGAGCCAGGTGTGTGTTGGCCAGAAGGGGCTGATCTCCCACCCTGCACCCCCAAGCTCCCAGCTCCCTGACCAAGCAGGCTTTCTGCAGGACACAGGGAACGTGCGCTGCCCTGGTGCCTGGCATTCAATATCTGTCCCCTTTCGCTAATGCATATGGGACCAGGAGGGGGCTTCACCACCAACACCGAGACTGACAGCCTGGTCTTGCTGAAGCGCCCCGGACACCAGCCCTGGGCTCGTCCTGTGTTTAGGAGCTGGGCTTGTTGCTGTGACAGAGTGGGTGACTTTCAGTTAGCAGGGGGCACAGGCATGAGCTATTTTTTCCACCTTTTCTTTTGGTGTCCTTCATCCACCTGAGAGATAAGGTCAGCACGCTGGGCCTTCGCACAGATTTGCATCACCCCTGTGTTGATCATGGAACGCAGGACAGCTTTTCATGTTTTTCCCCAGGTTAAAAACATTTCCCCTTCTGAAGTTTCCCTGGATTGCAGCATTTTCCCCTTTGAAAGTCGGACTTCGCCCTTGCCCCTTGCTTTGCTCTTCAGAGCGCGGATTGGCCAACTTTCTGGCCGCCGGCAGGTGCGCCGTGCCCTGCACAGAGGCGGAATCGGGAAGGTGGGTGATGGAAGGCCTCATGACGTTTCATCATCCCGGGGACTGTGGCCTCTGCCAGGGCCGCAGCAGGAGCCCCCGACAAGGCCCCAGATGACCACGGCTCCCGTTTATTCAGCCCTTACTTATGCCAAGCACGCTGCCTTCCACACCTTCCAGGCCTGGAAAGCGAGGCCCACGGAGGTCACGGGGGTGGTCAGGTGAAGACCCTGGCAGTCTTGCCCCAGGGTGGTGTGACTGCCCCTCCAGGGCTGACTAAAGTTGAGCTCTTCCAATGCACCACAGATACTTCATAATTTCCTCAAGAAAAAGGCAGGGTGGTAAGAACGCACCATCACATTCTGGGCAAGAACACTGGGCGCGGCCAGGTCACAGGTGTCCCCTGCAGCACACAGTGGGACCCCACCCCTATGTGCCCCTTGCTTCTGTCCTGACAGCAGCAATTTCCTTGCCTCTGCAGCCGGGAGCCACGGTGGGGTGCGGGGTGGTGGCTGCCCGCCAGCCCCTGGCACCAGGCTCTTTGTCCAGTCGACAAAGCACGAGCTCTGCATCATCGGCGGCTTTCCGTACATCACCCTTCCCAGCCCCGCAGCCACCTGTCAACACTGCCTTCCACAGTAAGCGCCCTTGGCCCAGAGCAGGTGGAAAGATTCAGCCCTACCCTGTGGCAAATGCTCAGGTGCTGGCCTGGTGTGGTGGGCAGCACACAGGTCTCCCTCCAGCTGGCAGCGAAGGGACCCACTGGCAACTTCGGCATCCCAGCTTGGCACGAAATGCACACAGTCAATGGGTACAAAGCACTGGCTCCCTGCTCTCCTGCCCATCCCTGGCTATTCCAGGTTCTCTTGGATTCCCCGGTGACTGTGGGGCGACAACCATGTTCCGTGCATATGCTGGGCTGAGGGGCTACGGCACCCCCCTAGCCCGGTACACACACACAGGAGACATAGGTGTATTTCAGCTCCTCAGCATCCTTCGGGAATGCACAGGGCCTGGCATCTCCAGGAGGGGATGTTTAGGGCCGGTCCCTGGGGTGGAGCGGGGGTTGAAGGGAAACAGAAGCACAGCCATGAAGCTAAAGCTGAGCTTGGAATGGCCCTCAACTCGTGGTCACAGGCCCCTCAGAGACACCAGCGACTTCCCACAGGCTACTCAGAGGCACATGGGTCACACAGGTGACCTTGCCTTGCACACGGCCCTCATCTAAGCCTCTCTGGCTGTCTTGGCCTGGTTCTGCCACAGCCTGGCCTGCTCCCACTGTCCTCCCGTAGGCCACCCTGTCGTTTGCTGGGAGGAAGAGCCCACTGCCTCCAGGACCGGAGTGGCAGACCTTTTCCGAGAGGTGCCAGATGTGGGACGCTCTTTCTTCCCCTGCTGCCACCTGTGGAAAGCTCCTAGCTGGATAAGCCCTCCTACCCTCAGGATCTCAAGCGCAGTGGGTCACAGCTATGTTGGGGATGCTTGGGGGCATCCCATGACCCTAGCCCCTGCGCCTCGCTCCCCACTGTCCACTGAGAGGAGGGCTCCCTCCTGCTCCTCGGCCTGTGCGGAGCCAGGCAAAGCTGGATGGAAGAGTGACCATCCTGTCACATTCGGCCTCAGGGAAGAGAGTTTCCGGGATGGATGGAAGAGACCATGGACTGACGGGTGATGGAATTCGGATACTAGAATGGCAAGGCCAAGGTCATGGGGCGTGGATGTGGAGTCGGGGGTTTTTTAATGAATGGGAAAAGTGTGGCATTCAAGTGGGAAAGTGAACTTAAATTCTGGGCCCAGGATTGGGGTTAGGTGAGGCAGGCCGCTCCGACCTGCCAGGGGAGGGCTGTCACCCCAGGCAGGCCTGGAAGAAGGGGCCGGGCACATTTGCGTTGGCATTAGTTTGGGAGTGAAAGCAGAGCTTGGTCTCCAGGTGTGGTGGTTGTTGGGTCTGCCGTTGCTATGAGGCACGTGGTGGAAATATTTGGGCATTGATCTGGTGGGGAGATGTGCTACACGCAGGTCATGAGGTAGATCTTAGGGAATGAGGGCAGGATGGGCACAGGGCAAGTGCGCAACAGGGGGAGCTGGCCAGGCCTAGGCAAACTGTCTGGCACACAGGACATGGGCCCCAAATATTTGCCAGTGGAGCCTCTCTTTCATGTGTTTCATTAAGAAAACATTTCAAGCTTAGACAGTGATTGCAAGTTGAGGAAGCCAAAGAGAAAACAAAATTTAGAGCACAAATTCTTGCTCTGGAAATGGAATTATTTAGGGACAGATATCAAAACTATTCATTTTAATTAAAAATTTTAAAAATGTAAGTTTTAAAAACGTAAATTTAAAAAGAATGTTAAAGAAAATTTAAAATCAGTGGTCAATTCCATAACCAGATACTGAATGCTGCTCTGTAAAAAATAATGTATCAGTCAGTGTTTACTAGAGAAATAGATATAGCGCAAGATACACAAATGTGTAAGAAATTACAAGATTGGCTTATGATGGTCACCCATCGTAAGGACCAAAGGATCCAGTCCAAGGTCTAGAGCTCACTGCGTTGTTCCGTGCGGGTCTGTATCAGGAGGCCAATGGGTCTATGCTGGAGGCTGAAGGATCTGCGCTGGAAGCCAGGAGATGACGCCAAGGTGAAGGCGAAGACTGGAGCTCCTCGGAAGAACACAAGCAGATCCGTCCTTCTCCATTTCCCCTTTATACCATCCAGGCAACAAGCTGCCCCAGGTTGGGTCTTCCGCACCCTAAGTGTGGAATTGCTGAGCCGATTTAGTTGAACTTCTCTTACTCAAGTTGACACAATCAATCAACCATCACTAACAACAAACACAATCACGAACTTTCAACCACAGTTGCCTTTACTTACCTACCTCATTCTGGTTGTTGGTAGAGCAGCTGCTACTTATTTTGACTGCAGGTAGAACCAAAGCCAGCTCAGCAAAGTCAAGTCTCTCCTCCTCCGTCAGGGAACGTGGCTAAGAGAGGAAGCAGTAAGGTAATTTCAGTTTGGTGATTATTTAGATAGATCATATACCAGAAGAATTAAGTACTGGGTACTAATCTAGAAGGTTAAGAAAGGTTACAGGGAGCCTGGTATGGTGGTGCACACCTGTAATCCTAGCACTTTGGGAGGCTGAGACAGGAGGCCTACAAGTTCAAGCTCAGCCTGGGCAACTTAGTGACTTAGCAAGACCCTGCCTCCAAATAAAAAAATTTAAAAAGGGGCTGGGGATGTAGCTCAGTGCAAAGGCCCTGGGTTCAATCTCCAGTACTAGAAAGAGAGAAATCAATCTGCTGCGTAGCCATTAAGTTCACATCCTCCCCCACGGCTAAGCAGACTTCTATCAGTTTCTTGTCTATTCCTCTCAAGACACTGGACCCATGGGGAATCACATTCCTTTTATTATGTACCAACTATACCATATTCTGTGTCTTCCCGTTTTTACTCAACTTGGAGATTTTTACTTCATTTGAATAACTCCTTAGCTTGGAGATTTTCCTCTAGCAGATGACACCGAGCTGCTCTCATCTGTTGCTGTGTATTCAGCAGGGAAATGTCGCCCGGTTTTACTCATCCAACCCCTGGCCCTGGGCATTTGGAGCACTGCAGGGTGAGCTTTAGAGCAGAGGTTGCTGGTCCATCTTTTCTCACAAGTGCAAGCCACCTCCTGAGTCCATCTCATCATCTGTGAGGTGCAGAGCCGAGGGCTGGTGCCGAATCTTTTCCTGTGCCCCCTACAACTCCCCTCAGCGATGCTCACGGGCGGTGCACATCACAGCAACCCCAGGAAGCAGGGATGGGACAACTCCCTCCAACCCTCAGGGTGAATCAAGATGGACCTCCTAGGGGACTGGATGCTGGTGGTGCCATTTGACTGCACACGGTGCAAACTCTGTGTGATGGGCCGGCGTTCCCTGCTCCTAATCCTCCACACCCCTGGACATCTCCCCCCAGCCCCTTCCCCTGGTGACACTTCCTCAGTCCCCAGCTCTGCTGTCCCCACCACAGTACTCCAGTGGCCCATCACCCCTCCCCCTAGTCCTCAGGTCAACTCCTTAGCTACTAGAGATTCCTCTACACCCCAAACCCAGGATACCCTCAGTTGCTGGAGTCACCTCCGGCACTCTCCTCTGGAAGATGCATCCACACTGGTTTCCTCAAACATAAATGTTTGTTGATGACTCGGCAATGCGTGTGATATTTAGGACACTCTAGCCAAATGGCAGCGAGGGGGATTTCTCAAGTGTGATGATCAGGAACATGACTTGGGGTGACAGGGGTGTGACTGTCTGCAATGTGCCGGGACAGCCTGTGACTTTGAACCTACCATCTCCCTCCTCTGGCCTCAGTGTCCTCCTATGTAAAGTGAGGGGCTGGACAGGTGGTCTCCAAGCCCTCCTTAGACCTGAAATACTGCTTGGGGGGTCTGGGGAGCTGCTCTGAGCCTGCCTCTGGACCTGGAGGCAAAGATCGGGGGGATGCGGAGCTTGGGAACACCGGCCTGGACATGTCACCTCCCCAGTCCCAGTGTCCGTCTGGGAGCCCCTGAGCCCCCAGAAATGGGGTATTTCTGATTTTCTTTAAAGGCCTCTAATGCTGTTTTTTGTGACTCAAGAGAATACCAGGGAGACAGGCATTTTACCTAAAGAGAAAGCCTTTGTATTTAGTTACTGATAAATATTTGGCCTAAGCCAAGATGTCCAGGCAGCTGGGGTCTGGACTCCCCGAGGCTCTGAACCTTTCCCCTCTCCAGCTCAGAAATGCTGTGCTACTGTGGGGCAATGTGGGCTTCCTTGGGCCTGGGGCTTCTTCCTGCAGACAGAGAAGCAGTTTCTGGGCTTTTCCCTAGGGAAACCCACTCCCCCACCAATATCCACCATGGCTGCGGAGTCCTGGGCCTGACCTGTCCAGCCCTTGTCCACTCTGGGCCTTGATTTCCCTAAGTGAAAACCAGCTGGTCTCTGGGCTGCCCTGAGCTCAGGTAGGGAGCAAGGCTCAGCCAGGCCTCCTGTGCCCCTGGGACAAAAACAAGCACCACCCCCCTCCTGGCTGCAAGCCTGTCCTCAGAACTGGACTTTAGCTCCGGCCGGAACCCACAACAGCAGGACAAACACAGCCCGAAACCTGAACCGTGTACCCTCCTTCCACCCACGGTTTGCGCAGAGTGCATGAGCAAAACAAACTTATTTTGAACACTGGGCTCAGAGCACGGCGCGCAGTCAATCATTAACCTCGGGGTCCCAGGGGATCCGGCTTCATAAGGAGCTGGCTGCACTCCACAGGCATCACCTGCAGCCTCCACACCGACCAGCCAGCGTCAGACACTGAGCTCAGCTGCCTGTCTGTGAGCATCCACCTCTGCGCCTTTACCACCTGCGCCCAGCACTGACCACTGTCCAGTGGGAGCTGTCTACTGCCCACCACCCTTGCCCTGCGATGCCCGAGGTCCCAGCCGCCAGCCCTGGGCCACTCCTGCTCCTGCTGGCCATCCAGGTCGCTGTGGTGGCCGGTGCACCCCAACCATGGCACTGCGCGCCCTGCTCCGCTGAGCGCCTGGCACTCTGCCCACCAGTGCCTGCCTCATGCCCGGAGCTCTCCCGGCCCGCAGGCTGTGGCTGCTGCCCTGTGTGTGCCCTGCCACTTGGTGCCTCCTGCGGTGTGGCCACTGCACGCTGTGCCCAGGGACTCAGCTGCCGTGCACTCCCCGGGGAGCCCCGGCCCCTGCAGGCCCTCACCCGTGGCCAGGGCACCTGTGTGCCGGAGCCCACTGTGCCCGCCTCGGGGGCCGTGTCCAGCGCCGAGGGTGAAGGTACGACAGTCCCCACACCCTGGGCCCAATGCTTGCAGCTAGAGATGTAGGGTGGAAAGGAGTTTAAGTCACCCACGGGAGGCCCATCATTGCTTGGTCCTGGTGAGAGGTGACCCAGGAGAGAGGAGAGGGTGAAGGTGGACACTCACCCTGGGGGAGAGTAGGGGAGAAAGCCCAGCCTGGCCCCTTGGCCCAGTGATCTCTAGAGACCCAGATGGTGAGGGTGGAGGCAGTGGAACTGCTGGGTGGGGCTGCCAGCCATGGGCACTACCTCGAGGCCTCTCCTCCCCCCTGCAGGCCCACGGCAGTCCCGGAAAATGGAAAGTTCATTCAGGAAGGTTTAGGATGGGAACTCCCTCCTGCTGGCCCAGCGGGAGGTGTTTAGAATGTCCTTTGTGATATATATCCTGTGAATACACCGTGTACTGCCCAGATGTTTGTAGAACATAATGTGAAAATTTAGGCTAAAAACTTCACTTCCATTCATTGCCATAGACAAACAACGTTTGATGTGTATGTTGTCCCCTGAGAATGGGACAATCAGGTTACTTCCTGAATTCAAGCTGTGATTTGTTTGTAGTAGGAAGCTGAGGAAAGGCCTCTTCCTCCCCTCCAGCTCCATATCGCCCCACCAGGGCCGGTGGCACGTCCTGTGTGAGGCTTGGAGGGGTCTCGTGGTCCCATACCCTGATAGGGATCGGCCTGGGAGCGCGTGACCCTTCCCCAGGGACCAGCTTTTCCTGCAGATCCTCCATCCAGCAGAGTAAATGAAAGAGGCCATCTTAAGGGTCCACAAAGGAGGGGATTTCCCTGGGGTGGGGGTGGGGCTCTGCCTCTCACTCCTGGAGTCTGCCTGCAAGGTGGCTGTCACCTCCCCGACTTTGGGGGCTTGCAGAGAAGTCACTGGGTACATGGGCTGGTGGATCCCCCGGAAGAGGAGAGGCTAGGCATCTGCCTCAGGAGAGGGGTGCTCTGGATCCCGCTTCCAATGACCCCACCACCTGATCCTGGAGTGTTATTGAAGTCCCCACTTTACGGATGAGAATGCTGAGGCTCTGAGGTTCCCTGCGAATGGGCTCAGGAATCGACCCCTACGACTTGACCTCGGCAGATGTGCACATTGCTCCCTTCCCTGTACCATAGAAGCAAAACCACAGGCCACCCTGGCTGCACCCTAAAACTTACCATTTCTCCAGAGTAGACTTAGTATAGCTGTTGGGTCAGCGATCTTTCCGGAAACCATCTGCCAAATCAGGGTTAGCCTGACCACCCTCGTGTCCCCGCCTGGTTCTGAGGGGAGGGAATGACTTGGGGTAAGAACTACTGCAAGCTCACGGGGCTGAGGTCTTCCTTTTCAGAGGCCAAGGTCCCCCTGGTCCCCCATGAGAGTGGGGAGATGACTGAGGAGCAGCTGCTGGAGAATTTCCACCTGATGGCCCCCTCCAGGGAGGACCTGCCCATCCTCTGGAACGCCATCAGCACCTACAACAGCATGCGGGCCCGCGATGTCGCAGACATCAAAAAATGGAAGGTGAGCCCGGGCGGGTGGGTGCTGTGCTGCAGTGACCTTTGCACAGGTCACCTGAGCTCACCCCTAAAAGGAGGGCACCGGACCAGATCATCTCTAAAGAGTTGAGCGCACCAGCCTGAGCACAGGGGTCTCACCACTTGCCGCTGTATCTTTTTTGAAACAAATTAGGGTAAAATGCGTAACATAAAATTTACTGGTCTACCCACTTTCAGCGTAGATAGATGTCCTCTCATCCTCCCAAACTCGCCAACAATCGTTGCCGCCTGCATTAGTAGCTGGTTTTCATTCTACCACTGGAGGGCGACAGAGAACCAGAGTTGGAGAGATGTGATTTAACTTGATGGGGATAGGAAAGCAAGGAAGAGAACCCCTTGCACAAACATGCACACCCCAGAAAAGGAAAGAAGCACTCGTTAGGAGCCTTAGAATTTCATCTGGAAGTGAGGGCAAATGTAGGAAACTTAATCCTTACTAGGTTATCCGGATGAAGGCCTCGCTCCTCCCTTGAGTTGGATTATGTGAAATTACCTTGTAGACTGCAGGGCTGTTCAAAGTCTAGACATCCGTGCTGCTCAAGTCCCCGTTCAGGGAGCTGTGCCTGCTTGCACCGGATGGCAGGTGTCACGATTATTCAGCAGGTGCTGGGAGGAGATGGGAAGAATGTCGTGGCCTTGGTTGACTAGGCGCTTGCCTGAGGACGCCTTTGCATAGGTGCTTAGGAAATGCACAGAGGGAGAGATTGAGGTTCTCATCCTTTATTCGGACAGCTCAAGGCAGTGACCAACCCCTGTCACACACAGGGGCAAATGACATTGGACACTTGAGACTTGGTCTTTATCCCATGGCCAGGTGCTCCTGCCCGTACAATACCTCCTTTCTCAGTCATCCTCTAGGCTGATGATTCACCTTTTCTTCTATCTGTCCTAATGTCGTGTTTCTTTCAGCAGCCGTGCCAACGAGAACTCTACAAAGTGCTGGAGAGATTAGCCAATGTTCAGCAGAAGGCGGGGGAAGAAATCTACAAATTTTATCTGCCCAACTGCAATAAGAACGGATTCTATCATAGCAAACAGGTAGGTGGTCTTGCTAACTGGTGTTCCTGTGGGACAGTCGCGGCTACCAACTCCTGCAAAGCCCCCGTTTCATGGCAAAGAACATCCAGTCCTAAATACACACCACAACTGGTCTCATGAAACAAGATTTGCCCACAGGGGGACCAGGAAAAGCGAGCCCCAAGGTAGCCTGATGGGCAGCTTCAAATCCCATAGCAAGGGCTGGAAGTCAGTGCTGGCCCACATCCCTGGGGGATGAGCGAGCATCGGAGACAGAGGGTGTCCGCAGGTCTCAGCACTTGGGGCTCAGGTTCCCCCACCCCACTAATCCAATTTAGGAGAGTAAGGGTCTCTTTGAACATCTCTTACTATAACAAAATACAGCAGCATTTTTGTGACTTGCCAAAGAAGACACGAGATTGAACTAAGCCCAAGACTTAATTGTGAGGCGCCCTTGGGACCCAGAGAAGTGTAGATTTTGAGGATTTTATTGGGGGAAATTGAAGTCTAGGCACCGCTTTACAACAGATGGGAACAGTGGTTCACGTTCCGGGCGTGCTGCCTCAGGGCTGGGCTCCTCTGGCATTGGGGCCATGGAGCAGATAGCTGTCACATGCCGCACCACTGCACACGGGCGTGTGCCACTCGGCCGCTGTCCCCGCTTCAGGATGAGGACCAAGAGCGTGCTGGGGTTGCCGGCTCCCAGTCCTCGCCACACCTCCTCTGCTGCTTCTGACCGTCGTCCTCTCTTCGCAGTGCGAGACGTCCCTGGATGGCGAAGCGGGGCTGTGCTGGTGCGTGTACCCGTGGAGCAGGAAGAGGATACCGGGGTCTCTGCAGACCAGAGGGGACCCCAACTGCCAGCAGTATTTTAACGTACAAAACTGAAAATCGATGCGCTATATGTTCTTTCATGTGAAATATTTAAGTACATAGTATATTTATACTCTAGAGCACACGCATTTTTATATACGAGCATTTGTATATATACAGGAACTAGTTTTTATACGCCACACGTGACTTGATATACAAAGCTGGTTTATATTTATTCACTGTAAGTTTATTTTTTTCTACACAGTAACTTGTGCTAATTTATATATCACAAAACACTTATCACCCCATGTGTAAATACTTGTATTTCCACTCTTCCGAAGCTCTCCTGTTTTTCAAGAGCATGGACTGATGCTGCCCAGAAAACCCACAAGCAAATGCAAGGCAGTGGTTTTTTAAGACATTTACGGGGCAATGAACCCATGTTTAAGACAGATTTACTCTGTAGATCTCACAGACCCGTGTCTGGTGGAGATCGGCAGGAAGGGTTAAATGTTAAAATGTTGATTATGTAACCCGTGCTAGAGGGCGTGATGTAAACCGTGCGCGGGATTCACTGTAAAGCACAGTGTGGGTGGAAACGTGTGTGAATAAACTCCACACAGTGGCCACTGATGGGACTGCATCGTGTCTGTTTCTGAAGTCCCTTCGTCTGTCCCCCTCACCTGCCTGCGCAGTTGGTGCTTTTGTGCCGGGTGGTGGTGCTGGTTTCTGTCTGCAGAGCAGATGCCCCTTCCCAGCAGGGTTGGGACAAGGCTGGGGTCCTCTCTTGCTCTCAGCCAGGCCCCTTTGTCCCCAGGGCCCTTGGTTCCCCCCTTCCCTTGAGCACACAGATGGGCCCGGGCTCTCTCCCATCTTCGAGTCCAGCAGGAAGCGCTCACGTGGTCACTGTGCCCTTGTCTTCTCCTTTTGCCCTTGCCCCAAGTGCCCCCAGCCACTCAGGTGCCTTCTCACCTCTGGGCCCAACCCCCACTGTCTCCTCTGCCCCTAAAACTGTGACCCACCTGGTTCTCCCCACCTGTCCCCAACACCCGCCTACCCGCTGACTAACCCTGATGACCCCTCCCTCTGAGACAGCGCCCCAGCCCCACCCCTGTGTCCCAGCCAACCACCCGGACTGTCAGACAGTCTGGCCTCTCCTGGCCCCATGCCACCTCCTGGGAAGCCAGGGCTGCTGCTGTCCCCTACATGCCCCGTGTAGCATGGTCTCCCCGCCCAGGCCATCACCCTCTCTGCCAAGCCCCCAGGGCCGGTCCCTGAGCTCAGCATTCAGACTCAAAAAGTGCAGCCAACAGAGGCGACCTCTTCCACCCACTAAGGGCAAAGGCTGAGGGTCCGGACCCTGCCCCTGCCTCACACGTCACTGACGTAGACCACGCGTGCTTCTGACAGTTCCAGCTGGACCCTCAGGAATGAGCGAGGGAAGGTGAGACACACTCAGGGTTTATTTACTTTTTCTTTTTTTGTGGTATTGGGGGTCGAACTCAGGGCCTTTGAACTTGCAATCCTCCTGCCTCAGCCCCTTAGGACACTGGGATCATAAAGGTGTGCGACAACATGCCCGGCTTGTCTTCGATTTTGAGTCAACAGTGAGTGGGACGGGAAACCTCCACATGGGCTGGAGAACAGCGCACATCTCCTCACTCCGATTTTCTCACCGTGTCTGTCAGTTACATTCTCAAAATGCTCCTTTTAGAGAAAAATGCAGAGAAAGGATTATTGTTTTTGTACCTGGTCTGGTTTCAGTGCCGGTCCATCCCCTCCTGGATGCACAGCCTGACGGGTGACGTGGCTCCTATTTGTGTCCCTCCTAGAACACCATACTGCTTTGACACCGCATCTGTTACAGTCGTGGTGCCCACTGGTGCAGCCACTTACCTCCCTGGGACCCAACCGCTCCCATCATGTTGAGGCCCAGTGGCTGCAGTGCAGACCGACCTGCTGAGACGAGCAAAGTTGGGAGACCTCTGGTATGCTGGGGTCCCCCCTCCACAGATTTCTCACAGTCATGGTGAAAGGTGTGTCTTTTGGGCTCCCCCATGGTGGGGGACAAATCTGCTGTAACGTTCCAGGCTCCTGAAGCCTTTGAATTCCTCTGCCTGCAGTAAACCAAGGCGGGTCTGGACTCTGAACTCACTTCCCGTGGTCCACCTTCAGGCCCACCATGCAACGTGGAAAGCACGACCTCTGGTTAGTCAGCTCCTGTCAGCAAACTCAGCCTGATCCGACTCTTGTTTCTTCTGCTATTGTCTCTCATTCTTAGACTCATTCCTGCCCGTGTTTTCTGTCTGTGTAAATTAGAAAACTTGAGACTTTTAGGTGTGTGGCACACTACCTTGTGGGTCACGCCGTACCTCACATTCGGGGTTGCTGGGACTTGCCTCTGGTTACAGGTCTAGAAGATGAGAGGGGATGGCTGTGGTGGCAGCATCTTGCATGATGCCTCTCTCAGGGAAGCCCCTTAGGGGACATCTCAGAATAACTTGAGGGCTCGGTGTCTCCACCTTCATGAGTGTCATCCCATGTGTCTCATTCTAACTCTCAAGACACCATTCCTTCCCAGTCAATGTCACTGTGCTCATTAGTTTGACAAAAACACTTGAAAACATCATACATATGGTCACCTAGATCCAGACTTCTTATTGTGTTGGATTAGGAATTTCCAACGATGGTACTTTGTGAATCTCTGACATCATGAATTATTAGCATTCTCGTCATTACTAGAAATAGAGTTAGTGGTGTTTTAAAATCAAATCGAGCTAGAAGGCCAAGTCCAGATACCCCAGACCCAATTCAGAAAACCCATGCTTACTGTTCAGATCCTTCACAACCACTCCTGGAACTAAAATGTGCATTAGTCAGAGTTCTCTAAAGAAACGCACCAATGTGATGTGTGTATATAGAAATGTGCTTTGCAGAATTGGCTCTGCCTGTTCTGGGGGCTGAGAATCCCAAAATCTGCAGGGTGGGCTGGCAGGAGGGGGACCCATGAGGGAGCAGATGCTGCATTTAAGTCCAAAGTCATCTGCTGCAGATTCCTTCTTGCTTAAGGAGGCCAGTCTTCTGCCCTGGTCAGGCCTTCAGCGGATTGCATGGTACTAACTCGAATTATGGAGGGCATTGGTCTTACACAAATTCCATTGATTTAAATGTTAACCTCATCCAAAAACACTTTCATAGAAACATCCACAGTAATATTTCACTACATGTTTGGGCATTGTGGTGTAGCCAATTTGACACACAAAATTAACCATCATTAACCAACGAAATGAGTATAATGATACACCAGAGAGGGTAGAAAATGAAATCATACAACATGCTCGATGGAAACCAGAGAAGGCAGAAAAGCAGGGGGAAGGAAACAGAGACAAATGCAATGAATTAAAAACATCCATAAACATGGTGGATGAGGAATCACTTTAAATGGGAATGGTCTAAATGTACCAGGAGACAGAGTGCCTGAAAAACAGTGAACTACATATTGTCCGCAAGAATCTTATTTTAAATATAACAATTCAGATATATTACAAGAAAAAGATGGAGGCGGACTGAGTGTGTAGCTCAGTGGTAGAGTGGGGGCTTCATGTGCATGAGGCACTGGGATCAATCCCCAGCACACGTACACACACACACACACACACACACACACACACACGTAAAGACATGGAGAAATGGATACTGTTCTGACACTTAGAAAGCAAGATTACCTATATTAGTTTCAGATAAATCAAACTTCAGAACAAGGAAGATTATCAGTGATGAAGAAGGACATTACATAATGAAACAGGGGTCAATTATCTAGAAGGACATAACAGTTCTTAATATGATGGATCTAATGACACAGCCTCAAATACATGAGACAAAACAAGGCGGAACTTCAAAAAGAAATGGATGAATCTACTGTCACTGTTGGAGATTTCAATCCTTCTTCCCAGAAATAGACAGATTCAGCGGGTAGAAATTCAGGAATGACAGAGTTGAACTCAGCAGCACCATCAATCAATGGAATACAGTTGATATCTATAGATTACTCAAAGAATAGCAGAAAGCACATTCTTCCCAAGCTCACATGGAATATTCGCCAAAAAAGACCACATTCTGGGCCATAAAACACACCTTGATAAGTTCAAAAGAATAAAAAATTGTATAGCATCTGTTCTTATGCCACAAATTAAATTAGAAATCAAACTAGAATACAATATAAAGGTAGCCGGAAAATCACAAATTATTTGGAGACTAAACAATGTAGTTTTAAATAGCACATGATGTAAGAAAGGAAGCTTAAGAGAAATTAAAACATATTTTTAGCTAAATGAAGATTTAAATACAACTTAACAAAATTTGTGGGATGCAACTAAAACAATGCTTAGAGGAACACTTGTAGAATTAAATATATGTGGCAGAGCACAAGGATTTTCTAGAATCAATCATTTAAAATTGTGCTTTAGGAGACTAGAGAATGAAGGACAATTTAAGCTTAAAGCACACATAAAATGAAATAATAAAGCAAACATCAATGAAGTGAAAACAATGGAAAAAATCAAAGAAACTACATCTGGTTCTTTGAAAAGTTTAATAAAGTTAATGAACTCATAGTTATACTAACCAAGAAAAAGAAAAAGCACAATTTATCTATACTAGAAACAAAAGAGGACAATGAAAGGATAACAAAGGAACACTCTGAAAACCTTATACCCACAAACTTGATAATTTAGACACAATGAACTTATTTCTTGAAAACTACTAAATTTCACAGGAGGAGAAATAAATATTGAATTGGGCATAATATCTATTGAAAATTAAATTGGGTAAAAAGCCTTCCAAAAATAAAGCCCCAGGCCCACATGGTTTTATTGGTGAATTCTACTAAATATTTAAGAGAGAAATGATAGCAATTCTTCATGATCCCTTTCTTGAAATAATTGCTGTAATACACTTCCTAAATCATTTTACAAGGCCAGCATTACCCTTATGTCAAAACCACATAAAGATATTTCAAAGGTGAAAACTACGGATCAGTATCTCTCATGAATGTAAGTGAAAAATTCTTAACAAAATAATAGCAGGTCATATCTGATGATATGTAAAGAAATGGAATACTAAGCTATAATGCTAAGGTCCATTAGCATTATATGGATTGCTAGTGGTCTTACACTGCTTGGGTGAAACAGGAAAAGACTGAAAACCACCTGAACTCTGGCTTTGGTTGTGTTAGGACACAGGTACGATGCCTGATGCTTCCTCCTTCCCCTCCGTCTTTGCCTTTCTCTCTCCCTCCCTTCACTCTATAAAAACTGATTTTAGCTATGATATTTTTATGTGGAGAAAAGAATTTATAATAAAAATAGAAAACAGGGTTCCTCACAGCTAGCCCTTATGTAGATCCCATTATATGTAGGTATTGATGTATACATAAATTGAACTTCCACAAGATCAAAAAAAAATGTGTGATTAGGAAGATACTATCAGGGAAGTGAAAGACAACACACTGAAGTGGGAGAAAATATTTGCAAATCATATATCCAATAAGATACTGGTATCTACAATATATAAGGAACTGTTTTAACTCAAAAAAAAAAAAAAGCCAAGTGAACCAATTAGAAATGGACAAGGCATCTGAACTGACATTTCTCCAAAGAAGATGCATAGATGGCTCACAGCACATGAAAAGATGCATGGCATTTGTGATGAATGAGGTACAAATCAAAACTGCAATGAGATACGACCTCACTTAGTTAGAATCCAAAACTCCAAAAGCAAGAACTGTCAGCAAGAATATAGAGCGATGAATGCGAGCCCTCTTAACAGTGCTGGTGGGATTGCCTAATGCACATACTAGGAATGGCAGGGGACGTGCAGAAGGAAGATGTGACCCAAGTGTTATATTAGGAAACAGAACTCATGGGTTAGATCCATCCATCCATCCCTCTTTCATCTAATGATCATCTTTATATATCCATCTGTTTCTGTCAGTCAGTCATCTATCATCTCTATCATCTATCATCATCTATCCATCATCTATCAATCAATTCATTTGTGTATCTAATCACCTATCAAGGAGACTTCTGGGAAGAACTGGCTCACACACCTGTAGAGGATAAGAAGTCCCACCGCTGCCAGTACCCCGTGACCTGGTCGGTGCGTGCACAGGACCGGCCAACGCAAGTGTGGAAAGTGGCAGAGGTCAGAGGTTAGGGTGAGGACAAGGAGGGCACATGAGCCGTTGGCTTCTGGGCAGGCAAGCCTGTGGGCTTATAAAAAGTGTCACTGCGTGTGGCACAAGCCTGTAATCCCAGCACGTGGGAGGCTGAATCAGGAGGATCACAGGTTCAAGGCCAGCCTGGACCATACAAGAAGACTATCTCAAAAATAAGTGTCATTGTGTGGCTCACACCTCCGCAGTAGCACCTGGACTCCTGGTTGCACAGCTTGCTCTCCCGGCCCTGCCTGGCCGCCCTGTGGCCCCTGTGCCTCCCCCACCCCCACATTGCCTTTGGCCCCACAGCTTGGCAAGCGCCAGTCTAAGGAGTCTGCTTGTCACTTCTCCGTTTGTCCCCATGGTCAGCCCTACACCCTTGGACCCGAGCACCCACAGAACCAGCGAACCCCGGATCTGTGATTCTGGAACCGTTTCAGAATCTTTGCCAGTGGCTGGGATGTGGTGAATACAGGAGGTGACTCCCTGAAGTCATGGGCTTGGGGCTGTACCTGGAGTGGCTCTGTGACAAGGGACAATTTTCCCAAGGCTGCTGAGAGGGGGCCCAGACCCCAGAATCCTACCCAGGGCCTCCTGGGTCCCCTCCTCTTCCTGCTTCGGTGCTCCTTCTTGCCAGGTGGACAGTGGCTGAAGGGCTGGGAGAGGACACGGGCATCGTGGGTGCCCAAGACAACATGGAGCACAATGCCCAGAACTGAGAACCTGCCCACACCGTGCCAACCAACAAATAATCCCAGCCAAATGTTCTTCCGGTGTGGCCTGACATGGTGGCAAAGGCCTGTCAGCCCAGCACCTGTGAGGCTGAAGCAGGAGGATTGTTAAGTTGAAGCCCAGCCTGGGCAATTTAGGGACTAAGTGAGATCCTGTTTCAAAATAAAAATATTGAAAAGTGGCTGTAGCTATAGCTCAGTGTGAAGGCTCTGTCTGGGTTTAATTCCTAGTACTGCAAAAAAAAAAAACAACAAAAAAAAAAAAAACCCAAAACAAAAAAGGAGAGAAAAAAATTCCAGAATAACCCTAGGCTACGTGGATGCCATTGAAGGCCACCAGAAGCATCTTTTTGGGATTCTTTTGCCAGCCACATAGCCAGGAAAACATGTTTATGAAGTCTTCTATCCTGGCCGGAATTGCTACCTTCTCAGAATTACTCCCTTGGAGACACAAAACCCAGAGGCAGGCAGAAACACGGGGAAAAAGAGATTTCCCCTCCTTTTAATGGTAAAAACTTTATTTACTATTTATAAATACATTGCAAGACAAACTTTTCAAAAATACATTTTTTCTCAAAAACTTAATTAAAAAAATAAAGGAAAGCTAATAGGTAGGCAGAACGTCTCGAGATCCCTTGGAATTAAGGGAGCTCGGTGCAGCGGGTCCAGGCCGGGGCCACGGGCTCCATGAGCCCGGCTTCGCCAGACACACTCGGGCCCGCCTTGGGGACAGCAGGTGGCCACGGGCACGAGCTCCTTTCCTTGGTCACAGCCGTGGTTAGTTACATCATCTAGTATCTCTACCACTTTCTCTAGGATTATCTAGTACAGATCCTATTATATTTGGGCTATGTCATATATACTGTTAACAATTAAGAACGCGTCTTCTTGTATACATGTGTGAGTGGCAAGGAGAGCGTGAGAAGAATCCCAAGGTCAACCAGCACGGGTCGGAGGTGGCTAAGAGTCCCAGTGTTCTTGACAGGCCCCCGCAAGCTGGTCATCTTTCCCATTTAGAGTTTTTTTTACATTGTGCTGAGCAGGAGACAGGCGAGAGATGAAAATAAACCTTTTGCTTTTAAAGAGCTTAACCTCAAAAATAAACTTTGTTTTGAGGAATTGAACTAGCAAACACTATTTTCTGCAGTCACAGGGGCCTCGGCGCGGAGGCTGCCAATTGCTGCCCCTGCCTCTCCCGCCCTGTGGGACCAAGGTGAGGGCCACCCTGGCCACCCCGCCTTCCAAAGGGCCCTGTCCTCAAGCAGCCACCTGATGGAGGAGGGACACACACACACCTGGCACACAGGTTCCCAGTGTGCCCTAGAACCTTCTAGGTCATTCTGCCTGTAAGACTGCATCTTACTCTCCAGTGGTTTCCAAAGTGGATCAGGTCCCTTGCAGATGACAATCTTCGTGGTCGAGAGACCCAGGCCCCTGATTCAAACATGTCCCCGGGCAGGATGTGGCCTTGGGAGGGGGCGTCAGGACGTCCAGGTGACTGGAGTTGAGGGTTTCCTACTCTCCTATGCCTGTGCTCATTTGATGGGGGTGGGAGGGAGGCGGAAGGGAGGGTCACCCCCTCTGCTGACCCGTGGTGAGGGTCCGGGCGGGGACGGAGGCATGGCCTTCTGTGCGAGTGGACTTTTACAGGTCCCAACTAGAAACTTCAAACTGCTTTTTGCTAATTGCTGGAAAGACGCTCGAGTTTACCACTTAAAGGAACCATAGGCATTTCAAAAATCTGTCTAAACTTTGGTTTTTTTTTAAATCAGTTCACCACAAAAAGAAATATAAATCGAGGCTGTAGCCAGCTGCTGAGCATGTCCTTGGCAGTCTTTTGTGCAAAATAAGGCGTATTTGAGCTCCACGTTTAACTAGAAAAAGGAAAGAAGAAAAACACATTGAAATGCACACCCAGAAAACCACGAAGGTTCAACTTCTGCCCTAGGTTACACAGTGGGCTGGGCTTTCTATCTTCTTGTTTTTCAGTTTTTATTTCTTATTAGCAGTCCATGTTCGCAGAATATAATGATTGCATTCCTTGTGTGGAGTTGGCCCATGTAGATAACACATCCTTATTCTTTTTCCATCCCCTTTCCCTCCCTTCCCTCCATCTCTTTATCCCCTTCCCATCTGAAAAATATCTTTGTACTTTCTATTATCTATCTTTTATTTTGCTCTTTATTTATATTTTGGGTTTCTCATGTAACAGAAATCACGGGCTATTTAAGCTTGTTATGTGTGTTTCTTTCTGATTTCTTCCACTTAATATTATGGTCTCAAGGTGCATCCATTTGCCTAGGAATGACTCAACTTTATCCTTCTTTATGGCAGAGTAGTACTCCATTGTGTGTAAATACCACATTTTCTTTATCCATTCATCTGCTGATGACACACAGGCTGCTTCCAAGATTTAGCTATTACAGGGGCCGGTGAGATGGCTCAGCAGCTTAAGCGCCTGCCCGGCAAGTGCGAGGGCCCGAGTTCGACTCCCGGAACTCACATATGAAAAAGGGGCCGGTGATATCACTCAGTGGCATGGGCGCCTGCTGGCGCGTGAGGTCCTGAGGTCGACCCCCCGGTACCCACAAAAAAAAAAAAAGATTTAGCTATTACAAATTATACTGCTATAAACAGAAATTCCAACTGACCCAGCTGTTCTCCTTCTAGGTATCTTCCCCAAAATGTTAAACACATCATAAATCAAAGCTAAGTGTTCATTGTTAAAAAGTTACCCTAAAATTAGAATTATTTTCCCCAACTTGCAAGGAGAAGAATCTACTTCTAACTAAAAATGAAAATTTCTTCTGCTTACTAAGTGTCTTCAGGAGATGAATGGAAATATGTTTATTTTTTTTATCCTCCAATAACTCCCTCATTTATTGCAAAAAAGAAGAAGGCTATGACTGCATTCTTCAAAAGGATGGTTTAGATTCCATTTTCATGTTAGATATAAATGCTCTCTTAAAATTAAAGTCACCACAAGCTAAAAGAACAGCCGCAATGTATTTTTCAGAATAACGGTCACAGCTTTAATTTAGAAACAAGTTATTAGAGAGTTCTTGTAAACAATGATGGTTTCCTGTGGCGTCCGGGAATCAGACTGACTTCCATGGACAGCTTCACGCTGAAAACTTCCTGCCCTGCAGTGAGGCGCAAGTCACTTAGGATGAAGCAATGGCACGCGGCCTCTCCTGAGCCTGGCAGACGGGCTGAGGGCTTCCACCTCTCTCTCTGGGTCCCGAGGCTGAGAAGGGGCCGTGGCTACGCCCAGCCCACCCATCCCATCCCCCCATCCCATCCCCCATCCCCCTAGCCCCTGCTTACGTGGTCAGCGGGTCTACTGGCTGTGCACACTCAGGCAGTGCACGTCCTCCTTGCCCTTGGCGTCGTAGCCTGGGAGGGGCTGCCCATACTTGTCCACGCACCAGCAGAAGCCCCGCTTTCTGCCTTTGGAGGGGCGGCACTGGGGGACAGAGAGAGGACCAAGCTATGAGCACCCTGCGTGCCACAGAAACTTTGTCCAGGACTTGCGAAGAGCCACTGCGTGGAGGCAGCAGTGTGTGGGTGTGTGCGCATCTGTGCACACGTGTCGGTCTGCATGCTCCCGTGTGCGCACGTGTGCCTGTGTGCATGTATGTGCACCATAACTCCTCCTGGAGGGCATGAGTATGGTGCGTCTGACTGACCTGGGAACATTAGGACACCAGGCTGTGTCTTGGAGACCATACCCCAGCTCTCAGTCTAATGCTGTTGACCAGGTGACTGGAAGAAAACACCAGTGAGAACCACAGCCCAGACACTGGCTGAGGAAGCAGGTCTGGGCGTTCTGACCACGGCCACCATGACACTGCTGGAACGGTGGGAACCGTCCTGCCAGGAAGCCACCGGAACACTGCCCCCTGAGTCCAGTCTCCAGAGGCATGCTTGTTATGCCTTAATGACATCTTAAATTCAGGGCCTGTCACTATCGGAAAGGCATGGGGGCAAAGGGGGATCTGGACGGGCTCCCCTGTCCTCACACTGGTAGGTATTCAAGATGCTGCACCACAGCCAGAGGGTGGGAAATGTGTCCCTTTGCTGTTGGTGGCTGGCTCTCCTTTGCTCTGCCGTGAGCAGCTGAAAGGCCCAGCAGAGGGCAGCGTGGTGGGACTCGGGTCACCCCTGAACGACCCTCAGTCCCATCCCCAAGACCGACACTGAGTCATAGCACAGGTGTCCCAGGGACTCTGGGCTGGAGCCTGGGATCAGCAAAAGGATGGAGACCCGGGGAGGACCTCACTCTCCGCTCACCTGCTTCTTCTTATAGAAGCCCTTCTTGTCACAGTTTGGGATGTGGACGCCCCGGGGACTCAGCACGTTGAGGAACTTCAGGTGGTTGAGCGTGTCCTCCATCTCTCTCCGGCAGGGGCCCTGTGGGGCAGCGAGTGGAGACCACGGGCCGCGGTTAGCGCCCCGAACGCCTACTCCACACCACGCCCACAGACCTGCCACGTGGCCTGGGCACATCCCAGGGCCCCCCACTGAGTTAGCAGGGAGGACGCTAAGCCTTATTAGCCTGAGTCAGACAGAGCTCGGCCAGCTCAGAAGGCCCAGGAAAAAGCGGAAACATATTTGTGAGCAGCTCGCCCTGCATCCACAGAGGCTTTTGGTGGCACACTGTACTTTGGGGCACACCATGATTTTGGGGTACATCAGATCTTGGGGGCACACTGTATTTTGCAAGCACTGGCTTAGCTTGGACCTCCTCAGAGTCTCCGAGACAGGACTGGGTCACTGTCCTTTACGGAAGGAGGGGTGGGAGGGAGATGGGGTGCCAGGACCCCTAAGACTTGTCACGTGCAGCCTGAGTCATGGTTCATGGTGGGTCTCCCTGCTGCACCCCTTAACAAAAGCAAAGGCTCTCACGTATTCTGTCTCCCGCTTGGACTCGGAGGAGAAGTTCTGGGTGTCTGTGCTCTGGGACTCATAGTCGACTTTGTAGCGCTGGCTGTCCTTGGCGTGGCCTTTCTTGATGATGTCCATCTTAGTGTGGAGGGTGTGGAACTTGGAGTCGGTCACCCGGTGGGTGCTGGGGACCGCTTGGGTCTCCACGCTTCCAGTGCTCTGGTCCTCCTCCGACTCGCTGGCATTTCCTGGAAAAGTATGAGGGAGACAAAGACATGATCACTGCCCACACGGAATAGCAGGCTTCTCAAAATCTTGCTATTGGAACAATGAAATGTTATTCACCAATTCCCCAAAAGTTAAAAAAAAAAAAAAAAAGCCTTGATAAGGTATTACCCTGTACTGCGTGCTGTACCTCAGTTGCTTTCCCGGAGGGAGCCATCTGTTTAAAAGTCAATCTGCAGCTGGGCATGGAGTGCACACCTGTGATTCCTATACTCTGGGAGGCTGAGGCAGGAGGACTGCAAGTTAGAGCCCAGCCTGGGCAACTTAGAGACTTAGGGAGATCCTCTCTCAAAATAAAAATTTTAAAAAGGGCCGGGATATAGCTCAGTGTGAAGGCCCTGGGTTCAATCCCCAGTCGAAAAAAAATTCACAAACAAAACAAAACAGCCTAAAGTCATTCTGCCCTGTGCTTTTACTAAGCAGCTGCCGCTGAAGAAGGTAGGAAAGGGCTTATCTGCTGCCCTCGATGGAGGCGAAAGCAGCGTGGCTCCATCTGCTGCCAGCAGGGGGCGGACGTGCGCCGCCAAAGGCTGCAGCCAGAGTGGTCCTCCCACCCCTGGGGACTCGGAAAAAATGTGCATTCCTCACCGCAGCGGTTCTGGGCGGCAGTCTGGGTGTGAACAAGGCCTCCTGGGGACTCTTGACTTTTGCTCTTGGACCAGGGCTGAAGAGCTCGAGTCCAGCTCGGATGGGGAAACGACTGTATCCCGAGAGCCCTGCCGCTGTTTCCCAAGTCCCTGTCGCCTCAAATTCAAGGTCCACATAGACCCGAGCTTCCTGGATGCGCCCCCCTCCCCCAGAGCACAGAAGTCGGGGATGCGGACTGCGCCAAAACTCACGCCCGGAGCCCTGGGGGGGGGGCAGGGGGGCGCCCCGTCCCGCACATCCCCGTTCTTTCTGGTCAGAAATGCCACGGAGGAGGCCTGATAATAGACGTGGGTTTAGCCGGGGTCCTGAGTGGTGAGGGCATTTTTGGCTGGGTGCAAGCCAGGATTCTTACTCCTCCAGGACGAACCTGGAGTGGCCATGGGACCCCCGCGGGGATCAAAGGCCGAGTGGATGGGAGCCCAGTGCCCTGTTCCGACCTCCGAAGGCTTCGGTTGCAGCCCGCATTTGGCTGCCCTGGATCCCTGCCCTCCCACGAGCCGGGTCTTCTGCTCCCCAGCGGGCTAGGGCAGCAGGTTCTGGACCTGGCCCGTTTGGGTGCGATGTTCCACGCTCCAGCTGAACTGTTTCCTGTCTCCCGGGGACACGGCCGGTAGTGGCAGGGTGTCCACAGGGAAGCCATGGTGGCCTCTGGCTCTCGGCAAATGCTTGGCTCCCCAAAAGCCACCGGAGGGCTGAGATGATCCGTGTAGACTTTCCAAGAGATGCCCTGGCGCAGAACGCAGATGTTTTCCGGAAGCACCTGCCGGCTCACCTGGAGGAGCTGGGGAGTCCCTCTCCGTCTCCCCGGGGGCCAAACAGCTCCCCGGGAGCTCAAAGGCTTTGTGCTTTGGGGATACAAATTCCCAGGGTGTATACCTGACAGCGTAGGTTCATAATTGATCAACTTGCTTTCCATTTTCTTTAATCTGAGGGTTTTTTTTTTTTTTTTGAAGGAAGTGGAGAGAAAGGTGATACTAAACATATGTAAATAAACACATTTGCATTACTTTTCCGAGAACCCCAAGCGATTTCTTAAACTCTCTCGGTCTCGGTTTCTTTTTTAATGCTTAAATGCTGGCTACAACCTGAAGACAAATGGCTGTTTAAACAATGGAGAATCCTGACTCTTCAATTTTTTTTTTCTTGTTGTACTGTGGATTGAACCCTGAGCTGCATCCTCAGCTTTTTGAAAAACTTTTTTTATTTCTAAAATCTGATACAAAGTCTCACTAAGTAAGTAAATTGTCCAGGCTACGTGGGCATGTGTGATCCTCCTGCCTCAGCCTACCCAAGGGCTAGGTTACAGGTGTGCACCACCACGCCCGGCTGGAGAACTGTGACTTTTGACTGTCATTTAACTTAACTGTTTTTTTCCCCAAATGGATTTTGAATGTCACGTAGATCTTTTCATAACCTTGTTAAGAACCCACACCAACCAACAGACACACACTCTTAAGTTGCCATGGTGGAAATCCTAACTAGGAAAGCCCGACCCAAAAAGAATATTTATAAGCACTTCTAAGATCGCCTTTGAATACCCCCTCCCCCAAACGCACTAGAACAATGAAGTGCACACACACAGCGTATGACATAATCTGCTCGGAGAGAAAAATCACCGCGCGACTTTCACAGCTGGCCAGAGCCTGTGAAGCAACTGGAATCGCGCCTGTCCACTGCCCGGTGTTTCTAGGGGTGAATAACGCCAGCCACTCAGGGGAGGAGGACCCAGCTTTGCCCCGGAGCGGAGCTGGGCGGCCACAGAGGTGAAAGGGCCCGTGGGTCCCGCAGCCCTGGAGGGCCGCTTGCGGTGTGGGAGGGGGCCGAGCGCGGGGAGGATCCTCCCGGCCCTCAGAACCCACACAGGCCAAGTGAGCACGCTCGAAATTTAGAGGAGCGGCTGCCGATCGACTCACACTCGGAACAGTGACATCCCTACCCGAGGCGCCGCCTGCCAGCCCGCGGCCGAGCCCGGAGGGCTAAGCGCCGAACATTTTTGCATTTTTCCTCTTTTGGGGTTGCCGTCAACCGCACATCATTTCTTCCATTTCGGATTAAGGACTAAACAGTCCTGGGGCTGGTTCTAAATCCCGTCCCAGTTCCTGAAATCGGTTCTGTCTACACTGCCCGCGGCCCCGTGCCCCTCGGCGCTCTTGCAGGTGCGGGGTGGCCGGCGGGGGACAAGCGGGGTGGTGCTGAAAGTGGTAAACGAGGTTCAGACCTACACGCTCGCTGCCCCGGGTGACCTCGAGAAGTTACATCAAACCGCAGGAAGAGCCGCTTGGATGCTACTCCACTCGTTTCTGGACACGCGGGGACGTACGTTACTTTGCAAACCAAAGCCCGTGCCAACGTTACCAGTTTCAGACGGTACCATTTCCTGCGTCGCGCCTGCCCACCTGCCCGGGTCCGGGTCCCACTGACCGCCAGCCTCGGTCTCCACTCTCCCCGCCACGAAAACCTCCTCACTGCACTGAAAGCGCTCTGCAATCCACCACGACTCCGCACTCCGGGAAGGAGGCGAGTCAAAGAGCTCGCTGCGGATAGTGCCTCGGGCGCGCGCCTCCGCTCGAGGGCCTCAGTTTCCCCACTCCCATCTCCCGGGCTGGAAGCGCGGGGTCCCGCAGCCGCGGGCGGTGGCTCACCTGGAGCGGAGGGCACCGACAGCAGGAAGGGGTGCAGGCGGCCAGCGGCGCTGGCGTTGGCGCAGAATCCGCGGCCGTGCAGGAGCGCGTGCAGAGGGCGCGGCTCCTCGGGCTGCGGCTGGCAGCGGAGGCCGGAGCCGCAGCGCTCGGTGTAGACGCCGCACGCCTGGCCCTCACGCAGCGCGCACGTCAGGCAGCAGCCACAGCCCGGCTCGCGCACCAGCTCGGCGCACGCGGGCGCGGTGGGCGGAGGCGCACACTGAGCCAGCGCACGCGCGTCGCACGGATCGCAGCGCACGACGGGGCCAGCGCCCACCGCGCTCACGCCAGCCCGCGCCCCGGGCGGCCCGCGGAGCAGCGCCAGGGCGATGAGTGCGGCAGCCCAGAGCGCAGGGCGCGCCCGATGCATGGCGCCCGCCGCTGGGGCAGCTGCTAGCGCGGCCAGAACACGTGGGGACGCAGCTGTGACAGCGCGCAGCTGAAGCTGCGGGATCCGGGCAGGCGTGCAATAGCAGATCCTCAGCGCCCAGTCGCCGCGCTAGCGTCTGGCCAGCCTGGGCGCGCCGGCAGCTATATAGAAGCTGGGGTGGCCGAGGACACGCCCCGGAACGGCGCGCCCAGGACGGGGAGGGGGGTTGGGCCGGCGCAGGCAGGGCTCGGGGGCCGCGCCTCGCCCCGTGCGCGAGGGCCGAGTGCGGGGACGCGCAACGCACGGATCCCCGGGGCACCTGCTCCACGCGCGCCAGCGCCACGCACCCCTGGGAGTCGCGGCGCCTAAGGTTATCCTGGCACATTTTTCACCCCAGGACACCTTAGTGCCTCCGGTCATCCCAGTCCCTCCCAGCTAACTTGGCGCCACTGACCTCCCCGACGCTGGAGCCCCCCAACACCTCAACGACACCTTAGGGCTGAGGTGGCCCCAAGGCGAGGGGATGTCTGGAGACTGGCCGGTGCCGCTCCTCATTCGTGTGTAGTTTGCAAAGCTTGCTAATATTGAATTCCTTGTGTGGGGCACGTGGTGGGGCATCTCTGAGCATACCCGATTTGCTTGGGGGGCTCGGTTTTATCTGCTCTCACCCGGCCACCCGACCCTCCCCCAGACTGGCACACAGGTGTCTGCAGAAGCGCGCGAGGCGCCCCGTTGCGCGCGCACTTCTGAGCGGTCGCTGCTGCCACTGGCGACTTCCCGCGCGAGTCTTCGCTTAGCAGAGGCGGCCCGCAGCGAATGAGTCCCGGGACACAGCTTTCCAGGATTCTAAACCCCAGTCGCTCTCGTGGTTTTAGTGTTCTCCCCAGTTACTTTTTCAAATAAAGCTTACATCCTCGGCAACAGAATAACGAAGACACGGAGCGGGAGCCGCAGAAGCAGAATTAGTACCCAAGTCGTCCTTAACCCTGGACCTTGTCACATTCACTTTTTGGGGTGCTCTTTGTGTGTCTCACTAGTCTCTCTCCCTGTGCTCAAGTGCGGACCGGGATTCTCGCTAAGCAGTGCAGTGTTCACGTGTTGAGTTTGAACCCGGGCGCAGTTGCGCCCTGGAGGTCGCAGTGGCTCGGTTCAGTCGCCTCGGCGCGCGGGCTCCGCGGTGCTGTCTGCGCGCCCCTTCCCGAGGTGGTCGACAGGGGGCGCCACTGGCCCAAGATTGGACGAGGACGCTTTCTGCGGCTCCAGCACAGTTGCCGGACAAGCCGTGGGGAGCCGCGGGACCCCCGCGGGAGGAGGCCCTCCTACACCCTGGGGACGTCGGCTGTTTGCCTTAGGAGGTGGCCGGTTGTCTTGGAGGTGTCTTGTGCAGTTCGCGGCGGGAACAGCAAACCCGGGCCTCCTTCCCTTCCTGCTTCAAGCACGCAGCTTCGGGTGAAGTTAGCATCTCCTCCCGTCCCTGTCTCCCCACACATTTATCTATCCAGGGAACACCAGTGTAGTTCTCCCTTCCTTACCTGGGGCACATAGATAAATAATATTAACAATTAGCCCTTCACAAAGGAAAAGAGACCAAAGCAAGGTGTGTGGAGCTCCCTGCTTCCGTGCAGCCCCTAGAGGCGCGGCGCCTCCTCGCCCTCCTGTCTCTTCCCGGGGTGCAGCGGCTGGACCCAGCCCTGCTCACGGTGGGTGGGTGGACTGAGGGACACTCGGTGGCCCCCTGATTCTTTCCTCCTCTGTCGCTTCCCTGCAGCTGCATGGTATCTGCTCTGACAACCGAGGACAGGGTCTGTGGTTTGATTGGAAAATTAAAAGGAAGCAAAACAAATCCCTCAGAGTTACAATTGTTCCTTAAATAACCGCAGAGACCTTGACTCGGAAATCAGAGCACGGTTCTGTATCAGAGGATTCTTCAAGTTTCTCGGTGGAGCACAATGGCACACACAGGGCCGGCTCTTCGCTGGCGGCTGTAGCGCTTTCTCCCAGCTTTATCATCTGGCTTGGGGACAGGGGACGCTCGGGAGGAATATCTTTTTGGGAAAAAAGGCTAAAAATAAGTCCTTGCCCTTGGTTTTCTTCCTTTTTAATTAACAGCCTTGCATTTGAGCAGCCGGCGCTCGTTTTGAGAGCAACTCCTAGGGGGTGCCAGAGCGCTGGGCGTCCGCAGTCGCTGGAGACCATGGAAAAACCAAGTTTCCCTGCAGTATTCAAAGGCTACATTTCTATAACAATGTTTTACATAGACTGTCATCACCTTTATCATGACATCCTGCAGAAGCAAAGAAATCCGCGACAGTGACGTGAGGGGAATTGTGTTTTAGTATTTAGCTTTTTTACTGAACAAAACTGTAGGGACCCCCCACCCCTAGCCCATGTAATTGTTGGAGGAAGGATTTGGCTGGATGAAACTTACTTTGGTGACATGCTAATGCAGTGTCAACCTTTCAGTCAGTCTGGTGTCTGTGGTTATGAACATAGATGAGAATGTTTAGTGGGAAAGATGTTTATCCTTTTATTGAACATATTTGCATGCAATTACTAGTAATTATGAAACAACGCATAACCATCGCAGTCCTGCTCAGGATCCAGACAGAGCTCTTTGCACTCACAGAAGCAGTGACCTGATTATCACTGTGACCCCTGGGGCCAGCCTGCTTATCTTCCCCAGGCCACACTAACCTCTTGTTTCTTCAAGCCTCTTCGCTGCCCTTGGGCACTTGGCCACTCCCTGACGCTGGCTTTCTGTCTTCTCTTCTGCTCAGGACCTGCCTGGACAGCAACCCTGGGCCTCAGTCCTGAGGCATTGCTGACAGCAAGCGCCATCTCTGCAGGTCCCCAGAGGTGTGGCTGTGTCAGGTTTACTGACCGCAATGGTCCAAACTCCTAGATGCAAGTGAGGTTGGAAACCCTGTTCTCAGGACTGTCACACAGCCTAAGCTTGAGAATTTCCCCAAGGGACGGGAGCTTGACTCTCCCTTTCTTAGGGTTTCTATCTACATGTCCCCCTCATGGGAGGGGCTTTGGGGGGGTGACTGAATCGTGGGGTGTGACGCTCGTCACTGGATCAGTCCACTGATGAGTTTATGGCTGCATGTGATGCTGGGAGGCGGGATCTGGCCGGAAGAGCAGATCTCTGGTCATGGCCTGGAAGGGTCCATCTCCCTTCCCAGCCTCTCCTTGGATGCTCACTGCTTCCTGTCCACCAAGCCATGAGCAGCTGCCCCTCTGCCCTGCCCCTCTGCCCTGCCGCCCTGCCTTGTGCCCGCTGTCTGTGGACTGAAAGCTCTACAAAGTGTGAGCCAAAATAAACCTTTCCTCCCTTAAATTGTGAGCATTGGGTATTTTGTCTCAGTGATGAGAAAATGACTGAAACACCCTCCCTCTGAACACCTGCTGGGTGGATCTCCCAGTTCGGAGATACTTCAGAGCCCACCAGCTGCCATCATCAAGTGACTGTCACCCATGAGCCATAATGGGCAGCTGCTGTGCCCCTGCGGGCATCTTGGCCATCCAGAGAGGCTCATTGGAGACCACATTGCGGAGGGCAGTGTGACCACAGGGAGAACAGAGGGGTTGTGGGTATGTTCGTCACCCAGTGGAGGGATAGCAGCCCTGTCTGAGTGGCGGCATTGGAGTTGAGTCTCCACACCGTGGGAGAGGCCAGTGGAAGGCGGGAAGCAGCAGGAGGAGCAGTGCATGTGCACCCGGGGGATGCAGCTCTGCGTGCTGGACTGATGGGGACATTGCTGGCCTTGGCACGTAGGTCTGGGGGAGGTGGACTTCTGAGGCACGGAAGAGAAGACAAGGCAACTAGATACAGTGGACTGGCGAAGGTGCCACTGGTGACATTGGAAATCCTCAGGGCTGGTGCTGCTCACGTTGGGGACACTTTGGATGGGTGACGGGCTTCCAGAGGAAGGGCATGGTCAGTTCTCAACAGAAGCCAGGCCCTCTTGGGATCCCACTCCTGCAGGGGCTGCTGCACAGAATCTCAATGCCCTGTTTGTGGCCTTTTCCCCAGCAGCGCTGCTTGCCCTGGGGCCCCCACCCATGCCCAGTGATTTACACGATGAGAGCTGCTTCTCCGCTCCCTGGGTGTGCAAGCAGGCAGCTCTTGCCTCTGTCTCACATCCAGCTGTTAGTCAGGGCCAAGACTTCAGGATCAATCAGAGACTGGGGACTGAGAGCAGAGCAGACCTGAGTTTATTGTCACCTGCTTGCTTGGGTCCCCTCCTACCGCCTCTCTGCACTCTTGAACACGGTGTTGTGGGTACATGAGAAGACCACAAGCATTCTGCGCTCACCCAGACACCGAACAAATCTTAATTAGAGGTTTAATTCTCAGATGGATCCCGCCATGCAGCCTGCCTCCTCCTAACCCTTCATCTCCTCGGTCCAATGTCCATGTTTGTAGTTGGCGCTCCCATGGGTATGTACCTCACAAATTGTAAGTCGTATTTTTGTTCTAATCCAGTTTAAATTATTTCCGGCTGGGTGTGATGCCACACACCTGTAATCCCAGCACTCTGAGACGCTGAGGCAGAAAAACTGCAAGTTGAAGCCCAGCTTGGGCAATTTAGCAAGACCCTGTCTCAAAGTAAAATAATGAAAAAAATAAAATGCTGGTGTGTAGCTCAGTGTGAAAGCTCTGAGTTCAATCCCCAGTACCTAAAAAATCATTGTTTAATTTTCCTTGAGGCTTCCTATTTGACTCATAGATTATTTGGAAGTATGGTACTTTACTTCCCCTGTGTTTGCATATTTTCTTTTTATCTCTGTGTTGCTGAATTCTGGCTTATTTCCATTATAATTAGAGCACGTATTTTTTAAACAATCTAGGCTTGCTATTGGTGACTGTCCCATGAGTACTGATAAAGAAAATATTTTCTCTCTTTAGGTAAGTGTTCAATAAATGACAATTAGATCTAGTTGGTCCAAGGTATTTCTCAGTACTCTATTCTTGGGTATTTTTTTTTTTTTTCTGTGTGGGTACCGGGGGTCAAACTCAGGACCTTGTGCTTGCCAGGCAGGCGCTTATGCCGCTGAGCTATATCACTGGCCTCTCTTGGGTATTTTTTGTCTCCTTATTTTATTGATTTCTGAGAAAAGAATGTTATCATCTTTAATTGTGGATTTCATTTTTTACTTTGAATTTTGTCAGTTTTTACTTCATGTAATTTGAATCTCTTTTGTTAGGTGCACACATGTTTAAGATTATTGTATGAAATGACCCTCTTATCGTTTTGTGATATCTCTCTTCATACGAGGTGATTTCCTTTGTCTGAAGGCTACTTGATGTTATTGTAGCGACTGCAGCTTTCTTCTGATGGGTTGTTTTTATAGTGCATCTTTTACCTCATTTTACTTTTAGCTTACTTATGTCATTATAATTGAAGTGCATTTCTTTCAGGCAGCATATAGTTTTTTTTCTCATTCTGAGAGTTCTGAAAATATCTTATAATTTGCATATTTAGATCACTCCCTTTGTTCTTTTTCTTTATTTGGTGTCTCTTCCTCCTCTTTTTGACTTCAAATAAGTTTATTTGAGCCTTTGGTTTAAATATTACACTTCAAATTTATTGAATTTATTTTTTACTGTCTCTCTTCTCATAATTTTTTTTAGTCGTTCCTTCCAGGATTTCAATGCATGTACTTATCCTTTCATAGTCTAGTTAGAGTCAGTGTTTTACTACTTGAAATAGAATTAATAAGCTTTCTATTACACAGGTCCTTGACCTTTTCTTTTGGCATTGTAGTTGTTTTAGGGATTATATCTATATACACCAAAACCCCCATCGGATAGTATTTTTGCTTTAAACATCAAATTTATTTTAAAGAACTCAAGATGATAATAGTCTATTGTATGTACCTAGATTTGTACCATTTCTGTTGGGCTTCATTTATCCTCTTCTGACTTCTCTCTCTAGTATCATTTCCCTTCCTTTTGCAGAGCTTCCTTTGGCAGCTCTTTAAAGTAGATGTGTTGGGAAGAACTCTTTGTTTTCCTTCATCTGAAAATGACTATTTCCAGCTTTGTCCTTCAATGACATTTTTGCCGGATATAGACATCTGGGTTAATTATTTTCTCTTAGCACTTTAAAAATAGCCTTCCACTTTCTTCTGGCCCCCATTATTCTGAAGAGAAATCTGCAGTTATTCAAATCTTTGTTCATCTCTATGAAATTGATCATTTGAATTGGTCACATGAAATACGTCTTTTTTTCTCTTCTCTGAAGAGTTTTCATTGTTAGCAGTTTGTGATGTGTATGAGCTTGGATTTTCTTGGGCTTTTCCTTTGGGGGCCTTGTTGAGCTTCTTTAATATTCAAATTGATACCTTTGATTAAACTTGGGACATTTCCAGGCCATATTTCTTCAAATACTTTTTCTGACCCATGCTCCTTCATCTTTCCTCTGGAGAACATTAGATCATGATGTTTATATAACTTACAGGTACCTGAGGCTCTTTAATACTTCATATTTTTGTTCTTTAGGATTAAACAATGCAATTTCTTCATCAAGCTTACTATTTCTTCATTCATCCCTACTTTGCTAATTGAGCATATCCAGAACAATTTTTATTCTGGTTATTGAATTTTTTCAGCTCTAAAATTTCATTTGTTTCTTATTTATAATTTCTATTCCTTTTCTGAGACTTCCTATCTTTCTATTTGTTTCCAGATTGTTCTTCCAGTTTTCAGAGCACTTTTATATCTCCATGAAATCTCTCTCCTACTATTTTATCATCTTTGTCATTTTTCACTTTGATGTCTTGACAGATTTTCCCATGTGAATGGACATTTTCTATTGAATTTAGAATCCCTCTAAATTCTTTCATGAACATTTTGAATGTTTTCTTTTGGGACTCTGAATCTTGCTTCAGTGAAAAAAAAATGTTATTTTTACTTTAGCAGGCAAATGGCCAGTTGAGTTCTGGCTGCCAGTCCATTCCTGACTGCCTTGTCTTTACCATTTTCAAAGCTTTAATGGTCCTGTTTAGATTTGTCCTGCATGTGCACCACTCAGGGGCCAGTATATGACTAGGGTGGCTGTTTCAGATCTAGTCAATGTCTGTGCATCTTTGGCATAAATCCAGTCATATGTAAATAGCGTTGCAGGGTTGATTTCCTTGAATCCTCCTTTTTGTGATATTTCATATACTTTCCAGCTTCCTAGGTTCCCCATGTTTGTTCCTCTAACTAGAAACTGTGGCTTTCTTTGCTGTAGGTGGTGGTTTCATTGCACACATCCCACAGTTTGTTCTGCATCTGGGACCACACAGCTAAAGACAGAGAAAATCATTGGATTTTCTCCCACCCTTTTGGGACCACCACCCCTCTGATTGCAGGGAAAGCTTCCACTGACTCAGGGTTTAGAAGCCTGTGGTCCCTGTTACTCCTCCTGTCACTGTCAATTGGATATGTCATTGTTACCATAAGGATATGTCAAGTGTGGGACATGAGAGGACAAAGAGGAAAGAAACAGGGGATTTCCATTCTGACCCTGAGTGATAAGAATCCTTTTCTTTGCTTCCCAAGCCAAAACCAGAGATTTATTCTAGAATTGTTTATGTGCTCTCTGGCCCAGTTCTAGATTTTTGAATGCTTCTGTTCTGGGTCAGAGGAAAAAGGAAAATTCCCCACCAGTTTGGTGGGATTTAGAATTCTGCTCCTCTTTCCTCATCTGCCTGCTATCATTTCCTTTTCAGGATCCTCAAATATCTGCTCCATTCATTTTGCACTGGTTTTATTACTTCATGAAGTAGGAGAGACAAGGTGGGGTGTGTTTGTTTCATCTGACCCAGAAGTAGACCGTCTTTCTCAGGCCCACAGACCTCACATGTGGCAGTATGGTGCTGGTCACGTGGATGTGTAGCTGGGTGCTAAAGTGATGCAGTTAGCATTGGTATTTTCTTTTCTGTTTTCTGTCTTGGAATTCAGTAATCTTCCATCCCCAGATCTCCCTGTGGGGATATTTTCAACTAAAAATTCAAATATGTATACACAAAATTCAATTTATCTACTAATTGCTTTTTTGTGCCAAGAATTATACATTTTTATTGCGATATAATTCACATAGTACAAAATTCACCCTTTTACAGTGTGTAATTCTGTAGTGTTTAGTATATTTGCTCTTGGTCTATCTTGGCAGGTCATTGAGGGGCATCGTTCTGAGGCCAGTTGCCTCTGGCTGCAGATGTGCTTGTGTGTTCACAAATATCAGCATTTCCTATGCACAGTTTTAAGTGTAAAAGGCTGGGAGTGTCATTCTAAATCTTCTCAGTGCTCCTGGCTCTGCTTCTCTGTGTCTCACGAGGGTTTGAGGCTTGCGTTTCCTATCTCCTGGTTTATTTCACAGCCTGGTGATGGCCCCAGGGTGTACCTGAAGATGTGTGCACCAGTGGCCCGCACACTCCCTGCTGTGGCAGCGTGGAATGACCCATGCACCTGGGGGAGCAAATAGGCAAGACCCAGTGAAGCTGCAGACACCCAAACTCCTGATTCACACATTCCTCCGTGGAGCCCCCCAAGGGAGGATCCAGTGCACACATTCGTGCACGTGCAGGACAGCACGATCTGCAGGAATCAGTGTCCCTCAGCGAGCACATGGCTGTCTTCACACACCAGCAGCCTGTGCCACATCAAGGAGGAATGAGCCAGTGTGTGTACCACAGTGGGCACATCCGAGAAACATAGTTCATGGTGGTAAACAATAGTGTGTGTTTGTAGGGAAATGCGAGGATCTCTAAGAAGGGGAATGTGCATGTAAAAAACATAGGGAACTTTGAGGTTGGTGGTCACCTTTGTGGAGGGGGGTGAGAAATGGTCTTTTCCTGAAAGGCGGAGGCCACTGGCTGCGCAGCCTATGCATTACTGAGCCAGCACCGTCAGCCCTTCTGGGTTGGTTTTTTGGGGTGGAGGCAGCACTCAATTCTCAGCTCAGCAGGTGGGAAGAACGAGTGAATTACATTGGTGTGTGTTACCTGCATAAAACCCTAGAGGTTTGGAGGCTGTTTTAATAGTGGAAGAGAAGCATCAGGAGCTGGGCAGATCAGAACACCCTCGGTCTGGGGGAGCCGGAAACAGGAAGGATGCAGGAGCTGCCTGCTCTGATCCTAAAACCAATCCAGGAACTGACACGGAGCACCCGGGTATGCTGAGCACCTGAGGCCAGAGAGGGAGGCAGGGGTGATGCGGAGGAGACAGAGTCCAGATCCACGGTGCTGGGATAGATTCTCACTGGAGAACTCACTGGAGAACTCTGCATCTGGCATTTTCTTGGTTAGAACATTTAAAATTACTAAATGGATTTCTTTTAAAGTTTTATTAACTTTATATATCATGAGTTTTCTCTTTCTGCATTTGTCAATTTGGTTAAGTTTCTTTCCCATAAAATTATTCATTACAAGTAAATTTCATGTTTATTGGAATAAAGTTGCCCCTAGTATGTTCTTATCTTCCTGATGCTGACAGTACCTGTAACCAGGCCTTCTTTTTCTTCTGTGGAACTGGTTATTTATGCCATCTCTCTTTGTTGAAGGGTTTTGCCTGAGGTTTGCAAGTTTTATTATTAGTTTTTGCAAAGAACCAACTTTTGGCTTTTTGGGGGGAATCTCTATTGTTCTATTATTTCTTTTTGTTTATTAATTTCCTTTTAAAAGCTTATAGTGTTCTTTTTTTTGCAGACAGATGGTTGGAATGTTAATTTTTAGTGTCTTTTTCTGACATATACATTTAAATGAAATTCATTTCCTGCTAAGAGTTGGTTTAAACTCATTACTCAAATTTTGATACATAGCATTTTCTTTGAAATCCAGTTCAAAATATTTTCCGTCACCCTTATGTTTTCTTCTTTGGTCCATCTGATACTTGGAAGCATATTTCTTAATTTTGAAATACATGAAACATGCTTAATTATCTTGTTTAATGGTCCTGTATATAGTTGGTTTTTTTTTTTGTGTGTGTGTGGGTGGGTACCGGGAGTCGACCTCAGGACCTCACGCTTGCCAGCAAGTGCTTATGTCGCTGAGCTATCTCACTGGCCCTATAGATAGTTTTGAACAAAGTTTCACATGTACTTGGAAACAAAATATGTTTTATAATTTTTGGATGCACTGTACCTAGGTCAAATTTATTAATTGTGTTGTTCAGATCTTAGCTAAGATCTGTATTTTTATGTGTGTTTTTTGTTTTATTTTTATTTGACACCTAATTCTACATACTTGTGGAGTACAGAGTGATATATGTATTTTGTTACTTACCAAGAGATTTATGTTAAAATTTACTCTTATTCAGCTTCTTGTCATTGTTCTGCCCATTTTTAGCTAATATGATTAAGTACATACACATTTATTGTCTTCCTAGTTCATCAAATCACTGATCATTATGAACGACGGTATTTAGTATTTCTTTGGCCTTAGTATCTATTTGCCACGATATTAAATAAAATGACTTTGACTTTCTTTGGTTAGTTTTATATGATAGGTATACAAGTATACTTAATCCTTTAACTTTCAGCACAAAGCTAAACATTTAAATACCTCTTTTGCATGTTGTGGAGTTCCTCGCAACACCCAACTGTTCAATGTCTGCTCAGGTTGATTGGGGTGGTGGTGGTGGGGAGACTGGTAACTCTGAGAAGCCAGGACATCTTGAAGATGGATGTTTTGCCAACTTGAGCAGAAATGGGCCTTTCGGGGAAACAAGGAAGCTCCCTAGGGAACAATTAGGTAATTGTTAATTATTCAGCCAAACTGTCACCACGCTTTGCCCTCTGCCTTGCTAACCTAAAACAAACATCTGTGCTCAGCTCAGCAGAATTTTATGCCTTTGTTGTTCCTCAAAAAATCTGGGAGTTTGAGTCAGTTTGAGGCTGCATTTCTGTGGGGTCCCCTGACCCTCCTCCAAGATATTCACTATCTCTTGAATTGTCATTCATTTATCAGAGTTTGCTGGCCCAAACCCAGCAGCATAACACATTTTTGATTCTGATATTTAAATCTGGTTGTTGATTGATTTGTTCCATTTAAAATTTTGTAATGTTTATCATTTTTCCAATTTCACTATTTTTTAAGTTTTCACTTCAGTTACGTATTGATTGTGAACTCAAATATCCAGTCTATTTGCCATTGTTACATTTATTATTATATTGGCGTGTAAGTCAACTGTCTCGTTCTCTGTCTTAGTTATATGCTTTTTCTCTTTCTTGCTTTCTCTGGGAGGTTGATTAATTTCTATCTTGTTTGCATACAGTCAAATGCCACTCGTTTGGAGTACGGTACTATGAGACTGACAGATGAACACGGAGCTCCGTCACCCAGATCCACCTCTCATGCTGTTTCTATGTTGCTAGACCCGCGCATCTCCACTCTGTGGCAACAGCCAGTTTGTGTCCCTTTAGTTTTGAATTTTTCACAATGTCATGCGGATGAAATCATAGTGTATGTAACCTTTTGAACATGGCTTCTGCCAACTGGAATAATGTGTCTGAAATTTATTCATATGGGATTTTGGAGTATCAATAGTTCATCCCTTTCTATTGCAAATAGTTTTGGAAATGATATCAACTTTTAGTGCATTACAGTTTCCCCATTTGCAAGTTGAAAACCATTTAGGTGATTTCTAGTTTGGGGCAGTTATGAATAAAGTTACTATAAATATTTGCATATAAGTTTTTATATGAACATTAGTTTAACTTTTCTTGGATAAAGACTGGCATGGAGTTCTTGGATTATATAATAGACGTATGTTTAACTTTATAAAAACTGTGAAACTGTTTTTCAAAGTGGCTATACATTTTGTCTCTCAGCAATACATAACTGTTCTACTTACACATTTATTGTTTCCACTTTTAAAATGTTATTTTAGCCATTCTCATAGTTGCCCTTATGTTTTGGCTTTATTTGGATTTCCCTAGTGACTAACAAGGCTGAGAATCTTTTCAGATGCTTATTTGGCATTCACGTTCCTTCTTGGTATTTGTTCTAATTTTTACCTCTTTTTAAGTCATGTCATTTATTTTCTTATGATTTTTTTTTTTTGTGGGTACCGGGGGTTGAGCTCAGGACCTCACGCGCCAGCAGGTGCCTGTGCCACTGAGCGATATCACCGGCCCCTTTTTCGTATGTGGGTTCCAGGAGTTGAACTCAGGCCCTCGCGCTTGCCAGGCAGGGGCTTACGCCACTGAGCCATCTCACCGGCCCTGTGATTGGGTTTTAAGAGTTCTTCAAATGTTCAGGATGTGAGTCTTTCATTAGATGCTGAATGGAGCAATAAGTCTCGGACAAACACGTGGAGCAGATCTGATAATGAGGACCAGTCCCTGGCAGCAGGCAGATAGACGAAGACCAAAATAAGAGTTTCAGAGAGGCTGTGATGTGCTGTGGATTTCACCCCACCATCTTTTCATCTCTACCTAGAAAAGAGTAACAGTGAAGAGAGAAGGAAGAAGAGCTCTGGGACTCACAAAAGAGAATATAGCAAAACTGGAAATCGCAGAGAAACTAGAGGAAGTGAATACATAGAGAAAAGAATGAAGCAGTCTCAATGCTAATCCTGGCCTCCAGGGAAGGTGTCTTAGTTACTTTTCTCACTGCTGAGACAAAACACCTGACACCCAAAGTTATAGGAAGAAAGTTTTGTTGTAGCTCACAGTTTGTAGAGGTTTCAGTCTGTAGTTGGCTGGTTCCAAGGCACAGTGGCATAGCAGAGAAGAACCAGTCCATGGTAAAGCAGGGCAGGCAGAAGGCAGCAAGCAGGAAGCAACAGCAGCAGCAGCCAGCTTCTCCCTTTCATCCCTCAAAGGCTACCTGCCCTTTGAGTGGTTCCACCCACGCCCAGAGTGAGCTGTCCCATTATCCACACCCAGGACTATGCCAAACCAATCGGTGGCCTAATTTAGTAATCACACACCCTTAATCCCAGTATCACACACTGAATGTTAGCATCACACACTTAATCCCAGCATCATGCACTCTAGATCCAGCCACCTCTGAAAAGTCCCACCTATGACTGCATGGGATTTGGGGGGACAGCTACACACAAACCACAACAGAAGGGGAGCTGTCTCTGCAAACAGAAACCCCCAGAAGAATGTTGGACACTAATGAGGCCCTATACTGAGTAAGCAGAAGACAGTTGTAAACACTGAAACATAAGGAGCATTACAGGAAGACAGATTCTGACTAACGAGATCTCCATAGCAGTGACAGAGTTTCTGTTCTAACTGATCCTCAACCTACACACAAAATCAATAGAAACCTGAGAAAGCAAGGCAGCCAGATGCCTCCCAAAATGCTTAACTCCCCCAAAGCGGGTCTCACAGACACTGAAGTGGAGGAAGTTTCAGGCAAAGAACTCAAGAGTAAAATGGTCAAAATATTGGAAGAGTTCAAAGAAGAAATCCATAAGCAAATTTATGAGATGTTTAGTGAGTTTAAACAGGATCTTATAAAACAGATAAAGGATTTTACTAACAAAATGTTCAACAGGCTTAAAGAAGAAACAAGCAGTAAACAAATCAAGTTAAACAAGAAAATACAAGACATAAATGTCCAGTTTGGTAAAGAATTAGGAAGTGTGAAAAGAAAGTAAGCAAAAATACAAGATTTGAAAAACTCAATAGAAAGCATGGTTAGCAGATTTAACCAATGTGGAGACAGAGTATCAGAAATTGAATACATGGTGGATATAGTAGATCATAAACCCAGAGTTACCCTAAAAATGACAAGACAAAAGGCAAGCTGGATCTAACAGCTTCTAGATGACAAAAAGAAATAATCAGAAGTATAAGAATAAAGGGAAAATTAGAAGATGACTCAAAAGATCTAAAAATTTATTTGCTGAAATCATAGCAAAAACTTTTTCAAATCTTAGGAAATAACTCAATATCCAAGTACAAAAGACATTTATTTTTTCTCTCTCTCTCTTTTTTTTTTGAGACAGGGTCTCGCTGTGTAGTACAGTCTGGCCTTGAACTCACTATGTAGCCCTGGCTGGCCTTGAACTCACAGTGATCCTCCTGCCTCAGTCTCCCAAGGGCTGGGATTACAGGCGTGTGCCACCATGCCTGGCACAAGAGACATTTAGAACTCCAAATAGCCACAGCCAGAAAATAACCTTTCCACAACACATCATAATAAAAATTTCAGAAATTCCACAAAAGGAGAAAATACTAAAAACTGTTAGAGAAAAATAGCAAGTTACATATAAAGGCAAACCTATCAGAATTATAGTGGACATTTCAATGCAAACCTTAAATGCTAGGAGAGTTTGAAGTTTTTCAAGCCATAAGGGAAAGCAACTGTCAACCCAGACTTCTATATCCTGCAAAATTAGCCTTCAAAATTGACAGAGAAGTAAAGACTTTCCATGGCAAAGAAATCCTAAGGAAATACATGATTGCTGAAGTAGCATTGCAGAGAATACTCAAGGGAAATCTAGACAGAGATGGGAGGCTCCAAGCACCAAAGAGTCCAAAAAAAAAAAAGGTATACATATAACTGAGAGAATAGTTAAATAAAAGGAAAAAGAGAAATCAGCACTGGAAAAATCATGCAATAATAAGATTTAGTAAATTACAATAATACACTTACAATAGTAACACTCAATTTCAATGGTCTTAACTCCCCAACCAGATTGGATCAAAAAGCAAAATACATCCGTGTATTTTGGTGTATTGCCTGCAGGAAACACACCTCATCCAAAAGGAAGTTTATAGACTAACTGTGAAAAGATGGGAAATGATGTTTCATGAAACTGGAGACCCAAAGCAAGCAGGAGTATTCTCCTATTTTCAGACACACAAACTTTAAGAAAAACTGATCAGAGAAGACAAAGTTGGCCACTGCATACTGTTGAAGGGAACAATTCAACAGGAAGATAAAAATTATAAATATGTATGCACCAAAAGTTGGCACAACCAACTTTATAAAACAAAAAAATACAGGACACAAAAGGCCAGGTAGACACCAACACAATTATACTGGAACATTTCAACTCCCCACTCTCAGGAGTTCAGCCAGACAAAAACTTAGCAAAGAAACATCAGGGTTAAGCCACATCATTGAACAAATAGACTTAATAGGTATCTAGGAATGTTTTATCTAACAACAACAGAATAGACATTTTTCTCAGCAGTAAATGGAAGTTTTTCCAAAATAGACCATATGTTAGGCCATAAAACATTTTAAAATAAATACAGAAGAATCAAAGTAATGCCCTCCATACTATCAGATTATAGTGAAATGAAGCTAGAAATCAAAACAAAAACATGGAGATTAAACAATACATTATTGAATAACCAATGGATCACAGAAGAAATCAGAGATTAAAAAGTTCCTAGAATCAAATGACAATGAAGAACAACATGCCAAAACCCATGGGACACAATAATAAAAGTTCTAAGAGGGAAAATTATAGCTGTGAATACAGACATTTAAAGAACTGAGTGGTCCTGAATAAAAAACCTAACAATGTAACTCAAGGTCCTAATAAAACAAGAGCAATCCAAATTTAAAATTAATAGAAGGAAAGGAACTGTACAGGTCAGAATGAAAATTAACAAAATTGAGACTAAACAAACAATACAGAGGATCAATGAATCAAAGAGTTGGTTCTTGGAAAGAATAAACAAGCTTGATGGAGCCTTAGCTAAAATTACCAAAAAGGGGAAGAAAAACCCATATCAATGCAATTAGAAATGAGAAAAGTAAAATCACAACTGACACTGCTAAAATCCAGAGGATTACAAGAAACTACTTTGAAAACTTAGAAATTAATTAATTGGAGAACAATTAATTGGAGAACATAGAAGAAATAGAGAGATTCCTAGACACATATGAATTAATAAAATTGAACCAAGAAGATACAAAAATTTGGAATATATCATTAACAGGCAACAAAATAGAGGCAGTAATGAAAACTCTACCAACAAAGTAAAGCCCAGGACCTAATGGATTCACTTCAGAATTCTACCAGAACCTCAGAGAAGATCTAATAGCAATAATCCTCAAGCTTGTCAATGAAACTGAAAGGGAAGGAGTAATGCCACACTCATTCCTGGAAGCTAGCATTTCCTTAATGAACATAGATGCAAAAATCCTTGATGAGATACTTGCAAACAGAATAAAACAAATGATTAGAAAGATCACATATCATGACTAAATAGGCTTCATCTCAGGGATGCAAGGATAGTTCAACATATGTAACAAACCACATAAATAGAAGGAAGGACAAAAATCACACAAACACCTCAAAAGACACAGAAAAAGCCTTTGACAAAATGTAACATCCATTCATGGTAAAAACTCTGAAGAAAAGAGGTGTAGAAGGATGTTATCTCAACCTGATTAAAAGCCATTTATGACAAACCCACTGCCAACATCATAGTAAGTGGAGAAAAGCCCAAAGCTTTTTCTCTAAAATCAGGAATAAGATAAGGGTGGCTACAATTACCTCTCTTGTTTATTGTAGTACTTGAAACTTTAGCCGGAGTAATCAGGCAAGAGTAAGAAATAAATGGGATACATGCAGGAAAGGTAGAACTCAAACTATCCTTATTCACAGGTGACATGATCCTTTACAAAGAACACCCAGAAAACTCCACCAAAAGACTCCTAGAACTGATAAGCAAATTCATCAAAGTAGGAGGATATATGAAATAGATACTTAAAAATCAGTAGCATTCTTGTACACCAAAAATGAACCTACCAAGAAAGAAATTAGGAGGACAGTCCAATTCACAGCAGCATCAAGAAAAATTAGATACTTAGGAATTAAACTAACCTAGGAAGTGAAAGACCTCTGTAACGAAAACTAGAGTACTCTGAGAAAGATCAAGGAGGATATCAGAAAATGGAAAGGCATTCCCTATTCCTGGATAGGAAGAACCAATATTGTCCAAATAGCCATATTTCCAAAACTAATATATATATTTAATACAATCCCAATTAAAATACAAAAGCAATATTCACAGAACTAGAAAAAACAATCCTAAAATTTATATGGAACGAGGAGAGACCCAGAACAGCAAAAGCAATCCTGGGCAATGAGAGCAAAGCAGAAGGCATTGCAACCCTGAATTAGAAGTTATATTACAAAGCTACAATGATAAAAACAACATGGCACTGGCACAAAAACAGACATGAAGATCAGTGGAACCAAACAGAGGATGCAGAAACAACTCCAGTCACATTCAGCCATCTGATCTTTGACAAAGGGGCCAAAAACATATGTTGGAGGAAAGAAAGCCTCTTTAATAAATGGTGCTGGCAAATAACAAACTTACTGAAAGAGAAATAAGGGAAACAACACCTTTCACAATAACATCCAAAAAAATGAAATACCTAGGAATCAACCTCACAAAGGATGTAAGAGATATATACACTGAAAACTACAGTACTCTGAAAAAGGAGATTGAAGAAGATATCAGAAAATGGAAAGATATCCCTTGCTCCTGGATAGGAAGAACCAATATAGTGAAAATGGCCATACTTCCAAAATTGTTATACAGATTTAATGCAATTCCAATCAAAATTCCAACAGCATATCACACAGAATTAGAGAAAACAATCCTAAAATTCATTTGGAATCAGAAGAGACATAGAATAGCAAAGGCAATTCTGGGCAACAAAGGCAAGGCAGGGGGCATCACAATCCCCAACTTGAAATTATACTATAAAGCTACTGTGATGAAAACAGTGTGGTACTGGCAAAAAAAAAAAAAAAAAAAACAGACCTGAAAATCAATGGAGCAGATTAGAAGATGCTGAAACAACCCCAGACATACTAAGCCACCTTGTCTTTGACAAAGGTGCCAAACACATTCACTGGAAGAAAGATAGCCTCTTGAATAAATGGTGCTGGAAAAACTGGCTCTGCACATGCCAAAGATTAAAATTAGACCCATATCATTCACCGTGCACTAAACTAAATTCAAAATGGATCAAAGATCTCAATATTAAAACAGAAACATTAAATCTGCTGGAAGACAGAATAGGTAAAACTCTTGAGGACACTGGTGTAGGCAAAGACTTTATGAATAAAACCTCAATTGCACAGGAACTATCACAAAGAATCAACAACTGGGATCTCATCCTATTAAAAAGCTTTTGCACAGCAAGAGAAACCACCAACAGAGTGAAGAGACAACCCTCAACATGGGAAAAAATGTTTGCCAGCTGTTCCTCAGACAGAGGATTACTATCGAGAACATATAAAGAACTCAAAAAAATCAGACCTCCCAAATTTAAAGACCCACTCCAAAAATGGGCATCTGAGATGAATACACATTTCTCAGATGAAGAAATACAAATGGCAAATAAATATAAAAAAAATTTGCAACATCACTAGTCATTCGAGCGGTGCAAATTAAAACAACATTGAAATATCATCTCACCCCAGAAAGAATGGCTATTATCAAGAAATCAACTAATAACAAATGCTGGAGGGGCTGTGGGGAAAAAGGAACCCTTCTCCACTGTTGGTGGGAGTGTTGACTGGTACAGCCACTGTGGAAGTCAGTGTGGAGATTCCTCAGAAAACTAGGGTTGGAGGTCCCATTTGACCCAGCTATTCCCCTTCTGGGTATCTTCCCAGAAGAATTAAAAACATCGTACCACAGCGATATATGTGCACCCATGTTTATAGCAGCACAATTTGTAATAGCCAGATCTTGGAAACAACCCAAATGCCCATCAACTGAGGAATGGATAAAAAAGATGTGGTATTTTTATACAATGGAGTACTATTCAGCCATAAATAAGGATAAACTGGAGACTTTTATAGGTAAATGGATGCAACTCGAGAAAATACTCATAAGTGAAATAAACCGGATGCACATGTGTAAGCATCGTATTGTCTCTCTAGTATGAGAAACTGAAAGAGTAAATAAGATCTGAAATGTACAATAGACATGGTGAATCAAAAAGAAACTGGTCAAAAGGAAAGAGAGACTGGGATGGGGGAATAGGGCAAAGAAAAAAAATTGTATTTATATATAAGATGGTTAAGATAGATACACTACCAATTTTACTTAGTTCATTGAAGAGTAAGGTTTGTGCCAGTAATGTTTGGACAATTGAATGCTAATATCAGCTACCCTGAATAACTAACTTAAAGATAACAATATGTAATATATTAACCATTGTTACCCTCCTATTATGTTGTTTTGAAATTTTGTTCTTTTTTGATTTGTTTTGTTTTGTTTTTTCTTCTCTTTATTTATTTATTTATTTATTTATTTATTTTTGTAGGTACCAGGGGTCGACCTCAGGACCTTGTGCGCCAGCAGGCGCCCGTGCCGCTGAGCGATATCACTGGCCCTTTTTTCGTATGTGGGTTCTGGGAGCTGAACTCGGGCCCTTGCGCTTGCCAGGCAGGCGCTTACACCGCTGAGCCATCTCACCGGCCCTTTTTCTTCTCTTTAAAAAAATAAGATAAAATAAATGGTGCTGGGAAAACTGGTTATCCCCATGCAGAAGATTGAACCTAGACTTGCATCACTCACCCTTAACTAAAATAAAATTAAAATGGATCAAAGACCTAGATGTTAAAGCAAAAACACTTATCTGCTGAAAGATAAAAAAAGTAAAACTCCAGAAATAATGGCTGTCACCAAGAACTCAAAAAACAACAAATAGTAGCAATGCTGTAGTGAAAAAGGAACATTTCTTCATTGTTGGTGAGAATGTGAACTATTACAACCACTATGGAAATCAGTACTTTTTTTTTCCTCAAAAGACTGAAAATGGAAATTCCAGGGCTGGGGATATAGCTCAGCGGCATAAGTGCCTGCCTGTCAAGTGCAAGGTCCTGAGTTCGATTCCCAGTATCAAAAAAAAAAGAAAAAGAAAAAGAAAAAAATTCCATTAGGCCCACCTATTCCCATTCTGGGTATCTTCCCAGAAGATTTAAAGACATTATGTTACAGTGATCCATGTACACCCATGTTTACAGCAGCACAATCCATAGTAGCTAAATCTTGGAAGTGACCTATATGTCCATCGACAGATGAATAGAAAAAGAAAATGTGATATTTACAGTCAATAGAGTACTACTCTGCCATAAAAAGGGTAAATTTGAGTCAGCTGTAGGAAAATAGATGTACCTTGAGACCATAATGTTAAATAAAATAAATCAGACACAAAAACTTGAAATATTGCATGGTTCCTCTTACACAAGAAACTCAAAGTATAAATAAAGATAAATAGAATAAAATACGGATAATAGGAGGGAGATAGATCTTTCTCATATGGGAAGGGGATAAAGTGATGGAGGGATCGGGGAGGGAGAGGATGAAAAAAGGAATTAAGTTGTGTTACGTACATGTAACAACTCCACACAAGGAGTGTAAATATTATATACTGCAAATGTACTAATAAAAAACAAATACAACAGACATTGCACTGAAATAATAGATGTAGGTGACCTATATTTTTATGTCAAATTTGATAATTTATGTTTTTAAGGATAATTTCCATTTCATCGAAGCTCAAATTTATGGACATACAGTGTTCGTAAGTCTTTATCCCCTTGTAATCTCCTCTCTCCCTTTCTCTCTCTCTCTCTCCCTGTTACCTGTAGAACTTTTATCAATTTCTTGTTATTTTTAGAAAATTTACTTTTCTTTTAGCACATCTCTTGCTCGTATGTTTTCAGTCTCACTCCCTCCTGCTCTTTGTTGCCTTCTTCCTGCAGACACGAGGTTTCATTTCTCTTCTGGGTTCTTAAGGTGAAAACTAGATGGTTAAGAGTTTTCTTGTTTTCTGGTGGAAGCATCCGTTGTTACACATTTCATGAGAGAGAACTGTTGTAATTTCCAAGTGTGATTGTAGATTTCACCAATTCTCTTTTCCATTTGATCAGAGATTGCTTCATGCATTGAGCTCAGAGGTCCTGCATCCCAGCCAACAGTATGCGAGGTCGTCCCTCCTTCGCGTCCTCAGGGGATGTGTCATTTTCTGATAATAGCTGTTCTAAGTGAGCGAGATGGTATCTCATAGATTTTGATTTGCATTTCTCTGATGATTAGTGATGTTCAGCAGTTTTTCATATACTTGTTTATTTGTATGTCCTCTTAAGAAATATTTATTCAGGTCATTGGCCCACTTTTAATTGAACTATTCATTTCTTTTTAGAAGTTGAGTTGTTTGAGTTCTTAATATATTCTGAAAATTAAACTCTTGTTGGCTGAATAAATCTGCAAATATTTTCTCCCATTCTGAAAGTTATCTTTTCACTTTGTTGATTGTTTCCTTTGCTATACAAAGTTTTTTATTTTGGCTTAATCCCCCTTGTCAATGTTTGCTCTCTTTTCTCTGGGATGACCCTGTATCCTCGGTCTGCCGGGCATCACTCTAGTGGTTTTGTGGCCAACATCATGGTCCCTCTTGGGCTCTTAGTTATCTGTGTGGCAACTCCACCGTGGAGCACACTGTGAGGGCAAAGCTTGGAGAGAAAAGGAAAAAAATCAGCGATTCTCATCTGCATTCTTTGAGCCTCAGGTTATCCAGGTTCTGCTTGGCCAGTAAGAGAATTTTGAGTCTCACCAATGTTGCATATCCTGTGCTTGGGGCTCCCTTTTCATCTTTGTGTAAAAGAAAAAAGTAAAACCAGGAAACACCCTTGTAGGGGCTGTTTTTTCATGCTTTGTCTGTTCTTTACACCATTGGCTGGTTTTTGCTTACTGAATATTTTAGTTGGAGTCTGCAATTGATGTAGTTAAACAGATCTTATTTAGCTACAAGTAGCTTTCCTGGTTGATTCATGTTTTATCATTTTATTTGTACTTTTCCTACAAGTCATTAGTGCTCCCTAGAGATTACAGTGTACCTTTATTTATAAAATTGTAATATTAATTTTTTTCCTGTTTCCTGTACAATAAAGACATATTCAGATATTTATGTTTAATTTGTACCCTTCTTGATTTCTGTGCTAGTATTATTTGTCATGCATTTTAATTCCATCTGTATATTCTAAATTCCAGAATAGATAGCTATTCTTATTTTAATGTAGTCAGCGTCCATTTGGAGATAGTCTCATAATTCTTCTGATTTCTTCCTGTATCTTCAATTTTCCTGCTGCCTGAAATACATCTTTTTGTATTGCCTGAATTGTATTCTATTGACAAATTCTCTCACCTTTTTCTTATTTGAAAATTTCTTTATGTTACTTTTTTTTTTTTAACCAATCTATCAGGTATCTTGCATAAAAACAAAAAGCTTGCATTGATTGTAAAAGTTTCTTTATAAAGTCAAACATAGGATCACTTTATTTTCTCTATGCAATAATCTTCATTTTATATTTTTGCTCTTTCAAATTTTATTGCAAGTGTCTGATGATGTGATACAGACATATCTTGTTAAACAACCTATCTGTCTAATAAGTGGTAAATCTGAGGAGTGCTGTTTGGACTTACAACCTGCCACTTGAACTTACGAATTGTCCTTTTATTTATTTATTTTTTGTACAGAACACCTTGTTTATACAGTATTTTGCTGACTTACTGTATAGTACAGTACTGTAGTTTTATATTCTGTTATACATTACAGTACTGCATGTAAGAGGTGTGTAAAAAAAAGCAAAGTCATCACGTTGAAGTTTCTGTTGGCCATTACTTTGTCCTGAATATTGTACATACTATATACAACTCCTCATTTAGGGACCGATTCACGTAACGACCTAGTTGCAGGAATGGAACTCGACTGTTAAACAAGGCATATCTACGTTTTTTGGTAACATATTGATATGTCAGATTATTAAAATAATCTCTTGGTTTCTTTCTTTTGCTTTCTCACTTTGTCTCATTTTATAAAATACATGTTATTTTCAATTTTGTTGATACAAGATAAATGATTGGATTCATTTTCATTTAGTGCATTAAATTATTCTCACTAAATTATTTGTTCTTTCTCATTTATACGCTACACAATTGTTTTTATTGACAATGTTTTTCTTTTTCGGTTTACTTGTCCTTAAATGTGTAGGCTTCTAGTTAGGTGTGGTGTGTTCACATAAACAGTGAGTAACCAGTGAGCCAGTTAATCTTGGTTGTCAGCTTGAGTGGTTTAAGAGACCGTTGAGAAGTGATTGGGTCCTCAGGGGACTAACTTCATCAATGGAGTACCCACTGATGAATTCAGAGCTGAATGGACTATTAGGAGGTGGGGCATAGCTGGAGGAAATTGGTCACTGGGACGTGACCTTGGGGATTGCATCTGGTCCCAGGTCCCTTCTTCTCAGGCTCTTTCTCTGCTTCTTGATGCCATGAGTTGAACAGCTTTGCTCTACATGCTTTTCTGCCATGATAACTTTGCCTTGGAGACAGCTGACCATGGACTGAAACCTCTCAAACCACGAGCCAAATGAAACCTCTCATCCTTTAAGTTGTGGGTGTCCGTTTTTTTTTTTTTTTTGTCCCATCAGTGGAAAATCTGACTAATACAAAAAACCTTCATGCATCTCCTCTTTATTCTGTTTTGATACCCTCATGGATCCTCAGGTTCAAGGTCTGATGAAGGAAGTAAAGCCTTCAACAATTTTTGCAAAAAAAATTTGCTTCTATGTCTGTGTCTTTTCTGACCTGGCTCTGGTAAAGCTGTTTTGATACCAGACTTGGTATGGCTGAATCCCTTTCTTGGTGGAGAATGTGTTCTCTTTTTCTCTTTGGAGAGGGGCCCCCCTTTCCCCACTTCCTGCTATCTGCACAAATAAAGAATTTGAACAGTCCTAGGAAAACATGTGGAATGATAGAGCCCCACAGCCTGTCTTTTCATTCCTGCTCACACTTCCACTGCAGTGGTCATTAAAGCCTCCTGAAATTTAATTTCTCTATCAGTTTTGAGGTCTATCTTCTGTCTCCTAATCTTTCAACTTGGGAGTTCCTAATTTTCACTTGGATTCTGTGGGTCCATACTTCTGAAGTGTGGTGAAGTTTCAAATATCTGTAGAGTTCTTAATAAATCTGACCACATTGCCATAGTCCTATTATAAATTCTTCTGAGTTTCTGGAACATTTTTTGTTTTCCAGTCTTAATTTTTCAGGTTGTAGTTTTTCCCATAGGTTTATATTTGTATATAATTTCTTTTCTGTGTGGTGAGGGGAGAATAGTACTTATCTCCTCAGCTTACTTTCTTCTTTACCTATTTTCTTTTAGGTAATTTTTAAAAATTCTTTTTTCCTCTTGATTCATTGCCCCCCATCACAAGTAACTGTGCTCATGTGAAACAATATAGAAGTTGGAGAAAGTATAAATCAGGAAATAACAATAATCTTTCAGAGTCTATTGTGTAATAAAGAATTTGTCTGGCTTTTGTTCTCAGTTCATGGGAGGCAGCTGTGGACTCTTCCAAATGACACGAATGTCTTTATTATTCATGATGTGCCCCAGGACAGTAACAGAGTTTATGCTAACGAAGTAACTGGAGGAGGGTCTTCTCCTTAGCTTCAGAGTAGGGTGCTGGTCTGTTAGAAAGTTCAGCCACATGATTGGTGGGTTAGGGCTTTGGGTCATGTGACGTCAGCCTGACCTCTGTGTGTGTGTTGGGGGGATGCTTGGAGATTGAGTTCAGTCTCATGGCCAGTGGCTCCATCAGTCAGGCCTAGGTGATGACACCTCACTACTCAGGTGGTGCTCTCTAGTTGGAGATAGCACATTTATGCTGCCAGAGGGTGATTTGTCCTAAGAACACAGAAGGGTCACATTTGAGAGCCTTCCCAGGTCACTCTCTGTTTTTTGTTTTTTTCTCTTTGCTAGTCCTGACTTACATTATTTTTTTCTTTTTCTGTAACAAATCTATAATCACGATAATAGCACTATTTGGAGATCTGTGAGTTGTTTCAGGGAATTATTAGGGTTGTGGTCATCATGGATTTGAAGCCAGTTAGTCAGAAGAGAAGGTCGTCTGGGAACCCTTGAGCTTGCAGCTGATGTTTGAAATGATGGCAGTTTTCCTAGGGACTATGTACTTGTGTTAGTTAGCTGTGCATTGCTATAACAAAATACCTGAGATAATCAACTTAAAAGAGGACACATTTCTGTTGACTTGCAGTTTTGGATGTTTCAGACCATCACCAGTTGATGTGGAGGCAGCCCATCATGGTAGGAGCACACAGCAGAGGAAGATGCTTACCTCATGGCAGACAGGTAGTGAAAGGGAGATAGGAAGAGGAAGGGGGGTGCTCCACAAGCAGACTTCTTCCCTCAGGCCCCGCCTATTGACAGTTCCACCACCTCCTGAGCCAGGGACCAAGGTGTCAGCACATGGGCCTTTGTGGGATGTGTATTCAAACCATGGCAGCCCCTACCCTGTGAAACCTGACCTAACTCCAGGTACCCAGCATCAGGGCTGGCTGGCATAACTTCTTTCTTCAGATGCCCTGCCTATTCTCATGTTGAGAATATTTATTCTGGTCTTTATGGATTTTTCTTCTGTAGAGTTCAGATCATCCAATTTATGCAATACTGTATCCCGTTTTTTCTTTTTTCTTTTATTGTCACTTGCGCCTTCCATTGTGAAATAGGGTACGGGCCTTCCCTATTTTATTGTGCTTTACACATACTGTATTTTATACCCATCTGTGGGAACCTTGCCCTGGGCAAACCCGTTGGCACTATTTTAACAACAATACATGTTCGTTTCATGGCCTTGTGTTACACTCTGGTAATTCTCGCAGTATTTCAAACTTGTTATTATTATTATATTTGTTATGGTGATCGGTGATCTTTGATGTTATTATTGTAATTGTTCTGGGTGCAGTGAACCACGTCCATATTACACGGTGAACCTGATAAATGCTGTGTGTGTTCTGAGTGCTCTGTGGTTCCCCCATTCATCTCTCTCTCCTTCCCCTTGGGCCTCCATATTCTCTGAGACACAACAATATTGAAATTAGGCTAGTTAATAACTCTACGATGGCCTCTAGGTGTTCAGGTGAAATGAAGTGTGTCTCATTTTATTTTATTTTATTTTATTTATTTATTTTTTCTTATATGTCGGTACTGGGAGTCAAACTCAGGACCTCACGCTTGCCAGGCAGGTGCTTATGTTGCTGAGCTATATCACCGGCCTGCATCTCATTATAAATGAGAAGTTAGAGATGATTACGCTCAGGGAAGAAGGTATGTTGAAAGCCAAGATAGGCTGAAAGCTGGCTTCCCATGCCAGTCAGCCAAGTTGTGAATGCAAAGGAAAATTTTCTGATAAAAAATTGGAAGTTCTACTTAAGCGGACACCTGAATGATATGAAAGCAAAACAACTTTCCTGCTGAAAAAAGTTTTAGCGGTCTACATCAAAGAATAAATCAACCACAATGTTGCCTTAAACCAAAGCCCTATCCCAAGCAAGGCCCAAATCTCTGTTCAGTTTTCTGAAGGGGGAGACAGGCGGCAAGCTGCAGAAGGAAAGTCTGACGCTAGCAGAAGTTGATTCACGAGGCTTAGGGGAAGAAGCCGCCTCTGTAACATCCAAGCACAAGATGAAGCCGAAAGTGTGAACGTGGAAGCCATAAACTTATCCAGGAGATCTCGTTCAGATAACTGATGAAGGTGACTGTCTTAGTTACTTTTTCATCGCTGGGACACAATACCCAACACCAGCAACTTAAAGGAGGAGAGGTTTATTTTGGCTTATGTTTCAGTCTGTAGTCAGTTGGCCCCAAGACAGGACAGCGTGGCTGAGGGGCCTGGCGGAGGACAGCTGCTCACAGTACGGTGGCAGAGAAGCAGCGAGAGAAGGGAGGAGCTGGCGAGGAAGACGTCTAACCTGTGGGTCACGGCTCCACTGACCCACCTCTTTGGTCCAGGCCCCATCTCCTAACAGCAAGTTAGCTATAACACCCCCACTCCAATCACCTTCCAAAAGTCCTGCCCGTATGAGCGTGTGAGGCTCTTGGGGGACATCTAGATGTAAACCCTAACAGTGGCTATGCTAAAGAGCAGATTTTCAATGCAAACAAAGCATCCTTTATCACAAGATGCCGTCTAAGACTTTCATAGCTAGAGGAAATTCAATGTCTTGTCTGGCTTCAAAGCTTGAAAGAACAGGCTGCTTTTCTTTTTTAGGGATGAATGGCAACCTGAAGTTAAAGCCAGTGCTCCTTTACCACTCCAGGACTCCTAGAGCCCTTTGGCAGTCCACTGACCCCACTCTGCCTGTGCCCTGCACATGGAAAACCAAGACCAAGAGAGGGCACATCTGTTTACAGCATGGTTTGTGGACTGTGTTAAGCCCACTATTGAGACCTACCCCGTAGAAAAGAGTCCATGAGTCAAAATAAACCTCTCCTCCTTTAAGTTGTGGGTGTCAGGTATTGTGTCTCAGCAACAAGAAAAGTAACTAAGACATTGATTTCTCTGATGGGTCTCAGCAAGGTAAATTGAAAGCCTTCTGGAAGAGATTCACCTTTCTAGATGTCACCAAGAACATTTGCAATTCACAGGAGGTCAGTATTTCAACATTAACAGGAGTTTGGAGGAGGTTGGTCCAAACCTCTTGGATGACTTTGAAGGGTTCAAGACTTCAGTGGAGGAAGTAGCTGCAGATATGGTAGAAACAGCAGGAAGACTAGAATTAGAGGTGGAGCCTAAAGGTGTCACTGAATTGCTACCGACTTATAATGATATAGTAGTGGATGAGGTGAAGCAGCTGTGAACATTATTGAATTGACAGCAGAGGATTTAGAGCAACTTAGCTGACAAAGCAGTCACTGGGTTTGAGAGGATTGACTCCAATTTGAAAGAAGTCCTACAGTGGGGGTAAAATGCTATCAAACATCATCACATGATACAGAGAAATCTCTCAAGAAAGGAAGAGTCTACAGATCCATGAAACTTCACTGTTGTCTTATTTTAAAAACATTGTCACAGCCTCTCCAACTTTCAGCAACCAGCGCCAGTTTTAGTCAGCAGCCAGCAAAACGCTCTCTCCTCCAAGAGTTTTATCATCTCAAGGCTCAGATGATAATTTGCATTTTCTAGTAATAAAATAGTTTTAAATTCAGGTGTGTACATGTTTTAGGTTAATATTATGGCATACTCAATGTATTACGGTATAGGGTAAATGTAACTTTTATACGCATTGGGAAATCAAAAATATTCGTGTGACTCTATTGTGATATTTACTTTATTGCCGTGGTCTGGATCCAAACTTGCAATATCTCCAGGCAAACCTGAAGGTTATGACTTTAATCTCTACAGCAGTCACAGTATGAGAATTTTACAGATGAGGAATCTGAAGGTGTTGATCAGATGGGCAACGGACGCACCGGGACCCACGCTAAAACTTCCTAGCTGCGAAGTGCAGGCCAGTCTGCACCCTACTGGCGTGTCTTCATCTGGGATCATTTTCCAATGCAATTTTAAGTAACTCAATTCAGGGGTAACAGTTTTCACTGAAGAAACTTGTAAACTGTGCAGTTACTTTCAGAGTTTGAGGATCTGGGGTAGGGAAAAGGAGCCAGCTATTTGGTAGAGGTGGTTCAAAGTGACCTGGTGAGGTGTTCAACGTCACAGGGTTGTCAAGAGGAGGAGGAAGTTCCATGAAAATATTCCAAACTTGAGATTAAAAAAAAAATCCTCATGTTATGTGGGCATGTCAGCTCCTTTTAAAGAGCTGGGTGCAGTACTTATTGTTGGACCAGATTCCATTTCTCAGTGAGGCAATGGAAAAGATTTCCATCCGAGATAGTCTTTTATTCCATTCAAAACCACTCCCCCTGAGGGCTGTGCTTCTGTGTGTGTGAGCTTCTGCCTGTGCGTACGTGTGAGCATGCAGGCGTGAGTGTGAGTTTGTGAGCATGGACAATGCAGGTGGAAACCCACATTTTCCTGGTTTGTCACTCATGTTTGGGTTCCACAAAGTATTAGCTGGAGCCATAGGAAGCAATAGTTATCAAGATTGGCAAGAATGCAAGCATCGATTCAATTTGAACACAATTTCAATGGCCAAAGATAAGATTGTGTTTTGTTGAAGTGCAGAAAATAATTTTCAGGAATTTGGGGGTGGAGTTAAAAAAAAATAAAATCTTTTGTGAAGGTATCTGATTATTTCCCCTCTATTAGTCATCAGAGTGTGTGAGAATTACTTAAAACGTGTCATTATTAATTTCACAAAGTCAGAGGCTCTGAGCATGCAGAGAAACACATTGTAATACGTAAAATAAATTAAGAGCAAGAACAAGTGACTTCTCTGACAAGCTGCAAACAAGCGAGGAAAAATCCCAGTCCACAGGGACAGGCCAGATGAGGGGATCCTCCCACGGTGTTCGACTTATTGTGGTGTGAAATTTATAAAGTATTGATCCACCAGAGGAAAGTGATGGGGTTTGGAAGCACCTCCAGTCTTGTCTTCCAAATGTGTGAGCTTTTTAGAGTCCAGTTAGCATGATGAGGAAAAGGTAATTAGGCAGACCCCAAATCACCCACCATTCGGGAGGGCTGGGGGGCTCTGGCCTGGAAGGGGGGCATGCATGGTGTAGGCTCCCCCAGCCATGCTTGGCTCCTGGCTCTGCTCCTGGTTCTACCTCACTGGGGTGGCGCCAAGCCATCCCCAGCCCGGGACAAGTGAACAGTGTAGGACTTTAATCCATGCTGTGGACACAACACCCTGTCTCCCCACAGCGGACTTGGTACAGAAATAATCCTGAGATAAGGGGAGCAGAGATGGTTTGATTAAGCAAGAGAGCTTGATAGGAACGTGGGGGGCTTCTTGGTGGGTCAGGGTGATTCGCTCATTCAGGAGAGCAAAGGGTCCTAATGTCCCAGGTTGGGATCCAGGCTGCTACCCCTCCCTCCCAGGGACTGCTAGGTTGGGGGGTGCCGGTGGAGTCTTGGGCAGGGTACTGATGCTGGGCTCCAGCCTCAGATCTTTCTCCTGTGCCTTCTCCTCCCTGCTGGCTCTCAAGTGGTCTCGTCTCTCCCCAGCTCACTAGTGTGGCCCAGCGGGTGTGTCATTGTGCATCTGGGCTCTGTTTATCTTGGTCTTGGTTCAGGGCTGGGCCTGTGTTCCTATGGGAGGTGGGCTCATGGGGTGCAGGAGTGTGCAAAGCCAGCACACTGCACAGCGTGGCGTTGACATCGGTCCCGTCTGAACCAGCTCGTGGCTGTGTGGTGCTTCAAGGAGTGAAGAAGCCCCGCTTCCTGCGGGTCAGTTCTTCCCTGGAGGTTCGGGCCGGCAGCAGCCTTTGGGACATGAGAGTGCTGAGGGGCTTCTCCTTGAGAGCCCTGGGCCACCCTTTATCACGAGAATGTCCTATTACAGCTGCCAGTCCCTGGGTCTGCCCTCCTGCTTGGCCTCTGCGGCAGCTGGACACACATGACCATGTGATTTCCACACTTGCCATCATGTGCCAAAAGATGACATGGGGACCTTTTAGTGTTTATACAACAATTCATCCTGCAGGAAAAAAAAGATACCTGAGGAACACTCATTCTATACTCAGTGATTTATGTTATCTAAAATTTCGATCAAGAAGTCTTCAGTATGTTAACGTAATCCATCAAAATATAAAACCACTTTTAGGACACCTGTTTTTGACTAGTAGCCTAAGACTTCTCTTTAACCTTGTTGTGGCTTGTATCTAGATGTCCCCCCAAAGCCTCATGTGCTCATAGGTAGGGTTTTTCAGAGGTGGCTGGATCTAGGGTGTGTGATGCTGGGATTAAAAGTGTGTGGTACTGGATTGTTTAGAATAGTTCTGGGTGTGGCTGAATGGATTTACTGAAGAAAGAAGCTCCACCCTGGGTGTGGGTGGCACCAACCAATAGGCTGGTTACCTGTATGGAATAAAAGGGATAGGGAGGCTCGATGTTTTGCTGTCTCCTGCCTGCCTTGCCACGAACTGTTTCTGCTCTGTGATGCCCCTCTGCCAAGCCACCCTGCCTTGGAGCCAGCTGACTATGGAGTGAAACTTCTACAAACTGTGAGTCAAAATAAACCTTCCCTCCTTTAACTTGTGGGTGTCAGGTATTTTGTCTCAGCAACTAGGAAAATAACTAAGACAAGCCCCCTCCAGAACCTGGCTTGTTTCCTCTGCCCACCCCAGCACAGCTGGCTGGACAGAGAGCATATTTCAGTGACTTATTCCCTTCACAAGATCCCCGTGGGGTCTTAACACAGCTCTGGGAAAACAGGCAGTTTTGCTCACAAATCAAACATCTGTTAAATGTCCTGTAAGCAGCTACGACTTTATTCTGTTCTCTGCAGGGTCTATCTGAAGTGTGAGCGACCAGCAATTGCATGAAAACACCAGAAAATCCATCAAGAGGGCCTTTCTGTCCTCCCCGGAAGCAGGAAGTCACTGCCGTCTGGAAGCAGAGCTGCTCTCCTGCAGCCTGGCCGGCCACCCTGAGATGGGGATTTCGGTTGTGGTTTGAGGATCTAAAGCTCGGGGTAAGGTTTGTCTGTGCCCATGGTGGCTGCCTGGTTGAAAGGAACAATGAGAATTGTCAGGGGCTGTGTGCATGGGGCCATTGACTCAAACACGGATAGAAGATAAGTAATGAAGATTTTTCTTCTGCTTTTAAGAGAGTGGTTCTATGGCAGATATGGTAACTCATTTACTTAGAAATATCAGAATACTATTGTGGTCTCTTTGCTTCAACTCTAAGAAATTAAAATGTTTTCCTCTTTAATAATTCAAGGAACAAGGGCCGGTGATATAGCTCAGCGGCATAAGCGCTTGCCTGGCAAGTGCAAGGTCCTGAGTTTGATTCCCGGTACCCACATCAAAAAAAAAAAAATTCAAGGAACAGTAATAATAGGAGGAAATTTACAGGCAATCCTTTTGCTGTCCAAGTAGACATGTCCAGCGATAATTGTTTTCCTGGGATCACAGGTCTTGCAAAGCCCTAATCATCGCGGGGTTCACTAGACTATCTTGCTTGCTAACTTGCTTTGGGGTTTTTGAAATGCCATAGGGGAACAGAAACCCTATTCTCTTCTTGTTAACTTCCCCTCCTTGCTCTAAAGGGCAAGTATTCCTGGTCATAGCCCCTCTTCTTAGGATAGAAGCTTTTTGAAGGATGAACGTGTTTTTGACTGAAGGCTTGCAAAGCAACACCCACAGCTATGCTTCGCTGCTTAGGACACAGGCAGCCAGGCCTGGGGGCTCCTTTTACTCTGGTGCCTGCATTTTTAAAAACAAACAACAAAAACAAACAACTGGAATAGAGCTCTTTGTTGTACAAAATCCTCTTAAATTCACATTAGGAGGAAGAGTTTACCGAGGTAATGATTCTCTTCTTACAGAAGCCCACACTAGACTTTGGATTTGGTTCTTTCCTATCTTGAGCCAAGCAGCAGGAGGTGGGGGGCTCCTCCTGTGGGGTCCTTGGGGTTACTGGTCATGTGAGCAGGTATTTCTGGCTGCACAGTGGTTTCAGAGGCTGAGAGCAGAAGTTGGGGCAGGAGATCTTCCTGCCTCAGCACCAGGGGGCTCTGGCCAGTCCTGAGCCCTCGCCTATGGTCACGGGCAAAAGTACGTAAAAATCCTTTCCAGGATCCTTTCCTGCAACTCCACCGTCCCACGTATTGAGCCAAAGCCTGGCTAAGTGTGGGCTCTGATGCCAAAATTGCAAAAACACCTGAGCAAAAACCATTGGAGCCGAATTGTCTCTGCAGGCTCGCAGTGGAGATGGTGTTGCAGGATGCAAATTGCCCCCCCTCAACACCCACATAAATCTCTTTGTGTCATGATATTCTCTGCAATCCTTTCCATATATTAATTCATCAACCACAGTTGCCAAGCTAGGGCTTTGGGCTTCAGGTCCTCATTCAGGATGGGATGGCAGAAGAACGAGGAAACCTTAGGTTAGAGCCGGTGTTCCGGAGTCCTGGCCATGATGTCAGCTACAAAGGATGAGAACGGAGTCAGGTTACCCTGAAGCAGCTGCTCCAGTGTCCCAGGAGGGGGCTGGGGACAGGGACAGGGCTTCCTGGGGAGAGGAGACCCTCCCGGTGAGTGGCCCCGTGTGGCTCCTGCAGGCAGGAGGAATGCAATTTCCCCTAAACTTGTCATCTCCCTTGTGTCTCATTTTCTTCTCTAAAGCAACCTCCCAAGCTCCCTGCTGCCCCCCGCAGCCATGCCCGTCCCTGTAGGCAGCTGGCTCAGCCTTGTCTCTGGCTCGCCATCCTCCTGGCTGGATCAGGACCCTTGGCCCTGGGCAGGATTTTGTTAAAGGACAGATTCCTTTGATGGCAATTTACTCAAAGAAGTGGGATGCAGGCACTCAAGAGAGGGGTGCGTTACAGTTTGGAGCTGGGAATACTGGTGAAGATTCATGGAATTTGTGAATCTACAGGAAGTTCCCTCTTGGCCTTGGTTTATGGGAAAAAGGATGGCCCACCCACAGAAAGATAATGGCCCATTTTACAGGAGAAAGGCAGGGCCCAGTCTGGTTTTTTTTTTTTTTTTTTTTTTTTTAAGTTGGGTGGTCTAAAATGTTTTGCCTAAAAACATTCTTTGAACTCTCTAAATCTGTTCCTTTATCTTAAAATCTGGTTACTGCCCTTTACTTTATCAACTAAATTTAGGGTAATGTATGGATTTAAGTACCTTTAAGGGATTTGGGATGTGATAGGCCTAGAAGAAAAGAAGCATAAACAAACCTAGGGAATTCAGATATGGAAATTGGGTAACTTTGGGTCCTGTGGTCTGCAGTCTTTTTTAAAGTACTATTTAAAAATTATGATTTTCCTTGCCTCCTTCCTACCTTCATTTCTTCTGTCCTACCTCCGTATGGCTGTTGTATGCTGTACCCTCCTCCATGCTTTATTTCTGGACTTGAGGTGGCCTTGTGTCATTGTGACACAGGACTAACTGACCGTCTTGGGGGGTCCAGTGTGGCGGTTCAGGATCCCTGAGGCACTGGTTGATTCCCAGGTGCAGGGCCCTTTCGGGGCCTCTGGCCTCTTGGGACTGTTTTGAGGAAGAGACTTTTGAGCCATTCCCTTTGTGCCAGAGCCCTTGTATGCTCTGGGGAAGTTTCTCTGTCTGGAGTGTGTGGGGTGCAGGCCAGGGCTGGGGCTCAGAGGAGCCCAGAAGAAGGAGTGCAGGGAGACGCACCCAGGCCAGGTGACACCCAGGACCGGCCGGCATGCCAGCTGGAGGGGGCAGGGCGGGCACGAGCAGAGGGTGGAGGAAGCGCAGAGGGGCCTGGGGCTTGGACCCAGAGAGAACTTCGTCAGAGGGCACACAAGTCTGAGGAGCACTTCCTGAAAAGAGGCTTGGGGATCTGGGGACAGAGCAAGGTGGATCCCTGGCTGCCTCTGACCCTCGTCTTTACGTCCCGCTGCTGTGAATTTTCCTATTACTGTATTTTGTTTCATCTTGGCAGGATATTTTGAAGGATCTCTAAAAACAGGCAGGGCTGTTGTTTAGGGCCCTTGGTGCTGAAACAGCAGGAGGCCGCGGTGGGCGCTGGTCCGCAGGCTTTCTGCTCAGCCTGGAGTTTAACGGCTGCTGCTCCTCTTCAGCAACGTTTTCTGCTCCAAACCCAAGCCCGCACCTCTGAACGCAGCCTCACGCTCACGGGGCCTGGGGCGAAGTGGGGAGAAAGGGCGGGCAGTGATACCTCGATACCAGATTTCCATGTGACATTCTGAGGTCTTGGAGCCCATTGGAAATCTGACCCCAGACAGATGGCCTGGGGACATCAACAGTTACCTGAGTGCGAGCCTTCCTTCTCCTCTGCATCTATCTACTTTGTTTTTTACATTACTTCTTTTTTTTTTTTTTTTGTGGGTACCGGGGGGTCGACCTCAGGACCTCGCACGCCAACAGGCACCCGAGCCGCTGAGCGATATCACCGGCCCCTTTTTCGTATGTGGGATCCGGGAGTCGAACTCGGGCCCTCGCGCTTGCAAGGCAGGCGCTTATGCCGCTGAGCCATCTCACCGGCCCTACATTACTTCTTTATCCTGTCCACTTGTTCTTTAATTTGTTTATCGTTTGTTTGCTTTATTTCTTTGGTATTTTGGGACAAGTTCTCACTATGCAGCCCAGGCTGGCCTCAGACTTGCAGCAATCCTTCTGCCTCAGCCTCCTGAGGGCTGGGATCACAGGCATGCACCACCACACCGGCTATTTGTTATTTTTCTGTGAGAAAATATCCTGGTTCAGCCTCACCTGAATTGAGCGAATGCTGTCTGCCTCTAGACTCTTCGCTTCTACAAAATCTCTGCTCCTTGGCGACCTGTCCTTCCTGCTGTCCCCGGATCTCAGCTTCACCATGATTTCACAGTGGCCCTGCACAGAAAGATGGACCCTTTATTCTGACTGTCTGTCTGTCTATCTGTCTGCCTGTCTGCCTGCCTGTCTGTCTGTCTTGGCGGTACTAAGGAATTGAACTCAGCCTTCACAGAGCTACATCCCCAGTCCTTTTATTTTTTGAGACAGGATCTCACAAATCACCAAGTTGCCCAAGCTGGGCTCGAACTTGCAATCTTCCTGCTTCAGCCTGCCAGAGTGCTGGGGTTACAGGTGTGGCCCCTTTATTTTGAGGCACAGCCTCTCTCTCTTCCAGACCACTGTGCTATTCGGGTCCCAGGTCAATAGCCTTCAAAGCAAGCCCTGGTGCGGTTGTGGGCGGCTGGGAGGAGCCTCGGCCTCCTGGGAATGAAAGAGTGCTCAAGAAGCAAAGAGCCCATCACCAGGGAGGCGCGAGGAAGAAGTCAGAACCAGAAGACTCTCCTCTTTGTATCAGGCCCCTCTCCACCCCCCAAACTCTTTATACAGCATCCCTCATCTGCCCTGCACTCTTTAGAGGATATCTGCTGAAATCAAATGAAATCCAGGCTCCTACATGGTCAGCAGGGCCCTCATGGCCTGGCCCCTGCCTTCCTGCCTGGTAGCTGCATTTGGTCAAAGGCATTACTAAACAAAAGCCTTCCTGGACCCCCATGCATGCTAATTCCCTGTCCCGACCCTGATTTATGTACTTCAGCCTGTGTGTTGCTTGCCTAATTCATCTCTTGTCTGTCTCCTGTGAATCTGTCCCCTTGTCCAGACAGAGCTGCAGGTGATAGCTCTGGGCTTGGGGGAAACTGAGGCAGGCACTGGGGGGGGTGAGCTTTGAGCTGGTCCCTGGGCAGGGGCTGCATGGTGCGGCTGGCTTGTGGGCCCTGGAGCCATAGGGGCAGGCGAGGTGTGGGGACATCGCATTTGGGGAGGTTGAGCGCGGATGGGAGCCCTGAGAAAATGAGGGCAATTGGCCATCAGTATCCCCATGAGAACCACGCAGACACCCAGGCCCAAGGTGATTTCCTTTCCCTTTGTGTCACCTGGGCCGCATCCATTCAGGAAAGGTTTGCATGCAGGCTGTGAGCAGAAGGCCCCCAGGGTCCCTGGGAGACACCATCGCAGCTTCTGCTGTTCTGGCCCTCCCACCCGGCAGCTCCTCGGCCTCATGAGGGACTGAGCTGTGCACAGAATGTTCTGGAAAGCCTCCTTCTCCCGCACACCCCCAGGGGAGGACAACTGGAATGCTCACGACTCTTAAAAGCGGATGCATACTTGGCGTCCCACACATGCGATGTTTTAGATTATCTACTGTGAACAGACTTCGATGCTGTACTCTCTCCTTAACCCTCGTCATGACACCTTAAGGTAGGTTCTGTTACGATTATTACCACGAACACCTCCATTTGGCATTGAAGTGGATTGAGGGAGACCCAGAGAAGTCAGGAGCAGCCACACTCAGGCCTTGGGTTCCCAGAACTGACCCTTGGCTCCGCCCTGGTGGCAATAACAGAGCCGCAGCACCGAGGGCCGGGCCTTCCAGATGCTCACTGCAGTTATTTTATTCCTGTGATTTCATTTACTCTCTGATGCCGTACAGTGGCCGCTCCATGTCCCAAGGAGGAAGTGGAGCCTGAAGTGCAGGGATCCTTCAGGACATTGCCTTAGAGAAGCTGTGCTGTAGTTGTCCCTCCCTGCTGAAGGTCCCACACGGGCGACCCTCTCTTGGCAGGGGCCTGGCCTTAGGGGACCAGCTCAGCTCCCTTGTCCCTCATGTCCCCTCTGTGGTCACCTGCTAATTGTGCTTTCCTTTCCCAAAGTCAAGGGACAATGCACAAAGCCCCTTTCATTCCGCACAGCCTGTGTGTTTGGACAGAGCCTCAGAGAGTCGTCGGGCTGGGAGGGGGCAGCCCTGACAGGTCCCTTCTGTCTCCCTCCTGCTTCCTGCCACCTGGGAGGAAATGGAAACTCACAGAATCAGCCTGCCATGCAAGGCGTGGGGATGACCACGTCAGCCTTCCAGGATGGGGCTGTCGGCAGCGCCTTCAAAGGCTCCCTGGTTACTTAGAGTGCGTGTGCTCTCAGATTACCTGGAGTGCAACGGGCGATGTCCCAGCAACACCGGTCTCGGCTCGCTGAATCTCCAACCTGCTAATGCTGAGCAGGGTCCTTAGGGCTTGAGAAGGGGCAGAACCTGAGGAGGAGCTGGCTCTGATTCTGTGGGGAACATTTTGTTTCCTGGGGCTCTGGTGAGGCTTCTGTTCTTCCTGGGAAGCACTAGAGAAGCTTCCAGAATAGAAACAGCCCTGGAGTGAAAATGAGAACTCAACTCAGGGCACCTGGGTGGAGCCTGCGTCTACCTTGAGTGGACGAATGGATTTGTACAGGCATTTATTGCTTCCTCTGTGCCCACCAAGGTCTGGTCCTGGGGCTGATGGACGAGGAGGCAAGGGCTACAAACTGAGCCAGTGACAGTGACAGCCACTACCTGAGCTGTGGGCGCACAGGAGGCAGCAGGGGGCTGATGGCAGAGCTGGAATGACTCCCCAGGAAAATGTGGGGCCTAGCTCTGGGAGTGCAGGAGGCAGGTGGCGTGCCATGCTTGAAGGCTGGAGACACCCACAGGCCTCTGGAAACAGCTTTTAGAATGTTTCCTTAAAATCAGGAGCTCAAAATAACTCATAGCTTGAGCCTTCATTTCTTTATTGTTTTAATATTAATTTTTATTGGTTCACGTTTGCAGTACATAATATCTACATTTGTCATGGGGAGTTGTACACATATATAACACATCTTAATTCTTTTTTCATCCCATTCCCCTCCCTCTCCTCTGTCCTCTCTCCATCTCTTGGTCCTCTTCCCATTTGCAAAAGATCTTTTTTTTCTTTCTCTTTAGAGGAGGAGATTCAGTAGCATTTCTGCAGACTCATCCCATTGCCACCAGTTGACAATGGCACTGGGGTTGAGCAGGTCGATGGCAGGAAAGGGGGTCAGACCTGGTGGGGAGCCCCTGCGCCTGGCCACACCTCCGTTTGAAGGTGGCCCTGTCCTCAGAGGCTTACCTTTTACTAGGAGGATGGTGAGGACCAGGCACAATAAAACACTGATGGGCGGACTCCACTCAAATGGGCAGGAGGAGGACCTTCTTTCCTGAGGGAAGGTGGGCAAGGCAGCTCTGGGCACGTAAGTCTCACTCCGGGCTCCCAGTGAGGCTGCCAGGGTGTCACTGCCATTTCCACTTCCTGTTGCGGGCACTGAGATTCTGAGGGCAATGGAGAGACACACAGCCTGCTCACCAGGGCTTACGTTCATGGGTTTAGAGGAGGTGTGGAAAGAGCTGTCAGTGTGGAGAGAAGCACCTGAAGGGCTCTCTAGAACTAAGCTTTGGGGGTACTGGAAGTACCCAGCTGCAGCACGACAGCCTTGGTGGGCCAGGCCAGTTCACCTGCCACCTCCAGATGTGGCAGTTTCTGTGAGCCCTGGTGGGTGGGGCCCAGGTGGCTACACAGTAGAATTCTGAGCTCCACAGCAGAGTTTCCTTGGCAACGAGGGATGCTTTTCACTGTGGATCACTGCAAGAGCTGAAATAGCTTCACTTGCTCTATGTGATAGACACAGCCAATGCCTTCTGGCTGAATTTTCAGAGACCAAAGGGAACAGCACATGTCAAGAATCTGACCAGCCTGCATGGTGGAGTAGCCAGACATGCACAGAAAATATCCCTGAAGCAGCCACAGATTAGCATGTAATAAAGGGATACACTTGCTTGTTTGATCAGTGCAGTAGCATCTTGTTAGGTAAAAAATTTTGAGTTTTTATTCTCACATTGAGCTGAATTTGGGGTTCTGTAGTTTTTATATCCATCTTGTGCAAGAGTGGCTCCTATCTTCCTTTGGAAAGGGGCTCATGGGGACCCCCACTGTACAGCCGGTGGAAATCAATAGGTCTGTAGACAGCCTTTAAAATCTACATAAGTTGGGCCGGTGAGATGGCTCAGCGGCATAAGAGTCTGCCTGGCAAGCTCAAGGTCCTGAGTTCGACTCCTGGTACCCACATACGAAAAAAGGGCCGGTGATATCGCTCAGCGGCACGGGCACCTGCTGGCACGTGAGGTCCTGAGGTCGACCCCTGGTACCCACACACGCACAAAAATAAATAAAATCTACATAAGTTGTCCCAATAGGGTGCTGATAGATTTCATCTGAGATCATAGGGACCAATCAGAATTGAACTGAATCCAGATCATTGTGGATAAGAACCAGTGTGCTTGGAGGGCAGCCTGGCATTTACAGTTCTCGACTTTCATGCAGTGCCTCCAAGTGCCTTGTCTGATGCTGTCAGCTGAGGGTGCCCGGAACCCTGTTGGCGTTAGGGTTGCAGGGTTAACGCAAGCCTGTAGTCCAGGTGGAAAGAAGGCAGCCTGAGTCACCTCAGACCCTCTCCTTTCAGCCCTCCCGCGCGATAGCAGTTTCTCATACTTACTCTCCTCGCTTTGTTTCAGGAAGAGGAGGCTGTTGATTCACGATGACCTGGAAAGAGTCTAGCCGCCTCAGTGTCTGAGTGGACGGTGACAGTACGGTTGCTCTGGCAACGTAAGTGGTCACCCAAGCAAACATCTGGAGGTGCAGTCTGGAGGTGCGGTGGGAAGAGTCCCCAGCTAACCCATCCTGTCCATGTGGGGGGCGTGTTCAGACTCACGGGGCAGCCCCGATGCTGGGGAATGCTGAGAAATGCCAGGCTCGGAGTCTGACAGCGCTCCAGCTTATCCCTGATTTTACATTCAGGTGCCCTAAAACACAAAGCATAAAAAGGATGCATTCAAACCCCTTTCCCGTGGCAGCCCTCAAGGTCTGAAAAGCAGTCCCTTTCCTTTTGTATCCAAGTTGCCCTAAACATTCTTCCACAGCAGTAAAAGGGACAAGAATTGAGATGCGTGTTTTGTACGTCTTTATTCCATTCCCTTTTTCTAGAAACATTATTTTACAAAACAAACAGTTGCCGACGGATTGGAAACGAAAATGCGTACCTGGGTCCCTTCACCACACGTGCTTTACCCAGGTAACAGAAGGCAGCGCACTAACGCAGGGGGCGCAGGTGAAGGAGGAGACGCAGCTCACAGGCTAACGGGTTGCTCAGGTAGCCTGGGTGCCTCTCTGAGGTGGGCTGTGGCTGTCCCCGTGGGCTACTGGACGTCAGTGTCCCCGTGCAGCGAGCCCGAAGGCCTCCGCCAGCGGAATGGGGCAGGCGCACTGCGAGCTCAGAGCCACCCAGCGGAGTGTTGAGGGGGTGTTCAGGGCCTGTCTCAGCAGTGAGGTTTGTCATTTGCTCAGCCCATCTGTTGTCACACGCTGTGTTTTAGAGGGGTTCTCCGGTTTTTACTCTATGGTACCGCACTGCAGGGAGAATGAGGCTTTGACAAACTCAGCCTTAAGTGAATCTCATTGTTCTGTGCGCAGAAGGACAGGACCAGGTGGTCTGCCACTGAAGTCCCTTACGAGTTGGAAGTTCTGAAGGAACCCAGGGAAGCTGCTCTAATGCACAGAACTGGCTTCCTTGTGCCTCTTCTGGGTGGTGGTGCCTGGTGTCCAACAGCGAGCGCACCGGCCGGCCGGCCCGGACCACGCCCACACCCGGCCACACCCACAAGGGACCACGCCCACACCAGCCTCTCCTGCACACGACCACGCCCACAAACCTACCCTACGACCACGCCCACATCTGTCCCCCGCGTGGCCACGCCCACCCTGGCCACGCTCCGCACCACCACGTCCACATTCGGCCATTCCCACATCTGCCTGTTGTCCACGTCCCCAGACGCCCGCACCCCTCTGTGCTCTTATCCAGCCTCAGGCCCATCTGTTCGGCGCACATCTGGCGGCTCCCACATTCCGCCTCATCCGTATCCGGCCTTATCCCTAATGGGCTTCCCCCGCATCTGGACCCCGCCCATATCTGACCTCGCCCACCTCCAGCTGCACCTGTGGGGTCAGCGTGGCGGCCCTGTTCTCTGCGTTTCTACTGCGCGTGCCCTGTCCTGTCATAAACAAAAGAATTTGTGTGTGGCTGGTGGGGAGCCTTACGTCTCCCCAGAGAAGTCCACGAGTTCGACCCCATGAGTTCATAAAGGGAAACGATTCCTCAGGTGCCACGAGGACACGGGCTGCTGGTGCTGACACCTGGGGTTCCGTGGGTGCTCGTGGGGACTTTGGAAGGTTTGGAGTCTGTCAGGTTTGCAGACATCAGAGCCTTGAAAAGGTCTTACTCGAAAAATTTTAAACTTGCTTAGCAGAAAAAATTCTTTCCCAAAACAAAGTGTTATACGGTACCTCATAAAATTCTTATAAAATGATAGCATTTTGTAAATTTTACTTTATAATTTTAAATTTACAATGTTTATTATTTGTGAGTAAGCCAACCAACAATAACAAAGGCTCTTTTGACAAACCTAAATATTTTCAGTATTTTCTTGCCTTAATTTTCTTCACAGTGTCTCCTCTAAAAAAAATCCTAATTTGTAAGGACAAGTAGAAATACAATAAAGTTTAGAATTTTTCTTAAGAAGATGAACTGTGTGGAATTTAAGGGAAATAAAAGACTCTCCCAATTAAAGAAATATTTAAAAGAATTTGAAACATATCCGTGTAGGAGTAAAGGAAGAAGTATTTTTTAAATTTGGCTAAAATTCACCAAACATAATATTCAAAAATTTAATCACTTTAAAGTGTAGAGTTCATCAGCTTTTAGTGTATACACATGGCTAATTGTATAGAATTTTCATCACCCCAAAAGAAACTGTCCCCAGTAAGTGTGCACAGACTCACAAAAGATTTGAAGTATTTAAACTTCATGAAAGTGAAATTGAAGCAGACCAGAATAACCGAGATTATTTTAGGTGAATGGATGCCATGAGGGTACGGCAGTAGAGAATGACAGAAAATAGTGACTCTTGATTTGAGCCTTGAATAATGAATTAGATGCATAAAGGGCAGAAAGGGAGCGGAAGGCAGGAGAGAGTCGGTGGAAAGGCCCACGAGTGGTAATGAACTCAGCAGTGGGATCCCCAGAAGTGAGGCCTACCCCGTGCTTGGAAGGCAGCTTGACCTGGGCAGGAACCAACTGGACGCTGGGGCCTGCGAGTCCCCCAACAATCAGCTAAGCAGTGTGAGTGTATTGGCCTGGGTCTCAGCCAGGGGTGGAGTCAGCCTCTGCAGGCAACCCTGTAAGAAACCAGATGCGCACTGGGTGTGGTAGCACACGCCTGTAATCCCAGCACTCGGGAAGCTGAGGCAGGAGGATTGCCATGAGTTCAAAGCCAGCCTGGGCTACATAATGAGTTCAACGTCAGCCTGAACTACATAGCGAGCCCCTGTCTCAAAAAGCCAACAAACAAACAAAAAACCCAAAACCAGACATATCTGATGGAGAGGTAGAAGTCTTGGTCTTGAGCATATGCAGGACATGCAGAAGGCTTCGAATACCGAAGCTGGCCCCCCCTTCTCCACAGAAGATACGTTCCAAGATTCCCAGTGGATGCCTGAAACCTATATGTTGTTTTTTTCCTACACATACACACCTATGATAGTTTAATTTACAAATTAGGCATCTTAAAAGCTTAACAATAGCTAATAACAAAATAGTACAATGTAACAATATGCTATAATATAAGTATGTGAAGATGGTCTCTTGCTCTCAAAATATTTTATTGTACTTTTCATGCTTTGCACTTAAGGAAGCACGTATGGCTTTCTTTGGCATATTCAAATAGCCAGCATCTCTACTCTTGTGTTTCAGGGCCAATGTTTATTAAATAAGGGTTACTGGAAGACAGGCATGGTGATATCTTGATGATCAATCTGGAAACTAAGATGATTGCCAATTTGTAGGGAAATAGACCCACCTTGAGGCCATAATGCTAAGTGAAATGAAACACAGGTTAAATATCACGTGGTTTCTCTTATATGAGAAACCCAAAGTATAAATAATTTAAAAAGCAAAATAAAAGATAGATAATGGGAAATGGGGAGGTAGACTGTGGAGATGGGAAAGGGGTTTGGGAATGAGGGGAGACAGGAGGGAGAGGAAGGAAAGGGGAAGTAAAGAATATCAAGATGTGATATGCATATGCACCAATTCCTCATGACTAATGTATTCATTATATATCGCAATCATATGCTAATTTAAAAAGGGGGGAAGTGAAGAGTAAGAGGTTTCTGAATGATGACTGAGAAGTTTATAAAGTGTGGATACGCTAGACAAAGGGTTGAGTCATGTCTGGGGTGGGTCAGAGCAAGGTTTCACAGATTTCAGTATGCTACTTAGAATGGTGCATAATTTCAAACCTATAAATTGTTTATTTCTGGAATTTCCTATGTAATTCAGACCATGGGTGTTGACAGAAAACAAAATCCTGGATAAAACTTTTTATCAACCTATGTGTCGATGCCATAGTTGATTCACAAAAAATGGTCTGTGAGAGTCAACTAGAAAACTCGAGAGGTCAGCTTGGACCCTCTTCTGTGTGTGTATTTAAAGTGTATCTTTTTGACAATATGAATCTCGGTTTCATGAAACAAAGAAGAATCATTCAGAGAATAAATCTAAGCTAGCTAAAGTGTTGTCGTGTTGAGTTTTAGCAGTTATTGAAAAAAAAATCCCATGATCTCCTATTTTACAACAACTTACAAGATTTTATGAAGTTTACTTTTCTGAAAATCATAGTGACCACTGGCGTGGCCGGTGGTTTGTGAGGAAGCTACCTGCTGCTCAGCCATTGGTGTGGCCTTTTCCCCTCCTCCCGTGGATGCTTATCCCTAGCATCTCAAAGATGCTTTTGTGGTCTGTTTTAGGAGTTCTGGGCTGATTATCAAAGACAAGTTCAATGATACCCTTTACCGGGAGAAGGGCTATCTACCATCTACAGATATAGGGCCTTGGGTCTAATGATGGGAATCTGGATTTTGCCTTAGCTGTCCACCCTGGAAATCAGGAGATCTCCAAAAAGGAAACCAAATGAAACTCCAGCTGTCCAGGTACCATCAGCCAAAAGTGGTTTCAGGGTGTTTTTTTGTTTGTTCTTGTTCTTTTTTTTTTTTTTTTTTTTTTTTTTTTTTTTACAAAAGCACTGGCTGTGGAGTCTGGGTCTTTGTCTCACAAGCCTGGAGCTTTTTAGCACAGCCTCGTGGGCCCAGCATGGCGGGGTCTGAGCTGGGCTTGATGGAGCCCATTTGGAGGGGCAAGCAGAGCTCTGTCCCCAGGGAGGAGACAAGGGACAAGACAGGGCCCTGCCTCAGAGCAGCCACCTGTGCAAACACTGCCACTTGTTCAGGAGAAATCTAGCCCACCCACAGCCTGTGGGACCTTAGGCAGAAAATCTGCTGCTTGGAGCCTCAGTTTCCTTACCTGTAAAGGGCCCTGGTTATGGGGCCACCTTCTGAGTTAATTTTACCTGTTTCATCATCTGCTGTGGCCAAGTTTACTGGGGCAGCTCAGAACCAGCCGTGGCTCTGCTGGTACTCTCACAAGGGGTCCTTGGCCAATTCTCCCCAGCAGTGGGTTCTCTGAGGCCAACTGACTAGCAGCTGCCCTCTTTGGTCTCTGATTGACTGAATGTCAGGTAGCTTTGGTCACCATGCCCCTGACCAGGCCTGAGGTCCTGGGCTCATGGCAATGGGGGCAGAAATCCCATGGGAGACTCCAACAGTAGAGTCCTTTCCTGGACTCTTATTTCCAAAGTCTGAACTCACTTTGCAATCCTAAATAAATACTGAGCAAAGCTGAACACCTCTCTCTTGCCAAATTGCCCAGCTTAATTTTCTTAAAACTTATTAATAGCTTTCCAACCCTTTCCTCCATAAGCAGTCTTCTTTTTTGCAGATTACTTGCTGCAAAGCTGGTATCTCATAAAAGAGAAATGTGTTAAACTCTCCCGCACTTAGGAAGTCCAATGTCATCTGAGAAAAGTCATAACCCAGTGAGAGAATCTTAACAAATATTTTTATTAGCTTCCCAAGTAATGGAATTTAGTGAGGACTTTAGACAGAGCCAAGTTTTAAATCTGTTGTTATTTAGTATTAGTTCACAACGACAACAGAAAAAGAAATTGCCTTCCATTTTAAGTGATGATTTAAATATCAGTTCTCTTTAGGGATCTTTCTGCTTTCAGAAAAAATGACAGTCAAACCCGTACAAACTCCATCAGTTGATCATTTTTCTTAAAATTCTCACCAGTCTCCTTGGGAGATTTAGAGCAAGTGACAAGGTGGCAGGGCATCTGTGGCCAAAGGGGCCTTTCTTCCGGCATCACTGAAGCAGATAATGAGTGCTGCTTGTATGCATGGTACTTGTGCCCCACCTCGCTTTAGAACTGCCTCACTTACAGAAGAGGGATTCTGCTACTTCTCCCTCCTGCCCATTGAGAAGATCCCGTGAAAGATGTTGAGGACACTCAGCTGCTGCAGCCATAACCCTACAGGAAAAGCAAAGATGTGGCACCAGAAGGCTCCGGCCTCATTCTGACTCCTTTCCTCAGCAGCTGGGGAAAAGACAATGGCTTCCCGATGGACCACACGAGGACAGCAGTAACAGCTAACAGGAGAGGTTCTTGTGAAGTCAGTGAGATTATTGATGAAAGTATGAGTGCAAGTGCCCAGGACAGTGGCTGTGATCCTCTGGGCTTCGAAGTCTTTTGCTGCATCCTCACCATAACAGGAGTAATCAGAATTCTACAATTCTCAGTGCATTTATAATTCTTTAGCTTCCCAAATTCTGTCCCCTTTATGGGCTCCTTGGATGTTAACCTGGGGAGCCAGCCTGCTGGTCCAGTCCCATGGGAGGCCTTGGGAAATCAATCCAGATAGAGGAATATTGCTGTAGTCCATCGGAGACCTGGGCTCAGGACCACCATACCCAGGAGGCTGGCACTGGTGGTGATGGCACTCATGTCACAGGACAGTGACTCAGTATGGTAGCGACTGAGAATGAGGTGAAACAGGCAACAGAGCTGTGGGTGGTGGGTGGAGCCTGGTCTGAGCCTAGGGTGTCCAGTGGCTGGGGAGGGGGATGTAGGAGGACAGGGTGGGTTGAGGAGATGGTTTCCTGCATTGGTGACAGGATGGGCAGGGAGGATGGGCTGGACAAGGCCTGGAGAGGGTGGAGCAAGGATGGGAGGTGGAAGAGCAGATCACAGTTGGGAGCTCAGCTCAGAGGCATGGAGGGTCCGAGGCCAGCTCAGGGGTGGGTCTGGGAGGTAGTGACTCGGGGATGTCACAGAGCCCCAGGAAGTGGGGTCTGCCTGAGTCTTTGCCCTGTGCAACCTTCTCGGCATGCCACCCTACTACTCAAGAAACTCCTGGGGCCTGGGTGCTGGAAAGCATCTGGGTGCCCTGCAGTTCAGAGGACCAGACAGGGCAGAGCGTGGATGCTGCAGTGGTCCAGAGGCAGGAGGGTGGCTGGGAGGAGAGGCAAGACTGTCGGAAGTCTTGGCCCACGGCTTGGGTATGAGGGCTGCTGTTTGGTGGCTTTCATGTTGGTGTCAGAGGACCCTGAGGCTTAAGGAGGCTCCTGGAATCACCCAGGCCCATGGGACTGGGAGTGATGGATGATGCCTGCTCTGTGCTGCGGCCTCTGTTCCTGTCCACCGTGGAGGACCAGAAAGGGACGGGTAGGGCAAAGCCTGGGGTGGGACGCGTCTCAGGTCTCCCCTGTCAGCTCGCAGACCTCAGGTCCCCCGGAACCTTTCACACACAGCTTCCCCAGCGAGAAACAATAGTGTCCCCAGCAGAGATGTGGCCACTCCTGGGCTCACTGGAGTTGTGCTTATTCCTGGTGGCATTGTTGGACCCCCCAACCTGGAGGAAGCAGCCCTGATGATCTAGCTGCTCCCCACCCCAGATCCTGTCTTCCTGGAGTCTCAGGAGAGCCCAGGCTGATGGAAGATGGAGCCACTTTGCTCCTGAGAAGTTCCAGAAAGGCTGACAGGCTGCAGCTGGACAGCCCAGTAGATCTGCAGCTGTGTCCTTCTGAGCTGGGCCACCTGGGACCTCCTGGGTTGGCTCAAGAGCAGCTAGGGTGACTCTTGATGTTGGAGACCACACAGGCCACACTTCTCACCCACAAGGCAGGTCAACACCCAGAGGGCAGGCTGAGTGAGCCCTTTTCCTACCTCCAGGCTTGTGAGCGCTGGCCTCCATTCCTCTGACCTGATGCCCTTGGGCTTACATACGTTTTCTGAGGTCTTGTTGCCTACTGTGATACCAGGGATGCTTTGAAGAAAGCTTCTCTTTCTTGCACAATTCTCAAAGCTATCTTGGGCACAGGGTCTGCCAAGGATGCCAGGAGCCATTCTTCGCCTTCGGTGCCAGCAGAGCTGGAGGCAAGGACACAGCAGGGGATAGAGATGCTGAGTCCCTTTGGCTAACATTCAGTGATCACCATCAGTCACCGACACTGTGCCTGGCCTAGCGAGAAGGCCTAGAAGAGCCCATAGTCCCAGGGCAGGTGCACACAGTGTGGATGGGGTATAAACACTGATCCTCAAGGGTGGAGAAACTCCCCAGTTCCCAAGCATGGGACACACGGAGCCATTTCCGTCCAAAGAGCAGGACAGAAAAAGGGGGAGGAAAGAGGAACTTCATAGTCAGCCAGGTCAAGGTCAACACCATTGTTGACTAGTGACCTCCTATTACAGCAGTGGGCTTCCTTCCCAAGCCCATAATCCCAGCATAATCCTGAGAAAATCATTAGATGCCTGGCCAGACCTCCTCAAGATTGGTGAAGTCATCAAAAGTAAGGGAAAGCCTGAGAAGTTGCCACAGCTGGGGAAAGAGACATGACAACTAAATGTCATGTGTCCTGAGCACAAAAAGGGAATCTGAGTACTGTATGTACTTCACTTGAAAATAATGGATCAATACCGGTTCATTAGTTCTAACACATATACCGTATAGCATAGGATATCAGTAATAGGGGAAACTGGATATGGGGTAGGTGGGAACTCTATTATATGCACAATTTTCCTTGACTACATTCATGAGTTTTTAGTCCAAAACTGTTCTGAAATAAAAAGCTCATTAGATACAAAAAAGATCACTGGGCCTAATAGACAATAGTAGGTCCCTTGACAAAATGTGGAACCAACTGGCCGACAGTGTCCAGGATAAACAGTAAATGATGACAGAGGCACTTAGGTCTCCATACTGATGGGGTGGGGCCCCAGAAAACATATGTGACAGTCCCAGAATCCTGGGGCCTTTCCAGCAGTTGAGGTCCCTGCAGGAGTAGATGAGGTAGAAGCACTGGGATGGGAATGAAGGATACTTTGACCCATCATTGCCAGGCTGATGAGACCCCAGGAACCTGGGTTAACACAAAGATAGGAGGCTAAAGCCAGGGAAGGCAAAACCCGTCTGTGACATAAGAGAGGACAGCAACCGGGAAAACGGAGAGAGAGAGAGAGAGAGAGAGAGAGAGAGAGAGAGAGAAGAAATGCCTAGTACCCTGGTAGTGTTTGGGTCCCTGGATCCAGCTGCTCCTGAAGTCAACATGTGAATGTGAGGGAGTAACTGCTCCACTCGTTTGAACTGAATTTATGGTACTTCGAACTAAAAGCGTCCTGAGAATGCAGTATTTCTGAGAAAGATCACAGAGTCTGTCTCAAGAGACACCATCTCCCTGGGGAGCAGTTACTGTGGGCATTATATGCACAATTTTCCTGAGAGTTCAAATGGGGGAACCCTCAAGAACCACAGAATGCATGGCTTGCCAGGCTCCAGGAAACCCTCGAGGCCTGCAGTGCCACAGTGGTCTGAGGTTTTGCACCACGTGTAAAATCACTGTCATGTTGTGGTGACAGGAAGGGAGAGTCGCTGATGTTTGAGTGGAGGAGGAGACAAAGTGTCAACCTCTCTTTCGAAGACATGCAATTCCTTGTTCTGATCCTAGCAGCACCTTGTCAAGCTCTGCCTCATTTGATCTGCATGTGAAACTCACAGGAATGGAAATGGCGTGCAGGAGAATAAAGAGGAAGGTGCTTCTTTTACCCTTAAGGTGAGTGGGCCCATGATTAGCGAGTGTCTTCTCTGCCCCAGAGTCAGGACAAAGTTGATAGGTCCTCGGTTTCCCAGCTTGGGGACGGGGGTGTTGATTAGCAGGAACCTCCAGTCACATCCCCTGGAAAACTGTGGGGGAAGCTGGGCTCCAAAACCTGAAAAACACAGACATGGTCCCTGTAATAAGTGCTTTCTGATCAGGTTTAAATCCCCAGAGAGTGTCTAATTAAATCTGGAATACTGGAAATAATCACACAGCATGATTCCAAGAGTTTATTTCATGTCTATAAAAAGTTCACAAACTACATTTGATTTCAAAATAGAACGTAGTGTGAACATACCTATGACAGTGAGTGGCAGAGTGGAGAGGTAACTGCAGACCGGAGGTCCTCAGGAAGAAGACAGTAGGGGTCACAGCCCACCCAGAGGACAGTGAGCAACGCAGACCGAGCAACAGGGCAGGACAAGGAATGGTGGCCACCCCTTGGCAGCCAGCCGCCAGTTGCTCTGAGGACCCATGTGACTGTGGGCTCAGCTGGTGTCATTTATGGCTCTCTTCTGGTTGGGTTCTTGCTTCCACTCGTCTCAGACTCTGCCGGTAGCCTGTGCCTTGGGGAATGGGGTGCCACTCACAGGAAGCTTCTCTTTCGTGCACAGTCAGTGGGTGAGTTAATGAGACTGCCACTGGGACTTTTGCAAAGCATTAGGGTATCATCCAATCGCATGCAGTGGAAGGAAGGAGGGTGGTGCAGACACATCATGGTGGGTGGCTTCAAGTGGATACCCAGGAGACCAGCTGGTGCTGGGCTGGGTCAGTGGCTTTGCAGTGGGACCTGCTCAGTATTCTGAGGGCTGCACCACCTGAATGCCTATCTACAAGCCTCCTTTGGGCTTCTTGTTGAAAGTAGACTTTAGAGGATAAGGGGGGCATAGTGAGACCCAAGGGAAATTGTCACAGCCAATCAAGTGCTGGCTGTGGGTGGAGACACTGGTTACATGTTAGGGAGCCCAGGACATATGCTATGGGCGGTGGGAAAAAGGGCAGAGTCAAGGATGACTCCAGTGTCATTGAGCCATTGGACCAAGGGAATGGCAGTCAGCTCAGACAGGCAGTTTGGACATGGAGGAGAGACTAGATGTTCAAATTTGGACATTCTGAGCTTTAGGGGTACACTAGACACATCCAATCTCTGTCACCTCTCCCTGCAATGCACTAGCTGTGACAACTTCAGGATCCCTACCAGGCCCTGTTCTGACCCCTAGCCTGGCACGATCATTTTAAACACTTTTATCATGATATCATTCACCAATTATACATTCCACCCTCTTAAGTTGCACGGTGGGATGGGTTTTAGTGTACTCACAGGTGTGTACAGCCATTGTCACAATATATTTTAAAATTTTTTGTTATCCCCAAAAGAAACCCCATACCTGTTTAAAAACTCTCCATTTACCTTTGTTACTTTTAAATATTAATTATTCCTAATTTCAATGCCCTGTCTATAAGCCTCTTAGTGATAAAGACCCCCATGCAATTTGTTTTTGCATCACTAGCCTATAATAATTATCCAGAAATAGCTTATATGTGAATAAACCACAGTTTGAAATTAAAACATTTAAAAACTATGAGATTGTATCTGTAAGACGAGATGACCTCTTTGCATGCCTGTTATTTGTGTGGCTGCCTACAATATTTTTCAGACCTGCTTGAGAAAATGATGGGAATCCATGGAGATAAGTGATCATTCCTTTTTTTTTTTCCTTTCTTGGCTGTATTTTCCTAGCATCTGTTGTAAACAAAACAGAAAAGAATCTTTCTAATATCTCAAAGGCAAGGAAGCCAATGGTGAAAAATGTAATAGCAAAGGTCAGACTATTTATTATACATTCATGGCATAGATCACATCTGCTCGTTAAAGTTAATTCCAGTGAACAACAACCAAAGCAAAGGGATGTCTGAAAGTCTCCAGGGAGAAATAAAGTCGTTGATAGATTCTTGCTTTTAACCATTTTATGTCATGAGGGTGCACGTTGCCTCCTTTTAACTCAGTGTTTCCGGAAACAGTTTGGAGCTGGAGACCACCACAGGAACCTCTTCCAGCACATTCGTCTGAGAGCTCAGGGGAGATAGTCAAGGCCTGGGCCTCCCCAGGGCAGTGGGAGAGCTCACCCAAGAGCAGACCATCATGTGTTAGTTCAAAGCAGGATTTACCTATGACTGGGTCTGCAGGAGTCTCCAAATATTATTTTCAAACTTAGAAGCCATTTGTCCAGTGATGTCTTCCAACAGGGCGGGGCCTGCCTGCTCTTGATGCCTTGACATTGCATTGGGTTCATGAGTCCTGAAACTGTTTCCCAACCCTCTGCTCTGTGCTCTTCCAGAGCACAGGGCCAGGTTCCCTCAATAATCACGACTTTACTCGTTTCTCTTCCCTCCTCAACCATGAAGGCTTCAGCAGATTGATGGTGTCTTCGATGTGTGAACTCAGGAAACACTGACTTAGTGCTCTGAACTGCCAAGTCCTATTTGAGGACCGTGTGACCCAGATATGAGGACAGCTGTCCCATCTCCTAAAGCTATATTCTATGTGGCCAGGGTGAGCAGGGGAAGAATAATTGAAGAAAGAACCACACACACACATATGGGGAAAGTACAACGGGGGAAAGGAATAGGAAGGGCCAGGGCAGTTGGAGGGACTGAATTTGATTGTCTCTACAAGATGGTCAGAGAAGAAATACCCAATCAAGTGATGTATACAGAGAGACATAAAAAAGCGAAGGGCGATTCATACATATTGGGGAACACAGTGCGAAGACCCTGGGTAGATGCTTGTATAGTAAATTAGATGAACAGCAATAGGCCAGCATGGAACAGAGCTTGGATGGAGTGCATAAATTGAGAGATGTGCATAAACTGGGAGACAGACAGATTATAGGGAATCTGATTATTTAGGGCTCTGAAGGCCACCGTGACATGGGAGCACTGAAACAGAGGGTCACATGGTCTCACTTTGCTTTTGAAAACTCATTTCGGCTTTTCTATTGAAAAGCTGGGCTTGGAAGCAGGGGGAACAGTGAGAAGGTTCCTGCAGGCACCCAGCTCAGTAAAGGCAAATTCATCCTTTTGGTTCCTTAGGTAGCTCTCATTGCCTCCATTGATTCATCTGCAATCCTTTGGTCTATGCCATCCAAATATGGCCAGAATTGGATCACTTCTTAGCACCACCACTGCTCCCATGCCAAGGTCTCATCTCATCGCTGCAGTTGGTTTCCCAGCTGCAGTATTCCCGATGGTTTTCTCTTAATATAGCAGCCAGTGAGGCTTGAAAAATGGAAGCCAGGGGAGAGATGTCATTGAAAACAGCGGAGGATGGAATGCCGAAGCTCTGCCTCTTCACTGAAGCAGCAGTTAACTTGGCGTACACTCTAAGAACCAGCATTTCCAGACTCTGCAATCAAATTCAACAACCAAGGGGATGCTTCATAAGGAAAGTAACTCCTACATTTTGGGAACAGAGCACTATGTTGCTTTAACTTACTGCCCACAAACTATCACTTTCCAGCCTGGTGGTAGCTGTGAAGACGGTGGCCCATGTTACTGACTTGGTGTCAAAGAATTGTGCTTGTCTGTCTGGTCATTTCTGAGAGTATCCAAGGCATTGCCTTTATTTTACCTGCCTCAGAACTTCCTCAGGGAATCTGCAGCCTCTAGGGAGGTATTTTTCGAAAGCATTGAAGGCAAATGTATTAGCTGCAGCTGCCTGGGCAAGGGATAACAGATGAAACAGCAGTGGACTCTGGAAAGCTTAGGAAGACCCTGGGGAAGCACATAAATGTGGGAATAAGGCTTTGCAAAGCTCCACATATGGTAGGGAATCAGAAAGGCCACAGGAATGCCCAGGGCTATGCACATGCTGAGAAAAGACTGCAGAAGATGCTAAACTTTCAACTCTGGCTGATCTTTAGGCTTTATTCAAGCTGGAAGTGAATGCTAGGTGAATGTCAAAGGCCCTAGCTAAGCCATAAAAGAGCCTCCACGGAACCAGTGTACAAAGGCTGGGGACTGTTTTATTGTACTGGCATGAGGTGTTCGAGGAAATCACTGTTAAATCACCAAGTGACCATGAAGCCAGTACAACCAAGACTTTAATATTTACTACCTGCAACAAAAAATATGGTCGGTACCAAAAGAATTCAGAAGAGTCACTAATCAAATAACTACAGTCTTTGATAAGCAGTAAGAATAAACCTCGGGGGAAGGAGATTGTGATTTCCAGAGTTACACATTATAACATAAGAACTATCCAATACTCAATGAAAATTTACATCATATGCAAGAAAGAATGGCTCATGCTCAGAAAAAAGAGTGAACAGAAACTGTCCCTGAAGAAGACAAGATACTTGTTTTACTATTAAAAGATGTTAAATCAGCCACCTTAAATAGACTCAGTGAGGTAAAGGAAAACCACAGACAAGGAATGAAAGGAAACCAGGAAAATGATGCACAAATGGAGATTTTTAACCAAGATATAGAAAATATGAAAAACCAGATAAACAACTCTTTTTTTTTAAAATTAAGTTTATTGGTACATTTTAGGTCTACATAATGATCACATTCATCATAGGGAATTTCTACCTGTACATAATATATCTTGATTCTTTTTTTTTTCTATTCCCCTATCCTCCCTTCAACCCCTCTTCCCCTCCTTATTTACAAAAGTTTTGTTTCCATTTTTTCCTTCTTTTCTCATTTTTTTCCTTTCCTTTCCTTCCTTCCTCCCTCCCCCCTCCCTGGTTCCCCTTCCCATTTGAACATTTTCTTTCTATTTCACAATATCTATTATACATTTTGTTCCTTATTTACACTTTTGGTTTCTCACACCAGAGAAACAATGTAGTATTTACACACGTGTGTCAAATTTATTTCACTTAAGAGTATAGTCTCAATTTACCTAGAAATGTCTCAAGTTTATCCTTTATGGCTGAATAATACTCCATTATATAAAAGTCTAATTTCTTCTGTGACCCATTGGTTGTTCATCAGGGTGTTATTTAATCTCCATGTGTTTATGAAGTTTTCATAGTTTCTTTTGTTGTTGATTTCCAATTTCATTGCACTATGGTGTGATAATATGCATGGGATAATTTCAATTCCTTTGCCCTTACTTAAGCATGTTCTATGAGGTAGTATGTGGTCTATTTTGGAGAACATCCTGTGTGCAGCTGAGAAGAATATGTATTCTGATGTTGTGGGGTGGAAAACTCTATAGACATCTACTAAGTCTACTTGTTCAAAAGTTTGGTTCAGTTCTAATATTTCATTGTTGATTTTTTTGTCTAGTTGATCTGTCTATTTGTGACAGTGGGGTGTTGAGGTTCCCCATTACAATTGTATTAGTGCTTATTTGTTTTTTCATGTCCATTAATATCTGTTTTGTATAGTTGGGTGCACTGGTATTTGGTGCATATGTATTTATGATTGCTATCTCTTCCTCTTGTATTGTTCCCTTTACAAGGATATAGTGACCTTCTTTGTCTCTCTTAATCAGTCTTGGCTTCAAATCCACTTTGTCTGCAAATAGAATAATTACCCCTGCTTTTTTTTTTTGGGTTTCTGTTGCATGGAGTATTGTTTTCCATCCTTCAACTTTTAGTCTATGAATTTATTTTTGAATTAAATATGTTTCTTGGGCCTGTGAGATAGCTCAGTGGCATAAGTGCCTGCCTGGCAAGTGCGAGGTCCTGAGGTTGACTCCCGGTACCCACATTAAAAAAAAATGTGTTTCTTGTATGCAGCATATTTTTGGATCTTGCTTCTTGATCCATTCTTCCAGTCTGATTCTTTTGATTGGTGAATTGAGACCATTGGAGGTTGTGTTCTTTTAAAGCTTGAAATACTTCACTCCAAGTTCTCCTTGACTTGAGGGTTTGTATTAAGAAATCTGCTGTGATTCTGATGGAATTTCCTTTATAGGCGATTTGTTTCTTTTCTTTAACAGCTTTTAGTATTATGTTCTTGTGTTGAATTTCTTTTTGATCATGACTAATCAGAGTTCTATATGCCTCACTTATCTGTATGTCAAATTCTTTTTCCCAGCTTGGGATTTTTCTGCCATGACTTCTGTGAACAGGTCTTTTACATCATTTGCACTATCTCCTGCTTTTTCATTGACTCTAATCAATGTTATGTTATTCTTCTTTGCATCATCTAGCAGCTGCTTTATTGGCTTCTCGTGGTCCCTTGCTATTTTTAAGAAATCTTTCTTTTCATGAATGCTAACCACAATCCTGCCTTCTCCATCTGAAACTTTGTTCTCACATTGGCTCATTTTACTGCCTATACTTTCAGTGGAATTTTTAATCTCCTGGATACCAGTTCAAATCCATTTCATGGATTCCATTTCTTTCCTATGTTGGGTGTTTGTTTTTTCTATCATTTATCTAAGCTCCTCTATTTTTTAAAATCTGTATCTGCTTTAGTATCACTAAGCCTGTCTTTCATTATAGTCACCATCTCTATAGTTATCTGAGAAATTATTTGTTACTTGATTTTTCCTAGAGCCTCATTTATCTCCTTTGTTACTTCTGCTGTTACCACCTCAGAGAGCCCAGGTGTGTGGCTGTTGGATTGTTTTACCTCATTGCCCCCTTGGTTTGCCTTTGGTGAGTTGGAAGTCTGGAGTTGCATTTTGTTTAAGTCTTCTCTTTTTTTTTTTTCTAGTTTGATTCCTGGGTTGATGTTTGTAAATTGCCTATGGTGAGTAGCTTTATTGCTAGTATTTAGAACTCCTAGGAAATGACTACTTCTCAGATGTGTCTGGGTTTTAAGCTGGCTTTTGGGTTTTGAGCATGTAGCAAAATTCTACCTCTTCAATTTACTGGTGATGAGAAGTTGCACCTTACTTGGCCCAGCTCCTGGCTCTTTGGCACTGGCCTATGGTATTTTTTTATGACCCTTAGGAAATCTCAGTCTTGGTATACCAGGAAGAACAACTGATTAGAATAAGTATGTCACCTTGGCTAAAATGGTACAATCAGCAATATCAATAGCATCAAGCACAGCCTAGAAAATGACAAAATGAGGTAACTATTAATTTGCCACCTTTAACTGTATGAACTAGATTTGTGATTATATAAACAAATCTCAAACGAGCCAGAAAATTGTACGCAGTAAGTAAGCCTTCAATATGGTGATTTTACCCTTGGGGAGAAAATTTACAAGGGGTTAGGGGAAAATAGAGAAACAGAAGAAGAGATTAGAAGCAAGGCTGGAAGACAGGATGATCACGCAAATTTTGGGAAACTGGTGAAGAAGACAGGCGGGAAAGAGACAAGGAAGAAATGAGAATGAGAACAGAAGAGAACAACAACAACAACAACAACAACAAAACTAGAGACGGTGTTCACACTCATATAAAAACAAGAACAAACAATCAAGAAAAAACAAAACAAAACAAAACAAGAAAAGAGAGAGAAAAAGAAGAAAATAAGAAAAAAGAATGTCCTTTTCAAGGTGTGTGTCTGCTGTCACTGGTAGACAATGTGGGCAGAGCCCACGTCTCAGTTGATTAATCCCAGCATGGCAGCCGTAGCTTTATGGTGGGTTAGTGAATAATCCCGGAGAGCCTGCACCTTTAATTCCACTGACGATCAGGCTGGTTTCTGGCTGTGAGGCTGGAACCAGATTTGTTCAGCCTGCAGCAGTCCATATGCACCCTGCTGGCTTGAACTCCGCTCCCTGCTGTCTTGAATTCAGTTTCCAAACCTCTTGCAGATTTGAACTTGGCAGTCTGACCCTGTCACTGGGAGCCACTAGATGGAGCCTGCAGCTGTTCTGAGTTCTGAGCTCAGTTGGCTCCTCTCCAAGTTGGCTACCAGCCAATCACCCTCTCCTGGGGGACATCTGAATCCAAATAACTCACCAGCCACTGCAGTCCACTGCATCCACTCCTGTATTCCATTGGTGCATTTCTCTGTGGGGCCCTCTGGGGTTGCCACTATACATCATGTTTCTGCAGGTTTGAGCTGCCCCTCCCCTGCAGTGAGTCTGGGCTCAGGGAGAGAGCACCACCTGCTGCCACCTCCTCCTCCTCCTCCTCTTCCTCTTCCTCTTCATCCTCCTCCTTCTTCTTCATTGAAATCTCTCTCTTTGCTCTCCCCATGGGCTTCAATTCTTGCTTGAGATCCTTCCGGGGCCCCAGGGACCCACTTCTCTCCTTCTTGTCTTCCTCATGTTGCTATATTACACATCTTGACACCAAATTTCAAAGAGGCTCTTTCTCTGCTGCTCACCACTCTGCCATCTTCCCTGAGGTCCAGACTGAGAATTCATGTGCTGGAAAGTACCACAGCTGGAATGAAAAATTCACTAGAGGGGTTCGTGTTAGTCATTTTGCTGTTACTGGGCCAAAATACTAGATACCCACAATTTAAAGGAGGAGAGGTTTATTTTGGCTCATGGCTTTATAGGATTCAGTCCACAAGTATGAGGCTCCAGGGCAGAAATGACATGGTAGAAGGGCCTGGCAGAGGAAGGCTGCTCACCTCACGACAGCCAGGAAGCAGAGAGAGAGAAGGGAGGAGCAAGGGACAAGAAGTCACCCTTCCAGGCCACAGCCTAGTGACCCACCTCCTTCAACCAGACCCCTTCTCAAACAACAGTCAGCTATGAACTCATCAATGTATGAATCCACTGATGGTATAGCACCCCGTGATTTATTTGCCTTCCAAACACGTAGAACACCAATAGAGGTAACTATAGAGGGAGACATAAAAGTTAATATTATTTTATTTCTCCTCTTTTTTTTTATTCCATAAACAATATAAATTTAAATTAATGGGCACTCAGTGTATTAAGGTGTAATCTGACAATAATTGCATAAAGAGAGAGATAGGGCTGTAAAGTAGCAGAGTTTTATATGCAACTGAGGCTAATTTGGTTAAAATGTAAGGTATGTTGTTATAAATTCAATTTGTTAACTGTACTCTCCAGAGTGTGAAGTAGGAAATAGCTAGAGAAAAAGAACTAAAATAGATTTAGCTAAGAAAATAAGTAAATCTAAACAGAAAATACAAGAACAGAATTAAAATCAACTATAAAAATCAGTTAAAAACTGAGGATGTAATGGAGGGATTGGGAAATAAAACAGTGTAAATCATCACAGAGAATAGGAGTACCAAAATTGGAGAAGAAAGATGTATTAGTCATTTTCCCATCAGTGGAAAAAGGAGAGGTTCCTTTTGGTTCATAGTTTCAGTGGATTCAGTCCATGGTTGGTTAGCTCCAAGGCAGAAATGACAGGGCAGAATGGCATGGTGGAGGCAAGCTGTTCATCATATGGCAGCAGGGAAGAAGCAGGAAGAGAAGGGGTAGCTGGGAGTGAGAGAGAATACATCCTTCCATGTCACACCCCAGTAACCTGCCCCTTCTGTCCAGGCTCTACCTCTAAACATGAGATTTTTCAGGAACATTTTAGGTCTAAACAGTAACAGAAGACATTCCTTGACAGTAATTACTTTCAGTGTACATGAGTTAAACTATCCATCGGAAAGGCAAAGATATACAAAATATATTAAAATTGTCTAAGTACGTGCTATCTACAGGAAACTTATTGTATATGTAAAGACACAAGGATGTTGAAAGTGAAGGACTGATAAGATCTTCTCTGCGAGTAATAATCAAAGCAGAGAGGGGCAGCTATTACTAATATTGAACAGAGTAGACTTTAAATCAGAATTTGTCACAATAGACAAAGAAAAATTTCCACCAGTCAAGAAAACACAATGATAAATATACAGGAATGTAAAGCAGAGCCTCAAAACATATGACACAACAATGGACAGAACTGAAATGAGATATGAATTTCTACAACAATGGTTGGAGACTTTAGTACCCCATTTTTAATAATGGATAGAACAAATACCAACAAGGAATCAGGGGACTTGAGTAACACTATACAAAACTAGAACTAACACAGATAGAGAACACTCCCGCCACCACCACCAGAACGTGTGTTCTTCTGAAGGACACAGATCAAGTTCTCCGGGTAGGTTTTCTGTTAGGCCATGAAGCGACCCTCAATAAATTAAAAAAGGCATCCTCTCTGACTACAGAGAATAAAACTCAAAATTAGGAACAGGAAGATAACTGGGAAATTTGCAAATACATAGAAATGAAGCAACCTACTCCTAAATAAACTTAAGGTTAAAGGACATGTTAGAAAATATTTTACAATGAATGGAACCAAAACCACAAAATGCCCAAATTATGAAAGCAGCAAAAGCAGCAGTCAGAGGAAAATTATAGCTCTAAATACCTATGTTGATAATATATCAAATCAATAATGTAACACATACCTTAAGTAATAAAAAGTGAATAGCAGTCTAAAGCCAAAGAAAGAAGGTAGGACATAATAATGACCATAAGGGACATAAATAGAAAGTGGAAAATATGAAAAGATCAACAAAATTGAAAAATTTTAGCTAATGAAGGAAAAAGAGAAAACTCAAATAAAATTATAAATGACAGGAGATAATTCAACTAGTTCCATAGAAACACAAAGGATCATAAGAGACTGTGAACGTTATGCGCCAACAAGGATAACTTGGAAGAAATAAATAAATTTCCAGAAACAGACACCTTACCAAAACTAAATCATGAAGAAGTGGAAAATCTAAACATATGAATAATGAGTAAAAAATTGGATCAATGATCAAACACCTCCTAAGAAAGAAAAGTCCAGGACCAGGTAGATTCCCTGGTGACTTCTGTCGTAATTTAATAAAAATTAACACCAATCTTTTCAAAGTCTTTCAAAAAATTATAGAGAAAGGAACACATTGTAACACATTCTATGAGGCCAGCAGTATACGGATACGAAAGCCAGGCCTAGACATTCCATGAATATCCACTATGAATATAAATGCAAAACTCCAGAACAAATTAGCAACTGAATATAACTGCATACTGAAAGGATCATATTCCATGACTAAGTGAGGCTTATCCCAGGAATGCAAGTGTGGTTACACATATAAAATCACTCAGTGGAAGTCACTACATCAATGGGGGGGTACAGGACTTTTGCAACTGACGCCAAAAGATGAGAGGGAGAGAGAAAGAGAGAGAGAGAATTGAAATTGAATATCTGCTCTATGTCAGGCACTTGATGACAGGTTCTGGCAGAGCTTTCAGGGAAGGGAAGAGGATGATATGAAAACACCAGTGAGCAAGCAGGGTACCTGTCATATCTTCAGGACCAGTGGATTGAGAGATATGGGGAAAATTGCAAACTCTTGCAGAGGTGCTAGGAAATGAGTGCTCCATGTTGGAGGAGGAGGTTAAGTACTTTCAGATGAGAGATTCTGAAGGACATGGAGAATCAGGATTGTGTGAAGTGGAGCCAGAAAATAGGAAATGGGGGAGGGATGACCAGGGTCCTGTCTTCCTGTGGTCACTCAGGGAAACCTAGCAGCTGGCTGAAGCACCCATTTGAGGGGATGCATGGACACATGGATTGATGAATGGGCTGGAAAGATAGCTGAATGCTTCCACTGACTTCACTTAGCCCTAATTAGGGCTGGGATTGACTTGCTCTTGGTTTTAATAACTTTATCAATCAGCATTACTTCACTGAGACAAACACCTGAAATAAGTAACTTATAAGGGGGAGAGGTTTATTTTGGCTCACAGATTGGGAGCTTTTGGTCCACAGTTTGTTAGCTCCATTGCTTTTGGGCTGTGAGAAAGCAGCACATTAGGGTGGGGAGCTCACCTCATGGTGGATCCCACTCAAGGCTCCCCTACCTCCCAGCAGTGCCACGGGCTAGGACTAAGTCTTCAGCACATGGGCCTTTGAGAACATTCAAGAGCCAAACTACAGCAATAACTGCAGAAATGTTGACTTTAATTTTAATGTGTAAGCAACTTCCTTTCAGAATTAGGTGAGGATCTCAGCAGATGTGTGGCCTATTTCAGATCCTGCACATATAGGAGAAAGAGGCTTGAAAGTGTAAGGTTCTCTTGCTTGGGAAAGAAGCTATGCACAGCCACTTTTGACTTAGCTGATTAGAACCCAGAGCTGGTGCACCCCTTTGCACTGCAAACCTCTTGACTCCCTAACCTTGTGTACCAGCCCTTCATGGAAGGACTATGTTTGCACGTGAAAACACACACATGCGCTTTCCTCCCCAAGGCAGTGGGAAAGAAACAAAGAGAGCCTTTGTCCTCTCTCCCCTCTGCATGTACACCCAAAGGCACAGTATTTAATATGTCTGGAATAAGACTTTCTCTTAGGATAGGAGGCAAATGTTGTGCACAGGCGCACACTAATCCTTAGAAAATTCCAGGAGAACCTGGCAGAATTAAAATCCAGGCAAAAGACAGTTCCTTAAGGAACTTGCATTGGGAAACACACAGAAAAGATGTGTAGCGTGGTGCCTGGACACCAGGATGGGGGAAAGAGAAGGCCCAGTGCAATCAGCCTGTCTCCGAAGCAGGTGTGACTTTAATGCCCAGGGTGGCATGTGTTCCTTCCACTCCCATGGCAAGCATGTTGGTCTCTGCCAGAATGTGCAGGCTGCCATCCCTGGCCTCACACACTCCCACGCACAGCGTGGTGCCCTGTCCTTGAAATTCATATGCTGAATCTCTAACCCGCTGCGTGATGGTCTTTGGAGGTGGGGCCTTTGGGTTTAGAAGAGGTCATGAAGGTGAGGTGCTTGTAATGGAATTAGTGTCCTTGTAAGAAGAGAAAGAGCCACCAAAGCTGGTTCCCTCTGGCATGTCAGGACACAATGAGAAGGTGACTATATACAACCAAGAAAAGAGCCCTCACTAGGGAGCAGCCAGCCAGCACCCTGATTTTAGATGTCCAGCATCCAGAACTGCGAACAGTAGACATGTGTCGTGGTGCCCAGACTGAGGTGTTTGTTATGCAGCCCTATCAATCTGACACATGGTGCATCTACCTGACCCTCACTTGGGTTTTTTCTTGCTGAGAAGTCATTTTCTTGGTTTCTACAGGGCTAACTCCAGTTCAGGATTTCTCAGGATTTCCTTTGGAGATTCTGGATGGTTCCAGGAAGCCGTCTCAGTGCCTCCAGGCTAAGTTCCTCCCTTGAAATGTCCCCAGCTCCCTGGGTGGGCCACCCTCGCAGGGCTGATCCCAGGACCTTACTCTTCTCCCCGTACAACTGCGGTTCCTCCGAGGTCCAGATGTTATCTTTTAATGCTGTCTGTAGAGTCTGGAATCTGGGTCACGCTTGGTACACGTGGGGTGAATGAAGGAGCCAGTGCATTGCAGGGTAATCCATGGTGAGAATCTGCATATTAAATCAGGATGAAAACACATTGTTAGGGAGACACAGCCACAGCACTGGTGCTGCCCTGGCCTTTTGCTTTGAATCAGCTCATAAACCTGGTGATGGTCTACTTCACTTTGTGTCTGTGTCGTGACGGTAATGTCACTCGGAGATAAACAGATCCACTGAAGGAAGCCGTATGTGAGCCAAGGCAAGGAGAGACATGCTCTCATGTTTCTGATGCCCATCAAAATGTCACAGTGATTTTTTTTCTTCAGAAAGCCAGGATAACTTCACAGCCCCTTGAAACTGTTGTTAATGATTTCCAAGGGATTTGTGGATGTGTTTTCCAAGTGGGAACATGTGGAGGACCACCTGAATGGCTCTCCTTGAAAGAAGAGCAATTATCTACATCTTGGCTAAACCTGGCCCTATTTCCATGTACTGATGTGTACAGAGCTGGCTAGGACTTTTCCTTATTCCTTCAATTGGTGTTAAGCAATGCAAATCGGTCTAGCCGAGGTGCTGATGTGTAGCCTTTGAAGCAAGGTGACAGATCAGTGTTTCCCCACCCCATAGCTCCCAAAAAACATGTGTGAACCGGGTGGGAGGGACAGCCACGCTCCACACTGTCAGCTGGGATCAAGCCTTGAGATAAGAGGCTATGACTTCCTAGGGCATAGAAGATTACACTTCAGAGCTGAAGCACCGACCCCAAAACATTAGATACTACCTCGAATTGTGTTATGCACATTACTCCTTCTGCATATCCTTCCCTCTGCATATTGCAAAGGTGATTTCAGGCCTCCTACCTAGCCCGGCTCACAGCACTCACATACTTCCTGCCATTCTCACAGTTATTCTTTCCTGAGCCACTCCCCTCACCGAGAATTAATAAAACCCAGGTTCGGCCCTGGGTTGAGGCCTTTGTTCTGTTTAGCCATCACCCTAGCTGGACTTAAGACCCTGTTGGCTCCCCACAGCTACAAATATGCCTTAGTGTCTTTATTCTCGCCATGGGTTGCACTGGAAGTGGTAGATTGGAATTAACTCACTAGAATTCCAATAGCTTTTCCATGGGATTACAAATATAAACTTCCCAGACCTCGACAAAGACTGGGAAGGGCCCCCTATAGGAACACTTCTTTTTCATTAAACTACAAATCTGGGGAGAAAAAAGTTCCCTTGTTTGCATTTCATTATAAAAGTTAAAATGCAAGACCAGACTATGGGCATGAAATGCCATGGATGTGGGAGGAAGTGCATGAGGTGGTGTTCTGACTCCCCACTCCCTGCCTTCTGGATAAAGACCTTCGTTAGCAACACTGTCACTCCCTCCTGGTCAGGGAGAATGTTCTCCAGGCACTAGGCCGGGTAGCCAGGCTCTGTGACAGTCCCTTGATGTGGGCCTCCAACACAAACACCGTGACAACGCCATGACGCCATGACAATGCCATGACGATGCCATGACATTGTGAAACAGCTCTTTGTCGGTTTTAGGTTCTGCTTGGAGTCGGTACATAGAAGAAATATGGAAGAATAAAATCCACATAAACCCATGTTTATCCAGCCCTCCACTACTCTTGTTATTTCCCATTCTTGGAACCTGTGTGGAGCTTTTTATGATAAATAATTGCTTAAGGTTTTATTTTCTTGTTTTGTTGTCTTCATGTTTACTCTCTGTTTCCCAGGAAACCGATGAGGAGATGGAGTGGACGGCCCTTCACATGCTCCCTAAACGGGCTTCCTCTGCTGTATTTGGCTACAAGGGCTCAAGTTCACAGTGAGAAAATAGAGGTCGGGGGCCAGCTCTGTTTCTTGGACATGTTATCACATGAACTTGGGGCACATTCCTGTCTCCCTCTATGTCGGTTTTGATCCTGTCCTTATCTCTATGTGGGCCAGGCTGTGACTCTTGGGTTAGTGATATTGCTTGACACATTGAAAATGAAGACTGTGATAATGTCAATGATATGGTTGTTATTATACAGCATGCAAGAATGTCCTTCCCAGTGACACCTCATCTGTTTGTCTGGACCACTGGTAGAGAATGATTGAATCTGAGTGCTATTGATGTGGATTAGTGGAACTGGAAACCTGGAAGCAGGGAGAGATGTGCTGTGGGTGAGGGGCATCAGGGGAGCTCCTCAGCCTCTAGACTGTGGTTTTCTCCAGGCAGAGCAGAGGGAGGGGTGAGCTTGCTGCGGTGTCACGGGCTTGCACCTGGACATGTGCTCAAGGCACCAGCTCTGGTGTTTGCAGGTGGTTGGTGCTCAGCTGTATATCTGGATGTCTCCCCAAAGCCTCACGTGCTCAGAGCTGGGGCTTCTGGGATATGATTGGATCAGGAGGGGGTGGTGTGATACTCATCAGTGTACTAGTTCACTGATGCTGATAGCTGAGTGTGACGTTCAGAGGTGAAGCCTGGTAGGAGGAGGTAGGTCACTGGGGGCACGGCCTGGAAGAGTCTCTCTCTCTCTCTTTCACTCTCTTTCTCTCTCTGTCTTTGCTTCCTGTCTGCCTTGCCATGAGCAGCTCCTCCTCCTCATGCTCCTCTTCCATGCCGCCCAGCCTTGGAGACAGCCAAGTATGCACTGAAACCGCTACAAACTATGAGCCAAATAGACCTTTCCTGCTTAGAGTTGTGGGTCCCGGGTATTGCATTTCAGCAATGAGGAAGAGGAAGTAACCAAGACACCAGCCAAGGACCATGCTCCCTCATGCCCCACGGTCCCTGTCGTCCAGCCTAGAGTCCTTGATACTTCTGCACTGGAGGGGTGAGGGTCACCCAGTGTGAGTCCCACAGCCCTGACGTGGAGGATGAGGTCTTCCTTTTCATGATTTTCCCCAGGGAAATTATCTGGTTTAATTTGTTTTTTGCTAATCACACAACACTACAGGCTTGTTAAATTTTAAAAAGAGATTTATTTTGGCCTGTGGTTTAGAGGTCTGAGGTTGAGGGGTTGCATGTGGTGATGACCTTTATACTTGCAGGGTCTGAGGTGGTGCAGGATATCCTGTGGCAAGAGACAGGGTGCATGCATGTGTGCCTGGGTGCATGTGTGTGCACGTATGCATGCATGTACGAGTCTGATCTTCTTATAAAGCCACTAGGATTCAGTTATAGGGCTCCACTCTGATGAACATATCCTAGTCACTTCCCAAACATCTCACAATTGAATGCTATCATGAGTTTTAGAGAGGAACAAACCAAACAAACCATATTCAAACCTACTACTAGCTCAACTTTTTTTTTTTTTTTGAGACAGGGTCTCGCTATGTAGTGTAGACTGGCCTTGAACTCACCATGTAGCCCAGGCTGGCCTGAAACTCACAGTGATCCTCCTGCTTCAGCCTCCCAAGTGGTGGGATTACAAGCGTGCATCACCATGCCCAGCCCTAGTTCACCTTTCCAAAGCCTCATTTTCTGCTTTGAAAAGCAAAATTACTTATTGTGTTGTTTTGAGGACATAGAAAAACACTGTAAAATATTTGATATATTCCTTATATATCATATTAGTTCAATTATGGTAACTATTATTTTATGTATAACATAAATATAAATATAGTAAAATGTATCCCAATTAGATCTTAAAACAGGGTTACCTGAAACTTACTGATATTCTATTTTTTGATTTCTAGAACCATCATATACCCAATATTCTTGGGGATTCTACACTTACTTTTCTGGAAATGAATTCTTAGGTTGAATGGCTGGCAATGAGAGACATGTTCTGTTTTGTTTTTCTTCTTGCTCTCCTCTCACAAAGTAAGAAATTTATCATTGGAAACTTTAGTTTAAAATAGTGAGAAACCAAAAATATAAGCAGTGATTTATTCTGGGGCTTTCAAACTATGTGTGGTGAAAAATGTCCTAGCCACCAGGTCAGGACTCTTCTGCAAAGCACCAGATGGCAAATATTTTAAGCTTCCCAGCCATACTACATCTGTCGCAAGGACTCAACTCTTCCATTCAGTGCAGAGGCAGCTGTAAACAATGCACACATTGACCGGGTCGGGCCTGTGGCTGCGCTTGGCCAACGCCTGTCCCAGGTGCATGGCTCAGCTTCTTATCAGCTGAGCAGTACAAGCTCGTCACGTTCTCCCTGCGTACCTACTCCTCATCTGAAAAGAAGGGTGAGTCTGAAAGTTCTAAAACAATAGAGGTCGACGTGCCTAGCATGGAGCCAGGCATGAACAAATGGAGCTCATTTTGGTTTTCATGCTCTGGGACCACAATCCATACTTCTATTAGTGCTTAAATTAACTCTGGATGGTGAAGCCATTTCATACTCCACCCATTCACAGTAATTGGAGTGCTGTGTTGAAAAGAGTTCTGAGACTCTCTAGGCTTGGTGGAAAAGGGTCTGTTGATGTCTGTTTCTAGATTATTAGCATTTCTTTTTCCTGTTATATTCCTTGTATGTCACCTATTTTCTCCTGGCTTCCTCAGCTTGTCTTCCCTTTCATTTTTTTCTCATATGCTCCCTGCTTTCACTTATAGGGAGAAAGTTTATGTTTTTGTTGCTGGGAGGAAGAGGAGATCTTGGCTTTTTTTTTTTTGGCATTTTATATGGTTCACACACTATTTTTTTTTTTTTCCTTTTTGGGTACCAGGAACCGAACTCAGGACCTTGAGCTGGCCAGGCAAGCGCTTATGCTGCTGAGCTATATCACCAGCCCTCAAACACTAATTTTAATCTGATGATAAAATGTACAATTTAATGGATTACTACGTTTCTTAGAAACAGGGTAAGATGTTTCTGTATGCATGTTTGTATGATAAGGTACGTCAAGTTTATTTTGGGACATCTTTTCACTTTCTAATATTTACTTTTTGTTTTCTTGTCCCCCTGTATGGTCATAAAAGCTGATCTGAACATTCCCTAGGGGGATGCAGATGAAGCAACAGCTTTGCAGCCTGGATTTCCATGCTTCTCTTCCTTGGGTTGGGTGGACACCACCTCTTCGGAGCACAGCAAGGAGGAATGGTCACTCCTACAGAGGCATCGTGTGAAGGTGAATGTTCTGGAAAGATCCTTCTCCTGTGTTCCTAAAGTTGAAGGTGGTCCACAGCCAGCTTTCAGACACCAACTATTGCAGGTAGGGTTTTCCAGGACCAACTTTGGGCTCAGTAATTTTCTAGAAAGACCCACAGCAATAACTGAAAGCAGGGAGACTCATGGTTATGTTTTATTACAGGGACAGGACATAGTAAAGTCAGCTAAAGAGGGAAATATGGAGAGGGGCAGAGTTGAGAAGTTTCCTAACACAGATTCTTCAGCTGTCTCCGTGGTGGAGTCAGGGGCAGGATTCACTCCTGATGGCCATGAGGTATGGCAGTATGGTGCATTGCTGACCACAAGGAATGTCAGCTAGGCCTTTCTTTTCCTGGGGCTTGATCCGTAATCATGGGTTCACTACGCATGTGGCTAGTGTAAGTCCCCAGCCCCTGCAGGGGAAGTGTAGACACTGAATGGCCCAGAGCCCCATCATAATTCACTTTGTTAAACCGCCCAGTGGCTAAAATGCTGGGCTCAGCTGGATTTCTGGTTGGGAAGACTCTGTGTATATTATTACACATCATCACAGGAAGGAGATGATGTTGTTCATGGCTGTCCCGGAGAGGATGATGGCAGATCTACACGTGGAGTCCCACTGTTCTAAATCCCAGGTTTCTCTTCCCTGGGCTGCCTCCAAGCACTGGAATATAGCCACAGGTATGCCATGAGGGTAACAACTTTCAGAAGGATTCTGTGAGCTCAGTGGAGAAAGGAGTGCAGCATGGGTGTAGTTCTACACTGACAAAAAGAGTCAGAAACACTTATGAAGGTCATACCATGAAACACAGTGTCGAGGCATAATCAGATTAGAGAATGTCCCCTGTCTTAACTTTAAGCTGTCTGGCCACCGGTAGTGCCAAGGATGGGTTGCAACTGCAAAAGCTGCAAGACAGGGCTCTCTGAGGCAATTACATGAAAGAGAGGAAGAAAAAGCAAAAAAGGGAGAAAAATAAAATAACAATCACCAACAAGAAAGTCTATCAGAGGAATATGAAGCATTGGTGCCTATAATTACAACAAACAACACATACCTAAATCTTCACGATAAAGACTTCTTCAGCTCAATAACTATTACTCTATACAACATGCTTAGTTGTCAACATAAAATTATGACGAATGATAAAAAGGCCAAATAAAACAAATAAAACTGAATGAACAAAAATCTAGTCTGAAAGATAACAAAAAATAGAACCAGACTGATAAAACACAGTTATGGAAATTATTAAAGGCTTTAAGAGCTAAAGTACTATCACCACAAATAATATCAGGCCATAGGGACATAATTTCAAGGAGAATTTGACAAAAAAAATTTATAATGAAAGATTTTAACATCTCTTTCATATTAATTTATAAACTAACCAGACAAGGTTTAGAAAATTTGAATAATGAACTTAAACTTGAAATAATACAGAGCCCTGACAAACTAAACTAGACAAATAATATAAAAAAGAAATAGAAAACTACATGGAACATTTATAAATTTGACTATAACCTTAGCCACAAAATAAATTCCAATATAATAAGAATAAATTACAGAGCATATTAGAAATTATAAATCAATATTGAAAAATATATTCATTCCAATACAGTAGAAATTTAAAAACATTCCACATTACTAAAAGATTCATGCATCAAAGAAGAAATCAGTTTGGAATTTTTGAAATACTTTAAACTGAATAATTGAAATTTACATACCATAACTGGTAGAATCCAATGACACCAGTATTGAACAGTTAATTTATAACCTTGAATGATTAAATTAGAAAGGCCAAACATGAATGTGTTCAGCAAGTTATGAATAAAATAAGACAACAACCTGAAGTAGAAAAAAGGAAATAAAAATATTGATAGAACGGTGAATACAACAGAAAATAAATGCTAGAGAACCTGCGATGGTTGGATATGGCTCAAGAGTGCGCTCCAAGGTTGATGGTTGGACTCTCAGTCCCTGCTTGGTGGTGTTGGGAGGTGGCTGAGCTTTTAAGAGGTGGGGACTCCAGGAAGGTGGTTAGGTCACAGCAGGCATCACCCTCGGAAGAGACTGATGTCATTCTGATGAGACTCTGGCTAGTTCCTAAAAGATTGGGTTGTTATGAAAACAGCACACCAGGCCCCCAAATCTCTCTGGTTTTCTGTCTGGCCATGTAATCTCTCTCTTCTATGTGGACCTGCCATGATGCCATCCACCATGTGTGATACATCTAGACAACACTTACCAGGGTCCAGCACAAGCTGGTGCCATGCACTGAGACCCAGAAATGTGAACTCACTAAACCCCTTTTCTTTAAAAATTACCCAGCCTCAGATATTTTGTTATAGCAACAGAAAACTGACCAAAGAAGGACCCAAGAAACTCAAAACTGGTTATTAAAAAGAATAACAGAATACTAGATAATTCTGATAATATTGATAAAAGTAAATAACAAGAAGGTAGAAATAACATGAAGAATGAGAAAGTGGACCTGCCTAAAGATAATTAGGACTTCTAAAATTTATCTGATAATAGTGAATCATTTTATGTGAATAAGCCAAAAAAATCTCAGACAAAATTGAAAATTTCCCCAAAGGAAAATGTAACTTAGCTGGAACAGACTGAAGAAAAAAATTAATTTGAAATATTAGGCCAATGCTGTTTTTTTTTTTGTGGGTACCGGGGGTTCGACCTCAGGACCTTGCGCACCAACAGGCACCCGTGCCGCTGAGCGATATCACCGGCCCCTTTTTCGTATGTAGGATCCGGGAGTTGAACTCGGGCCCTCGCACTTGCAAGGCAGGCACTTACACCGCTGAGCCATCTCACTGGCCCTAGGCCAATGCTGTTTTAAAGCAGATTTCTCTAAAATATTTAGGGAAAAGTTAACACATTTTTATATTATAAAGTGCTCCGGACTATGGAATAGGAAGAAAAATTGTCAAAGTCACTTGGTGATGGTTAGAATAACCTTGACACACAATTATACAAGACTTTGTAGAAAAGAAGAGTTTTAGATATAATTCACCTACTTATTCTTTCATGTATTTTATCAGTTTATTTTTGTGCCTACCATGTAGCCCAGGCTCTGAAGTTGAAGATATATCAAGGAAGAGAGCAGCTAAAGAACGAACCCTCCCTACATGGAGCCCTCTTTGTAGCAGGGAGGAAGAGAATACAATTAATGCGGGTGAGTTAGCATTGTAGTAGACGGGATGATTAGTAAGATGGAAAATAGAGCAGGGCATAGGGATGTTGGGGATGCCGTTGCCAGGAAGGATAATAACTTTGTAATTTATTTACATTTTTGTTTCACATTTCTTATTAATGCATTTTGGTTATACTAATTAATGGGTTTCATTTTGGCAGATTCATATATGCACATAACCTGCTTTGATCATTTTCACCCCTGTCATAATTTTAAAAAGCTGGTCAGAGTAAATTCCCCTGGAGAAGAAAGACTCGTGATACGGCTTGAAGGAGGTGAGGGGTAAGCCATGCGTGTGAGTGCAGGAAGGGCAAGAGGACCACCACTGTAGAGGTTCTCAGGCTGCCTTCTACCTGGGCTGGGAAGAAGGTTCAAGTAGCCCATGGTGTGTGTAGCGGAGAAAGCGAGCGAAGGTGTGGAAGGAGATGATCTCATGGGGACTTCTCCGCAAGGTATGGACTTAGGTCATATTCTGTGTGAAGTGACTTCCCTTTCCTGAGTTTGAACCAAGGCCTGAAAAGCGATGACTGTTGTTTATTAAGGCTGCTTTGCCTTGAATTGACTGGAGGAGGCAGTGGTGCTAATAGTGCACCAGTTAGAAAGTTCTTGGAGCAGGACAAGTTGCTTAGAGAAGAGGGCTCTGAGCACAGCTCAGAGGATGGTGAGAATGGCTAGGTTCTGAATCTGTTTCTAACAAGATGTGCTGATGTGGGGTAAGAGAGCAAGAGAAGGCATGGGGTGACTCCAGGCTTCTCAGACCAAGAAATCAGACACAGTGACAAAGGCTTTTGTGGAGTAATTCTCAGGGGGGAAGTGAGGGGAGAGCTCATCCTTGGTCATGCTGAATTTGCAGTCTATGAGGTGTCCTAGTGGGAGTGTTTTCGGGATGCTATTTAGATGTGTATGGAATTCAACAGAAGGTCTGGGCTAGAGTTGTAAATTTGGATGGTCTTGAAAACTGAGTCCAGGAGGGGCAGAGAGGAGAGGCCTGGGAAGAAGAAGAAGAAGGCCAAGGATGTTTTGGAAACAAAGAAAACAATTCTTCCAGGAGGAAGTGGGTGGCCAAATGAGTTAAAGATCCTGTTACGGGAATTAAGATAAAAATGGAAATTTGACCTTGGGAGTGGTAAAGTAGAAGTCACAGATGACTTTGGCCCACAGGACATATATGCAAAAGTCCTCAGTAAACATAAGTAAACTGCAAGCAGGAATATCCACCAGAAATCGTATTGATGTGGTTTTTAACCTAGGAAGATGGGGGTGGGAGGAAATTTCTTCCGCTACCCACCTGCCTTCCGTCACGAAACACCAAATGTCCATGTTAGGAGACCCTGACTCAGAGTGACGCCATGTCGGGTCTGTGTCATCAGCTCGTGTCTCTTCCCAAGATTTCCCAACCCCCACTGCCTACCAGATAAATTTAAAATCTTTTTTTTTTTATTTTAAAGAGAGGAAAAAAGAAACAAAATTTCAAGACAAGATAATAGGAGGGTAACAATGGTTAATACATTGTGTATTATTATCTTTAAATTAGTTACTTAGAGTACAAGATATGGGCATTTAATTGTCCAAACAATATTAGCACAAACCTTTCTTTTCAATGACCTAAGAGAAATTAGTAGTATAACTATCTTAACTATCATACATATAGGTATTTTTTTTTTTTTGCTTTTCCCTTCCTTCTTTTTTCCATTTCCCCATCCCAGTTTCTCTTTCTTTTTGAAATTTCTTCCCACTTCACAATATCTATTGTACATTTTGGATATTATTTACTCTTTCAGCTTCTCACACTAGGGAGACTATATGATGTTTACACTTGTATGTCTGGTTTATTTCACTTATGAGTATGGTCTTGAGTTGCATCCATTTACCTAAAAAAGTCTCCAGTTTATCCTTCTTTATGGCTGAGTAGTACTCCATTGTATAAAAAGACCACCTCTTTTTTATCCATTCCTCAGTTGATGGGCATTTGTTTCCAAGACCTAGCTATTAGAAATTGTACTGCTATAAAAATGGGTGCACATATATCGCTGTGGTATGATTTTTTAAATTCTTCTGGGAAGATACACAGAAGGGGAATAGCTGGGTCAAAAAGGACCTCAAATCCTAGTTTTTGAGGAATCTCCATACTGATTTCCACAATGATTGCACCAGTCTACACTCGCATCAACAGTGGAGAGAGGTTCCTTTTCCCCACAGCCTCTCCAGCATTTGTTATTGGTTGATTTCTTGATGATAGCCATTCTTTCCAGGGTGAGATAGAATCTCAGTGTTGTTTTAATTTGCATCGCTCGAATGACCAATGATGTTGAACATATTTATTTGCTCTTTGTATTTCTTCATCTGAGAAGTGCGTATTCATCTCAGATGCCCATTTTTGGATTGGGTTTTTAAATTTGGGAGGTCTGATTTTTTTGAGTTCTTTGTATGTTCTCGATAGTAATCCTCTGTCTGAGGAACAGCTGGCAAACATTTTTTCCCATATTGTGGGTTGTGTCTTTACTCTGTTGGCGGTTTCTCTTGTTGTGCAAAAGCTTTTTAATAAGATGAGATCCCAGTTGTTGATTCTTTGTGATACTTCCTGTGCGATGGGGGTTTTATTCATAAAGTCTTTGCCTACACCAATGTCCTCAAGAGTTTTACCTATTCTGTCTTCCAGCAGATTTAATGTTTCTGTTTTAATATTGAGATCTTTGATCCATTTTGAATTTAGTTTAGTGCACGGTGAATGATATGGGTCTAATTTTAATCTTTGGCATGTGCAGAGCCAGTTTTTCCAGCACCATTTATTCAAGAGGCTATCTTTCTTCCAGTGAATGTGTTTGGCACCTTTGTCAAAGATAAGGTGACTTAGTACGTCTGGAGTTGTTTCTGCATCTTCTAATCTGTTTCATTGATCTTCAGGTCTGTTTTTTTTTTGTCAGTACCACGCTTTTTTTTTTTTAATCGCAGAAGCTTTATAGTATAATTTCATGACTCCAATCAATCTTAAGTTATTCTTTGCCTCATCTAGCAGCTGCTGGATTGATTTCTCATGGCTCCTTGCTATTTTTAAGGAATCTTTCTTTTCATGATTGCTAACTGCAAGCCTGTCTTCTATATCTGAGATCCTGTCCTCACATTGGCTTAATCTGCTGCGAATACTTTCAATGGAATTTTTATTCTCCTGGATATCTGCTTGAATCTGCCTTATGGTTTCATTTCTTTCCTATCCTGAGCATTCGTGGCTTCCATAATTTTCTTAAGCTCATCTATTTTTTTGTCCGTATCTGCTCTAGAGTCACTAAGCATGGTTTTCATTGTGGACACAATCTCTGCAGTTATCTGAGAGATTATTTCTGATTTGATTTTTTTCTAGAGCCTCATTCATTTGCTTTGTTGTTACCACTTTAGAGAGGCCAGGTGGGTGACTTTCAGATTGTCCCACCTCATTGCCCCCTGGGTTTGCCTTTGGCCAACTGGATGTCTGGGGTTGCATCTTGTTTAAGTGTATTCTCATTTTCTTTTCTTTTCTTTTTTTTAAATTTAATTCCTGGGGTGATGCTTGTAAATTGCCTATGGTGGGTTGCTTTATTGCTAGTATTTAGAACCCTTAGGAAATGACTACTTCTCCAAGGTATATTCCAGGTATAGCTGGTTTTTGAGTTTTGAGTCTGTTGCAAGATCCTACCTCTTCAGTTGGTTGGAGATGAGAAGTTGCTGCCTATTTGGCCCAGCCCCTGGTTCTTTGGCACTGTGCCACAGTATTTTCTGTGACCCTTAGTCAATCTCAGTCTTCGAATACCAGGAAGAACAGCTGTTTGGAACAATTATGTCACTTTTGGCTATGGTGGTACCATCAGCAATGACAAAAGCATCAAAAAGCCTAGAAATTGACAAACTGAGCTAACCATTAATTTGCCACTTATAACTGTATGAACTAGATTTGTGGCTATATAACAAAATCTAAAACAAGCCAGAAAATTAAATGCAGTATACATGTTTTTAATATGTCAATTTTGCCCTCAGAGGTTAAAATTTAAAATGGGTTAGGGAGAAAATAGAGAAGTGGAAGAAGAGGGAGACATTAGAAGTAAGGCTGGAGGATAAAGGGGGATCATGCTAACTTTGGGAAACTGGTGCAAAAGACTGGAGGGAAAGAGAGAAGGAAGAGATAAAAAGAAGAACAGACCAGAACCATAACCACAAAGAGACTAGAAACCATGTTCACACTCAGATAAAAATAAGATTAAACAATGAAGGAGGAAAAACCAAAACCAAAAACAAAACCACCACCACCACAACAAAAAACAAATGAGAGAGAGAGGGGAAAAAAAAGTCCACTTCCAGGGTTGTCTCTGCTGTTGTTGCAGAAATCCTGTGCTGAACCAAATGGAAGACTCTGCACTGAGGAGTTGGAGGGCAACTTTTATTTAATGCCATTGGGCTGGTGGGAACTAGGTCTCAAATCACCAGACCCAGTTTAGAGTGAAACAGAATCTTATATACACTTTTGCAAGGAGGAAGTACAAAGTTGATAGGAGGTTATTACATAATTGGTTACATGGGTTACATGAATTATGTCATACGTTGTCAGGCAGATTTGCTTTAAGCAGGTTTACTTCAAAGGAATTGTTTATCATAAGGCAGGAACATTCTGGGAGGGAGGGGTTTTGAGCAGAGCGGGTAGTTAAATGTGTCCTTGACTGTCTGTCCTAGGCATAAAGTCCTTGAAGCATGTTAGAAAAACTAGGTATTTTTAGGTAGGATAAACATAGACATTATAGCTGGATGTGGTTAGGCTGACCTAGCTGGCTATCTGGAAGAAGCAGCTCGACGCAGACAGTCAAGGCTGCTATGTGACAAGCAGCATGAGCATATAGCAACAGGCTACTAATTGATTTTTAAATTTTACTATAAAATTTCTATAAATTTTCTATTACACTGTCACTGGTAGACAATGAGGAGTCCTGATCCGTGTTGATCTACCCCAGAAAGCCAGCATGGTGGGGTAGTGGATAATCTCAGTGAGCTTGCACCTTCTGGCCAAGACCAGACTCATTTGGCCTGCAGCCATCGGTGCACCTTCCACAGGCTTGAGCTCAGCTGGGAGCTTCTAGATGGAGCCAGCAGCCACTCAGTTCTGAGCTCAGCTGGCCCCTCTCCAAGATGGCTCCTAGCCAATTGCTCTCTCTCACGGGACAACTGAGCCCTCAGTACTCTCTGCCTGGCAGTGCAGTCCTTCATGTCCACTGCTCCCCTCCACTGCTGCGTCTCTCCATGGAGGCCTCCGGGGTTGCCAGCAATCACCCTGTGTCTGCAGGTTTGAACTGCTCCTCTCACGCAGCAAGTCCCGTCTCAGGGAGAAGGTGCTGCCGGTTACCTCCTTCTTTTTCATTGAAGTTTCCCCTTCACCCTCTCTGTGGGCTTCAATTCGAGCCTCAGATCCTTCCTGGGTCCAGGGGACCCACTTCCCTCCTTCTCCCCTTCCTCACATTGTTATATTCCAGCATCTGGACGGTGACTCTCAGAGAGCCTCTTTCTCTGCTGCTAAATTTAAAATCTTGTTCATTCTCTGCCTGCTTCTTCTGCAGGCTCTCTGATCACACCCCTTTGACCTATGAACCAACCATCTTGAATTACATAGAATTCTCTGACCAGGGGTCTTAGGTGAAGGGAACATGGCTTTACATATGCTTGTGGCCGAGATATTTATTGCTGAATGGATTATCAGTTCTCCTCCATGTCCTCTTTCAGTTAAGCAGGATGACTGTGTCACACTTCCTGGACAACAGGCTCAAGCAGAAATGAAGTGTTTCACTTAGGTGCCAGAACATTCAGGAGCCAGTGCATGACCCTGTGCCTCTCCCACACCTACAGAGACCTGGAAGAGCACAAGAGAGGGTTAGAGCCAAAACGGTACCATTGGGAACCAAAATGGAACCATTTGGAGCCAAATGGCCACATGGAGGAAGGATGTCCTGGAAAGCTACTTAACCCTTATTGATTTTTTATTTATTGTTTGACACTTATTTCATTTCTGGTACAGCGAGGATCTCCAAACTCATACTGTATTTCCTTTCCCTGCCCCTGAGAATGCCATTTCCCCATTTACCACTGGTGCCCTGCCTCTCCTTTTATGGGAGAATGGCACTTAAATTGGTACTCTGATGCTTATTATTACTGAGTGCTATTGCTTCTAGGCCTTCTCAGTGGACAGAACTAGAAAAATACATGTATTGTATTAACTTTCCTTTTGGTGGGCACAATACCCGACACCCACAGTTTAAAGGAGGAGAGGTTTAATTTGGCTCATGAGTTCAGAGGATTCAGTCCATGGTCAGCTGGCCCCAAGGCAGGGACATAATGGCAGAAGGGTGAGGTGGAGCAAAGCTGCTTAGCTCATGGTGGCCAGGAAGCAGAGCAGGGGAATGGCACCAAAGAGGAAGGGGCCAGGGATCAGATATAGACCCAAGGGTCTTGCTTCTTCACTTACCCAGACACAGCTAGAGCAGTGCTCCAGCATTCTCCAGAGTGGATCCCAAGCCAATCAAGCTGACACTCCACCCTAACCACCATATGTATGTATGCTAACACACACACACACACACACACACACACACACACACACACACACACACTGTATTTGTTTTGATATTGTTCTGTTTGAAATTAAAATGAACATCCATTCACACTTATTTCTTTAGAATCTGAAGCACAGGCTTTGTTCTGCCTTCCCTCACAATGAGAAGCTTGGCTCTAATTTGCTGTTTTACATTTAATAATTTGTTCAATTCTAATTTGTTCAACCTTTATATATAATGCTGGTTTCAATTTTCTAATATTTTACTGAGGATTTTTGCGTGTCTGTAATAAAGGATATTGGTCTGCAGTTCACTTGTAAAGTTTTTGTTTCCTTAAATGAGTTGGGAAGTGTTCCCTCCTCTTCCTTTTTGTTTTTGGTAAAATTTGTATGTTGGACTGGTATTGTTTCTTACCAGTGAAACCACCCTGGACTAGAATTTTCCTTTATGGAATGCTTTTACTTACAAATTTAACTTATTTAATAAACAGACACTAAGTTTACAGATTTATTCTTGAGTGGCTTTTGGCAGTTTCTATCTCTTAAGGAACATGTCCACTCCGTCTAGTTGTCAAATTTGTGGCTACACAGTTGTTTATTGTGTTCCTTTATATCAATTTTAATGGTTTTGAACTCCACAGAGAGCCCCCATTTCATTCCTGATCCTGGTAATTCTTATCTTCTCTCCTTTTTCTTGGTCAGTCTTGTAAAAGTTCGGCAATTTTATTTATTTATTTTTTTTAGAAAGAACTAACTTTTGGTTCAATTAAATTTCTTGTTTTTTTGGTTCAGTTTCACTGATTTCTGGTCTAATGTTTATTATTCTCTTTCTTCTGTTTTGTTTGGGTTAATTTCCTCTTTTTTTCTCTACTTTCAAATGGTAGATGATAAAGGTTCCTTTTTTCTAATATAAGTATTTATGCTATCAAATATCCTCTAATTATTGCTTTGGCTGCATCCAACATGAGTTTTTTTTTAATTAAAATATGGTTATAATATTTGGAAAGATATATAACTATATACCATGAACACATTTCACACAGATAGTCTTCTGTAACATTTTTTTCATTGGTTCATATTTTATAAAAATGAGACAGAAGGCAAGAGTGCATATTTGGACAAACAACTCTTGTGGAAATGACTCTGCGTTACCCAGTGGAGGGGACAGATGTGGAGACAAGTAGATTGGCCTGTGGTTGTGCACCTCATGGAGGCTGATGTGGAGGGGTGCGAGTGTGAGACACAAGGGCAATGGGAAGAGAAGTCATAGTGTGGGTGCAGGGACAGGCTGTTGGGTGCTGGGAAGGCTTCTCCCTGTGGTATGGCACATGTGTCCTTGTTGGAAGGCAAGTGATAGTCTTCACCATGGTGTGTTTCAAGGCTGCGGAAATACTTGGATCCAGGGAATCGGCAGAAGACTACTTTTGGAAAGTGCATTGTTTGGTTTATGAAACTATCTAGCAGTAGCTGGGGTTAGAGAAGAGATGGTACTGAGAGGTATCAGATTTGTCAACAAAGTTCACCTCTCACAGGTCAGACAATTGCGCTTTCCATCGCAGAAGGGGTCAAGTTTTGGTAATGACTGGGAGTCTTGAATCAGGACTAACGCAATGGCCCTGCTGGATGCATTGGTGAATGTGTAGGGGGAGGAAGGTCAGTGACTTAGGGTAGCCTGAGTGCTCCCCGAGCTGTGTAGTCATGAATCCAGAACTGTAAGGCGGTCCAGAGAGCATAGTGCTGAACATGCAGTGCTCTCTGCTCTGGTTGGATTGGCGCAGAGAGAGGCTGGGCTGTCATGGAACAGAGCTGGGGTGAGACGTGGGACACTGTTATCCGCATGGTGGTCCCAGGCCTTATGTGAGAACGGGGAGTGAGCACTAGAGACCAAAGAGGAAGCCCATGAGATCCGCCAGATCCCAGGACTCTGGGGTGAGTTTCTCTGCCCTACCACTTCTCTCATTTATTGTACTTTCTGCACATTTCCAAAATATGGATTCATGTTGTTACTCTAACAATAGAAATGGGGTGGAGATTTGAAAGGACAATTAGCTAAATCTGAAAAGGCTTTGGGGCAGGAGGTCAGTAACAACCCATGCAGGCAGGATAGCTCAGAAGAAGGAATAAAGAGAGGCTTTTCAAGAAAGAGGCTGTGGCGGCTGAGTCCTCCAAGGAACTCTATGCAAAATTAGTTCCAGCCCAGTTGCTAAGGGATTAGCTCATGATTTTTGGATCTGACCTATTTCTTCCAACTATTTCCAGCCCACTTGCTAGACAACTAGCTCAAGATCTTTGGAGGTGAATGATTTAATCTCTTCTAGATTTTATGGGCTTAATTTTACACATGTAGATTTGCTGAAATTAAATGTAATGAATTCAAACCCTTGGCACTTTAAGAGGGAAAAAGTCAGATCTTTTTGTGACTTTCTAGAGCAGGAATCCTAATACTGGGCAGGCTGACGGAGAAAGAAGCGTCAGCTTGAGGTGGCCTTAGCTCACTGGGTGTCTGCCTCACATCTTTCTCTGTCTCCCCATCTTTGGAAATGAGGCTAAAGCACAGAGCCCAGGAGCCTATATTTTTGATGGGAATCCATAGTTCTGCTTTGACCACTCCCAAGGAATTTCATATCTGATAAAGTTTGTCACTTATTCGGACCATCTCTCTTTAGAATTGATAATTCACATTTTATTGTTCAATTCAGGAGAGGGCAGTTACTGTAGTTGTGATTTATTTATTCTTTTATTTATTTTTCTTATACATTTTCCTACATACAACCTCAGACCTATGGATTTGGTACATATAGGGCCACTGGTCTGTATTTTTGGAAAAATATACAGGTGGGCTCTAATCTCAAAGCACTCTCTAGAATGTATGATTTCCCCAAGACTCTTGGGAAGGGACCAGGTGGTGAAGAGCCTTGATCAGCCAGGTGACAAGGATTCTGGAATGTTTTCCATAACGAACAGTCTGGTTCCAGTCTCTCCCACTGAACTTTTCTTTATTTCTCTATGCTTATCACTGAAATATTTTTGGCATGCTTTGTGGTATCCAAAAGGCTTTTCTGGTTCTGTTCATTTTTTTTTTTTCATTCTCCCCTCTTTCTGCTCTTCACATTGGACAATCTCAATTGTCCTGCCTCCCAGTTCACAGATTATTTCTCCTGTTTGCTTGACTCTTCTATTGAACATCTCTAAGAAGTCTTAAAGTTCCAGATTATACTTTTCCTCTCCAGAATTCCTACTCAGTTCCTTTCGTATAATTCCTTTATCTTCACTGACATTTTACACTTGGTGCGACATTGTTCTGATTTTCTGAATTCTTCAATTTTTTTTGTCCTTTATTTTTTAACAGTTTCCTAAAGACATCCTCAAACCTAGAGATTTCTTGAGAAGAAGGCCCATACATCTATCTCTCTGACAAACTCTACAGGTGATTTTAAACCAAAAACAGTGTCTAGAATATATGATTTCCCCAAGATATAACTCCTGGGAAATTATCAGATTAGGAACAGCCTTAGCATATTTAATACAACTGATTTTAAGACTTTTCCTAATACATTCAATGCTGGGTTTCCTCAGGAACCATTTCTATCAATTTATCCTTCCCTCCTACTTTCCTACTCCTTTTCCCTTTGTTTCCTTCTCCTTCTTCTTCCTCCTACTCTTCTTTCTTTTTTTCCTTTCCTCCTTTTTCTCCTGCTTTTGCAAATGGGGAATTCTTTCTGCCTTCTTGGCATGTCTCATACTCTGGGTGAAAACCAGACACTTGGCTATTACCATGTGACATTACTTGAAATCAGATTCTTCTCCCTCCCTGAATTTGGTTGTTGCTAGCTCTGTTTGTCTCGTGATTTTAGGAGCTCTTTCTGTGGAGTCTGTATTTTTTGTTGTGGTCAGTAAAGCCTGTGTTCCACCTGTTAGCAGTCAGCTGGTGCTCTGGAGCTCCTTGCATGCTGGCCATATATATTCTCCCAGTCTTGGCAGGTGGGCTGTGTGTTGGTGCATGCCTTCAGCGTCTAGCCAGGCCACTCACGACTCTGCCTTAGCCTTCACTTCCTGCTAGCATTCACCCTGAGGCTCAGCCAGGGGTGAAAGGGAAAGCTTAGTCTTCGGAGGACTTTTCTCACCAGGCTTCTAGCCCTGGGCATGAACATGGCATTTTCTGTTAGCCAGTATGTTGAGGAGCTTTTAAAAACCCTTGTTGCTCCGTGTGTCTCATTCCCCATCTCTTTCTGCCAAGGCTTTTTTGGTCTGTCCATTGCTCATCCTGACTTTTACTTCTTGCCCCAACTGCAGTCACCAATAGTTTTGCCTTTGAATGTTTTGGGCAGATGCCATCAGGAGGCTGTCCCAGCCCAGGGAATGCTCTGAGTCATGGGACACCCAGGCAAGCTCCTCCTGTGCTGGTGTTTCAGGGAGCCATCTGCCAGGCTGACGCAGATGATGTCGTCTGGCACTACCAGCCTGCACCAGGAACACAGGCTTCTGACTACTGATTAGGGGAGTGGTGGGTGGTGAGGGGGTGATTAAAACACCTCAGTACTCTTGCTGTAGCACAGTGGTTCTTCTCCTGTGAACCTTCCCTCTTGGGTGTTGTCAGTTTTTGACTAGACCCCAGTGTTCTACAGAAGTTGATTTGGACAGTTTTTGTGAATTCATCAGATGGTTTTGTGGAAGAGGAAAGATTAGGAATTTTCTGTTCTGTCATCTTTATGGATGTCAAATATATCTTTAACCTCAGTTATGTATAATTTGGCATGGAACACTCTAATTCATGACTACAATTGTTACTGGCATGTTCAGCAGTTCTGTATTTGAATTATTTTTCCTTTTATCCTTCATCCCTGGTTCTATATTCCAGCAGAGCTCCATGCTAAAATACCCAGCACACGTCCTTCGAACCATCAGATATGCACTTAGTGTCAAATAGGGGAATCTGTCGGAAACGTGCTGCTCTTCTGTGGCAGCAAAACACGGACAGTTCTTCCCCTCTTTCCCATCGAGTGCCGGAACACTCAATTCATCAGCACTTCTGACACTTTGCGGTAGAGCCTTTGACCTTGCTCCACCATTATTACTCATCCTGGAAAACCACATCCAACTTGGAATGTGTTTCTGTCTGTAGCAAATTTTTTTCTCTGCTTTATGGCAAGGATTTTAGTCTCAAAGATATTTCTCGTGCCTCAGGACTTCCATGGGAAACAAGGGCTTCTTAACCTTCACAGAATCAGCTGTTGGTGTGACACAGGCTCCTCTCTCATTCCCCCCTCCCTGTTCTGTACCCCATTAGCTCCCCACTTCTACTGAAGAAGCACTGTCACATGCCAGTGCATAGGTGCTCCCAGTTATAAAGCCCTCTACTAATTTATGCTCCCATGATGCAAAATTCCCTGTGTGCTTTGGGCAATAGCAGAAACTTAGTGAAATGAGATGACCCCTCTGCTGAGACCCTAGACATGAGTCTGGTTCTCCAGGTGGAGGCAGAGAAGAGCTGAGAGAAGGAAAGCAATATCGCAGGAGCAAAGAGAAAGGCCCAATGCTGTGCAGAGGGAATGAGAATAGTGGGGTCAGGATGACCACAGATGGTGGTGGAAATGCCGCTGGATGTCACATGGTAGGAGTTATCTTAGGCACGCAGAGGAGACTGAGATAGTCCTGGGTGCTCTGGAGTCCAGCTGGGAGCAACTTGAAGGCGAGACCAGAGAGGGTCAATGCCTATGCATAGACCAATGGCATAGATCGAGATGTCCCAGGGAGCCTGGGGTTCAGTAGGATGTATCTGAGGTGGAAGCCCAGAGATTCTATGAACAAAACTGTCACTTAGAGTCTGCACATGCCACAGCTTGGATCCTCCACGATGTCACCTAACTTGAGGGACAGGTCAGTGAGCACCTTCATTATAGGTGTCACCACCACGGGTTACAGGAGAGGAATCATTTCAGTTTGATGCTGGGATACAAATGCCAGGGGCACTACTGGAGCCTGGGAATCTGATGAGGAGGAGACATCTTTCCTACCTACGTGTGTGCTGTGGAGTTAAGAGGAATCCCTGTAGCTGGAAGTCCCCAGTATTTACTCATCATTCACAGAGAACCTCAGGCCTCCAAGTGTGGTCCTGGCAGGGACAATTTGTGTCCTCTCTCTTCTTTTCTTGGTCAGACCACGTAACAACATGCAAACTTAATTTGCCTACAAAATTATGTATATAATTTCCTTATGTATGCTTTGCAGGGTCTCTGAAATAAACCAGGAAATGTAAGCCATAAAACCAATGCATCGGACTTTGAATACACGGTTTTCCTTTTGTAAGATAAAATGAGTTATGATTAGATAAAAATGTTATTTTAAATTTTAGTCCCTGTTGGCACCACTAATTATTATTTTTTGTTGACTCCTATTCGATGGCAGAAAAGAAAGACATCCAGTGACTTGGTTCCAGAAAAAAAGGTAATGCAAATAGGACAAAATGCACAGGCGATCTGAGTGCAGCTGTTCTGAATTTGAAATCCTTGAGTGTGGGAAGAAATGATTTGTAGCCATTGAAGTCTCCGGTTTCAATCCATTAGCGCAGAATGCAGGTGTGAGCTTCAAGGAAACGTCTATACAGGGAATTAGGATTACGCCAAAACATTTGTAATGCTGGATGCAAGCAAATTCCCAAGGCACAATTGTCGCCTCTTAAGTAATTCTTTCTCAGAGGGACCTTCATTTAGACAATTTTTCTGAAAAGTGTCAGTGCTTTTAAAGTTAAAGAAGAAAAATTATAGTTGAAAAAGTGCAGGATCAATAGGAATGTTAAAAATGGAAAAGCCAGCCAATGTTAAATATCACAATGTGATCAAAGCAGAAAAAATGTTCAAAAACCTTTTGTGCCATACTTCTGGGTCATCTGAAAGTCGAGACCAAGTCCAAGTGATTAGCCAACACTGTTTCGTAAGATGTCCCTTCCACTTCCTTTCTGTATTTGCAAAGACTAAAGTGTACCCTTTAGCCCAAAGCTCTGGTCCTTACTGGATAGGAACACCAGGGGCAGCCACTCGGATCAGAGGACTGGAAGTGGCGGAGCAGGTGGCCACTCACCTGTAGGTATCTGTCACTTGGGCCTCTCCAGCCCAGGGCCCAGAGCACTGCTGAGGGAGAATGCAGAGTGTTTTGGAGGTCTTGTTTAGGATACTGCTTCAAGTCTGGATGAAGGAGAGGTGCCTTTCTCAAGTGGCTTTCTCATAGGGACAGCAGAAAGTGCATGGAAATGGGATGTTAGGTTCTAGCTTTTCTGATGTCTTGGCTTTGGGACCTAAGCCTAGCCCATCACTTCCGGGAGCTTCAGGTCCTCAGCTGTAAGTGGGGAGCTCTCCATCACGTGTTCATGTGTATGCTCAGGGACATGTGCAAAGGGAGCCTTTGAGGGATCTGAGGCCCCATGTCCACTCATCGAGTAGGAGAAGGTGGAAAATAAGCATTAATGCGAGCAGATGTGGAAGATGCAGAAATGACTCATGAGAAAGAGTCAGATGTAGCCCAAATGGGTGGGAAGAGGGCTTTGGGTAGAGGGAACAGCACTGCCAAAGCCCCTGTGGCAGGAATAGGGTCAGAATAAATATAGGTTAGCAAGCTGGGCATGATGGTGCACACCTATGATTCCAGCACTCTGGGAGGCTGAGGCAAGAGGATCACAACCTTGAACTCAGACTGAGTAACTTAGAGACTTAGGGAGATGCTTTCTCAAAATTAAAAATGGAAAAAAGGGCCGGGGATGCAGCTCAGTGCCAAGGGTCTGAGTTCAATCCCCAGCACTGCATTAAAAAAAAAAAAGAATAAATGTGGGATTAGTGGTTTTCACTTGTCAGCTTCCTCAACATCTCCTGTGGCCTTTGCTAGATACCATGTCCCAGGCCCTGGACACAGGGGCTCTGATTCCACGGATCTGGGCGAGGCTAGGGAATCTGCATTTGAACTTGGGTTCACAGCTGATGTTGCTGGTCTGTGCCCCATGTTCTGAGAAGCTCTAGGTCAAGAAATGCAAGCCCAATGTGGTGTTTTTTTTTTTTTTGTGGGTTCCGGGGGGTTGACCTCAGGGCCTCGCGCGCCAGCAGGCGCCCGTGCCGCTGAGCGATATCACCGGCCCTTTTTTCGTATGTGGGTTCCAGGAGTCGAACTCGGGCCCTCGCGCCCGCCGGGCAGGCGCTTACGCTGCTGAGCCATCTCACCGGCCCAAGCCCAATGTGGTGGAGTCAGAAGGAGCAAGTGCAGACATGGCAAGGAAGGTCTTGGGCAGCAGGGAGTCTAGACTTCATTAGGTAAGGAGAACCCCTTGGGAAGATCACCCTGGTTCTCTTTGGAGGGTCATCCGCAGTGTGGACACAAAGACTCCTCTTAGGAGGCTGCAGAGGGGGTCTGGCCAATGAGGGAGGTGGGCTGGGCTGGTGTTTCTGGTGGAAGTGGCTGTTTTGAGACTTTCTTTGGAAGTAGAGATATCGCAGCTTGATCATGGGTGGGATCTGGGACATAGAACACAGAAAGGACTCAAGCGTGGTGATCATTTATGGGGCCTGAGAAATCTGTTACTGGTTAAGTGGACTTAAGGGCCGTGGACAGTTGTGTGGTAGGATTGGAGGCAGCAGGTCTCATCTCCATTTGTCTCCCAGTGGTGGCATAGAGTAGCAAGACATTTGACATGTAGCAGCAGAGAGAAGCTGGCCTCGGTGCAGAGCTCACTTGGGCTGTCTCGGGGACCCTGGTTAAGTTAGTTTTTCCCATGTGGTACAAGGGCAGGGATTTCGCTTTGATAATCTCTGGTCTGTCTTCAAACTCCCTCTCAACATCTGCAATACTGACTAGAAATTAGTGTCCTGGTGGGGAACTAATGCCCACCTCGGTGATGGCACAGTGAATTTAAATAGGATAGTGTAAGACAAAAGAAAATATATGGGGTTTGGAATGCAATACCTGGGATTCTGTCTTTGTTTTCTTCTCTGAGACTCTGAGGCTATTCCTTAACTCCTCTGTGTCTTCATTTTCCTCTTTGAAAACTGGAGGTAATAGTGTCAACTTATTTACAGTTTTTTGAAGATGAAATGACTTAAAACATGTGGAAGCCTTGCTAATCTAAAGGTCTATGTGAAAACAGGTTGTTTTATTACTTTTGGTGTCTCCACTGGGGTATTGTGAAAGGGCATGATGAATTGCAAATTACGCTATAAATCGGAGTCATGGCTGTGAGTTTGTAAAATTTTCAGCACAATTCAAGAGCTCTTGACTTTGGGCTGTTCCCGTGTCTCATGGATCACACATGCCTTGTCAGACAAATTGTCTGGTTGACTTGAGCCTGTGCCACAGGTAATGAGTTGCTGTTGGAGGGTGGACCGAGGCTGTCTTGGGTTTCACATTCCTTCGCTTCAGCCAAGATATTTCCCAAGGGTTGTGAAAGGGGGTAGTTCTAAATGCAAGAAACTCCGGGTTCATATGTTTTTGGCATTCCAGGGAAAATCCACTGAATTAAGACAAGAACTGTGGCAGAGGGTGTGTATAGTTCTTATTGGTTCAACTGCTGTAATTCTGGATACAATTTATTCAAATATGCAAATAATTATAGAATTTGATTTGTAAGGAAAATTCAGTAGCATGTGAAACTTCACTGGACTCTAGAAATGAAGAAATCGAGAAAAGTATGAACAGGCTTTGTGTCATGGGGGAGCAAGTTGGGATGGTACATTTGGGGGGACCTACGGATGGTCCACAGTTCACAGGATGTCCAAAGACGCCAGCCTTTATCACAGCTCCTTCCTCCTGAAACTCTTGTCCACTGCCTGGACACTGTCAGTGCCTGCTCTTCACCCTGTGGTAACTGCCTTTCACTGAAACTTTTCTTGTGCCCACAGTGCCCAATGTACCACTCTCTTTCCTTGCAATTTATAATCTTAGCCACAGCCCTGGGAATTAGGGGCTTGTACTGTCCTCCTGTTACAGCCAAGCAAACAGATGTTCATAGAGGTTGCAGAATTTTCTCCAGGCCCATGGCGAGTGAGAGATGGGACCCAGGTTCGCTTTCTGCTGTCTGACTGGCCTCAGTGATCCATAGTGGAAGATGGGTGAAATGCTTATTTTCTTCCTAGTGTGGCCCAGATGAGGTATTGGCTTTCATCTCCTCTGGCTTGCAGCTGGAGCTGGAGCTTGTGGAATTCAAGCACTTCATGCTCTTGGATGAGCCCTGGTGGTCCCTGTGGCAGGAGGGGGAGCCAGCAGGAGCTCCTCACAAAGGTCCACCTGCTGCCTGCACCAAGGGGCCCTCTCCTCCTCTCCAGTGGGCGTGGCTGTTTCCGTAGGAAAACAGATTTCTGCGGAGATGCAGGTGCACACTCAGGCCAAGCACAGTCTCAGAGTCTGTGTCCGTGGATCTTAGTGGCAATGTGTCCAGTGGCCATCAGAGAATGTCTCCCCTCAGTCCTGTGCTCAGCCCCCTTAGTCTGGTCAGCCCTGAACCCACGCACAACACTTCCTGGCGTCGGAGACTTGGATCTTTAAGAAAACCCTTTTAAACCATGAATGATTGTGAATGCTCCAAAGGTCTTTCCGTAACTTTTAACCAATTTTCTCCACCTTGTATTTTCTTTCCATGAATACAGAGTAAAGGTGTTTCTAGTTCATTCCGATAACTGTATTTTCTGGCCCTGTTTTGTCATTGTTTGATGATCTATTTAAAAAAAATAATGCTTAATGCTTTTCCTTACTGACCTGGCTTTTGTTTCCTGATTATGTGGTGAACCTTACACTCTGACAACCTGCAGAGCTCCTTTGAGGATGCGGATATATTTTCTTCCTCCTGAAATGATAAATGTTTGCTTCCAATGAGTAGAGTGTAACAAGTGTGACCCTCAGTTGTGTTCATATCACCAGGATTTGAAGTGATTGGAAGCCATGCATCAACCCTCTCAAAGCCCGTTTCAATCTGTTTCGTACTTGGACCCCTCTGTCCTTGGTTGGAGCCTTGGGAGTCCTCATTCAAAGTTGGGTTCCTCACTGCTCACCTGTTGATCCCTGGAGCCTGTCAAATGTTCAGCTGTGACCCAGTTGGTGACTCGCTTTTACCATTTTGGGTTTGCCTCTTACCCCGCATTTCAGCCCCATCATCCTTACTGCCTTGGTAGGTCTATAACGCCTTCCGGTGGAGTTGCATTGCACCCCTGAAGCTCTGGGGAGCACGCAGCAGCCTGTGCTTTGTTCAGCTCTCCTGGTGATGCCCCTGCACACAGCTTCGAGCACATGTATCTGGCTGAGGGACACCACGATGATCCCACCTCTACCTGTCCCTTAGGGCTGCCTTAACAAAGCATCACAGACCCGTGGTTTCGACAACAGTCATGAATTTCCTCCCAGTTCCGGAGGCTGACTCCAGAGAGTGAGGAGCTGGAGGCTGGCTCCTGCTGAGGGTTGTGAGGGAGCTCTGTTCCAGGCCTCTGTTCTTGTTGATGCTGATGCCATGTCTGGGTCCCAGTGTCTCCTTGCTAGGAGGGCACAGTCATGGTGGATTAGTGCCCACCCTTATGATTTTATCTTAACTAATTACATTTGCAATCGCCCTGTTTCTAAATAAAGTCATATTCTGAGGTCTTGGGAGTTAGGACTTCCATATGTGAAGTTTGAGGGATACAATTTGTAACACCATCCTTTTGTTACCAGAGTTCTGGGGCAAGGGTTCCAGCAGACCAGGCTTGGCTCCCAGCCCCATGATGCCCCACTGCCCCATAATAGCAGTCAAGGAAATCAACAGCAGTGAAGGGCAGGAGAGGAGCTTTAATCAGCAAAGCACAGAGAGTTTCCAGATCTGGGGTTGGTAGAAAAGGGGAACGAAGGCATGAGGTGGGGTTTGCGTAGCTGGTGGGGTGGGTGATTCTGGTCAGTCTGGCTGGTCACACCTGTCCTATCTCAGGAGATGTTCCGGGGGTCTTGGGAAAGCTGTCATCACTGGAGGGGGTGGTTTGGTTCCCACCATGAGACTATGGCTCTTGCTTTGGGGGGCAGCCTCGGTTCCCATCCTGGGGTGATTGGTCCTGCTTGGGGTGACCTCCTCATGGGGTGGACTGTGAATCTCCTCTTTTCCCAGAATCCCGGGGGACTGCAGGTTTAGGACAGTGACTGGAGACTTCTAGGCACTGCTCCATGGGGGCTGGAACTGGATGTAAAAGGAGGTTGGATGTCCCTGCTCATCCTGAAAATGACTTACTCTTATCTTGGTGTCCTCAGTCTCGAAGGAGCGTGAGATAGACTGAGTAAGGTTAGGGCTGATAAACCTTGTCACACAGACTCTCCTTAAGTGATTAGCATACCTGCGCACAGAGCTGAGCAGGGGTCTGATGCAGTTTTAAGGTAGTAAGGGAGACACGAACCAGGGTGAGGTGCCAGACTTTGTCCTGGTGCTTGCTACCACTGGGCATCTGCAGGCCCGGCCTCCAGGTCCCTGTCGCACTATGCCAGTGAGAAGTTGGGGACCAGGAGAATGTTAAGCAGAGTGGGGCTTTGCCCTAGGCTGTGCTTATTGGCTGGGAGGTGACTGAGTCCACACCTGGCAGGTGTTGAGGTGGAGGAAGAGCAATTGCATGGGGATCTCCACAGCCTCCTGCCTTTGGCAATGAGTCTGTCCTGGGCAGCAGAGCTGGGAATCACCTAAACCTCAGTCTTTGTAATCTCCAAGTTCCCACACCGGCAGATCTCCAATTGCTCACTCGTCTGGATGCACTAAGTCCCTAAGGGGGTCCTGGTTCTACCAGACAGCTGAAGCTGTGTTCTTAGGGACTTGCCTTTGACGTCATCCACACACCCAGGTCCTGTAGGTACATGTCCATGATGAGCTTGTATCACCCAGTATATTCTTTTAAGCCAGATTTTCTTTTTTTGTTTAGCAGTATGTTGCATACATCTTTCCAAGTCAGTAATAGCTTTTTAGAGCGGAGGACTGAACAGAAATTAGAGGATCCAAGCATTTCCTGAAATTGTACGTATGTTTTTATGTGTCCATCCATAGAATGAGGGTGTGTATTTGCTGCTTTGACACCAAAAGCTAAGAACCACTGTTCTCCGATGTGAAAACATATCACGATTTATTTAACTTAGTTTTTCAGTTTCAGGATAATGTATGTTCAGTTCTTTTCTATTAAAAATTATAAATACTATCTTTTCATCAGAAAGTGCTAATGCATTTTTATGAACGTTTCTTGATATATCCTTAAGGAAAATCCCTGAAAATGTAATTGTACAATAAAAAGACAGGATCAGTTGAAGGCTTTAGATGTCACATTAACATATTTCCACCCGAAAGCCCATGCCAACTTGTGTTTCTTTGAGCAAGTAGTATGTGAGAGTGTTTTCATTTTCAGACACGTTGGACTTCTTTCTCCTTTCAGTCCTATCTTTTGAAAAAAATACTTCAAAAGGCATTTCACAGTCTTTATACAATAGATAATTAAGAAACATCTAGTTAAGTTTCTTCATTATCATCATATGTTTTAACATAATGTGTGAGAAATGTTCTAATTGATTTTCACAAGCTGCTTTTGAGCCATAACCTCTTTGAACCCCCCAAACATGCTACACAAAATCTTCATGCCAGGAGTTGGTCACATGATGCCACTTCATTCATGAATACCCCACACTCATATCCATCAGATGGGGTGCTTTGAAAGCAGGATACATTAAACTTTCTGGAGAGACGCTTGACCTATTGTCATTATTGAAAAGAAGAATGTTTTTGTCCAAACACAGTGTCAACCCGGGATCCTGCACAGCGTGCCTTTCTGAACAGAAGCCAGCTTTCAATGAACAGGCTGTAGAAGTCAACACGCCAAGCTTTCCCCCGAAGAACTCAGCGGGATCCCTTGGGGACTTCAAAATGGTGGTGGGTAATCCAAAAAGTAGAGCAAGGGTGGAATTTGTTTCCTCAGGTTTGAGGTGTGTGTGTGCACATAGGAGTGCATAGATATATAAAAAATGATATATATGTATGCATCTCTATGCAAACACATGTAGAGATAACATAGTTTTTTTTTTTTTAACAAAACATTTTATTGTCAAAATAGAGTAAAGAGTTAGGGTTTCCTTTCTTCTTTCAACATCTAGTAGCACACTTGGCTCAAAGCAAGTTTTGCACAGATGATGGTGGAATGAACAAATGAATGAATGAATGAATGAAACCGGTGCAAGAATGACTTGCAACTCTGCATCAAAGGTTTAAGGTTTACTAAGTCTTGGGATGCAACTGAGCAAGGCCCTTCCGAGAGTAAGGAAAGGATAGGGCAAAATTGATGATGCTGCTCTTGCCGGTAACTCCAAGCTTTTGCCTCACTGCTGAGTGTCTGCTCCCCCAAGGCTGGTCACCAGCTCAAAGGCCAAAGACACACACATACACCGTGGCTGTCGCATGTCACCAGTATGCAATGCGGGACATTTTGCCTGCTGTCAGTCAAGGCCTGGGCAGATCACTTTATGCTTTTGGTTTAATTGATCACACCCATACATTCACGCATACAAACACACAGTCACAAGCACAATTTAAGGGATCAGTGGATCCCTTTGGCCCAAGGTAGTTAATGGATTATAAAGCCGATAGAAAAGTAGCATCAAAATGACTTATCATCAATAATGCATATTCCCTAGTTACCCTTGGTAAATGAAGGAAATAGAAGCTCACAGTTCTACTTTGATAGGGTAGGAATAAGAGCTGCTAGGAATAAGAGCCATATTTTATATTTCCCTCATCCACTGAACCCAAGCTGCTACTCCTTCCTGTTGGAGAAACTTCAAACCAACTGGTTTGGTCCCACTTCATTTGCTGTATTTTGGAAATTTCTGCAACAAAGTTGGTTTCAAGCTGCCCCAAGAACACACCAAGAAAATATGTTCTCAAGGCTTTGTTGTGGTGTCTGTATTTCTAACTGCAGAATCGTACCTTATCCTTGGGAATCAGGACCACACCTGGTGAGCCTGGGCGGCACCTGGGAGCCTCTCCAGGAGTGCCCCATTCTGCAGTCTCCCAGGAAACAGTGCGACGGTGGCCTCATGGCTCCTCCACAAGAGTCCCTTCCATCTGTTCCCACCACCACCTGGGTAAGAGCTCCAACTTGAGTTTAGCATCTCTTCCTTGTTTCCTTTCCAGCTTCATTAGTGGTGACATTTCCATATGCGCACGTGGAGTGCAACATAGGGAATCACCAGGGTAACAGAAATGAAAGTGGAAATGCTCTTGGGCTTGAACTGACTTTAAAGCAGGTGAGATGCAAAGCCTGGTGCCATCCATCTCTGTGGGAAGGAGGGTCCCAGCTCTGGGCAGCTGGGGCAGACCCCACACTGAGGAGTGACACAGAGAGCAGAGGAGCCATCTGGGAAGAGCATCCTCGGCTTTCGTTGTCCTGCGTCACTTCTGCAGGGCTGCCGGGGAAGCATCTGGGAGGACTTGGAGGTGCAGCTCCTTCCTTGTCAAGACCTGGAGGAAGCACGTTCTTGCAATGGTTGAAACAGTAGTCGAGGGCAGCCCAGTGATGGGCGAGAGCAAACTGCCAGTCTCAGCCAGGGGTGAGCTCCTCTGGAAGCCACTCTCACACTGTGGACCTCCAAATTCCCTCTGGGCTGACTTCCTGTCTCTGTTTTCCTCCAGATCTACTGAGGCAGCCTTTGTCTCTTCACTCTGATTTTCTTTCCTGGCCAAGGTCAGGGTTGGAACAGTGTCGAGTCTGGAGGAGGCAGAAGCCTAGCTGCTGGGAGAAGTGGCAGAGCCACAGAGGAAACAGGGGGGCTCTGGCATCGTTATGGGTGTCCTAACTGTGTGGCCTTGACAGGTGTGTCCCTCTGAGAGCCTGTGTGGAGTGTGGATGGACTCACGTGGTAATCGGCATGGAGTCGTTGCCTGGTAACTGATGTCTCCGTTGTTATTTAAATATACACACACACACATATGTATGTGATAATATAGTCGGCCTTCTGTGCATCTGTATTAGTGACCTTTCTATTGCTCGGACCAAATACTAGATACCCACAGTTTAAAGGAGAGATAGATTATTTTGGCTCACAGTTTCAGAGGTTTCAGTGCATGGTCGGTCAGTTGACTCCAAGACAGAAATATCATGGAGGAAATGTATGGTGGAGCAAAGCTGCTCACCTCGGGGCATCTGTGCAGCAGAGAGCAGGGAAGACCAGAGAGGAAGGGGATGGGAGCAGACAGAGTCCTTGAAGTCACACTCCCGTGACTCACTCAGGAACACCCAGAAGCTTGCTTTGTGAATCTCCTGGGTCTCACTCAAGCCAATCAGGGTGACAATCAAGATGAGCCATCACAGATGGAACCAACTGCATAGTGAAAATAGCTGAGCAAAAACAACTGTGTCTGTACTGAACATGTACGGATGTTCCTTTCTTTTCAGTATTCCCCGAACGAGACGGTGCAACAACTATTTCCACAGTATTCACATTGTGTTAGGTATTAGAAATAATCTAGAGGCGACTTAAAGCATATGGGAGGGTGTGTGTTGGTTTTATACAAGTGTGACAACATTTTATGTAAAGGGACTTGAACATTTTGGTGTCTGCAGGAGCTCCTGGGATCAATTCCTCGTGGGTACTGAGATGTGACTCCATCGATCTATCTATCATCTATCTATCTATCTATCTATCTATCTATCTATCTATCTATCATCTATCATCTATTTATCTGTCTGTCATCTATCTATCTGAAGTTTGTCTTTATGGGATCCAAACGTGCTTATGACTCCCACCCGAATGCTTCTCTTGTCACTGGTACTGAAAACATAAACACCCCAGCAGGCACTGAAACTCCCGGGCAGCCCTGACTCGGAGCCACCACTCCAAAGACACAGAATGTGTTTCTGCTAAATATGGGACCTGAATGTGTTCATAACTCTAGGTTATCTTAGTTCTAAAAAACCATAATGGAGACCAGAGGGTTTTTATTTCTGGGCTGCAGGGAATGAGTGTAGTTGGCAGAAGTGAAGATGATGCCCTCATTTCTCCTTTTCCTTCTCCTCCTCTTTCTCTGTCTTCCTTTTCTCCTCCTACCACTTCTTCTTTTCATCTTGGACTGGGGTGGTGCTTTTATTCCACTCTCCTTTTCTTTCTTTCTCTCTCTCTTTCTTTCTCTCTCTCTCTTTCTTTCTTTCTTTCTTTCTTTCTTTCTTTCTTTCTTTCTTTCTTTCTTTCTTTCTTCCTTTTTCTTCTTTCTTTTTGTTGTTCTGGGGATGGAACCCACAGCCTCCTGCATGCTCTACACCCATCTCAGTCCCAGTAGTGATGTTTTTAATATTGCAAATGGATACTTTTATTTTCATTCTGTACATGAAAATCAAATTTAGGATTATCAAGCAGTAAATGCCCTCATCTTAGAATGAGATGAAGAATTTGCTCTGGAACACATACCTACTGCACTTCTAATCACAGATTTGAAAGTGGGGAGACCTCTGAAGGATGGCTTTGTTCAATACCCCAGTTAACAGGTAAGGACATTGGTAGAGGGCAAAGTGCCATGTTTTCTCAAGGTCAGGGTCAGAACTTCCTAGTTCTCCTGTGGGAAAACCATAGCACATTTCCTTAAATCCTATCCATGAAGCCCTTAACACATATCCATGACATCTTTCTTGCCGCATGTGCATCCAGGCCTGGAGGGCTTGGGTAGTGGGCCCACACCTTCACTCCCAAACTGGCCAGAGGACAAGAGAGGATGACAGAGTTTCAGGGTCTCTTGGGACAGCAAAGACTATGCTTTTAGTCCCTATTACCATTTTAAACTACATGTTTTCTGAAACTGTAATTTCAAGATAGATTTACTTCTGTTTTAATGTCATAATTTATAGTTACAACTTGAATTTCTTTTACAGATTCCATTCTCCTCTCCCAACTGTCTGAAATTATCCAATTGAGTAAGTATGGGCAACATCATTTATGTATTCCTAACGCCAAACTTCTATTTCCACTGGTTTGGAATATGAAATGTGTCCTTTAATTCAAGCCCATATTTGGAGCATAAAAATTTGCTTCCCTTTGCATCTCAAGCTGGCTTTCTTGGAATTCTCTTCGGAGTGATGTTCAACTCCAATTATTTATGGGCACTTTTTTGCAGTAGAGCCTTTTGAAAGTTTAATTGGAGCTGCAACTCTAAATGAATAAACTCATGGCTTCAAAGACTTTGAAAAATATGTAATGAGGCCAAAATAGCAACTTGCAGTGAATTTGATGATGTGAGAGGCCAGAAACAAAGGCCTGGCCTGAGGGGCCATCGGAGTGAGGAGATGTAGAGGACTTGCACACTAAGAAAAGAACAGAAAAATAAAGAGCTCAACGGTTATACTCACAGGATCCACTTAGTTCAGAGGGAATGACTGGGAAAGTGAACAGAAATCATTCGAGGTGCCTTCCCTTGTTTTGTGCATTCCAGCCCCAAAGGATGTCTCTAAAGGAGGCTCTAGACCACAACACGAACCACCTTGCATTTACAAACTCCAGATGAAAACAAAAATGGATGTGACACAGGCTGCTGTCCATAATGCTCTGGCCAGAGCACCCAGGTTCTTAGCCTGAACCTGCTAGGCTGAACGATCTATTTTTGCTACATCTATGCCCTAATCTGGAGATATGACACTAACGTATCTATTCTTCTTGTGTCCTTAGATATAGGAGCCATACAAAATGGTTTTGGGGAGAACCAGGGCTGGAGCAAGAAGGAAAGATAAGGAAATTACGTAAATCTGGGCAAGCCACCCAATTGAGTCAGCTTTTCTTGACCTGTTCTGTGATGACCACTTTGCAAAGAAAGGTGAGAGAATAAAGGCATTTGCAAGCTACACCAGCCATGGACCGATACATAGCTTATGGTTATTGGAAGTGCAGTTTCTCAGCTTTGGGGTAACGTTGGATATAACAGGTGAGTGGGCCTGCCTGGCTGTCATTGGGTGCAGAGCACCTGACTCTGATGCAAGTTCACTTGCATTCCTCACTGTAGTCTTGGTTTTGTAAGCAGGAAGTAACTGGATGTGGACGTATATCCAAATGACCTGCATTCACTTGCTGGTTTCATATGCCCTTACACAACTAGCTTGGCACAGCTAGGCCTCAGTTTTCTCTTCTTCAAAATAGAACTAATATGGTATTCATCTTGAGTGGCTGTCATGGGGGTCACAACCATCAATATAAGGAAATTGTTTATAGCTCTTATGCTTAGAACTTGCATATTGCACATGCTAATTATCAAGATACTAAATAGTGCTAGTAATAATGTGATTTTTGCCGTATGTGCAAACATGAAATAGTACACCAGAGGATATATGCCTTTTTCTTGTTTCATTATAAGTAGATTTAACATATGCAACAAGTTTCATTTTCCTTTCCTTTTACATAGTGTGGTGACAGCATGCACACGTAACTTAATGAAAGCGAACCCACTAAATATAAAAATAGGAGGGAGAGTCTGCACATATTAGAGGTGACTACGGGGAACTAAATGATTTCACCAGAGCAGCGAGCACGTGGTGTGAGGTTGAAGACTGATGTAACCTCCCATCTGCAAGGCCATCTATGTGGGAAACCTGAAGATGTGTTTGCAATCTAGCACCTCCTCCATGTTAGTGGAGTGTCAAGGGCAAGTAGAAGGTCAAATTAAGGTCTCTGGAGTAGAGGACTCATGGAAGGGGTGGGCTGGTGATGTCTCCTGATCCTCTGGGCTTGGGCAGAGCTTCTCATCCATCTTTAACTTCATCTCCTATTTGATGCTAGACTACACATCTAGGAATGAATTAACACAGAAAAGTAATCAAACCAATAAAAATCCACCTTACTATTGGAAGACATGTTTCTATAAAAATATATTTATTAAAAGAAATTATGAAATTTCAGAGTACTTCCAGTTAAAAATCCCAGTAAGATTCAAGATGAAAAAATTAGGGCTGGTAGTATGAAGATAGGTGGTTCATTCTGAGATAGAAAAGATAGATTGATGCATAATAATGTGTGAGGCAGTGCAGAACAAACTTAATAATGTAGAAAATATAATAATTGAAGTTAAGTATTAGGAGTTAAAAACATTTAAAAATATTTCTCAAGATAGAATGTATTAACAGTAGGCCAAAAATCTTGAAATTTAGGGACTGGAAAATATTTTCAATTTCTTATGTTATATGGAAAGGATATAATACATAATATTCATTTCTTCTCAGTATAAGGGGAGAAATATTTTTCCTTGCCTCTTACCCTGAATAAGAAGACATGAATCAGAGAAATATAGTTTCATAACTTATAAATATTAATACTGTTTAATATTATAAATATTCATCCTGTTTAATCTTATAAATATTAATACTGTTTAATCTTATAAATATTAATACTGTTCATTAGTAGGATGCACAGGTTATTTAATTTCCTAATTTCTTGAGAAGAAAGTGAGAGCAAAAATATAATATAATTAAAATAAAAACAAATCAGGGGTAAGTTTCTTGCTAAGCATTGCTTTCACTGCATGCCATAAGTTTGGCATGTTGTATATATATTTTTTTCATCTCAAAGTATTTACTTGTTTCTTTTGTGATTTCTCTTTGGCCAACTGGTGTTATTTCATTTCCACACACCTGTCAACTTCATTTTGTTGTTGACTTCTAATTTATTTCCATGGAAATATGGACTCAAATCCCTTTAAGTTTACTTGTTCCATGGCCCCACGTATGGTCCATCCCGGTAAATATTCCACGTGCTCTTGAGAAGAATGTGTGTTCTGCTGTTGTGATATGGGATGCTTTGTACATACTTCTTAGGTCTACAGTGTTGTTCAGGTCTTCTGTTTATGTGTTGATATTCTGACTGGTCCTTCTATACATTGATGAAAATGAAGTGTTGAACATTTAACTGTAATGTTGGATTATCTATTTTTCCTTTCCTTTGTATAAGCTTTTATTTCATGTATTTGGGGACCATGCTTTTTAGGTGTATGTATTATCTCTTCTCATGGACAGATGCATTTATCACTAAAAGTGTCCTTCAATTTTGTGAGCAGTGTGGAATCTACAGATGTGACAAAAGAAATGTGACTAGTGCACTTTTCAAGCTTCTGTATACAAAACTGGAACCTAGGAATCATTTACGAGCAGAAACAATTAACTCATTATAAATAAAAGTATATTCTTTCTAAAGTTACAAACAAAAGTATCCAGAATTTCACTACCCAGATAACTATGTATGACATAGCATGTGTGTGTTTAGAAAATGTGAGATGTATAGAATTTTTGTGCCCAAATCAGATTCTGTTTCTCCAAAAGCAAATATCACTAAGAATTTCTTATAGAATCTTTCAGATCAGTATAAATGTACATAGCCATACATATCTGAATAGTATATGTGGCAATAAAGCTTGATTGTCAAGTTGATTGGCTTGAGAGATGATTAGAGTAGTAAAACTCACTTTGGGTATGTCTGGATGAGTCATGGGGATATGTCTTTGGGGACTATATCTGGCCCCTGGCCCTTTCTTCTTGAGGACTATTCATCTGCTGTCTGCTTCTTGAATGCCGTGAGTTGGGCAGCTTTCTTCCGCCATGCCCTTCTGCCATCATGTTTATACCTTGGACCTAGCTGAACATGGACTGAAACCTCTGAAACTGTGAGCCAAAATAAGCTTATCCTTCTTGAAATTGTGGGTGTCAGGCAATTTATCCCAGCAATGGAAAAGCTGAGTAATAAGAAAAATTGGTATCAGAGAAATGGAATCATTACTATGACAATCCATGACCATATGGATCAGGAGCTTTTGGAACTGGTTTGTGGGAGGAGCTTGGAAAAGTTTCGAGGAACAGGATAAAGAGAACTTAAAATAGCATAAGTAGAGCTTCACGGGTAATTCTGATAAGAGCTCAGAAAATCAGAATGCTAATAAGATTGCAAACCGTGAAGGATAGGTTCAGAAGGTTCAGATGAGAATGGGAACTCTATCAAGAATTGCCCTAGAGGCCATGCGTGTTTTATTCTGACCAAGAATTAGCTTATGTTTTGTGCATGTTCTGAAACTTTGCAGAAGGCTGAGGTTAAGGGCAGTGGAATAATTGATTTGGTGGAGGAAATTTCAAGACACCCTAACATTCAGGCTGTGGTATGTGTACTGCTGGCTGTTTTTAGCCAGATTTATAGTAAGAATTGAGAGCAAAGAGCAAAGCAGAAAGATTTTAAAAACTTAAGTTTTTGCCTGAAAACAGCCACATGTAAAATTAGAGCCAAAGGCGATGTTGTTGCTGAGAGATTAGTGCCATTAAAATGACACCAAGTATTTTAAATCAGGACAAGAAGAAAGATGTCTTGAGGGCATCTCAAGAATCAACAAGACCTGACCTACCACAGGCTCAGGGTGAAAAAGTATAAAGTTTTCTTTTGAAAAGAGAGCCTCTGGATCCCTTGCTTGAGAAGACCACCTAGGCCGTTGGGTTCCTGTATCCATTTCACCGTGTTTAGCCATCCAGGCACTCAGAGGCCACTAGAGCCATGATCCAAGGGGGTCCGGCTGCTGCTCACACTGGTGGCAGACTTTGGCATTATCCACATGATGCTGGTTTTTGAGGCATGCAGAATGCAAGAGTTATAGGATCATGGAGGTTTCCACCAAGATTTTGAGGAAAGCCTTCTGAGGTCAGCCAATGTGCTCTTGTTGGCGGGGGTGGGATACATAAAGCTGTGGGGATGAAGCCAAAGGCAGAGATGACAGGAATACGGAATATCTGCCGAGGAAAGCTGTAGACTGCGAGTGGAACCAGCTCAATAGAGAGGTCACATGGGCTTCAACCAGCAAGGCTATACAGATGGGGCTGCCCAAGCCCTCTGGAACTCATGTCTTAACACCATGTGCCCTGGATGCCACACACGGAGATATAGGACCTAATGTTCACCCTGCTGCATTTTGGTCTTGCTTTGTTCTTATTCTTTTCTATCTTCCACTTCTCCCTTTTGGGATGGGAATGCTTACCCTATGCCATTTGTCTTGGGAACACGTAACTTGTATTTGATTATTTTTTACAGGGATTCACAGACAAGAGTTTGCGTTGAGACTCAGTGGAGACTTTGACTGACTTTTGAGAAATGATGAAACCATTGAGACTTTGGGGAAAGGGGTTATTGCATTTTTGATAGTACACAGAATAGTCACATAATGTGAGCTAGAATTTTGACCTAGTTATTGTGTTTATTTTGCAATTAATTATGGTTTAAGGGATGCATTTGGGTGTCAAACTGACAAGGGGTGGACTGTGACACTTAAACTTAATTGTCCTAGCAAAGGGACCACACATGCAAGGCACCTGAGGTGATGAAGGGCTGGGTGCATTGGAGCCACTGGGGGAGACCACTGTGTCTGGCCTCAGAGAGAGGAAGAGCAGGGTGTGAAGTAAGAGGGGAAAAGTAAGAAGAGCCACAGACTCAGGGTTTGGTGCCATGGCGAGAATGGCCATACCAGAATCTTATTCTGATGTTTTGGGGACACACTGAGGCCTCACGAGGCAGGGCTATTGTGATTCCACAGGATTCTGGAAGAACCTCCTGGCTTTATAGCAGGGAATCATGGATGAGAAATCAGAGGTTGCTGGAGCAGTGACCTCTCCTCTTTCCCCTCCAACCAGGCCGTGGCCCAGCTGCAAACCAAGCACCAGATGTGGCTCTTTTTATTCTCAATATGATATGAAATGGGGAATTGAAAGAAATGTGTTTATTTATATTAAAACATAGTTTTTAAAAAACGTAGAATTTTGTGTAATTAATTTAATATTAAAGCCAAGTAGCTACTTTAATAGTGAACAGTCATTTAGAACTTACGGAAGAAACATCATTTTGAAGATGAGGCTATTTAAATTCAGCCCCATAGTCTGCACTGGCGTTATTGCTTCTGTTACGTTGCTCTTCCAGATTTGCACTGCATTCACTTCTGCTGACTGTTTTGAATGGTTCTTCCATCTACCTGTTGATGCGGGGCACTTCTGTCACGAGGTAAGAACACATGACTGTAGGATGCCTGCTCAGTCATCCTGATACTGCTCTGAATTTGCCCATAATTGCTGCACTTCTCCCTGTGACCCATGCTAGTAACCTAGGGGTATATTGCGAATTACCCCCAAGCTTAACAGCTCCAAAGAAAAATCATGTATTGTTCCATTATAGTCCAGGCACCTGAGCCTCTCCAGGGATTCCTGTCAAGCTGTCCCCAGGCTGCAGCCATCTTCAGATTTGACTAGGAGGGGATCCCCATCCTCGTTCCCACCTGTTCATCTTGGGAGCCTCAGAAGATGCAGTTCCAAGGTCACCCACATTGTGCCCCAACACAGGGCTCCCTCACGATGTGGCAGCTGCTTCCCCCAGAGCCATAGAGCCAAGAAAGAGCAAGGGAGACCACCCACAAGGAAAGCCACAGTCCATGCTGTAACCTCTCCCTGGGCGTGACATCGTCACATTTGGCCCTGGTTAACAAGTCTGAGGGAGGGGACCATGGGGCCTCTCTAAGCACTGCCCACTGCACAAACCACATCTCCAAGGCTTAATCCAAAGCTTTCTCATCTTTCCTGAAGTTAAGACTGTATTTTTTTGTGCAGAATCATTCCAGTGGATTCTTATTAAACCAAGATTCAATGGTGTCGCAATGCAACGCGCGTGAACATTCGTGGATCTTAGATTCCGACAGTTGGTCCACTCGTCTACGCGGGTGTCTGCTTTCTCATTTTCACGTTGGAAAGCACCCATTGTGGTGCAGTTCCATCTTCCTGTAAAAGCTATATATTAATGCCATAATTGATGATGGACATTTGAACCGTATTAGTCCTTTGCTTCTGCCACTTGTCCTAATAAACCCACTCTTTTATTTTTGTCCCTGAAAGTGATTTAGTCTTCACTTTTCAGTGGTGTGCTAGGATTATGGTGGGGAACAGCATCTCCTGGAGACAGACGGGTGTCATCTTTTCTCGATTCTGCATTCGAGGGCATTATGTTGGTTGATTAAATTTGGCTACTGTGAGGGATTTTACGCTGTGGGATTTGCCAAGTGCTAAAAATCAAGGCCTCATTTCTGCTGAGAGCTAGCTGTTAAACATTAACATCCTGGAAAATTGTGCATTTTTCTTTAAATGTAGTTGGCATCAGCCTCTAAGCTTTATTTTGTCATTTTCATGCCTTAATGCTTGACAATATGCAAAGTACTCAGGAAAACATTATTCAGTGATGCATAACTTTGCAGTGATTTAAAACGTAGCTTGTAGTCGGGGATATAGCTCAGCAGCACAGTGCCTGCCTGGCAAGTGCGAGGTCGTGAGTTTGATTCCAGGAACCAAAAAAAAAAAGTATGTTAAATGCAGTTACTTTAAAAAACACCCATAGCTTGCAATAAGATGCATGGTTTCCTTTGTCTCTCTTATATTTCTACTTTTTCATACCCTATTATAGATACCTCAAATTACTTAATGAATGATATATTAAAATTTAGGACTACCACATAGACTTTGGCCAGTTGTGAATATTCAAACACAGGAACACCAGCAACCTTATTGGGTGGCACTTTGTTGGGGACCAGGGGATATGAAATAATTTTTTGCTATGTTAGGGACCAGACTACATGACCTTGGTCCTGTGGCCTGAGGCCAGTGTGACTTGTCTCAAGGGAAAGGAGACTTTGCAAATAGCTGCATGCTCTCTGGCTGTGTTGGGAAAGCTCATATTTACAACCTCTTGAGACAAGATATATCTGCAGAAGACTTATACAAAATATAGGCATCCAGGAGGAAGACTTCATTTTGTTCTCTTTGAAATGCTAAACTTGATCCCCATTTTATTATCCTGTTCCTACAACAGTTGCTTCCAGGAAAAGTACATTATCCCCCTGAGCTTCTTGCTGACTAATAAAAATGGGCAACACAGAGAAATTAGAGAGTCAGTCCAGTAGAGGTGAACTCCTCCTGGTCCCTCCCTTATACCAAAAAGATATTTCCTTTTGTCTTTACCTCCTGTTGTCCCCCCTCAGGTATCTGGGGGTCTGATCAGCCACTGGCAGCACTTAATGCTTCTATCTCCTAGCAAAGCTGACAGGGTTATCTATATGAAATATTTGTATATGCAATATATGTAAACTTCTGTGTAAACTTGCCAAATATTTCTTGGAACATTGCTTGTAGGTCTTGCACAAAGTATGCTATGCCTATAAACTTATTAATACTTATTTTAGTTGCAAAAGCAACTTATTAATGGCAACAGGTGAGGCCTTGAACACACTAGTAGTAAGAGGACAATGGCTACAAGGAAGATGGACTATTTAGATCACAGATATTTTTCTTCTGTGTGCTCTGTAATTTTTAGCTCTTCATGTCCAAATGACCCAGTCCTGATTTTTACTGGCTGTCTCGAATCCCTTCAACACACTAATATCTCTACACTGACTGTTGAGCTTTAATTTTCTCAGGAGAGCGACCAAAGTTGCCCAAGTTGTCTGATTTCTCAGCTAGTTTTCTTAGCATTCAGGATTTGAAAAACACTATTTCCCAAGAAATGCCAAGAAGACATTTGCACATAGAAGCATTACTTGTGCTTACCTTCTTTGTAGCTTGACTTTTCTAGCTACATCTCATCTTGGGTTTTCTTTCTACAACAGTACATGAAGTTATGGCCTCCTTTGCATATTACTATGTAACTATATATATAGTAACATATTTTATGTATATGGAATAAATTTTAAAAGGAATTTTTAGAATTTATAAATATGTAAAAGCATGAACTTTATAAGTAAATAAACCTGACTTCATTTTTCTTCATTTTCTCTGTATAAAATGGCAACTCACTTGTTTTTTAAGATTCAGAGCAAAATTTGTGGCTGGGGATAAACTGATATAGCATGATTTCTGGCTTACATAAAGGATACATTTGACTCATTTGTAGAAAAATAGATGCACCTTGAGTCCATAATGCTGAGTGAAATATATCAGGCACAGATTAAATCTTGCATGGTTTCTCTTACAGGAGAAACACAGTCTGAATAATTTAAAGAGCAAAATAAAAGACACATGATAGGAAACAGGGAGACAGACTTTGTGAAGTTGGGAAGGGGGTCTGAGGGTGGGGTTGAGGAGAGGGTTGGGAACAGGAAGGGTAGCAGAAAGGATCAAGATGTGATATGTACATGTACAAAGTCCTTATGATGAATACATTAATTATGTATCACAAATATATACTAATAAAGATTAAAAACAAAACAAAAAATGATTTCCTTGGTTTAGAACAGCTTATAGCTAATAAGCTATGTCTCTAAAATGTTTAATGCTTAATTGACTCATCGAAATACAGACATCACTATTTTCTAACATTTCTAAACCTCCTCTGGTCAGTGCTATTTAATATGTGTTACTGATGCAGAAATATTGAGGTGAGAATATACAAAAATAATAAAACAGGAAAACAAAACAAAATGGAATGGCAACATTTTGTGCTAACTTTTCTTTCCAAAATATAAAGGTGAGAAAAAAACCTAGGGTAGAGAAAAGCAAAACAAAGTGGAATTTTGAGAAAAAGAAAGAAAAGAGTGCCAGATTGTAAGAGCAAGGCTTGATGCAGTCAGGTTTAGTAGATTGGCTCTTCGTGGTTTCCAAACCCACCCAAATGGCCACACTTCGAGACGGTGACCTTTTATTTTACTTCCATAATTATTGTAATTGCCTGTAACACAAATGATTTACTGTGTGTGGAGAGCCATTGTGCAGCTGGTTATGTTTTTTACTGTAAGTGAGCACAAAGCTTCAACCACAGATGCCTGTGTGTTTACTTTTCCTAATAACTGCACACGGAAGTGGAAAGAAAACCATCAACCATCTGTAGATGGGGCCCAGAAAGTTGGGTCCAACTGGTCTATCCACAGTCCAAACTCAAATGCTTGTAAATGAAAAAACATTAAATATATATATATATATATATATATATATATATATATATCCAAATCTCTCTCTGTCTCTCTCTTTCTCTCTGACTCCTCTTCATGGATCTACCATCTTGCTTTAGCACAATTCAATGTATGGCCAACCTTGGTTCTTGGTTCTTGGCTTCTGCATCCCTGGATTATTCTGAGCCAATATCAGACATCTCAGGAATCTCAGGCAACATCTTCTTTTTATGTTTTCCTGAATGTATATGTAAAGGATAGGAGCTCTTGCATGTATTGCGGTTGGTTGATATTTTGTCACAATAAATATTCAGTGTTTCTTCTCCCTTTCCTCTTCTCTTTCTTCTAAAGTTTTCCCCAATTTACTTGATAAAGAAACTAAATTGTTTTTCCTATGCTAATGAGGCTTTTATGGTTTGTGTCTGGCCACCTTGCATGTGTGGTCATCAGTGACCAAACATCATTACGTGACGCATGACTGTAATTACACAATTCTGCTCAGGCAATGACATCATGTAGAGCTAAATACACGCAAACATGAATGCTGTGAAAGTAGGGGAATGTGATTAGTTTGGTAGTGGTTTCCCAGTTGCGACATTATACTATGGCTATGCAAGATGTCTAAAGGGTATGTGGACCCCCCCCATCCCTCCATGCTAATTCTTACCACTGTTTAAGAATCCACATCATCTTAATTAAAAAGGGCACTTCAAAGAATGCATTCCTTTACAAAGTAAAGATTTCTGCTATCACCCAGTATACACATTGGATATAGAGGTGCAGGGGTAGGAGGCACTATCTCCAAGCTCCTTGTAGAAAAGTCTGATCCCAGGTGTGAAGCTGGGGATCCTTTATCATGGACCACGGACCATGGATCTCAGGGAGAAGAAACCCTGACTATTTATTGGGACAAGATACCAACCAACTGCAACACATACAAGGATATGTACGTGGTCCATGGACTGGAACATGGTCCTTTATCATAAATCAAAGCAAAATGACAGTTGCAGACCAGTGAGATCATGTCAGAAAGATACAGGGGCCACCTGACAGAAAGCCTTGTTGTCAGAGTTGGGACTTTGTGCACCAATGAGCATAAAAGATAAAAATTGAAATGAATTAAAATTCATTAAAATATATTGCACATGTTTAAACCCACATGATTATAATGATTTTTGCAAAACAAAAGCCTCACTTGGTCACCTTTGGACGAATCTAAGTAATCAGTGCATTATTTTTGAAAAATAGTTTATGAAGGAGGAAAATCAACCTTTTATCTTGTTTTTATCTAAAGGAACAAATACCAGAGCAATCAAATTTATGAAGATGACATCATCTTTAGAATATTTTAGCTAAAAGAAATAAGGACTAATAGAAAGCAATGGCATATTTTGCAATCACTACTGATACATAGATATGTGCAATGCTCACCAATGCTACTCATTTTACTCTCTTGAGTCCATAAAAATTGAGAGTTTCATAACACTTTTTTTATTTGTAATTTTTTTTTAATTTTTATTTTTTTGTGGGTACCAGGGGTTGACCTCAGGACCACGCGCGCCAGCAGGCGCTCGTGCCGCTGAGCGATATCACCGGCCCTTTTTTCGTATGTGGGTTCCAGGAGTCGAACTCAGGACCTCACGCTTGCCAGGGAGGTGCTTATGCCACTGAGCCATCTCACCAGCCCCTCATAATACCTTTTTCTTTTACTCCCGGGACTTCAGAATCAGAGGAGAACTCAAATTATTACCCTATGGTAAATACGGGTAGAGAAATAGTGAACACAGCAAGCATCCTTCAATTTGCCAATATAGAGTGGAAGCCCCTAACTGGTTCTTTTTGAGGCTGTAGATATTTTGGATGGAGGTGTTATTTAACAGGCTTTTTTAAGTTTAGGTCATCAAAACCCATCAAACAGGGAATGAAGGCAAACTTTCATAGTTTCTAATATGGCCACATCTCCCCAGGGTTATCTAAAAACATACAATACTGTGGTTTTTATATTTTTTCACTGAATATTTGCCAGTTTCTAAGGAAATGGCTATAAGATTCCACACTGGACATTGAAAGCAGCCAGTGACTTGCTGTTACACTGTCCTCTGGAAAAGAAGCAAGCAAAGAAGACTTTTGTCTTGTTTTATTTTGTTCTCTGTGTGTGTGTTTTTAATATTTGTTAATTTCTATAACTCAGGTGTGTTTAAGCTTCTGGCTTGTGTGGGCTGCACTGACTGAAGAGGAATTGTCTTGGGTCACATATAAAATATATACTGTTGTTAATGTATATAAGTAACAAAACTTCCTTTTAAAATATTTGTTATTATAAATTTTTTAAAAAGAAGGCAAGGGGCCAGTGGGCTGCAGGTTGGACACACCTGGGTAAATCCTTCATCATGGCTGATTTCAAGATTTGGGGCACCAAAATTTAACAACCAGTTGGCAAAATTCCTGTGTATTTAATGCTGGCTCTTTTCAATTGTGACAAACTGGCTCTTGCACCCTTCTGAGTTGCCCACCACCAGTCTGTGGCTTGACTTTGGGGATACCAATGTGTGCCTCTCGTCTCATATGCTCAGCAGCCTGTAAGTCGAGGTGGATTTATTATTTTTGATGGACCAAAACCAAATTGAGCTAAACATCACTGCATCAGCTGTTTCAGATTTTGAGTGCTTGAACCTTAATCAGTATGAAGCAACAAATTAACTTCCCACAATTCACTCTAATGCTGGCTGGAGGGCAAAGGAAAAATGTTTTAACTTATTGAGACTTGAAAATGAGCTGAGCCAGTGAGGTGGAGCAGCTTTGTCCGCTGTTATCTTGCGGTTAGGAGCCAGGGTCTGGCCGGAAGGGGTGGATCACTGCAGGTGTGACCTGGAAGGGTTTTTCTCTCTACCTAGCTCTTCCTTTCAATCTCTGTTTCTGTGCCGTGAACAGCTCCTCTGCGATGCCACCCTGCCTTGGAGCCAGCTGACTATGGAGTGAAACCTCTACAAACTGTGAGCCAAAATAAACTCCTCCTCCCTTAAGTTGTAGGTATCAGGTATTTTGTCTCAGTGACAGAGAAAGTGACTAAGACATCTGTTGAGTAGTCAAGGTTCAGAATTCTGCATGGAGGAGCCTCAGATCTCCCCGGAAATGGCCTCAGGGGCCAATTCCCTTCTCATCTGTTTGTGGCCCTGAAGTTTTATTAGATGTAATGAGAATGAATTAGTAGAAAAAAGAAATGAAAAGATATATGCAACATGGGCCCCACTTCCTGTTGGTCTGCTTGTTTTTCTGGGTTTTGTGTTTTTAGATTGGACCGCCACAAATGGCACAGGAAGTTATTACTTGATTTTTCTAAGCATCCGCTTTTGATTCTTGTACTTGTCTTATTGCAGGCTGATCAGGAAGCGTTCTGGTACCCCAGAGGTTAAGGACCCCTCCAGCCTGGACCCTCCTGGAAATAGATTCCTTGGAGTAGGCGGCCTGGGACCCTTGCAGCCTCAGACAATTCCTGCCTAGTGCTGGAAAGAAAGGGACAGACTCCCAGGGCCCCTCCCCACAGATGGCAGTAAGGAGCTGGTGCAGGGGCTGGTGACCCTTGGAGCAGAAGTCCACTCAGGGAGCTAGATGGCAGGGATCCTGCTTCATGCACTGGCCTCTCCTGATGGTGCCCACCACCTGCTGCCACTCCTGCTCATCTTCCACTTGCTGACGTGTGGACATTGATGAAGATGATCAACTTCTGATCAGTAAATTTCGAACAGTCAAAACATGACATATCACATTCTTTTGTCACAATGGGGTACAGCCTGGAATTCCTACAACAATTTAAAACAAAGCCCTATCAGCTAAAATTTAAAAATACTAGCAATAAAAACAAAACTTCTCCCTTTAACAATCAAGCACATTTTGAAGAAGTTCAAAATGAACCAAACACTTTGTATAGAAAGTATGTAATTTTTTTTTTTGTTTAACGTGGGTACTGGGAGCCGAACTCAGGACCTCGCGCTTTGCCAGCAAGTGCTTGTGCCGCTGAATGATATCACTGGCTCTTTTTTTCCTTTATGTGGGTTCTGGGATTCGAACTCAGGACCTTGCGCTTGCCAGGCAGGCACTTATGCTGCTGAGCTATCTCACAGGCCAGAAGGTATATAATATTATTAAGAATAAAATTCATATTTTAAATATTTGCATTTTTGTAAAAGGAGAAGATTTATATAAATGGACTGGGAATTGTACTCAAGAAGCTGGGGGATAGTAACACAATAAATCCAAGGAAAACAGAATGGAAGGATTAGTAAGGATACAAATGAAAATTAATGAGTTATAAAAAATAATTTTTTATAAATGCAATAAACAATAAAAGTAGGCTGGTGAGATGGCTCAGTGGCATATGCGCCTGCCTGGCAAGCGCGAGGGCCCCGAGTTCGACTCCTGGAACCCACATACGAAAAAAGGGCTGGCGATATTGCTCAGTGGCACTGGCGCCTGCTGGCACACGAGGTCCTGAGGTCGACCCCCGGTACCCACAAAAAAAAAAAAAAACCCCAAAAAAACCAATGAAAGTAATTTAGGTAATGTAGGCAAGAATAAAAAAGAAAAAGCACTATTTTGTATTACTGGTGAAACAAACAGGAAAATAAGCAAATTTACAATGAATTATAAAAATGAAATTTCAGTTGTATGTAAATATTTTTGAAAACTTGGATCAAATAGGTGAATTTCTATGAAAAAATAAATTAGAGAGCCCAGAAGTGCTAGAAAATTTGGACCAAATAATTGTAATTTAAAAAAAAAGGTGTAAAGACTTAGACCTGAAAATCCTCAGCAGAATTATAACACATCTTAAAAAATTAGACAATGTTAATGGTATTTAAATTATTGCAAAATCAGAAATAAATATAATATTCAAAGTTTTTTTGACAATAATGTACTTTTGCTATCCAACTTTCAAATGTATACTAAAAACTGTAGTCCAGTCTCATTTATGAATGTAAATGAAATAAATTCACAAATGCTATTATGAAACTGAAACCAGGAGCACAATACAAATATATCCTAAGAAGAGTTTATTTCCATATAGTAATACATTAGAATAAATAATATGTCAAAAGATAACAAAATATATTATAATCCATCACATAAAACAAAACAGTATTATCATCAACACAGATGCTGAAAACAGTGCAAATATGAATTCCTTCTTCACTAAAAAAAAAACGGGCCAGTGACATAGTTCAGTGGCATAAGTGCCTGCCTGGCAAGCGCGAGGTCCTGAGTTCGACTCCTGGTACCCACACATTAAAAAAAACAAAAAAACAAACTTCTAATGAAATTATTAGAAAAATGCTTTGCAATATGATGAAATAGCCAGGGTAATGCGTTATGGGAAAACACTTTGAGTAATTTTAGTAAAGTCCTGAGGTGCTAAGAAATAAAAGAAAATATTGAGGGGCAAAAATTGAAAAAAAAGTAAAGTTCCATATATTTGCACAATTATATAATTGCATGCATGGAAAATTGGACCACTGAAAATTAGAAAACATAATTATAGCATACTGTATAGAAAGGTAGCTGAGAATAAGGTTACAAAAATTCTATCTTTTCTGCATAAAAATTTACCAGTTAGGAAATAGACCAAAGGGCACATTTTACTTACAATAACAAAAGCCATTTAAATAGTTAGAAAACTATTAAAAGTAAACTTGGAAAACAACAGTGAAAAGCCATAGTACACTTGAACATAAGAATTTTACTATCCCAAAGAGAGCATGTTTTTGTTCAGGAACCTATAAACTTAACATAACTACAATAAAATACTTTGCCTTTTAAAATTTAATTCGATGAATGGTTTTGGTTCTAAATCTAAGGGCTGGAGATATAGTTCAGTGTTGGAATCTGTGTTTAGCATGGGTGAGGCCCTGAGTTCAACCTCCGGCATGAGAGAAGAGAGGAGAGGAGAGGACAGGAGAGGAGAGGAGAGGAGAGGGCAGGAAAGAAGAGGAGAGGAGAGGAGAGGGGAGGGGAGGGGAGGGGAGGAGAGGAGAGGGGAGGGGAGGGGAGGAGAGGAGAGGAGGGGAGGGGAGAGGAGAGGAGAGGAGAGGAGAGGAGAGGAGGGGAGAGGAGAGGAGAGGGGAGGAGAGGAGAGGAGAGGGGAGGGGAGGAGAGGAGAGGGGAGGGGAGGGGAGGAGAGGAGAGGGGAGGGGAGGAGAGGAGAGGAGAGGGGAGGAGAGGAGAGGAGAAGAGAGGAGAGGGGAGGGGAGGGGAGGAGAGGGCAGGAAAGAAGAGAGGAGAGGAGAGGGGAGGGGAGGAGAAGAGAGGAGAGGGGAGGGGAGGAGAGGAGAGGAGAGGGAGGAAGGCAAAAAGAAAGAAAGAAATACATCAATAAATAGTCCCACTAACAACAAAATCGGATGAAGTCTGAAAATAAACAACATAAACAGAAACACATTGTTTGGACAATCAGTGGGGGAAATGGTAGCTTTTCTATAAATGTCACTGAGACTATGGTGTGTTCTTGAAAAAGACCTTGACTGTTTTTTGTTTGTTTGTTTTTTCAGTACAGGGGATCGAACCCAGAGCCTTCACACCAAGCAACATCCCCGCCTGTTTTAATGATTTTTTACTGTGAACAGCATCTCCCTAAGTACCTAAATTGCCCAGGCTGGGCTTCAACTTACGATTCTCCTGCCTCAGCTTCCCACAGTGCTGGCATTACAGGCATACACCACCATGCTTGGCTTGACATTATATATCTTACAAAAATATACATTTCAGATTGATAAATTATTTAAGTCTAAAATACATGGCCTAAAAATACTAGATGTAAAGATGGAAAATAGTAGTTTTGATCATCACACAGTGTTAGCTTATAAACCATTGAAGAAAAGTTTAATCAATTTGCACAAAATATACATTTTTTAAAAAAGTTAAAAACAATGCAAAGCCACGTGCCAATGTGAGAAATGCACGTATTCTTCCCATTGCAGACAAAGAGTGAAATATTAAAATATTTCCTAGAATGGGACAAACAAACCCTTCTAGACAAAAGTGCAGTGGTTGTGAACATCCCATTTTAAAGAAAAGTCACAGAGACATTTCCACCCTCAACAACAGGCCCGACCTCAACATAGCGAGAGAAACCTTTTCCTTTTTGTAAAATAGAAGAGACCAGTAAGAAAGCAAATATCCAGAGAAAACACCTGAATTAGATACTCTTGTAATCTGCTGCTCCTCTATGGGCCGCCAAGCCACCCAGTGAGAGTAAGTTGGCACCGTCTATGAAAGCAAGAATACACTGATTTTACTGCGGATCTCCTCTTATGGGTTTATCCTGCCAAAACTTTTCACCCACGTTCCATGGGGCCAGACTGGTGGTGGACACAGCCACCCTTTGTGTCACAGCGGGAAGACAGACGGAAGCACTTCCTTATGGGTTGATACGGGGTCATTACCGCGGTTCACTCGATCAGTAACAACAAAAGCACACAGAAGGGCCAATGTTTATGTTGAGGTGCAAGAAAGGAAAAGACACTGCTTCTTGCATGCATATAGCTCAGATATGGTGGCCGACCAGGGTCACTTCTAGAGAGGCTTGATCAGCCAGGGAAAGGCTCAGTGAAGAGCTGGAAGCTGCACATTTCTAAATTTCTACTGTAGAAACGTGCAGCACATTAAGCAACAGGTGAAGAAACAAATGTGGAAAGGGATGATGAGGAGGATGTGTATTCTCCCTCCTCGGTCTTTCTTCAGGAGCAAAATCTTAGATACAGAATGGACAATTTGGAAATCACGGCAAGTTAAAGTCACTGAGTATGCATGTCCCTAAAAGTTTTAGTAATTTATTATGATGTGTGCACTTTTCTCAAACCATTTACCTCTTTCTTTTTCCTTTTCCTAAAATGACTAATCTTCATCTAGCCACATGCCCCCTCATACATAATAAGCTGGGATAAATGTACAGGGAAACAATGCAAATTCCGGCAGAACGGGAATAAATCAGAGCTGGTAGAGTAGATGCAGGCTCTTCCTCTCTGGCTGAGATGCTGGGTGCTGAATCCTGGATACGGATGTCCTGGGTTGGGACCACTCACCTCAGTGCAATCAAGACGCTGATGCTCCGTGGGTCCTTAATGTCGTTAGACTGACTTCTGATGAGCACAGAAATTTAGACTTCATTGACATTTTCTTTAAAAGACAAGTTCTTTTGAATATCTGGTGAGCAGAACTACTAGTTGCTATGAGAGGAGAGGGGCTAATGAAGAGCGATAAGAGGCAGTGTGAGAGTCCTGTTGGACGAAGAATTATCAGGATGACACGAAGATGTCTGTTCTGGAGAGGTGATCCATTAGGCCACATGACCACCATCTTCCAGTTTGCCCTATATTACTTCTGAGGATGGAGTGGGTGCTGGGAGGAAGGCAGGGCCCAGCTGAGAGTGTGCAAGAGTCTGTCTCACTGGGAAGTGCTGCTTCAGAATAAAAGATGCTCCAGGGAGGGGGTGCGGAGTGTCCGGGCCAGTTGTCCCTGGGATCCTGGGTGGCACAGTGCTCTGACGCCAAAACCCCAGAAGCGAAGAGTTGTCCCGAGATTGTCATCTGACAGGGACAAATAGGAGCCTGTTAGCAAGGCAGGAAGCTGGAAGGTCCCAGGAAGCAGAGCTCTGCAGCAGAAGCGGTGGTGGCATCCACAGGGCCCTTTCTCCTTTTTGAAGGAATTGAGCCAGGCCAGGCACTGAACCCGGGGCTTGGAAGCTGTCCTCAGCTTTTGTTCTTATGATCTCTATTGAAAATGTGCGAGCTGAGGAGGCCTAGAAGCTGTGTCGCCCAGCAAGCACTTAATTGAGTCAACCTTCGTTCTGCAGCTCCTCGATGGAAATGCGAGGGTACCAGTAGGTCCCCCAACCTGAACGTCCCATGAGCAAGTGTGAGCTGCAGAGCTCCACGCTTCCTTTGTGGGGGTACTGGAGGTTGAACCCAGGGCCTTTGCACTGAGCTACATCCTCAGCTTTTTAAAAATTTTTACTTTTGAGACATGGTGTCTCTGAGTCACTAAATCGCTCTGACTGGTCTTGAACTTGCCATCCTTCTGCCTCAGCCTCCCAGAAGCCTGGGATTACAAGTGTGTGCCATGATGCCCAGCCCGAAGGCATTTTTTTTAACCCAAGTGCTTATCACATATTTGGGTGCATTCGTTGATTGATTTATGCAACAAATATGTATTGAGTAACTGACTGTGCCAGGCACTGGGGTCCCCATTCCCAAATCCCTGTCTTGAAGGACCTTTGGTTCTCATGTGGGAGGGAGGGTCTGGCCAGCATCATCCAGGAGCTGAGGGGCCAGTGCCCCTGAAGCATTGGGGAGGGGGCGCCAAGGCAGGATGAGGTTCCTGTCATCCCTCGTGGCCCTGCGGATTTCCCCTGCCCTCTATTGAAGGCAGCAGGTGGTTGTGGCTTCCCTGTGTCACCCACAGAGATGACATCATGCTCCCCAGGGAGCTGTGGCCAAATCGAGCTCCTTCAGAGTCAGCTTAGCCACCTGCAGAAGCCAAGAGTATCCCCTCCCAGCCTGGTGTCTTTGTTCCCTGGGAGAAAACTTGCCTCCCTTTCTATGGCCTCTTGTGTGTCAGTGTCCCTATTGTGAGTCTTGGCTCATCTCCTGGGAAGGGCTGTGGGGTCAGGTTCCCCCGAGGAGGGGCTGGAAGCTGGAGCTGTGTCCCTGTCCCCTGAGAAGCCCATTCAGCGCACAGCGGGCCCTCTCTGAATGGCGACAGGTGAGTCTCTCCTTCCTGCGCCGTCCTCGAGCACCCTAAGGACCGCATTCACCAGTAAGGAGGTTCTCCTCCCATAGTTTGCCTGCTTCCTCTTTCCCCATTGTTGCGAGGCAGGTGAATTCTTCTTTTGTCAACTGACTTTTCATGTTCCCTGCCTGCTTTTCTCCTGGGATATTCTTTTTCCGGCTGATTGGAAAAAGATCTGTTTTGGGCGGCTGCAAGAGAACAATCAGAATCTCTTAAGTTACCTGCTCTCCGCAGTCTTGCTGGAGATTTACTGTGCAGTCCCCAAGCCCCTATGGTGTTTTTCTTTTCTTTTTTTCCTTTTTAGAGATTTTCTGGGGAAGCAATTTTATACTTTCTTTTGTGACAATGGAGTTTCTATATTTCCTGGAATATGTTTCGAATATATTTCCTGTGAAAATCATCTATTTTATTAAGATATTAAATGCGTCAGGGTAGCTGGTGTGACCAGTCACACATGGGAAGAAAATCAAATATCATTTTTATAACTGTGCACAATATTTACGAGCTCCTCTCCCCACTCGCATCCCAACATGGCAACAAGTCCGGATAACAACACTAGCAATTAGATCTGGTAAAGGTCCTGGCAAGTTTTAGTCACATTCAGTTTAAAGCTGTATTTCTCAGGCAGATATTTAACTTAGTACCAGTATGGTTGCTACCAAATGCCTTCTGGTCACTTTGCTGATTCCCGTGAGACTGCAAGGGAAAATAACACGAAAGTTCCTAAGGAAATTAAAAATAGAACTATCCTGCGGTCCAGGAACCCCGTTGCTATGTATATCCCAAAGGACTGAAGTCAGCCTTGAAGGTATCTGCACTCCCACGCTCACTGCAGCGTTATTAACTGGAGTTAAGGTACGGTCATGACCTACGTGTCCACAGATGGATGAATGGACGAAGATCATGTGGTTCTGTCATTCATCACTGAAAAGAAGACTGCTCTTTACCCAGGGGACTTGGCAGGCAGTGTCTCAGCCTCTGGCCTCAAGCGAGGAAGGAGCCTGGCTGGCCTTGGAGCATGGATGGGGGCTGGGTTTGCCCGTGTCCCCTTGAGCTTTGCCCACATAGAGGTCCACTGGTCCTGACGACCGGCACAGAGAGGCTGAGGCGTCCTCCACGGCCTGGGCAGTGGGGAGCCTGTGCCCATCCTAGGACTATATGAGGCATAGGCAGAAAGACATGGGTGAGCCTGGAGAACGTTATGCGGAGTGAAATGTCAACCAGAGAAGGACCAAAACTGCATGATTCCCGTCAGGTAAAACATCTAAAATATTCAAATGTTGACAGAGAGTAGAGCGGTGGTTGCCATGGCCTGGGGAGAAGGGAAAGCAGGGACTCCAGTGTGCACACATTCTTAGTTATGAAAGAGACGTGAGTGTTGGAGACCGTAGCTAGAGACACAGCACAGTGGGTAGAGTTAAGCTCACTGTAGTATGTAAAAGTTTTAGGAGGCTCGATCTCAGGCTGAGGAGGGAGGGTCACAGAGTTGAGCTAAGCCTGGACAAATCAGCCACTTAGCAAGACCCTGACTCAAAAAAAAAACAAAAAACAAAACAAAACAAAATAAAACAAAACAAGGTAGATCTCACGTTGTGTTTTTACCACACATGCACACACACACACACACACACACACACACACACACACACGCAGAACAGAACCCAAAAGCCAAACAAAAGCTACCAAAAAAAACCAAACCAAACTAACCCACAACAGAGGCACGAAGAGACTTTTGGATATGATGGATATGTTATCACCTTGATTGTGGTGATAAGTGGGGCGTATGAGTATGCCCGAAATCAGCATATTGTAGAGATTGATGCATACATTTTTGTACATCAGCTGTACATTTGTAGGCTGTTAGAAAGAGGGTATTATGTAAACATTAGTATACTGTAGTTAACCTTGAGACTGATTTTTCCTCTATGCATCATGCTTCTGAGATTCATCCTGGTTTTTAAACGAGTGGTTTATTTCTTTTTATTTGTTCCCGTTACTGAGTAGTGTTCCATTGTATGAATGCATCAGGGTTTGTCAAGGCATTCATCACCGGAAGAATATTTCAGTTGCTTCCAGTTTTTGCAATAAGAATAATACTACTGGGAATATCCATGTATAGTTTTTTCACAGAAGCATATGTTTTCATCTTTTTGGGATAATTGCCAAAAAGCACATTTTTTTTTTTTTTTGGTTATAGGCTTGATACATGGTTAGCCTTATCTGTCAAACTGTCAAGTTATTTTTCACAGTGGCTGGACCATTTTGTACTCTCACTAGTATAATATAGGAGAAATCTAATTTCTCCCAATAGTTCCCAGTGTCTTAGTCTCTTTCCTTACTGCTGAGACATAATACTTTACAGCCACAACTTAAAGCAGGCGTGTTTTTTTTTTTTTTTAAGTTCACATTTATTAGAGGATTAAGGTCATATCAGCTGGCTCCAAGGCAGGACAGCATGGTGGAAGGGTCTGGCGGAGGAAAGCTGCTCACATCATGGTGGCCAGGAAGCAGAGAGAAAGAGAGGCGCTGAGGAGGAGGTCATGCCCCCGGTGATCTTCCTCTTTGGACCAGGCCCCACTTCCCAACACCACTTTCAGTTGTGGGGTTCGTCAGTGGATGAATCCACTGGTGAGTACAGTGCTCCCATGATCCAAGCACCTCCCAAAAGCTGAACCTCTGAACACGTGAGCCCCCCTGAGGGACATTCTAGATCTAGACTATAATACTCAGCATTTGGGGTTATCACAATTTTTATTTTAGACATCCTGATAATGACTCCTCATTGTGATTTTAAATTTGTCTTCCCCCAAGGCAAATTAGAGCCAGACCCACTAGACAGTGGCTCCGTGTCGGGATCACCTGTCCTTGGTGTCTGCTCTTTGAAGCAAGGTCTCCTCGTGTTTTTCTCCACTTTCTAATCAGACCAGATAGATTTTATTGTTTAATTTTGAGACCTCTTTATATATATGATTCATTAAGAGAGTGGTTTGCAAATACACTCTCCCAGTTTCTGCCTTGTCTTTTTATTCTTTCTGAGTTGAGCTTTTAAAATTTGATGAAGTATAATTTGTTAAATATTGACAGAGTCTAATTTATCAATTTTTAAAATATTATATTGTGATTTAGATATCAAATCCAAGAACAGTTTGCCTAGATCTGAGTATTTTATGTTTTGTATTTAATCCATGATATATTTTAAAGTAATTTTGTATATGATGAGGTAAATTTACATGAAAGTTATCTATCTCAAATATCTATCTGTTTGTCTTTGTTTTTCAGTACTGGATATTTAACCCAAAGCATTCACGCTGAGCTACATCCCTAGCCCATTTTTTATTTTTTGTTTTGAGAAAGAATCTTGCCAAGTCCTAAAGTTGTCCAGGCTAGGCTTGAACTTGCAACCCTCAGTGTCCCATAGTGCTAGAATTACAGGCTTGCAACACCAAATCTTGTAATCTATCTATTCTTCTATTGGAGTCCCTTCTTATCTATATACTTTCCAGGGCCATCAGTAGATGCCTAAAATCGTGGATAGTACAGAACCATATACCATATGTAATTTTTTCCTATACATATATGCCTATGATAAGGCTTAAAGTAAAAACTAGGCCCAGTAGGAGATTAACAATAACTATTAACAAAATTGAACAATAATAACAGCGTACAGTAATAAAATCGTCAGCATCATGACCGCTGCATTGGGAGCATTAAGTAAGCAAAATGAGTGTTTCTTGAACACAAGCCCTTTGATGCTGAGACGTTTGACCTGACAACCTAGACAGCTTTCCAGTGACTCAGGGGTAGGCAGTGTAGATAAACTGGATAAAGGAGTTCGTATTCCCATAGCATGGAGCACAATGACCCACGGTTTTATCAAGCTACTCAGGACGACATGAACTTAAAACTTATCAAGTGCTTATTTCTGGAATTTTCCACTCAACAGTTTTGAATTGCAGTTGAGCATGGGTAACTGAAACCCAAAGTACAACTGCAGATAATTGGGGCCTACTGCATTGACTGGATCCTCTGGCCTATGGATTTGCACTTTCTCCAGCACCGCTTATTGAAAAGACCACCCCTCTTTATTCAATTACTTTTGTATACTTATCAAAAACCATTTGGGCCTCTAATGGTTGGTCTGCTTATGAATCCTTCAGTGTGCCCCAGGGGTCCCTCCCTGTGTCACCAACCCGCTGCCTTGATCACTGTCATCCCGTGCTGTCTTGACATTCTACCACTTTGTTATTTTTTCAGTTTTTTAAGCCATTCTAGTTCCTTTGTTTTTCTGAGTCAGTTTTAGAATAAGCTTGCTTATAACTATGAGAAATATTAGTGGTTTTCATAAGAATTATATTAAGACTATAGTTCAATTTGGAGAGGATTAGCTTCCTCATTGAGTCTCCCAACCTATGCATGTGTTATGTTTTACATTTCCTACGTTTTTTTTTTTTTTAACTTAAAAAATATTTTTATTTGGGCCTATTAATTTTACAAAGTTTTGGGTTTCAATGTGGTATTTCTATACATGCTTATGACATATTTTGATACTACCCATCCCCTTAAAATCCTTCTTTACATCCCCCCTTCCTGCCCTTATTCTCTTCTTCTTGTCTGCTAATAGTCTTAGAATTCTTTTATCAGTATTTTAAACTTTCAGCATACAGCTTCTGCTCTTGTTTTGTTGGATTTCTAACTAGTTATTTTCTCTCTCTCCCTTAGCTATGGTACCTGATATCATACTTTGATTTTTGATTTCCACTTGTTTGCTATTTGTATATTTACATGCAGGAGGTTTTTGTCATTGACTTTAACTCCCACAACTTTACTGAATTAACTTATTAGTTCTAGGGGTTTTTTGTAGATCCCTTGGGATTTTCTACGTAGACAACTGTGTCATTGAAAATAGGGACAGTTTTCTTTCTTTCTTTTTGATCTATATGCCTTTATTTCCTCCTTTTCTTGCCCTATTTCTAGGATTTCCCATGTGGGGATGAGTAAGCGTTGTGACAGTGGGTGTGCCTGAATTTTTTTGTGATTAGAAGAAAAGCACTTATTTCTTCACTATCACTTATGATGTTAGCTATAGGTTTGTTGCTGTTGTTTTAAATGAATTTTTGAAAGAGCACTATTAGACATACAGTAAAATTGTGGTGACAGTTCAGAGTTCCCTTACTTAGTTTTCCTATTATTATCTAATGTTAGTGTGGTACTTTTGTTTCAATGATGAATATTCAGATATTTCTAACTAAAGACTGTGCTTTATGCAGAGTTCCTTAGTTTTTATCTAAGGTTCATTTTGTGTTTCAAGATGCTCTCTGGGATTTCCCATTTCATTTAGTCATCATATTTCTTTAGGGTATTGTTGGTTGGGACAGTTTCTTTGACTTTTCTGCTTTTGGATGACTTTGGAGTGGTGTTGAGGAGTACTGGTTAGGTATTTTGTAAAATGTCCTGTGATTGACATTTCTGACATTTATTTCCCAATTAGACTGAAGTTGTGTGTGACTGGGAAGGCAGACCAGGAGGTAAATAGATATTTCAACTACGTCACACCAAGGGCATATTATACCAATGTGACAGATACTGTTGATGTTGGCCTTGTCTGTGTGACCAAGGTCATACTTTTGAAGTTCCCCTGTTGTAGCTTCTCTCTTCTCTGTGCTTTTTGGAAGGCGGTCATGGTGTGACCCTTGCTTGAGAAGCAGGAAGTCATTCTTCACCTCCTGGGAGGTGGGAACGGCACTGAGTATTTGGAATTGTTCTGCGTCTGAGATATTTCTACTTTTCCATTTATTTGTCTCATAATTGTTCTATCTCAGCATGGACTTGTGCACATTTGTTTTATACTTTAGGTTACTAAATATTTTTTATTCATTTTGTGGCCCAGTTTGCACTATGTCTGGATTTTGAGAGCAATTTTTATTGTTTCCTCTGTCCCTGTAACAAGCCCTGCATTTTGAATGCTTGCTTCCCGTCACCAACAGGTGTTGCAGTCTCACTTCCCTGCTTGAAGCATGTAATCGGTGGAGCCTCCAAGCAGGTCCCATTTCTTTCCTTGGAGATGGTACATGAAACAGGGGTGTCAGAGCACTCATTGCTCTTGGGAGGTTGTTGCTGCTACGCCCTCTTAGCTGATGGAGCAACACCTATGCCATGCACACATACCACACAAGGTCTGTGTGTAACCATTTGCACCTATGTGACACTAAACGTAAGTCAATAATGGTTGACAACTGCACTTCTAATCTATTACTGCAGGGACCTCCCCCTTAGATGTAAATTCCCACTCGAGGCACCTGGTTCCTCTCCCCCTGTCATGTTTTAACTCATTCTCTCCCAGCGTGAATGAATTGTTCTTCCATACTTTCATGGGAAACACCTTCACCCAGTTAAGTACTTTATTCAATGTATAGCTTTTTTTCACCTTTAATCATATGGATTTCATTCATTTCCAAAGCAACTTATGCCAGAAACTGTCATCTCTGCCCCAAGTGAAGTTGTTTCAATGATGTACAATGAAATAGCTTCTTTTGTCACATTCTGCATTCCATACTAGGATTCACCCAGCTTCATAAACGACTTTCTTTAATAGGCATAATTAAGGTTCACTCTCCGTGTTGTAAAGTTCAATTGTTTTGAAAAATGTGGCACTCATGTATCCATAGTACATACAACAAATAGTTTCAGGACTCTGAAATTATCTGCTGTGGCTTTCTTATTTGCACTCCCTCCCCATTTTCTCTAACTCTGGCTAACAGATTTTCCTAATGTTCCTAGTTTTGAATTTTCTAAAATTTTACAGAATTAGAATCATACAGTATGTAGCTTTTCAGAATGGCTTCTTTAAAGCTAAATGGGTTCTTTAACCTAATGTATATTGGAAATTCACCCACACTTTGTGACTCCTTTCTTTTTCTATTTCTAGTAATATTTTATTGTGAAGTTCTACCACAGTTGGTTTATCCATTTACCTTTTGAAAAATATCATGGTTGCTTCCATTGTTGATGATTATGAATACAGCTTCTATACACATTTGTGTATGGGTTTTTATGTGGTCATATGTTTTTAAACTAATTTAGAAAATATATAGGAATGTGAATGACGACTTGTATTTTAAGACTATGTTAGGCACTGTGAGAAACTGCTGAAATGCCTTGGAATTATTTTGTATTGACTAACAACAAATGGAATTCATTCAGAATTCAACTGGTTTCCTGTTGTTCTCTGTATTCTTACCAGCATTTGGTACTGTCAAATTTTGGATCTTAGTCATTCTAATATCCTAATACTTCCCCTGGTTAGTGGTATTTCATCGTTGTTTTAATTTAAAATTCCTTAAGGACAAATGACGGTGAACATCTTTTAGTACGTTAGTTCTTCTCTGCATATCTTTTTCATGGAGGGGTCTATTCAGATCTTTAGCCTATTTTTTAATTGGGTTATTTTCTACTGTTGAGTTTAAGAGTTCTTTGTACATTTTGGATACGAGTTCATTATCAGATATGAGTCTTGCAAACATTTTCTTCAAGCCTTTGACTTGCCTTTTGACTCTTTTAATAACGTCTTTGGCAGGATAGATGTTGTTAATTTTAATAATGTTCAACCTATCAAATTTTTCATGGATAATGTTTTTATTGTATCACTAAATACAAGGTCATCTAGACAATCTCCTATTTTTCCCTAAAAGTTTTATGGTTTTGTAATTTAAAACTAGGTCAATGATCTATTCCGAGTTAATTTTGTGTAGTTCTGTGCAAGCTGTTGTGTAAGGTCTGCATCTAGGTTTATTAGGTTTTTTTATGTGTTGATGTTCTGTTGGTCCAGCAGTGTTCTGGTAAATTCTTCTTTATCCTTTGACTTGTTTTTGCTCTCTGGTCAAAGATCAATTGACCACCAAAGAAAAAAAAAATTCAGTTGACTGTATTTGTGCAGATCCATTTTTGTTGCCTTAATTTTGTTTCACTGATCTATCTTTTCATTACCTCACTGATACTATGCTGTTTCGATTATTACAACTTTATAACACATCTTGAAATTGGCTGATGTTGGATCTTCAACTTTTTTCTTTTTCATCATTGTGTTGTCTGTTCTAAATACTTGCCTTTGATAATAAACTTCAGAATCAGATTGTCGATATCCACAAAACATTTTGGTAGGATTTTCATTGATAATCTATAAGATCAAGTTGGAAAGAATTGCTATCCTATGTATTATCTTCAACCCATAAACATGAGATAGTTCAGTTATCCTTGATTTGTCTCCTCAGAGCTTTACAATTTCTTCCCCATAGATCCATATATGCTTGTGTTTAAAATTTATACTTAAATATTTCATTTTTGGGATGCAATTATGTATATTAGTTTTTTCCACTTCAAATTCTAATTATTTACCACTTGCATATAAGAAAACAGTTGTTTTTTAAGAGGGCAACCCTGTGCCCTGTAAGCTTGCTATAATTTCTTATTGTTTTTTAACTATAGTTTTGTTATTGCTGATGTTGACTTAATTTTGGGTCTATTCTACACAGACAGGAATGCCATCCATAAACAAAACTCAGTGCATTTCTGGCTTCACAACTGAGACCCCTCTCTGTTCTTTTCTGGTGTCATTTCTGCATTTGTCACTTTCAGCGATGTTGAGTAGGGGTCAGAGAGAACTCCCTGGCTTGATCCCCAGTGTCCTTTCATCCATAGAGAGGGCTCAAGGTTTCCACACTAAGTGCGAATACACTAAGTGTGATAGCTGCAGGGTTTGGTATTATTCCTTACCAGGACAATGACATTCTTCCTCTATATCTAGTTCTTCTGAAAATTTCATCACAAATGGTATTGGATGTTATAAAATGCTTTTTCTATATCAACTGATGTGGTCATATGTGTTTTCTTCAGTATGTTTATGTGATAGAGGACATTAACTTTTTAATGTTGAGTGAACTTGTACACCTGAAATAAATCCCACTAAGCAATGTCATATAATTCTTTTTATACATTGTTGGATTTCATGTGTAAATATTCTTTTAAGGATTTTGGATCTATGCTCATGATTGGTCTGCAGTTTTCCTATGTTTTAATGTCCTTGTCTGGTTCTTGTATTTGGGCATTAGGGTAAGGATGGCATCATATGATATATTAGGAAGCATTCCCTCTGCTTCTGTGTTCTACAAGAGATTGTGAAGAATTGGTATCATTTCTTCTTAGTTTGGTAAAGTTCTCTTGGCTTAGTGCCTTCCTTTTCAGAAATTTTTGATTCAATTTCTTTAATCCATTCAGGCCTATTTAGATGATCTATTTATCCTTGGTTGAATACGGATATTTTGTGTCTCTCGAGGAATAGATTCACTTAATTTAGGTGGTCAGATTTGGGGCATAGAGTTGTTCATGGCAATCCTGATTGTCCCTTTAAGGTCCCCTAGGGCACCAGGGATGATCTTTCCTTTAGTTCTGATGTTGGAAATTTGTGTTCTCTCTCTTTCTTCTTAGCCTAGCTGAGGGCTTAATTAGTTTACTTAATTTTCCTTTCAAATGACCATCTTTTGTTTTGTTAGTTTTCTGCATTGTTTTTTGCTTTCAATTTCATTGCTGCTCCAATTTTTATTATTGCTTTTCTTCTGTTCTCATTAGGCTTAAAATTCTTTTCTTTCTTTCTTTCCCTGAGTGGAATGCTAGGTTAATTCTCTTGAGATTTCTTTGACTTGCGTGCTCTTTAGAAGTACACTGTTCAACCTTCAAATATTTTGCAGTCCCCAGCTGTATTTCTGTTATACATTTCTAATTTAATTCCATTATGATCTGAGAACATACTCTCTGTGATTTCTGCATTTTTATATTTGTTAGGATGTGTCTTAGGACATTCTATTTTTGTTTCTTTTTCCAGGATAATTTCACTGGATATGGAATTCTAGATGATAGATAATTTTTCTTTCAACACATTAGCTATTTTCACTCTGCTTTCTTCTTGCTTGTGTGGTTTCTGAAAAGACAGCAACAGATTCCTATTCTTGTCCAATGTTGGTGAAATTTCTCTTTTTCTGGCTGCTTTAAAAGACATTCTTTGCCTTTGGATTTGCACAGTTTGAATATGATATGCCTAGTTGCAGGCTTTCTGGTATTTGTCTTGTTTGGCATTTCTGAGTTTCCTGTATCTCTAGTTTGGTGTCTGCCACTTAAAAACTTGCACATATTAATTGCAAGAAATTAATATGATAAGAGAATTAATTGATAAGAAAAATTTGCACATATTAAGGAAATTTTGCACATATTTATGGCATGCAAGTTTTCATGTTTATGTACATTGTGGAAGGCTAAGTTATTTAATACATGCATACTTGTTGTTAGTATGTGAACACTTAAAACCCACCATCTCAGTGATTTTCAGATATATGATACATTGCTTGCTATAGTCACTTGATGTATATTAATTGAATTAATTCCTTCTACCTAAATGAAAGTTTGTCTCCCTGACTGACATCTCGCCATCTCCCCAACTCTGAACCTCCAATAACCAATATCTACTCCCTTCTTGTATGAGTTTGACTTTTTAGATTTCACAGGTAAGGGCGATCAGCATTTGTCTTTTGTGCTTGGCTTATTTCACTTAACACCAGCCTCCCATTCTTTTCCATGTTGCCACAAATGACAGATTTTCTTTTATTTTGTGGCTGAGTATTTCTCCATTGTGGATACATGCTACGGGTTCCTTATCCATCCGTCCACTGATGGATACACAGGTTGATCCCACATCTTGGCCATTGTGTATGGGGCTACAGTAACGGAGAGGGGCAGAGGACTCTTTAGCACGTTGACCTGACTTCCGTTGGATATATCTCAGCAGTAGGAGAGCTGGATCATATGGTGTTTCCATTTTTAGTTTTGGGTGGAACCTCCATACTATTTCCCTTAATGGCTGTTCTTATTTAATTTCCACCACCTGTGTGCAAGTTTCTCTTTTTCCTCACCCAGTGGCTGTCCTTGACCTTTAGATAATGACCATTCTAGCAGGTGTGAAGTGATAACTCTTTGTGGTTTTGATTTGCATTTCCCTGATGATTAGTGATGGCGAGCCTTTTTTCATGTGCCTGATGGCCATTTGTATGTGTTCTTTTGAGAAATGTCTACTCAGGTCCTTAGCCCAGTTTTTAAGTGGGTTGTTTTCTTGCTATTGAGTTGAATTCCATATACATTTTCTGTATTACAGCTATTACGGGTTTAATGACCTACCTGTTTAATGACTGTTCTGACTTACGATCAGCTGCTCCCACTTATGACCTGCATTTGGACTTACAGTGCAGAAACATGATCAGCAGTGTGGCCTTATGGTGGCTTCTTCTACTTTGATTCTGTGTACAAAACCTCACAGATTTCTCCGTGAGTACACTGTCTACAATATATTTTCTACAGTGTGTTCTCAAAACAGCTATGTTAGAACTAGAGGCTATGGGTCCAAATGTTGAATGGTTCACAAAAGTAGAACAGCAAACATGAACTGTGACGATGCTATCACAAAGTTTATGAAGCAAAAAAGAAAATGACAAAACAGACCACACTAACAGGATTCTTCTTGAAAGCCACACCCAAGAGCCCTATTACTAATTCTTCCATTTCCACTTCATCATCTCCCTTACTCGGGCTTTCACATCTCCTGACAGTAATTCTGATGATGACACTGATGAAGACTTTGAAAGATTTGATGACTCAAATGTTAGCATGAATGTCTTTTTTTCTTGTGCAGCTCAGTTCATCTTGTTTATAGAGCCTCAATGTCCTTTTATTGTACAGTACACCTTGTTTATACAGTACTGTAATTTTTGCTGATTGTACTGTACAGCACTGTAGCTTTGTGTTCTGTTATACATTGTAGTACTGCATGTAAGAGGTATGCAGATAAAAGCAGTCATCAGATTGGAGTTTCCTTTGACTGTTTCTTTCTTCTGAATATTGCACACAACATTTACAATTCCTTATTTAGCAACCAATTCAGTAGCACAGGAATGAAACTTGGTTGTTAGATGAGGAATGTCTGTAATCTCTTAGATGTACAGTTAGCAAGTATTTTCTCTCATTCTATAGGTTGTCTCTTCATTTTGTTAGTTATTTCCTTTGCTGTGCAGAAGCTTTTCAGTCTGATGAAATCCTATGTGTCTATTTTGATTTTGTTGTCTGCGCTTTTCAGGTGACATCAAGAAATCATTGGCCAGACCAATGGCATGAAGCTTTCCCCATAAATGTTTGCAAGTACTTTTAATAGCTTCAGGTTTTATGGTGAAGTTTAACCATTTTGAATTGTAATAAGATGAAAGTCTAATTTCATTCTCCTGCTTGTGGACATCCAGCTTCTTCAGCAACATTTATTCAGCCCGTGATTCTTCCCCCATTGTGTGCTCTTGTTATCTTTGTCTAAAATCAGTGGACCATCTGTGTGGATCTATTTCTTGGCTCTTTGTCCTGTTGCATTGGTATATGTGTCTTTTTTTTTTTTTTTGCCACTAATGGGCTGTTTTGATTACTGTAACTTTGTATTAGGTTTTGAGAACAGTTAGTATGATGCCTCACCTTTGTTCATTTTACTCAAAATTGTGTTGACTATTCAGGGTCTTTTGTATTTACATCCAAGTTTTAGAATTGTTTTTCTCCATTTCTCTGAAAAATGTTATTGGGATTTTGATTGATACTGAATTTACTCTAGATTACTTAATAATCTGGATATTAAAAATGACTTCTATGCATGTATATGAGATATCTATTCATTTATTTGTATTTTCAATTTATTTCACCACTGTTTCATTATTTTTGGTAAACAGATCTTTTATCTCTTTGATAAAATTTATTCCTATTTATGTTTTTGTAGCTATTATAAATGAGATTGTTTCTTGATTTTTTTTTTAGACAATTTACTGTTAGTGTATACAAACACTACTGCTTTTTTTTTGTTGATTTGTATCCTGAAACTTTACAGAGTCTGTTTAATAGTTGCAATAGTTTTTGGTGGGTTCTTTAGGATTTTCTATGTAAACGATCTCATTTTCCACAAACACAGACAATATTCCTTCCTAATTTGGATGCCTTTTATTTCTTTCTCTCGCTTAATTACTGTGGCTGGGACTTTCAGTGTTATATTGTAAATAGAAGTGGTGAGAATGGGTAGCCTGCCTTGTTCCTGCTCTTAGAGGAAAATCTTTCAATTTTTCTCTGTGAGTGTGAAGTTAGATGTGAGTTTGCTGTATGTGGGCCTTATTTGGTGCCTGCCATTAATTTTGAAATTCTCAGTTTTTATTTCTTCAAATATTTCTAGTCCCAGTTCTTTCTCTTTTCTCCTTCCAATATTCTAATTATATGGACAATACTTTTTTGATGTTTTTGCGTATTTCTTGGATGTTTTGTTTCCACCTCCTTTGACTTTTCATTTCATTTTGAGACTTTTTATTGATGTTTTCAGATCCTGATGTTTTATTTTTCCCTCAGCTCTATTCAATTGACTGATGAAACCATCTGAGCCATTCTGCATTTTGGTTGCACTGTGCTTTGATTTGTAGCATTTCTTTCTGCTTTTTGTAGTTTCCATCTCTGCTTGCACTGAATTTCTGATCTTGCCCATTGTCTACTCTTGCATTTTAGCTCTCAGTGGATATATCCTGGCCCAGCTCCGGTCTGACTATTCCATACTCCTGCCACATCTTAATCTGGTTCTTGTGCTGGCTTTGTTCTTTTCACTGAGTTTTGTGTGTCTTGTAATTTTTGTTGAGAACTGCTCAGCATGGTCTGATGGTTCCTTCCCAGGTACCATCCTCTGCATGTGGGAGGAAATGTTTTCTCAGCATAGCTCCCTTGAGTTCTTAGGAAAGAAACTACCAGAATGTGCTTTCTGACATGAGTGATAATGTCCTGTCAAGTCTGGCCCAGCCTATACAGTTCAGCAGGACCCCAAGACCTGAAGTATGTGGTTTCAGGAACCTTCAAAGGCTACAACCTAATCCTTCCTCCCATTGATCTGATTTATTTCATGGCCCCTGTGCTCTATCAACCTCTCCTCTTTGTGTCTGTGCATGCTCTGTGCCGGTCAGTCTAATGCAACATTCACTGGTGTCAGCATAAAAAGAAGTTATTAAAAAATAAGATATTTTACTGAGGCTTGGGGTTGTTATGGATTGGTAGTCCATCTCAGGATGCACAGAAAAGTTACAAAATAAGCCTTCTTTCCCCTTGTTCCCTGTGGTCCTTCCTTGCCCTCTCTGTAGGGAAGAGGTGGCTCTGCTCTGCCCTTGGCCTGTCCTCACAGTCTCACAAATACCCTCTCACCCTCCTTCCTCTGCTTTGGTCCCCTTTGGCTCCCCCCTTTGTTTTTCTTCTCAGTGACCCAACAATGCCCTCCATGCCCCATTCAGAACATACTGCTGACCTTTAGCTGGTCCTGGAACACATGGGCTTTCGGGAAGCTCTGGTCCAGAGGTATCTGCCTGGCTCCAAAACTAAGCACAATCAATAGATATTTCTGTTATTTCTTTAATTCATATGAGGGGCATTGGGATAAACATCTGGCATCTTAAAAATTTTCCTGTGATTGCAAGTATTTATAAGCTCTTCTATCTCTGTATTTTATAATCTGTGTGATCACAGTTCTCTTGGTACCTGAAGAAAAAAGTAAATGTTAACTCACTATTATGTTAATTCAATATGATCAGCAGGATGTTACATCTTTCTCAATCCTCCATTGGAAAACCACAGCAAGTGTGTACTGGTTAACAGTTTTTAAGCTTCTGTGATGGGTGTGTCAGTCATACATGGGATCACTAAGCTATGACTGGGCAGGAGTGTTCTGAAGTGGTGGTGGAGGGGGTTGAGCTCTCCCAAAGGCATGTGGCTTGCTCCTTGGTGCCAGGGGCACTCATGATTTGCACATACTGCACGGCCACTGTCTGTATCTTAACTGCAAGGTGCCCTGCTAATAGTGTAGCCTATGTATTTTCTGGCTGTAGAGAGTTTCTGTCTATAAACACGTGGTGTCCAAGTAAATAATGGGTTAAATGCTCCAGTGAAAAAGCAGAAGGTAGACTAGATTAAAAGCAAAAAACCAAAAAATTAAAAAAACTCTGTAGGCCATTATTTTAAGAAATACATTTAAAATATATAGACACAAGATACACACAAACACACATCTCAAGACAATGTGGTATTGACATAAGGTAGACATATGTATTAATAGAATAGAATACAGAATCTAGACAGAGACTCTTCATATTATATTAATCAGATTTCAATCACTGGGGCAAAATTCCTGACACCAGCAATTTAGAACAGGAGAGGTTTATTTTGGATCATGGTTTCAGAGGGTTTAGTTCATGGTGAGCTGGTTTCAAGGCAGAAACATCATGGCAAAGGGGCATGACAGGAAAGCCCTTACCTCATGATGGCCAGAAAGCAGAGACAGCAAGAAAACCAGAGTGAAAGATACCAAACTAGCATGTGGGCTCCAGTTGGAGCAAGTGAGTCACTAGGGGTGAGCCTGTAGAGGGTTTAGCTCTCTCTGGAGCTCTTACCCATGTTTTGCTCCCTGGCTGATGGGATGTGTGAAGTTTTCCTCCACCAACCCATTCTGCCATGATATTCCTGCCTTGGAGTCAGTTGACCATGGACTGAAACCACCGAAACTATGAGTCAAATAAATCATTTCCTCCTCTAAGTTGGGTATGCCAGGGATTTTGTCCCAGCAATGAGAAAGTTGACCAACACAGTACCATAAGGTACTACTGAGCTATGAAGGGGCATTAACTACTGAATTACACAATGACATGGGCATTTTTCAAGAATATAGTGAACAAAAGAAGCCAGATACATCATGATTCTATTTATATGAATATCAAGGACAGGCAAAATAAATTTATGGCAGAATGTTTGCTGCCTTTGGGAGGTGGAATGGATTGGGAAAAGGCAGGAGGGAGGACTTCTGGGATGACGGATATTTTATATCTTGACTGCAACCTGAGCTATAGAGGTGTGTACATTTACCAAAACTCCTTTAATTAAATAGTCAAGATCAGTACATTGAAATATACATATATTTTACATCAAGATAAAATTAGAAAGATTGTTTATGTGAACCACTGAAAGCCACTCTCTTAGGTCCAAGGGTCCAACCCTTTTCCTAATATGAACCTGATGTCGGCATAGGCTTTCTGCCAAGGGTGTGCATTCAGATGTCTTGGTAGCAATGCTTCATTATTATTAAATCCTAGTACTGAAATTCAGTGCAAGTCATCACGTAGCTGCAATGATAAGCATCTTTCTCTATCCTGCCATGACGGCTGTGTGGATTTTCACAACATTCCTTGAATGCGTAGTTGGCCAGTCTGAATCTGTTATTTTCTTTTTTCCCAAGGACTTCTAATACTTGTAAGAAAACCCAGAATTTCCTCTGTCTTTACATTCCATAGCTTCCATGCAATTTATGTGCTGAACATGCTCTGGAAAGAGACGTCAGTGTGAGAGAAGAGGGAGACAGGGTTGTGGAGAGATTTGTACAACAGTTCTAAATTCTTAGCAATAAATTTAATTGCATGGGGCAGTGCTTAAATCCCTGTTCCTGGAAGGATTGAAGCAAGGCAGATTATACTTGTTAGAATTGTCAGGGACAGGAATACAAGATGTGACCTGGGATTTGATAATGTGGTCTTTAATGTCCCTTCTGGCTCTCATTCACTTGAGCATTCATTTCTCCCATCAATTCCATCAGTCATTTCTGCCCTTGGGAACACACCAGGCCTTAGGATATGCAGATAATTCTCCTCGGGCTTCAAAGGCATAGCTACTAAGCGGTGGTTCTGGAGACCTATTTTTATCTTGTACATGCGCGTCTATTTCCAAGCACAGAGGGCAGGTGTGACGGTCCCAAGCAGCTGCAAGCTCTGGTGCTATCTGATGGTGATTCTTCGTGACTGTCAAGTGGATTCCTCAGAGATGATGCTGTTTTTAGCTTTGGGGTTTCTAGATGGAATCAATGTTTGTTTATTTATTTGTTCCCATGTAGAAGTCTGAACTTCTTGCTCTGCCCTACTTTTGGAAACATTCCACAATCAGGAAGAAAATGTCAGGTGCAGGATCCAGAGAAAGCCATCTGTCCATGTGTGTGATACCGGTGAGCAGGCACTGTGTTCTGGAATGGGAAAGAGTCCAGGTGAGTTGCTAGAAGGACCTGAGTTCAGTTCCTGGCTGCCTGTCACACCAGTGGTTGGACTTGGGGTGAGGTACGCACTCATGCTTCAGCCTCCTCAACTATAAAACGGACATGATCAATGTATTCCATGCTGGGTCCATGAAGCCACATATCTGAAACCATAAAGGCTGTGCCCAGCACTGTGCCTTTGATATGTGCTCACTGTTTTTGATCATTTCCAGTATTTTTAGGTGAGATGGCAGGGAGGGGGGCACCTGCACTGGACTGAGAATCGGGAGACGACAAATTTCACTGCCCCAGAGTGGAGCTTGTGGGTACTGGGGACTCACAACTGGCTCTCACTGACCTCATAAGGAAAGAGGGGAGAGAGAGAGAGAGAGAGAGAGAGAGAGAGAGAGAGAGAGAGAGAGAGAGAAGAAAGCCCTGGCTTTGGCTCAGTGCCAATCCTGCCCTTCTACGTGTATAATGTTTTCCCTCTTTCTAAAAATACTTTTCTCACTATCCAAATTAAGGCAATTCTGCATTTTATCAATTGTTCTAGTTTTAAGTAGATTTGACCTTTAGAAAACACAGAAGAAACTGGTGGTCAACAAGGCCCCTTTGGAATTGGGCGGATGTGAACATATTGATTTAACCGTATCTCCTCAGACACCAGGTGCTCTACAGATGTCCGCCTAACTCCAAGGCTGGGCACTGCCCAAGGGACATGTGCACCGCTGGGTTTGAGGACTCATCAGATGGCACCAGGGAGGAGGAGCTAATTGCCAATGTTCCACTCATTGGCAGTTTCAAAGGTAGAGAGAGAAATGTAGAAGCAAAATACCAAGCACAACACGTGAATGCATTACTGTGGCCAACAGAGATGTTGGGCAGAAGCATATTTCCCAAAAGGAATATTCTCTTTGTGCCCTCAAAATTTGTAAAATTAACATAATAAAAGCTATTTGATTAAAAAAGTATGTTCTCAATATTTGATGGTATCTATGTTTCCTTTGTAAATTATCTTTAATTATGTCATACTGATAAAAAACTATTTGTTGCTAAGTTTTATACCCAAGTAATCACATTGAATTAATCTTTCTTCTCCCCTCACCCCACACACTTCTCTCTTTCATTTCCCTCTCTCTGTTGTCCTGTCAGACTTTCAGCCCAGTGACAGTGTTATTTGAGGTTGGCCCTGGCTGGTCATGTGGTCCAGCCCACATGAGGAGGAGACCCATCCCCGGACTGATGCAAGGGTGTCAAGGGCAGAGAGGATCGTGTTCTAGGCTCAACAGCCCCACATCTGAGGATGACCAGGAGGTACAGCTCATCAGCAACCCTTGAGCCAGGCTGAGGAGCTCAGCTGTCATCCTGGAGGGAGCAGCCCTGATTGAATTCTCTCTGTCTTTTATTTTATTTTCTGTGAACTATACATGAAGGTATATAAAACCTGATGGTACCAGTTAAGGCATAGTAGTACAATGGATCGCAATGGACCAATGTCTGGCTTCAAAGCAGAGCCTTAGCAGATGTTCTGAGAACCTCTACGCTCTTCCCCAGGTTGGCCTTTCCCTGGCTGTGCTTTTCCATCTCATGTATATATATCCGTAAGGGGAAGTGGCCTTTGGCACTGTTGAGTTTTCTGTAAGTGACATCACATCTCAGATGTTGCTCTGAGGCTGAGTTTCCAACCCAAGAGTACAGGTTTGTGTTGACGCTGTAGCTCAGGTGTGTTTTATTTATGGCTGTGCCAAAGGAACACAAGCTGCTTGATCACCGTATGAAAGAGTTGCTGGGCATCTGTGTCATCCCCTGTTTTTATTTTACTCAGTGTGCTGCTCTGAACTTCTCCATCTCAGTGGTCAGCTTGATTGGCTTTGGGATTGGTGGAGCTCACTCTTGGGTGTGTCTGGGTAGATCATGGAGGTGCTACCACAGTACAATGTGACCTTCAGTACAATGAGGTAGGTCCTGGGTGGAAATCTTGGCAACGACATTATGTGACTGAGGGAACTTAGCGAATTACAGAAGTCATCTTGCAGAGAGTATCCAGGTAAAGTCAGGAACAAATAAGCCCTAAATTTTAGTTACTTAAATGGCAGGAAACATGTTTCTTTCTCCTGTGAGTGTCCAGGGCTGGTATGTGGATGGGCAGGCTGTTCCCCCTGTGGACACTCAGTAGCCCAGGGTGACAGCTGTTCTGTCATTTCCCTTGTGTGGCTTCCGATCCTGTAGTGTCACCATTTTTCAGATATTGGGAGTTTGGCAGGGACAGAAAGGAGTGGCCCCATCACCACAGCTCTGGGCATCTTCCTGGGCCAATCTGAGCTCTGGGGAGGCAGTGTTCTGAGCTCCAGTGTGCGTGAAGCAGGAAGGAGAAGTGGTTCCATGCAGCTCCATCCTCGTCCCCATGGGATGCTCAGGAAGAGGGAAGCTTGGTCCTGCCCTGAGCCAGAATGGGTGAAGACCGTGGATGGAAAATGCACAGAGCTGACCCTAGGAGGCTTGAGTGGCCCTGGGAGGAGGTGAGCAGCCTGAATCCATGGCCAGCAGGATACATCAGGGACGCTGAAACTGAAGAGCAGTTTTTAAATTGGAGATTTCCTGAGCAGCTTTGTGTTTTCACACCATCCCTCTGGCTGCGGCAGGAGAAACCCAAGCAGAACCAGGACGCTGGGCCAGGGCTGCAAGGAGGCCTGGCAGGGCCTAGTTGCCAGAGGCTGTGGCGGTGTGGGCCATAGAGAAGGGGAAATGCAACAAGCCCTGCTGGGCTGAAGCTGGTGGCCTTTCCCATGTTCTCCAGACCCTGCGGGGGACTGCAACTTCCATGAGACATTTATGTGATGTTTATGGTCACAGAGGTTAAACTTGCAAGTAAACTGAGCTCTAAACCATGGAGAAGCCGGAGACAGTGCGGTTTTTGTGAAGGGTTCTTTCTCTGGCTACGGCAGGCTTTGAAGAAAAGCAAAACCTTTCAGTGCATAAAAACTGTTCCTTGACTATTTGCAAACTAATACTGCCATATTCTCTGACAGAAATGTGCTTAAACAAAAAGACTTGGTAATGTAATGTTTTAATGTCCTGCGAGAAAAATGACATTAGAACAGTCAGGCATCTAACGGATATTTTATAAATTGCTCCCAGTGGAAAAACGCTCACTTCCTGTTTTTTTTCATCAAATCCTGCAGCCTGCTGTCCCAGCTGCTGACTGTTTGACATGAGCTGCTTGAGGTTTTCTTCCTCCAGAAATGCTTCATGATTCCAGAGGGTCAGGCTGGGAAGGCTCCCTCATCCTCAGCTGCAATCCTACGAGAAAGAGCAGGCTGGTTCTTCTCTGTTGACACACCACAACAATGTACTTTCCCGTGTTGGTTGGTTTTGTATAGAGGGCGGTAGCCTGGGAGGAAAATGGTTTTTCCATTGAGGGTGGTCAGAAGGTTTGGAAGCCCCTGCCAAGTCACAGCTCAACTACACCAACTTGGTTTAGGATGGTACAGACTGTCATCCATCCTTTCCTTTGCAGCAGATTGCAGAGTTCATCAATATCTTCCACCATCCTTGCTTGCCGGGGCAGCACAGGAGCAATCATCCTAAGAAATGAGAGGGACTCAGAGTGGACTCTGCATGGACGCTGGATGGTCTTACTCTCCTTCCCTCCTCCTGCGGATTCAACTCCAGGCATTCAGTGTTTTTCTTAACAGCTCACCAATGTGGCACCCTCAGCCGGTATGCCAACAGTGGCAGCTATAGGGCAGGTCCGCACTGCCCCCATGGAGAAGGTGTCCTTGGAGCTGTAGCGCCTCCCTTGACTGTGTGGCTGGTGGCTTCTGAGGTGTGTAGTGCAGACCAGGCCCCATGCAAGCAGTGGGGTTGTGTCCTGCAAAGGGATTACGAAGCTCTGACCAGCAGAGCCCTCTGCAAGGAGCCAGGACACCAGGCAGCTTCGGTGGGATGCAGGGTAGAGGAGCCGGTGGGCCAGTGGGTGGGGTAGGGAGATCTCTGCAGTTGTTACCAGGCAGCCACTGGGTCCCCTCTCTGGAACAGTTGTCCTCGTTTGATGTATCCATCTACCTGTCCATCTACACATTTTAAATTTATTTTTAAGTTTAATCTTTTAACCACTCCATGCTAAAACAGATGTTCCTGTGTTCCAGGACACAGGGAAGGAGGAGCTCCCACCCCAGGCCTTGCCCAACCGGAAATGAGTCCAGACAACACTTTGCTGTACCAGTGGGGGCCAGTGGGGGCCTGGGGTGCTGCCCATGGTGGGGAGAGTCCAGGGGAGATCTGTGCATTGCTCTCTTGTGGGTACAGACACCCTGTGTGGCCACAGTGGCCCTTGCCTTTGTTGGTCCCAAACACCTGCCCTTCAGCTCCTTTAGGATCTTCTACCCAAGCTGCCTGTGAATTGTCACCATGTCCTGCAGTGCCTGGGAAGCCTGCAGGTTAGGGCCCCACTCCCTCTGCAGCCCCATTGCAAACACAAGACGGAAGTGGCAATTGGCACCCATGACATGCAACTTGGAATCATTGCCCATCTTTATCAACACTGATTTCCATTTGCATGTGTCTGTATCATTCATTCTTTACTTAAACAACGAAACAATGACCAAATATGGCTTCACCAAGGTATAATATACATAATACATACCTAGTAAAATGTACCCATTTTAAGTATACATTTGGATGAGTTTTAACAAATTCATACACCCCTGTAACCAACACCCCAAACAAAACTAAAGAGCACTTCCAAGACCTCCAATTTCCCTGTGTCCTCTTTTCTTGCTCTTGTTCTGGAAGGTCCCCCAAATACGCATGTGTTAAATCCTTGGTCTCCAGCTTGGTGTTACTCAGGAGTGGCAGCAGCTTTTAAGAAGTTGGGTCCCATGGGAAGTTTTCAGTCATGAGAGTGCACCTTTTAAGGGACTATAGCATGTGCGTGTCTTTCTCTTCCTCTTTTGTTCTTGGCCATGAGCTGGATAGGTTGCTTTGCTCTGCATATCCCGCCATGATATGCTGCCTCACCACAGTCCCCAAAGCAATGGCCCCAACACCCCATTGACTGAAACATCTGAAACCAGGAGCCACAATACATCTTTTCTCTTCATCAGCTGATTATCTGAGATATTTGTTATAGTAACAGAAAACACATCACCTGGGTCCCCTGTAGTTCCAGCACCAGGCACTTCCTGGTTTCCTTTCTTCACTATGGATTCTATCCGTGCTCCAGTTTCCATAGCAATGGAATCACATGGCATGCAGATGTATGTGTCTGACTTTTCTTTCTCAGCATGGTGCGTTTTGAGATTTACTCATGTTGTGTGTGTTCTTTTAGTTCACCCAAGCAGCTATAACAGAATACCTTACACCAGGTGACGTAAAACACCAACCCCTTCTCGCGCTGTTGGAGCTGGGAACCCTAAGAAAAAGGTGCTGGCAGATTCATTGTCTAGTTGGGGCTCACTTCTTGGCTAATGGATGGACAGCATCTTCTTGCTGTGTCCTCACTTGGTGGAAGGGACAGGGTGGCACTCTGGGGTCCATTTTATAAGATATCAACCCCATTCATGAGCCTCCACTCTCATGACCTTGTCACTGACCAAGGGCTCCATGTCCTAATAACATCACCTTGGATGTTAAGATTTCAGCATATGAATTTTGGGGATAGGGACACACAAGTCCAGACAATAATAGTTCTAGTTTCTTTTTCTTTTCTTTTTTTTTCTTTCTTTCTTTCTTTTTTTTTTTTTTTTTTTTGGTATAGCTGAGCAATGACCTGCTCTGTGACCAGGGCACAATCTGTTAATTCAACCACTCAGTGTTGAACATTTGGGTTGTTTTGTACTTGGAGCTATTATCCATGAAACTGTTATGATCATTTGTGTGCAAATTTTATGTGACTGTGTGTTTTCATTTATTTTAAGTAAATACCTAGGATTGGAGTTTTTGGGTTTTATGGAGTGTTTTATGCATTCTGACTAAGTATATTTACTTATAAATGTTGTCACCAAAATTATAAGTTGACTTTTTGTTTATTTTAATTTGACACTGTAAAAATATTTGTCCATCATCTCCTGGCTTGCCTAGTGTCTGACTGAAGTCTGTGGAAATTCTTATCTTTGTTCTTCTGTGTGTGTGTGTGTGTGTGTGTGTGTGTGTGTGTTGGTGGTTCTTGGGATTCACCCAGAGCCTTTGCCTGACCTACATTCCCAGTCCCTTTATTATTATTATTATCATTATTATTATTATTATTTTTTTTGTGGGTACTGGGGGGTTGACCTCAGGACCTCGCGTGCCAGCAGGCGCCAGTGCCGCTGAGCGATATCACCGGCCCCTTTTTCGTATGTGGGTTCCGGGAGTTGAACTCAGGCCCTTGCGCTTGCTGGGCAGGCACTTAAGCCGCTGAGCCATCTCACCGGCCCATAATTGAACTTCTGAAAACAAGACAGAGGAAAATTTTCGAAAGTTACCAAAAGGATCCATACATTGATCAAATGAAGAACTGGCACTGTATTTTTCAGTGTGGAAAGAGTCAAAACCATGAATTCTGTACTTGACATAAATACCCTGAAGGGATCAAGACAAAATAAGGACATTCTGGTAAAGAGGAATAAGAGAAGGTGTTGCTAAGACTTGCCCTTAAATAATGGCTAAAGGAAAAACAGTAAAAAAGGAAGGGATGATAATAGGAGACCTGAATTTCAAGAAGGAAAGAACAGTGTAATAGGGGAAGTAGATATACATGTAGTATATTTGACTACAAAAATAGAAGACTTCTTGAGTTTCTTAAATGATATTTGATGGGCACAACAAGCATTATAGTACTAAGCAGTAGGGTGCTCCAGGTGCATGGGTGGAAATACAGGGGTGAGTTCATGGGGCTCCTGTGGAGGGCGAGGTGCGAGGACAGATCTGTCTAGATAGTGAACTCCGGACTGAGCCTGAGGAGACCTCAAAGATGAAGGCATCTGAAGAACCTGAGCCCATAAACTGGTATAAAGGGGGGGTTGTTTGTGGGTGCTCCATTGCATCCTGACTTCAAAAAGGGAAGGAAAAAACCCAAAGATTAGATAGACCTTTTAATGATTTGACAACCCAGACCATAATCCTCCGCCACTGTAAAAGGAGAGAGCCCCAAACTAGAGAAAAGCCACCACTCAGTGCGCATCTCATTGAGATTTAGTGCTTTCTAGAACACAGACATTTACACCGGCAGCGATTGTAGCAGAGCTTTCAACTGATGTTCAGACCTTCACCGGCACCATGGGATTCACACCAGCAAGAAGCTTGATGGTAGTATGGATGCCAAAAGTCTTCCGAGAGGGCTCAGAACTGAATTGGCACAGCCTCAGAAAACCCACACTGGGGGAAAAACCTACTCAGAGGAAGACAGCATGAGGTCTTTATCAAAATCCCTACCTTCTCCAACATCAGAAGCTTCTTTTTTTTTTCCTGTGGGTACTGGGGGTCAACCTCAGGACCTCACGTGCCAGCAGGCGCCCATGCTGCTGAGTGATATCACCGGCCCTTTTTTCGTATGTGGGTTCCGGGAGTTGAACTCAGGACCTCGCGCTTGCCAGGCAGGCGCTTACGCCACTGAACCATCTCACCGGCCCCAGAAGCTTCTTAATGGAGAGCAAACTTATGAATGTGGGGACTTTGGGAGCACCTTCAATTGCAACAAAACTCATTTGACATTGGAGAGTCCCCTGTCCTGGGCAGAAACACTTCGAAAGTAAGGAATGCGAGAATGCTTTCGAGTGCAGCTACCACGGCATCGTCCATGAGCAAATTCACTCCCCAGCAGATGTGAGGATGCTGGAGTTCAAGGCTCTCATCAGTCTCAAACTAGTGTCACAGGATTTATGCTGGATAAACCCCGAAGAATGCGGTGTGCAGGCCTTCTGCAGGAATTGGGTAATTCTCACACACTGCAGTCCACACTGGAAAAACCTGTATGGATGGATATTGGCAAATGCTCCACCGTAGCTGCTGCTTTAGGTAAAGCAGAGAACGTGCACACCAGGAATGTGGAGAAGCTTCCAGTGGGGAAACCAACCAGGTTTACAGAGTTCACACAGCATGGATGCACTTCGGGGGTTCCCAGTGTTATGGGTGGAACCTATGTTTTGGTTGTGAGTGGAGTGTACAAGGCAATGTTCAGATAGGACCCAGGTTTGGGGTTCATTCAGTGTCAGAAGTTGTACACCAGGAAGAATCCATCTGAGGCACACAGCTGCCCCACCTATCCTTCCTTCCTGACATCTTGTGTTGTCCCCCGTGAGTACCGTCTCTCTTCCTCTGCACCTGCGGGGCCTCTTCTTCTCTGTTCCCTTCATGCTGCTTCCCACATTTCAAATGGCTACAAGATTACACCTGTCCCCGAGTACACCTGTCCCCGAGTACACCTGCTGCTGACTCCACTTCCTTCAGGACCTTGTTCCCCTTGGTCTATCTCCCTCATGGCCTATATCCATGGTGCAGCTCCTTCCAAGCTCCCTCAGGCTCTAAGTTCCCCTCGGTGACTCCCTGGAGCCATCTGAGCTGCCCCAGGTGTCCCAGCCTGGTCGTTCTGATGTTTTTCTGGTCTTGTATTAAGATGTTGCTTTCCCAACTCCTTTTCACACTTGCACACCGAGGACTGTGTGTGATGACGCCTTTTATCCTGTGGTAAGAAAATTGTCGTGTTTCCTCTTTAATGTCTGCTCTGGGTTGGTCCCTGCCCTCTGCCCTGCCTCTGCAGTCCCTAGAGTGGGAAGAGTTTGCGGATTGTTGAATGACATCATCATAGGCTGTGTGACTGGCGAGTCCGGTGGGAGGAGGTCATCACATAAAGCATGTTTCATTGATTTGGGACTGAAGATGAGGCATTGGTGGGGAGGGCACAAGGCTGCTGCAGGGGACCTGAGTCTGGGGACCTGTTACTGTTCTGATCACTTTTACTGCCCTTTCTAAATGTCCTGGGCTACTTTGCAATACACCACAGAAATAGTCAGCAAAAAGATGTGGCGTGGTGGGCTTGTGTGGGTAACAATAATGCAAAAATCACACCTTTAACTCCACTGGAAGGACAGGGCAGCAATAAGGTCATATTATTATTTCTTCTGGGCATGGGACAGGGTGACATTCATAAAAAACATGTTTTGGTCTGGTTATGGATATATATTTTTTGTACAGTAAAATCCATATTTGCACATGTGTTTGGATTTTTGACTAATGAGTACCATGGTGGAGCCAAGACACAGAAAACTTTCATCACCCACTTTAGTTCTTTCAGCATATGAAAAAAGTTAAATACTTACAGTTTAGATTGGATACTGTGATCCTGGGAGTTTTAAAAAGATTTTCCCTCCTTGGTAATGTTTGTACAATAAATAAAATCCAGGAAAAGGAAAACAAGCTCATGACCCACAGCTGTTGTAGAAGATTCCAGAGTGTGCAGATGATAACCCTGACCCCCAAATGTCAGGGGAAACTAATAGATTTTATTCGTTTGTTTGCCTTATAACTGAAATGTTAATATGCAGCAACTATACTCTGGATATTGGATATTAAACAGAAAAATGAATAAAGAGCCATTCTTTTTAATGTTGGGGCTGACACTCTTTTCTCAGTGAGTGTGACACTAAATAGACATTCAGGTGTGACGTGGAAGATGATCTGCCCTGAGGATGGGTAGAGCTGCTGCATAGAGTGCCCAAGACTATGGCGCTAAGGCTTTGAGAGCTGCACGGACCATGCAGATGTTAGGATCTGTGACTAATGCGGACCTGAGATCATTTATTCTCCTAGTTTCTCTGGTACCATACATTTCAGGCCAGCAGTGATTGCTTTGTTGGTAAGAATAGCCAAACATAGGAAAATATAGCAAATAAAATAGAATAAATATCCAAACACATACACCAGCCAGAATTTGCTTTCTGGTATTGGATAAGTAGCTGACTTGTAACCCAGGTTCTTTACAGATAAAATGCGAACAACACTCTTGTCCTGAAGATAAATGAAAAAAATAGATTGAATAATACTTTGTCTTTCAAGAAGCTTTTAAAATTTTAGAACAATTTTAGATTTGCAGAAAAATTGTGAGGGTAGTTTAGAGAGTTCCTATATACCTATTTACTGTGTTGACAACTTACATTAGTATGGTACATTTATTACAATTAATGAACTGATATTGAAAGGCTACTATTAGCGACAGTCATGTTTTATTCAGGTTTCCTGAATTTTTAGCTAATGTTATTTTTCTGATCCCAGTGACCACAGGACATTTAGTTATTATGTCTCCCTAGGCTCCTTTGGGCTCCGAGTCTCTTGGAATCCCATGGTTTGAATGATCTTGACAATTTGAGAGAGACTGGTCAGGTGCTACGTGGATGCCCCTTAATTCAGGTCTGTCTGATGTTGTCTCCTGAGCACACTGCAGTTATGGGCTTTGGGGAGGAAGCTGTCTTGGGTAACAGCCCTGTTCTCAGGGCATCGCACCACATGTCACACTATCAATTGCTGGTGTTGACTCTGGCCATGTAAAGCTGCTTTTCTCCCACATTCCATTGGATTCTCCCTGGATGAAAGACTCCATGAGTAATCAAGACACAAGGATGGCAGAATTTTCCTCATCATTGAGGCAGAGATCACCACAAACTATTTGGAATGCTTCTACCCAGTGCATTTGCCTTTTCTTTTCTATTCGTTTACTTTTGCAATCCTTTATTTTTATCGGTATGGGTTCGTGTTGATTTATTTCATATTTCACATTATCATCCAATGTTGCTTTGTTTCTCAAATAATTTCGACTTTGTTCATGGGGAGTAGTTTCAGTGGATTTCCATGTCCCCATGTCATTCCCCGTCATTTTTCTTTGTTTTTGTTTTTGTTGGAGCACTCCCTTACTTTCTGGCACCACAAAATGCTTTGGAATCATGTATGTTCCCCACATCAGCTCCTGGAACCAGCCCTTTCTCTGAGCTCCCCTGGCTCCTTTCATTAGAGAATGTATTGGAAACCAACATCTGGTCACTGAGTCGGCTCGCTGGTGCTGGGTGCTCTTGCTTCTAGGCCCTCTCACCTGACAGAGCAAGGCACCATGCAGCACATTACATCTGTTTCTATATGTGCCCATCCAGTCTCTATCAAGTTAAACACAAGTTCATATCATTGTCTCCAGCTGTGCTCCTTTACCACATTGGTCACTCCAGGCCCCTCCACCTGCTTGTCTGTAAACATTCTCTCCACCAGTGAGAGGCCTCTCTCCCTGCATTGGCTTTCCATGTAATTAATTGTTCAGTTCCAGTGCATAGGTACATTGGTTTCAGAATTGTTTCTTCCATTGACTTTTGAGTCTATGAATTAGTTTCTGCTCATATAAGTGTTTCTGTGCCTGTCTTACATTCCTTGCCCATGTGGATAAGACTTCTACCTGACTGCTTCCTATTTCCGTAGGGATATCCTCAAAGAAGGCATTGTGTGAACACATGGGTGACAAACTGGTGAAAGCTTGAGGGTTCTGTTAACAAGAAAGCCTGAGGTTATGGGTAAGAACACGATTAGGAGGGAGTGGTGTGAAAATGGTGTTTCCATACTAACAAATTAAAGGTAATTATCTAGGTGGATTATGTCTGAAGCTTGTGTCATTTTCTCATGGAATATGAGAAGGCAAAGCTCTAACTCAACAGTCCTAATTAATATTGATTGCTGACACAAAGAGTGACCACTTTTCTTGGGCTCATGAGGGAAAGTCATTAAAAAAAATCACAGATTCTTCTAGAAAAACCAATTTCTAAGAGTTTATGTGTAGGCTATGTATGGATGGAGGTTTTCCTTCTTTTTTCTATATCTTCTAAGCATTCCAAAACAATAGCATACTATCTTTATAGTGTAAAGAAAATATTTATTTAAAAGATATTTTACTCAGTCATATGACTCTAATACTAGAGGATATAATTTAATTTCCAAGTTTTATCTACAATGGCCACTGAAAAGAATAAAACAGACAAACAAAAACAATGTGCTTAAATATTGCAAATTTAGAGAAGCTGCATTTTTCTTACTAATTTTAGCAAATGCTAAATTTTAAGTAAGGAAACAGAAGAAGTTGTACTACACTTGAGTTATTGACATGCAAATGAAGAGGAGCTGATGAGCCCTGGATGTGGTATCTTCATGATGCAGGCTGACATCTTCCTGTGTTGCTGACACCATGATTGCGATTATGGAACCACCTGCACAATGGAATATGCTCAAATCGTAAAACACTGGTACAACTCCTACAGATAGCACTAGGTATGAGGCTGGATAGTTAAAGGAGTGGTAAACAAGGGCTGGCTGTGTAATCAGTAGAAAAATGTTTGCCTAACATGCATGGAATCATGAGTTCAATCCTCAGAACTACAAAAAAAAAGTACTCATTAACACATTAATTAGCAACATAGGACTTCTATATCACAAAGCTCAGCACCAATATCGTATAAGTGTGTGAGCTGAAAAATGCAGAGAAGAAGTGGTATATAAATAGTAGCATTAGGCAATAACACTGGAAGCAACGTAGTAGTACTAGTACCTAAGTACTCTGCTCTGAAGTGCTGTGTTTGATAAGTTTGGACAAATATACCGATGGAGAAACTACTACCAAATTAAGATACAGAAAATTTCCATCAACTCAAAAATTTCCTTTGTGCTGTTGGCAACATATTGTGCAACTTGTCCCAGCCCTAGAAAACCAAAGTGTATTCTGTCACTGCACATTAGCTTTCATGTTCCAAATTTCTATGCCTTATGGAGTGTTTGTGTCTGGCTTCCATCAGGAAACCTGGCTCCATGAGGCTTTTCCAGGTTTTTGCATGGTCATGCCTTTGAGCATGAAGTCTTGGAAGCTGGACTGAAGGATGCTTGATTGTAATCATGCTTGGGAGGTGAGAGAGAGTTAGCGATTCCCGAGACAAGTGCAGCTCCCCTCCCTGCTACTGTCAGCTTACTTTCAACAGGCATGAAGTTTTCTCCTTTGCACCCACCTCAGGATCTGTTAGTGCTAGAAAGACAAGATTTCTCTCTTCTCCAGAGGGAAAGATGGGAAGCTGTCCTTGGAGCTCCAGAATTTGTGATCTGGGACTCCTCTTCTGTGGTATAAACCAGAACATGTGCAGAGGTCCCCCGCCATCACTGTGTCACCATACAGTGAAGCAGAACCTGGGGGAGTGTCAGAAGATGTGCTGTGTGGATCAAGCAATCAGTAAGTAAATATATTTAAAAAAAACTTAGCATCCTTCACTCAGCCAAATGGCTCAGAGACTCGGCTGTTCATGTGTATCAGTAATTTCTTATTACTGAGCAGAGGAACAAGCTGTGTGTCCACTTGCTTGTTTATATTTAGGGCTGCTTTAGTTTTGTCAAAAGGGTACGAGCTCAATAATAAGGCTTCAATATATGTATTTATGTGTGCATATGTATATATTTTTGTGTGAACATATATGTGTGTGTGCATGGATGTGTGTGTGCATTTATTATTTGTTTTGAAGATTTGCGTGCAAGACTTTCTGAGGGTATCTTTTTCGTTGTTGCTTGTGTAAATAGCAAGAATAGAATTCCTAAGTGATATGGTGATTAAGCATTTAACTTCGTTAATGTAAAGGGGTTGTTCTATGTTCTATTCCCACTGGATCTTCACCAGGACTTAGTGTAGTAAACACTTTCAATTTTAGCCATCATAGAAGGTACATGGTGGCATTCACGGTGTCCTGATTTATACATTGTAACTCTTGTCACTTACCATCTTGGGTCAGATACATTGTATTCCCACCTGCCTAGCACTGGTCTGTTGATTGTTAATTCTATCTGGTCCAGTATGCCTTGTTCAAGTGGGGGTTGGACACAACGGCACCTGACAGGTAGGTGTCACACTCCAGAATTAACTGCAAATGTCTTTTTCTTCTTCAAGTCACACTCTTCTCAATCACTTAATCATAAACCAGAGTTATTTGTTTTTAGTGCATTTCAGAAGGCTCCTGTCTTGCAGTATTGATGTTTCTCCTAAACACTAAGCTATTATCCGCTAGCCCTGCTATTAGGTCTTGCTCTGTCCTTTCTCACCTCCATTTCTAGTGCATGGGATTAAAGTTAATGCATGGCAAGTACCTGACTCTGGGGTGCACAGTATGAACTGACATCATGCTCCCTGGTCTGCTGACTGCTTGGCAGCCCAAATCCGGAGGCTCCATTTGCAGTGAGGTCTTGTAGGCTTGTGTGTTCCTGACAGTCATGTTTCAGAAACTGGGAAAAGCAGAGTTCCTGATGTGGTTCCAAGGCAGGTTGGGCTGGTTGTGGGGCAGAAAGTGGTCCAAGGGGCAAATCATGGTCTCCACCAAGCCCTGGGGTGACAGTGCCCAGTCCGCTCCAGCAGTGCCCCAAGCTGGTGTTCCACGCAGGGGAAGGAAACCAGAGAACTTTGACATTCGGGGACTGACACCTGGCATGTCATCTGAGATCTGTGACTACCAAGGTGACAGCAACATACAAAGAAACCTCCTTTGGTCGCTCTCTGCAGCAACCAGTCATTGGAGCGAGTGCAAGAGATTCAGAAGTGCCGTGGGGAGATTAATGCGGTTTCACCAGGTGACAGGGCTGGGCTTTAGTAATGCTCGCTGGGCCTTTTCCAAATGGAGTGGAAAGAAAACTTCTCATGCCTCCTCCACCTTTCAGGGTGATGTCACCTGTGAGTAAGGGAAAGTAAGTCCCGGGGCAAATCACTGAGGACTCTGGGGAAAGGACATCTCCGCAGAAGCCAAGAAGCACGTCGCCCAGGGCATGGGATGCTCCAACAGGGACTCTTACTGGGGGTTTCTCACCCCACAAGGTCATGTCCTGAATTTAGCCAGGGGGCACTGAGGCCGAGGCCAGTGTCGTATCTGCAGTCCAGGTGTCTGAGCTGTGATTCTTAACAGCTGCATGACCACTCCCTTACTCCTCTTTGGAGCATTCTACGTAGATTTTAACTCTTAAAAACCAGTGATAATTCATTCTGCTCAAGCACACTGGGTCACTGTCTTGGTGCAGAATTCAAAAGACAGGGCTTTTATCTGCTTCTCAGCACTCTCTGGCCACTCAGCCCCTTTTTTGCTAGGACAATCAGGTTTTGGCTTCCTGTATACCATCTCATAATCATTCTGTGGTTTTTCACTTGTGTGTATACCTCTAGGGCCAAGCATGTAGATGTTATAAAATACAAATAATAAAATGATGCCATCTGTCTTACTTTTTCTACTTAAATTATGCAGATGAGTACATGCCCATAGACAAGCAATGGGAGCATTTTGCTTAGTGGCTTTATGGAATTCCTTCCTATTAACTAATTAGAGCTGATTTAATTATTTTCCTCTTATGAGCATTTAGGTTAGCTCCTGTCTTTTGCTATTGAAAAAAAAGCTGGCTGTAACATGTAACAGTGAATATATCCAGCTTCACATGTGGTACTATGTGTGTTAGATGAATTTTTAGAAGTAGAATACCTGGTCAAAAGGTACATGCATGCTTAACTTTTATAAATCAATGGTATTTCATTGTTGCTTTGATGTATATTTCTCCTATTGTGATGGTGGTTGAGTATCTCCTTGTGGTTCTTCTCTTTTATTACCAGTTTGGTTGCTGTACTCACCTTCCCCTGAATAGTCATTTTTATCTTTGAAATCCCACAAGTTTATTAATATATTTATGGATATTCTTTGTCTCATATAAACTTTTCCTGGGACTTGGCATATCCTTTTTAATGCTGCATTTGTCTTATTTTGTTACCAGAAAATATTCTGGAATTATCCCATTTCAACATATACAGTTTTCCCACTTCAACCTTTCCACTTGCCTCAAGGTACAGAAATGTAGTGTATATCAATTAGCGTGGTATGTCCTCCATGCTACGTTCAAGGTTTAAAAAACTGCTTTTCTAAACATGTAACCAGATACGAATTATGGGAGTTTTATGGCCATAGAAATTGCACTCCTGGGGCCCATAAGGGTAGCTTTACATTGCAGCAGATAGTTGCCTAAGATTTGCAGCTGTGGGGACAAAGCTTTTGTCAGACCACTAAATTGTATAACTTCATTAACCGCTCCCCTGCAGGAAGTCTGGGAGCCAAAATGGGATTCCTGAAATTTATGAGCAGCAGCCTGTGCACTTTACAAGAGAACTTGAAACAGGTGGAGCAAAATTGGAGCCTCACGGCTCACTGACCCTGGTCACTCCGTGCAGCTGTCCCAGATGGTCACGCTCAGATGGACAGCAGGCAGGTGGCTCGTCCTCACCGCTTGCTTAGAAAAATGAACACGGCTGGCAGCCTGATGGGAGCATCTGCTCTAGCCATTGACTTTAAACTGTGGTGACATAGGAGAGGCTGCAACTTGTGTAAAAATGAGGTGTTTGGAAGCAAATTGTAAGATTTTTCAGGGGTGATCTGAAAGAATGTACTCATTAAAATATAATGCTGCTGTCTTATTTTAAGATGGAGCAGGGTCAGCATTTTAAAGCCTCTCCTGAAATGTCACTCATAAATCAGACAGGGACAATTTGTACCGCCACGTCACTTCTCACCGGGTGTGAGTGAGTTGAAAACTATATATGTTGGTACTTTTGTCTTAGGTCTATGTTTCACCTTGGTAGACGTAATAAAAATTATGAAAATACAATTTAAAAGTATCATTCAAAGACACTGGTGGTAGAGAGTTTGCCTACCACCTTACTTGCTTGCCTGCCACCAGAGAGCATGTGCGAAGCCCTGAGTTCCATCAAAAATAAAATAAAAACAATAAAAATACTGTTCAAAATGTATTAGTTGTATTTTATAGATAGAGACTCAGAGGTGCATAGTTTAGTGATTTATCAGTTTGGTAACTGTCTCTGAGTTGCCACCTGCACACAGAAATAAGAGTGCTCTGCAGTTTATGAAGCTCTCAAGCTAGCAAATCTCATTTGCCCCAAGAGGGGGACAGGCAGATGCTACAATTGTGTCGCTACAGAGAACACGGGGAGGTGGGCTTGTTCGGTGTCAGGGGGGTGGAGAGGGGCTGGGACGCAGCTTGAGATCTTTTGGGTGTAGAAGAGCTATTTTCTCCCATACCCTGTAACTTCCTCCCAGGACTGGGCTTATTTAGACTTGGAGGGACAAACACACCACCTGGAAGTGAGCACACCGGCTGGGAAACAATTCAGTGCATAGAAATGCCTAAAAGAACTCCATCTGTGCAACTCAGGCCCTTCTGAAGGAGCCATGAGAAAAGCGGAAGTAGATTCCACTCTTCCTCTGAGCAGGACGCTGGCTTTGCACTGTGGTGAGGTTCCTTCCCGGCACGGAAGCTCACTCAATAGAAGAAACAACGCCTACCTCGCAGCTATGAAAATTAAAGAAAGATGTTCTCATAAATCATCTTGTGCCCTGCCTGGCCCAGCATTTCCTGCAAGTGGAAAAAAGTCATTAGCGTCAGCACCAGTACAGGGCTGCCCCTTGATTTTTAAATGTCTGAACTCTTTGCGAATGTGACAAAAGTTTGAACCTGCTGCCTGGAGCGATGTGCATCTATTTTTGAGAAATACTTTTGGGGGAAGGTAAAAATTAAACTACCACTTGATCTGACAACCCTAATCCTAGAGAGGTGCCCAAAGGAAATGAAATTCACGTGTGGAGGAGACACCTGCACTCTCACCCCATGGCAGCGATATTCACAACAGCCAAGATGCGCCATCAGCCCAAGTGCCCAACGATGGACGAGTAGTTAAAGAAAATCTGGCATATACATGGAATGCTATTCAGCCTTAAAAAAAGAAGGCAATTCTGTCATTTGGGACAATATGGATGCACTTGGAAGAATTATGCTAAGTGAAGTAACCCAGGTGCAGAAAGACAAATACTGCGTGATTTCACCTAAATGTGGAATTTAAATAATGTTGAATTTACAGAAGTAGAGAATGAGCAGTGGCTATCAGGGACTGTAGTTAGGAAGAAGCTGGTAAAAGAATAAAAATCTTCGGTTAGACAAGAGGAGTAATTTCAGGAAACCTGTTGTACAGCCTGGTGACTATAACTAATAATAATAGATTGCTAAGAGTCAATTTAAAAATTTCTCACCACAAAAATTGTAAGTATACGAGGCGATAGACATGCTGATTCATTTGATTGAATTTATATGCGTGTATCAAAGAGCATCATACCTTGAATATATAATTATTATTTTTCAACTAAAAACATAACTACTTTGGGAACTCACAGATCTGTCTGTGTTTCTGCACCCAACTTAAAAACTTCCTCAGAAATTCCCTAGAAATGACAATCCAGGATAACGACGTGTCTTATGTCATGAGTGAACGTGAACAGTGTTCCTCTGGAGAGCCTTACTGATTATCTGAAGGGAACTTTGGAGGTTTCCTTTAGCATTCATCCGATTAGAATATAGTAAAAATTGTCTTCCCCAAGTGAGCAGTCGGTTTGGTTATTGGCTTTCCTTCAACAGGATATGCACCTGTATATTTCATCAGATGATTTCTAAAAGTCCTGAGGATCATCTGTGATTCTTGAATTTTTTTTCAGTCTTCTTTTGCTACTGAATTGACATTTGTCCCTTTTTCCCATAAGGTCTGAAAGTTCTTTTTCAGTTGGAAACCCCACACCCCACATAGTTTGCACACAGCAGAATCTGATGTTCCTGCAGGACGAGCTGCATCGTTTGATTTTAGTTTGTTTTCACCAGAGAAGGAAATGTGTATCCCAGTCAGTCACAGCCTCTGGCTGACCTGACCCTTGTGCCAGTGCCTTGCCCCAGGGCCTTTGTATCTCTGTCCCTTCACTTGAGTCTTTTCCCGAAGTCTGCGTAGTGGCTTACTGGCTCCTTCTTGAATCCAGGTCTCAGCTCAATCTAGGAGCTCCCCCGATCTAGGAGCTGCAGGGACTGAGATGGTTGTTTTCTTCATTTTCCTCATGATTGTCTGACAATTTCTTGTTTGTTTTTATTTATCTCACCCCAACAAAAAGGAAGCATGGAGAGAACAGGCCCTGGTCTGTCCTCGTGAAGGCCCTCTCAGCTCTGAGCAAGCCAGGGACCTTCTAGAAATGCTTTCTTCAATAGGGGCTTCCCTACAGTATATTTTGAAGGAACTACTTAGACGTGCGTAAATATTTTAACATGCAAAACTCCCATACTTATCCTTGCGGAACTGTCCACTGTTAGCTTAGTTAGAAAACAAACAAAAACTTCCCTCATGATTAGTTCAACTGTAGAAAGTGTAATTCCGGTGATAAATATTTCACAGGTTATGAAATGCTGTGACACGGATGAAAGGGGTTCCTAATTTTAGCTGTGGTTTGCTGCCAGAGAGAACCAATAATTAATTGTCTTTGCTTCTTTTGTCTCTTTCTCCTGACTGCCATTGCTTATGTATTATAAGGAGACGGAAAGTGTTTTTTTTTCTTTTTACAGCAATTATGTCACTTGCAGAATTTTTCCCCAAATGTGAAATATAAAAACAACCCTTAACTTGCAAGCCAATAAAGAGGTTGGAGGTGTTTAGGGACCCAGCAGTGGTCACCTGGGGTTCGTGAATATGCACAGGAAGGCTGCAAATCTTCCTCCAAGACAGATTCCTGATAGTTCTCAAGGTGAAGACTGATCGGGCACCTGGATTTAAGCTCCAGATTTCTACTGAAACCCTGTAAAAATCAGTTATATTAGCTAAAACGTGATTGCACCCTCTTCTGCTCACAAGATCGTTGTTAACGTCAGGTAGTAAAATACATGGGTGAGGTCAGTATGAAGATTACATGGTTTTCCCTTGGTCGTCACATGGTGCAATGAGCAGAGTAGATGCTTAGTAAGTAGTACTCTGTTATTCCTTTCATCTCTTCCAGTGGGTACAGGAAGCATTTTCTGACATTTGAATTTGCATTGAGCTTTGTTAGGCAAGAGCCACGGAGGGATTCCTTGGTTGACTGCAGGTCTGTGTGCCTTGGGCATAAGCATCAGTTCCAAACTGTACTGCGGGCTTCTCTTCCTTTCTTAGAATCGGGACTCCACTGGGAGCAGAGTGGGGTAGGCTTTCTGGGGTCCTCCCCTTTGGCTCTGGGCTCTGATTGGCATGGGTTTGTGTCATAGCTCCACCAGCTGCGTCTCTATAGGGCACCCTGCCTCACCCGATGGTGCTGTGAGGGGCTTTGTCACCAGATGCTTAGCACTGAATATAAAAGTCTTCAACCCAGTGCTTGCCTTAGAAGAGGACTGAGAACAATTTGTACCCTCAGGAGGCAACTTCAAGCTTGGCATATCATTGGCTGTTTTTGTCATATTTGATGTTCAATTTATTCTTAGATAAAACAGTTTATCCGGTCTCTGTGCATGTGATGGATTTTCCAAAGTTTCAAATTATTACTTGGGTGTATTGAGGCTCTCTAGGGAAACAAAATCACCAGTAAAATTTGTGTGCATGTGTTCGTGTGCGTGTGTGCATGTGTGTGTGTCTGTGTGCATAAAGAGATTTATTTTAAGGAATAGACTCATGTGAGTGTGTAGTTCCAAAACCTGAAAGGTGGGCAGGTAAGCTGAAAACCCAGGGGAGGGCCAATGCAGTGGCTCATATCTGAAGGCCGTCTGCTGGGGAAATCTCTCTTGTTTGGGAAACATTGATCTTTTTTTCTATTGAGGCCTTCAACTGATTAGACGAAGCCCACTCACATTAGGGAGAGCACTGTACTTGTTCAGTCCACCGATTGAAAGGTTAATGTCATCCAAAGCACCTTCACAGAAACACCCAGAATGAGGGTGGCCCACACAGCTGGGCACAGAGGACCAGCCGAGTTAACATATGAAAATAACTACCACTAGGGTTGTTGGGGGGGGCTCTTCCGGTCTGCTGATAGTTTTCCAACACCCTCAGAACTTCTGAGAGTCCTCCCTGTGACTGTCCCCAGTGATAGTGGAGAACAGCGAACTAGCGAGAGGAACAGTGGCCACTCTACCTCTGCCTCCCTCAGTGTCCTTGTCTGGAAATGGAGACACACTGCCATAGTCCTCAGGCTGGCCCTTTCTCAGAGCAGGACACGCCCCTTGGGGACCATCAGGATTGTGAGCTGCGGCTGTCGGCCCAGCCTCCTCTGTTTGCTGACAGGAAAGTCACAGGGAAGCCTGACAGCGCAGGTCTAGACATCAGGCCTCTGCTTCCTGGGTCACCTGGCAGCGGATCACTGACCAGAACGCTCGATGACACAGCAAGGACATCTCTGCTTCATCTCTTCACACCTTACCCAGCTCCGTTCAGCACTCGTGGGTGCTCCTTCACCGACCCAGCTCTCACCATGAACCTGAGCCCATCCCTCTGCGTTCACCTCTGTGCTTTGTATCTAAGGAAATAAGCAGGTGCTGCGCACCTTCACCCCTCATCTAAAGGGGGGAGCCTGGCTATCAAGCATGGAGAAAGAACAGATCCAAAGCACCACGCAGAACTAAGTTTAGCTCCAGTTTACATACCTGAAAAAACGGTCTGCTAGGGCTGAGGGAGACGCTTTCGGGGTATTAGTTGGAATCAATATGGTGACAAGATGTATTCGTCAATAAATCTGCAAACTAGAGTACAGGGAAAAGGCGAGTTTTGGTGTTTTCTTCCTTTAATATCTGGGTATCTTTGGGGAAAAGCCCACACTATACAGTTAGTTACTCTGTTTCTTCAAACTTGACTCTATCTTTATCTGAAAGCAGGCCGATGCTATGAGATTTGGGGATCACTAGTGGTGTACTGAGATCTACACCCGAAGCTTTCCCTTTAAGTCCGTGATTAATGGGACGAGTCGGAGCAGACGAGCCCCGGCCTAGCCCTTGGCAGCGGAACCCTGAGCAGTGCCCTTCACTGCTGTGACTCACGTCTCAGGCACCAACGCAGCCCAGCTCACTGGGAAGCCGAGGCCCCGGTCTAGCATTCGGCCAGGAGCCTGGCCATCTTGGGGAGCAGAGGACCAGCAGGCAGGAGGGGCCAAAATGAGAAGGTAGACAGTTTGATGACCAAGACCCTGGCATTAAAGGAGCCACCGGGGAGAGACGGGCAGGGCATAACGGTCCCAGGCTTCCAGGTCTGGGTCCAGAGAAGTGGTTTAAATCCAGAGGAAGAAGGTTATGTTATTAAAGGTGGATGTCACTGTATCAGGGTGTCAGGAATGGTTTGATTTTATTTTACCACAATAAATCCTAAATACCTTTTTCTTCCTCCCTATTATTTAGTGTTTAATTGTGCACATAAAAGTGGTATATATTTATGGCATATGGCAAAAGGTTTCAAAATATGGGTATACCATGGAAAGGCCAGATTCAGATAATTAACATATAGATTTCTCAACACATTTAGGTTTCATTTGTGGTAAGAATACATTTGCCAAGTTCACAGTCCGTTGTCAGTAACTAGCGTTATTGCACAGATCTCTTGCTGAATGCTTATGGCTATTTATTTATTCATTTTTTTGGTACTGGAGATAAAACCCAATGTCTCACACTGAGTTACATCCTCAGCCCTTTTTATTTTTTATTTTGAGGCAATTTTCTCACCAAGTTGTCTAAGTAGGACTAGAACTTGCAATCCTCCTGCCTCAGCCTCCAAATCCTCCAAAAAGGATTATAGGTGTTTGCCACTATGCTGGGCTATTTATGGCCATTTCTGCACCCACCCTTGCAGGTGATGCCTGGCACCTCATGGGCAATGAAGTCCTTGGGGCAGGACCTGGCTTGGTAGCACCTTAGCAGGGGCCGCTGCCTAAATCCTCAGAAACCCCTTCCTCATCCTCACAACAGTGACATCAAACCTGCCCCAGGCCTGCTGGGAGGAGGCAGCCTGGTAACTGCCAGGTCCTGATACCGCATGTGTGTGAATTCTGCCCAGTGAGACATCCCAGCCAATCTGTGGGCAATTTCCCATAAAGAACCCCAGAAAAAGGCTGAACATTTAGAGTTCAATCTTAAAGTCAAAGATTTTATGTGAGTCTGGAGAGAGTATTTGTATCTTAGATCTAACCTTGGTATGGAATGCCTGAATCCTTCCAGTGTCCCTTACCAAGTCTTCGTCTTGACTTAATTTGAATGCTAGTGAGCTGACCCTTCGTCCCTCCCTCCTTCCTTTAGTTTTCATTACCTTCCTTAAATATTTATTGAACACTTACTACATGCCAGAAGGGTTAGGTACAAGAGACACACTGGCAAGAGAGACAAGTGTGCAAATCTGTGGATAACCTGGAAAAGAAGAGGAACAGAGGTATGTTCCACCCTAGCCTCACCCGCCTTATTCACAGGATCTGGCACTGTGTGACCTCTGGCTCTTCCCCAAAGTCAGAATGACCGTGAAAGGGAAATATTTTGAATGGATTCTGGACATCTACACAGCCAGGACAATGTAACTAAAGACACTCAGGAAAGAGGACTTCCAGAGCTGCTTCAGAAAGTGTCAAGAATGGTAGGATAAGTGTGTTCAAAGTGAAGGGGAGGATTTTGAGGGGGATTGATGGCAATGTGTAATAATAATTTGCTGTAGTGATTTTTTAAACATTCAACATGAATTTTTTTTTTTGTGGGTACCGGAGGTCAACCTCTGGACCTCATGTGCCAGCGGGCACCTGTGCTGCTGAGTGATATCACTGGCCCTTTTTTTGTATGTGGGTTCCGGGAGTCGAACTCATGACCTCGCGCTTGCCAGGGAGACACTTATGCTGCTGAGCCATCTCACCGGCCCTCTCAGCATGAATTTTTTTTTTTTTTTGTTGGTACCGGGGGGTCGACCTCAGGACCTCGCGCGCCAACAGGCGCCCGTGCCGCTGAGCGATATCACCAGCCCCTTTTTCATATGTGGGATCCGGGAGTTGAACTTGGGCCCTCGTGCTTGCCGGGCAGGTGCTTATGCCGCTGAGCCATCTCACCGGCCCTCAGCATGAATTTTAATCCCATCTTGTATGTACTGAGTAAATGAAGAACTCTGGTTTATCACTACCATCATGAGACTTGGGGCCACCTTATGCCTGAGCGTGCTGGCCACTGCACCATCTTCCTCTTCTTCCAGGAAGGTTTAAATGGAACATGAAAAAGTGTCCCCTTTACAATCTCAAAGTCCCTGTATGAAAGAGTGGCATAAACAAACCATGAAGAGGGACCAGCACAGATATCTGGTGACTAGGAGGGTCCCGGAGATGAGGAGACACAAAGGGCTTCCTCACCTGTCGGGTCCCCGTCTCTTCCTCAAAAGAAGTAATATGGTGAGCCACCACATTTTCTCACCCCCCCTTCCTCTCATAGACACCCTTGCCCATCTCCTTCAATCAGTGGGTCCGTCATGATGGGCTCGGACTCAGAGCATCCTATAAGCACAGCAGCCCCCACCAGGGGTGCAGGGGGCCTTGGTTTCAGGAGAAGGCTGAAGGTGTGCACATCCTGCAGGCCTTGAGCGATTGGATCTCCAATAATGTATCCTAAGTGTTTCAACAGAGGCCTCCATGAAACGGTGGTCCACAAACACCACAGTAGGATATAAGTTTGGTGGGTCAGCCTGAGCAGGCTGGAAAGCAAAGAGTTCCTGCAGTAACTATGCCCCCTACTACACACACCTGGGGGCACAGTGACAGCCACACTGCTGGTATCTGGCACTTCTGCCACTCGGTGAAGACCCAACCCCTGCTGAACATGCAGGAGGTCGGCCTCCAGGTGTCCTCTTCAGCAAGGTGGCCTCTGTCCTATTTTTCCCCACTAACAATTGAAGGATCTATTAGGTGCAGAGGGGAAATTTCTTTTCTGTAGTTGCTCAGAAATCTACTTCCTAGGACGAGGAGAAAGTACATCTTCATAGTACCGGCATCTGCCCCTTCACATGAACTGCAAAAATTTGTATTTGCAATATCTCCACCTAAAGCAGCACAATTTTTTCCCATTTACTTCTAGCTCCCTGAGGAAATCTCCGCAAACATTTGTATTCTTTCTGAGGTCTTCTCTGGGAAGGTTTTAGGCATGGTAGTCTTCAAAGCAAAACTTTTCACAAGAGACCATACTGCGCAAGCAAAGGGAAATGATTTCTGCATTTTTTTTTTTTGTGGGTACCGAGGGACAACCTCAGGACCTAGTGCACCAGCAGGCGCCCATGCTGCTGAGCGATATCACTGGCCCTTTTTTCGTGTGTGGGTTCCAGGAGTCGAACTTGGGCCCTCGCGCTTGCCGGGCAGGCGCTTACGCCGCTGAGCCATCTCACCGGCCCATTTCTGCATTTTGATTGCTTGCTATGCTGACAAACACTGATGCATTGAGCATTTTGATAAGCTACGCACTAGCAAATGGAGTTATCACAGCGGAGCTCTTGCAGTGAGTTCTGGCCCTGAGGTTTCCTGTCATCTATCATGGAGGAAAGGTTCGATTAGGAGGGCACCCTCTCCCAGCGCTGCGATCCACATCGCATGGTGTTTGGCTCCTCGGATTCTGTGAAGTGCAGAGCTTACAGAACTGGTGAGCCAGCCAGAGGTGTTTTCTCGGCTGCATAGCTCAGTTGTTGGAACTTGTGCATTCCACGCTGGCCTGGATTAGTGATGACACGCTGCGGTGACTTACTGCCCCGGGCGACCTGTGCTACCCACAGCCTCAGGTTCCAGCCAGCCTGACTCAGGCCCCAGCAGGTGCTGGGATCTCTCTGCCCCATGCTGAGCTCATTCTCAGGGCAATGCTGGGGAGATTTGCCAACTGAGAACTCAAGGAGGGCTGGCGCTTCTCAGGGCTCCGCAGTGCTGGCGGAATCGCCCATCAGGAACACCTGCCAGTCTCGCAGGCTCCTAAGGCGAGTTTGTGAGTCACCGTTGGGCTCCAAGCTGCGCCTGGAGAAGGTGAGGCCAGCATCATCCCTTGGTCTGGGAGAGAGCAGATCTCAGATCCAACCCTTTTCAGAAGTGAGGGCCCCTCCGGGGCATCAAGCCAGGCAGTGCCATGGTGCTCATCTGAAACACAGCTGCAAAGCCAGGACCTTGGTATTGTTATCCCCGCAGTTCACTGTGTCCAGTGCAACTCTAGGGGTGCCGCACACGTGCACACACGCACTCCCTGGAATCATGTGCCACGGTCTGTGGGGCCCACCTGATGTCTCTGACTGACGTTTCCTTATAAATCTGAGAAGTCTGTCAAGAAGGGGACTTGGTGGGGACTGGTCAGAGATGATTGGTGTTGTGAGAGTATACTAGGAGAAACTGAGCCTGAGTTTGTATATATATATATATATATATATATATATATATATATATATATATAAAATGGAATACTACTCAGCCATGAACAGGAGGAAATTTTGTCATCTGTAGCAAAATGGCTGAATGTGGAGGCCATGTTGTAAGTGAAATAAGCCAGGCGTAGATAAACAGATACCGCATGTTCTTACCCATTGGTGTAGTCTATACAAGCTGATGCTATGGGTATATAGAGAAGAATGCAGTCAGCAGAGGCTGGGAGAGAAACAAAGGAGAGGGATGATGGGAGAGACGGGTCAGTGGGAATAAAATTACCGCTGGATGGGAGGAAAGTGTTCCTGTGTTCCATAGCACAGCAGGGTGACTATCATTAACAATGATGCAGAGTTCATTTCAAAAGAACTGGAGCAGGGAATCTTGAATGTTCCTGCCACAAAGAAATGATACATGTTTGAGGTAGATATGCTAAACATCTTGATGGGATCGACACAGTGGTTCCTCGGTTCACAAACTTAATTCTTTCCATGACTGTGGTCGCAAACCGAATTGGACAGGAACCAAATCGAATTCCAGGGTTAGGTTCAGTGTTGACCTTATGGGGAAACCATTGTATATATTTGGAAGTCCCACAATATACTTCGTGAATATGTGCAATTATTATGTTGATTGAAACAAAATAAAACTTTAAAAATTGGGAAACTGGTTATACATGTAGGGCAGCTCTGAAGGGTTATGAAAGTTTGGATTACATCATATAAGGACAAATATTGACATTAAAGTGCTATCAGATTTGATAAGCTTGTTTTATGCTTATCAAATGATGAATTTTCATTTTATATCTGCTCAGAGAATTGAACTGGATGAGAAATAGTCCAAGAGGAAATACTCCTATGGAAATTGAGATATGATATTTGCCAGGATATAAATTTGCCAAAATACATATGACAAGAAGCTTTTTTCCCCTCAATTACCACCTCTAGTTTTTTTGTTTGTTTGTTTCTGAAAGCAAATCAATATAATCTCTGGGCTTTGTTGTCTTTTCTTTCCTTTTCCTTTTTCCTTCATTCTTTCCTTCTTTTTCTCTCCCCTTTCCCTCTCTTTCTTTCTTATTTTTTATTTTGACACAGGGTCTCACTAACTTACTAGGTTTCCCAGCTGGGCTCAAACGTGCAGTCCTCCTGCCTCAGCCTCCCTGAATGCTAGGATTACAGGCGTGCACTAGCTGTTTTACTGTTTTTCTTAAATGCAATTTCAGCCCTTTTCTGAGAACACTGTACTTTCATTGCTGGAATTTGATAGTGATGTCACCTCTACGGGCACAGTTACTTTCCCTCACTTCTGCAGGAGGAGGCGTTGGTCCAGCCCTGCAGGGACGCAGAGGTGGCCTTTCGGGTGTAGGTGGGGCTCTGATCCCAGTGCACAGCACACAGCGTATGGCATGCAGGGGGCACACGCATGTGGGAGGGAGCAGGGAGGCGAGGCCACCTCTGTCACCTCCAGGACGTGGGCCTCCCTGTGTGGCAGAGCTGGCCCTTTACCTGCCCTGTGTGGCAGGAATATCTTTCACACTTCCATGGGACACACTCACGAGCACAGCCACACATTCACGCTCACACTTCCGTGTTACATGCACACAGCTGCGCATGCAGAAGCATGTCCACACACCTACGTCCACACCACACTTCCAGGTTACACACTCAGAGCGCACGCGCACATACACACGGGTCATATCACACGCTCCTGTGCTTGGCTGCTCGCGCACACACCTGCACCCATGTATTGCACACTCGCCGGTTACACGGCCCACGCCTGCCCCACAGATCCTCACTCTTCGCCTCCTGAGTGTAAATTCTGCAGAGGGAGTGGAGGGAAGGGATGGGAAGCACGGAGCCCGTGTCCTCGTGTATAGGAAACCAGCCCTAGGCGGTGGGTGACCGTGCTGCGGGGAGCGTGCTGTCTGACCGTGCTGGAGCACAGCTAATGACGGCCGGCAAGAGCCATGAAGTCACAGTGTCGTCAAGAGTTAGGAAAATTTAAAACTAGTGCAGACACTCGGCTGAGAGACAACGTTAACGGTAATCCTTTACATTTTCACTGCGCTTTCTAAAATGTTTCTCCTTTACCCTTTTCAAACTAAAGCCAGGCTGTGCCTGAACAGGCATGGGGCTTTCACCCCACCTCACGAACAAAGAAACCGAGGCTCAGAGTGGGCCCCATCCAAGGGCTTGGGCGCCTGTCTCCAGGGGGCTTTTCTTGTGGACGCTGCCCTCTCTGGTCAGCACAGGAAGGGTGATGGGAAGGAAAGCGAGCAGAAGAAAAGCTCCATGCGATGGACTGTGAGTGCTCAGGGTGGTGGGGCAGGGGTGGCAGCTCCAGGCTTTGAGGGGATCTGTCCTTGACATCGGTAGCTGGCCTTCTGGGGCCCTGGGGACAGCAGGCTCCCTGCTCAGTTATCCCAAGGCTGCTTCATGGAAGCTTCTGGGTGACCTTCGACTTGAGCTTGATGATTTGATTCTTTATCTGTGATCTTGTCCCCCAGCTGTATCCAACTCTCTACTCCAAGATGTCCAACTTGAAACGAGAGCCTGTGAGAGACAGGTCTCGGGGAGGATCAAGTGAGCCGTCCTGATGCCTTCTCTACAACAAACATGTGTCGGCTCTTCGCTCGTGTTTTCTTGATTTCATCGCCCGTTCCTGGATCCAAATGTATTTTATTTGGCCAAGGTGTGGATGCTGTGTGACTTTCAGGAGCATATACAAAGTCTGGGGAGGATGGAGAATAAATTTCTTTATGTGGGAATTTCTCCTGCTTCGAAGTGGAATCAAAAGACAGAACAAATAGAGATTTCTCTATGCAATAAGATAATAATCAGATGTAAGTTTAGGTTTGACTTGGAGGCAATCAATGATTTGAGATTTTTTTTTCCAGTATGTACTTAGGGACAGTGCATTAGTTACCATTTGATGTATGACGAATGACTCCAAAGTTAAGTGGCTTAAAATAGTAGCCTTTTATTTTATTCTGGGATTTGTGAGCTCAGATGGACATTTCTGTGGCCAGTCTTCCTTGGGGGTCACACAAGCAGCTGTGGTTACCCAAAAATACAAGCCACAATGCAGTAGCCACTGGCATCTATGACTAGATAATGTGAAGTGTGAATTAACTTATCTCCCATCTTTAGCCAAACTAGTTACATATTAGGAAATCACCAGGTATATGGGGTGGAATTTTCCAGGAAAGCAACACAGTTAGAGAAGGGGTCCAGGCAGGATGCTCTACCAGGTAGCTCTGACCAGATTGAGATGGCCCAGGATGCCCTCTGTCATGTGTCTGGTCATTGGTGCTGACTGCCCACTGGGTAAATGTCTACACAGGCTGGTCTAGCTTCTCATGGAGGCCAGTTTTAGAAACCAGTGAGCGAGAAGACAAGCCTAAGGGCCCAAGATCTTTGGAAGCTGACATTCATGTATTCATGCCCCATTGGCAAAGCAGAAGGCAGAGTTGGCAAGGGAGAGACCTGAACACACCCCGAAAAGCATGACTCATCAGGGGCTGTCACCAGGCACCAGGCACCAGGCACTAGGCAGTCAGACTTGCATGGCCTGGCGAATGGTCAAAGTGACTTATTTGTGGGGTGCAGTGCAGTTCTCCAGGCACCATCTATTTCGTGATCTTTGGGCTCCCATTAGCCAGTGCTGCAAGATTAAACCATGATAACAGGCTGGGGGTCTCAGCCTTCAGCACCAAACCCTTTTGGTTTCTCCCCTACCAGACATGCTAGTGCTGGTGGCTGGGCAAATCTGGCAGTGTCTCTGCTCCAGGCTCCTGCATCCCTACAGGATCCAGGAAGAAAGGCCAGCCTTGATTTAGGACATGCCATTCTCCAGCTGGCAGAAGTTCCCTCCACATGCATTCCACAGGCAGAGCCAGTCGTGTGCCTGTGGCCACCATGGCCAGCACCACGCAGGGCAGCAACGTCTTCTCCTGGGTCTCTTCCTACGAGGGCCGGAGTGTGCACACTGCCCACAGCAAGAGGGCAAATTGCTCAGATCAATAACTAGAGCTGCCAGAGGGCATCGCAGTAGGTGAGTGACATTCCTGTGCTACCTGCTATCCTTCGGTTCTTCTGTTGCCCCTGTTCTCTGTGTCCTTCAGGTCTCACAGCTTGATTTCTTCTGTGCTCTGTCCTGTCTAAAGGGGTCCCAACAGGCCAGCTCCCCAAGTCACACGAATATTCATGTTATTTAACCTAGAGTTACTTCATTAATACACGTGCTAATTAATGTACAGTCATGACATTGATTCATGTTAATGTTAGACACACATACAATCTTGCATCTGAACTTAGTATAATTAAGCAAGCATTCACCACTTTGGAGAATTCTATACTAATGTGTCTCGATGGAAGAAAAATCAATATTCAATAAATATCTGCTCAATGAAACAGCGCCTGTGAGATAGGTCAGAGGGGGGTTGTTATACCAGTTTCTTGCTAAAGAAATGGAAACTCAAAGTTATACATGGAAAGTGAGGCTAAGTGTGCATAAAGGAGAAAAGAAAAATCAGCAATCAAACACAGTCCATGAGCTTCGTGACAGCAGCTTCCAGTATGACATCACTTTCCAGGTGGCGCTATGCTCATAAGCACGTGCATGTGCCGGGGAGTGGAGCGGTTGCTGCATGGTTTCAGCACTGCCTACCGTTAGGGTCTGGTGTAGGTGTTTAGATATCGTTCTTGGACAAGATAGACAAAGATGGTTACTTCCGGAAGGGCTTAGCTACTTTTCTTGTTGCTGAGACAAAATACCCAATGCCCAAAGTTAAAGGGGGAAAGGTTTATTTAGCTCCCATTTTGTGGAGGCTTCAGCCCACCATTGGCTGGCTCCAAGGCAGGGTGGCTTGGCAGAGGGGTAACAGTTTACGGAGGCAGAAGACAACAAAATCAACAAATGAACCTTAACAGTGTCTTTCTGCCACCTTTATACTCTATCCTGGCTGCTGGGATGAGGGTGGTGCCAATCCAATCAGTGGACTGATCCAGCATCACCCACCCTTAATCCCAGCACCCTTAATCCCAGCAATGTCTCACCAATCAATCACACACTCTAGATTCAGCTACCTCTGAAAAAACCCTATGACCGCATGTGGCTTTGGGGGGACATCTAGACAGGAACCATAACATGGAAGTTACATTTTCTTTGCTGGAAGGAAAAGAATGTTAAACATACTGAGCAGATAGCTGATACCGTAAGGTAGATGGGGAATGGACAGTGCGACCAGGTATGGGACTGAGCATCTGGCGTGGGGACTCAGTTTCCCTTAGTCAGGGTTGACCTCATTGGGGAGTGGAGGGGACAGCCAGCTTGGGTCTAGGGTCCAGGGCCCCTCAAGTGGGAGCATGGCGGGGAGGTCAGAAAAGGTGCAGGGAAGCACTTGGGAGTGAGGAGGTCAGGGAGGGGGTTTAGGGTTTTCGAGAGGGAGGATGGCAGGGGATTTGTCTGGGTAATTGTTTCATGCAGTTACGGAGAATGAGGGATACCATGATGTGCTCTCTGTGGGCTGGAGACCTTGGGGTGCTGAGAACAGAGCTCAGTGTAAGACCAGCAGCCTCAGAACCAGGAGAGACAATGCTGGGATTCAGTTCAGGGCTGAAGGTCTGAGAACCCAGGGAGCTGACTGGTGCAAAGCACGGTAGAACCTGGAGTTCTCATGCCCATGACCTTGAGATATAGGCTGTCCTAGCTCTGGGACCGAGAGTCTTTGCTCCACCCATCCCTCTGGTGACTCGAGGTGCCCACCACAGTGATGGTTGCTCTTCCCACCCGGTCCTCTGACTCACACCCCAGCCTTCTCCAGAAACGCCTAACAGACTCATCCCCAGGAGAGCTCCCCAGACTTCTTACCAGGGGCCTCTTCATCCAGTTATGTTGACACTGAAACCAGCTCCACAGGAGGTTGGAGGCTCTTCCCTGGGTGACAGGTGGCTGAGGGCCACCGTGAATGTGCAGGAGCGTGACAGGACCTTTCCATGAGCCACAAGCCCTGAGATGAGTGAGTATCCACCAATGCTGCTGGGTCTAGACCTATAGCTTCTTCATGCTGTCTCTTTCCCTCTTGTCATCATAGTAAAATTGTTTTCCCATGTTAGTTAAAACCTCCTTGCCTACATACTGTGGTGGCCACAGTAGCTCTCCACAGTGGGGCCTGTGAAGTGTACAGCTTCATATGTGGGAGTGTGTGTTTAAGGATAGGACCAAAATGGATGGTGTTTTGATGTCAGTCAATTGGGGCAGGAAAAAGTCTGTCCTTGCAGAGAAGGGACACTCTGGGGAACTGTCTATCATTTGTCTGTCTGTCTATCGTCTATGTATCTACATATCTATGTATCTATGTATCTGTCTATATATTTTTCCATCCATCCTTCCTTCCTAACATTTCCTTCCTTCTTTCCTTCCTTCCTTTCCTCTCTACCTTCCTCCTTCTGTCCATCACTTCCATCCATCCATCCACCCATCCATCCATCCATCCATCCATCCATCCATCCACCCATGCATCCTTCTGTCCATCCAGAGGGGCAGAGGGGAGCCTCTACACTCAGATGCTGGCCTGACCTTCACAGCTAATCTGTGTATCTCCTATTCCACATAAAAAAATCTCACTGAATAAAAACCCCAGACAAGTTTACTCTGAGAACCTGACAAAATGAGACCAAATGGGGCTATTTCATAATTGTGCTAAAGCACAGAGTAACCTGAGGTCACTGTACCAACAGCCTTCCCCCATGACTGAGGAGTGACTGCTAATTCTTTGTCCAATCACAGGGGCCTGGGCCTCATCTCTTGATGAGAGTGAGAACCATAGAAAGTTCCCCATCAAAAGATGTGGGGCATGCAAGGGCCCTGCAGCATGCAGAACTTGGCTATTAGTTGAGTTTCTGTCTTTGAGGAACAGGAAGACAGCCAGTGCAGGCAGAGGGTAGGTAAGGGACTGGGCAAAACAGATCTCATGTCACAAATGAAAGAGACTATACTTAAAAAAATTGATCAGGTTGGTGGCTAAAGTTGTATTACTGAGACTTTCTAGATTTGTGTGTGTACTTTCTAGATTTCTGATCTCTTTAAGTATCAGTTTGACTTTCTCTCTGCCTTACGCTCCCTGGCACATGAATGCTCAATTTCTGTCTAACTGGATTCCCCAAGTCTTCTCTAGCTTGTGAAACACAGATCAACCTCATGAAGTTTGCATTGGTCTCAATCCCCCTGCCCTTCCCTGTTTATAAGCTGAAATTCTACACCTAGGGAGATAGACTGAGAAGGCAAGGCCTTAGGGAGGTCACGAGGGCAGAGCCTCATGAATGGGGTTAGTGCCCTTATAAAAGATGCCCCAGGAAGCCCTTCAGCCCCTTCTCCCAGGCCAGAAGAGAATGAGAAGAAAAGCCAGCTTGACCTGATGTCACCAGGCAAGCACTCCTCAAGCCTGAGAAATCTGTGATTTTGCTAAATCTGTGTTCTGTTTCAGGAAAGATGCCCACCCAGCTGTCCACACAGACACCTGGGACACAGCAGCTGTTATAAAACACGATGCAAGGTGGAACCCAGACCTAGTCCAGCCACAAAAGTCACGATATTGACCTGCTATTCACCCTTAGACTCACTGCCATCCCACTGTAATACACTGCTCTGGGAACATTCCCCACTCCCCAGCGCCATCTTGGTCTGGTCCATTTTGGACCCAAGTGGAACTGGCTCATGTAAAGATTTAAGACAGCCTCCCTGTCTCTAAGATGGGCCCCTACTCCCTGGAAAAATCCTGAATAATCCTCCCACTCATTATCTAAACTCCTCCCCCTTTCCCTTAAAAGATTCTCACCCTCTGTTGGGTGGAGAATCTCATTTGTGACTTTGTCCTCCTCCTCTTCTAGGGCCAAGGACAAGCCTTTCTTCACTGCTCAATCAATGGTCCATTTTTGTTTTGTTTCCATGGTTCCAAGCAGGAGAAAGGACCCAGTTTGGGGTCAGAAATTGATAACACAGACACCAATTTAGTTGATGTCTTCATCTTGTACTTCCAGCCTTCAGAACTGTGAGAAATTCTCTGTTGTTTTCAAGTTACCCACTTCACAGCATTTTGTTCTAGCAGCACAAATAGATGGGTGAGATTCTCCAGATGTGGACTTTTCCTTGGTTACTTACTGCTGTGGATGGCCCCCGGGCACCTGCTGCTCATGTTGGATTTGAGGTCACATTGGACATCGCACATAGTCTGTGCTCAGGTCCACTGGATTTCTCTATCTTTCAAACTCTTCTGTCTTAGTTCACCTATAATGTTGGATCCTGGTCTATGCTGCTGTTGCTTGGAACCCTGATGACCTTAATCACTGATAGTGCCCTCACTGGGTCCTTCTCCAATGTGGCCAGCACAGTTTTTGAATCTATCAATTTGGCTGGGCGTGATGGTGCATGCCTGTAGTCATAGCACTTGGAAGGCTGAGGCAGGAGGGTCGCTGTAAGTTTGAGACAGCCTGGGCAGCATAGTAAGTTCAAGGCCAGCCTGAACTACACAGCCAGACCCTATCTCAAAAAACAGTAACAAAAACTCTATCAATGTGTCCTTAGTAACTTCAGACAACACACACACACACACACACACACACACACACACAGTTGTTCACACATATAAAACCATGTTTCCTTGTAGTAAGTTCCAGCAGAGTCTTATCTTACTCTTCATAGGCATTCTTTGGACCCCAATTTTATGGTTTAAAAATATGTCTTCCTCTCTCCCTCACTAGTTTATACCCATCACATGGACTGTGGACCCATAAATTAAAAGGCATGTTTCTTCAGGAGTGATGGTTAAAGAGTAAAGCTGTGATTTTTTGAATCTAGCTTCTGGTCCATCTGCCCATGGGACCATGGCTTTTGTCGCCTGTGCACCCATGGGTCCTGCTTGCTGTCCTGTAGAGTTGTCCTGGGGTCTGTGTGCATTGCTCCTGGGCTGGATTCTCAGCAGAGCTGGCAGTCTGGTGCCTGGCCAGGGGCTGTGTCCACTGCAGGCCCTGGGGCCAGAGCTTGGTAAGTCAGGGGCTCCACTCATCCGCTCCCCAGTGGCCTCCAGGCTGTGCTGACCAAGGTCAAGAAGCTCAAAAGAAGCCTCCCTGAGTGTTTTGCTTAAGGTTACTCACAGGAACTGCCAACAATTTTAAAAAATAAATTATGTTTGTTTCTATTTCTAGAAAGTTAGGGAGCACCCTGATTTCAGAGTTTCCCCCTTTCTTTGATTTTCACATTTTTCTCCCGAATCGTGTCTACCGGGAGGAGCTGGTGTCATTTCTCTGCTCCTTCCTCACACCCTGTGGACGGGACTAGAGCTGAGTACCAGGGTGTAGGACTCACAGCCCCTCACCTCCTCCTCCAGCTCAATCGCCCCTCCTCCCTCCTCAAAGGGCTCAGCTCTTGTGGGAACCTTGCTCCTACATCCAGGGAGGGGCTCCCATTATTCCTGGACCATGTGCTCCAGTAGGGGAGAAGAGTTGAAACCCTCAACAAGGCTTTGGGTAACTTTCATCTAAGGCCAAAGACAGAGAGGTCTCCTGAGACGGGTAGAGTGGCAGAGACAGAGAGAGAGGTAGAGAGAAGAGCAAAATTAAAAGCGATGGCACCTTTGCCATGGGAAATTTGCTTGTAGATATCTAGGGGAAGAGACAGAGCCTTTTCTACTGTTTTTTTTTTTTTTTTTTTTTTTTTGTTTTCTCATTTGCTTTCAACTCAAAACAGTCATTCAGCTAACATGATGGATCTTGGGGATGACATATTCTGATCTCCTTTGTCCCCTCATTTAAAGTGTTTAAGTTTCCTATGTTAAAATATAAGTTGGCAACTGCAGGGAAAGATTTGCGTTAGAAAATTTGAGACAAGAGACCCTTAAACAGGGAGAAGAACATGCATTAGAACAAAGATGAGTAAACAGAAAAGAATCAACTTAAAAACATTTTTTCAGAATTCACTGAGTCAGCCTCTGGGTCCTGTGGGTTTAGCCTGAGTTGCTCCTCACTTGAGGAGTGGTATGCAGGTGGGGGGGGGGCATCCGTCTGGGTCAGGTCTCCATGTCTGAATGTCTGAGGGTTTCTTGAGGGAGATTTCCATGGAAACATAACAAAAATGTAGAGAAAGATGAATTTGAGTCTTTTGTAGGAAAATGGATGCACCTTGAGACCACAATGCTAAGTGAAATGAATCAGACACATAAACTTAAGAACCACATGGTTTCTTTTATATGAGAAACCCGAGGTCTAAATAATTTGAAGAACAAAATAAACTATAGGTAAGAGGAAACAAGGAGATAGATCTTTTGCAAACAGAAGGAGACCAAGAGATGCAGGGAAGGAGTAGGTACAAGAAAGGAAGGAGGTATAAAAAGAATTAAGATGTGTTTTGTACATGCACCAACTCCCTGCGATGACTGTAATCATTGTGTACTGCAAAGATGTACTAATACAAATAAAAAATTAAAATAAAATGAAAGCAAAGATTGCAGCAAATTCCAAATCCTTTTTTGGATCCAGGCAGTTCCTCTGGAAAATTCCCTTATTTACAGTTCGAACGTCTCTGTTGGCAGCAGGGACATCAGTGTCACAGCCATGGTCATTGCTTAGGGAGCCGCATGAAGCTCCAGCCTGGGGGGCTTCTAGATGGTTCCCGGAAGGATCTGGACAGTCAGGTTCTGTTCCTCTGTGATGCCATGTTGGGAGGGAGAGAGAAAAATGGCACTGTTGATTACTGGTGAAATGCACAAAAAGGTGAGCTCCGTTACAAAGACATGGAAATATCCAAAGACAACGAGCATTCACCAGAGAGGGCTACCGTTTTCTACTGAAAGCTGCGTTTCTCTCGCAGTCATTGATATTCCTATCACAAATAACAAAACACTTTTTATTTGCAAAACAAATCTAGTCTCATTAAAATTGACCTGATCATTTGCATGAGTGCAGTAAGACTGGTAAGTGACCATCCAGGCTTTTTTTTTTTTTTTAAGTCTGCTTTTATGGAAAGTTTAATGACTCTCAGGTCGGACTTTTAAGATCTTGTGGAGAAGAAGGAGGTAAGCAATGAGCTCCTCTTCAGATGTCACCTGTAGTACTTATGGATTTGGGTGCAGTGCACGCTTCTCAAGGGCCCCCCAAATATTCTAGGATTTACGGCCTGCCAGGAAGTGGACTTCCTCACTCTTCTATAAGCCAGGTACCAGGTCTATATTTCAAGGGGGCTTTGTAAGCATTGGCTCCATGAGGTCAACCTTTTTATTTTAAAATGATCCAGTCATAGCTGACTTCGTGTACATCAGTTTTAAATATGACATCCCAGGAACAACCTTAGTAATGTAACCAGTGTTCCTGTGTCCAGTTCCACGCAGGACATATTCATCAGGTAGAGGAAAAAAGACAAATGACCCATTTCTGTTTATAAAATGATAATCTATTTAATGGGTATAAATCAAAGGATAGCTTAAGAGGAAAGAGAAGAAAGAGTTCATCAAGTATGGTAAAAAAACTGATAAGAACTACTAAGGTTTTAATCAAAAGGCCATACAATCATTCTTATTAATTTATTCCATCTTATGCAATTAAAGCTTTTTTTCTAAAATTTGTTCTTTTTTATTTTTAAGATTAAATACTTTGATTTGTAGCTGGTTGGAAGGGAGTTCAGAAATAAAAAAGTATTGTTTTCAGAGCAAATAATTGGAATGAAAAATGGCTTAAAAATGACTTTGATTGAAGATTTGATGAGTGGTTATTCTTTTTTTTTTTTTTTTTTTTTTTTTTGTGGGTACCAGGGGGTCGACCTCAGGACCTCGCGTGCCAACAGGCACCCGTGCCGCTGAGCGATATCACCGGCCCCTTTTTCGTATGTGGGTTCCGGGAGTCGAACTCGGGCCCTCGCGCTTGCCGGGCAGGCGCTTAAGCCGCTGAGCCATCTCACCGGCCCATGCATTTTTTTTTTTTTTTTTTTTTTTTTTTTTTTTGTGGGTACTGAGGGGTCGACCTCAGGACCTCGTGCGCCAACAGGCACCCGTGCTGCTGAGCGATATCACCGGCCCCTTTTTCGTATGTGGGATCCGGGAGTCGAACTCGGGCCCTCGCGCTTGCAAGGCAGGCGCTTACGCCGCTGAGCCATCTCACCGGCCCAATGATGAGTGGTTATTTCCATGCAACTAACAAAGGAAGTTGATTATTTCTGTGACATAAGATGCCTTAAGATAATAACTTGAATGATGACCGATTATATTGTCCTAAGATATATCATAACAGCAAAGATAATGACAAAATTTTGTACAATTTTGGAAACATATTAATATGTAAATATACATATATAACTCAAGAAGGCTAAACATCACTTCTTATTGGACAATACCTCCCACAAATATGAACATATCAAAGAAATCTAATTATTTCAACATCTCTTATTTTATAAGGTGAGAGAACAAATCCTTTCAGGTTTTCCAGAGGTTCTGCTTTTTTGATTAAAAGCAAAAGAACAAAAACAAAAACAAAACCATACCAAACCTCCCCCCAAAAAGCAAAACAAAAACCACAGAAAAAAAATTATTTAGAATTTGATTTTGAGAAAATTGTCATGATGTCAAAGCTTGAACATTTGATTCAGTAGAATCTCAGATCACCCTGAAACAACACTTAGTTACCTATTCAAACAAAGTGACAATAGAAAGAATTACATGATTTTAAAAGAAACCTTAGCTTTCTCAATATTGAGATGTCCTGGTTTTCTTAAATAATCAAAGACTTTGAGAAAAGAATGTGAAGCACAGACAATTATTTTGATAAGACACAGAATCTTTGTTTTCTTGGTGAGTCGCTCAATAGGTCAAAAGAAATTTTGGCAATAGCTTATTAAGGACAGAGAATTATCTAGGGTAGCTGCATCCTTTGAGCAGAGAGTGAGAAATTAAACTCCATTTTGCATCAGTAAACTATTGATGTTAAGATCCATTTAAATATCTTATATTATTATAAGATCCATTTAATCCAATCTTAGCTATTTTAACCACATGAGATAAGATTCTCTCTTTTCCATGGACATATAAAACCTTTCTATATTCATTGGGATTTTGTAATTTATATTCCTCTTCCTAATTATAAAAAATTATAAAAAACTTTTAAATAATTTCATATTACTTTAGGAAAAAATATTACTCTCCTTTACTCTTAACAAAAACTCATCCTACATTCTTGTTATCATTTCATATGAAAAATACATCCTTGCCTACTTTACATTTGTAGGTCTTTCTTTTTCACTTCTACTCCTGGTAATTAATTTACATTAACTAATTAAGATTCTTAGCCCTTATTAACTTTAATTTCCAGTGACAATAATGAGGGAAGCAACTGTGCACCGTGTATCATACATTAGCACTTTGGAGGCAATTAGCAAAGTCACAAATATACCATTGTTATGGCTTGTGTTCCAATGCTTCCCCAAGGTCTCATGTGGTCATAGATGAGGCTTTTCAGAGGTGCTGTATCTACAGTGTGTGATGCTAGGATTAAGTATGTGCTGCTGGGATCAAGGGTGTGTGCTTACTAAATTAGTCCACTGATTGGTTTGGCAGAGTTCTGGGTGTGGATAATGGGGAGACCCATCCTGGGTGTGAGTGCTACCTGCACTAAGGGTGTGTAGCCGGGGTAGAATATAAGGGACAGAAATAGGGCTGCTGTTGTTGCTTGCTGCTTGCTACTCCACTGCTGGCTGCCTTCTGCCTGCCCTGCTCTGCCATGAACTACTTCTCCTCTGTGATGCCCCTCTGCTATGCCACTCTGCCTTGAAGCCAGCTGACTATGAACTGAAACCTCTATGAACTGTGAGCTATAATAAACCTTTCCTCCTTTAACTTTGGGTGTTGGGTATTTTGTCTCAGCAATGAGAAAAGTAACCAAAACAACTATTTTACAATTTTCTAGAGGTTTGTACTTCCTTATAGCACAATGTGGCAAAAGTAACATATTTACTAATAGACCCAAATATCTTTAGTCTTTAGTCAGTCTGTAAAAACAAGAGGACAAGCATCAATTTATGTTCAACAACTAACATTTCAGTATTTTATCTTATTTGGGAACCATCCAAATATGCAGTCAATTAATAGCTGTCATTCATTGTAACAGTATAGTGTTAAGATTTCCATTTATCACAAATATTTCAGAAAGTATTTTTAAGTATATATGAAACATAATTATTGTTGAAAAGTTTGTGGTACTGTAGCTCTCCCAAATAAGAGGTTAAATCTGCTTCTCACCTCTGAGTCAGGGCTGCCTGGTGACACCGAGTGACCAGTAAAAGGCAGAAGTGGAAAGCTGACCAACACATAGGTGTGCAAACATTCTAAAATCTAAAACAATCCAGAATTCAACACTCCTGGTCCCATGTATTTCAGATAGCTGATGCTTAACCTGTTTTAGGGGCATATGATTCCCCAGTAAACTGAAGTCTGCTTCTCAGTTTCCTCCTAGAAAGGCGAATGGACCTCCAGGTGACATGAAAAGCCGACTTCCTGCTCAGGGACACAGCAGGCTTATCCTCACACCTGGGTGGTTGTCTCAGCTCAGAGGGACCAGGGAGGTCCTGGTGTGTCCCCCAGGGCTCTGCTTACACAGAACCACAGGAGTTTTTGTCCAGTTTGATTTAGGCAGCTTTGTTCACAGAACCTGTGTGGTTCATGGAAAGCCAGTCCATCTAGCTGGGAACCAGTCCTTAAAAATACTGGGTCTCTACTTACAGCAAACATCTTTGGTTCCCATGGAGACACACGCTCTTTGCCAAAATTGAGATGTGTGTTCTAAAGGAAACACACCATGATGGTCATGTTCTTACCAGATTGCAGGCATCTGGCATCTGTTTCCATGGAAACCATTGAACCATATTTCAGTGCCAGCTAGGAAAATGTTACTCATGTAAGATTCAAGTCCTTTTTCTACAAATTGTAATATTGCTCTTCCCATTCATAAATTCCTTTTGTTGATAATAAAAATAACTCATTTTCCTCTTGCAGTAACTACTATATACTTATACATTTGTCACATGTAGCCATTTACCTACAATATTGTAACAGATATTTTTAAAAGGAAAACACATTGCCATTTTTGACGGAGGCTTAGCCCATTTCTCCTGTGCTGAGAAATGGAATGTCTGGTGCAAGGCCTTATAAAACAATTTAACTCTAAATTAGAGGAAGAGTATTTTTATGAGAAAGCATTGATTTGATGACAAGAATTTCCAGCATGTAGTTTCTTTAACTTCTAAAACTTTGTGACATCAATTTTGTTTTTACTCGCTTTTAGTTGAAGGAATTAAAAGGCCCAAACTTGAAAATACTTGCTCATGGTCACACAGCTAGGAAGTAGAATTCTATTCCTCTTGTTTCTTGACTACAGACTTTCTCTGCCTCTACATGCACCCAGCTAAACCAAGGACCATTTACAACCAGGCTACTAGGTGCACATTCTACTTGGTCAATTAAATGGAATTTCTTCGTGTTATTCACTTACACAGTACAATGTTCACATACAGAATGCAAATGAGAGAATTATTTTAAAAGCCCATGCTTGTTGAATTCTTGAGCTGGAGGATAAGAGGAATCGAAAGGTCCATTTTAAAAGCTGGGTCACAAAATGACTTAGTAAATTTCTGTCTTACTGATGTCCTTGCTTCTAACGTATGTTTATGGAAAGCTATTTAGAAAAAACTTTATCTTACAATTGTTGTAAAAGAGTGATGATTATATGCATATAAACTTAAATGTAATAGTAGTATTGTTGATATTTTTGCTAGGAAAAAGCATTGGCATTAATCCGCCTTCTTTTCACTTTGATGAGAAAAATACTCTCTTGAGAGGCTTTGCAGTCTTTTCATGCACATCATGGATCATCTCCCAGGACTCTCCTGCCATCTGTGGGCAGCAGTGTCATTCTATCTGCCTTGGATTTGTTTTACAAGTTCTCTCAAGTTCTGCTCATTGCAGTTTTCCTTCTTCCTCCAAGTTCTTCACAACCTTTATGTTTGCCTTCCTCTCAATAGCTCAGTATCTAACATAATGACTACCCTTCACACTGCCACTGTCATTATTTTATACTCAGTATTCCTGTCTTCCATTACATTCATTTTCTGCTTCCCGATTTTTATTCTTCCTTCTTCCTGTTGGCTAGCATGCTGTGTTAATCCACGTAAGACCACCATCAGGAGATCTCTGCTTTCCTGAACTAAATGTTCTCTCCAATGGTCTTTCTTGAGACTCCAAAGTATGTCATGTTTTCTTTTTGTCATCATTACAGAGAAGGCTTTGGCCATGTTGCATATTGGGTTACAATCCAGTTGCACCTGAGAAATGGGCCATCCCTTACCAGAGTGCAGGAATCTGGCTTTGGTTTCTATGGAAACCATTGAACTGTATTTCATGGGGTAAGAGTCTGCTTAGAGCTCCCCTGAGCCTCCCTTCTGCTCCACTGGGCTAGGGCGACTTAGCTGGGTGCCTGGGTGGGGTCCAATTCTTCCCAGATCACGAATACAGATATGCACTCTGCTTTGCTACCCTCCTGCCCATGGCCCTTTGCAAACACCCACGTCTGTCCCTCTGCATCCAGAGATGTTAGTGAGTCCCTCCTATACCTTCTCTCTTAGCCCCATCACCGCAGCGCAAGTCTCCACACTCACCTCATCTGAAGTCCTTCAGACCTGGCACATGTGTGCTCAGTCTGGCGTGGCTCCTCTCTGTTAGTGCCATATGAGTGGCTTCCTGCAGCACTTTCTGTTTTTCCATATTGTGCATCCTATTGTTCATCTCAATGGTAATCTTGGAGGGGAATAAGTAGCAAGACATGCTTCTGCCTCTAACTTGCCGGGAATTTCTGACCTTTTTCCTTTACAAAGAATCTCATTGGAAAACTTTGTGGGAAAACATACAGAGCGAAACAAAGTTAACAGGCCCAGAGAAGTGACTAAAAAGTCCTAGAATTCTGCCCAAGTCCTGGAGAAGTGTTCACCGTCTTTTGCACAGATGTGTCTTGAGACTTGGCCCAGCGTCTGTCTGACCTCCCTTCCCACCTACTGCATTAGAAGCACTGTTGGAATATCGGCGTATGTCTGGCCGCCAAGCTCTGCCGACGGTGTGTGCAGCCCTCTTTTTGTCTGCACTCATTCTGTACTCCTCTAAGGGTCAAGGCCCTTGACCTCCTGCATGAAACTGTCTGCTTCCCTTCCAACAGTGAAAAATAATGTCTGGGGAGGTGGCCAGAAGAAAACCTACGCTGTGTTACCCATCATGTCTGAGTTTTCCTCCATTTGCCCTGTTCAGGAACAGGTTGTAACGATTTTCTTGACTGATTGTGTGAAAAGCTCCCACACGTTTTTCACGATGTATAACCATGATGACTGTGTTTTCGAGGGCACCATCGACCCTTTTAGAGTAGTTACGTGGCTTCCCGCCATGCAGAAATTGGGCTTCTAACCCAAAGCCATCATAATCCTCTGCCTAAGAGTTATAAATAAGCAGCGTCTCCTGTTTGAGCATTGCTTATCATCAGTGTTCCAAGCGCATACGGAGAATGAGGCATTTCCTGAGTTCTGTGTGTGTCTGTCAGTTATAGCTTTGTTTCATCATGTTTTGTTTTGGCAAAGATCTGTTTTTTCCATTGTAGACAATTTTATTGTTGCTTTAATTCCAGAGCTATTTTCAGAGCAGTTTAAATAATCAGAAAACATTGCATTTGAAAGGAAAATCCTGATGCATATACTATTACATAAAAACATGTTTGTAATTTCTCACATCCAGTGTTCTCAAGATGCTTCCTTTATTATATAGATGTGTGTGTGTAGCTATCTATCCCCCGCATAGACACAAAAGTATGTTTTTTATAATCAAAGAAAAATTGAGGTTAGATTATACCTTAGCACTCCTTTGAGATCCCAAGAAATGATCATTTTTTCAAAGGTCACGGTGACATTGTGACAGAGCTGGGGTGGTACCCTAGCCTCTTGCTGCCTCTGCCACCATAGATGCAGCACCTCATTGCTGGCGAGCATGCCAGGTGTCACCACTACAGTGGAAAACTCTTTAGCTTTCTTCAGTAAAAATGAGCTCACGTGCACCCTCTGAGCCAGCAATTACAATTCAAGTGTTTAATCATCAGATCTGCACGTTCACATTCACTAAAAGGTATTATAAGAGATTCTTACCAACAGTATTACACTAACTCTCCACTGTGAAGGACTTAATACTTGCCATATTTAATGGATAAATGTACTCAGTTATCTTTGTACAATGTAGTACTATACAGCAAGGGAAAATTACAAGTTATGCTTGTAATTTAACAACTTGTGTGAATATCACACATATAATGTTGGACATGGGAACCACACTGTATGATTCTGTTTATTTCAAGTGTGAAAAGCTAGAAGTGGCCAGTAGCAATGGCCCTCTAAGTGGTTGGGGGTCTCTGAGGGCTATGTGGTGAGGAGGTAGCAATGCTAATGCTCTGTCCATGGCAAGCTGCCCACTGAGGAGCCGTGGGCTGTCTGGAGGGATGCTGTCCCGCAGTATCCATGCTCACAAATATGAGTGCACCCTGGGGCTATCATCAAACCCCTCCGCCTCTCACCCTCAGGGTTCTCATCTATAAAGTGGAACCAATCTCGAGCCCTGTCCTGCTGTGATGAGCCTCGGCTCTGTTCTCAGTCCCTGCTGCAGCTCTGGGGGTGCTGCATGGACCCCAGAAATCAGAAAGGGAGCAAGATGTCTGGCAGGTGCTGAGTCTTCTGCCTAATGTTTGTAGAGCTGTGGGTGGGAGGAGCCTGGACCGGGCAAGGACCTCTTCACTCGGAGGTCGAAGTCAGTTTCATTACAGAACTGTAGACATTTCTGAAAATCCACAATGATCAACCTGGATCTTTTGTGGGACAGCAGGACACTGCCCTGCAGGTTCCCCCAGGCCCATCCACATCCTCATCCACCAGGTCCCGCACCCTGATGGATGCCTGTGATTCCAGATCATCTGGACGGTCTCCTCCACTTGGGAAGTACTGTCCAGTGTCTGCCTGCACCTCCTGTCCATCACAGCCCAGCACAAGCCTGGCCATTTCCCTTGAGGTCACTGTGGCTCCCAGGTGTGCTACTGACCCCTTCATGATCAAAGCCACCTGTGAACTGTTCACCCAGGCCCAGGTGGGGTGATGGTGGGACTCACTGTCCTGTGCTGCTGACGATGTTGCTGAGCAGGTACACCTGTCTGCATGCATGTATACATTTGCTTATGTGCATGTGTGTAGGAGGTGTGCTTGTTTCCAGATGTACGCAAGTGTGCTCATGTGTGTACTTGCACATGTGTGTGTATGCATGTGTGCAACATGCATATGCTTAGCCAGGGTGAGGAACTAACTTGTGCACCATCTCCCCAGGGACATAACCAGCACAGTCTGGCGCACAGGGGTGGCAGCAGATAGTAATGGGATTGAATCCACATGGCGCAGTTTGACTATATCTTGCTAAGCTAAAAAAAACAGAATCTATTGATTTTAATAGGAAAAGCTAATGGGGAGATGGAGTTGGTGAGTCCTAGGGGTGCAGGTATTGGGCAGGTGCTGTGTGTGAACCCAGCCTGGCTTCCCTCCCACAGTGAGCTCCACATCTCCTCTCTTCTGCCCCAGCCACTGTTTCTTCCTCTGCCCTGAACAAGCCAACTCCCAGACTCCTTCCAATGCCCTCTGTTTTGTGACCAAATTCTCTGTCTCCTGAAGCACTTATGGAACTGTGGTTGGAACCTTACGAAGTTGCTTACTGTGGTTTTACAAAGTAGCATCTGAAAACAAAAGCAGAGAAAACAGAGCACCTAGCGCCCAACGTTTTTTGTCTGTCTTCTTGCTCGCAGTACGGGTAGTTTTGAGACAGGAGATTAGGGTGTGGCAAAGCTGGCTGGGGAAGTAGGTGTGACCTGTTAATTACAAAATCCCAGAACATTTCCCAAAGCTCTGCACGTGGACTTCTCGCGACAACTTGAGCAGGTTTTCCATAGAACGGCAGAGACCAGATGTCAGCCTCAGGAGTGGGTGATACGAAAAGGCCAGTCCACACTGAGTTTTTGCCACTGTGTTCCCTCTTGCGTGGTGGCTGCCCTCGTGCTGTGCTTCTTTTCCTACTTTTACTTGGCCCAAACTCACTCGGCAGAGCCTGTTTCTTTTCCTACCTTTAATAAAACTTTGCTATCATTTGCGCTTGTCTTGATTAATTCTTTGCTCAGGACAGAAAGAGCCAAGTCTCCAGAAGGAGCCTGCAGTACCCCAAAACCCAGTAACAGTTGAACCCAGGGCCTTTGCACTGAGCTACATGCCCAGCCTTTTAAAAATTTTCATTTTGAGACATGGTCTTGCTGAGTGACTAAGTTGCCCAGGCTGGGCTCGAACTTGCGATCCTCCCTCAGCCTCCCAGAGTGCTGGGGTTGCAGGCATGCACCACCTCCAGCTCTGTCCAAAATTTACCTTTTCGTGCTTCTGAGCTGGTTGCCCATAGCTGAGGAGGGGGCCGGCTGGCAGCCCCACTGCATGGCTCTGACCACAGAGTTGGCCGTGCAGTTTGAGCCCCTTTTCCTTGTTAGATCTCAGGGATTCTGAGTGAAGGACTTGTTTTCTAGTTTTTACTAATGCACTGTCAGCTACTGAGTTGTGCCATTAAAAATATCAACGATTACACTGGAAACAAGTAAGATCTTTTTGCTCTCCTGGGGGTACTTGTGCTGTCGCTCCTTTATGGCCATGGAAAAGTCTCCCCTGAGCAGGTCCCTGCACGGTGGTTGCCCTGCCCTGAGTAGGTGTAGTGTTTCCATAACAAAAATTCCATTGCCTTTTATTTCTAACAAGGCTTGCAGTAAATCAGATTTGGCAGCTGGGACCCTAATAGTTTAATGCCTCCTGTGGATGGAGGAAATCTACCATATTTCAGATCTGCTGGAGACCCTGTTATCTAAATAGGAGGTGGTATGAGTTTGCTGATTGAATTTAAAATAGGACCGTCACAGCCGTGCTGGGTGGTGCGTGCCTGTATCCCCAGCACTCTGGGAGGCCGAGGTAGGAGGATTACAAGTTCAAGGACAGCCTGGGCAACTTAGTGAGTTTTGAGACTCTGTCTCAAAAAATAAAAAAAAAAAAAGGGCTGGGGATGTCGCTTGGTGTAAAGGCCTTGGAGTCAACCCTTAGTGCTAAAAACAAACAAACAAACAAACAAAACAAAGCACACCAAAGACAGAAGAGTTCTTTGAATTTAAGCTGCATAGTTCAGAAGAGTCACTCGGGAAGATGGTACTTGGGAGATAACACGCATCACTCGCACTGCCGCCCACACTCTGCTTGACTGTCTGTCCTTGCCGGCGTGTGCCGTGCTCTCCCGGCGAAGTCTCGGATGGCTCCGTACTGCTCCTGCGATGAAGTCCAGGCTCCTTGCTCAGCACTGCTCAGTCTGCCCTCTGTGCTCCATCCGGCCTCCTTCCTGCTGAATCTGCCTCATGCTCTCCAACCGTTCCCAAAATCTGACATTTCTTGGACTGCATTTTTAATGTCCTCATTGCTGGGTGTGTTTAAGTTTTTCCATTCCAGAAAGCTCTGGTCCACCATTTCTGACCAATGTTCTCAGCCTATTCCTGGGGTGCTCCGCCCAGGCCCTCCTCTCCCACTCTCCGGAGGGAAGAGCTCCTCATGTCTTTGTCCCAGCAGACTGAGCCCGAGATGCTACTTACTGAAAACAATGGCTCCTAATCAGCCACAGCCAGTGATGTGAAGGATGTCAGGAACCTCCCCAGGACACCTGTCTTCCCACCACAGTTTCCAGTCTGCTCTCACAGCAGTCGAGGGGACTTTAATTTCGTCCTCAGTTCATTTGGCATGGGGAGGTGACATTGCCCAGATGACGAGGACGGTGGAGATTTGGATGTGTGTCTCTGGGTGTCCAAGTTGCTGGCACATGCAGCTCTTCTGGGTTTTCCCAAGGCTGCAGGACCATCCACGAAGGTGTGACCCTGACACTATTGTTTACCCGCGGGCACTGGCTTCCTTCTGCCTCTTTGTTTCTGCTAATTCCTGGAACACTAGACAATTGGTTGGAATATTTCGAAGAAATCATAGATTAGAAACAGCATTGAGTTTTAACTGGGCAGAAAGACACCAAAATAAACCCAGGCGAGAACAATTCTGTGAAGAAATACCCTGTGAATTCTGCTTGAGCACAGTGGCTTGATTTGGTTTAGTAGTGAAAAAAACACCAAATTTTATCCTAAGTGCCTCAAAGATAGCTTTCTATGTTTCAATTTACGCTTGACATTTGTATTCGTGACTCCTCTTTATATTAAGACAAAGATATTCACTATGTTAAAGTTAAATCCCTTCCAGAAATCACCTAAATCTCCATATTCTTTGTCGTTGTTGGGGTTTTGAGACAGGGTCTCGCTACGTAGCCCAGGCTGGCCTGGAACTCATGGTGATCCTCCTACCTTAGCCTCCCAAGTTCTGGGATTACAGGCGTGCACCACCATGCCTGGCTCATGTTCCTGAAATAACTATCAGTATCACTCTTCCAGGTAAGCATATTTTCCACACATTAAGCAGGGGAAATACTTATGGGTGTAACCTTTTGCCACTTCAGTGATGCAGGGGACAGTTCCTTGTAGCTTTCCCATTTCCTCTTTTGCCAGTGTTTAGCTGATTCTTCGGGCTGGGGCTGTCTTCCCTCCTTGGGGCCTGGAACACTGGGCGTTCCTTTGATTTCTTTGTTGCACCCAGGGCAGGTGTGTGCATGGGGGAGATTTAGCCTGCCCTTCTCACTGGCCTGGATCTCTCTTCCCAAGGGTCAGCCTTGGAGCTCCCTCCAGGTTCCCATCACCTCAGAGCTAGGTCTGGGAGCCCAAGCTCCCTCTGGGGTGAACACAGGACACGGGGCTGGGGATGTCCTCTGTCAGTTAGCAGGGCCCCTTGCAAGTCCCTCTGTCTGGGGACTAAGCCTCTTTTACGAAGGCTTGAGAAGCAAACCAAGGTTCATGCTTTTCCTGAAAGAAGATCTACCTTGGAGCGGATACCTGGCCTCTGGCCCGGTGAGGGACGCCCAGAGAGGGAACATCTGGCGGAGCAGCAGAGTCAGAGCGCAGTCACCGAGATGTTTAGTCTGCGCACTGCTGCACGCCCGATGCGGTCGAGTGTATTTTCCAGTTTGCAGAGCTGTTTTGGCAGAAGAGAGGAGGAGACACTTTGGCTGGGACATCTACCTCGGCTCCTGTGTGACCCATCCTGGACCCTTCGAGCTCCGGAGCACCCAGAGGTGATGCAGTGCACACTCACCCTACACTGGGGAGAGAGGGAGAGAGAGACAGAGAGAGAGGAGAGGAGAGGAAGAGAGAGAGAAAGAGAGAAGGAGGGGGAGAGAGAGAGTGAGAGGCGGATCTTTCCCATTGAACTTTCTGTTCACCAGTGTTGACTGAGATGGTTCCGTCTCAGGTTTCATGTGCACGCAGCACGTGACCTTTTGCCCTTTCCTCCAAAATGAAGAAGGATTGTTTTTTGCCTTTGCGGCTACAGAGGGGACCTTCTGCTCTTCCGCATTACTTCTCTGTCCAGACCGGGGCAGCAGGGCTGAGGAGGGAGAGGTGTCCCCAAGCGCAGGAGGGGGCTTGCCATCTGTGTGCCCTCTGCCTGCCCACGGTTCTGGACAACTTTTTACAAACTCAGCTTTCCTGAGTTCTGCCCTCAGATGTCACTGCATTCCTGACGTTCCTGACATTTGTGTGTGGCCAGTGGCCTCTCTCCATCTCGTCTTCCTTTGCACCTTGCTGAAACCTGGGTCCTCCCTCCTCGCTGTCTTCCCATAGCATTATTGATACCTGGTGCACCTGCCTTTTGCTTATCTATTTTACATGTTATCACCCTTGCAAGTGGGAAAGTTCTAAGAAGAAATTGATTTCCCTTTTTTGGGTATTGGTTTATTGAACTAAGTTAATTGCAATTGTCCAGAGCCCTACTTACTTCATGGTGGTTGGGAAACAGAGCAGGGTAACAGAGCCAGAGAGAAAAGGACCAAGAACTGGACCTAGTACCCAAGGTCACACCTCCATGACCCAACCCCGCACACCTCGAAGTGTGTTCCACAAATCTCTGGGGGGGGATCCCAAAGCCAAGTGGAAATTCTGTCCTAACTACCTCCAAAGGGCCTGGCAGAGGAAAGCTGCTCAACTCATGGTGGCCAGGAAGTAGAAAGAGCACGACAGAGCCAGAGTGTCTGTGCTGGGTAGAGGACTTCCTCTTTCTTCCACTTTTTTCCAGGTGGCCCACCCTATTGGATGTTCCCACCCACCTCCAGAGCAGGTTTATTCTATCAGCTTGCTGTCTCACACGCCAATCATCCTTGGAACCACCCTCACAGACGCACCCAGAAGTGCGCTTTACTAAGCTCCTTAGGAGTTTCTCAGTGTATTCAAGTTGACATCAGGATCAGCCACCACACTTTCTGCTATGGCATCAGCTGTCATCCTTACCCGTTTCTCCTATAGGTAAGGTGGTTCCCCTTAACTCCCTCCAACTTGTCTTAAATTTTTCTCTTCCTTTCATTTTCTGCAGTTCAAATAGAACACATACAGATTTTGTTTTCTTCTTGTTTTTTAAGAAAATTATGCTTGTGCTATCTGGATTTCCAGTATCTGTGGCTTGAAGTCTTCTATTAGTTTCAGACTAATCTCCCATTATTACTTCAAATATCACAGCCCTATTCTTTCTTTTCCTTTCCACATTCCAATCACTTATATGTGACAGCTTTTGCTATTCTTCTCTGCCTGGTCTCTCAGCTTTTCTTTTCCTCTTTAAATTTCCATTTGGAAATTTTCTATTATTTTCTTTCTTTCTTTTTTGTCTTCAAATCATGCATTCTCTCCTCAGCCATAGAGGGAATACTGCCTGTTTACCTGGAGCAGAAACTGGAACCACAAATTAGTACAAACACTTCAATAGTAAATCTGAGCCATCAAAGGCTTTCTTGATTTCTCTTAGTTTTTTTTTACTTTTTTGTTTTGGCAGTCTTGGGGCAGTGAACCCAGGGCCTCCCACATGCTAGGTAATCACCCCACCACTGAGCTCCACCCTTAACCCTCCCATTTTATTTTATTATGCTATTTTATTTTATTTTTGAGAAACGTTCTCACTAAGTTACCCAGGCTGGGCTCCAACTTATGATCCTCCTACCTCAGCCTCCCAAATAGCTGGGATTGTAGGCATTCGCCCAGTCACACATAGGGTTATTGATTTCTAATACTTAATAGAGTTTCTTTCTATTTATATTGCTCATTAGTTGTTTCATGTAACCTACTGGCTTCCTTAGAAGGTTTAACATATTAATCATGTAGGAACATTAAAGTTACAATGGGGCAGGAGGGGCAGGATTAGTTTTATGCCCTACCTAGTACTAGCATGAAGACTTGGAAATCACCCTGGAAAAAGCCTTTCCTAGAAGAGCAGGCCTTCATTAGGAGAAGACTCTGGGTGTGTGTCACAGTGGATTTGCTTCCTTTATCCCTACTAGTGCCATGCAGAGATCTTGCCTGGATCTGTACAGTGAGAACTTGGTGTGGTCCTTGGGGTTCAAGCTCTTGGATGTGTGTGGGCCCCTCAGACTGTGACCACAGGAGCTTCTCAGCCACACTCCATATTTAGCCTCCAGAAATTCATCCAACTCACTCTGTGTTTCTGACAGTGTGGGGGCCAGTGTCTTCCACTCCAGGGAAGCCGGGGCTGGCCTCTCTGGGTATCCCTGTCCCTCCATATTTGCAGGCAGTGGACTGTGCTCGGACTTTAGTTCTCTGATGGGTCCAAGAAAAGCCACCAGTGATCATATCCTCAGATATTTGACCTATTGGTGCTGAATATGGAAGTCACTATGTTCATCTTTAAATATTTGCTTTCTACTGACCCATGGAATTCTAATGGTGAGCTGGATTTTAGAATTCTCCTGATAAATGATGCCAAACTTCCAGTATTTACTTGTAATGAGAACTGTGAATTCTATGAAGATTACCAAAGAACCTTAGTTCTTGGGGTGGCTGTGGAAGGCTTTCACCAGGTTCCATCATCGTGACTACTTCTTGCTTTCCCTCTATGGCAGTTGCTACAAGCCTGTCATCTTGTCGGGCTCCCTTTCAGGCCTTGCCACACTTTGAATTGTAGTTCTCAGATCTGGCTACACTACCAGCGTGTAGACTCCATGTGGGCAGGTTAACCCTCCCTCTGGGTTGGAGCCTGAACACCTGTCCCTCATGAAGCCCACATACATGCACCTGGGTTTGGTGTCACCACCTCAGACCCATAAGGGTTAGTGCAGCCTGAGCCCCCATACTCTGTCATCCTGTCTGGGTGACAGCATCCACTCAAGTCTACACCACCCATGGATCTTTCTCCAAAGTCCAGATGTGGAGTTCCATCTTTGTGATACTCAATGGTCCCTGGACTTCATCAGGGTGATGATACCTGTCTGTGGATCTGGACTGGCTCTAATTTTCCTTGTCTCAGGCAGAACTCATAAAAAGATCCCTTAAAACCTCCCTCCTCTGTACACTTCCATCCATGTGCCACAAATCACAGGACTTGATTCTTTTTTATGGCCGAATCTTACTCCATTGTGTATGCATACCACATTTTCCCTATCTAATTACCAGCCGAGGGACATCTGGGTTGACGCCATATCTTGGCAATTGTGAACAGTGCTGTGATAATCATGCCATTGCTGGTCTCTCTTTGGTGTGCTGATTTTACCTCCTTTGGATAGGTGCCCAGTGCTATTTGCTGGGCATTTTCTCCAGCCTTCATGGAAGATAGAAGATGACAGCCCATTCTTCTCCCCCAAGATACACACACAGCAGATCCTCAAGCCTTCCTTCTCTTAACTTCTCAATATGTTCTAAATCGTCTCTGTTTTCATCCCAGCTGTGACTCCTTAGGGGGCTCTGTCCGTCTCATGGATTCCCAACTGCTACCCATCACCCAGTCCCCACTTCACACCGACCCTGAGTCCTATCTCTGTATAGCTTCATGCTAGTTGTCCTTCCACAGCCATTCTTCATGTATCACACAGTTACTTAAGATGATTAAAAGCATTTCTGGAGGTGGGTAGAACATATTCAGCGCCGTGGCCTCGATGTTCCTGGTTGCAATATTCCTCTGACAACAGGAAAACCATTGTCACTGTCACCTCATGTGGGGCAGCTTCTCACCATGATCAGGGTGCTGTCTGTCACTTCCTTTCCTTTCCTTGTGCTATTTCTTCCTTTCTGACATTGTCATCTTTATAATGTCTACTTACTCTGTAACTCTCAAATCACAGGTCACCACGTCACCCTGACCACGACACAGCCCTGGAGGCTCAGAGGCTGACCTGTGGGACTCTGAGTGCTGCCCAAGGAAAGACCCACATTTTGAACCTGGGATTCCGCTTGGGGCCATTGGCTCAGCCTCCTGGATCTGAGAGTCGGGCTGAACCCCGATCCCCATGCTGAGAACCATGGGACAGAGGGAGTGTGGTGCAGCATTTGGCTGTGACGGCCTGGGCCTGCAGGAATCAGGGAGCAAACTGAGTATGAGGAGGAAAGGTCCCGCCCAGATCACATCTTATGAGTTGCAGAACCCAGAAAATAATCAGCCCTCTTGGTTCTGAGTCCCCAGTTACCAATGTGGCCTTACAATAAACATCATGGAAAGCTACCTCTGAATGAATACCTTTCATAAGTCACTTTCACATCCCATCAATAGAAACAGGATTTTATGACATGGTGACCAATAATTTAAGGACTACTTATTGAGCATGTTGTGTAATACTCTGTTTTAATGCTATACCAATGCTCCCATAAATTAAAAAAAATTAAAAACTCAATAAATAAAAATGCAAAAACTGCATTTGTAACAGCCAATAGTGAGATATTAAGTGGTCCTAGTTTTATAAAAAGAAGGGAAAGCACATACTCAGAACAAAACTACATGTGAACCGAGGTAATGGACAGGCGAGGCCAAGAGGTCAATTTGGGTCATTTTCGATAATCTGAGCTCTGTGGCCTGTGGAGTACAGGATGGGTCCTATGACATCCTTGCTTCTGAGGCCACCCCCACCATCCTTCAGTCTTGAGAAATTCAGGCCAGCGTGCTCTAACGTTGCTCCCCTGGCTTTAACCGGGGCTCCCGTGACAGTCACAGAACTGAAGTGGGCCGGGTTGTTGTGGGATTTGAGAGCACGAGCGGTCCTGCTCCATCCCCTCTGGTCCCAAATCCTGTTGGGCCACACCCCGTTAGAGGCCGGGCCACGGGAAAGTGACATGGGTTGACTTTTAGCCCAGGAATCTTCCTACATGGTATTGTCTTGATGTTACAACACGTTGACAAATTAGAAGGTTTAGGGAGAGAATACAGCTAGTAGTTCCAGCTAGTGAAGAGTTCTTTACATTGTAGGATTCAAGACTATACTTCATTTTAAAAAGGCAAGATAAAGTCATTTTCATTGAAGCCATTTGAATAGGAGCTACCAGCTGTGTTCCCTGAACTCTTGCTCTTAAATTCCAGCCTTGGGGACCATGGCCTGCATTCTGACCATGTCCTCACCCCGCTTGGCCCTTTTGCCCTGCCTGCCTCTTTGACCTGGAATTTCCTTCCCAATTTGTCCTGAGCATTTCCAGGTGGATTTTTTTTTCTGCACTGATTTATTATTTTATCTAACAAGTAACTCTATGCTGCTCTGATGTTAGAGCTACGCCAGTGCCCATGCCACAGTCCCAGAATTCAGAGTCCCTGGACTACGGCACAGACGTGGTGAGAGCTCTCCCAGCACTGGGCATTCCTGAAGCTCTTGAGATCAGGGATCAGAGAGTCCTGGGCTCTGCATAGGGTTGGGGGAGAGGCTCCGCACCCAAACATAGAGAAAACCCCCAGAGAGAAATGTGGAAAAATCTCCTCTCTCTGTGGAGATGTCCTTGACACTTCTTTTCTATTGGTTTGTTGTAATATAAAAGTTACTGGCCCCAAAATATTTCCTGGCTTTCACCAAGTCCTGGGATCCAGGCCAAAGTGTTCTTCCCCATGGGCCTGTGTGAGCCAAGGTCTAGGTCCCTGCATGTCCTACACTTGGACTGGAGTGGGAGCTCATGGGTTGTGGACTGGGACCTGTAGGGTGTGCAGAACGGTGGGTGGTCAGAGGGTGCTGCTGCGTCCTGAAAGAGTTTGCTGTAATGTGCACAAATTCTAAGATGTCACTGCATGTTCATCTTGGGCTCCTGACCGTATGGTGCCCTGCACGGTGATCCATTACACTGAGTTGAAAAGGTGAGGTCCAGACTCACAGACTGAGCTGGAGCCAGGGAGCTGAGGGTGGCTGATCACTGAGATTCTGACTCCAACCATTCTCCCCTCCACTGGCCCTGACGTCTGAGGACAGGCTGGCAGTGGAATTTGTCAAAATGATGCTGAGTTCCCGTCGGCCATGCAGGTTGACTGATGGGATCTCACAGTGGAACCCCAAGCTGGCCATTTAAAGACACTAGAAATACCAAGCACACGCATGAAGGAGCTTTGCTTACTGGACCTGGGGCCTTTTGAGGGACCCTTTGGATGATGAGACAAACGGGAATGGAGTTTTTTGGAGGGTGTCCTTTTCCATGAGGAGAGTTTCACACCTGATCATAAATTAACAGGTGTGTTAGCCAAGGTACAAACACCTGCAATGTGGACCCAAACAGACAGTTTCCATCTAATAATGGTGAGACCAGATTTCAAAGTCTTTCCTCGTTTAAAAATTTTTTTATTGGTACTTTTTAGATATACATAATGAGAACATTCATCATAGGGAATTTGTACCTGTACATGATATATCTTGCTTCTTCTTTTTTTCCCCATTTCCCTCCCCTCCCTTCAACCCCTCCTCCACTCCTTATTTACAAAAGCTTTGTTTCCATTTTATCATTCTATTCTCTTTTTTTCTTACCTCTTCCTTCCTTTCCCCCTCTGCTTTCCCTTGTTCCCGTTACAATTTGAACATTTTCTTCCTATTTCCCAGTATCTATTATACATTTTGGTACATATGTATACTTTTGGTTTCTCACACCAGAGAAACAACACAATTTTTACATTTGTGTGTCTGATTTATTTCACTTAAGAGTATGGTCTCAAGGTGCATTCATACCAAGAAATGTCTCAAGTATATCCTTCTTTATGGCAGAGTAGTATTCCATTGAATAAAAAAACCTCATCTTCTTTATCCATTCATCAGTTGATGAGTATTTGGGGTGTTTTTAAGATTTAGCTATTACAAACTATGATGCTATAAACATAGATGTGCATATTTCACTGTGGTATGATGCTTTTCTTTTGGAAAGATACCAAGAAGGGGAATAGCTGTGTCAAATGGAATCTTTAGATTTAGTTTTCTGAGGAATCTCCACACTGATTTCCACAGTGGTTGCACCAGTCTACATTCTTAGCAACAGCAGAGAAGGGTTCCTTTTTCCCCACAGCCCTGCCAGTATTTGTTATTGGTTGATTTCCTGATGATAGCCATTCTTTCAGGAGTGACACAGAATCCCAGTGTTGTTTTAATTTGCATCTCTCAAATGACCAATGATGTTGAACATTTTTTCATATATTTATTTGCTGTTTCTACTTCTTCATCTGAGAAGTGTGTATTTATTTTAGATGCCCATTTTTGGATTGGGTTTTTTAATTTGAGGGGTCTGATTTTGTGAGTTCTTTATGTATTCTAGATATTAGTCTTTTGTCTGAGGAACAGCTGGCAAAAAATTTTTCCCACTCTGTTGATGGTTTCTTTTGCTGTGCAAAAGCTTTTTAATAAGTTGAGGTCCCAGTTGTTGATTCTTTGTGATATTTTCTGGGTGATCAGGGTTTTATTCATAAAGTCTTTGACTACACCAATGTCTTCAAAAGTTCTACCTATTCTATCTTCCAGCAGATTTAATGTTTCTATTTTAATATTTAGATCTTTGATGTATTTCTATTTTGGTTTAGTGTATGGTGAAAGATACGGGTCTAGTTTTAATCTTCAGTGTGTGTAGAGCCAGTTTTTCCAGCACCATTTTTTAAAGAGGCTATCTTTCCTCCAGTGAAGTTGTTTGGCTCCTTTGTCAAAGATAAGGTGGATGAGTATGTTTGGAGTTGTTTCTGCATCTTCTAATCTGTTCCATTGATCCTTGGGTCTTTTTTTTTTTGTCAATACCATGCTGTTTTTATCACAGTCACTTTGTAGTATAATTTCAAGTCAGGGACTGTGTTGCCTCCTGCCTTGCCTTTGTTGCCCAGAATTACTTTTGCTATTCTAGGTCTCTTCTGATTGCAAATGAATTTTAGGATTGTTTTCTCTAATTATGTGAGATATGCTATTGGTATTTTGACTGAGATTGCATTAAACCTGTATAACAATTTTGGAAGTATGGCCATTTTTACCATATTGGTTCTGCCTATCCAAGAACAGAGGCTATCTTTGCATTTTCTGATATCCTCTTTGATCTCTTTTTTTCAAAACACTGTAGTTTTCAATGTAAAGGTCTTTTACTTCTTTGGTTAGATTGATTTCTAAATATTTCATTTTTGGGGATGCTATTGTGAAAGATGTTGTTTCTCTAATTTCTCTCTCAGGGAGTTTGCTATTCATGTACAGGAATGCTATCGATTTTTGAGTGTTGACTTTGTATCCAGCTATGCTACTGAATTTGGTTATTAAATCTAGAAGTCTTTTGGTGGAGTTTTTGGGGTCTTCCATTTAAAGCATCATGTCATCTGTAAATAATGATAATTTAATTTCTTCCTTTCCTATCCTATTCCTTTTTATTTCTTTCTCTTTTCTTATTGCTCTGGCTAATGTTTCCAGAAATATATTGAATAAGAGTGGTGATAGTGGATATCCTTGTCTTGTTCCTGATTTTAGAGTGAAAGCTTTAAGTTTTTGACCATTTAGTATGATGCTGACTGTTGGTTTGTCATAAATAGCTTTTATCAGATTGAGATAAAGACCATCTATTCCAATTTTCTGTAGGTTTTATCATGAATGGGTGTTGGACTTTGTCAAATGCTTTTTCTGCATCTATTGAGATGATATGATTTTTGTCACTGGCTCTGTTAATATGGTGTATTATATTTATTGATTTGTATATGTCGAACCATCCCTGCATCATTGGATGAATCCTAGTTGGTCATGGTGTATAATCTTCTTGATGATTGGGTGCATTCTGTTTGCAAGTATCTTACTGGAGATTTTTACATCTATGTTCATTAGGGAGATTGGCCTGTAGTTCTCTTTTTTGGTTAAATCTTTCTCTGGTTTTGTGTCAGGGTAATGCTTGCTTCCAGGAATGAATTTGGAAGTATTGCTTCCCTTTCAATTTCATTAAAGAGTTTGGGAAGTAGAGGCATTAGATCTTCTCTAAATTTCTTGTAGAATTCAGCGGTGAATCCTTCAGGGCATGGGCTTTTTTTTGTTGGTATGTTTTATTTATTTATTTATTTATTTATTTATTTTTGTGGGTACCAGGGGTCGACCTCAGGACCTTGCGTGCCAGCAGGCGCCCGTGCCACTGGGCGATATCACCGGCCCTTTTTTCGTATGTGGGCTCCGGGAATTGAACTCGGGCCCTCTGCTTGCCAGGCAGGCGCTTATGCCGCTGAGCCATCTCACCGGCCCTGTTGGTATGTTTTTAATTACATCTTCAATTTCATTGACTGATATTGGGTTATTTAGAATTTTCATATCTTCTTGATTTAGCTTTGGGAATTCATATGTATCTAGGAATCTGTGTTTTCCATCTCATTAGAATACAGGTTCTCAAAGTAGGTATTGAAGATCTCGTGGATTTCTGCAGAATTTGTTGTGATTTCCCCCTTTTCATTCCTAATTGCATGGATTTGAGTCTTTTCTTTCCTTTCTTTTTTGATAAGGTTGGGTGAGGGTTTGTCAATTTTATTTAATCTTTCAAAGAGCTAAATCTTCAATTCATTGATTCAGTGTATTGTTTTCTTGGTCTCAGTTGCATTAATTTCTGCTCTGGTCTTTATAATTTTCTCCCTCATATGAGCTTTGGGCTTGACTTGTTCTCCTTTCTTCTTAGAAATTTGAGGTTCAACATTAGGTTGTTTATTTGAGCTCATTATGTTTTTCTGATATGGTAATTCACCACTATAAATTTCCCTCATAGGACTGCTTTCACTGCATCTCATAAGTTCTGGTATGTTGTACTGGCATTATTGTTTAATTGTAGAAACTATCTAATTTCTTCTTTAATTTCATCTGTGATACATTAGTTTTTCAGGAGGATGTTGTTTAATTTCCATGTGTTTATGAAGTTTTTGTGGTTTCTTTTGCTATTGGTTTCCAATTTTTTTGCACTATCATTTGATAATATGCATGGGGTAATTTCAATTTCTTTGCATTTACTTAAGCATGTTCTATGGACTAGTATGTGGTCTATTTTGGAGAACATGCTATGTGCAGTTGAGAAGAATGTGTATTCTGATGTTGTGGGGTGGAACACCCTGTAGACATCTACTAAGTTCATTTGTTGAAAAGTTAGGTTCAGTTCTGATATTTCTTTGTTGATTTTTTGTCTAGTTGATCTATTTGTGACAGTGGGGTATGCAGGTCACCCATGATAATTTTATCAGTGCTTACTTGACTTTTCATGTCTGTTAATATATGTTTTATATAGTTGCATGCATTAGTATTTATTTGATGCATATATATTTATGATTGCTATCTCTTCCTCTTGGATTGTTCCCTTTACAACCTTTCCCCATTTTTAAAGTGCTTGTTTTGTGTGAAAGATTTGCTCTCCATCACCAACTAGATGTTTGGAAACATTTTCTAGTAATTTTGCATTAACTTTTCAAGTTGTTTCAAACTCTGGAAACTAGTATGTGTTAGAATGCAAGAGCAATAGCTTACTTGGGAGAGAAAAAATTCCCCTGCTTTTTGTCTATGATAAGAGACCAGGAGAATTCTTTCAGTAGAAGATAATTGTTGGTATTTTACAAAACTGTATGCTCTATTTCTTTGTGTGTGGACATATGTGTGTATGAGTGTGTGCGTGTCTGTGTGTGAAAAAGTTTAGTCCATATTAACTTACTGGTACTCATTGGCACCAAAATATTTCCTAGTCTTTGTTAAGTTCAAGGATCCTCAGGAAGGTATTTATCTTCAAGGACTGGTGTGAGCACTGTTCCTGGTTCCTATAAGATGACGGGACCTCAACTTTCTTCATTAAACTCTTTCAAATCTATTCCCCATCCAGTTGCATATTTGCCCCTCACAAAGGCCTGTAAGAGGCTAGCAAATTGTGAAATCATTGCCACATTACAAGTGAAGAAAGTGTTCCAGGATGGGACGAGGCTGGGTACAATTCCAAAGAACCAGGTGCTCGCAGGGCTGGAGGACCCTGCCACTGGGATGTCCCTCCTCCTACCAGTGCTCTGCAGGGATCTCTGTGCTGTCCATACAGCTTGCAAGGCACCAGGCTGGCTGCAGCCAGGAGCTGGTCAGCGCTGATGCACATAGGCAAAGCCCCATCCCTGCCATGTTCCTCCATGGACTCTGCCCATGGCCTGCATGTCTGAGCCAATGTGGGCACCATATGTGGGGTGTCCTCATGCTGGACCCCCACCTGTCTCTGGACCTTGTACTACTTGGGAGGGGGTTTCATTTGGGAGTCCAGCTGCGATTTCCAGCAGCAAAATGTCGCCATGTGCCAGGCGTGGTGGTGCAGGTTTGTAATACCAGCTGTTTGAGAAGATAAGGCAGGAAGATTTCAAGTTTGCAGTCAGCCTGGGCAATTTAGCAGGACCCTGTCTCAAAATGACATTTAAATAAAGGGCAGTGGAGGTAACTCAGTGGTAGTGTTGCTTAGCATGAGCATGGCCCTGGATTTCATTGCCAGCACCACACAAAAAAAAAGGAAAGGAAAAAAGAAAGAAAAAGGTCAACAGGAAATTAACATCTGGAAATATGATAATAAAAATGCTACCCAGCTCTCAGAATTTTCTCTCCTCACTTTTCTCAAAATATTACTTCCTGTTCATTCACAGCTGATTTCCTGAAGCAGTTTAGCAATGCTTTATCAACATTTTTGCAATGGCATTTCCACTTCAACATGGAAATTTTTATTTAAACACATTAAATGCCAGCCAGTGTGGCTGCACGCTTCGTAAGCACCCTGGTTCTCAAGTCTCCCTGTCTCTTTTGAGCCCCTGGGAGCTGGCGGTGGGCATTTTTAAGCTGCCTGTGAGATTCTGGCATCATGTGTGGTAACGCTGTGAGCTCTGGAAGCGTGATCCATTGTGGACCCCCACGTCTGGGGCCACCTTGTCCTCAGGAAGCTGGGCCTCTTCCCCTGGGAGTTCAACTGCTCTCTGGAAGAAATACGTGGGTCCACTGAGAACCAAATGTCCACACACACAAAGTGGGTCTCCCAGGTCCATCTGGGCCCTGCATTCTTTCCTCATTCTTTCCAGGGGACCCAAAACCTCTCCTCAGCTGTTGAGAGTGTGTTGGGAGCTGGGGAGGTGCCAGAACTCAGGCCCCTTCTGCACAGCCCTCTGTTTCCTGCTTACAGACTGCATCCCAGCTTTGGTTTCCACAGGAACCCACTCCCACCTGTTCCAGAAGGCAGCTTGGAAAGTCCCAGTACCCAAGAAAGAAGTTGCCAGGTGCAGCTTGCTCCCTCTGTCCTCGTGGTTGCACACTGCCCTCCCTCTCCTTCTCTTTTTCCTTTGGGGAACAAAGTATGTTTTCTCCCTTACCTCTTAGCACATGCTTAGTAAGTAGATTTTATGCCCTGAAAATATCACTGGAGTTCTTAGTCCCAAGTAGAGTAGCCACTCAAGTGTTTAGGCTGCAACAAGAGGCACGCTGAGGAAGAACAGCTCTTCCTGATGTTTGGGAGTTATTGTTATGTTGGGAGCTCCTGGGGAGCCTGTGTTGAAGTCACCGTAGTCCATCTGGCTGAATCACCTTGACTCCCTGACTGTGGCATCTCATCCAATAGGTCTCTTCATCCTGCAAGTAAAACTGACACCTTCACCACTGTGTCAGTTAGGGTTCACCAGAGGAACAGACTTCATATGTAACATATAGGATATATTAAAGAGTTAGTAGGCAGGCTTACAATGGCTGCCTGTGGAATCAGGGGTGGAAGAATGTAAAATGGCCGCCTGTGCCCTGGAGAGCCTGAAGATCGGGTGGGAGGTAAAGGCCTGGAGCTCACTGCAGAGCCCGGTGTGAATCCTTGTTGGAAAGCTAAAGGATCTGTGCTGAAGGCCTGAAGGAACTGGAGAGGGACATCCAAAGGCAATGTTGATCTGAGCTCCTTGAAGAAGAAGAGGGCAGACTTCCTTCTTCTTTCCCTTTTTATTCCATCCAGGCTACAAGCCTATTGGTTGGTGCCACCCACATCTGGGGCAGGTCTTCCCTCCTCAGTATGTGACCTATATGTCAATCATCCACAGACACTCCCAGAGCTTTACTAATTTCCTATGTGATTCTTACTCAAAGCAAGTTGAGGTACCATGATTAGCTGTCATAACCACACTCCTGCTTTCCCTTCAGGACTCAACCAAACACGACCCTCTCCTTCTCTGGAAAGAGTCTTTGCCCTCTGCATGCCACCATCAGGGCAAACAACCCCTTATGTTGTAAATATTGTTTTAGATATGTCTCTTCTAGATTAGGCTGAGCTCTACAAGTGTCAAGGTTGTCACCTTACCTGGTTCACTGCAAGATACTGAATATATACATGACGGAGTCTTCACCAAGCTGTGAACTCATAAGTGTACAATGGTACAAAGTGACACAGTGGGGCCACTGAGGCAAAGTTCAGGGAGCCAAGGCTGAGCTCCAGGAGCATCCTTTGGCTCCTGGCCATGTCTGTGCTCCTCCTTCATCCTACATCCCATCCAACGTCTTCAGCTCTGTGCTCTGTCTTATCCACTTGCAGTCTCCATCTTCCCCTAAATCATGATTTCCAAGTAGGAAAAGGACAATGTCTGTTTTGTCTTCATAGTTTCTCTAGATTTGTTAAATGAACGAATTAGTGACTGAACCCTCTTTCATGTGTTTATTCCTAAGTAAGAATTTTTATGTCTTCATTCTTGATATTGGCATCTTTCTCCTTCTCCCACTTTCTCCTCTCACACCCTCATTGCAGGGCCACTGCTATCTGTTCCAAAGAGAACGTTTTACCTCCTTCCCCTGTCTCAGATTTTTGTCCTGCCTGGACTGTTAACCACTGTCCTCCCTAAGCTTTACCATGTTTCCAATAAAGGATTAGGGTCCAGGTGCAAAACAGCAATGATAAATTGTTTAAATTCCTAATCATCTGATCTCAACTCATCCTTGCTTGCTTACACCTTGGTATTGGCCACTAACTCTCCCTTTCTCCCATCCGTGTGCTGATAATATTCCTGGAGCTTGGTGATAGCCCCCTAGCTCTTCAGAGGGCATCTCTGGCTCAATTGTCCTGACCTCCCTGTCACGAGAACATTCTACCATCACACTGACAAAAGCTCTGCAACTTATCTTCCTAGCTTTGTGCTCCTTTTTCCATCAGGTGACCAGACTGGTCCTAATCAGTGACCACAAAAGATCCTATAATTCTGCTCCCTTTGTGTGTACACTGCAATCTTGACTGGTGTCCACCACAGGACAATGGCTGCAGGGGAGTGTGGCAGTGAGGGTTACATGAGCCCACTCTATCCCAGCTACTGTAGAAATCCAAGGTTCAGCCCCTCTGAACCTGGCTTCATTCCTGAGAAGATGAAGAACTAGTTGAGTCCTGAAGATAGAATTATAAGACAACTCAATCATAGGGAGAGCTTGCTAGGTCATTCAATAGCAATTAGCCTCCACCGCGAAATAAAAACAAACAGACAAAATCAACAATGGTGGCAGAAACTCATATTTTTCACAAAGAAAATGCCTATATCTGCTGTCCTATTTTCCCTGCTTTATTTCATTTTCAAATAAGAGTTACGTTTCTATGATGGAAGCATATATTAATTTAGAAACCATTTAGAGATGGCTAGAGAAAGTTTCCTTTTCTGTTCAAAGAAAATCTTGGTGCTAAATTACTAAATACAAAAATTTATGTAGTTATTTTTGTCTTACATATTTTGGTTTACAAAAGTCACAACAATACCAGGAAATAAAAAATGGAAAGCCCCCAGTTTTATCAAATGTTACCTGCATGTGCTCATATTTGGTTTCCCGAAGTCCTTTCTTCTTTCCTTTTTCTTTCTCTTCCCTCATTCTCTTATCTTTCTCTCTCTCCTTTCCTTCCTCTGTCTTCTGTCTCTCTCTGTCTCTTTTTCTCTTTACTTGGCTGAACTGATGAGACACACATATACTGTGGATAGTATACTGTTCATTGTAAATAATATAAAAACAACCCCATATGACTCCTATCAAAGTACCTGTATATAAATTATAGAAACTTATAAATCTCAAAGGAGCTCTTAGGCTTTGTTAGTATTTTATATATTTCCAGCTTGAGGCATAGTTGACAAATAAAAACCATATATCGAAGGCACACACCTTGACAATTTGTTATATGCATACCTTGTGAAACATTCGCCATGATCCAGCTAATTAACATTTCCATTGCCTCGCGCACATGCACCTCTTTCTCAGGGAGGACACTGGAGAGCCCAGCAAGCTTCCACAACACAGCACAATGTTGTTTACCACACTCTCATTGTCATACACCAGATCCCAGCACTTATTCAGCTGCAAGACTGAAACTCTGGCCAGCGATGATGACCTCTGCTGTCATCTTGTCATCCCAGAACAGTAGCAGCTGTTTCCCTCCCACCTGGGGACACGGTGTGTGATTTTTGGGCGAGGTTGGGTGAGGACAACCGTGGACACACACCTGACCCACACCTTTGAGTGTATTTCACCTCAATGACATCTCTAGTAGCTTCCTTTTAGCCTCTGTGGATCACTGAAGGCCGCCAGGGCAACAGGCTGGATTTTCGAAATATTTTCAATTGATCGTAGCCGTATCTGGCTTTTTAACCTGCCTTTAACTTTGGAAAGAAGCTTCTAAGATTGATAATGAGAGAGGAAGCTCATTTCTGTGCACCTCTAGGTCATGATCCTAACCCTAAGGCCCTTGTCCACTCTATGAATTGTTCTCTTTTGGGCAGTGATGGGTGGTTTGCTATCAATCTACATCAGGTTCTGAGGGCACAGAGCAATTCACTCACACCTCATTTTGGTGCTCAGAGAAACGGTGGAGGGAGCTTTTTCTACACTTTGAATCTGATTTTCATTTAGTCACCAAGTTAAGTGGAAGACAGTGCGTTTGGTGCTGGACATGCACCTGCCATCCAGATACCCTGCGTGGGACCACATGAGACCCTCAGCCTGCAAAGCCAGCAAGTCCTCAGGTCGTCATTGTCATAATGCAGACTGCAAAGAATCGCACTTCAAAGGAGCACACTTTTCTGGGGCTAGGGTTTGGATTTTTGCAGGATTTGATGGCAGAAAGATAGTGCAAGATGAGGGATGTCGGGCCGGTGAGATGGCTCAGTGACATAAGTGCCTGCCTGGCAAGCGTGAGGGCCCGAGTTCGACTCCCGGAACCCTCATACGAAAAAAGGGCCGGTGATATCGCTCAGCAGCACGGGCGCCTGCTGGCGCGCGAGGTCCTGAGGTTGACCCCCTGGTACCCACAAAAAAAAAAAAAAAAAAAGATGAGGGATGTCAGCAGCGTGATCCTAGTCAAAGTCTAAGATCAGCTTGTGAGAATCCTGTTCTAATTCTCCTGTTCTTCCCTTTTCAAGAGTGCTCTTTGGTTTAAGAATTATCACGGGCATACTAAGCAGAGTTAATCTTGTTTGCATACCGCAGAATGAATGCACCGATGAGAGAAGTTACTTCTGCAGTTCCTCTTCAAGGTTTGCTTTGAGGCCACGAATGTGGCCGTCATCACAGTCTGCACAAGCTGCTATGACAAAGCATCACAGAGCAGGTGGCTTACATCGCAGGAATTTGTTTCTTATGGATTCAGAGGTTGGAAGTCTGCGATGAAGGTGGTGGCAGACTTAGCCTGTTCCTAGTTCATGAATGGTGCTTTTTGTGTCCTTAGATGGTGGAAGGAGTGAGGGGCCTCTTGGGGTCTCTGTATAATGGCACTAATCCAATTCATGACGCTCCGCCCTCACGACCCACTCACCCCTCCAGAGCCACACATCCGAATTCAACCACCTTGGGGTGGGGGGAGAATCAGGAGGGAATGTAGATCTTTGGACTATAGCAGTCGTGATTCCCAGAAGAGACCTCAGTCCCCTCAGGTTGCCAATGTCCCAGACATTGGCATAGGGTTATAAATTCTGTCTTACCCAGGGTGGGAGTAGAGCAAGAATATCCAGGGCTGTGCCAATCGCCTGTCCACGCACATTTCATTGACTTATCCACGACCTTCAGCCTACATTGGTCATCACAAGAGCAGGGTTTGCCAGGAGACACCACACAATAATGTCCATCATCTACATCCTGGGGAGTCTGTAGCCTCCTGCAGGAAAGAGAAGACATTCGCTGTCAGACCTTCTATGAGAATTGGAGCAGCCATTGCCTGAGCTTTGCAAAGACACCTGGGGAAGTCAGGGAGGCCTTGGGGGTGGGCTGGGACCCTGAGCAGCACAGAGAAGGTGGGCGAGCGAGTGGACTGGGAGACCCTGGAGCCAGGCTGAGAGGCCACTACAGTCACAAGAGAGAGGGTCACCCTACAAGAGCCAGGAAGCCCAGCTGGTAACAGACCTTGGGTAGGTGCTACAGAACCAACTCCCTCCTGGTGGGGGTGACTGGCAGGGCCAAGCATGCTGAGCTGAAGGCAGGACCTTGTCCTCCTTCACCCTCCATCCCTCCATGCCTCTCTCTCCCTGTCTAGCAAACCCTTAAGTTTTCAGCATTTAAGTGGAGAAATTCTTACAAAACTCCCAGCTCCCACATCTCTACCTGTGTACCTGGCTTTTCTGAATATTCTGATGTGCAGAGCAGCTTTCCACAGGCTATTTTTTTTGTGTATGTGTGGGTACTGGGTGGTCGACCTCAGGACCTCACGCGCCAGCAGGCGCCCGTGCCGCTGAGCGATATCACCGGCCCTTTTTTCCTATGTGGGTTCCGGGAGTCGAACTCGGGCCCTCGCGCTTGCCAGGCAGGCGCTTACGCCGCTGAGCCATCTCACCGGCCCCTCCACAGGCTATTTGGAGGTGTGCTGATGCTGCAGTGAGTTTTTACACCTTCTGGGGCAGAATTAAACCTGTGGGACACTGTAGAAATTACCCTCTTTTTCAGAATTTTGGTTATGTATCCAAATTTTTGATTTTTGATATGTATTCAGCATATCAAAAGCTCCAAAATGGCTGACTCTGGTTAGTTTCGTTTTACTATTTTTGCAAGAATTGCTTATTCGTCTCCTAACTTGCTCAGGAGTACGCTGTGGGAATGTGAGCGGAGTTCGCTTCTCATCCACAGCAACACAGCCTTGAGAAGGTTGGGGGTGCGGGGGCGGGGTCTGAGGAGAGTCCTCAAAGATTTGGGGAGCTGGAGTTTGGTGTAGAATGTGGATAGAAGGAAAGATTTCACTAGTAAGGCTTTTTATTCTTTTTCTTGTTCTTTCTATTGTGTGTGTGTGTGTGTTTGTGGGTATGCGTGTAGTACTGAGATTAAACCCAGGGCCTTCCCACTAAGCTAGATCTCCAGCCCTTTTAAAATTTTATTGTTTTTGAAACAGTGTCTTGTTAAGTTGCCTGGGGTGGGCTTGAGTTTGCAATCTTCCTGCCTCAGCCTCCCAGAGTACTCAGATTATAGGCTTGTGCCACCATGCCAGGCCTGTAAATTACTTTTTAATGTTATGAAATAAAATGTAAAATTTGTGTTTTGAGTCATTTAACAAATCCAGCTGTCCCTTAGTCTCCATGGGTACTGGTTCCAGGATCTCTGCAGATACTGAAATCTAAAGATGACAAAGCATCGCTAGGTGATTTATGCGTAACATAGTGTAAACGCCATGTGAACAGTTGCGCTATCGTATTATTTAGAGAACGGTGATGGGAAACAGGTGTCTGCACATGCTCAGTAAATACAGCTTTTTTTTTCTCTAGCAGTTTTGATCTGTGGTTGGTTGGACCCATGGGTGTGAAGCCCACAGGTATAGACAGCCAAGTGTACCTACATGGTGTGTCGGTCACCATCCTGAGCTCCTGGGCTTGTCACTGAACCTTCCCCCACCCTTGCCAGGTAGGTGGTGTCACTGGGCCCATTTCCCAGATGTGGAAATGGAGGCACAGACGTTCACTCTACCCGAGTTCTCACCTTACCACATACCACAGCTGTGGTCAACACCCAGCTGTCTTAGTCCAGCCCTTGCTCTGACGAGGTTCTGTGTCCCTGTGCCACTTGTGACCTGCAGTGTGCCCTGCCTCTTAGGTGCCCTGGGCCACCTCCGACAGCCCTCCCAGCTCCCCAGCATGCACTGACTCACTCCAGTCTCTTGGTCTATCTTCCTGCTTGTGTTGAAGAGGTGACTTAGAGTAAATGAGTCATGGTGCGTGTCTTGGGAACTATGTCTATTTCCTGGCCCCTTCCTCTCTGCTGCCTGTCCTGCTCTCTGCTTCCTAGACACACCATGGGTTGAGGAGCTTTCCTCTGCAACACCCTCTTCACCATGATGTTCTTGCCTTGGAGCCAGCTGACCATGGACTGAACCCATCTGAAACTACAAGCCAAATGAAATCTGTCCTCCTTTAAGTCACAGTTGTCAGGTGTTTTGTCCCAGCAATGGCAAGGCTAACCGACTCACATGTTAAAATAGCTAATTGTTCCAGCTGGTAGATATGACGGTTAATGTTTATGCTGACTGAGCCCTGGGCCATGCAGACGCTTGGTCAGACATGGTTCTGGGTGTGCCTTCCAGGGTGTTTCTGGATGAGATAACATTTGGAGCAGTAGACTGAGTCCCACAACTGTCCCTCCTCATGTGTGTGGGCTTCATCCAATCAGCCGAAGACTAGAAAGGAGGAAAAGGCTGAGTAAGAGAGTGTTCTTCCTGTTTGGTGGCTGAGCAGTCTTCGCTTGCCTTTGAACTTGAACCAATTTTGAGCTGACCAACTGCAGACCTTGGGACCCATTGACCTGCATAATCAGGCAAACCACTTACGTTTATGCAGATCTATGTGTCCTCTATTGATTAGGCTGCTTGGAGGATCCTGCTAGAGCAAGTGTGGAATGTCAGTGTCACTGGGAGCACCCCTTATCTCTTCACTCCCCTTTTTAGCATCCACGACCACTTTACGGATTTGTTGTGACTTAAAAATAACACTGGGGGATGTTAAGAGCCCTCTGTACATTCTACCCAATATTCCATGGGTGTTAGGAATTGCTGTAATCCAGACTTGGCTGAGAGACTAAAAACTTTCATGCAGATTTGTAAAGTGATTTCACAGTCATCATGTTCAGTCTTATCCCAGAATTCTGCAGCTCCAAAATCTTCCTATCAAAAGCAAAGGGGCTACTTCGGTTTCGTTCTTTTAGAGGTCTGATGTTCCTTGGCTTACCACAAAGTCAGTAAATTCAACACGGTATAGAGTAGCACTTTACACTCACCTAGTATATTTCACAAAAGCTGTTATGCAGATGCACGGACAGCAATTCATTCATCCCTCAAGGCCTCCATCTGTAGGATGGGAGTGGCAGAAAGCTCTGAAAAGATCTTTTTCTGAAGGACTTCAGACCCTCAGAATTAATTTCAGCCTGTAAGATTGCTGAGGGGAGAGTCAGAGGCTGAGGAGGGGCAGAAGGTGCCGAGTATGGCTTCTCTCCAGAAAAGCTAAGTTCATTTTCTTCACATCTGGTGGAGAAGAGGCCAAGGTGCATGGAAGAGGAGACATGGGGACTTCTCGGGATCTGCCCTGCCCTGGCAGTGCACTCAGGTGTGGTGTACTGGGCAGTCCCCATGGATCAATAGGGTTGCTCCCTGCATCCTCAGGCTCGGGCTGACCTGGGCCAGAATACACCTGGGCATCACTCAGCGCCCTCCTCCCTCCCCTCTGCAGCCACAGGCATTGCCGTTCACATATGACCTGGCCCCTGGAGTGACCTTGACAATGACCTTGAAGTCAGAGAGGCGAGTCCTCCACCCCTTCCCTCTATCTTCCTTCTCTCCTTCCCCCTTCCCACTTGCTTCCTAGTGCAGCTCTTCTGTAAAAACATGCTCATTTATTTTCCTCTCTGGCTTTTTCTTTTCTTTTTCTTTTGTGATACTCAGGATTGAAGCTACATCCTTAGCCCTTTTTAGTTTTTATTTTGAGACAGGGTCTCACTAGGTTGCTAAATTCCTTAGGCTGAGCCAGAACTCTTGATCTCCCCATCTCAGCCTCCCAGAGTGATGGGATTACAAGTGTGCGCCACCACACCTGGTGTAGCCTTTTTGACTTTTTCCTCCCTTCTGCTTTCCTTCTATCTCTCTCCCTCCCTCTCTCCCTTCTTCCCTGCATCCCTGCCTTCCTCTTTTCCTCCCTTTCTCCCCCTCTCTCTTACTTTCTTTTTCCTGTGCTGGGAATCAAGCTCAGGGCCTTGCATGTGCTAGGCAAGGTTCTGCCTCTGACCTGGACTACCAGAGCCTTCCTTCCACGTAGTTTCCTCCATCCCTGGCTCCCTCCTTCCTCCCCTTCCCTCATCCTCTCTGCATTGGCTTTGGGAGCTTCGCAGTTACACACTGAGATCTTCTGAGCATTTCCTTTCTCTCTCTTCTTCCCTCCTGCCACAGTCATGACGTGGGACTAATGGGCGGTGTTGCCCACCTGCTATGGCTTCCTGAGTTACCCTCTTTTTAGATTTTTAAAGTCACCTTGCTGAACTGTGATCATTACTAATCTTTTGTCACCAATCAGTTGAGGGTCCTTTTGCTCATGAAGTCATGAATAGAGGCTCTGGGCTCTGAGGACCAACAGCTCTTTACCAGCTGTTGCTCTGCAGCGCTATTCAGGGTGAACGGCCCCTGGTGTTCACAGCTCCTTTTTAAAGCAACCGTGGTCTCCACACAACTCGAGATAAGAATCCCAAGTAGAACTATGAGCGGATGTACAGGAAATTCCCAAGGCAGGGTCTGTTTGGACAGAACCTGATCCTCACACCAGGGGCCTCAGCGCACAAGTTGGAGCTTCCTAGAGGAACCCCTACACTGGGAGTAAGAGCGCTACTTACAGCGCAGATGCTTTCCTGTGATTGGTCCAGATTCAAGCCCGCTGATTGGTTCAAACTGGTCTAACCTCGAGCCTTCTGATGAGAGCCTGCACCGGTCCAGATTGAATTCTGCTTAGTTAAAACCCAGCGGCTGCGGTAGGGAGACGCTTCCCAGAGCTGGTGCCAGGGTCCAGGACGGTTGCGGTGTCCTCACGCAAATGCTAGCTGTGTTCCTCATGGCTTACTGCGGTTCAGGGAGGTCAGGGAGGTTGATAATGGATGTTGATCCCTGCCCTCTCTCTACCATGTTAAGGACACTGTCCCCACAGCTGCGTCAGAGGGGTGACAATGTCTGGGTGGCAGGAGTCCCGGAGGGACACCTCTCATCAGAGCGGCCAGGAGAGTGGCCATGCAGTAACGTCGGAGGGGACACAGAGGCAGGGGCTCTTGTCTCTCCTCGGGGGACTCGGGGAGGGAGGGAGAGGAGCGAGACACGTGTCAGCCGAACCACCCTCTCATCTCCTGTCTCAGGAGAACGGGAGAATCAGGGGTTCTTTTGTCTCCCTTTTAGGAATCTGTGTGGCACCTTCCTGAGACCCACAGGCAGGGCCCAGACTTCCTCCCCTCCTCCCTTCTCTCCCTCCTGTCCTCCCCTTCCAGAGAGGACGCTGGCGCCCGCGGCGGGACACAGCTCCGCAGTCCTCTGCTTGGAAGCCACTGCTCTGCTTTCTTCAGTTTATGTGCTGTGCATTTTGAATTCTTTTGGGGATCAGCGCCTCTCTCATGTGCTCTCAGAGGATCCTGGGAATCCTTGTATTCTTGTATCCTTGGTGCCCGACGATCTCCCTGTATCCAAGCACCCACACCAGGCTGGGTGCAGTGTGCACGCTGAGTGCTCCCCTGAACCCAGCACCAGTGGACGGCAAGGCAGAAGGAAGGGCAGCAGGGGGGTCCGACCGCCCCGCACCCCAGCACCCCTGCCGGGCACTCAGGGTCTGGGCACTGGTGGAAGTGGGTGCCTCTCACCCACGTTTGCTTGCTTATGGGAAGGCTGAACCCAGTGTGTGTACATGTGGGGGACTTCCAGCTGTTCAGGTGCAGCCCCAGCCCCAGCAGCTGGGTGGGGGTGGGGTCCTTCCTGGCAGGAACCTGGGCTCTGCCTCCTGGCACCTGTTGGTGGAATTAGTCTTCGGAGATGGGTGTGACTGTCGGTACAACCCGCTGCTTCCCTGTTCCTCTAGGCCGGGACTCTTTCGGCTCTTGGAATTTCTGCTCTGATGTCCCTTTCTGTTTCTGTTTGTTTGTTGCTATGGCTGCTGTAGTTTCTACTTCTTTGCCCCTTTGTCCTGATTTTTTTTTTTTTTTAATGTGGGTACCTGGAGTCGAACTCAGGACCTCGCTCTTGCCAGGCAGGAACTTATGCTGCTGAGCCATCTCACCGGCCCTGTCCTGATTTTTGGAGAAACCCTCTTTAACCTTTTAGTTCACGAATTTGCTTTTTGTTTTGTTCTTTCTTTTCTTTTTTCTTTTTTTGGTATTTTGTTTCTTTTCTTTCTTTTTTTTAAAGCCATTTTTTGGCCCATCCATTGAAGTTTTTAAAATGTGCTTCTTTAGTGTGCAGAAATGCTTGACTTTTTTTGTAATAGCAGTCTTCCCTCTCAAGTCCCTTTGAAGATATTAATCTTAATTCAGATTTCAAACACGTTCTTCTTTCTGTGGATGCAGTCATCACATTAGTTTGTGTCAAACATGTGGGGACTTGAGTATGTCTCCTCCAGAATGAAGATCGCCCGGGCCCTCTCCTTTGTGGAGTGCGAGCATCTCGGGCCAGTGACTGCGCACAGCACCCTGGATGATCACAGGTGGCTGGGTCCTGCTCCTTCCTGACATGGGGACGTTCAGTTCCCGCCTCTTCTTAACTCCTGTCAAGAGCTCCCTGCAGCCGCAGTCCAATTTCTGGGGGAGGAAGGGCGGGCTGGGAAACCTTGTCATTTTCCATGTGTGTGTCTAACTTCATGCTTTCTTGTTCCTAACAGCTGGATTTCACTGCTGCAGTCCCTTTCTCCTGGGCACCATTCACTGAAATTCCTCAGCCCAGAGGTCCTCCAGCAATTAGCCTCCCATCTATTTACATCCTCCAAGGCTTCCTCTTATTCTCTGCTCCTAAGATGCTGACATTTCCTGTGTTCTGGCTCTGATATAAATTTATTCTTTTGGATGCATCTTCTATCTTGTGTAGGGAATCCAGGTGAGGACAGGCAAGAGGAGCTTAGCGTGCATTTCACAAATCTGGTCTATTCCTGTCTTTCCCAGACAGATTCATTTGCTGCTGCTTTTAATTATTAACAGAAAACCAGGCTTTAGCTCCTTTTCCCTAAAATCAATGCCTATACACACACATATTTACACACAGGTGCATGCATCTGTACACACGTGCAGAAGGCACGCCCACATATGCACACGAATGCATGCATATACATCCACACAGCACACACGTGTACATAAATGGATGCAAACACACATCAGTCCCGGATTCCCTTCTTATGTCCCATCCTGGCTCTTCTTTCCTTCACGCAGACCTCCACTGCCCTTGGAAATGTCCTGTGGAGCATGCCTGTCCCCTCTCAGCCCAGCTGCCCTTGGATGGCCCTCACACCACAGAGGTGGGAGCTCCCTCCATCCGTGGCCAGGGCTGTTCGCATCTGCTCTCCTCTTGGCCCTTTATATTTCAGTCACAGATTTTTAATTTGGAAAAAAAAAAAGAAATCAAGGTCTGGTGAGATAGCTCAGTGGCATAAGCGTCTGCTTGGCAAGTGCGAGGTCCTGAGTTTGACTCCAGGTACCCAAATATGAAAAAAGGGCTGGTGATAGCACTCAGCAGCACGGGCACCTGCTGGCACACAAGGTCCTGAGTTTGACCCCTGGTACCCACAAAAAAAAAAAAATCAAGAAGCAGAGAGCATTCCTACTGAACTTTGAAGCTTGAGAAGCTGAGTGCCCATCCCCCATTCATGTCAACCAATTAGGGAGCTTGATGTCCAGTCCAGCAGCCCGTGCTGGGGTGGACCGTCCCTGCCCTGCCACTGCCTGGGGGCCTCTCTCAGAGGGGTGACCTTGTCCCAACTCTTCTGATCCCTGAGACTCTTGCTGAGTCATTGCAATCACCACTCATCTAGAAAGGTGCCAGGTGAAGTCACTGGTTGCTAAATAAAGCGCGGGCTGACGCATGTTATTTTCTGGGTAGGCGCCCGAGCAAGTGGAGCTCTGTTTGTGTTCTGCACACCACTCCTCTCCAGAAAGTCAGGATAATGCCGAGGCACACGTTCTAAATTAAGGGATTTCTATTTACACATCCAGAGAAAGAGAGAGAGAGAGGGAGGGAGGGAGAGGGAGAGAAAGAGATAGAGAGAGAGAGAGAGAGAGAGAGAGAGAGAGAGAGAGAGAGAGAGAGAATTCAGATTCCTGTACTTAAATTTTCTACTTTATGAAGCCTTTCTTGAGCACCTGCCAGCTCTTTGCCAGAGTGTGGGAGTGAGGGCCAGAGGAGGGGATGTTTGCATGAATCTGGCTTTGGGCCCTTGTGGGAGTTCATGGTCAAGCTCTGGTCACATGGACAGATCATGAACAAGGAATACAGTAGTTAAATAAGTAATCCAGGAGCAAGTAGGTAAAGGAGACTTCTGCACCCTGGGCTCCTACATAAACAAACCAAAGCTCAGCTTCACATTAATAGTATGAAGCTCAATTATAGAATATGTTGAATGATTAAATTTTAAAAATGTATTACAGTAAAAGACACATTGCCATTAATCCTCCTCAAATTTCTCCCACTTGCTCTGCATACACTTATCCTATAATTCTTCCCACTTTCTGAAGCAGTTCTGGGAGTCCTTTCATGAGGGTCTTTACCAAGTGTGATAAAAAATACAGTGAATGGTGCTATCATGTGCCATCCAACAGAAAGGACTCTGTAAAAACATGACCCTGTGTCCTCTTTCACCTTGTTCACCAGATCTGGTACCATGTGACTTCTGGCTTTTCCCCAAAGTCAACATGACCATGTCTTTGTTACTTTTCTCATTGCTGAGAAAAAATACCCAACACCTTGGCAGAGGGGCATCACAGAGAAGAAACAATTTATAGCAAGCAGAAGGCTGCAAAAGCAGCAAGCAGCAAGCGACAAGTGATGACAACAGCCCACTTTCTGTCCCTTATATTCTATCCAGGCTACCTGCTCTTAGGGCAGGTAGCACTCACACCCAGGGTGGGCCTTCCCATTATCCATACCCAGAACTATGCCAAACCTATCAGTGGACTAATTTAGTAATCTCACACCCTTGATCCCAGCATCACACGCTCTAGATGCAGCCACCTCTGAAAAGCCCTACCTATGACCACATGAGGCTTTGGGGGACATCTAGGTGCAAGCCATAACAGACCATGAAAGGAAAACATTTTGAATCACTTCAGGACCCCGTAGCAGCCAAAACAGCATAACTAAAGACACTCAGGAAAGAGGACTTCCAGACCTGCTGCTGCAGAAAATGGCAAGAATGATGGGATAAGTGTGTTCAAAGCAAGGAGGAAGATTTTGGGGAGTGTTAAAGGAGATGTGTCTTACTGTAACGATGGTTTTTAAATTTATATATTTGCTTTATATTTTGATCATATTACATAAAAGGAAACAAGATTAACCAATCAGAAAGCACCAATTAAACTCCAGAAGTTTTTCACTTTAGTTCATCAGCTATTTTCTTCATCTTGTTCCCTGGAGCACCTTATGAAAGCTTCCCCACATGCCCTCAATGGAGCACTGAACAGCTGGCTATCCAAATTCATGAATCCCTAAATGCTCAAATAGATGTGTACAATTTTCTTCCCCAATACAAGATATTAAACCAAGAACATTTACACCGAGCTACATCTCCAGCCCTATTTAAATGTTTTATTTTGATACTTGTTCTGGGTAAGTCACTAAGTTGCCCAGGCTGGGCTTAAACTTGTGATCTTCCTGCCTCAGGCTCCCAGAATGCTGGGATTATAGGTGTGCACCACTACGCCCAGCTGCACTGAAATATTAATGGGCCTACATTTAGTCTTTAACCGAGTGAAAGGACAAGATGGTGCTGTAGCGTCTGAGGTGGGTGTGATGTTCTGGCCCCTCCATCTTGCTTGAAGTTCCTGTTGCTGGTCTCCAAGGCCTGTGAGTCACTTCCTCTTCCCTTTTGTACTCTGTAGACTCAGGTCCTTCAGCCTGCTTTCATTCTTTGTGTCCCCCATCCTGATCACCTTGGGGGGCCCGTATTCTGTAAAGTCCCATTGCTGTTCCTCCACTCATACTCCTCCCCAATGGGTGTGCATTTCCTGGTCACCATGGGCTGCTCTAATCACCTGCAGGAGGCCTTGGTCACAGGACTCCTGTCCTTGTTTGCCATCCCCTCTCCCAGTGGAATGAGGTCACAGAGGGCACAGATCTCACTTGTCCCTGACCATCCAGATGGATGATCAGACAGCTAAGATGCCCCAGGTGTCAGTACCTCCTGGCATGTCCTTTCCAGGATGCTGAGCCTAATTTCCTCTTCCTAATCCTGTCCCTTTTCTGTAAAGACAGCTCCCATGGCCCCACATGGAGTCCCGCCCTGCAGAACTCTGTCTACCTTGTCTGCATTCCTAGTTCCTGGAGGACTGCATATATATAGAAGGTGCTTACTAATCAGAGGATGCATACTGAGTGGATATTGGAGCCCAGGGAGGCTTCTCCAAGGAGGTGGCCACCAAGTGGGAAGCTGAACATAGGCTGTGCAGAAAGGCAGAGGGGTGGGAGCAGATGCCCTACCCAGGGAAGAAGGCTGGGCAGGAAGACAAAGCCAGCTGAGGCTCAAGCAGGGGTGTGACAGGTCTCTGTGGTCCCTGGGCAGCCCTGGTGTCACCTTTGCCAGCACAGCACTCTGACCACAGATTGAGACGGACAGGACCTTCATGCTCACAGCATCCTTGATGTATCCATCAGCTTGCTAATACTGTAGCAAAATAGCTGAGATCATCAAGGATAAGGAAGAAAGGCTTATTTTGGAGCTCATGGTTTCAGAGGTTCAGTCCATGGTTAGTTGGCTGTGTTGTTTTTGGGCCTGCAGCAGTATGGTCCAGCCTGGTGGAAGCCTGTGGCAGGGGAACCTGCTCAACTCACAACTGGCACATGAGAGAAGAGACCAAGGTCCCACTGTCCCCTATGACCTCCCACGAGGCCTCACCTCCTAAAGGTTCCTCCACTGCCCAACAGTGCCACTGACTGTGGACCAAGTGAGCCTTTGGTCATATTCCACATCCAAACTGTTACACTGGGTTTCAGCTAGAAGCAGAGATCGGGGCTCATGGCGTCTTAGCAGCATCTTCTCCTCTGTGTACCTTTGAGCCTAGGCCCTGCTGAGACACCTGTCCCTGTAGTTGACAACATCTGGGAATTCTCCTTGACCCTAAGTGCCTCCTTCTACAACTTCCTGCCTTCGTGGTTTCCTCCACTGCCCACTGAATGCCGGCACACATGTCACCACCGCTGTTAATGGGCTCCAGGCTTGTCACAACTTAATGCCACACAAGGAGTGTTGCAAAACCATGATGTGCAGATGCCACCTCACCATTAGGAAAGGTGGGCCTGGGTTGTGTAAGAGCAAAGGACTAGGATTTGGGGGTCAGTGGAGCTAATGCCTGACTTCTCATCAGCTGCACAGCCCTGAGGAATCCCCTGGGGTCTCTGAGCCTGGGCTGTGTCCTTGGAAATGTGGAGACCATCACAGGTCCTGTCACACATGCGGTTGGGGGACATGAGAGGCAATGAGGAGGGAAGAAGGTTGTAAACTCCAGAGAAGTGTGTGCTTTTAAAGGGCAGTGGTTATGGCTGGCAGTTTCAAAGTCCATACTTAAGTCAAGCGCAAGTTCCCAGCCCAGGATCAACACTCAGACACCGAGAAAAGCTGGCAGGGGCATTAAATTACTTTAAAATGCAGAGTTTGAAGCAGAAGGAAATGGGAACTCTTGCCCACTAACTCATTTAACAGCAGGGAAACTGAGGCTGCATGGAGCTGAGGCTGATGGGCAGCCTCAGGCCTCAGCATACCTGGCTTTCCCCACTGGACATCTGACCCCTGCCCCAACCCTTCCAAGAGAGAGCGAGGACTGAGAAGGGAGGAGTTGCGAGCCATTGACTGGGTGCATGGGATCTGCAGTGATTGTGTTGTAAATAATTTTGGGGCAGGGATGAGTGGACAGGATGCGGGATCTGCCCTCAAAAAGTCCTTGTCTTGGCCATGTGTAGTGGCACACACCTGTGATCCTGGCACTCTGGGAGGCTGAGGCAGGAGGATCACAAGTTTAAGCCCAGCCTGGGAAACTTAGTGGCTTAGTGAGACCCTGTCTCAAAAAAGTTTTCTACAAAAGGCAGCTGCGGACGTAGCTCAGTGCAAAACCCGGGGTTCAATCCCAGGTATAATAAAGAGGCCTTCGGCTGCAGGAATAGGCACTGGTCGGGGTTTCGCTGATGCCCATACCTCAGTGGCCCTGCACTGTTCCCTTTTGCCTGCTCTGGAGAGCTGGGCATGGGGCCAGAGACCACAGCTGAGGGCTCCTCAGGCCTCTGGTCCCTGAACCCTCAGCAGATCAATTTTGTCACATGTTGCTCTTGGGTCCCGAACTGCATCAGTGGTTCTCAAATCCCATCATCATTAACTTCCATGCCAGGACAGGGGAGAAGTGTCTCAAACACTTGAGAAAGGCACAGGTTGTCGCAGGTGGATCCTTGGTTTGTGACATGGGGAGATGGGTGGGCTGGGTCCCTGGGTCACAGAGGTCTGGACGGAACACAGCAGCCTGCACAGGGCCTAGGCCAGGGCTCGGTCCCCACAGTCAGCCGGAATCAGATGCATGTGGGGGTGGAGTGGCCCAGTCCCTTCTGTGGCTTCTGGAAAGAAACCTTGTTTTTCTTCCAACTGAGCAGCCCCCAAGGGTCCCTTGTTCTTCAAACTGTCTTGCTCAGTGTCACCCTCTTGTGAGTATATATAGGCCACCACTGCAAGTTCATTCTTTATTTTACTTTGGGTCTGGAATATCCCCAAGGCCTAGGCGTTGAAGTCCTCGTCCCTGGCCAGGGGGCTATCGGGAGGTGGCAGAAATGTTAGCTTGTGGAGCCTTATTGGAAGAAGCCAGTCTCCTGTCCTTGTGTTTTGCTGCTCGGGCCCTGGCACCTGCCCAGGTCCAAGAAGGAGCAGGAAGCTGTGGTTATCAAAGGCAGGTGCAGAACGAGTGAGGCACAGACCCAGCCCATGAGGGCTGCTGGCCTGGTCTTCCAGCTTGGAAGCAGGAACCCACTGAGAGGCCCGCACCATAACAGGTGTGCAGCTCTATGTGGCCGGCCAGGTGTGTGCTTCTGTGTTCGCCATTTCTCCTCGGGGGACATTTCTCAGCCCCTGCCCAGCGGTGGTCTGCTCTCCACTCTGCTCCACCGGGATGTGCCCGAGCCCAGCTTAGATGAGGCGCGTGGATCTCAGGCCCAGTTGACAATTCTCTTGGGGTCTTGGGGATGCAGAAACACAGCCTCATCACTGGATGCAGCCAGGGACGCACAGGAGCATCCCTGTGTTTCTGGCAGCCCAGGCTCTGGTTGTCCTAACAGAGGCCATAGACTCAGGTATGGGCAGCGTTGGTTTCCCCCACACCCCTTTCCTTGGTGTGCAGGTGGCATCTTTCTTGCTGTGTCCTCATGGAGTCCTCTCTCCGCATGTCTGTGTCCTGATGTTCTCCTGTGATTGGATCAGGTCCCACCCTAAGGACATCCTTTAATTCATTATCCCTTGAAAGGCCCCGTTCAATTGCAGTGTTGGTGTTTTGCGATAGATAAGTGGGTTTGGGGTTGCAGTTTAGGTACTCGGTCTCTAAAAGTTTTGTCATCACTGTTCTAGGATCTAAGACTTCAACATATGAATTTGAGGGACACCGTTCAGCTATGACAGGGACTAGGTGTGACCTGGGACTCCCCATGATGCTCTTCCCGAGTGAGGCAGCTGTGTCCCCCCACCTGGGTGCAGAAGCACCTGGTGCCCCACCCATCCTGCACCCTCACCCGTCCTCCGTCCCAGGCAGCGAGCCGCTGGTCTCTCCTCTGCCACGTGACCCTTCAAATCTGGGGACCAGTCGTGGAGCAGCGGGTCCTGTCTCTCCTGTTGTCCCAGTGCTTTCTGCTTGGTGCACTATTTGTCCTTGACACCGCCCTCCTGTCTCTCCTGTACTTCCTGTCCCTCCTATCTTTCTGAAGTGGCCCTCCCAGGGCTGCAGGTGATGCCAGTGTCCTCTTCCTGGGAGATTGTGTTCGTCGGCCAGGCATTTGGTCCCTTTCTCCTCTCCATCAGTGTCTGTACATGGTGCACACAATGGTTCTTAAACGAAAGAGTTCCCTTATTTACAGCATTGCTTCAAGAGCAAGGAATGGGGCCAGTGATACAGCTCAGTGACATAAGCACCTCCCTGGCAAGCGTGAGGTCCTGAGTTTGACTTCCGGTACGCACATATATTAAAAAAAAAAAAAAAAAAGAGCAAGGAATGAAGATGTGTTATGTACATGGACCAACTCCCCAGGATAAATGAAATCATCACACGCTGCAAACATACACTAACACAAACTTAAAATATTTAAAAAGAAGACATGTCTGAAGGTCACCTGTGACTCAGATGTCCCCTACAGTGACCCAGCTGGTGAGAAAGCCAGGGCCCCATGGATGTGGCCGTCTGAGCATCAGCCCCAGACATGCCGGGATCCAATGGAATCCACCCTCCTGGCTTCCCAGAATTTTGCTAGAAATTCCTGGCCATTGCCAGGAAATACTATGGAAATAAAAATAAATGAATTGGGGAAGGCGGTATCAGTTTCAGCGAGCACTGGACAGAGTTGAGAGGATTTTGTTAATTCCCAGGCAGCATAGGTTTGTGTTTCCATATTTGGTTCCCTGGCCTAAGGAGAGGAAATTCCAGCTCAGTGCTGACACGGGAGGCTCTCGCAGTCTGTCCAGCCGAAGGGGGGACGCACTCATCCATCGCTACGCAGAGGCAGGCAGAGTGGGAAGGAGACCAGAGAAGTGGGGCGCGGGAGGCTGTGCCATTGGGCCCCGGCGGGAGGTGGGGTGAGGAATCCAGGACCTCACACAGAGCCTCCCTCTAATGAGCACAAGCTGCTTCCGAGGGAGGGCTCGTGCTGCAGCCTGCCACTGTGCAAATGAAATGTCACGGGCAGAGGCGTGTCACGTCCCGGGGACTGAGCTTCATTTCCAGGAACAGAGTTTAAATCCAGCAGTATTTACTAAGCAGAGCCCTCCCTGTGCTCAGGGGGGTGGTCTGAGGTGAATCTGCCTCCTCCTGCCCCGGAGGGACCCAGGGTTGGACGGAGAGGAGTCAGCACAGAGAGGCACCAATCCCTCCTGCTGGGCCAGTGAGCGCAGCCCTGGGCGGGGGGCTTGGCTGCCAGGGAACCTGCGGAGCTTGCAGGGCAGGGGAGGCCAGGGAATCAGCCCAGCGAGCTCAGGGCAAGGGCTCCCCCACTGCAGACTCTGGGCTTTGGAAGGATAGAAATCACATGTGTGTTTGGCTGCTGGAGTCTCCGGACCCAATGACCTGGGATCCTAAGTGGCTTCACTCTGCTCTGCGGAGGCCCCACAGTGAGCAGCCTGGCTCCGAGGCAGCCCCAAGAAACCCTGTGCTGTTCAAGAGTCCTGGCTCACAGGTGGGGGTGAAAGGGACTTTTGCCACCAAAATACCCTTCCTTTTATCCAGAGCAAGTCCTGTAGCAGAAACCCCCGCGTGTACTCTCACCGCTGATGAGTCAGGCCAGGCCCGCACCCACTCACCTCACGGAGCCCCAGCTTGGGTGGCGGGCAGCCTGGCTCATGCCCTGTCTCTGCCAGGACCTCACTCACACAGGCAGGGCTGGCATCACAATTAATGCGAAGGGTGGGCTGGGTACCCCAGCAAACAGATCCAAGAGCTCTTTTTCTTCCTGACCACTTCCTTCCACCGTACATGCCACCAGAGCAGGGCACCAGGACTTGATGACCAGAATGGTTCCTGCTCCCATGTGACCCCCAACAGCACATAACTTTCTACACCCCAAGTGCAAAGCTCCTAGGGTGCAGGGTCCTTGGGAGCAGGAGGGAGCCCTGGGCAGACGCAGGCGGGTGCGCGGTGCCCTCCCTGTGCGGCTGTGTTCTCTTCCTGTAGCCTCTCCTGCCTGTGATCTAATGCAAAACGGCGCCATTTCTCTTCATTATCGTGCACCCTCTTTGGGAAGAGGACTGTCTGGGTTTGCTTCCCCTGCTGCCTTGGACCCACACAAAACCAGCTGAGCCCTCCCTGTCCTAGCACTGTCCCCAGAGACCCCATGGACAGTTGGAATGGGTCATCCTGTGACTCCTCTGTGAGCCTCTGTCTTTCCCTCTGAATGAGCTCCATTCACGAGGACAATATTCTTTTCAAAGCATTCAATAATCTAATTAATGCAATAGAAGAAGTCAGTGGAGAGTCAAATCCACCCTCTTGGCTAATTTGGAAATCCCAACTTCACATTTGTTCCCCTGCCTTGTCTTAGTTAGGGCTCTCGAGAGGAACGAGTCAATAGAAAGTCTACGTGTGATTATGCCAGGGGATGTATGAAGTAGTCTTGCAGGTTCAGAGCCACAGCAGCCATCTACACACTGCAGAGCTGTAAGACCCGGCAGCTGCTGAGCCCAAGAAGATGGAAGCCACAGAACAAGAGGGATCAAGGAGGTAGTGCTGGCCTAAGGTCAAAAGCTGGGAAGCTCCCCTCAGAGTCACCAGTATGAGTCTGCATCGAAGGCTGAAGAAACCGACCGACATCCAAAGGCAACAGCAACAAAGGACGCACCCACTTAGGATGGAGTCTTCAAAACAGGCGCACTTCCGTTTTCCTTCCCTTTTTTATTCCATCCAGGCTACCTGCTTATTGGTCAGTGGCACTCAGAACCTGGACAGATCCTTGACTGTCAGTTTGCTGGCCTGTGTGTCAATCACCCCCAGACACGCCCAGAACTGTGCTTCCCTAACCTGCTAGGCCATCCTTACTCCAGTCAGGTCCGCGCATCGCAGGTAACGGTCACGGGCTTCTGCTTGCCACTTCCTCTGTGCGACGTGTGAATTTTTCTGTGTAAGCTCTGATCCATGGAAAAGAAACAGAATTTGTCATCTACTGCCAGTCTTATGATAAAGATCATTATCAACACCAGAGCAAACATGGCCCCTCTTCTAATGGTGTGCAAGTGTGAATTCGCTCGATCCCCATAAGGCATGCATTATTGTCACCTTGATTTCAGCCGCGGGAGGGACAAGGTGGTGGCCAGAGTTCCGTGTCCTGCTGGGTCAGGCCAGGTGTGGTGCAACCAGGGCTGTGGCCCTTGGGGGAGCAGGCTGAGACGCATGCTCAGCATTCTTGCCGGAAAGCCCCATCCTCGGCACTGTGACGCACCTCGAGACTAGAGCAGGACGTGGTTCTTCAACTGAATCTTGCAAGAAAAGAGCTTTTTGGAAATAAAATCATAGACTATTACAGAGAAGAAATTTAGGAAGATAAAGAAAGATGTTGCTTTGCAGGTCTAAGTGGGTGCTACACCTGTTACGAAGCTCCAGGGCTGAGAGATTAAATCCTCTTTGCATAAGAGAAATGTTCATGGCTTGGATTTAAGATGAAACACAGTGTAGTTCTGTCCCCAAAGACAATGCTGAGTGGCTTAGACAGATTTGCAAGACAAGTTGGTTGTCATATTCCAGGTGGGTCTGGTCCTGGTGACACTTTGCTTTCTTAATAATACACACAGTAAAGTCAGATCCATGTGAAGAACCACATCACTGACCCCTCGATGCGTCCCATGACACATTCTAGTGGTCACTTTGATTTCATTACCCTCTAGTATCTTTGGGACATCTTTTTCTTCCTATCATTTCAATTTACCATTATTGTCTTATGTATTTCATAGGAAAACGAATATTGTCTGTTACGTATTTTATTAAAATGTCACACACATTTTGTCATTTGTACCGCTAAGATTTTACACCCTTTTGAAGACTCCCTGTCCTGCTCTTTTTACTGAGCTTAATTTTTCAAGATTCCCCTGTGTGGGAAACAATGGTTTTTTTGTCTACACATCAGAGCGTCTTGCCGCTGTCTAAGGAAGTCGCCCTTCTGAAACGCCATGCCAACATTTCCATTGCCTCACATGTAATGAGTGGATTTCATTCATCTGTAGCAATTATTGTTTGTTTTTTTTTCCCTAAAAAGATGCCAGGTTTTAATATAGATCAGTTATTCCACAATTAGTTAGAATCTTTCAACTCGCTATTCTTAGAATGTCTTTTCACAATTTTATCACCATATAGATGATCTGGGGCTCAAAAAATGAACCTTATTGTTACTACTGAAACAGTTGGAAACAATGTGCAGCTGGAAGCTTACAGCTTCAGCTTCTGGAAAATGTGTAGTGCGCTCTGCTCCCAAATCCGGGACGCACAGGGATTTCTTCATCCTTCCGCATCAGCCTGCAGGGTGAGGAGAGTATGGGAATGGGCAGTGGAGGGTTGCAGTTTATCAGCAACCTTTGTGAATGTCTCCTTCCCAACTGCTCCCTGCTCTCTTCCTCATTTTGTATGGGCTGGAAAACAGCCCAGTCTTTCCTGTCGCACTTACACACACACACACACACACACACACACACACACACGCACGCACACACATTTGGACACAATGCAGTCTAAGGGCTGCAGAGGCCCCTGACACTGAGGGAAGGAGGCTGTAGAAACTGCCCATCCCCACCACTGTTGCAGAAGACGCTGCTCCCCGTCAGGACCAAGACCTGATCCCAGGGACTCTGTGTGGCGGAGACCTCAGAAGCCAGGAGTGACAGCACATGAAGGGGAGGAGTGTTCGCTGCACCTCCAGGGTTGGGGGTCATGACAAGTTGTTTTCTGACTGCTGTAACGAATGGGGCCCAGGGCGAACATTCGGTGCTCCTGGAGCCTGCGTGTGCTGCTTTGGTCCTTCAAATGTGTCCATAGCGATGGCTACGTGTTGACTCAGCGCCCAATACGTCCTGCCCCCTCCCTGGGGGGCTGAGGGGAGATGGAGGCAGCCTGGAGCTGGCTGTCTGGGAGCAGAGGATGAGAGGACGTTAGTGCCCCAGCAGGTCCCTGGTGAGGCTGCCCGGGCCTGGTCCCAATCAAGGACTCTTGTTCCAGCCCTGCAGCCACACAGGTGATTAGGTGAGCATAGGTGAGGATGCAGTGTGGCCGACCGAGCCAGGTGCACCTGGCTGGCTCAGAGCCCAGGAGGGGCTCAGAGGGGAGCCTCGCCCAGGTGTGGACAGCAGACATCCAGCCAAGCAGCCCCCACCCTACTCTTGTGCAAGCCTGTGATCTGAGCACGCTGGGAGGCTGAGGTTGGAGGATGGCAAGTTCAAGCCCAGCCTGGGCAGCTTAGTGACTTAGTGAGAACCTATCCTAAAATAAAGAATAAAGAGGGCTGGGCATGTAACTCAGTCAAAAGTCATGGACTCAATCCCCAGTGCTGCAAAACAAACAAACAGAAAAACAAACACCCGCACACAATTTCCCCTGTGAAGTGCAGATCTCCATCCTGAATGCCAACTCCATTCAGGGCCAGCACCAGAGCTTTTAATTGTAATTCACAAGGGGAGCTGTAGGTGACTGTGTTTTCAAGATAAGGACACAGAGGCTCAAAGAATGTGAGATTCAAAGCCATCTAGACTGAGGGCGGTCTCTTTTCTCCTTTTCTCTTTGCTCTGTCTTTTTCTCTTTCTTGGGGACCCTGCAGGGCTGGTCATTGTGAGAATGGCTGCTTTGGATCACTGCACCTTCAGGAGCAGGAGGCGGAGCTGCGGAGACCAACTGCTATCCAGAGGCAAGTAGTCAGGAGGGGCAGCCAGTTCCAAGAAGGAAAGGACACCGTGGATTTCAGGGAGCTGGGAAGGTCACGGGCAAGGCGACACTTGCTATGTCTTGAAGAGTGCCTAGGGAATGGGCAAAAAACGAGGGTCCAGGCTGGGGGGCATCTCGCCCTTGGTACAAGTGCTTCTTGACTTCTCAGTTGTTACACCCCAATAAGCCCATCAGAAGTTGAAAAGATTCTACGTCTAAAACGCATGACGAACAGCAAAACACCCCACGCAGAGCGTGGCTATTTCCCTTGTGACCTGGGGGCTGACTGGGGCCCAGCACAGCCCACAAAGGAGGACAGAAACTGACCACATATTGCAAGCCCAGAAAAAGATCAACATTCGACATTGGAAGTGAAATTTCTACTCTGGTTCCCAACACGGCACCATTGCAAAATCCAAACATTGTAAGCTTGGTTATCCTAAGCTGGGGTCCATGGGTATTTAGCAGCATTTTGCTAGTTTGCAAGGTTTTTCAGTATCTTTTCATGAGACACTTACACAGTGACTTTCGTAAAATGATTCAGGCAAATAAATGGGCCTGGGAAAATGCGTGCTGGGCAGGGATGGGGCAGCCGCCTGCTGGGGTGCAGAGCCAAGGGGCTGAGGTGCTCTGGGCGGCTTTTGGGAAGCCCCGGAGGCCAGGTTCCTCATGCTTCCCTTCGGTAAAAAAGCCACAAGCTGCTAGAGAAATCAGAGAAACCCATAGCTGGCCTTTGAAAAGATTACTAAATTGATAAATTTTTAGCTTGGAGGGAAGAAAAGGAGAGAAAGAGAGAGAACAAAGCACCCTACAGATATTTCAAAGGAAAATGAGGGAATAGTAGAAAAACATTTATGCCATAGGCTGGCCACCTTAGGTGTTAAAAGGGAGAAATCCCGCAAAGGACACAAATGACCCAAACTGATTTTTCTCTCTCTTTAATGGTGACAGAGGAGCCATCATAAGCTGTCGTAAAGCTGGGTGTGGAGCACAGTCCCCGTCATCTTCAGGATGCGGAGTGAGACGGGTCGCACTTGGAGGCTGGTTCAAACTGTGGAGAGAGAGACAGAGAGAGAGAGAGAGAGAGAAAGAGAGAGAGAGAGAGAGAGAGAGAAAGAGAGAAGGAGGAGCTGGGACATTGTTCCTGTGTCACCCGGGGGAAGTTGCTCTGGAACGGAGGACCCAAGAGCTAGAACCTGCTCAGGGGCTTGGCGGGATAAGAACCCACCGTGGGCAGCAGGAAGGACCATTTCCCGGCAGAGGAAATGGTCTAGGAGGCGTAAATCACAGAGGGTCAGCTGGGTGTGGTGGTGCATGCCTGGAATCTCAACACTGTAGGAGGCTGAGGCAGGAGGACCACAAGTTCAAGCCCAGCCTGGGCAATTTAGTGACTTAGCAAGACCTTGTCTTAAAAAAAAAGATAAAAAGGGCTGGGAATATAGCTCAGTGCTGTGGCCCTAGTTTCCTGGTTTCAACTTCCTGTACTGGTTAAAAAAAAAAATAAGAGAAGAAGAAGAAGGAGGAGGAGGAGGAGGAGGAGGAAGAGGAGGAGGAGAAGAAGAAGAAGAGGAAGAAGAAGAGGAAGAAGGCCATCGTTAGCACATGATGCTAGCCTCCAAGAAGTGAGTAACTGATGAGAAGCTGGGACCCAGCACTCAGGAACTGGGGAGAGGAAGGAAGGAGGCGGCGGGGAGAGTGGAGTATGATGTCACCACAGCCAAGTGGACAGTGTTTCAGAAAGATGACGCATCCGCTGTGTCCAGTGCTGCTGTGGGGCCTGGGGCGATGAAGGCCGAAACATCCCATTACTTCTGATAGAACGATCTTATCTGTCACCACTGACAGCATCCTCATGGGCAGGGAGGGACCTCCAAGGGGAGGGACCCCCAGGGATGTGACCACAGAGTAAAGGACAGAACAGAGAGGCAGAGAACATGAACTGTTCTCTCAAAGGTTTCAGAGAAAAAGAAAGAAAGAAAGAGGTGGAGAGGTGGGAAATATTCACACCCATTAATGCTGACTGCCTGGGAATGACTTGCAGGGGAGAGGGCGTGGTGGACAGTCCGGCGCTGCTGCTGAATTCTTCCTAAATATCAATGTGGTGGAATTGGACATGCCAGCTCCACAGCTTGCTGCAGAAATAAAAGAGGCATAAATCATTGTATCTTAAAGATCCAACTGGATTCCACTTAATTGCATTACGCAGTGAATTTTTCTGCAAGCAAGTCTTAGCAAACAGAGAAGTCTTGCAATGGTTTTGCTCTGAGCCCGTTTTCTCACATGGTGCACTGACCCTGGGACGCTGGTGACACCGAACCCAGCTCCTGTTCCTCCTGTTGCCAGGTCCGGGATCACCACGCAGCTGCCCCTGGACAGAGGCCAGACAGGAGCCCGAGGCCATGCCTAGCATCAAGGAATGCATCTGGGTGGACTCTAGACATTTTCCGAGCACTTTGTCCACAGTGATTGAGGCATTTCTCGAGAGAAGGTCTACTATTTAGAAATCTTTTGGCATTTCTGGCATAGCAGAGCTTTTTCCATTCAGAAGTTCTTCCACTGCCTCATTATTTTTAAAATAAATGTTTATGGAAAGACATTGTTAGAGGAAAACAGAGTTTAGCAATTATTTCTTTTCTGACTCTTTCCCCTTAAATTCCGTCACAGTTTAGGTTAGATCTATCTGAATGTTTTCAAAGTTGATCAGCACTGCTTCTCGGTGACTCACATTTGTACATGGAACTGGTTTTGAGAAGCGTACGTGGAAGTTTGGCTTGATAGTGTCCTGATGAGAATCTAACTCCTTGCTTCCCTTCCATTCGCCTCTATCGCGCACTTACTGAAGCCAACAGCAGCGGGGACTGTGCGGGCTGCTGCAGACTCAGAGGTGAAGCTGGTAGAGCTGATACACCGTGGGGCTCCACGGGAGAGTGGGGAGACAGTTGTAGGAATTGACGGCTGGGGCAGGAGCAGCAGTGTAAGAATCGCTTCCACTCCAGCTCAGTATGTGCCAGGCCCCCTGCTAAGCACCATGCATGTGTTACTCCCTTGGCCCCCACAAAGATATGCCATTATTTCCCTTAGACAGCCACACCTAGGTACCCATGGTGATGGCTCCAGAACCCAGGACGGATATTAAAATCGGTGGGTGCTAAAGTCCTTATGTAAAATGGCAGGGTATTTGCATAGAACCTACACAGCCCTCCTTTCAGTTATACTGTAAATTGTCTCTGGATTATTTATACTATCTCATACAAGGTAAATGCCATATAAATCATTGTTATATGTATTGTTTTGGGAAGGATGCTAAGAAAAACAGTCTATATATGTTCAATACGGGTGCGCTTTTTCTTCCCCCAGATATTTTTGACCTGCGGGTGGTTGAATCCTTGAATGCAGAGCCCAAAGAGGTCTCATTGTATTTGTGGATGAGGCAACTGAGGCACAGGGACACAGGGCGATGCGTTCATGCTGCTCCATGGTTGACGAATGACGGAAGTACAAGTGACCAGGTACCTCATGGAGCCCCAGAGAGGAGAGGGCACAGTGGCAGTACACTGAGGAAGCCCTTACCAGACCTGGCGGAGGAAGTCCAGAGAGGAGAGGCTGGACCAGCCGCCTAGTGGGAGAAGGAGCCGATGAAAGAGGTGGAGGGAGAGGCCCTGTGTGGAGGACACCCTAGGTGAGGCAGGACTGGGATAGGGACAGAGGGGCAGGGAGGCCAGGGCACAGAGGGAACTAGATGCTTGTCAGGAAGAGGGAGTTCTGCCCAGTGGGTACTGGGGAGGGAGTCTGGGAAGGGGGAGGACATGGCAGTCAGATATTTGTTTCAAAAAGAACCTTCCAGGGGCTGGTGAGATAGCTCAGTGGCATAAGCACCTGCTCACAAGCGCAAGGTCCTGAGTTTGACCCTTGGTACCTGCAAAAAAAAAAAAAAAAAAAAAAAGAACCTTCCAGATGCTCTACAGAGACTGGATGGGTGAGGATGAGACTCTGGGGAGGGAGGCTGGGGCCTCCCCTCCAAGAAGGACAGCTGGGCCGGAACCCAGCAACACACTGAGGAGAAACAGATGGAACAAACGCAGGAGACGTGGTCGTTCACCCTGGCGAAGGCACTGCTGAGGAGAGGGAGGCGTTGTTCCCGACTTGGTCCTTGTTCTTGTAATGCACGTCTGTCTCCTCTTGCGTGTGAGGGTGCATTGGCATTCTGGAGAGCTGGTTCTGGCTCCAGTTGGGGCATTTCCATAGGAGCCACTGGCACCTTGGTCACTTTCCCTTCTACATCTGACTGCCCTGGGACTCTCATCTTCCCCAGGCTGGGGTCCTCACTAGGTTTCTCGCTCTCTCTGTCTGTCTGTCTCTGTCCTCTGTCCTCTGTTCTCTCTCCTCCCTCCTCTCTCCTCTCTGTGCTGACAATGAATCTACTAGCTGCATGGATGCAGATTGTAAAAACAGCAGGGGCCCCTGGGGATCTGCCATTGTGACTATGTCCACAAGGATATACTATAGCACTCCTTGCTCTGTAAACCCAGCATTCTGCTGGGACTGCAGGGCTGGGAGAATCCCATTCCCAGTCCGACGTTTTCCTTCCCTTATTTTTTTTTTTTAATGTGGGTACCGGGAGTCGAACTCAGGACCTTGCGCTTGCCAGCAGGCGCTTTTGCTGCTGGTCGATATCACCGGCCCTTTTTTACCTTTATGTGGGTACCAAAAGTTGAACTCAGGACCTTGTGCGTGCCAAGCAGGTGCTTATGCCGCTGAGCTATCTCACCGGCCCTCCTTCCCCTAATTTGCACACTCATCTGTCTCCCTGTGGGGCTGTGTGAGCTGCTTGGGGGAATCTTCTTGGAGCCTCAGAACCCACATGGTACATGAAGCATAACAGATATTCCAAAAACAAAACAACAACAAAAATGTCCATGAAAGGATGCAATATTAATATTATAATGGAGAAACCTGGCAGTCACCACCTTAGCCAGATGACCGCTGGCATCCCCACCAGTGACGAGAGGTGCTGATGTCCTGTGCCCCTATGATGTGATGAGAATTGAATGTTGTCTCTGTGTTTTCATCCCTAGATCCATGGTCCAGGCTAATCCCGAGCCAACACCACACAGCGCCAAACTGGGAGCCTCTGACAGGATACCTGACCAGTACGCTCCAAAGACACAGAGGTTGCAGATGGCAAGAAAAGACAAGGCACTGTCAGAGACTAAGGGAGGTACAGGAGGGTGAGCCTCACCTCAGCCCTGTGCTCCCGCAGGCATGAGGGTCCCCCAAAGACCACGCTAGCCCAGAGCTTCCTGTGTTACAGCCGCGTTGCATTCCAGATCTTCTTTCCCCCAGTCTACTGTCTTCCTGTAATCTTGCTTGCTGATCCCAAGATCATCCGCCAAGATGCCTCCTAGTGAAGATCTTAGGCTGAGAGATTATTTCTCAGAGAAACTGACCTCAGGGAGACATTAAAAGGTACACACACACTCACCTGTATTAGTTGGGGGATCACCTGAGAAATAGAACTGTTGTGGGGGTGGGAATTTATTTTGAGGTGTTGGCTTATATGATGGTGAGGAAGGGCACGTTTGAAATCTGCCAGGCAGGGCAGCAAGCTGGAGACCCAGGAAAGGTTTCTGCATTGTCGTCCAAAGGTGAATTCTTTCTTCGCTGGGAAACCTCTGTCTTTGCTTGAAGGTCTTCAGTTGACTCCATTTGTTGGATAAGATTCCATCCCATTATGGACCATGATTTGCTTTACTCAAAGTCCACCAATTTAAATTTTAATCCAGTCTAAAATACCTTCACAGCAGCATCAAGACTGGGGTTTGATTAAACATCTGGGCATCATGGTCCAAACACGTTGCTGTGAAATATTAACCAATCGCTATGTACCACACACCATAAGCAAGTGCAAAAGCAGTGACAGCCATCATTCGTTAACACAGGCTGTGGCAGGCAGAGCATGCTGTTTGGAGGAGCCCTGCCCATTGCCACAGAGGGGAAAATTGTCTGAGGACAGAAGCTCAGGATGTGAACGAAGGTGCCATTGCTCCATGGGACATGTCTGGCATGTATTGGATGCATGGTTTCCTGGATCTATGCTGATTTTATGAGGAAGACATAAGTGGAATTCTTTTTCTTTTTTTTTTTTTTTTTTGTGGGTACCGGGGGTTGACCTCAGGACCTCGCACACCAGCAGGCGCCCGTGCTGCTGAGCGATATCACCGGCCCCTTTTTCGTATGTGGGTTCCGGGAGTCGAACTCGGGCCCTCGCGCTTGCCAGGCAGGCGCTTACGCCACTGAGCCATCTCACTGGCCCATAAGTGGAATTCTGAACAACAAATTGACCACATGATTTACAGAACATTGCCGGATTTCCATCTTATTATCTGTCACTGTCCTTTTTAAATTTCTCAGTGTGAGACATTTTTCAGAGGAGAAAAGCTCTTGCAAGCTCTAGGAATTTCCTGGATCTCCAAATGCAATAGGAAGTGTCATGCTAATTTTAGTTTGCTAAAGAGAGCCTCAAATTCAGAAGTTAATATGCCCAGTCCAGAATATTAATTAGCCCTTTAATCTTCAGTCAGGGTTAAGCAAAGCAGGAGGAGACGAGCATCTGAAGTGAGTCTGTAGGTTATCAGCAGAAAACATATCTTTTTTTTTTGCAGTACTAGGTATGGGGCCCAGGGCCCTCACACTGAGCTTCCTTTCCAACCCTTCTTTGTATTTTTTATTTTGAAACAAGATCTTGGTAAGTCATCAAGTTCTTCAAGGCTAGGCCTGAACTGGCAATCTCTCTGCCTCAGCTTCCCAGAGTGATAGGATTACAAGTGCCCACCACGATGTAAGATTCAGAAAACATAGCTTATCCTCTAAAAATATCCACGTAATTAATATAGGCCTGTGTGCAAAGTAAACATTTGCTACCTGTAGAAATTTTAGTAAGATCAGTGTACCTTCTTAGAAACCAACTAAAGATATTTTCAGGAAGGGAGAATGATTAAATGTGTCGGATGTGGCACCCAAAGATGAAGGCTGAGATTTGATCATTGGATTTAGCAAAATAAGATAGCTAATGGCCTACACAGGAGTAATTTGGGGGACACATTTGAGACATAAGCCAACTCCCCACAATAAATGTAATCATTATGTACCACAAACGTGTTCTAATCAAACTTTTAAAAAGTTAAATAATAAAAAGAATGAGAGGAAGGGTGCGCCCACAGTGAGAAACAAAAAGTTTGCGAAGTTCCTTCATGGGACGTGGGGAGACCTGGGGTAGATACTGGTGCAGAAAAAGCCATCGTGTGCGAGCGTGTGTGTGTTTTCAGATGGGCAAGATAACTTGTTTTTATGCTGATGAGCACTATGTTAAAAGGGTAGAAAAATGGTGCTGCAGGAGAGAACTGCGGGCAGTGCCTTCAGTGGGGGAGAGGAGATAGGGTATCCTGCAGAGTGGGGAAGTAAAGACCCTCCCGCCACAGGAAGAGGGCAGAGCCTCGCTCAGAGGGCTGTGGAGGCTCCATGGTGTCCCCTCGGGGTGCTCTCAGTGGAGTGGGGAGAGAGGACTGTAGAGGCTGTAGCCACAGCCCAGGGGTCAGGAGGGGGCATAAACTCCGGATCCTCCTTGTGGTGACGTGCAGTGTAAAGTCCCATATTCAACAGTTCCACAGGGGGACGCTTCCTGGACTAAAGGGTCAGGTTTGAAGGGGTCAAGTGTCTCTTGTGTGCCCGGGACCTCCTCAGTTTTGAAATTGCAAGTCCATGTTACTGGAAGCCCCATCTACCCTGGTAAGGGACAGTGTGGTCGCCATATCAAAGCTCTCCTTGTGGCTCTTTGAGACTTTTCTCAGATTTGAGCGGAACCAACACCCCACTTATACCCCACTTGTACCACTCAAGTGGGAGGCTCTCGGCAGCTCCCTCTCATAAGAAATCTCAGGTATATCATCGGTGTAAATTCGAGGGTCCAGTAACCTGTTTTGGGGAAGGAATATATTTTAGAATTACATTATTTGATAGTTTTTAGAAAATATGTTATTTTAAAGTATTTTTAAAATGCATATTATTTAAAATATGTCTAAAATATATTATTTTAAAACTATCTAGAATTTGGCATTTTAATTGGCACATACAATTGTACATATTTATGGGATGCAGTGTAATGTTTCAAAATATATACACATTTTTAAATAATCAGGTGTTAGCATCCTACATCCTTCATTAATTTTCTTTTTTTTTTTTTTTTTTTGGGCACCTGGGGTTGACCTCAGGATCTTGCGCGCCAGCAGGCGCCTACACCGCTGAGCGATATCACTGGCCCTTTCTTCGTATGTGGGTACTGGGAGTTGAACTCAGGACCTCGCGCTTGCCAGGCAGGCGCTTACGCCGCTGAGCTATCTCATCGGTCCCACTTCATTAATTTTTGTTGTGAGAACATTTGCAATTGCTTTTCTAGTTGTTTTGAAGTATTTGATACAATACTGTTAAACATAGTCACCCTACTGTGGAACAGAAATCCAGAACTCTCCCCCCAAAACTGTAAATTCTTACTCTTGCACCAATATCTCCCATCCCTCTGCCTCCTAGCCTTTGGTAAGCACTTTCTGCTTTCTACTGTTGTGAGTTTAATAGACTCTGCATATTAATCAGATTATGCAGTATTGTTTTTCTGCCTGGATTATTTCACTTAGCATAATGTCCTTTATTTTCATCATTTGCCATATGTGATAGGACTCTATCCTTTTCATGACTGAATAGTATTCCATCACATAGGATATCACATTTTCCTCATCCACTTATCCACTGAATGACACTTAGGTTGATTACCCATCTTGACTACAGTAAACTGTGGTTTAGTGAACATGGGAGTGCAGGTATCAACCATCACTAATCATCACAGAAATACAAATCAAAACCCACAGTGAGATTCACCTTATCCCACTCGGAATGGCTATTATTAAAAAGATAAAGATAAGTGCTGGCATGGATGTGGAGAAAGGGGAATTCTCAATACAGCTGGTGGGAATGTAGATTAGTACAGCCATTATGTGGCACAGTATGGAGATTCCTCACAAACCTACTAGTGGATTGGGGTGTATCAAAAAGAAACCAAATTAGTGCGTCAAAGTACTTGCTGTTTATTGGGGGGTGGTGACTCGGGTGGACTTTAGATTTAGTCCTGTGCTACACTGGTGGCAAGTGAGACCTAGATCTATACCACATGCTCATTATTTCTTCTGCTAAATGTAGAATATAGTCTTGGCTTTGAAACATCTCATCTTTTTCCTTACCTCTCAGTTAGAGGTCATTTAGCACAAAATTTCCTCAGAAGTCAGTTCTATCCTCACTTAGATGACTGAAGAACAGAGGATTTGTTGTAACGACGAAGCTAAGCTCAGTCATTAGAACGCTTTACTCAGGTGATCTCAAGGTGTTCCCAACACTCATCACTACCTTAGCTTTCGTGAAAGGCTAAAGGAAAAGTAAGTCATGGTAATGTTCAAGAGCCACATGAAAATGTCCTGTTGGATTAATTGTAAAAACAATAGCCATTTGGCGACAGTACTGTACTTGTGTAAAGCTACACCATTTTGTAGTTTAGGACAAGATTCTTTTCCATTCATCTAAGGTAACAGTCCATGAGTTAATTCTGATTTCTTTTTTCCTTTGGCAAACCTCCTGTTCTGATTCTCTTCTATTTTTTAAGAAGGGTGGAGCAGACATGATACATTACTCAGAACCAAGCAAATTAGCGTTACACAATCTCTGGTTATCAGCCTGAATATCTTGTATCAAAGAGGGTACGCTCAATTATTCAAACCATTATGAAAGTTCTTCTCCAAGCTGTTGCCAAATACCTGTTCAAGGAAAACACCTTCCCATAGTTTAACTGAACCCTCCTTTTCCTTTCTGTGGAACCAAAATCACATATACTGATATATTAAGTAGAATTATTATTTTTCTTGGAACTAGGTGTCAAAGAACATAATAGAGAGGAGGGCACTGCCTGGCTGGGTAATACAATACCATCGTAAATGGCCACAGAGATTGCAGAGGCACCTGCCTCCCGGGAAGAGTCCATGACCCAATTCAAATTATACCACTGTCTCCCCTAAAGGGGGAAGTTCCATCTGCAGGGTTGGACACAGCCACCCTGTGTATCTGCATATTCATGAGATTATGCACAGGGTGGCCATCACTCTCAGGAAAAGGGTTGGCTGTGGGTGGCAGCCAGAGTGGAGCCTGATATAGTGGGGAGTGTGTGGCCTTTACCACCTAGGGTGCAAACTTTACCTGATTTCGAGTGACCATATCTAAGATGTAGCAATAATGATTATACCACAAAATTGTTCGGGCACTGTCTCCCCAAAAGACCACTTTCTGAATGACTGCTGGAGTCTGAAGCTACTCAGCACAACTTCCTGCCTATTCCTTTAGCATTGTCCCTGAAATAAAGCCATGTAAACCTCACGCCCTGCAAAATGTAAAAGTACTCCCATAATATATCCCCCTGTGGGATATGGAAAAATAGCCATTTTTCCCATTCTATTTTGAAATAGTGTTCTCTTTAAAAATGACCTTAGTTCATGGATATTGATGATGCTTGCAGACAGGATTTAACAGCAATTTAATTTGAAGTATTATTGAGAATACTCTTTTCATTATGGTGTGCATTAGCCATTTCACTGAGAAAAAATTGTGCAGGCCACTTCCCAGGGACATAACAGCTACAGGATTATAGAGTGAATCCCCTCCTCCTTCCATTACTCACCATCAAATCATCAGGGCTCTAATATAATGAGCATAGATTATAAGGAGAAAACTGTAAGGTTCAGATTCTTAGAAGACTCACCCAGAAGAACAGGAGAGGGAAAAACAAGGGTGCAAGAAAGATTGAAGCCTTTGACCTTGGTAAGCACAGCAAAGCTCAGCCCATCTTCCCACCAGATTAACTTAAACATTGGGCTATAATACCGTGGACTTCAGTTCCTAGTTCCTTACCTATGATGTCTAGTTTTCTATGAAAAATTACAAGGTGAATTAAAAGGTGAGAAAAACACTATCTGAAGAGATAAGCATTAGAATCAAACTCACACAAACAGAGATTTTGGAATATTACACAAAGGATTTAAAAATACCCATGACCATGTTGAAGGCTCTAAAAGAAAAATATTGACAATATACAAAAGCAAATGAGTGCTATGAGCCAAGAGATGAATACTCAAAGAAAGGATCAAAAACACACACCAGGAATCAACATCACCAGAACAGAAATGAAAGATGTCTTTGATGGGCTCATCAGTAGACCAGACTGGACACAGCAGGGAAAGAATCAGTGAGCTTGCTGGATGTGGTGGTCCATGCCTGTAATCCCAGCACTCAGGAGGCTGAGGCAGGAGGACCACCATGAGCCCACCAGCCTGGGCTACATAATGAATTCAAGGCCAGCCTGAACTGCACAGTGAGACCCTGTCTCAAAAACTCCAAAAAAACCAAAAAACAAACAAATAAACAAAGAATCAGTGAAATGTCCCAAAATTAAATTTAAAGAATGAAAAGATAAAGACAAAATAAACACAATATCCAAAAACTGTGAGACATTTTCCAAAGGTTTAATGTGTGCTGTTGGAATATCAGAATATGAGGGAAAAGAGAAAGGATTATAAAGAATATTTGAAGTAACAAAGTCCAAATTTTCCAAAATTAATGACACCAAACCACAGAACCAGGGGGCTGAAATGTAAAATATGACAAAGAAAAAGAAATCTACACTTAAGCATATCACAATCAAGTTACAGAAAACCAACACAAAGTGAAAATACTGAAGGGGATAAAATTGCTTAAGAGATGCACAAAGATAAGAATTACTTTGGGTTTCTCATCAGAAACTACGCAAACAAGAAGCACTGTATTTATTTAAAGTTAGAGAAACAACACAATAAGAAAGAAGACAAACTAGCAACCTAGAATCCTATATCTCATAAAAAGATCCTTCAAAAATGAAGGATAAAGACTTTTTTTTTTTTTTTTTGTGGGTACCGGGGGGTCGACCTCAGGACCTCACGCGCCAACAGGCACCCGTGCCGCTGAGCGATATCACCGGCCCCTTTTCCATATGTGGGATCCGGGAGTCGAACTCGGGCCCTCGCGCTTGCAAGGCAGGCGCTTACGCCGCTGAGCCATCTCACCGGCCCTAAAGACTTTTTTAGACAAACAAAAAACCAAAAGAATTTGTTGCCCATAGGCTTTACCTCCAAGACATTTGAAAATGAATTTGAAAATTTACCTCCAAGACATTTGAAAATTACTTCTTTCAGGGGAAAGAAGTAAGATATTGCTTGGATACTTGGGTTACATAAAGAGAGGAAAACAAATCAAGGAACAGTAAATGAAGGTAATGAAATCTTGTGTTATTCTAAGCAGTTATCTAGTAGATAACTGAAGCACCTGTGGTGAGAATGCATTTGGTTATTATACTATTATTATTGTGTTACATAAATGAAATGAATGACAACAAAGCTAAAAGGGACAGCAGGGGATGACTGGGAGTACCCTGTTCTAAGGTGCTACCTGTGGAGTACTATAAAGTCGAGAGTGGACTTAATTGTAAATATACATTGCAAACTCTAGGGAAATCAATAAAAATATTTCCCAAAAGAAATATAATTTATATGCTGAAAGGGGAGAAATTGGATTACATAAAATACTTAAGAGAACAGAAGAGGCACAAACAGGAGGGTTATAAAAAGTACGATTAATAGAAAGTGTAAAAAATGTAGATATTAAGCCAACTACATAAAATAATTACTAGAAACGGTCTAGGTACACCAATTAGAAGTGGGGACGAAAACAAGAACCAACCATGTCTTGTCTAAACCAAATCTACTTTACTGTATAAAGAAGGACACAGATAGGCTAAACAGAAAGAAGGCAAGAAAGCTATGCTATGCTCACACTAATCAACACAAAGATGAATGAGTCAAAATAAGTTCAAAAAAGGATACTTCAGAACAAAGAGAAATTTGTCAAAAATACAGAGTGATATTTTATAATGATAAAGATATTCTCCAAGAAAATGTCACAGCCCTTAATGTGTATGTAACTACCAATGGTGTCAAACTACTGTATGTAAGACAGGAATTGATGGTACCATGAGGAGAAATAGACAAGCCCATTCTTGGTGATTTTACTATATCAAATAGAAAACAAACCTCTCAGAAAATAAGGATATAGCTGGTCAAAAGAGCACCAGCAATCAATTTGATCTAACTGATATCTGCAGAATAGTCATCCAATAATAACAGGATACTCATTTCTCTCAAGGTCACATGAAACATTCATCAAGGTAAAACACATTCTGGGCTAAAACACTCTTGAGCAAAATGAAAAGAATGGAAAACACCAAGTATTTCTCAGACCACAACAGAATTAATCAGAAACCAATGGTCAAAACCAGAACCATAAGAGCAACCAATATACTTTGTATTTGATTATCACCTAAAGTATAAAATAAATATCCATGGGTATATCTATGCCAATATAAACAAAACAAAACTAGGGGGAAGGTAGGACTATCTCATGCAGAAAAATTCTAAATAATTTATCCATAGGGAGAGGAATCATAAATACCAGCTCCTCAGGTGCTCTATACAGATCACTTTCTTCAGTGTAAAAAAGGGGAAAAAAGAAAGCTCACATGTCCAGAAATTCAGCAAACACCTTTCCTACCAGGTAGCCAAGGCTAATGTCAACAGCAATGTCATGCATGTGCTCTTGATACCATGGGTGGATGTGAGCCTCAGAGGTTCCACAGAGTGAGGTCATGACATTCCAAACCTAGTGCAACCATGAGGAAGACTTCATAAAACCATCAGACAAACTCTAGTGGGTGGGGAGTCTACAAAATATTCGAAGAGTATTCCTCAAAGCTAGGGAGAAATGCAACCAAGTCAATTATGAAAAACTGTCCGAGACAAAGGAGTGCAGTAGGCAGGTCAGCATAATGCAATGTCTTGGAGAAGATCTGAGAAAAGAAAAAAGAAAAGGACATTTTATAAAAAAAAAATTCACATATACTGTGGACTTAGTTAATAATATCATATCAATATTTGTTCACTAATTATAATAAATAAATCACGGTAATATATTAATGGGAAAAGTGGATGAAGATTATCTAGGAACTTTCTATATCATATTCTCAATTTTTCTGTAACTCTATACCTGTTCTAGAAAGTAAAATCATTATAAATATTCAATTAATCCCAAAGAAGTCAGAAAAGGAATAAACATAAGAAAAAATATAGGGGACAAACAAATCAAATAGCAAGATCACAGGTTTATGCTCAGACCCACTGATAATCATGTCAAATGTCGATGGTACAGACATGGGAATTATGAAGACACGGAGTGAGTCTCCTGTTCTTGGAGAGATGCAGGGATATACTTTATCCTGGTCTCCATTAAGTACAACTGAACTCCTTTGGGTGTTATAAATAAAACAAACAGGAGAAATTAGAGAAATGAAAGGAGACTTTCTTGGGGACATGAGGACCTCACCAGCCTAGCTAGGAAGGACATGCTGGTAAAGTCCCCGTGCTTCTTATATTCCAGACTGGGAACCAAAGAAGCCACCAACCTAGAAATGTTCATGGGCATAGACAAAAGGTCAAAGAAAAATTGCTCTGTCTAACCAGTGTATCAAGAAGGGAGCTGCCTGGCAGACACGCTTCTGCCTCATAACCTTTCTACTTCACCCAAACCCTATGGGAAGGTGGCAGTGCCACCTTCAATGTTGGCAAAACCAAAACCCTTGCCAGATGGTAGCAAGATGCTGCAGTCTGCTAAGGTAGCATCAGAGAAGGCCCAGTAGGGACTCAGGACTTTCACCCATGCCGGCTGGTCACCAGGCTACACGCCAAGGAGGAAGTGAAGACCATGTGGTTGGGTTGCACTTCCTCTCCAGCTCAGCAGTACTGTGGCTCCCTCCCCTCCTAGTGAGGACTGTGTAAGAGAAAGTCAAACACAAAGTCTAACAAGAGAAAGTCTGGAATTTTCTCCATGGCTCAGCAGTTGTGAGCCCACCTCCTACTACCATGGTATCTGCGGAGGTCACAGGAGTAGTCAGGAAGCTACCCAAGATTGGTGAAGACTGTCAGGGACCCCTGCAGTGAACCTCCAATCTTCTGCCACATGTTATGGTGCATGGTGAGGGAGAAAGAAAGAGCAAGAGACAAAATGGCAGTACAGCGGGGATCCGGGATGACCAGTTGTTCCCAACGAACAAAAGGCCATGAGGCAGCCAGAACCTTGGCTTTTATTGAGCAAAGAGGGGATCTGAGGAGGGGATTATCAGATGACTAAAGAGGGTGGAGGTAGTTTTATGCTAAGAAGGATCTTGCCCTGGAGTGACTTTTAATCTTAGTGGATGGGCAATGATGGCTCATCCCTAAAAAGATAATGGAACTCTCAAAAGGGTGATACTGATAATCCCAAGCCTCTGTTTATCACTTAGGGAAATATGCAAAATTAGCCACTGTGAATTTGTGGCCCCCAACAGAAGACATTTTGGGAAAACAGAACTCCTACACCCCACCTAGAAATAAAAGGGAACACCCTCCACCTTGTGGGATTCAATGAAAGAAAAAATGGGGAGTAGAGGCCCCCCCATAGCTATTGTAGTAGAAGATGCCATCCCCCCAGCCAGTACACTTCAGTCTGTTAGTTGCCCAGGTAATAGTTTCTGTTACAGTTCCTGTTACTTTTGTTTCTTAGAAACGGCTGGTCACTGTGATGCATAGCTGGTCACTATGATGCACATTGTATAAACCAATCCTCAATTGACAAGCCATTCTGCCTCTGTACTTCCTGCTTGCTCATCCCATATAAGCCCTAGACCACCAGAATCAAGGCCTGACATTTTGAGGGACAATTGATTCATGGTCAGTGTCCATCTGATGTTAAATATATCTGCCTCCAAATCCTGGGCATCGTTTTGGTGTTTCTGCTTGCCATTTTGCTATCAGTAGGAAGACAGTGACCCCTTCCCACAGTTCCCCTGCCCTAGGAACGTCAGAGATAACCCAGCTAACAGAGGAGGTTCCAGTAAGATCCAGAGCTTCATAATATGATATCCAAAATGCCACCGATTGATGACTTGTAATATAGGAACCAGAAGATATTAAACTGAATGAAAATAGATAACCAATAGATGCTAAAGCAGAGGTGACAGAGAGGATAGGATCATCTGACAAATATCTTTAAATCCATCAACATGAAATGCTTTAAAGGGTAGTGCCAAACCCACTTGAAACAAATTAATAAACAGAAACCTTCGGCAAAGAAAGAAGAAACTAGAAAGGAGGACCTGGGCGATAAAACTGAACTATGAAACAGGAAGCACTCTGGGCAAGTGCAAGAGGAGGGAAGGGACAGAGAAAAAAGGACATGGAAATGACCCAGTCTGAACAATAGAGAGAAAATAGATGGAGAAAAGCAAATGGAGCCTCAGGAACAGCTGCAATAGTAACAAAATGTCTAGTCTTTGTATCATTGTCCTACCCAAATGGCAGAAGTAACAGAAAGAGGGCAAAAAGGTACCTTAAGAAATAAAAGCTGAAAACTCCCCAATTTTGGTAAGAGAATTAAACTTACAGACTCAAAACACTGAGGGAAGCCCACATGTGATACAGACAAGGAAGTCGGCGCTGAGGAACAACATGATCAAATTTCTAAAAATGAACCACGAACAATATCTTAAAAACTGTGAGAGAAAACATCTTAAATACAGCAGAAAAATCCTTTTACATTGCAGCAGATTTCTCGTCAAAAGTTATAAAGGCCAGAAGGAGGTGACATAAAATATTCAAGTGCTGAAAGAGAAGAATTTCTCACCCAGAATCCCATATTAGGTGGAAATAGGCTTCCTGAAGGGAGGAAATAAGTCATTCTGGAAAAGTGTGAGAATTTGTGACCATCAGACCTACCCTAAAAGAATGACTCAGGGAAGTTCTTAAAATAGAAAGGAGACAATAAATAGAGGAAACTTGGGACATCAGGAAGAACAAACTCTGAAACATATGGGTATATACAATACATTTTCCTTCTGCCTTTGAAGTATTTTTTAATGGTAAAGAGTTGAAGAAAATTATAGCACTCTCAGCCATAGTCCTTAACGTATGCAATGCATATAGTTAAGGAACCCATATTATAAGTAAAAGAGGGTTAACAACTTGTAGGGAGAAGTAAGTTTCCTAGATTTTATATGATCTAATAAAATGTCTACACCAGTAGACTGGTCATTAAAGAAAAGAGCTGCAAAATACGCAAAGGAAAAACTGATAGAAAGGAGATGACAATGAGACAAATCCAAACTGCAGTTGGGGACCTTGATCTCTCTGTAACTGGTAGAATTATACAGAAAATCATCAAAGCTACAGAAGAACTCACTACACAGTCAACCAAAAGGGTTAATCGACATGGATGCTCCCTCTCAAAGGAAAAGAACACACTTTTTTTCCTCCTGGTAACCAGAGAAATTATACCAAGATGGACAATATTGTGGGCTGTAAAACAAACCTCAACGATGATAGCAAAATTGAAATCGTACAATGTATTCTCCAGCCACAGTGAAGTGAAACTAGTAATCTACGACACAAAGATCCAGAAATCCATTTCTAGGTTTTTCCTAAGAACAATAAAGGTATGTAACCATACAAAAAACCTGCACACCAGTATTCACAGTAGCTTCATTGGTAACAACTCCAAACTATTGTCAGGTGACTGATAAAGAGATGGCAACATATCCATATAGTTGAATAAATCTAGTAAAAATGAATAAAACATCCACCAATGCTACAATATGGATGGCTCTCAAAGTAACCAGGCTTAGTAAACACACCAGTCAAAATATAGAGCACGTAACTGTTTAATTCCATCTATCTGCAAGTCCAGAAGTGGCAGGCTGGTCTGTGGGGCAGAAAGCAGATCCATGTGGGTGAGACAGGTAGGAATAGAGGTAGGAGAGAGAGACATGAAGGCCGCTGTGACTTGTCATGGAACTCCACCTCTGCTGTCCCTGCAGAATGCTTCTGATGATCTCACCTGACTCTGCTGCCCCTCCAGTTCTGCTATCAACCACCCTGAATTGCTCTCCCTACGGAACCAAACATACTTATTTCCTCATGAACATCTTGTCATGTCCAGATTCAAGACATTCAGGGCACTCCATTATTTTACGTGGGAAAAATGCCTACATTCCCATACTACTAAACATGCCACCCAATTTCTGAAGCATCATTATGACGCCCTTACTGGTGAGAAATGCCATAGTAATATACACAATGCGTTATTGTCCATCCATAAAAAAATACCGAAGTCCTATCGTTTGCAGCAACATGTATGGAACTGGAGATCATCATGTTACCTGAAATAACCCAGGAACAAAAGACAAATACTCCATGTTCTCGCTCACTCGAGGAAACTAGAATAGTGATCTCCTAGGAGAACAGAGTGGAATAGTCTAGAAATGGTCACTTCAGAGTGGAAGGGGTAGGACAGGGCAGAGGAAGCTGCACTGAAATTAGACAAGGGCATCAAAACAGTTGCAGGAGGAATTGGTTCCAGTACTGTATAGCACAGCAGGGTGACTTTTGTCTACAACAATCTATGATCTATTTCAGAATATCTAGAAGAGCACACATGTACCCAACACCTTTGAGATGGAAGTGCTTATTTCCCTGATTTGATCACTGCACATTCCGTAGGTGCATCTGATGATCACATTTTATCCCATACCTATGTGCACGTACCATGCAGCAATAAAAGAATAGAATAACACTCCAGTGAAGACGGTATTCTAATATAAACTGTTTGCAACATGAATTACCCTGACTCTGCACATTTAATGCGTGACTCGAGTTGCAAGAAAGGTGGAAAAGACCCGGGAGGGTCCTAGTGTCCCCCTCTCCTGGGCGAGCAGGTGTCCGGTTTGGGTGCTGCACGCGGGGTAAGATTGTAAAAGCTGGTGCATTTTACAAGGAGACTTGGGAGAGGGAGAGACCAGCTCCTGTCCAGGGACCCCAGAGCCCCGGTCCACAGTGCCGGCCCATATCCCATCCCGAATTGCCCATGCGCTCCCAGATGCGGCTGGACTAGGGACACTCAGAAGTGGGCATCAGTAGCATTCCTCTGACTGCCAGCTGCCGAAGCAGCCATCTCAGACGTAGCCACATGAGGAGAAAGCAAATAGACATTTTGCCACTTATAACCCAGGTTTCCTTTTTCTCCAGTCAGGATTTTTTCTTCCCTGCGCCACTAAATTCTTTCTGGAAAGGACAGGAAAGAACTGGGACTGGGAACCTGAAGGTCCATTGTCTCCCTGTGCAAGGGAGTGTGTGTGTGCTTCCTTTCCGCGGGGACCTGGCTCTGCAGCTTGGTGTCCTCCACCGGGACAGGCGGGGAAAGCGCGCCGTGGAGACTCCCACGGTGTGACCCGCTCTGCGCCCTGCGCAGCACCCTGTGACCCAGGGGACACCCTTCCCGGATTTCCTGCTCCCGCCCGTCCCCCGCATCCCACACCTATGAACTTCCTGTGGGAAGTGCTGTTTCCTCTCTTGTTTAATTCATTTTCTAGTTCAGGCCGTGTCAGGAAGTACTCATGGGTCCCCAGGCCGGTGCTGGGCGTCTTGCTGAAATTCAGGAACATGCGTGTCCCGTGTCCTGCGGGAATCCCATAAAAAAAGGCCTGGCCACGTGCCCGCCTCGCACTGTGGCTTCATCGTAAGACACAGAATTGTGTAGTGGAAACCGTCCAGAACTGACCTCTTTTGTTAAGGTCTGTCGTGACGATCCTGGGAGTGTCCCACTTCCATAAAATGTGATATTACTTTATCAGTTCAGACCGCAGCTTTGCGGGGACTTTTATTGGGAGCATGTTGAATTGATAGTCTATTTAGGGACAAGCATATCTCATTATCTTAGTTTACCGAATCTTCCAAGTGACGAACATTGTATGCATTTTAGTTTATTTAAATTGTAAACTTTAATTTTTCTCAGTAAACGAATTTTTAGAGGGCATGTTTGCACATATTTTGTTCACTTTATTGCTGTGTGTTTTACATTTCATGTTACATGTATCAAAATTTATTTTTAATTGGTGCTATTTTATTGTAATTGATTTTTGTATATTATCCTAGATTCCTGAAATTTTGATAATTTCACTCATTATTTTTAATAATCTAATGGATCCCATAGAATTTCTCTATATATACAATTATGCCATCTGCAAAATTTTATTTATTTTGTCTTTACCTCATAAGTCTAGATGGACTTCCGCGTGATACATTATTGCATAAGAGTGGTAAAAGTTATAAATTCTCTCATCTTTTATTTGTCTAAAAATGTTTTGATTTAAACTTTAAAGAATAATTCCAACAGATATAGACTTCCTGGTTGGTTCCTTTATTTGCTGCAGCATTTCAAACATTCATATCCTTCTGGTTTGTGATGTTTCTGTTAAGAAGTAAACATTCATCTTCATCTTTAGTTACCTGTATTTAATGCTGGTTTTTTCCCCCCTATTTACTCTTAAGAGTAATCTTTTCTTCAACTCTGGACTTCTGCATTTTGTGTTTTGCTCTGACTTTCTTTGTGTTTTCCTTATTTAATGGTTCACCTAGATTGTTGTATCTGTGAAAAATACCGTTTTTATTAAACTTGGATAAAAAGCACTATTATAAATGTTTGTTATCCTTCTTTCCGGGACTCCAAATAGAAGTATGTTAGGCCATTTGACAGTCTACAATTCAAGGAGTCTGTCTGCTTTAAAATTTTTTAATAAGTTTTTTGTTCTTGTGTCACTCCTAACCTGCTGTTGATCCTATCCAGTTATACATTTTTATTTCAAACTTTGTATTTTTTATCTCTAGTGCTTGCACTGACTTGGTACCTTCAGTTTCTCCTCTTCCTATGCTCATCTACTTATTTCTTGCACATATCTGTCAACAGCTGTATCGTAGTCCTTGCCCCCTAATTCCATTAATTCTGGCACTTATGGTTTTATTATAGTATCCATTACCTGATCTTTTCCCCCTAGTTTCAGATCACTGACTCTTTTCCCTGTCTTATCACGCATCGAACAAATTTTAACTGGGGGCTAGAAATCGTGACTATTACATCCTCAAATGACTGGATCGCGACTCCTTTCTTTAAAGTGTGTTGGATTTTGTTTTGACAGGCATGGACTTACTTGGAGATTATGAGCTTTGTCGGACTGGATCTAGTTTAGTCTTCACGGTGAAGCATGACTGTTCTGTCATCACTAACAAATGCCTGGGCTTGGAGAGTGTGATTCACAAAAGCATGATGGGAGGGAAGTTAGTGAGAATCCTGTCTGTATTCTTTGACTGCTAATTCTTCTCACCAAGCTCACCGATGGCCTTGTAGTTGTGGAATTCAATGGTACTTTCATGTTCTTTAACTTGAGGCTTCTGTGCATGGTGTTTCTCTTTCTTTTTTTTAATGTGGGATCCAGAAGTCGACCTCAGGACCTCGCGCTTGCCAAGCAGGCACTTATGCTGCTGAAGCATCTCACCGGCCCATTTTCTCTTTCTTGAAGGGCTGCCCTGCCTTGGCTTCTCCAAATTCATTTTATCTTCCTTTTCCTACTTCATATCTTTTCTCTCTGCACCACTGTATTCTCTCCCCTGCCCCTACTTAAAAAAAAAAAATTCCTTAGTGATACGCTCACGTTCTGTGTAGGTGCTTTAGACACTAACAGCAGAGTACCTTCGAAGTCAGTTTAATAGGAATCCCCCACCCTCAGTATCTGATCATTCTTGGCATCTGATTTGGTTCTTCATCCTCCACCATCCCCCAAGTAATGTCTGATTGCCTGGCTTATGTTCAGCAAGAATCCTTTTAGGTCCTGTATCTACAGTGCTACTTACTCCTCACGTTTTCTCCTAGTAATTTTCCAACTGACTCCTACTAAGATGTGGAGTGTAGCTTCTTACTTGCCCATGCTCTACTCAGAGTTAATCCCGGTCTCTCTTCCCCACTGCATAACCCCATAGCAGTGATTCCTATACCTATCACAAAACCCTAATTAACGTTTTCCTTGCTATGCGTTGACAAGCGCCACTGAATAATTTTTCCTTTCACAGCTTTCATTATTTATTTCAAGCGTTATTAGGATGACCTCCAAAGTGCCCAAGCTCAGTCTCTTCTAATTTATTCTTTGCAGGAACTTTTTGTGTCACTCCTTAAAATTCAAATTTTATTCTTTCGCCCTCTTGATTACAGTCTTCAAAAGCATCTATTATCTTTGTGAGGCAGCCTAGACTTTGAAGTATGACTCCACCATCTTCAATAATATGATTGTTGTCTGTCCTTCCACCTTCTTTTTCTTCTCTATGTAGACAGGAGAGCCTTTGTGCTTTCTATCTTGGTCTATTTGGAGGTCTTTGAAGACAGTAAACTTTACTTGTCCTCCTTTTAACACCTGTCCTTATAATCCCCACTCACATCACAGGCAGGGTAGGTATCACCAAGACAGGAAGCTGAACCTATCACTCGTAACAAGAAGGGGCCTGATGCTTCCTAGTGCACTTGCCGTAGTCTCCTCCATTCCCACCACCATACCATGATACTGAGTAAATACTCGCTTACTTGTCTACATCCCCACTGCAATCCGAGTCTTTTCAAGGCATGCTCAAGCTCAACACCAACAAATAAGACCTGAATGCCCTTGGAGAGGAGATGATCAGTAGTCTGTATGACTGGGAGGAAGGTTTAGCCAGTATTGAGTAATACCAGTAATACTTGATTTAGAGTATGACTTGTAGAGAAATGAAAAAATAAAACAAAATATGTCTGGTCACATTCAAGCCTTGATGTCAGATAAAGAATGCTGAATCCAAAGAGAGTTTATAGAATTTTTAAGAAGTAACATAATACGAGCTTAATTTTGAAAAGAATTGCATTGAAAAGAAGTGCAGAATGAATTTACTGAAGGGAGTGAGAATGACCAGTCCTTCTTCAATATATTTTCCTTTGTAAATAGTCAATAAAAGCATGTACTTCGGAGTCCTAGAAAAAGAGAGGGGAAAAATAAATCCTGGGAATTTACATTTCCTGGTATTTACATTTCAAATGGAGATCATGAACAAATGCATGGGAGAAGCTGTTCAGTGTGAAATGGGGAAATTTGATGCCAGCGCTTCCTGCCACTGGAGGAAGAAGCCAGCAAGAAGAGTGGCAGGAGAACGTGAGGTGTCCAGGGCCTAAGGGCTGCGACACCACTGCCCCTGGTGCTGGAAGCCTTGTTGGAAAGGCAGCACAAACTCCTTCACTTTCTAAAATTTTCTCCTAAGTAGCAGGGATTGATGTAGATTAGTGTTTTTCAGGATCTTTTTCTCATTGAATTTCCTGTTCCTGTTTCAGCCATTGGAGATGTTCTTACATGATTGGTCAGTAGAGGAGAAGGTGAAGCCCTTTTCCTTTAGCACCAGCTTCAGGCAGCAGCTGAAGTCACTGGCTGTGACTTTCAGTGGCTCCAGAGTCCCCTGGTAATCATCTGCCTTGGCTCTTCAGGCAGCTAGGATCATGGGTACTTTTCCTATAGTCACCCATAGTAGCGTTTTTAAAAATGACTTTTTGATCTATCTCCCACAGACTTTCTGAAGGTCATATAAGACTTTAATCCCCTGTATTAAATATATCCTTACTCAAAATGTCTATTTCTCTATGAGCACTTACTAACACAGCATTTGTTTTAGAAGGAATCTGGAGGTGATAAGATCCTTAATAACAAGAATTCAAGATGGGTCATCTAGCCAGGTTGGATTGGAAAGCCAGATTAATTTTAGTTTGTTGGAAATTGGACACTGGCAATTGCAAGCATATGGTCCCATTAGTTATCTTCAAATGCCTGGAATAAAGTGTCAGTGGAATTCACAGCTTTGGTAGACAAAATGACTATTGCTATGAAATTGTTGAGGATACATGGAGTATGGGGTGAGCAACTTGTTCATTACTCATGAGAATATAATGAAAAAAGAGACAACTTTCAGGATTCAAATTTCCAGAAAAAAGCATGGTCAGAAAATGAGAGAATTTTTATGTCTGTTCTTAGAACATCAAATATCTCTTGAAGCTTCAGGTTCAATGCTTCTAAAAATCTATAATGGAGCTTGACTTTTCAGCTGGCTGAAGTACCACCCAAGGTGACTCAGAGTCTTGTCAGATGCCTGGGTTTGAATAACAGCACTGACTGGGAAACACTGAGACTCGGACAGAGAATGGAAGTGTTTGAGTGGACGCTCACAAGAGAACTGAGAGCTTCTACGTTCGCAGCTCTTCCTTAACGGAATCATACCAAAGCTGAACAAGATGACCGCCTTTAGAAGTTTAGAAAGAAGGATCCAGAATATCCCAAAATAATGAAAGAATGTCCAGGTTACCATAGAAAATCATCCTGAATAACATGAAACAGGAATAACACAACTTGGGTGAGAAATGATCGTCAACTTGTATGAATGAAATGTTCATGATAAATGTTCACAGTGATCTGACTCAAAATTTTTTTTTTTTTTTTTTTTTTGGTGGGTACTGGGGGTTGACCTCAGGACCTCGCGCGCCAGCAGGCGCCCGTGCCGCTGAGCGATATCACCGGACCCTTTTTCGTATGTGGGTTCCGGGAGTCGAACTCGGGCCCTCGCGCTTGCCAGGCAGGCGCTTAAGCTGCTGAGCCATCTCACCGGCCCCTGACTCAAATTTTAAAGCAAGCCTCATATAAATGATGCAACAAGAAGTTAAAATTTCTTAAAAGCAAATAAAAGGAACTATTTGCAAAGAAACATAAGTTACCAAAAAAGCCAAATTGAAATCAAAGGATTAAAAAGTGTAGTATTCGTAATTTATTTTAAAAGTTTGAATGTCTTAAAAATAGAGTGGAAATGATAACAAATGCAGCCAGCAAATATAAGTAAAGCTCAATTGAATTAACACAACCTGAACCACAGATAAATTAATCCCCCCAGTGAAACAACAACCAACCAAAAAGCAACAAAGCAAACAAACAGAAAACAAGGTATTTAGAACCTGTGAGAAAGTAACAGTTAATGTTTATTTCATTGACACCTCATAAGGAGAAGAGAGACTTGGTAACGAGAGATTATCAACGAAATAATGATGATAAACTTCCCAAATATGGAGAAAAATCTAAACCTAGAGATCCAAGAAGTCGAGCAAGCAGAATAAACTAAAAGAAATATACAAAAAGAACACATCGTAAAATTTAGAATACTAAAAAGCAAATTAGAAAATCTTGAAAGCAGCCAAAGAGAAAGTATGCATTACTTACAGGGGACTATTAACTAAAATCACAGCCAATCTGTCTTCCACAGAGACCAGAAACCATGGGGACCACAAAAAAGTGTCACAAATTTCTTTAAGCATTGAAAAAAGTTCAATCCAGAGTTTTTATGTATTATTTTGTAGTCTCTTGAGAAAGATAGGAAAAGTAAAGGTATTCATAGGTTAAGGAAAATGAAAAGAATTTGTTGCAAGCATATCTAACTTAAAGAATGGTTAAAATAAGTTCTTCAGGAAATTACAAAAGAAGGATATTTAGAGTATCAAGGGAACAAAGAACAAAAAAGAGCATAATAAACATTTATTATTATTATTTAAACATTCTGTTGCTTGTGAGTTTTCTATATCATAACTGATTATTGACACAAAAATTATGATACCATCAAATAGTGAAGATGATGCTTTAAAAGTAAGGAAGATAGGAATTAATTGTTTGATAGAAAGTGGGATTTACGCCAAATGTGTAAAGATTGATCAATGTTCTAAAGCCAATTCATGCAACCCACCTTATCAACAGGGCAAATAATCACAAGGCAGATAATCATATCAATTGACAACAAAAAAGAACGTGACAAAATCAGAATTAAGGATTAGAGAATATACCTCAGTTTAATGAAGAACATAAAAATCCCTTAGCTAACATTATACTTACAGTGAAAGATTGAATGCAATTTCTCTAAGATCAGGAACAAAGTAAGAATGTTTCTTCTTACCACTTGTATTTGACATAGTAATGGACATTCCAGTTACTAAAGTAAAGGAAGAAAAAGAAATAAAAGGTATAGAGATTGGATAAAAGAAGTAAAACTGTCCCTGTTTGCACATAAAAAATTATTTTACAAAAAACCCTATCTAGAATTAATAAGTGAGTTTAGCAAAGTCACAAGAAAAGAAAGTCTACATACAAAATCAATTGCATTTTTGTGTAATAACATTAGGCACATGGAAAAAATTAACATACAAAACCACTTACAATCAGGCAAAGAAATTAAATAATTAATTATAAATTAACAAAACATATGAGATGTATAGGGAAAATTGCAAAATATTGATAAAATAAAATAAAGTGCATATAAACAAATACAGAGGCATAACACGTTCATGAATCGGAATATCAACAAACTAGAGATATCAGTTATCCCAAAATGATCCACAGTCCTAACTTTCTCTCGAATTCCAGAAATTTTTTAAAACTCCGATAAGCTTATTTTAATATTTATACAGAAACGAAGAAGCCATAAAGTAGCTAACATTAATATGAAAAAAATGAGGTCAAAGAAATCTCTCTATCATATATGAACTTAAAATTGATTACTATTGGCAGGAGAACAATTAATTGAACATATTATAGAATCCAGAAATAGGCCCATGCAATGGTTTTTGACAAACGTTAGAAAGCAATTTGATAGAAGAATAGTCTTCAGCAAACGATGTTAGAACAATTGGAAATCTATAGGGGAAAAAATCTAACTCTCAACCTAAATTTTGCATATTATGCCAAAAATATCTTTAAATTGAACATAAACCAATTTAAACCTAATCACACTTCTGGAAAAATATAAGAGAAGATCTTTAGAGTCTAGGGCTCTACAAAGTTGATAGATTCAACACTAAAAGCATGATCCATAAAATAATTGATCTGGGGGCCAGTGAGATGGCTCAGCGACATAAGCGCCTGCCTGGCAAGCGCGAGGTCCTGAGGTCGACTCCCGGAACCCACATACAAAAAAAAGGGGCCGGTGATATCGCTCAGCGGCACGGGCGCCTGCTGGTGCACGAGGTCCTGAGGTCGACCCCTAGTACCCACAAAAAAAAAAAAAATTGATCTGTTGGACCTCATTAGAACTAAAAACTTTAGCTCTGTGAAAAAATCTGTAATGAGGATGAAGAGACAAACTACAGACTAGGAGGAAATATTTGCACATTACATGTCCTTCAGGGGATTGATGTCTAGAATGCATAAAGAACTCTCAGAAGTCAACGGTAAAACAAAACGAACACCAATGCAGTTAGAAGTGAAAAAAAGAGAAGAAAGAACATTTTACCAAAGAAGAAATACAGATGGCCAATAAGCACATGAAAAGAGGTGAAAAGAGGTTCAACATCATTAGCCTAAAGGGAAATGCCAATCAAAACCACAGTATTTCTGCACACCCACAACCTTGACTAAAATAAATACTGAAAATATTGAATGTGAGAGAGGATGTGGGGAAACCTGGCTCACTCATACCTTACTGGTGGGAATGTAAGATGTTACAGCCATCTGAAAAGCAATGCAGTTTTAAAACTTTCCAGGCAGCTGGGTTACAAGAACCACCTGATATCTTATTACTTCTTCTTATATGTGCACGTGAACCCCTGATATCTCAGGATAAATTTTAAGAGATATTAATTCAATGTTATCTCCAATTTATTCTCCTTAATATAGAAACACTCAGGCTGAGGATACGTAGAACAGAACCTGGATTCTGGTGACCACATTTATTTAATCGATTGCTCAGCAACTTGGAGCATGGTTCCCAGTCTGCTTCATTGCCATCTTAGAAAGCAGTAATTTCTCCCATCTGTCCTTTACTGCTAATGTGCCCTGTGAAGGCGGATCCTTTTCTCCTCCTACTTCTCCTTGCCACAATCCTGCCTTCCCTGTGTTCCACCAACTCGTTCTTTTTTCTTAATGCCAAAATCCTGACTGTGCTTCCTGGGATCCTTGCAGGAAATCCTCTTCAGTTCTCATATTTCATGCTGGAAGGGGCTTCACCCAGAAGAAAACAGGAATGACTACATGTTCTGTTTTTCACACTTGAGGGCATTAACCTCGTTTATAGGACCAAGGCATACAGTTCTAAAACTGCATCTTTGAATGTAGGATGTGTCAACTTCTAGAACACTGACCTGACCCATTTACTTTAATAGACCCCCAACTTGCTAGCACCTGGTTCTGTGATTCTGCCCTGATGGTGCTTCCCTTTTTACTCCTCAGCCCCTCTCCCCTACTTAAGTTTTCAGGCATTTTCTCCTTGCCTTTACCTGGGCCACTTGGCATGGTTCTTTCTTTTTGCCCTGTCCATATACCCCTCCTCTTGATATACCATTAAATGCTTCCTGATACATGTCAGTCCTTCCCAGCTGGCTACCATGCTACCTGTGTCATGAGTGTTTCCCACTGCTATTTCTTCTGAAGGTCATAGCATTGATCTATGCCTATCCTATGCCCTCATTGCTACCATGGATAAGGTATCTGTGGCTTGTAGTAAAAGAACTCATATAAAAGCTGATCTTTTCTGCCAAGAATCTCCAGGAAACTGGCAGAATGTTTACCATGTAGAGACATACATACTTTTCTGTTCACTGAATTATGGTGTGAATTTATTTTACTAAAAGAATTCCATTGTAATACATGATTGTTATAGTTTGAATCTTAAATGTCTCTCCAAAGGCTGACCAGTTCCCTTGCTAGTGGTGCTACTGGGGGTGGTGGAAACTTCAGGGGATAAGGTCTACTTGAAGGAAGTAGGTCAATGGGGTTGTTTCTGGAGGGGTACTCACACCCAGACCCTTTCTTCCTTCTCTCTCTGCTTTGTGGTTGCCATTAGGTAAGCATCTTTCCTCTGCTACACCCTTCCACCGTGATTGCAGCCTTGCTGCTGACCTAAAATCAACAGAGCCAATCATATGGACTGACACCACTGAAATCATGAGCCAAATGGAGAACAAACCTTCCCTCCTTTAAGTGGTCTTTCTCAGGTATTTTGTCACAGCAATGGAAAGCTGACTAACCTGATTGTCTTAATTTTCCAAGTGTGACAAGGTAATGAAATGAAAATAAATCATACATTTTGCCAATTTAGGTTCTTATGATTAGACTGGGGTTGTGGGTCATTGGGAGGAAGAGTGCAAAGATGAGGTACCATTATCATCACATATTTTCATGGACACATCTATCAACTTGATTGATCACTGTTAATGTTAACCTTGATCAATAGTTTCAGGTGTACATTTCTCTGTCTTTATTATTATTATATTTATTATATTTATATATATATATTTATTATTATCTTAAATATTGAAGACTTTAATCTATTGAAAACTATAGATTTAAAACAATGTCTTAATTTAAGACCTATTATAGCATATTATAATGCTTTTGGATTTTTTTTCTGGGGAATAAGTAAGAATAATACATTGGTTACTTTAATGTCATGGGATAAAATACCCAACACCTGCAACTTAAAGGAGGAGAGGTTTATTTTGGCTCAGGGTTTCAGAGGACTCAGTCCATGGTTGGCTGGCTGGAGGCAGAAATGACATGATAAAAAGGCATGGTGCAGGAAAGCTGCTCCCCATGGCAGTTGGGAAGCAGAGAGAGAAAGGAGGAGCTGGGACAAGACTTCACCCTTTCAGGTCACACCCCAGGGAGCACCTCCAACCAGGCCCTACCCCCTAAGGGCACATTCAGCTATGAACTCATCCATGGGTGAATTCACCGATGAGCATAGTGCCCCATGATCCAGTCACCTTCCAAAAGCCTCTGAACATATGAGATCTCGGGGTGACATTTTAGATATAAGTCATAACAAATAATTACTACCACTGGGCCAGTTAAGTCACAACTGTCACTTCCTCAAACACTTAGGGGGAGGACTCCTAAGTTAATCTCTAGCACATGTTCATCAGATGTTTCAAGGTGGCAGATTTCGAATGTCATCGATTTTCTATCACCAGCTGAAATGTATCCTATCCAAAAGCTGCACATTTTATTCCCACACATGCAGATACACACAGGGGCTTAACTACTTTCATTCTATGTCTGTTACCTAATGTCATCTTCTTCTTCTTTTTTTTATTCTTTTAAAGAGAAAAAAAACAATGATACAGAATTTCAAAACAAGATAGTAGGAAATTAACAATAGTTAATATATTGCGTATTGTTATCTTCAACTTATCTTCTTATCCATCTGTTTGGATAGTCAGATCTATTCTTAATTCTTTCTAAAACATATTTAACTATTCACACTAAACTATCTTTTAATTATTTTCAAGAAAATGGTATTTCTTTTTCTTTTTTTTTTTTTTTATGTGGGTACTGGGAGTCGACCTCCAGACCTTACACTTGCCAGTAAGCGCTTGTGCCGCTGAGCGATATCACCGGTCCTTTTTTTTTCCTTTATCTGGGTTCCAGGAGTTGAACTCAGGACCTTGCACTTGCTGGGCAGGTGCTTGTGCCACTGAGCTATCTCACCGGCCTGAAATAGGTATTTCTTGACTGATTAAAGATATAGCAAAAGTAGTTCTGCCTTTGTAATTATGCTGGGCCAAATTATACAAAAATTCTGGAAAACCTGAGTTAATTCATTGTTACATAACTTCTTTTAAAAAAATAAAATGTTTATTTTAAAATTAAACGTATTATATTCTGGAAAAATCTCTCTTTTTAGTTTTTTGTTTGTTTGTTTGTTGTTTCTACTGCCTTTGAAATCCATGCCCTGTCTACTCCTTTTAATGTTGCTTAAATGTCAAGGCAAAGACTACAGAAACCACTTTTAATTTTATTCTCCAAAGCGAAGTACCCTTTTCAAATATAAATTTAAGAGTTCATTTTTCTCGTTGTTAGAAAAGTAGAGGGCTTTTTCTTGCGGAGTTAAGGTCCTATAAACATTTTTTTTTTTTTTTTTTGTGGGCACCGGGGGGTTGACCTCAGGACCTCGCGCGCCAACAGGCACCCGTGCCACTGAGCGATATCACCGGCCCCTTTTTTGTATGTGGGATCTGGAAGTCGAACTCGGGCCCTCGCGCTTGCAAGGCAGGCGCTTATGCCGCTGAGCCATCTCACCGGCCCCTATAAACATTTTAAGGCATCAAAGTCACTGGAAATTTTAGCTTAAACATGGAATAGAAATTCTTCCCCTTAATATGTTTCTGAGACTGGTCTCCCTCAACATCTGACTATGCGTGGTGGATTTCTTTATTTCTTTTTTTTTTTTTTTTTGTGGGTACCGGGGGGTCGACCTCAGGACCTCGCACACCAGCAGGCGCCCGTGCCGCTGAGCGATATCACCGGCCCTTTTTCGTATGTGGGTTCCGGGAGTTGAACTCGGGCCCTCGCGCTTGCCACGCAGGCGCTTATGCTGCTGAGCCATCTCACCAGCCCAAGATTTCTTTATATCTTAAGGCTGCACACATTCAATTTCAGAAGTGTCATCCCTGCATGAAGGGGCTCTCTCAATTGCTTGGATACAGCCCCATGTCTTCCCAAACCTTTGCCAGGGCATTTGCTACTCTTCCCCAACCGCATCCTCCACTTAATCCCTACCGATTCCTTGGGTTTGGACTTAAAAGGCAGCTTCCCGAGCCCCCGAGGTCAAGCCCTGCTAGCTAATGTTCTCATGGCAAATCTGCAGCTCTCTTCTGCGGTGGTTTACTTGTTGGATGAACTAGGCTGGTGCTTTATGTCTGTCCCGTGCAGATGGCAAACCACACACAGACAGAACCACTTGTGTTTGTGCTCTTGATTTAAGGACTATTAAACTGGACAAGCTCATCCATCCTAGAAGTGTCTGTTGGACACCTGTGGATGCCAGAGAATCTGCCAGGGGTGATTTAAACACAGAGTAGCAGGCTTGTTTCCCTGGGTCTCAAGTACAGTGGGGAGCAAACCCCTGGGAAGTGGCCAGGTGGGCCAAGGTGATAGCAACCTCTTGGAGGAGGAGAAAATAAGACTTGTTTCAGCTATTTTGAGACAGGTGTCAGGATTCAGGAGGCTGTAAAGAAGGGTTTCCACTGAGCTGAGGTAGGAGGAATGAAATTGCCTGGCACAATTGGGGTTCGTTTTCCCTCACAATCTCTACCTCACATACTATAGCAAGAGTGGTGTTTCAGTGGGCAGAAGGGCTACACAGAGGGAGGGCTCGAGGCCAGAGTGGAGTCCGTGACATGCCCAGAAGAAGTAGAAAGGAGAAGCCAGCTCCAGGATAGCCCCAGGTAGAAAGGGACCCCAGCCAGGAGTTGCAACAGCCTGACCATGCAGCAATGAACCACCACACTACAGGATGTGGAAGGCACCAGAACCTACTTCCTGTAGAGACTGGCAGGGTGGTGGTTCTGGGCAAAGCACCTTGAGAATTAACTATTCATATGGGAAGAAATAAGATGATCAGCAGATATGATGACATAAGCAGGAAGCACAACTGTGATGGGAAGGATGCATGTGGGGACTGTGACTGCCCCAGCAGCTGCCCCTCCAGCCCTGGAGAGCCTGGGGGACCCCTCAGCTCCAGGCTGAGCCCCACCTCCTACGTGGCTGTTGGGTGCACAGGGCTTTGTTGGGGTGACTTTACCCACGCTCATCCCTTCTTTTTACCCCCCCTAGCCTCAGTGGGTCCTTTGGAAAAGGAGGTAGCACAGGGCAGACTTGTGCAGAAGGGGATATGTGAGGACCTGTTCCCTGTTCTTAAGGAAATGCTACAGCGAGAGACCGCCAGACTCCAGCGTGCCTGATCAAGGAGACCAGAAGTCCCGTCAGTCACCCTGGGCAGCCTGCAGCCATCAGAAAACCTGGCGTTTGGGTAAACGCGAAAAATGTTTTCCAGTAAAGAGCCCAGCAGTCACTGATAAAAGCCAGAAATATGGCAGTTGGTATAATCGCAAAGTGCTTGTCCACATCAATGATGAGGAAGCAGAGGACCCAGTAAACTGAGACCAAGGATACAGACAGAAATACACGTCCAAATAGAAAGACCCTGTAGAGTACAAAAGTGTGGCAGTCTCGGGGCGATGCTGGAAACACTAATGAAACCAACACAGGACACTTTTTTGCCACCGCATAGAGCATAAAGCGCTTCACGGTTTGCAAGTGTGTGGAAGAAAGTTGTGTGTTGAGACTACCTCCCCCAGAAAAGGATCCTGCACACCCTTCCACCTGCCTCCCTTCAGTGTGGATGCTGACTCGGGGTCCAACTCAGCCTGAGACTCAGACTCCTGCGACGTGGATTCTCCTATGCACGCAGCCACAGCCCCTTCCAAAAGGCCCTGCATGGGACAGATTGAGAAGAGATCATTGTTCCCCCATCTGAGCACTTTGGTGACATGTGTCAGTCCACTGTGGACACATCCACATGCCCATGGAGTGCAAACAATCTGGTTTTTATTTTGTTTATCTCTGTGTCTTTGGAGCCCAGTAAAGGACCCTTCATGCCATCGGCTGCTGGGAATAATTTTTAATGGGTGAACCAGGGAATGAATGAATGAGCAAATGTGAACATGGCGGCCTAGGCCTGGGGTTATTATTATCTTCTAATGGTTTTTAAAACATTACCACTCTTCTTCCATTGGGTGTAAAAGCAATGCCGTGCCTCAAATCTCTGGTATCTTCCTCAGCTGTACTGAGCTGCGACCTATCTGGAGATTCATTCGTGTGGGATCGTAATTAACCCCAAAGCAGAGGCCAGGGGAAGGAATTTCACCACCACAGCAGCCATCTCTCCTCTTACTCACTCCCAGATCCCCAGTGAGTGCCTGAAGCCACCGTTAGTACTCAACTCTGCATGTACCATATTTTCTTTAAACATACACACTTGCAGGCAAGTTTAATTTATAAGTTGGGCACGTAATAGATTAACAGTAATAATAAATGATGACACAACAATCATAACCATATACTGTAATAATAATAGTGTAAGGTGTTTGTGTGGGGGTCTTCCATTTCACATCTTCAGACCATGGCTGAGTGTGGGTGACTGACGTCTTCCTCAGCAAAACCTCGGAGCAGAGGGAACTGCTGCCGTTCAGGTCGGGTTTGGGGCAGACAAACCTTGCGCAGCCAACACGCCCAGACAACACTTAGGTAGCAATAGGTCTGCAGTTTGCAAAGTCATATGACTCATAGTATAAATTATTTCTCTTTTGTGCCCTTCAATATAAATTGAGGTCATTAGAGGTGCCTTTCTGTATCCATGGGTGGATTCAACTATTTGCAGATTGAAAATATTTGAAAAAAAAATTACATCAGAATTGAACATATACAGGCTTTTTTCTTATCATTATTCCCTAAAATCATATCATATAACAACTGTTTTCATAGTTTTTGCATTGAGTTTGGCGTTATAAGTAATTCGCAGATGACTATAAATATATATGAGAGGATGATTAAAAGCACAGGGAGATGGCACAGGAAGTTTTGTAAATGAGATGTTATTTTATATAAGAGACTTGAGCAGCCCTTGATTTTGGTATCAGTGGTGGGGGGCAGATCTGGGAATCAATTCTTCCTGGATTCTGAGGGGCAACTATTTAAATGTAAGGAATTGTGTTCAGCTGCTTGTGCTGCCTTTGAAGGACCATACAGACAATCAGTAAGTTTATTTCAAGCCTGAGAGTGTTGATGTCCTGAGGGCCTGGAGAGAAGGAGTCTAACACAGTACTCATGGAGCAAATCGAGGGGAGCCATGGACGATCTTGCAACCCTTGAGCAATGACAGGGAGTGCAAATTTATTACATTTTCCATTGTCTGGACTCCATATCCTAATTGAATGTCTGCTCTAAGAAAAATGCCGTGAATGTTAACAAGACAGACTGACAAGCTGGAAAGAGTTGACCTAGAGCTGCCTCTCGTTTCCTGTAGGCCCCCGCTTCCCTCAGCCTGCTTTGATGTGGGTGTTGGCACCGAGCGCTCCGGCTAGAATGATTTGGAAATGGTAAGACAAAAAGTAAGCGGAATAATTTGCTTTCTGGGTTGAATGAAATTCCCAAAATTAGAAAAATTTTGTGTAGGTGTTGTTATTTATTCTCCTTAAAAAGTTTTCAAGAGTTTTTTTTTTTTTTTTTTCCAATTCCATGCTAATTTCAAGGTTTAAAACCAAGAGCCGCATGGAGTTTTGTGTTTGTCTTGGTAATATTTGATTGGATTGAATTCCTAGCAATGTGTAGCAATTGGTCCAGTGACAGCAATGCTAATGTCTAGGAGATGGCTGGTGATCATTCAGATGGGGGTGCGTTCAAGCCATGGGCCAAGGCGTATGCCAATATGAGGCCACAGAATCTTTGTTGTGTATGAGTCAAGCGCAACTTCTAGTTTCAGATGGCACAGGCAGAAGATTAGGGAGATTAAATAACTCATGGGAAGCCCAGCAAAATGCAAACCCAAGTCACATAATAAAATAATATTAACTACTCAGTTTCTTGGGCACAGATTTATAGAAGACACAAGTATACTGCCCCTGATTCAATACTGGCTTCCCAGTTTCTAAGACATTTCTTGCGGAAGTGCATGTATTTCCAGTATTTTATTCATTTGATGCATATTTATTGACCACAATAAATCTCAATCTCCCCCTCTCCCTTTATTTTAAAATGTTCTCACTTGGTGGAGGTTGTCAAGTATTCATCCACTCACACCAATTCAACATCATTTTCCTTTCTCCATAAACATGGCTTAGTCTAAACCTGGGTTACTCCGAATTTCTTAGTTCTTTCCACCTTTATTTTATTTTTTTTCCTGTGCTTGTATTTTCCCTAAAGTGTCACTTTGTGAAGCCCAATAATATTCAATGCCTCTTCATTATTAAGACACAAATCCTTTCTCCCACTTTCAGGACTTCAAACAATTTATTATTAAGTTAGACCGTGCATAATCTTAGGAAGTCTGGATACTGAAAGACTTAACAATTCTGTAATTAGACATCTCAGATCTGTCTGCTTTCCACATTTCTGTCCAAGTCCTTCAAGGCATGAAGGCTTTGAAGAGCCAGACATTTGAGAGAGGAACTTTTGTTCACTTGGTGCCCTGAGAGTTGAGTATTTATATATTAACCAAATGTGTCTTCAGGCAGATGAGCCAGACTCCTCCTATAAACATAAAGGACTGTGGAAAAAAATGAAAAATATGAATTTTGCCTTATTTGATAGAATGAAATCTGGAATTTAAGGCTTGGGAATGTGGAACCGAGTGTCCACACATTTGGCCATGACCAGTTTGCAGTATTAAGGACACTCTGAGTGGTGCTCTGTGCCACAGGAAGGGGAGTGGGTAAGGAGAGGCCACACTCAAGGAAGACTTAGGAGGGAGATGCTAGGTGAGGAGGCGAGATCAGCTCCCTCCCAGCACCATGCTGTTTTCCCGGGGACATCTGTGAGTCCAGATCTGCTGACCCACTATGGACAGCAGGAATCAGCTTCCCTTCCTCTGAGGGTCAACCTGGCAGTCCATCTCCTCTTACTTAAAATGCGGAACCCTAAAAGTGTGAGGTCCTGAGGGAGAAAATATTTTTTCCTTATCTTTAGTTCTCCTTACCACCCTTAGACTACCCCAAGCTCCATGTCCTGCCTGGACTTCAGAGGAAGTCCCCAACCCACTCCCAGAACATGTTCTTATTTCAAACTCATGATGCAAAAAGACAATCCATTCTCAGTACATCTGTGCTCTCCCCCAGTGAAGTCCTGCAGAGATGGATCCCCCTCATCCTGCTTCTTCTTGTACTTGCTCCCAAGCTCCTGTGTCCAGGGTCTGTGCATACACATTCAGACCCACCTGCTGTTACAGACTCGTGTGTGTGTAACCCCAGGATCATATGCTGAGGCCCTAATCTCTGACGTGATGGTTCTGGGGAGGGGCGTTGGGAGGTAATTAGGGTTAAATGGTGTCAAGAGGTGGTGTCTTATGAGAGAATTAATGGTGTTATGAGAAAAGAAGAGACACCAAATCTCTCTCTTTCTCTCTCCCCTCATTATATCTCTGCCACATCAAACACAGTGAGAGGCACCATGTGCAAACAAGGATGAGAGACCTCACCAGCACCCTGACCGTGCTGGTACCCTGATCTTAGACTTCAGCCATCTGTGAAAAATAAATGTTTATGTTTTGAGCTGCCCAAATTGCAAAATTTTGTTCTAACAGCCTGGATATATTAAAACTCTTTTTGAAATACATCCCAAGAGAAATATTCTTCAGGGACTCTGAAGCAATCATTTATTTATTTATTTATTTTATGTGGGTACCGGGAGTCGAACTCAGGACCTCGTGCTTGCCAGGCAGGCGCTTATGCTGCTGAGCCATCTCACCAGCCCTGAAGCACTCATTTCTGAAGGGAAAGGAGGTGCAAGGCTCCAACTCTATTTGCAATGAAAAACCTGTGTTAGAATCATGGGATTCCCAAGGCCTCCATTTTCCAGGTTTGCTTGCATCTGCTTGCGCATAACTAAAAGGCCATTACTGTACAGTGTCATTCCTCTTAGAAAGTCAAGTACAGATCCCACTACCTGAATCTGAAACAGCACCTGGAAGGGTGAGGAATAGGTTTTCCAGGTCATAAGTTGAGGTCAGAAGTCCAAGTTCATCAGGGACCACATAAAAATACATGGCAGACATTTCCTCCACCTAGTTCCCCACACGAGGAAAGGAGATCGCATCTGTGGCTGCAGTGTGACAGGCCCTCAGAGCCTGGACCCTCTGGGACCACGATCTGTCTGTGCTGACCCTCCTGTCTACATTCCCTGCCTGCCCACACCTAACCTGTTCCCACCTGGTCCTGAGGCTGCTTTGAGCTTTTACAGGAAAGAGAGTGGTATCCACTGGGTCAGTTCCCCCTGTACCCACATCCTGGACTTCAGAGTGGCTACCTGTCCCCACACCCACTTGTATACCTTAGCTGTGCGATCTGCACCTGAGATCTCAGTATTTAACCTCACAGATCTGAAATGCTGACTGGCCAACCGCTACATTTTCCTATGTTTCTGGTTCTGTATCTAGACTTCTCTTGCATGAGTGTGGAGGTCTATTGACAACTTGAATGCCAATCTCTTTAGACTGCCATTATTACAGAATGATTTAATGCATGGTAAAATGGGTATCTCTTCATGGCTCATTCTCAGTATGCAGAATTCTACCTCTTCTGGTTTTGTTTTTCTACATGAAATTTAAAAGAAGCTCCTCAGTACTGTTGTTGCTGCTGTCAACAAGAGAGACTGAGTTAACTGTGACAATTAAATCACATAGAATTGACTTTTTAGGACCTCAGGCCCAGTTTTTGAGAATATCACACATTTTTCCTTGGAAATAAGACTACTGTTATATTGATAGTCTTTGGACATTTCTTTTTAAGTATTTTGTTATTTCTAACAGGGTCTTCTTTACCATGAAGAAATCACTTGTATTATTTAGAATGAGGGAGGACAACTCGTATCCTCCTTTCCTGCATAACTAACATGTGCAGAAGCTGTCTTGTAGCCATTGTCCATTATCTAGGCCATTCCGCAGAGTGTTTGAATAAGGAATCCAGCTTACTGCCTTGGTAGCAAACATTTATATAGCATGTACCTTATTCTAGGTACTTTCAGTCCTCAAGCAGATTATTAGTAAATGCCATTCTTTACCACATTCAGAGGTGACAAAAGTGAGCCACAGTATTGAGGCTACCATCACATGGCAGGGAGGGTTGAGTGAGACCAGAGTCCACAGACCATGTGTATGTGGCTTAGTAGGTACTGGTGATCACAGCACTACCAGGCCATTTATTTTCTTTTATATTGTTAACTTGTTATTAGTCCATATTTTCAGTACGTAACGATTATCTTCACTGTAGGGAATTGGTGCATGTGCATAACATATCTTGATTTTTTAAACTTCCCTTTTTCCTCCTCTCCTTACCCCTCCCTCCATCTCTAGATCCCTTTTCCATTTGCAATAGATCTATCTCCCTGATTCATATTATCCATCAATTATTTTTCTCTTTAAATTATTTATGCTTTGGGTTTCTTGGAAGAGAGACCATGTGATATTTTAAGCTTGTGTGTCTGATTTATTTCACTTAACACTATGGTCTTAAGATGCATCCACTCTCCTATAAATGACTCAAATTTATCCTTCTTTATGCTGGAGAAGTTCTCCACTGTGTGTAAATACCACATTTTCTTTATCCATTCATCTGTTGATGGACATACAGGCTGCTTCCAAAACTTAGTTATTATCAATTATGCTGCTATAAACATGGGTGTGCATGGATGACTGTGGTATAATATCTTTACCTCTTTCAGGAAGGTACCTAGAAGAAGAATAGCTGGGTTGAATGCAACTTCTATTTTTAGTTTTTAAAAGAATCTCCATAGTGGTTGTACTGATTTATATTCCCACCGACAGTGTAGAAAGTTTCCTTTTCCCCCCAGCAGCTTTGCCAGCATTTGTTATCTTTTGATTTATTGATAGTAGCCATTCTTTTTGGAGGAAGGTGGAATCTCAGTGTTGTTTTAAGTTGTATTTTTCACATGGCCAATGATGGTGAACATTTTTTCATGTATTTATTGGCCATTTTTATTTCTTCCTAGAAGTGGGTCATTTATTATCAAAGAAAGGTACATCTGAAGTCATGTTTCTCTCTGTATACAAAGTGACTTAATGTGAAATTTTGTAATCTAGAACTAAAATGCTCACAAAATTTGAAAAATATTGAATTGTGTGTATCTCAAACACTAGAACTTCCAGTAATCCCCCAGCGGCCCCAGCCCACCACAGACCCTGCCTGTATTCAAGGCAGCATAAGTCAGTGTGGAGTTGCCGTGGGATCTGCCTTCCAAGGTTGCCAAAGCTCACAGTCTCCAATAACTGTCAAGAAATTGAGCTGTTTTAGGTAATCTTGTGATCGAAAAAAAATGAATTCTACAATAAAAATATTACAGTGTCTCCAAATTCTTCTAAACACAGTTTATTTTGGACCATAGGATTTTGCACAGGGAAACTGACTCCATTAATGTCTGCTGGTATGGAACTTCCTTAACTGTACTTCTGAATTTCCCCTTAGCAAATATATTGTGTGTATTTACAGATTATGAGGCAGGGACTGCAAGCTGACTAAGAGAAGTCTATTCTTCTTTAGTCCGGTTTGGATCTGGGGCTATGATGGCTTGCCTTCCCCTCCTCTTCTTGTATCCTGATCCTCTCCTGAGAAATTTTGCAAATAGACTTAAAAAGAGAGTGTTTGGACTAATTTTTTAAAAACCTATTTATTTATATATTTATTTATTTGCAGTGCTGGGTGTTGAATCCAGGGCCTTTCCACTGAGCTGTATCCCCAGCTATTTTATTTTTTATTTTGCGGGAGGGTCACTATGTTGCCCAAGCTGGGCTCAAACTTGTCAAGCCCCTTGACTCAGCCTCCCAGAGTACTTGGATTACAGGCATGTGCTACCTTGCCCAGCTTAGATTATTTTTTAAGATAAGCTATTCCCCTTCTAAGTGTCTTCCTGGAAGAGGTAATGATATCATATTGCAGTCATCCATGCATACCCATGTTTATAGCAGCGCAATTCATTATCGGTAAATCTTGGAAGCAGCCTAACTGTCCATCAACAGATGAATGGATAAAGAAAATGTGGTATTTACACACAATGGAGTGCTACTTGGCCATAAAGGAAGATAAACTTGAGAAATTTGTAGGAAAATGCATTCACCTTGAGATGATAATGTTAGGTAAAATAAATCAGACACAGAAAATTAAATATCACATGGTCTCTCTTATAAGGGAAACCCAAATTATAAATAAAGAGCAAAGTGGGGGATAGGTAATAGTAAGTAGGGAGACAGATCTTTCTCAAAGGGGAAGGGGATCTAGAGATTGAAGGAGAGAAAAGGGAGGGATAGGGGATGAAAAAAGGAATTAAATTGTGTTATGTACATGTACCAACTCCACACAAGGAATGTAAAAAGTTATGTACTACAAATAAATACTAATAAAATGAAAAATAAGCATCTTCAGTGGTGTTTCATGCACAGGTGAGACAACTGAGGTTCATAGAAGCTAGTTTGATGTGTCCACCACACAGCTCATCATCACAACCTCGATGTTTGTCATCAGAGTGTAACTCACACTTCCAAGTGTGTTATGATAAAGCCTCTCATTTTATGAATTTTTATTTTATAGAGCTCATCCAGTCCAAATTTTCTTAAGAACCTTAAGACACGGGCATTATCATCTCATTCTAAGATGCAAAGAGTGGACACAGAAGTTAAGCAATGAGTCCCTGGTCAGAGCAAGTGCAAGTCCCTCTGCAGCAAGTGATGGAGCCACCATTTCAGCCCAAGGATATTTGTCTCCAAATACGTGTACTTCTTGCCATGTGGAATTGGCTCAATGTAGCTATCATCCAAAAACAGACTGAAAGCCCACTGCCACCATTATGAAGTTTCTGTACCTCTGTGTTCTGTTTCACCAACCCTTTCTTCTTTGTTATCCAATGTGCAATGGATTTCATCCACTGTACCTTCCATTTCTAACATTATAGTGTTTGCCTCTAAAAGTCGTATTTGTATCTTTTGTGTATTTTCCATGCCTGCATTTACCATGATCATCTTTCTTCTAGCTTTTTAGATATGTGGAATACGATTTTAATAACTATATTAATGTCTTTGTTTACTATTTTATTCTCCATTGGTTATCTTTGCATTGGCTTTGTCATTATGGGACATATTCCTTCATTATGAACCTGATTTGTTTTTATTAGATGTGACACTGTGGGTTTCACCTTGTGTGGAGTGGATAAATATGTTTGGATATGTATGTATGGATAGGTATGTTTTCTTGCTGTGATGTTTTTGAACTTCACTCTGGGTTGTAGCAAATTATTGGAAATGATTTAATTATTTTATATCTTACTTAAAAACTTCATAATTTGGGATTAACCTTGGGGCTAGCACTACTCTTGGACTAGAAATGATGGTTTGCATGCTGTAAGCAATGCCCTGTATTTTATCTGCTCCTGTGGGTAAACAAAGTTCTCTTGTGAGCTTAAGACTCTTCCTTTCCTAGCCTGGGGCTTCTCACACACCCCTTCAGATCTGTGCTTGTGGGGAGCGGTGTGGACTGTTTTCAGATCCCAGTTCTCTCCGTCCTCTGTGCTCTCCTCCCTGGGTCTCAGCTTTGCTGCTCATGGTCTTGTAGGCTTTTGCCTCTGTCTGAAATGGTCCAGCTCTGGTTAGTGACTCGAGCCTGACTCTGCCTTGTGGAGCACATCAGGTTGGTAAGACTGAAGCATATGAAATTCAGGGGAATCCTATTTTTTTTTAAAATGAGCACCTGGTTACACTTACAAAATTGCACATTCAAAATTAGGTGCAAATGAGAGCATTTATTTAGAATGAGGCAAGAAATCACAACACCTTCCAAAAACCTGACAAATGCCATTAATAGTTCTTTTAGTAAGAATGCTCACCTCTAATCCTGGCTGAATTTTGATAGGATCAATAACTTTAAAAACATAAAAATCGATCTTAGATCACACATTAATAATGACTGGAAACACTCTCATTGCTACTATGGGCCACAGAACTGTATCATCACTCTGCTCTTATGCTGAGTGTCCTGATGTCCCTTGAGTTGGTGCAGGACATTGCTGCTGGAGCCCTGCCTTCTCAGGTTACTCTGCTATAATGTGTAGCTCTGCCTCCAGTCCCAGCTAGACACCCAGGCTTTGTTCGGACAAGACCTATCAGATATGCTATGCCCATGTTGATGCCCGGGGTTGTACAAAACACCGAGCTCCCACTAGACCCTGCTGGTGGTGGTTTGAGTGCTGTAATATAGAAATACTAGATTTAAGTTGAAGAGAAAATAAGAAATGTGCAGTTATCATCATATCTGATGCATCACCAAGACCATTCCAAGGTAGAATTTCTGTACAAATGAACTCAGAGCCTCACTTGTCTGATATCTAGACATGGATACTTGGGTGTAGAACATGTTTCTTAATGTCTACTTGCCTGCTTCCTCTCTGGGCATGTTGAGCCTCATTTCTCCTCTACTTGGTACTGACATTGGGTGTAGGCATGTCAGAGATGCTCATGTTACTATGCGACTTCTGGACTTGATCTTTGGGTCCAGATACCTAGTGAGAGGAGACCACAACTTCAGCCTTGAGGCTGAATCCAAAAAGACATCGCAATTCTGTGACAACTAGAAATGACTTAGCAGTATGTGGAAATTGTCAGGAACTACAGGAATCTACCTTACTAAACCCATCTCACATGTATTTCCTTCCCCTCCCTGAATCCCCAGATGCCCACAGTTGACACTAACGCTACTGCCTTGCCAGGCATGTGCAGCGGGGACTCAAATCTAAAATATTGCTTTTGAAAATTTTGTAAAAATCAGCAAATATTTAAATAAATGAATCCACTGCTAGGACACCTTTGAGGTAGTGGAGGCATCTGCACAGTAGTTCTCTGGGTTTCAAACTTCAGAAGCTGCTCAGTAACTCTGCCCTTGACCAGAGGACAGAAGTCCATATCAAGAACCTCCATGGTCCCTGCACTGAAAGAGTGGGAGTTTGAGGCCATGTACCCTTTGCTGGCCCCAGGGAGCTCAGTCTTGACCAACCTTGAAAGCATGTGCATACCCCCACTGCCATATTTTCAAGTGCACCATGCTGGGAATGATGGAGTCGACTCTGACTCCAAAGGCACCTCCAACTAGGCAAAGACAATTAGGGAAAGGAGGGTAGTTGTCAGGATCATTTTTAGGTGTCAGAGCCTTTGCAGGTCACCAAATTCTTCATTTCCTTCCCAAATCCCATAGCCATCCAGGTAGGTATAGGAAGTTGTTTCCACTTTACAGATGTGAAAGTGGAGGTTTGGAGAGGTTAATAAATGAAACCAAGTCCCCAAAATTGGGGTGCAGAGCCATGGCTTAAATCAGATGCTCTAACCTACTCCCAAACTCCTGCAAATACACTTTAACTCCTCTTAGTGTGGGTGTAAATTCTTCAGGGGAACATCTCTGTCCTGCTTACAAAACTCCTACTTAACAAAATGCAATCTACCTTGGTGGATGTTCCATAAGCATTTGAGCATAATGTCTATTCTTAAGTGGGGTATTCTATTAATTTCATGCAGGTCAAGTTTGCCCATGATGTTTTCAGATGATAGACTGTGTTAATCAGCTATCCTGTCACTGGGAAAAATACCCGACACTTGCATTTTAAAGAACAAGGGGTTTGCTCTGTCTCAAAGATTCAGTGGGTTTAGTCCATGGTTGACTGGCTCCACAGCAGAAATGGCATTGCAGAAGGGCATGGTGGAGGAAAGCTGCTCTGTGCATGGTGGCCAGGAAGCAGAGACAGAAGGGAGGAGCCAGAAACAAGGATACACCTTTCTAGTTCAAACCCCAGTGACCCACCTGTTCCAACCAGGCCCCATCTCCAAATGTGAAACTTTGGGGGGCATTTTAGATCTAAATCATAACATATACATTCTTGTTGATTTCTTCATATGTATTGTATCTAACAGCACAAGAAGAAAGTAGAAATTCCCAGCTATAATTTTGAATTTCTCTACATCTCCTGTCAGAATTACTAGTTTTCAAGTAATGTGTTTTTAAATTTGGTTATCTGGTACATACATGTTTAGGATTGTTTTGTGTAAACTTTTACTCTTTCAGTATTTCATCTTGAGAAGTCTTCCTTTTTCCAAGGTCTACCTTGTGTGAAAACGATATAGCTAATTTCATTTTATTTTGTTTTGTTTAGCATTTGCATGGTACGTCTTTCTTCATTTTTTTACTTTTAACTTACTCATAGCTTCAAATCTAATGTCAGTTTTTGTAGATGCCATAAAGATCAGTCTTGCTTTTTAAAAAATCTAATATGGTAATCTTTGTCTATAATTAATTCACTTATTCGCAGCATTCACATCTAAGGTGCTTATTGATATGGTTAGACTAACTCCATCCTGCTACCTGTTTTATATTTGCTCCATTAGCTTTTTATTTTTTGTTTCCTTTTTTACTTTCTCTAAGTTCAGTTGAACATTTTGTGTCTTTTCCTATTATTTCCTCTAATTGACTTATTTTTTTAAAATGAAAAAACCTTTTTCATGGTTATAACAGTGTTGAACATTTTTGATCTTACAAAGTCTGCCTGAAGTAATCTCACTCACAAAATATGCTCCACGCACAACTAAAAACCTTGAAATTTCTCTAACTGGCTAATCTCAAGTCAAAAGTTGGGCCAAATTGTGGCACACCTTTTGGGAAGATGATTATCCAAGTATTATAAAAATGATTCCCTGACTGTGGGAAAGACGGTTCCAGACGAGAGTGTGTGGAGATATAGGCGGATACAGGCTGAATACTTCTCGCTCTCCTCTTGCGCAGCACCCACAGGGATCTGTTTCCACATGGCCTGTGAAAATCACTCCTGAAAACGCTGGAGCAGTCTGGTCATTACAGAGAAGGGAGCACACTGAAGTGTTTTTTCAGTGTGCGATGCATGGTGGATCGCGACAGTGTTGACATATTCTGAATCTGAAAGTTAGCTGTCCCACTCACGAGTCACACGGTCCTGGTCAGTGTTTCAAATCTCTCTGTCTGTTACCTTATCAACGCGGAGATAACCTATCTTCCCACAGGTTGGTCGTGAAGCCGACGTTCAGTGCCTGATTCTCTGACGATCTCTGGTGACGCAGGGGGACAGTGTGTCTCAGCTGACAGCTGTCGTGATTCCTCTCCTTTGCTCCCCTTGGTCCCCGGAGGAAAGACTGGGATATCCTGCCTCAGTGCCTTCCAGGGTTACTTCCAGCCGCTCACCCGCTACTCCACACTCTGTCACCTCTCTGAAGAAGTGACAGGGACACCACTCCAAATGTGGCAGAGATCAGGGAGGGGTCTGGGCCCATTATTAACATCTCCAACCTCCCCAAATCCTAGGGAGCTGTGATGAGCACAGCCAGCCCTCCTTGAATCCTCAGTCTCAGCCCCTCCATTTGTTGGGGGACAGTGGCTGTCTTGGAACCTCACACCCCATTCTGCTAGGTGTCTGGTTTAACAGAATGGGGCTGGAATTTGAACTAAGGAGTGGGGTTGAATTTGGACCAATCAATAGGATTGAAAAGCTTAGGCCAATTTGGACCAATTGGCAGGCCAAATTTGGACCAATCAACAGCCTTCAATATGGACCAATCCCAGGCTGACAGCTGCTATACAAGCAGTACCCGGCTCCCACCTCTCTCATTGCTGTGGGTATGCTCTCTCCTGGGAACTGATCCTCTTGTCTTCTGATGGTCCTGTAAATCTGCTCATGATTTATTTCTCTGGTAGTATGGGCTGTGAAGGTCCTGTAAATCTACTGGGATCCTTTTTCTGAGTAGTGTGGACAGAGCTGTCACTTTAAAAAAAGAGTTCCAAACGTTTGCCACTGTTAGCCCTGTATAGCGCCACAGACCAGCAAGCAAGAGAGATCAAGGACAGAGACGGCAAGCAGCCAATAGAGTGCCAGCATCCTGGTGGTGGCCAGCAGAGGCAGAGTCCTGTAGCCTGCAGTACTGACTGGCAGCGTCTGGCATTAACTGGTCAACTGGCAGGGTGAGGGCCAAGAGCTGTCACACTAAGGGCAGAGGGCCAAGGATACTCAGTCTGGATATCCTAGCAGAGCTGCACTTTTCGTACTTGGATGAGAGCCCTCAGCAGATTGGTGACCGTGGAAAGGACTGATGGAGTTACAAAGGGCCCGCCATCAGATCGAATGCGGAGGAGGAATTAAATTAGCTTGGATCCTCAATTAGGTTTCTGGAGCAAAGGCGTTCCTTTCCTTTCCTTACACCGTGGTTCTGAGTATGTATTGATTAAAAACACAATGAAACAGACATGATTCTTGTTTATTGGGTTAAAAATGATACCAAGATTTATTGAGAGGGCATTATAAACTATGTTCTTGGTATGCATGTGAAAATTTCGTGCCAGCCACAACTACAAAGGAACAAAGACAACTAAACGTTTGTATTTCAGTGGGAAGGATAGAGCCCGAGGCCATGTAGTGGTATATATAGCTCTCTTCTTTCAAGATTGAGGAAGGGTTTGGGGTTCAGTGCAATAAATTACATTGGTCCAGAGTGGACCTCAGAAAAGACCTCAGTGAAAGTCAATTCCTCTCCAAGCACTTGAGGAGAGAAGGAGGGGAAGGTGGGTAGATTTGAGGCTGGGAATAGCTCATGAGAAAAAAGCAAAGCTGGCCACCAAATCCACGAAAGAAATCTAGCCGCGTTTGCCTATCTTTTCTCCATTTAAAAAATAGGAACACAGAACTAAGGAAGTTTCTATCTTTCACCTGTGATTTAGTGGAAAAGGTCATTTGTCTACAACGAACAGAGGGAATTCTGTGCTCCGTCTGGCTGGGGCTTTCTGAGTGAGCGAAGCTGTGAGATACGGGGGGTTTGTCCAAAAAGGGCAACAAAAGCTGTATCTACCAAGAGTCAAGAGGCGAATGCGTTTCCCATGACTTGGAGTTGCCAGTGGATCTTTCTTCAGCAGTTTGTCTGACCTTCTAAAATATAACATTTATAATGGATCACAATAATTTAGTTGACTTTGCTGGTGATTTAATTGCCAGAGGACAGAATCTGAGTTTACATTTTGTTTACATGAGGGTAAAAAAACTAAATGAATCTTTTAGCAAGAACTTAAGATTTTACAGTAAATAAGGAAGCCTTAGTGACTTATTTTTACAGGCTCTTTAAAGTCAAAACAAATGTAGAAAAGAAGGAAGGGAAAAGCAAAAAATAAAAAAATATATATACATATATATATGTATATAAGGTAGTTAAGGTAGATGCACTACTAATTTCTCTTAGTTCATTGAAAAGAAAGGTTTGTGCTAATATTATTTGGACGATTGAATGCCAATATCTTGTACCCTGAGTAACTAATTTAACGATAACAATATGCAATGTATTAACCATTGTTACCATCCTATTATGTTATTTTGAAATTTTCTTCTATTTTTTTCTCTTTAAAATAAAAAAATATGATAAAGTCAAAACTAAAAAAATCCATCTCATGATCAGAATTGTTTTTTTCGTACATATATAGATATGTGCACAGGTATACAGGAAATCTATGCCTCAAATGCATATCCAATTCATAAATTTGAGGTAATTCGTAAGCTTTAGGAGTTCAAGGGATGGGAACCTGGTGACGTGAACTGAGTAACTAAGACTCTTAGAATAGTTTCCTCCTTTATTAATTTACTTAATGGGAGGTACTCTGTAAATAATGTAGTTGGAGGTAAAGAGATTTGAGGTCATGGCAGGACATTTCCCAGTTGAAATCCCAGCGCCACGTGTGACCTTTGGGTGAGCTAGATGGTACCTACCGAATGTCACATTCCTTATGTTCAAAGGGTGTGATGTCTACCTTGATGGTCATGAGGGCTTTCTCACTGATGACTCCCAAACATTTAAGCAGTTACATTATTAAGGTATAGTTGATGTCAGATCATTTGATTCTTGATGGAAAGTAAGTTGTTAGTTTACCAGTGCCTGTGCCATGTAGCCTTTATGTTACTTCACGTGAATAACCAGTAACGATATTAATGACTTATACCCTGGAGGCATTGGGGACCCGTGAGAAGAGTGGGAAATGAGATTCTACAAGATCTCCATGTTGTGGGCTGTGCGTGTGTTTTTAGCCAGATCCAAAATGAGGATTTTTAAATTTTTCTATCAAGAATTAGAAAGAGTTAGAGTTCCTTTGGAGGTCAATAAAATATTGTCACGTATAAAAAAGCAAGATGCAGTAAATATTTAAAACAATGCAACCTCTTCTCTGTGTGTGTGTGTGCAAATGTGTAAGTAGGTGCTTGTTCTTCTATTATGAAAATATGGAGGAAATCACAACAGATAGCATACTAAGTGGTTAAATGAGTTACCTAAAACTAGACTGGGCAGGTTGAGACAAAGAGGAGCTGATGGATGGGGAAGGAGTAAGAGAAAACAGAAACCTTAGACCTAAAAGGAACAGCATGATAAATATTGGTTTTGCTTTGCAATTATGCAAAGTTTGTGTGTACATACATGAAGAAATTTAATACAATAAAGTATAACAAACTTGTACCTTTGACAGAGCTCTGGAAAGTCCCTGTGGAAAGCAATGGAGGTGGCATCCACAAAGGCAGAGACTCAGGGGCAGGGAAAACTGGAGAGAAGAGAAAAGAACAGAGAGGAGGTGGCAGGTGTTGGGCAGAGATTATCGGGGGCACCTCCACCCTGAGGATCCTGGTGGGAGCCAAAGCCTTTGAGCTCAGATGAGTGACATCTACCAAGAGGCAGGTAATGATTCGTAACTGCAGCTCCCGATAGCGCAAGGCACAAGGACATGTACAGTCTAGATGGGAAGGGGAGCCTTGCCTGGCTGGAGAAGGAGTTAGGTGGGGAGAGGTTCCCTAAGGCCCAGGGGGCTTCACATGAACAAAGAAGGAGCAAGAGGCTCTTTGAAATCAAATACAACCTTTCTGAGCCAAATGCTATGGCTATAGAGGATTTAGTTCTGGATTTTTTTTTTATGAACACAAATTAGCAGTTAATTCTGTTTTATATGGGTGGCATTTGAATGTGCATGGAAGACAAGCTTTTATTTGTTCACCATTTCTTCTCACCTCCCTACTTTACTTTTGGGATAATTTTGCTTCTTTGTGAAGCATCCACCTTAGAAGCTCCTTAAATGCAATATGTTTTAATAAACTTTTCCCATTTTTTACTGTATTTAAATACTGTTTTACTCTTTGAAAGGTATTTTTTCTTTGTCCATGTAGTAGATTGACAGTTATTTTTCTCTCAGATCTTTTTGAAGCTGTTATCTGACTGTTCTCTTACTTCTATAGGTGCATTTGAAAACTTTGTACTTATCCCAAGTTTTTCACTTTTTGGAAGTCTTTTTGTTTCTTCTCTAGCTGTTTTTGATATCTCCTCTTATCTGCGACAGCCCTAAAACAACATGCTGAAGAGCAGATTTCTTACTTTTCACTTAGTATGCTATGCATTGATATATATAATCCCAGTTTTTGTGTATTATTTCCGTAAACGTTCCAACCTTGAACTCTTGAAGATTTCTTTTCCTCTCGACCTTCTAGGTCTCCGATCAGACTTGTGTTAAGGTGCAACCCTCATCCACCTCGTCTACCATGTCTGCTTAACTGACTGCTTCTGGCCTCTGGTAGGGTTGCCCTTTCTGGGTTCTTTTGCCTGCCAGGGGCCATATGCCCAGTCCTCATGATGATGTGGTTGGCAGCAATGATGTGCGCCCTTCCAACTAGGGGCACTGAGGGGCCAATGAGAGCCTCCCTGGAGTGATGACAATGCTCCTTGCAGTGGTAGCTACAGCAGTTGGGCTCTGGGGGGGCCTAAGCTGCCCCAGAGCAGGGCTCACAATGGTAGTAGAGAGAGCAGGAAATCACACTCAATTGTCTTAAGGCTCTAAGATGTGAGGGTTATTCGTAGCCATAGTTTTAGCAGACATAGCCAAGTAGAGAGACTGTCTCATCCTACACCCCTTGCCATTGCTGTCTGTTTTATATATTTCTTATTGCCCTATATAATTTCTCTCCCCATATCTTCCCTTTCACTAGATATTGCTTGAGTTATACATAAATGTTTCAATTAGCAATAATTGCACCTTGGATAAACCTCAGTGGCTACGATACTGCCACTGCACAAAGCTAGTTATACATAAATGGAACTAACAGTTGTATTTTCATTTCATCTGTTTTTCAGATAGTCTCATGTTAGTCATTTTAGATCATGTCATTTATTTCTTTAAGATGTTTATGCCATTTATTTGTTCAAACAGTTACATGTTGCTGTTCTATATTCTTTATCAGCAAATCCCCCAGCGATGTAGATTTTAGAGATCTGAATCTGTTACTTGCTGTTTGTGCTGACGTACATTGCTAGTGGTTTGCTTTCTCCTGAGCTCTGTGAACTCAGGTCAAAGCCCCATTGGTTCATCTTGACACTGGGATCTTTCAGGGCCCAAGTCACAGACCAAAGAAACATCTTCCAGTGGAGATTTGCTTTTGCTTTTTTTCAGAAGCTTGGAACGCTACCCTGCTTAAGCTTTCTGGTCAACCTTGCCCTGCACAGTGGCAGCTTCATGACATAGTTTCTCAACTCCTCTGGCTCTAGTGATTCCCTGGAATCACTGTGTGTGTGTGTGTGTGTGTATGTGTGTGTGTGTTTGCTTTTCTGGGAGGTGATGGCATATTTGAAAAACAGTAATGTTTCAAGGATTATTTCTATACGTGTTCCCTGTTAGGAGACTGGAGACTACAAAAAAATTACCGAGGTCCAATCGGCGTAACGTAAATTACAATTGACTGGCAGATGGTCCCCGACTTACTGTGCTTTGACATAGAACTGTTTTACATTACTATGGCATGAAAGCTATATGCATTCAGTAGAAATCATAGTTGGAAATTTTAAATCTGGATTTCTTTTGGGGCTATTTATATATGGTACAATCTTTTCTCCTGATGCTGGGCAGTGGCAAATGGCTTCAGCTCCTACCCTCTTTCCCTAAAAATAAGACCTAGCCAGAAAATAATCAGCCTTGAAAACTAGAGATCCAAAAATGCCGGCCCCAATCAGCCTATCCTTGCCTTATCTGCTATCACTATTCTCTTGCTTGGTGGCTACTCTGTAAGGCAGAGGAGTAGCATGTTGCTAAGCTAATATGGTTGGTAGGTTACATGTATGAAATGCATTCTTTTTTGGCGTTGCATATCAAATCTACAGCCTTGCATATGTTGTGTAAGCACTCTACTCCTAGCTATATGCCCAGCCCAATGTATTTTTGACTGAATATTATTTTCAACTCACAATGGTATCTTATTTTCTCATTGCTGGGACAAAATACCTGACACCCACAAAATAAAGGAGGAAATGTTTATTTTAGCTCACAGTTTGTAGAGGTTTCAGTCCAGAGTTGGCTGGCTCCAATGCAGAGCAGCATGGCAGAGGGCCTGGCAGAGGAGAAATAGTCCATGGCATGGTAGGCAGGAAGCAGTAGACTTTCCTTTTCTTCCCTTTTCATCCCACCCAGGCTACAAGCCTATTGGTTGGTACCATCCACACCCAAGGTGGGTCTTCCTTCTTCAGTAAATCCATCATCTTCACCCAGAACTATGCTAAACCAATCAGCGGACTAATCTAGTATCACACACCCATGATCCAGTCATCTCCCAAAAGCCCCACCTATGAGCACATGAGGCTTTGAGGGGACATCTATATATGGTCATAACAAATATGTTTTTTTTTTCCTGACTTAACCCCATCACAATTTGAAGATTACTTGCATGTATGTGTCAATGTGATATTCCATTGCATGTTTACATTCATGGAGCCAACCCCACCATCAAGGCAATGAATATGTCCATTGCTCTCAAATGCTTCCTTGCACCCTTTGACGTTCCCTCTCCACCACCCTCTCCCCTCTGTAAGCAACCCCTAAACTTCTGTTACTGTCAATTACTGTGCATCTTCTTGAATTTTATGGACCTGGAACCCTGCATTATGTGTAATTGTATAATTTTGTCTACCTTCTTTCTATTTTGAGATGGCTCCTTGTTGCTGAGTTGTATTCCATTGGGTGGTCATATTGAAGATTATTCATTCATGTGTTGGTGAGCGTTTTGACAGTTTATAGTTCTTGGATATTAAAAGTGAAGTTACTATATATATCCATGTACACATTTTTATATGGACATGTGAATTCACTTTTGCTTAGTTAAATAATCTAGAGTGGAATGACCGTGTCATCTAACAGTTGTATATTTAACTTTATAAGAAAAAGAGACTACTTTTCAAAGTGGTCATTTTTGTTAGCAGTGTATGAGTTCTATTTTTTTTAAGCATTCTTGCCAGTGCTTTAAATGGAAAGTCCTTTAAAATGGAGAGTCCTTTCAACTACACTAACAGGTGTGTAGTGGGACCTCATGGTGGTTTTAACCTTCATTTCCCTAAGAAATAATGGCATTTGGCACCTTTTCATGTGCTGATTTGTCATATAGGTATTTTATTCGATTGAGTCTCTGTTCATACATTTTGGCTGTTTTTTCAATCAGATTATTTTCTTATTATTTAGTGTCAAGATTTCTTTATATATTTTGGATTCAAGGTCTTTGTCAGACAACTATTTAGAAAATATGGCCTCATAGTTTTTAAGATTGTCTTTTTAGCATTTAAACTCATAATGTTAACAATTCTTTTCTTTTATTCTTTTACATCATTCAAAAAAACAGCTAAAGCTTTTTTTTTTTTGGTACCAGGAATCAAACTCAGGACCTTGCACTTGCCAGGCAGGCACTGTGCCACTGAGCTATATCCCCGGCGCCCTAAAGCATTTTTTTTTAATGTTAATAATATTGAATTACTTTGTTTTGTGAATTTGCTTTTGGTGTTTTATGTAAGAAATTGTTGCCTTACCTATGATCAAAAAGATTTTCTTCTCTGTTTTCTTCTAGAAGTTTTGTTTTAGGGTTTACAGTTGGTTTCATACTAGAGGACTTTGGTTCTCATTTTACTGAGTCATTGTGGACAAGTCCCTGTGTTGAACTGGATTCTGCTAACTTCAAAGTCTGGTAAGTGGGCTGGCACTGCCAGCAGCTGGTGGGAGATCAAAACAGGCCTCAAGGACAAACAGGACAGGTAGGAATCTCCAAGCGCACCTTGTGTTGTCTGTCCTTCGATATGCGTGCAGGAAGGTTATCAGGGCATTAGAAATTGTTAAAAATAACAAACAGCAAAGCTTCTTTTGGAGCAGTGGAACGTCAGAAGAAAAATACCAATTTTTAAAAACCACAAAACACATTTTTATTATATGAACCGGTTTGCAGATGTTTATTTCTAGGTGGGTAAGGAGGTGTCTCCCATTCCAAGTCCAAGCAGTCTGCTTAGTGTCTGCTTCTCTATGACACTGACCCTAGAGGGAAGGACTCAGACAGCCTCCCTGAGCCCAGAAATCCCAGCTGCCAGTGTCTGACTTAGGAAGGTCCCTTGCACAGTCTTGATGTGGCAGAAATCACTTCTCAGTCCTGCAGTCCTCATCCTTTCCTGTAATCTCCTTTTTGTGTGCGTGCAAGGCACCACAAGATTAAATGTTTGGATGCTGTTAGCACAGTGAAAGACAGCTAATTACTTTTGCAGTGACATCTGGCTTGTACGAACTTGATAGCAGAAAGCCATCTCTTCTATGTTTCTCAACTGGGGCATTCAAATCATTTATATTCAGGTATTTCTGTTTGCCAAAAAAGGAGTAAGAGGCTTGCCTCCAGCTTGTCTGTTTCCAAAGGTGAAGCTGACAAAGTGAAAATGTGGAGGACGGAGAGGCTTCCTCTCCATCTCCCTGCAGAAGCCCTTCCACTGTGGTCACCAGCCATCAGCGTGACCGTGACTTACATAACAGACACTGGCTGTGGATGGCACCAAGCAAGGAACGCATTGGGGACTTTTAAGAGATGACCTTACAGCCTCTCATGAAGAGTCGTTTTAAATAATACCTAGTTTAAAACTCAGAAAATTGAGGCTCTGAGAATTTAACATCCTTGCTTCCAAATTTAACATTGCTCATGGACTCAAAACACCCTTTGGATCTTACCATGGACTACTTTGCTGTGTGCAGAGATTTATTCCCGTCTTGTGTCTTCGTTTCCTCACAGAAATAATCTTTAAATATATTCATAACCACATTACCAGTGGCATATTTACACGTCAGACATGGCAGGTGTTTTTTAACATTCCTCTCTAGTGTAGGACCTGATTATTTTTAGTTATTGTCATAGAATAATCAGTAAAAGTGATTATTTTCTTGATTCATTACTCAGTGAAAAAAACAACTAAGCTGAAGGAAGTGTAAGTGTCTTTTAAAAATACATGTCTTCAAATTGAGAAAAACACTCAGTTTCAGAGCTCAAATATGCTGTTACTACCCTAAGAGTCATAGCTTCCGGTCCCTTTTTTGAGGGTTGAAGTCTAAGGAAGACCTCCACGTGGCAGGAGGGAGCTGGAGTCACTGGGCCAGCATTGCTCCTTAAAACTTGGGAAGGTGCCCTTTAACACAAAAACTACTCCAACTGAGCCCAAATGATCTCTCGCTGTGACATAATGTGTGGGGTGACTAAGGTCCATTACTGAAATCATACATCAAGTACACATTTTTGGGGAAAAGGAACATTTTATCATAGGTAGAGTTTGGAGCTGCTGATAAATCCTGATAATAAAACCCACATTGACTTCTATTGAGTTTTATAGTGTTTTTCATGTTCCCTGGAGACAGTGGACCCCTTATTGCCTACACCGGAGTGGGGGACACTAGATTGCTGGCCTTTGCTACAGCACGGCGCATGACTCCACGTTTGCAGGATCCCATTCTGCAAAAAGTCCATGTTACTGGAAACCTTGTCATCAGCTTCATGTCATGGGGCACCTGTCCCCCAAAGTCATGGCCCAGGCAGTGTCAGAACTGAGGTCACCAGGAGGTGTGGCTCCCAGCCCCTGTGGAGACACTCATTCCTGTCACCCTGGGAGAGAAGAGACCTCCCCTTCCTCCAGCTGTGGGACTAGGGTGTTCTTGCCCACCACCATGTCTCCTAGAGGGCTCCCCCTCTCATTTGTACCCAGGAGCAGGCAGATGGTTCTTCTAGACCCTTCTGACTGACAAATGTCTGACTGGGTGCCAGGACCCTGGCCTCCCTGTCCTGCAGGGCTCAGATCCAATAAGCAGAAACTGAATGTTGACTTTGTGTACCTGACTTCTGTGAACCAAGGCTCTGAAACCTTGTAAAGGGGGAGGGACTGGTATTTGCTGAACAATGGCACTGTTGCATGGGGAACTTTGTTCCCTCTTCTGCAAGAGGTCAAGCAGAAGCTTTGATTTTCAAGCATTCTTGGTTAAGAACAATGTCTCACAGGTGTCCAGAGCTTAGGCCTTGGTGTCAAGTGGGAGCCATTGTGGCTCTTGAGATGGTTCCTTGGGTTGTACATATCAGCCCACCAGCCCACGGCAGCCCTTAGAAATGCACTGTCTAGCTTGCTCACTTCAGGGTGTGGTGCACAGTGGTGATTTAATCTACAAAGCTGATCACCAGGTTTGGGCCAGGGAAGGGACCCGCCCTCGGTAGAGGCACCAGGCCACCCTGACTCAGCTTTCTTCTGCCCAAGCAGGGAGACTGCAGATGGTCCTGGGGCACAGCTCATGGGCCTCATGGAGTCAAGTCCCTGGCTGATCCCAGGCAGAGGCCCCAGCATGACCAGCACAACAGCTAATGCCCAGGGCTCTCCTGCACCCTGTCTTGGGGACGCTGCAGAGGGAATTAGCTTCTTATGGGCAATGACACAGACATCCAGGAGAGAGATTCCTCCCGGCCCATCTCCCTTCCAGGTCACCTGCCGTTTCCCTCAGTAGCCTGAATGCTACCAGATGAGACCTCATGCAGCCCTGTGCCTTGATGTCCTCCACAACAAAAGATTGTCAGATTGAATTATTTGGCCACTTTTTGTTTGTTTGTTTGTCAAATGTCTCTTTTGAGAATCCTGAGCCCATTCTGATCTGGGTAGAGGATACACAGTCACTACTCTTCACTGACCATCAGCTCAACAAAGCAGGCAGGTTATTTTCAATCTTATTTTGAGCCAATCAATACTAAAAATTGGTTTGCGATCAAAATATCCTCGTAGTTCTTGGGAACACTGTACAGCCATAGTCACTGCCCTCAGTAAGTATGCAACCCAAGCTCCTGCCCTGAGTAACTAGGAGAATAAGAGCAGAATGAAGCCAACACAATCAGAGAGGAGGAAATAAAGATAGGAGCAGAAATCAATGAATTGAAAACATTAGAGAAAAACCAGTATTACAAAATGCTGCTTCTCAAAAAAATAATCCTTGAAATCCATACTTGCAGGAACATTGACAAAAATAGAGATCCCATAAATCACCACTGTCAGGATGAAATGGAGAATATACTACAGATCCTGAGCCACTCATCAGATAATAAGGAGACCTGCAGAAGAACTAATGGCTTAAATTCCAGAGCTTAGAATAAATGAACCACTTATTTGAGAACCAAAGACGCCAAACGCAACCAAAAATTAAATAGAAAATTCAGGAGAGACCTCAAGATGGCGGATGAGTAAGAAGCAGGCAGCAAAACTCTCTCTAAAAGTTACCATTGGAACACGGGAATATAGCGACCCAGAAAGCGCAGGAGGGGGGGAGATGCCTCCCCGAAACCCAGAAAAGTTCTGAAGCGCAATCTGGGACCCCCGGCACCAGTGACGGGTGACTTCCAACAAAGAAGAAGGAAAGAAGGAGCAGACCGCGCGCGTGCACCTTCTAATATCCCGGGAGTTGGAGCGCCGGCGGAGGCTCAATTCTACGGACCCACGGTGGCAGCTGGCGCCCAGGGAGCCCCCACGGAGGATCCTGAGACAGCGGCGGGGCAGGGGAGCGGCGGAGAACGGCGCTGACCGGCGGTGAGTGTCTCTCAGCCACAGCTGCCCCGCGCCAGAGAGTGACCGGCCGGGCGCCATTGTGGGGGGTGTGGCGAAACTCAGAGCGGCTCGGAAACTGCTCTGGGAACTTGTGCTCCGGACAGGGCAGCACAGGGCCTCTCAATTGAGCCCACGAAAGTGTGCTGAGGTCAGCAGGCGAACGAGACTGGACTCACAGCCACACCTGTCCCGCGCCAGAGAGCGACTGGCCCGGCGCCACTGTGGGGGGCGTGGCGAAAAACCAGAGCGGCGGGAACCAGTGCAGGGAACCCGCGCTCCGGACAGCGCGCTGAGCCTCTCAGGCCCAGGGATCGTGAAAGGGCGGCGAGAGCGGAGGCGAGCTAGACTGGTCTCTGCCTGAAAGTACGCGCCTCTGCTCACCGCCCGCCAGAGGGTGCTCCTGGCTTACTGGGACGGACCTGCACAGAACAGGACTTTGTCACAAGGTACCTGCCTACAACAGAGTCAACACCTGGAACTGATTCTTTTTATATTTTTTATTTTTATTTTTATTTTTTATTTTTATTTTTATTTTTATTTTTTTTTCTCACTGATTTGTTTTTTTGTTCTGGCGAAGGGTTTTTTTTGTTTTTGTTTTGTTTTGTTTTGTTTTTTGGTGGGGTTTTATTTTTGATCTGTCTGTTTTATTGTTTTTATTTTTGTTTTTGTTTCTGTATGTGTATTTGCTCTTTCCTTCATTATTCTCTCTGGTTTTTTATATGAGTGTAAACAGCGCCTCTAACTTCTTTGTGATTGTGGTTGTGATCTGTTCTTCCTTTTATCCCTTCCTTCTCTTTTTACCACCTGTCCTCTGCACCAGTGTCCCAATTTTAGTGGGATCCCTCTTGGTCCTCTAACCTTACATCTAATTCCTTCCTCTTCTCCCAATACTCTATTTCCTCCTTAACTCATCTTAAATTTAAACTCCTCAAGGAAAAATTGACATACATAGGACTTGTATACTGCATATAATTTTTCTGGTGTGTTTTAGATTTTGTTATATAACCGCAACTCTATACAGCTAAAAGTGGTAAATAACTGGTTAGCTCAGTCTGTCATTTTTTAGGCTGTGTTTGATGCTTTAGTTAACATTATAGCCAAATGTGAAATAATTGTTCTAAACATCTTTCCTTCCTGATATTTCATGATTGAGATTGACTAAGGGACACAGAAAATACAGTGGCACAGTACCAAAGAATCAAGGACTGGGCCAAACAGGTAGCAACTTCGCATACCCAACGAATTGAAGAGGTAGGATCTGGCAGAAAGCTCAAAACCTAAAAGCAAGCTCCACTTGGAAGATACTGCAGAGAAGTAGTCATCTTCTAAAGATCTTAAACACTAGCAATAAAGTAACCTACTATAGGTAATTTGCAAACATCACCCCAGGAATTAAAGAAAGAAAAAATGAGACGACACTTAAACAAGATGCAACCCCACACATCCAATTCACCAAAGGCAAACCTAGGGAGCAACGAGGTGGGACAATCCGAAAGCCACCCACCTGGCCTATCTGAAGTGGTAACAACAAAGCAACTGAATGAGGTTCTGGAAAAAATTAAAACAGAAATAATCTCACAGATAACTGCAGAGATAATGTCTACAATGAAGACCATGCTTAAGGACACTATAGCTGATACAGACAAAAAAATAGATGAACTTAAGAAAACTATAGAAACCATGAATGCTCAGCATAGGAAAGAAATGGAATCTATAAGGCAGATTCAAGCAGATATCCAAGAGATAAAAAATTCCATTGAAAGTATTTGTAGCAGAATAAGCCAATGCGAGGACAGGATCTCAGATATAGAAGACAGGCTTGCAATTAGTGATCATGAAATGGAAAAATTCTTAAAAATAGCAAGGGACCATGAAAAATCAATTCAGCAGCTGCTAGATGACTCAAAGATAAACAACTTAAGAATAATTGGAATAAATGAAAAAGCAGGAGATAGCATCAACGACATTAAAACTTTGTTCAAAGACATAATCAGGGAGAACTTTCCTGGAAGAGAAAAGGAATTTGACACCCCTATAAGTGAAGCTTTTAGAACACCAACTAGACATGATCAAAAAAAAACTTCAGCCAGACATATTATAGTCAAGATCCCAGAAATTCAACAGAAGGGCAGAATCTTAAAAGCTGTTAGGGAGAAGAGACAAATCACCTATGAAGGAAAACCCATCAGAATCACAGCTGACTTTTCAGCACAAACCCTCAATTCAAGAAGAGCTTGGAATGATGTATTGCAAGCTCTAAAGGAAAATAATTTTCAGCCCAGATTGATGTACCCTGCAAAACTATCTTTCAAAATTGATGGAGAAATAAAATACTTTCATGACAAAGAACATCTGAGAAAATTTATGACCACCAAACCAGCACTCCAAAACGTTCTGAAGGACATTCTAGAAAGAGATAGGAACCCCAACAGAAGGAATCCACCAGGCAGGGCAAATAATTAAATAGCCGGAAAGCGGAAAAACAAAGAGTGGGAACCAACAACAGGAAAATATCATGACAAGTCAATACATATCAGTTTTAACCATCAATGTTAACGGTCTCAATTCACCAATCAAAAGGCACAGACTGGCGAAATGGATCAAGAAGCAAGATCCAACAATATGCTGTATACAAGAAACACATTTAATTCAGAAAGAAATTCATAGACTGAAAGTCAAAGGATGGAAAACAATACTCCATGCCACAGGAACCCAGAAAAAAGCAGGGGTAGCTATTCTTTTTGCAGACAAAGTGAACTTCAAGCCAAGAAGGATTCAGAGAGATAAAGACGGTCATTACATCCTTGTAAAGGGAACAATCCGAGAGGAAGAGATAACGATCATAAATATATATGCATCAAATACCAATGCACCCAGCTATATAAAACAAGTACTAAAGGACATGAAAAATCAAATAAGCACTAATACAATTATATTGGGAGATCTCAATACTCCACTGTCACAAAAAGATAGATCAACTGGACAGAAAATCAATAATGAAATAGTAGAACTGAACCAAACTTTTGAACAAATGGACTTAGTAGATGTCTACAGAGTGTTCCATCCCACAACATCAGAATACACATTTTTCTCAGCTGCACATGGGACGTTCTCCAAAATAGACCACATACTAGCTCATAAAACCTGCTTAAGTAAATGCAAAGGAATTGAAATTATCCCATGCATATTATCAGACCATAGTGCAATGAAATTGGAAATCAATGGCAAAAGATCCCACAAAAACTCCCTAAACACATGGAAATTAAACAGCATCCTCCTGAACAACCAATGGGTCACAGATGAAATTAAAGAAGAAATTAGTCACTTTCTACAACTGAATGATAATGACAGTACAACATACCGGAACTTATGGGATACAATGAAAGCAGTCCTAAGAGGGAAATTTATAGCATTAAACACTTATATCAGGAAAATAGAGCAAGCGCAAATAAACAACTTAAGGGTGAACCTCGAGCTTCTAGAAAAAGAAGAGCAGGTTAAGCCAAAAGCCCGTACAAGGGAGGAAATTATAAAGATCAGAGCGGAAATTGACGTATTGGAGAATAAAAAAACAATACAAAGAATCAATGAAGCAAAAAGTTGGTTCTTTGAAAGAATAAATAAGATTGACAAACCCTTATCCAACCTTATTAAAAAAAGAAAAGAAAAGACTCAAATCCATGCAATTGAAAATGAAAAGGGTGATATCACGACAGACCCTGCAGAAATCCAGAAGATCATCTATACCTATTTTGAAAATTTATATTCTACTAAGATGGAAAATGCAGAAGAAATGGACAGATTCCTAGATTTGTATGAATTACCAAAGCTGAATCAAGAAGATTTAAAAATCCTAAATAAACCAATATCAGCCAATGAAATTGAAGATGTAATTAAAAACCTCCCAACAAAGAAAAGCCCAGGCCCTGATGGATTCACTGCCGAATTCTACAAGAAATTTAGAGAAGACCTAACGCCCCTACTTCTCAAACTTTTCAATGAAATTGAAAGGGAAGCAATACTCCCAAATTCATTCCTGGAAGCAAGCATTACCCTGATACCAAAACCAGAGAAGGACCCAACTAAGAAAGAGAACTACAGGCCAATCTCCCTAATGAACATAGATGCAAAAATCCTTAATAAGATACTGGCAAACAGAATCCAACAAATCATCAAGAAGATTATACACCATGACCAAGTTGGATTCATCCCAGGGATGCAGGGATGGTTCAACATACGTAAATCAATAAATGTAATACAGCATATTAACAGAACCAAAGACAAAAATCACATGATCATCTCAATAGATGCAGAAAAAGCTTTTGACAAAGTCCAGCACCTTTTCATGATAAAAACCCTACAGAAAATTGGAATAGAGGGTCTTTATCTCAATCTGGTAAAAGCTATCTATGACAAACCAACAGCCAATATTATACTAAATGGCCAAAAACTGAAAGCCTTCCCTCTAAAATCAGGAACAAGACAAGGATGTCCACTGTCCCCACTCTTATTCAACATAGTTCTGGAAACTTTAGCCAGAGCGATTAGACAAGAGAAAGAAATAAAAGGAATAATGATTGGAAAGGAAGAAGTTAAATTATCATTATTTGCAGATGACATGATACTCTACACAGAAGACCCCAAAAACTCCACTAAAAAACTGCTAGATTTAATAAGCAAATTCAGTAGTGTAGCTGGTTACAAAGTCAATACTCAAAAGTCAATAGCCTTCCTGTACACAAATAACAAACTTACTGAAAGAGAAATTAGGGAAACAATACCTTTCACAATAACATCCAAAAAAATGAAATACCTAGGAATCAACCTCACGAAGGATGTAAAAGACCTCTATACTGAAAACTACAGTACTCTGAAAAAGGAGATTGAAGAGGATATCAGAAAATGGAAAGATATCCCTTGCTCCTGGATAGGAAGAACCAATATAGTGAAAATGGCCATACTTCCAAAATTGTTATACAGATTTAATGCAATTCCAATCAAAATTCCAACAGCATATCTCACAGAATTAGAGAAAACAATCCTAAAATTCATTTGGAATCAAAAGAGACCTAGAATAGCAAAGGCAATTCTGGGCAACAAAGGCAAGGCAGGGGGCATCACTATCCCCGACTTGAAATTATACTATAAAGCTACTGTGATAAAAACAGTGTGGTACTGGCAAAAAAACAGACCTGAAGATCAATGGAACAGATTAGAAGATGCTGAAACAACCCCAGACATACTAAGCCACCTTATCTTTGACAAAGGTGCCAAACACATTCGCTGGAAGAAAGATAGCCTCTTTAATAAATGGTGCTGGAAAAACTGGCTCTACACATGCCGAAGATTAAAACTAGATCCATATCTTTCACCATGCACTAAACTAAATTCAAAATGGATCAGAGATCTAAATATTAAAACAGAAACATTAAATCTGCTGGAAGGTAGGATAGGTAAAACCCTTGGAGACATTGGTGTAGGCAAAGACTTTATGAATAAAAACTCAACCGCACGGGAACTATCCCAAAGAATCAATAACTGGGATCTCATCTTATTAAAAAGCTTTTGCACAGCAAGAGAAACCACCAACAGAGTGAAGAGACAACCCACAATGTGGGAAAAAATGTTTGCCAGCTGTTCCTCAGACAAAGGATTACTATCGAGAACATATAAAGAACTCAAAAAAATCAGACCTCCCAAATTTAAAGACCCACTCCAAAAATGGGCATCTGAGATGAATACACATTTCTCAGATGAAGAAATACTAATGGCAAATAAATATACAAAAAAATGTGCAACATCACTAGTCATTCGAGAGATGCAAATTAAAACAACACTGAGATACCATCTCACCCCAGAAAGAATGGCTACTATTAAGAAATCAACTAATAACAAATGCTGGAGGGGCTGTGGGGAAAAAGGAACCCTTCTTCACTGTTGGTGGGAGTGTAGACTGGTACAGCCACTGTGGAAGTCAGTGTGGAGATTCCTCAGAAAACTAGGGTTGGAGGTCCCATTTGACCCAGCTATTCCCCTTCTGGGCATCTTCCCAGAAGAATTAAAAACATCGTACCACAGCGATATATGTGCACCCATGTTTATAGCAGCACAATTTGTAATAGCCAGATCTTGGAAACAACCCAAATGCCCATCAACTGAGGACTGGATAAGAAAGATGTGGTATTTTTATACAATGGAGTACTATTCAGCCATAAAGAAGGATAAACTGGAGACTTTTATAGGTAAATGGATGCAACTCGAGAAAATACTCATAAGTGAAATAAACCAGAAGCACATGTGTAAGCATCGTATTATCTCTCTGGTATGAGAAACTGAAAGAGTAAATAAGATCCAAAATGTACAATAGACATGGTGAATCAAAAAGAAACTGGTCAAAAGGAAAGAGAGACTGGAATAGGGAAAAGAAAGAAGGGAAAGGGAAAAAAATTGTATATATATATATATATAAGATGGTTAAGATAGATACACTACCATTTTTACTTAGTTCATTGAAGAGTAAGGTTTGTGCCAATAATGTTTGGACAATTGAATGCTAATGTCTGGTGTCCTGAATAACTAACTTAAAGATAGTAATACGTAATGTATTAACCATTGTTACCCTCCTATTATGTTTGTTTGAAAATTTGTTCTTCTTTTGATTTGTTTTGTTTTTTCTTCTCTTTAAAATAAAAAAAAAAAAAAAAAAAAAAAAAGAAAATTCAAATAGGCCTGTAACCACTAATCAATAAATTTGTCATGAAAAAAAGCTTCCTCCAGAGTGATCTCCAAAAGCAGATGGAGAATTCTACCAATCAGTTAAAAAAAAAAAAAAACTATTAAGATAAATTTTGCAAAACTTCTTCCAGAAAATGGAAGCAGAAGGAGCACTTTCCTGCTCATTTTAGGAAGCCAGTGTTATCTCAAGAGCACAGCTAGACAAAGATAGGAAAGGGCTTGGGGAGAATGGAGGAGAGAGACAGAGAGAGAAAGGAAGGGAAGAGCTGGTCCAGCACAGCAGCCTGGGGCTCAGTTCTGGGGTCTTCACTGTGTCCTAGGGGTGCAGGAAGAGGAGCAAACACATCCCAGTGGCTGGTGCAACATTTGAAAACCAGGCAACGTAATCCAGCATATGATCCAGCTAAAGAAAAAATCCTATCATAATGTCAGTCGATGCAGAAAAAAACATTTGACACACTTTAATACCCATTCATAATAAAAACTCTCAGAAAAAATAGGGGTGGAGGGGAATTTCTTCAATTTGATAAAGAATATCTACAGAACACCTTCCAGCTAACATTATACTTAATGGTGAACATTGTGCTGATTTTTTTCCCTTAAGACTCAGGACAAGGGAAGGCTGCCCACTCTCTCCACCTCTTATACAACCCAGGCAAGAAAGTCTAGGTATAAAAAATGGAAGTCACACTATCCTTATCAAAAAAAGTGAAATAAAAGCATTCATATTGGCGATGAGCATTCACATAGAAATCTCAAGGAATCTACAAAAATAGTACTAGAAATTCAATGAGTTTGGCAAAGTTGCAGAATACAAGATCAACAAATGAAAGTCAAGTGTATTACTATATGTTTAAAATAAAAAATGCCACAAAGAGATAATGCCATTTACTATTGCTTTGAATAAAATAAAATTATATGTGCACTTAACACGGTGTATACAGGACCTGTGGGATGAAAATTATAAAAAGCTGATGAAAGAGATTAAGAGAGTTACTGACTGGCTGGTGAGTTCTTCTCTAAGCCTAGAAAGAATTACAGGGCAGAGTCAAGAGGACTGAGCGCAAGTATTGATAGCAGAACTAAAACAGAAAGCAGCATTTATCGTAAAGTGGGGAAAAAAAAGTTCCCAGGCAAATGAATCTGGGAGGGGACCCAAACAGCGTTGCTAGAGGGGCTCTTTTGTCTAAGCATTTTTATTCACAAAAATGACAACATCTCAGCCAAGCTGAAATCAACCTGGGGCTTATAATCTAGAAGTCAGAAGTAGGAAGTCGATTATGCAGCAGGGGTACTCTTGCAAGCAACATTACTTGTAACTTAAACAGCCAATCTGAATGAGGCCTTTGTTTATTGAACCTCTAAATGGCTTTGGTCATTGACTCATCCTTCTCTGAATCTTTCTAGCTCCCTCTTTGGCTTGGCCCTTCCCTGGCTGCCTGTCCTGTACGTGGACTTCCCTCTGTCAGAATGCTGCCCACATTCTTTCATCTCATGGGCCAATGTGACTCTGAGAAATTTCCTCACCCTGCCACAGGGCCCTGCATCTTCAACGATTACCTTTGGGAGCCTCTAGTTAAGTTAGGAAAATGATACCCAAACCTTAGAACATGAGATCTAAGCCCAACCATGCCTGCGGAGGGCTCGTGGTCCATTCCAAGCCTCCTGTTAGCTCCCTGCTTCATTCCCTCCTCTGAGTATGTTTTCCATCTCCTGATGGAGAAGTTCTGCTTCAAGAAGACCTAAGGAAACAGAGAGGCACACGGTACTTACGGATTGAAAGACTCAACATGGTAAAGATTTCCATTCTTCCCAATTTGATTCACAGGGTTAATGTAATTTCTGTCAAATTCCTAGTAAGTTTTTAGAAGACATAGGCAAACTTAATTATAAAATTTATTTGGAAAAGTACAAGCCTTAAATACCTTGAGCAATCCTGAGAAAAAAATTTGAAGCAAAAGAAATCACCAGCTGATATTGCCTCACTCTGTAGCTGCGGCAGTCAGCACAATGTACTGGCAAAAAACAGACAAACACATCAGGGAAAGAGAATAGAGAACCACAAATGAGCCCAGACAAATGTAGCCAAATAATACTTAGCAAAAGAGAAAACTTGATCCAGTAGGGGAAATGATCATCTTTTCAGTAAATGTTGTTGGAACAAGTAGATGTCCACGTGCAAAACCCAAAACAAAGTCAAACAAAACATGCAGACCTGGGGCACCTTGACCTTATGCCTTTCAAAAAAATTAACTCAAATTGAATCAAAAATTTTTTTTTTTTTTTTTTTTTGTCAGAGATGCAAAAGCTGTTCAATAGAGGAAGCGCAGCTTTCACAATGGTGTTTCCTTAACTGGCCTTCCACAGACAAAAACGAAAAAAGATCTCATGCTTCCTACAAAATTTAATTAAATTGGGTCATGAATTTTGATGTAAAAATATAACACTATGAAACTCTGGGTAGCACATAGGAAGGAATCTTTGGGATTTAAGACCAGGAAAGAGTTTTAGATTTGATGCCAAAGGCATGAACGACAAAAACCCTAATAATAGCAAAATTGATAAACTTGATCTTATAAAACCTTTTTTCTCTATAAAATCCCACAGGAGCCAGGGGTGGTGGCTTCCCCCTGTAATCCCAGCACTCTGGGAGGTTGAGGAAGAAGGGTTACAATTTCTAGCCCAGGGAGGGCAATTTAGTGACTGAGACCTTGTTTCAAAATAAAATAAAAAATTTTGGGTTTAGGAGGTAATTCAGTGTGAAGGCCCAGGGTTCAATCCCCAGTGCCATAAAAAAAAATTCTACATGAAGAGAATGATTAGGCAATCTGTATAGTCTGGAAGAACATATAGAGTCTGCCAAAAATGTATATATTAGGAAAAGAAAAACTTGTATAAATATTTCCATACTAAATTTATTGAGACAGCATGAGATTCATGCAAGTTACCTTTGGCCTCTACAATTACAGGAGGTGCTCAAGGTGGTGGCCATCAGCTTTCAGACATTTATTAGAATGGTGAATGGCTGAAGTGTGTATGTATTTTTTTGGTGGACTCTGTATTTTCAAACCACATATCTGATAAAGAATTAACCTAGAGAATATATAGAAAACTTACAAAACTCATCAGTCACAGAAATAACCCAATTAAAGAATGGGCAACAGCATGAAGAAACTTTTCATCAAAGACTATGCAGTGATAGAAATAGGCACGTGAATAGATTGAGAACATTATTAGCCATCCTGTAAATGCAAACTGAAACCACAGAGTGGTACAACTACTGTATTAGTCAGCTTTCCCATCACTGAGACACAATGTCTGACACCCGCAACTTTAAGGAGTAGAGGTTTAATTTGTCTCATGGTTTCAGGACAGTCAGTCCGTGGTTGGCTGGATCCAAGGCTGGAAGTTCATGGTAGAGGGACGCGTTTGAACAAAGCTGCTTAGTTGGTGCTGGCTGGGGTGGAGAGCATGGAAACAGAGCCAGAAAAGGGAAAAGGGAACAGATATAGACCCCAGTGTCACACCTCCATGACTCAAGTAGGTACATGCAGAAGCTGGCCTCATCAATCCCCTGGGCAGATCCCAAGCCAATCAAATTAACACAATCAAACTTAAATGCTCCACAACTCTATACCCATCAGAATAACTAAATAAAACTAGTGAGAGTATCAGATACTGCCAAGGATGTGGAGAAAGGGAATCTCTCCTATGCTACTGGTGGAAATGCACATTGGCATATATATTCTGCAACAACAACTCACTAATTTATTTTAAGCCTATATCTGAAATTGGTATAAGACCCAACAATTGTACTCTTGCACATTTAATTAGAGACATGAAATACTGTGTTCATAGGGAAAAAAAAGAAGGTCTACTGCAGCTTTATTTATAATGGCCAAATTAAAATCAGTCCAGATATCCATCGACAGATAGGTGGCTGGACAAAATTTGCACATCTGTGCTCTGGAACCTCAATTACAGTGGAAAGAACAGATCATTGAGGTCTGCATTCACTTCACAGATGAATTTCCTGGGAATTATGCTAGTGAGACAAAATCTCCAAAGTTTCCCTATGTTACAATTTTATTTACATAACATTTTTAAAAAGTCAAAATTCAAAATGGATGGCAGATTATTTTTTTTTTTTACCAGGAGATCGGCCTGAGGTCACAAGGGCCAACATGAGGGATTTGTAGCACTGGAATTGTTCAGTATCTGGACTGTGCTGCTGGATACACTACATACTAGAATTGAATAGACACACACACATACACTACTAAAATCAGGGACACCTAATTAAGATTACTGCATTGTAGAAAAGATTCTCGTTGTATTATATTACAATTATATGGAATATTTTGGAATATTACCTTTGAGGGAAATTGGACAAAACTACCTGGGAAAGCTCAGGGTTACCTCTTACAGCCAATGGGTATAACCTACATCTACCTCAATAAAAATTTCTATTAAATGTGGAACAAAGCTGGAGATATAGATGAGTGGTGAGTGCTTGTCTAGCATGTGGGAGGCCCTGGGCTTCATCTCTAGCATTGAAGGGAAAAAAAAGTAGAATGAAATACATAGAAATCTTGAGCCAAGCAGAAAATTAAAAGGAATAAACTTTATATTCTACCACTAAAAATGTGCTCTTCATATTTCTTCTCTGTTTCCTCCATGTTCAGAAATCTGAGCCCCACCGAGGTGCAAAACACAGCCACTACCACACCATGGATGACTTCCATGTGTATTCTGTCTCTGTCCAGTTAGCTGAGTCTGGAGTCCAGACAACTGGTAACCCAGGGTCCATCCATGGAGTTTCTGCAACGGCATGTAAGCCCCACTCTGGATTTGCTAATTATGCTTTCTGTTTAAAATTTCTATCACAAATGCCCAGTCAAAATTTAAGTTTCCCCAAATCTTGTATTTGATTTGCACCTCCAGGTCTTGCATCAGGAAGGACATAAAGGCAGGGGGCTTCTTGTCCTAAATAATATATCATGACATCTAGGTCAGCCCATAGCTTTGATGTTTTATCATAAGCATATCCCCAAGGGTTTGGCTTGGTGTGTGTGTTAAAAAAGTCATCTTTCTTGCCTGCAGGGGTGAGACTGGAGTTCACATCACCAATACTGAGCTTGCACTGCAGCTACTGGTGCAAAACCTTCAACCTTCCTCATCTTCATCAGCGGCTCCTGGAACAGAACTTTGCCCATGTTCATATCAGCATGGAACCTGGGGACCTGGTGGGATTCAGAGGTTCTTTCAGAAGGTCTGGTGTGGGGATGGAGGGCTGAGGTTCTGATGAGCTGGCAGGGGAAGTTGCTGCTGGTGTCATGGCTGCACTTGGAGGAGCAAAATGAGCTATGCTGTTCTGGCCACTGTGGCCATCCAAGACCCCAGCACAGTTGCCCCCTTGACGAAGTGTACTTGGACCTGGGCAATTCCATGTCCTTGCTCACATTTCCTGGCAGCTTTTTCAAAACACTGATAGGAAAGGAGATATTGTGGGAGGTGGGGGGAAGATTTATGGTTTGAATTTGAGCACATTTGGGCAATCCAATCAGAAGGGAAGTGGAGATTGAGGACTCTTCAGGTCAGAGTTGAGTCCATGGGAGGCATAACTGTGTTGAAGGAATGCGTGTACAAAGAAAGAAACAGACGAAATCTCAGGCAATGATAAAACAAACAAAGAAGAAGGGAGGACTGATGTCTCTGAGTTGATGAAGAAAGGACATTTGGTAGGTCAAAGCCCTGAGGATGTGATGAGGTCTAAAAATGAAGGGGGTGGTTGTTGGATTGCTTTCCTAGAACTGCTGACCCATTTCCGCTCTTAGTGGGAGCACTTTAATTACATTTGTCCCCAGCTGGCTGTAGTTATACCAGAACCCAAAAGTTTTGGGGGCTCAGTCCTGCAAGGTTGTTCCCTCTTCAAAGGCCAGCCACAAGTCTCAGGGGCTCCCACACTTCAGAAGAGCCATAAATATGTGGGCTGTCATGACTCCCTCCGGTTCCACAATTCACTAGAACGACTCCTAGAACTCAAGAAAGCACTCTCCTTATGGTGACAATTTTATTATAAAGGATGTAACTCAGAAACAGCCAAAAGAAGGCAGGATTAAGTGGGAGGATTTTCAGTTTGCTCTTCCTAAGTCGTTTTTTATGTTTTTCTGTTTTTCAGGATCAATTTCTTTCTGATTTAGAAGATAATGGCATATATTTTGGTTACAAGCCAAATATCAGATATGCGGATTGGGAATTTTATTAACGTGTTGCTTGACTTTTAACACTTAAGAAATATTTTTAATCATGTCTTTTTAAATTTCGATATACACAAATCCAGTGAGTTTTTAAAAAAAAATTTCTCTATTTTCATGTGTTTTAAGGACTTTATGCTAGAAAGAGCTACATCACTTTTTAAGTAGCTTTAACTTTTTGCTCTTTAGATCTTGGCTTCAGCATAGCTGTGATTTCTGAATATGACATTTGATAGAGTCTTCTGGAGTTTTCTCTCTGAGCAGTTATATTATCTCTGGATAATGTGAGTTTTCTTCCTTGTTCTCCAGTCTTGCCCTTTTCATTTCCATTTCTGGTTTTACTTTCTCAGCTCTGACATCTCCTCCCCAGTGCTGTGCTGAGTGCTTTCAGAGGTTGGCCATTCTCCTCTTGTTCCCAGTCTCAAAGGAAAAGCTTTTGGGGTTTAAACTTTATGACTTAAGCTTGCAGAATGATTTTCATAGTCACACTTACGTGCTGAAGCAATTTCCTTTTTAAGCTTTTTTTTTAAATGTAAGTGGAGTTTGAAATTTATCAGATGTTGTTTCAATAAGAGATTATCATATGTGAGTTCCAGCTGAGATGTGAGTTGCCTTGCTGATTCCAACTCATATGGTCTCTCTCAGAATGGCTCCACTCTCAGGCTGCAGCTTTCCTTGGCAGATATTCCACGTTCCTGGCATCTCTAACATCCTGGGGTCTCTGCTGCACCTTTGGATTCATTCCCATGCATTCCCATGATGCTCTCTTGGGAGCTCCTTGCCTGGCTTCCTAGGTTTTCCTTTTAAATCTGTGTGGAAGCCTTCCCGATCCCACAACTCTTGAATTCTACATGCCAGTAAAACCAGCATCACATGGACAATGCCAAGGTCAGCTGTCAGCAGGAGCAGTAGCCATGACTCTTTGAGCCATGTCAGCATGTCCAAGTGCCTGAATGACTGAAAAGAGTGAAATGAATCCTGGGAAAAAAATTCCCTAGGAGATCCTTTTAAACTGGGGGCCCAGTGGCATTCTTCCCAAAGGAAAACTTTACATGTTGGTACCCTAGAACCTGCTGTGGGTGAGGTCTTGTTGATTTCTTAGAACTCACATCTCACCTCTATTTGTCCAGGACATTAAGCTACAGAATTGACTGTTCACTGTTCTGGGTTTCAGTCTTGCTTTGGTCTTACTCTTTTCTATCCCATTATTCCTCCCTTTTGGAATGACAATGTTTATACTGTGCCATTATACCTTGGGATTATGTAAACTTTATTTATTTATATATTTATTTATTTATTTATTTTAATGGAGTTTCATAGCTAAGTGTTTTCCTTGAGTCTCAGAAGAAATTTGGACTTGAGCTTTTGAAAAATGCTGGAAAAGTTGAAACTTTGGGGAGGTAATTCTTGCATTTCCAGTTATACACAGGAGAAGCATATTATGTTCAGCAGAATTATGAACTTGCTGTTGTCTTTATTTGGATATTAAGTATCATTTAAAGAGATGTGTTTGGGTTACAAATTGACAAAGAGTGGGATGTGGTGCTTAGGGGAGAGTGTCAACTTGATTGGCTTTGGTTTCTACCCAGAGGATTGGTGGAGCATACTTCTGAGTGTGTCTGGGTGGGTTATGGAGGCATCTCTTTTGCTTTTATGTCTAGGCCCTCTCTCACCCTTGTTTCTCTAGCTCTGTTTCCCTGCTTTACTTCCTAGCTGGCATGAACTAAGCACCTCTGCTCCACCACACCCTTTTACTATGATGTTTCTGTCATGGAGCCAGCTGATCATGTACTGAATCCCCTGAAAACATAAGGCAAATTAACCCTCCCCTCCTTTAAAAAAAAAAGAGATAATCTTATGGTGATGAGATTTCTAATCTGTTAATTTGGCCACTTGCTCTCTTATCTGTTAATTTGTTAACTGGATAAACCCAATTTAATCAGGTACTATTATTGTTATTTTCAATATTGTTGAATTTCATTTGTGCTGTGGTTTGAATGTGTCCTCCTAGAATTCATGTATTGGAAACTTAATCCTACATTCACATGCTAATGGTATTTGGAGGTGGGATTCTTGGGAGGTAATTAGGGAAACATGAGGTCATGAGGTTGGGCTCCCCATGAGAGCCGGAGTTAGCATGATTGCTCTGTCTTGCTATATGATGGTCCCTACAATGTCATGATGGAGCATGAAGATCCTCATCAGATGCTTGCATTTTGATGCTGGACTTCCCAGCTTCCAGAACCATGATCTAAGGAACTTCTATTCTTCATAAATGACCTAGCTATAGGTATTTTGTTACAGCAAATGAAAACTAAGATGGTTTATTAATATTCTTTTCAAGTACTATTTATTGGGTTTGGGTATCATTTTCATTGGGTATATTTTCATTGACTACACGTTTTAAATTGTTTCACTTTTCCTTCTTCCATTTGTTTGGAATTAAATGCTCTAGGTCTGTTCTTTAAGTAGACATCATAGATTTACAAAATGTCGAGTGTCCCTAATAAAGTGTGAGGATGGTGAATATCTATCATGACACATCCAGGAGATGTAGGGGCTGGGAGCCTCCTGCGTCTTCATTCTTTTTATTCCCTTCTTCACTCTGTGGTACCACTGAGGTAAATCCAAATTCTACTCTTTTTACACCAGGCATGGGTCCATAGCATCAGGCAGAAGGCACTTAGGTTGGCTTCCATGTTGGCCAATTCCTATGTTCCTTGGTCCCCAGAGCTCTCCTCTGAGATTCCATTCCCTGCCTGAAGTCTGCCTTCAGAACTGTCTTTAATATGATCTGAGAGACAAGTTCTCCTAGTCTCCATTTGTCTATGAAATTCTTTCTCTGCTCTTTCTCTTGGGCACTGCTTGGTGTCACTTTCCACACAGTGGTAGCTTCTCTGCAGCCTCTGACCCTTGGACAAGGTCTTCTGAAGTCCACTCAATGAGCTGTAACTGGAGTTTTCCAGCACTGCTTCTCAGATTTTCCTTTTAGTCTTCATTTTTCTTTCTTTTCTTTTTTTTTTTTTTTCACAAGAATACATCTTGGTGGTGGGAAAATCTTGTATTTGTCCTGTTGGGATAATGGGTTTTGTGAGCCATGTTTGGGGTGCTCCCCATCCAGTCGTGGCTGAGCTGTCCCTGTCTCCTCTCCTTCTGGGTTTCTCCTTCCAGTGAGCCTTCTCTCTCCTCCTTGTCTGGGCTCCTTTCTACTTTGCATGTTCTATCTCTCTGTCTCTGCCTCTTTCTTTCTTTCTCTATTTCTGTCCCCAGACTCTATCTAATATCTTCCTCCTGAAAAAGTTTACATTTACTTCTCTGAACTATCTCAGCTCAGCATTATTAGGGGCAGGATATTTCAAATTAAGTTCACTGATTGAGAATGTTTTCTTTCTTTCCATCAATACAACTGATGAAGTTTTGGGCTACAGGTCATGTGACAGCCACCTCTTGGTGACACTTCCTCAGTGATTTCCCTCCCTGACAAACACACTTGCGCAAACACGCACATGCATGAATGCTCACCCTCTCACACACGTGCACAGAAATGAGTGCACACAATCGTCTCCACACATGCATCCATCCTTGCATGCACATGGGTGTCCTTATTTTCATATGGGCACACCCTCTCCCATACAAAGGCACACAACACACAGGCTTAACCTCTTGCATACATATACACACGTATGTACACATATGCATGCACATGGCTCTTCCCCAGGCCGGGGAAGCTGATGTATAGGCTGCAGTTTCCCCACGGTTGGAGGGGAGGGGTTGGTTCTTTATTAACTAAAGGATGAACCCCTCCTGGAACCAGACAGAAGGGGGGACCCGCCCTTTGGGGAAGGCCTTGGGTTTTGATATCAGCCAAACTGCTTTTTGTGAGGTGTCAACGTTGAAGTTTAAATTTTTCAAAATAAATGAGAGTGTTCAGGCCTGAACTGGCTTCATTACCACTCTTCCTCTTTGGGCTCCTGCTTCCTGCAGACAGACTGACATGCTAGGCTGTCCTGTGATTCTCTCCTCTGGTTCTCTGACGTGTTTCTGAGGTTCTTCCACTTCATCCAGCACTTTCCCCTAATTTTCAGTGGGAAAATCTGTCTGAATCATTTGACCCACCAGATTTCTGGAAACAGAAATACACTGACTTTACTTTGAATTTTCTTTATCATTCTCAATAGTGGTGCTACAAATGCAAGTAGATTGTATTTTGTTTTGTCTCAGCAGTCAATGTGCCTTGATTTGATTTCTGATACATCTAGAGCTATTGTCCCATCATGACTAGAAGAGGTACTGAGGTCACATTAATTGAGCAAAGTGTAAGTACATTAATTGAGCAAGTCTTTTTTTTCTAAATACAACTGTAAGCAGGGTATGATATCAACACATGAGAAACTGGAGATTTCATGAGGGAGGATGGGACTTTAACCAAGAATATGTGACAATTATGGGAACAGTTCCAAGATCAGATTTTACATACTAGCTCAGGACAAGAAAGAAAAGCCTGGGCCAAGCCTTGATCTAGAGGCTTTACCCATGTAACCTAAGCTCTCACACTAGCATCGAAAAGAGTGTGTTATTATCCCCATTTTTTTTTTTTTTTTTTTGGTGGCGATTTGGAGATCTTATTTTCAAGCTCATGTATCACCAGGGCAGAACCAAGATTCAAAGCTGGTTTAATTAATCCCACAGGCCCTGTTAATTCCCTACATCATGCTACCTCCATTCGTAAAAGCTTTGTCTTTTTTTTTTTTTTTTTTTTTTTTGGGGTACGGGGCATCGAACTCAGGACCTCGTGCTTGCCAGCAGGAGCTTGTGCCACTAAGCAATATCACCGGCCTTTTTTTTCCTTTTTATGTGGGTACCGGGAGTTGAACTCAGGACCTTGCACTTGCCAGGCAGGCGCTTATGCCGCTGAGCTATCTCACCGGCCCTTGTCTTTTTATAATGCATTCTCACACACAATTTTCCATTGTCTGCAGCATTCATGGTGACAAGGTGTTATTAGTCGCTTAGTCAGATTTTTATCACTGTGACAAAGTGCCTGAGATAAATCAACTCAATAAAAGGGCTTTTGGCTTACAGTTTCTGAGGTTTCAGTCCATGATTGCTCGGCCTTGTTGCTTTGGACCTGTGATAACACGTGTCAGAAGGGAGCCACTGACCTTAAGGTGGTTGGGAAGAAAAACAGAAGAATAATACAGGGAATGGGTCCCCAGTGTCCCTCTCAAGGGTGTCCCCAGGGATGTGACACTCTAGGCCCCCCTCCCAATAGCACCACAGGCCAGGACCAAACCTTCAACACATGGTCTTTGGGGACATTCATGACCCAAACTCTAGCAGTCAGGGATGTTATTTTACAATTGCAAAGCAAGGTTTGTTATCCATAGGTCATAAGGTTACAGCTGGACAATGTGTGTGCATGAATACAGCTGCCTGAGCTGAACTGTATTGTCCCTGTGTAGCTGCATCCAGCTGTGTTACCCCTAGATAGAGCACTAGGCAAGACTATGCCACCCAGAGCCATCATGTCCTTGAGAAGTTAATGAGCTGCCTTGAGGGCCCGGTCTGGCTCCCCCAGGCAGATGGAGAGGTTCCACACCCCACCTCTACCCCGAGGGACCCTGGCTGTCCTGCCTACCCTGGTACCCAGTGCAGCTCCATCGCTTGCCTCTGTGTGCTTTTGGTGTGATTTTTAATGCTTTTCTGCTTAGTTTCCTTATCTTTAAATGGGGGGGGTTATAATTTCTTGCCTGTACGGTTTCTATTAAAAAGTGAGTCAGTCAGTCTGCATAAAGTGCTGAGCGTTCTGCTTGGCATGAGGTGAGTCGCCAGCAGGTGGAGAGAACTCGGGATCCAGGTGTATTAGTGGGTGTCTGGGACCCCATGTGGGATAAACACTGTCCTTCCATGGGCTGGTCACCCTGCTCCTGTCAAGGACGAGACAGCTGTGTCTGCAGCAGGGAAATGACTGTCTTGGGTGACACAGTGAGCCAATCACAGGGCAGGCTTGGTGTCTCATTCCTTAGGTGGCCTGGTTCCTTGTCTTTCACCTGCAGTACAGTGTACTGGACTCAGGACTGACTTTGAGTTCCAGAGTGGCACAGTGTGTGACAGTGATGCCCAGCACCAGCTTGATAAGCTTCTCAACCTTCCGAGTGCACTGTGCCATTTCTCCTGGGCAATTTGGATCCCTGCTTTAAGCAGAGCTGAGAATGTGAGTTGCTCCTGAACTGCCATTTTTCCGCCGCTTCTCAATGAACGCAGCCCCCTTTTCATGTCAGGTACAGTGTCTGAACTGAAAAGTGCCATTTCCTCACCTCCTTCCCACTTAGCATGATGGGTGGCTTTGGGAACTCTTTTCAAAGGTTACTTTTAAATTTTGAGACAGGGTCTTGCTAAATCACTAAGTCGCCCGGGCTGGGCTCAAATTTGAGATCCTCCTGCCTCAGCCTTCCAGAGTTCTAAGATTACAGACATGCACTAACCTCTGCAGTTTTGAAGCTTCTTGTTTGGATTTTCTGTTTCTTAGAGTTGAATCTAATCTTTAGTGAATACTTCAGAAAAGCGCTTAGAATGAGAGGCCACCAGGAAAGGTATCCTCAGCCTGTCTTCCCTCTCTCTCAGCTCATTCTGAGACACAGCAAAGGGCAGCTGAGTGTGGACTGCCATCCAGGAAACCGCACAGGACTCTGATGTCCGTCATGGTCATTTGGGTCTTTCTTATCTCTGAGTCTAACTTCCTTCTCCTGGGAGCTAGGGACAGTCATTACTAGGAGGAATCACTAGTAGAAAGGGTTTTTGGGAATCTTTACCAAGAAAAGAAAATCCATGATGCGATGTCACTTTTCACATCTAGGTTATAAACATCATGTCCCTTTGACCACTGAGAAGCAGGTTCAAGGCTGAGCTGGCTGGTTGAAGTTTACACAGCTGGGAAACGCTGGTGCTCATTAGCCCCAGACCAGCTGCCTCTGAACCCTCTTAACACTCGACAAACCTGTATCCCTGCCTGGAATCCCAGATTCCACATCTTGAAGATGTTTCCCAGACCGTCCGTGATAGCCGGGATCAGAATGCAAAAACCTTCCTGCCAACAGAAATATCAGAAACATCCCCAGCCTATCCCATTTTTAATTGATTCAGCACTAAAGAATCCCTGAAGAGTCCATATTTAGGGCGCACCAATTCCTTCCCACAGCTCCTGCTTCCCACAGTCCCTGCGAGGCACAGATGGGCGCCGCCCCCTCGCCCCTCCCTAGGACCCGCTCATCCCTTTCGGCGGCGAGCACGGCTGAGGCTGGCTTCTCATCCTGCCATCTGTGTTGGAGCAAAGTCAGATTTTCCGGTGTCACGAGCAGCATGGGAGGGAATGTGACAATGTCCATCTCTAAGCGCGTCTGTCTGTGGCTGGAAATGTGGGGTGCAGCGCGGGGGATGATTTGATTTGTGGAGCTACAGTTGGGTCATGATCTGGGATTGTCTAGACGACACACATCTGGCTTGTATATTGGTGCTAGATTTCTCTTGGCACCATCCAGCCCTCGTCAGAGTTTCCATGATGGTGCAGGGTCCATCTGCGGGGCTGCGATGGACACGCGTATGACTGATGCTATGAGATCTGCAGGCTCCGTCTGATCCACCTCACAGCTGCGGGGTCAGCGACAGGAAGAGCCACACGGTTGCAGGCTTGGTGTCTCGGCTGCCTGAATGCCCACCTCCTGGGAGCATCCGGCCTCCAGCCAGTGTGTGTCCAAGGCCAGACATCATCGCAACCGGAGAAGCGCTGGTGGTGAGAGGGTCTGAACACTAGAAAAGTCTTTGTTGACCCAACACTGTCATCCTGCAGCATTTCCAAGGGACTCTGTCACACGTGCTGCTGAAATCTGTGACATCACATGACATTGTCTCAGTGTGCCGACCACGCACACCCTCCTGGAAGAGTTATCTCAGCGCTGGACTCCTGAGAATACCTAACACGACATCTATGCACCATTTCTTCCCTCCGTCTCAATAGAAGACTTGATGTGCTGTAAAATTCAAGCTGTGCATCTTGGAACTTGGTGGAATCTTTAAAAATATGTTTTCAATCTGTAAGTAGGCTGAAGTGGCAAAAGGACGCCCCCTTTCGCGAGCATCTTCCTGTTGATAGCAGCAGACAGGAGACGTTGGCCCCCTGAACCTCAGCCAGCTGTGGTCACACTTGGTAGCTCCCAAGCCAGGCTCTGCAGGCAGGGATTGGATTTGGGAGGGTGAGGAGGAACACTCAGGTGGTGACTTAGAGCACAAGGGGAGTGGACACCTTTCTCCTCGTCTGTTTACACCGCCTCATTGCCAGGGCAGCACTGGTGTTTCACTTCAGTGTTGCGTTGCACACTCACAGACTTTCCTAAGAGGCGTCTGTAGACCAGGGCACCCACTTTGCTCACCGGGCTGCTGCGCAGGATTTGCTGAGTTTTGCATTGCCTTTTACCTTCATTTTACAGTGGGTTTGGTGCATGGGATTTTTGAACTATGTTATCAAATACATCTCTTTTAAATTTTTGCAGCAGTCCTGGGGATCCAACCCAAGGCTCTGCACATGGAGCTATATCCCTAGTCCAAATGTATCCTTTCTTATGACAGTTTATGCCTTTATTATTAGATATGAGAATATCATTGCCTCCCTGTGATGTGGTTTTATTTCATTTTAAATGATTACTAATCATTCAATCAAAATGATAACTACTTATTTAAATGTATTCTTGTCTCATAATAGTTGCCTCTCAGTGCAAACTTAATACTTCTGCAAGGTGTCAGTATTGCCAAATTTTTACCTCTCTGATTTTATTTATTTATTTATTTTTGTGGGTACTGGGGGTCGACCTCAGGACCTTGCATGCCTGCAGGTGCCTGTGCCACTAAGTGATATCACCGGCTTTTTTTTTTTTTTTTTTTTTTCATATGTGGGTTCCGGGAGTCGAACTCAGGCCCTCGTGCTTGCCAGGCAGGTGCTTATGCCGCTGAGCCATCTCACCGGCCCTACCTCTCTGATTTTAATGGGGTGATTCTTTGACTAGGAGAAAGGAGACCACGCTGGATCAGCCTTCAGAAATTGTGATTCTTGCCTTCTAACTTTGGGCTCAGAACCAGATTCTGGGGGCAGACCTGTCCCCAGGCACTGAATGGCTTTAGTCTGGCCACTTCCCCTTTTGGACCTCAGGTTCCCTTCTATGGGGATTCATATTAGGAGTCAGTGGGAAAAAAACATGTGTGGTCCTGAGCATAGTGTTAGGCCCTTAGCAAAACCAATGTAACAGTTCTTTTGCAAAAGGGAACAAGATGAAGAGATGGAAGGAGAGGGTGGGAGGGCAGGGGAAGGGGATGAAGAAAGAAGGCGTGTTATATACATGAGCAACTCCATGCCAGGAATATAAATATTATGTATCTGTGGTGGATTAACCAGTGGTCAACTTGTGTTATGGTTTGTGTCAGGATGTCACCCCAAATCCTCATGTGGCCATGGAGGGGGCTGGCTTTTCGGAGGCTGCTGAATCTAGAGTTTGTGATTGGTTCATTGTCTAGTGCTGGGATTGGGGGTGTGAGTGCTACACCCGCCCTAAGACAAGTAGCCTGAATACAACATAAGGGAGGAAAAGAGGCTTGCTTCACCCTTTTTTCTCTTGTTGTTTTTTGCTGTCTTCCACTGCCATGAACTGTTGCCCCTCTGCCATGCCACCCAGCCTTAGAGCCAGCTGATTATGGACTGAAACCTCCACAAACTGTGAGCTAAATAAACCTTTCCTTCCTTAATTTTGGGCATCAGGTATTTTGTCTCAGCAATGAGAGAAAAGTAACTAAGACAACTTGTGACACCCAGCTGAACTGACTCAGCGTGGTGCTGGGTGTGGAGGGCCCACCTGAGGATCATTGACAACAGCATAAAAGGAGAACTGGAGGGGGAGATGTGTGCTGTTGATTCTCCTGGAGAAGCTTGTCACGCTGGCTTTCCTGATATGAACTCAGCTGTTCTCATCATCAGAGAAGCCCAGGTCCTCGCTGTCGCTGAGGATGGCTGTGGTTCTCTTTGGGGGAGCTTTGGTCCTTACCTTGAGCATCGCTTCCTGGCTCCAGTGCAGATCCCTCAGCCTGCTGGCACAGAGCCTTCATCCCGCTGGCGCGGACTTTCTAGCTTCCACCACTGACCTTTGGGCCTTCCCAGTGCAGATCCTTCATACACACTTGCATGAGACATTGTCGTGGGCTCTAGGCCTCCAGTTGGACTTGTGGAGGACATTGCTATGGGATCCAGGCCCTCAGCCGGATTCTTGGGGTTTCTGGGGTGTGGACAGATCTCCTGCACTCTTTTGCATTTGACTCTTCGGGTGAATATTATAAAATAATCCTATAAATTAGGTGTCCTCTATTAAATCTTTTCCCTTGTAAACCCAGCCTACAACAGTACTCCAAACATGTAATAATAAAAATAAAAAACCAATGAAAACTTGTTCGCTTTCTGCTCCTCTTGGGAGCAGAAATTTCCTTGTCAATTTGTCTCTTGAGGAGGAGACTTCAGATGTCAAATTATACTTCATTTAGCCATGTGTTGGACATATGAAAGATTAGGCATATTCATGTGACTTGGTAAGAAGATAATAGAATGAATGGAATTTGCCAAATCATGCATTACACTCTCCTGAATGCATAAATACACCAGCAATGTCTAATTCTTATATGGACAAGATACTGACATTCTTTTCTCTCTCTCTCTCTCTCTATTTTTGTAGTTGTTTTTGTAGTTTTTTTAGTTTGACACAAAAACTTCATTTTTCACACCACAGTGGCTATGCATCTGGGGTGACCTTTTTTCTGCATCACCAGGACTGCGGGCTCCCTTGATGGGTGTACAAGGCACGGTTGCCGGTGAGGTCTGCAGGGACCAGAGTCACTCTAAAGGCATCAGCTCACGTGTCATTGTTGCTTCTCCCTTTGCAGCCATTCTAACAGCAGCGTGCCCGTGAGGCGGTGAAGCTGGACTCCTTCTCACTGAACGATCAATCTGGGGAAGGGTCCCTCAATGCATGCTTTCCTGTGCAAAGCCCAACTAGTTCAACAGCAGCTATTTTTGACGAAGAATTGATTTAGAAGGGTGTGCCTACCTCATCCTGGACTTGTGAGGGTCATGTTTCACTGGCTTACCAGACTCTGTCGGCCTGACCCCAAATACTTCGCTGTGTCTGATGCACGATGCCCTGCTTTGCTTTTTCACTGTGCGGATCCAGTTCTGAGAGTCACTCCTTCGGTTCCTAGACTTACACAGTCACTTAGCTGTCTTCCAATGATGTCAGGGCGCTGCTGGTGTCGGTTTCATCACTGTCCTCATTTTTGTTACTTGAACCATTAAGAGATGTAGTCAGTAACACCAGTGAAAGATGGACCAGGGGCAGCGGCATCACACTGAAACTGCAGACTTCGGTCTCATCACGGGAGTGATGTGACAATCAGGGATCCACAGTGGGGACCCCACATAGCGGCTGCCACATCCATGGTGAGTGGGCAAAGCTACAGCAGGGAATGGATGATAATCTATGCTGCTATTTGGCACTAAAATCAGTGTGCCTTTCCACTCATGTTCAGAGGTCTGCCGCAAGCGTTGTGTAACTCCGCCCCAAGCATTTGTGCTAATCACTGAAAATAAGACTTTTCTCCTGTGGGGTGGGGACTTTCAGTGATAAACACAGGGCCCCTTGGACTGGCAGCCTCGAGAATGAGCCTCAGGGGTGTCCCGCTCTAGCCACGCCTCCAGGACCTCGTTACCAGCCTACATCTGGCCACATCTGGATCCTGAACCAGAACTCCCCAGTAGAGCCCAGTCAAGCACAGATTCACGAGATACAGTAACTAAGTGTTGCTTTAAGTACTATGCTTTGGGCGGTTCACGAGGAAGCAGTGGGCACATGCAGGAACACGCAGGAAGAGGATTCTGGGGTGGAAGATGTTTTTCTGTGAGAGCTGGAGTCACGCAGGAGCACGGGGCATCGCTTTGTGGACAGCAACCCTCAGGCACCGCACGTATCACATGCTTCGTGGATCAGGCAACTCTCTGGTGACTGGAGAGGACCGCACTCCCCTGAGGCTCTTCCCTCGGAGGACGCAGAGTCGCTAAGGCTGTCTGGTGAGGCTTTGTGATGTCACAGTCGCTGTGAGGCACCTCTGTCCTCATTTGTATAAAAGAAGCAGAGGTGGGAATCCGGTACCGAAAGCATCTGTGATGGCCGGCACTGGAGGAATGATATCAGGCCCCTCTGGGTTCTCTTTGCCCATCCACTCACACGACCTGCCCTGCGCGCGGCTCCGTGAGTACTGCTGGGGATAGAAGGGGGGATCTCAGTTCCTGGCCTGGGGGACTCTCAGCCTTAACAAGGAGGAAGCCAAGTCAGTAACATCTCCATCCAGTGTGGGAACTAGGTGGGAAGGAGGCTGGGCTAATGGACAAACCCACCATGCATCCCCTTGCTGGGTGTCACCAAGGTGGGACCGTCCCCATCAACTTTAGGGCCAGGCAAGGGCAAAATGAGGCTGTTACTGCTGGGCATGGTGGTGCACGTTTGCAATCCTAGCTGTCAGAAGGCTGAGGCAGGATGATCGCCATCAGTTTAAGGCCAGCCTGAACTGGATAGCAAGACCCTCTCTCAAAACACAAACAAAAAAATGAGACAGTTTATAGAAAATATTTCAGGGCTGTGCATTGGAAACTCTAGATTCCTCCATATTCGTCTTCCTCCCTCTTTGTCCTTTCTATTGAAGTTCCACAGCCGATTTCCCGGCAGCAGAGGCCAGCGGTGGGTGTGCGCAGTGCTGTGTTCCTCAGCGTGAGAAGGGGCACGTACACCATTTCCTTCTCGGTGACTCACCGTGAGCGTCCGCAAGGGAAGGCTCCTAGGAGGTCCACAATTCAGAAAAAGAACAATTTAACGCTGTTTCACACCTAGCGCTTCTGGCATCTATTTCCACTGCATTCTTTTCTCAGGAAACACTGCTTAACTTCCTGTGACGTACATTTTGTAAAAAGCTACTGTCCCTGATGGCCAGTTTATAAGTCAATGTCTGAGAAGTTTCTGGAATAGTCACCCAGGAACAAGCACCATGCTGCGGGGACTGACGCACTTGGGACACCGTGCGGAAGCTTCCAGTGTTAGAGGAGAGGAGTGCCCAACACTGCCTTGACGAATACTGATGTTTAGAATTTCTGGTTCCAGCTTTGCTCAGTGGCACACGCCTGTAATCCCAGCACTCTGGGAGGCTGAGGCAGGAGGACTGCAAGCTCAAGCCAGGCTGGGGCAACTTAGTGACTTAGTGTGATCCTGTCTCAAAAAGATGGGATGAGGTGGGAGTGTAACTCAGTGGTAACACTCTGGGTTCAATCCCCAGTACTTCAAAAACAAACAAACCAAAACAACTGAAAATCTCTGTTTTCACCTTAGTGCAAGTTCATTGCTCCTGGATGCAAGGAGTGATTCCCAGCAGTGAGACCGTTCTGGATAGTGACCTAGGAAGTTAGGAGGTGAGCGTGAGCATCACTTCTGCACTGCTGTGTCTCAGCCGGCCAGCTGCACAGCCCGGGGTGTGTCCGCACTGCCCCCAGAGAGCAGAAGGCATCGCTGCCCAGCACTGCTTTCAACATCATTCTGAAAATTGTAGGAGATGAAATAAAATGAAACAGCGGGAACCAAATACATTGAGTTATGAAAGGAAAAGAAACAAAGTTGTTATTCTTTGCAGATGATATCCTGGTCCTCCTGGAAAACCATGCAGAAAAAAATTGGAAACTGTTGCAACTAATAATCCAATGCAGTAAAATGTGGTTAGTTAAAAATAAACCTACATCTACAAGCATAAATAACTTCCTTATGTAGGATCCATGATCAGTTATAAAATGAGATGATGAAATGATTCTTTTCACAGTAGCAGAAAATTGTAAAATAGGTAAGTATAAATTTCCTATCTGTCTACCTGTCTGTCTGTCTATCCATCCATCCATGCATCCACCCATCTATCCATCCATTCATCTGTCCATCCACACATCCATCCATCCATGCATCCACCAAATTGATCCATGCAGCCACACATCCATCTAACCATCTACGCATCCATCCATCCATCCACTCATCCATCCATCCATCCATCTACTATCCATGTATCCATCCATGCATCTATGTATCCGTCCATCCATCCATGCATGCATGCATCCATGCATCTACTTATCCATCTATCCATCAATCCATCCATCTTCCATCCACCCACCACCCATTTACCAATCTTCTCCTATATGAAAAAAGCTCCTTGATTTACTCAGTCCCATAAAACAGCCAAGACATCAGGAGGAGAGACATGAAAGATGTTGCTCTCTGGCAGGTTACTGTCCCTGGGAAGGGACAAGCATGTACTGTTGGTGTGGTGTGCGCTGGGTACCATCATGGATGTGTGACCAGGAAGCCAGTGTGGCCCCAAGAAAAATACCCAACAAGTATCCTCATCTCCTGGGGCTGGGTGGGGAGGTTTTCCTTCTCCCGGTGTGGAGTGTGGTTTCCCCAGGAAGGCGAGTCCGATGCTACTGAGGATTGCTGGGTTTGCGGATGGATTCACTGAGGGACCACACGGAGCTGGAGGGTGCTCAGGAGGCTGCTCCAGGGGTCCAGATGCAGACAGGGATGGTGTGAGCAGGAGGTGGGGATGCACACAGGAGGAGGGGGCTACGTCCCCGATGGCACTGGGAAGGAGGAGGCTCTGGCACGTTTGTTTATTTGCTTTAACACCACTCCATATAGCAGTCTCGACACATAAACCCTCATGGGATAGAAGATTTCAAATGTGGAGGAAGAATACCTCCAAAACAGCAAGACAAAATGCTAAAAATTAAAGTCTCTACATGAAGCAAAAATATCTAAGTGTTGCTCTATATCAGGAAATATAAATTACAAGACTACATACTTTAAAGGTTTCATGTTTACATAACTAAATATGATATAGACAGGGAATCCCTTAAATATGAATGAAATACAACTACAGCATGGATGTGAGAACCATGGAATGATAAAGACCACACGTGATGTCTTATTATCCATTTTCCCTCTTCCTTGATGGCAGAATTCAAATTTCTAGCTGAATACATAGCCGTCTGGGAAAAAGTTTCAATGTATGCACTTTTTGGTAGGGAGGACTCCAGCGGTTCAGCTCTGTCCAGTGAGAGGGCATGTTGGAAAGACTTCCAGGAAAGATTGTCAAAAGAGAAGGGGCATGCTCATCCTGCTTCTCTAACTCAGTCTATTTCTTCTCTGGAAGGTGGATGTAATGGCTACAGCTTCAGCAGCCAAGCTGGTCCATGAGGAGCCATGGAAATAATATGGTGGGTGCAAGAAGGCAGGTGCCCTGCAGCCTCCCTGGGAGCACTCGGCTGTCTTCTCCCAGAATTCTTTCACTTGACAGAGAATAAAATTTCTATCTTGGTTGAACTACTCAGTTTTTGGTATTTTTTGATACTCATAGTAAAGATTAGTGACTGATACAGTAACTGATTTTGTATAACAACAACCAAAAAGAAAAGCTATGTGGACAGACAAGCAAATGGAACTGCAAACAAGTTACGGAATTACAAATGGACAAACAAGAAGTATGCTCAGTCCCATTCACAACTAGAAAAGTTCTACTTAAACAAAAACATTTCTGGAATACTGTGTAAGAATGCATTTGAGAAATTCAAGACTAGCAAGGGCAGAAGACTGTTATGGAGTGAACTCTTGGAAACTCTCAAGAAGCCAATTTTAATGTCCAGCTTTCCCTGGAATTGTTTTCTCTTTCATTGGCTAATGTGGCTTCTGCTCTGCACCTTGGTGGTGTAACTAGTGAACGTACCCTTGGCAGCTGCTTTTGGTGGATGGGAGAGCCAGAGAGAAGCCCCATGCTTGATATCAGAAGTCAGAGGCTTGGTTCCCCCGTTCAAGGAAACGTGGTACTGAAATTGTAGAAAAGCAAACCGCAGAAAAGCAAACGATGAAGTGATCTTTAAAGTATGGTATAGAGATTAAAAATGAAGATGAAAAACAGGGTTTTCATTTTTGAAACTTTTGTTTAAATACAACTAAAATATCTTAGTGTGGTGTGGCACTTTGTCTCCTCTTCTCCCCTCCTTTTTCTTCCCCTCCCCTCCTCTCCTCCCCTCTTTCTTTCTCTCCCTCCTTCCCTCCCTCTCTCCCTCTTTTTCTTCCTCCCCTCTGTCATTCTTTCCCATTCAAAGCCAAAATCACTACACTATAATATGTGTATGTAATTTTCTATACTAATTGCTTCTATCTCCTCATATGGCATTCATGCCTAGCCTGGTGAAATCTGATCTTTTTGTTACCCTTCTTTCCATGGGAATTTACCACTCTCAGGCCTTCTCTGTGAGAACCTTCATTTCTCTCTTTCTCCCCCAAGCATCTCCTGAGCCCCTGGCTACTGCACTTTTGACCTCCCACGAACCCACCCGCCCCTCACTCGCAGGTGACCCCAGCCTGGATCCCCCTAGTTCCTCCCCATTGATGCCTCCTCCACCCCAACTCAGTTTAAGTGGAAGTCACCCTGTCTGGCAATATCTTGACTTGGAAGCTTCTCAGAGGTGGAGTAAGGAGGCGGGCAGCTTTCATAAAGGAAGAGAAGCCATGCTAGGGGAGGGCAGCAGGTGGGCAGAGGCGCTGAGCCAGTGCCAGATGGAGGACTAAGTAGAAATGTCCACAGCAAACCAAGCCACAGATCCTGAGCTCTGGGAAAGGTCAAGACCAGGTCGAAGTCAGACACACGGGGCACAGAGGTAAAGCAAACAGGCAGTGAAGAAGGAACAGGTTAGCGAAACACTGAAGAGAGCTGGAGAGAGCGGCAGAGTGACAGGGAAGGAGATCAGCAAAGCCTGCTGCTGCGATGAGGAGAAAGAGCAGGCGTGGGGACAGAGCGACCCCAAGGGGCACTGGGGCGGTGCTTTCCTGAGTGCCTGTAGGGATGCCCCACTGCTTAGAATGACAGGGACTTACTGCAGGCACCTGCTGGTGGTCTGTCACTGTTGACAGGGTACAACAATGCACGTTGACAGATCTTCTGAAACAACTGATATATCCATTTCCCAGGTATGGGGGAACGTGTGGCGCATTTCAACAGTTTCACTTGCCCAAGCCCTGGTACCAGATTCACACTGTCCTACTGGAAACATCAGGCTGATAAAGGGATGGACAATCCCGTTCTCACACAGCTAGGAGATTACAGAATTTTGTTAGAAAACAAAATTTACCATTTTCACCCTGATTTGTATCACAGAAAGGACACTACCACCGTCTCCACAGAAAATCTGGCCCTGGTATTTGCCATTTTTGAGATGGTGGGCAAACTACCTTTAAATTGATTTTATTGTCTGTGAAATACAGGTGGCAGTCTCCTGCCAACTTAAATAGTTTTTGTTACAATAAAACGAGCTAAAGAGCATGCATACAAAATCACTGCAATCTGCAAGGTGATCTCCCAGGAAATCTTGCATTCCAGAGAAATCAGGACATTTGGGGTAATGACATTTTTTATAGTTTGCAGTACAATATTTTAAGAGGGATGAATAAAAAGAACTTCGCTCAAATTGCACTACGAATTCTCTTTCTGTATTGAGATTTTGCTTGCACATCAATAGATGACAAAAGAGGGGTGACAGGGCCCTGGGAACCTAGAACACTGGCGTAGGTGGGCGTGGCCAAGGGAGGCGGGGCCTCGCTGGGCCAATGGGTGGGGTTGCCTGGCTGCGGCGGGTTGTTGGGAATTTCTACAGCAATTTGAAATTGTATCTGTAAAAAAAAAAGTCTAGATTAAATTGGGAATTAAAAAAGAAAACCAAACCCAAAGACGTGTCTCTTTTTCACAGATAATTTGGGAAGTTATAGTGTCAAGGCAGGAAAACAATACGTGATAAAAACCCACGGAAGACATCTGCGCAGGGGAACATCTGCAACACAAAAGAAATAGAAACATCACACGTAGGTTTTATATTAAACCCAACAGCAAACATACATGCTGTGTAATATCTTTTTCTCCATAAAAGCAACAGGAACATCATAAGTACTTTTAAAATGCATTTGTGTAATGTACATGTGTATATACACATACATATGTCCTTCTTTTTTTTTTTTTTTTTTTTGTGGGTACCAGGGGGACGACCTCAGGACCTCGCGCGCCAACAGGCACCCGTGCCACTGAGCGATATCACCGGCCCCTTTTTCGTATGTGGGTTCCGGGAGTCGAACTCGGGCCCTCGCGCTTGCAAGGCAGGCGCTTATGCCGCTGAGCCATCTCACCGGCCCCATATGTCCTTCTGAGATATCGAATTATTAAGTTGAAATATGTAGGAAAATTACCACGTTTAAAGAATATTCTGATTAAAAGGAGTGGATTACAGAGCAATTACAAACCAAAGTAGAGCAATACTAAATTGCCTGGCAAAGGATCTAGGGTGATTATCTTATAAAATGAAGCAGAATTTATTTATGTAAATAGCAAGCTATTGCTAAAACTTAAATAATTGTTTATTTTTTAAAATTAATTAATTTTTTTTTTTTTTTTTGTGGGTACCGGGGGTCAAACTCAGGACCTTGCGCTTGCCAGGCAGGCGCTTATGCCACTGAGCTATCTCACCAGCCCCAAATAATTGTTTATTTAACAGTGGTAGTTTTAGATTTTAAAATAACAAAAGTCAAAACAAAATAGTGTGATAAAGCTGAGGTGAGATTTACACACTTTAGGAAGACATGGCATTTTTAGCTAATACTATTCTAGTAAGTAAAAAATTTAAAAAACCTTAATGTAATCTCTCCTCTACTGCTTCAGGTCTGATACACATATTGCATTGTATGATAAGAAATGGGTTTAGAGTCATGATGTTTTAAAAATCATTTCTGCTAACAAGGTTTCTTTCAAGATTTTTTCTTTTTTTTTTTTGTGCGTACCGGGGGTCGACCTCAGGACCTCGCGCGCCAGCAGGCGCCCGTGCCACTGAGCGATATCACCGGCCCTTTTTTTTGTATGTGGGTTCCGGGAGTCAAACTTGGGCCCTCGCGTTTGCCAGGCAGGCGCTTATGGCGCTGAGCCATCTCACCGGCCCCTCTTTTAAGATTTTTAAGGAATCATATTAAAGTGGATCTTTATACATTATCAAATCATAAATTATAATGTCAAATGTAATATTATAAATTTATTTTCTAAACATAAGGACATTACACATACTTGAGTCATTGTGCTAAATAAATTACTAGCGGGACTCTGAATGGAGACACAATCAATCATTTTGTACATAAAGGGTCCTAAAAGTGTGAACAATAACTTTTTGTTTGGAGAAAATTGATTTTATGGAAGCAATGGAAAGTTTAAAAGAGAAAAAGAGAAAAAAAGAAAAAAAAATGATTTTGAAGTACTTTCCTGAATTGCCAGAATATCTTTCTTCAACTAAAAGGTGACTGCTTGTCACGATTTGTTAGTGAAAAAGATTTCACGTCCTAAACCTCTCTGAGAGGCTTGAGCCAGGTGAGCTGCTCCTGGCACGCAGCACACGCTGCTATTTTTTTTTTTTTTTTAGAAAAATGGTCATTTCAATGAAGTCTGTGTGTATTTGCCTATGCCTGCACTCTCAAGGCCCGTCACTACATTTACATTTTTTTCTTGTTCTCTTTTTCTTCTGCTCCTTTTCTTTGCTTTCTTTATTCTTTCCATCTTCCCTCCCTCCTTCTTTTAATGCCTATTCACTCACAGTCATCATGATTGTCAAATAGTAGCTTGTCCCTTGAAGTATTTCTGGTGAACACTTCTGCAGGTATATAATGTCACCTTGGTTCACAAGACCCTGCCTCCAGAAAGCAAGAGAGAGAGAAAGAGGGGAGGGCTCTGAATGTTCCATCTGTCTTGAAGTCCTTGAGTCTTACTTATCCCCTTGGAATACTGAGAGTAACATAAACTAAATAAGTACTTTTGTCTCTCAAAGAATACTAGAATATTTTCTTATTTCATTGGAACAACTAATTACTTTAATTTCACTGTAAATCGTCATGGAAAGTTTTCTTCCTATTTTTATATTTGAAAACCATGCATAGACTATTATTTTTCCTCATGAAACACAAATTGAATTAGAAATGAATTAATCTCTGGTTAAAACTACAAGGAAGAAATGTGCTATGGGGTTATAAATTCTGGAATAGTGAATGCGGATGTAGGAAACAGAGATTCCATCTATGCCATGGTCATCTCATCTCATCTTCCTCCTCATCTCCTTAGTTTTTCTATGTGGTGAAGTTGGGATTCTCCTCTCCCTTCTGTCTGGACCACAGGAGAGGATGGGGAACCAGTTGGAAGAGGGATAACAAAAGGTGTTGCAAGCCCGCTCTGGAATGTGAGTGAAGGGTCCCAATCATTTTACAGAGGAGGCAGTAGAGATTTACAGAATTATCACAAAAATATCTAACATCACAAATATAGAAAATGACAGAAATAAACTTGAAAACATGTTTCGTGATCCTAAACTCTGTTCTTTCTAGCCACATAGCATTTACCATCAACCCATCTTTTTTTCTACATTTCTTTTATAAAATGTATTAGTAGAGGTTTGCATACATAACAATTACATTTATTGTGGAGAGTTGGTTCATTTACACAATACATTTTAATTCTTCTTTTATTTTCTATCCCATACTCCTCTCCTCCCAACCTGCTCCCTCCAACTCTTGGTTCATTTCCCCTTTGCAAAAGCTCAATTTTCATTATTATTTTTTCTTCCTTCAATTCCCGCTTTTTCCCATGCCTTTCCCTCCCCTCTCCCTACTTCCTATTTATCTATCTTTTATTTTGCCCTCTCTCTCTCTGTCTCTCATCCCCTACTGTCCCATACAGCATATACCATCTACAATAATGTATTATAAGGTGTACCCTGAGATAAAGAGAAACACGGTTTGAAGAGATGAATTTATCATCCTCTCCAATCTCCACATCAGGCCTTAGGAGAAGAAATTTAAAGAATCTGTAATTAGTAAGTCAAATGTTCAAAGACTTAAAAAAATAGTATTAAGGATAAAGAAGAACACTGCATATTGATACCAGTCAATTTTGCAAAAAGACAATAATAAATGTGTATGTGCCAAACTACAGAGCTTCAAAATCCATAAGACAAAAGCTGACAGAGGTGAGAGGAGAAATAGAGAAATCCACAATTATATTTGGAAACTTCAACATCTGTTTCATGATAATGGAAAGAATAAACACACAGAAAAGGCAGTAGATTATAGAGGATGGGAAGGGCACGATCTACCAGCTGCATCTAATTGACTTTATGAAACACTCTACAGGACAACAGTAGTTCAGCATCTTCAGCCTTAGGGAAATGCAAATCAAGCCTACATTATTTCATCTCATCCCAGTTAGAATGGCTGTCACCAAGAACACACACACAAAAATAAATGTTGGTGAGGATGTGTAGGGGGGTGTTATGGTTTGTGTCTAGACATCCCCCACAATGCCTCATGCAGTCATGGGGGGTTGTGCTTTTCAGAGGTGGCTGAATCTAGAGTGTGTGGTGCTGGGATTAAGGGCATGTAATTACTTTACCGATTGGTTTGGCACCACTCTAATCCCAGCAGCCTAGATAGAGTATAAAAGGGGCAGAAAGATGCTGTTAAGATTGGTGGTTGATTTTGCTGTCTTCTGCCCACCATGAACAGTTCTTCTCTGCAAAGCCACAGTCCTTTATTATTGTATATTGTCACAATGGTTCTATTTTATTATTAGTTATTATTTTTAATCTATTTCTATGACTAAGTAATACATTAAACTTATTATAGATGTGTTCATGTAGGAGAAACCAAGTCTACCTAGGGTTGAGTACCATCCATGGTTGCAAATATCTATCAGGGGTCTTGGAATACATCCCCCATAGAAGGGGGGGTGATTTAAATTTGTAAAGCAGTATATGTATTAACATGGCACTGTAAAGGAAAAGATGAAATAGACTATATACAACTGCATTCCCTTTTGTTGGTTTTCCCTCACAGGAATATGAGTTAGCAATTTTAAGGTAGTTCAGTATGTAGATTAGAGTTAATGAGTACATAACTAAATAATTTATGATTGTCAGAGATAAAACTTAAATATAAGTAATAAAGAAATGCTTTCATGAACTCCATGATGTTGAATTTGTTAGAAATGTAAGTAGAAAAGCATGCTTACTTTGATATTTATATATTAATATCTATATATTTGCATGCATTATCATTATGGTTTAGATCTAAAATGTCCTCCACAAAGTCTCCTGTGTTTATAAGGCGATGGATCACGGCGTGCCATCTTGTCAGTGGATTTATCCATGAATGAGTTTATGGCTGACTTGCTGTTAGGGGTCTGGTGGAGTGTATCCTTGTCCCTGGCTCCTCCCTTCTCTCTCTGCTTCCTGGCTGCCATGAGGTGAGCAGCTTTTCCTCTCCCTACCCCTCTGCCATGCTGCTTCTGCCTTGGAACCAGCCAACCCCAACTGAAACTGTGAGACAAAACCAACCTCTCCTCCTTAAAGTTGTGGGTGTTGGGTATTTTGTCCCAGAGATGGGACATTATACATATTATATACAATGATGTATTATATACTTACATATTAATATAGTATTGACATTAGTATTGCTTATTGGGAATACTTGGATTTATATAAACCTTTCTCATTTGTTTTCAGCAGTTGTTTAGTTTTATACTGTGCATTTGTACAATAGGATAGTTAATAAAACAGTGATGATCTTAATTACCCTCATACAAGATCTTATGAATGTCCTGGGGATAAAGCGCAAAGTGTAAAATCACAATCCAGTGTTTACGTGTTTCAAATACGTTCACACTCTCCTCTGAGGAGGACAGAGACTCTTTCCCCTGCATCCCCTCATAAAAACTGGATACTCCCCACATTCACATAGAAGGGCGCTTTTGTTGTGACTGGCAAAAATGAACTCTGAATAATCCGATGGGTACAAAAATATATACCATGACTTCACTTCATGTATTCATTTTCCAGCCTACCCAAATGGCTCCAATCAGTACCATCTCTCCAACAGAGGACAAAGCAAAGCCACAGGTCACCTTTAAGTCTTTTCACAATATCCCTGCAGGTGCGTGTTAGGGCAGCACAATGTCTACCCTTGAGCATTCTCTCTTTCTCCCCAAATGAAAAAGGGTTGGAATGCTGATTCTACCATCCAGCCTCGCATCTGAACATGGAGAGCACATTTATTGTGTTCTGGCAAACAGTGGGATTCCACAAGCTTTCCCTCAAAAAGGACACCATAACGGATCAATGCTACATTTCCACAGTTCTTGTCAATAATCTTATGGTTCTGCTGCTTTGACATCTCCCTCCAAATAAGGTTTAATCAACAGACCAAAGTTGAGCTTTTAAGTTATAAATTTGAGAATTTGATGTTTAATGTATGTTTGTTAATAAATCACTGAGCATTCAGCCCTACCAAGTTCTTAGCCTTCCCAGATTTTCTTTAATTTTCAGTTTCAGCTGAAGAAGTGAGTTTGCCCTTGGATTACTCAAAGAACTGGTTTCCGATTTAGATTAACTGAAAATCGCTGCCCACAGGTGTTTGATGCCTCCACCCCCACCCAAACACACTCATGAATCTGTCCTCCTCTTGCTTTAGAAGAGCCCTGCCTGGGAATGTATTCTTGCACAGACTTCAGAGGTACCTGGAAAAGTCGAGATTTTATAACTTCCTAATCTGTGACTATGACCATAGTAGTAGTAGCACAGAGTGGAATTATAAAAGGATCTAAATTTCTCTTCCGTTTGAGTCCAGGCCCTTTTGAAGTCTAGAGAGACTTGTTTTGAAATGCAGCCTGTACTTGTGAAATGTAAAAACTAAATATGCTTTTGTATGTTAGAAACCACTGCTTTGATGAAAAAAGGTTTACTTTTCATGGTTTCAGCAGTGAGAAGAGATTTAATGATTAATTAAACATTTCTATTGTAGCTTTCGCTATTTAAAAACACTGGTAAGTGGGGGTCATTTTTGCGACTCGTGGACTATTTGAAGTCTAGTGCCCTCTATACATCCAGGAAGTCTAGGAAGTTTGTGTTTATGGATCTATTTCCAAATGTCAACTTTCGTTAAATATTCTCAATATCTCCCATAGGGAAAGAGAAACGCACTCCATGTCTTGTCTGTTACCATACGTCCCCAGCAGGTCTCAACAAAGCCACCAGGCAATGGGTGCGTTGATTGATAAATATCACATCAGGACGAGCCAAACCATGACTCCGACCGTGGTGACGAGTCACTCAGAAACACAGCAGGGGTTGAACAGTTCTGGGGATTTTCTCCCCCTCCCACCAAGGAATATTGAGAGCAGGTGAAATAGCAGGGTGTGAAGGGCCAGGTGGTGACTAAGCACTAAATCACCTCCCTGATGTAATCCCTGCCTTCTGAGAGCTGCTGGAAGTTCTTCATGCCTCATGGGGTGCGATCCCAACCTGGGGGACACTCCTGTCCTAACTTGCCTTCTCGTGAGACTGTTGCAGCAGGACAAATTGTAGAAGAAAATGCCCCCTGCCCCAGCCAGTATATTTCAGTTTCTTAGTTGCCCAGGTAATGGTTCCTGCTCCAGATCTGGTTGCTCCTGTCTCTTAGAAACGGCTGGTCACTGTGGTACATAGCTGGTCACTGTGATGCACACTGTATAAACCAATCCCCAACTGACAAGCCATTCTGCCTCTGTACTTCCTGCTTGCTTATCCCATAAAAGCCCTAGACCACCAGAGATCGGGGCCTGATATTCTGGGAGTGATCCCTATCAGTGCCCATCAACATTAATAAATTTGCCTCCAAATCCTGAGTGTCGTTTGTGTGTTTCTGCTTGGTGTTACAAGATGGCAATGATCCCATTTCTTGTCTGTTGGTTTTGGAGGAATCTTTTCGGGATTGACAAGAGGTAAGAGACTCTGCCATAGATGAACAGATGAAAAAGACCTTTCTTTGGGGACTTGATGGTCTACAGAACAAACGTGTTTGAATAATTAGGAATGACATTATTGTGATAGATAATGACATAGATAATTGTCATAGATAATAAACACTAAGTTAATACAGTTGATGCTACGGGGAACAGAAAGTTGAACAATAATTGCTGGAGAATAGGAGGAGGTGAAGATAAGATCAGGGATGTTTATAAAATAGAGATAAAACTGGGTTTGGTTAGTTATTTAGGAATAATTGTGTTTTAGTCACACATGAGGAATAAAGGGCATTACAGACACGAGTGAAGAATCAACATTCAGAAAACCCTGAAAGACTCCTGGGAAGGTTGAGTTCCCAGGGTAGCTGTGGAATGTGGCTCCTGGAAGGGGTATCTTATGGGTGTCTCTTCTGGTGTCCATGCCTCCCCTGGCTGTGCTGCCCTAGTGACATGGCATGGCCAAGCCATAGGGTACCCCTGGGATGAGGTCCTAAGCGATGCTGGTTTCCCTCCTGCCTGCAGACTCTCTCTGCCACTTTCTCAGTTGCTGACGGGATAAAGCATACTGCCAGGTGCCCCATCACAAGGACCAAGGGAGAGAGTCTGGCCAAGAGCCATCTGGAAGTGAATCTCCCCCAGGCATGCAGTCTAGAAGAAGACCCGTTTCCTGTTGGCCTCCACATGTCCACGCAGCCAACACGTTTAAGGCAGTCAATGAGAGACAGGAGGGGCTCTGGCCATGCCCATGGGGGTGCTAGCACATGTGGCTTTCAGTTTCATAACTGGGATGCGGGGGTTTCCTGGGATGAAGGATTTCCAGTACCAAAACTGGGAAAATTCTGAACAAATTCAGAATGCATACCATCCAGATGACATAGCTAAGCTGTGCCTGGATCTCGGTGCACAGAAATCACATGCAGGCTGTTTTAGGCTGCCGACTTGGGGAGCAATTCATTATTAGCAATAGATAAGAGGGAAAGAGACAGGGCAAAATATGATGAGCAGATTAGCATAAGACGTGTTTCACTTAGATCTTCCCCAGAGGACCACAAGGCCCAGGAATACTAGGAATATCTCTGAGGCCACCCAGCCAGGAGGGAGGCAAGAATTGATCCCCAGTCTGAAAACAATGGTGAGAGAGACGGTGGAGTCAACTTCCGGGATTGATGTAATTTGGAGGTGCTGAGCAATGAAACCAATTTCGATTTGGTGTAGACACTCTAATTGCAGAGATTTCAAATGCTGATGATTTCATCTTTTCTCTGTTATTAGCTGAAGCTTGGAGGATGAAATACAAGACAGGGGTTTAGCTGCAGAGGTGGATGTACGAGGTGGAATCGGAATGTTGGGCACCGCGGGCTTCTGAGCTTCGCCTGTGGTAGAATGAGTGTTGGGAGATGGAGGTGGATGCATGGGCTGTTTCCTTTGGAAGCACACGTGCTCTCATGGGTGAAGCAAGGGAACAGCAGGCAGGAAGGACGGTGGTACTAAAGGTGTTAGGCTGTAGTTTACTCAAGGAGAAAAGGAGGCGATGAGAAAGAGAGAGAGAGGGAGAGAGAGAGAGAGACAGAGAGAGAGATGGCTCTGGGGAAGCTAGATAATTGTGTGCAGAAAAATGTGAGAGCTTTTGTGTGACTTGGCCAACTATAAATATTCACAATCATCCCAGTAGAGAGAAATAAAATATGAGTGGAACACACATGTTGAAGAAAAATGGAAAAGTTTTGAGACTTTCTCTTAAATAAGAGTGAGGCTGGTCAGTTCATAGACGGATCTTATAAAATAACGAAATTTATGTGAAGATGTATTTTCACTAAAAAAAGCCTATTTCACAAGGATGTGATAACATATTTTATCTTTATATTTAGCTTTAATTTCTATCAAGATTTATTATGACAGAGAGTCTCTCTTGCAGTTAACCCTGCAGACCTCCTACAAGGTACACAGAGTGAGGAAGGCCTCTTTACAATAGCAAAATACTTTTAATAAGCAGGGGCTGGCAGAGCAGTGTGAGTTCATTAGGAGCTTGGAAATCTACAGGAATCCTTGTGAATATTAACGAGAATGAAATGTGTTGATGGGGATTGGTGCGGAAGCAACTTCAGGGAATATGATTATATTTTTCAAAGCAGAGTCAGAGATGGGTATCCTCTATATTTGCGTGTTTGTTTTTAAAGTAGGTAAAAAGAAAGAGAGGGGATAGGGTTAGATAGAAAGAGATCAGATAGGGATAAAGTAGAGAGAAATAAGGATAAGGTAGAGAGAAGCAGAGATAGAAACAGAGGCAGACAGGAAGCAACAGACCTGGAGTGGATGGAGCTATCCCAGGATGTGTGTGCGCGAAGAAAATCTCTAGAGGATGTATAGAAGCTGTGGAGAATTTTCCTCTAGGGAGCAGGACTGTGGAATCAATATTAGCTGCAGACAGATAATTGTTGTGTCTTTAAATTGTGAAATATTTCAGATATATATACATACATAAATCATATGATAATAAACATCGTTACTTCCCAAATTGCTTACAAATAAGACAGTACAGAAACATTGCCTTGTGTTACCTTCTAAGACCTGCCCTGAGTAACCGCTGCCTAGGGTTTGCGTGTGTGCATTTCCCATGTGACACTGCAGGGGAGGAGAGAGCAGCTGTAGTGGTAGGACCACTGCAGAGTTTCCAGGGTACCAGACTAGTGGTGAGTTGAAAGATAGATACTAATACGCTCAGCTGGCTGCAGGGCTGCATGCCTGTAATCCTAGCTACTTGAGAGGCTGAGGCAGGAAGATTGCAGGTTCTAGGCCAGCCTGGACAAACTGGTAAGATCCTGCCTCAAAAATAAAAATAAAATAAAATAAGATAAAATGGGCGGGGGGTATAGCTCAGTGGTAGAGCACCCCTAGGTTTGATCCCTAGTATTGAAAAAACCCACACTCACACTTATGTAAACAAGTAAGCATCCCGTAAACATATGTAATCATTTTGTATTTTGTATTTTTTTTTTTGTGGGTACCGGGGGTTGACCTCAGGACCTCGCGCGCCAGCAGGCGCCCGTGCCGCTGAGCGATATCACCAGCCCTTTTTTCGTATGTGGGCACCAGGAGTCGAACTCAGGACCTCGCGCTTGCAAGGCAGGTGCTTATGCTGCTGAGCCATCTCACCGGCCCCATTTTGTATATTTTTACATTTGTAGAATAGTATGGTAGATATAGCCATGCTTGTCTCTTGGGAGTTGATACATACAGAGGAGTGGGATTACGAGGTTATACCCTGGGTATATTTTCTAATTTATTCCATACTCTAAATTTCTCTTCAGCTTTCAGAACTATTTATTTGGATGGTGTTTATATTCATCCTCCTCCTTCCATGTTTTTTTTTTGTGGGTACGGGGGGGTTGACCTCAGGACCTCGTGTGCCAACAGGCACCCGTGCCTCTGAGCGATATCATCTGCCCCTTTTTCGTATGTGGGATCCGGGAGTCGAACTCGGGCCCTCGCGCTTGCAAGGCAGGCGCTTATGCTGCTGAGCCATCTCACCGGCCCCCCTTCTTCCATGTTTAAGCCAACATTTTCTTTAGTAGAAGTTTTTACTTCAGCTTATGTGGTAGTGTCACATGCTTTAATTCCTCTTTCTGAATTTTTACTGAGATTAGTCACCTGGGGTAGAAAGGAAATTTCAGTTCTCCTCTGTTCTGGGCTCACGAAGACTGTATTGTATTACCCCATTTTAATCTTTTGCGGGCGAAAAGACTAAAGAGTGGGGTGAATATCATGGGATGTGTCCTTCAAAAATTTACCTGTGGTTTAGTAATTCCTTTGGAATGCATGTTTTTGCCTGTTGATACCTTGTTACCCAGTATAACATCTTATTATACTGATTCTCACCATCACTGTAACAAAAGCTTTTTTGGCATAAAGTATAAAAATCATGTGGTTTTCCTCTTTAAAGTAGTGAATCACAGGAATAGATTGTCTAACCTGGAATCAGCCTTACATTCCTGGGAAGAATTCAACTTGGATTTTTATCTTTTTAATATAACTTTGGCTGAGGTTTTCCAAAATCCTATTAGGATATTTCTGCACATGCCCATAAATAATTTCGCTCTGTAGTTTTTCTTTCTCACATACTTAATTTTGGAGTTTATATTACAATTGTCCTACGCTCTTAAAATTCCTTGCATTTCTTATTTTTCATTCCCTTGGCAAGGGTGTATAAGATTAAAATTTTATGTTCCTTGAGTATTTGATACAAACCACTTACTAAATGCAGGCCTCTGTGTCGTTTGTTGTGAATATCTTAGATGTCGCTTCGATGAATACAGTGGTTATCTGTCCAGAGAGGTTTTCTATGTCACCTCCAAGGAGTTTTGTGAAGTGATGTTTTGGAAGAATGCTGGCAACCCCTTTAATTACAAATGTACTTGCAGGCTGCTCTTAGTTCAAACAAGGTAGTAGAGATCGTTTAATTCCAGCTCCTCCCTGCTAAATGCAATTATACTAAATACCATGCTTCGACCATTACACAATGGGCACATGATTGAAAACGTTACACTGTGCCCCACAAATGTGTAACATTCTGCCAATGAAAAACAGAATAAGAGACACCTGTATTGCTACATCTGTTGTGGCACAATTCATAATGAGTAAAGTATGGAAAGTGTTACACACACACACCAGTATTGTTCAGCTATAAAGAATAAGATCATGTCTTTTGCATCATGTTGAGTAAAATAAGCCAAACTCAAAAGACAAATAGTGCATATTTTCCCTCGTGTAGAATCTAAGGGGTAAAAAAAAGAGACCGCATTAAATAAAGTAGAAGGGATGCTGTTAGAGAAAAGGAAGAGAATCAGGGTGGGGAGGGAAAGAGCAACAGAGATAATAAGAGGTAAATATAATTAAAGTCTGTACGAATATGCCAAATTGAAACCCATTATTCTGCATAAGTCATATAAACTAATGAAATGATAAAATAAAACATAACAAAAATAAATAAGCTAAGTAAATACATCCATAAAAATATAATCCCTGGGGATAAAACAAGAGGCAACCAAAGAAAATTCTGGAAAGAATAGAAGGAGAAAAACTGGTTCCTCTCTGGGGGTCCAGGCCTGAAAGGGCCACAGAGCAGAGGGACAGCTCAGAGCCCCTCGCCCTGCAGCAGCAGGCGACCTGCAGCCCGAATTTCCTGAGCCCTGAACCTGGACGGAAGGCAGCGGGGCTCGGCGGCGGGGGCTGAGGGTTCAGCGCTCCAGGGAAGGGATGCTGCCTGTGCCACCGGGAAATCCCGAGGTGGAGGAGGAGGTCCAGCGACAGGGACCCCATCGCGCAGGACATGGCCCGGGAAGCCTCTCTGTCTCCTCTCGGCCCCTAGACAAGGGGGAGTCACAGAGAACCGGGGGGGCCTGCTACTGAGACCTCTTCCCGGTCCAGAGTCGGGGCTGGCAGGCGACATCGGCCAGGAGGACCCTGCCCCAGGGGCAAACAGCCCACAAGTCCCTCCGGGAGGGCGCGGATGAATGACAGCGTCCAGGTAGTGCGCAGTCTGTCCCGAGGCAGCGCCCCGCAGGCTCGGCCATGGGGAGCTCTCAGCGTGAGCGCGGTGTCCTCCCCGGGTTATCCAGTGCTTTTCGCAGAATAGGTTTGTGGTAATAATTGCATTCATCTCGGGGAATTGGTACATACTCACATCACAGTAACTCTTTTTACTTCTTCCCCACCTCTCCTCCCATCCCTACCTCCCCTTCCCATTTCCAGAAGTGTACTTCCCTGTTTCCTATCATCTCTCTTCTATTTTGCTCTTCATTTATATTTCGAGTTTCTCTCATAAGAGAAACCACGCAGCATTTTCCTCCTCCTTCCTCCTCCGCCCCTTGCTCTTGTACGCCACCTTAGTTTTCTTCACTTCTCCTTCTCCTCCTCCTTCTCCCCCTTCCTCCTCCTTCTCCCCCTTCCTCTTCTTCCTCCTGCTCTTCCTCGTCCTCCTCCTCTTTCTCCGCCCTCTCCCCACTTCCTTGTTCCTTTCCCCCCTTTTTTCAGTACTGGGGATGGGCCTCCTACGTTCTAGGCAAGCGCCCCACCGCTGGTCACACCCCCGGCCCCCGCTTTATATTGCTTCTCACGGAATTGTCCTTGTTATTGTTATTACTTATGGACAATGCTTGAATAAAGTCCTGGGATACTTACAAAATGCTTGTTCATAATTACTTCTGGAATATAAACAAAAACATGGAAATATGTTTGCAATAAACAAAAATGAAGAATAAAATGGGACCATTTAATATGAGTTTTATTAGAGTCGACAGGGGAGAACAGAAGGAATTGGTAGAGATGGTATTCAAAGATAGAAGAATGAAGGTTTGCCAATTCAGGAATCTGTCTCTTCCATAGAGATGTTTGAAAATTGGAAATGGGTAGAAAACAATGTCATGCACCTAGCTCTGCTTGCTGTTGATGGATTGGACAGGGATTTAAAGAACTTTCCTTATTGTTTGCTATTAAATTTGTTCCATAGAGGAATCTTAAATCTCAGAGATCCTGAAAAGCTGTGTGCTGACCTATTGTTACAAAAGGCAAAAGGAAATCATCGTTACTGTAGAATTTCAAAAAGCAAAGCAATTTACTAACACTGTGTTTGAGATGCGGTAAATCATGAACAGGCATTTCTAATAATGAACATTTTGACTGACAACATTCACCTGTGCTTTTATAATCCTTTAGCGCACATCTATTTTTATGCTGTTATGTTAAAAAAACTACAATAAACTTGAATTCTCTCTCTTTCTCATACACATGCGCACCTTTATTTTGGTAAATATCTGCTTTCATCTCTCCTGGTGTCAATCCTTCTTTGGCCATCTTTTTTGGGAGGAGTTACTGCACTGATCACGAGTTATGTACCTCCTTCGACTAATATGGTCACAGATTGGTCCCAAGTCATCATTACATGGCATTCTGTACATACCAGGGTACAAGGACAGAGCATAGCCAAGGAATTTATTAGAAACACAGGCAAGTTTGGTATCAACTTGCCTCTAATTGATTGTAATTAGACAAGGTATTTTAACGTACTTATTCAGGTACAAGATCTGTCCGAACAAGTTGCTTGTATTCTAAGTTGCTATACATGGGAAATTTTTTTACTGGAAAGCTCAAGGGAAAATGTGAGAAAGAGAGGGAAGGGGGGAGGGAGGGAGAAAGAGAAACAGAGCAAGCCTCAGAGGGAGAATGTTCTTTTTGCAATAGGATCATAAGTTGTAAATTAGATAGTGACATTCATTTTGCATTTGCTCTGTGAGGAACGGAGTACACCTGGTTTGCAAAGTCAAGAACATATCAAGAGGATCACTCTTCATTTTTTCCTCTAAACTGATTTAATTCTACCCAACAGGTACCTGTACTCTCCTTGAGCCAGTCTCTTTGTTCATTTAATGCAACCATGTCAAACTCGTGCGAATGTAGGATACAACTGTAATTTCCCCTACCACACCTGCCCCTCTCCTCTTTTTTAAAGCCACCACTTTCAAGAACACTAGGTGTGCAAAAGTGGGGGACCACCTGTACCTTTGGAGGGCCATTTTGGTAGAACAACACTGGCACCTAGTGGCTCGTGTGATGGAAGGAAACGTTTCCCACAACAAGCCCGTGCAGGAGTGGGGATCCCCAGGGACTCTACGTCTGGCGCTAGGGCCTTGGATTTACTAGTCCTTAATAATATGCATTTTAATTGTACAGGCCACAGGGTTTCTAATTCTCAAGAAATATGAGAACCATAAAAATCCTCTGTCGCCTTATAAGAATGCAAGTCTAGGTGTATAAGTATCAACTCTTCCAGTATTGTTGGTGATAGGAAAATGTTAATGACTTCATCAGTGGTCAACATCATCATGTCTCCTCTGTTCTAGTAGATACTAGAAGGAAAACCAAAACCAAAACCAAAACAAAAACAAAAACAAAAACAAATGTTTTTCTTGCCCTGGGCAATTTAGGATCTAATCAGGGTGATGGGACATTTGTTGGTTCATTCGTTACTCAAAAATATTGATGGCTCCTGGGGGAGGTGTTGGGAGACAAAGATGTAAGACAGGATGGGAGCTCCAGGTCTTCTTGCAGAGGTAAATCAAGCAAGTGATCATCTATCTCCAAGATGTACAGAGGGTAAACACATGTTGCTAGTGTAGAAACCGATCTCTGGAAGGTCAGAGGGGAGACACCTGTGGGCGGAGGACACAGATGTTTGCTCTCCCAGGTGGGTCGTGAATGGTTTCCGGAACGGATCAATGTGGGCATGAGGAAGAGGAAGGATGGAGGAATCCCCGCCACGGTCAGGGCCAGGGAACCTCAGAGTGTGGAGGGAAAGGGTCTGGAGGACGTAGTTTGTGCTGTAATTGGGGTGGAGGAAACACAGAGGCATTGTGGGGTGCCTGAATGGATGAACTAGAGAAGGCCATGGGTCGGGGAGGAGGGGCAGCCAGCTCAGGTGTGGATACCTGGATGCCCTCTGACTTCTCTATGGCATTCCACTTTCTCCGTTTTCTCTCCCAACCTGTGCCACCGTGCCTTCCTTCTGGAAGTGAAGGGCAGCCTGCGCATCCACTCTCAATTCTCCCAGGGAACAGCAATTCCAAACATCTGTCCTGGTACCAGATCGTAGGAAGGGAATTCGGATTCCAAGAGAGAAGTCATCCACACTAGGGAGAGTTTTGGTTCTTTGTGAGGGAACAAGTGACACGATAAAATTATTTCCTGGGGAGATGTATGTAGTTCTGGGAAGTATAATGGGCTGTGGTTGACAATTGTCTACCAAACATGGTGGGCAGAAGGCAGTGGAGAAACTGGGCTTTGCCACAAACTTGAGGACTGCCAGTGAGGGGGGTGGGGAGTTGACTTGAAGACAACTGTGGGTGCTGTGGGTTGCGTCCATGGTGTGGGGACATTGTGAACAGAAGGGTGATCATTTACTTTAAATAAATAAAAATCCAGGAGGAGATGGAAACCTCCATAGCAGGTGAATAAGCTGCAGTCAGACGACCCACAGGACATTCATGGTGGAGCTGTGTGTGGTGGGATGAAGCCATGCTGGGCAGGCTGTGCAAATCTGGGGCTCGTGAGCCCACACTGAGGGGAGTATAGGGACAGGGTCTTGGGTCCCATGGCAGGAAAAGGGACAGGCATCCCCAGTCTCGGAAGGAGAGAGGCGGATCCTTGGTCCTGCCCATAAATCCACCTGGAACCCATGGAGGGAGCCAGGGTGGAGGGGTTCTGCCCCTGCTCAGCATGGGAACTTCCTGGCATGGTGTTCACAGGGCTCAGAAAGACCAGCATCACATTCAGTCAAAAGTTGGGGGTCAGTGAAGGCTCTCACTCTCACTTCTATGCAAGCATTTTTCTGTACACTGAGATATATGTCCTCACTGCTGGCCACCGGCACAGGCACATACTGGGGACACTGTGAGGAAGGGGACCTCAGACAATCCAGGAAGGGGCAGGTTGGGGCTGCCTTGGGCTGTGGGACTGGCTCTGTGCATTGCAGGGTCCAGGCACCAGTGAGGAGCACCTGGAAGGTACCCAAGTTGTCTGTGTGAGTACACAGGATGGGCAGCACGGCGCCTTGATGGTGACCAGTCAGGCACACACACACACATACACCCTGACTGGTGGGCTTTGAAGATTTCTAAAGCTTCCTTCCAGTCTGCAGCAAATCTAATCAATCATCTAGAACCATTCATCTGCCTCCAAAATGCTTCTGCAGTACACTCACTGTCCACAGCTCTTCCTGGAGACACCTCATTTGTCACCAAGAATGTCACACTGGCTTCCTGCTGGCTTTTCTGAGTCTCTGTTGTCTCTTTGCCATCCTGTGTCCTTCTCCACAAAAGGGCCTGAGACATGTGGAGAAAGTGTAAACTATGAACTACTCTGCCCAAACCCCAGTGGCATCCCTGGGATAAGGCCCAGAGGCCTCACTACTCCACCCAGGACCCCGCCCTGGTGCCACTGCGGCCACAGTGTCTTCTTGCACTCCGCTCGTGCACAATGTCCTGGAGTTCTTAGGCGATGCCTCCGTCCACTTCTTTATTGTTTCTTTTCCCTAAATGAACCTTTTTCCTTCTTGTTTAAATGAATCAATCCTTGTTGATCCTGATTCAGTCCCTCTTTGCCTGTCCACTCCAGCAAAGCTCTGTAGACCATTTTGCAGGAAGCAGTCCACCACGCCGTCAGATTGCCTGGTTCATCTCCTTTGGCTCATGTACCCCCAGAGTTCCCTGGTCTTACCCCTGGTGGGCTCCTCACCGCGGACTCTCCACTCAGCTGGAACCATCTGCTGGCCACTGTAACCCACCAAGCGACCAGGGATGGCAAAGCTTGGTCATGGGTGCCATATGTGCCCACTGTGGGCTCCACCCTTGAGGACTCTGTTGTCTCATCCAGAAGCCAGGCACTGATGACCAAGCTGAGACTGCCCTTGGGGGCCGGGTTGGTACTGGCGGCTCAGCAGGCGGATGCTCACAGAAAGCACCCAGCTGGCTCAGTTCCCCACACCATCACTGTTGTGGAACTAGGACAGCTGCTCTTGGTCACTGCCTTCTTTTCTCCTCAGAATGGACCATCTCTCTTGACTTCTAAAGGTTAAGGCACAATTTTGCTTGCCTTAAAACTCTTGCTGAAGGGAGTTTTCAGGATGTACTCTTTGGTGTCTGGCTTTGTTCCCCCAGTACTATGGCTGTGACACTCATCCACGATGCATATAGCTGTAGTTAACTCATTTTTATTCCCATACGGTACTTTAATACACTGTGTTTTATTTGCCCATTCTGCTATCGATGGGCACTTGGATTGTTTTGACCCGGTGCAGCTATCAACATTCTTGTGGGTATCTTCTGGTTCACGGAAGGGTATGTTTCTGCTGGATAACGGGATTAGAGTCAGCGGCGGGATTGCAGATTTTTTTCTGTGTGTATTCAGCCTAAAGAGACAATGCTACACTTTTGTGGCAGTTCACATCCTCACCGATAGTGTGTGAGAACTGTTGTTCATCTATTTGTTTACCAACATTTATATCATCCTTTTTAAATTTTAGCTCTTTGAGTATAGTTGTATCTTTGTGGTTTTAATTTCTTTGATGACTAAAGAGATGGAGCTCAGTTTTAAATTCTATTTTATTGTCTGTTTGGATATTTTCTTTTGAAGGGTCATGGCAAAGTGGTGTATCAGACCCTCACACCCTCACAGCCCAAGAGTGTTCAGCAGGAAGCTTTTAAATCCTGCATTAGGAATCCTGACAGGAGGCAGCTGCAGCTGGATCTGCCAAGAACTTAATAAAGTGGCTGAGAAAGCTTTGCTACAGCCAAGAAGAAGAAAAATCTTTATGTTCCTGGTAGAAACATTCACCCACATCTCTTAATTCACATTCTCACACACACAGACACAGACACAGACACAGACACACACACACACACACACACACACACACACGCACACTATCCTAGAAGAGAAAAAATATAAGGTAGCACATCCAGGCAGGCATGATGGCCCACAAGTGTAATCAATCCCAGCTACTTGGGAGGCTGAGGCAGGAGGATGGCAAGTTCTAGGTCAGCCTGGGCCACTTAGTGAGACCTTGTCTCAAATAAAAAGGGCTGATGGTTTAACTCAGTGGCAGAGGTTCCATCCCTAGTACCACAAGACAAACAAACAACAACTGGTAAATCTGCAAAAGCAAGAGGGGCTTTCCAGAGCACGTATCAAGTTCTGAGGCAATGAACCACCTGTCAGAGCTCCCCCCAAACCTGTCTTCCCTCCATTTTCACCTGAATTTATGTAGTAATTAGTCTACATCACATTTATCCAGAGTATATAGCAATTAAGGAGAAATAAAAGTGGTGGATGTAGCTTGGTAGTAGAGCACTTGCTTAACATGTGCAAGGACCTGGGTTTGATTCCCCAATACCACAAAACACAAATAAACAGTATTTCTATATGCTAGAATCCTCTATATATTTCATTTTGCAAAATGCACTAATAAAAATATAAAACTCAAGAAAATAAAGAGAACTAAAGACAAACAAATGGGAACATGGAAGATAAGCTAATTTGTGTGCCTACCAAATCTCTTTCTCACCCTTCTAATTTTACCTTTGCTGTTAGGGTAAGTCTGAGCTTCTCCCAGTGGCATTAAAGCTATACACATTCAGTTCCATGTCTACTGTCTTACCTTTCCTGCTCTCCTCAAAGCCCCAGTCTCACAAAGCCTGTACTCTTGATGCACTGAAGACACATCATAGCCTTTCATGCCTCTGTGTCTTTAGTCACAATATCCTCTCAACCCCAAGTGCATTTTAATCATTGATAGGGACCAGGTAAAAATGAATGAAAGGGAAGGGCTTTTCTCAAGGCCATGTAACCAGGTGGAGGAAGAGAGTGAATTCAAGAGGAAAAAAACCATTCATTCCTTTATCCTTTCTTAGCACTCTTCTACCTCAGAGCAAATAATATTGGTAGTCATTTCTGTTTTTGTACTTTCAGTTGACTTCATGTATGTATGTTTAGTGCTCACTTAATTTAGCCTGTGCCACTGTACGTCAGCAGTGTTTAACTTTCTTTTTGGATTTTTATGGGGACTTACAGCTAAGAGTTTGCCTTGAGTCTCAGAGGAGACTTTGAACTTGGACTTCTCAGCAATACTGAAACTTAAAAATTTGGCAACTCTCAGCGATGGACTAAATGTATTTTGAATAAAAGGATGTACATGGTTGTTTTGGGATTCAGGGATGAAATGTTGTGGTTTAGATCAAGAATGTTCCCCAACACCCTCATATGCTCAGAGGCTGTGCTTTTGGAGGGTGATTGTATTATGGAGCACTACAGATGACATGCACTTCGGAAGCAGGGCCTGGTTAGAGTTTAGTCCTCAGGGACGTGACCTAGAAGGTCAAATCTCCCTCCCTGGCTTCTTTCTTCTCTCTCTGCTTACTGGTCGCCATAACATGAGTAGCTTTCCTGAACTCAGGCCATTTGCCCACACCACTTCTGTGTTTAAGCCTGCCAAACATGGACTAAAACTTCTGAACTGTGAGCCAAAATAAACCTCTTCTCCTTTAAATTGCAGGTGTTGGATATTTTGTCCCAGTGACAAAGAAAGTGACTAAGAGAATATTTCAAAATGATACCACCCACTTAAGATATTTCCTTATTCATTATTCCACAAATATCATCCTTGATAACACAGCTTCTGAGGGAAGCTCGATATTTCCTTAAGGTTAGGCAAATTTGTTGAATTTTCTTCTGTAACTTCTACTTTGTGTTTGAGGAAGAGACTAGATCGTCTGTTTAGAGTGATAGTGGGATTGGGTGAGTTGAGCAAGAAAAAAATTTAGAACAAAGTGAAGAGGTAGAATCAGGGTTGTGGAGATCAGGAATTTGGTTGACTATGGAAAGCACTGTAGTTTCAACAAGATTTTCTGGGTAACCATTAGGGTTGATACTGGGTAACTTGCTAACTCATAGGACATGTGTGCAAATACCTCCCGCAGCATCCAACTGCTTGGATTCTGTCCTGTGAAAAGGACATGGTGGGCTGTCACCTTCCCACAGTGGGAGCAATCGAGTATGTGGCTCCAGACACTGCTTCCTGTCTATCTTACAGAGGGAGCCAGTGGGCCTCCTGTGGGTTTATGGGTGGATGAGTGAATAAATGGTACAAATGTGAGTGAAGAGGTGATGGACAACATCTTTCCTCACAGCAGAAAAGATTAATTCTCATTGAAATGTATGATCCTTACATGCCTTTTCCTCAGAAAGCTGTGGTTGAGGTTGCTCTTGTCCTCAATGAAAAAGGACAACGACAACAAAATATAACTCACCTGTTTCCAGTGTGCTGGGTAAGTGAACGTGTGTTGCTTTGCTCCTGTTGAAAGGCTTGCACTGAGATTTGGGACGTCTGTCTCCTGAAGTTATCCTGATCTCAACTCTACACTGAAAGAGAATTTTGTTCCTTTGTTGGTTTTCTGTGTCCTGAATGTTCATACCTGGGTTGAAATAGTGGATAACAATGAGATTAGAGGGCAGACTTGTTGTGAGAACCAGTTGTGGTGTGACGCGCGTGGGCAGTTGTCCAGTGGGTGATGATTTGCAGTACCCAGGGAGGCCTGTCCTCTGACAGGGTCCAAGGAGCCCTTTGGGTGAGCCTTAAGCTCTGTCTCTAGTATGAGGCCCATTCACTTCTTTTTATACCAATGTAAATTTTATTTTTTCATAAAGATTAATTTATTTCCCTGTAAAATACATAGTTGGGCCAGCAGACCACCAAGGTTATCTTCAGCAGCCATCAGGCATTCACTGTTTAAATATCACCCTTCAGATGAACTTATCCTCTCACACAGAGATCATCCCAGAAGTCCCAGGTCCTTAGCAAGTCCCCTCTTGTGAGTCTGTCACCATGTCTGTATTCTTGTCACCCTTTCACACACTGACTAACCCTTCTCAGCCTCACTGAGTAGTTTGTTTTGCAAGATAGAGTGCTCTATAAGAAAGAAATTCAATAGCACCAAATAAACACATGAAAGCAATTTTCCCTGTGAAAGTGTTCACCAAATGCAAGGACTCCTCAAAGGGAAAATATTTACTGGTTCTCCTAGGTGATTTCCACGGAGCAGAGTCATTCAGTTGGAGAATAGCTTCTCAGACGACCACAGTCAGAGTCTCTGGTGTTGACAAGTGAAGTGGGAGAGGCCTGAATGAGAGACCGTGATTATAGGATAAATATCTAGTGAGAATTATCTGTTCCCCGGTCTTGACTTACCAATAAGCATGTATGCGGAGGGAAACTGGGTGTTTTTGTGAAATGCCTAGAGGAGTTGACATCAACACACAGGCAGATAAGTTTCAGGTCATGGAGATTCACTCATTTCCTTGTCAGGGTCAGGCTTTGTGGCAGCTGTGTCCCGTGGTCAGAGGGTCCCAACTTCGAGCCATGTCTGGCCCTGGCAAGTTTTCCCAGAGCTCACAAAGTTGACTGAAGCATACAGATGTCCCTCCAGAAGGATAATTTTCCTCAATTTGTAGGCAACAAAACTAAGTGGAGTTACTGAGATCTCTACAGCTTGGTTTCCTCATCTGTAACACTTTAATTAAAACACAACCAAATAAAAATGCCTTTTTAAAGTGATTCATGTCCTTCTTCCCTGTAGCCAAGCTCCTCCCTTTGATGGAGGTAACTTGGAACTCATCCTGCCTGCTTTTTCAGCCATCAGATTTGTGTCTATATTTCATACACTCTGCTCTGGAAAGCTGTGCCCCAGCCTCCCTGAGCCCATTGCAATCCTTTATTCCACCCCACCACCTTCTGCCCCTTAGGTTTGGTTTGTCATTGAGGCTTTTTGTATCAGGGAATGAGCATGTTATGATCACTTCATGCTGGATGGTGAGTGAGCACCTCAGAGGCAGACACTCAGCTCCATCCCTATCTGGAATGGGTGATTCATGTTTGTCAAAGGAAAGTAGGACTCAGTGGGTAGCAGTCAGACACTCCAGGCTTAATGCAAGCCCACTTGGGACGTTGAAAAGAAGTATCTGACTCAATGAATGGATCACAAGATCCTGAGATCAGAAAATAAATTCCTTGAAAAATTCAGTTCAATTTGGGAGGCAGTCTGCCAGGGACCCCATGCACTCTTGCATGTCTTACTGCATGATTCCAAATCACAAAAGTTTGTCTGCTCCTTTATTACCTGGTGAATTCTATTACATTCTGAGACAGATTGCTATGAGCATCTTTTGCAATATGGGAAATAAATTGGGTGTGGTGGCACACACCTGTAACCCCAGCATTCTAGGTGGCTGAGACAGGAGAATCTCAAGTTTGAACCCAGCCTGGTCAACTTAGCAATTGAATGAGACCTTGTCTCAAAATTAAAAATTAGAAAAATTGGCTGGAAATGGAGCTCAGTGTAAAGGCCCTGGGTTCAATCTCCAGTACTCCAAAATCAAAAGATATGGCAAATAAATTTTTGTGTGCAGTATCTTTAACCCACGTCTCATGACCCCGAGGTGGGTATTAATATACTAAACTTTAATGATGCTGTCTGAGATTGAGACAGAACTGTGCAGCCATGACCAGGCAGCAGGCAGGCGGCAGCAACAGGGTTTCCATAGCAGATTAAAAAGTGGGCTCAGCCAACATAAAGCACTGAATAAAATACAAGCTTTTATTTCCTTCACATAATGTTCTTCGAACATCTTCTGCTGTGGTCCCTGGTGCTGCCCCAACACTGCTGCCCTCCACCGACAGCAAAAAAGGACCTCCATCTGATCCTTCCCCACCCTCAGCAGTCATCCCTCATTGGCCAGCGCAGTCCCACCTGGCTGCAAAGAATGCTGGGAAACTCAGTCCTCCTCATGGCCGAGATGTGATTCCAGAAAAGGGGGCTGAAGAGTGGCTACAGGGAGACCTAGCAATCTCTGTATTTTTTAAATTATAGATGTGAATGAAAGTGTATCACGACAAGGGTGGATGAGTAATGTTTTACTGTATTTAAAGCACAAACCAGAAAGCCAAAGATCTGTTTTTTCAAATGAATAAACACACCCAAGAAAGAACAATAGAAGTCAGCAGAACCATAAATCCCATATGCTTCTGGTACAAATCTGCATTCACACAATTTGCAAAATGTTTTGCATTTTTCAGGCCACCATAGTAAGGTCAGGGTGTCTCGTGCCAACAGCATAATCTTGATTTTTTGTTTTGTTCTCTGTGTAGAGATTTAATCTACACACACTGATAAAATTCAGTGGCTAGGGGACTTCCTCTTGGCAGGCCACAACAAGGCAAACTGGTTTGACAAAAAGCGCCATTCAGCCAGAGACAATGCACCTCTCTGGAGCCCAGGACATGGGACTGAGCCCATGGACCAGGGGACATTTACTGTCCTTCTGGCTTTGATATCACAGCCTGCGGACCTTCAGCATCTGCTGCCTCTGCCAGGGATGCCGAACTATATGGATGAAGGAAGAAGATACATCCTTTGAAATGTTCAGGAAGCCCCAAGGGAGGTACCCTCAATTTAATTCCATTAAAGTAAAAAGAAAAATCTATGGGGCTCAGAACGAACTTACAATCGAAACAATATTTGAAAGGTTTTGTAAATAAAGATGTAAAAAATAATGAAAACAGGCAAATAGAAACATGGGCAAAATAAATTTATGAAACAAGAAATAAAAGTGGCCCCAAATGTGATGCTGATTCTTCCAAATCAAGTGAATTTATAAAGATTTAAAATGAAAAGCATTTTCCCACTGAGGAAATTGATTAAAAAATTAAGAAAAATAAGAGAGAGGAAATGTTCAGATTTGTGAAGGAGCTCATGGTTCAGGGACCTCTCACTGTCCCCCTGATTAGGATAAAAAGCTGCACACGCCTTCTACAGAGCAGCTTGCTACTAACTTCTAAAGTCTTTTCCCAATCTGCAAATTAATGGGTAATCTCATGGCTGTAGTTGTGAAAATATTCTAACAGGCCCAATAATGGCTATTTCAAGAGTCATCAGTGCTGGTCATTCTGCAGTCGTTATGGAGCCTGAAAGTCCTTGGAGAAGACGCTCTGGGCAGCTTGCTCGACACGCAGCTGTCCAAGGCTCTTGCTCAGAAGGGAGGCTTCATCTGGGTTTAGGGTGGGGCCTGGGGTCCTTTTTTAAAGTGTGTCTTTTTTTAAAAAATGAGTTTTAAAAATAATCTTTATTTTTTTAAAGATGAAAATGTGCCTTACAAAAACACAGGAAGCAAAGAATGAAGCCATTTTCAGTCATCTGCAGCTTAGGCCACATGTCCTAGGTCCTGTGTGTCCATACACGACACGCCATTCCATATGACTGAGGTTGTACGGTGTGTGTTATGCTTTTCCATGCATGAATATTCACCTGTTCACAATTCCAAAGTGACGAGAGGGTTTTTATAACCAATGATGCACCACATGACTCAGTCCGTGAGAAAAAATTATATTCCTGCCTCTCCTGGGGACAAATATTTCACTGAAGACAAAAATGGCAACTGGCCTGTGGATAGAAGTATTGGCAAAGTTAAGATTAAGATCCTCCCTTTTAACCCACGTTCTTGCTTAGTCAGCAGCACGTAGTCCAAGAACACTGAGCAGTCCCCTAGTTTAGAGAATGCAAATGAGCCTCTTGTTGATTTCATCTAAGGACCTTTGAAGGTAGGAGAACAGGGTCCAGGCAAAAGAATGATCTGATCAGAACTACATAGAAGCAAATGCTGAAGGCAGTCAGAGCTCTCCATATTTCATAAATACAATCACTAAAGCGCTGGCAATAAATGATATGCTTCGGATCAACTGGTGTTTGGTCAAAACTCCCTTGCCTGTAAGCTCTCCAGCTTTCATCTGGCCACTGGGGAGAGTTTTCTGTACAGGCTTTGACCATATTATCAATGGCCCTGATTAACCTGGAGGGACCAGAATGTCTGCACACGCGTGTTTGCATTTGAGATGGGCCTTACATTATATATGTAGATTCCAACATAGGAAATTCCATCAAAATACTTGGTATGGGTTGAATTGGGTCCCCCAAAAGACATATGGAAGTCTTACTCTCTTCACTGTGAAAGGGGCTTTATTTGGTAATAGAGTATTTGCAGATGGATGAAATCATACTGAATTAGAGTGGGCCTAATCCATGTGACTGGTGTCCTTGAAGAGAGACAAATGGAGAAAATGTGACATGTGAAGACACAGAGCAATAGGGAGGCCACGGTTGAAGGCAGAGGCAGAGATTGAAGAAATGCATCTAAGAGCCAAGGAATGCCAAAGCCTGGCAGCCCTTTCCAGGAGTCGAGAGAGGAGCCTGGAGCAGATTCTACTCCAAAGTCACCTTGATCTTGGACTTTAAGCCTTCAGGGTGCTGAGACACTACGTTATTATTGTTTTAAGCCATGCAGGTGTTGCTGCACTCTGTTACAGCAATTTTAGCAAACTAACACAAGACTGCTCTAAAGATTCACATAAAACAGATAAGCCCAGAGGGGTTCAGAGAATTGGGAATGAGGTGGTTTGTGGGAAGCCCAAGGAAGTCTTCTGCTGAATAAGCTTTAAATTAGTGTTGTGGTTTAGATCTAAAATGTCCCTCCAAAGCCTCATGTGTGAGAGGTGGGGCTTTCAGAAGGTGATTGAATTATGGAGCACTGTATTCATCAGTAGAATAATCCCTTGGTGCATTCAGTGCTGAAGCTGCTGGTAGGAGGTGGGGCCTGGTTGGAGGTGGTCACTGAAGAGTCACCTGGAAAGGTGTGTTCTTGTCCTCAGCTCCTGCCTTCTCTTTCTGATTCTTGGATGCTATGAGTTGAGCATTTTTCTTCTGCCATTTCTTTCCCTTATGGTGTCCCTGCCTTGGAGCCAGCCAACCATCTATGGACTGAATCCCTCAAATCATGAGCCAAAATAAACCTCTCCTTCAAGCTGTGTGTGTCAGATATTTTATCTCAGCAAGAGGAAAGTCACTAAGAAAATGTGATAAAGAAATGTCTCTTTGCTTATAAGAGAGAAAACAGGGGTAGGATCTTTAACTCTAGCACCATAGTGCAGGGAAGAGGAGGAAGCCAGCCCTCCACAGATGGAAAGAGGGGAGGCAGAGAAACATGCATCTGCCCCACCACTTGCCACCAGATTTTTTGGCTGTGTGAGGAGAATAGATACCCACACACAGAGCATTTTATGTGGGTTTTCTGCTCCCACATCCTGCAGGGCCCCTCACCTGGGCACCCCCTTTTCCGTGCTCCTTCAGCTCCCATAGCTGTGATGCCTGATTCAGCCAGCTGCCTCTGAGGTTTCACGTCCCTCTTACCCTCTGCTTTCTACTTATTCTAGACCAGATGACATCCTCTTCTAGGGTGAAGTTTAAATTGAGGGTGATTGTGGGCCCCTGAGAGACATTTGTCAACATCTGGAGAAATCTCTACTTGCTAAGACCGGGAATAGCTATTGACTACTGGTGATAGAAGGACAAAGAACCATCTGGCCCCAAATACTGGTAGTGCTAAGGTTGAGACATGCTGGTTGAGGGCATAAAGTTAGAAATCATGCAGTAGTCAGAGAGTTCTACCTTTTGTGTTCTCCATGGGAAGAACACTTTTTCAACGCTAAATCAACTCGTTCTTTGTGAATCTTTCCTCGCACATAATGTTAGTACCTGTTCTAAAGCATTCAATTTGTGTTCATCAGAACTTCAACACCATCAGCCTCCCCAGGTTGTAACCCTCCCATTTCATTGCTTGTCCACATCTTTCAAAGATCACGGTTAATAGAGGTTTCTCTGACTAGTTTCTCCCTCCCCTGTGCACCTTTTCTTAAAAAGAAGTCCATTGGTTTAGAAATTGCTCACCCTGCAGGAGCCCAGGTCCACAACTCTATCAGGAGTTGTAAGATGTGGGTGCTTGCGTCAAGTTGCAATGCTGTTACCTTTCGGGATGGGCCAGGATGTCCCTTGCACTGATTCTGCCTCTACTCCTCCTTGTCCTCTTCTGGACATTTGTCGTGACCTGAATGTTTGCATCCCCCCAAATTCAATGTTGAAATGTTGAAATGTTAGAACATTTGAGAAATGTTTAGGTCATGAAGATGGGGCCCTCATAAAAGGGATTAGTGCCCTAATGAAAGAGGCTCCAGAGAGCTCTCCTACCACTTCCATCATATGACGATGTAGAGCAAAGGAGTCTGCCTGTAAACCATGCAGGATGACTTCACCTGATTTCCACCATGCTAGCATTTAGATCCTGAACTTCCAGCCTCCAGAACTGTGGGCAACAAAATTCTGCTGCTCATAGCCCCCTAGTCTATGGTAATCCTGTATAAAAGCCGAGGATGACTAAGACAATAGATTCCTTAGTTTCTCCTGTGACTCATAAAACACATGCTTTATCTTTTAATTCTCTGCTTTCCCAGAGCTACGCCTGTCTGTCCACCCATGTCCCAGGCTGCACACTTTGTGCTGGAGAAATCTTGAATTCTATCACGATGTGCCTATTAGCTGAGCAGACACGGAACATGTGCCCCTGGGAGAATCGCGAGAAAATAGAACTGAGATTTCTTGATTTCTCTACTGCTTACAGTGAGGGGACAAGGCTGGAAAGGGTGACAATCATCCCTGCTGCATTTACTGCTCCCCCATCCAAAAACAACAACCAAAAGAGACAGGAAGAGAAAGAATTTGCAGTGTTTACTCTCTCCATTCAGATATAATTGTGGGTTTATTTACCAAATAAAATGATAACTGTGTTCTGAGCTCCTTGGGCCAGGCCCAGTGGTTCTTTATTTTTTACAGGAAAGAGAAGCTGAGCCCTGGGTGAGTGCCCTTGAAAGAGGCTCATTGATGACTTTTGACTTTTGCCTTGAACTTCCAAAACCCATAAGGCATCAAGCCAAGAGCCAACAGGAGGGTCCACAAACCTTGTACACCTGGAACTTCTGTTCCATGGTCCCCCACAGTGTCCTGACACCCCACACGCCAATTTTCACCGAGCCTTGGCACAGCAGTTCCTTCTCTGCTTAGCACTTGCTCTGCTTCTCAACCTCAGGAACACAATCGATGCCTCAGCTGTGTCACTGGCTCATGGTCCCACTCTATTTTTTGTGCAGTGGAGAAAACAGTGCATCAAATCCCTCATCCTGTGCCCTGCTCCCTTGGTTTTCCCCACTTTCCTCTCATCACGGTGGATGTCTGAAACCATGAGCAAACACAGATCCCTCCTCCTGTAAATTGTGTACATCTAGTATTTGGCATCAGCTGTGAAAAGCAGGCTAATACATACATGTGTGCATGTGCGTTCAACACCCATGGCTTTGTGGTGATAACTCCGATTCCAGGCCACAGCCACAATGTTCATCCCAGCCTCCGCTTTCCCGATTGACTTTCTTCTTTTACAATGAAAAACTGGCTTTCTCTACACTTGATTATTGTTTAACTATGTCTGTACATACAAAGTGGTTTCAGACTTCTAACACATCCCCCTGTGAGATAGGGATGTACTAACTAGAAGACGTGGTGAAAGTACACTTTCTTTTACTCAAAATAATATTTTCCAAGTATTTATAAGTTGGTTCTTTTTTTTCCCCTTGCCATTTCCAACATGGCTGTATTATTCATTTGTAATTAGTTGGATTCATGCATCATCCTTTATATACCTGGCTAATTTTCATTGTTTCATGGAAGGGTTATTTGAAATATTATTGTGTCTTTAGAAGCCAGGGTTACAAAAAGTAGTATGCTCAGTGAAGTACCCCTTCCTCCTCCTTTTTACTACATTCTGCTTTTCCCTTCTTCCATCCTTTTCATATTCCTTCTGCCACAGATAATCTATTTCCTTAGTTTTTGGTGTCAACTCCGCATTCATTTGCACATCTTAGTTCATTCAAAAGAACAGTTTGTGCTTATATTGATCAATTTTGAATGTCTATATCTTGTGATCTGAGTAACTACTGGAATATAACAATATGCAATATGTCAATCATTGTTGATTTCCTATTACCATTTAGAAATTCTGTGTCATTGTTTTTATTTTTTCTCTTTAAAAGAAAAAAAAAGAAATAAAAACAAGGGTTAATTTTTAAATTGTATATGAAATAACATTAAAGAAACTATTCTGAATGGCATTATATATCATAAATGAATAAAATATTTTTCAATCTTTATGATACAATGTATTTGCTGTGTGATAGATTAGTACACAAAACATGTTTATGTTCATACAGTCCTTTAAAAATCAAAGCAGAAAAATGTACAATAGATGAAAAAGAGCAAATACTGCGGTCCCCAGCCACTATGATCAGAGATGGCTGGACTCAGTATTGTCTGATGAAGGGACACAGGGGTCTTCTCCACTCTGAAAGCATCAGAGTATTTGAGCAAGGATTCCCAGGGGGTTGGGATGCATACACTAATTATTTAAGGAAAAGATGACACCATGGTACTGGAAGATAGGGGACTAACAGACAGTTGTGATCCAGGGAATTACTTCAGGGTATGAGCTTGTGGAGATGGGAGAGCAGCTTGTTCCAGGCCGAAGAAAGAGCAGGAAGTCAAGAGAGCAGGTGGTGTGAATTTTGCAAAACACCAAGCTACCCAGTCAGTGTAGTATGGAGGGGTCTGCCTGAGCCATAGTTCTAAAGGGCAAAATGCATTGCATTGCATTACTCAGCTGCTTACATTCCTCCAAAGTCTCCCCCGAACACTTCAGTGTTCAGCAGTGTCTGAGAACCCACAATTCATAAGCCCCTTGGTGCCTGTCCCATCTTTCACCTTCACTCCTTTCTACACTGCAATGATTTTTCTCCAGATTTTCCAATTTAACATATTGTCCCTGTGGAGTTCCATGTACTGTATTCCCAATGCCCAGAACATTGTCAAAATACAGATGATCAATAACACCCAACCTCTATAACCCTGGTTCTTCATCTGCAGCTCCAGACCAGCTGTGTGGGCACCTGGGAGACTGAGAATTGCAGTTCCCAGTCTCTCTGGTGCACACAATGTTGGAAAGCTACAGAGATATAGTATTATATTTTCTACTGAATCCTAAAGACCGCTTGCTCTTTCGTGTTCTTCAGTTCATTCACAGATTTTGTGTTTGGGGTATGTTTTTCTTGTCAATGCAATCTTAGGCCTCAGCACAGTACCTGCACTGAAACTTAATTTGCAACAAAGACCTAGGCTCATAAATGTTACAGTAAGTGATTTAAGAACTAAGCAATAACAGTAGTAATAATAATAATTGATCACTTAGAATTTGTTATGCACAAGTACTACATTAAAACCTTTACAAGCTTAATTGTATTTGTTCCTCATAATGAAATAGTAACATGATGAATTCAACTATTTTGCAAACCCAATTGAGATAATTTACTTGGCTTAATTAAAGTCACAGAGCTTCTGAACAGTGGAAACCATTTAAACCAAAATTCTGCCTGGTAAAGTGATTTACCATTTCTCTAAACCCCTCTTGCAATTAATTCATGGTTAATGTTAGACTCTTAAAATATAAGAGGTGGCACTTGGTAAGGCGTGGTCAAATTTCTCCTAATGGAATATAACTCTTGTGGAATGAAATCCTTAGTCCCAAAACATTATGTTATCCACTAGTGACCCTTTCTTATTTAGCTGCTGACTCTTAACACTTTCTCCAGAAAGTCCTTTCTGCTTGGAGAATGCAGTGCTTTAGCCTGGTAAACTGGCCTGGAGAAATAACAAGGAAAGCAAAATGAGCTGGAGCGAAGGGTCACCAGTGAAGCGAAGCATCACACCGAGTGTCAAAGCTCTCAGAGAATAGATGCTTTCAACACTGGGAAGCAGAACCGAAACAGCCTCACCTGTCTGTGGACCTAACTCACTAACTGGAGCAGATCTCTAGACAAAATCTGAACCTGGGAATCATAGGTGGACATGCACCTCTGCTGGAATGTTGGCGCCTGTATCGCCATATATTTCTTTTTATGATTTAATAATACTGCATTTCATACATGTACTACATTTTGTTTGTTCATTCACCACTTGTTGGATCTTTGGGTTATTTCTACTTTTTGGCCATTATTAATATTCACGTCCAAGTTGTGAAAATATTTTCAGTTGTCTTGGGTGGAATTTCAGCAGTGGCTGAGTCATCTGGTTACTGAGTGCTTAGCTTCCGAAGGAACTGCCAAACTGTGTTCCAAACTGGCCACATCACCTATCTTCTCAGCGGCGCTACTCGAGAGTTCCGAATTCTCTAAATTCTCACCATCACTCATTAGGACTTGTCTTTCTCACTGTAGCTCTCATGGAGCTCCCGTGGCATGATCAGTTAGCACAAGGTTTTTATATGATTATAGCTCTCCTAGTGGGTACAGAGAGACACCTCATCCTGGCTTTGATTTATATTTTCCTGATGATTGATGATACTGAGTGTCACTCACATGCTTACTGAAACATTTGTTTGTTTGGAGGAGTGTCTGTTCAACTTCTTTGTCTGCTTTTTAGTTGGGCTGCTTGTCTTTTTGTTATTGAGTTGTAACTGTTCTTTATATATGTATATATTCTGGGCACATATGCATTATCAGATACATGCATTGCAAGCATTTCTTCCCATGTGTGGATTGTCTTTCTACTTTTTGATAGTGTTCTTTGACATACATAATTTTTAAATGTATAAAGTCTAATTTATTTATTTATCTATCTACTTATTTTTGCATTAATTTTATTGTTTATGCAGGGAGGCTTTATGCTAATTTATTGGTGCCCAAATGGAAAGCCAACTTCTATGGAAGAATTACTCACTACTGTGTTTTCATTTTATCAGGACAAACTGGCCCTTGGAAGAAAGCTCTGGTACTCTGAACACCGGGAAATGATTCTCTCTTGCAGTTCCTCCTAGCTGTCATCGAACCCTCATGGAAGATCACCCCCATACCCTCCCACAATCCCTGAGCCCAGCTGTTTCTTGCCATTGTCCCGTGCTTGGCTTCTATGTCACTTTTTTATGGCAGCCTTTTCCTGCTGATCAAGATGAACTGAGGATCCCTGCTAGGCTCTGTTTCCATTGTAAGGCCACAAACACACCAAATCTAACAATTATCCCTGTAGCTATTTGAAGATCTGTCTGCACAATTAAAGGCAAAATCTACGAGGAATAAATATGGCCACCATCTTCCTACCAACCATCTAGCTGAGGGCTGAATGGGCCATGGGCATTCAATTCATGTCAAAATGCAAGAAAATTCATAACAACATTAATAAAACTAATGAGTTTCATTGGGCCATTTCTCAATATATGTCTCATATCTAGCAATTATGTTAGATCTAAATGTAGCTGAAAAAATGCAATTCTAGGGCTCATGAAGAGATGCATTCAGACCACAATTTGCTGATGGTCTGGATTTGATTAGCACATCTAGGAGACATAGGTATTCTTTAGGCATTCCTTAAAAATACAGTTAATAGCTTTAATGTCAGCTGAAGTAGTCTGGTGGCAGATGGCTCCATGTCACAGTTGCTGAGGAAACTGGATGTGCTTTTCCTTCAAGGCACTTTGTGGGTGTTCATCAATAGAAGGATAAATGTGCAATGAATGTACAGAATTTATGCAAGAAATTCTCTCTAGCAATCAGGGGTGAAAATACCTCATGTGTGTCTGTGTGTGTGGGTGTGTGTGCATGTTTGTGTGTGCATGCACACGTGCTGTGTTAGTTTGGAGCATGGTTGGCAGCTTGTAGAGGCCGTGAGGCCCTGCCTTAAACACGGAACATCTGTTTTCTTCTAGGCTTTGTATAAGATTTACCTAAAGAAATCTGATGCTCTAATTCTGTTAAGTAGAAGGATGAAACCTCAGGTATGAAAGGCACTGGTCACAGAAATTTTTGGCTGGAAAACTTTGAGTCCTGGTAACCAAACTACCCTATCCATAAGTCTACTCCAGAAACCTTTTCTGACGCCTCTCCCATCCTTATCCCCAGCTAGAGTGCTACCTGGGTGGAGGCCAGGAACTTCATAACCACCTGGAGCCCGCTGTCCTCATCTCCACACAGTAGGAACACTAGTAATGCCTGCTTTGTGTGGTTTTAAGCAAGCTTGTGACGATAGCAGCAGAGTGGCACAACGTGTGGCCAAAGCTCAGTCACTCCCACCGTCCTGTGCCGTCTTAGTTACTTTCTCATTGCTGGGACAAAACACTCAACGCTCGTGACTTAAAGAAGCAAAGGTTTATTTTGGCTCACAGTTTGTAGAGGTTTCAGTCCACAGTGCACATTCCACTGGCTCCAAGGCAGGGCGGAATGGTGGAGGAAAAGTTGCTTATGGCATGGCAGTCAGGAAGCAGAGTCAAGAGAGGAGCCAGGAAGAGAGAGAAACACTTCCGGGTCACACCCCCAGTGATCGCCTCTTGTGAGCAGACCCCACCTCCTAATAGCAAGTAAGCTGTAAGCCACATCATCCAATCATTCTCCAAGCACATGAGTCTTTGAGGGCCAGATCCAAGCCTGCTGTGTGTCTGTTTTCCTGCTGGTCTGTGGTTTGCTCATTCGTGGCTGCTATATGGGGTCACCCCTGTGCCTGGCACATGACAGTACAAAAGAAAGAATGGTCACTTAACCCTGGGGAAGTCAGAGTGAGATGAAAGTGTGTTGTCTCTGCAACCAAGAGGGAGCCCTGGCAGCTTCTACACACCAGTTTTCCAAGGAATGAAAATTGCACTATACGCAGAAAGAAAAGCAATCAAATTAGAAAAAACATAAACAACTGGGACCTAATCACACCCTTTCTCATCGTGTTCCCTCATGTTAGTTGGCCATTTACACTGAAAATTGTAATGCAGAAAGAAAAGGAGAGACAGTGCCACCAATTGTCCCTTACTCCCAGTCCTTCTGTTCTTCTTCAGCTGCCAAAGGCAGCACATTATTTTTTCAAATGTGTTTTTTTTTTTCCCTTATTTTCTCTCCCATTTCCTCCTTATGTTCCAAAACAAAGTTGGGAGGATCACAAAATTTCAAGGTTAATTTTAAAGACCATGGCAATTTTGTGATGGCATAAAGATAAACAGATCAGTGGAACATAGCAGAACATCCAGAAATGCATGAAATATGCAATCAGTTGGTTTTCTACAACTTTAATATAGTCTAATTGTGTATGCATGTGCATGTTGGTATTTATCTTGCTTAGTCAGCTTTTGGATCTGCGGTTTGATGTTTGTCACTGATATGGGGAAAATGTTCACCATTATCTTTTCAAATGTGGCTTTGCTTTGTTTTCTCTTTCATCTCCTCATGTTCCAACTACATCATCTACATGTGCATGTGTCAAGAAGTGAGATAAAAACTGTTGACATAGCTTTACGTAGCATTTGTGCCTTGCTGGTACAAATGAAATACATATGCATTATGAGCTACAAAATAGGAGTTGTGTGAATTCAGCAATTTTACATATAAGTTAAATGCTCTTGCATTTACATTTAAAACTGGCATTACACAATATAAAGATGAATGATAAAATTTATGCTAAGAATTTAAAATTTCAATTTGTCTCCTCTTTATTAACCCAACAATATAAAACACACAACAGGCCAAAACATTGTGTAGTATGGGAAATGCTTTACATTTTAGCACCTTAATTAAACTCTTTCCCTGCTTAGAACAAGAGGGTCCACATTTTTATTTTACACAGGGACCCTGCAATTATGAAGCCAGCCGTGCCTTTGGCAATAGTAATGTCTCCTCTTGTGTATCATGCTTAGGGGCATTTGGGGTCTTTGTCACTTTTAAAAGTGCAAGCACTAACAGGTCTTGTACAAGAGACACACAATTGTCTCCTACTTATCAAATGATAAATTTTAAATTCTGAGCAAACTGGACTTTACTTAGCAAACTCTTAGAACAAAAGCACAAACACTAAAACAATACAAACCCTTTACCTTTGCATTTTATTCATGTCTCAGTGAGCACAGTTAATTTCTGGTTGCATCCCAATCCTAGAGAAAGAGTAATGGAATGTTTTACAGATAACAAACCCAAGGCTCAGTAAGATGCTTTTCTTAGGGTCAACAAGTGCTAGCGATGGAATGTGGACTCATGTGTTCCAGGAACTGAATTACTTGCTCGTTATAGAGCTCACAAGGATTACCCTCTCCATCTGTAGGATCACAAAAATCACTCTTTCCACAAGGCTGCTGTAGACTACAGGAGGGGAGTGGCCACCTGCTCTCATGCTTATATTAAAGACTCTACCACTTCTCCTTCAATTCTTTCCTTCAAAACTCACAACTGGCTTTTCATATTATGAAATAATTGTGATAAATTCATATCGAGCAGTAAGTTATACTCTTCTAAACACAGCAAGCTATATATGATGATATGCAAAATTATGAAAGTATAACTATAAAAGAGAACACAAGATTCTAATGTATTTAAAATAGAATACAGTAGCACAACTTATTAATGTTACTTTAGTTCTTCTGCATTGAAAACACAAACTACTACCAAGGGAAAAAGCTACTGGGGGATGTGCCATTCTTCTGTGTTGATAAATATAAAACATTTTATAGAGAAATTAAACACAGAGATTTGCATACAATGTTCATGGATTGTATAATGCCATACTATTGATGCCCATTCTTTTTAAATCTATTTGTAGTTTGAACAAAAGCATGATCAAAACTCTAGCTGACTATTTTGCAGAATTCAGCAGGCTGATTCTAGAATGTATAGAGAAAATCATAATATAGAATAGCCAAAACTATCTTGAAAAAGAAAAATGAAGTTGGAGGGATTATGTTATCTGATTGTAAAATTAATTCATGTGTTTATTCATGACATTACAGATTAATTTTAATGTATGTCTAAATGTTCATGTGTGTGCATGTTGATAAGATCTTGCTTAGTAAGCTTTTGGATCTATGGCTTGATGTCTGCCATGAATTTGGGGGAAAATGTTGGCTATTGTTTTTTCAAATGTGTTTTTTGCCTTTTCTCTCCCATCTCCTTTTCATGTTCCAATTACATGTATCTTAATCTTTTTAATAGTGGATGGTCTGTTCTATTTTTTTCTTTTTGTCTCTCCTCTTGGTTTTGGTGCTTCCTGGTCTGTTCCTCAGCTTCTTGTACTACTCCCAGCTGTAACCCACTGTTAATTTCACGTAGACCTAGGAAGTGTGTGTGTGTGTTCTCTAATCTCCTGATCAATTCACAGTATTTGTGGTACTCTGTAGGCTACCTTGAGGATGAGTCATTCAAAGGTGTTTCTGATTTTCCGTTAGGGGTAGAGTTTTTTGCTGTAGCTTAATCCATCCCCCAGATGTAGCTAGTGTCCTCTGAAGTCTGTGTCCTTGGAACCTTTCTAGATAGGTAACTAGAGTTAATTTTTTGCCTAAAGTAAGAGAGATAGTTTGGAACAATGCTGAAACTGGATGAAGTTCCCTGCCCCCAGCTGGGGTAGGATTGGCTCACTTTTGCTAGGTAGCATTGCTGGGAGTTAACTTTCTTATCATAAGGGAAAAGCACTGTGGAGGATTTCATGATGGTGACTCCTCCTATCTCACCGTGAGGGCCTGGGGAAGAAATGTCAGGGTAGAGAAGAAGAGAAGGGGATGAAGAAGACAGGGGATGGGGTATAGGAAATCTTTGTATTTTCCACTCAATTCTCCTATGAAATTTAAGCTGCTATTAAAAAAGAGAAAGAAATAAAGTCTATAAAATTCTAGTTGGTGTCCAATGTTCTTGAATTAGTAAATTGGAGTTATTTTTGCTCCTTCCCGAGAGAGAAAATTCTGCACCAATATACAAATATTGTCTCAGGAATTGCATACCTGGTATTTCAAATATACACCTAAGCAAGTCCTATTGTAAATTATTTCAAAACTAAAATCCTAAATCCTTACTTACAAAACTTGTTTAGTGATTTACACTGGTTCATTGGTCAACACTGGTGTTACTGTTTGAGCGGGCGCGTCTGCTTGATCTGTAAAGCAGAGGTCATGGACTCGCTGATTGCTTTGAGAAATTTAACTGGAACCAGTTATGGAGGACTTTTTGTTTTAAAGAGATGACAAAGTCCTATCACCATGAGCATAATAAGACCAGAGTCAAAACCAGTGTTCAGTTCTAATAGGAATTTCTCACCCTGTCCTGCAGTCCAAGCTCATCTCCCTCCTTGGCTGTGGCCTTGTGCTCTGGACTGTCACCCTCTGGATGTGCACCCCTCCAGGATACTTCAAGGTGGAACGTGAAGAGGAGGAGTTCTTAAGGCAGTTTTGACTTCAGGAACTTCAGTGTTGCGCCTACCTCTGGACAGGTATTTCTCCAGAAGGAATTTTATGACTTTGGAATCGTGTCTTATTGTGGGGGTCTTATGGGATGCAGATTTATATGTTCCTTGGTATTCTCTTGTTTCTGACTCCACTTGTTCATATCTTCTTCCAGGAAGTTCATCTTCTGACTGCTGAAGACTCACGAACTCATGCTGCCATCCAGTATATAGTGGTTTTCTTATAGCGATCTGAATGAACCAAGACAGACAGGTACCCAATGTACGGGATCACATTCTGCACCCTGTTTATAAAAGATCTGTTCCAAAGGATTTGCTTCTCATTTCCAGCTATGCTTCAAGAGTTGTGGATGTAGTTTCCTGCAATATTCTTTTTATTTTTGGGTTAAAATACCAGTAATACTCAACATGAAAGTGTTAAGCATCTACTATCTGCTGGATATTGTACTAGAAGTTTTCACAAAAATTGAGAAATGACACCAATCTTCATTGAACATCTAATGAACACCAGATACCTTTATATGCACTATTGCATGTAAACTTTCAGTCCATCTTATAATACTTTTACTGGCAGTGAAAGAGGAGACTTACTCAAGGTCATGCAGCTGATAATGCCAGACGTGGAGCTAAGCCACAGTCTACCACACCTTTGCCTGACATCTTTTTCCATGTGGAGATGATTACATAAGAACAGCAACAGGGAATGAAGTCAGGACATAGAATTCATACTAATAAAACTATTGTGTGGTTGTGCTTGGTGCAAGAGAAGGGGCTGCCTGTGTACAGCTCGGAGAGTGTGGTGTGACACTGAGGATGGAAGAGGAGGTGGCCTCCTCCCTTTTGCTTAGCTCCTTTTACAATCAAGACACGATTCCAGATTGAAAAGAGTTTTGATTTGTCTTAGAGGGGCCTTAAATCCTAAAACAGTCAAAGGCATAAAGAGCCCTGAACTCTGAATCCCAATATTTGGTGCCTTTTATCAAACACTAGTGTGAGTCAGAAGCGTCGGCCTGTGTCCTGTCATCGTCCAATCCGCTTTTCATAGTTTCTTTTGCAGCGCAGTGAATGAAAGCCAGAGCCTTGTGATGCTGGTCAAGCACTCTGCCCCAGAGCCACTCCCTAGCCCTGTCTCAGCCCCTTTGGAAGGCAGGCACTGAGTTCAGGCTGGGAACTCAGGGCCCAAGGACAAGTTGTGAAGTCACTGGTGTAGAATGAAGACTTGTGGAAGCTTGCAGCCTGCTGTGGTCACCTGTCCTGTGCATGGCTGCCTTTTCCATACTAGTATCCCATCCATATTTCTCTATGCAGTGCTCACGTGTACCAGATGATGTGTGGACCTTGCAGCTCAGGTTTTTACCTGCCTCCCCCTTGCAGTTGTGTGCAGGTCTGTGATAATGCCCCTCCCTCAGTAGTCCGGGCCATGGACTTTGGTTTGGAAGTGGACACCATAGAACAGATTGTCCCAGCTGGAGCAGAGGATCAGGGGCTCCACAGCCAGCCACAGTAGCAGTAGCAGCTTTGCAGAGGCTCAAGGTCAAGTTCAAGACCCAGGAGGGTGTTGGTGCCATTGGCTGCAGCAGTCAAGCCAAGCCAGCTTCCTGAAATGTATTCTCAGCGGTGCCTGCATACACCCGCTGACTCCTCACTGGTGGCATGAGGTTGGTGTCTTCCTGGAAAATCTTTCTCTCACCCTTCCTGTTTGCCTTTTTTCACCTTAAATCTCGCTTTCCTACTTAAAGTAGCAAGATCTGGTTCTGTTCTCTCCTCATGGCTCAGAATCTTGGACTTCAGATGGCCCCGTTACTTCTGAGGGCAGAGTGGAATAGTGGGGTCTTTGGTGTTGAAGCCCCAGGGCCCCAGAGCACCCGCAGGTGGGAGAGGTTAGCTTGGGGTTCTTTGCAGAACCTCATGGCAGGCAGGAGCTGCTGCCCCCAGGAAGAGCCCAGGATGGCACAGAACTGGGGATGGGTAGCCAGTCAGCACTGGGCCAGGGGTATTGACTGAGTCCCAGGTGACATTGTCAGCTGAAATATTTAAGAGATCTTGAACATTTCTAAGCTAACTGATGGTCATTTAGAGTCACCTTGGTTATAAACAACCCAAAGAGAGATGCACTATTCATGTTGCTCCCAGTCCTTAGATCACCCGAGGAGGGGGGGTGTGTGGAAGAAACCAGAGGGTGACACTCACTGGGGCCCACAGTCTGACAGTGCTGGGCCAGACTGGGGACTCTCTCTGTGCTGTCATATGGAATCACATCCAACTTGCTGGGACAAATTTGTCCCTGGAATTGGGGAGACATGGATTTGGGGTTGGCTGCACCACCTCGATGATGTAGCATGGAGTGAAACTGTCCACTCCCCTCTCTGCCCCCAGCTTCCTCCAAGAGTCAGGGGTGAGACTCAGGTCATGTTCAGTGAGGGCTCTTAGCACCCTCTTATTGGCTTAGGATTGTATTCTTCAAAGTTGCAATAAAAGATCCTGTGCTTGGGGTGGAGTGAATGGGGTACTGGGGATTGAATCTGGGGCCTTTGTACTGAGCTACGTCCCCAAATCTCTTTTATTTTTTATTTTGAAACAGGGTCTGTTTAAGTTGCCTAGATGGGGCTCAAACTTATCATCCTGCCTCAGCTTCCCAGAGTGCTGGGATTTTAGGCATGGACCATCATGTACAGGTCAATTCATAAACCTTAAATCACATATTGTCCAGAGCAACATGATGAAATATGACAGCACCCTGCTGCGTTCTGTCTGGGACATGAATTACTCTTTTGTCCCCAGCGTGTCCACACTGTTTATACTGCCTGCCTTTTAATGGCTTAGTAGCTATCTTGGTTATCAAATCTACTAAGAGTCATAATGCTTTTGCTCAAGTAACTCTTTTTTTTTTTTTTGTGGGTACCAGGGGTCGACCTCAGGACCTCACGTGCCAGCAGGCGCCCATGCAGTTGAGCAATATCACCGGCCCTGTTTTTGTATGTGGGTACTGGGAGTTGAACTCAGGACCTCGTGCTTGCTAGGCAGGTGCTTATGCCACTGAGCTATCTCGCTGGCCCTCAAGTAACTCTTATTTTGCATAATAATATGATTCTAATTTTATCATGTATATTGTCATAATTGTTTTACTTTAATATAGTTACTGTTGCTAGTCTTACTGTGCTTAACTGATAAATTAAACCTTCTCATAGGTATGCATCTCTGGAAAAAATTAGTCTATACCACAGAGTTTGGTTCCATCTATGGTTTCAGGCATCAATTGGAGTCTTGGAATGTATCCCCATCTATAAGGGAATTCTTGTGTTTCTTTAGAAGAAAAGTCAGTAGTGTCCCAGTGCTGATCATTGCCCAATAATCAATGTTTCAGCCACTGCAGGAGCTGGAAGTGAGAGTCCAGTCAGCTGAGGCCTCTGGATTCTCAGCCTTCACCTTATCTGACTCCTTGAGCAGCCCGATGGCCTGCGAGGTGGGCTGAGCTGGCCCCACATTGAGCCAGTTTTCCCATGGAGATTTATGATATTACCGCCTTAGTCAGGTTGGAAACACCTACCCCACCCCCACCCCCACTTCACTCTCTGGCTCCTCTCCTTAGCTCAGGAGAAAAGGCTGCATCAAAGTGTAGCTGGAACATTTCACAGAAGGTTTGCAAACTCAGGAAAGCCTGGGGTTAATCTCAACCCCTCGGAACTGATCAAATATCAAAAAGCAGCTTGCTTTTCATGGCCTCCTCCACATCCTGAAATCAAGAGAAGTAAACACTGTGAAGTACACAGGCTTGCATAGGGTGAGCCACAGCCAGAGGTTGAGAGCTTGGCAGGGGATGGGACCACAGGGCGAAAGGAATCATGGGCAGGGACTCCCTTTGGAGAAGTCAAATCCAACTCCACGGTCAAAGATGGACTGCCCATCTTCATTGCTAGTCTAATAAAGGTCATTCTGAGACAGAGACAAACAATTTATAGTCTTGTGTTTTTGAGACATCCAGAAAGCCCACAGAGCCAATAGAGCTCGAAGTTTGCTCCTGATTTTGAACACAGTAGGGCTGTTGGGAACACCAAAGGTCTGGCATCTGAGACATGTTCAGGTCTGCTCCTGCTCCTTGACTGTGTAAAAAGCAACAGGAAAAGACAATGCCATGCTACTACTGCCTAGAAAACCTTTTGGTGGAGCAGCACCCCCTGCTTCCCTTTTTTAAAAATGACCTTTCCCAACTTCTCTCCTCAGTCTCTCCCATATCTACAGTGGCCACACCTAGGTAGGTAGAAATTGGCACATCTGTATTTGCAACCTAAAGGAGGAAAGGTTTAATTTAGCTCATGGTTGCAGAGGTTTCAGTCCATGGCAAGCTGGCTCCAAGGCACAGACATCATGGCAGAAGGGTGTGGCACAGCAAAGCTGCCCAGTTTATGTGGTCTGGAAGCAGAGCAAAGGTTCACTCTAGCACTGAGTGTAGCCATACACTTCTGTAATGTTCCACAAGTGCCTCAAAAGCAAGATGGCACCAAGCCTCCTTCTCTACACAGCTATGGTTTTCTCTGCCTCTCACAATGGCACCAAAGGGAATCCATCTCTCCTCTTCAGTCCCTATGAGTGGCCATTTTCTTCCCATGGGAATTTGTCTGGTAGCCTCCATTCCTGTAGCCAACTTGTCCCATCCAAGCCCTCCTGTGTATCCTCCAGGACATTTCTGCCTTCCCCTATCTGGCCTTTCCTATTAGCCTCTCTGTCTCTATGACGGTTAAGCTGGGCTGTCAACTTGGGAGCCTCCTAGGGGATTACTAAAGCACATTTCTGGGGGTCTGGGCGGGTCGCTGGGGGTGCGACTTTGGAAGGCATATCTCTTCCTGGTGCTGTTCCTCTGCTCTGCTTCCAGACCACATAAACGTGGGAGCTTTGCTGTGCCACACCCTTCTGCCATGATGTCTGTGCCTTGGAGCCAGCTTGCCATGGACTGAAACGTCTGAAACCATGAGCTAAATTAAACCTCTCCTCCTTCAGGTTGCGAGTGTTGGGTATTTTGTCTCAGCAACAGGAAACTGACTAATACAGTCTCCATGCAACATCCTTACCCAGAAACAACTTATCTTTCCAACGCTCAGCTCTGGGAAGGCTGCACTTCAGGGCTTCATCTCTGTCTCTGTCCTGGCTCACCTATACCCTATTTTATTCTTTCCCTTCCTTATTCTATGTGAATCTTCACTCTCCAGTCACAATTATACACTGTCTCTCAAAGGAACCTTGCATTTTCACTTTTCCCTATGTTTATAGCATCTCCAAAGCCCCAAATAATCTTTACTTCTGCCTCCACTGTCCTTGAAGATCAGCTCGACTCATGCTCTCTCCTGTGTCATCTCCAGTGTAAGGATGATCTCCATAAAGGACTCAGCAGTGAGTTCTCTTCAGTCTTCTGCCTGTTTTCTTCTGTTGGTAACATCTCATTCTCTATGTGTACTTCCTGCATTAGACTGAAAGGGCTGTGTTAACAAAGTACTGTGAACTGCATAGCTTGAAACAACACATATTAATTGTGTCACCATTCTGGGGCTAGAAGTTAAAGTTACAGGTGTTGGCAGGGCCTTGCTTCATTTTTTAGAACAGTTCATCCCAGTACGGCATGTGGTTGTGGCACCTGGCAGTTAGGTCTCAGTCTAAGATGAGGCAGCCCTTGACTGACTCCAAGTATTTGCACAGGAAGGCCACTGGGTGCTCCTAGGGGCTGACAGTCTGAGTAACTCAAGGATCCAGATTTTGTAGAAGCCAACAGCTCTAATAAATTTATGGAGATTTTTTTGTGACTAGTTTCTGCCAGATATTGTAGCAGAGCTTTTGTGCCTCTTTAGCAGGCAGCTTGGAAGTGTCATTAATCAGAAGTGTTTTTTAAAGAGGGAACAAGTTTTTGAACCTCTGGCTCTGTAAGTGGAGTCCAGGTCAGTTGTGAAGAGGGGCTGGCTAACAGGAGCCAATTGAAAGCAGAAGAAGGCATTCTTAGGTCCAAGAAGATGTACTAGTGGGATGTGGGTGGCAGAAGACTGAGGCAACATATACGGAGGGCAATCATGGCAGCATTGGCAGCTTGGAGATCTTGAACTGGCTTTACAGGCAGGAGAGATGTACTGTTTGATGCAGATGGGGGTTGCCTTGGGACAGAGCTCGATCACCAAAGGGGCATGATTGATAGCAAGCCCTAGCGGTGAGTCCTTTGTCAATTCTTCTGGAAACAATTCTCTCAAAATTTTAGGGTTGTGATCAGCAGGCATTTCAGGCTGATGTAGGCATTATTCTTCCTCCCAGGGTACAGTCAGAGTCAATATCAAGTACAGGACAGTGGATCCGAGTGTAAGGGAGGCTGGTCACATCCCAGGAGAGGTATAGGGCACTCAATCATGTACAGGAATTCGTGTTTGGTAAAGTGTCCATCAATCTCACAGGATCTGCTTTGGCAGAATTACTTCTCAGTGGAGGCTCCAGTGGGTAACTTCAGTAACTTTAGACATGTTTATTGGCTTCTTGCCTCCCTCTTTGAGGTCTGCCAGGAAAGCAGTGCAGTACTGATCTAGGGTTTCATGGCCCTCTGTCACATTACAGTCCCAGTTTGGATGCACTTGGGGGACTCTGTTCTCTCAAGCATCAGGATCAACCACAGTGGTGGGAACTTTTGACTTTAACCAGGCTTAGGCTCCATCTAAAATGTGGTGGCATTCTTCAGTATTAAACAGAGTCAGAAGGAGTTTCTGACAGTCTTCCCATGTTGGCCGGTGGGTACATAGGTGCGGAGCCAAGGTGGAAGAGTTCTTAACCCCTTATGGCAATTGAGTCCAAGTGAGCTGTTCTTTTATCTCAGGATTTTCCCAGTTGAAGGGGCTTATGGGAGCAACTCACAAGCAGAGGAAGGCATCTTTTCTGCATTGTTGACAGCACAGAGATCTTGCCCAAGGTGATTAACAGTCTATCAGCAGATGTGTGGCTGGATGCCTATTTGTGCTTTCCCTGACATCTGACAGCAACATGGATCACAGTGAGGCAGCATGGTTGATGTCTAGGCCTGAGGCAAGTCTTTAGTTCATACCTCTGGGAGGAGAGTTTTCAGAACTTTAGGATTGCAGTTATCTGTCTCAGGCTGATGCAGGCATCACTTTCCTCTCTGGGAAGAGTCAAAGTTGAAAGTGCAGGGTTAAATGAGAGGGAGGCTGACTGGGTTGTTGTGAAGGAGATGTCCTCCCAGGCTGTAAGTTTGTGCCTGGCAGAAGGGGCAAGAGGCAAGAGTCCCAGTTGCCCTGGTGATGGTAACTTTTTGACAGAGGGAACTTTTGAAGGCAGAGAATTCTGTTCCATTGTCTATGAGGAAAGTCACAGGTTTGCCCCAAACTTTTGCAATGACCGTGGGCTCCCGAAGGCCCAATTTGATAGAGCTCAGTCTGTCCTATCTATTCAGGACTGAGAGGGTGCAACTCATTTGTCAGGACTGACAGTCCAATTTTCCTCAGTTAAAATGTGGAACTCAGAAGGAATTTCTGACAGTCATCTCAGGTGGGCATTACATGATGCTGTCTGACCAGGATAGGTGTGTCTCTAGGGAGGCCTTTGTGGCCAAATGCAGGCAATGAACTGGAACTGATTCAGTTGGCTGGAAGTAGATGAGTAGGGAGCGGGGAGTGAAGCTATAGGTGTTGGCAGCAACTTTGGCAGCAGAGGAGGGTGCCAAGGTGGATTTCTCAGGAAGAATGGGCCTCTTTTTCCTTTTTTTTTTTTCTTTGAGATACAGGGAGGGGTTTGGTTTCATTTTTAACTCCATAAAAGCACGTCTTCCTGCAGTCAGGGACTGTGAGTTTTAACTAATTAGTTCCCATTCTTTCTCCCTATAGTGCATGTTGTGTACCTTGAATGATGGTGCAATATTTGAAGGGTGGGTGTCCCTCAGAGAGAGACCATTCAGATGCCCTCCTGGCCATGCCCCTCCTGGGGACTTAGGCATGATATAGATAAGGAGGGTGCGTGGCCTCCCTTACGCTTATGTCGATTGCCACGGAACCGCAGGTGAGGAGCCAATCAGCCACCACGACCAGTGCTTCCCAGTCTTGGTTCACAGAAGGAGAAGCTTATTGCTTACACTGTCCGTTCCACTCACTCACACAATCATTCAGCAGGCACTCAGAGGTTAAACATTCCAACCCCCTTCCCTTGAGGGTGGGCTTAACTAACAAGAGGTGATCAAGCTCTTCTTCTGCTTGAATTGAGCAGGACTGACAGACTGACTAAGTGGGTGCCCCTGGAGGTCTTACTGGAATCAGGCAGGCAGGCAGGCAGACAGATTGCATCCTTCTCTGTTTGGTCTGATGTGAGGTGCTTGAGTGGGGAGCCAGAAATCCTCCTTCAGACATTGGCGAGGACTCGAGAAATCTCCAGGGCGCGCCTCCCTATTGGGACCTGGAGAGGTCCTTGCTCTGTCCAAGAGGGCCACGACTGGTGACCAAAGAGGTCAGCATGGTCAGTCTTCCCAGCTGATGCACCAGATGCAACAGCAAGCAGAAACACCGAAAAGACACCCAGGATTTTGAGGCAGATTTATTTATGTCAATGGGCACTGATCAGGATTACTCCCAAAATATCAGGCCCTGATCTCTGGTGGTCTAGGGCTTTCATGGGATAAGCAAGCAGGAAGTACAGAGGCAGAATGGCTGGTCAGTTGGGGATTGATTTATAGCATGTGCATCATAGTGACCAGCTATGCATCACAGTGACCAGCCATTTCTAAGAGACTGGAGCAACCAGATCTGGAGCAGGAACTATCACCTGGGCAACTAAGAAACAGAAGTATACTGGCTGGGGGGTGGGTCACATTTTCTGCTACATAGTGTCTGTCTTTATAATCACATGGCAATGTGTAGTAATCACAAACGAGCATTTGTTCAAGAAACCTTCTTCCTCTCTTGAATGTGAAAGGACTAAACTCTATTAAACTTCATGCAATTCACTGATGCTTTCCCCAACTCAGCTAAACCCAGGAGATCACAGGAATACTAAATACACCATGTCTCTCTCCAAACCCGACCCTTCTCCTCTTCTATTCTCTATCTCCTCTCTTCCCTTTCCTCTGTTGTTCTTGCACCCACCTGTTCCTAAGACCTACATTCAGCTGCAACAGAGACACAGGAGAGAATTTAGGATGTTATTCCTCTCTGTATCATCTCCCCTGGCAGCACAATTTCTGCTCCCTACTTAAGCCTAGGCCTTGGTGCGGCCCTCGTGAGAGGAGGTCTGAGGACTTAGCCTGTGGGAGTTGGGTCTCTATATATAAAATCCAGAAATTCCAGATAATTTAAGCAATTCACCTCATGCCATAACTTATCTGATTTTTTATTTCAAATATGTCATATCTAAAACTAATGATACACTCCTCCCCTTTCCCTTTAAAAATGTACACCTCTGTGGCAGCATTGTCTGCCATGGCCAAGAGGTAGAAGCAGCCCCTGAGTCCGGGGACAGGCGAGGGGTTGGTTGAGTAAGATGTGCATCCACACAATGGAATATTATTTAGCCTTGAAAAGGAAGGAAATTTTGGCACATGGATGAATCTCAAAGACATGCAAAGTGAAATAGGCTGGTCACAAAAGGACAATGCTGCATATTCCACTTGCATGAGTTGGAGTAGTCAATTCAGAGAGAAAAAGGCGGAGTGGTAGTTGCCAGGGGCTAGGGAAAGAGGAGGGGTAGTTAGTGGTTAATGGACACAGAGTTTCAGTTTTGAAAGACGGGAGGATTTCTGGAGCTGAATAGTGAAGATGGTGGCACAACAATGTGGATATACTCCATGCCACTGAACCACTAATCTGGGACTGGTCATTTGTGCTCTGAGGCTGGATGACAAGTAGGGTGTGTGAATGGGAGCTGGATGGAGTGGGAGGTGGGATGGGCCTTGGTGATGTGGTTGAGGGAGGGAAGGGGCTGGAGACACATGTCACAGAGAAATTGCAAACACAGAGAGGCCTCATTCAACTGTGTGAGTTGGAACAGTCCCAAACTTAGCTACAAACAAGAGTAAGAACCATTGATGGTGGCATATGAGGAAGCTTGGGCTCTGCCACCACTCAGCCATGGACCACCCAAAGCTGTGTCAACCGTGTGCTTGTGGAGATGGGAATTTCCAGGCTCAGCCCTTGAACAGTGCATACTGGGTCTCTGTGTGTAGCTCAGGGCCAGCTTTGCTCCTGAGCTCCCGGGCCTCCCTGGGGAAAAGATCCCCAGAGAAGTGGATAAGACTGGTGATCTAAAAACCCTTTGATCTTGGCTGCAGCCCAGTAGAGCACATCTTTCCACAGATCACAGAGGTGGGAAAGATTGCACACTGGATTCTGAAAAGAGCATCTGATGTTACAGGGCTCCCCCATTTCAAGGAAGCTTTGGTTTGTGATTTGAAACAGAAATTTTGCAGCTTGTTTTATTCGTGACTTTTGCAAGAGTTTCCACATTTGCCAAGGAAATCTTTGCCAGAAATAAAACACATGAAGGATGCATTGCTTTTGCTTTCCATGCGTGGGTAAGTCATTAAAATCCAATCAGCCTCACAACTCACAGCTCAGGTGCTGGAACCTGTTTTTAATTAGTCACAGGAATGTGAAAATGTTCCACCCAGCCCTGAGCCCATGCAAAATATACAGCTTAGGAATTTCAAACCAAGCCCTGACATTCATTTTCCATTGGCAGGAAGCAAAATGCTCCTTTCAAAGAAAGATGGCTGCTGATGAACATGTAAGCATAGATGGAAAGCCGGCGTGGAGAGTGTCAAAAGAATGTATGTGACTTGGTGCTGCTCTGTTGAAATCAGTAGGCCTGGCTCCGTTGTGAGGCCTGGAGTGGCTGAGCCTTGGAGAAGAAGGAAAATGCCACACTGGTGGTGGCCTGAAGGACGCTGTGAGCAGTGGACAGGTGAAGGTGACAGCCCTGTGGTGGGGGTGGCAGTGGTGGGGTGTTCCTGGAAGTGACTGATCTCACACTGGAGAAGATCTGGACAGCCAGGGGAGGGTTTTGGGCTATCTATGGACAGCAGAGGGCCCTGGCATGATCAGTAGTGTCACAGTTTGGGTAGAACATTCTAGTCATCTTTTTTAATACCAAGGAGAAAAGAGATGGTTGCCAGGGGCTAAGAGTGGCTGTTCAGCCCTTCAGTGGATTTGTGACTTCATACTGGGGGATGCAAAGGACAGAGTAGGTTTAGGAAAGGCTGCGTTAGAACTGGCAGGCTGAAACACAGTTCTGGAGGAATAGGCAGGCCAGCGTTCGACACAGAGGAAAGAGAGAAGCAGGCATTTATCATGGACCAGGAGTAAACCACTGAAGCAGCTGTTATCCTTGAACCTGGAGGACCCATCAGCTAGGAGCACAGCTGGCCCAACACTGCTCCTAAGACCCATGCGGACCACTAGTGGCGTTCGGCGTACACTGTGAGTGGCCCCCGTGCAGATACAGAAACCCACGGCTGACTCTCAGCTGGCACAGCCTTCTGCCACTAAGACAATAGTGTGTACATGCTTATATGATGGTGTTGTCATTTACCAAGAAAAGTGCTGAGCCCAACTGTGGGGAGGCACTGTCCCCTGTTACAGACTCCTAGGTGCCAGCTGATGCCATGCGGAATCTCCAGCTTCAGGTGAGCGCAGAACGTCCCCTCAGAACAGATGCACAGTCGGGACTGGGCAAGCTTCCTGTCCCTGGTGAATCAACTGCATAGGAGGGAACGGCAATGCTTCTAAGCAGGTCCTTCACAAGTAGGAAAGTTTGAGGAGAAAAAAACTGAAAAACATGACTACTTATTAAAAACAATTTTTAAATGTTGAATTTTTTTCCCCCTCAGAACTTGATCCTGGATCTCTTCTGGTAGAAGTTGGATGATTATGAGCAAAGGGGGACCTTTTTCTTCCACATCCTTCATAGAATTGCAGTGCTCTTATATGTTGTAAATCACCGACTTAACAAAAGCATGAATAAATAATGGACCTGGGGCCAGTTGATGAAGATGGTTTCCAAGATTCGCTTTAGGCAGCCTCGCTGACACTGAGCTCGATCTAGTGGCCCTGTATTCTCACAGTGAAGCTGACGGATGCGCCTCTTAACACCCCAGTGTCAGGCTGGCCCCATTGCTGAGGGCTGTTTCAAGGCCCAAATATGCCAACTCACCTAATCTTCCAGGATCCTGCTTAGAGAGGCACCATCCCTATCCCTCTTCTGGAGACCGGGACGGTGACACACAGAGAAGTTACACTGTTTCCGCAGGTGGGGTCTAGTAAGGTGCAGGGCTAACCTGAGAACCCAGTGAGTCTTCCTGCAGGGCCACAAGGAACCATGAGGCCCTGTTGCCTTGTCTGTGCACAAAAAAAAAATGAATAAAAACTGAAACCAAAATATTCCTGCAGAGGAAATTTGAAGAGGGAAGAGATTTTTTTTAAAAATTCACTTCTAAAGAAGGACATTAATATGAAAGCTTTAAAAATCTCAACGTAAGAGAAACGATGTGGTATTTAAGCTTGTGTGTCTGGTTTATTTCACTTAACATTATGGTCTCATTTTCCTACAAATGACTCAAGTTTACTCTTCTTTATGGCAGAGTAGTACTCCACTGTATAAATACCACATTTTCTTTGTCCATTCATCTGTTGATGGACATATAGGCTGCTTCCAAGATCTAGCTATTATGAATTGTGCTGTTATAAAAATATGAGAAACTCCAATTGTAGGTAAACAGCAAAATAAAAAATAAAAGGCAGTAGGGAGAAAAATCTTCCTCAGATGGAAAGGGGATCAAGGGATGAAGGGAGGGGACGGACGGGGAGGGAAAGGGGATGTAAAAATGAATTGAGATGTGTTATGTACATGCCCCAATGCCCCACAAGAAATGTAGACATTATGTGCAACAAACATGTAATAATAAAAATAAAAAGGGGGAAAAGAATCTCAATAACCATCTGACATTATTGACTTAATAATCTTTAAAACACTTAAGATTTTCAGAATTCAATATTTGTACTTCGGCATACCCAGAATCTCTGTGATCTCTGTGAAGCTACTTACATTTCTCGCTGCTTAGTTTACACATCCGTAAGTTGAGGACAATTCCAAACCTGGGAGTTTGTACTAAAATAGGTCCGAGGGGGCATGTGCAGGAATCCACACATGGGTCCCTAGTGCATGTTACCTGGAATTATTAAAATAAGCCAATGGGTCAGGGGATATAGAATTAAAAATTCCGTGTTAGGGTATTGGGAAAACAAAAGAGGAGAACACTGTCTACTGTTAAGATACACACACACACACACACACACAGCTGGATATGGCGGTGCATGCCTGTAATCCTAGCACTCTGAGAAGCTGAGGCAGAAGGATCACAAGGATTTCAACCCTAGCCTGGGCAACTTAGCAACTTAGCATGACTCTGTCTCAAAGTATTGTCAAGACACAAGGAACAGAAAGCCTGGCCCCTTAATAGCGGACGACATGACACCCAGTCAGCTCAGAGACTCAACCCTCTGTCAGAAGAAAGCAAAGGTGTTTGTTATGGTGAAAATGTTCACTATGAAGTGGCATTCATTTGACAAAGCTACTCCCACTGTCATCTGACCCAAGGATGTGGCCTTATCTGGAAACAGGTTGTTGTAGATGCGATTAGCTAATATTAGATGAGGGCATCCTGGAGCGGGCTAGTCCCTGGTCCAATCCACCCACGTCCTTGTGCTAAGGTCTGAATGTCTGTGTCTCTCCAAAATTCATGTGATGAAATCGTAACCCCAGAGGTGATGGTGTAGGTGGGGGCTTTGGGAGGTGACTTGGGGGCGGAGGTGGAGCCTGGAGATGGAATTCGTGCCTGAACAAGAGATGCCCAAAGAGCAGCCTCACCTCTTGCACCAGCTGTGCTAAGCTGAGAAGGGTGAATACTAAGCTTGAGGAATGGGTCTGTGGATGCCACTGGCCATGAAGAAATCATGGGGAGGGTGGCACCAGACTTGAGTGTGCTTTCTGTGTTGTTTTGTTTTTAGGTTCAGTAGGTAGAGAATCTAGCCATGAATCTCAGTAGAGCAACTGAAATGAAGAGCTGCATTAAGATCAGGATGCATACAGGCATTATTCATGAGAAGAAATAGCAACTCTATGACCAACATATAGAAATTAGAGTTTTTTAAATTAAAAGATAAGTGACCACTGAAATACAGAAGGCAATTTTTAAAATTTTGAATATTAATGAAAATGTGATGCAAACAACTTTCCTTGCGGCCATATTGAACTGAACTGCTTGGAGAGCCGGTAAATCTTCACATGGCTCCTGCCCTGATCCTTCCACCCAGGCACACAGAGTCACGAAGGAAATTGCCCTCAGCTTTATTCTTTATTCAGCAGGAACAAGACAAATTCACGCCAGGCACAAAACCCACATGGTCCTAGGTCCACAGGTCCACTCACATCTTCCACGGAGACAAAGCTGGCCCTGTGTGGCTCAGTTTTAGGAAATTTTTGATGTGGATATGGAACAAATAGCCAAACACATGGGACATGGAAGGTCAGAACTCTGGCATCGAGTGCTTATCAATAAATACGAAACTCTCTCTAAAGGTGGAAACAGTGAACAGAATACAAATTAAGCTGGAATTCAAAGGAAGCACATTGAATAAATCCAGGGGAGGAAAAATTTGACATAATGGATTAATATGTCTATTAGGTTTCTTTTAAACTGCAGATTTCTCCCTTCTTTGGTATTATTTTATTATGTGAAATCTGTGTGTTGATGAAAACAGTGTTTATCACAGTTTCTCCAGGTCTGGACTTACTCCTAACATTACTGTGTTGTCAATTAGCATTTTCCTGTGGTCCTTGGTTTCCTAACACCTGACAGGGCCAAGTTGTAATGCACAGTAATTTTTCAGCATAGGTGTCAGTGTGTCCTTTTGTCTAGTGCAAACCATGCCTATTGGCGAAATGAATACCACTGGTGATCATCGTAGAGATTCAGTTTCTTATAAAAACTTGCAAAATCCTGATATTCTAAAGATACACTTCTTCGGTCATTTATTAGCTCCAACACTTTTCTAATAGGTATTTAACCTCTGTCTCCCACTTGGTGAACCTGAGTGATAGATTGCACAACAGGAGCCAATTAAATTCTTCATCTTCTTCCCCATTTTCAGGTAACAAGTTGGGTCCGTGGCATCCTCTGGAGGTGAGTGCAGACCATACTGCTGTGTGTGGTAAGTATACGACGCTCTTCTCTCGCTTATAGCTGAAATTCTTGGCATTGCTCAACCTGTCCCCCAGTGAGGGTCTCTTTGAGTTGGCTTTGGAGTCTGTTGACATGAACCAAGATGTCTCCGATGTCTCATGCTTCCAAGTGTGATGAGCTTTCTTGCCCTTGTCCTGTACATTTCCTACCCCAGACTCGGAATCAAGTTTTAGCTGGAAACAATATTTAGAGTGAAGGGTAAAGATTTTAGGGGAGCAATGTCCGTGAACTTTAGCTGTTCAGTTAGTTTGAGGCATTTAAATGATGCCCATAAATTATAGTAATAAGCAGACAGCTATGTCCCCAAACTAGAAGTGACTGTGTGCAGAAAAGAACCATTTGAATATGTGTCACTTCTTAATGCTCATTGTCATATGAGCTGTGATTGACACATACAGTGAATGCTTAAATTAAAAATTCTTACAATAGTAGACACACTGCTCTAACAGTTATTCCATCATTCTTGCCACTTTCTGAAGCAGCTCTGGAGGTCCTCCTTTGTGAGCATATTTAGTTGTGTTGCTGTGACTGCCTCAATGCCTTGAATTGATTCAAAATGTTTAGTTCCCATGGTCATTTTGACTTTGGGGAAGAGCCAGAAGTCACATGGTGCCAGATCCAGTAAATAAACTGGACGAGGACACAGCATCATGTTTTTATGAGCTGCCTTTCCATTGGATGGCACCCAGCAGCAGCAGCATTCACTGTATTTTTTTATCACACCTTGCAAAGACACTCATAAAAGAGGACATACAGAACTTCCCAGAAAGTAGCAAGAATGATGATAGAAATGTGTTCAAAGCAGGAGGGTGAGTATTTGGAGGAGAAGTAATGGCAATGTGTCTCTTACTGTAATCAATTTTTTAAAAATTTAAATATTCTCTATATATTTTGATCATACATAGTAGTCTATGTAATAATTACCAGCATACTTCTGAAATAATTTTTGGTCAGACTTTAATTCATCTATTTTTTTCAGGTTTTCTTTTCTGATTTCTGTTGTTTTGTTGCTGTGTCGTTGCTCACTATCCTCATCTGCTAATCATCCCCACCGCTATCTCTCTTTCAATATCTGACCCTATTCTGTTAGTCACAGATCGCTCAGAGCAGTGAATTAAGAAGTCTGAGGACTTTGCTTGTTAGGAAACATCCTGCATTTCAGTATGTTTCAGGGATGTCCCAAGTGGGCACTAAAGGGGACAGTTTTAGATTTAGTGAGGTCTGTACACACTCAATGTCTCTCCTGCCAGAAAACTGGTCTCAACCTCAAAGTCACGGTTGCTTTGAAGGCCAAGTTAATCCCTGGTATCTCCTCTTCCCCATACTGCAGACTTGGCAGTGAGAACCTAGGTAAAGGGGAGCAGAAACTGTTGCACTGAACAGAACTCAGAGTTCTGAGAGTCAGTTATAGATAAATCTTCCCTTCACAATCCTTTGCAAAAAAAATTTTTTTTCTTTTTGGTACACGCAATTAAATTTGTTCACAAAGGGGCTAGATCAGAACAGAAATATGGGTTTTTGGACAAGGATGACCTCAAAGCATGTTCTCTTCTCCTGCTAGAAGGTCATTCCAAGTGAATGGCAGGATTTCAGAGCACTCGGGGATTTAAAAGTGGGTGTATCTGTTTGTCTGATGTATTTTATTACTGTCAGATAATTTATCAGCAAGTAATAAAACTGTATAGTCCACATTTTAGACTCTGCAAATTTGGAAAGCCTTCCCCCCAACATTTGTCCAAACTCAGGCTGATTGTTTTGAAACAGCAGTGTTTTCTGCAGAGTGAATTTCTAAAAATACCCTATAAATGAGGTGGCTGACATATGTTGATCCAGGAGCAATAGAATCACTATCTATCATTACTTGCTTTCACTTTTGCTAGCTGCATTAAGACATCAGTGTATGTGAGTATAGTCGCTCTTGTGTGAGTGGTAATGTGTGAAGTGGGGTTCCAAAGGAAGTTTCCGTTCCTAAGCCCCACTCTCTGGTCACAACCACTCTATGGAGCTAGCAGGAGAGGTGGTCAATGGTTTGCCCAAGGTCACAGAAGGAAATAACAGAGCAGAATTTGAACTCAGGCCATGAGGCCCCTGGACCTCGGTGTTAGAAACCATGGGTCACCATTTCTTCCTTCTTTCCCAGGCCCTTTTGTAGACCTCAAGTGATTGCAAAACATCAGGAATAGATTTCAGTGGATGTCATCTTGGGTTACTCCCCCATTTGACCTCTGACCTTCCCCTCAAAAACCTGACCCAAGTGGCAGTTGGGTCTGTATTTAGTCACCTTTAAGAGCTAGGAACCCGGTGTTTATTCTTTATAATATTGTGAAATGCAAAGTTGCTTCGCTGTTCTGAGTAGTTCTTGATTTTCAAGATGCACATGCAGTACCTGTCTAGAAGGTTTTGAAGTTGGATGTAAGTAATGATGCCCAGAAAACACCTGACAGGGACCGAGCCCCCAGAGAGAGTTGTTATAATTTCAGCTTTAATCATGCCAGATTTCTTGTTCCCGCCTCCATCCTTTGTGGGTCTCTCCTAGGGAGGCCTGAAGCGAGTCCTGTCTTGGAGCCTCCAGAGCACGCTTCCCAGGTTCTGTATGGATTCTCCCCTTGGACACCCTTTTCCCCTTGTCCTTGAGGGTTTTCAACTTTTCCTCTCCTGGCCACTTGAAGGGGCTTCAAATGCATCGCAAAGAGCTCATGTTCTGCTGAGCAAATTGCCAGGAGCATGGCAGTGGGAGGGGTCTTGGGGCCATGACTGGAGCTGGGAATAGACAATGAAAGATGAGTTTGAATTAGTTGTCCTGGGAGAAAATGTTTTACATATTGCAGGTGCGACAGAAGCAAAAGCTTAGAGTCAGGAAGACTTCATTACATGGAGCAGACATTGAGGTGTATAAATGGAAAGAGTAAGAAACAAGGAACATGTATGCAGGCAATGACAAACCTCCAGCAAGGTCTTATGTAAGCTGCAAACTTCATTTCAGAACTCTTTCTACCTCTTCTCTTTGGGGATGGTCCTTTAACCTCTCAAATTTCAGCCTCATGAAGAAGTTAACTTGCATGGAATACTTCTCTTTGGATTGCTTACATTGTAATTGCTGAATAATATTTGATACAATTTTAGAATTTGTGTTAACCTTCATTAGAATGTGGACTAAGTAAAACAGGTTGGGGATATGAATATTAAACACAATGGGGTTAGTTTTTCACTGAAATTATGGGCTGTGACTTCCTTGCTTAGTCATTAAAACGTGACCCACAGCTATGGGTCTGTGGTGGCCCCATGCACATGAGTATAACATGAGCCTGATGTGTGTGACCTTCAGCTGTTTCTCTAACAGTCTAACAATCGTCTTGTACTAGTGATGCTGACCCCATCCCAACCGCCCTCTGATCCACGTCCTGCCCTTTGCCGATCTGTGCTGGGCCCAGGAAGGATGATCTCTCTGGATTCCTCAGTCTTTGCCTTTCAGCCTCTGGTTGATTTGGGCCGATGGGAGACTCTGAAATGAGATCACAACGGAGAAAGAGGTTGCTCCTGATCATCAAGTGTAGCTGCGGTCCCTGCTGAGCTGTCCTATTGCACGGGCTCACTTATTCCAGAGTCTTTCAGCCCTGGAAAAGAGGAAGGCCTCCTGTAGTTGCTAGTCCCTAAAGTCTCAGATCCAGTCCTTCCCATCTCTCCTTGGTCCTTCATGAATCTCTTCTTGTGAAGTTAGCTTGTATGAAAATGCTATTTCCTGCTGGCCCTGGATCGATGCACATATGTTGAGCACTTGCTATTTGTCAGGCCCTTAGTAAATACAGGAGACATGACACTTCCTATGACATAGTCCCTACCTTACTTTGTGAAGAATATGGATCAACAAACATGTAGCTCGCACAAGCACGTCTGAACAGGACTGAGGGCAGCAAGGAGACAGCAGTGGCTTCCAAGGTGGGAGGGAGGTTGGGCAGGGTGGAGGCCCTAGGACAGTGGTGGCGAACCTACAGCACGTGTGCCATAGTGGGCTGTTTGTATCATTGAAATCTCTAAGAGGTTTGCCATCACTGCCCTAGGAGCTGGTCGTGGGGCTGCTGTAGCAAGAACAAAAGTACTTCTCAAAGAGTAAAGAATTTTTGTGCTCAAAGAGGCAGCTCAGTCTGGACCACGGAGACCAGTAGGACTTGGAAGATGAAGGAGATAACTGGGAATGTTTTCCTCAGGGTTTCTTTGGTGGCCTGTCCCAGGAGGGTGCTTGAGTGGAGGGGCCAGGCCAGGGGAGAGCCAAGGGAGGGTAGACACTTAGCCTTTGGCTTTTGCAATCATGTAAGCAGATGAAACAAAATGATATCTTTGCCATACATCATAAAAAACTGATATGAAGAGGTTACACTTACTCCTTTGAAATATTCTGGGATTAGAATGTTTATAAATATTATATATCTTGAAAATGATCACAGGCTGCACTTGAAAAAATGTTTCCCTCGAACTTAAGAAGTTCATGTGGTAATTATAGTATTTCTATGAATGGAAATCATGCGACCAAACCATGATTGCTGAATAGGGGCCTGAAGATCAAAACGATAGGGGGAAAAGGCCCGTGGGGGGAGAAAATGCTATGGTTCATGAATCAAGCTATTTCTCATCTGAAGTTTTAGTTTTTTTAAAAAATATAATCATATAGTGACTATAATACTAATAAATGAAACATAGAATAATCAGCATGCTTCATGTAAAGAGTAGTAGGTGGCCGCATGTTTCTTTAGAGGGAAAACGTAATACGTTAGGTTCTTTACAAATAAAAACAAATAGTTATCTACCAAGAAAATCCAGAAATGTGAAAAAAAAATAACAAAAATTTAAACCTTAGCCACTTACTTACAGGACAGATGAATATTTAGACTGAAATTAGTCTTACATTTTAGCATTTAATTACGATATCCAAATATCAGACTATCTTAATTTGAATTGAAATTACAAATTTGTCAGGATTTGCATCTGCAGGGTTGGTGTTGTCGTTCAGTGGTAGAGTGCTTTGCTGGCATGTGCGAGACCTTGGGTTCAACCCCAAACATTGCAAAAAGCAGTAAAAAAGAAGATTTACATATGCAGCTTTGATTAAAATAGCACATGAAAAATAGAACGATTGGTAAAAGTTGGAGATTGGTAAAATGTTGATAAAGGTGAAGCTGGGTATAATTATGTGGAGGTTTAGTTCACTATTCTCTATACTATTGTGTATATTTGTAAATTTTTTGAAGCAAAAAGTTCAAAATATGACAAATCTATGGCTTTGGGGGTCAATGAAAATAGCAGTTTTCCCTTTTTAGAAGAGGTCATGCAAGGAAATTCAACAAGATGGCTCAGATACTTGCTGGAATTCACGGTACTATAAATCAACCGCTCGAGTAAATTAAAACACAAATCAACACAAGACTAAAACAAAATTCAAAGTACATAAAAACATTAGAAAGTTCTTAGTAAGGTATGGTTTATCTCTCCCAAATATATAGGCTTTCAAGAGATAGACTTTTAAACATTTTAATGTATTTTTAAAATGCCACAATTACAAACAAAAATCTACGAAAAGTTGGAAACTTTCCAAAGGAGGCTAACTACCTCTCATTCAAAACATTCGGCTGATTTTTGATCCTTAGAACCTTCATCTCTAGATGGTCAAAAAGAAAGCAGAAGTAAGATTTATCTTTCCTAACAGGATTCTGGCCTGAGATAATAAGACCACGGGACATACCACTAAAAGCAATTTCCAACTTCACCCAAACTTCATTATGTTTTTAGAAATCCAGGTCTGTGTTCTCATTAATGAATAAAAATAATTTTTTAGTTTTTTTCAGAGTTTGAGTTACAGTTAACAATGAACCGAACATACCTCAAGTACATGGCTTGATAAATTTTGATAAGCACTGGAGTCGTCGCCAGCATGAAAAGCGGTGAGTAAATTCATTACACCCCAGTTGCTTCATGCTCCTGTAATTTGGTGTATGTTTGTGTGTATATGTATGTAGGCATGCATGTATGTATGTATGTACTGGGGATTGAACCCAGGACCTTCACACTGAGCTACATCCCCAGCCTCTTTTTCATTTTTTTTATTTTGAAAGAGAGTCTTGCTAAGTTGCTATATTGTCCCAGCTGGGCTTGAACTTGCAAACCTCCTGCCTCAGTCTCCCGGTGTGCTGGGATTTCAGGTGTGCTCCACCACACCTGCTTTTGTTCCTTTAATTTCACCAAACATCTTTATGGGTGTGTTCTGAGTCAGTCCTGTCTCCAGCACAGTCTTCCTCACACTGTCCCTAGAGAGCCACTGTTCTCACTTCTGACCATAGAGGTGGCTTTCCATTTTCTGGAGTTGTACATAAATGGAGCTGTGCAGTAAGTGCCCTTTTGATCTGATTTCTTTTGCTTATTTTGAGATTCATCCAATTCATGGTACAAGTTGATGTTTGCTTATACCATAGTTTTGTTTATTCATTCTACTGACAGATATTTTTTTCTTTCTTTTTTGGTACTGGGAATCAAACCCAGGGCCTCACGCTTGCCAGGCATGTGCTGTACCACTGAGCTGCATCTCTGGCCCCTGACAGATATTTCAAGGTGACAAAGGTTCCAGGTTACAAACAAGGCTATAGTGATCATCCAAGTGCAGATCTTTGTATAGATGTTTTCTTTTTCCTTAGGTCAAACCTAGCAATAGAATATCTATATTGTATAGTAAGTACTGAACTTTCAAAAAGAAAATGCCATACTCTTTTCCAGAGCGATTATATCATTACCCGTTTTGATCAGCACATAAGAGAGCTCTAATTCCTCCACATTCATCACTTTTATAGACGTCCAGCAACTTCCAACAGTGGCTTTGATTTGTGCTTCTCTAATGACTGAGATCTAAGCATTTTTCACGTGTTCAGTATCTGCTGTGATTAAGCATCTGTTTGAATCTTTCTAACTCTAAAATTGGGCTACTTGTTTGCTATTGAGTTGGGAGAGTTCTTTATGGATTCCATATTCAAGTTTCTGACAGATAGATAGTTTGAAAATATTTGATTTCCATCTGTGACTTGCTTTATCATTTTCTTAGCCCTGTCTTTGGAGCCCACATTTTAATTTGGATGAAAGTGTATTTATCAGTTAATCCTTTCATGGGTCAGGTTTTTGGCATCAAGGCTAAGCAATATTTCCCTGATTCATTGTTACAGGTCTTTCTCTATATTTTTCCTAGGAATTTCATAGCTTTATATTTTATATTTGGGTCTATAATCTACTTTGGTTAATTACTGCATATATAGTAAAAATGGGGATTTGCGTTTGTTTTTTACACACATATCTAATTATTCTAACACGATGTTTTCAAATGACTTGTATTTCCTTTGTACCTTTATCAAAAATTAGCTAAGCATCTCATTCTAGGTCTTCTTCTGGAATCTCTATGCAGTTCCATTGATTTATGTATCTATCTTTGCATTATTACTAGGCTCTGGATTACTTTAGCTTCATATGTTTGAAATTAAGTAGGGTTAGTTCTTCTATGTTTTTTCACCATTGATTTATGTATTCTAGGGCAATTTTCTTTCTTTAGTGCACTGCTTATAACCCTCTCATATCCCTCAAATTAGGAGGAAAACATTCATGCTTAAATATGATGTTATTTGTAGCAGTTCATAGAGGCCCCTTTCAGATTCAAAGGTGCTTTCTGTTCCTAGATTGCTGAAAGGTTTAATCAGAATTTGACTGCCAAATACTTTTTCTGCCTCTATTTTGAAACTGCAGGACAAACTTCATTTGGTCATGAGAGATTACAGTTTTGGTATATTGTTGGATTGGACTGGCTAAAATTTTGTTTAACATTTTTCCATCTATGTTCATGTGGCATCTTGATTTGTAGCTTTAATTAGTTTTTCTTTTCATATCTTTGTCTGATTTTAAAATCGGGGTAATGCCGACCTCAGACTGATTCAGGGCATAGTGCCTTCTAACCCAAGTAGGATAAAGCTTACCCAGACAAACTTATTTTCTCTTTAATACTCAGTAGAATTTACCAGTGAAAATATCTGGCTTTAGCCATTTTCCTTGAGAGGAGGATTTTAAGTGCGGTTCAATTTCTTTACTAGATATGGAGCTACTTGGGTTATCTGTTTATATTTGAGTGATCTTTGGTGATTTGTATCATTCAAGGATTTGTTCATTTTATGTAAGTCAGTAAACTTATTGGTATAATGTTATTCATATTATACTTTTTTATCCTTTTGATATCTGAAACGTCTGTAATGACAAGATAGGATCATTCCTGGTACTGGTGATCTCTCTGTCTCTCTGTCTCTCTGTCTCTGTCTCTGTCTCTCTCTCTCTCTGTCTCTCTCTCTCTCTTTACAGCTCACTCCAGAGATGTACTGATGTTGTTGACCAGTGCTCCACTAAATACTCTAGATGATTTTCCTGCAGATTTCTGGAATTTTCTTTTATGCACATTGTGCTTCTCAGGTAATTTTTCTCTCATCTCCAGCCACTTTCATCTCAGCATGTCTCCTCAGTTCTTGGGGCCGATATTCATAGAATCTTTCACCTCCCTCCCTTCCTTCCTTCCTTCCTTCCTTCCTTCCTTCCTTCCTTCCTTCCTTCCTTCCTTCCTTCCTTCCTTCCTTCATTCCACATGAGCATCACTGATCTACATGAAGTTCTCCAACATTTCTTTAACTTCCTTCATTCATCTTCTTTCTTTATCATCTTGCTCTGGTGATTTGAGGAGAGGGCTAGCTTGGATCCCTGTGACTGTATCGAGGCAGAAGATGAAGTGAGCTTAAATTATTTCAGTTGAATAACTGTTTTTCATAGAACCTAGAAATTTTAAAGGTAAAGAGTCATATGAGTATGGGATCATTTTAGGAGTGGTACTTGTGTTTCAGTGATGGCTTAGACTTCCAATGTCAGCTGCTGGGGATGGAGCACTCAGGGTAGCTGTGAATGGGGAAGGAACAAATATTCCTGAGATATACATGGACATCCCCACTGGTGTTGTGAAAGTTGAAACAGGTGATTTGGTTAACCTCAGGACTGACCAATGAAAGAATGGCAAACAAGGAGTAGTTGAAAAGGTCCCTGGATACCTATTGTGGTCATTTTTACTTAGATACGGCTATCAGGAGGGAGAAATAGTTGTGGCGGGGGGGGATAGCATATCAATGAACCAACAGACCAGGTCATGGATTGCAACTCAGGCTGCTTCAGCTACTGGTTGTGTCTCACTCTCCACATCTGTTGGGGTAGAGTAAGGGCAGATGAAGAAAGAGAGCCAGTGAAAATCCACTCATTCACATTGAATCCCAAAGTCAAAATTATAAAATAATGGAAGAAAATGAACACTGAAAAGTCCTATGATGAAAGACCAATGAAAGATACGATGACAGACCAATGCAAGTACAAAGCTTCAGAAAGGCTTCAAAATAAAAGTTTAGGATCAATACAGGGATGAGTAAAAAGCAAAAATACAGCAAAGCTGCAACATAAACTGTAATATAAAGCTGTAACGGAACATAAACAGCTGGGCATTCTAAAGAACCAACTGGCAATTAAATCAAAGAAGATGCCCAGTGAATGTACAACTCTGGTAGGTCCAGCTGTCAAAGAGAATTAGTGACTATTATGAAATCTAACAAGTGTGAAAAAAATTATAAAATGTACTGTATGCGGTAATTATACTGCTACAAATAACATCATAAAGCTTGAGTGTTTTTCTAGTAGCTTGAGGTTTTATTGGCAGTGCAATAAGTAAAAAAAAATTGCCCTAGAGTACTCAAACCAATGGTGAAAAAAAAAATAAGTAATTATAGGTGTATATTCTTACAACCACCAAAAATCTTGAAAAATACCCCTGCCAGGTCTCTGCGCATCACCTCTATGTCATTTTTCTAACACAAACTCATTACTGCTTACAGATATTTGCTAGTTGACTACAGTCAAGAAAAATAATAATCATAGATACAGGAGTTCTTATTCTGTGCTATGGGTTCCTTTATATCGGCTCATTTCAGTCGCTATTAGTTTTGTCGGATTCAGGTTTATTTGTGTGGATTTTTGTGCGCTCTGGTTTGCTGATTTTCACTCCATACTGCCTATATTTAGAGTACAATGTATTAATGGATCCTCCCATTCTTGGACCTCTGCTGTTTTTGGAGTTTGGGCTAGTACAGGTAGATATATTGCATAGTACAAACCGTGCTTCTATGCACATTCCCTTCCAACAGGAGCTTCTAGCAGGCATGTATATCTCCAGCTCTCCTAGAGAAGAAGGCCCAATTGCCTAGTGAAGTCACTAAAACATGAATTAAACATGTTATTTATCTTCTAAACAGTATTTAGCTTTTATAGTCTAATCCAACAGGCCTTTATCTTTTAACTTAGGTATCTAGTACCTTCACACTGAATTATTGCCATATTTGTACACAAATGAACTATTATATATTCTGTTTTCTATTTGCCCAATGTGTTGTTTCTCTCTCTTTTTGTTCATATTTGGTCTTCTTTTGTATTAACTTATAATCAGATTTTTAAAATGAATTTTTAAAAATTTAGAATTGGGCCGGTGAGACGGCTCAGCGGCTTAAGCGCCTGCCTTGCAAGCGCGAAGGCCCGAGTTCGACTCCCGGAACCCACATACGAAAAAGGGGCCGGTGATATCGCTCAGTGGCACGGGCGCCTTCTGGCGCGCGAGGTCCTGAGGTCGTCCCCCCGGTACCCACAAAAAAAAAAAAAAAAAAAATTTAGAATAGCTTTAGATTTATAGAAAAGTCACCAAGATTGTACAGAGAGTTCTCTTGTACCCCACAACTAATTTTCTTATTACAAACACCTTATATCGGTATGGTGCATTTATCACAGTTAATGAACCAATACTGACACACTGTCACTTTTAAAATGTATAGTTTAACCCTGTTTCCTTTTTTTTTTTTTTTTTTTTTTTTTTTACCTAACAAACCTATTTTGTTCCTGGACCCCGCCCAGGACACCGGATGATGTGGAATTGTCCTGTTGGTGGCTTTCTCTGTGTGTGAGAATCTCAGGAGCCACGGTCAGGTATTTTGTAGAACATCTCTCACTTTGGGTTTGTCCGATGTGTGCCTCATAAGACCCCAGGCTTTTGTTTTTTTGGAGACCACAGAGGTAGAGTCCTCACCACGTCCTGCCCAGGTCCTAGAGGAGGAACGCAAGTTACCCTGGGCTCACCTGCTGCTGCCACCTGGAACTCCAGGGTCGCAGTGTCCTCGACTTCTTCCCTGGAGAGCAACTGTTCCCACCTCTTTCTAACACGCACACCTTGGGACAAGTCGCGTTGTGCAGCTCACACGAGGTGTGGGGAGCTGTGCTCTGTGCGCTTGCGGTGCAGAAAGCAAGGCTAGTTTTCTTTTTCTATTTTTAAATTGATTTAGAAAGCAAATGCTGTATTTTCACCATTAGTAGTAATCCCAGAAATTACTACATTCATTCACTGTAAAAGTCAAATGATAATACCTTTATTATTACACAAAACAATAAATTGATTTAGAATATTTGGTAAATGTTTTCTTCTCTCTGTCCAACCTCTGAGATGATTTTTCTATTGTCTGAAAGAGTTAAGAATTTCTTTCGTGTGGTTATGTGTGGCAGACTCCATTTCTGTTTGTCTAAATGTACTTTCATCTCAGTAAGGTTTGAAACTATTTGTTAGCTGAATGAAAAACTCTGGGTATCAACTATTTCCTCTTATATGAGAAACTTAAAATGTAAATAAATGGGTGAATAGATTATAGGAAGCCAGGCATGGTGGTGCATGCCTTTAATCACATTTAGGAGGCAGAGGCAGGAAGAGGATCACTGCAGGTTTGAGGCCAGCTTGGGCTACATAATCAGTTCCAAGCTAGCCTGGACTACATGGCGAGACCCTGTCTCAAAAATAAATAGATAAATAAATAAATAATGGTGGGATGGGAGGCAGGGAAGGCAGACTCTGGGAGATGGAGAAGGGAGGTCAGGGGAAGAAGGGAAGAAGCTGAAATTGAAGTTGAGGAAATGAAAAGAACCGAGATCTGTTATATGCATGTAACAATTCCTGGAAATGCAGATCGGTATTCTGCATTAGAAACGTGCACTAAAACATACAGAACAGCAAAAACACTGCCCCATCTGCCCTTTCCTGGATCTGGTTAAACATAGACTACCCTGGCCCACTGCATTCACTCTCTGTGTTTACCTTATTCTTTCTATGTCCCCGATTTCTGTCTTTCTATGTGCTTTTGACCCACATCCCATCTGACTCCTTATCTCCTCATCTGTGTTCATCAGTTTTCTTTTGTGTTCTTAATTTCATATCTAGTGTTTTCAATTCCAGGATTTCTGTTTGGGTCTTTCTCAAATCTGCAGTGTTACTTTGTTCTGGTTTCCGGTTCCCATATGAAAAGCTTGCTTTAGACTCTCTTATAAATAGTCAGGGAGCCGCTTTATAATCACGATCTTTTCATTTTCACATCTAAATCTTTGCAGCTTGTTTTTGTTCTCTGCCCCTCACCTTCCACCCGTGAGTTTTCACTTATGTCCCTTTCCTTCTTGTGTGGCAATTTGCTTTCCCCTCTTTTTAGACTTTGATCATACATCTATTTGTAAGGATTTTTGGTTTTTTTCCTCTCTTCTGCCAGGAGTCTGGGGCAAATTTATCCTGCTTTCGAAATGACAGGCTTCTCAATGTTGTGCATCCAGGTTGGGGGAAGTTGTTGACTTGTTTACTCCCAGTTTTCCCCTGGAGAAGATACTAATACTTAAACCCGCCCTGGAGTGAGGGAGGCTTTCCCAGGCAGAAGGGCCTTCATTTCATGCACCCACAGGCAGCCACAACTGTTGCTCAAGAGCTCCTTTCCTAGACATTAACCAAAGACAGGAGCAAATCTGGCTTTGAACACTGGGCTTATTTCTCTGGGTTCTTCAATTGGAGTTTAACCCAGTAATTTAATAATACTATATTAACTTTGCATTGTTTTTGAGACCAAACACACACACACACACACACACACCCCAGAGCTGTAGTTGTGTTCTCAGTAAAGGAGGTGATCTAAACTGCCTATTTTTCCACTTCTGCAAAATACAAAATGACAAAGTTGAAGGGAGTCCCTGAATTCTCATCACCTTAAATCAAAAAATAAAATCGATGGACACCAAAACCAAGATGATGGAGATGTTAGAATATCCTGACTATGATTTTCCAGAGACCATCATAAAAACCTTCAATGTGCAATTCTGAAAATGATTGAAACAAATAAAAAGTCAGAAAGCTTCAGTGATAAAATGGAAAACCTTATCAAAGTAAAATAGATTTAAACAACAATCAAATGGAAATTTTAAAGCAGAAAAATACAGCAAATAAAATTAAAACAAAATCAGTGCATGGATTAAGTAGCAGAATGGAGACTACAAAGGAAAGAATTGGTGAATACTAAAGTAAAAAGTAGAAATCATGCAGTGTGAAAACCAAAAAATACTGAAAGCTTCTAAGGGACATCTCAAATTATTATAGAAGATCCAATATTCCTGATGTCAGGGTCCTAGAGACAGTGAATGGAGTGACACTGAACTAGCACTTAAAAACAGGTGCAGGCAATGGCTTCCTAAATAGGACCCAATAGCCCAGGAAATGATCTTAACAATCAGCAAATGGGATTGCATCGAATTTAAATGTTTCTGCACAACAAAGGAAACAGCTGAGTGAAGAGACAACCTATGGAGTAGGAGAAACTCTTCACCAGCTACTCTTCCAACAGGAAATATTACGCAGAATATATCAAGAACTCAAAAAAGTTATCTTCAAAGCAGTGAATAATCCAATCAAAAATGAGAAAATGACTTGAAGAGATACTTATCAAAAGCAGAAATACTAATCATCAGTACTTATATGAAAAATTGTTCAACATCTTACCTATGAGGGAAATGCAAATCAAAACTACATTGAGATTCTATCTCATCCCAGTAGGAATGGTTGTTATCAAGAACAAACAAACAAACAGGAAAAAAAAAACAAAAACCCACAGTGCCAGGTGTGGTGGTGCATGGCCTGTAATCCTGACACTTGGAAGGCTGACGCAGGAAGATCGCCTTGCCAGCCTGGACTACATAGTGAGTTCAAGGCCAGCCTGACCTGCATAGTGAGATCCTATCTCTCAAAAAACCCAAAATAAATAAATAAATAAATAAATAAATATTTAAAAAATAAAAACAACAACAAACAACAATAACAATGACAACAAAACAATAAGTAGGACTGGTAAGGATACGGAGAAAAAGGAATTCTTATACACTGTGTGTTGGTGAGAATGTAAGTTAACAGTTGCTATGGAAATCAGGATGGAGTTTGAATAAACTCACAGTAGAGCTATCATGTGATTCAGCTACGTGACTCAGTGATGAAGAATTAAAGTCAGCACACTAGACAGATAACTGCATACCTATGTTTACTACGGGACAACTCACAATATCCAGTTTATGAGTACAGGCTAGATACCCATCAGTGGAAGAGTGGATGAAGAAAATGTGGCATACATATATAATATAGTATTATTTGACCAAAAAGAAAAACAAAATCATATCACTTGCAGAAAAATGGATGCAGTTGGAGATCATCCTTTTAAAGGAAATATGCCAGATTCAGGAAGGTAAGTAGCACATGTTTTCCCTGATCTGAGAATCTAGGGGAAGAAAAGTGACATGCAAGTAGAAGGGAAAAGGTAGACTGTTAGACAAGCGGAATGGGATTCCGCGAAGGAAAAGCGGGTATAAGGGAGGGTGATGGTGGATGGATATTATCAAAATATAAGCAGGCATGAAAATGTCACAATAAAACCCAACTTTTGTATGCATATATTTGATGACTATAGATAAGGATTACTATGATTTGGATCTTAAATATCTCCCAAAGGCCCATGTGTCGAACGCTTAGTCCCCAGTTCATGGCACTATTGAGAAGTGGTGAAACCTTTAGGAGACAGGGACTAGTGGAAGCACATAGGCTGTGGGCAGGTGTCCTTGAAGAAGCTGTTAGGACCCAGACCTTCTTCTCTCTCTGCTTCCTGGCCTTCATGAGGTGAGCAGCCTTGTTCCACTGCACACTCTCTGCCATGATGTCATGCTTTACAAGAGCCCAAAGCAATGGAGTCAGCTGACCATGAACTGAAACTGCTGAATCCGTGAGCCAAAATGAACTTTTGTCTCCTTTTAGGTATTTTGTCACAGTGCTGGAAGACTAATACAAGCATAATGGAATGTATATTTCAAAGAGGCTGGAAAAAAAAAGATTTTGAATGTTTTTTTACCACAAAGAAATAATAAATATTTGACTAGATAGATATGCTCACATTGACTTAAATATTACACAATGTGTATATGTATTAAAATACTATACAATAACCCATAAATGTGTATAATCTTATGACAATTAAAATAAACAAATAAGAAATAATGGCCAAAGATGTCCCACATTTAGGAAAAGACATAAACCTTCAGATTCAAGATGGGGACCAAAGGCCCAATAACATAAACTCAAATAAATTTTTACCAACACGTATCTTTGTCAAACTTCTGATAAGTAAAGAAGATGATAAAATCTTGAGACTTGTAAGAGGGAAATGACACCTTATTTATATCAAAACCATTTCAAAGAAAGGAGATTTCCTTATCTGAAACTATGAAAGCTAGAAGGAAGTGGTACTACATTTTGGGGTGGGGAGGATTAAAGAACACTGAATTCAGAATAGTAAGCCAGAGAAAATATCACTCAGGAACAGTGACAAGTAAGACATTTGAGAGAATACAAAATGAACAGAAATTTTCAACAGTAAAGAAATGATCAAAGAAGGGATCTTAGAATATTAGGAAGTAAGAAATAACATTAGAAAGAACAACAATTTCACTAAGTTCAATGTTTCCATTTTTTGTTTACTTTTTAAAATTATGCTTGACAGTTGAAGCAGAAATACATATACAATCACTGATGTAGCATTCAGTGTATGTAGTAGCAATATTTAAAACAAATGACATAGGGTGATGCAGTATAAAAGAAAGTTATGGTTTCTGTACTTTACTCAGACTGATGAACTGGAAACACCATGAAATCATAATAAATTGGGGCTATAGAATGAAATACAGGTGAGTTGGGGGATATAGCTCAGCAGCATAAGTGCCTGCCTGGCAAGTGCAAGGTCCTGAGTTCGATTCCTGGTACCAAAAAAAAAAAAAAAAAGGAATACATTCAGAAAGCTTTAAAAAGCCATATGAAGATAAACATTGGAACACAGTACAGATTAAGAAATGGAGACAAGGCTCCTTTTCTGATTTTGCAAAGAGAGCTCCATTTCTAGGCTTTGATATATACTTTTTCAAAATTAATCCTATTTGTAATCCATTTAAACATTCTAACTGGGTGGTTATTTTAATAGGGTAGGAAATAAGTGGCTTTGAGTTTTCATTACCAAGAAACTTTACGAGTACGTTTTAAACTTGTCATTATTTAAAAATATGTGAAGACCAGAATGCTTAGGTTCTGTGTTTCATTTTAGTAGCTGGAGGGCGAAGCCTGACTGTGACATTTCCAAACCTGTCTGCAGGACCAGTCCTTCGCTCAGCAGAGCGTGTCCATCAACAAAGCACATCCCACTGTTTCTTCAAATAGTGCTTCGCAACTGGAAACCGTATCAATGTAGAGCATCATGTAATCTTCTCTGTTTGTCTTAGGGTTTTCTCTTATTTACATATGACGAAGCAAAAGACTAGAAAAGATGCAGAAGAAAGAACTTAAATTTTTATTTGTAGTATCTAATGAGGTCAAAATTCATTTGTGGGTATCCTGCGTTTTCATGAAAGCCTTTCGAATATCACTGTTTCAGGCTATTGTTTGATCAAAACAGCACTTTAAAAAACCACTTTAAGTACTTAAATAAGAATTTAAAACTTCTTCTTGACTAATAAAACTGCCCAAAAGAAAATTTACTCTTTCTCCCATGCCAAACTCTTTCTCCTGTGATCGTGGGAGTATTTTCAAGAAACAATAGGAGCATCCCTGTTAGGCAAAGAAAAGAAATTGATGTCTGAAGTTACAAGTTCTTCAATGTCTCTGAAATTTCATTTGTATTTATTGCTTTGCTCTCTGAAATTTATTTCTGTTCAGTTGATATTCTCGATGTTATTGCAAATTGTGCTTTTCTTTTAGCCTAATTTCCAAATTTTTATTGCTTCTCAGAAAATACAATGTTTATACTTGACTTTCTTCTAGCAAAATTTGTTAAGCCTTTTAATTCTAACTGAATTACAGGTTATTTTGGATTTTATAAATATACAGTTATAATGCCTGAAATTGATGAGTATTATTTTATCAATGAAAATTTTGTTTTCTTTCATTATTTTTCCTGTCTTATTGAACAGGAAATGTATTCCAGAATAGAGCTGGTGTTAGCAAAATCCTTATCCTCTGATCCACTAAAAGGAAAAATTTAAAAATATTTTACATTACATGAAATATTTACTATATGTGTTTATAGATACACTTATCAAGCAAAGAATTTTCCATTAGTTATGAAGACTTTTTCCAATTAAAAATGAGTAATAAATTATATCAGCTGCTTTCTACGTATCAATTGAAGTAATATTATTTTTCTTTCTGAGTTTGTTACAGTATTTTGACAAAACATATGGTTTTATTTCATAGCCTTAAAATAATCTTTCTTTCATTAAATAAGTACAACTTGTTTGCTCTGTATTATTCTTTATAACAAGAAACTAGTTTTTTGAAACTTAAAAAATGCAGTCCATGTTTGCAGCATATAATGATTACATTCCACATAGAGAGTTGGTACGTGTACACAGCGCATCTGAATTCTTTTCACTTCCTTTTCCCCTCCCCTTCCACTGCTCCTTTATTTTGTAAATATATATTCTCTTTATACGCATAAACAAATTAACATATATCTGGCCTTCTTTATATCTTTTGCCTATTTTTTTTTTTTTTGGTGGGTACCGGGGGTCGAACTCAGGACCTTGCGCTCCAGCAGGCGCCCGTGCCGCTGAGCGATATCACCGGCCCCTTTTTCGTATGTGGGTTCCGGGAGTTGAACTCGGGCCCTCGTGCTTGCCGGGCAGGCGCTTAAGCTGCTGAGCCATCTCACCGGCCCTCTTTTGCCTTTTAGATTTCAAAATTATGCTTAAATAATAAAACATTTGGAAATTCTTCCATATTCTTTCTACCTAGGGAAAAATTTCAAATTATTATTTTTCCTTTAAATATGTGTAAGAGTTGCTTGTCAAGCCAGTGAGGTCTAGATTTTGATTAGAAAATATTCTAACTAATGAGCAATACATTAAACAGTAATCTAATTAGTATATTACTCTTTCTTGCTGTCATAGTGTAGTAATTGCATTTTTATTCAACTCTGCTACTTCATTTAAATGTTTAAATGATTTTTTTATATTTGTTTATGACATTATTTCAGTTTCTGAAGTATTTTTAGTGTTTATCTTCCCCATAATGGTATATTTTTTTTCTCTCCTTTCTTGATCAAACTCCCCAAATAATATTAATTTATTATTCTATGAAAGAACAAACTATTTGTTTTATTGACTATCTCTACTGTTAGTTTTTACGTTGGTGATCTCTATTCTTATATTAATTATTTTTGTCCTTTTGTTTTCACTCAATTCAGTAATTTTTGCTGGTTCACAGTCTTTCTAACTTCTATTTTGACCTCTTAATTTACCTGTGTGATTTTTAAGGGTATATTTCTTCATTTATAAATGTATTCTTAGTTTTTGTTATGAATTCATGGCTAACAACTGCAACTGGGCCACTCCCGAGCTGCTGCTGTGCTTGTCAAATAGGGCTTCCGACAATGATCACTAAACTGGTGGTTTCAGGGAACACTTCGATTTGCTGGCTGCCACGTTTGTTTCATTTCTTTGCTTTTTCCTGCCTGGAGGAAGAAGCTGGGCACCTGGAAGTACAGCATCCACGTGGAACCATGGGGCCCTGAGTCCGACACTAACGCATAAGGACAGAAAGCTGGAAGGACCCTGCAACAGCGGCCAGACAGAGAGAAGTCGACATGTTGCAGCAATGTGGGTCAACATTAGATACACATTGTTCCTGGAGAAAAGATAAATCGCTTTTGTGACAGTACCACATTTCCATCAAATGTAGGAAATGTGTTCCCAACAGATGCAGAAGCTGCTAGTCTTCTATCAAGAGTCCCAGTCCACTCCTGTGGCTCTCCGGCCGATGCTTGATTGCTCTAGGTCACGCATCCTCTTTCCTTTAGCAGCCAAGAAGACGGTAAACAAAGGGCTGGCTCAGACTGCACAGAATTTTCTTGTGAACAACAGAGAAGATGGGGTGGGTGGTTCCACCTTGAAGCTGACTCCATTCACATGAACCTGGAGCAAGTGTCTGGTCCAGGAATAAGAAGTTTGTATGGCCAGCTTTGCAGTACAGGACATTTTTACACAAAACACCAATCAGCTGGTAACCAAAGAAGAAGGAAGCCCACCCAGCAGACAGTTTTCTTAGGTGGTCCTGCCTAGACATTGAAGCTCACTGTATTCCTTTTATCCATCGTAATTTAGATTCAACAGGCTAAGCATGTGATAGCGGGGTGATTATAAAATCGATTTTTCTTTATTCATGTTCTTTCATGCTTTACAGCCAACAATATTGGGTGCACAGGCAGATCATTTATTATTCTAAAACTAAAACACAAGGCTAAAAAAATTCCAGGAGACTAAACAACTCTCAAGCAAATAGCACGGATTAGGTTATTTATTTCTGTCTGAGCCTGTGCGTGTGTGTGTGTGTATGAACTGAAAGCGAACTATGGTTTTAAGAGGAAAATAAAAGATAAACCAAAAGGGAATGTAGATCATTGTTGATAAATGTAAATAATTGCACGTAAAATTGATGAAAAATATGTCTTTGAACATTTGGAAGTAGTAACATTGTGACTATTTTACTTTTATATCATATGATATTTCTGTGATATAAACAAAATATGCATTTCAATGTGTTTGTTTATATTTAAATTACATTTCCTATAAATTCCTCTCTCTCATCCATCACTGATTTAAACATTAATACTTATATTCACATTGGGACTTATCTAGTTGTTTTCTTTTCTTATTTTATTTTATAATCATTTTATCTAAAAAAGTATGCATACGGTTATATTTATGAAGCACGAATGCCTCCTTGGGTCTTCCTTTCTCTTTGTCTCTATCGCTCTCTGTATTTATCTATTTTGTTACCTATCCACATGCGTGTATATGAAGTAGTTTGTTACTATTATATTTTGGCAGTTCTGCTCCAGTAATATTTATGTAAGAGAATGGAAGTGACTTTGATTTTGACCAAGATGACTCATGCTTGTAGTAAATGTTCTCTGTTTCATATGAAGTGAGATGCCAGTACAGTGTGATTATTGCTGGGAAAACCACCATGGTCTACCAGAATCACTGCTGGGGAAGCTGAGGATGTCAAATTGACACTTAATAATTCCACTTACTGTGTGCCAGGTACAATGCTGGGTACTTAAATATACTTTCTAATTGATGTTGACACAGATCTTATAAGCCAGTTACCATTCATATACTGACCTACAGCACAAGAAGATGAAGCCCAGAGGGGATAACACCTTGCTTAGGGTACAGATCTGACAAAGGTGGTGCTGGGGTTGGAACACAGCAGTGGCTCACACCCTTGAAGACCTCTCCATGCATGGGTTTCCTCTCTGAGGAGTCAGCTGAATGCTGGATGCTAAATGTTAATTTGTACACCAGTGTTGCCCTAAGAAGGGGCAGCTGCTCCAGGGTAGGGACCACAACCTGATGCACAATGCCTGCTTGACTGTGTGTGTTGTGGCCCTAGTCCTTGCTTCTCCTCTTCCTGATCAGGTACTTTCTCCGGGACCTGTCAGGGCACCTGGTGTAGTATCCTAGGACAGGTGATTTTATTATCCATATAATTAGGGTAAGTTGAGGTCTAAAGAGGTCAAATAACTTCACCAATATCAAGAAATCAGTGGGGGTGGGCTGGAGTTTGATCTGTCCTATTTGAAAAAAAATACACACACACGGGCACACGCACACACACACATATTTCCTGATTAAATTTCAAATTTCCTGAGAATTGTTTCTCATAGTGGTGTTCTGGAAATGTAAGCATGACTCAAACAACAACTATAAAAATACACACACTAAAATCTCATCCAATGTTTCCTTTAGCACCTTCAGTCATCAGCTAAAAAGCACTTTGAAGTCCGCGGGACTCCAGCAATTAGGTTCGTTTTGCAACTCATTGCAGTGAGTTAATGATTTTTTTGGCCTTTTCAGAGATTTGAACAACAATTGCTTTTAAATCCCCCATAAAGGGCCTGAAAAACCTTGGAACATTGTCATCTGCGATGATAACAAAGTCATTTCAGCAGACAAACTGGGTCGTGTTGTGAAAGGTTCTGAAGATGGAGCCCAGATGCTCAACCAGAGCTGAGCTCCAATCCAGGCTGCGAACGGAGAAGGAACCGCCCTCCCTGGATGTGTCCTGCTCCCCAGCACAAGGAGTGCTAAGCATGCAGAAGATGGAGGGAACTGAGAGGAGCAACACCAAGGCAGCCAACCTCTTCACTGGACAGGAGACTGGAACTGGGAGGTAGAGAAGTGGCAAGATGTGTCATTATGTGGCATTTATTCCATGTCAATGCTTTTTTTTTTTTAATCAAAAAGTGTTCTTCGGGTTTGTGTTGTTTTGAGTGTTAATATATTCAACAGCAAAGCAACGATAGAATCTGAAGACTATTTATGGCAATTTCACCTCCTAACTCAGGAATGTTGCAATTGGATGAACAGCAAACAGTACTGTTGCTTATAGAGGATGATGATGCTCATGCTGAGAAGTTGGGTTCTAAAGATGCTTTTCTGAGGCCCAGGAGGGACTATAAATGATGGAGTTCTAGTGACCTGTACAGTGCCATCACCAGGTGTAGTAGAAAACCATGGAAGTCAACAATGAAGCAATGGACTTCAGTCTGCTTTAGCCACTTCACAGTGCAATCCTGCAGAAACCAGCTGGTCTCTGGAAGCCTTCATTTCCTTTTAGAAAAACAGCAGTGACAGAAGCAGGTCAGGACCTTTTTGTGAAGGTGGCCAGGAAAGACGAGTGCGTGTTAGAGCTGGAACGCCCGTGACTTTAGGAAGGACACACCAGAGGTGGAACAGCCATTTTTGAAAAGTGATTTGAAAATAGGAAGCACTTCTCCAGTTTCAGGGGATGCATTCTTTCTTCATTACTTCCTGACTATTCACCCGGCTGTCTCTCTTGGAAATCAGACCCCTCCTTTCAATCCAGGACACTTAATTGGACTTCTACTGTGAACCATCTGGGTTCCTTCCTAGCAAATCTCAAATGAATTAGATCCCATTGACTCCAGCTCTGAAAGCCTCAAACTCACCTCAACACTCACGGCTCATTTTCACTTGGATCCCAGCTGGCCTCTCTGCCTCTAGATTCTCCCTATCTCTCTCTGAGCTCCAGGCCAGAGTGTTGTCATGCCTGCTTCCCTTTCTTGGCTTCTCGGTACCTGGAGATAAAGTCCAAACTCTGTAGATTAAGCCCAAACAGTCATGATATGGCTGCAGCATGCCTGTCCTGTCTCCTCTCTTGTCTTTCCTGACTTAGATTTAAGTGAGTCCACAATCAGACCTCACTCTTGCATATTTATTCAAATTACGTATTATGAATCTAAGATTCTAACCATGCTTCCAAGGCACAGATCTTACTTGATCTATGCATCCTTCTGTTTGTGTACCTTCTGAAATGATATCCTTGCTTTGCGTTTTCAGAAGATCATGGATGTCAATACAGCATCTACCGCATTTTTTGATTCTAGAGTTAACTAATAGCAAGGTCTCAATTTAAGTATCTTCATGTATTTTCATCTGAGCAATAACTGTACATTATATTGATGCTTGTAAGCTGGTCCTGCCTTGATGCACTCAATTCTCATTTGTACTTATAAGGCCTGGAAGAGAAGAACACAAGTTCATTCATTTTGTCAAGCATATTTGATCTATGAGCAGGGAACAACCAATAAGTCTCTTCCATATTTTAGTCCCGTAATCCTGTCACATCTCTTCCTGTAACAGGGGGAAATACACCCTTGATGAGTCTTGAAGGGAAATGGAGACATTCGGAGGAACACTGGGAGGATTTATTCCAGAGAGTCACTGATATCTTCATAAGACCTTCAATCCATGCTGACACCACCCCAGCTTCTGTGATTCCCAAAAGAGGAGAAAACTTGCAAAATTCTATTAATAACTTCAAATTTTCCATAGCTTCTAGCAGAGTTTTGTTAAAAATTAGGAATACGTGGCCTACTGACTCCTAATATAATTCTGTTTCCTAGAATAATGCCTGGGAGTGATTGGAAAGGGTGGGGTGAGAAAGGAAAAGGGGTGCTCAGGTCCTATGGAGGGGTCTAGGTGCACCTGCTCACATAGCCACATGGAAAGTTTCTGTTGAATGGGACAGAAACGGAAGTGAAGGAAAAGATAATCCATGAGTGGTTGCACTTGAATACACCAATTCTCCCAATCTGTAACATTTTTAGCAGTTTAAAGTTGGGGGTATGAGGGAGCTATATAGAGGCCATCCTTGCTACAGACTACCTCTTGCCCAAGGAAGAAGTCCTAACTCTGTAAGAAAAGAAGGAGCAGGAGAAGATATGAAAGAGATGGACTATTGCTCACTTTGGTAAGGGTGCTGTGCTTGTTAAGGGCAGTCCCCCAGAGCAGAGCAGATGCCAACCTCTGACAAAGTGTTGGGTCAGGGACTGATTGGGGTAGCACTGGAAACACGACAGCCTCAGGAGCAGGGTGATCAAGCATGGGTGGGGTCGAGAGTGAGGAGCAGGCTGAGTTCAGAATGCATTCGCTGGAGTGAGACCATTGTGCACTCAAAGCATGGGTCACTGGTTGCTTGACTTTCTGTGATGCTCTCGTAGTCATTAATTAACTAGATTAAGGTGTGTTGTCATTGAATAATCAGGCAGGATTAAAGCTGGTTCTGATGTTTACCTGTTACCATGGATATAAAACAATCTGTCTTTCCTAGGAATGAGGGACCATTTCATTTTCACTATCATTATATACACTTTGTGATACTATATATTTTAAAGTCACGTTTGATTTCTTCTCCTAGGAGGATGGAATAGACAATTTTCTCCATCCTTTCTGCTAATCACAACTGTCACTTATACATGTCATTATATATACAACAAACACATGGAAAACATGACAGTCGGAAAGGGGAAGTCAGCCTAGAGAGGGACTTCAGGGCTGTAGAAATGCTCCATTCTTGTGATTTACTTACCGAGCATAGGCAGAGGGATTGAAATCCTGTGGACATCCACGTAATGTTACAGACTGAGGTCCTAAGAGACTCAGCTTGGGAGTGTCAGTCATCCGAATCCACAAACTGATGACTTCAATGGCGGTAGACGCTACCAGTGTTGTGAGGAGACACACATGCTTTGGGAAGTGACATCCGCTATGCTCCTCTTTCTCAGTAGAGCATGTCTGAGAATGTTTTAACCTGATTTACGTGGCCCTAGTTTGCCAGTGTTGGTTTGTGGTTTGCACTGAGCTACATCTCCAGCCCCTTTTATTTTTTACTTGAGACAAGGTCTCAAAATGGAACCTGGGTTTTCCTTTTGCTTCATGTATCTCAGACTTGGAACTGAAGAAGTTAGCAACTAAGTAACATCTATTGGCACAGAATAAATAAATTTTTAAAAATCCTCCTCCAGCAATGAAAACCTACTCCAGACAAAACACCAAGAGAGAGGGAGCCTCAGAGAAGTGATACCTCTACACAAAATGTTCTCTATTCAAGCTAAACACCACAGTAAACATAGTGGCATCACCGCACTCAGGCCAGGAAAGGCCTTACACCTCCACATGCCCCAGGTGGTGACAGTGTCACCAACCCAGCAGAGTGATGCCAGGCTGAGAAAGGAGCGAGGATCTTCATCCTTACAATGATGTATTGATGCCAAGACCCTGAGTGGAGCTGGAGACCATATGGTGAATGCAGACTTCTACCTCATATGGAGGAAATGAGGTACCTGTTTGCTTCCTCACTGGGATGATACAAAAGAAACTTCATAGAAAGTTAGGATTTCACCAGCAGCAGCAATGAGACCACCCCAGGGGGTCAGGCAGGCAATGGTAAAGAGACTCTCAGACCCTTCTTCCCCTATCCAGGGAGATATCATGGAGGCCTACTGAGGTGCAGAACTTCACTCCCACAGCAGTAATTAGGAGCCCACACCCTCGGCCAACAAAGATCAAGGGGTGGGGTGACCTGGGCTTCCAGGCACACCTAAAAGTAAAGAGGTGATTCTCTTCTTCTCCTGCCAGAGTTATGACAAATGAAGCCAACTAAAACAGAATGTTCAAATAAGACCTAAAGACTCAGAATGTTAGACTTGCCAGGAGAGGACAACATTGATTGAAGGTGTGAGAATTCCCAGACAAGACTTTGAAGCAACCATCACAAAAAATGCTTCCAGAGGCAGTTGTAAGCACGATTGACACCAATTACATAAAATATAAAATCTTAGCAAATAAACTGAAACTGTGAAGAATAACAAAATGGAGATTTTAAAACTGAAAAATGAAATAACCAAAATAAAAAACTTAATGGATAGGCTCAGCAGCATGAAGGAAGGCATATATGAAACAATGAATACACTTCAAAATAGAGCAATATAAATATTCAATTTAAACAAGCTTCAGTGATCTATGAGACTGTAGCAAAAGATAAATTACCCTTATCATTAGGAGAAGAAGAAGGAGGAGGAGGAGGAGGAGAAGAAGGAGAAGGAGAAGAAAGGGACAGGGCTGTAATGGTACTGGGAGAAATAAGGACTAAACTCTCCATAAGTTGGCAGAAGACTGAAGACAAATATTTAGAAGTGTACCAAACACTAAATAAAACCCCAAATGAAAACCAAAAGGAAACTCAAAAAAATCTCAAAAGCCATAAAAGAGAAAAAGCACCTTACCTAGTAGGTAGAAAACAATGCGTATGACAACACGTTTCTTATGAGACACGATGGAGGGAACATGAAATGGTAGAAGTGTTTTTTTGTTTGTTTGTTTGTTTGTTTTTTTTAATATGCGGGTACCAGAAGTCAAACTCAGGACCTTACGCTTGCCAGGCAGGCGCTTATGCCCCTGAGCTATATCACCAGCCCTAAAAGTGCTTTTTGAGTGCTGCAAAAATGTTAACTCAACTTTTTACAAGTAAACATATCCCTCAGGAATGGAGGAAATGACAAACATTCTCAGGGGAAGAAAAACACAGAATATGTCTTGCAGACCTAACATAAGAGAAAACTTAAAGGCAGTTCTGTGAACAAAAGAGAATTACCAAACAAGGAATATAACACTGTCAGGAAGGAAGAAAGACAACAGAAACAATAAAAATGGATAAATAGACTGGGCAACTACAATATAAATATGCCATTATATTATACAAAGGGGAGGACAGAGAATCAAGGGAGATATGATTTCTACACTGCCTTTGAATTGGCAGCCAATGATGATGAGTTTAATGTGCGTATAAAGTAACACCTGAAACAGCTACTCAAACTGCTTGACAAAGAAGTACACTCAATACCCCAATAGATAAATCAAAAGGAAGTTGTAAAAGGCTTGCAGTAAGGCAGGGAAAAGAAGTGGAAGAATGCTTGCCTCTCATTGCATAGTGCTCAGTGACTACGTCAGAGCCCTCTCCTAACGCCTCCCACAGAGACGGTCACCCCAGTCAAAGCCTTGAAGTATCCGTTACCGACACACATCCTGTGACAGCAAGGTATACATCATGAGTAAACACATCTGCCAGGCCCAGAGGCAGCTTTGCTTAATAGTTCACAGAGGAAACAAACATGAGCCAGCTCCTCCGGGAGAAGGTGATTTACAACCTCCATGTACAAGTTAAATGATTGTTTTTCTCATCAATGAACATAAAACATTACCGAAGAGGCTAGAAAGAATCTGCAGGAATGCTTGGGGAGGCAAGAAAGACGATACTAATATCTTTCAGTAAACACATCAATAAAGAACAAACCTGAAAATCTCACTACAAAATAAATCTACCTTATTTATAATGTCTATGAATTACTAGCCCTGACAATAAATGGGATTCTCTCCTTATACGGAAAATATTTTCCCTCCATGTTCTTTGAAAGGACTTAATTTTCATTTATTTTTGGCACCTAGATTTGTGGTTTTGTAGGCAAATAACAATATCACCCATTATTGCTCTATTTTTGGTACATGACAGCAAAGTCATCTAAATATGCAAAAATTGTACATAGGTGTTTTTTATATTACGTGGGTTGAATGGGTATATAAAGATACACACACACACACACACACATAGATATATGAATACATGCATGTGTGCACACATGTAAAAACTTCAAATTTCAAGCAAAATTTATGGACTTATCCACCTTTTTCATAACTTTCATAGTCTGTTTCATTGATTTGTCTGTTTTTTCTAGTTTAATTCAATATTGTCTTAACACACACAGATTTATAATGTCATAATGCTTAGGTATAGAATTTTCCTCACAATATAGTTTGGACATTGAATGTCCTCCAAGGGCCCTTGTGTTAATGTCTTGGTCCCTAGGAAAACAGCAGTGGAAGGTACACTTATAGAGGCATGACCTAGTGGGAGGTCTTTAGGTCATTGGCGAGTGCCCCCATAGGAGTGTGTTAGATCCTCACCCTTTCCACCTCTGTTTTGGTATCTGGTCATGAGGCGAGTAATTCAATTCTGCTGTACTCTCTTGCCATAGGTCCAAAGCAATGGGGCAAACTCATGCATTGAATCCTCTAAAATTGAGCCAACACTAAAGTTTGTCTTTTATAAATTGATCTTTCAGGTAATTTGTTTATAGTGATAGTAACCTGACTGACACACACCAAAAAGAACCTTCTTTCTTCTTCCTTTTTGTATTTGATTCCACAAATATATACACATCTGTTCCTAAAGTTACAAAATCACCCTACTGGTATTTTACTGAAAACAAAACAAAATAAAGAAAACAACAATTAAAAAACTCAGTATACAAATCAATTGCAAGACAGTTTTCATTTTTTTGACTCTTGAGTATTACTATTTACACATGGTCTATTTATTCATTTATACAAGTTTTGTATGGCTCTAGAAAAAGGTGGTTATGCTTTGCTTTGTTTTTAGTGAGCCATGTCCATTTTTAACTGTGTTTTCACTATATTTAGGTTTTCACTGTTATTCAGAACAGCATTAACAAAAACCTATTATTATCCACTGAGTTATTACTGGCAAGTGTATTCTATTTCTAATCAGTTACTTTATTTTTTCTCAGCTCTAGGTGTTTCTCTTTTCCTCCCATATTGAAATGAAAATGAAATTAGAAAAATTTGTTTTGTCTCTTACAATATTTCTTTTAGCACTTGTTTATGTGTCATATGTGTTATCTTAACTGGTAAATTTTCCTGTTTTGATTACATAATTTTTAAAAATTTCCCTGGTTTAAATGTTTTTAAGAATGTGGTCAGGTGCTGGACATTTTCATGGAATTTTTCTGTAATCTGGCAATCTTCCCTTGCTCCTTTCTTTCACACTAATTTTAATGTCTCTCTGATCCCTGAAGCCTGGTGCAGATTTTGAGGTCTGTCATCATTACCCGGTAATTGGACTTTCCATACCTGAGTTCTACTCCTTTATGCCTTCAACTTGGGTCTTCCTTTTTATTGAAATGGAAATGAGATACTTCCCTTGTCCACGTGTCTGTCCTTGCTCTTTGCCTCCCTGTTGTGAGGACGGCTGAATGTCGGCCAGTCTTGTCCTTTGGAACTGAGAGTCCCCAAGGCTGTTCTGCTTCAGTGCTTCCTTAGAAATCTTACCAGTACATTTCCATGTGCTGTTTTAGGAGTAGTCATCTCCCTGAAACAAAATCTGCTGTTTTTGCTTGGGGTTGTACAGAGACCTTCTCTGTGTAACTGAAGAAGAATCTTAGAGAAGTTTGAAAGTGAAAGCACCTCCTCTCTGACTCAGGACTCACAACTATCAATGAATCTTTATGCATGGCCTTTCATGTCAAGGATATACTTTAGAATGAATCCCCCATCGGGATCATGGAGATGGACTATGTTGAACAAGGATAAGTATCAGGCAAATACCAGATTTATCAGAACAGCAGAAGAGTGGAACAAATTTCATCTGCCCCTCCCTGCCAATTGGAGGCACAGTGTCTGGTAAGTATAAGAGTGTGCAGGCTTGAATTCACTGGGCTATCTTCAAAATGTGGACTCTTATCATAGTGCTCACAAGCACAGAAATAAGAGAGAGTGCCCAACTGCTCCTCCAGGCCTGGTCATGCCAGGGAAGGTGTGGTGGATTGACTAATGGTCGACTTGTAACACCCAGCTGAACTAAATCAATGTGGTGCTGGGTGTGGAAGGCCCACCCGACGATTGTTGCCAACAGCATAAAAGGAGAACTGGAGGGAAAAGTGGTGTGCTGTTGATTCTCATGGCGAAGCTTGTCATACTGGTTTTCCTGATATGAATTCAGCTGTTCTCATCGTCGGAGGAGCTCTGGTCCTTGCTGGCGCTGAGGATGGCTGCGGTTCTTTTCAGGGGAGCTCTGGTCCTTACTTTGAGCATCGTTTCCTGGCTCTGGTGCAGATCCTTCATCCCGCTGGCACAGACTTTCTAGCTTCCACCACTGACCTCTGGGCTTTCCCAGTGCAGATCCTTGATGCAGACTTGCATGAGACATTGCCATGGGCTCTAGGTCTTCAGCTGGACTTGTGCAGGACATCACTGTGGGATCCAGGCCCTCAGCTGGATTCTTGGGGTTTCTGGGGTGTGGACAGATCTCCTGCACTCTTCTATATTTGACTCTTTGGATGAATATTATAAAATGATCCTATAAATTATGTGTCCTGTATTAAATCTATTCCCTTGGAATCTCTAACTACAACAGAAGGGTTTGGAAGGGATTTGGCAACTGAAAGGAGAGGAAGAGTTTAGCAGGAAGGGGAAGGGCCATTTCCACCAAAGAGGAATCCAACGTGCAGCATGCAGGGCCACAGTGGTTAGTGTGTCTTGGCCTCAGGATTTGATCTGGGGAAGAGAGGACAGATTTGACTTCTTTCACTAAACAGTGTGATCTCGAGAGCCATCCATTTTCTTGCAAATGTCATGGTTTAAGTCTTCTTTCTGGCTGAATAATATTTCTTCATGTAAATACAACTTTTCTTTATCCATTCATCCATCAATGGGCATCTAGGCTGTTTCCAGATTTAGCTATTGTGAATCGTGCTACTATAATCGTGGGTGTGCGTGGATCACCACAGAATGACATCTTTAACTCTCTCAGGAATAGATCCAGGAGAGGTACGGCAGGAACAGAAGGAATTTCTATTTTAGATTTTTGTGGAATGCCCATACAGATTTTCCTAGTGGTTGTGCTGGTTTACATTCCTGCCAAAAATGTAGAAAGGTTCCTTTTTCTCACATCTCCAGGATTTGTTGATTTTTGTGCCCTTGATGGTAGCCATTCTGACCGGTGCAATGGAGTCTCAAAGTTGTTTTAATTTGCATTTCTTCAGTGGGTAAAGCTGATGAATGTTTCTTCATGAACTTATTGGCTATTTGTCCTGTTTCATGCTCTCTTTTATATGAGAAGCCAAAAACATGAATAAAGAGTAAAATAAAGGAGAGATGGTAGGAAACAGCAAAGAAAACTCTTTGGAGATGGGGAAGAAAGAGAGGGAGTCAAGGTAACTAAAATAATCAAGATATGATACATACATGTACCCAAAAACGAAGGTCACTGCTATGCATCACAGACACACACTGAAAAGGTCATGAAGAAATATGTATATGCACCACTTCCCCACGCTGAGTGCATGTCTTATGTACTGTAAGCAATAAGTACTAATAAAAAGGGGGCAACATAACAAAACAAAATCCTGAAAGATCAAAATCCTTCCTCCTCCCAGAAAAGAACACGAGAGATTGTAATGGAAAAATGGAATTAAGACCAGGTCTTCGAGAGCAAAGGTATTTGGACAGTCTCTTCTCCTGGAGCCATCAAGGCATAAGCACGTTTTCAGGTTAGAGAAATCATCCAGATGCCATAATTCACACATGTCACCTCTCTCTGGGTCCCATGGCCATGCAACATCATCATTTCTCACCTCCTTCCTGGCTGCCCCTGGGCCCCTTCCCAACACCCAGCCAGAGGATCCAGTAAAACAATGCAGAACAGCGCCTCACATTGACATGGTACCCATTCTGCTTGGAGAAAAGATTCCAGTCCCTCAAATGGCTAATGTCAAGGAGTGTTTCTGTGCGACTCTATTATCCTTGCTCTAGTACCTCTCATGGCTGCCTATTGCTCATCTGAGAAAGGAGAGGCCCCTAGCAGCTCTGTAGACCATACATGTACCTTTCCACTCTAGTTTCCTCTACCTTTTTCTAGTTTATCAGCATGATTTATAGCTCCAACCTGAATTGTACATCATAAAGTAAATTTTCTCCAGGGCCATTATTTGCCCCCTCTCCATACATCTTATCTCCACAGGCACAGGGAAGGTTGTCATTTGGTCTCCTGAGAGCTCAGCTCAGAGCCCAGCATAGAACAGGCACCCTACACATGCTGGGGGAGTGTGGGTAGGGACTGGGGGCCCGGAGACAGCTGCTCCTCGGTCCAGGAGAGGGGACATGAGATGGAAGAGGCCCCTGTGCTGTAACCAGTTCCAGGGAAACAGCTCAGTTCTGGAGCAAGCTGGTGTGAGAGTTACTGCCATCCCTAATAACTAACCACAACAATGGTGTGAAGATGAGTAGGAGGAGAAAAGGAAAACAAAAAGAAAAACCAAACCCAAACGATAGGGGGAATCACTAATAACTGAGCTTTTCTGCAGGCAGGAACACTGAAAGATTTAAAACTTACATAAAACCTCCCAGTGCCTCACTTGAGTACTACTGACATGTGTGCCAGGTTGTTTGTACTGTTTCTGAGGTGGCGCGTCACCTTGTCCTAGACTTAACTGACCTGTTTCAGAACAGAGGGACTCCCGGCTAAGTGACCTGGTTTTGACAAAAATGAGAAAGCATGAGTGAGTCTATGCGCTTGCTCCTTCAAGGAGATCAGAAATAACCACGCTGACTCCTCCCCTCCTCCCTTCCCCCTTCCTCTTCTCCTTCTTCTCCTTTTCTTTTGCAGAAATGGGAATTGAACTCAAGGCCATTACACTGAGCAACATCCCCACCCCCTTTTTGAGACAGAGTCTCTCTAAGTGGCTAAGTTGCCCAGGCTGGGCTCAAACTTGGGATCCTCTGGCCTCAGCCTCTCAGAGCGCAGGGATGACAGGTGTGTCTTGTCTTCAGTCCTCTCCACAACCTGGAAAGGAATGAAAGTCCCTTCCAGCTTTGACGCTACTAACTGCGATAGGTCAGTCATTTCCCTTCCCGCTGATCCTCCATAGAGGGGCCAAGTTGGCACCGGATTAAAGTGCTCTCCATTATCCCTGGCTTTTCAAAACCTTTTGGCAGAAAGTATTTTTTCCAATACTAAGAAATAGCCCCGATGTCCTCACGTGTCGTTTCATGAACTTAACGCCAAACTGACAGGATCTCACCACATGGAATTGTACCCACTTCGGCAAAGGATTCGGTCACACCTGAAGCTTCGGGCATCGCACACACTCCCTGGGGACATAAGCAGATGAAATTTCACAGCAGAGAGCTTCTGGAGCGAGAATCCACGTGTTTCACTGCTTGAGGTGTTCAGTCTTTTAAATGGAAATTGGTTTAAAACTGAAATTGGTTTTAATCAAATTCTACACAGAGAAGGGAAAAAGAAAGATTAATTCATTGATATAATTAAATAGGTCTCTAGAAGTCATTCGGTTTGTTTGAAATTATTCTTTAAAACAGCAAACGGGGGGGGCCCACTGGAATCATGTAGGCTAATTACTTGGGCTGGTTACGTTTTTTCCAAGACATTTTGAGTGTCACTTCGTACTTTGTGTAGTAGGAGGGGAAATTCCCTGGCACAGAATATTGCAAGGACACGGGGAATTTCTTGGCGCTTCCCATGCTGTAGAAGTTCCTTCTCAGGACCTCAGTACCATCCCTGCCTCCCCACCTTTCTAGTCCCTGAGACTCAGAAGCCCCCGGTAGACAAGCTCTGCCACCCACCCTCTCTGCATTGCATCTGGACCTGTTTTAATCAGTCAAGAACAGAAGAGCTGTCTTTGTCTTTCAAGGTGAAAGATGTCTCCCTTCCCAGCACGATCTGAAGAGATCGTGGCAAGTGTAGCTGTGACTTTAGTTCAACAGGTAATCAAAACAAGGATTTCACTGTGCCACCCCTTTCTGGCGTGACCCGGCACAGCGGAGATCACCTGAGGTGAACAGGCTTTTGTTCCAGAGACCATAAATCTGAATCTCAGCACGCGCGAGTACACAGTGTGCTAACGTCTCTGGAATTCGCATCCTCACAGAATTTGTTCTGATCAACTCCAAGTTTTTCTTCTTCTCAACATTGGCAAATTGATTCATTTTCATTTTTTAATGCACATTTCGGTCATTTGAATAAAGGGCATAGTAGTAGCAGACTTACAACTCTGGAACACCTCTTCTTGTCATTGGAATCTGACCCTCCAGCTCTTAAACTCCGTCTCAGGCCTCTTTGGAGCTTGTTCTAATCCACACAACTTTTCGTTATGACTTCGAAGCTTTTTGGCAATTTGAACTGTGGATTATATGTGGTTCTTTTCCCAAAAGTGTTCACTCCCTGGCTGCCTAATTAAATTGTTGAAAAGCACCAACACGGCTTAATTAGTTGCTATGGGAAAAGACAAGTTTTCCTGGGGGAGATGAAGAAGGCACCCTTTGCCTTTCTTTCTTCCGCACTTCCCTCCTATGCAGACTGAATCTCCCTTGGGTGCCACCCATCCAGCGCCATGTTCCCATGTCACTGAGCTCAGGGGACCCTGACTGAAGACTGGCTTTGGGAAGATGGGTGTGTGGCACTTGCCTGAACTTGAGCTCTGAGTCACAACCAACATGTGCCATTGTCATCTGTGTGTATGCAGGAGCTATGAAACTGATCACCTCCTCTTTTAGGGTACCCTTCTCACTGGAGCACCCCAGGTCCGGCCTGGGCTCTTTTTCTCCTCTCCTTATTTCCACCTCTAGTGTCATTGTGCTCTCTCCTGGCCTCTTGATTTAGTTCTGTAGAGAAGACTCCCAAACTTTGATCTCCAGGGCTCTCTTGGAATCCACTCATCAGTGCACACAGCCCCTCAGCGCCTCTGATGGCTCGAGGCAGAGCTTCCCCTCCACGCGCCCCCTTGTGGCAGAGCCCGCTCACCCCCCCCACTCCTGCCTAGGTTCTGGAAACTCCATGGCCAGGAGCTTGGGCGTATCCAATCCTGGAAATCATCCCTGTCTCTCTGTCTGGTTTTCCGTATCCACACACAGACTTTCAGGAACTCCCTAGAGTTCCACTTTCAGGACGTATCTAGAATCCAACCCCTCACCAGCATTCCCGCAACCCACATGCTGATCAAAGTTCCCATCCTCTCCTGCCTGAATTACTTCCTAACGAGCCTTTCCAGTTTTGTCTTCCCTTTCCCCGTAGTCTTGAGAAAACACTGGAGTAAAGGTGGGACACCGAAGTCAAGTTGTGCTCCTCAGAGGATCAGAGCCCTGCTAGGACGTTTTAGAATGTAAACCAAAGTCCTCAGAGGGCCATCCAGGCTGCACAACTGCTGGCCCCTCTGAGTTTAGCTCTGATCTCCCTCATCCTTGGGGACCCCAGCTGAGCTGCACTGGCCTGGCACATCTCAGCAAAACAGCTGCAGGACACTTCTCTCCCCTGGGGGAACCTTCCCTACCCATGGGGTGACAGCTTCCTCACCTTGAGTCTTGCTCAGGGTGGGCAAGGGGCCCCAGCCCCTCCCAGATACACATTTCCTGGCTCCACAGCCTTCATCCCCTTCTATCACAATGGATCACACACTTCCTGTGAGGTTTTAGGTTGCTTGTCTCCCCCTGCAGAATCGAGAAGAGCCCAAATGTCTTTTCTCTGCCCAGTGATTCATCCCGCTGGCATGCGTGGCACCTGCCTGTGACAGTCCTTTGATGGATGTCCCTGGATTTTGTGAGCCTGGAGCGGTTGCTCATGAGGTTCCACTCCTCGTAGCTCCCAATGACTGACTGACTCAGTAGCTTTGTCACCAAGAGCGTACAAGGTCGACAGAACCACTTCCCCTTCTCAGCTGGTGAGACTTGGGACTAAACATCGCAGCCCCTCATGCTGGGGAGTGGCTGGAACTCAGTCCCACGCTGGCGTTGGGCAGGACCAATTTTCCCTGGTAGCTTTGGTACAGACACAGCGATACCTTTAGATCTTAGAGGCATCTGAGTCACAGCAAGTGCGAGGGACCTTCCTGTTCTTCTCTGAGGCTCTTCATGGCTGTGAGGACCAAGAGGCATCCGGCACTCACCCTTCTTGGCAGGTGTCACCCAGAGGTAGTCATGTGAGCCTGCCAGTCTGGGTGGAGGTTTCTTTCCAACCCTGCAGGGCACCAGCCGTCAGCTCTAGTTCTTGCAGCAACAGGGCACCTATGGGCAACCACCAGATTACACCTAAGGACTGTGCTCAACACCCCTGAGGCAGACAAGTTGTTTAATGAAGATCGAGGTGGCACCTGACTCTCATCTACTAGGACAGGGTTTTACACCCAGAGGCTGTAGAGGGAACCAACTGTTTTATAAATGTATCTTCAAGAAAAAACTCCCCAGCTCCAGAGCTGTGAGCCTTTGAGTGTTTGTAGCTGTGCCACTGGCCCAGCAGCTGGCAAGACCTTCTGTTGGAGGCTGGTCCAGAAGGCCTGTTGACTGTACAGGCCCATGATTCGGTTTCCACGCATACTCAATTCTTAAAGATATTGAATGAAGACGAAATGTTTGGGGTTATAAGAGCTCCAGAGAGACTTCCTCTAAAGTGAGCAGCTTGGGGAAGGGTGGACATGAACTTGCCATGCTCTTTCCAAAAACTTTTCCCAAGATCCTGGGTCACTGACCCACTGGGGAGGAGCTCGGCTGATTCCCATCACTCGTGGAGCCTCTATTTGTGACTCCATCGACTTACACTATTGCTGTGTTTGTAAGCCGAGCACCAATCCTCAGGGCAAGGTCTCCGTCATGTGAAGTTGTGCATAGAGCGCAGTGCACTCTGAGTTGCCCAACCGCCCAGGTCCCCAGCCCGCGCACAAGATAACACTTACGCTCCACCTGCTCATCTTGGCACTCACACCGTCAACAGCTGTTTTTTGCACAGCGTACTTAGTGCCATGTTTTTCACACTTGGAGGGTTTTCCTTCTGATTTGCTCTTTACAGTGGCTCCCAACTGTAGCGCTGAGGCGTTGCTCATGTCCCTGCCTCTGTGTCAGATGAGCTTCCTGCAGCTTTGAGCTTTGATTGGCTGCCTGGGAGCTGCCTGCCAATGAGTCCACAGTGTGTATTGAATAAGGAGCCTGTCAACAAAAATGCACATAAAACACAGTCATGAAGTGATCAGTGCTTAAAAATATTTCGCCCAGACACTCCCAGGAAACTAAGCCTGCATTTCCTCTAGGAGGAACAGTTCAGCATCTGCTAAATCGGAGCTTGCGGGGATTGTATAGAATGATACAATGAGTGGGGAGACTGATCCATCCATCTATTGTCTGTCTGTCTGTCTATCTATCTATCTATCTATCTATCTATCTATCTATCTATCTAGTGTAAATGTATGTAAACATGTGTATAAAATTTAATATTTACCAGGTGCTTTATAGATATTTCTCTTCCTTAATCAACAACCTACCTGTACGACATTTGCTGTTTTTGTTACTAAAGACAGTGTTCAAAAGTCCAAGGAAATTACCTAAAATCACCCTTCTGTCGTGATAGCACAGGAACCAGACACTGGAAGACAATATCTAAGGCTCAAGCATTATAGACATTCAGATGTGCCTGTGTGCCTGTGTGCATGTGTGTGTGTGCCTGTGTGCATCTGTGTGTGTTTGCACGTGTGTGTTTGGAGCAGAGGAGTAGGTAGGTTGCATAGGTGTGTTTGAGGATTGCTTAGTTTTTGTGCCTCCAAGTCATAGCAGTGGATACCGTTGCTCTTATCTGGTCGATGATAGTTTACCCCACGAGAGTGTGGGGGCCACAGCAGGGACAGACGCCCTGGTATCTCACCACACGCTCCCAGCTGTGTGTTCTCCATGTTCGCTGAGCAGGTGCACACACACGTGTGTACATGTGTGCACACATGCCTAGGACTGACATGGTGCGGAGGCTTTGCTGGCTCCGTCTCACCCCAAGCCATTCCTTAATCAGATGTCATGGCTCTAACCTTAAGACCACTGCCCTGGGCATTACTCTGGGACATTTTTAGCTGTGGACAAAGAGATCATCATTCGGCACTGTTGCAATGTTGAGCCTTGTTGCAAGAAATCAAACAAATGCTTTGGTGAGAGCTATAGAAAATGAAAAATGAGTCAGAGCAGCTGGCACGTCCCAGGGCACACCCTGACCCTCCCCACTGCGTCTGACCCTTAGGTCTAGGCAGACATGAACTACAGCCACGAGCGCTGCATCCACAGCGTGGTTCTGATCTCAGCTCCAGCACTGAGGGAGCTGGTGTGGGTTAGCTTGGCCCCCGCTTGGTTTCCCCATCTGAAAGTTGGGTATAATGATAGCATCGGCTTCCCAAGACTTTTATGGAAGCTGAGTGAGTGCAGATGTGTAACACACCTAGATGTCCCCATGTTCTGGTAAGGTCTGGTTTTAGTTAGACGTTGTCAACCTCCTCAAATTCAAAATGAGTTGTGATATTTATGATTTCTGACACAGTAAATAAGACTCCAACAGGAAGGGCTTGACTTTAGAAGTGGGACTGGGCTAAAGTCCTACAAGTTGAAAAGGGAAAAATAAAACACTCTATTTTGCCTCTTTTTTTTCTTTTTTGGCTCTGAGAAGATCAAGGTAATATTAATGATCTTCTTCCAAGTAAAATCTTCGGCTAAGAAAAAGTCCCTGGGGAAAGTATGTTTTTAATATTGTGTTAAAGTGATTTAATGTGACATTGACTGAATCGTGTGACCTCCCAGAATCTAAGACCAAAGGGAACAATTTAGAAACAATCTTTTTTAAAAACTTACTGAAGATCATAACTAAAGACATTAAGAACGACTGCTGTGAAGAGAATGACTAGTAGCTTATTTCATGTTTTAAACGACTACGTTGATTTAAACAATCCTTAAATTAGCTTTATTTGCTATTCAAACAGTATGACCAATTATGACTGTCAGTCTATACAATGTGACTCTTATACGACTCAGTTACAACACTGTAGAAATCCCCTGGCACATTGCCATACTGATAAAACACGTGTGTCTTCTTTTCTCTAAAGGAGAAGAAATGAGAGGAGTTCTGTCACTGCCCATAGAAACCCGGCACTCTGGGAGGTAGAGTTCATCATACTTTGACCTTGTCCAAAATCACAGTGTAGAGAGAATGCTGTCCGAGGCCTGCAACCTCCACACTGTATTTCCTGTCACTTTCTTTTGAGCCTGAGTCACCTGTTCTGAGGACATCTCTAACAATCATGGAGAACCAGATTCTGGATCCTCAGCTTGACACCTCAGTAACAGGGTCACCAGAGAAATCTGGGCAGTTTTTTTTTTTTTCTGTTCTTATTCTTTATTTCTTCCTTTGCTTACATTTCTCATGTTATTTTACAATTCTCCCATTATAAGTTTATTTAGATAAAATCATTTAAGACTTAAAGTGTATAAATTCTACCTCAAAGTTCTTGAATTTAAAATTCAGTTCACTACCTATTTTAGGCATCTGTGCTAGGAAAGGAAAGGAAAAAATCATGACTAAGTCTCAGCTGCTGCCTCAGAGACAACAGGAGGAGAAAATCAGACAAACCCATAAATCTCTAGTTCTCAGTGGCAAGATGAAGTCTGTAAAAAACGCACACAGCAAATGCACCTGGAGCTTAAGAGACCTGGAGAAAGCTGCTTTGGACAAGTTGGTGGAAGAACAAAGCAGATTCCTTGAAACAGGGTACTGCCTGGTGGTTTTGGAGATGAGGTGGGCATGTGACAGTTCTGCAGAGACAAAAGGCCGCACCTGAAGCAACAGTGCAAGCCGTAGAGAATGAAAGAGATTCGCTCAGGCAGGGATGAGTGGGCCAGTTTGGTTGGAGCAAAAACATACACATTGGAAACAAATGTGGAAAGGGGACGTCTGAGAGCTGCTGGGCCTTCTGCCTCCTTAGGTGAGCAGTAGGGAGCCATGGGAGATGGTAGATCAGGGAAATGATGAGGTAGAGCCCAGAAACACCTCCCCAGTAAACAGATGTGGAAATCACAGGGAAAGAATAGAGGAAACCCTTACGTTGCCAGGAAGCCATGAGTGGGACATTTGTAGGGTTTGCATTACAAATGTGACCAATGGACACGATGGGGCTGGTGCAGCATCAGAAATCCCTGACCCTGTTCACATGGGTCCAACAACCAGCAGCCAGTGGCAGGGTGGGGACTGCAATGAAGGGCAGGACCTTGCAGTGGCCTGAGGTGGCCCAAATGCCCACCCCCAGAAGCAGCCATGGACTAAGGGAGCTTTAGTGTCTTACAGAAATCTAAACACCTGTCCTCACTGCTTCTTGTACCTAAGAGATTGAGGTAAGGATTACCCGACACAGTTCCACAGATGTCATTATTTGAAAAGTTTGCAGAAGTGAAATTTTATCTTTATTCTGGAAAAATATTTTTTTTTCTGGAAAAATATTTAAGTGAGTTGTTATATCCATTTCATGGGGTACAGCAGTGACAATAAAATCATTACCATGTCCAAATCCAGTGGACGAAGGACATCAAGCCGGCAAGATGAAAACACTAAAACACCTCATTTTTACAGTGATTCAAAGACGAGCAAGCAACCATTGTAGTGAGGACATAAAAACTGCCGAGATTTGCAGTGAGCATTCCCGCCTCTGTGATTACTCCTGTCGTGTGTCAGCTTGGCCAGGCCTGGTAGCAGGTTAATGTCAGTAATCATACACCAATGCGGGGGGTGCTACAGAGAAGTACTTGGTAAATTAGCTAATATCTACAATTCGTTGACTTTGAGTGAAAAGATTATCCTACTAATGTGGATGGTCCTCATCCAATCAGTTACAGATCTGAGGAGCAAAAACTGCTCCTGAGATTTGGGAAAGAAGGAATTTCTGCCTCAAAACTACAGCATCAAATCCTGCCTGGGCTTCTAATCCTCCCCTCTGCCCTATAGATGTCATCCTTGCCAAAATCCTGTGCCTTAAAGTAATCTCTCTGTCTCTCTCCTCTTCCCCCCTCTTCTTCCCCCTCTCTCCTCTCTCTCCTGCTCTCTCTCTCTCCCTCCCTCCTTTCCTCTCCCCTCATACATTCTCTACTTTTCTTTGTTCTCTCTCACTGCCCCTCTCTTCTCTCTGTCTATTCCCCTCCTCTTTCTTTCTCTCCTCACCCCTCTCTGATTATATAATCTCTTTTCCAGAAAATCCTGACTGATTCCACTACTGATCAGAATTAAACACACACAGTCCTAGTCTATGAATTTACCTCATGTAGTTAATTTGGTAAGTTGGAAATGACACATATACAAGAATAATAATTTCTGTGTTCTCTCTCTACACAACCCACATGTCCATTTCCTCAATACTGCAGCTTGGGCCTTACACATCCCCAAAAAGCCGTGTGCTAAAGGCTTGGTCCCTAGGTGATGGCTCTTTTGGGAGGTGTCAGAAACTGGAGCAGCTGGGGCCTCACTGGAGGAAGTGGGTTACAGGGGTTGTGCCTGAGAAGGGGATGCTTTGGCTCTCACTCCTTCTCCACTCTATCTTTGCCATGAGTTGAGCAGCTCTGTTCCTCAGCCTGCTCCCCACCATGATGCTCTGCTTCCCCATAGACAGTGGAGCCAAGCAACCATGGACTGAAGCCTCTGAAACCATGAGCCAAAACAAACCTTTCCTCCTTTAAGTTGATTTTTCTGGGAATTTTGTCACAGTGATGGGAAGCTGACACACAAGCAAAGGATTGATTAATCATCGTATCATGGAAAATCATGCAGTCATTAAAGCCTCTCAAACTTACTTTCATCAATGCTTATTACAATTGTCCATGTTTTTCCCTTTTCCCATCTTCAAGTTTCTTCTTACGTACAGAGGATGAAGCATTCCATGAGCCACGGCAGTCTCCTTTCTCCCTTGGGCTGCAGAGATGGTTCCACCTGCCTTCCTGGCATTTCCACCTCACAGATGGAAGTTTTCTCATTCCCCACATCTTCTTCCTCAGTTCCAACTGACCTAGTCATCCAAGAGAAAAATCTAGGAGTCAGTCTTCACTCTTGCTGTGAGAGACGCCACCATGTGTGTGCAGGCACACGCACCCCTAAAAGCTCTGTGTGCAGTGTTGATTTTATCTGCACTGTCTTCTTCACGGTCCTTCTTTCTTCTCTCCCTCTGCCAACCCTGACCCTGACAAGACACGGTTTCTCAAGTGTGTAATTGTGTATGTGTGCTTTGCTGGGATGGAACCCAGAGCCTTGTTCTTGCCAAGTACACACTCTGCCACTGAGCTACCCCAGGCCAACCATGCAGTCCTGCTTTGCTAGCATCTCATCTCTCTGCTTGCAGTCCACAAGTTTCCCATTGCTGATGAAGTAATTTCTCTGAAGTAGCAACATCATTATGGCACTCTGTTATCTTCTGTGTTTTATTAATATTATTTTTAACTCTCAAAGTCCTCACATTGCTTGCTTCATAGCTGCTGAACTCCATGGGCCCAAGCTTCTTACAATCTGTACCCATCGACCTCTGGGGCTCCCTCTCCTGCCTTCCTGTTGCACCCTGAGCCCACTCTGTGGCTCTCTTCCAGTCCCTCCTGATTGTGCAATGGTGGTTTCCAAACCCTTTCTCTACCCACATTGTATTTCTTGTGTTGGCAGTGTTGCTACTTTCATGAATCCCTTCCATTTCTACTTGTTCTCCAACTCCCTGCCCAGGAAGACACTTCCTGAGTCTCCGTTGTCTCCAGGAGTGGAGTTGGTGGCCACCTGTGTCATGTGTCTTATGACCTTATCAATCTCTGTCACAGCCCCTCCTCCTCGTGACTACTCCAAACAACCATGCTGCTCAACAGCAACGGCCATGGCTCCCCCGTAACTCATCCCACACCTGGAAGAAAGCACTGCCTGACTTTCCTTTCCACCTAAAACCGGAGCCTGGAACAAGTCCTACATTCAGGAGGTTTATGATGAAGGTGACCCACAGGAAATGCAAGAGAGGGAGTCTGGAGGTGAAAGCCAGGAGGAGGGAGAGCTGGAAAGTGTGCCCTAAAAAGCGAGTCACCCTGGAGGCCACTGGGACTTTGCTACATGAGGACCAGCTAGGAAGTCATGGCTTCAAGGTCATCCTTAAATCCCATTGGGCTGCCCTGCCTGCTGGCTGAGCCAGCTCTGGTGGGGGGGGGCTGTCAGGGGGCAGGGTAAACAGGACTCGAGGCTGCAGGACAGGGTGTCAGCAGAGGCAGCATGGTGACTCACTGGATGAATGAAAGAAGATTGTAATTACCGTGGTTATGAGAATAGATTTACAGTTTGACTTGGTGGTAAAGTTTAGGGTGTTTTTTTTTTTTTTTTTTCAGTTCTGGGGATTGAACCCAACGTCTTGCATTGCTACATCCCCAGCCCTTTTTATTCTTTCATTTTGAGACAGGGTCTTGCTAAGTTTCTCACACTGGTCCTGAACTTGCAGTCATCCTGCCTCAGCCTCCCAGAGTTTTGGAATTATAGGCATGAGCCACTATGCCCAGCTTGGGGTAAAATTTTCAATAAGTCATTTTACTTAATGTTACTTGTACTTTTATAAGTTGTAATGGAGAAATATATTCTACAGCACAAATACTCCTCATGGATTTGGGAGAATAAAGGATTGAAGGAAATTTGCCTAGTTTCTCTTCCCATTGTAGAAGTTGTATTGACCGGATTCCTCCCAGATGGGCTTCCAGCTTGTTTATGAATATAAGTGTGGAAAGCTTATATTTCACATTGTGGTTGGAAAACTCGGTTGTTTGGGAGCTGTTGCCATAATAAACTAAATCTTGCTTTATCACATCTTATAAAGTCGTCTTTTGAAATCAGTGGCAGCAACAGTGCCCCAGTCCTGGTTCCTGGGAGGCTGTGAAGGCTGTGTCCTCCACCTCCTCAGCCTCCACATCCTGGGGGCCACTTCTCCAAGGACATTGCATATTGTCACTCTTGCACACAAGCCCAGATCCGGGAATGGCCCACGCACTCTGAGCCCGGGCAGGGCACCATGCCTGGCATGGCAGAGAGCATGGGGATTTCTTCCCGAGGACTCTAATCCTGCAGCTGTACAGCGGCCGCCTTGGTAGCCCGCTTGGCTTACACCTGCAAGGGTCCACCTTCCACACTGATCTTTGGATTATCACGCGTATCAAGTTGCATTTCTTCTTTGCTTTCCTGATGACGTGTACCCATGGCTGTACTCTGCAAGAACTCCTGAGAATCCATTCTGCTCTGGCTGGGCATCCAGAGATGGAAATGTAGTCAGGCAGCAAGAGGAGGGGCCTGCGAGCAGCTCTCACTGTGGCAGGGAGCCCAGAGGCAGCAGCCTTGGTCACAGAAACCTTTGAGGACACCATGGTCTGGGGAGGGAAGATGCAGTGTCCTTATACAAGACTTCCCTGTGCCACCTGACCTATAGGGCTCGGGGCTGTACCCAAGCTGGGGGAAGAAAACATTCCCACATTTTCAATACTCAGGAAATGAGTCTTGCTTACCAAGCCACACTGTGCTCAGCCACGGTGACCAAAAATACTTTATTTCCAGGTAGTGATTATGTGATTGAATATGAATGAATTGGGCTGGGGCCACAGCTTAGCGGCAGAGCATGTGCTTAGCATGCATGAGTCCCCGGATTCAATCTCCAGCACCAAAGATAAAAATTACTCACAACGAGGCTACCATTCATGAAAGTGGCATGTAAGAGAAGGTTCTGGAAGCATTTGCATTGATATTATTGGCATGAAAAGTAAAATTATAAAAACTTTTTTTAGTTATATAATAATGTTTGAGTTTTCTTAAATGAGCATATATTATCCTAATAACTTAAGAAGAATATAGTAAAAAGTAGAAGAACAGAAAGCTCAGAGATATAAAGACACCTCCCAAGGATCCTCTACCCTATGGGAAGGTAGAGAAATACAAATAAAATATTTATCATTAACTCTCCCATATTGGTTTTTTTTTTCACTGAAATCATTTTATTAATTGTTGCTCTCAAGAGGACTTAAAAATGCTACAGGTGTGTGTTGGAACCACTTAAACACCTAGGTTAGTAGTTCCAATAATAATGGTTCTGAAGTACAGGGTAGCCAGCTTGATCTTTACTGACAGGACTCTGAGCCATGCTTTACTCTTTTTTTTGGTACCAGGAATCAAACTCAGGACCTTGCGCTTGCCAGGTAGATGCTTGTGCCACTGAGCTATGTCCCTGGCCCCCATGCCTTACTCTTGATGCTTTACAAAGATATAAGAGTCACCCTAGAATCACGGTAACAACGTCTCCAAGTGGAATGTTTGGCTGAAACATGCAAGTAGCGAATTTCAAAGTTATTAAAGAAAATTTATAAAATACGTGGAAATATGTGGTCATAAAAATTGGTTAGATAACCTTTCGTGCAGAAGCCAGTGGGGCAAAAAAAATAATCTCTGTGTGTGTGTGTGTGTGTGTGTGTGTTCACTCGTGTGCTCTACACCCATGGAGAAAGGTTTAAGAAACAAAATTGGCTCGTTGATGGTCAAATGCCAGTGCACATAGAGTTTAAGAGAAGACAATTTGGGGCCATGGAATTCAGCTCTGACTGAGTGGATCATTCCTTCCTGGCTCTGCAGAAAGTCTTCTAGTTTATGTGCTAGCTATCAGATCACATAGTGCACAAATCTGTCTTTTATTTTGTGTTTTGGGTAAGTTGACATCTGGGGCTCTGGGGACCTTGGAGAAACTACCTAATTCCTAGAGACAGTAAATGGCTTACCTATGGCTTTCCAAAAGAAAGCCACATCCAACCACCTCTCATAGCTCCAGCTGCTACCCACCTGCCCTAATCACCCAGGGACGAAACCAGACAGAGAGGGGCAAATCTGACTGTCGCCTAAGCACCATAACATGACCCAAAGTAGTGAATGCTAAGCCTGCTTATACTGCCTCCCCCATTTCTTCATCCGAGAAACCTCAGTAAAGGCTCAAGTTCTCATTTCCTGGCTCTCTTTACCCTCTTCCAGCCCTGTGCTGTGTGTAGTGGCCACCCCTCATCTTGGGAACAGTGGGTGACACACTCTCTTTGCAACATAGTTATCTCCTGATCTGTGTCTTTGCTATACTTCACACTTTATATTAGTATTATATTTTAGGGTGGATAAGAAATGCACTATTTGAGTCCACAAAAATGAACTAATCCTGCCACCAAGACATGTGGGTCTCTAAATCAACCTCCCTCTTGTGGAGTAGATGTGAAGCACCCGCAAAACAAAGAAGCTTCCAAATACCATGCAGTGGAAGATAATGTTTAAAAGTTATCTTAGTGACCTCCAAACATGGAGATCACTACGTTATTTCTGAGTCACCACATATCTGTAAAGTATTCTGCTCTGGTTTTTTCCCCTTCTTATTCATGATTTCAGAAATCTGCAGGTTCTTGTCTGAAAAACTCAGTGTCCCATCTTGAGATGGTTTAATTTTCCGTAAGTTTTACCCACTGTTCACTGTAGCGTTACTTATCTTTCTGGAACCCCATAGCAAGAGCCAGTCCTGCCCACCTGAAAGGAATTTTCAGCTCTTGTTCAGTCTATATGGTGTCCTAACTCAGGCCACAATTGCCCTCTTGTATAATGTTTCCCCATTTCTAGGTTAATTACTGGCCCCATTATTGGAGTACCCAATACCCAAATCAGAGGTCTCTTCATTCCATTACCTCCCCCAAAACTCCACAGGCCTTCAACCTCATTTGTCCTTTCCCTCACCCAGAAATTTCCCAATGTCAAGATATCACTGTCCGGAAATTCAGAGTCCTCCTTCCCTGTCTCTCCCCAGAAGGATCGCCCACCAGAGGACGTAGACCGAAGGGTAGTCAAAGAGTCTCTATGAAGGTGAATAGGAAATCTTGGGAATAAATGGGCACTTAGCAACGTCAAAGGTTCTGGATATCTACAAGGTTCTACACCTCCCAAGACAGCTAATCTCCTCTGAAGTGGGCGTTACTGGCGTGGTTGGACAGCAGTGCTGTGTGTCGTGGGTGTGCTGAGGCGCCTGGCTTGGGTTACATCATTCACACATTGATTAAGACTTCACTTCCAGTCTCCAAAGCCAGCCATGGGACTGAGTAACTTTCTGTGGTCGTACAAGGGAGAGGGCAGATATTCACGATACTGCGGTTTAGAGATAATCCAAAGTCTGCACTAAATTTGGTGAAAGGTTAGTGTCTCTTCACACAGAGGGAAAACAATCTCCAGGTCTGGGATTGATTTTGTATTCTTTGTGTTATATTTTACCTCGATGCCTCATGTTTATGCGCATGGGAAAGGAGGAAAAATTACATGTATTTCCATTTTTTGAATTAAAAATGGCAGGCTGATTATTAAAGTTGCTGTGATAAAATATGTATAATGTGAAACTGACTATTTTAACCAATCTTTTAAAAATGCTCACTATTTTAAACATTTTATTTTTGATTAATGTATTAAGTATACAGAGTTTCCATGTGGTATTTCAGGGCAGACATACAGCATGCACCGATCAAACCCAGGATCTTAACCCCTTTTTAAGTGTACGTCTGTGTAGAATGAAGTACGTTCACATCTCCGGGCAACCAGCTCTGTCAGCCATCTCTAGAATATTTTCATCGCCCCGAACTGAAATTGTATCTTCACGAAACACTCATTCCCCATCCTCCTTCCCTCGCCCTGGTAACCATCACTTTACTTTCTGTCTCTGTGAATTCTAACATCTTAGGTACCTCGTATAAGAGGGATCATACAGTATTTAACCCCCTGTGACTCCCCCTTTAACTCGATGTCCTCAAGGTTCATCCATTTTGTAGCATTTGTCAGAATTTCCTCCCTTTTTACAACTGAACGATATCCCATCACTTGCATACATGGCATGTCTGTTTACCCATTCACCCACCAGGGATCTACCTTTAACATATTCCGAATAACGGTGTAATAAACGTTGATGTGCAGGCACCTGCTCGAGTCTCTGCTTTCAAGTACTTTGGATAAGTGCCTAGGAATTAAATTGCTGCATGCTAGCATAATTCTATATTTAATTTTGAGCAGTTGTAAAACTATTTGTCACAGTGGCTGTGCTATTTTATAATTCTATCAATAGCACACAGGCTTTCACTTTTTCACATCCTTGTCAACATTTGTCCCTCCCTCCCTTCCTTCTTCCCTTCCTTCCTTCCTTCCATCATTTCCTTCCTTTTCTTTCCTTTCTTTCCTTCCCCTTCCTTCCATCCTTTCCTTCCTCCTCTCCTCTCGTCTCCTCCCTTCCCCTCTTTCATACATGATAGCCATCCTAATGGGTGCATCTTACTGTGATTTTGGTTTCATTCCTCTCGTGGTAGTTATGCTGAGCATCTATCCATGTGTTTATTGGCTGTCTGTATGTCTCTGGAGAACTATCCCTTCAATTTCTTTGCTCACTGAATTGTAGGAGTTATTTACATGTTTTGGGTATCAATCCCTTATCAGAGGCAGGATTTGCACATATATCTTCCATTCTGTGGGTTGTCTTTTCATCTGATCATAGTGCCCTTTAAATTTTGATGAAGACCAATTGATCTATTTTTCTTTCATTGCCTGTACTTTTGATGTAACATCCAAGAAGTCATGGCCAAATTCAAATTCATGAACCATTCCCCCTGTGTTTTCCTTGAAAGGCTTCACTGTTTCTGCTTCTGTTCTTTTTTTTTTTTTCCTGGGTACCGGGGTTCCACCTCAGGAACTCGTGCGCCAGCAGGCACCCGTGCCACTGAGCGATATCATCGGCCCTCTTTTCGTATGTGGGTTCCAGGAGTTGAACTTGGGCCCTCGCGCTTGCCAGGCAGGCGCTTATGCCACTGAGCCATCTCACCGGCCCCTGCTTCTGTTCTTTTTGTGTGTATGTGTGTGTTGTTCCATTTTTATTTAAATTTGTATATGTTTTAAGGAAACGATTCAGCTTCATTCTTTTACTCCATGGCTATGTTTGAGTTAGTCGGCACAGTATTAATTTCTGTGTTGTTACCATCCTTATTTGGTACATGGGACACAAAACCTTGGAGTAGGGATGCCCCACTCATGGTCCCTCAACTGGGAAGTGGTGATTCAAATATGGTTCCCTTTATTCTGGTTCCCAACACAGAAGTAACCTCCACCCGCAGAGAGGTTAAGAGAGGTCAGGATGAAGGTGAGTGGTGTGAATGGGTCGTCCTCATATAACCAGGGGGAAGGTTGTATTAGGAACCTGCCTGTAAAATGTACAATACCCACTCCTCGTTGTGCATGTTTATGTTTGCATTTTAATTATTTGTATTCAAAGTGATTAAAGCAAAGTCAACCTTGGATGTTGTAAGCAGCCTATAGTCCTCACTCTCCCTGGGTCACTGGAGTAGAGGTCAGCTAGACTAGAGATGTTTAGGGAAGAATTCCCACTTCCGGAAGTATCTCAGGAGCTCGGCCTGAGATTCTCATCATCTTCCGGTCACAATCGCCTATGTGTGTGGAGCTCTAGTAATGGCCTCACATGCACATGCTGGCGTCCGCACCATGCAGTGTCCACCTGCCGAGTGAGGGCGTGTGCAGGGCGTGCTCCGGCAACCCCGATCTTGGGGCCTTGTACTCCAGACCAGGAGGAGTATCTGCTCTGGTCATGGGTCCCTGTAGGCACAGGTGTTGAGGGGAGTTTGGGGTGCTCCCCTGACTCACAGGACAGAGAAGCATCACAGAGAATGTCACAGAGGGGCTCCACTGGGATCTGATAGATGAACGAGGAGATAAGGGCCCTTCTTGTGTGGCGTGTGTGGGTATCTGATACTTATTAAACTCATGTCGTAATGCTCAGTTACGATTTGCAGAATGAAATGGATATTAATATTTGCCATCCCTGGACACCTCGATGAAGATAAAAATAAAGGAATAAAAATAAGGAAACAAATCAAGGACTGGATATATTTAAATATATAGTTAAATATACTTAAAATATTTAAAATACTTAAAAAAGCAAGTGAAACCCAAGCTCACTAGAAACCAGCAATATTTATTTCCTAGTCACTGCTTTTCTCAAATTAAGCACAGAAGGACCATACAAACATCCCAGTTTTGTTATGAAGATGTGTTTTACTTTTTCATAAGATCAAAAGAAAAAACAAAGAAAACCACACCAAATTAAAAAAAAGTAAAAGGTAACTTGTTTTTATAGACATAGGCTTGATGACAGGAGCTCAGAGGCTACTCAAGTTTCAAAAGAAACAAAATGGAAAAAGTAGGTTTTGTAGCATATTCTTCCTAATGTGTGTTTTAGGGAGGATTTTCTGAAATATTTTATTTTACATAAATTTTACTTGCATTTTCATAAAAGAAGAACCCACACGTGTAGGATTATGTAGAAAGAGTTTCCAGTGAATGGACATCAATGGGATTTGGTGGTGAAAGGAGTAGAATGAGAACACCCACTCATGTCTGTGACCTGGCCAGTCCCCAGCACCCCACACGGACTCAGATGTCCTTAGTGGCACAGCCAGAGAGCCTTAAGTGCAAGGTGACTCCTGCAAGGTGACTTTCTGGGTGAAATGAGAGATAGAAGCATCTCTAAATGGCAGGGAGAAACAATTACTTTAAAGGAAACTATGAATGAGGCACATTATTACGCAAATATGATGAGTAACACAAACTGCTGAAATGGCTTTGCCATGGGACACTGAAAACAGAAGCGGTTTTCTTAAACTAGTGGATGGATAAGTAGGGAGGAGTTCGCCATGGGCGCAGCTGACTGGACAGGGTGGCAATAGACAATTAATAATGATAATAATACTAAAGTACACACTCAAAAGAATTGCTATGGGACATCCAAAAGAACATTTTGTTTTCATTTAATTAGTTCTTGCCGCTTTTTCTTCTATGAAGAAAAAATCTCACAGTCCTATGTCTTTTGGGATGCTTTCCAGCTTCATTCTGCTGTTGGGCATTGTTTGCAAAAAAATAAAAATAAAAAAAATAAATAAATACAAATGGGCTTTGCAGATGTTACATATGAAATAAATAAAAGATCATGTTCAACACTCTTATTCTAATTTCTGCTGAGAAAATTGCATATGTGGGTCAGGGTGAACTCTACGTTCAAAGCGATCTTCCTGGGGCTGGGAACACATAAAAGAATGTGCAGGCTGGTGTTCAAGTGCCAATTCCCCCATGATGAATGTAGTCATTATGTACCACAAATACGTACTAATAAAATACTAAAAAAGAATGTGGAGCGTGGATGAGCAGGAGGCCTGCACAGTTAGATGGAGGGTTGGGAAACGTTGAAATAAATGCTCCCAAGGAACATCAGCTTTCTTCTCATGGGATACCGATTGTTTGCACGGTACTGCAGAAGAAGCATTAGGTGCGATATTTTCTAAATACTTGACTTCAAGTAGATAAAGTGGGAGGTATCATTGTTGACATTTCCCATGTGAGAAAACATAAAAAAAAGAATATTTGGAGTAGCATCCAATCCCCCTGTTCCGTGAGACTTTTGGAATTTCTCTATGTGCCCAGATTTAATTTTTTAAATAAACTTTAGTTTCTTTGGGAACAGGTTTAGATTTAATAGAAAGATCACAAAGGCAGTATAGAGGATTACCACATACTCTGCACCCACTTTCCCCTATCATTAGCATCTCTTGTGGCTTGTATCTGGATGCCCCCCACAAAGCCTCATGCCCTCATATATGGGGCTTTTCGGAGGTAGCTGGGTAGCTGAATATGGATTAAGGGTGTGTGATAACTAAGTTAGTCCACTGATCGGTTCAGCATAGTTCTTGGTGTGGATGATGGAAAGGCCCTCCCTGGGGGTGGTTGACACCAAACAATAAGAATTCCCTGAATAGAATAAAAGGGAAAAGGAGGTTTGCTGCTTGCTGCTCACCGCCTCCTGCCTTCCCTGCCATGGACTATTTCTCCTCTGCTGTGCCCCTCTGCCATGCTACCCTGCCTTGGAGCTAGTTGACTATGGACTGAAATTTCTACAAAATTGTGAGCTAAAATAAACCTTCCCTCCTTTAACTTGTTGGTATCAGGTATTTTGTACCAGAAAGGAGGAAGTAGCTAAGACAACATCATAGGATAATATGGTGCTTTATATGCAATTAATGGGCCAATATTGGTATATTGTTATTAACTCAGAGCCGTAATATATTCAGATCACCTCCGATCTCCTCAGTGTCATCTTTCTACTCTACATCCTAGCCAGGGTCTCACATCACCTGTCACAACCCCTGAAGCAACTTATGGCTGTGACAGTTTCTCTGACTTTTCTTGTGTTTGACCTTCATGGTTTTGAGGAGAAGTAGTGGGATGTTTTGTAGAATATCCCTCCGTTGAGATTTGTCTGATGTTATCCTTAATATTAGACTAAGGTTATAATTTTTTTTTTTGGTGGGTACCAGGGGTCGAACTCAGGACCTCACATGCCAGCAGGCGCCCGTGCCACTGAGCGATATCACTGGCCTTTTTTTCGTATGTGGGTTCCGGGAGTCGAACTCAGGACCTCGTGCTTGCCAGACAGGCGCTTATGTCGCTGAGCCATCTTGCTGGCCCCCAAGGTTTTAAATTTGAGGAAGGAAGACCACAGGTCAAATGGTATTTTCAGCATGGTTTAGCAACACAATTTATCCACCTTGGTAGTAGCCTCAATCCCTGAATGGGGAGAGAGTTCCACTAAAATGTCACCCGCAATGATACCTTCTTTGGAATGAAGCCAGGATGCCCAGTCCACATTTAAGGCTAGAAGATAGACTATAATTGTAAGAGAAAAAAAGTAAAACATTTGAGACTAGATCTGGAAGTACTTGGAGAAAACTTACTACTATCTACTGAAAAAAATAGATCCCATGCATTATTTTGAAATGTTTAATAGCAAGGGAAGTTGGCAGCTCCTGTGGAAAATTCAGAAAGAGAGATGTTGATGTGCACATTATTAACCTCATGGAGTGGTTTGTGTTGGGCGCATTTATAGGTAAGCACAAGGGCAATTGTTACAGCTGTGCAGGTTATTTGAAGCCCTTCCACAAAGCAACTACACAACAGTGACGGCTTCTTGCCTGTCTCTGAGTCTCAGTGCCCTCATCTGCCACATAGGGTGACAAATGTATTTGTTTGGCACTCCAGAAATTTTAAAATATTGTTTGGAATGTCATCATTTGGGGTAGGGATTCTCATATTTATTGGAGTATTGATCAGTACCTGTTCCCTTATATCAAGGGCATGAGATACCAGACACTTAGAAGCCTTAGAGCTTTCAGCTGGTGAGCTGACAGTTTATTATTTTGTACTGGGGACTGAACTGAGGGCCTTTCCACTGAGCTATGGCCCCTATTTTATTTATTAATTTGAGTGCAAAGGCTCTTGGTTCAATGCTAGGACTGAAAAAATAAAAATAAAAGGAAGAGGAAGAGGAAGAGGGATTCCCAGAGGAAGCACTACTGTAACCAGAACTTTAATGCTGTATTTGCAAATAATTAAATCTGATTTTTTTTATTTTATGGAAAAAAAAACAAAATTTCAAAACAAAATAATAGGAAAGTAACAATAGTTAATACATTGCATATTGTTATCTTCAAAGTAGTTACTCAGAGTGTAAGATATGGGCATAAAATATTCTCCAAAGAGTATTAGCACAAACCTTTCTTTTCAATGAACTAAAAAAAAAAAAAAAAAACTAGTAGTATAACTATCTTGTATTTTTTTCTTTTGCCTTTTCCCTTCCTTCCTTTCCTCCACCCTAGTTCCTCTTTCCTTTTGAACAATTTCTTCCTATTTCATAATATCTATTGTACATTTTGGACTTTATTTACTCTTTCAGTTTCTCACACCACGGAGACAATATGATGTTTACACATGAGTCTGTTTTATTTCACTTTTGGATATGGTCTCAAGTTGCATCCATCTACAAAAGCCTCATGTTTATCCTTCTTTATAGCTGAGTAGTACTCCATTGTATAAAAACACCACATCTTTTTTATCCATTCCTCAGTTGATGGGCATTTGGGTTGTTTCCAAGATTTAGCTATTAAAAATTGTGCTGCTATAAACATGGGCACACATATATCACTGTGGTATAATGTTTTAAATTCTTCTGGAAGATACCTAGAAGGGGAATAGCTGAGTCGAATGGGACCTGTAATTCTAGTTTTTTGAGGAATCTCCATACTGATTTCCACAGTGGTCGCACCAGTCTACACTTTCACCAACAGTGGAGAAGGGTTCTTTTTCCCCACAGCCCCGCCAGCATTTGTTATTGGTTGATTTCTTGATGATAGCCATTCTTTTTGGAGTGAGATAGAAGACCCCCAAAACTCCACCAAAAGACTTGTAGATTTAATAACCAAATTCAGTAGTGTAGCTGAATACAAAGTCAGCACTCAAAAATCAGTAGCATTCCTGTACACAAACAACAAACTCACTGAGAGAGAAATTAGGGAATCCGGGAATCCACACCCTTCACAATAGCATCCCAGAAAAAAAAAAAAGAAATACTTAGGAATCAGTCTAATAAAGGAAGAGAAAGATCTATACATTGAAAATTCCAGTACTCTGGGAAAGGAGATCAAAGGATATCAGAAAATAGAAAGATGTCCCTTGCTCATAGATAGGAAGAACCAACATAATGAAAGTGCCCCTACTCCCAAAATTGTTATACAGATTTAATGCAATCCCAATCAAAATACCATTAGCATATCTCACAGAATTAGAGAAAACATTCCTAAAATTTATTTGGAACCAAAAGAGACGTAGAATAGCAAAAGCAATTCTGGGAAACCAAGGCAAGTCAGGGGACATCACAATCCCTGACTTGAAATTATATTACAAAGCTACTGTGACAAATCAGCATGGTACCAGCATAAAACAATAACAACAACAACAAAGCAAGAAAAACAAAACAAGAACAACAAAAAATAACAGATCTGACGATCAGTGGAACAGATTAGAAGTTGCAGACACAACTCCTAACACACTCAGCTACCTTATCTTTGACAAAGGGCCCAAATATGTTCACAATAAACAGCCCTGGAAAAACTGGCTTTCCACATGCCAAAATCTAAAACTAGGTGCGTGTCTATCGCCATGCACTAAAGTCAAAATGGCTCAAAGATCTAAATGTTAAAATAGAAACACTAAATCTACTGGAAGAGAAAATAGGTAGAAATCTTGAAGACATAAGTGTAGGCAGAAACTTCAAGAAGAAAACCCAGATCACACAGGAAATAGTACAAAGCATCAACACTGGGATCTCACCTTATTAAAAAGCTTTTGCACAACAAAAGAAATCACCAACAGAGTGAAAGAAAGCCCACAGAGTGGGAAAAAATTTTAGCCAGTTGTCCCTCAGATAAAGGACTTATATCTAGAACATATAAAGAATTCAAAAAAAATCAGACCCGCCAATTTCAAACACTCAATCCAAAAATGGGCATCTGAGATGAATATGTACTTCTCAGATGAAGAAATACAAATTGCAAAAAATATATGAAAAAATGTTCAACATCATCAGTCATTCAAGTGATAATTTCTTATTAACAATAAGCAGTGTGATAGAGACGAAAGAAATATGCTTTTGGGCTGGTGAGATGGCTCAGCAGCATAAGCGCTTGCCTGGCAAGCGCGAGGTCCTGAGGTCAACCCCTGGTACCCACAAAAAAAAAATAATAATAATAAGAAATATGCTTTCATCCATAAAAGTACAAAGAAAATCATTCATTTTGAGAGCCAAAGTTTTCTAAGTGGAGGTAATATTTCACATTAGTATATGTGGTATTTTAAATCCAAAGCTATCTTTGGTTACTTAAAAAATGCCTCACTTGGGCCGGTGAGATGGCTCAGTGGCATAAGCGCCTGCCTGGAAAGTGCAAGGTCCTGAGTTCGATTCCCGGTACCCACATAAAAAGGAAAAAAGGACCAGTGATATTGCTCAGTGGCACAAGCACCTGCTGGCAAGTGCGAGGTCCTGAGTTTGACCCCTGGTACCCACATTAAAAAAAAAAAAAGTCTCGCTGAATTCCTGTACTAGTTAATGATAACTTACATTGTATACTGATTTTACATTTGCAAAAATTATCCCACATCTATTATTGGGAGCTTTCTTCAGTATATTTCAGATATGTCATTTATAGTGTGTTTAATATTTGTACAACTGTAAGACACAGAACCACTATCTATCAATGATAAGTAAAGAAAGCAAAATGTTTTTTTAAATATATTTGCTTCCAAGCCTATGGCCACTAAGTAGATGATAATTGTAAAAAGTGGAAAACAAATAGAGAGGAAAGTTTAGAGATCCCACCCAACTGCTACCAAGTTGTCTTTGCAGATGGCAGAATGGAGGTCAAATTATCCCAGGTCTGGATCTTCTCCTGGACTTTTCAGGGCCTCAAAGTCTAATGTTGTCCATGTTCAAGAGCAGATCTGACCATCACGGGGCAGGCTCCCCTTAACACAGCCTTTCTACAGATTGTCACCTGCTGATAACCTCTCTGAGGTCCGCATCTACTTACCACTTCTCCTTGGAGAACTAGCCCGATGATGTTCACCTGCGTTGGCAGGGTCTGTGACAGAGTGTTTGGACTTTCCTCGTTCAAAGCAAAGCCATCGCTTCTCTCTCTCATCTCCCACCTTCTTGGTGCTCAATTCTTGTCAGTAGAGTGTCACCTGCTCACTCATTAGTACTAGGTCCTGAGCATTCACCTCCCCCATCCTTCTCTTTGTGACATTTAATCTTCACCGTCAACTTGATTGGCTAGAGAGACACCTAGGAGATTAGTAAAGCCCACTTCCAGGTGTATCTGGAAGGGTCATGGGGACATGACCTTGGGGACTCTATCTGGACCCTAGCCTCTTCCTCTCTGTCTCTTTCCTTGTCTCTGCTTCCCTGATGTTGTGAGTTGAGTGCCTTTGCTCCACCACGTCCTTCTACCATGTTTCTGTCTTGGAGCCAGCAGACCATGGACTGAAACCTCTGCAGTTGTAAGTCAAAACAAATTGTCCTCCTTTTAGATGCCAGTGTCAGGTATTGTGTCCCAGGGATTGGAAAGCTGACTAACATGCTCTCTAACCACATTCTATCCATGTTGCCTTTTAATAGTCATCAAATGTTCTCTCTCCTGTTTGTCACGCAAGTTACCTAGTACAAACCCTGTCACTATGTGTGTGGTTAAACACAAATTTAAGTGGATCCTTCCCTCCAAGTTTTCTTGTTCTAACCTTGTGTTGTCCCATACCCTCTCCACTGGGCCCAGGTGGCTACTTAGCATGGGAAATGTGACAACTGTAACTGACCAACTCAAGGTTTAGTGGTATTGAATTGTCATGTGGTCAAATTAAAAGAATACATATATTTGACATAGTTACTAAAAATTATGAATCTTGGAAATACTTGGGTATGTGAATCTACTTTTCAAGTGTGTATTTTATACAATTTATAATATAGCTCATGAACTTCTGATGTGAGGTTGGCATCTAAATCCAGCTATGCTATATTCATAAAATACTGACTCCAAAATCTTGGCACATAACGAATAAATATGATATGCCTTTAACAAGCTTTTATTGATTACATGCTAAGAGGGGGACATGAGGAGGTATGATGGACACTCCTTCCCATACTGGGAAAACCAGCCATGCAAGGTTTGATAAAATATGGAATCAGAACCCCATGAAAGCAGGCAACACTTGACGCTTTGCTGGACTCTCTAGCAGTGGCATTTGTGGAGGAATAATCACAGTCCATCAGGCAACTCCATCTCTTATCTGTCTCTGCCAATGACTATGTATTTTCTGTGTTCGTTGTCATCATCTGACTATGGTCAGCACAGACTCTCTGAAGATACACATGTATCTTCAAACAAATCTAGCCCAGCCTTGTTAGCCTGAGATCCAAGCTGCCTTTTCTAAGAGTTGGGTAAACCTACATCTGAGTCATTCCCTGTAGATCATAAATTTCCTTCAACTTCATTTCTTCCATTTCTGAGTTTGTGTGGCCACTTGATAAAGGGCCTCATCACACATTCACGAGTCTCATTATTATTTTTAATGCTTACGGAAGTTGTCTGAGTGTTCAAAGTCATATTTTTTTTTTTTTTTTGGTGGGTACTGGGAGTTGACCTCAGGACCTCTCGCACCAGCTGGCACCTGTGCCACTGATGAACTCGGGCCCTCGTGCTTGCCAGGCAGGCGATTACACCGCTGAGCCATCTCACCGGCCCCACATTTTTGAATAGCAAAACAAGTGTTATGTTTAAAGAAAACTTTGGTTTCTTACAGAGTTTGTTTGGTATTGACTTCATTGCTGAAGGTTCACAATCTACCCGTAATGGCACCATGATTCTCTCGTCAACACAAGAGTGTCCAAGCACAAAGCAACATGGCCTTTGGCAAAATCTACAGGGCTAGAGGCCACTTTTATCAGTGTGAAGCGTATTTGCACCCTAGGAGGATAATGTCCACAGAAGATAAAACCTGTAATATAATAAATATTAACTTGTTTGTGTTTCTCTTCTGCAATTACCATAGTGACCTCTTCCTGATAAAAACATCAACAGAGATGGAGGAGATGAACATCAGCTGTGCTCTCCCCAAAAGCAAAGCAGGAAAACTGGTTTTTGGGGTCACCAAAGTTTAAGCTATTTATATGACCGTATTCTATGCCACTAGTAAATTAAATGAGCATGATTTAGAAGTGCAGGGAGGAGGAAAGCAAACTGAGTTGTTTTGACAGGGAAACTCCTCTCTAGCTTCAACAATTTAGCATTCAGAAGAGATTTTATTTGATATTTGTTGTTGCACTTTTCACTTCTATTCTCAGTGGTCCTTCTGGATGTATTTTCAAACTCCTAACAGTTTAAACTCCTAGCAGGCTGTGTGAACTGCAGCAAGTGACACACGCTTCCAGGGTGTCACACGAATCCTTTGTTTTTTGAGGTTTTACCACCCAAAGACCTTACTGCTCCTTCCGGTGTACACTGGCATCTTCCATTTTTCGTATCTTTGTCAACTGCACCGCTAGCCTTCTCTGTGATGGTGTTTGTGCCAAGGATGCAGCAGCGGTTCTCTGTTTTGAGAGTGCAACTCAGTGAGCTGGAAGGCTTGATAAATACTGACAGCTGGGCCCACTGGAGGTTCCGATTCCCTAGGTCAGCCGTGAGCCCTGAGCATGCGCATTCCCAGCCAGCGGCCAGCGATGCTGCCGCTCCTGTGCACCTTCCATGGTCTGAGAACCTCTGCAATGCAGACATTTTTCTCAGGGAAGTTTGGAAATCTATCTTCTGTCTTCTCATGCTCTGACTGCTGTCCGGAACACATGTCCTGGCCACCTCTGTCGTGGGATGAGGTCATACATGGGGAGAGCTTTTAAACTATGAAGAGCAAGGGAAATGTGCGGATGTAGATACACATGTGTCAGGAGTGTTTTCTCCTTATGTTATTATTATTTAAAGTCATCTGCCATGGCTTCCTCATCCCTCATCTGCTTTTGCTTCTTTTTGCTTGCTGGTTGTTGGGTGTGAAGGGAAACAGCGCCTCTGTAAGCTCAGATGTGTCCCTTTCTGGCTCTGACCCCATGGTCACATGAATGCACATCTCCACACTGAAGATATCCCCTAGAAAATTCCTAACTGGCTCATGAGAAAGACCGCACTGAGATTTTGCAGCTCTCACATTCTGCGGCAGGCTCTCAGGCATTTGCTCCGATAAAAGTCCTTTGAAGTTTAATTTTAAATATAAACTACTGTCAAGAAAATTCTTCTCCACATAGAATGTGAAATGCACCCGTCCTTCTACCCATTCAGGCATGCATTCATATATTCAGTTTTTGAGAAATACTGCTGATTATCTGCTTATGTTTCGAGCAACTGAATTTTGGATATTTTATATTAATGAAGAACTTCTCATTTAACCATAATTGTGTTTTGTTCTTTCTCTAATCTCTTGATTTTGATGATCTTGACCTGTTACGACTGGATCATCTTATTAGGTGTTTCTCTCTCCCTCTCTCACCATTCTGTCATTTAGCAATTCTTTAAATTTATTTTTTATTTTTATTTTGCAATACAAAATGATGACATTCCTTGTGTGGAGTTGGTATATGTACATCACTAATCTTAATTCTTTTTCCATTCTCTTTCCCTCCACTCCCTTCCTTCTCCCTCCATCTCTTGGTCCCTTTCCCAACTGAGAAAGATCTAACTCTCTACTTCCTATTATCTCTCCTTTATTTTGCTCTTTATTTATATTTTGGTTCTCTCATATAAGAGAAACCATGTGGTATTTAAGCTTGTGTGTCTGATTTATTTCACTTAACACTATGGTCCTCAGGTGCATCCATTTTCTTACAAATGACTCAAGTTTATCCCTCTTTGTGGTGGAAGCAGTACTGCCTTTTCCATACTTCCTCCATTGATAAGAATTTCAAGCAGGCCGAAACCACTGCAAAGCCACAGTGTGGTGGCAGAAACTCCTTCCTTCTCCCGCTGCAACCATTCTCATGATGGGTGTGTGGTACGATATCTCAGCACATGCTGAGGCAAATGACTGAGCTCGCATCCTGCCCATTTTACCTCTAAGGTGCTCCAAAAACCTGTGCTTAGAAACCTATAAAATGTGTGATTCAACGTGGGTGACAGCCCTTGGTGGGCCAGTTGAGAAGGCCTGACTATATTTTCCTGTCTCACTAGTAGTTCATTTGTGAAAGCTGCTGTCTCAGACCTAGGAAAATGCTGATCCCATTCTCGTTTTGCCAATGGCTAATGTACAGCTTCCTGGCTCATGGAGTGCAGTGTCCAACATTTCCTTTTTTGAAAACTCCACATAAGTGATGAGAAAGGGCTGTTTGCTCTGTATAATGTGAGCCACTGTGGAAAGAGCCACAGCGATGGTGACATTGACAAGTGCACAATTTCAAGGCTCTGAAACACACTCATCATCCCAGTCATCCTTTCCAAAGGGCAGTGAGTTTGATGTCTTTTCTGGTTTTCCCTCAGAAAAGTAACTTGCTCAGAACACCCAGGAAGGAGCAAGCCAAGCCACAAACTGGGGTCTTTTGTCCCAGATCTTGTCCCAAATGAAGGAAGTAAACCGCGGTCAGATCATTCGCTTATTTGTATTAGCTCTTAGCAAAAGTCAGTGAAACCAGCTTGAGCTTTAGGGACTTGGACACTACTAATCAGCTTGTTTTTTATTTTGTTTTGTTTTCAACTTGCAGATGTTTATTATTTATTTTACCATTTTGCCAAACCAAAGTTTCGCTAAAAACCAAGATCTATTTCCTTGGGCTAACATAAAAACAAAAATAAAGCAAATGGTATCATTTGATATAATTAATGCATCTAGAATGCTGAAGATTGAAGTTTTTGCCAGAATCATAAATCACTGATAGAAAATAATGGTCTTTTTATTACTTTTAAAAATTAAACTAGTATCTAGGCTATTTAAATATTAATAAAATTGATTTTGGAAGGATTGGAGCTTATTTCAGATAAACATTTAAAAAAAAACTTTTTTTTTTCATCCAAAGTTGTTCTGTTTCCAGAATGAGTCTCCAATCTGATCAGCCTGGATTTCCTGTGCAACTGTCTTTTCCTGTTTACACTCATCCTGTCCTGCAAGGGACTTGAGTATTGCAACGGCTCAGGTCCAAGCCATTCCTGCTGCCCGTCTCAGATTACTCGTTGGTAAAAGAAAAATGAAATGGTCCAAATGGTTTTCAACTCTCAAGGTTTCTGATCTTGAGCATTTCCTGACTCAAATTTGTGCTTTAGTTTATAAAACTAAAGCTCAAATTTATTGTTGTTATATGTGTATAGCAGTAATATATTAATATATATGCTTCAGCGACTTTATAAAACTGTATAAATGACGTTCACATAAACATGTATATAAAATACAATTACCATGTTTTTCTAGAAATAGTGCTTATCATTTCTTCAGTTTCATAGATTTCTCTACCTTGCTATAAATAAAAGCTTTGACTCTGGCTTCTTCAATACTTTGCTCCCATGAGTGATATTAGCATACGCTCTCAAGGTTTGCTAGCTTAAGAAATACTTGCAATTTTGCCCACCATATTCCAGGGCTGTATTTCTTAGCAGCAGAATTCCTTGGGACAAATCAGCTAAGCCCCCTTCAGACAGGAAGATAACAGATCATTTTCCAACTGCAGATTCCATTTGCTTTTACATTTTTGATTTCTTTTTAAAACTACTTATATAATTTCTAAAGTAGTCCTTGTTCTCTTTTCTTTTGAAATAAGCATCCATTGTGCAAAATCAAAAGACACATAAGCTCAACAACTAATTTCAATAAAGAAAGAACATTTTCCTCAAAATTAAAAAAGAAATAAAAAGGACTGGGCATGGTGGAACACGTTTGTGATCCCGGTACTCTGTGAGGCTGAGGCAGAAGGATCACAAGTTGGAGCCCAGCCTGGCAACTTAGTGACTTAGCAGGATCCTGTCTCGAAGTAATTAATCATCATCATCATAATAATAGGGCTGGAGATGTACTCAGCATGACTGTCCTGGGTTCAATCCCAAGTGCCATAAATAAAATAAAATAGAACAAAGGAGACAAAGGAACAACACATTATAGACCAGAAATTCATTAAAATTAAGTAGCTTATGAATTGTGGGAAAGAAATCAATGGAATTTCTATATGCTAGTAAAATATTTGTAATTAGCTTAACTCAAGTTTCAAATTGTCATGTGACATGACCCAGGAAAGGATTTTTTTTTTCCCATTGCTGTTCGTGTTGTTTTTCCTCCCCGGCACCAAGTACCCCGAAAAGGTGAATGCAGCAAATGGGAATTGGTCCAACATCAACCTGTAGGCACTGACTAGGTCTCCAGTCTAACTTAAGCACTCAGAGTTCTTGTGGACCTGGGCATCTCTTTCCTTGCTACCTAAGGGGCAGGTCCACAGGGATTGAGAAGGAGAGCACTGCTCTCTGAGAAGCCTCCTTGGGGTCCCCACAGGCTCAGAGTCTGACAAGCAAGGACAGCGATGCCTCTGTCGCCACTCTGCTGCTCCTGACTGAAACAGTCTCTTTGGCCGTCAGTCTTGGTGAATCGCTCTGCTTAACGCATGTGCATTTAAACGTATCTCCTGTGAAACTGTTTCCTGTTAAAGTTTTATATTCTGAGAAATGAAGGCAAGAGTAAGAAATAAAAGGGAAAAGGAAGAAGTCAAACTATCCTTATCCCCAGATGACACGGTTCTTTCCATAGGAAACTCCCCAAATTCCACCAAAATCCTCCTAGAATTAATAAACAAATTCAGCATGTAGTGAGCTACAGAATCAATACACAAAAATCAGTAGCATTCTTGTGTACTGGTAATGAACTCACTGAGAAAGGAATTAGGAAAACAATAATATTCACAACAGAACCAAGAAAAATTAAATACTTAACCTAAGAAAGGAAGTGAAAAATCTCTATAACAAAAATTACAGTACTCTGAAAAAGGACATCAAAGAGGACATCAGAAAATGAACAAAATTCCCTGTTCCTAGATAGATAGAAACAATATTGTCAAAATGGGTATACTGTGCTACCAAACTATATATTTAACGAATCCCAATCAAAATACCAGCGGCATTCTTCACAGAGCTAGAGAGAACGATCTTAAAGTTTATATGGAACCGGAAGTGACTCAGAACAGCAAAAGCAATCCTGGGCAGTAAGAACCAAGCAGGAAACATCATAACCCAGGATTTCAAGTTACATTACAAAACAACAGGGATGCAAAACAGTCACGCGTGATACTGGCACAAAAACATCATGGGTGGCAAAGGAACAGAATAGAGGATGCGGAAACAACCTCAGGCACATTCAACTGTTTGATCTTTGACAAAGGGGTAAAATGTGTACACTGAAGGAAAGACAGCCTCTTTAACGAATGGTGCTGGGAAAACTGGCTATCTATATGCAGAAGATAGAATCCAGATCAGTGATATTCAATGTGGACTCTAGGTCTGGGTCAGGCTGTCATGAAATAAATTCCAGGAGTGAGAATCCTGGAGAGTAGATGTTCAAAACTTAGCAATTAGACCTTGCTGTGACTTCTAGTGCACAATCCACGAACTTGCCTCAGGCGATAAAGATTTGAATGTTGTGGACCTACGATCTGCATCCTGCAATGGCGTATGATGTGCAGTAGTCTGGTGGGCTCAAACCATATTCTGATATGAGATTTAATTACAAGAACAAAACCAACTGGTCCTTGATCAAACTGAGTTTGAGAAACACCTCAGCTTCAAAAGCCCAACGGGGATTCCTAGAACTGGAACGAGAATGTCACCACTACACTTAGGAAGAGAGCCCTGCAGTTACACACGGTGGGCTGGAGAGAGATACAAAGCTGAGGGGCCAGGAAGCTAGAGACACTGTGGAAGCAATGGGGTAAGATAAGAGGAAAAAGGAGGAGAAAGAAGAGAAGAAGAGGAGAGGGAAGAGCAGGAGCAGGGAAAGAACAATTAGGAAAAAGAGAAGGAGGAGGAGAAAAAGAAGGAGAAAAAGAAGAAAAGGAGGAAGAAAGAAAACTACAACAATAAAATCAATACTTTTCTGATCAATTTCATAGAGAGGGTGAGAGAGAAATGAGCTTGTAGGATCATGATGACATTCCTGATTTGGGATACTGGAAGGACAATAGTGTCTGGAACTTGGACGAAGGAATGTAAGATGAGAATGAGCTCTATGGGAAACAAGATGATGAGAGCTGTTATGGGAATGATGGTTTACTTTGCTTATATTCTAATGAGAGCCAGGCAAATTATGAGATCTGGCCACAAAATCAAAGTGGATGAGTTAGAATTTCGTTTCCACCATTTGCTCTCTAGATGGCTTGAGGCAAATTATTTCTCTTTCAGTCTCTGTGTGTCTATTTGAAACATAGTGTTAGTAGCCATTCTTAGAGGGTTTAGACACTTAGGTTAGATTGTGCTAACAACCTCCTCAGAGGGCCTGGCATGCACTGTGCTATAATTTATTGATTATTGGGATCTATCACTTGGAAGTTTGCAGAGAAGTAAGGACCAGAGCATAACTTTTAAAGTTACCAGCCTATGATGGAGGTCTAACAAGGGGCAAGACTGAAGATTCCCAGGAAAATTGCAGAAATAAAAGGAGACAGGGTCTCGGGGTCACAGTATGAATAGAGTAGGTGGAGAAACCCACAAGGAGGGGTAGGATGTCTTGCAAAGAAAAACGGAAGGGACATGAAGTAGGCTTGTGTGCAGTGGGTCTCATCAAATGTAGACCAAGCTGCTGTCTCCTCTTCATGGTACGAGCTAGGGCGAGAGGGAGGAAGGTGTCTACAGTAACCTATGCAGTCCGGAGCAAGGTGAGCAACTTTGAGTTGTACCTACAACTCGTGGGATATGGAAAGAAGGGTAAAGGGGTACTGAGAATCTCCCACTGAGAGTAAGGAGGGCAGGTAATTTACCAGTCTTGATTTTTTTTTTTTTTTTTTTTTTTTTTGTGGGTACCAGGGATCGACCTTAGGACCTCGCGTGCCAGCAGGCACCCGTGCCGCTGAGCGATATCACCGGCCCTTTTTTCATATGTGGGTTCTGGGAGTCGAACTCGGGCCCTCGCGCTTGCCAGGCAGGCACTTATGCCGCTGAGCCATCTCACCCGCCCCAGTCTTGATATTGCATCTTGATTAGCATAGACTTAAAATTACAGGCAGCTGACATGCAGTCTACTGTGGGATAGGCTTGAGCAGTCATGTACTCATGTATACCAGAGCAAGTCTCCAAGCCTCCAATATACATTAAACTGGATAATAAAATATCCCAATGACAAGCACCTTGTGCTCACAGGAATGATTTCTACAGATAAGAATAGTCACCTGAGGGAGCCAGGACATCCAGTTGTTATTTTTCATTTATTCTAAATTAGTCCTTAGCAAACCACTTTTGCAAATAAAGTTTTACTGGAACACAACCATGTCCATTTTACTCGTGTTTGTTTTTGCACCGCTATGGTAGAGTCGAGTGACTGTGACAGAGGCTGTGTGTTTGCAAATCTTGTTTACAGATCAGTGACTTCTGACAGGTAGAGTTAGTCAATTACTACTCTAAACGATCCTTCCTCCACAGTACAGCTGCCTTCTTCATCTACATTCTCCATCTCATGGGAAACAGAATTTTACATTTTGGAAGCAAAATGAGTTTAGTTGCGTCAAGCATGAAGCTGTAAGTTATGCGTAAGAAGAAGGTGTTAGCAAGAGGGTATATTATCCTGGGGCGTGCCTGTAGGACAAGTTCCCTTACCCCTGGTAGCAACACGAATCACATCAGCAATTTCAGTTCTCTTCACGTTTCCTGACTACAGTCGTAGTAAGAGCACATGAAATCCGTAAGGCCATCATTTCACTGGTTCGCTTGATTTCGGTAGGAATACAATACAGTTTAGCTGTTTGGATTCTTGTGTGTTAAATCACTCCCAACCATGTGGTGGATGCCAAGTTCTTTCACGCGCTGGCTTTGATTGTGGATTATTATTTAAGCCCTCTGAGCCCCACCTACACATTAAAGGGAAACAAGACAGTTTCCTTGAGAGAGTTGTGCCTGTGTCCAAGTAAACTTTATTTTCCTTAACAATGGCCCCAAAGCACAAGAGTAATGATGCTCTCGATTTGGATACTCCAAAGAGAAGCCATAAAGGACTTTCTTTGCATGAAAAGGTGAACACATTTGACTTCATAACACCTCGCAAGGGTGTTAGCATCCCACCCAGGAGTGGCTCTCCCCATCCCAACATAGACAAGCCTGTGTTAAGTTTCTTCATCTGAAAATGCAGAGATGAAGCAGCTGAAGGTTCCTGATCATTCTCCACACTGTCCAACCTCCATCTATCGTGAGGCTGGATAACCCGTGCCCTGTGGAACAGATGTTGTAAAGTCCTAGCATTTTCTCTGAGTCCTAGCAGCAAACAGGAATCCAGATTCCTTGTGGCTGTGCCTTGGGTTTCACCAGAAGTCTTTTCAGTTTTAGTCTGGATCTTATTTTTTAAAATAGGAAATAGGGACAAAGGAAAACATTACAGGGCTTTTTTATTTTTTATTTACTAGCAATAGCATTCTGTGAACTCCCATTATGTTTATTTCATTGCAGTGTGCTCTGGTTTAATTTGTGTTTACAGATTTGTATCTGCGTCTTCTGTATTCCACATGGTCATTCTCTGAATTCCCAACGGTTACTTCAGATTTCCAGATTTTTATTGAATCGAAGAAGGTGCCCCTAAATAAAGCGTGATTCTTAAATATCTGTGGCACACTGGAATAAAACTGCCAGGACAAGGGAGGGGTGTGAATTCTGAGTATACGACCTGACCCATCTTCAGGTTACATTTCATGGATGTTTAAGGGGGAAAGTCTTTTTCCACCTTCTAAGTGATGTCACATATTTTACAGAGAAAGAATGGCTTCTTATGATATAAGTGTTTCATCCAAATGGACATGGTAAGATACAGAAATGCTTCTAGTTTTTCTAATATGGCAGGCAAGAGAAAATAATATATGTTCACTATAAATTCTAGAAACCAGCAATCAAATGCTATAGTAGTCTTCCTTTACCCTTGGCTTCACTTTCTGCAGTATTAGTTATCTGCAGTCAACTGTAGTTTAATAATATTAAATAGAAAACTCCAGAAGTCATAAGTTTTAACTTGTATGCCATCTGGAACGATATGATGAAATCTTAGCCTGTCCTATGTGTATAAATCATCAGCATATAAATCCCCCAGCATATAAATCATCCACTTAGTCTAGCGTCTCTCCCTGTCCATGCTACCCACCCATTAGTCACTCAGTAGCCAACACAGCTGCCAGATTGGCCACTGGGGTGTCATAGTGCCTGTGTCCAATAAACCTTATTTTCCTCAACAATACGCCCAAAGCACAAGAGTAATGATACTCTCAATTTGGCTACACCAAAGTGAAGCCATAAAGAACTTTCTTTAAATGAAAAAGTAAACGTATTTGACTTAATAAGAAAAACAATTGTATGCTAAAGTTACTAACATCTACAATGAGAACAAGTCTTCTATCCATGGAATGGTGAGGAAGAGAAAAAGAAATGCACCCCAGTTTTGTAGCACCCACACCTGGGCACGGTGTGTGGCAAGCTCTCAGTTCTGACAGCAGAGGCACTGTTTGTGTGTGGATGTACAGAAAAGAAGCCAGTGGAAGTAAAGTCCTGCACCATCTGTGGTCCAGGCCTCTGCGAGGGTTCTTAGTGTGCACCGCCTGCGACTACCGCTCCAGCTTTGTTTACATGGGTATCTGGATTTGCAAAAACCTGAAATCTCCAAGTGCAGGAAACAAAATAGAATTAAAGACCAGACTATGATTGAATACTGAAGGGTTTCTGAGCAGAACAAGCAGCAGAGAGTGTGAACTACGAGCCAGGACTTTGTTATACGGAGAGAGAAGTGACAGTGGGTGAGTGTTATGCAACGTGCTACCCTTCCTAAAGGGAAATGTCAAGGAGCTGTACACCAACATCTTGAAAAATGGTGGCCACTGGTGCCACAGCAAGCAGAAACACTGAAACAACACCCAAGATTTGGAGGCAGATTTATTTATGTCGATGGGCACTGATAGGGATCATTCCCAGAATATCAGGCCCTGATCGCTGGTGGTCTAGGGCCCTTATGGGATAAGCAAGCAGGAAGTACTGAGGCAGAATGGTTAATTGGGGAATGGTTTATGCAATGTGCATCATAGTGACCAGCTATGCATCACAGTGACCAGCTGTTTCTAGGAGACAGGAGCAGCTGGAACTGGAACAGGAAGTATTACCTGGGCAACTAAGATACTAAGGTATACTGGCTGGGGGCGGGCCATTTTCTGTTCAATTTGTGCAGGCTGCTGTCAAGAAAGTAAAATAGTATGTTTGTTAGGGATTTTTAAGCTATCCAAAAAAGTTGTATGAACCTGTACGCAATGTTTGGGATTAAAAACAAGATTATATACTTATAGAATGAAAACTAAGAAACTGAAAAAAGGTAAGGAAGACATAATGTAAAAAGATTTTCCATATTAATATATCAGGAGACTTCACATTATTTAGATAGCAAAACTCCTTAATTTCATTTATAGTTTTGACACAATTTCTACCAAAACCCCTGATGGCTTTTATTTTTCTTTTCACAGAAATTAAAGTGCTAATCCTCAAATTCATATGGAAAAACAAGGGACTGAGAATAGCCAAAACTATGTGGGACAGAATTAACAAATCTAAAGAGCTCACAATTCTTGATTGTAAACCTTGTTATTAAGCTACACTAATTAAGAAAGTGGTATTGGCATAAGAATAAACACACAGACTGATGCCATGATAACACTGAGAGTACAGGGGAAAAAATCTTATATTTTTGGTAAGTTGATTTTCAACAAAGTTCCCAGGCAGCTGAATGGGGAAAGAATAATTTTCAGCAAATGGTGCTGAGACAATTGGATACACGCATGGAAAGAATGATTGGACTCTTTCTTCACACTGTGGTCAGGATTAAGCAAAACATATCAAAGACCAAATGTAAAATCCGAAACTATAAAACTCTTAGAAGAAATATTAGGAGCAAATTTTCATAACCTTGGGTTAGATATTGATGTTTAAAACACATATACTAGCAAAGCCACAAAGAAAAGAAATAGATAAGTTGGAGTTCAAAACTGAGAACTGCTGTTCTTCAAACGAGGCCACTGACAACGCCTGAGAGTTAATAGGGGTAAAACAGAGGACCAGGAACAGGAAACTAGAAAGCGATGTCAAGAAAGAGCAGGACAAAGAGCAGTTAGTGGAAGCACTGATAAAAAATGAAAATATGTTTCCACATATGTGATTCTGGGTGGTCTGAAACAAAACATGATTCCGGACAAAAGGAAAAGAGAAAGCTAAAGGAAGTGCCCAGCAATTGAGCAGAAGACAAAGATGACTCCAGTCTTATCTTCCCTTCTGATAACCATGGTGACATGGAAATAATATCAAAGAGATAGGGTAGAGGGAGAATTTTATTGTGGTGCTCTTATTTTTGAACTAAACTCTTAAATAACATACTTTCTTTCCACTCCCAATAGCAAAACTTGTTGGAATAACTTTCTTTCTTTCTTTTTTTTTTTTTTTTATGTGGGTACCGGGAGTTGAAGTCAGGACCTCACGCTTGCCAGGGAGGCGCTTATGCCGCTGAGCTATATCACTGGACCCTGAATAGCTTTGAAATAAGAAAACTTAGGAGTATGTCCTAAGGTAAATGGTCAGCCCGGGCATCTTAGTGGACACTGTATTTGGCACTTTCCAACATATATTTGCTAAGAAAAGAGCTAATGAAAGTGAAATGTGCTCAAAGCAGTGGCTGTGTCCCCTGCACAGAACCACTGAGCCCCAATCTTGGTTCTGCAAAGAGCCAGCGGGGTGATTTTCATCAAGTGAAACCATCATCTTTTGAGTTTGAGCTATATACGAGGTATGATTAAAATACACAGTGCATGCTTAAAATTTTTTAAAAAGATGAATACAGTGAAAGGCACATTGCCATGAAACCCCCTCAAAATGCCCCCCGCCCTGCTTTGATCACACTTCTCCCATTGTTCTTGCTAATTTCCTAAGCAGTTCTAGAATTCCTCTTCTGTGAGTGTCTTTAGTTGCATTGTCATGGCTGCTTCAATGTCCTGAAATGATTTAAAACATCTACTTTTCATGGTCATTTTGACTTTGAGGAAGAACCAGAAGTCTCACCGTACCAGATCCAGTGAGTACACTAGACGAAGACGCACTGTAATATTTTTATGAGCCTGCCTTTCTCTTGGATTGCCCTGGGCAGAGCATTCATATCTTTTCGATCACATCTCATAGAGACACTCAGGAAAGAGAACTCCAGAACTGCTTCAGAAAGTGGTAAGAATGATGGGATCAGTGTGTTAGAAGCAAGGGGGAGGATTTTGAAGGCAATTCGTGGCAATGTGCTTTTTACTGTAATCAGTTTTTATTTGAACACCCTGTGTATTTTGATCACCCTTGTGTGTGGCCTGGTGTGTGAGAATAAATTGAAATCACTGCAAGGAGGCAGAATAGTGTAACACTGCATATGTGCAAGGAATAGTAAGCATAAATCCTGGGCCAGCCCAGTCTCTAGCAAACCCCAAAGCTTGTGTGCTCACAGGAGAGGGGCAGCTGAGCCACTTCAGCAGGTGACACTGGATGTTCATCAGTGATCTGAACTGACTGAACGAGCCAGAGATTTTGGGTGGAGAAAGAGATCACAGGGCATGGACCAGGAGTTCATCTGCAAGGTGTCTCAATGATCTAAGACATGTGTGCTACTCTGGAGACGAGCCAGAGAGAAAATCCTGAGGGGGTAGAAACAGAAAACTGGAGTTTAACTGAGACAATTCTGTAGTGATTGGGGGAAAAAATCATTGGATTTGATCACATATGTTTGTCTGGAATGGCTTAATTAAATTTTCTCTTTTTAGGCAAAACTAACGAAGTCTCATGTGGCAAATACCTAAATTGTGGGTTTTAATTGATATTAATGACACCCAGTATGTGCGTGTGCACCATAGAATTTATTCCTCATAGGCGAACCTTCCTGGCCTGGTACTCTGTACATTCTTACAGATGTCTCCCCTGGCGAGCATGAAGGGGAAATGTTGCTGGAGTTCTTGTTCAGATTCTAAGCAGGCAGAACTGGAAGAATATAACAAATATTTTAAATATGTCTGATACTTAAAGACAAAATAATATCTATTCTAATACTTGCCTAAAGATGTGAAAACTTATATCCAAAAGACAAATTGTCTACTCTTACACAACTCTTAGCACACAATATTCGGTGGTAGTTATAAATTTTTTTTCTTGTTCTAACATTATCTTTTAATATCCAAAGCCACATACTCTTCCAAATTCATGGATAAAACATTAATAGCTTACAGGAAAAAAAAAAACCACACATCACTAGCTGGTCTCTAAATAGATCAGACAAAACAATGTTCACCCTGTTATAATTGAATTCCTATGGCTTTTTTCTCTTTAACCATGCTGAGTGGCTGAACCAAAGAAGGCCACACTCTACACGAAAACCCAGCAAGGACTTGCATGGGACATAGTGTGGCTTCCCTGTCTCCTTTACCAGCCTCACCACAATACACTCCAAATTAAGGAAAGATTCAAGAGAACATAGAATAATTTTATTACGTGTGCAGCACCTCTAAGAAAATAACAATTATATTAAGAAAGATAAATGATTCAATTTTGGGGACAAAGAGATCTAAATATTTCAGCATAATCTGTTCTTTCTTTCTTAGTAATAATAACAATAGGCCACGAAGGAATAAAATAATCTTATTTGAAGTGCTGAATAAATTTCACTGGCTTAGCAAAGCTTGGAGTGCAGTAACCCTAATTTGCGTCGTAATGAACTCCAGTTTTTGTCAGTTCCATGACATCTACTGAAGTGTTGGCAAGCTGCACTGCGTGGAGCCACTGTGATCCTGGGGTGTAGGTGTAAAATCCCACAGTGGACTCTGGAAGCGTCTGTGGGTTCCTCTGCTTTGCCTGGTGACTTTACAAGCATATTTTGCAGTAGGCAGCCTCCCAAGGACACGGTGCACTGGTGCTGGACTCCACTCGGGAACTCAGGAGCCTCCCTGAGCAATCTTCACAGGCAGGATCTTGGTACCTGCATCCCCCTTCTCTGGAGCACCTGGGTGACTTTACATCCTTCTTTGTGGAGATTCATCTGACACATGCCTTAAGGTCTTGCAAAGTGGCCCAAGCAATCACAAGAGCCACTGCCCCAAATACAGTGCCAGCTCCACTCGCTGTATAAAATTCTTGAAAATGATCCAGTACATACACCCAAGGCCTCTCTGTATCTGACACTGTGGAAAAACACATACTGACCCCTCAGCAGCCACAATGTCAAATACAACATCTTTTAGATTCTGTGATTTAGAGGAGCAAAACTAGTCCTCATTTATAAATTGGCCTTAAGCCCATTTATGCTGTAATTGCAAAGTGACCCACCTTGAATGGGGTCCTCTAGGAAAAACAATAGAATCTCTCTGCATTGAATATGGGGGGCACTCCCGGTAGTGCCCCAGGGGCCCCTGCAGTGTAGACTTTAGCCACACTTGCTTTCTCAGGCCTTCGGGACTCTGCCCCAGAAGGGTTTCTGAGCCAGATAATGCCCTTCTCAACCCTGAGCAAGGTGCCATTAGAGGGGCCACTGCTGGCTGCTCACCGACCTTTCCTGGGAATAGAGGCTGCCTCCTCCCGTGAGCCTGGGACCCTCCAGTCCAGCCACACATCGTTGGAGCTTGAACGCTTGTGAGCTGATGGAATTCCGACAGGAAAATTTAATCCACAAGGTGCTGGGATTTGGAGGTGTGGACAAGGGAGGCGACTGGGTCCCGAGTGTGCAGCCTCCTGATGGATATTGAGCTCTTAGAAAAGGGACCCTTGAGAGCAACCTGGCCCTTTCTGCTGGATGAGGACGTGGGGAGATCACAGCTGTGTAACAGACTGAGACCCCAGGTCTGTCCACCACTTTATCCTGAACTTCCAGCCTCCAGAACGCTGAGAAGTAAACATTTGCTGGTCACAGAGCCCCGGGTTATGGACTAAGGCGTTCCTTACGTTCAGACCCTGCAAGCAGCGTCTCACAGGTTCTGCATCGAGGCCTTCTTGCTGCAGGGTGGACGCCACCCGGACCTCAGCTCAGCTCAGCCCGCGTGCTGGAGGGAAGCTGCGCCGGCCTCCGTGCTGTCCCAGCTCACTGCTTTTCCACGCGTGGGTCAACTGCACGGACCGAGCGCGCTGGGGAGTAGGAGTCAGCGCGCTTGCGGGTGGGACCGCCCCGCATGGCCGCTTCCCTTCCTTTCAGCAGGAGGTGAAACTGCTGTGAGAGCTGCGCTCAGAGTCCAGACAACAGGTCACCTTCCAAGCCCTCGTTCTCCCACTGGGCGCTCTGGCCTGCACTTGTCCCCTTCCGCATATTATTATAGAAGAGCCGTTGCCTCTTTTGGGGTAAAAATTGCCCCCTTTAGGGAGGGTGAAAAAACTGTCAATCTCTCAACTTCCGATACTAAGATGTAAATCAGGTGACAGATGTCTCTGATTGTGCAAAGCCCGTGATATAAGGCCTCACAAGGACAGACTTGATGCCCTCCGGAGTTTAAGACACTATCCTTGAGCTCCTTTGTCTCCACTTCCTTCCCTCCTCTCCTCCCTCCCTCCCCCTCCCCCTCCCTGTCTTCCTTTCTTTCTTCCTGTTCTCCTTCTTTTCTTCCTTCCTTCCTTCCTTCCTTCCTTCCTTCCTTCCTTCCTTCCTTCCTTCCTTCCTTCTTTCCTTCCTTCCTTCCTTCCCTCCCTTCCTTCTTAGTACTTTTTTTTTTTTAATGTGGGTACCGGGAGTCGAACTCAGGACCTCACGCTTGCCAGCAGTTGCTTGTGCCGCTGAGCGATACCACCAGCCCCTTTCTTAGTACTTTATTTACTATTCTTTAGTTGTACTTATGGAAAATATCCTTCAATTTTTTCCTTCTAGTTTTTTAAATCCTCAGTACTTATTTTGCTCTTTGTACTTTAAAACGAGCAGTGTTCATTTCATAAGTGCATAATACTTTCTTAATCATCAGAGTATATTAGTGGGGTATATTAGAGTTGTCTTATCCCTAGCTTTTGTTTTCTGTGAATTGCTCTTTTCCTTTGCATGCGTCTTTGCATCCATCTTGCATGTTAAGTAAGTGCCATATATTTAGGCTCACATATGAAATGTAGCTACAGTAATGAGAGGAAATTCTGGCTACCTGAGGGGCTTTGTGCCTGTGAATCTCCACCAACAACGTCCCAGATGAGCCATTCACTGCGCCTCCTCTCAAGTGTCTTCACTTGCTTTTCTCTTGAGTTGAGCAGATTTCACAAAGAGGTGGCTTCTGGTTTTCTGCAGGGACAGTCGTGGGGCTCCGGTACTTGGGATTTGAGAAGAAAGCGGAAGTCTGAAGCTATTCACCTGTGCTGTACTGTGTCTCCCTCCCTGTCTTTGGGGGCCTATACCTGGGGGAGTCACAAGGGTCACTGTTAACGTTTACTCAGGGGCCTCTGTCCCCACTGTGGGAAGAGCAGAGTCCCGGCATGGCCACAGGACCAGCTTTACCCAATGTCAAGCAGGCGCCTGCGTGTGATCATGTGGCTGGGCTGCCTGGCTGTGTCTTGAGGAGCTCAGGGACCCAAAGGACTGAGAGACACATGGAGAAGACCCGAGTCCAGGCGGGAGCCCTGGACCTCCCTCAGGAGAGCCAAGCCCGGCTGAGCAGCACAGCACAGAGTGGAAGGAGGTGTGTGTGCCTGAGAGTAAAGATTATCACAGCAACACACAGGCACTGGAAAATGAAGCGATACCTCTCATCTCCAAAGGTTCTCAGGAGAGATCAGAAGTAACTGAGCGAGCCAGAAACGGGTGCACGCCTGTAATTTCAACACTCTGGAGGGGTAGGCTGAGGCAGGAGGATGGCAGGTTTTAACCCAGCCCATGCAATTTAGCATTGACTGGGGATGTAGCTTAGTGTAAAGGCCCTGGGTTCAATCCCCAGTACCACAGGAAAAAAAAAAAAAAAAAAACAAAAACTCTGAGTAACTGCAATGAAGCTAACAATGCACAACATATTAATTATTGTTACTCTCCTATTAGCCTGATCTGAAACTCTGTTTTATTTCTATTTTTCTTCCTCTTCCCTTTAAATAAAAAAAAAGGGGGGAATGAGTATAGTGAATTCTCCACTCTGTCACTTCTGAGGGCCACATGCTGGTTTTTCTGCACCCCGTTTTTATTTATTTATTTATTTATTTATTTATTTATTTATTTATATTTATTTATTTCTATAACTTTGCTAAAAGCAGCATCACTAAATTGGACTTGCTTACATACACATTCTGTGTATTTCTCCAAGTTTTTCTGGATTTCTGGTGACATTATTTATGCAAGAAAGTTTGTGTTTAAACAAGATAAGTATATAGAAATACATGGAGAATACTTTTACATAAACCCATGTTAAAAGGCCTAAAGTTAAAACATTAAGTTTTTGTTATCGTGCGGTTTTTTAAAAAATAATAGAAAGTTGCAATATAGTTTAAGTCTTCCGTCCGGGCCCATTCACTTGTGTTGTCTTAATTCACACAACTTGGAAAGGGGATTTCACACAAGGGACGAGGTTGCGGCCTGTCTGGATGATGCCAACGTGGCCCCAACAAACTCCTTGTTTACGTGTCTGTCTCTCTCCACACCTGCCTGGCTACCTTGCATACAACAATTTATTTCATGCATTAAATCCTGATAACTTGAGACTTTTAGACATGATTTTAGTTTATTTATTTATTAGCTCTGAGAAGGAATTGTTTCATGGCAGTCCTGGGGATTGAATCAAGGGCCTCATGCGTGCTAGGCAAGTGCTCTACCACTGAACTACATCCCCAGTCCTTTTTATTTTACTCTGTCTTTTTAAATTTTGAGGTGCCATCTCACTAAATTGCTTAGGCTGGCCTCAAATTTGCAATCTTCATGCCTCGGCCTCCCAAGTAGCTGGGATTACGGGCATGTGCCACCACATCCAGTGATAATTTTTTTTTTAAATGTGGCTTATTCAATTTTGTTTGATAGTTGCCAGTTTATTTCCTTAAAAAAATTATTTTTCCTGTTGGCTTAACCATTTTACCACACCAATTTAAGAGAACTGTATATATTAATAAATGTCATTGCAATGTGTTGACAATTACTCATTTCACTCAATTTTTATTAGCCTGCTTTGGTCATTTTTAAAGAGGAGTAACTTAAACGTGTTTGGAGTCAAACCAGTCTGTCTTTTCCTGTGTTTCCTTCCTTTGAGTCACATTAGACAAACATGAAATCCATGAAATCCACACCTTTACCCTACTATTCCTGCTTTAATTTCATGTTAAGTAAGGGATGAATCAGAACTTCCTGGTACAAGTTGTGGTATTTTTCTAATGGAATGGCCCCTCCAAAAACTAGTGTGTCAAGTGAGCTTTTCTCTATTTATCTGAAATGTCATCTGTCTTATGCACTACACGCACATCTGTCTACACAGCCATGCTCTGTCACCAAGGGTTTTATCCTGGATTTTTATTCTTTCTTGTCCCTTTGACTGTTCTGGGACTTGAATTCCTTTACATGGCTTAAATTCTTGTGTTTGTAGCTTTTCAACTGAAGTCTTTTTTAAAAGAATTTTTTAAAGACACGGACTTTGTTTCTGATACCTTCTGTATCCTCTGAAACCTCAGGACAGCATAGATTGGAGTTGCGCAGGCACTTTTTGCCCACCAAGCCTGATCCAGGGGAAGGCCATGCCTCCTGTGAGCTGTCCCTAGGCCTGTGCTCTGTGACCAGCACTGGGAGCTACTTACAGGTCCTCACACACCAGAAGTGGTCTCTGTTCCCAGGTCCGTCTGCAGTCTGGGAAGTGGGGTGTGAATAGCCCAGGAGCAGAGGGGGCCAGGACTGCAGAGCTGACCCTTGATGCTCCTGGGGGCCCTTAGCCCTCCCTCTCCCCTTTGTCAGCTCAGGGCTTGCCAGGCTCCCTGCCTCCCAGAAGCCCCATGCTGAGCCAGGCCCCCTCCCAGCCTGCCCTGCCTCTTCCCACCTCACACTTGGTCTGGACATCTTGGCCAGAGGCTGACGCTCCTGCCTGTGCGCTCATCTTCATTTCGGTGCATTCCAACCACACAGCAGCCCCTACCCCACCTGCAGCATCCACCTTCTGCCTCCCAGATACCCAGAATCCCCGGGAAGGGTGTGCCCAGCCCTGGCCACGCATAGGTTTTGTGCTCAAGGGGAGAACAAAGGGAGGAAAAAGCAGAGGTGCACAGAGCTAGACCTGGTAAGTAAGGTGGATGAGGACACACTCTAGTGTTTTTATAAGACAGAAACTGGGGTAAACATTTTGAATCAATCAGAACATCCAGACAGCCATGAAGACACTCGGGAAATAGGAACACATGGCAGCATCCTAGCTCCTTCACCACGGGACACCAACGTCACTTAACATTATTCAAACCAACAATGCAAACTGGACATTGACCCCAAAGAGTCAGTGTGTGTCACAGCAGCCCAGGCAAAGAGGAGAAGAAAACACCTAGGTATAAAGCATTTCTCCAAAATACTGCGCAGAACTCTAAACCACAGCCTCCGCACAGAGATACATCCCCAGCCCTTTTCTTATTTTTTATTTTGAGACAGGGTTTTGCCAAGTTGCTAAGTAGCTCAGGCTAAGCTTAAACTTGTTATCCCTCCCGCCAGCTTCCTGCCTCACAGAGCTGGGATTACAGGCATGCACTACCAGGCCTGGCTCAAAAAAGTGTTTTTGGTTTTTTGGTTTTGTTTGTTTGTTTGTTTTTGCAAGAAAATAGAGTTCTGTTCAGTAAATAATTTGGGGGAAAACTGCACTTTCTGGGGAACTTCACAGTGCACCTGAGAAGGTTGAAGACTGGGGCCCGCTTTCTACTTACATCAAGATTAACCATATTTACCCAGAATTTCCCAAATGTATTTAACCACAGTACATGTCTTTAAAAATAAAGCAGCATGTTTGATCCCTCCCAGAACTAATAATACTGAGCAGAACGAAGGGCTGGCTAAGAAGAAGGAATGTTATCAGGTTACTGGAAGATCCTGTTCCTGGCTATGAGTTCTGGATGGGTTGGGCGTGGCTCTATAAATAAAGTGGTGTTGGACGGTGTGCGTACTTACGATCATGCTTAAAATGATGCCTGAATATTCTGTGCAACACGTTGTTCATCTACATGTGATGTCTCCTTAAATCGTGACTCAGTGGAGAGAGTTTTGAGAAGGCCAAAGCAGTGCTAACCAGATCTACAGTTTTGCATCTGGCTTTGTAGCTCTATCCATCTGGCAGAGAATAATATTTTCCCTGGAATACAGTCTTATATGCTTGGTGAATGCTGAGTTTATCCTCACATGGGACCTTGTGGCTTCTGCTGATTCACTCTGGTTTATGACCTTTCACTGATTCAAAGGAGAAGGCTTTCATGAAAATATTACCTTCTTACAATTGTTCATCAAAGTTGGCTGAATTCTAGGACCTGCGACCACCTGAAGCCACCTAAAGCAGGAGCGTTCCATGCACTGTTCGGGTTCCATTTGAGAACGAGACTCTGGCATATTCTCCAAAATCAGTGTGAAGTTGTCAGCTAACTGGAGATGTGTCTGGCAGAGCAGGTTTCTGGATTATCCTGTCCAAAAACATCTTTGAAAGTATTTCAGTTATTTCAGTGGATTCAGAACACTTCCAGTCTTTTTCTTTTCCTACCTCTGCACCAGTTTTCTGACTTAGCCTTTCATTTGGTTTAAGAGAATGGAAATCTCCATCACACTGGAAGGCTCTGAGCTCCCAGTGCAGAGAGACCTTCCTGAGGCTCCCAAGAGCAAGTCTGGGCTCAGCTGAGCCTGGCATAGCACACACATGGGCACCACGTCTGGTGGGGGCTGAGATTCTGCTCACTGGGCCTGCCCATGCCAGTGGCTGCTGGGGCACTGTCCTGGGGAATTTTCAAGTGTGGGTGAGCACTAAACACAGGTATTAACCCTTGCCCTTTGGATAGAGCTGGGGGCAGATGTATAGGGAAGGGATTTCCCAGCAAATGATCCTGAACAGGGAACATGGAGAGTCAAGGACACTGGGCAGGAACAGTGTGGCATTCCACTGGCAAAATATCCACATTCCCAAATAATCAACCAGGTATTTGGTATGATGCAAATGCAGTTGGCTGCACAGGTAATTCTTTATTATATTCACTGTATCTGCTTGTTTCCTTGGGGCTCTATGGCAGAGGTTCAGGTTCTAGAACTGGTACTAAGTCCAGGAATCAGCCTTTTATCTTTCAAAGCATGCCTTGGCTTTCTTTCCTTTCTGTATATTTTACAAACATTTATTGAGCACCTATTATATGCCATGTGCTGAGCCAGACACTGGAAATATTGCTGATCAATGAGAGGCTATCTTTTCTTGTTAAAGAGTTTATGAACAAGCAGAAACGTGACCAAGAAAACTGGCAATTATAGTTCAGGATGATCTAGTTTGCTCTCTGGAAAGAATATGGGCACTTGAATGGGACCTCATATACCATTTTACAGGTCCTCGGTGGCTTCTAGTGGGACAGTAAGTCTAAGGTGGGAGCCTGAGCCTGGAAGGATGGGAACAGAAAACCAGGGAGTACAGAGAGTGGAAGAGAGGACTGTGGGCATGGAAGATGTGCGTTCCATTGGCAAAATATCAATGTCCCCAAGTAATCTGCAATGGGTGCACATGGAGGAGGCCAGATGAGGGCGGAAGCAGACATCAGAGTGATGCTTCCACAAGTGCCCAAGTGATCAAGACCCCAAAGACCCCAGCGTTAAAGAGAGGGGCCTGGAGCAGATCCTTGTCCCACAACCTGCTGACACTGTGACGTTAGGTTACCAGCCTCCAAAAGTGCAAGAGTTCAGATTTCCACTGTCCAAACCACGCGATGCATGGTGCTTTGCAATGGCGGCTCCAGCTGACTAATCTGATCATAAAAAGCATGTCATTCTCTTTCTTGCTTCTCCATTATTTTTTCACACTTCCTTAACCTGCTGAAAACTCTCTCTTCATCTCCGAGACCCACCCAGACTGGTGTCTCCTGAGGTCCTCACCAACCTACCCTCCAGGGTCACATTTCCTTTCTTCTCCAGTACAGGTGGACCTCACTTGGCCCCCATCTGTCTGTCTATAGCACTTAGTATACTCCATATGCTGTCATTTTTTGTGCCTTTGCCCCTGAAGCAGATCCTCTGAGGAGTACTAGATGCAATTTGTTTTCTCTACCTATCCTCTCGATCTTAGAGTAAGCTCATGTGTTGACCCCAGGAAAAGTATGCTCAAATGACTTGGAAATTTATGAGATTTTTATCTCTTCCTCTTCCCTAACATAATGAACCAGTCGATTTTCAAAGTGCACAAAGATCATCTCCACTAATGGGCTATAAAACATACAGTTGTTTCCCCACGGAGGTCACTGGAGGGCCAAGCATTGCCAGACACCTCCCTTGTAGCCTTATTATTTTAGCTGAGCTCAGATGTCACTGGGGAGCAAGGGATGTGTGTGTTGCCTCTGGTTTGACTCCAGCTCACTCCCAGTTTAAATCATGTATTTTTCCTCTACTTCAATGAAACAGAAAGACTAACACAGCACGGAGGGAGACATCACTAGTGGCACGTTAGACTTGCCTAAACGAACAATGCATTTGTTTAGGAAAGGACACGTGAGGGAGATTTTTGAAGAGAAATCAGTAGATCTTGTGAAATTATTGGATATTGATTCCTAATGGGGTCAGATCTATCTCCTTGTGGCAAATCACTGAAGAACATGGGGATATTGGCACAGCACCAAACACAGGAGGGTGCAAGGCAGTCACACTGCCCCAGCCGGTAGAGGCCATGTCAGCCCCCCACTCTGCTCTCTAGCCTTCCAGGACCACCCAGACCCTCTGGCTCCTTTTCTCCCACACATGCTTTTGCACATAAAACCTGCCCTTCTTGGCGGCCCAGAAATGAGTGGTAGCCCCACACTCTCTGACCTCTGGGTCACCTCCTTCTGCTAGATTTCCCTCTGTCTCTTCCTTCCTGGACAGAATCTTTAACCGAGTAAACATACCACATCACACACCCTCCACGTAGCCAAAAACTCATGAGTAATTTTCATATAATTATCTGAGGCCTTTATGAACAGGTGCCTACAGTTTGCTGAGCTGCTCTGAAAAATTCAAGCTGTAAACTTTTATTACAAACTTAAAATGTTCTTACACATCTTAAATGATATGAAACCATTTAAAAACCTTTAAAATTATATTGAGAAAAACCAGGCTTGCAGAAAAACATATTTGTCAATCCCCAAAGAGATATTTTTAGGTAAAAATAAGTTTAAAAAATTCTCCATTCTGCAGCGACAACTCAGAGAGTTCTAGTTATTTGGGCAATGAGCAAAAATCATGCACTGAGGTCTTCCAGCCCCCTTCTCCTGTCCACCGCTTCCAGTTCGTCAGTGGACATTGCTTGCTCATTGGTGACTTCGGATCCACGCCTGCTTGTTGGATAACCAGGGGATGGCAGAACTTGGAAGTTAATATTTCCTCAGCCTGGCTTCCTCAGCCTCCGGAGCAGAGGAAATCCCAGCTGGCAAAGTGGTTGCTTTTGTCTCTTTGCCATCTTGTGGTACACAATTCTCTGGGTGTCTCTGTTATAACTGAAGTAGCAGGGGGACCCAGGTGGAGGTGGCTGCTGACCTGGGATCTCATTGCCTTGATTTCCTTTATCCTCTTCCATTGTTGACCCCTCTGGTTGTCTGGGGATGAGGCCCCTGTGCATCCTGCCCTGAGCCCCAGTATGTGCTCTGTTTCACGGTCTATGGGGTTCTCTGCAGCCTGCTTGCCAGCACCCTTGGTTCCCTCTCCCTGCGAGGGTCGAGATCCTGTGGCTGGTGCCTGCAGTGTCTCCACACACAGTAAGGTGGGAACCCACACCACAGTGGGGTCAGGGTGACCAGGCTTGGGCTTTGGGAGTGGATTTCAGGCCACCACTAGGTTGTATTGTTTTATTCTGACCAGAGATTGAAGAACTGACTTGAAGCAATGAGGCTCTGGAAGCAGGGCGGCCACTGGGTCTCGGCTGCCATGTCACCTGTGTGTGCCCCAGAGGACAACGGAGCAACCACAGGCAATGGAAGAAGGGGACTCCTGCCACTGTGTTCAGTGTGCTGTAAAGCTGGAGACCATATGAAGTAAGATAAATAATCAGCCACAGTGAGGCTCAGAAGAAACCCAGAAGATCCCCCAGCTGGTAGAAATTCAGGAAAATCATACAAATCCCCAGCGTGAACCTCACAGAGAGACAGGGGTGAGGTAAACGGAGGACTGGTACCGGGTGTCTGCCTGGAGCAAGGCACTAAGATGCATAGGTTCCACTCCAAGGGGAAGAGGACAAGCCACCTCCCCCCAACAAACTGCAGGGACAGTAGGGACACGTGAACTCCTTGAGAGGCTTGGACTGGAAAATTGGAAAGGAAACCATTAATGTGAGAAACTGAGGCCCCTGGGAGTGGTGATAGTTTCAGAGTCCAAATATATGCACCCCAAGTAGTGCAGAATCCAACACAGAACCACTGTCACTGCACCTGACATCAGGCAGGTGGAATTCACAGGTGTTGGCAGAAGCAACTGGAAATTCCTCCCACGGATACTTCCCAAGTGAGGATTCCAAATTCTCACCAAACCACAATGTCTTGGAATGATACCCAGAAACAGCTAACAATGAGGAGCAAAATGCAGTATGTAGTGAATGATAATTATTATACTATGTAACATATGTATATAGGCACAGCTGCTAATCATTGTTAAAAGAGTGAAAGAGTTGTTTGCAGCAGTTATTAAGATTTTTAAGGTAGAACGGAGAATATAAACCAGAATAGAACCCTATGGGAAATGAACTTGGGAACTGAAAAAATAAAATTCTTAGAAATTCTAGAAATTTTTTTAAAAAAGTTATTCCTTGGTGAAAAAAAAATCAGTAGCTGGATTAAATCATGGTCTAGATAATCAATTAATGACCTGAAAGATAAGTAAGTAAATTATTCCAAATGCAGTGAAAAGAGTGTATGAAAGAGCTAAAACTTGTGCACAACAGAGTAAGACCTGATGAGCATGTTGCATAGCAATTCCAGGAGAAAGGAATAGAAGCTCGGTCCTGTCCCTCCTCTGTGACTTCTCTCCTGTTGGGCCCCAGACCCCAAGCCTCTGATGTCCCTTGGCCCCCTGCTCTTCCAGGGGTGGGTGTCCTCTGAGGCCCCTCTGATCTCAGTGTCTGCGCTCACAGCTGGAGGGACTTGGGTCAATGCCCTCTTCTGCCTGTCCCTCCATTAGTTCTCCCTTGGCAGCTGCAAGGTGACCCAAGAATCTACATCAAGTTGGCTTTCCTACCCACAAAATCCCTACCCACAGTTTCATCCAACTGTGGATCAAGAATATTAAGAATAAAATACTCCTGTACTGAACATGTAGACTTTTTTCTTGTCGTGATGAACAAAGACAAGAATATAAGAACTGTTTACACAGCGTTTGGTATTAGGAGTAATCTAGAGGTGATTTGAAGTATACGGAAGGATATCTGTAGGTTATATGCAAATGTATATCTGTAAGCAAAAAAAAAATAGATGAAAATATAAAAATAGCATCTATTACAAAACAGAGATAAGCTGGCAAACAAACAATAGAATTTATCTAATTATTGCAAGTAAATAAGTAGGAAAAATAAGAGAAAACATGACAGTTAAAAAACAGACAAAATATGGGTTAACGGGAAGTTTCATAAAATATCAACATCTTCATAGAATAGTGCAACAAAGTTAGAAACTGACAAAGACAAATATCACAAAACTACAAAATTTAAAAGAAAACATGTTTGAAGAAGTATGAAGCATTTAAATCTAATAAAAAAAAGTACATAAATTTGGGAAACTGCTGTTTTATTATCATGCAATGATTTTTTAAAGAAATTATCCGCTTAGTTTTAAAATTCACTGGTATAGCTAAGACAGAACCAAGATAGAAACTTACAAGTTGAAAAACTTAAAAAGGCTTGAAATTTAATGTACTAGTAATTCTAATCAAGTATTTCTAAACTGAAAACAGAGTAAATATCAATAAAAATATTTTTAAATAAACAAAATAGATAAGACAGTAGCAATAGAATATCAACAAGACTATGGCAAAGCCTTAAGAGCTAATGCACAAATATGAGATTGGACAGTGCAGTGATGACAGGTAAACTCAAGGTTTTTTAAAGTGCAAGAAAAACATTATACAGCAACAAAACTGACTCAAAAGGAATAGAAAACTACACACAGTTATAATCCATAAGTATTTTTTTTATTTTAAACAGAAAAAAAGAAATAACAATAAAACAGAGTTTTAAAACAGGCTAGTAGGAGAGTAACAATAATCAACACATTGTGTATTGTTATATTCACAGTAATTGTGAAGATATAGGCATAAAACCTTGTCCAGAAAATTACTGGCACAAAACTTTCCCCTCAGTGGACCAAGAGAAACCAGTTGTATAACTATCTTAGCTGTCTTGTGTATATTTTTTCCTTTTCCCTTCCTTCCTTTCCCCTTTCTCCCTTCACAGTTTTTCCTTTCTGTTGAACAGTTTCTTCCCTATTCACAATATCTGTTGTGTGTTTTAGATCTTGTTTACTCTTTCAGATTCTCACACTAGTGAGACAATGTGATGTTTACACATGTGGGTCTGATTTATTTTACTTACGTTTACCTATAAAAATCTCAAGTTTATCTTTCTTTATGGCTAAGTAGTACTCCATTATACAAAAAAACCACGTCTTTTTAATCCATTCCTCTGTTGGTGGCCATTTGGGTTGTTTCCAAGATTTAGCTGTTACAAATTGTGCTGCTGTAAACATGGGTGCGCATATGTCGCTGTGGTATGATGTTTTTAATTCTTCCAGGAAGATACCCAGAAGGGGAGTAGCTGGGTCAAATGGGACCTCTAGTCCTAGTTTTTCAAGAAATCTCCACACTGCTTTCCACAGTGGTTGCACCAGTATACACTCCCACCAACAGTGGAGAAGGTTTCCTTTTTCCCCACAGACCCGCCAGCATTTGTTATTGGTTGATTTCTTGATGATAGCCATTCTTTCCGGGGTGAGATGGAATCTCAGTGTTGTTTTACTTTGCATCTCTCAAATGATCAGTGATGTGGAACATTTTTTTTCATGTATTTATTTGCCAGTTGTATTTCTTCATCTGAGAAGTGTGTGTTCATCTCAGATGCCCATTTTTGGATTGGGTCTTGAATTTGGAGAGTCTAATTTTTTTTTTTTTCAATTCTTTGTATGTCCTAGGTATAATTCCTTTGTCTGAGGGACAACTGGCTAAATTTTTTTCCATTCTGTAGGCTGTCTTTTCCCTTTGTTGGTGATTTCTTTTGTTGTGCAAAAGCTTTGTAATAAGGTGAGATCCCATTTGTTGATTCTTTGTTGTATTTCCCATGCTGTTTGGGTTTTGTTCATGCAGTCTCTGCCTACACTTATGTATTCAAGATTTCTACCTATTTTCTCTTCCAGTATATTTAGTGTTTCTATTTTAATATTTAGATCTTTGATCCATTTTGACTTTAGTTTAGTGCATGGTGATAGACATGGGTCTAGTTTTAGTCTTTGGCATGTGGAAAGCCAGCTTTTCCAGCACTATTTATTAAAGAGGCTATCTTTCTTCCAGTGAACATGTTTGGTTCCTTTGTTGAAGATAAAGTGGTTTAGTGCGTTTATAGTTGTGTCTGCATCTTCTATTCTGTTTCACTGATCCTTAGCTCTGTTTTTTGCCAATACCATGCTGATTTTATCACAGTAGTTTTATAGTATAATTTCAGGTCTAAGATTGCAATTCCCCAACTTGCAATGCCTTTGTTGCCCAGAATTGCCTTTGCTATTCTAGGTCTCTTCTGGTTCCAAATGAACTTTAGGAATGTTTTCTCTAGTTCCTCAAATGGTATTTTGATTGGGATTTCATTAAATCTGTATAACAGTTTTGGGAGTAGGGCCATTTTCACTATGTTTGTTCTTCCTATCCATGAGCAAGTTATATCTTTTCATTTTCTGATATCTTCTTTGATCTCCTTTTTCAGAGTACTGTAATTTTCTATGAATAGATCTTTTACCTCTTTTGTTAGATTGATTCCTAAGTATTTCATTTTTTTGGATGCTACTGTAAAGGGTGTGGTTTCCCTAATTTTTCTCTCTGTGAGTTTGCTGTTTTTGTACAGAAATGCTATTGATTTTTGAGTGTTGACTTTGTATCCAGCTACACTACTGAATTTGGTTTTTAAACCTATAAGTCTTTTGGTGGAGCTTTTGGGGTCTTCTATGTACAGTATCATGTCATGTAAAAATAATAATTTAACTTCTTACTTTCCTATCCTTATTCCTTTTCTTTCTCTTGTCTGATTGTTGTGGCTAATGTTTCCAGAGCTATGTTGAATAGGGGAGGTGAAAGTGGACATCCTTGTCTTGTACTTTAGAATGAAAGCTTTCAGTTTTTGACCATTTAATATGATGTGAGCTGTTGGTTTGTCATAGATGGCTTTTATCAGATTAAAATAAAGACCCTCTATTCCAATTTTCAGTAGGGTTTTTATCATGAATGGGCGTTGGACTTTGTCAAAAGCTTTTTCTGCACCTATTGAGATGATCATGTGATTTTTGCCTTTGGTTATGTTAATATGGTGTATTACATTTATTGATTTGTGTATGTTGAACCATCCCTGCATCCCTGGTATGAATCCAATTTGGTCATGGTGTATAATCTTCTTGATGATTTGTTGCATTCTGTTTGCCAGTATCTTATTGAGGATTTTTGTGTCTATGTTCATTAGGGAGATTAGCCTGTAGTTTTCTTTTTTGGTTGGGTTTTTCTCTGGTTTTGGAATCAGGGTAATACTTGCCTCCAGAAATGATTTTGGAAGTAATGATTTTCCTTTCAATTTCCTTAAACAGTCTCAGCATTGGTGGCATTAATTCTTCTCTAAATTTCTTGTAAAATTCAGCTGTGAGTCTGTCAGAGCTTGGGCTTTTCTTTGTTGGTAAATTTTAATTATGTTTTCAATTTCATTGGCTGATATTGGGTTATTTAGAATTTTTATATCTTCTTGATTTAGTTTTGGCAACTGGATTGTGTCTAGGAATCTGTCTATTTCTTCTGTTTTCTATCTTATTAGATATAGGTTCTCATAGTACTTATTGATGATCTTCTGAATTTCTGTAGGATCTGATGTGATTTCCCCCTTTTCATCCCTAATTGCTTGAATTTGTGTTTTTTCTTTTCTCTTTTTGATGAGGTTGGCTAATGGTTTATCAATTTTATTAATTCTTTCATAATCAACTTTTCTTTTCTTTTTTTTTTTTTTTTTTCCTGTGAGTACCGGGGGTCGACCTCAGGACCTCGCATGCCAGCAGGCGCCCAAGCTGCTAAGCGATATCACCGGCCCTTTTTTCATATGTGGGTTCTGGGAGCCAAACTTGGGCCCTCATGCTTGCCAGGCAGGTGCTTATGCCACTGAGCCATCTCACCGGCCCTCAACTTCTCAATTCATTGATTCTTTGTATTTTTTTTTTTTTAGTTTCTATTGCATTAATTTTTGCTCTTTATAATTTCCTCCCTCATATGAGCTTTGGGTTTGATTTGTTCTTTTTTTTTTCTTTTAGAAGTTTGAGGTTCAACATTCAGTTGTTTATTTGCGCTCATTCTGTTTTCCTGATGTGAGAGTTTATCACTATAAATTTCCTTCTTAGGACTGTTTTCACTGCATCCCATAAGTTTCAGTTTGTTTTATTGGCATTATTGTTTAATTGTATATACTGTGTAATTTCGTGTTTAATTTCCTCTGTGACCCATTGCTTGTTCAGAAGTGTGTTGTTTAATTTCCATGTGTTTGTGTAGTTTTTGTGATTTCTTTTGTCATTGATTTCCAGTTTCATTGTGCTATGGTTGGAGAGTGTGCAAGAAATGATTTTAATTCTTCTATGCTTACTTAACATGTTTTGTGGGCTTGTGTGTGGTCTATTTTGGAGAATATTCTATATGCAGCTGAGAAGAATGTGCATTCTGATTTTTTGGGGTGGAATGCTCTGTAGATATCTGCTAAATCCATTTGTTCACAGGCTTGGTTTAATTCTGATATTTCTTTGTTGATTTTTTGTCTAATTGGTCTATCTATTTGTGAGAGTGTGGTATTAAGGTCCCCCACTAGAATTGTGTTAGTGCTTATTTGGTTATTCATGTTTGTTAATAATTGTTTTATGTAGTTGGGTGCACTGGTGTTTGGTGCATATATGTTTATGATTGTTAGCTCTTCTTCTTGGAGTTTTTCCTTAAGAAGTATATAGTGACTTTCCTTGTCTCTTTTGATCAGTTTTGGCTTAAAGTTTACACTGTCTGCAAAAAGAATAGCTACCCCTGCTTTTTTCTGGGTTCCTGTGGCATGGAGAATTATTTTCTATCCTTTGACTCTTAGTCTATGAATTTCTTTTTGGGTTAATGTGTTTCTTGAATGCACATATTGATGGATCTTGTTTCTTGAACCATTCTGCCAGTCCATTTCTTTTGATTGGTCAGTTGAGACCCTTTACATTGATGGTTATAACTGATATGTATTGGCTTATCTTTTTCATGTTGTTTTCCTATTGTTGGCTCTCTGTCTTTCGCCTCTGTTTAATTGCTTGCCCTGCTTGGTGGTTTCTTTCTATTGGTGTTCATGTGTTTGTGGTCTTCATTATCTCTTTCTAATATATCCTTTAGAGCATTCTGTAGAGCTGGTTTTGTGGTCATGAATTTCTTCAGTTGTTCTTTGTCATGGAACTATCTTAATTCTCTGCTGAATTTGAAAGATAGTTTTGTGGGGTGCATCAACCTGGGTTGAGGATTGTTGGCTTTTAGGGCTTGAAATACCTCACTTCAGGCTTTCTTTGATTTGAGGGTTTGTGTTGAGAAGTCTACTGTGATTCTGATGGGCTTTCCTTTATAGGTGATTTGTTTCTTTTCTCTAGCTGCTTTTAATATTTTGTTCTTGTGTTGAATTTCTGGAATCTTGATTATTATATGCTTTGGTGTAGATTTATTTTGGTCATGGATATTTGGAGTTCTATATGCTTCATTCATTTGTATGTCAAATTCTTTATCCATGTTTGGGAAGTTTTCTGAAATTATTTCTGTGAAGATGTTTTAAATGGCATTTGCACTGTCTCCAGCTTTCTCACTGACTCCGGTCAATCTTATGTTGTGCTTGTTTGATTCATCTTGTAACTGTTGGATTGATTTTTTGTGGCCCCTTGCTATATTTAAGATATCTTTCTTTTTCTGGTCACTAGTCACATTCCTGCCCTCTAGGTCTGATATTCTATCCTCGCCTTCATTCAATCTGTTGCATATATTTCCAATGGAATTTTTAATCTCCTGGATTTCTGTTTGGATACATTTCATTGATTCCATTTTTTGTTTATGTTGGACATTCATGGTTTCCATCATTTTCCTAACCTCCTCTATTTTTTAATCTGTGTCTGCTTTGATTTCTTTCATTTTGATTGTCATTTCTTTTTGTACCTTAGATATTATTTTTTCTATTGCCTCCTTCTTTTGTTTTTTCACTTCTGCTGCTATCATTTCAGAAAGTTCCAGTGGTTGGCTTCTGATTTCCTCTATCTCTTTGTGCTCTGGACTCGTCCTGCGTGGGCTGGGTGTTTGGGGTTGCATTTTGTTTCTTCCTCTTGTCATTTTCTATTTTCAATTTTATTTTGTTTTCTGTGTTGATGCTTGTAGATTTCTTATGTTAGGTAGCTTTACCCCTTTTGTAGAGGCTTTCCTAAGTAATGTCTGTTCCTCAAGGATGTCTCCTAGATATAGGTGGTACTTGGTCTTTCTGTCTATCCCAAGAACCCACCTACCCAATATATTAAGAATGTGGAGTTGCTATCTTTTTGACTCAAGGCCCATTCCTTTGGTGCTGGACTATGGTGATGGTTATGACCCTTTGCAATCTCAGTGTTGTCATACAGGGGAGAAAAAACTGATTATAACAGGTATGGCATCCTGGTTAAAGTAGTACAGTTAGCAGTAACAATAGACCAAAACACAGCCTGGCTACTGACAAACTGTGGTAACTATTAGCCTGATACCTTTAAGTGTAGGAGCAAGTTCTATAGTTATATAATATAATCCAACTTATACCAGGAACTTGTATGCAATGGTTTTCCACTTAGTAGAATGGTTTTACACTGTTGTGGGGGAGTTTAAGAGGAGTAAGGGGGAGGATGGAGAGGTGGATAGATTAAGTATAGTAAGAGAAAATTTGGTGGGCATAGGATGATCATCCAAGTTTTGGGAAATTGTAGGATGCGAGAGGGAGGGATTGGAAGAGAAAGCCTAGGAGTATTGAAGTGAACCAGAAAGGGGACAGACAATGTTTACCCACATGAACGTCCCATAAAAATCTCATACAAGTGAGATAGTTGATGAAAGAGATGAAGAGGACAAGTGAAATAACACGAAGAGAAAGTTTAGGGATCTAAATCATGAATGAGAGGGGGAAAAGAAGGTAGAAGAGAGAAGGAAAAGAAAAAAGAAAGGAGAAAAAAGGAAAAAAGAAAAAAAGGATACAAAAATTATCATTCACATGGAAAAAAAACAACAAACATGCAGAAAGAAAAACAAAACAGGGCCAAACACAACAGAGAGAAAAAGAAAAAAAGAAGGGAAAAATACAAACAAGCGTAAATAAATAAATAAACAGCAAAACAAAACACACTAGTCCAGCTGACTACCAAGAGGAAAACCCACCAGACAGAGAAAAATAAAAGTAGTGAGATTCCTCTAATGTCTACAGTTCTGCGGTAGGTCCAAGTCAAATCCCAGAATGTGTACTCTAGGCAAGATTGCAGGTGGATTTGTGCTGGGTTTGGGTGTGATCTTTGTCTCTGGATTTGGGGGACGGGATTAGTTTTCTGTGGCTCAAGTTCTCCCCAGCCATTTAAAAAAAGGAAAGAGAGAAGAGAAAAATAGGGAAAAGAAAAGAAAAGATGTCACTACCCGCCCACTTCTATTCCACATGTCTTTGTCCCTAAGCACAAAGCCAGTTCACCTAACTTACCACCTGCTGGCTTGTATTGTTACTGTTGCTTCAGACTTTTCCATGCCACTAGTCCTGCCTGTCCATCATGTGTGCTCTAGCTGGGGTCCTATTGTGTCGTTGACTTTCCTGCTGGTCTCCGGTCCCTGGGTCCTATCAATGGAGGGAGCAGGAGCCCCTCTCGGACCCCCTTCCTAATCAGTAAGTATTGAATCTTTAGTCTCTGTCCGTATATAATTGCTCACTACCTACTCTCACTGAGATACCAATAGTTCTCCTGATTATGATTCTTAGGAAAGTTTGTCATATTTCTAGGAACTCGGACCCTATTTTATACTGTGTTCTAGGACAGAGAAAATAAAGAAAAACCTTCCAATCCATTTTACAGCAGTTGTATGTTTATATTCCCAGCAAGGAAGTGAAGTAAAAGCATCCTAAATAAACATTAGTTTGTCTAATCATTCAATTTATGTAAAATCAGTTAGGTTCAACATTTATAAATGACTTAGTAACTAAAAGTTCACTAGTAGAATTCACCATTGACAGATGGAAGGAGAATAATATGTGACCATCTCAATTGAGGCAGAAAAAATAGTCGATGAAATCCATTATTATTCCCACGGAAGAGGAAGGAGGGATTTCTATGCTTTCTGGGATGCCTTAACAAACTTTCTGTGTATTAGCAGTGACCTGCTGGATGGATTTCCTTCACAGTCAGGAAGCAGTGAAAGAAAAAGATGCCTTCCTAGCACCAGTTACCTTGTGTAGGACATGCTACAGACTAAATTAAGACAAAAGCCACGGAATGGAAACTTCTCATTACCTGTCAAAAACATGAATACCTTTTAGAAAATCCACAGGAATCTACAGCAATCCATTTGGTCCAACAAGAGCTCTCAGCCAGTTCCCCAGCCCCAAAATCAGTATAAATGGTCCATAGCGTAACTTTATACTCAGTGAGAGTGCTGAGAAGTGAGGATAGTGACCAAACTCCTCCCTTTAGTTACTTGCTTTCTTTTGGGAAAGCTAGGAGGGTCACAGAGAAAGGGGATACATTCAGACAAGCTCAGTGAGAAGGCAGTGGCAGTCTTGTCCTACATGATGACAATATTGTGGCAATGGTGATCACCTCTGCAGTCCCAAATGAGGTATTTTTTATGTAGTGCAGACCCTGGCATCAGTAGGTAACTAGGTGGTGATGGACTTGGTCAACCTCTACACACTAATTTTCCTTTAGTAAAAGAAATCAGAACTAATTTCCATGGACTGGACCCAAGGAAAATAGACTGTGTGCCCTGTCGATTCCTCTGCTTTGATTGTAACATAGCTGGGAAGAATTTTCACATAGCCACAGGGCAGGGTTTCCTTCATTTAGATCAGTCAGACTCATTGACTCTGATGAGCACAGGTATTAGTGTCCTGAGCCTTAGTCTTGCCAGTAGGTGCCATGGGGTGGGAGGCAGATCTTGCCAACTCTTAAGGCCACATCAGCATTTATTCCAGGGTGAGTGGCTGTGATGTGTTGGGCCTCTCAGACCGCAGACTCCGAGATGAGAGTCCCACACGGTCAGATGACACCAGCTAAGGGAAGAAAGAAATCAGAATCAGGTAAAGGAGACAGCAGTGTGATTCAGGCCACCAAAGGCTGTAGGCAACCTCACAGTGAGGCCTGAAGCTGGTGCGACCTCCTGAGGTGTCCTAACTGGGGCAAGAAGACCTGCACTCTTACATCTCGTATTGATCAGGTGTGCGACCAAGGTTGGCTCTGGAAGATGGTGTGGCCTTGGAGATGTTGGTCTTCATCTGAGGCCAGTTCCTGGGAAAACAAACACTTTCCTGCCTGCCAACTACCTTCCCAACATAGGGCTTCTTTCGATTTTGGAAACAGCAAATGGGGCAATTTGTTTCACCGCTGGTGCCTGTTGACTCAGTCACCTGTACCACTGTCCATTTTGAGCAAGGCTGAGATGAGGAGAGGGATCTGAAGCAGGTCCAGGATTCCGCCCACCACTGGATCTTAGGAGCCTGCAAGGCAAGAGACGAGTGTTTGGGAGAATAAATGTTGCTCTGTGGAGATTGCAGAAAGCCTTGTTTGGTTAACCGCTGCAGAACTCTCAGGAGTTGGGGGATGAGTCACGCCTCCTTTCCCCACTGGAAAGGTTGTACCTTGCTTATTTCTTTTTTTTTTTTTTTTTTTTTTTGTGGGTACCGGGGGGTCGACCTCAGGACCTCGCGCGCCAGCAGGCGCCCATGCCGCTGAGCGATATCACCGGCCCCTTTTTTGTATGTGGGTTCCGGGAGTCGAACTCGGGCCCTCACGCTTGCAAGGCAGGCGCTTAAACCGCTGAGCCATCTCACCGGCCCAACTTATTTCTGAGCCTGGTAGATATCGGATGGGAACACCAGGTGACCATGTGAACCTAACTTCCCATGATGAGCTCAGTGTTATCTGATTCACCAAACTCTAAGGTTAAATGTGCACATTGCATGACCCAGTGGAGGTGATCAAAATCATACCAGGTTGGAGCATGGCCAGAGAGCACAAGGAAGCTCTCAAAGCAGGGGTGTCAGATGTGTACAGCGCCTACTTCTGCTTGCTCACTTTTCTTTCCATGCACACCTGTGACCTGGACCAGTGACCTTGTCTACTAGCCCTGAGTGTGGCCTGAACTTGACCTCTCGCAAGAAGCTCTGGAGATGAGGAAGGGCCTCCATGGAATGGGCTGAGAATCCGGGGATGTTCCAGCTTCCTTGGAAGAAGAAATGGCTAGAGATATGGACCTACCTGGATGTCTAGGTCACAGCTGATCTTTCTGAATTGTGTCCTTTATTTCCCACACTATCTTACATGAGCACACTGGCAAAGCAGCCAATTTTAGGTTTCAGATGGTAAAACCAGACTGACATCAGCCTCAAAGTAATGGGACCGCCCTCCTGTGGAGCACAGCAGGAGGCATTGCATCCGTACCCGCCGAGTTTTATCCTCTGCTCTTCCCCAACACACTCACGGCAGCACAAAGCCAAAGACTTTGCATCCTGTCAAGGGGCTTCTGGTTGGGTTTGGCTGATCCAAACAGGACTTGGGAGCAGGGATGGAGAGTGGGTTTGGGTATTTAAACCTCTGTCTTTGTCCCTGCAAAGCACCTCCAGCTAGCTGTGTCCTTAGCATAACTCCCTGCCCCTCCACACTCATTCTGACATTAGGAGACATCACCCTTACTTGGGGACACATATTGCAAGCCCATCAGGCAAAGGGACAGAGAGTGCACCTATGAGGAGCCCAAGTGGGATGAGGAGCCCAGAGGAAGGGGCCGGCCACTGGAGGAGGAGAGGGACTGAACCTTGGAGGAAGAAGCACTGAGCTCCAGACGGATCACAGGACAGGGCAGGAACAGGAGATTGCAGGCCCGAGCGCCTGCAGGGTGGTGTGAGGAAAGCAGGGGCTGCACACGTACTGTGGCAGAGTGCAAGGGGTCTGGAAGCTGCAGCAAGAGCTAAGGGCGTGATAGGCTTGAGGTCTCACAGGGGACTAGAGGCAGCGTCCGGCTCAACCACGTCAGGACCCAGCTGGGCAGGTGGAGATGGCTGTGGCCAGCCCTGCAGTTTCAGAGCACACAGACATCAATGACAGAGCGCCCCCTCCTTCAAGCCAGCATCAGCAGCGCCCAGCCTCGGGGTAATTAGGAGAGTGCAGTGAGTAAGGGAAATACATCTGGAAGATCCAGGGTGCTAACTGGGGGTGCTTGGGTGGGGCCTGAGAGGAAAAAGAGCCACCTTTGAAGTCACCAAGATGCTGGGCTTGGGTGGACTCGGGCATCCTTGGGAACTGGGATTAATCACAACATCTCTATTTGGTTACAGAGCTCAGATAAGCAAGGCGCGGGTCCCCCCACTAAGTGTGAAAAGTTCACACAGGCTCACCAGCTTGCTTTCCTCCTGTGATGCTCTGGGCCTTGTCCTTCCCTTTTTGAGGCAAATGTAGGACCCCAGACTGCTCACAGGTCTCAAATATCCTTCCACCCACGTTCTCAGGTGAGTTCAACATCAATAGATATTTTTTTTTTAGTGTGTATGGTACTGAGGATCGAACCCAGAGCCTTTCACTGAACACTTTTTATTTACTTTTAAAAATTTTGATATAATGTCTCCCTAAGTCACTAAATCACCCTGGCTGGGCTCAGACTTGCAATCCTCCTGCCTCAGCCTCCTGGAGATAAGCATATAAAAGTATGTATGTGGTGTTTTATTATGAAAGGCAATGCACTTCGAGTCTGAAATATGAGACTCAGATATACTGATCAAGTGAAGTAAGGGGCTAACGGAATATATGTAGGGTGCTGGGGACGAGTGTCTCAACAGAGAAGGAATAGAAACAAGTCAAGCGCATTTGAAGACATATTTGTAGTGTGACTCTATGCTGTTGTTTTTTCGTAGAGTAAATGAACAGTAGCAACAAAACCACACACCCGCTTCCTCTGTGTTTTCAGCGCTGGGAACCCACAGCATTAGTGCCTCAGGAGCCTGGGCAGGTGAGCACTGCCATCCACGCCTCCCGCCAGCCTCTGTGTTCGACTTGGTGTAATGCACACCTCGCTGGGCTTAACCCCTTGCAGGTGAGTTCTCATGGGCAGGTTGCTCTTTTAAGGTCACCCTGCACACGTCTGTGAAAATAAATCATCATTGCCATCATAAAGACAGGGAAACCGAGGCTCAGGAGCCAAAAGGAATTTACTAAAGTCACAAAGACACATTTTTCAAGCATCTACTCTTGGCTCTGTCCTGTACCCCAGATGCTCCACTAAATCAGGGTCTCCGGCCTTTTTGGCACCAGGGACTGGTTTTGTGGAAGACGAGTTTTCCAAAGGTAAGGAGGGGCCGTCATTGGATGATTCAAAGGAGCACACAGCTTCGAGCCCCCGCGTGCACAGTTCGCAACAGAGTCCCGGCTCGTACGGGACTCTGACGCTGCGCTCATCGGGCAGGAGGCGGAGCCCGGGTGGGGACAGGGTCGGGGAGCGGCGGGAAACACAGACCAAGACGCACTTGCTGTTGCCTGTGGCCCGGCTCCTAACAGCTCACAGCCTGGTGCGCGGCAGGGATGCTGGGGCTCCCCGCTCGAAACCTTGCTCAGGGAAAAGGTTCCAAGTCTACTCTGAGAATTGAGGAAAGGACTTTCTCAAGGTGACCAGGTCCCCACACTGGAAGCCTGGGGCTTCCGGTGGGAGCCCCTTCCACTCACAAACCACATGACCCTGGGTAAGATATTCACTTTCCGGGAACTCTGCTTCCTCACCTGTGAAATGCGGACATCCACGTCGCCAACATGACAGTGCTGAGAGGGGACAGTGGGAGTGGCTCTCAGCTGCCTCTGCGGCAGACTACACCTTCCTCAGCCTCAGGGGGATAGGGGCGGCAGCAGCAGCGAGGCGTCCCGGGCAGCAGAACCGCTGCAGAAAGCAGCTGCAAGGAGGGACGAGGGTGTGAAGTGAGGGAGAGCACCCGGAGGGGCTTTGCGGGGGGAGTCTTGTACTGCACTAGTTCTTCAAAATGTAAACATCTACCGTATGTTTTGATCGCACCCTGTGTTCTTCACAGGGGCCCTCCGCTCAGGGCCGCGTAGGTACTTTTCTCAAGTCTGCATTTCCTCCCGGGACTCCTCAGCCTCTTTGCTGCTTACGCTTTCACTCGCACACATTATAGGTCACTCCTCGTGCAGCAGAGCTCCGTGGGTCTTGACGATGCGGTTCCACACGCCCCCTTCTGCAGGAGCACGTAGCACGTGAGGTGGGATCCACAAGTAAGCGGATCTTTCAATTTAAAGAGTAAGTGCTACAATAAAAGGCAGGTTACCTGGCATCCCCTCAAAACCCTTTCTGTCAGTTAGAACACATTTATCCCTTTGTTCTTGCCACTTTCTGCAGCAGCTCTGCAGTTCTCTTTCCTGATTGTCTTGAGTTGTGCTGTTGTGGCTGCCTTGATTTCCTGAATCCATTCAAATTTTTTCCCTTCTGCAGTCATTTTGACTTTGGGGAAGAGCCAGAAGCCACGTGGTGACAGATCTGATGAATAAGTGGATGAGGACACAGCGTCCCATTTCCAGGAGCCTTTCCGTTGCATGACGCTCAGCAGCATCAGTCACCGTATTTTGACTGAACTGTGTAAGGACACGGGAGAAAGTGTCCTTATGTGGGGTCAGCTGGTGAGCTCTCCATTTATTCTTTCTTTTCTATTCTTTTCCCTATACTACAAATCACATGTTACTATGAAATCCTTCTTGACATCACTTGGTGTACAACCTGCATCCTCTACAAAAGGGATTCCTGCCCTTTACAATGCAATATTATATCAATTACAGAATTTGTTCATTGCCCCCACACACTCATATGGTGAAGACATTTTCAGGGCTAAATTAAAGCTTTAAATTAATTTGCAAAAACAGACATTTAAAAAAATTTGGGTCTTTCAAAGTATGGCCGTATTTAGATATTCTTCAACTCATTTCAATGCTTTGTGTATTTCTCCTAGAAATCTTTTTTCTATTTTGCTATGGTTCTTCCTCAGTATCCAATGTATTTGATGTATAAATGGTACGTGTCTAAACGGTGCATGTTTTATATTTGATATGTGAACATTTCCTTGATAAATGTCCTTTCAAATGTTACCTGAGCTTCGTTCTACAGCTTCTAATGCCATGCCAGACACACAGTAGGTCTTCAGTCACCACTGGTGGTGGGTTGACCTCCTCGGTGACTTTCAGCTATGAAATCCCAGCATTTTTAAATCTGGTCCTCCTGCCAGAGGTTTCTTACATAGTTAAGTATCAGAAAACGCCCAACAACCAAGCTTGCATCTGATATTTATTTAACTTCTTAAAACTAGCTATCACCATGGTGTCTGAGGATAAGCTCTCTTGAGCTTTATATTTTTTGTTAAGCAAACAAATGAGTCACTTGCGAGGCTGGCACATGAATCACCTGAGTGTAAGCCCTTATTCTAGTTATGGAAATGAAAGATCTGATTAGAGAGGTAAACCCAAGATTCGAGACCCCAGAGTTCACCGAGGCAACAAGGTTTTGAATCTGTAAACGGTCAGCAATTTTCTGAAAGCTTCGTTATAAAATGGAGACCTAAATATGTGAGCAGAGAGAGTAAGCGGACACTGAGTGCTTCTCTGATCATTTTGTTCAAGTGTTTGTGATCCCACGCTCTCCTGAGCAGTACTGACAGCCAGTGCCTCAGCTGCCTGCATGAGGTATTCACGGTCTTTGCTCATGGTGCACACCTGCTCCAAATCACCGCCTCCATCCTGTGACTCAGATTTTTAATTTCCAAGACATTCTGCTCAGTTAACAAAGAAAAGTGCTTTTGAATTAAACAAATTTAGAAATAATCATACAGCTAATTAAAGTATAAAGAAGTTAAAATCACCTGCCATTGAACTGTCTCGAAAGCTCTACCCTAGACATTTTGGTGATCGTGTAGTCATGCATGTCCTTACAAGTTTACATAGCTAATCTTTGTATGATACCTTCATTTTTCTCTTGGACGTATTTTACATTGCTTTCTGGCTTTACCCTTCTCTCTTTTCTCTTCTAATCTATCCAAATCTCCAAATCTCCTGGTAAACTATGTTAACAGAAGATGTGTACTCCTCCATGCATGGTATTCTCTTTCAAACGAGTTTTGGTATATATAACTTTTTTTTTTTTTTTGCTTTCTTGTGCTTATTAAAAGAACAAAATATATCAAGAACTCTAAAGCTCAATAATTAGAGAACAATCCAACTTAAAAATGGGCAAAAATTAGGCCCTCACCGAAGAAGATACTCAGGTGATAAATCAACACATAAGACCTTCAACATCAATAGTCATTAGGAAAATGTAAAGAAAGATCATATTTTGTGTGCCTATTAGAACGATGAAAATTGATGGACACAGTAAGCATTGGCAGTGACTGTAGAACTGAAACTCTGACACATCCTTGGTGGGAATGTAAATGGGTATGGTCACTTCAGGGGATTATTTTTTTCTTTCTTTCTTTCCTTTTTTTTTTTTTTTTTTGCTGTATTCTGCAAAGATAAACATACACCTACCATGTGGCTGAGGCTTCCAACTGTAGATACGATAGGTACCCAAGGAAATGAAAGTCTGCACCAAGACAAGTACATGAACATCCACAGACACTCAATTTGTAATAGCAAAAACCGGGACCACTCAGTTGTTCATCAGCAAGTGAATGGAGAAACACGTCAGGCTGTATTCACACGGTGGAATACTCCTCAGCAACTTGACAAATGAGCTCTCATAGAAGCTATACTGCAAAATATGTATGGCGAGTGAAGGAAACAGGACAAAAAGAATGCTTTTGTTATTCGTGATTCCATTGTTGCAAAATTCTGGAACAGTGGAACTAATCTACAGGCAGGTGAAAGCAGATCTCTTCTAACCTGAGTACAGAGGGAACAGAGAAGGGCAAGATGCAAGAATTTCAAAGGGCCAAGAACAAACGTTTAGGGGCACAAGATATGTTCATTTTGTGTGTGTGAGTGTTACTGACTACAAGTGCGTATATATCTCAAAGGTTATCAAATTGTACCATTTAATTATGTGCAGAACTTTTAAAATGCATTTAAAAACTAAAGTAACACATCAATGTCAGTTGGTATAGATCTAGAACTCATTCTTTTGGTATACGATATTCACTTGCAGGTATGGTTCTTAGTGTACTTAAATACTGCTCTACTAATATATTTTCACATTTCCATGTTTTGACCACTGCATATCATCAGTATATCATACTATATCATATATTATAGTTTAGGTCAAGAACATCCCCCAGAGCCTCATGTGCTCAGAGACAGGGCTGTTGGAAGCTAACTGAATCATGGGAGTGCTACAGCTGTCCTGTTATTAGGATGTGGGGCCTGGCTAGAGGCAGGTCACTGGGTGAATGACCCGGAAGGACATATCTCCTGCCCGGATCCTCCCTTCTGTCTCTGCTTCCTGTCTGCCATGACGCAGCAGCTTTCCACCACCCAGGCCCTGCCATGTGTGGTTTCTTGCCAAACATGGACTGAGACTTCTAAAACCTGATCCAAAATAAGCCTCTCCTCCATCAATTTATAGGTTCCAGTATTTTGCTCAGTGATGCGGAAAGTGACTAAGACATCATATATTACGTATGATGCATATAATTAAACTATGATGTATTATTATGTTATGGCATGCAATAATAATTACATCAGTTTATGTAGACTTCACCACTACAACTAATTATTTTATATATATATACTATATTACATTATGCTATTATATTATTTCTTGCAATAATTATATATATATGATTATACACATATATACACACAGATAATAGCTACATAAATATTGCATATGTATTCAATATATAAACTGTTATTTATACAAAAGAGTTTTTAATTTTGAGGAGCTGTTTGCCAAGTGTAGTATGCACATTGCACATGTTTTCTTTTTAAAATTTCAGTGACATTTCAAATTATTTCTAAAAGACTGTAAACACCCAGCCCTCCTCCAGAAATGCAAGTTATAATTTCCATTTTCACCTGTCCCTACAAGATATCATTTCAAAAATTTTTTATGATTTAAAAATTCTGATTTTTGTCTTTTTTACGTACTTTGATTCCATCTATTCCTTATTACCCTTTCTTAACTTCCTTCTTTGATCCTGATCAGCTTCTCAGAAATATTTTGCCAGTTGGAATGATACAAAATAATATCCCACCATAACTTTAATCTACATTCAATTGTAAATCACTAAGTAGGGACATATTTTACATAACGTATTGGGCATTTGCATCTGCTATTTTATTATTTTCCTAATTTTATTATACATCCATAATTCTACTTAGTTGTCTTTTTAAAAGAAATCAATTTGTATGTGTTCTTTACATATCTTATATATGAATCCTATACTAATCTATATGTGATAAATATTATCCCAAAGTCTATAAATTTATTATTGACTTTTCTATGGCATGACTTGCCAGATTATTTTCAATGCTAAATAGTAAGTCATGTGTATATTTTTAAAATAATGGTTTTTAAGTTCCTGACTTGGTTTGAAATATTTTCACAGATACTTAGGATAAAAACACTACTACTGAAATTCTCATGTGTATAGCTTATTATGTGTAATTGATAAATTATACCACACATGATAAAAATATAACTTTGTCAGTTTTGACTCTTCTACAGCTTTATTGTATCTTTACATTAAAATGTACGACTCTCACAGATGAAAATGGAAATTGTTTTTCTCTTAAGAACCAAAATTTAGAATGTCGCAAAACCTTTAAGAATAATTTGAACAGGAACCATAATAATCTATCTGAAAAATTTAAAAAATAGATAAAATTCTATACAATCTCATTTGAGGACAAAAAATGAGAAGTAATTATATAAAAAGGCATTGCATTTTCTCACAAAAGAAGACTTAGTAATTATTTCAAAAGTAACATAAATTAAATTTCATATAAACGAAAAATACATTCATAAGTTTAACTAAAATACCATATTAAAATTGAATATAAAGATTTTATCCCAGAAAAGGAGTAGCAACTTACTGAGAGTATCAATATAAAGAATGAATCAGTATAAACTATGTTGGAAGCTCTTAGTTTCCTACTCACTAAAATATATAAATTCAATGTCAAAGAATATGGCATTTGCACGTCTATAGATATATGAAAAAGAATATAATAGAATAGAATGCATAGAAATATGTATGAAAATAGATGAAATGTATTAAATAACAAAATGTCATTTTAGTTTTAAAATATTGCAACACACAGCTGGATATCCATCAGGAAGAAACTTAAGCTGGATTCCCTACCTCACACCATATATAAAAGTAACATGTCAGATATAGTCCTAATTTTGTCTTGCCATTAACCATAAGCCCTGTACCCAGGGAAATATGTATCTATGTGTCTTTACCTGTTCATTATTAATTTTGATGTCAGAGAAATCTAGTTTAAAGTCCCATATCTATTATTTTACTTGTAAAAACTAAGGATTTAAGCCTTCAAACTATTTTCCTTGACTGTAAAGTGGGGAAAATAAATATAGAAATAGAAATAAACTGTAATAAATTGTGGCAGGGTTTGCAATTGCAAAACTCATTCCACCATACCTGCTCCCCAGGATCGCTGTGAAACCATCCACCAAATCTGCCCTCACATTTATACAGTTTTTATTGCACCCTTGCTTTAAGAAGTTCCCTTTCTGGTGCAAGATACTGTCCAATCTCTTTGCCTTTGGTGTCTCATGAACCACCACGCGAACACATTTCCCTGGTGCTCACTCACACGGATCTTCTGGAGTTTCTGGATAAACCTCCACTTCTCTCTCCTTAGGTCTTTTTTGTGTCCCAAAGCCCTTGCACCACACAGGTAACATAGAACAGCTTAGGAGGCCTCCAGCAGTCCAAAAAAGAATAAAAGAAAACAAATTATTTTCTCCTGAACCTGAAAAGACGCTGACTCAAGGAAATGGGACATACGCTGAAGCTTCTGATGTGAAATTCCAAGGCACAGAGGTCAGGACTGTACCCACCTTACAGCTTGTGTCTTTGCCAATAGTTTTATTCACCTCACTTTTGGCTCGGAAAAGGCATTCAAACACATAATAAAAGGAGTTTCAACAAGTTTGAACTCCCCAGGTTAGGTAATGTTGGAGCATGTCTTTTCTCAACAGCTAAGTTAGTATTTTCTTGCCCAGGGGAAAAAAAAAAAGAAAAGAAAGAAAGAAAAAGAAAACAGAAACTTTCCACTGATCCAAAATACCAACATAGACTCAGCTTTATTACCATAATCAGAGTAAATTGGTGCAAGTTTAAACGAGATGCAGAGCACATGGGTTTACCAACCGTATTTTCACCTTTGTATAATAAATTTAAATTACTGGGAATGGGAACATTATTTATGCACCGTGCTATTTCTTAAGAGTGCTTAAAGCCCTCGAAGTTCAGGGAGAATTTCAGTTGGAATGGTCATTGCGAGTTTTAAGACGCGCTCGTGCAGCGGTAATCATTTCTGAGAGCCTGTCATGGGACGGCCTGCTATGGCGTTTTCAGCGACGCTTTGGAAAGCCGTACCAGGGGTTCTGGAGGTCATTTAAGGCCCTTTGCTACAGAAAAGTGGGATAAGCTGTAGTTGGAGGCTGTGTTCCTTAGCCTGATTACACATAGCAGACTGAAAATGTTTATAGAAACGAGATCAACAAAGTGGTTTTCTTCAAAATACTTGCTTCAAAGCATTTTCCTGTATGATTCTTTGTAGGAAAAGAGCTGGTTTTATGCTTTATTTTGTGCAGTGAGGAGGGTAGTTCCTCCTCCCTCTGTGGTGGGAGCTGCAGGGGTCTTGTGTGACATGGTGGCGTCTCTTTGGAGGCTCATGACAGTCTCCAGTGCAGCTCCCCTCATCTGTACCCATGTGTGTGTCCAGAGCAGAGCGGAAAACCTTACCTCACCCACAAAAGGCATGCAGCAAGAGATAAAACTTTTATTTTGTTACCTACTAAGACTTTGTTGGTACATGGTGAAACCTATCTAACCCCAGCTGATATTTCTACTTACTACTTATAATAGTCCCTTACATATTTTTTTGTAATCAATTTTTTTTATGTATCAGGTTGAATCTGTTAAGTTTGCTGGTTCTAAAAATGGACAAATATGTGAGGTGGTAGATATGCAAATTAGCTCGATTAGTCATTCCATAATGTACTTATACATTGAAACATCACATTATACACTGTAAATATATATGTTATTTATCAGTTGTGTGTTAACAAAGCTGAGAGATAATTATTGGTTTTAGGCAAAAAAACAGTTCAATAGGAACATACATAGTTTTATTTGCCAGAAATAATTACTAAACAAAAAATTTGTATTGGTTTCCTTCAATTAACATTTTAATATGAATATGTGTCATGTTACTATAAATCTTTTCACAAATCACTCTCCTGGGTGCAAGGTACAGGGCTCTCTTTAGAGATGGGGAAATAAGAGAATTAGGTGATTCTGAGTTATTTGTAGGAAAATGGATGCATGTTGAGACTGTAATGTTTAGTGAAATAAACCAGACAAACAAGCTTAGATACTACATGGTTTCTCTTATATCAGAAACCCAAAATATAAATAACAAAATAAAAAGAACAAAATAAAACATAGATGATAGGAAATATGGAGCTAGATCCTTTACAAATGGGAAGGGGAACTAGAGATGGAGAGAGAGGGAAGTAAGGGGAGAGAAGAGGAAGTAAAAAGAATTAAGATGTGTCATGTACATGCACCAACTCCCCATGAGGAATGCAATCATTATGTTCAGCAAGCATGTACTAAAAAACATAAAAAAACCTTTGCATAGATTTTAAAAACCAACTCTTACCTTATTTTGTAATAAGTTAATTTACCCAGACATTATCTGTAAGGTTGTTCATGTGTCATCTTTCATTACAATTTATTCTATAACAGCCATCTCTGGGAATATCCTTTTCTGGATTATATATTAGGACATACTTCAGGAAACACAATGGGTGAAATATATAAGTACTTAGAGTACATTTGATGTTTACAGACAAATTTTGGAGCACATTAGTAATTACACCTCCTGGAGTGTATTTCCAGACCCTGGCTTCTCACTCACTCTACCCCAAGTAGGGTCACTAAATCAGGATAAGTGGCCAACGCCAATATCTCGCTCCTGTTCCCTTAGAGTGAGGGTTAAGAACAAGCTGAGCCCCAATTCCCACGAGTGTCAACAAGGTAGAGAGAGCGGTGGGAGAGACTCAGGTGGCACCCACCTTCCCATCCCCTGTCCCCTGTGTCACGAGAGGCCAGCAGGGAGTGGGTCTTATGCCTTGACTCAGAGTACACAAGGTGGCGAGAGAGATGACGCTCATTCTCCAGGAAGGTATCAGCAGGGCTGGGTCTGCAGGGAGGGGCAGGAACCTCAGTCCTGCTGTGCTAGACTCAGCCCAGGCGGAATTTCTCAACAGAGAGAAAGATTAATAGGAGTTTGTGCTTCAAATTTAAAAGAATAAGGAGCCAAATTTCAGGATATAATTGAAAGTTACTTATATGGAAAACCAAGATGCTTACAATATAAATGAAAAAGAAATCAACTCAAAGATGCACCAGATGCTAGAATTACTTGACAAGGATCTCGAAGCTGTGAAAATAGAAATACTTTGAAAAGCTATGATCATTTTTCTTGAAATAAACTTAAAAATTAGAAAATTTCAACAAAGACGTTGGTCATAGGAAAAAACCAAATGCAATTTGATAACTGAAAAATCATACAGGGAAAATCCACTCTACTGAGTGAGCTCACGAGTAGATTGGAAATGATGAAGGATACAGTCAGTGAATTTGAGGACAGATCAATAAAATTGCCCAATCTGAACAGCAGAGAGAAAATAGATTGAAAAAGACAAAGTTGGAGGGGCCTATAGGGAAAATTTTTTTAAAACTAAGCTTTTTTAAAGCTAACACAGTCATAGAAGGAAAGGAGAAAGTGAGACTGAAAAAAGAATTCAAAGAAATAATGGCTGAAATCCTGCTAATTTTGGTGAAATATCAGGATAAACCCAAATAAATGATACTGAGACACATCATAGTGAATCGTCCAAAGCTAATGGCAAAGAAAACCCCTGAAAACGTCCAGAAAGCGGATGGCTTACAAGAAGTCCACGAATGACAGTGGATTTCTTATTGGAACCCTCAGGAGCCAGTGTTGTTCGAGCACTGAAAGAAATGGATGTCATCAACTGTGAATTCTAATTCCTGCAAAATGCTCTGCAGGAATGAGGAGAAAATAAAATGTTGTGAGACAAAGGAGAACGAGTGTTGCTTCTGTTAGCCGCCTATCCCTAAAGAATGGCTGAGGCCAGTTCCCTAAACAGAAAAGAAAAAAACAAACAAAGCTTAGCACTGTAGCAGGGAAAAATGAAAAACCACTGGAAATGTGTAAATAGGAGTAACAATAGTAGATCGGCCGAATTCTCACGAGCTTCCTAAGTCACATTTGATGGTTGAAACAAAAGGGATAATGCTACCTGATGAAAAGGTGGATAGAGGGAGCCTAACAGAACCAAGTTCCCTTCAGTCAGGGTCCTGAAAATGTGGAACCAAAAGGCTGTGGGAGGTGATGTTGTGTATTTGCATTCAAAGCCTGTGATCAGCACATTATAAATAAAATGCAATTCTAAATTATGTACAAAACACCGGGAGGAAGGTAAGAAAAGAAGAACAAGGAATGAAGAACAGAAAACAAATGAAAAAGAAATAATTAAATGGTAGATTTATGTTCTTATAGATCAATCATTAAATGCAGCTTTGCACTTTACATTCAAGTTTTTGATCCTTTTTGAATTAATTTTGGCATGAAGTATGAAGTTAACGTCGAGGTTCTTTTTTATTCTCTTTTCTTCTTTCCCTCTTTTCCTCCTTCCCTCTATTTTTCTTTCTTATCATCACCTGTGAATGTCTGATTGTCCCAGAACATTTGCTGAAAAATTCTTTATTTAAATTGATTTTGCACTTTGCCCCAAACCTAATTGGATATACCCGTGTTGATTCATTTCTTTCTCCTTTCTGTATACATTCATCTATGTACTTATTCCTCTGCCAAAAGCACACAAAGAAGATGTACGAATCCTAAATATGTTTGTACTCAGTAAAGATTTGGGGTACATGAAATGTAAGTTGCTACAGATCAAAAGAAAAGACATCTAAAATTATAATTGAATCCCTCCAACAAATTGATAAGCCAATTGAACACAAAAATCGGCAAAGATATTATGAGATCAAAAATATCATGTGCTTACTTGACATTTTCAAGTCTCATGAGACTCCAAAACAATAACCACCAATTCCCCTGCTCTCTCCAGATAGGTCCCTACCAGTCACCAGATGGGATCCTGGGAGGTCCTTCCCAGTGGAGATGGGGACCTCAACTACTCACCCATGGGATAGGTTGTAGGTTCTTGACTTAGGTCACAGAAAAGAATGACTGGATGCATCATGCAGAAGCACAGAAAGGTTTGCTAGGCAGAAAGATGTCCATAGTCAGAGAGAACAGAGAGGATGGACGCTCATCCAGAGGTGCATTGTGCCTGGTCCTGAAGGGCCATCTCTGTACTGAGGACAAGGTTTCCCTGTTGCAGCAGTGGGGTGAACAGGATCCATCAGAAGATAACGCAGTTGTCTGAACAGAGCTGTCACTGGCCTTGATTTAAGTGACAGCCAGGAGTCACTGCCCTGAGGAACAGTGTCTGCGCTTATGAGGTGTTTGAGAAACATTCGGCGAAATAGACAACTTTTTGATCTCCAGGACAAATCACACAAAACACGAAAGTATTCAAATAATGCAGACTATATTTGCCAATCCGAGTAGATTAATCAGAAATGATAGAAAAATTCTAGAAAATCCTCAAGTCATTAGAAATTCAATAATGTTGTTCAAATAGACAAACCACAATCAAGTTAGAATACATTTTAAATAAATGAAAATTTACAAGTAAGTGATTTGTCTGACGTAGTTTTCAAAAGAAATGTATAGATTTGAACAATTCACAGGAAAAAAAAAAGGAAGGCCCAAAATATTGGTTTAAATTTCTACCTTACAGGGACAAAGAAGAGTAATTATTCCCAGCATAAGTAAGGAAAGGGATGATGACGGAAGAGCAGAAAAAAGGTCAAAGTGAACATAAAACGCTGTTCTATAATTTCCAATTTCATCTGTCTCTATTTGCTATTTCTGCCTTGTTTGATAAAAGAGTAATACAATCAATTAGAAAACTTAATAAAATTGAAAAGTGCTTCTTTTCAATGAACAATTAAAATTGACACACTTATAGCTGGGTAGATGAAGAATAAGGAAACAAAATCACTCTATTGGGAATGAAAGAGGAGACATTATTACATATTATTACATACTCGCCTTCAAATGATACAGGAATATTATGAACAACTATGTGTCAATAACTACAAATATTTAAGTGAAATTAACACATTTAAAAAAATTTATTTACTCTTTAAACAAATCAGATGTACTTTGTGTTTATTCCTGGCAATTTAAAGTTTTTTTATCCTTTGCTTCTATGAGCAATTTTTTTACATTTTTTTTATTTTACAGAAAAAAGGTAAAACAAAATTTCATAACAAAATAATAGGAGAATAAGAATAGTTAATACATCACATGTTGTTATCTTTAAAGTAGTTGCTCTGGATACAAGATATGGGCATAAAAATTTCTCCTATTGATATTAGCACAAACCTTGCTTTTTAATGAACTAAGAGACACTAATAGTATAACTGACTTGCATTTTTTCCCTTTTCCCTACTGTCCTTTCCCCTTTCACTCATCCTGGTTCCTTTTTCCTTTTGAAAAATTTCTTCCCATTTCACAATATCTATCACACATTTTAGAACTTATTTACTCTTTCAGTTTCTCACACTAGGGAGACAATACAATATTTACACATGTGAGTCTGATTTATTTCACTTATGAGTATGGTCTCAAGTTGCATCCATTTACCTATAAAATCCTCAAGTCTATCCTTCTTTATGGCTGAGTAGTACTCTGTGTATAAAAATACCACATCTTTTTTATCCATTCCTTGGTTGATGGGCATTTGGGTTGTTTCCAAGATGTAGCTATTGCAAATTGTGCTGCTATAAACATGGGTGCACATATATTGCTGTGGTACGATGTTTTTAATTCTTCTGGGAAGATGCCCAGAAGGGGAATAGCTGGGTGGAATGGGACCTCTAATCCTAGATTTTTGAGGAATCTCCACAGTGATTTCCACAGTGGTTGCACCAGTCTACACTCCCACCAACAGTGGAGAAGGGTTCCTTTTTCCCCACAGCCCGCCAGCATTTGTTATTGGTTGATTTCTTGATAATAGCCATTCTTTCTAGGGTGAGATGGAATCTCAGTGTTGTTTTAATTTGCGTTTCTCCAATGACCAATGATGTTGAACTTTTTTTTATATATTTATTTGCCATTTGTATTTCTTCATCTGAGAAGTATGTATTCATCTCAGATGCCTGTTTTTGGATTGGGTCTTTGAATTTTGGGGTTCTGAGTTTTTCAATCCTTTATATGTTCTAGATAGAAGTTCTTTGTCTGAAAGGAAATTGGCTAAAATTTTTAGCACTCTGTGGGTTGTCTTTTCACTTTGTTAATGATTTCTTTTGCTGTGCAAACACTTTTTAATAAGATGAGATCCCAGTTGTTGATTCTTTGAAGTATTTCCCGTTCAGTCTGGGTTTTGTTCTATGAGCAATTTTAAAAAAATACACAAATTTTTATGCCCATATCTTGCACCCTGAGCAACTACTTTAAAGATAACAACATGTAATGTATTAATTATTCTTATTCTCCTATTATTTTGTTATGAAATTTTGTTTTACCTTTTTTCCATAAAATAAAAATATTTTAAAAGTACACAAATTGCCAAAACTGATTCAAAAAGAATTAATTACAACTAAGTAGCCCTTTATCTTTTAAGAGATGAGTATCTGATTAAATACTTTCTCACAAATCACAAGTCAGGTCTATATGGCCTTGCTGGTAAATTGTATCAATTAGTTAAGAAAGAACAGATACCATGACACACATAGTTTTTCGATAAATAGAGAACTCATTTGCAACTCATTCTGTGTGGCCAGTACTAATCTGATATCGAAACCAGATAAACACCAAGAATTTTAAAAGTATGGAAGGTATTTCTGTATAGCTAGACACAAAAATCCTTTTAAAATTACCCAGTAGAATCCAGCAATACACAAAAAGTATAATCATAATCGAAAGGGATCAGGTCAGAAATGCAAATCTGATTGTTTTAAACTTTTCAGATTTTGAAATTATTATCGATTTTTTCCTCCTATGGGAGGTGGCAAGGACAGCATGGTTTGGCACACGTGCTCATCATCCGCCTGCTCCCTTGGGTGTGTCTTTCATAGAACTACACACAGTGCAAGACCAAAACCAGCACGTTACACTGGTATAGTATGCACTGTTCTTATTACGACATTTTTGGGTAAAATTTCTGGCTTAAAACTTAGAAATCAGCAATAGGGTAAGAGCAACTACTTTTTTTCTCCCCGAATTTTGTTATGAAATAACATGCATGCACCTGTAATCTCAGCCACTCAGAGGCTGAGGCAGGAGGATTAAGAGTTGGAGAGCAGCCTGGGTAAATTGGAGGGCAACTCTATCTCAAAATCAAAAGTTTTAAAAGAAGCTGTGATCTAGCTTTTTGGTAGCATGCTTGCCTAGCATGCGTGGGGCCCTGGGTTCAATCTTCAATAGTGTAAAACAAAACAAAACAAACAAACAAAAAAACAAATATGAAAACTTTGAAATGAGGACTAGAATGTGTTACATGCAGAGATACAATAAACTCATTGCCATAGTTAAATTTATATTTTAAGGGAAAAGAGTATAATTTATACTTGCACATTCTAACACTCTGCTTACACACAGCAAATAATGGTGTGTTAAATAAGAATATGAGTATCCTAGGCTTGTCTGTTAGTAAAATGTCTTTTTCCCACGTATATTACTCACCTAAGTGGCAATATATTCTTATTTACTCAGACATATAGAAATTAATTTTTAATGTAACATCTGGCTCAACCAAATCTTGGATTATGCTAGAGACATAGATAAACATTTATTTATAGGCTTTTTATTAAGTTCTCATGGGAAGCCTGAAGGTCAAAAACGAGATCATAAAAATGAGCTCATCACTCTTTAAGAAGCAGATAACTTGTTCCGATAGGGTAATAAATGCCCAGTGTCTTCGCTTTAAACTCACACTGAACTGCTTCTGACCTCTGGCCGTCTGACTTCCCACCCTCCCCGGCTTCCCTTTCTCCATCCTTGCTCTTCCTGGTGGGAGTGCAGGTGTCAGCACGCCAGCGCTCTGGATCCCAGGACATGTCCCTCGCCAGCCCCCGAGCCAAGTACAGATGTGGACGTGCCGGGTATCCTTACACACAGCTGCTTTCTGTTACGGTTTTATGAGGTTTCACCTGACACTCCAGGGGATGAGTTGAAAAATTGCACACCCAAAAATCTTTGAGTGTTTGTAGATTAAATGCTAAATCTTGGTGATGCCAGCTCACTGGTATTTAACAATTTGCCAAAGACAGTTGATATACCTAAGTGTGACACACCGGGCATTCATCATGCAGCCTTGCCTCACCCATCCGGCCGCGTCTTGAGCGGCGCCTCCCCTCCTTAGTCTCCTAAGCTACACAGTGAGCCCCTTGCTGTCCATGGCCCGAGTAGCTTCCATAGACAAGGTGCAGAAGCAGCTTTGGTCTGTGCTGGAAATCTTCGTCCCTGTGCTTTTGTCTGGGGATGCCTCATGGTCCAGCTCCTTCCAGTTTCTCTCTCCATGAGAAGCTGATGGACTGAGGCTGGGTCGCTTCCCTTCTCTCTGCTGGCGAGGCTGTGGGGAAGCACCTGGCCCATACAGGTTAAATCTGGGAGCGGATCCTGCAGGTCAAGCCAGGGGACCAGGATGTCTGGCTGCAAGAGGGGCACAGGAAGAGGGAAGGGCACTAATGTGATGACAGGGTCAGAACTGCTGAGTCACACTGGGGCACAGGAAGTGAACCAGGTGTCCTCAGGTCCTGTGCTTGTAGAGTGGGTGCAGGTGAGAGGCTGACCCTAAACCCGAAGGGCAAAACCTCCTCACGCCAAGGTGGAGCATTTGTGGATGTAGAAGAAGGGAAAGGCCAGTTCCATGCTTTGGTTCAGCATCCAGGACTGAGAAGGAGGAGATTGCTGGAGATGGTGGCAGTGACCTGGGCTTGAGACACACACTGGGAGTTGTCACTTCCAAAGAGATGTAGCCAGCACCAGACAGAAGAGGCTCCCGTCTTGTGGCATTCCCCAAGTGCAGAGGCTGGGCAGCATCTGTTCTGCCTTTTTTGGGTTTCTAGAGTCCAGTACAAGCTTCCTGCTGTCCTGTACATCTTTCTTTGTTATTTCTAGTCCATTGATAATGCCCAGCTGATTATCACATAAGACACATTTTAGGTCACTTTGTTCCAAGCTTTCTTCTTTTTTCTTCCTCCTCTTTCTGCTCCCCCTCCTCCTCCTTCTCCACTTTCTTCTTCTTGGTTGTCCTGGGTATCAAACCCAGGGCTTTCTATTGAGGTATATTCCCAGATATATATAGACAGGGTCTTGCTAAATCACCAAATTGACTAGACGGGACCCAAACCTGGGATCCTCTTGCCTCATCCTCCCTGAATGCTGGGATTACAGGCATATACTGCTGGGGCTGGCCTCCAAATATGTATTTTAACTCATCTAGTTCACACAAAACTCTGATAGTTAGGCATTTTTTATGGTGCTCATTTTGCCAAAGAGGAAATTGAGGTACAGGGATATAAAACCCAACATTATGGAGAAGCACTAGATCTAGCACTCCAGCCTGAGATTCTTCTGCCCTGATGTCCCTGAGCCCCACCACAACGTGGACTGTCCTTTCCAGTTTGATCATGTGTCACCCTGCCGGGTTATAAGTCATTTAACCAAGAGGCGCTGCAGGAGATGGAAGGGGGCTCATTTCTGAGGGATTTCAGGGTGGCTGAAGGAAATCTGTCCTCTCTGCTGGTTATTACCCTCTGTGCCATGCAGGAACAATCACCAGAGTTCCCCAATGTTTACAGGTGTCTGCAGGAAGGAAAATCTCATCGCGTTTGATCTATATCATAGCAGACACCACATCGAATTCTAAATGTCTGGGTTGAGTTCCCCAGATGACTGTGAGGTTTTGAGGGCAGAATTTAATGTCAACCATCTAAGTCCCCACATGTTACTGTATCATAGGGAGCAGACAGCACTTGGGGGTGTTGGAGGGAGAATGTGGGTGTAGAAGGCACTTCTGATGAATGTGGAAAGGTCACCCCAAGTTTCAGGGTGCAGTTTGTTTTACTCCCATGTCAGAAAGCCCCTTAGAGCACAGCGACTCCCTGGCTCACCCACAACTTTTAGAAAGCTGTTTGCAGTGTGTGGTGTTTCCCAAAAGAATAGTATTGCACACTTGAGACCAAAAATCTTGGGGCAGGGGTTGGGGTACGGGGCTTCAAAGTCAGAGCATGGAGGTCATAAGGACTCTGAAGACCTTGGCACTGCAGCTGAGTATGACATGGAGCACGGAGAGCAGTGCCCACCAGCAGCCTGGCCAGTGAGGCTCCACGCGTGTTATTTAGGAATAACTTGAGTCATTTATAGGAACACAGATGCACCCCAAGACCACACTGTTCAGTGAAAATCAGACACACAAGCTTCATCATCTCTTATGTGAGAAACCAAGGAAGAAATAAACTAGAGAGAAAAATTAAAGATAGATACTATAATAGGAAACAGGGAGATAGATCTTTTGTAGATGGGAAGGGGACCAAGAGATGGAGGGAGAGGGAAAGAGGGAGGGAGGATGTGTTATGTACGTGTACCAGCTTCTTCACAAAGAATGTAATCATTATGTACTGCAAATGTGGACCAGTAAATAAATAAATATTTAAAAAAAAAAAGGAGGAATAATGGGTAGTTAATTCCAGATTGGTCTGATCGGTTTACCTGTGTGTGTTCACAGATTATCTGCACCGGTGCTAACCAGCTGTGCACAGTCTCTAACCAGCTGTGAAGTCTCTTCCACAGCGTGAACGGTGGCTGAGGTTTTCGCTGATGGGATCGGACGGCTCCATCGGTAGTTGTCTTTCTGGATCCCAAATGGAAATCAGTGAACTCCTCTTCCTGACATGGAAGACAGGGGTGGGGCTCCTATTTGGCTGCTTCTTACTGTTGCACAGGGAAGGGACCCTGAGTTAAGGCAGGGGTGGGGGAGGCAACAGATTTAGCAGTGTTGTGTGTATTTCTAGTGGTTTTATTTGTCCTTTTTCTGCCGTGGAGAATAGACGAAACATGGGGTTGGCTTTGTACCAGAATGTGGGGGAAGATGGTGGGTGACATTGTAATACTAAAGGAGATTTCTTGGATGATGGAAAGTGCTCAGCACACAATTGCATCTGCAGGAGAAAGAAAACTATCAGAAGAGGTATTGGGATGTGTTGTCCTTGCCACTGATGCCCTGTCCCTAACCGCCATGGGATGGGGTGGTCTCCTCTGCAGCCCCTGACCTGGTTTCGCCTCCAGTGCATCCTCCAACCTGGTACCACGCTGCAGGCAGAAACCATTCCCCTGAAGATGACCTTGTGTGAAAGCACAGGTGTAATGAAGGATCTTTGTCTACATGTGATGCCCACCCACTCCAGTGACCAGATCTCAGATACACTTGCCACTTTCAGTTCCCTACACAGTTCCTAAAACCTGCCCTAGTCTTTAAAGGAGCCCCACCCTTGCAAAAGTAAATGAATTTTAGGGCCGGTGATATCGCTCTGCGGCATAAGCGCCTGCCTGGCAAGTGTGAGGTCCTGAGTTTGACTCCCGGAACCCATATACGGAAAAGAGCCAGTGATATTGCTCAGCGGCATGGGCGCCTGCTGGCGCGCAAGGTCCTGAGTTCAACCCCTGGTACCCACAAAAAAAAAAAAAGTAAATGAACTTTAAATGTATTTCATCAGCCCCTCACCTACACCCAAGCCCGCCACCTTCTGGGTTTCCATGACCTTTGCCTTTACACTGACACATGAGACATAGATATAAATGCATCTGTTGGAAGCAACTTGAAAAGAGCAGAATCAATTTGTGCTGCTTCTCTTAGTCTTGAATAATTTTTGCCCTTTGAACAGATAGGTAGGGACTCAAAGGTGATAAGCTGAAAATATCTCGCATGTGGACAGAAAGAACGCGTGGAGCCTTGGTGGCTCTGTGGGGGTGCAGCTGTGAGAGAGAGGTTCGGAATCTGAATGTGGTTACCTGGGTGGAGGGAGGGTGCAGCTCCCTGAAGCGCCTACCTGTCAGCCAAGCCCTACCTTTCCAGGTGTCTAATGGGGCCGGAATGCTGTGTACCCTCACGGGCCGGGCTGTTCAACACTTCCCCCATTCCAAAGCCCTACTTGTCAGCATTTAAGCATTTGTTTCAGCTCTGCTTGGCCTCATCAAGACATCAGGCTTTTAGCACAGAGTACTCAGGGAAAGGACAAATGGCGAGGCCTGGTACAGTTCCTGTGAGTAACGCTTTCCCTTTCTCCTCCCGCACTCCTCCCCAGGTGAATTCTGCGATCACTGCCTATGCAGCACCTTATCAGATACTGCAGCACTTTCTTTATCCTCGTGAAACATATTTTAATATATTCCATTAATAGAATTTAAGCAACTCCTGTGGAAAATGACTAAGCATTGTGCAATGGGGGAAAAGCCAAGTAGATTCTTAGCTAGGTCTCCCTGCACAGTTCGCGTGCAAACTCTCCACATGGCACCGCTAGGATCATCTCCGTGTGCGGACAGACACAGGAGGACATCGAAGGTTTGAAAAATGTAGTACAAGCCATACATAGGTAAATGTAAATATGTAAGCAAATTCCTCTGCATGTGCAAGTCGAAGGTAAGCATGTGAAGTCTAAATATAAGCCAGGGCACGCTGGCTCCAGGAGGCTGAGGCAAGAGGACCACAAGTTCAGGCCTAGTCTGGTCAACAGAGCAAGTTAATAAAAACCCTGTCTCAAAATAAAAAGTGAAAAGAGGCTGGGTATGTTGCTCAGTGCCAAGGTCTTGGGTTCAATTCCCAATGTCACAAAAAAGTCTAAATATGTAAAAATATTCCTTGAGGGAGTTTTAGAGATTTAATTGCTAGATGTAGTTTACAGCTCATGTGTTTTAGCCATTTGGCTTGTATGTGAAGTAAATAATCTCAGGAAGAATGAAATGTACAGGCATAAAGGCAGCTGGCAATAAATTTAGAAGTTAAACCTGAGCCTTTAGGGTCTCTGTGTTGTTTAATGTGAAGTGCGTATGAGTTTTCTCAATTCTTTATTACATCCCCTAAAGCAATTTTTCAAAGAATATACATCCCGACACTGTAAAAAATGCTCCCTCCCTTCTTTTTAAGAGAAAGGCTTCTGTGTTTTGGCAGACATTCTGCTTTATGTTCACTGTTGGGAACAAGCTTACAAGCAGCAACTCTTAACTTCTGGGAGAGCTCGATGGTGGAGCCCTCTATCTAATGAGATATCGGGATCAGCATGGTCAGACACTCAGGTTTGCCATGATTCTGGGGTAAGGGTGGGGACAGAGGAGAGAGTCTCAAGGGGAGATATTTAGGATATCATCACTTTGTCATTGTTCTTCCAAATTATTAACACCTAAATGGAGCCTAAGAAACTGCAAGGAAAAAAATAGTAATGTCTGGAACACAGGAGATAAGCAAGTAAAAGAAGATATCAATTATTGAAATGCTGGATTATGACCTGAAAAGCTATCCAAAGGATGCGAATTGAGATGTAGATGACCTGAGTGGTTAGAAATCTCCATCCAAGCCTTCCTTGTAGTTTGGTTCAGCCTATGGGGTGTATCTTACCTAGTTCTGGTATTAAAGGATTAAGTGTCACTGTACTTTCCAAATGGGAATCCTACCTGGCTGACAACGGAAATCCCCACAACTAGGACGAGAATGCTAAGTGAAATAAATCACACACAGAGAATTAAATACTGCATGGTTTCTCATTCCTAAGAAACCCAAACTATTAATGATTTCAAGAGCAAAATAAAAGGTAGATGACAGGAAATGGAGAAGGGATGGGGACCTAGGTAATGGGCAGGTGGAAGGGGAAGCAGAAATGATTCAGACTGGATATGTATATGTACCAGTGCTCCCAGTGGAGATAACTGCATCCCAAACATACACTAATAAAAAAAGAAACTAATAATAAAAGACCCTGGTCCTCAGGGAGTGCAGCCTTCTGTCCCTGTGTGCGGGCACCGATGGATGTCCGATGACTGTACTGGATGATGGCTTCCTGTCCCGTGGACATGCCAGTGTGTTAGTTCCTTCTTCACCCCTTCGGTTAAAGCCTGAGTCTCAGATGCAGGGATGATCTGCCCTACTTGTGATCTGTGAATTTATTCTGTCCTGAAGCTGGCCGTTTGTGGCATTTCAATTCTTCCCACTCCTGGTTCATGCTTTTTCCCTAGGATTAGGGAAACATGTTCACTCAGTTGAAGGACAAGAGAGACACCCCACTCCAGCTTAACAATCTCCAGGCTCCCCAGGGCTACCAAAACATCCCCTGTCTGGGATCTTAATTCTCCTGTTCCAAAATTCCTGACAATCTCCGTTCCCACCACAGAAGCTAGGAGGAAGGAAGGTCTTGCAGGTTGTTAGGCCTGCCATGAAATCCAACGCTCTCCCCACCAGCTAACTATTAAAATTGGAACTTTTTAAAAATTCTCAGAGTCTTTGCATCATCTGAAATTATTATAGTATGTACGTGACAAGAGTATTATGAGACTAGATGAAATAATGCATGTAGATCTACTTACGCGGGACTTAGCCCACGGGGCACACTCAATACATAATTACCTTTATTTCTACTGTTCCTACCACTGTTAAAGAGAAGGTCTTCCATTTCTTATATCCTGTCATCTTCATGACCGGAACTGCAACATACCTTTTTCATGAAGACTATGTGGATCCTTCCAATAGGCACCAGTGGATTTCTGTTACAGAACTGACTTTATTTGGTTGTAAGTAGGTGTCTTTTGTCTCCTGTGTTGGGCTGGGAGGAAACTGGTCTTGGGAGGCAGTATTATTCAATTCTCCCTCCCCACAAACAGGACAACTCCTGCTCATAGTCTCTACTGCACTGAAACAGCCAACTGGTTTATTTTCTCCAAGACAGTCACCTCCTCATTGATCTTTGGTGGCAGCTCGATTATGGAACAAACGGATAAAGGAATTATTGAACAAATAACAAGGGACCAAAGAACACAGACGTCGAGCGACTAGAATATATGGCCTTCAAAAGAATCCTTCAGGCCATTATGGGATAAGGGAAGCTACCTAAAAGACATAAGCCACCTGACCTTTAAGAACATTTACAGAATTAAGGTACAACATGGTGGAGAAATAGCACACGGTGCTCGTGATGGAATGTTGTTCTTCTCAGTGACCTCCTTGTGGACAGTTTCCCATGAAAGGGAGAAAGTTCTCTCAAAACAGAAGTTGACAATGTTATTATAAATGATGATGGCTACTGACCCTGCATCAATGACAACAGTGCTTTTCCTGCTGTGAGTTGTGCAGGTGGGGTCTGCACACCTCTCTGGCTCAGGAGAAAGACCCCGTGGGTCTAAATGGAGGACCAGGTGGGACCTCCATCGGTGGGACACCAGGCGTCTCAGAGTAGCATCACCATGGAAGCCCAGGACACACAGGCTGAGTCAGCCAGTCAACAAACGTGGCCCTCAGTCTTGCTCTGTGCTGGTCTAGGGATGTGTATTGAGCCTTCTCTTCAATTCCACGTGGTCTCTCATTGTTTGTCTCTGGACAACCAGCAATGATGGTCAGTGAAGGTCACTGTTTCTAGAAATAGACTCAAGTGGAGTTTTATCATATGCTATGGAGCTCACTGCCAAAGACATGATTGTTGGAGGTGAGAGATCTCACCCCCCAGCATTTTCTTTCCTTGCTACTGAGGTAGGATTCTTCTGAGTACTGTACTTACTGCTGTGTGAATTACTGTGTTTTCCATGCTTTCTGATAGAAATTGGAATATTCCCACTTTGATGAGAGCTCCAAGGATGCTTCCTTCCAATCCTTTTGGATGGTTCTTTCCCCAGCCTTGTGTGGTTCTGTCACATACCTGTGATGGGGATGTAGCTCAGTGAGAAGGTCTTGGGTCCAAGGGGAATGTGGGTGGAGTGTTGATTGTGTGTAGAGATTCTTCCAGGGCTGAGTCTGGAGAGAGAGATGCTGCATTCACTGTTCTCATCAAGATGGCCAGAGCCATGTGTGCCTGAGAAGTCAACTGGAATTCAAGGGAAGTACCGGGCTTGGGGCCACTCAAATGATCTGACCATAGTTATGAAATTAAGGATTTACAAAGTATGTTTTTAAGGTCAGGCATGTTCTTTTCACACTGTACTGAATTATTGTGAGGAGGACTGAATCTCTGCAGTATCCTGTGCGAGGTCAGACTCCAGCATTCCACCCAGAGGTCAGAAACGAGCCAGCTCCTGTCCAAGCGAAACCCCTCTAGCATAAGCCAGAGACCCATCAGCTTGATGAGGGCTCTTTGAGCTGAGAGAATTTTGCAGATGATGTTAATCTGGTCTTGTTTCCAAAAACACAATCTGTTCTGCAATACAGCCAAGTGGTTTGGTGTAGTGCACTTTCTCATCACCTGTTCATACATAATTCATATGTTTCTCAAAATTCAAACAATACCCCAGACAGAGGCATTTGCTGCCCCTCCAGTGATGATAGAGTAACAGCCTTGCCCCTGACCTTCTAGGCACAGGGGAGTTAACCGCAACCTCTGTATCACTGTGTCCCTCTTCTGCAGCACATCTTGGTGACACTTGTCCATTGGACACACTTGTCCTACTTCAGGAATGGTGGTTTTATTAATACTCTTGCTGAGCCTAAAATGATGTCACTTTCTGCCACCAGCCCAGCATTCCTATCACTCTTCATCCATCCACCTGGTCCTTCATCAAACGGATCTACATATTCTTTATACAGCAGCACACCACGTTAGATGACTTCAGCCAGGACAGGAATACACCTGGGACACAATCTCAGGGGACAGAAGGCCAGGAGGAGAGGCAGACATCAGGGTGGCTGAGCAAGTGCATCACCACAAAGTGAGGACAGGTGTGACCACAGGTGTGCAGTGAAAGAGAAACCCACTTGGATCAAGAGGGGCAGGACCAGGAGGAGTCCAGGAAGCCAGTGTCCAAGGTAAGGATGCAAGGACAAGTAGGATGCTGCTATCCAGGGAAGGGATGAGGACATCCAAGCAGTGGCAAAGAAAGGAAACAAAATCAGTCCAGTTTGGGTGAACTATGCTAATTAAAAAAAAAAGGATGTCACCTGTAGTACAAGGGAGTGGGGTAAACTCTGTACCTGGAGGGGTGACGGGGACACATATGCCAGCAGTTGGAGAGGTGAAGGGGTGACCCAGGCCTGACCCCAGCCGTCACTGGTGGGGTTTGTCAACATGGAGAGCCATGGTCAATTCTGAATTCTAGAAAGAGCTCTTCTGGGAGCAGGATGGAAAACAATCCAGATATTGTGACAATAATCCAAATGAGAAATTAGTATTTGGATACAGTTAGCACCTTATAGGAAAGGGGTAGGGAAAAAAGCATGTACATTTGAGAGAAGAAAAGAAAAGAAATCTACCAGATCTGATAATTGTTAGGAGAGAGAAATGGAAGTGTCAAGGACAACCTCAGAGTCTGTGGCTTGATCCACGTGATCAGATGTGATTTACCAAGGAGAGGGACACAAGAAGCAGTTTAGGGAAAAATGATGACTTCATTTTATGATTACTGATTGTAAAAGTCCCGTCTGCTGATGTCGATGTAGAAATATCTGATAGATCATTGAGAGTATGGGTCCAGAGGTCAAAAGGGGTGAAGCCATGTGACTCGGGACCATCTGGATAGAAGGAACATATTCATGCATGTTATTGTGAGCCTAGGGGTGGCTGATGAAATCTTGGGAGCAAGTGGGGTGTGGTGGCTCACAGCTGTAGTCCCAGATACTCAGGAGGATCACAAATTTGAGGCCATCTTGGGCAACTTAGTAAGACCTTGCCACAAAATAAAATTGTAAAAATGTTTGCAATGTAACTCAGTGGTAGAACACTTGCAGAGCAGGCATGGGGCCCTGTGTTCAATTGCCAGCACCACAAAAATAAAATGAAAACAGTCAAATGGCACTAATAGTCCATAATGGCCAAAGGACACTAATAATCAGTAACAGTCTGTACGTAGGTAGTACTTCCTCAGTGCCTAGCACCATCCTGATAATTACATGTATTATTAGCACAGTTACCCCTATTTACAACCTTAGGAGGGGCTGTTTGAGAACGGGACAACCCTGACCCCTGAAAGTTAAATCACCAACCCCATGTCCCCCAGCTGGAAGCAGAGGATCTCAAAGGGAAGACCAGCAGCCCCACCCCAGGATCCCCATTTTTAACCACCTGATGGCTGCATCCCTCAGAGCAAGTATGGTCAGTATTTATGAAGCCAGGGAGGAAATGAACAGGGTATACAATAAGAGATGAGATTCTCCCTGCAAGCTCAGCTTGGATGCATGAAGGTGAAGAATGTCCTGAGACTCTGGTCGGAGTTTCGCCTCCCCTTCAGGATACTCCCATCACATCCCAGTGGCACTTGGCGAGGCCAGGTGAAGACGTGGTGGTCAGTGGCTAGGTTGGTTACCTTTCCATCCCTATGACAAATACTCAAGGCATTCAGCTTATAAAGAGCAAAGGTTCTCTGGGCTCACAGTTCTGAAGTTCTGCTCTATGACCAATTGGCTCTGTTGCTTTGGGTTTGTAGTAAGGCAGTTCATCATGGCAAGGAGCATGTGGTAGAGAAAACTGCTCACCTGAGAGAGGACAAGAAGGTCTGGGGTCCACAATCTCCTCCAAGAGCATGACCTCAGTGATTAGAAGACCTCCCACTAGGCCTCACCTCAGAAAGGTCTTCCAGTACCCCACAGTGGGCTTCACAGAGTCTCTTCCTAATGCCTGAAGGCCAGGGACAGGCACAGATGAAGCACAGGTTGGATCATGTAGCTGACAAGGCTGAGGCAGGATGACACAGGTCCATGATGACAGGGCCGTGATGTGAGGGCCAGCCACATGGGGCCTTGCAGGTGAGGGCTGACCCTGAGCACCAGGATCTAAGGGCAACATGCCCTTGTGTTTCTGGGCTCTAGTTTCTCCACTCTAAATGGAGCCAACTCGGTCTGACTCTCAGGGTTGACATAAGATCCCAACTTCACTAAGTCCTTGAACTCAAAGGCTCTTAAAGGGGAAACTGTTTTATCAATATACAGTTGATACTTTTATTTCCCAAAGGTTCAGGAGGAGAAGCCAGAAGGTTCAAGGCCAGAGGACACTGGTGCCCTTAGCTTTATGCAGTGAGATGATCTAAATTAATTTTAAATCAGAAGCATGGGCTCTGGGCACCAAGAGGCATGAGCAAGTAAACAGTGTCTGAGTGCAACTTTGAGACCAGGGTTTGATTAAGCAGTGTGGCCAGTGTGTGGCAACTGGAGGTCAGGTGGCATTTGCAATGGACATGTGTTAGGTGACCTCAGACTTTCACATGTCACCCACTCTATGCCTTGGTGCTCGATAAAAACCCCAGAGACTCGTGTGTATAAGTATTTTACAAACAGTTAATTCATTTCAATTTTTTGTTTTGTCTTACATTTTCTTAAGATGATGGAAATCAAGAGAAATCCTCAGTAACCTTTCAAAACCAAAGTCATTCTTGAAGTTTAATTGCAAAGATTTAGACAGCACAACTCCTCCGCTGAGCATTTCCAGTTCTTCGTGGAAACGTCTTTTTACTGAAGCAGAAAGGCCGAGATTCAATTACCTTGGAAGGTTCCAGATGTCTCCCATAATTCTGAGAAAGTAAAACTTTCAGCCCCACAAAATATGTTCCTAAAGTATTGTCCTTCAATGGATTGGAGTGAAAATAATAATTCTATGATTCAACATCAAAGAGTTTCTGATCTGAAAAAGGATAAACAAGAGAGAGATCCAATGTGGTACTGCCCAGAAGTTGGGGGAAGAGTGTTTTCGGAGTCATGAGCCAGGACCAAGACGCCCACCTCGTTTTCATATTTCAGCATTCCTTATACCCTTGAATTCTACCGCTTCCTCACATGAACATTCTTTAGGGATGGTTAAAACTGTGTTCTATTTCTGGATAGATTAAACATTAAATTAGACCTTTTTTGCTACTTTTGGGTTCATCTGGGAGTGGTTAATTCTCACCTTTGCATTGACTTAAATAATTATTATCGGTGTGCTCATTTAATCAATGCTACAAGTCTATGTAGTATAAATGTTCAATGTCCTGCTAAAAATTGTTCTCAAAAATGGGAACGTGAACAAGAAGGAAGTCACAAGTTCAACCAAACCTCCCAAGAGCAGACTTGTGTTGCAGAACTCCAGGACCGTTCGCGAAGGCCAGAGCCGAGGGACGAGTGTGACCATTGCACATGGCCGTGAAGGAAGAGGGCTAAGGGAAGCAGACCAGGATGCAATGGTGCTAAACCCCCAGCAGGGTGTCAGCAGCAGAACACAGAGCGCCCCCAAGGATAAACAGCATCCATCTGCAGTCAGAACACAGAACCAGAGCTGTTGCAGGAAAGAATTTCAAATGCTCTGAAGGCATGGAGAGGGTTGTGAGGCTCTGCTTTGTCAAATCACAATGATCTTCAGGACAGGGCAGTGATGAGAACAGCACAGAACCCACTAGCACAGGTGATGGATCTCAGATGCCATCTTTCTTTTCCCTGGATAGAATAAACATGTTTGCTCTAAACAGAGGAAAAATGATCAGGGAGGTACAGGAACTAGGGGATTATGTGGGAGTTTGGATATGCCCTCAGTCACATCCGGAAGGGGCACTCCCACTGTGGGCTTTGTCCCCATTTGTAGGAAAGCAGCCACCATGCAGGAAGGGAGAAGAGGAAGTCACAAGATTGCTTTGGAAGTTCTCAGACTATTGCAGTCAGGATGCTACATAGAAAGGGCCTGACCTACTACCTGGATTATGCACATCTGGGCACTTTTTTATCCTTTCCTGAGCATTTACCTCAATTCCTTACAAGAGGGCTATAAGCAGCGGAATATTCCCATTGCCAGTGAACTGAAATCTGCTGGTCACAGCGAGACAAGCACCCAGCTCACTAGGCAGTAAGGTCAGGGGCGATTAGAGAAAGGGTGCCAGCAGAGAGGCGCACAGTCACACCTCCCCTAAAACGACCGGGATGAGGGGAACCACAGCCAGCAGTGCTCAGTGACTCTAGGAGCGCATTCTGGAGCTCAGAGTTCTGAGCTCCCAGGGTCCATGTCGATCACCACATCCATCACTGGGTCATGGGTTGGGTTCTCAGTCCCATTGGGATAGGAACTTAATCCTACAGAGCAGGGAAGTGCAAATGTTTGTGGAATTAATCAATAACATGAGCCACATCTTTGCTGTTTGTGTGTTTGAATTCCTCTTCTTTTCATCCTGGCCATCCACCCAGCCTCAGGGGAATCAGAATTCACCACCTGGTCATACCAAGACCATGGCTTCTGTCCATCTCATTAATCGGTTGGTGTCACACGTGAATTTCTAAGCTGTTCAAAGCCTGGCCCTTCTTCTAATTCAGTTTGTGCCCTGGTACATCGCCCTGGGTGATGCTCAAAGCAGCTCCACAGTATGCAGGGGCCAAGAGAACCAAAAACATTCAGGAAATGATAGAAGGATGGCTTGGTTACAATTTGAGGAACCATGGAAGGGGAGTGCGGGGATGTTCCCTGGAATCAGTCAGAGTGTGGCTTGGTACACAGGGTTCCTAGCTCAAGGCACCATTCACATAAGTGGTCTTGAAGTAGGGACCCCAGACGCAGAATCCTCAGAGAGCCTGTGAGGAATGCGCAGACTCAGTCTGCAGCCCAGATCTGCTGTAAGGGAATCCCTGGAGCTGGGCCCAGCCCTCTGCATCTCAGTAACGTTTCCATGATTCTGATATATGCTGAAGTTTGGGAACCCCTGGTTTAAGGAACTCTCCAGCAAGCATTCCTTTATTCCACTAAAATATAAAAATCATTTTTGTTACATACCAGCTGATATAAAAATTTTTATCATCATGGATGTCAAAAAGTCACCTGGAAGAGAAACTCACAGGCCATAATAAGTAATCAGGAACACAATGCAGACAGGTAACGAAGCTCAGAGCACCAGGGATGATAAAACGAGAAGCACTGATTTGGGCCACTCCTGTCAGAAATTTAGCAATATGTTATATTATTTCTGGAGCTGAATTCTTACTAGGTGTCAAATCTGTCTCCCAAAATGGTAGACACTGAGACCATACCTCATTTGTAGTGGACTGTAATGGACCATATCTCGTATATATATATATAATATATATATATATATATTTATATATTTTTTAATGCTAGTACCGGGAGTCGAACTCAGGACCTTGTGCTTGCCAGGCAAGTGCTTATGCCACTGAGCTATATCACCGGCCCTCATTTATGTTTTTATTCCCATATTTGAGCACAGTGCTAGACACATTGTGGAGAACTTTAAGTTTAGGTAAATTCATGAATGAATAAATGATGAATGAATGATTCCCCAGCGAAAACATGAGTAGTAACAAAAGTCACTCAGATTAAATCTAGTCTAATTAATGAAGATGCGCAGTTCACAGGATTAGAGTGTACAATGTTTATTTATCACAAGCAGGGGAATAAAGACAAGGAACTAACCAGAGTCAAAGTTTTTGTGGAACTAGAATTATACCTGAGGAATCTGGCCCTTATATCAGTGCCAGAGGGCTACTTTAACCTAATTTTAGATGAGTGTGATTATGCTCAGCTGGTGGAAATATAAAACATGGAATTATGGAAAGCTTTATCCCCAGAAGATGTATTTTATGGATGCATGCGTTACTTTGTGATCACCAGCAGGGCTGAGGAATTGGAGACAACCCATTACATAAAGCGGTTGAGTCTCTGTGACCCAAACACTCTGACTCCAACACAATTCCATGATGGACAAAAACCAACCAGCTGGACATCTGGTGCCACTGATTGCTACACAAGGAAGTGTGAAAACATAAAATGGGAGAATGGCAGAACATCTGTCCAAGACCCACGCGGTCACACCCTGTAAAAACCCTCATGATTCAAGGAAGACTGTGGAGATGAAAGTGGCTGGCAAGTTCACACGTGCTTGGAAGCTATGATAGATGGAAGATTCTTCTGTGTTTTCAACTCTTTAAACACTGGCAGACATGGTTTGTGTTTATGTGGTCTAGTTTTGGAATGGAAAATCAACCACAGTGCACTCAAAAGACAATATAAGGTACAGTGTTTGTCTTGGGGTTTATCAGTTCCTCTTACTACCTAAGCATTCATTTTATTTCTCTTTGGTTTTTAACATTGCCCTTCATAAAATAGATAAATGGAACACTCATAATTTTGTAACTCAGGGTTTCATCTCTACAATGTGTTTACAATTTGACTTTCAGCTATTGGATTTTTCTCCTGTACATGAGAAGGGATTAAATGAATGGGAGAAGAACTCATCAATGACAATGCAATGTAGTATTGCTCTAAGAGGCTTTCAAAATCATAGCATCTGTTGCTTGGCAACTCAGATGCCATGTTATGGTCCACATTCAAGCATTCCACCTCTGGGATCTTGCTCTCTTGTCTGTTCCAGGGAACACACTTCCTCTTTACTACCTCTGCATGTCAGTTGGCCTTACTCTTCCTGTTGGCAGCTGCTAAATTCTTCTCATCTACTAATTTGCCAATTGAGATACTGCCTTGCTTTATCTGTAGAAACTGGTAGAAGTGGAGGTTTTCTAACTCTGGTAAAAACCAGTGTACATGATGAGATTTAGAAGTGCCCTTCTATTGTTTGGATCTTACAAGTCCACAAAGGCTGGTGTGTAGAAATCTTGGTTCCAGCCTGTGGTGCTATTGGGAGGTGGTGGACCCTTGGAAGGGAGTAGGAGAGTAAGTTAAATTGTTCAGGGAATGCCTTGAAGAGGATACTGAGACCCTGACCCCTTCTTCTGTCTCTCTCTTTGCTTTGTGATCCCCATGAGGTGAACAGGCACCTACCTCCTGCTCCCACCATGATGAATTGTGCTGCCACAAGCTCAATGCAACGGGGCCAAGCAACCATGCACTCAACTCTCCGAAATCATGAGCCAAAATAAATCCTTCCACCTTATAATTGATTTATGTTAGCTATTTGTTTTTTTTTTTTTTTTTTTTGTGGGTACCGGGGGGTCGACCTCAGGACCTCGTGCGCCAACAGGCACCCATGCCACTGAGCGATATCACCGGCCCCTTTTTCATATGTGGGATCCGGGAGTCGAACTCGGGCCCTTGCGCTTGCAAGGCAGGCGCTTACGCCACTGAGCCATCTCACCGGCCCAATGTTAGCTATTTGTTGCAGGAATGGAAAGTTGACTACCACAAGGTCTTAAAGAGCTCAGATTTTTTTTAGGATGACCTCATGCCCAGTAGGCCACTTGAGAGCCACTGTGGTCACTGAAATAATGAGGTTCCCATAAACTTCATCAGTAAGGGGGAAGGTGGGCTCTCTGCAGGCTGAACTCTAATCAAACACACAAAATAACAGGGCATAATTGCATAGTCATTGTATCAATCTAAACATTTCTGATATTGAATTTCAGCGACAATGGTCCCTAATCTCCAGACAGGAACCTATATTTACATAAGTTTTGTATCAGAAATAAAATCTAAAGAGCTTCCCAATCATGCTTAGAAGCAATCAGTAGGCACTAAAGTAACCCTGCATCTCCCAGGTTTCAAAATAGAAAACAATCTCTTTTTCAATCCAAGAAGACCTCTCATTGGTAGCTGATTTAAAATTGTCTGACTTCTAGTCCCAGTCTAAATTGATTATTGAACTGGTGTGGTTGGTAGGCAAATCCTTTGATGGTTGAAATCCTGCAGTGTGAGACCATACATTTTAAATTCAAGTAATCAAAAATTATGTATTCCTTCTCAAAGATTGGTGTGATATTTTTATCAAAAATATTCCTCATGGAAGCATATCAAGATGCTCTGAGAAACTCCACTATATTAATTTTTGTCTCCAAAAAGTTTTTCTGCAAGATATCTATAGTGAAAGAACAAATGATGGGGCAATGCTAACACACAAGAAGCCATTACAAAATGGTTAAGGCATCAATATGTGAAAAGATGCTCTCACTACTGACAACTACAATGTTAGGAAGACCCAGTTAAAAGGCTCAATACCTGAACTTGAATTTTGACACTAAACTTTGAAGAGTTAGTAGAGCTCCCCAAATGTAAATTTCCATTTCATTCGGGATGGATGTTTGCAGTTGCTTGACTATAATGGGACAGTACACATAGCAGTTTTCTGACACACAGGAGAATTTCAGGATGTGTGTACCAGCTGAATTAAGGATACATGCACTGGAATTCAAGAATCACACACATGCACAGTTTTCAAAAGAGAGTCAAAGAAGAAACGAAATCTACAAAGTGCTTCTTACTTATCCAGCGCATCAGTAGTCTGATAGAGTCAAGGAGACCGGGTATACAGCAGCAAGGGTGTTTCTGGGAACCTTGGTGGTGTGGACTGACAGAGTAGCTCCCTTTCCACCCCTTTGACAATGACGTGTTAATTAGATAGTCTAGCTAATTAGATGCCAGCTGAAGGAATGTGTCTTCCACCCCGAGGCACAACATTTTCAGAGGTAGTGTATGATCTGGTAAAAACTAAAAATGTTCCAGGTGTTAATGTCATGGTCAGCCTGGGTCTCTGATGTCAACATGTCAAGCTGTCATGGAATGTAACAGCCACCTCATCTTGACTGATGTGCAACAGGAGTGAGAAACACATCCCAAGGCTTTAGCTCACTAAAAGATGCTGAGTGTTAACAACTGCAGCATCATTACAGTGTGAGCTCACTGATACGGAAAAAGGTACCTGCATTAGTTTGCTAGAGATACCATAACCAAGTTCCACTAACTGGGCATCTTAAGCAATGGAAATGTATTGTCTCCTGGATCTGGAGACAAGAAGTCCAAGATCAGGGTATTGGCAGGATTGGCTCCACTTGATGTCAGTCAGAAAGAATCTGCTCCATGCTGGTTTGCTGGAAATCTTTGGCATTCCTACACTTCTCCTATGTGATACAATTTCTACCATCCCTTTCATGGGGCATTGTTCTTATGTCTTAAATTCCCTCTTTTCATAAGGGGATTGGACACACTGGATGCGAGATACGTATGACCTCATCTTTCTCATCTGATTACATCTGCAATGGTTGTATTTCCAAATAAAGTGTAATTCCCAGTACATTCTCAGACTGAAGGTTAGGACTTTAGTATATGAATGTTGGGAGACACAATTCAATGAATAACAGTACCCAAAATTTGGCATAATAAAAACAAAATAAATGGCCAAGTTGTGGCATAGTGAGTAAAAATGAAACGATCAAGCAAGGCTGCACTCCAGTGATCCTTATGTTGTGATGAAATATTTGTTTTGTAAAACTTCTATCTCGAGGAACTTATGATCTCTAGGGAAAGTGATTGGGAAACAGAATGTTCCTGGTATGTGCTGATTGCTGCCGTATTTGTCAAGGCATTGCAAAGAGTAAATGAATTCAGGAAAGAATCAGCCATTTTGCAAACAATACAGAAAGGAACTAGAGAGAGTTGACAAATTAAGGGGTGTGAAGTGTTCTAAAGAGAATGACATCTCACCCCAAACATTACCAATAATATTGAGAAATATATTTTTAAAAAAGCATTTAAATCTCGGCTTTGTAGTAAGGATCATATAAAAGTGGTGCCCTTTCACCCAGTGCGAAAAACCTCTTAATGGACCTCTAGAGGAAACATTTCATTATAGGTGTGGCATCCAGCAAATTCTTTCAATTTGATTCAATGGCTCCGGAGAAAATGTCTAAATGTATATAGCTTTTTTGCTCAGTCTAATGACCTCAAGTTACATGAAATGATAATAGAGAGCTGAGGGAAAATAAAGGCATTTTGTAAGTCTGAGAGGTATGTCTAAAAAAGGAGTGGGTGTGGATAATGACATCTAGAGATAACACAGATAAGATGCTTATGAAGCAGTTGAAATAAAGAACCGCAAGATGGACTGTGACCTTTGCGGACATAAAATGAGCCATGAACTCCCTACATGTAAGGGACACATATGTGCTGAGAGATCTCTCAGACTTTAGGAAGGGCATAATTCCCGAAGGTCATGCTCCGTATGACTGAGGATACTGTCAAAGGGAGAATCTCCCCGATGGTAGAACCAAATGCCATAAGGAAGAATAAGAATCAGGGAACAAGTAGGGAATAGGCATTGATGCCAAGAAGCAGACCTCAAAATATGTAACTATGGCACTCGGATCCCTTCACCCAGCTTATCTGTGTGGCTTCCCTCTTCCCCTCTTCTAATCCTACTTCATCGTTACTTGGTGACTGCAGAGAAGAGGTAGGGAACTTTGACTTTTTAGTTCTTAAGCCATTCTTTCTTTTCCCTAGCAAGCCTGGCTTTTGTGTGTTATGTTTTGTGGATGGAATTTGGGGGTTTTCTTCAGGGAGAGGAAGAGCATGTTTCATGTGTTCTGTGCTGTTGTCACTGCTGGCATTTTTCTTGTAGACACTAGGTGAGTTTGACGTTTCTTGCCTCCTCGAAGTTAGGCATGGCCCTGGCCTTTTGTTTTGCTTTGGTGAAGGAACATGAGAGGCCGTGGTACTTCTCACTCTGGGCGGGAATATTTGAACACTGCTGACTATATGATGTGCTGTGTCCTCTTCTCTCTCCTGCAGCCACCAGCCACGAGCCAAATAGTTGAGGCTTTGCTGTTCAAATAGCTGATGAAATAGGACAAGAGGCAAAAACCTGCATCTATCCTGACATGCATGGGCTGCACAGGAAAAAGCAAAACAAAACCTTCTGTGTTCAGTCTTTCTGAAATGGGGGTCTTATTTGTTTCTGCTGCAAGACTGAGCCCATTCTGACTAATACACTATTTAACTTTTGTGTCTTGAGAATACGGGAAATTTAGTTGAAATTATAAAGGGAAACATTGATTCATGTGATATTGGAGTTCTGAAAATGGACTGAAAGGAAGCAGCAGAATAAAGAAAGTGACAGGAAAATTGACTCAACTTCTAGCATCAACAGTTTGAGGTCTTTGGAAAGAATGTCTAATGTAATATTGAATAGTAACATTGACATGAGAAAATAGATATTAATTTATAGAGAGTTCTGGTAAATGGCTAACTTGAATGACCTCAAACTATAGAGAAACACGTATTGTAATATAAATTTAAGATATAGTTGATTTTCATTATTCGCAGTAGTTCTGTTCTACAAAGTCTCTGCAAAAACTGAAAGAGTGAACACATGTTTCAGTTGTCCTAGGAGAAATGCAGGGTAAATGCAGAAATGCAAAGGTCCTCTAAACCTCTGGTCAACATTTTCATAAACTGACTAATGCGTGACCTTCTGTATTTCAGTTGAAGAATGCTTTAATATCTTTTATTGATTAGTTACCATTAAACTAGTAATTTATAATTAAAAGCCGCTCATCTAACACATGAATTTTCTCCATATAATATAGCACATTTCAAACTTCTTGCACTATGAAACCCAAAATAGTTCCTGAACGCTATTTTAGGGGCCACTATAAACATCTAATATCACCAACAGAAAGGACAGAAGTGCAAAAGACATGTAACAAGCCACCTTGTGAGACGAGGCAGAGTGTGGTTGTCCGAAGTCAGCCAGAAGCAGGCACACTTGGGCAACTCAGACTTTTGTATTGCTTATCTTGGGTCTGTAAACAACCGGGGAAGTGCCGGGAATATTTCAATTTTGGAATCACCAATGCATTTTAGTGAGAAGGTAAATAACAAATACAGAATCTAAGAATGACATGGACCGACTACACACGTTAGAAGATATTCTGGTCTCTGTGCGTGTCGTTATTTATTGTAGCAAGCCCAGGCCTCCGGGAGTGATGCAGATACCAGCCTCTGTTTCCTACAAAATGTGCTCAGCAGTGAGGTATTGCACACTGACCCCACGTCAGTGATGGTGTAGCCAGGACAAGAGCAACAGCTGGGAGTGTGATGTTGAATTCCTTGCCTTCAGCTCCAGTCTTCCTGCCCCTACTTCTCTCTGGGAATGGGCAGCGTCATGCTTCTCCCTGTCCCCAAATGTCCCCTGTCTTTCTCACTTCCAACCATGGCACTTAGAAGAGACTTTTCTTCTAGTCCGGCTGACTGCAGTTCATTCTTCTGGTTCAGCCTTGTCATGTGATGGAGTTGTCCTGATGGCACACTGCTTCCCATGCTGAAGCCCCTGACCCCAGCCTTTGTTGCATAGGGTGACAGTGACACTGACTTGATAATTCTCCACTTAGACCAAATCCCCGCTCCTTTCTAGTAGTCTAGTGACTCATGGAGTGTGGTGAGAGCTATATCAACAAACAGTTATAGAATTGCCAAGTAAAAATATAATTATTGTCTTAGTTACTTTTTTCATTGCTGAGACAAAATACCTGACACCCACAAGTTAAAGGAGGAAAGATTTATTTCAGCTCACAGTTTGTAGAAGGTTCAGTCCATGGTCAGCTGGCTCCAAGGTAGGCTGGCATGGCAGAGGGGTGTCACAGAAGAGAAACAGTCCATGGCAGAGCAGGCAGGAGGCAACAAGCAGCTTCAGGGTGCCTGTCTTTCTCTTTTATCCCATCCAGGTTACAAGCCTTTTGGGTGGTGCCACCACACCCAGGGTTGTGCTTCTGTTTTCAGTAAATCCATTCAGCCACACTCAGAACTATGCTAATTCCAATCAGTGGACTAGTTCAGTACCACACACCTTTAATCCCAGTGTCACACACCTCAGATCTAGCCACATTTAAAAAGTCCCAGCTAGAAGTGTGTGAGGTTTTGGGGGGATATCTAGACACAAGCCCTAACAGTTGTAGAAAAGTTCCCCTTAAAAAGAAGTTTGGAGGCTTTTTTCATAAACATCTAAAGAATTCTGAACTCAGAGCCTCTGTTCATGCGACTGTGGTAGGGACTGTGACAGGAATGGGCAGGCCACAGGGAAATGTTGCACCTGAATGGATGGCAGCTGGCTAAGATCCCCTGGGGACACTGGGGTCTCTGGACCCAAAGGGAATCTGGCCTGCTCTGAGGAAGGGGGACAATGGCATTAAACAGCCTTTGGTCTGGCTGAGTGATGATCTCACCAGGGCCTTGTCCTCATCTGTAAAACAAGAACAATAACAATAAACCCTGTCCATTGTACCTCAAATGTCCCAAATGCATTTTACCTCAGATAGACAGGGTAAGAAATGCTACAGATGGCACTTGATTCAGCAGTGCTACATGCAGTTAGAGAAAACTGTAGACAGGAGAGTGCGTCCACATTGCCCCGGCTCCTACAGTTCCACTAAGCTGGGGCCAGAGCCTCCATGGGAGGAGTCGTGGCCACTACAAGCCTGTCTCGTAGGAGGCTGAGGGACAGCCTCCACGGAAGGTAGGAAAAGTCCCAATTCTCTTCATTCAACTCAGAAAGCACTGGGATTGTTCAAAAGGAATTTCACTAGAAAAGTAAGAAGTAAACAGGACAAAACCCAGGATGAAGGAAATGCAGAAGCCAGAGACAAATGCGTGTAATGAGTCTCCTGTTCCTGCCTGTGGGGTCTTGGACAACCTCACAGCCAGGACAGTGGGTCCCACACCCTGGGGACAGGAAGCCAACCCTACAGACACGATTCAAAGCAAGTCATGTGAAAAATGGTACAGGAGGTTCCAGCTAAGGCCAGAGATGTGCTTTGAGTTCAAAAGGAGAGTATGGGGGATGGAGGAAGAGACAAAGGGGAAGGAGAAAGAGCTGAGGGCAAGAGAGGAGGAGGGACCAGGAAGGAGGGAGGGAGGGAAGCCATGGCCCTGACAGAGGGCCTGCAATCCTCTGCTCCCACCCGCAGCATCTCTCCTCACTATTCCTGGAGCTGCAGAGAAGGAGGAAGTAGGCTGGAGTCACGCTGTTGGGTGAGCACAGACAGCCTCCTGCAGGGCCCGCCTCTGTCACATGTGTAGTAATCTAGCTTCTGTTTCCTGGTCTCTGCATCTAGAAAGGGAAGGTAACAAGACTTTGCACATGTGGGTTTTCTGCAGATTGGAAGAGTTGCCAACAATCTGGTGTCTGGATGGACAAGGTGCTCTTTGTCCCATCTGGGAGCCCAGGATCTAGACTTCTATGCTTCCCAAGTGCAGCCTGGGGATCTGACGGTGTGAGAAGGATTGCAGCTGCTACAGGGGCCCATGAGGTCAGCTGGGGAAAAGGGGTCAGGAGACCTCCCTGCAGAGGTCTGTGCCCCCACTCTGGAGCAAGCAGCTTCGATTGGCAGCAGCTCTGCCCGCTGAGATTCCAGGCACAGTTTAATGGAACTGAGGCATCTAAAGGGGGCAGGGGAGATGTGGACAACTGGATTTCCTTGAGTGGAGTTTTTTCTATCAGCACCAATGAGTCAAGTTCCACGAGAGCTCTTTCTCTTCTTTGCCCTGGGGATATCTGAGGTCAGATGAGCAGGGTGCATTTATTGTCCTGGTTTTGAAACCAAGCAAAATATCCTGATGAGATCATGATTCAGCCAGACCAAAGGACCATTTCATGTCCTCATTGTTCTTGTATAATTTTAGGAAAAAAGCTCCATTTATTTCATTTAGATCCATGCAGAACCTTTTGCAAGATACAGCTTAACTTTGTGTCTTGAGGTCTTTCCACTCCTTCCCGGTCTCTTTGACTCCACAGTTCCACCTCTGTGCATCTCTCAACAGCTGTGCTTTCTGCAAAACACGCTGCCATCTGCCAGCAAGGATTAAACCTTGCTGCAGGGACCGTGACAGCAGTCTCTGTACTGTTACTGGTGGCATTATTAGCATTAGGGACATCATCAGCATAGCAGTGGTGGCAGAGGTAGTAGGAATGGGATCAGGAGTAGGAGCAGCATCAGGAGCACAGTGCTGACAGCGCAAAGAGGAGGGGGAGGAGGAGGAGGAGGAGGAGGAGGAGCAGTTGCAGCTGTGGTAGTAACAGTACTTGCAGGAGCAGCAGTGCTTATAGTAACATTAGCACTAGCAGCTTCCATAGTACTAGGAATAAGAGTAGTAATGTCGGCAGCAGCAGTAGAAATAGTAATTGTTGTGGCTGGGATCTAGAATGTCCCCAAAAGTCTCATGTGTTCAGAGGTGAGGCTTTTGGAAGGCGATTGGATCATGGGGGCACGATATTCATCAGTGGATTAATCCACTCATGAGTTCAGAGCTGAAGAGGGAGAGACTGGTTGGAGGTGGTCACTGTGTGCATGAACTTGAGGGTATATTCTTGTCCCCAGCTCCTCCGTCTCTCTCTGCTTCCCGGGGAATTGCTACCCAGCTCCTTCCACCTTGCTGTTCTGCCTTGGAGCCGGCCAACCGTGGACTGAAACCACGAGCCAGAATAAACCTCTCCTCCAGAATAAACCTCTCCTCCCTTAGGCTGTAGCCATGGGATATTTTGTCCCAGTGACGGGAAGGTGACTAAGACGACAGTAATAGCAGCAGTAACAGCAGCAGCAGCCATGGCAGTGGTAGTAGTGATAGTAGCATTGTAGCAGTAGTAATGATAGCAGCGGTAGTAATAGGTAGTAACACCCTCTGCTGCGTTCTAGTACTTGTGGCAGCTGGGCCAGCAGCAGCAGTGGTATTCATGGCAGCATCGGTAGCAGCAATTGCATTAGTAGGAGCAGTAGCAGGTGGTTGATCATCAGGCTGCTTCCTTGGGGGCAAGGGGCAGCCTTTGCAGCAGCTCAAAGTGACTCTGCCATGGCCAGCGGTGTCCTAGCACTCATGTAGTCCTCCAGGAGCTCAGTGACAGAACCAGGCTTGGGGATTCCCAAGGCTGAGCATCCCCAGGGGACTTGCTGCAGGGCAGACTGCAGGACCCCTAGGTGTCTGGCTCCATAGGCGTGGGCTGGGCTGAGTCCAGCCCTTTCTACCAGTTCCAGGGATGCCCACTTCGAGAGATGCCCACATCCCCGGCGCTCCGTCTCTGGTGAAACAGAGCACTCCTTCCCATCAGGCAAACACACCTCACGGTGAGGACCATACTCCTGGAGCCCAGGCTTGCAGGGGCTGGGGTGACACTGCAGCATCGCACGCGCTGTGTTGGTGCAAGGGACGGAGCCTTATGTGTCGTGTGTGCTCTCTGGGCCTCAGTCACCAAGGCCTGGGATGCTGTGTGATTCCCTTGTTCCTCAGCTGTCCTCACCTGCAGCCCTGCACCACCCCAGGGCTTAAGAGGCAGCCAGGGGACGCTGGCTGCACATGGAATCACAAGTCCACCTCAGCGCCTTGACCTGCCCTTCCCACCTTCCCTTCCCTCTCCTTGTCCCAAATGCAGAACAGTAGCTGGGGTGGACCCGGCCTTGCTCTGGGAATGCCGACTCCCTTCCTGTCATCCCCTTCATCCCTCCCAGCCTCTGGGGCTCAGGCGGCAGCCAGAAGCTGGGAACATTGCGTCCACATCTTCAAGGACTCTCACCACCCACCGGTGCTTCTCTGTTTACATCGTTCTGTCCCCCATGGGGCCGTGTGTTCCTGGAAATAGCAACTGGGTCATTTTCTCTGAATCCGTAGCACAGAAAGCAGTCCTGGTAGACTTTCTGTAAACATTTATTGAATTAATATTTTCCACATCTTTAATCTTTTAAAAAATAACACATGTATAATCAAGATTGCTTTAAACATTGAGGGCTTCTTTCTAAACCAATTGGCATTCGAGTCTGTTTCCTGCCTGCCAATAAAGAGCCCCAAAATTTATTCTGTGTACTTTTTTTGTCTCACTTATTCAGAAGCTGTGAGACACCCTTTGCTTCTGACCTCAGATCTTCTGAAATTATTATTAGAGTCATTTTACTTTGTTAGGCAGCTTTTGCTCTTATATCTAAACTTCCTAACTAAGCAAAGTGCAGACAAGAATTGCATTTTAATGCTGCCCTAGTTTCTGCTAGTGATTTATATTTTACAAAATGCATTTATATTAACGGTTTCATTTTATCTTCCTAGAATCTGGCACAGCCAGGTACTTAATTTCATTTTACTGATTAGAAAACTGAAGATAAGTTAAGCTACTGAGGGTTTATTTTCATCAGAAGCAATTAGTTGGTGCCTGTGGTCTCTAGGATATGCTAGAAGATGCAAACTGGCACAGCACAGCATTCTTGAAATAATTTCTGCAACCAGGATATTTAAATGAAGCCCTTAGTGGCAAGAAGGCCTCAGGAGGTGGCTCAAATCTGTAGTTTTCAAGCAGAAGGAGCCTGAGGGGTCATCACACATGTCAAAATCCACCCTCTGAGGTCAAAAGGAACCAAATTGGTCAAGCTTCTCAGAAGATTCTCTCTAATATCTCCCTGCTTCGCCCCTAGTCCCTAGTGTGTCTTTGTCACCTCTGCACCTTCAGGACCTGGTTTTTCCTAAGTCATAGAAAACACCAAGTTAGCATTAGTTGAATGAATGAAGGGATTTAAACTATCCTATTGCATGGGTCTCCAAGTATACTTCATGCACCTATGACCTCATCCCCAATGGATAGCTGCACATGTCGGTGGATTTTGCATGGTACTCAGGCGTTGGCCCAGCAACACAGACTACCTCTTTCCTTAAACACCTTGGTGGTCAGGAGCTGTGCACCTGTGGACAGGTGGAACTCTGTCTGTCCTGGCTGACCTGGCACCTCAGTTTGTCATCTGCTGCCATCCTCAGCAGGATCATCATGGGAACCACAACCTGGTGCATGGGCAAGCCCTGTCCAGAGCAAGAGGAAGGTCAGGAGGCAGAGTGGGATGCGTGGAAGCCTCCTCTGGGTGACTTGTGGGACCACCTGGAGTAACTGGCAACATGGAGATGGCCCCTTGCGACACCACTCCATCGATTTCCCAAACCCTGTGCAGTCAAAAGCCCGGCTCTCTGACCAGACAACCAACTCCACTAGAGACACATTCTCTGACCAGCACGGTCTTGATTCTGAATGGCATCCCTGGATGGATGCCACACCCTGAATTTCAGTTAGAATCTACTTCTCCTGATGCAGGAAGCATCTTCCTGTCTACTCCTGGCTCTGCCCTGCTTCCCAGGCTAGAAGTGTGGCTTCCTTCCTCCTTTACAATGAGTGTATCTTCCTTGGGCTTTAGTCTTCTTGAGGTGTCAACCCAGCCCTTGCTACTTAGGCTCTGGTTCTTTGAAAACTGTCCCCAGTAGACACTGCCCCACTTTACAGGCATCTGAGATGGGCCAAAGGATAGGCCACCTCGACAGAGAAGAAAAAATTGGAGATGTGTTTCAGGAAATTCTAGATAGAGCTCATCAACTCTAACAGAAGGACAAAAGTAAAGGCAGGGTAGATGGACAGATCTGAGCTGGGAGCCAACAACAAGAAACAAGATGGAAGAGTAGCCTCCCCATCCCATCTGCTCTGCCCCATCTGCTCTCCTTCCCACGATGACCTTCTGTGACCCCTGCATATGGTACCTGACTACTGATGGTCAAGCATCCCATGAAGGTTACTACAGGCAGAGTCCACGTCTTAATTCTTTTAGTGTCTGTCATGGTTAGGCCAGCACTTGAATGTGACAAGGTGACCCAATGAAAGAGAGGTTATGGAAAATGCTACAGATCTGGCTCTTTCTTGAGTCTCCAGTGGTGAGGACCACGATCCATGTTGCTCAGTTTCTCATTACTTACACGTTTCTCTCCAATCCCTAAATTATTTCCAAAGTGGGGATCATCGACTACTAGATTTGGAGTGAGCCTTCAGTGAGAGAGAGACAGAGAGAGAGAAAGAGAGAGGCCGGTAGCCAGTGAGGCCCCTCAGCCGTGGACCTGCTCTGGTTGGGTCCCGCCTCTCTCCCAATGTAGACTCGTGTCCTCTGGGCTGCTCTGCATCTCTAGCCATAGGGAAGCTGAAGTCTCCCTCTTTCTTGCAATGGGGATTTTGTCTGCAATGGTTCCACCCTCCATTTATTGTGTGAACAAGATTTTGCACCAGTTAGTTTAGCTGGAGTTCATTTAGAGGGGGTCTTATTTTTGTTTTCTTCTGAGCCCTCACACTCTCGCCCCCTCTGTCTGCACGTGCGACTTCTGCACAGACTGCTGCTTTCTCTTGCTAAACTCCAAGATTTTAAAATGTGAAAATTTCCCAGATTTTGTAGTCATCCCGGGCCTGCTTTGTTGTAAATCCAGTAACTCAGGGCTCCTGCGCCGTGAATGAGAGTCGTTGGCCCCCTGCCACACTGACTTCCACGCTGAGTGTTTGGGGACATTTTCCACTTATTATCCAGGTGCTTTCCTTATATCACATTAGGTGATTCTTGAACATTTGTACCACAATCTTGGCTTTCTATTGCACAGAGAGTAAATAGTAAAAAAACTCTTTTCCATTAATTACATATTGTATATATAATTTATATATTTCCCTACTCTTATATAGTATGTATGATCATAATATAGCATGTATGTGCTATAGTTTGAATCTGACATGTCCCCTAAATACCACGTGTTGAAGACTTGGTCCCCAGTCTCTGGCACTATTGGAGACAGTGGAGCCTTTAAGAGGAGGGGCCTTGTGGGAGGAAGTGAGGTCATCGTGGACTCTGCAAGGGGATAGCAGGATCCACCCTTTCCTGTTTCTCTCTTTGCTTCCAGCTGCCATGAGGTAAGGAACTTTCTCTGTCACTTCCTCCTGCCATGACATGTTGCCTAACCACAAGCCCAAGGACAGTGGAGACAAGTTACCATGCACTGAAACCTGTGAAACCATGAGCCAAAATAAACCTTTCCTCTCTGTAAGTTGATTGTCTTAGTTATTTTGTTACAGTAATGAAAAATTGACTAATATAATTATACATATGCATGCAAATATATGCCATAAATTATAAAAATATATACATTATAATATACTGTATGATGTTGTTTGCATTCTTTTTTTTTTGTGGGTACCGGGAGTTGACCTCAGGACCTCGCGCTTGCCAGGCAGGCACTTACGACACTGAGCCATCTCACCAGCCCTGCATTCTTATAATATGTTTGCATTCTTATAATATATAGCACATGTAGCCTTGCATATATAACTATATAGATACAGAATTATAACATTAACATGCAATTTATATGTAAATGAATACACAATAAAAAAGAATATACATAAAATCAAAATGCATAAGTATGTATGTCATAACCCTTTCCATTTGTAGGAGAGAATTTATGTTTATTCAGAAAAATGTAATAAATAATATCCCAAAAAGTTCCCAAGTAGGCCAAAATCTTTACAGGTACTCTAGGATGACATCATGTCAATATTTCAATTAAATTTGAGAATAAAACCCATAGAAAAATATATTTGTCAAAACACATGGCCTGAAAATAGAAGGCAGATTTTAGGGAAGTGGAAGAGGACTGAGGAAAAGGGGGAGGGGGAAGGGAAGGAGCAGGAGGGGAGGGGATCTGATCAACCACAATATAGGCATGAATAGAAATGTTACAGTGACACTGGTTATTTTGTCCAATTAATGTGTGTTAATAATTATAATTAAAAAAAATAAAAATATATTTGCCCCAAATTGGTTCCATTTGACTCTTTCCATCCTGTATAAAGATGTATACCTCAGTGATTATCTTAATTCTTAAAAACTAATTTTTTAATTAAGAATAATTTTCATAATCACCCAACTAAGTAAAGACTAGTATGTGTTTTATTATTCCTAAGCCTGCATAGCTTCAAGTTGCTACTTATATTTATCAGGTCATGGTTACGCCCATGGCTTTGTTCATTTTTTTTTTTTTTTTTATGTGGGTACCGGGAGTCAAATTCAGGACCTCACACTTGCCAGCAGGCGCTTGTGCCACTGAGCGATATCCCCGGCCCTTTTTTCCTTTTCATGTGGGTACCGGGAGTCAAACTCAGGACCTTGTGCTTGCCAGGCAGGCGCTTATGCCACTGAACCATCTCACTGGCCCTCCATGGCTTTGTTCTTAATCTCTACCTTTTTATTCTTCATTCTCGTATCTCACTAGGGATGTCTCTGCACAAAATTTGCCTTCCTGCTGAAACTGCCTTTCCACCCGCCCCGAGTCTGCCTGAGTGGTAGAGCTGTATCCTGACCGTGGGTCAATCAGTCAAAGAGACTTTTGCAAGGTGGGACTCACATTGCATTCAGACGGAATACTCAGCAGTGAAAAAGAGTGTGCTGTTGAAATATGTGCCAGCTTGGACAGAAATCTAAGAATTCTGTTGAGTTTCTTGAGAAGTAATCTCAAATGGCTGCATGCTGCGTGATTCCATTTATTTAACATTCTCAAAATAATGTGATCATAGAGATGAAAGCACTGACCCGTGGTTGCCGGAGTTAGGGTTTTGAAGTGAAGCATCTCTGTATAGGGACAAGAAGAAGCCTTGTAGTAAAGCAGCTTTGCATCTTGACATTGGTGGTAGTTACGTGAAGCTACCAATGTGCTCAATTACACAGACATGCACACACAGGGGCCAGGCATAGATGAGGGTGTGTGTAATTTGTGCTAACTACATAAGCACAGATCCGTGTGTGATGCTGATGTCAATGGTAGAATGCCCATGCTTTGCTGTGGATACATGAGGTGTTGCCACTAGGGAAAGTCCATGTGGTGCCTCCTACACATCTTTTCTACTAATGGTTTTATGATTATTTCAAAATAAAGTTTCAGGGCTGGTGATATGGCTCAGGGGCATAAGCGCCTGCCTGGTAAGCATGAGGTCCTGAGTTTGACTCCCAGTACCCACACAAAGGAAGAAAAGGGCCGGTGATATTGCTCAGTGGCAGAAGTGCCTGCTGGCAAGCGCGAGGTCCTGAGCTTGGCCCCTGGTACCCACATAAAAAATAAATAAATAAATAAAGTTTCAAACAACACCATGACACTGTTGCTTGCTGACCCATATTAGCAATGGATGGCTTGCATGGGTTGGATATTGTATTGGGGTTCTGTAGAGGACCAAAATAAATATAAACTATATGTGTAATTGTACAGCGGGTTAGTTGGCAGATTTGCAGGATCAGAAACAGAAATGTCCCAGTGGCCACCTGTGGGATCAGAGACAGAAGAAGGCAAAATGGCCATCTGTGCCCTGGAGAGCAGGAGGATCCAGTAGTAGTCAAAGGCTGAAGGCCTGGAAAGTCACTGTAGGGACAATAGTGAAAGTGTGTGTCAGAAGGCTGAAGAGTCTACACTGGAAAGCTGGAGAAATAAGAGACCAACATCCAAAGGCATGGTGAAGACCAGAGCTCTTCCAAAAAAGAAACACTCCCTCTTTCCCTTTTTATTCTCTCCAGGCTACAAGCCTATTGGTTGGTGCCACCCATGTCTGGCTTGGGTCTTCCCAGCTCCATTTGCTGGCATACATGTCAATCATCCACAGACATACCCAGAGCTTACTGACCTGATAGGGCATTCTATTCCAGGCAACCTGACACATCACAGTTAACATCACAGACATGGTACTGGCTGTCTTCTCCGTGATGGCCATGGGCAAAACCAGGAAGACTTCTGGGTAAAGGAGCACCCTGATTCCAGATGATTGCTTCTCCTTAAGGGACACCCTCACTCACTCAAATGCCCTAGACATAACTGTAAAGTCAGCTGGACTTAAAATGCATCTCGGATGCCCCAGAAGGAAAAGATGTGCTGATGTAGGGATCATGTTAGGATTTTGCACTCAGCAAGAAAATAAAAATATTACATTAATTTCTTCATGCTGCTCAGCCTAATGAGATTTAAATACTAGATATGTTACATATATGCATACCTATATTTTTCTGTGATTCTGGGGATTAAACCCAAGACCTTGTCTCTGAGCTGTATCTCCAGCCCTTTTTTTTTTGTTTTTATTTTGAGACAGGGCCTCGCTAATTTGCTAAGTTGCCTAGGCTAAGCTTGAACTTCTGATCTTTCTGCCTCACCCTCTGAGAGTGCTGGGATTACAGGTATGCACCACCTCACCCAGCTTGCCTCTATCGTTGGATAACTTTTAGAAAGACAGATTATAACCAATTTATTCTTTATTCAAGCAAACAGTGATAGGACTGTGGTTTACAAGACAGCCCCTGCTCACTCCACATGCTGGGAATACAACAGTGAAGCAACATATAAAGGCCTGGATTTCCTAAAGTCTACACTTATATGTTCAAGGCAATAGACAAATAATTGATATACCCAGAAATAAAAATATTTCAAATTGTACTTTGCATAGATGGTGGAGGTAGTCTTGACAGTGTTATACAAAGTTTAGTTTTGAGGACTAAAGGAAAAATTTTCAAGATTTCTCCCTGTTCCCAGCTCAAACAATAGGAGTACCATCTTCCAAGGGAAGAGTAAGGTTAAGGGGCTCATTGCGGGCTCTGAAGAATGGTCACTCAATAATTCAAAGCCATATGTAGCAATGCTGTTGGTATGACAGCCAAAGGTCGTTGTGCATTCAATCTTCACACTCATGGTGACACCCATCATTTGTACCCGTCTCTCATTCATTCGGGCAATCTGTGCGGCTTTTGAGCATCCCTTGGGCCAAAGAGGGAGGTCCGGAGTGTTCTGCAGTGCCTAAATGAAGTCCCCACAGAGATTTCACACATACACATCCCATTTCTTCCTCATTGGAACTTGGAGAAGGAGGCCCGAGAATCTTCTCTTTCCATATGAGAAAAAGGAACCTCAGAGAGGGTTTGGTCGCTAAACATGGAAACATAACATCAAAGCTAAGCACCAGCCTCACAGCCCCTCCTTGTCTGAGGCGAGAACCTGCCCTGTGTTCCGAGTGTCTCTCCTTTGCAGGAGTCTTGGATTGGTCAGAAGCGCTCAGGACAAGTCAGGAAACGTCGAGCTCCATCACCAAGCTACTCTGGGGAGTTATGGTTAGATGATCATCTGATCAGGCGACAAAAAAAGAAGGTGTATATAAACTGTAAAGTGTTGTAAAACGATAAGGGAATGATCATCTTGAGTTCCCAACGATGGAAGCATTCTTTGACAAGAGACTTAATATTCTCAAATTGTCAACATGACCTTTCCTTTCAAATGAAAAATCTTTTATTTTCTTCATTTGATGGGAAAACCACATGACCTTTCCAAAACAACTCTGAAACATTTGAGCAGTACAGTCATGAATCATGCTCAGGGAAGATTTGGCCACATTCTGTACTGGTGCTGTGAGCAGATGCCAGAGAAAGAGTTATGATAAATGAAGCCGCCCACACCAGGCTGGGCCACAAAATCTTCTCAAAGTTCAGAGCCTTCCTAGGAAGCCATCGAAAGGGCCCCTGGGGATGCATGTCCTTTCCTAAAGCTCTTTCCAAGAACAAATGATCTCAGCTAAATGGAAGTAAACTTGGGATTACTTGAGATTCCCCAGGGTTTTGCCTTCCCTTGCTTATGTCGATTGAACTGAATCTGGTGTCATGGACGCATTTTAACTTATAGGAATTCAAGAACACCGCCATCAGAGATATAGTCCCTTCCCTAAGCCCACATCCCAGCAAGCAAATAGACTGCACAGATGGGAAGTCATGACAACCAGGTGTTTTACTTTGCTTTTTAAACTGAAGTAAAGATGCTCCAAACTTGGAACACATGGCTTTCGCCATTCCTTCTGTCTCCCTGGGCCCCCTTCTGATTTTCCAATCCCTGGCCCATGTGTGTTAATCTGAGTGCATGCAATAGAGCATTGATGCTGGGGGACAAAGGAGAACAAAAGCCTGACCACCAGTGGGGCTTTAAGTTACTCCTGCATTGTGGTGGTCCCAAGTGAGAAGTAAAGGAGAGTCACTTCTTCAGACTTCCAGAAGCTTTGGGGGACCCATTTGTCTAACAGCAAAATGGAGAAAACAGCATTTACCTTATGAGTTTTCTGTGAAGATTGGATAAGGCAGAGAATAGGAAGAAATCAGCACAGCAGCTGGCACAGAGTGGGCACGATATAAATAATAGGAATTATTATTAACATTTTTTTGCTGTTTGTGTTTCTGTATTACTTTTGTCTGGGAGCTTGAACTCTTTTTACCTTCACTACATCTAATTTCAACTGTACCGAACAATGCATGTGGAGCAGAGTTTTGAATGAAGAAAACAGACATGGAAACTACATAGAACAAAGTTCATCCTTCAGGGAAAGTTCCCGCTGGCCAGGGAAGCAGGCCTGGTGCCTATTTCATGGTCATTTGTGAGATGTATCATGGCTTCTGGTGCTGCTTGTCCTCAGGCAACAGGAGAGATTTTCTACTTCCAGAAGAAAATGCCTTGATTCCAAGCAACTTTGCAACATTTGCATTTGTATTTTTTAAAAATAAAAATACCTTAAAAATCTTGCAGAAAAAAATAACCCAAATTAAATATATTATATAAAAGATTTGTATGTAAAATAATGATGGAAATCTGTCTGGTGTTGATGATCTAGAGAGCATGTGTATCTTTTTTCTATCTTAGAATATTCATGAGTCAGATTAAATGGATGACAAACACGGGGTGTCTCCAAAGCATCTCAGTACGTTTAGTGCCATATACACTCACAAGCATCTATTCTGGATAATAATCAAGAAAAATTACTTACTTTTTTCCCATGTCCTAATAATTAAGTTTAGCAGAAGCTGAAGATCAACATGGACATTCTTAAAGTAGCAATACCATAGGCTGGATTTTGAGAGTTTTGTTTGTCTGTTTATTGTGTTAAAAAAAAAGAAAGAGCTAGCTCTTTCTTATAATTCAAATCCATCATGTTTCAGAGGAAATCCAGTCCATATGTTTCTTATTTATTTACACTTACTGTAATTCATCAAAGTGCTAGTTAATAAGGTATTTAATGTCCAAAGAGTGGTGTCTTTTTTTTTTTTTTCTTTTCTATCTTTCATCTCAGGTACTAGGAAAATTTGTCTTTCTTTGAAACAAGGTTCTAAGTTTGGAAAAGTGTGACCTTTCATTCATATCCTGAAATGTTACTAGGTCTGTAAATTAGTTCAAGAGAAGTTGGGTTGTAGCAATATCTTGGTGAATTTTTCCAGTTCTGAAGGAGGGTCATTTCAGTCCCCCAAACACTATCGTTAACAGTAGGTAGTGGCACTTTGGGGAGGAAAAGATAATAACTTTTGCTTTTGTTCAACAACCTCACAAAAATATCCAGCAAATATTGCATGCCAGACGTTATCCAACCTGCGCAAACAATGACTTTGGCTTGTTAATATTCTCAAAATGCATCATCTCCACCTCTTCCGAGAACTACTGTGTGTTTGTGTTTGTGCGTGTATGTGTCCATGTTTCTAGGTACGTGTTTACATGTATGTGTACATGCAAGTGTGCTTGTGCATGTATGTGTGTCTGTGTACCTATGTGTGTGAGTGTGTGTATTGTGTGTCTGCATGTGCGTATGTGTGCACACGCATATCCACGTATGTGTGTGTGGATGTATGTGTACTTGTATGCCTTTGCATGTATATGATTTGCAGTGTAATTTTTCATGCAGAGGTGCTTTGGATAAGGTGTGGAGAGGCATTTCAGAATAACAAGACCCTAATTCAATTTCTGTAAGTGCTTATCAACACCTCCAGCCTAAGCTGGGTGTCTGTGTTGGCCTCTGGCCTGGGATCCCTATGTCTGCTGATGAGAATGGATATTTTTCCTGGAGCAGAAATTCCCAGGTCCCTCTAAATGAATCCTCAGATAGGGAAAGGGGTTTGTTGAAATGCCTAGTCCATGTTTGAGGAAAAAAGAGGACACCTTTTTAAAAAGCATCATACAGAGCTCCATTGTGAATGTCTCCAAGTGCCACCTGAGAGGAATAGGAAGACCTTGAGTGTCTGTACCTCCAACCTTCATGAACCCCACACACTTGATTTTCTGCATTTATTCATTCTTTTCTTAATTCAGTAAATAATCATGGAGAGTCTAGAGAGTTGACCAGGTAGCAAAGAATATAAAAATAAAACAACCTCATTTTTCCTGTTTCTGAAGAGGGATTCATTTCTATACTAAACAATTGTAAGAACCAGAAATGTTCATACCAATCAAGGTCCAGGAAGTGCTGGGTGTCTTTGGGTTCATCATCTTGTTTAGTTTTGATAACAACCATGGGAAGCAAGGTTGGGACCTGAAGTTCAGCCAGGTTAAATAACTTGCCCCAGACTATGCAATTGTTTCCAAGAAAACCGAGAATTAGTTCCAGATCTCAAGGATGACAAAACTCATTCCATGTTATCTTCTTGTTTGCAAATTCCATGAGATTTCAGAGCAAGAAAGGATTTAGAATACACTAAACATTCACTCCAAAGCCCAGTTAGTACCAAAAAGAGCTACTAGGCACATTCAATCGCTCTCACGCCAAAAGCTGGAGCCTTTTGATGTGTATGTGTTTGTGTGTCTGTGGATGTGTGTGTCTATGTTTCTAGGTGTGCGTTTATGTGCATGTGTATATACAAGTGTAGTGTGCACATATGTGTCTGTGCACCTATGCATGTACGTACAGGTGTTGTGTGCCTGCACATGTCTGCATGTGGGTGTGTGGGTGTGTGCATATCCATGTCTGACTTTAGGTGGGACACGGGTTGGCAGCTGGGCCAACAGCACGCACTCACCTTGCTCAGTGAAGTCAGGAGGCCAGAGTTGATTATACAGACTAGAAGGGAACATGTGCTGGAAGCCCCATAGATACTGATTTCACTCAACCGTCAGTGACACATGTAAATTGAGCTACTTTTTATAAGCTCATTGACCCTCCATTTCTGCATCTATGAAGTGGGTCAGAGTGCCACACGTCACGGGATTGTTGTGTGGACTGAGCGCGTGGGACATGCTCGCCGGTGCAGATTCATCACCATCTGCTCCTGCCACTTCTGTGCCTCTGAGTCCTGAGTCCTGAAGCTCTGGGTTCTATCCCATGAGTTTAGGGCCCTGGGACTTCCGTCTCACCCAGGGTTGGGAAGTAGAGGTTGCTTTGTGGAACGCTGGATGAGGGCCTGGGAGTTGGGTAATGGTTTTGGTTAATGTTAGAGAGTGCTTTTCTCTGATTTTTCTAGCAAATTTGGGTGGCTGTCTGGTGTCCCGGGCATCGAGCTGGGTGTTTTGCATATATTGTCACAGGCCCAGGAGAACACAGGAAGGGAAGGATGAAGCTTGATCTGGTGGTGCTCGGGCCACAGGCAGGACTGGTGCGAGAGATCAACTATGCTGAGCTTGGAGCCTGCATCCTTGCTTCGGATATCTGTGAGTCCAGATAACTGAGCAGCTGCAGGATACAAATGGGTGACAACGCTGTTCATTATTTTTCTGCTACAACCCACGTCCAAGTGCCTGGGCTTTTCTTTACATCAGTGTCTGCAGGAAGGCCCAGCTCAGAAGCAGGACATGGATGCCCTCCCTCCCCAGCCCAGAGGATGACACAGTGAAGAATCTCTCCAGAGCCCCAGCTGCGACCACCTGGTGACCACTGTCTGTAGAAAGGAAACTAGGTAGGTGACACAGGAGGGACTGTTCCTCCCAGAAGACATTTCAGATTGGTTTCTGGATTGGAGCTAGAGATATAGAGCAAAAGCCTTGGAAATATTCCTACTCTGTCACCTGGTGGGTCCGTGCTAGGCAACTGTAAGGGGCATAATTCCACAGAAGCTGTGAGGATTTCCACTGCTCATCGGTCCATGGCTTCATTTTTGAATTGTGGTAAGAACAGTGAACACAGGACACATTTCCCAGCCCACAGCACAGCAGCGCTAACTGTGCACACAACATTGTACAGAGCTCAGGAGCTCCCCTGTGTGACCGAAGCTGTCTACCTACTGGGCAGCCACTTAACATTGCTCCCCCATTTCCTCTCTGCTTCTGTCAGTTTGATTATTTTAGACCCCTTATATAAGTGCATCCATGTGGTATTTGTCTTTGTATGCTTAGCAACTTTCCCTCAGCACAGTGGCCTTTAGATGTACTCATGTTGTCACCTATGCTGGGAGTTCCTTCTCTTTAAGGGCTGAATAGCTGCAAAAATGTGCTGCTTTTCTTCACCCGTTGTGCTGCTAAGGCACATCGAGGCTCTTCTCACATTTTGGCCACTGTGAACGTTGCTGCAGTGAATACGGGAGTATAGAATTTTCTTCCAGATCCTCATTTTGGTTCTTTGGAAGGCATTCCCAGAAGTGGGATTGCTGGATCATGGGTAATTTCATTTTTAATTTTTCAAGGAACCCCCATACTCTTCTGTAATGCATAGACCAACTTACAGTGAGCAAGTGTTCCAATTTCCTCACTTTTGCAAACAAGAAAAATAATGGTAAAATGTACAAAATGCTGGAAATAACTATACGCTGTACAATTGTACACAAACACATAGAAAGAAAGAAAGAAAGAAAGAAGAAAAAAGAAAAAAGAAAGAAAGAGAAAATACATATTGACTTTATTTAAGCACTAAAAGAATATATAAACTTTAAATAATATAAATATATAATTCTAAATTTATATACCATGACCTTCTTGGCTTGGAGCCAGGCGAGCATAGCCAGAATCATTTTTTAAAAACCATGAGGAAAAATAAACTTCTCCTCCTTTAATTTGTGGGTGTTAGATATTTTGTCCCAGTGATGAGAAAAGTGACTAAGACGGGAACCCATAACCATATTAGAATGACCTTATCTAGTGCCACAAAACATCTTTTTGGGAATTTGGCGAGAATCACCTTAAATCCACAAATCGCTCATGGAAAGTTCTTCCTTCCAGTGTGGAATTTTCATGAGAAAGTGCACCCCTCAATTCACTTACATTTGATTTCTTTTCATTCAATAAAATTATAAGTTTATTTGTTACCTATCATTTAAAGAATTTTATATTTTATTATCATAGGTAATTCTGTAAAATATTTTTAAATGATATTTTTTAATATCTTTGTTTAATCTTTAGGGATGAGTTCATGGATGTTTCTCTTTATCCTTTTAACAACAGAAATTCTTCCAATGGCTTTTCTAATGTGAAACTACTTTGCAATGCTGAAATAACTCCAACTTGGTCAAGACATGATACCCTTTTTGACATTGCTGGATCTGGTATTTCAATGTTGTGGTTAGAGTTTTTACATGTGTTTCCTATTTATTTAAGCTATGTTTATACTTCATTAATTTTTAAAATACCAAAACTTTGCTCCAATTATTCAGTAATTTAGAGTCCTACAATAGAAACCAAATGAAAGATGGGTTACAGAAAATTCTATTCAACACATTTGCTTCCGCAGTTTCAAGTGAGAAAAATTTAAGAGCCTGATTACAGTTTGGTTTAAAATGTATGGGCATGTGGGCTTGAACTACAATATATGTAGTGAACTTTTCTCAGTAATAAAATCAAAAGTCTAGAATATTTAATGACTTAGTGTATATTGTGATAATTCTCTCTCCAGACTATAAATACTTATTCAGTCCATCATCATTATGTTTACTTTTGAATTTTCTTTGTTTTTAGAAGCTAGATCCATTTTAAAGAACATGCTTCTCCCCTCTCAACTTTTAAAAGCTATTCTGGTTAACTTTGTCCTTAATTGGAAAGTTCGTATCAGTTCTATTTATTAGGAATACAATTATATTTAAATTTTAATTTACTTCTGCTTTGTTAGTTTGTGATATGTTGGTCACTTTTCAATAATCCTCTTATGCATTGTTTGAAATTTTTTCACTTTCTTTTACAGTAGTACCTCGGTTCACGAAGGCTTTTGTTTGCAAACAATTTGGTTGGCAAACAGTGTTTGGAAAAATTATGTTTTTATTTGTAAACTCTCCAGTGGGTGACACACAAGATCGTGGCACCAACACAAACAGGGCCACCTCTTCCAGAATCGTAGAACAAATTAAGTTTGTGAACCAAGGCATCATTCTACTTCTATCTACTAAGATTGAAAGTTGTCTAGTTTTCTTTTTCTCATTTGCATGTACTAGAAATACTAACATGCACGTTTAACCTAATAAAATCTGGTTTGAAAACATTATTTTTCTCTTTTCAAAACCTTACAGAAGCCTAGAACTCTTTTTGTTTGTTTGTTTGTTTGTTTTTTGTGGGTACCGGGGGTCGACCTCAGGACCTCGCGCTTGCCAGGCAGGCACTTAGGCTGCTGAGCTATCTCACCGGCCCTAGAACTTTTAAATGCAATTATCTCCCTTGATATGTAGCCTATACTTTCCTAATATTTTAGTTTCATGTTGTTTTCTAACCCTATAAGTTTGACATTGTCACAACTATTGCTTCATGTTACTGATATTTATCCAGATTTTCCAGCATGTTTGCCATTTTCTTCATCTATTCATTCTTAAATTCCTTCTTATATCTCAGATGTTCCTATTGAGATAGTGTACCTTTTTCTTGAATGTTTTTTCCTTCTTTCTTTTTGGTGCTGGGGATGGAACCCAGGGCTTCATACACAGCTAAGTACATGTTCTACCACAGAGCTCCACACCCTCAGCCTGGAAGGTGTATTTTTTCAAAGTTCTCTTTGAGAGGGCTTACTGGTAGCATACTTTCTGTTTGACTATTGGTCAAAAAATACCTTTATTTTCTCTGGTTCTGTATAGATAGTCCCGTTGACCCTATAATTTTGATTGCTTGTTATCTTCTCTCAGTATTTTGAAAATATTTCCCAGTCTTTTGGCTTCTATTGTGGTTTTGGAGAAATCAGCCGTTGGTCTATATTTTGTTTGTTTATACATCACATCCCTTTTTTCTTCTGGTTTTTGGGAAATTATCTTTGCCTTTACACATACATATGTACTTTCAGTCAGTTTTCCATGTCTCTTGATTAAAAAAAAATTATTACCCTTTACTCAGCTTTGTCTTAAGGTCTACTAATTCTTTATCTACTGAAATCCTTTAAGCTATCAGTTAAATCCTAATTTCAATTAATTAATTTTTATTTCTAAAAGTTTTATTTTTTTCTCTATCAGATGGCTACATGGTAATTGCACATGACATTTATTCTAATAATTTTAAAATTTAAAAATCGCTTTTTAAAAAATTGGTAAATACTTTTGTTTGGTAATCTGTCTGATATTCGAATACCTGGAGACTTGGAACATCTGATTCTGTTTTCCTTTCCTTTACATTGAACTTCATTCATGACTAATTGCCATCTCTTGTGCTCTGAAACATCTCTTTTTAAATTTGAGAGCAGCTTTTCATTAAAATTATTATAGGCGGCTGTCATAGTTTTAGGCTCTTTTTACCTGGGTTCCTTTAGGAAGCATCTTCACAGGTTTATGACCAGGACAGGGCTTTGGATAATGGGCACGTAAATCCTGGGCTTGGGTGTTTGTTTATTTGTCTGAGGAGGTCAGCATGACTTCTTGTCCCAAACACAGTCAGGGTAAGGTTTGCAATGCCAGTTCTCAGGAAGATGTGTTTATTTGTTCTTCTTTTCCTTCTAATCAAAGGCAGGGCTGGGGATGCCAGATGGTCCCTCCCTCTGAATGGCTATTTGTGGGGCTGCATCTGAGCAGGGTGAGCTGGTTTCCCGCAGGCTATCTGCTCCCACATCCCTGTCTGTGCTGGCTGCAATCATGGCTCTGTCTCCAAGGGCACTGAGGCCCAAACTCAGCGTCACTAGCCATCATAAGTCCTCTTTGGCTACAGGCAGCATCCACCCACCTGCTGCCCTCTTGGGCTCCACTTTCCAGTCATTCTGGCCATCTGAGAACTTCCCTGTCCTGAAAGTTTACCTATGCCTTTCTCTTTGTGTTTTAATCACTGCTTTTCCATGTTCCATGCTGTGAGAAAAGATGACTCATTTTTATGGCTTCTGGCTTGCCTGTGGCTAAAGCCACAACCTTGACCTTGTTACAGCCACTAAAAGAAAATGAATAATGGCCTTTTTTTTTTTTTTGTGGGTACCAGGGGTTGAACTCAGGACCTCCCGCGCCAGCAGGTACCCGTGCCACTGAATGATATCACTGGCCCTTTTTTTTTGTATGTGGGTACCAGGAGTTGAACTCAGGACCTCGTGCTTGCCAGGCAGGTGCTTATGCCGCTGAGCTATCTCATCAGCCCTGGTCATGTTTTTTGAGACCTGGGTCTACATAGAGGGCACCATGGTGAATATCTTCTCATTTTTCCTGACAGTGTAATTCTTTCCCCGGTCATTTCTGCACGTGCAAACATTACCTGGAATCTCTTGCTTCTCTCCAGCACTTTCAGTCCTTCTCGTGCTGGGTTTTCTTCTTTTCAGAGCCCTCCTTCCATCTCCTTAACGTCAATCTCTGTAAGCCTCTGCCAGGGTGGACTTGAAGTTCTCATCACAGCATGGGCTGCTGGGAGTTGAGGGCAAAGAACAAGTCAGAGAAAAGTGCTTTGATGGGGCACAAAGTGAGGTGCTGAAAACAGAGAGCCCAGTAGTTGAAGGAGGAGCTACTCACTCTCCTCTGACAGGAGCCGAAACAAGAAGAGATTGGAGTGAAGTTCTTGGATCCCAGTGAAAATTCTGATCAGATGAAGTGGAAAGGAGCAGGGGAAAGAGGCTCCGCCCAGGTGTCCGTTGTGGTCCACAGCCTTGCACAATCCTAGTCATTTGGGAATTTTCCAGTGCCCTCCTTTAACTGAGTCAGCGCTGTAAGAATATGATGTTTCCACTCCCCCCAAAAACCCCAAAACCAAGGAAAACCCCTGCCTCTGGGCATGCCTAGGCTCTGCACTGAGAACTCCCCAAATAGATGTGGAGGTTCCAAGCCAGAGGACAGCTGAGTCAAAAATGAGCTGTTCTTGAGCCCAAGCCAATTCAAATGTATTTATCCCTGATAATTATGCTACTTTTCACATCACAACTCTGTTTGACAAGTCTAGTGTGGTGTTCTTTCTGAATCCCCAGTGGCACCTTTGAAGATAGCTTCCCTCCACTCCTCATTTTTTCTCCTTGTGGAGCACTGAGCTCGGGAGCGAATGGTCCCCATATCAGGGACAGCAAGCCAGTGACCTGCACTAGCTCCTCCAGGGCGTGGCTCCTGCTGGATTTTCAACAGCCCTGGATGCTTCCAAAACCACTGCCAAAGGTGGACTCCCAGGTAAGCACTCACCACAGAACTGCTGAGCACAAGAGCGAGGAAGCTGAAAGAGGACAGTGGGAAAGCTTCTGTTTCCTTAGAAACCATCCCTTTCTTTTTCATTTCAAATTAAGGTTGGACATTTGCCCCTGGAGGCTTTTACCACATACTTCTGTGACCCAGGAAGGCTGAGCCTGGCCTTCTCGGTCCAGTTCAAATGGACCCATTGGCCAGCATCTCTTTAACGTCCACAGGGATTCCTGGCCTTCTTTTGGGGTGAGGACCACTTTAGCCAAATAATTATCCCCAAAGATAAATAAATATAAAGCTATAACTGTGCTAAATAACACGAGACTATGTAACATTGCTATAGTGTGCTGTACAGCAGGATTAAGGGGTATGAGGAACTTCTAATCTAGAGATGCCAAAGAAAAAAGTGATATTGGAATAAAATTAAAAACTAATTAAGTGGACATGGTGGCACATGTCAGTAACCTCATGACTCTGGAGGCTGAGGCAAGAGGATTTCAAGTTTGAGCTCTGCTTGGGCAATTTAGCAAGATTCTGTCTCAAAAGTGAAAGGGCTGGGGATGTAGCTTGGTAAGAAGACCCTGGGGTTAATCTTCAATGTCTTAGGTGCTTTCTTGTTTCTGGGACACAATACCTGATACCTGTAACTCAAAGGGTAAGAGGTTTATTTTGGGGGAGATTTTCAGTCTATGGTTGGTGGGCTCCAAGGCAGGTAGGGCATGGTGGAAGGGCCTGGGTGGAGGAGAGCTGCCCACCTCATGGCAACCAGGAAGTAGAGAAAGGAGGAGCCAGGGAGAGAGATAGACCCTTCCAGGTCAGGTCCTCAGTGACCCACATCTTCTGACCAGACCCCACCTCCTAACGGCCAGTCGGTTATGTTGTTCCCATGGTTCAAAGTTCATCCAAAAGCCCCACTTTATAAGCACATGAGGCATTTAGGGGTCATTCTCCGTATGAACCATTACATCACTACCTCAAAAAAAGATTAAACTGAAGACTAGTTGGACCACAGTTAGCTTAGAAAATTAACTAATTGTATCCTAGTGGCTGCAAGTCTACAGCTACCACAGTGGAGGCCCATAGTGGGAGAGCATGGTGAATCCAAATGCATCAGATTAACATTAATACAGGGCAAGGACACAGAGTCAGGAAGCAGCACAGGTCGGCCAGGCTGAGTATGAAGGAAATTGGGACAGTGGAACTGAAAATGCTGAGAGCAAAGAGACCATCTCTCTCTGTCCACCAATACAAATGGAGCCTGACCAAAGGCTATCTGTCACCCCAAAGACCCTCAAGTTCCACAGGACTTGGTTGCTGGAAGCCTGGCAGCTTCGAGAAGCTCTAGGTCCTCACTCCTAGGTCATCCTGCCTGCTGCTTACAAGGGGTCATTTTTATTAGTCACTCTAACACTGATCTTCATTCACTCCAGATTTTCCATCTGATAAAAAGGTTTCGGGGCTGGTGAGATGGCTCAGTGGCATAAGCGCCTGCCTGGCAAGCGCGAGGTCCTGAGTTCGACCCCCGGTACCCACATAAAAAAAAAAAAAAGTTTCATCTTTCCGACTGAGCAGTTCATTTACTTTCCAATTCCATCCTCGTATGTAGTAAACGTCAATGATGAACGTGGGAAATGGTACATACTTCTGTGTATGTGTGTTGCTCCTGTTTATGCTTGGTTTCTCTTTTGGTCTTCCATTTCTTTCTGCATAGAAATTTGCATTCTTTTCAGCATCAAGAGCTTCACATATGGATTTCATATGTGCACATGGAGTGTGTGTGTACATATATACATTTACATTCGCACTTACCTGTAACACATAAGTTCAAGACCCAGAGTCAGATGCATTCTCCTGAGATGCCCACTACACGATGGTAATATTGACTCTGCAGTACCAGTCACACCATAAAATATGCCACAAGATCGGAAGGATGGAGTGGTGTAGGATGGGGCACACAGAGTTTATCCAGCACAATAGAGCATATGTAAATGTTGTCATAAACTCTAAGCAATTCTCATTAGAGGATGCTGATTTAGTTATTCTTATCACATTTATAAAGATAAGAATGTAATAGCAGATGTTGTTAATTATAGCTACTTGAGTTAATCCTGATTTACAAAGTCAAGGAGAAAGATATGAACTAGCATGATTTGGAAGGGAAATGTTGAAGACTCCGTAATACGGCAACAAGACCTGAATGATTTTTAAAAATTAGAATAAATTCATCTTTACCTTTATATCCTAATATATTAGATTATCAGAATCTCTCTCAACTTTACATTTTGCCAATTCTCTATTCATAAAATCTTTAACCATCCCAGGAAAAATAGCTTCAGTTTACTCTTTTGCACATTCCTTTCCAAATGAAACATACAGCCTACCTTTATGCTTTTCTGTCCTAAACCTTTACATTTTTTCCTAATATCAGCATAAGCCGGCAATAAATAAAATCTTCAAACTAGAATAGAAATGAAATAAAATTGAAGAATAATAACCATTCATATTAAAACCATGCTTGTCAAGTATGAAACTCCTATAGCTTCTTCCAGCTCAATGGAAGGGAGAAAAAATTTGGAAAATATTAGGGGAGCCATAATAATCGACTAGATGTGGAGTTTGAACAAGGATTGCTTAGCATGGTTTGCCGATGTTCTCCTCGGATAGTGGAATGGATGTGATTTCTGTAATGAATAAAGGCTGATGACATTCTGGTAGATTTCTACTCTGGAAAACTCAAAGCTACAGGGAACCAGAAAGGAGCAGGATGGCTGGAAGTGTGAGCTTGGGAGAGAGGCTGTGAAATGGGGCAGCTCAAGGGAACTTTTAGGAAAGGCAAAACCGTGCCATATGCTGGCTGTAGAGATGTTCATGCGTTTCTGGGTAGTGGTCAACATTTATGCAACTGTGCACCAGAAAGCGTTTGCAATAGTAAAATAAAAAGCAAGCTAGCAGAAAATGAAAGAAGTAAAGGAAGAAGATGCTGAGGAAAACTGAAAAAGAGAGCAGTCAGCTGGTGGTCTCTGAAGGGCACTGAGGAGAGTAGACCGACAGGCCCCCTGCCCAGCTCCCTCCAGGGCTGCCCATGCTCGGGGAAGTTGGAGAATAAACACGAGGGTGCATCATACGTGAGAAATGTTCTCTATTTACGTGTCTATGTGTGTGTTCCTGTTTCTGCTTGTTTGTTTGTTTTTGCTATTCCGTTCTTCCCCCAAAACAATTTCATTATCTTCAGCATCACCTTCACAGAATACATATGTATTACATATATGTATATATATGAACTTCATACATATGTACATTTAATACATATATACATACACATACACACATGTATACTGTATACACACTGAGTGATTGAAAAATACACTGAATGTTTAAATTTGAAGACAAAGTTACAGTAAAAGATGCAGTGTCATTAATTGCCCTCAAAATAGACCCAGTCACTTTGAACACACTTATCCCATTGTTCTTGCCACTTTCTGAAGCATTTCTGGAGTCCTCCTTCCTGAGTTTATGAGGTGTCGTAAAAAATACGGTGAATGCTGCTGCCCAGGGCCCTGTGCCAGAACAGCAGGCTTGTGCAAACATGTCGCTGCGTCCTCATCCATCTTACTCACTGGGTCTGGCACCGTGCAACTTCTAGCTCTTCCCCAACATCAAAATGACCATAAAAAGGAAATGTTTGGAATGAATTCAGGACATCGAGGCAGCCACAACAGCACACCTAGAGACCCGCACAAAAGAGGACTCCACAGCTGCTTCCGAAAGTGGCAAGAATGGTGGGATGAGAGTGTTCAGAATGAGGGGGAGGCTTTTATCTGGAATTCATGGCAATGTTTCTTTGACTAATAGTTTTTTTTAATTTAAACATTTACTATATTTTTTGATCACATCGCCTATGTATGAATCAGAGGTGCTCATCTAAGATATGCTATATAATATCAAGAATCACACTATAGTAAGATACATGCTACTGTATATAATGTTCTACAGAACTCACACTAGTGACATTGGGGGTACACTAGTGACATTGGGGGTAAACTAGCCGTTAGAAAGGGAGTGCGTCACTCACAGTTCCCAGGACCAAGGACCCACAGGGCACGCGGGGAAGCGAAGCGTCAGGAGGGAGCAGAGGGAGCCAGGGAAATGTGAGCTTGAGACTTTGCCGAGGTTTCTGCAGGAAGGCGTGAGCGATGGAGGATACCCAGCCTTAGCATGGCTAGTTGGAGTCATTTTGGGGTGCTCTGGGGTATGAGGTTTGTCCCTGACTGACTGGGTGACTAGGACAGGGGAGTAATGGCCAGAGTGTGAGCCCCTACAGGAGGGGTAGGGTGAGGGCTCTGGGTTTGTGGGTTTCTGTTTGAAAAACACCCTCACAGAGAAACCCTTTACCATCCCTAGGAATTGCCTAGCCCTGAGAGAGACAGTCTCGCAAGAGTTACACATCCTAGCAATAAATGCTGGCATGGCTAGGAGGCTGAGGCAAGAAGATCACAAGTTCAAGTCTAGCCTGAGCAACTTAGCCACTTAGCAAGACTGTCTCAGCATAACAAAACAAGACAAAGGCTGCAAATCTAGCTCAGGGTGAGGGCCCTGGGCTCAATCCTCAGCCACAGAAAACAAGCACACACAACAACAAAAAGCTTCTGCAGTCTGGAGGGGGAGCTCGATAGTAGGGCCCTTGACTAGCATGCAGGAGGCCCCGGGTTCCATCTCTGGGACCTGGCTCTGGAAATAAACAAGGATCAGAATACACAAAATAAAAAGAATGATGAAGAGAAAAATGGACCATATAGTATCAAGCAGTATAACTACTATGAAAATGAAGAGTGACACTGATGAGGATGGTGTCACCCGAGGGTGGCTGCCCAGAGAGAGGGTCGGGAGGCCTCATGGATGGAATGTCACCCTGAGGCTTAAGCCAAGGAAAGGGCCAGGCAGGGTCCCGGAAGAACATGCCCAGCAGAGGGGCCCCTGCCCGCAGGACTTCCTGCAGCCAAAGCATGGAGAAATGGAGTCTTGGAGGAGCCGGGGCATGAGCCTGGAAGCCATCCAAGGCCTCCATCTCGAGAGGATGCTTGGAAGCTGCTCTCAGTGACAGGGAAACCCTAGGGTCTGATTTTTGCAGGTAGGAGGCCCATCTGTCTATGCGGAGCGCAGACTAGAAGGCATGGAACTCCCTGAAGAGAGGATCTCATTGTGCTTGGCTGCAGCAGGTGGCCAGGGCTGGAGAGGACTCTAGCAAACAGTGAGGCAGCACTGCGACATCAAAGATTGGCGTTGAAGTTGGAGCCATTGGACCTGTGGGTGTCTGTGGGTGTGATTGCAACACACTGCAGGAGACTAAGTAACGGGGGTGTGCAAGACAAGGCAGAGGTAGCCATTGCTTTAAAAACTTCAGGGAGAAGTAGGATGAGAACGAAAAGGAATTTGCTTGGGCCATAAGCAGTGCAGGAACTTGGGGACATGGGAAGACCCCGGTGTTCACAATGTGTGGGAGAGAGACCCAGGAAAGAAGCTGAGGACAGGAAGCAAGTGGCCTTTTAGCAAACTGTCAACTCCACAGAGGTCCCTGTGTGCACCTCTCCCTCACTTTGGGACACACCTGTCCCTGGGAAGACAGCACGCTAAGGCTGCCTCAAGGAATGACTTGGGGGTTCCTGCAGAAGCCTGCATGCACAGTCCAGCTCTCCAGGGAGAGCTCTGTGAGGCCCTTCCACAGGCACAGAAGCATCGAGCACCGCAGGGCATGAGGGAGCGTGCTCTGAAGACGGTCCTGTGTGTCCTGGCTGAGGCATGGAAGAGCCCTGGGACAGAGCAATTCCTGAGATGTTCTTTCTGCAAATAGCCCCATCCGAAAGGGCCCTTGTGTGGCACATCCTTCCTTGCTGCACTTTCATGTTCAAGGTCAAAGATTGCCCTTCCTGTGTAGCATCTCCTCTGCCTTGGCCATGGTGAGCTGGGACAATGTCTGGGGCAGGGCTGATGGAGTCAAGGTTGTCAAGTGCAAAGAGCAAAGCCATAAGGCCAGCCTCTCAACTCCTGATTCTCTGCAGGCTCAGACACATTAGGGTTTAGCTCAAAGAAGCTGTTGCCTCTTTCCCAGGGGGGAGATACCACCAAGGTCAGAGCTCAGATGAGAAAACCCTCCCCTGTCTGCTGGGGGATGGGGGACCAGAAGGATGGGTCAAGAGAGGGGAGAGGTGGGCAGGCCAGCCATCCTAACTGAGGAATCAGCAAGGTTCCCATATTTTTGAGAGATTTGTGTTTGTGCACATCCAAAACTGTGTGGTGTACATAATTCATAATTGTACATAAAATGTAGATAATACATAAAATGTAGTTAAAGTAAATAATACATTAAAATGACACAAGAAAAATCACGCATGATGTGTGAGTGTACAATGTGTATCTGTGTGTGTGTGTGAGGTGTGGTATGTGTGTAGGTTGTTTGAGGTGTGTAATGTTTGTGTGTTTATATCAGTCACTTTCCCAGCCTTGGGACACAATATCAGTGCCTTAGTCACTTTGCTTATCGATGGGACAAAATACTTGATACCCACAACTTAAAGGAGGAGGGGTTCATTTGGGCTCATGGTTTAGCAATTTCAGTCCTTGTATGCTTGGCAGCGTGGTGAAAGTTGCCTGGTGGAGGAAAACTGCTCACCTCAAGGTGGACAGGAAGTAGAGAGCATAGGGTAGAGCCAGGGAAGGAGATATGCCCTTCCAGGTTATGCCGCCACTGACTGCCTCTTCTAACCATGCGCCTCCTCCTAACATCACTTTTAGCTATAGCGCCTCATGATCCAATCACCTCCCTAAACCCCAGTCTGAGTGCATGAAGCCCTTGGGGGACATTCTTGGTATAATCCATAACAACTGGACATAGTTTAGAAGTTTCCTTCCATGGTCAGCAGGCTCCAAGGCAGAAGGGCTGAGAGAATAAATTTGAGTGGCAGCCAGGAAGCAGAGAGAGAAGGGAGGAGTCAAGGACAAGAATATAGCTTTCCAGGTCATAACCACCTCCAATCAGGCCCACCTCCCGATAGCACATTCAGGTACTGAACTCATCAGTGGACACATTCACTCTCACACATTCTCTCTCTTTCTCTGTCTCTCTCTCTCCATCATGGTTGCCATGAGAAGATGAAAATTTCCTCTGGTATGATGAGTTACCTTTGTCCCTCTTTCTGTTTATGTGGTGTATCACATTTACTGATTTGTATATATTGAACCATCCTTGCATCCCTGGGATAAGACCTACTTGGCCATGATGTGTGGTCTTTTGGATGATTTACTGCATTCTATTTGCCAATACCTTGGTGAGGATTTTCATGTTTGTGTTCATTAAAGAGATTGGCCTGTAGTTCCCTTTTTTGGGTAGGTCCTTTTCTGGTTTTAGAATCAAAGTAGTGCTAGCTCCCAGAAATGAGATTGGGAGTACACCTTTCCTTCTAATTTCATTAAAGAGTTTGAGGAGTATTGGCATTAGAACTTCCATGTAACTTTTCCTAGGATTTAGTGGTGATTATAAGGACTCATGGGCTTTTCTTAATAGTTTTTTTATTATTATTGCTTTAATTCCGTCCCCTTTTATCAGATTATTCAGGGTTTTTATATGGTCTTGGTTCAGTTTTCATAATTCATATAAATCTAGGAATTTATCCATTTCTTCTGGATTCCAATTTATTGGAATATAGATTTGCAAAGTAGTTATTAATAATCTTTTGGATTCCAGTGGTGATTTCAAGCAGTTGCACTGATTTGGGTCTTTCCCTTTTTTTGGGAAGTTTGGCTAAAGGTTTTTTATTTTGTTTATTATTTCAAAGCTCAATTTCATTAATTTCTACTCTAGTCATTATAATTTCCTTTCTTGTGCTTGCTTTGGATTTGGATTCTTGTTTTTTTTAGTACCTTTAGATGCATCATTAGGACTACTTTCATTGTGTCACATAGGTTTTGTTATGTTGTACTGGCACTATTATTTTATTGTAGAAACTGCCTAATATTTCTTCCTTGATTTTTTTGTAACCCATTGATTATTTAAGTGTGTATTGTTTAGTTTCAGTGTGCTTGCATAATTTCTACTGTTTCTTTTGCCATTGTTTTCTAGTTCCATTGCACTATGATCTAATAATATGCATGGGATAATTTTGATTTTATTTAAGCTTGCTTTATAGGGTAGAATGTGGTCTATTTTGAAGAAAGTTCAATGTGCTGCTAAGAAGAATGCATATTCTACTGTTGGGTGGAACATTCCGTAGATATCTATTAAGTTCATGTGTTTGAAGGTTTATTTCAACTCTGATATTTCTTATCAGAGACCTTATTTCTTCATTAATTTTGAAAGATAATTTTGCAGGATATATCAGCCTGGGTTGGAAGTTGTTAACTTATTTTAGGGATTGAAACACTTTATTCCAAGCTCTCCTGGCCTCCCAGGTTTGTGTTGAGAAATCTGCTGTAATTCTAATGGGTTTACTTTTATAAGTGATTTGTTGCTTTTCTCTAACAGCTTTTAAGATTCTGTCCTTTGTTGGACTTCTGAGATTTTGACTATGATGCGTCATGGAAAAGATCTTTTCTGATCGTGGCTATTTGAGGTTCACATGCCTCATTTATCTGTATGTTAAATTCTTTCCCTGTATTTGGAATGTTTTCAGATGCATACACACATGCAAAAGCCAGAAGGAAGACAAGAGCACTCTTCCTTATTGTCAAAGCCAACTCATAAATTTAGAAAGAATAATAGAGAGAGTGTGAAAATCATCACTGTGCAATTATCATAGCAATTATTGAGTCAGCCAGGAAGAATGAGTGTATAGTAAACTAGCAGGAGAAAGTTGGATGATGAACAGTATAGTTACATAATCTCAAAATAGCTCATCACAAAAGAATTATTAATCACAATGGTAAAAATTCACAGTGCAGCACACTGGCAGACTGCGTGGTACCCAAGTGATCAAAGCTAACACCCCCAATCCCAGGCAAGCTGATGGCAGGTGCCACTAGGAATGATGCCTACAGGACACTGTATCACCTGATGGTATCAGGACAGAAAGGCATAGCTGAGATCTATCAGCAAGGAAGTGTAGGCCGACTCAGGCTAATAGAACCCTATAAAATAAATGGGCTACAGCTGGGCATGGCAGTGCACACCTGTAATCCCAGCACTTGGGAGGCTAAGGCAGGAGGATTGCTGCAAGTTTGAGGACAGCCTGGGCTACAAAGTGAGTTCAATGCCAGCCTGAACTGCAGAGCAAGACACTGTCTCAAAAAGACAAAAGTAAAATAAAATAAAATAAATGGGCTGCCCATCACTGAAATTTAATGCCATTGAAAATAAGAAAGTCTACCATAGGCCTAGGAAGGGAGGAAGGAGGGGAGGAAGGAAGGAAGAAAAGAAGGAAGGGATGGAGGAAAGAAAGGAGGAAGGGATGGGGGGAGGGCCCAAACATATGGAGACTGATTCTTGATCAAATCCTGGAACATGAGAAATGCTCTAAAGGATATGCCTGTGATAACTGTCAAAATTGAACAAGATCTGTGGATTTTAAAAACAGTATCAGATCCATCTAAATTTCCTGACTTTGATCCCAGTACTGTGGTTTCCTAAGAGAATGTTTCTGTTTGTCAGAAATTCTCCCTAAGGTATAAAGAGGGCAAGAGGCCTTATGACTCCCATCTCCTCTCATATATTGAGAAAAATATAATACACACCCCAGCCAGGATGTACACATGTGAGGAGAGAGAGAGTGTGTGAAAGCTAAAGTACAAAGACAAGATGTGAACCGCTGGTGAATCTCTGGGAAGGGCATGGAATTTTGTACCATTATTGCAATTTTACAAGCTTGGAATTATATTAAAATAAAAAGGTGTAAGATATTACTAGTTACATGGATGTGCATATAACTATCAATACTCTCCCTACAGAAATAGAATGATCTAATAAGAAAGTAAATGTAGGGAAATATCAACCAAGACAGGAGTATTTTGAACTCTTTTTGTAACTCTTCCACAATTTGGAAATTATTTCAAAATAGCAATGAAAAATATACTTCAAAAATGTGTGTCTTCATTCACTCGCACTCTACATAGCTCCGTGATTGGGTGGAAAGCGGCACATCTGGTCTGAATTCCAGGTGTCTGCCACCAGGCCCGGCTGCTCTGGCTAAGACTGTTCGGCATGGCGATCCTTCTGGGATTCAGTTTGGTGGAAGAAGAAAGCATTTTCTAGGGCGCAGCTTCCAAGGAGAGGCACTGAGGCCAGGAGAAGGGCCCCGGTGAGGAAGGCCAGGGTCGGAAGAAAGTAGGACGTCTGCTCTTGTGGTTAGACGGGAGCATCACTCACAGTATTTGTGAGTATTCAACAAGTGATCTCACATAAAAATCATTTTGACTTCATAAGATTTTAAAACAGCTTCAAATCTAATTTAAGTAACTTTCATAAAACCAAAATAGCTTTTTACAAAGAATTTACATTGCATAGAACATTACATTGGCTGTGATATCTTTATTGTTTCAAGAGCTCCTGGAAGTTGGTAAAAGAAACCTGAGACCTGAGGAGGTAAAAAACATTTATGCAAGCTGCGTGTGGTGGCACATTCTTGTAATCCCAGTAGTAAGGAGGCTGAGGCAGGAGGATTGCTGTGAGTTCAAGGCCAGCCTGGACTATATAGAGAAAACCAGTCTCAACAAAACAAAACAAAACAAAACAAAACAAAACAAAACAAACTATGCAAAAAAGAAAGCGGTACAAATCATAAGGAAACAGACACAAACATTCTAAGTCTGATTATTTAGTTTTGAATAAACTTTGCGAATGAAAAGGAACTCTGGTATGTATCATGAAAGAAAGTCTGTGTGTCCATCTATCTATCTATAGGAAAAGTAAACTATAAAATTGTATTTAGCTAGTTAAAGATGAAGGAATGATGAGTACAAATGTTAATACTAATCATGGTGTGGCAAGTTGCTATTATTTTTATTTTATCCTTTCTGTTTTTTTGTATTTTGTAAAATTTCAACCAAGGTTGTATATTACGTTTAAAATCAGAGGAAGACAGTGGTTATTTTAAGGTCCTTTGCTTTTGATTTACCACTTTTGCTGCAATTGTATAGTTTGCATGGTAATTTATTTGGTGGGAAGGTTTATTACCGATATGAAATTCAGACATTTACCCAAAATTTCAGAAAAATATATACTATTTTAAAATAGGTGGGGGCCGGTGAGATGGCTCAGCGGCGTAAGCGCTTGCCTGGCAAGCGCGAGGGCCCGAGTTCGACTCCCGGATCCCACATACGAAAAAAGGGCTGGTGATATCGCTCAGCGGCACAGGCACCTGCTGGCGCGCAAGGTCCTGAGGTTGACCACCGGTACCCACAAAAAAATAAAATAAAATAAAATAAAATAAAATAGATGTACCTTTGAGTAACCAAGAGGTGAATATAAGAGTAGAAATTCTTTTAGGGAAACAACTATGCAACATATTTCTGGCTTAATATCTTTTTATATTAATTCTGTGTTTTCTCCCCACCCTGGCCCCCTTTCTGTGAGGCTATAATCAAAGTTACAGAAAGAGGAACTCTGACACCCAAGCTTAAATAGCACATGGCTTCTCTTACACAAGAAACCTGAAGTATAAATAAATAAAAGCACACAAAAAAAGATAGATAATAAAAATCAGGGTGATGGTTCTTTTGCAAATGGGAAGGACACCAAGAGATGGCAAGAGGGGAAGGGGACAGAAAGAAATAAGATGTGTTATGTACAGGTACCAACTCCACACAATGAATGTAATTGTTATGTACTGCAAGCATGTAGTAATAAAATAATTTAAAAAAAAAGATAGATGAACTCCCTGTTTAGAGCAGGGATCCCTCTGCTTTTTCACACTGAGAGAATCAGAAAGAAGTCTCGTTCTGCTGTTCAATGGCCCTGCTGGTTCTAATTTTGAAAGCATGTTGGATTGAGCGAACCATTCTCTGAATTTTGGCATGGACGGTAGAGTTGGGGAGGGGGGCTCTATGCCAAGACTAAAAGCTCGGATACTGAATCTCTAAGGAAAAAGGGCTAAACAGAGGCCAGTTTGGTAAATAAAGTTTCATTGGAACACAGCCAAGTTCATTGTTTAATGTATCCTCTGTGGCTATTTCTGTGCTACAAGAGCAGAGTTGAGTGATTCCAACAGTGACCTTATGGCCAACAAACACTAAAACATTTACTATCCAGCCCTTTACAGAAAATAAAATGCTGCTCTGTGCTCGCCAATCTCCCCAGGTGTCTCTCCTTAACTTGATTATGTTTTTATTTTTTGTTCTTACTGGAAACATTTGTTGTTGCCACCAGCACAAAAACCAAAGTAAAGGTTTCACTGGAGCTTTTGTTCCATCAACTTTATTATCGACCCCAGAAATTTACCTCAGTAGGAAGTACCATTACTGATATGAAATGCAGACTTGCCACAAATTTCAGAAAAATAGTGCATTGAGCCATTCTGCTAGTGTGGCTTTATTTACACAGCCATGGGGAAGCTTTCCTGTGAATGTGCTGTGTATAAGAAATACGAGCATAATTTCTGTGATCCTGGGATTCCCACAAAACCAAGTGAAATTTATGGTTAGAAAAAGCACTCTCTCTAGGAAGTCAATGTTATGAAACAGGTCAGAGATCAATAACAACATGCACACTTCCAAGTTTCTTTGTTTTTCCCAGTGTTTTCTTCTAAGAAGGTCAAAGCAACCTTAAAATTTGCAAAGTTTCTAAACACTTCCAGAAAATAAAGAACAACAGGAGAGATGGAAAGGTGGATAAGCACTACCAGCTGAGTATGGATCCAGCAGGGCTTCGCTGGCCTTTGTGGGTTCCAGCTGTGCAGCTTCTGGGGACTACTATGGAACTACTATCTAGTTGGAGATGAACAGGGCATATACGATCGTCACTATGGCCATTCATTGGTGATGGAATCCATCCCACACAGTCTCCTCCACAAGCAGAAGAGCTGCATACAATTTGGAGGGATGTCACTTTCTCCTAAGCTCCACAGTGTCCAGGAGTCAAGGAATCTAGGAGTTTGGGTTCTTCAGTTGAACTGCTTCATGGTAGTTCTTTTTTCTTTTTTTTTTTTTTTTTTAAACCACTTCCTGGCTGTGGGAGCCTGGGTAGATAAAACCGATCTGTGCTACATTTCCTAGCCCATGATGTGGCAACAATCACACGTTGAAAGTTTCACATGCTTACTATGTGCCAGGCATAGAAGGGTGCCAGCCTGATAGCAAGTCCTCAGAAAACATAATTTATGACCTGTGGATTGGACATCAAGCTCTCTTTTGAGATTTGGTAATTCAGTCCTGAAAACTAGACTTCCTGTGGGAATTACTTGTTTCTCATCAGATGGAATGGACTTATTTCAGTTAGGTATTCTGATTGTGAATGCCTACACGAAGTCCCTTGCACATCTCCTGTGGATGAACAGCTCAGCTGTTAAGGTTTGGGTCTGAAATGTCCTCCAAAAGGTCTATTATGTTGAAGGCTGCTGATGCAACTTTGGGAAGTCATTGGATTAAGAAGGCTCTAACTTCATCAGTGGGTCAATCCTGGGGTGGGATTGTGTCTTGATGGCATTTTGGGGAGGGAGAAGAAACAGGAGATGTGGTCCCCGAGGACTGCATCTGGTCCCCAGCCTCTTCCTTTCTGACTCTTTTGTTCTCCCTCTCTCTCCACTCCTGGCTGTTATAAGGTGAGCAGCTTTGCTCCATCATGTCATTCCACAGTGATGTTTCTGCCTCTCCACAGCCTAAAGACAATAGAGCCAGTTGACCATGGAATGGAACCTCTGAAATCATAAGCCAAAATAACCTTCCTTCCTCTCCTTTATATTGACTTTCTTGGGTGCTTTGTCACAGTGAAGGAAAACTGACTAACACAAACTGCAAAGTAGAATGTCACTGAATGTCACTGAGGGGATTGTATCTTGTTCCATGTATACAGGAAAGAGACAGAGCACTCAAATTTGAGTTAGAAGGTGCCACTTAGCACTGAGGAAGCTACTGCTCTTGTGTCATTTTGTAATTGATAAAATAGATGATCCATTTCACAGGATTTCTGAGAGGGTTAAATAATGTCATTGAATTCCCTGTCCATGGTAGTCTGTCACTAATTCTTAGCTCATGTCAATTAGCTGTATCATTACTCAGAATATTTCACAAGTAATATCACTGTGTGCTGTACCTTACAGACATTTTTGGTTCCTGGTTAATGGCAAATTGTGTCTTCACTAGGTGAAGTGAGGTATCTGCATATGTGGCTCACTTTTCTAAGAAAGTGTGTAAACACTTTCTTAGGTGTAACTAAGTTAGTGCAACCTGACCCCATGTGCAAACAGCTTCCAGGCATAGTCCTTCCTCCTGGAGTGTCAGCTCACTGGGCATTGTGATATAAAGACCTTGAATGGTATTTCCATTGCAACAGTTTTGTTCTCTGGCACTCAGCCCTGGATGCAGCTGGGTAATACAGAGGAAACTTGTGTTTTAAACACCCAGAGCCAGAAGCTTGCCTGAGGAAAATTCTTCCAAGTATCAAGTGGATAATGGTGAGCTGAGATTTTGGTTCTCATCAGTGTAAGGAATCTGTCTCCTGGGAAGGACAGAATTAAAGGTAAAACCTACAAATTTTTAAAGTGCACTAAGGCTATTTTTTATAGTGATGAGAATTCATGTAAAATAGAATATGTTCACATTTTCTGCCCAGGGCAGAGACCACTATAGGATATATGCATTTTATTGTTTGATATTTTTATTTTACATCTAACATGTCAAATCTAAAATACCTGGCCCTGAGAATTCCAGTTCAAAAGTGTACAACATGGCCCCAATATGGCCAAATAGGCTGAAGACAAAAGTATCCCAGTGATAAAACACTTGTACATGCTCATCGCACAGCTAACACAGGCAATATAAGATTAATTCAATTATACAACAGGATTGAACATAGTGAAAAGTCTCTCTTGTTGTGCTGGCAAAAATATAGGAAAGGTGTTCTAGAGTTATGTTAGAAAATATATTATGCTCTTCAAATCTGATGTTTCTGGTACTTGTCATTTTTTCAAGTATGATTTGTGCTGCTATTTCCTTTATTCTAATGGAATATTTACTTTCACACTTAACTTTATATTTGTAATTTTATGGCCCTTTTCTCCTGAGGGACCTCAGAATGAATATGCTTCAGACCCAAAGTACCTAATTGGCCCCTGCTCCTGACCTCCTGTGATGGGGTGACTAGAATTTCCCACTAAAGAGTCATCTTGTTATTCTCCTGATGAAGTGAAGAGGGAAAACTGATCACAGATTCCTTACTTCGATAATCATCAATGAAATTAAAACACAAACTACAGTGATATATCACCTTGCACCTAGTAGAATGAATACTATAGCAACAGAAAGGTAACAATTGCTGGGTAGGATGGGGAGACAAGGAAACCCTTTCATATTGTTGGTAGGATTGTAAATTTGTGCAGTAATTATGGGAAATAGTTGATTTTCATCTAGAAATTATGCATAACATTACATTATGATCCAGCAATCCCATTTTGGGGTTGTATCCAAAGAAAATGAAACCGATCTATAGAAAGGACACCTATCTCCCACCATGTCGATTGTAGCATTTATCACAGCAGCCAGCATGGGGAATGGACCTGAGAGTTCATCAACAAATGAATGGATAAGTCAAATGTGATACCTAAATGATACATGTGAAAAATACTACGAAAAAAGAAGGACATTCTGGCTTTTGTGATCATATGAATAAACCTGGAAGACACTATGCTAAGAGAAAAAACCAGAAGGATGAATACTATGTGATTTCACTTATATGTGAAATTTTAAAAATGTTGAACTCAGAAGCAGAGAATAGAACAGTGGTTGACAGGCTGGTAGATAGAGGGAAATGGGGAGATAGTAAAAGAGTACTAACTTTCATTATAAGACAAACAAGTTCTGAAGATCTAATGTACAACATGGTGGTGACACATGTATATTTATGTCAAATCAAGATGTATGTTTACATCAAATCATCACATTGGATATGTACAGTTAGTCAATTTAATATTTTAGAAATTCCGGGCTGATTAAAGTTGACATATGGCAAATGAAATAGAAATGAAGTGGTTTGATTTTAGTTTTTCTAGTCTATTAGGTGACCCTCATATAATTAAGTGCTCATTGGATTTTATTTAACTGAAACAGTGATGCAAATATGATATTTTACCACTTTTATTAGTAATGCGCCTCTTCATAGATCTGGTATTGTCTCTGAATTAACATACTTGAATTTTCAAAAATCAATTTTTTATATTAGAAGCCATTTTCAATAGTAATTGGATTGCTCCAAAAGAAACAGTGCTGGGACAAAAATTTACAATAAGAAAGTAATCTTCACATTGAAATTGCAATGTGTCACCTGTAGAGGGGAACTCAGGAGTCACCTTGTAGAGCACCTTCGTTTGGCGAAGCATGAGGTCTTGGCCTGGCACAGAAGCAGGAAAGCCAGCGTTGGGACCAGGGAAGACCTAGGGTCTTAGCTGTTGGCTCTCCTTCTGCATTCTTCTCCAATGTCCTGCAATTTCTTGATTCCATTTGAGTATGGGTTTCACTCTGACATCCTTTTAAAACAATGTGATCTGATATTTGGTCCAGAAATTATGTCCATTTTCTTTGTAATTGCAGAGAAAGCAAAACAAATCATCTCATTTGACCTGCCTTACACAAAAAGATATTCTAAAATCTTTGCCAGAAAATCCATTAGATGGGTAATTCCAACCAATTTCTCACATCACGTAGAGAAAACAAATCAACTATTTACTTCTCCAACAAACCTTTTTGTTCTTGCTTTGCTGTGGGTGTCTGGGAGATGGTGGCTCCATTACTTTAGTGGGAAAAATTTCCTGAAGTGGATTGGTTTTGCGTTCAGGATTGGAAAGTTCTAAAGTTGACTAGGTTAGAAATCTCTCTGAGACTGCTCCAGCACTGTCCAGTGCTTCCTTGTTGGTTCTCCAAGGCAGGTCATCCTCTCAGGTGTGAATTTCCATTGACTTTTTAAAATCAGAACTGCTGTGTGCCTTCTGGAAGCTTCTGGATGTTGATGTTCAAGCAGGGGAGAGATGTCTTCAGGGGCCCACAACACCACAGAGACTCCAGTCAAACTTCTGTCACATGTACAGTTAGGAGAAACCCTCCCTGGGGCGACCTCTGACCAAATCACATTCCTTGCCCATGGGCAAGACAGTTCCCAGAGTCCCATGGCCCGGCACCAAAGCCTGCAGATCTTCCCTGGAGGTCCACGGACCCCCTCCTATGTAGAAGGATTTATACCCATCAGTGCATTAACAAAACCAAGTAACTGCCTCTCAGTATTATTTTTGACACCATTGCCATTGGAAAATCCAAAAGCCAAAGAGGCCTGAAGCTGCACACCATTCCCACACACCTCAGGACAGAGGAGCGAAGAGCCAGTACTTCGGTTTACCCCTAGGAGAGCTTCAGTGGGGTTAATCTTCACTGGAAATTGTTAGTGACTCGTGCCCAGCACCTACTGGCAGGCTCTCTTCTCCCCAGATGACCTCCGAGGGCTTTCATAAAAGACTCCCAGACCCCTCCTTCAACAGGGTTCTGAGGCCTTGCAGTATATGTGTTATTCGGGACTGGCACGTGTTTTTAAGTACAAACAATCCCTTAGGACAGAGGGACCAAAGAAACCTCCAACACGAGAGGAAAGAGCAGAAATGGCCTAGCAAGCCTTCCCCTTGTCTGGATATCAGTTTCCCTCACCCTGGGCCGTGCCACCTTGGGATGAGATCCCATGCATCCTTGAACTTCAAAGTTAAGCTGTTTCACAAGCACTCTGCTCTTGTCTGGGAAAATCCCAAGCAATCCTACAGGGGAGAGGTAAGTGGAGTTTGTTTTTCCGTGAGCATGTGGTTCCCTCTGCATCTGTCTCTGATTTACTTAGTGATTCAAAATATATCTTAAGTCTAACTGTTGTGGAGAGAAATTCTATTCTTCTTTGTCTCCTACTGAAAAATGCCCTACTTCGTACCTTCCTCCACATAAAACTTTAAGTTCAGGTAACTGAGCATTTTTAAAAGCCAGTCTATGTCATAGACAATTTGTATTTGTTAATTATACTGAATGAGGCTGGAAGGGAATAAGTTTTTTAAATTAGCTTTGAAAATGTAGTCAGATGTTCAGAAGATAACATGTACAGAAAATAAATACTGTAGAAGTTGATTATAGTCAATAATTACTATTTAGTAATAATCATTCAGAACTAAATTATTAAAAATAAAGTCATAAAAAACCACTGACCTACACAAATGAATGCAAAACAAATTGGAGTAATTTTTTAATTGACACGTAACATTTGCATCTATTTTGGGGGTTCTGTGTTCTTTTTTTTTTTTTGTGGGTACCGGGGGGACGACCTCAGGACCTCGCGCACCAACAGGCACCCGTGCCGCTGAGCGATATCACCGGCCCCTTTTTCGTATGTGGGTTCCGGGAGTCGAACTCGGGCCTTCGCGCTTGCAAGGCAGGCGCTTAAGCCGCTGAGCCGTCTCACCGGCCCAGTTCTGTGTTCTGTTTGGACACATTTGCACACTGTGTAACGAGCACATCAGGGTGGAGAGTGTATCTATCACCTCGAACACTGACCATTTCTTTTGGAGTGAGAACATTGGAAAACCATCTTCTGATTATTTTGAAATGCACAGTACCTGACCGTTACTGCTGACTGTAGTCTCCCTTGTTCTATTTGGTAGTTTTTATATCTCTCTTACTGTGCCCAGTTTATATATTAAACTGGCATCTACATATAGAAAATCATGTGACATACAAAGGCTTGGTAACGTTCTTGGATATCGCATGAGCTGGAGATCTTGAAGGTATCCCCTGTGGAGAAGGAGGGACTACTCTAAGCCTAGATGACTACTTAATGCCACGGTTGACTCGTGGTGCTACTTAGTTTTTCTGCAGTCTGATGGATGTGGGCTGAAGACCAGAGCATCCCCTAGACCATCCGTGGGCTCTCATTGTCTTGAGACATTCATGCATCTGGGGATCAGAGATCCTCAGAGCAAGAAGGGCCCTCCAAGCATGTACCGCTTGCACTACGGGGCCCCGATGCTCTCTCTAGCTCCCATGACATGAGAAGAGCTCATGACCAAGCAGGGACAGGGTGGGGAGGCCTGAGGCCCCACATGCCACTGTTCCTCAGTGTTACATGGTCACACTCACGATTTTGCTTGAATAAACAATTCTGCGGATACAAATGGGGAAAACCACACATCTCACAAGTCCTCTCAGGTGGAAATGAAAACCAAGGGATTTGATTGGATTCCTATGGAATTTATCCAAGTGTCGTTGGCAGATGCCCATGGTTTCCCCAAACTGCGATCTGGTGCCCTTTGACCACACCGTACTAACCAGCTTCGGTCCTCCATGAACCTCGCTTTTCCACTCAGCCTGAGAAGTGCTCAGGGGCTGGGGACCAGATATAATTTGATAAGCCTTTGCACACCTGCTCCACCAGGAAGAAGAGGAGGAATCTGGTTGAAAACATGACTTTTTTGATCGTGGATTACCTGGGATCTGGAAAACCCCACCTCCATGTGTCTCCCCCAAAGAACCTGGAGAGGTGCTACTGCCAGTGATGCCTTGGCCGCAATCGCCAACAATCTAGGATGCTCCTGAGCCAGCACGCTAACAGCCCACAGTATCTAGGGTGCTGGAGTATTTTTCCTGTGATGTGGGGTGTAGCTGTTCTCCTTGTCCCCCAACAATCCTGTGGGGTGTAGGCAAACAGTCCGTGTGGATGCAGCACATGTAACATGTTTACATCATAGCTGGGGACCTCCAAGCTTAGAAAACCCTGATCTTGCAAAGTGACCTAGAAGCAAACTTGACACTTGCCCTGGAGGAAGCCACTGTATTCATTACCCTGGACAGTCAGCAATTCCCAAGGACACTCGGCCTCTGTCTTCAGAAGCTGCTTCCTACCCAGCCCTCCGTGGAAAGGCATTCCAGGACCGAAACAGTCGATGCTCATGAAATGAGCACTTAGATCATCATCTCCAGTTGGGCCTGGCTTTTCCTAGGTTTAGCTTTAGTGATCTTAAGACAAGTTTCCTCTGTACCAAAATGTTTCCATATCATGTCACACCTTCCAGTATCTTGGCATCTCAATTACAGTTGCCACCAGAATGATCACAAAATTACGTTGACAGATTCTGCGTCCTGGTTTTGATTTGAGGAGGAGGAACACAGTCACTGGAAGAGCATCGAAGTTGTCGTAAGTATTATAGACACAGCCACATACTTCACGTATTCATTGAAATAGCCAAGCTGAACAGAAAGGCGGTCGTCCCAGAAACCACACAATCAGTGTTCAGAAATATCCTGGGGGAGCGCAAAGGTGAATAAACACGGATTGGCTTCAACATTGCTATTGTCAGGCATTTGACCTTGATAAAGTGCTCTGATGTGCTTGATTCCAAGATCTTGCTGTAGAGTCCCTGTCCGAAAATCACCTATTACCTATGGATCTGGCCTTGAATTTGGGGTGTATCCTCCAATGTTTCACTATATCAGCGTTCCTCATGCTCCCGAGAGAAAGGTCATGCAGTTGCTAAAGGTTCTGTTTTTGTGGCTGTAATTTCAATATTAAAACATAATGGGGCAATGTTACTGCCTTTCTTTTTCTTTTTAAAAAAAATTTTGGCAAGAGAGACTGGAACGACAGGGGTGCTTGGTAAATGCTGTGTGCCAAACTGGGAGATGATCAAATGATTCTGTTATTCTGTTGTGGTTGATTTTTTTTTTCAGCTTGTTATAGGATACAAACAAAAAAATCATAACAGACTTCGGGCTGCCTTTTTTTTTTTTTTTTGGAAATTCAAAAGTAAATTGTTTCTTTTCTCCTTTTATGGAAACAATCCATTGTTCTGTCTGTTGGGGAAATGTGTTGCTTGTTATAATTTCCCAGGCCACATTAAAGAAAGGAAAACATGGTTAGGTTAAAGGAAGGTTGAAAATGTTCTAACCATTCAGCCTGTATGAGATAGTATTTGATGAACTGAAGCAGGTGAATTTCCTGTGACGTGGGCATGTGGTAGATGCAGGGCTGGGTCAGGCTCTGCCCAGCAATTAATTCATGTGAGTAATGCCGGACAAGGCCATGCCCTGGGACTTGCTTATGTCCTCCTGTGCTTGCACTGGCACAGCTCCTCTACCACCCCAAGGGGGGGTCTTGGGAATAGCCCTGCCCTATTGACACCCACTGAGAAGTTTGCACAAAAAAGCACCAGTCTTTTGCTCCAAGCTGTCACCAGGAATTCCCCGAATAACCTGACCTTTCATTCCCATGGAGATATAAAAATGCATGTTCTGCTGATGTTCTTGTCCAGTCCACCATCTCAACACATCCTCTGGCCTTTAATGAGATGCAGCAGGCAATGTTGCAAAGTTTATCTGCTTTGTATAGCCGGATACCTGCATAGCACAGCACAGCCCTGCACATAATAGTCAGGAACATTCACCATATGAAAAATCAACTCAAAATAGATTAAAGACTTAACCATATAGCCTGAAACCATAAAACTAGAAGAAAAGACAGGCAAAAGTTCCATGACCTTGGTCTTGACTTTTTAGATATGAAACCAATAACATAGGCAACATAAACAAAAATACACATGCACATGACATGTGAGTGACCAACAGGTGTACTGAAAGGTGCTCAATATCGTTAGAAATCACGGAAATACAAATCACAGCCACAATGAGATACCACCTCACACTTCCATTACAATGGCTATTACCAGAAAACAATAGATAATACTGGAGGTGGAGGAAAGGTAACACTTGTATACTCTTGGTAGGAGTGTAAAATGGTCCATCCTCTACAGAAAATGATGTGAAAATTCCTCACAAAAGTAAAAATAGAACTATCACATGGACGCAAAAGTATTACTTCCATGTATATATACCAAAAACATATATAGATGAGATCGGGGCCTGGAAGAGATACCTGCTCTTTCACATACATCACAGTGTTATCTACAATGGCCAAGATATGGAAACACCTAATGTTCCACTGACCAATGAATGGACGAAGAAAATGTGGTATATGATGCAATACTATTCAGACTTAAAAAGAGGGATCTCTTCCCCTTTGCAGTAACATAGATGAACCTGGAACATATTTGCCAAGTCAGATAAATCAGTCACAAGCTGGAGAAATGAAGAAACAGGAAGTGGTCCAATGAGAACAGCTTCAGTTACGCAAGAAGAAGACATTCTAGAGGACTTCTAGAGAACAAAGAGGCAACAGTCAGCAACACTGTGGACATAAAAAACTTAAGAGGGTAAATCTCATGCTTTGTCCTCAGGTGTGTTACTTTGATTGGGGGATGACTTCAGATGTACACACATACATTAAAATTCATGCAATTATATAACTTCAATATATGTAGTTTACCCACATCAATTATACCTCAAAAAGTAATTTCTTATACTAGGAAAAAATTATTTTTTAGAGGGGAAATATTTCATTTGTTTCCAGCAGCTAAAGCAAAGCAAAGCAAATACAAACACATGTCCAAAAGATTAGGGTATTTTGATGGCAAGGGACAAAATCTGGAAAATCATTAGCTCAGAGAACAAAGGGCCCTAGGTTAAAAAATGGTTTCAATTGAGCTCAGACCCAGAACTAAAGGAAAAAAAAAATAAAGATTAGCATTCAAGTTCTCCTCCCTTTTCTTTATTTCTCATTGATGGCTACAACTATAGACAAGCTCTTCCCTCCTAGTCACAGCATGGCTGCCAGCAGCTACTGGGACCACAACCTCCTGGATTCACATGGAAGTTGGTCAAAGGACTTCCTCATTCCTGGAAGACCCAGGCAACCTCTGCTTACGGCACACAGATCATGTCTCAGGATGGTACCCATCATAAAACCCTCACTACGGCCAACAGCATAAGGGAATCAACTAATTCATTTCAGCTATTTTGGTTCACCGTGCAGCAAGGCCTGGAAGTGGATTTTAGGTAACGAGCCAGTTGGTGGCTCACATAGAGCAGAAAATGATTGGCACTGCCAAAAGCATAGTGAGCAGGGGCTGTTCACACAAAACAAGAAAGCACCATAGAGAGCAAGTCACGGAAGTGGTAGGAAGCTGGTGTTTGAGTTTTTAACTTTTAAAAATGATGAACTCACTGCAGCTACTTCTTTAGTGGGAGATTACTCAATAAGCAAAGCCTGGCAAGGCAAGCCCAGCCCCGAGGGACTTGCAAGGATGGAGTGAAGGAGAAACGATAAGAAAGGGTGGATCCGAAAGTCAGTTTCTGCTACCCACAGACTGTCTCAGTGAATTTCCATCTGTGCAGTGCTCCCCACGCAAGCCTGAAAATCCACCCCTTTCCTTCTCAGCTGAGTGTCCTGGAGGGATGATTGAAGGCCAAAAGGTGAGCGATGACCATCACGTAGAGCTGCAGTGTCCTGGCCCTGACATTAGGGAGCCCAGGTCACATGAAGACCCTGATTCTGTGGAAGATGCTTGGTGACAGTGAATTTCAGATAAACAGCAAATAAGTTGAATATAACCACATCATACATAATTTCACTAAAACTTTTAAAAAACATACGCAACTTTAAATGGGCATCTTGTTTTTGTTTTGTTTTGTTTTGCAATACTGGAAATTAAACCCAGGGCTTTCATGCTGAGCTACAATCCCAGTCCCCCTTTTAAATATTTAAAATATTTATTTATTTGTTTATTTATTTTGCAGTACTGGGGATTGAACCCAGAGCCTTTGCACTGCACTACATCTCCTTCCCTTTTTAATTTTTTTCCTTTTATTTTTGAGATAAGTCCTCCCTAAATTGTCTAGGTGGGGCTAGATAGAACTTGTGATCCTCCTGCCTCAGACTCCCAGAGTGCTGGAATGACAGATGTGTGCCACTATGTCCAGAGAGATTTTGTGCTTCTGTAACAGAAAATGATCTTTCCCATCCCCCAGTCAATGTACTTCAGTTTCTTAGTTGCCCAGGTAATACTTCCTGTTCCAGTTCCAGCTGCTCCTGTCTCTTAGAAACGGCTGGTCACTGTGATGCACAGCTGGTCACTATGATGCACACTGTATAAACCAATCCCCAACACACAAGCCATTCTGCCTCTGTACTTCCTGCTTGCTTATCTCATATAAGCCCGAGACCACCAGAGATCCGGGCCTGATATTTTGGGAGTGATCCTTATCAGTGCCCGACCAGGTAAATAAATCTGCCTCCAAATCCTGGGTGTTGTTTCGGTGTTTCTGTTCGCTGTTGCATTTCTAAATTTGCTAATTCTGACAATCAACACATCTTACGTGATGATTTCAAAAATCTCCAAAACACAGTTCTGTTCGTGTGTCTCAGTGGTTGCTTATCGTCCAAGGGAAGACCTGAGCCGTGAGTCCTGGCACGGGAGGGCCATGAGGACAGGGGTCCCCGGAGCTGAGTGTTTCCCCTCCTTGGATGGTCCCTGTCCTATGCCTCTCGAGTCACACACAACCCTTGCCCTCCTGAGAAGGGCTGCACTCAGATATTTCTCTGATTTCTCACCTCGGGTCTCTACCACCCGGCTGCTGTAGCAGAACTCTCTTCTGGAAACTCTTCAAACCCCACATTACATGTCACACCTTCTCCTCAGGCTTTCCTGGGCACAAAATAGTCACTTTTCAAAAAGGAGCGATCTTCACCATCTTAACTGAGAACAGAAATGCATTAGCAGTGGAGAGATAGGGTCTCGGGAGCCCTGGGAGATGTGGGTCTGACGGCCAAGAGCAGCTTCCCAGGACACCAGGCGGCGGACTGAAGCCTGAGTCTAATGCACCTGGCTGGCTTACCCTGAGGAGGTCCCTGGGGACCTCACACTGGATGTCCCATCACAGCACCGCCCCACCAGAACTGCCAGACAGTCCTTAACACTGTCTCCACTGCGCACATCTGTCCCTGGAGAAGTGTGACTTCTCTCTTCGCCCTGGAACTCCTCTTGTACATGGTACTGCAGGTAGAGGGTGTATTGGATAACACAGTCCCCAGCTGGTTTTCTATAGAAGGGGTCCTGGTGAGTTCCCATCAGCTTAGCACCTTGCTGTGGTGGAAAGACACCACTTGGACTTTTGCCACGGTTTGCTGAGTTGGTGGCCTCACTTTGGATGGCACTTTACAGACACTTTAATTTGAGTTTCCCAGCACAGTGCTAGCAAATCTTGAATAAATGAGTACATGAATGAATAAATCAACCAAGCTTAGAAATATTTTATAAAGCCTGGGATCGATCTTCAAATCCATGTATTATATTTGTTACTTTGCCAAAATCCCTCTATAGAGTCTCCATTAAATATATAGGTATAAACATCTGGACCCCACGCCCACATACTTTTTTAAATTAAAAGTTAATTGAGGATTTTTGCGAGAAAATATAGGTAGTTCTGAAGATCGTAATAGCTGTTTTACAAAATAAGATCATTGTTTCAGAAGGGATTGTTGTAACTAATAATTATATCCCATCTAAGCAGCGGCAATCAAGTGACTTTGTCCTCCTCCTAACAGCTTCCTTATCTGTGATGCCAGAATCATTTCCTAGTAAATGAACGAATCGACTAACACAAAATCCTTTATTTAAAATTGTGATTTGCTGCCACCATAGACAATTAAAAGCCACATATCCTTTTTTCAGAGTGAACACAAAAGGGACTTTTTCCCCCTACTGTGACATAATGGCTTTTTGGAAACAACTTCATAATTCTTCTAAAAATCTTCCTTTGCTGTCTTCCCTTGGGTCCTCATCACTGTACAGACTCAGCTCAAGGTTTTCTCAGATACAATAATGATTTTCTCTCTCTTTTCCTGTCCTCATGGACCTGGCTTGTCTTTGTCTGTTCAGTAACAGAGAGAGTCATGTATTTTCTCAGTATCTGCTGTGTGTACTCCCTCTGTGCTTGGTGAGAACATCATAGTTTGCAGTACGGGAGCCTCCTTGCTTTAGATCTCAGCAATCATCATTAAATTAACCTGATACAGACAGCAAGGGTTCTATACTTCTGTCCTGTTCAACACTTCTATTATTTAGCCCAGTATAACTCCATGTGTTCTTTTATGTGATAGAAATATATCAATGATGTATAAATAGGGTCTGGAAAATTGAAATAATAGTTATTTCAAAAATTAGATTACTGAATCTGGTTTACCAACAATAAAGGAGTCCTTGAGTGTGAATAAGGGGTAAAGTTGTGATAATAGGGAAGTAGGGGGCACCAGGAGGGGTCCCTCCACCAAAGCTACCATTAAACTGGCAAAACACTGACCATGTAAGTTTATTTTCAAAACTCTTGGATCAAGTGACAGCTCAACAATGCAAAGGGGGTATTTATTGAAAAAAGAGACTTTTAAATCTTAGCAAAAGAACTGCAGCATTTGTGCCCATCCATCTAGCCTCTCCCATCGCCCCGCTCATGATGCTGCCCCACAGGCTGGAGTGGCTTCCAGGTGGCATCTGATCAAAACACTTCAAAAAGCCAGTACTCCTAGGCCTCTGGGGCCAGGGGCCAGTGAATAAGGCGAGCAGGTGAGACTACCACAAGTCTGGGAAGAGGTCTGAAAAGAGAGACTTTTGGGGATTAAAGGCTGTGAAGTGGCTCCACAGGTACAGGGAACCAGAGTGCCATGGGAAGCTCCAGTTCTGCTGCACACTCAGAAAAATGCTACGAAGACCTTGGTTCAGATCTCTGATGGTCTTTGTTCTCCATGTGTCCCAGAAGTGGACCCCAGCAGAGTCACATACGCCCAGGAAAGCACTGAAAGAATGCCCCGGCTCAGAGCTAGTCTGCAAAGATGGCTAGGACCTTGATTTCACTCAGACTCCAGACATTGTGTTAACTCTATGCAAGCTCAACGGCGAGTCTATCTGTAAGACAGCAGAACAGAGCTGGGTACACCTGTAATCCCAGGTTGAGTACACCTGTAATCCCAGAACTCTGAGAGGCTAAGGCAAGAGGATTGCCGAGTTCAAACCTAGCCTGGGCAACTTAGTGACATAGTAAGATCCCATTTTCAAAATAAAAAACTAAAAAGGGCTGGGGATTAAACTCAGCACGAAGGTCCTGGGTTTGATCCCCAGTACTGCAAAAAAAAAAAAAAAAAAATTAAAAAAGTAGAACAGGGATGTTAGTGACCACACATGATGAAGGGCACAATATTTATAAAACAATTGGAAATATTCACTAAAAAATCAGATGACCACTATCCTCAACAATAAACAGTAAACCCTGGGGAAAGGTAGAGTTTGACCCTCAGTATTGCTACATTATAATAGTCAAAGTATCAGTTTCAACTCCAAATTAAAAAGCCCAAAAAAGAAACCAGAAATTGTAGCTCATTTGCTGGAATAAAACACTAATAGATAGAAACTCTACTGAAGGAATGCAAGCATGGAACATAATAGAGATTTTAAATCAACCATTTTAAATATATGCAAAGACCTAAAAAAAGTCATTAACAAAAATAAAGAAACCCAGGAGAATGATGTACAAAAAAAGTCACAAATGTCAATAAAGAGAAATTATAATAATGAACCAAATAAAAATCTGCAACTGAAAAGTACAGTGACCGAAATAAAAAAAATTCACTAGCAGGGTTCAACAGCATGTTTGGGTGGGTAAGCAGAAAATAAATCAGTGAACATGAAGGCAAGACCACTGAAATAGTCAACTATGAGATGTGGAAGGAAAGCAAGTGAGCAGCTTTAGCAAAGTCACTGCTGATTCTGTTTCTGCATTGACCTCATAACTTGGAAGAATTAATGCAGCTTCAAAATCCTCCTCTAAATCTCCCAGCAGAGTCTAAAAGCAGAAGAACTAGAGTGTACTGTCTCCTTTTGTTTCTTCAAAGCTCTCCTATGAAGAAAATAGATCAAAATTTCATCTTCAGAGTGGTGAAGAAAATAAGACATTAAAATTGAAAAGCTTTGCCACAGGTCAGACATGTAGCAGGACTGGACAACTGGCTGCACTGATTTCTAGATATGAATATTTCCATTATAAGCTGTAAAGCTAAGTATTTCTTTAGATAGATTCTCACCAGTGATGTGTTCAAAAACAGAAATAATTTAAAATCATCAAGATTTTCTAGCAAATGCAATGACTTTAAATGAAAAAGAGTGCATTGTTCTAGTCCATTATTATAACCTGATGCAATTCAAAACTTTACGTTAGGATTTAAAATTTAGTATGTTGCTGCTGAACTTCAAACTCCACTCTGTCTTCCTTATAAACACTTAGAATTTAATAAAATAAAGCAATTTTAATTCAGTCCTTAGGAAATAGAGTGGATGAATATATAAAAATAAACAAGAAAAAATATTTGTTGTGTACAAAGACGCACTTCACTAATAAGGACACACAGACTAGAAGGAAAAGAGTGGAAAAAGGTATCTCATGCAAATGGGAACCAAATGGGAGCAGTAATAGTTGCACTTACATCAGATAAAATGGACTTCAGAAGTAAAAATCATGAGCCAGGCATGGTGGTGCATGTTTGTAATCCCACCACGGGAGAATCACAAGTTTGAGCCCAGCCTGGGCAACTTAGCAACTTAGCAAGAGCCTTAAAAAAAGGGATGGGGATGTTGCTCAGTGCAAAGGTCATGGGTTCAATCCCCAGCGATGTAGCAATAAAGATAACGACACTACTACTACTAAAACTTATTAAAAGCGACAAAGAAGGTCGTTACATAATGAGGAAGGGTTCAATTTACAGAAGAACAGAACATTCTTCAATACATCTGCACCCATTTTAATGCTGATAAAATCCCATACCAGCCAATATTTGCAAACTATGCATCTGACGCAGTGTTAATACCCAGAATATATTAGGAACTTAAAAACATTTTCAACATGAATGAATAGAGGAGGAGCCTCGTTCAGAGAAATTCAACTGAAACACAGGTAACTGGAAGAAAGGGGAGGGACATACACCCTGAAGCTACAATCAATCTGACGTAAGAGATGAACAGATCAAGCCAAACATAGATAAAGGACTTAATACAATGGCCAGCCCGCCCACCCAGCTGCTGGTGGGTTGCCGGACCGGGAGGACTGCCCACCATACTTAGAATCTTAAAAGAAGAAGAAGAAGAAAAAAAAAAGATATACTAAAATAGTGTGGCTAAATCAAGCCATACAGGACAGACTTGGGATATAAGGTCCCTGCCTCTTCTGCCTTCCTCCAAACAGAAGAGCCACAGCCCAGCAGTAAATTCTGCTGACATGAGCTGCTCCCTCCCTGATGATCGGCCAGTTTTCCTTTTCTTTGTTTTTTTTCTTTCCCTTTTTTCTTCTCTTCTCTTTTCCATTTCTTTTTTATTTTCTTCCCATTCCTTTTGTGCACCAGAGTGCTAACTGGAATGGCCAGGAAGAAGGTTAAAGACTAGAGGTGCACAGTAAATGGAACAGCCAACCCCTCCCCCGTGACCTGTGGTTAGAGAGGCGCAGGGAATTAAACAGCCCTGCATCTCGGGTCTGTGCAGCCCTGGGCTGTCCCCATGCTGCTGGGAGGAGCGGAAGCAGAAAGTCACCCCCAGAACCCCCATCTCACCCAAGGAAGTTACACACTACAGAAGAGGTGGGCCACAGTGGCAGGGGAGCTTGTAAAGCAACGAATGGGAAGCTGGCAGCCCACCTCAGGGGAGGAGTAAGAATTGGGGCTGAGCAGCCCTGGACTGCAACAGCAGGAGCAGAGGACCAGACCGTATCACAGCCTCCCACCCCACCCTGCAACAAACGACCTGAGAGGGCAGAGACTCGTCAGGGGAAGAGGAGCACAGAGGGCTGAGCAAGGACCAGGAGGAGCCAAACCTGCACGGGACAGGGAACAGCCCCGTCTCTGTCCGAAAACAGCACAGCAACTGGGAGGGAGATGCCGCTGCCAAGGGAAACAGGGTGAGGAGTGGGAGGCCGCTAAGGGACACACAGAAAGTACTGGCTGAAGACTCTGGCTCCAGCTGCCCACATCTGGAGGCCAAGATCAGCCTCAGATCCAGCACCAACTCTACTGCAGGCTTGGCAGTGTTATCCAGTAGTTTTGGACTCTTGGTGGACACCAGAGGAATTCTGTTTTTTAATTTTATTTTATTTTTCTTCTTCTTCTTCTTCTTTTTTTTTTTTTTTTTTTTTGTTGTTGTTGCTGGCTCATGGTTTGTTTCCTGTTCTTTTTCCTTTCTTCTTCTTTTTTTTTTTTTTTGCCTTTTACCTTCATCTTTGTTCTAATCTATTCATCATCTTTCCCCCTTTTCTCAATTTACCTCTCTAGACTTAATCATATTCTCATATGAGTAAATAGTCTCTCTAATTTTTCTGGTCAACTTCAATAATCCTTTGCTTACTCCTTCATTCTTTCTCTTCTGCTCTCTTCTCTAGTGTCCCAAAGGTTGCATGATCATCCTTCATCCTCCAGCCTGGCTTTTACTTTATTTCTTTTCAGTTATCTCTCTTCTACACACTAGCCTTCTTAAATTTCCCCACCACAAGGTAAAACCACTCTACCAAGGGGAAACAATTTGCATACAAGCTCCCAATTTATGATTGGTTCTATTATATAACTGTACATTTTGCTTCTATGGTTACAAAATAAATAGTAACCACAGCTTGTCAGTTTCTAAACTGTGCTTGATGCTATTCTTAGTGCTAAAATTATACTACTTTAGCTAGGATGTCATATCTGTTTTAATCAGTTGTTCTCACTTCTATAACAATACTGGGATGTTCTGGGGTAATAACCTCACCCCACCCCAGCACCAAAGGACTGGGAACTGAGCCAAACAGATACCAACATCTCACTCTTAATTAATTGAAAAGCTAAGATCTGGGACAGACACAAACCAAGAACTTTCTACACATAGAAGACATCCTGAAGAACAAACCCTGCGTAGAGAGGCCTTGATACTAGTGATAAAGCTACCTACTACAAAAACTTACAAGGATCAATGCAGAAAACAAAATAAAAAATTTGAAATAGAAAATGACAAGATGCAGAAGCAAAATGCAACCTCAGACCTCCAGCCCACCCAGAACAAGTCCAAGAAACAATGAGATAGAGGAAAATGGAACACACACACCTGACATTTCTGAAATGATAGAAACCAAAGGAAAGAAATTAATCCATAATGTGATAGAGGAAATCAGATCAGAAATAATCTCTCAGATAAAAAAAGAAATGTCAACATTTATAAAGGAATTGCTCAGCAAATCTAGAGTAGAGATAGATTAAAAAATAAAACAGATGATGAAAGGAAGTGGATGGAAACCATGAATGATCAATATAGGAAAGAAACAGAATGCATGAAATGGATTCAAACAGATATCCAGGAAATTAAAAATTGAAAGCTGGCAAAACCTCTTGAGTGAAACTGAAGACAGACTTTCAGACCTTGAAGACAGGACCTCGGCTAGCGATCAGGAAAGGAAAGGTCTTTTGACAATAACAAAAGAGCAGGAAATAACAATCCAACATTTGAAAGACAATGCAAAGAAAAACAATATAAGAATAATTGGTGTCAATGGAAAAGCAGGAGCCAACACAAATGACATAAAAAAAAAAAACTATTTGCAGAAGTAACAAAAATTTCCCAAGCATGGGAAAAGAATCTGACATACAGATAAGCAAAGCATATAGAATTCCAATTAGCTATAACCAAAATAAATCTATACCCAGATGTATAATAATTAAGATCCCAGAAATTCAGCACAAGAACAGAATATTAAAAGTTGTTAGAGGAAAGGAACAGATCACCTATAAAGGAAAGCCCATTAAGTTCACAGCAGACTTCTCAACACAAATCTTCAAGTCAAGAAGAGTTTGGAGTGAAGTATTTCAAATCTTGAAAGAAAACAACTTCCAACCTAGATTGATGTACCCTGCAAAACTATCTTTCAAAATTAATGGAGATATAAGATACTTCCATGACAAAGGACAACTGAAGAAATTCATGACCACCAAACCAGTCCTACAAAGTGTACTGAAAGATATTCTAGACAGAGATAAAAATGACCACAATTTCAAGAACAGCTTCAGGAAGAAACCACCAGGCAGGGCAAGCAATTAAACAGAGGGAAAAAGCAGGGAACCAACAGCAGGAAAATAACATGACAAAGATAAGCCAATACAAATCAGTTATAACCATCAATATAAATGGCCTCAATTCACCAATCAAAAGAAACAGATTGGCAGAATGGATCAAGAAACAAGATCCAACAATATGCTGTATACAAGAAATACACTTAACTCAAAAAGAAAGTCGAAGGATGGAAAACAATACTCCATGCAACAGGAACCCAGAACAAAGCAGGGGTAGCTATTCTGTTTGCAGACAATGTGAACTTCAAACCAAGAATGATCAAAAGAAATAAAGAAGGTCACTACATACTTGTTAGGGGAAAAATTCAAGAAGAGATAATAATCATAAACATATATGCACCACATATGGGAGCACACAACTATATAAGACAAATATTAATAGACATGAAAAATCAAATAAGCAATAACACGATTGTAACGGGGAACCTTAATAACCCATTGTCACAAAGAGATAGATTAACTAGACAAAAAATCAGCAAAGAAATAACAGAACTGAACCAAACATGTGAACAAATGGACTTAGTAGATGTTTACAGAGTGTTCCATCCAATAACATCAGAATACACATTCTTCTCAGCTGCACAAAGGACATTTTCTAAAATAGACCATATACTAGCCCATAGAACATGCTTAAGTAAATGCAAAGGAACTGAAATTGTCCCATGCATATTATCTGACCACAGTGCAATGAAATTAGAAATTAATAGCAAAAAAACCATGAAAATTTCATAAACACATGGAAATTAGACAACATCCCGCTGAACAAGCAGTGAGTCACAGAAGAAATTAAACAATATCTACAATCAAACAAAAATGCAAATACAACATACTGGAACCTGTGGGACACAATGAAAACAGTCCTAAGAGGAAAATTTATAGCGATGAATTCTCACATCAAGAAAACAGAATAAGCACAGATAAACAACCTAATGCTGCACATCAAGCTTCTAGAAAAAGAAGAGCAAGTCAAGCTCAAAGCCCATAAGAATCAGAGCAGAAACTAATGCAACTGAGACTAAGAAAACAATACAAAGAATTAATGAATCAAGGAGTTGGTTCTTTGAAAGAATAATTAAAATCGATAATGTCCTAGCCAACCTTACCAAAAAAAAGAAAGAAAAAACTCAAATTCATGCAATGAGGAATGAAAAAGTGAAATCACTACAGATCCTGTGGAAATTCAGAAGATCAATACCTGCTTTGAAAATCTTTACTCACATAGGATGGAAACACAGAAGAAATGGACAGATTCCTAAAAATGTGTAAATGACCAAAGCTGAATCAAGAAGATCTAAAAATTCTGAATAACCCAATATCAGTTAATGAAACTGAAAATGTAATTAAAAGCTTACTGACAAAGAAAAGCCCAGGTCCTGATGGATTCACAGTTGAATTCTACAAGAAATTTAGAGAAGATTTTATGCCAATACTCCTCAAACTCTTTGATGAAATTGAAAGGGAAGCAATTCTCCCTAACACTCCTGGAGGCAAGTGTTACCCTGATACCAAAACTAGAGAAAGACCCAACCAAAAAAGAGAACTACAGTCCAGTCTCCCTAGTGAACATAGATGCAAAAATCCTCAGTAAAATGCTAGCAATAAGAATGAAGCAAATCATCAAGAAAATGATACAACATGGTCCAGTGGGATTCATCCCAGGAATGCAGGGATGGTCAACTTGTATTATGCAAATCAATACACGTAATACACCACATCAACAGAGCCAAAGACAAAAATCACATGATCGTCTCAATAGAAGCAGAAAAAGCTTTTGATAAAGTCCAACACTCATTCATGATAAAAAAAAAACCTACAGAAAATCAGAATAGATTGTCTGTACCTCAATCTGATAAAAGCCATCTACGACAAACCAACAGCCAACATCATACTAAATGGACAAAAACTGAAATCTTTCACTCTAAAATCAGGAACAAGACAAGTATGTCTGCTATCACCACTCCTATTCAATATGGTCCTGGAAACATTAGTCAGAGCGATTACACAAGAGAGAGAAATAAAAAGAATAAAGACAGGAAAGGAAGAAGTTAAATTGTCTTTATTCACAGATGATATTATATGCTACATAAAATACCTCAAAAACTCCACCAAAAGACTTCTAGATTTAATAAGCAAATCCAGTAGCACAGCTGGATACAAAGTCAACACTCAAAAATCAATAGCATTCCTGTACACAAACAACACACCCACTGAGAGAGAAATTAGGAAAAAAAACACCCTTCACAATAGCATCCAAAATAAATAAAATACGTAGGAATCAATCTAACAAAGGAAGTAAAAGATCTATACATTGAAAATTATTGTACTCTGAAAAAGGAGATCAAAGAGGATATCAGAAAATGGAAAGATATCCCTTATTCATGGATGGGAAGAACATACACTGTGAAAATGGCCATACTCCCAAAACTGTTATAAAAATTTAATGCAATCCTGATCAAAATACCACTAGCACACCTCACAGATCTAGAGAAAACATTCCTAAAATTCATTTGGAAACAGAAGAGATGTAGAATAGCAAAGGCAAACCTGGGCAAAAAAGACAAGGCAGGAGGCATCACAATCACTGACTTGAAACTACACTACAAAGCTACTGTGATAAAATCAGCATGGTACTGGCAAAAAGCAGAACTGAGGATCAGTGGAACAGATTAGAAGATGCAGACACAACTACAAACACACTCAGCCACCTTATCTTTGACAAAGGGGCCAAACATGTTCACTGGAAGAAAGATAGCCTCTTTAATAAATGGTGCTGGAAAAACTGGCTTTCCACATGCCAAAGACTACAACTAGAAACATGTCAATCACCATGCACTAAACTAAAGTGAAAATGGATCAAAGATCTAAATATTAAAACAGAAACACTAAATCTACTGGAAGAGAAAGTAGGTAGAAGTCTTGAAGACATAGGGGAAGGCAGAGAGTTCATGAACAAAACCAAAACTGCACAGGAAGTACTTCAAAGAATCAACAACTGGGATCTCATCTTATTAAAAAGGTTTTGTACATCAAAAGAAATCACCAATAGAGTGAAAAGAAAACCCACAGAGTGGGAAAAAATTTTAGCCAATTGTCCCTCAGACAAAGGACTTCACCTAAAATATATAAAGAACTGAAAAAAATCAGGCCTCCCCAAATTCAAAGACCCAATCCAAAAATGGGCATCTGAGATGAACACACAATTCTCAGATGAAGAAATACAAATAGCAAATAAATATATGCAAAAATGTTCAACATCATTGGTCATTCAAGAAATGCAAATTAAAACAACACTGAGATTTTATCTCACTCCAGAAAGAACGGCTATCATCAAGAAATCAACCAATAACAAATGCTGGAGGGGCTGTGGGGAAAAAGGAACTCTTCTCCACTATTTGTGGGAGTGTAGACTGGTACAACCACTGTGGAAATCAGCGTGGAGTTGCCTCAAAAAACTAGGATCAGAGGTCCTATTCCACCCAGGTATTCCCCTGCTAGGTATTTTCCCAGAAGAATTAAAAATATCATACCACAGCGATACATGTGCACCCATGTTTATAGCAGCATAATTTGTAATAGCTTAATTTTGGAAACAACCCAAATGCTTATCAACCAAGGAATGGATAAAAAATACAATGGAGTACTACTCAGCTATAAAGAAGGATAAACTGGATGCTTTTATAGGTAAATGGATGCAACTTGAGACCATACTCATAAGTGAAATAAATCAAACTCACATGTGTAAACATCGTATTGTCTCCCTAGTATGAGAAACTGAAAGAGTAAATAAGATCCAAAATGTACAATAGATATTATGAAAGGGGAAGAAACTGCTGAAAAGGAAAGAACAACTGGGATGGGGGAAAGGAGAAAAGAAGGAAGGGAAAAGAATATATATATATTGTATATATTGTATTGTATATATTGTATATATACACATATATATAATATGTATATATTGTGTATATATATATATATACTAGACAGCTAAGATAATTATACTACTAATTTCTATTATTTCATTGAATAGAATGGGTAGTGCTTATATTTTTTGATCAATTTTCAAGCCTATATCTTGTAATCTGAGCAACTACTTTGAAGATAACAATACACAATATATTAATCATTGTTAATCCCCTATTAGCTTGCTTTGAAACTCTATCATTGTTTTCATTGTTTTTTTTTTAATTAAAAAAATAGCAAAAAAACTAAATAATCTGATTTTCAAATAGGCAAAAGTCCTGAATAAACATTTCACAAAGAAGATGTATAGTTGATCAGTGAGATATTTTTAAACGCTCAACATCAGAGAAATTGAAATCAAACCCACAGTGATACATCACCTTACCTTAATTAGAATGACTACTATCAAGTAGACAAAAAAAATAACAAATGCTAGTATGGATGCATAGAAAGTGAAATGTTTATACGCTGTTGCTGGGAATGTAAGTTAATACATTATAGAAAATAGCATGGAAGTTTCTTAAAATACAGAATTACCATATATGACCCAGCAGTCCAACTATTGGGTATATATGTGAGGAAATTAAATAATTTTCAAATAGGTAACTGTACTCCCATTTTCACACGGCTCTATTCACAACAGCCAAAGTGCAGGATCAATCCGAGGATCCACTGATGGACAAGCGGAGAAAAAATGGCATTAACTATTAAACAAAGGGGTAGTTACTATTTAGCCATAAAAAGGATGAGATCCAGTCACTTGCGGGAAGATGAAAGAACTTAGAAGACATGATAGTGACATAAGCCATGGACAGGATGAAGAATACTGCATGATCTAACTCACATTTGGAACTCAAAGAAGCTGACCTCTTAGGAGCAGAGAATAGAAAGACCGGTCAGCAGAGGCTGGGGGAGATGTGGAAACATGTTAGTCAATTTGATCAACCCATATAGTAAGCATGTACTGAAAAATCTCATTTTAACCCATTAATATGTATAGTCATTACCTGTCTTTTAAAACAAAATGAACAACAGCCAGAGTCATATATGAGAGAGATTATGAAATTATCTAAGAACTGAAAATAACTATGAGTAATATGCTAAGTATTCTACTGGAAAAGTGCTCAGCACACAATCCCACATGGCCAAAGCCAGCAGAGAGATGGAAACTAAGAAAGGATCAAAAAGAAATGCTGGAAGTAAAAATGTTGTAACACACAGGAGTAGTTATTTTGTTGGGCTTGTCGAGAGACTGGATTCAACTTGGGAAAGAATTAGTGAGCTTGAAGACCCATCAGTGGACACTTCCTAAATGGGAACGCAAAGAAAAAGAAAAGGGATGAGAAAAGCTAGGACAAAATATCCAATAAGTACTGGAAATTTTAAAAACGTATAGCATACGCACCATGGGAGTATCAGGAGAAGAAAGAAAAAAACAAGGCGAAAAAGAAAGAAATTAGGGCCTGAGACTTGAATAAAATAAAAAGGACTGTGAGAGGGAAGGCCTCTGCCTGGCTCCTGGCCTCGGACACGGGGCTTATTTCTGCCTTCAGTTCTGAGCTGAAACAAGTGTTCCTCTTGGATCTTGAACCTACTGAATTCAGACTAAAATTTAAACCACTGGTTTCTCTCCCTGGTCCCCATATATCTTGGGACTTTTCAGTCTCCGTGATCATATGAGTCAATTCCTTATCGTAGATATTGGCTCATCTTTACATACATATCCTGTTACTTCTGCTCATCTTTACATACATATCCTGTTACTTCCATTTCTCTAGAGGTCCCTGAGTAAGACACTAATGCAAAATATTATTAATAGAGAAACTGTAGAGGAAAGGGGACTTACGGGAACTCTTTGGTCAATTTTTCTGTAGAACTAAGCTATTCTAAAGATAACATCAATTAATACATTTAATATGCATTTCATAAAGAGGGTAAATAATAAATGCTGCAAAAATTATGATGGTGCCAATATCCACTGTTTATAGTGTTTTTAATTTAGAAAATAATTCACCACATTTAAAATAGAAAAATGGACAAGGTATATATATGCATTTGAGAATTTGAAGCAATAGCCTAAGCTAAATGAGGATGGCCTCTGTCATTACAGTGCATAGAAATAATTCCTAAATTAGAGCAGAAATTACTTTATAGCTGAGCCTAAAGTAAATAAAAGAGAATTCTCAGATCTAAGAGATAGAGATTAAAAGATGTGAGAGACAGCAGGTGGGTGTGCATCGGCTGGCTGTGCAGACGTCACAGAAATGACTGTCCCTGGTGTAGACTGTCACCCCTCACCTGGGGGCAGAGGGCACTGCCAAGGGCTCGGCCTGGGGAGCACGCCCGAGAAGTCCTGCGTGTTCCTGCAGCATTGGAAGTGAACAATAAGGAGCAGACCATGGAAAGGTAAGACACAGAGCCTGTGCCACCAGCTGGCTAGGAAACCAAAATTGCACAACTCCCCTGTGAGGGAGACATTAAGTCAAGCCGTGTACATCAAGTCTTATCCAGGGCTGTGAAAAGCAACGAAGAGAATCTGGCACGTTTTAGACACTCACAGATTAACTGAGGGGGTAAATAAAACATCACTGGGGTCAGTAATAACAAGGATAACCCAAAGAACCGCACGCGTGTAGACACACAAGCACATGCATGTGAGTGTGCATATGTATGTGTGTATGTGTGTCTCTCTGCCTCCACATGCCTGTACACATATGAGCATCACACACGAAGGTGTGCATGTGTGTAAATCACAGATCGTTCAGGCCAAAGCAAAAGCTCAAAAAGTAGTAGAGAGGCAAGGTTAAGAATCTCCTTTCCCCCCATCAAATAGTTAGAATGGTAGCCGGCTTCTCTTCAAGCAAAAATAAATTTCAGAAGACAACAGAGTACTTCTCTCAAAGTGCTGAGAGGAAACAGCTGGTGACTTGAGTAAAACATTGCCTTCAAGAATAAGTGCAAAATAAATATTTTCTCTTTAAAAAAGGATGGCAAGTTCAACATTGCTAATAGGAAGCTACAAGACGACACACTGCAGTTCAAAGGACATTTGTCTTAAAAAAGTGGAATGCAACATAAAGTAGCTAGGAAATGAACTTCTAAATATACCATTAAGTCTAAAAACTTGACTGAAAATACATGTTTATGTGTGAAAAATTAAAATTTCAGATGAGTTCAAAAACAGCATCTTTCCCCAGTGAGTGAGACCAGCTCCCAGGGCTTCTTACCCTGAGGTCTTGTTTCAGTTTTGCTGAACATATTTGGAAACTTCTGCCCTGACCCAACTACCAGTGGGTGTTTGGGATTATTTTTGCCCTAATAATTAAACTCAAATGATATTTAATATTGTCATCATTGCAAAAAGGGTAAGCAGTACTTTAGAGTAGTGCCTTACGTACACCTTGTTCCTTTCTGAGTATGAGTTAAAGGATGGCTGATTTGGGGTTCATCGGTCACGGGGTGGATTCCAGGGTATTCTGAGGCAGTGCTAATGGTTGGCAGAAAGTTAAATTATTGGCTAGGAAAACTAAAAGAATGAAAATGAAGCATTTTGTATGAAGATATCAATTTTGAGTCAAATAAGAGTATTTAGTTTTAAATTTCTTTTAAAAGTTGTAAGAGAGGGGCCGGTGAGATAGCTCAGCGGCATAAGTGCCTGCCTGGCAAGCGCGAGGTCCTGAGTTCTACTCCCACTACCCACATACGAAAAAGGGCCGGTGATATCGCTCAGCGGTACGGGCGCCTGCTGGTGCGCGAGGTCCTGAGGTCGGCCCCCCGGTACCCACACACACAAAAAAGTTGTAAGAGAAAAAAGCTAAAGGCAGCGCTGCTATAAATAAATGTTCATTTTAGCTCTGCCCCTGTTGATCTGGATTTACCTTAGACAACTCCTCATTTCCACACAAAGCCATTGTGTCAGGCATTAGCTGCAAATCTCCACAACAGCAGCCTGTAGACGTGCACCCCCAGGTCCTGTTTGCACGTCCTGTTGCAAGTGGGTATGAATAGCACAAGTATGTTATGAATCACATGTTGTTTGCTGGTAACTTTTGAACCAATAGAAGTGATTTTGTATATGTATACAAGCATCTATTCTTTCATTTAACCAGCCTTTATCGACAATCTACACCACCGAAGTCATTATTGTTATTGCTATTGATACAGTAGTATATGAAACAAAACCCTTAATCGTTTTTGGGATTTCATGATGTGAATCTTTGGGGGAATTTACATGAATATAGTATGATTGAATTTCTATTGCAATGCATAGTGTTGTGTCCAGGGATTCAAAGGCCAGGGAATGGTAGTGAAATAGATGGGCAGATGAGGGCTCTCAAAGGGCGACAAATGAGGGGAGAAATCAAGGTCAAAAAGTGGCAAATCTGTGCTGAGAAAAAGGTTTAAGGCAGGAGTAAAAAAGGGAAAAGCTGGAGAAAGGACAAAAGGACTTGTTAATGAATAGCAAAATATCTGGAAAATCTACCTCACCTAAATATGAGCAGTAGGAAAGAGTGTATTTAAAACCCATATAAAGTTATTGGAAGAAAAAGGAGAATAAAGAGTGATATAATGCTATTCCAAAGTGTGAAGGTACATTACAATTATATGTACATGAAACCTACCTAAGATAAAAGGAAAATGATAAAAGTTTACATAAGCATTAGAGAGAGTAGAGGTTATTAAATTGGTCTAAATGTTTTTAAAGAAGACAGAACAGAATATAGTAAATTTGGAAAGAAAGCAAAAAGCCATTTCATGAAATACAAGGAAGATAAGAAAAAAAAAATAAACCTTTAGATAATGTTATGAGACACAGTAGAAATAAGATAGGAGAAGAAAGGATTATTTTAAAAGTCAAAAAGAAAAAAAAAACATGGAAAAGGAGTAAGCTCTTGTGTCCTGCCGTTCTGGCGTGGAGGTATGCCCTGCCTCAGCCTCTGGTGTACGCACCCACCAGGGGCTTCTCCAAGCCACAGTGCGCAGAAACTGTGTGGGTTTCCTCATTCACATCCTCCGGCTCATGATTAAACTAAGCTCCAGCTCTGCCCCTGAAGCAGAGGCTCCACGTCCATTTTCCTTCCTCGTGGTCCAGTTCAATGACATCATATTAACACAATTAAATGCGCACAGGTAGAGTGATGTAACTGATGACATTAAACTTCATTTGTGGCGACTAATTGCTCTTGGCCTGCAAGCATAATTTCTGACCACAATTACACACACATGAGTGTGCATATGCATGCTCTGTCTGTCTCTCTTACACACACACACACACACTCACATATGCACACACATCATATTACTAACTGGCAGATGGTTTAAACACAATAAGCAATAGATTAGCTATGTTAGCTTATTAGAGAAAAATATAGTTATGCTAGGAAATTATCTCGTGAACAGGGTTAGGCAGCTTACAGCCAAGTGAAGTCACACACTGGATGCACAGTTGCTTACTTTGCTTGCCTCCGACTGTTATCCATGGAAAGAATGTGCTGGTCTGTGTACTCCACCTGCCTTTGCCAAAGAAGGCCTCTCACTTCTGCAGTTTATCATTGTCTTTTTTTTTTTTTTCAATTTTTTTGTTAGAGCGTGTTTGCCGTACATAATGTTACATTAATCTTAGGGGGTAGGTACAAGTACTTAACACATTTCAATTCTTTTTATTCTCTCCCTGGATCTCCTTCCTAGTTACAAAATATCTCCCTATTTCCTATTGTGTATCTTTTATTTAATTATTTTTGAGGGGGGTCAAGAAAATGTTGTACTTATACAAAATGGAGTACTACTCTACCATAAAGAAGAATAAATTCCAATTATTTGTGGGAAAACAGATGCACGTTTAGACCATAATGTTAAACGAAATAAATTGGATACTTCAGGTTAAATGTTGCACAATTTCATTTATATGAGAAACCCAAAGTATAAATAATTTTAAATACAAAATAAAAGATAGACAATATTAATACTTAATAACAAGTCCTAGGAGAAAAGTGGTAATGCAGAGAGAATCCATGTTAGTGTTTAATTGTGCTTCCAGCCCTCTCAACAACATCTGAAAGAGGGCACTGCTGCTGTCACCACCACAGTGCAGGTGTGGAAATTGACCCCCAGGACTGAAGAGCAATTTGCAAAAGCCACACAAGTACTAAGTCCAAAAGTGTGGATTTGAACCAACTTCTCCTTCCACTTCCACACCTCCTGCTCCATTTGCGACCAGGCAAAGATTGTGTTCCGGTATTATACATATGTGTTTTTTTTTTTTTTAATACACAGGCTTGGGTTAATGACAGTGTTCATGTTTAGCACGGGAAGCCCTGAGTTCAATCTGCAGCATCTCAAGGAAAAAAACAGGTACAAATTCCCTATGATGAATATGATCATTGTGTACATCTAAATTGTACCAATAAACTTAATAAGAGAGAAAGAAAAAAGAGAAGGAAAGAAAGAAGAAAGAAAGAAAGAAAGAAAGAAAGAAAGAAAGAAAGAAAGAGAGAGAGAGAGAGAGAGAGAGAGAGAAAGAAAGAAAGAAAGAAAGAAAGAAAGAAAGACAAAGGAAGGAGGAAAGAAAGAAAGAAAGAGAGAGAGAGAGAGAGAGAGAGAGAAAGAAAGAAAGAAAGAAAGAAAGAAAGAAAGAAAGAAAGAAAGAAAGAAAGAAAAACTTCATTACCAAAACTATATGCAAGATTCCCAGGCTTTGACCATTCTTTCTATTTATTGTTGTCTAATCCAGCTGAAGAAGCAATGGCCCTGCAGTCAGGACAGAAATAGGGCAACTGGCAGGTTGAACAAAGGTGACAGCAGCCGCCCCCACAGCAGAGCCCCTGTCCCCATGGCCAGGGCACCCCGCAGAGGAGGAAATGGGCAGATGTCCAGTGTGTGGAGATTACATTGTCTACGCAGCAGGGACGGATTCGTGGGCCCAAGATTGAAGGCAGGGAGCCCAGGGGAGCTAACTCCACAAGTTAGTATTCTGAGGGCCCGGGAGTGTTCAGGGGCCGAGGTGGAGAGGTGGGGGGGGCATGAAGGGTGCTTCCCAGGACCGGACGTCTGGCTCCCTGGGAAGCCAAGGCTTGGGTCTGGGGCAGGATCTGTCTTCTCCTGCCTTGCCCTGAGCAGGGACTTCCTGTCACACCGGAGGCACGGCGTCATCGCCAGCAAAAATTACTGCTGTGCACCAACCTGGAAATGTTGTCTTCCCTCCATCCCAGAGCCATTTACAAACAAGTGAGAATTTATATCTCTAGAACAGCAAAAATAGCTCCTGTGAGCTCCAATAAATTATTCTGTACAGCTATTCATTCAGAGCTGAAATTTCTGTTAACTTGTAACACTGGGAAAGACCACAAGATGTACCGAAATTGGCAGGAGCTTGGTCTTGGTCAGACCTCTGTCTTTATGAATGACAACCAGAAAGAGAGATGGATTCCCACTGATGCACGCATTGCCTTTGGAAATGTAATCTCCCTCACTAGGCAGGAAGGTCATTGTGCAATTTGGAGGATACAGTCAGGGCTGTGGATTTATAATTCTCAAATACAAAGAATTACAAAGCCGAAACAGGAAACAAGATCGTGTTTCTAAATTAGAAGATCTGTTTGGGAAAATTGTAAGTTTGGAGCCTGACAACTTGCATAATTGTTCTAAAACCATTCTTCAGCCCTCATGATTCAGCATACTTTTAGCTATAGTTTAACATCAAAGAAAAGAAGTTTTCCTCTAACATGTTTTGGGCAGTTCTTTTTCTCAGATGTTGCCGGGACCGAGGTTTTTAAATGCTGTGGATTATATAATAAATTCCTGGCCCCTGACCAGAGGAACAATTTGTTGTAAATAAGAGGAATGTTTAGAGAGCAGTTTAATAATATTAAACTTCGTGAACTTTATCTTGTTTACTGATCGCGCATGTTAACAAACCCAAACATGCAACCATCAGGCTCTGTTCAGATATGGGGAGCAAGCCGGTTGATGTTTTTTTAAGTACAGCATCTTAAGGCTCAACAGCATGGCTGTTTCTCTGACAGATGTTAATAACATTTTTGCTAAAGTGTAGCATCAAATCCTTTTTCTCTTTTATTTTTTTTATCCTATTTTTTATTTTGCTCTGTATTTATACTTGGGGTTTCTCATGTAAAAGAAACCATGCAATATTTAAGCTGGTATGTCTGATTTATTTCACTTAAAATTAAGGTCTTAAGATACACCCATTTTCCTACCAATCGCTCAAGTTTATCCTTCTTTATGACAGAGTAGTACTCCATGGTGTATAAACACCACATTTTCTTTAGCCGTCTATTTGTTGTTGGACGTATAGGCTGCTTCCAAGATTTAGCAATTAAATCTTTGGATTCACAGAACCAAAGTCTCAACATTGAAAAGTAACTTAAGAAGATACCTAACTTTGTTTTCTATAACCACACTAATAGAAAATCTTCTACCATCTGTTTAAATGCTTCCGTTGACTGTAAGATTTTTTTGTTGAATCCAGATGTGGGCTAAAATAACTTCCAGATGCTCTTTTAGGGGACATGTGAAATTAAACCAATTGTGCCATTCATGACTAAGAATGGAAAAGCATTTGCCACTGAAGGAGCATTATAAGGCGCTCCTACACAGGTATCTTGGTCATTAGAAATGGACTCCACGATGTTCCTTACAAATCGCTCGTTTGAGAGTGGTATTCTGTACGTATGTGATCCTCCCAGTAACGATGGGAGTACTGGCCATCATTTCCATTTTGGAGATCATGTACCAGAGACTGAAGATACTAAGTGATTACGATGCCCGACGACTGATGATGGAGCCACCTTACAGATGCAGCTTTTCTCCTCCCAGGCCTGTGCTGGTTGCATCCCAGTCACAGCGAGGCATAACCGGCTGCTGTGGGAGACTGGGCTTCCTACCCAAGAGTAGGTTCCCACCACGGAGAACCGAGTTTGTCTAATGCTTGCTGTGGTGACAGGTCACATTTCAAGGTGTGGATGTAAGACAGAATGACCGGACAGCTACATCTTCCTTTACAAACTGGAAAAGTGATGATCCTGTTTAATGCAGGTGTGTGTGTGTGTGTGTGTGTGTGTGTGTACAGAGACAATGGCTGTATTGCTGACTATGTCACCATTCCTTCATTTCCACACAGTCTGCCCATCCACTGTGTGTTAGGCACCCTGTAGACAAGTCCTGGTCCCTCTCTTTAAGCATCTGCTGTTACACTAATTATTTATTAGGGAAATGCATCATTTTCGGGGCCTCTGTATATGCGCTGTAGTGATGAAGAACTGGAGGTACAGCTCAGTGGTGGTGCTCTTGCCTAGTATGTCCAAGGCCCTGAGTTCCATTCCCAGCACTGCAAAAATTAATTAATTAATTAATAAAAAATAAGTAAACTAGAGCAATGAGTGAGCAGGACTGAGGCGATGTCTTTGCCTCAAGAACAGTTTCTGTTTACAAATCAACCTCATCCAGTTTACCTTGGTAGCTTTGGAGTCAGGAAGGTCCAGTTTAAAAATCATCTAAATTGCTCATCCTGAGCTTGAAAAGAAAAAGGGGGAGGGAAGATAATACCTCTTTCTTCCCCAATTGTCTTTAAAATTCAATGGAAGTTTGAACACAGGGAAACTTCCCAGCAGGGGACCTGTTACAAGGTAAATGTCCCCAAAATGTAATGGGTTTTCTTGCTACCACCTCACTTCCCTGGAGGAAAACCCTAGAGTCTTTTAGGGCATAGAGAAGGGTGATCTCGCTCTACACTCTGCAGAAGACAACCACAGATTTCAGAGGATGTTCTACTACTGTGAGCCCCAGCGGAAAGCATGGGTAGACATTTGTCACCAGGCCTTTGTCCACAGTGGGCACCGTGAGTCTCCAAGAAGGGGCAAGTAAGGGGCTGGTGATGCCCTCCTAAACCCAGAGAACCTGGCCCGGACTCACACAGACACCCTGGGACACACTGGCAGATACACTAGAGTCTGAATCGCAGCCTTACAGATGGAGGAGGGTGCTTGAAAAATCACCTTAGAAAGGACGTGAGAACCAAGACCGGTACCTCACTTCTGTTCCATTACTTTGAAGTAGGAATCATTTGAGATGTTCTCTGTAGCAACGAGTGCTAACACATTGTGTAGGACCCAGCTCAGAAGGAGAGACTAAGCAAACCCTCACCCTGTTGGCCAGAGCTGTCCATCTCTCCTGGGGCAGGAGAGACCCAGCTGACCCTGCTCCAACCTTTGGTCAAGACGAGCCGTGTGCTGAGACCAGAGAGAGGAAGGGAGCGAGGCTGAGGTCTAAACACAGAGCAAAGGCATTTCTTATTGAAAGGAGGGTTGCTTTTATTTGTTTCTTTTCCCTTTGCCTGCAGCAGCCTTGACCCTGAGTTCAAGACAGGCTGGAGCAGGCTGGTGACCTCAGGGTGCTGGGCCTTTTTGCGCTGAGGCTGCAGGGCTGGTTTCCCACAGGCTGCAAGCACCCGGCTGGGCTGCAGGCTGGTGGGTGCTGGCCAGCAGCCATCATTCAGCAGTGGAACAAGAAGTTTCTAGGAAACTTATCTCTCTTGGATTTGTTTCCTGCTGGCCCCGGGAGCCAAGTTCACACTGGAAAGTCAGTGCTAAAGCTTTGCCTTGACCTCGGTGATGTCTTTTTATCATCAAAATGAGCATGGGCGGGAGTCTCGGCTAGGAAATGGGACTTCTAATTCCATCCCTGACCCCATCAGCAGGGCCACTCGGCCTCTCCCATGGTGCTGGGGTTCTCCTTTGCAGCTGGTTTTTGTTTTTTCTTTAGGTATTTGAGACTGAGTCTTGCTATGCAGCCCAGACTCAAACCTGCAATCCTCCTGCCTCAGCCTCTTGAGTGCTGGGATTACAGGTGTGCTCCAACACACCGGGCTTCATCTTCATGTACTGATAGCAATTGTACAATGGCCGGTCAGGGCACTCCAGACGCCCTGCACGCAGGAAGATGTTCTTGTGCTCCTGTCCTCTTAGACTTAGTGACTCACGGGTCTGTTTTCACGCTGAGACCCAGAAGCTCAAAATTCTCAAGTGCCGACAAAGGTTCAGATAGCTGGATAAAGGGTGGGAGAAAAATGTGGCCCCGTGTTCGACACCACAAAACAGTCTCAAGTCCCCTCCCATTAATATACAGCACACAGCTAAGCAAATTTCCTAGAAGCCAAGCTTAGTCTAGACTAAATTAATATCACTTTGTTTGTTAATATTATTTTCATCTATAAAAATTTGTATGATTAGGCAGGCTTGCCTGTGGAAGAGGCATGGAATATGGCTGGAAAATCTGATTCTCAGATGATGTCAGAGAAAAATGCATGGAGATTAAGATTTATTCCTCGAGTTTTTCTTCTTTAAGATTTATTCTTCGCATTCTTCTTCCTAATTCCCTTCATATAATCGATTCCAAAGTCTTGAAACTTTCCTTTGTGGGGTGAACTCCTGCTGGTCTGGAGGAGGCTGGGGATTCCTTTCAAAATCATGGTTTTAAACACACAAAACAAAACACACAGCATCATAATGGAAATAGAAAAATACCTGCATTTTTCAACTGGGAAAAATTTGCAGATAGTTCTGATACGATTGTGTTTTCCTTCTGCCTAGATCTAATGCTAAATTTTAGTTAGGAGTGACATGCATGATACCATTTTTCCCATCCAATTTTAAGACATAAAACTCTCAGCAAAAAAAGAATTACACCGCTTTTGGTTAACAGGCCTCTTAGTGACATGGTTGAAAAGCCTAGTGGTTAAAGTGGAGAAAAAAGGCACAAAAGGGTTTTCTAATCTGGACCAATCCTGGTGCTCTTTCTCTAAATTGGAATTCAGTAAAAATTCAAAGAAAGTGAAGGGTAAGGAGACACTTGGATATTAAATTAATTTTTAAAATATTTTGCTCACAAGCATAGGGTGTGTTTTTTTTTTTATATGCGGGTACCGGGAGTCAAACTCAGGACCTCACGCTTGCCAGGCAGGCGCTTATGCTGCTGAGCTATATCATTGGCCTAGCAGAGGGTGTATTTTAACTTTAAATTGGCTGCACAGGGAAAAGGCCCCGGAAACCTGGTTCCGACAGTCACAGGTGAGAAGGCAGTGGTACGTGAAGGAATGGTTGCTCTGGCATTCTTAGAAGAGTTGCGGGGCGTTTAAAGGAGGCTTGTGTCCAGCATCTTCTAGGAAGCCTGACAGCGGCTGGAGGTGCAAATCTACTTCCCAGAAAGGGATTTTCGTCTTGTCCCTGGCTGTCAGCACTTTATCGGGATTCGAAATCCCCCTTGGAAAGAGTATAAACTGCACCCTTAGAAAGGCTGGGACACTTCTGTTTGTCAGGGAGACAGAAGGGAGGACAAGGGACCCAAGGGATGCACCAGACACCAGGACGACTGGCCTGGGAAGCAGGAAGTGTCATTTTAGAGGACACACACACGTGTGGGTGGACAGTGCACAGCAGGACACAGTGGTCAAAAGGCCCAGGGCTACGGCGCCAGGCCGTGGTGAGTAAGATAATCCACCCAAAGGAACATCCGTTTTCTGGTAGAAAGACTTTGAGGATTAACTGTGACATCTCCTATCAGATGATTTGTATGAGCCTGGTACAAGCTCTCAATTTCCCAAAGCTCTCAGTCATACTTTCCATTTGCGGTTGCTTCCATGAGAGTGACCCGCACTGGTGTCTTCAGCTGGCAGCCCAGTGTGGCTCACATCAGACACGCGAGTGTTTCCTAAAGGATGGGGAACCCCGACTCATCCAAATGCCTTCTCAACACTGTGCGACCTCAGTTCTTTATATGGACCCCTACACTTGTTTTCCCAGAAGGGCAATGTATGTGTCATTGGATTGAACTTTCTTCTTATCTATAATTATTGATACATCATTGGATAATGAAATAATAATTGATAATGGTGGATCATAATATTATCGCAAGTATCACCTAAAGTCTTTTGCACTACTAAAGTATCGCCTGAGTCTTTTGCACTAATAGTGTGTTTCTTCATACCCAGCACTTTCCACGACCATGGCAAGTCTGTACCTAGAAATTCACCACATGGGCATCCACGCCATCAGTGAGCATGAACCCGTGAATTTCTTGTTATTTCAGGATCCCAGATCCACAGCTGATTTTCTTTGAGGGGAGAACTGACAATTGTCTCCTGCCCTGTTTCCCTGAAGCCACTTTCCTGCAGAGAAAGAGCCTTCCTCAGCCTGAAGACCAGGAGGCACAACTGGAAGAGGTCAAGGGCTGGAGCAGTGGGGAAAGCAGGCTCCCCTGGGTCAGTTACACACCGGGGGCTCCCACCTTGCACATTTGGGGCCACTCTGCCCATCTGCAGGGCAGAGGGAACCTTCCCAGCCTGCTCCTCACCCAGGTCAGGCTGCACTCCCTGACCTGGGCAGCTGGGTGAAGACCTGGCCCAGCTGTCTCCCTGGTGGTGGCATCCAAGGACTCTGCTCCTCAAAGCAGGGGCAGGAGGAGCCAGCCCAGGGGGCCAGAGAAGGGCACAAGGGGATGTTTCCCTAGTCCTGCTGCCCACACTCAGCCTTAGCCCTGTGACCTGCAGCTCCTCGTGGCTTCTTTACAGACAGGGATCTCAAAATTTAAGTGAGACATAATCAACCACAAATTTGGAAACTATTAAACTATACAGTTCATGAAGGGTTGGCTTAGCTGTGTTATCTAATTTTGTTAACTGCTTGTCTTATGACCATTTGACTTGGGAAATATTAAACATCTAATCAAATCATTAAACCTTTTTCCAGCCTTCCTTCCTCCCTGCTTCCTTCTTTCCTTCTCTATTTCCTTCCTCATTCTCTCCCTCCTTTCCTACTTTTTCTCTCTCCCTCCCTCCTTTCCTCACTTTCTTTCTCTCCCTCGCTCCTTCCCCCCTCCTTCCCTTTCTTCCTTTCCTTTCTTCCTTCCTTCCTCTTTGCTTTTATGTATTCCCTCTTTTCTTTCTTTGTAAGAATGGAAATATTTTATAGAAATTAATATTTGGTGTTTTCATAAATTATTAAATATTTGGAGGAATTTTACCTAGTTTCTGGGCCAAAGGACAGCTCAACTCTATAGACAGACACAAAAGTTTAGCTTTTATGGATTCTCCCTGGTTAGAGAAGCTCTGTGGTGCATAGTTGTCCACGGAAATAAGGATCACACCTGTGGGTCCATTCGGAAACACGCCCCGGGACAATCTGCTTCTGCCAAGAGGCAGTGGTTGTAGGGAAAATGCCACGTGTTGGGAATTTGGGGACCTGGATTGAGGTGTCAGGATAGAGGGTACCTTGTAGAGCTAGCCAACCTCTCTGAGTTTTAAGCGGACTATATTCCCTGAGCTTGGATCTTTTTATCTATAAAATATGTTTAGTAATGGTATCTACTTGGTAATTATTAAGGCTTCAGTTTCTCCATTTCTGAAATAATTTTCTTAGGATGTCACATGTAGTATTCATGGAACAGTTACTACCTAATAAATGCCAACTAGAAATGCTGTTTCCATTTTAGATATTTATTTTGGAGCAAATGCCTTCAGCCTTCTGAGCTTCACTCTCGTCTTTTATCAGAAGTGACGTTCAAACATCTCCTGCCTTTTATGTCCAATGACGACTTGAGCCTGGAGAGACTCGACTGGGTGTGCTGCTGTGGCCAGTGACACACTGTGGATATTAAACTGACTACACGATGTGCAGGCTCTTGGGGACACACAGTTAATGAACTTCCCATTTGTGCTTTCAGTAGTTGGAAGGATTGCAATGCTTCTGTTTTCAGTTATGGAATTTTCTCTGACTTTCCACCCATGTGTCTCAGTTCTGCTGTGTGCAAGCCGATGCCTTATTTCTGCTGAGGGAGTTTCCAATACTTCAGGAGAACACTTTGTCATTCGCCTTGAGCCAACTGCAGCCAAGCTGCAAACCCATCCTCCTCCTTCACGTTCCATTAACGTGGCTTGTTTTTCCTCTGCCATCCTGCCAGCTGTGAGCAAGTGTGTGTGTGTTGGTGCAAACACAGTCGAGCACCTTTTACCAAGCTTGATTGTGGGTTGATGTTGGAAGACAAGATACTAACCCTGAAGACAATGTATTGAGATAAAGCTTATGAAGTCAGTGGCTGCTTGTGTCCAGTGCTTTTTACAAAATCTGTGTAACCGGATGAAAATATTTCATCTGAGAAATATTTAATAGGGTCTGTGTCAAATGAGGAATAAAGTAATCATCTGGAAAGAAGTAAATTACTTGAACCTTAAGCTGTACCTTTTGGTAACCTTCTGAAAACATTTATGTAATTGTTCTTGCGGTTTTTTAATACTCACATTCCTTGTTCTTCTTGGCCCAGCCAGTGTGTGTAGTAGAGATACCAAGATAACAGAAAAAGTGACTCTTGAGATGTCCCCAGTTCAAATAAAAGGTACCATAAATTTGAGGTACTCTTCCTCATTTGTAATCCAAAAGTCCTGAAATAAAAGATTTAATGAGCCCTGCTTAGGCATCATGATCTTATCTTTATATATTTAACATAAGTAACTTGCAGATATTAAAAAAGAACTGGGATGGCTCACATGAAGATATACATGCAATATGGTGAAAACACAAAAATCCTTGGAGAAGGAAGAGATATAAATTTATCAGTCATCTTGAAGCAGTTCTATGATAATTGGTCACCAACTTGGGCCCTTCAGGGCCTTTCACAGCTAAGAACAAAAGGAAAACACTAACTAGACATTCTCATCACATTAAAGAATTAAAGCTACTTCTACAACCATTAAACTCTCCCTACCACTGTATCCTAAAAGAAATTTACTACAATTGCACACCTTCATGGAATGCTATCTAGTATAACAAATAATAACTCTTTCAAATATGTATCTAAGACCAAATATAAAAGCTATAGGTGTAACATATTTACAGGAACAAAACTAAAAACTTCCAGCAATCTGTGTCTTTGTGATCGAATTTACCAGAGACGTGGTCCTTGGTTTGCCATCGCTGTTGATTTAAATGACTGCTTCTTGGTCCATGATGAATTTCCTCTCAACTACTTGCACTGATGTGCAAAGAATTTAACAGTGAGTTAGCAATTGATGTAAAGAAAATTCTTGATAACTTGTTAATTTTATCATGTGATATGGATGTCCTTTATCATTTGAGATTAATGAGGAGGACCAGATAGAACACTGGACTTTCTAGAGAAGGTGGGCGGAACGGTCAAGGAGAGCACCCAAGAGCGCGTAGACCCTTCTTTGTCCAACCAGTGCCAGGGTACATAGGTTTCTCCTTTGTGTGTTAACTTGTTCATGCAAAACATGTAAAAATAATAAATTAACCAAAGAGGGCGGTAGTCAGAAACAAAAGCCTTCCTCCCTCATGTACCACTACTAAGCTTCTTATAGTCTTAGGTATTTGTGATGCAAATATGAACAAAAGTTTTTATATTATATACCACATACAGATATATATGTATATGTAAAAGTTTATAATTGTATATAAGTGTGCTGTGTTTATTTTTACAAAAACGTGGTCTTAGTATTATATGGTGCTTTTTGCACTTAGCTACATATCGGGCATATTTCCATCACAGTATAAATAGATTCTCTCATTATATTTTTAGCATAGTACCCAAATACATGGCTAGGTCTCATGTTAAATAACCTGATTCCTATTAATGGACATGAACATTGTTTCAGTTTTTACTGTGGCCTGCATTTGATATCCATGCACACATATACAAATAAATCTAAATTTAAAAGTTTTAAAGTTGGATCAAATGGCATTGATATTTAAAATTCTGGTGCAGATTACTGAATTACCCTCCAAAAAGATTCCAGGAGTGTCTAACCCACCAATAGTGTACGTGTTCCCATTTCCCACTCAATCTGCCCCCCATTACCTGCAAATGTCACACGCAGGTGAAAAATAGACTCTTGTTTAATTTGCATTTTTCTAATTAGATGAGACTGAGTGCCACCTTTAAATTCTGGGTCATTTAAATGTATTTTTCGAATTGCTTTTGTTATTTATCTTTCACTTAAATTTAACATGTTATTAACTCAGTCATTTGTGTTATAAATTTAATTGTCACTTTGCAATTTGATTCATATTTTGCCTGAAATTGTAAATGTTATGCAGACATTATGCCTATCTATATACTGTGGTACCTCGGTTCACAAACTTGATTCTTTCCATGATTCTGTTCGCAAACCGAGTTGGAGGAGAACCAAATCAAATTCAATGGTTAGGTTCAATGTTGACCTTATGGGGAAATTTGATTTGGTTTTTGTCCAATTCAGTGTGTGACAAGAATTGTGGAGAGAACTGAGTTTGTGAACTGAGGTGCCACTGTATTCTGCTATGGTATTTAGGTTTCTTTCATGCATAGAGGGGTCTGCACATGGAATTATTTTTAAAAGAGAATCAAGCTTTGATTGTTTTGCATTTAGAAAATATATTTACATATGTGTTTAATTCTCACATTTAGTCTTATCTGAGCAATCAATGTCATTTCCATTCCCTCCTGTTTTTTTGGTTGTTTGTCTTTACTTCAAATGGGAAGTAGTGTCTCCCAACACCAATTATCAAATAATAATATATTCTTCAACCCAACATACAATTAAGTGCTTCCTAAGTGCACTGACCTGTGCTAACCACTTTTAACACAAGGATCAAAGATGAGGGGTCTGTGCTTGGAAAGGACAGGAGAGTTCGAAATACAAAACATAACAATATCCATGGTTTATATTCCAGAGCACTGTGCACCCTAGCTGGGTGTCTTTCTTAGGGGACACCTGGAAATTGGTCAGGAGGTGATGAGGGGAGCCTGTACCTCGGAGAGATGTACCCTCCCACACAGCGTATGCACCCTGATGGACCCGGGGACTGGGGTGCTGCACCACACAAGCTCAGGTTTGTGTGGGTGAGTCCCGTCCCGAGCTTGGATGGGAACCTCTGTCCCCATGCCGAGGACTCCAAGTGTTGTGCCCGTGGTGACAGTAAGCAGAGGCTGGTGCAATCAGACTCTGATAAGGGAACGCACACTGGCTGGCGGCACATTCCAGGACAGGGCAGAAGAGAAACAGAGACACAGGCAGTGTCAGGAAGCTTAGGAGGCAGGAGAAGAGGGGAGGACAGGTGGGCGAGCGTGGAGGCCTGAGCAAGTGGGAGTGAGAACAACGCTGTGTGCACAGAGTCATGTCTCCTGCGTTGACAAGGCAGAGTCTGCACCCTGGGGATGACGGGAACCATTTCCTTTCCTTTCCCCCACTGCTCCCCAGGCCTTCTCAGTGTCGCTGCACCTGGGATGCAGTGGCTGTCATGGGTCCTTCGTTCCTGCAAGTATCTAAGCTCATCACACACCCCTTGGCCTTCACCAAATAGCCAGCACCCTAGGACAGAGAATGGAGCAGTGTATCTGCCCCAGGGCCTACCAGGGACAAGGGGCACCATAGGCATTTGCTGCAGGAATCAGTAACTGATCTGGAAATCTGAATCCCAGGAGACTGATAAGCTGTAGAGAGGTGACTCAGACAAGGGACCATCCTATGCAGGAACAGTTCTCAGTGAGCTTTACCATCCACGAGCTAGACATTGATACTGTGAGCCGAACCAAGCCACGGAGCCCCCGTTCCCTGAGAACTGGAGACAAAGGCGTGGCTTTTGCCACTGTTGCTGTTAGTTCCATTCACGTTTTCCTGCTCTCTGTTTTCCCAGTGTGGCCCCTCCGCGTTGGACACATCCTGGGGTTAACTCAGGAGGACACGTGGAGAGTTGTGTCTGGCGTCTGAGGAGTCCTACGTGACACCTGCGCATTTTCATCAAGGCTCTGTGGCTCTCTGGGAAGGAAAATGAGAGGAACAACAGTAATCGACCTCATCATGAAGATCCAAGAAGGTAAATTTTACTAAACATACTCTCTGGCTTAGCCCCATAAAGTATTATCTAGTGGGGAAAATGTACAAAATACAGAGAAGCAAATTTAAAAAATAAAACACCCACAACACCAGCATCCAGAGGTCACTAAAGAGTATACTTTTGGTATGTAATTTCTCTAGCTTGATTTCTTTTTTATTAAAATATCAATTTTATTCAAAACCAGTGCAACACCATCCTGTGTCCCTACGTACAGATCTGCAGGGCTGTGCTGTCCCTGTAAGACTCCAGTGCTGGTTTCGCAGTTTTGCTTCTCCTCACTGGGCCTTTGGTTTATTTGCAATCATTCACCTTTGTCAAGAAAGCTACAGCAGTCGGAGCCACGGCCAAAGCAGGCTCAACCGACTGCACCGGGCTGCACTGGAGTTGCTTTCTTGCTTCCTCTCCTAACCAGTGAGCTACAACCAACCCCCATGCATATTTTAGCATGGGGGAAACTGAGGCACTGGGTTCTCACAGGTAGTAGGTGCCAGAGCCCACACACAGCAAAACCATCTGCCTCCATAACGGGTCTTCCTTATCATCCTGTTCTGCAGGTCATCCGCTAGTTCTGTGCTATGATTTACAGAAATTCGGAGACTCTAAGTAAATGCACAACCCAAGAGCTTTAGGAACATGCATCCAGATTGCAATCTACGTAATCCGTAGTAGTTTTCATTCACCAGGAGGCAAATCGCCTATGTTTGCTCCTGTGAAAATACTGAGCCCTGCCGGGAGTGGTGGCGCACACCTGGAATCCCAGCACTCAGGAGACTGAGGCAGGAGGATTGCTGTGCTTTCAAGAGCATCCTGGGTTACATAGTGAGTTCAAGGTCAGTCTGAACTACACAGTGAGACTTTGTTTCAAAAGAAAAAAAAAGAAGAAGAAAATACTGAGCCTTGCTAGATGCACACACATGCACACAAGTACATGCTGCCAAGTACAGAACCAAAAATGTTGTCTTGGCTCGGGGTGTGGCTTTGTGGCACGGTATATTCTTGGTATAAGCAAGGCCCTTCATTCTCTACCAGTACCCCCTGCCTGAAGACTTTTCACTTAAATTTGTATTTTTTATTACTGGCAGGTTGATTTTTCCCCATTGGTCATTTCTCTTTAGCCTTGGATGGTTTGCCAGTTCATAGTCCTTTTTCGCTTTCCTCTGTCTCGTGTCACCTTGCCCAACAAAGGAAGGCAACCACCCTCAGCATTTTCTCGCCCCCCCCATACAGCAACAATAGTCAGACCTGAAGTCTCACGCTGCCCGCACACTGCGTTCTTATCTCCCACACAGCATCAGGCCAGCCTGACACCCCTGGTAAAGAAGACTTCCTGCACACCCTTCTGGAAATCGGTAGCCAGAGTAGTTGCTCTTCTTACTACAGACTTGAGATTTTTGTCTTGGGCCAAGAGGTACTGAAGTGGGCTTGCATAGGTGGCAGTTGATACTCAGCTACAATAGTATCTAGCCTAGGTAGCTTTTTCGTTTCCATGGTACCATGAGTGTGAGTCCTTTCTTCTGACTGTAGTGCTAGACCAGGCAAGTAAGAGTGGGAAAGAGACCACTGCCACAACAAAGAGCTCACCCGGGGACATCTTTTCCCAGTGATTTGAGACTATGCTATCCGACTCAAGCAACTGCCCGGCACTGTAGGAGCTCCCACTGCAACCCTCCCCTTCTGAAACTTAACCTGCCTCCCCAGGTGACACCAGCAGGGATGAGTGGGAGCCTGTGACACTGGACAGGTAGTGAACCAGCTGGGCACAGTCGTTCACGCCAGTAATCCCAGAACTTTGGGGGGCTGAGGCAGAAATGTCTGGGACTTAGAGAGACTTTGTCTCAAAATTAAAAATTAAAAATAGCGCTGGGGAACGTGAAAACACTGGGTTCAAGCCCCAGTACTACCAGAAAACAAACAAACAAGAAACAAAAGTAGCAGATCCAACCGGAAGATCAACAAGGAAGTTTCTGAAAATTAAATTGCCACTGGAACAAAAGCTCACAAATGTAGACCAAATCCCAGGTCCCATACCTAAAGAAAGTGACTGTCTAAAAAAATAGAAGATTCCCATAGGACCCACAACCCCTTGACATTGTAGACAGAATGTAGAATAGAAATCCATCCGTCATAAAGGAACAGAGGAGAGCATAACTTCAGTGCTAAAGGACACACAAGGGCTGCTGGCACGGACATGAATACAATGTTGGAGTTACCTGACAAGAATTTCAAGGCAGCTGTCTTAAATAAAATCTTTAGAAGACAATGGCAAATTATTTAAGAAACTATGAGAACATGTAAAATTTCATCAAAGAGATGCAGTTCACAGAAAAGACCAAATGAGATTTTAGAATGGAAAGGCATAGCGACAGACACAAGGAATTAAAGCTTTTAGCTAGATAGGTGCAGTCATGGAATGGAGAAATAATAGGGTGAACTTGAAGATAAATGGGTAGAATTCATCCAATCTGAACACAAAGAAATTCAGCTGAAAAAGAAATGAGCCAAAACTCATGGGCCTGTAGGACAGCTACCAAAGACTGAACGTTTATGTCACTAAAATCCCAAAGACTCTGGGAGAAAGAGAATGAGTCTGGAAAAATATTTGAATCAAGAGTGGCTGACAACATTTAGCAAAAAGTATAAGGCTGCAGATCAAAAATGCTGAACAGATCCTGAACAGGATAAGTTCAAAGAAAAGCATGCTAAGACACAGTGTAATTAAAACTCTGAATACTGAAAAAAATCATAAAGGCGATCAGAGAAATAAATAATGAATAAGGGAACGCTAATTTTAATGACAGTGATATCTCATGTGAAATCATGAAAGTCAGAAGAAAGTGACAAAATATTTGTCAAGTGTTGAAAGGAAAAAACTGTCATACCACGTGTTCAGTATTTGGCAAAACTATCCTTGCAGAATGAACTAGACACATCCACAATTGTAGATGTGGACTTCAACAAACCCTTCTCAGCAATGGATGTAATTGCTAGACACAAAGTTAAAAACAATATAGAAGATTTAGACAGCACAACTAACCAGCAGGAGCCAGGTGACATATGCAGATGTTCTAGCATTCGGCCCCAACAGAACATGCGTTTCCTTTCAAGTACCTCCGAGGTACTCACTAGAACAGGTCACACCCTGGCCATATAACAAACCTCAGCAAATTTAAAAGAATTGAAACAACGCAGAGTGCATTCTCTGACATAAGTGGGTTCAACTTAGAGATTGATAAATGAACAATAATAAAAAGATCTCCAAACACTTGTAAATGAAGCAACACATTTCTAAATAACCTATATGTCAAAGAAGTCTCTAAAGAAATTTAAAAATGTGTAGAGATGAATAAACATGAAAATACAGTATGGAAAAATAATCTGTGGTATGCAGAAAATTAATTCTGAAAAGGTAAATTAATTTTATTAAATGCTTATAATAGAAATGAGCAGAAGCTGTTAATAACCTGAATTTATATCTTAAGAATGAGAAAGAGTAAAGCAAATAAACCAAACCAAGCAAAAGGGAGGACATAATAAAAATCAGAAAATTAATAAAGTGAAAAATTAGGAGATATGGAAAATTCAATCAAAGAAAAAAAGATGATTCCTAAGAATATCAATAAAATTAGTATACCTCTAGCAAGACTGAAGGTAATGACAGGATAAAAAGACACAAATTACCAGTGGTGGGAATAAACAGGGGGTATCACTACAGATCCACAGCCACTAAAAGGAATAATAAAAAATACTGAGAGCAACTTTATGCATCTTTTTTTTTGTGTGGGTACCAGGGGTCAACCTCAGGACCTCGCCTGCCAGCAGGTGCCCGTGCCGCTGAGCGATATCACCGGCCCTTTCTTCATATGTGGGTTCCAGGAGTCGAACTTGGGCCCTCGTGCTTGCCGGGCAGGCGCTTATACCGCTGAGCCATCTCACTGGCCCTATGCATCTTAAAAGTACCACTTTCAAAGAAATGGACCAATTCCTGGAAAACTAAAAACCATCAAATAGCTGAAAAAGAAATTAGACTGGAGACATGCAACTACCACAAAACTAACAATTATGTCCCTGAGAAGTGAGAACATCTACACAAAAATCCATATGCAAATGTTCATGTCATTATTCAAGAGAGACAGGGACTGGAGATAATCCCAAAGACTTTCCACAGAGACAGGCTAATGAAATCATTTGTATCATGGAATACTACTCAGCAATAAAGAGGACACGCAACAGCCCAGATAGAAATAAAAGGAAGAGTGTACTATCGATATTGTACTCTCGTTATTCAAGATGATAGATTAATAGAGAACAGGTGAAGGACATAGAGGACCTCCTTATGCATTTTTAAACAATTGCTTGTCAATGTATAATTATTTTAGAATAAGAAGTCAGAAATAAGCAAGTGCTGTGCAGGTCAGAGTTAAGGTGCACGCTCTGAGCGCTGCTGTCGGAACATCTTTGAGACAATGCTGGCCAGGTGCCACAGCTGGCTTGGTGTAGAACAGACACCCAGATGTGAGCCTGCTGCTAACGGCATGCTCAACCTGCGTCAAGTTCCAGAGCTAGACGTGCCATAACTAAGCTCCAAATCTTCTGGGGGATTTTGATTGTCTTACTTAGAAGCAATCATTGTAAAATGACACGCAGTAGGTAGTCCCCCCGATCCACAGAGGGTACGTTCCAGGTAGATGCCTGAGACGCAGGTTACATCTATGTTTTCCTTTACAGATATACTTATATAGTTTAATTTATGAATGGGGCACAGCACAGACTAACAAAAATAATTATAAAACAACTCTAACAGCATACTGTAATGCTGAATGTGACCTGTCTCCCTTTCTCAATGTATCTTATCTCCTCATTATATTGTGTGTAGCACCATTTTCAGACTGGAGTTGGCTACAGACAACAGGAACCATGGAAACTAAAACCACAGATTAGGAAAAACTACTGGGGATTGATCTGACCTTCCACTGCTTCTCAGATCTCAGCTCCTGCCTTCATTAATGCTAAAATATATTTTAGAGTCAGCGTTCGTATATGAAGAAGTAATTTGGCCACCCCAGAGAAGCAGTCATCCGTAAGAGGAATGCAGCCTTGGCCACAGAATTCCCCCGAGATGCATTCCATTTTGAAAGGCAGGAGAGCAATGCTTAGAAAGTATTTGATAATTTTAATGTGGGCTTTTAAGTATGAGAGAATTCAGGGAATCCAGCACTCCTCAGCCCTAATTAAAAAAAAATATGTAAGAGGACAAACTTCAGCTGCCTAAGTAATGAAGGCAGAAAGGAGGCCAGAAGAGAAGAAAGAGAGCAATGAGTCCTTGACTTCTGAGCTAAGACTAACAGGACACTTGGGGTTGAAGAAGAGAAGTCACGCCCCCAATCCTGAATATACAGAAGCATCACGTTTAATCCAAATTTAGGAGGGTGAACTGGAGAGAAGAGGAAGTGAAATGATTTCTTCTTCGATGTTAGTCTAAATATGTCAGTTAAAACTAGTAAGTCCATCACAGTGGCCTAACAGAGCTTGCAGGGTGTATGAGGCAATAAGTTTGAGTAATAAAAGGCAGGCGGTGCGGAAGTGTAAGGAAAAAAATTCTTATTCTGTCATTGGTAATACTAGTGAGCCAATTTATACTCATGGGCATAATATATGCACGAGGAACTAGATGATTAATTAAACACTGGGAAAAAATGTGGGCCTTGCAAATCATCATGGAGGAACATGAAACTAACACATTACTGACAGTAATAAGAAGTCGGCATCACAGAGTAAAAGAAGGTTGAAAATGGAGTAAAAATATGACTCGAGTCATAATATGACATGCCTATCATATTAATGAAATTCTAAATTATTAATCTGCCATGTTATTAAAGCCACTACATTTACAGGGGCTCCGCTCACCCACTTTAATGACAGAATCACAACGCAGAACCCAACATTCCCTTCATGAAACACGGAAAAGCGAACAACTGAAAACACATCCTTCTTCATCCAGAAGGAAGAGTGAAACCTTGCCATTTGAAGCAAAAATGGCTGGAATTAGGGGTCGTCCAGTAAGTGAAATAAGCCAGACACAGAAAGGCAAGTATCATAGGTTCTCTCTCATTTGTGGAAATTGAAGAAAAAAGTTAACCGGAAACTAATGACTGCTGGGGACTGGGAAGGGGGTGAGGGTGGCAGAAGGGTGGACAAATACGATCAGTGCGTAAGCGGTAAGATCACAGTGAGCCCCATTCGTGTACCATTAATATACGCTAAGAAAGTAGATGTTAATATTCAAGTTCTGTTGCCCAGTGAAAACAACAACGTTTAGTTGCAAAGTGGAACTTTAAAGTCCTTCAGGAGTGGGGCATGCGCAGAGGGGCTGGGACTTGCTCCCAGGATGAGCCCAAGGAAACTAAACGAATAAAAGACAGAAAGGCACAGACTGGACTGTGTAGGTTAAATAAGGCTTTTTAAGAAAAAGATTTCAACGGCAGCTGCACCTTCTTCCCATCAATATTTCTAAATCTTCCCACGCTGTCAGACAGGCATAGTGGTGATGTCCCACAATTTTCTTGACTGGCATTTCCAGGATGACTAATGATGCTGGGTGTCTCTTCATATGCTTAGTGACCATTTGTATATTTTCTTTAGAGTAATTTCTATTCAGATCCTTTGTACATTTTTGAGCTTCTCATCTATTATTTAATTATAAGAGAGTTTACACATTCTGGACATACATCCCCTCTCAGGTATACAGATTTGCAAATATTTACTGTCATTCTGAGTCCTTGTTGGCATTCTCTGAAGCACAAATGTTTAATTTTAATAAAGTCCAATCTTTCTTTTTTTGTTATTTATATTTTTGAGGTAATACCTAAGAGTCCTTTGCTAAACTCAAAATCATAAAAATTTAGTCCTAAGATTTGTTGCTAAAAAGCATTTTACAGGCTTAGCTCTCGCATTTTACAGGTCTAGTTCTTCGATCCACTTTGAGTTAATTTTTATGTGTCATTTCATGCAGGTGAAGATCTGCGCATTCTTTTGTGTGTGACTATTCAGTTTCTCAGTTGAAAATCAGAGGACCATAATCGCTTTGGTTTACGATTTCTGGATGTTCAGTTCTCCTCTATTGGTCTCCAAGCCAGTTCCACACTGCTATGATTAACATTGTTTGCAGTAAGTTTTGCAATCCAGATGTGTGTGTCTTCTTATTTTGTTCTTTTTTTTAAGGACTGCTTTAGCAGTTCTGTGTTCCTTGAAATGCCATATAAATTTTGCCAAATCTTTAGATAAACTTGTAAAGTATTTCGATCTTAATGTCAAATCTTCTGATCCATGAACATGTTTTTTCTTTTTTTTTTTTTTTTCTTTTTTTAGGTCTTCTTTAATCTCTTTCAGCAATGTTTTCTAGTTTTTGTAGCATGTGTCTTACACTTGTTCTACTAAATTAACTCCTAACCATATTATTATTTTGATGCTATTGTGGATGTATTGTTTTCTTAATCCCATTCATGGCAAGTACATAGAAATACAACTAATTTTGTGTATTGATGTTATATCCTGCAACTTTACTAAACTGAATTGTTAGTTCTAATACTTTTCAGTGGATTCCTTAGAGTTCTCTAAAATCTCATGTTTTTTCCAAATAGAGGTCATTTGACATCTTCTCTTCCAATATTTTATTTTTTCTTGCCTATTTGGCATGAATAGAAACTGCAATATGCCATTGAATGGAAGTGATGAACAGATATCCTTTTTTGTTTCTAATATTAAGGGAACATATTCAGTTTTTTTAAATTATAGGTTTGATATCTGAGTTTTTCATACTGCTTTCTATCAGATTGAGGCGTTTCACCTCTATTCATAAGAGTGTTTATGAGCTTCAAATGGTGTTGATTTTTGGAAAAACTTTTTCTTCTCTGTTGAGATGATGATTATGTGGTTTTATACTTTATTTTACAGACATGGCACTGTACTTTAATTTTCACATATCAAACAATTAGAGTTCCTAGAATAAGACCTATTTTGTTATGCTATATGAATCTTTTTATATATTTTAGTCTGCTGATATCTTGCTGAGGATTTTTGTGCCGATATATATATAACATATATTGACGTGTAGGGGTTTTTGTTGTTCTTTTCTGCTTCGTTTTGCTTTTCTTTCGTGTTATCTTTGCATGAGGATAATATCAGCCACAAAGAATGAGTTGGGAATTATTTCACCTCATCTATTTTTGAAAGACTTTGGTAAGAATGCATATTAATGCTGTATTAAATTCTTGATGCAATGCACCCATAAAGCCATTTAGAGTAAATGCTTTTGCATAAGGTAAATTTTTGTTACTAATTTAATCTCTGGGTTGTTTTTACATTCTTTCTGTTTCCTTTTTAATCAGCTTCGTTGCTTTGTGTCTTTCCGGGAATTTGTTCATTTCATGTAGGTTATCCGCTTTGTGGACATAAACTTAATAATGTTCCTTATAATCCTGTTCAGAGGGTTCTCATGCTCCTCCTCCCTGCAGCCTGAGATTGGCTGCCTGACATCTCCCTGTCCAAAACACAGCCTGAGGACAGGATTAACAAACCACCACTGTAACAAACGTGAAGTAATCACATATTTTACAACAACAGCTTTAGATCATAGCGGGTGTGGCTTGTTCTACCATATTGGATCAGCACAGATGTAGATCCTTAGGGAGGATGAGCGTACAGAAATAAATTTAATGGTGATCTGTTGAGAAAGTTGGTGAATGAGAATTCCCTGAGAGGCTGGACAGCATGACATTTGGGGGAACTTCATCACTTAAAGGAACATTGTTATATAAGTAGCCATCAAGGGGAGAGAGTAGACTGTCAATTTAATGACTTAATGTCAGTTTAATGACTTAGAGAGATCCTTTCTCAAAATACAAAGAGCTGAGGTTGTAGCTCAGCACAAATCCTAGTACAGCAAAAACCAAACAGACAAACAAACAGGCTTCAGTTTCTTCCACATCCTTATGCAATGATAAAATTCATCTACAGGAGGAATTCTTATGTATTTAAGGAGGAAATGTTAATCAGTAGTAGGGAGGCCCTTAGCTGCTTTACAAGGAAGCTAAGATGCTTTGTATATTGAAGTAAAAGAACGACTGCTTTCGGTAGAAACTGAGCCTCTACAGACCAGGGATGCAGAGGGACCCTGCTGAAGGGGTTCCTCACAGACCGCGTGGCTGAAAGCCAGCAGCTGTGGTGTCTGCCATCAGTGTCACAGCGGATACTTTAACTGTTCTTTAAACAATATCCAGGCTGTCCCCACATGTGTCTCATACTGAGGGGGAGTATCTCCCAGTACTGGAGATTGAACCCAGGGCCTTCCCACTAAACTACATCTCCATTCCTTTTTTATATTTTAATTTTTGAAACAAGATCATCCTAAATCGCTAAGTTACCCTGGCTGGGCTCGAATTTGTGAGCCTCCCGCCTCAGTTTCTTAAAGTTCTGGGATCACAGATGTGTGTCACCTCAACTGGCCCTGAGCAATTTTGATTAGGGACAGCTTGGAGAATGATGAAATTCCCTTTCGAGACAGGCTCCTGGGGAAAGTAAGTATCTGAGCTTGTCAGGGACCCTGAGGCATAATGAGGCAGCTATGGCCCCAGAACTGAAGTGATTTCTTCCAGCCACAGGAGAGCAGGTGAGCCCAGAGGACGGGACAATTGGTGCTCTTTTTTTTTTTTTTTTTTTTGGTACCAAGAATCGAACTCAGGACCTTGCGCTTGCCAGGCAGGTGCTGCGCCACTGAGCTATAATCCTGGCCTCTGTGCAATTTTTTTTTTATTTGGTACTGGAAATCGAACTCAGGGCCTCACGATTTCCAGGCAGGTGCTGTACTGCTGAGCTACATACCCGGGCCAGGACATTTGGGAATGGCTCCTTTTCTGTGCTCTCATGTACGAGCGTCACAATTGCAGTTGTTTTGCTTTCTATGTCAGCATGAATTTTACTCTCGATATCCTTCAGTAAGATACAGATGTCGTCATGCACACAAGAGCCTCGTTTCAGTTCTAAATGTAAGCACAGACTATCTAAGTCTTACACACAAAAGATAAGCTAAAACAGCAAAAGCAAAACCAGCGGTTCCCACATCATTATGAAGAAAGAGACAAAGTGTCAGCATGGCTCTGCCAACAAGAGTGGTGCTTTAAAGTAGGAGGTCAGTAGAGCCCTCTGCAGTCTGACCCAGCAGGTCCCACCCGTCCCCAAACTCAGATGATTTATAGAACTTAGGACGCTGCGTTTCATCGAAAGATACCGTGTCACACAACTATACGTCTCCTAATTCAGTATCAAAAGAATTCTTTAAATGGGATTTGATGGGTATTTTTGATATTTTGCAGAGACTGATCAAAATATTGATGTGCAGAGACACTTCGTTTTTAGATATTTATATGAAATGCAGTGACTCCTCATTTCCACAGAGGCTAGACAGTGAGATGGGAAAAATACAACTCACATTCAGGGTTATACATCACTGAGATTTGGGAAGGGGACCAAGAGATGGAGGGAAAGAGGAGGGATGGGAGGGAAAGAGGAAGAAAAAACAGTGAAGATGTGTTATGCATATGTACCAGCTCCCCATGATAAAGGTAATCATTATGGACTGCAGACTTGTACTAATAAAAATTCTTTTTTTTTTTTTTTTTTGTGGGTACCGGGGGTTGACCTCAGGACCTCGCACATCAGCAGGTGCCCGTGCCGCTGACCAATATCACCGGCCCTTTTTTCGTATGTGGGTACCGGGAGTTGAACTCAGGACCTCACGCTTGCCAGGCAGGCGCTTATGCCACTGACCTATCTCACTGGCCCCTAAAAGTTCTTAAAAATTAAAATATAAGTAAGTAAATAGATAAATTATTAATAGAGCTTTGGTTTAGTTACTGTGAGGGTCTTAACCTTTCTGGAATCTACATTTCTCATTAGTAAATGAGAAAATGGGGCCATGCTATCTCTAAAGTTTAAGTTTTCATTTGTTTCTCAACACAACCAGGACAAGAGTAAGGAATGCTATTCCTGCTCAGCTCTGGGACCTCCAGGTCACAGTGTAGAAGTGGAAAGGAGGATGATGTAAATTACTTTGACTCTCTGTCCAGGAAGTATAATTCCTTAACCACTAAGGAGGTCATTGGAAGTGACATTCCTGAAACTTAGTAGGAATTCCCTAGAAATGGCCCCATGACATTGAAAAGAGTTACAATGTACTTTGCCTTTGGACATCTGTGTGCCAAAAAACTAAAGATTTGACATTTTTGTTTTTGTTTTGTTTCAGTTTTTCCTATTTTGTCTATACAAGCAATGATTTGGACACAGAGAAGTAGAGCCTAGATGGTAGGACGTTCCCATTCGAACTTTTAATAATAATTTAAGGACTGTCGTATCAAAGATGTCTAAGCTGGTGCCGTGTGGCCCCAGGGAGAAAACACAGAGCCTCGTGGAAGCCTTGACGGATTCTGCAGGAGGTCGGTATGAGCGGCAATTATCTCACAGCTCCGGACAGCAGCATCGGAGCTGGCGAGTTGTGGTGGGTGCTCAAGCAAAGGCTGGAGAACCACGCATGCGACTTCCAACACCAACGATGGTGACACCAGACCCCAGCTTCCAACTTTTAGAACTCCAATAGAGATGCCAGTCACCAACGGGGCCACATTGCTTCCACAAATACACACGTGGACTTTTTGGGGTCCGAAAGTATTCTAAAAGTAGTGGTACCAGAAGGAGAAAATGAACGTCTTAGCTGGAGGAATGCACCAATAGAAATGGAGAGAAATCTAATGGGGGGAGAGTGGGAAGCTATGGTGAATGTTTAAATTTTTAAAATTCATTACAGCAACAGACACATTGCGATTCAATCCCCCTCAAAATCCTCCCTCTTGCTTCAAACATGCTTAGCCCATCATTCTTGCCATTTTCTGAAGCAGATCTCAAAGTCCTCTTTCCCGAGGGTCTTTATGACATGTGATCAAAAATACAACGAATGCTGCTGCTGAGCGCCATCAAAGGAAAGGCAGCTCATGAAGACATGACAATATATCCTCATGCACCTAATTTGCCAGATCTGGCATTTTGTGGCTTCTGGCTCTTCCCCAAAGTCAAAATGACCATAAACGGGAAACACATTGAATTGATTCAAGGACATCAGGGCAGCCATGACAATGCAACGAATGACACTCAGGGAAACAAACTTCCCAAACTGCTTCTGAAAGTGGCAAGAGCTATGGGACAAGTGTGGTTGAAGTGACGGTGAGAATTTTGAGGGAAATTCATAGCAATCTGTATTGTAATTTTTTTACATTTAAACACACAATATTTTTGATCATGCCTCATATATTAGCAAGCAGTAGGACTCCATTGTCATAGGAGGTGAAATATTCTTAATGACCCTCCCCTACCCCTTGACCCTTCGGGACTCCCTTGGTCTTCGGAGCTTGTGCCCCTCGTCACCTTGTGTCTGGTGGACAGAGAGTCATCCAGTGTGTCCCAAGTGGATGGTGCATTGTTTGCTGACAATTCCTTTGTGCTGTTGAGGACAGAACGACAGTGCTAGGTACCGCAATAACACAACGAGGAATCGGCCAGTTAGTACAGAACAAGTGCTGTGATTATACCCTGCTGCATGTGACTTGCTAACATTTTATTGGGTTTTTGTAACTACACTCATGTGACAGTTGGGTGTGTATTTTATATTTTTGAAATATTTATCTTGTGTGGCATCATCAATGAATTACAAATATTTACTTCTTCCTGGAAACAATCGTCTATATCATTTCTGATATAAATGTGTGGTGTGTTCCATCAGCGGAAACATCCAGGACTGATGCTTTTATTTGAAAGTGTATGGATTGTCTATTTAATTTTAATAGATACAGGCATATTCACTCACTTTGTCTATTTATCCTTGAGTAAGCTCGGGTAGATTTGTGCCTTCACATATACTTTAAATATTATGATATCATTTGTAGTACTCTTTTATTGCCATTTGAATCTCTGCAAATTCTCTTCAATAGCCTCTCCTTTATTCTTGATATCTGTAATTTCCTTCTCTTTATGGCAGTTTTGCTAGAGATTTATCAGTTTTATAAATACTGTTAAAAACCAGCTCTTTGTTTCATTGATTTTTCTCTGTCATGTTTCTGTTTGCAATTTTATTTATCCCTGCTTTTATTTGTATTGTTTCTTTCCATTCACTTGTTCTGCTTATTTTGTTCTTTTTTTCATTTCTCATGGCAGGAACTTAAGTAATTAATTTAAGACTACCCTTATTCCTAATGTCACCATTCCCTGTTATAAATTTCCTTGCCAGTATTCTTTTAATGGAATTGCACAATTTTGTTTTATTGTGTTTTTAAAATTTTTCATTAATATTCTCCTTTTTCTTGTGTGAATTGGTTATGTCATTTAATTCCCAAATGTTTAGAGGTACATCTGTCATTTTGCTACTGATTTCTAGTTTGATTCCATTCATGATCAGAAAACATATTCTGTAAAATTTTCAATTATTTAAATGTTGAATTTTGATTTTTTCTTTAGTGACCCAAGAAAAATTCCATCTTAGTAAGCCCTGGAAAAAGAGCCTGTTTCCTGTCAAATGGAGTGTTCCGTATGTCAATTAAATCCTCTTGGTTATGTTGGTTCTTACCTTTAGTATTCGTGCTGATTTTCTGCCTCACAGTTATATCAATTTTTGAAAGGACTGTTTTTGAAGTGTTTTCAGTCCTTAACTGTGATTGCGGATTTACCTGTTTCTTGTTTCAGCTCTGACAGCTTCTTTTCCATTTGGCTGGAGGCTCCGATGTTTGGTGCGTGCATAGTTAGGGTAATTGTGTCTCCTTGGTGGGTTCTTTCTCTTATCATATGGTGGTACCTTGGTTCACGAACTTAATTATTTCCACGATTCTGGTCACAAGTTGAATTGGGCGAGAACTGAATTCACGGGTTAGGTTCAATGTTGACTTTATGGGGAAATGAGATTCCGTTCTGGTCCAATTCAGTTTGTGACAAGAATAGTGGCAAGAATTAAGTTTGCAAACTGAGATACCAGCATATAAAGTATCCGCATTTGTGTTGCACTTTTCTTTGCTCTGACGTCTGTCTGATCAGACGTCAATCTAGCCACCCCTGCTCTTTTTCGTTGCTGCCCTTAGTGTCTACATAGTATGTCATTTTTCATCATTTCACCAGCCAAGTACCTCAGTGTTGACACTGACATGAGTTCAAGTAGCATATAGGTTACGTGTGTGTGTGTGTGTGTGTGTGTGTGTGCTTGATCTATTCTGTCCTCCATTTAATATATTTAGATTTTTACATGTAAGGGGTTTGTGGTATGGTAATGTTTAAGTCTTCTATTTTATTATTTATTTTGTATTTGCTTTCTCTTATTCTCATTCCTGAGCATCTTTTCTTGGTTTCCTGGTAGTTAGCTGATGTGTTTAGGATTCTGCCTTGTTTTACCACGTTGGAAGTTACAGTGGTTACTCTGGGTATCACGTGTGACATGGCATCTTACACAATTCCCTTGATGTCAGTACCCTGTCATTTTAAGCCAAGTGTAGATAACCTTACTTCTGTGCAGTGCCTTTACCTTCTTGTCATTATCAGATGATGCTATAATTTTGGCTTGAATAATTGAATCTGACTGAAAAGCCCATGATAAAATAGTCTGTTATTCGTACTTTTGTTCTTTCCACGGTTCCTCCCCTTCCCATGCCTGTAGCTCCTTTCTTTCATCACTTCCTTTCTGTTGGAAGAACTTTCAGCTGCCAAGCCTTAAAGACATATCTGCAAACAATGGATTCCTTAAGTGTCTCTTTCCCTGGGATTGCTTGCAATTTCCCTTTCCTTCCTGAAGGGTACAGAAGTTCAGCTCACAGCTGTGCTCTTTCAGCACTCACAGGATATTCACCCCTATTCCTTCCTCCTCTTTGGTTTGAAGGAAAAATCTGATGTCATTTGAACGGGTGCTCTCACACAGGGAATGGGCTAATCCTCTTTGCTTTAGGATTTGCTGCTTAGGATTCTTCTTTAGGTTTAGAATTTGAATTATGATGTGTTTAATATCTATTTAGGGAGAGATTTGCTCGGTTTTAGGGATTTTTAAATTTGTGTCCTTGGCAAAATTAGGCAAGTTTTCAACCATTAATTATTTCATTCAGAAGACTTAGGGTCCCACCCTTTGTTTCCTGCCCTTCTGGCATGTTAGCTCCATGAATATGGTGTTATTGCTTCACAGGTCCTTGAGGCTCTTTTCATACTTTTCTATTTTATCTGTTGTTTGAGTGAATTCTAATTTTCTGTCTTCAATTCACTTATCCTATCTCTTTCATCTCCACTCCACTACTGAGCCCATCCAGTAATATTTTCCCCCAGTGTATTTCTCAGTTGTATAATTTCATTTGGTTCTTTTTATGGCTTTCTTGCTGAAAATTTCTTCCCCTCTTTTTTTTTTCTTTTTTTTTTTTTTTTGCATTTGTTTCTAATAGATTGTCATAGCCTTTTTCTTTCTTTCTTTCTTTTTTTTTTTTTGATAGCTGCTTTAAACCCCTTGTCAGATGGCTCCAATGACTAAGGTATGTTGGAGTTCATATCCTTCAAATCCACAACTCAACATGTTTGCTGATTGTACTTTAGGATCATGTTTTAGTGATGAAATACAACACTTAACATCAGAACGTGATGGGGGATTACAAGCTTAGCTGAGAGACAGTATAAAACCAGAGGGATACATTTTTTTAAAAATCATCTTAAGATTGAAAGTACGAAAAAGTCATAACTTGATGGATGAAATGAACAATGTATCGGAACAACGGTGTTTCTACCCTGATAACATAAAGAGATGCTTTTTACAACCATTTTCTTGAGGAAAAGAAAAGAATACACAATAGCCAGAAGTCCACAGACTGAACGAATCTTTATGGACAAAGAGTAATGAGTAAATTTTGAAAAAATTTCCTGGAAGACTGCCAAATATAGAAGAGTACTCGATATGTGTGTGAGACGGGGTCACAGTGAAGAAAGCGAGAAGGATTCAATAGCTTGCGAGGGTTCATCTGAAACAGGCTGAAACCCACGACTACTTCTAGGGGGAAATGGGAAGGAATTTTATACTTAGAAAAACACCCTGAAAATGGGACTGCAGCCCACAGCTGTTTGGTTAGGCCCTTTCAATTTGAAGCCTGATTTCAAACGTCGGGTGTCATTGGTCATCGGCAACGTTGGTGAACGTAATTTATGTGCAGGTGAGCAAACGGGCATTTTATGTAAGAGAGGGTAGTGGAGGAGGAAAGAGATTGGACACATGCAATGGATGTACAGCAGGGAGGGACCCCTCAGGACTCCACCCTGGCTTGTAGTCCTGGTGTCCCCTGAGGAAGTCACCTCTGGGGCTGAACTGCACGTGCTGACCATGCTCAGCCACCTTCAGTACTTGCCTCTGGCTCCCTTTTGTCCTGTGCTGAGTTCTGGGACAATGACCGTCATCCCGTCTTGAAAGTAGATTGAAACAAATCCAGTGGCAGTATGGGCTCCATTTGTCCAAGTGGGGAAGGGAGCACTCTGAGAGACCCTCTTGGCAGTGGATCCGCTTTCTCAAGCTCCCTGAATCTTCTCTGTTTAGTTTAAAGTGGACGTTTTTGGCCTGGTGCATACTGGACAAAGCCAGTAAATAGAGAGAAGCAGCTATGCCATCGCCCCATATTTCACAACCGAGAACGGTAAAGAGGGGTGGGGGAGGGATGTGAGAAGAAGCCGAGGGGCTTTGTCTCGGCCTCATCTTCCTCTCGCGTGGCGTCAGAAGGCATCCCATCTGCATCTCCAATGGAGGGAGGCTCTGACCTCCAGCCCCGTGTCCAGATGCCACGAGACCACCCATGGCCAAGGGACACTGTGAAGTCCCCAAACTGACAACACCTTCTCCCTCAAATCCACCTTGTCTGTGTTTTCTTAGATGCTGGATTAGTATTCATTAATCACAGGCCAGCCGCCAACGTGTGGGCCCATCTCTGAAAATCAGCTTGCCTGGAACTCCCCTCTCACTGGCCCCCAGCCAGTGTCTGATGCCCAGCTGGAGCCAATGTCTCCCGGACCCTAAAGCATCCCAGCGCCAGGCACCAGGCAGCAGAGACCAGCCCTGGACCCTGAGATCCTCCGGGACTTTCACCCGAGCCAGGCCTAGGCTGCTCGCCCTTTCCTTCCTGCCCCATCCGCAGCAACCTCAGGACGGCTCCTGACCCAGCCATCCTCTGGCTCCCGTTTTCTACCCCAATTCTTCCCATGGGGCCCTGCAGGGCACAGTGTGCCCCTTTCTGTCCCTAACTGTGCACAACACATCTTCATCTTCTTTCAACTGTGTTGACTTCTCTATATGGTTGGTCACTTCCATAAACTGTGGTCCTGTGGGTGCAACGCAACACTCTCTTCAGGGTGCCTCTGAATGAGACTGAGGATAAGGCCTCTCTGAATTCAGAAATGTGATTTTCAGAGTGTTGCTGTAACATACAGTCAACAATGCCCACCCAGGCTGGGGCGGTTGGCACAAGCCACTAGGAGGCAGAGGCAGGAAGATCACAAGTCGGAGCCCAGCCAGGACAACTTGGTGACTTAGAAAGACTCCGTCTCGAAAAAATGAAAAGGCCTGGGGGTGTAGCTCATTGTGAAGGCTTTCAATTCAATCCTCAGTACCACACAAGAGAAAGAGAGAAAGAAGAAGGAAGGCAGGCAGGAAGGAAGGAAGGAAGGAAGAGACAGAAAGAAAAAGGAAGGAAGGGATGAAGGAAGGGAGAAAGAAAGAAAGAAAAAGAACAAAAGAGAGAAAGAAAGCAGCGGGCCAGCCCTCCCAACCCTGGAGAGCCTGAGCTGGGAGTGAACGCGTTTGTTCGAGGTGGAGACGTTCTCGTCAGGCACAGAGCGTTTCAGTCCCCACATCCATCAAGTCAAAGAAGATGCACTCTGCCATATTCATCACTGTCTTGGCACCACTTCTGTCACCCGGTACCTGTCAAACAGCTACATAGTTACATAAATAAACAGGTCGCAGCGGAGTCCCCCAAATTCTCCTCATCCACTGGATGTAGAAGACATCTGTAACACTGCCGCCGCTTCTTGCAGCTTTGTGATTATTTTATGGACAGAGTCTAATGACATTCACCACTTAGTTCATAAAAATCTCAGTGATGTGTGGCGCGGTGCCCCAGACCCAGGACACGCTGCCTCTGCTGGCCTTGCTTTCTCCGGAAGAGGTCGGAACACACGTGTTTCTGTTCCTGAGCCCGTGCCCCCTCCTTTTTCCTCCTGGTCACTGGAGAGAGCCACAGCTCCAGCCTGTCTGCCACCTGGCCTTGCAGGAATTGTCTGCCACCTGGCATTTGTTGGGTATAGGCTGTGGACTATGCACAGAACTGGAATTGATGCTCATGTAATATTGCGTTTCCGGTGCCTTTTGGAGAGTCCGGTTCTTAACAACACAGCAGCAGCAAGGGGCTGGACCCAAAGTCCTGGGCAGTCACTACTCTTGCCACACTCTGTCGTGGTTCCCAACGAGGACTACAATAAAAATTCTTCTTCCTGGAGGACTGTCCCCCAAGAGAAACGGTGGGGGGATTAATGTGTCCATCCAGTGACCCATGGAGAGTCTGGTTCACACCAGTGCCTACTCACACACAGCCCATCTCTAGACACTTTCAAAGCTGGAGATGGTGGGTTCTGCCAAAGTCTCCTTTCTACCCAAGTTTTTGTTTAATTTTGTTTTGCTTTTTCCTGGTTAACTCGAGGTGAAGGCGATTTGGTGTTAATACCTATGGCTTTCTTCAATCCCACCTTCCTCAATCACATATCATTTTAAAGAAATGGTTCCCAAAAGAGCCGCACCACATTGCAGACCCACATACCGAGAGAAAATAAAAACATTCCCAAGGAGGTTTTACTTAAACCAGTTACCCGTCATCTTCTTATCTTTTTCTTGTAAATATTGCTTGCTTCATCCCAAATTCCCAAAGTGGAGTTTATTACAAAGAGCTTTTATTTGGACTAGGGATATTTGTATACAATTTTGTATGGTTTCTGTGGAAAAAGTGAGTAAAACTGTGTTAGATTATTGTGGTTTTAAGGATTAAATGTCAAATCTGCCTTTGTGAATTTACATGGAAAATTTATGTCTGCGTGACATTTTATTTTTCCTATTAGAGAAAGCTTTGGGGTTTTTCACACCCAGAACTGGACTTGAAAAGCTAACAACCACCTGGATGATCCCCCAAAAAACCTAGTGCATTTAGATGGATTGTGCTGATGTTATATGACAAAGAATGAATGAAAGTAAAGCAGTAATGTAAAGTAAGAAACTGAGGCAGCCAGCTTTCCTGCGGCCTCTGCAGCACTCTGATTGCCCCAACAACTTCATCTTACTCAACACCCTCTTCTCTTCTGCAGATTTACCAGCCTCTCCTCATCAACCTCCTGCCCCAGGGCCTTGGCACCTGCTTTTGTCTTGTCCAGAGCCACATTTGCTCCAAAATGCATAGTCTCTTTTCTTAGATGTCTGTTCCAATGTCAATTTAGATGCAGGCAACACTGACCACCCTGAATAACAGCTACCCACTCCTCCCTGCGCCTTAAACCTGCTTTCCTTTCTTGCCAAAAAAGTCTTTCATATCACATGAAAAATATTCTATAAATTATAAATTTATAAAGTGTGTCTGTCTTTCTTTGTTCCTGGCTGGAAGGCTCCAGGCATGTGGTGGGCGCTAGCAAGTGTCCTCTCAGTGGCCACTCAGTGGCCCTGTGACAGTCATGGGCATCCTGAATTCTCAGACAGTCAGAGCATCTCTCATCTGTATCGTGACTTCACTGTGATTCCCGTGCAAGCCTAACTTTGAAAAGAGGCATAAAGGCTGCCCGGACAATGTGAATGAATCACACAGGAATTCTACCGCTGTGGTCTTTTACCTCCTTGACTGCTATGTAAATTTGTCTCAAAGACAGCATTAAATAGCACGGGGTAGACAGGGCAGGACCAAGTGATTGCAACCATCTTTTGGGGAAAAGGTATTTTAAGCTGACTCTTCAGTGACCATCTCAAGCTGAACTCTGTTTTTATGGGTTTTTACCACATTAAGCTCTTATGGAGTGGGGGTGGGGGATCAGAGAGCGCCTCTGAGCATGCACAGAGTCAAAGTAGGAAGGCTTATTGAGCATTAACAGCCAAGCTAAGAGCCTCTAATGTCAAAGCACCTACACAAAGGTTCCCGCTAGCTCTGGCTGGTGTCTGTTTTCAACCTGACAATGCACTGAACCATCTCCATGACAGCCATTTCTACAAAGCAGCCAAAAGGAGCTGCCTAAATGCACCTAGCAGGCCCTTTCTGTCCCACTGAGAATTCTCCTGGTGGCTTTCGTGGTCTCCTCTAGCAATGTCCTTTATCACCACCTCTGGAAACTTCCTTCTCAGACATGGAAACTGAAAAAAAACTCACCAAGCAGAGCTCGCAGGCTCCCGGCTTCTGAAGAAGTCCGTTACTCTCCACTCTAGCCAATTGTATTCCACTGCAATCTCTTGCATCTTAAATGTCAGGGATGGCCTACTAACTTATTTCCAGGATTCACCCATGGGTCACAGCAAGAAACTGAAAAATTCCAGTCCAGTCGATAAGGATCAAACTTCTAGACACGATGTTTCTGTGTGTTCCCAAGTGGACTAGAACTACTTCCCAGCCACACAGAGCCATCAGTCGGAGGACCCCGGCCTTTCTTCCTCACTCCCATCTGTTGGTCCATCAAGCCACTCCTGGTGTGTGTTGCTGAGTTCAGCCACTGGTGGACAGGCACCTATAGCTATCTGGTGGCTGCTCAGCCCCAGGATGTGCCTGTGTCCATGCTCCCCCAGGATTGTCCCCACACAGGAGAAAGGACTTTCTTCCTGTCCCTGTGAATTGTGCTTGTGACCCCACAGCACTTGTCACATGCCACAGCCATGTCTTCATCTTCTTCCTCACAGCTGGGACTTCACTTTCCTTTTTTGTAACATTGGTACCTAACATATTAGCCATCCCTGTGCTAGGAGTTAGCGTGACTATAGTTGCTAGCATGATTGCAGTTAGAGCTAGCAGGATTACTGTGAAGATTACGATTGTTGCAAGACTGGGCAATAAATCCTGAGATGCTTCACTGACCCACCATGATTCTATTCCTTGGACACACATTGGTCTCTGTCAAGGATGTTGTACTGGTAATTTGATAATCATGCGGAATAGTTGGCATTGGAATGCTTAAGTATTAAGGAGGAAAAACATTTTAAAAGAATCATTAAAATTTTTTTTTTGTGGTAGTTGTTTTCCTGCCAAAGATAAGAACTTGAAGTCTCAGCCTGTCACCATATAGTCTTACAAGTCTCGATTACTGGGCTTACAGATGACTTGCTGTCAGGAAGTGGAGTTTGATTAGAAAAGGTGGTCCCTGGGGTGTGACCTGGTCAGGTCTACCTCCTTTCCTGCTCTTCCCTGTACTCTCTGCTTCCCAGCCACCATGAGGTGAGCAGCTTTCCTCCATGGCAGGCCCTTCAACCATGCAGTTGCTGCTGTGGACTGAAACCTCTACATACCATGAGTCAAAATAAACCTCTCCTCCTTTATGTTGCAGGTGTTGGGTATTGTCTCTCTCTCTCTCTCTCTCTCTCTCTCTCTCTCTCTCTCTCTCTCTCTCTCGACAGTACCCCGGAGAATCCACGTGCTACAGCCTGCTCCCACTCCCTTACACATTGTGTGGTCTACAACCTCGGGACATCACAGTGGAACCTATAATCACAGGTGCACCCCCATGTGCTACTTTCATGGCTGACTCTGTACGTTTCAAGGCCCAGAGTGATGATGGTCTCCTTTGTCACAGGCTGTGGGTAGGGAAGTGTGTGGCACACAGTCTGTTGGCTGGCACCTTACCCTCCTGTGAGAGAGGGTTCTCAACTCTTCCCAGCACTCTGCCCTCAGGTGATAAAAGGGCATGAACAATTTGAGACTGCATGGAAGAGGGACAGGTGTCACCACCCTTCACAGAGAAGATGAGGATTTGGTAGAGACCAACATCCCAGCAAGAAGGATGGGAGACTCCTACGAAGAGGTGACCCTACTTCAATGTTCCAATAAGCATCCCAACCTTACCCTGCCTCTCTGAGCTGCCTGTGACTGTATGGAAGTGGACCTTCCTTTCCAGGGTGAGAACAAACCCAGCTCTGTCTTACCCATAGCTGTGGTGGTGATATTCTGGAGAGATGGCTTCAGCAGGGTGCAGAATTATGTTTCAAAGGCTGCATTTGTCCAACAGTGGCTAGAAGAGGGGAAAGGAACAGGCAACAGGCTGGCACCTACTGACTGAAGGCGATGGGTCTGGAGAGGGTCTGAGCCTGGGGATCAGTGGGGAGTGAGGAGTATTTCTATCATGGAGGAGTACAAAGCCATCCCGGGAGAAGGATAGGATGCAAAAGATCTCTTTTGGGGACATCTCTGTCTCTTCCTTGGTGGGCCCAGAGCCAGGGCACTCTGGAGCACTGGTGACTTTTCAGGATTCATCCACATTAGTTTCTTCAGCTCTACCATTCCCATGCTCCTGATTTATACCCTGAGAGGTCCTAAGAAAGGGAAGACTGTGGCTGCAGCAGGGCGACAAAGTGAGAGAGTGGAGAAGAGGAAACCCTCATCTGACATAAAGTCGAAGCTCCAAGGGGAAGGTGAAAGCAAAGACGGACACCCATTCTTGGAGATCTTGGATAAAGATCTCCAAGAGCTTTCTCAAGCTCTTGATGTGAAAAAGCAATTCTATGTATGCACACAGTATGTGTGATAATGTGGACACAGGTGTTTAACACAACTATGTCCACTCTTCAAAATTCTTTAAAATCATCTTTAATCTTTTCAGAGCTCTACATCTGTCTTTGCCTTTGTCTTTGGGACACAACGGTCTCTTGCTTTAGAAAGAATATATTAGAAACTCAAACTTTTCTCAAGGAAATTACAAAGTTTTGGCATCCACTTCCGTATCCCTTGTATTGCAGTAGAGAGAGATGAGGGCTTTTCAAGTCTAAGCCCAAACTCTTTACCTGAGTTTCTTTACACCCTTCCTGTCTTCCCAAAGACACCTCTGTTTCATGTATTGCTTTTCTCTCTGTATTTTCCAAGTACATCTTCTGCCGTGCCTTCCCAGTACCATACCAACATGCTTCAGTCTTTCTAAGAATGTCCCAGTCCACCTTTCCTCTTCTTCAGTTTGTTTTTCATCCAGCCTGAGATGTGGTTAACAAATAAAAATAGTATGTAGTTATGCTGCATAATGTGGTGATTTGATGTAACTACATACTGTGAGATGCGTGGCAAGAACACTAAAGATCGACTCTCTTAGCAAATTCCATGTTCACGGTGGTATTAACTATGGTTGCCATGCTGTCCAATAGATAGATCTCCAGAACATAATCATCTTATAATTGAAATTTTGTACATCTTTTTCATCTTCCCATTTTCCTACCCCTTCTTTCCGTTGCTCTCTCTGCCTCTCTGACTTTGACTTTTAGATTCCACACGTAAGTAAAATCATTCACTCTCCATGCCTGGCTTATTGCAGTTAGCACAATATCTTCCAGGTTCATCCACGTCATCATGAATGGCAGTGGTTCCCTTATGTTTAAGGCTGAATAATATTCCACTGTATGAGTGAATGTGTTTCACATTCTCTTCACCCCACAGTACTTGCACTTTGGGTGTTTATTATCCTACTAGCCACTACATCAATCTGTCTACTGCTCTTTCTGCTCCTTCCAAATCTTATTTAAGGATGGCTCTTACTAATTAAAACACAAATAATACCCATGTGGAATTCACAGGGGCTACAATCCTGCAGTGGCGGGGAATGTCTGACTCAACCTGCAGGGCTCAAGGAGTCCCAAGAGCAGTTGTCTAACTGAGCCTGGAAGGACAAGTAGGAGTCACTCAGGAATATTAAGCAGGGAAGGATAGCACAGGCAGAGGCCATGACAGATGGCAAAGCCTATTCAGGAAGGAGAATTATTTACTATGCATCCATCTGACTTTGGTATGGTGGCAAGAATGAAAGGGTCAGGATGAGAACCACGATGCAGAGGATATCGGAGCACTGGCCAAGCAGGGCTGGGTGAGTGGGTCGAACTGGAAAACGGTAATGAGCCTGACAGCCCTGTAATGAAAAATTTTGAAGGAGGTGGAAAGAACCACAGATAAAGCCTACTTCCACTAATCTCAGAAAAAAATGATGTCCTTTACATTCTTTTCAGCAATTGTTGGATATATATATCTAAGAAGGAGAAACTGGTCTGAATACATTCAAGGATCATAGAAAAATATAAAGCCCAATTCCCCTTCTCAAAGAATATGCAACTGAAATAATTCACAGTGATGCTCTGCATGTGAAATGCCAAAAGCATGCTATAAAAAACTGCTTTCCAAAGAAGGAAAACAGGTTGAAATTTGCTGAGCATCTATTACAGCTGTCACCAAATATGAGTGATCTTATCTAATCTTTGTACAAACTAAAATCATAGGTAGAATAAATATTATTTCCCAGGTTAGGCAATCGTGTCACAGCGTGCTAAGTAAGTTACCAACGTTACTCAGCTGGCCAGGGTAAGACATTGGCTTCCCAGTCTTCCTAGACTGCCTGCTCCCTGCCTCAGAGGGGCAGCTCTTCCTCATAAGGAAAAGTACAGGAATTAGTTATGCAGCTCAGGTTGGAATCACGGGCTCCCAAGCTCAGTCTGCACTCGACTTTGTTCAGGTCGTCTAGTGGCTAGGTGTCCATGTGGAGATAGAAATGCTGCCTACCTGAGACTTTGTAATGGGAAGAACTCATTCTACCACAGGGGATGATAACAGAAATTACAGAGAGGGGATGGAACTCACTGTCCCATTGCTAAGACTCAATGAAGTTCACCACCACGGTGAGATAGATTTGAGAGCATCAACCAGAATAATCACAAGGAAGTATGTGGAGAGCGTATGGAGAAGACAAGTGGTTGAAAGCCATGGCTTGAAGACGGCCAGCAGGGGTAAAGGCTGAGTTTCCCCTTTCACTTATTTTGGCTGCATGGCACCATGACGTGGGTACCATCTTGAAGCAACTTGGTCTGTGCATCTAATTACAAGATGGATCTGCAGAGGAACATCTTAAATGTTCACCATTCAGACTCTTCTCAAAGACGTCCCACGCTGGATACTCACTTGATCCGAGGTAGCTCACCCCATGTGCTTATACTATAATAATATTGTGATCACATTTCCAGTTGAATGTATTTGGAACTAAGAAAGGTAAACTGAAAGATGTGTGCTAGGACTTAATAATTCTCCACATATATTTATTCTGAGATTCAGCTTGGAATATTAGTGTTTTAAATGACGTTGGAATATACTGAAACCTCTTAATAAATTTCCGCTTTTTCCAAGTAGAGGTTTGGTGCCAGGAACAAGTCAGAAATGCCATGTGTGCTATTCGCCACTCTGCCCAGCACATAGGAAGGGTCTTTTGAAGTCAGAGAGGCCCAGTGAAAGGAAGTACATTACATACACATTCTCACTTGTCTGTCCATCCTCCAGCTGTGCTAAGAGCCAAGTAGAGACAATGATTGATGAGCCTAGCAACCGAAGAGCATGCACAGAAAGAAACAGAACAAATGAATATCCAAGAAGAGGCAGTGCAGACTTCCTGCACCCCAACTCTTTTTTTTCTTTTTATCTACTACCCCATCAAACCCAACAGTGATTGAGCTGGATGAAATCATTGTTTCTTTTTCATAAATGCACATGAGTAATGTGTGAATGAAGAGAAATCCGGAATTTCATGAGTCATGGATGCATAGCTCTACCCGTCATCATGATTACAGCAGCAATTTCATGTACATTTTTAACGTCTACCTCAAAGCACCCCAGTAGTATCTGTGTTATCTGAACTTTACAAATTAGAAAAGTGAGTCTCACATTTGTTCATACATTTATGAGAAGGAAACTCTTGGCATTTGAGAAAGAGGAGCCACCATACCATACGAAAATTTTTCCAAGTTGAAAGCTTTGGGATGGTTACTCAGATCAAATTAATGTATTTTATTGAAGTTAGGATTTAAGGGTCTTAAATTGGACAGTCTGGAGTCCTAAGCCCATTCTGTTCCAGTTTCCTTGCCCCCAAAATAGACATTGCATAGTATACTTACACATTTAAATATGTCAGTGCAGTAAAACAATGGAAAGGATGGTGTGAGGATAAAACAGATGAAACAAAAAATATTTCAGAGGATTTTATCTGATATTTGGCACCCTTTCTAGAGTATGGTACCGCTGTGACTGGTTATTATTTCCTTTATCAAGAGTGATCCTGGAGAGTAACACACTGCACCAAGAGCCACCCACGGGAGAAGAGAGAGAGGGTCCCCATGGCCATGAAGTGACTGGAGCTAGCAAGGACAGGAGTGTTGGCCAGATGTCAGGTTCTGCCAGTAGAGTAATGCAGAAGCCACAGATGCAAATCAAGACCCAAAATCACCTCTGCCCTCCCGCACCATCTGCGCTGAGTCGGGGTGTGAACCGCTGGGACTGGTTTCTTATCCACGCTTACGATGCTTTCCTGTCACTTTAGTTCCAATGAGAAGGGAGTTCAGAAAAGATCTTGCAAAGAAAAGCAGCGTATCATTGGTGGGTGGGGGTCATGGAAACTGCGTGTGAGACTAACTTGGGGTAAAACCCAAAAGGAGCTTCCAGGTGAATGGAGAGAATTGGAAGGTGTGGAGAAGAGGTTATGTGAGCAAAACACCCTTGGCAGACTTTAGTTTTGTGCTCTGCCTTGGTTGGACTGAGGGAAACCTGGGAGCCAGGGGCAGAAGACACAACAAATCCTTCTCTACCTCCTTCCTCTTGGACTGCTCAGTGGACATTTTGATGGAAACATAAAAGGGAGTTACAAAAATTCTTTCTCTTTTGATGTTTTGTGTTTTCCCCCCACCCTTCCGGAGCATCATTTTGTATCCAGCTGTTCATCCAGTTTGCAGACACAGTGGGACCTTGAGTTCCTGCAGCAGCTTCTTTTTCTGGCTCTGATAAATGTGACCTGCGAGTCACTACCTCAGTTCTAGCGTCTATGAAGAGGGATGACTGTGCATATCTCTTTCTAGGCTATGGGGAGGAAAAAATTAAATACTTATGGAAGACGTCACCAGGATTATGGTTTTAGTAGTATCTCATAAATAACAGCTTCCCTTTGTAGATATAGCTTAACCCATAATCAAGCTAGTACCTCATAGAAAACACAAACTCAATAACCATTTCTTAGAGAAAAGAAGGAACAAAGGAAAGGTGAATAAACAAAATCCACGAAGAAATACATCAATCTGTCTTGAAATAAAATATAACCTAAAAATGGGCAAGGATACTGGCCATGAATAAGACAAAATGTCAAGAGCTGACTTTCCTAAAAATGCTAAAGGACATGAGAGAGCTAAAGGACAGGGCTGTGCTTAACACACCAGGTACAACACCTGTATCGCCACTCTTCAGTCCTCAGTAAAGCGAGATGTACAAAAGTATCTGAAGTCCATGCTGGGCTCTGGGAGGAAGGCAGATTAGCAAAAAAGATGTCTTAAAAAGGCTTCATCTAGGTTAATAAAAATACACTAAAATTGATTAAAAACTGAGAGGAAGGCTGATTTTTGCTGTTGTCGCTCTTATTTCACCCAAAAGAGAAGACGGATCATTTTCCAGTGAGCTGGACATGGTGACCTCATTGCATGGGACAGGGAGGAAACTGAGCTCACAGATTCACTCCAGGGGCCTCACAAACTCCCCCAGGAAAAACACTTCCAGCAACATATTCTGGCATAGCCGAGGCCAATGCAACCCTTGTACTGAATCTTTCATTTTGAAAAAAAAAATCTACTGGTTTTGATGTAATCATCAAAGGCTAATGGAAAAAAAATAGTGTTATTTCATAGTTTGAGAGAAAAGAAAAAGACATCTGGAATTAACTTTGAGTGGGAAAAATACTGACTTCATACACAACGTGGAGAAAAAGAAGATGGAATAAAGTCCCTTAGGTGATACTCAACTTCAGGAAGAAAAGGCTGAAAATGTAGTTTCTTATGACCATTAAGATGCAAAAAGAAAGAAATGTGCTCTGAAGACCAGCCTTTTCTATCTATCTATGTGCCTGATAGTTGTTGACTTATTTCAGTTTTAGAGTGAGTATGATGGAGAGATTTTATTTTATTTTATTTTATTTTATTTTATTTTATTTATTATTTTTTTTTTTTGGTGGGTACCGGGGGTCGACCTCAGGACCTCGCGCACCAGCAGGCGCCCGTGCCGCTGAGCGATATCACCGGCCCCTTTTTCGTATGTGGGTTCCGGGAGTCGAACTCGGGCCCTCGCCCTTGCCGGGCAGGCGCTTAAGCCGCTGAGCCGTCTCACCGGCCCGATGGAGAGATTTTAAACATGAGCTGTAGAACCAGATGTACACAGGTCAGATCCTGATTTTTCACTGAAACAGACTGGTCGTTTTCAGAGAAGATAAGTCCTCTTCCAGCCCTGAGTTCAAGGTTGCCAGATAAAATACCACACATGCAGACCTCACACAATGAGTAACATTTTAGTATATGTCCCCATGGGACATTCTTACACAAAACGTCATCTGTTGCTCATCCGAAATTCAAGTTTGACTGAGTATTTTATATATCTATATATCTAGCAGCCTTATCCAAGACACTCACCTTTGACAGCAGGAACAAAAATACGGACCTGCAGTATTAAAGGTAAATCGCTTACCAGAAGGCCTGACCCCCAGCAAGTCAAACAGTAGCTATTAGGGTTTTTGTTTTTTAAATTTCATCGAGAATAAGGATCGTGAGCTATATACCTGGATATCTCTGAAGCACTGCACATTTAATCTGGATTCGTTTCTGTTAAAATATGAGGTGAAATCAGAGATGGCTTCAATGATAGAACTTACCAAAGAGCACTGGATACAGATGATAGATACGCAGGTAGGTGAATTGCATGCGTGTTACATTATAAGCGCCCTCTGCACCATTCCACCTGCGTTGCTCTGTGGGAACTTGAAGTCTGCTCTGTGGTGAGCCCCGTCATAAGATCTGGTCCAGGAATGGGGAGTTGAAGGGCAGATGGATGACCTTGCAGGGTGCACCCTTCTCCACAGGAAAGGACGAGGTTGCGCTCGGCCTCTTTCCCGCTTGATGCTCTTACTTCATGATGGTATTTTAGTGGAATTAAGTTTGAATAGCTGAAGTAGGATCTGGTGGTGCACACCTGTAGTCTCAGCCATTCTGGAGGCTGAGGCAGGAGGACCACTTGAGTCCACAAGTTTGAAACCAGCCTGGGAAACATAGGATGACTCTGTTTCGAAAATAAAAGCAACAAACAAGCAAACGAATAAAAAGGGAAAACACCTTAAATCTGAATAGCTCACATCATGTCCTCTAGGTTCATCCGTGTTAACACCCCTGGCAGGTTTTCCTTCTACTTTCAAGGCTGAATCGTAGTCCACATGTTTCAATGCATTCATCTGTTGAAGAACACTTGGGTTGTCGCCACGTCTTGGCTGCTGTGAATACTGCAATGGACACGCAGTGCAGAGATCAAGATCTTCATTTCATTTCTCTTGGATTTATGCCCAGAAGCAGGACTGACGGATCCCTGGGCGCTTCAGTGGGTACTGTGTTCGGTTACACCCGGAATGCGCTTTCCAGAGGTCTGCTGTGTGCGGTTAATACTGCAGTGCTGTGCACTGAAGAGGGCGGGTTTCACATGCCGTGTTCTTATCACAATAAATTGATTAAGAAACATAAAAGAACCCAGGGAAATCTGGTACTCTGAATAGGGCATTGGTACCATGGCGATATGCCTGGTTCAAACTTATCAACATGTGTGCATTGATTCTGTGCATCTTTTGTATATCAATTATATTTCAGTAAAGCTTTAAAAAACTTGACCAGTTTAAAAGCACTTCACTGAGGACATTTGTCTCCTTAGCCTGACTCCTGAGATGAGGGAAGGGAAGGGTCAGCCCTGGAGTTTACTTCAGGTTCATGTCCACGGGCAAATCAAATGCCTGGGATGCGATGCTGGCGTTCGAGGGCTGCCTTCTGGAAGCCCAGGGAATCCAACACATCAGCATCGTTGGCTGATCGCCTCGCCTGTGTGAAATGTTGAAGTCCTCAAAACAGAGCAGAGTGTGGAGAAAGTGGGAGGAAGTGTGAAGGAAAGCACCTCAGTAATCACAAATAGTAACAGACTTGAATATCCATGACACGACTCAACCTACGATCCAGTTGAGTTTCTATCCCCCATGATAGGTGCATCGCAATTTGCTAGAAAGAAAGGAAAAAGGACAGGGACATATTAAGATCTGAATCTTTTCATGTGTACAATTTGAACACTTGATTCTATGAAGCATGTTGACTAATGATGAATTCAAACCAGAGGAAATTACTCACTCCCGGTCAAATGTAGTGACGCTAATTTGGAAGCTAATTTGGGCCCCAGGCGCGGGTTCTTTTCTCTACCTGGGTCCCCCCAATTTGCCTCATCTGATCCTGCCCCTCCCATGCCACTGTAGGGAGAGCCCAGGGTGGAGTGGATGAAAGCTGGGGTCACTCCAGGCACATCTTCCTGTTCTGATTACTCCATGTCCAACCAGGGGGGCTTTGAAGTGGGCTTCTTTTGTACCCCTACTAAAACTTTTTTTCACTTTCTCAAAATTGCAGTAGATGAGGTATGAAGCTAGACCTCTGTCAGCATCCAACTATTACGTATTACATGTTTTACTAGAAAATTTACATCTGAGACCTGAACAAGTGGTACATCAATGATACATCCAAAAGCTGGTTCATAATTTGAAGACTGATTATATTGTTGAGTGATAAATTTTTATACATGATGTGCTTTGATGGGAAGGTTTTCAAGATGCTCTGACGGACGATGTCTGGGGCTGACACTTTAAAGAAATCCATAATGTTGGTGTTTTCCCTCACATGAACCCGACATGCAGAACTGACTAACTAAACCCTTTGCACTTCCCTTAAATGTTACAAATCTAAAAGGTGAATCTTCATTGATCTTTTGAAGGGAGACAATAGCATACTGATTTTTTTCCTGGAGTTAATGAACCTGATTAGAACTCAAAAACTGAACTCAAATATATTCCTAATCAGTTCATTTCCCTGCATGTTTTATTTTTCTTAGTCCCTGAAACCACTAAACTCCTTTCTTTGGAGTTGAATGTGAGGGGCATGTGAGCCAGGGAAGGAGTGAAACTTGAAAGCACATTTCTGAAATCCACTCTGAAAGACCTGCTGTTTGCATTTTGTAAAATCCGGGCACTGAACCCTCCCATGGTTTGGCATCCACAAAGCCTGGGGAAGAGACAGGTGGAAGAAAATCAAGTCTTTGTAGTTTGTGCCCAAAAGAGTAACACTGAAAGACCTGTCACAAATCTCAAGGCTTTCCCCTCAGACACATGCACAAAGGTTAACACACCCACAATTTTTTCCATACTGATGACTATGAATAACTTATCACATGAACCCTCCCTGCTTTATACGAGTATATTCCTGTGTCAAACCTCTGTCTTGGGCCAATCCACAGAACTTCCAAGGCACCTATCCAAGTGCCTGTTGGGGTTTCCCCAAGAAGCACAGGATTGCCCAGAACAATGAGTCCAAACTGAGTCCATAGCTTTCCCCCTCCCCCCATCCCTAACACACCCTCCACCCACTTTCCAATGCTCAGATCTTGCAGGGCATGAAGGAGAAGAGTAGACCTAAGGGAAGTTATTTCCAGCCAGGGACATTGGCACCACCTCTGACCTCCCCACTCACTGTCCCAGAAGTTGCCCCTTCTAATAAACCACATGGCCTGGGACACAAGAAGGCAAGCGTCCTATGATGGGAACTCCCTATGGATTCAAGGAGCCCGTTATTTTCTTAATAAGGGACATAGAACCATTTTCCTTTGATGAGCATCGGGATTGTTTCCAAGTTATGAGGTTGTATTTAGCATCAGCATTGCTGTGAGTGCGAGATTTAACAGAGGATAGGGCCACATCCACTTGTAGAATTCTCAGCGTGGGCTGTGCACCTTTCCATCTTTACTGGCTGTTTCTAGATGGCTCAATTCTTGGGCCCTTGGCCCAGGGAGGTGTCTGCCCACACCATCAGCAGCATGTGGTGTTTTCAACTTGCTGTGCTTTTACTAAGGAGATCTGTGTGTAGAGAGACCTCAGCGACGCCTCCAGGGTACACGACGCCAATGACGAGGGACTGAGAACATTCCAGACATTTGTGAGGCATTCAGAACTTCTCTTGTGTGAACATTTTGTTCAGATTTGTGCAAATCACAATTTTTAAAAAATCTGATGAATTATTTTAATAATCTGGATATTGATATGTTTGTGTATCAATCATTTAATTTTATAATTTCAAAATAAACTTGATGTCTGTCAGATCAACCCCTCCTTTGGTGATCTTTTTCATACACTTTTGGTCTTTTCCTGAAGTTTTTCTACTCTAAATGTATTCTACAGTATAAGTCTTATTCTGACTGCTCACTCAAAAGTCTTTTGAACTTGGGCTGGTGAGATAGCTCAGCAGCATAAGCGCCTGCCTGGCAAGCACAAGGTCCTGAGTTCGACTCCCGGTACCCACATAAAGGAAAAAAAGGGCCGGTGATATCGCTCAGAAGCATGGGTGCCTGCTGGTGCGCAAGGTCTTGAGGTCGACCCCTGGTACCCACAAAAAAAAAAAAAAAAGAAAGAAAGAAATGTTTTGGACTCATCGATTGATGTAACCACATAAATCTTCGATTCTTTCCCCATTAATATGGGCCATCGCATCATTAAGATTTCCTTTACTATCTTCCACAGCAACTTACGTATTTTCCGCATAGCATTTTGGTAAACACTTTGTTTTCTGTATTCCTGTTTTCCTGGGTTAGCGCTTAGTTTTGCTCCATCGCAAGTGAGGGTGGGTCCCTACCCCGTGCCCACCCCACCCCCAGGCCCACCCCACCCCCGTGCTGTTCTACCAGCTTCTCATTGGCCAGTGGTATGTTGTCCATTGAACACAGTGATCATATTTCCAGACACTCAGAAGAACTTCCATTTCTGTTTTGATGATTTCCAGATTAACCTACCATGCTGAGTCTTAGCTTTATTTCTTTCAAAATAAATGTCAGGATAATAGTATCTATATCTTAGAATTGTGCTGAATATTAAGTGAAATGCATGCACATATAAGTATATACTTTTGTGTACTTATATATACATATTAATATTGTATCTACAGACATTCCTCCTTAACGACCCCCTTGTTTAATGACTGTTCTGACTTAAAACCAAGGCAGACCGTGAGGACTTACAACCCATCTTTTTTTGTACATTTCTGTATATCTTGTTGGTAGAACCTCCTGCCTTTTTTGGCACAGTACACCATGTTTATACAGTGCTGTAGTTTTGCTGATTGTGTATACTGTACAGTGCTATAGCTTTATGTTGTTATACATTACAGTACTATACGTAAGAGTTACACAAATAAAAGCAAAGACGTCAAGTTGGAGTTCCTTTTGCTCATTTCTTTGTTCTGAATATTATAACGTACATACTATATACAATTCCCCATTTGGTGAGAAATTCATTTAATGACCTAGTCACGGGAACAGAACTTGATCATTAAACGAGGAATGTCTGTGTTAAAATCATGATTCTTGGCACATATGTGCGTAATGAACATTCATTTCTCTTCATTTTTCTTTTCCACAGGTGAAAGAAGTAACAAATTTGGAGACATTTTATATGTTAACTTTTATTTGTACATTCTTTTCCTGCCTATTGCCTTAGTTACTTTTTTTTCATTGCTGAGACAAAATACCCAACACCCAAAGTTAAAGAAAGAAAGGTTTATTTGGCTCACAGTTTGTAGAGGTTTCAGTCCATAATTGGCTGGCTACAAGGCAGGGTGGCTTGGCAGAGGGGTATCACAGGGGAGAAACAGTTTAAGGTGGGTAGAAGGTAGCAAAGCAAAATCAAGGGACCTTAGCAGCTTTTTTTCTCCCCGTTGTATACTCTATTTAGACTACCAGGATTAGGGCAGTGCCAAACCAATCAGTGGACTGATTTAGTTATCACACACCCTTAATCCCAGCATCACACACTTTAGATTCAGCCACCTCTGAAAAAGCCCCACCTATGGCCGCTTTGGAGGGATATCAAGACACAAACCATAACACCTATAATTCATATTTCTTTATAATAACTGGTCTATTTTGCCTACTGATGTGTTCCAGGCCTTACAAGATAGTGGGCATGCTATAAATAAAGGATGAATACAAGAAATAATGAATTCAAGAATGCAGTGACTGAGGAAGGTCATTCTCAGCATGGCATTCGAAACAGCCAGGTGAGTGGCACATGTCTGAAATCCCAGAACTCGGGAGGCTGAGGGAAGAAGGTGAATTCGAGTCTCACTTGGGCAATTTAACAAGACCCTGTCTCAAAAATGAAAAGTAAAAGTGGTTTGGGCTATAGCTCAGTATGAAGGTCCTGAGTTCAATCCCCAGCACCCCCCAGAAAACATTATAAATGGAATTTTCACTCTTTTGACAAACTTACTTTTACCCCCCATCTTTGCTCCCTACTATACTTAGTTGGATTGTGTCAGATCGTGTTTAGTCGGATTGTGGGAGCTCCCGGGGACCCTTCTCCGTGAATCCTGCTTCTCCTCTTCTGTAACTCTCTCTGTGCACAACTTGTCAGCCTCCTGGACACAAGGTCTCCTCGGCAAGACTGCACACTCCCCAGGGTGCAGGTCTTTGAGGTTCCCTGGGTGCTCCGAGCCTTCTGGCCTCAGGACCACTGGACTACAACCCTTGCTCATGGCCTGCTGCTTGCTGCAGAGATGTGGGATGCACCAAGTGAACGCTTCCCACATTCCCTGTACCTTGGGTTTCTCACCTGTTCAGAGAAACCACCCAGGGATCCCCATCATTCAGAGGCCTGTGTCCAGGGCTCACCCCACAACCTGTGCGTCTGTCCTTGCTCGTCCGGCTTCCGCCCGGCTTCCCCTGCTGCGGGGACGCGTGCACAGATCAGCATCTGCATGCTGCCCCCACCGCCTGTGAGCTTCTCCTGGCTCCCGCCAGTGGCCCTGCATCTTCCACGGAGAACAGATTCTCGGCATCTCACACTGGAGCCATCGCCCCTCGACCCTTGCCAAGGGGCCCACCTATCCCCTTCACGTCTCCTCAAGGTGTCTCGATGGCCTACAGCACAGGTGGCCCCTCCATCTTCCCTAAGGATATCAGCCACGTTGGTCATTCAAGGAGCAAAATAAAAGATAATAGGAAACAGACCTTTTGCAAAGGAAAGGGGACCGAGAGATGGAGGGAGGTGTGAGAAAAGAACTAAGAGGTGTTGTGTACATGCACCAACTCCCCAGAGTGAATGTGATCACTACGTACCGCAAACATGTACTAATAAAAATTAAAAGTGTGGAATAAAAACCAAAACAGCAGTTATCCAGCCTCTGGCAAACCATAAAGGAGTGACGATCACTAAGCTTTGCGCCCTGCGGGAGAACAGGTTTCGGAAACACACAAAGGCACTCGGGGTGTGCTCTACACACGGGGGGGGGGGCACGTGGCTTACTGGAATCCACTGGAAGTGCAGGGTCATTTCTGGAGGAGTCTTGGAATGATGACTGCGGATTGGGATCCACACTCCTGGGGAGGGGGCAGAGGCCAGTGTGCACCTCAGGGACTCTGTGCGGAGGAAAAGGCTAGGATCTCAGCATTTATTTTTCTTGTCCATGTCTCACATACATCATAATCATGTATATTCCTGCAGGGAAAGAAAAGAAAAAAAAAAGACAAACATGTTTCAGCCTCCAAATTGCATTAAGCTTGCATGTAATTTTGATAGATTTGCACTAATGGTGTGCCTGTATTCTGTTTTCCATGCTGTCATAGGAATCAGTACTCTTCCCCCTCCCAAAGCATGAAAAAACATCTTTATTTCTCTCCAGCCTGGGATAGGTCTGCAAATTGTAAATTATTTTCCATCTTCTCTCAGGGAGAATTTGTTTTGTAAGTTTAGATATTATTAGTGAGGGAGCAAGGTCCTTTAATTGTTGATGGTCAACAACTAGGTTTTGGGCTGGTGAGGTAGCTCAGTGGCATAAGCGCCTGCTCGGCAAGCGCGAGGTCCTGAGTTCGACTCCCGGTACCGACATAAAACAAACAAACAAACTAGGTTTTTAAACTAGTAAGTCAACATACAAGGGATTGAGAAAAGACTTGCTTCCATCAGTGAAATATTTTTTATAGAGAACATCGAAACATTCACACTGAAGTTCATTTATGGTAAAAATGTTTTTTATAATTTTTTGTGGCAAAAATAAGGAAATATTTAACAATGGAATCTTAAAATTTACCAAAGCATTTTGCAAGGGATCTGATTATTTACAGGGCTCCCCCTCCCCCAACTTCGTAATAGCAAAATACATGTGGATGAACTTTAGAGGCCTCAGGTGACAGCCATTGTTTCACAAGAAAATCTGTGTGCGCAGCTTTGGCCCCCATGCCGCACCACGTGTAAACAATAACAAGCGGCTATATTTGGAAGCTGAAATGCTTCCATCTGTACCATCGCTGGGGCCCTCCTCCCAACGTGGAGCGGGGACATGGCATCTGTTCCTGTGCAAAGCTGTTCCAGGTGTGCGGACAGAGCTCGAGGTTGAATCCTTGAGAATGTGCGAGTTAAAATATTGTCCAGAAAGACAGAAGGTTGAGGCAGGACTTTTCTCCTGATAGCTTTTGTACAGCCCCCAGCTCCTCTCCCCCGCCCCGCAGCCTGTGTGCCACCCCGGGGGGGACAGTTTGACTCAGTGGGTTACAACCTGTGCCCCGTCACCAGGGCTTGGCAATAGGCTTGCAGAAGCAACGAAAGCCAAATAAAATAGTTTTTCCCTGTGGCTGCTAGAAAAATCCTGTTTCCCATCCCTTCACTCCAACCCTCTTTCCCTTCCATCCTCTTCCTCCTCTTTCTCTTGCTTCTCTCTCCCTCTTCTTCTCCCCTCCTTCTTCATCTCCTTCTTACTCTTCTCCTTCCTCCCCCTCTCTTCCTCCCCTATTCTGCTTCCTGTTCCTCTTCTTTCTCATCCTCCTTATCTTCCTCCTCCTTTTTATCTTCCTCCTCTTCTCCTGCTTCTTTTCCTCTTCCTCCTTCCCCTCCTCTTCCTTCTCCTTTTGATCTTCCTTCTCTTTCTCTTCTTCCTCCTTCTCTTCTTCCTTCTCTCTCCCTTCTTTCTCTTCCTTCTTCTCCTCACTCTTTTTTATCCTTCTCCTCTTCCTCTTTCTTCCTCCTTTTTCTTCTATCTCCTCCTCTTTCTTCTCCCCCCCCACCATGCTATCATGCAAAGCGTGAGGCACACCATCCTTAGACAAATAGAGCTTGACCAGAACACACATAAAAACCCAACTCTGTCATACAATTCACAGCCACCAGCCCAGGATGCCAGCCTGCTCCCCCTAGGTCAGACGTACAGGAAGTCATACCACTGTCTTTAGCAACAGAGCCAAGAGCCAAACAATGATTCCTTTAATAACTGGACCCAACTAACCAGAACTTGATTAATCACTCACAGCTCGCCTAATTTTGTCCCTGCTTCCAATTGAGGACTAGCTGGAGAAAAGCCAGGCATGCTCTCTAGCCAGCAGCGCAGAGGCTGGACTCCAGCTTTCACAGGCCGAGCTTCCCCAGCCTCCCCACTGTACCCCTGGAGCCTCCCCTGCCAACCCCTCTGCCCCCCTGGGAACCTCAGCCCCATGCACCCTTGGGTGGCTGGCTCCCTTGCAGCAGCAAGCTCTGGACAAACAGGCTTTCTGTTCTCACCTGGGTGACCTTCATCTATTTCCATGCAAGTGACAGATCTGCTTTCCTATGTCTGAAGGGAATACACATCAAGGCTGGGCCTCACAGTATCCCACAGAATCAGAAAGAGCCCCTTTGGAGGGTTCCCCATGCCAGGTCCAGATTGGCAACTGAAAAGTGCCTTTCAGTTATAGTAAATGCGTGTATGAAAATGTCACAGTGTAACCCAGTATTCTGTGTAACTAATATGCACTCGTTTAAAAAGCACCCATCATCATTTGTGCCAACTTGCATTTTGGTTTCTATCACAGCTCAAAAATCTATAGTCAATAGAGAACTTGAAATTGGACTTTAAAGTCAATGTAGAGCTTGAAGTTGGGGTGCTCACAAAGGAAGCTCTAAAATGCCAAGTGGACCGAATGAGGGGTAGACTGGGCCACAGGGGTATGTGTCACTATGAGCCAGAAAATGGATTAAACCACTGTGGCAGGTGTCAAACAGAAATGTGGCAGGCAGATTCAGGATGTTGGGTGAGGGACACAGATGCCACCCTGGACATCGAGGACTTGATGCATATGGGCCACTGCAACAGGGAGGACACAGGTTCACACAAAGGACATCCTGGGGTCGACGCCAACCAGGGCATCTCAGGTGAGTCATAGGAGGTGGGGCTGATTTGGGATTAGGTGAGGGCAGAGAAAGGGGATTCTGTGTGCACAGGGGCTCAGATAAAGTTCAACGTGGTCATCAGCATGCATTGACTGTGGTCTTCAATAAGCGCGTGCAAAGAGCCCAGGCTTGAGCCTAAAGCTGTGGGCCAAAGATGAGGCTCTGCAGGTGGGAAGGAGAGCTGGACTGTGCTTGCCTGTAGATATACTTGCAAGGGAAGATAGAAAGGTAAGCAAGCTTTGGGAGTCATAAGATGTCATGGTGGATCCCAAGTAAGAGTCTCTGCTAGGAGAGCGGGTGAGTAGGATGTTTAGCAAAAGCAAAGATGGACTTGAGACAAATGTGACCCCCTAACCAGCACATCTTACTAAGCAGCCTTCCTTTGAGAAGATGCAGCATCCTTTTTAGATTCCAGGCTCTTTTTTCGCCCTAAATCTCTCAAAGCTGAAACTGGAAGAAAGTAGAATCTTAAAAAAATAATAATAATAATTCAGGAGGACGCAGAGCAACAGCTTGTTGCTAAGAGACAGACATTCCCAGGCTCAAAGGAAAGAACAGACAAGAGCTCTTGTGGATGAGAAGAAAATGCTACGCATTTTACAGGATGCATTGAAGAGAAATCCCAGCCTTACTTTGGGTAACTTCTAAGGCAAGCCCCAGCCCGACACCTTGGTTGGCCCAGTGTGCAACAGGGAGACTCAGGGTGCAAAAGAGGAGCTCAGGAGTGTCGTTGGATACCTCACATGGGTTCCATCAGGCATGGTCACCCTTCTGAGGGAAGGGTCAGCCACACGGGCCACAGGGCAGGGGAGGTTCTGGAGCACACAGAGCCTTGAGGGTAGACTTGCTGAATTAGACATCCTCTTTGCTCTGGGCCAGGACTGTGGAAGCAACCAGGGACCCACAAGTGTTGTTTCTCCTGTTGTGTCAGAGGGAGGCTGTCTTCTCCTACTGTCTTGTCCTTTAACACCATTCCTAGCTGGGGCTTGCAGAGCAGGTTTTATATTCAGAAGGGAACAAGGCAGAATGGATGCCATAGGAGCCACCGAGTGTGGAGCTGGTTTTGGGTGTTGTAACTGGATGAGGTGTCCCCATGGGGGAGAAACTGAGTATGTCCACGTGGAGGTGGACATTTTCTATGTGAACTGAAGAGCAAAAACATGAGAATGTGAAGGCTAGGTCTGTGACATGGCTGTCCTGTGCATCAGAGCTATGAATGCTAGGAAATCTGGGCACCTATGGCAGCAGCTCTGTCTATCTGAGAGTCTCAATCACACAACCCTATGCCCGCAGCCTGGGAATGCTTGGATACCCTCACAAGATGCGGCACAAGAGGACAGATGGATAAAATCTGGCAAAGAATTGGAAAGGAAGATTTCTGAACACTGAGAAAATACCACTCACTCTGAAGAAATAAATAAAAGGTGGCTTCTCCTCTTGGGGGGGGGGTGTTGCACAGATGTGAGCACTAATACTTCTACAGTTATCGAAACCCCCTAGCCCAAAAAGAAGCCAGCGAACAGAAGCCCAGCCAGAGTCTCTCCGGGAAGAAGAAAACTGTGGCCTTGAAAACTCCACGCCTGAACTTTGGATGTCAGCTACAGAAAACCATCAAATTCATCACCCTTAGACCAATTTCACTAGGGTCTTCTATTTCTTTTTTGTTTTCTTTTTTTTTTTTTTTTTTTTTTTTTTGGTACCAGGAATCAAACTCAGGACCTTGCACTTGCTGGGCAGGCACTTGTGCTGCTGAGCTATATCCCTGGCCCAGGTCTTCTATTTCTTTTTTTTTTTTTTTTTTTTTGTGGGTACCAGGGGGTCGACCTCAGGACCTCGCGCACCAGCAGGCGCCCGTGCCGCTGAGCGATATCACCGGCCCCTTTTTCGTATGTGGGATCCGGGAGTCGAACTCGGGCCCTCGCGCTTGCAAGGCAGGCGCTTATGCCGCTGAGCCATCTCACCGGCCCCTATTTCTTATAGCTTAAATATCCCCAAAGTCCCTACTCTTTAAACTTCAAGCTGTTTAACACTGTGTTCTCTCTGCAAGCTCTAAGATCGCTGAATACTTATGCATCTGTACTCTACACATCATCGAGCAATGTAGTAAGAACTTAATAAAGGGCTTTTCCATTTCAGTACTAGTTCAAATAGTAATGTTCATTGAACAGTATAAGTTATAAAATGTATTAATGCTTAATAAAATTTAATAAAAATGATGTTGGGAAATGCTTACATGGCTGTCAGGTTAGGGTCACATATTCATTTCCTAATCCCGCTCCTGATACCAGCACATGTGAGAGCGCAGCTCAGTGACTCCGTGATGAGAGGGGGTGGTGCGTGAGTTTGTGGCCTGCACGACAGCCATGCACTCTGGAGACTGCAAAGATTTCCATTGACTGAAAGGCTTAGAGCAGCTCTGCAATTTTTGCAAGATCAGGCAAATGATGTGAGGGTTGACATTAAAATGCAGGTCACCTCATCTCTGAACATGCCCCACTGCCGAGCGGACACCACGCTGGTATCCTCAAGTGCACACAGACCAGTGGATGCTCTTCTCCATTAAAGGCGGCGTCACTGTGCCACTCGGACTTGCCCAAAATCAAGCTTCACGGCACCAGGGGGGCCTCTGAAGGTTCTACACACAGAAAATCCAGAAGGAGCAAGTGGATAAGGATGCTTTGCCTGAATTCTTTCTCAGTATTTTAAAGAAAAATTGAACCCACTAGGTGGGTTCATTCCTTCTGCAACTCCTGATTTGAACATTTCCTCTTCTGTGACTAAACCCACCCCCACCCCACCCCTGTCTATGATGCAGTGTACAACTCGGTGGTCACAGAAGGGCCTCTAACTTAGGACGTGTCTACATTCAGTGGACAACTGAGGATACCGAAGTTACAAAACTGCCTTGTATTCTGCTCAGTCTCAGGTCAGCTGAATGATGGACTGGACCAGACTGCTCATCAGCCAACCCTGAGTCTTCATCTTTCCTAAATATCTCATGCTTTTCATTAATAACTGTTTTTAGCCAGGCAAGGTAGAGCACACCTGTAGTCTCAGTTGCTAGGGACTGGGCTGAGGCAGGAGGATGGCTCGAGCTCAGGAATTCCAGCATAGGCTGAGAAACATAGCAAGACCCTGTCTCAAAAGAAAAAATAACTTGGAGGGGAGGGGGATAGGAACAAGAAAGAACAGAAGGGGAAAACTTGCAAAAGGGAAGGGAGCCAAGATTTGGAAGGACCAGGGAGGGAGGGGAGGAGTAGGAGATTAAAAACGAAGAAAAAGAATTAGGATGTGTTATGTACATATACCAACTCCCCATAAAAATATAATCATTGTGTACTGCAAGTACATACTGGTAAAAAATAAAAAAAAGACAAAACAAACAAACAAAACACACTATTCAGTTTTAAAATAAACTTTAATTTTAGAAGAGTTTTAGGCTTCCAGAGAAACTGGGAAGAAAGTGTAGAGCATTCCATATGACCACAACCTTGATGCAGTTTTCTTTACTATTAACTTCTTGCTTTTATGGTACTACTATTAACTTCTTTGCTTCAAGGAGTGAACCAAAATTGATGCACTGTTATGTACTAAACATGGTACATTATTCTGAGTCCCTTAGTTTTTAACTTCTTTTTCTGACCCAGGATCTCATCCAAGGAACCAAATTACCTGCTGTTGTTAGCACCAAATTACTTATTGTAGTTATGTTTCCTTAGGCTCCTCTTGGCTGTACCAGTTTCTCATATTTTGTTTTTGATGACCTTGACAATGTAGAGAAGTCCATGGGATTGTTTTGTAGGAGGTTCTTCTACTAGAATTTTCCTGATGTTTTCCTCATAATTAGGCTAGAGTCATGGGTTTTGGAGTGGAAATCACAGAGATAAAGTGCCCTCTTCACCACATCATACCCCACACATAAACTCTCCACATGATTTATCACTGTTGATGCTGTCCTTGTCACCTGGCAGAAACAGTTGATCAAGTCTCTCCACTCTCAAGCTACTTTGCTTCCCCCTCTCTAACCTGTACTCTCTGAAAATCGCAGCCAACCCTTCCATTCTGTCAGCCAACACTTGGAGTAGGGACTTATGCTCCCCTTCTGGAGGTGGTATATATGCATAAATCTTACGGAATTCTTCTTTGGCGTGATATCTTTTCTCCTCTGCGTCACTCAGATTTCCATCACGGTAACAAAATACCTCATGCAATGAACTTATAGGGAGAAAAGGTTCATTCTCACAGTTTGAAGGTTTCAGTCCATGGTCATTGGCCTGTTGTTTTGAGGATGTGAGGAGACAGACATCATGGTGGGGAGCATGGGAGATGCAGCCTGCTCATGCTGTGGCAGCTGGAAACACAGGGAGAGAGAGAGACAGAGACAGAGAGACAGAGATAGAGAGACAGAGGCAGAGAGAGACAGAGAGACTGAATCCCAGTGACCCAGCTTCCCTTCCCAGGCTGCACTTCCTAAAGCAGTGATGGCAAACCTTTTAAAGCTTTCGGTGATACAAACAGCCCACTGTGGCATGTGTGTGCCATAGGTTCATCACCACTGTCATAAAGGTTCCCCACATGGCTATTTCAGGGACATTCAAGATCCAAACTATAGCTTTCTCCATTTATTTCTTTATTTAATCACTTATTAAAAATTGGTATCAACTTATGGGTATTTGTTTTATACTTTTGGTTCCAGTGTAATATTAATTTCTGCATTTTGTGGTCAAGTTTTCCAGTGGCATCCAGCAGAGGCCCTTTTAGCTGACTGCTGAGTCCCCTTGGCATACTGATGTCAGCGCAAGCTGCTTGCCTGTCTACGTTTGGAAAACTTCCTCTTCTCTTGGCACACAATCTTCTCCAGGCATCTGTGATATTCTCGCCTCAGTCCTAGAAGCAGCCATTTGGAATTAGCAACTAAGACCTGAGCTGTGTCGTTGTTACCACAATACCCTTGGATGTAGACCCTCGTGTCTGACGGCACAGGGAAATACACGTGTGTGAATCACCCTGTACGCATGTACTCACATCTCTGGATATGTCTACGGGTACATATCCATGTTTAGACTAAGCCAAACGTGAGTTTATATTTAAATCTCCAACTCTAACTAACTAGCTCATGAATCATTCTAGCCACCACTGCTCGATTTCCGCAAAGTCCCCCTCCAACAGGGACAAATCTAGCTTCCTTCAACCACCATGTACTTCCTTCGTTGTTCAGTCTTAGCCCACATATATGGTCACTTAAAATATTATTTCACACAAGTATTAAAGGCTATGAAGAAACACAAGCAAAATAAAATATAGCTTGGAAGATAAAACCTGCTTACATCAAAGGATATACTTCTTGGAAACTGGCTTTCCTTCCTTGAATTTTGATTCCCTACATACAAGGCATGAGGCTATATGGACTTGTTTGCAAATTCCTTTGTAATTCTTAAAGCCTGCGGTTCTATAATTAAAATCATTATGACATAAATAATAGGTGACAAATGAACATCAATTAGAGGAAAACTGGTTTTTAATAGGATGATAAACTTCAAGGGGAATGTAATTAGTACGGTATCTTTAGAAGAGAGTTGGCGATCACTACTAAATTTGAACGTGAACATTTCCTACCTCTGGGAAACCCCCTTCCAGCAGGCAGGAGCCCAAGAGAAACACATCTCAGCTGCGCCAAGAGACAGGCAAACAAAAATGTTATTTCTGACAGCTTAGCCCCAGAATCCACCTGGACGTCTACAGACATTTATAGTGTGAACACAGAAACTGAGTATATTTATACAGTGGGAGGATGAGGGGTTATGATTTGTGATAATTTAAATGGGAATCACATACATGATGTGAAGTAAAAGGATGAGCGCAAAACAAATGCATCGTGTGTTACTCAGGTGAAATGAAGTTTAAAAAGAAGCACGCCTGAACTCTTGTGAGGGAACATAAGGGAAGAAGGAGGAGAGATCCAGGGTCTACAGGGAGGATTTGGGGCTCAGACAGTGTCCCCCACATTTGATCTTAGTGACAACCACACAGGGGCCTCTGTGATGACTTATTGATCTGTACATTGAAGGTTATTTATTGGTTGTTTTCATTTTTAATCTTTACATGGGCTTCACTTTTTTTTTTTACTTCCAGGAACCTGGAGTAAATATGTAAGAGTGAAAATTACACATAGCGGTCCCAGTACAAAGGATGATGGGATTAGGAATTTATGGGATGCCCGGATCCCTAGGCTAAGTGTGTTGAAAGATGCTGGACTCAGAGTGAAGGGGTCCTAAAACTCTGCGATCCTGTTCGCTTAAAGCGAGAGACAAATGATGCAGTCTTGTAAAACCTGGCACGGTGGCTGCGATGTAGCACCGTTTCCTTGGGGGCCTTGGACGGATCAGCCTCCCCCACCACCTGTTCTCGCTTGTAGTTCTCAGGAATAACGAAAATGTGCTGGGAATGGGACACCCTGAGACGGAGGAACCGATCAGAGCAACTCCAGGGCTCTTCTGTGCCACCTCTAAATAGACTTTAGCCCTGAGTCCTCTCACCCCGGGGTGCAGAAGCAACGCGGACAGTCTTTCAGGGTCCCGCATCTTCGGGGCAGGGGGAGCTCCTGCAAAAGAGACTCCATCCCCTGGGCAGCTTTGGTGAGCCCTGCAGGACCAACACAATGGACCCTCGGGTACCCTCATGTGCATGGAATGAGTGTGCTTTGGGTCACTTGTGTGTGGGTGACAACAGTCTCACCAGATTCACACGAGGTGGAAACACTGCACTGTGAAACTCTTTCACGGTTGCTCTCGTTGAGCTTGCATTTAAAAATACGTCTGCAATGAAATGACTGAGGTGCAGTGTTGCTCCCAGTGGGCCCGCAGAGGGACACCCACCTGGACCGAGTTGATGTGACAAAGCAATTCCTAAAACAGAGACATTTCAATTTTTGCCTAAAACCGATAAGTAAAAAAAAAAATCATAAATACCTTAAAGCTTCATTTTCTAAAATAACTGTCAAACAATGTAAGCCAGAGGTGAACTCCATCCGGCCAACCCGTTTCCTTCTCCCCCACCTTGGTGCGATGCTGTTGCTGGCTGCATGGGGCACTGTGCATGTGGTCAGGGATGGAGTAGGAAGAGAGGGGATGTTTTTAGTGTTTTATTATTTAATTGACATATAATATTTGTAATTACCATTCAATACATACACATAATGATCAAATCAGGGTTAATAGCATTTCCAGCTCCTCAAACATTATCCTTTGTACATGTTGGGAACATTTAAGCTCTTCTTCTCCAGGGATTTTGAAATGAATAACTGGTAGAGTGTAGCTGACCTCTTGTGCTACCGAATAACGTTCTCTATTTTTCCTGCTCTCATTGTGCCTTAGAACCCATTATGTACCCTTTACTACCCTCTCTCCCCCTTCCCCACCTCTGGTGACCTAAATTCTACTGTCCACTTCTGCGTGATCTACCTTTAGCTTCCAGATATGAGTGTGAGCTTACAGTATTTGTATTTCTGTGTCTGACTGATTTCACCTAACATAATGTCCTCCCGCTCTATCCATGTTGAGAGGATAGTAGGATTTTTTTTATGACTGAGTGGGATTCCATTTTTATTCCATTCATTCATCAATGAACACTGAGGTTGATTCCATAGCCCGGCTATTGTAAGTGGGGCTGCGGTAAACATGGGCTCGAACGTATCTGTTTGATGTGCTGATTTCAGTTCCTTGGGAAAAATAGCTGGTAATGAGATTGCTCAATGGCGTGGTAGTTCTATTTCTAGCTCTTTAAGGAAACTCAATACTGTTTTCTGTAATCACTGGACTCATTTAGTTCCACCAGCTGCGTGTGAGTTCAGGGGGAGCATTTCCTAAGGGTCCTGGTTGACACAGCGCTCCCCCACCCCCGGTCAGGAAAGCCCCAGGGTAGCAGGCAAGCTCAGGGTCCACACAGAGGTCTGGTGTGCAATCAAAAGGTTCCCAGAAGGATGTCACCCTTGGTCCCACTTAGGGCTGATAGTAGTGCGACTCGCAGGAAGTGATAAAAGGCTTTAGTCCTAACTGCTCCACCACTGAGCCTGAGGACAGGAAATGCCTGGTGTAGCTGAGGACAAGGTGGAAGCTGGGGAGATGTATTAACAAATGTTCGTGCTCTGAGGTGCGCGTTTCTGTGTTATGTGTTTTTTGGAGTGACGATAATTATACTAGCAAATCCAGGGTGCACACTCACCACAGACAGTGATGGGAGCTGTGTGAGTTTGCCGGCTCTCTTGGATCCTGCAAATGTAGACACTTGGAAGAAATAGCTAAGAAATATACATTGAGTCTTTTTTAGGCATTCTGGCTTTTCTCATAGATCAACAAAGATGAGCACAACACCTTTAGTTCTTTTCTTCCCTATTTTCATTTAGTTCACATGCAATATAGTAAGATCAACAAAAACTGAAAAGAAAATGGACGCCCTTGTCTTTTTTCTGTTTCTAGAGGGAAAGCTTTCAGTTTTTCCCCATTTAGTACGATGCCAGCAGCAGGTCTGTCAGAAATTGTTTTCATCTGTTCGAAGTAAACTCCTTCTATACCTATTTTTATCAGGGTATTTTTTTTTAATCATGAATGGCAGTTTGATTTTGTCAAAGGCTTTTTCTTTGTGGAGATGATCATGTGATTCTTGTACTTCCTACTGTTTATGGACGTACTACGTTTATTAGTTTGCTTAAGTTGAACCATCCTTGCATCCCTAGGATGAAGCCTACTTGGTCATGATGTACCATCTTTTTAATGATTTGTTGCGTTCTGTTTGCAAGTATCTTCTTGAGAATTTTTGCATCTGTGTTTGTTAAGGAAATTGGCCTGTAGTTTTCTTTTCTAAGTCCTTTTCTGGTTTCAGTATTAGAGTAACGCTAGCTTCCAGGAATGAGTTTGGCAATGTCCCTTCCCTTTCAATTTCATGGAGAAGTTCGAGGAGTGTTGGCATTAGGTTGTCCCTGAAATTCTGGTAAAGTTCTGAGGTGAGTCCATCAAGCTCTGAGCTTTTCTTTCTCACTGAGGTTTTTATTACTGCCTCAATTTCATTGCCTGTTATCACTCTATTCTGGGTTTTTACGTATTTTTGTTCAATTTTAGTAAATCATATGAGTCTAGGAATTTCTCCATTTCTCCCAGGTTCTCCAATTTATCACAATGTAAGTTTTAGAAATAGTGTTTTATAATCCTCTGGATTGGTAAGTTTGGTTATCAAAAGCAGGAAAGAAAAAAAAACTTGTGTTAATGGAATTAGAAATGAGAAAAGCAGGGCTGGTGAGATGGCTCAGCGGCGTAAGCGCCTGCCTTGCAAGCGCGAGGGCCCAAGTTCGACTCCCGGAACCCACATACGAAAAAGGGGCCGGTGATATCGCTCAGCGGCACGGGTGCCTGTTGGCGCGCGAGGTCCTGAGGTCGACCCCCCCGGTACCCACAAAAAGAAAAAACAAAGAAATGAGAAAAGCAAAATCACAGAGCACCCCACTGAGATCAATGGGGTCCATTCAAAGAACCAACTCGGATTCATTGATCCTTTGTATTTTTTTAAAAAATCTCAATTTCATTAATTTCTGCTCTGATCTTTTCACAGATTACTTTCAAATTTGGATTGTCCTTGTTTCTCTTACCTTGAGATGCATCATTAGGCTTTGTATTTGTGATCTCCTTTTTAATGTGAGCATTCAAAGCTGTAAACTTCCCTCTTAGAGCTGCATGCTTTGTATCCCATATTTTTGGGTTTGTTTGACTTCCATTATCATTGGATTCCATAGCTTTTTAATTTTTTTCCCTAATCTCTTGTGTGATCCATTGATTATTTAAGAAAAATATAATTCTTCCCAAATCTGAATATCTCATTTGTTGAGACCTCTCCTCTGTCCCAAGCCCCCTTTCTCCCAGGACCTCACACTAGGCATAATTTCATAATCTTTTTATCACAGTTTTTATGTTTCTAGAGACTTGTAAATGGTGTGCTGTGACAGCACACCACGCTCCCAGTGCCTCTGATGCCCGCAGGGATCCTCCCACCACGGGCAGGAGACTGCTCTGTCATTGTTCCATTGCACAATCGCGCATCCCTGCGTAGCTAATAAGCAGCTTGTCTCTGGTTATACACCCTGTCCCCGTTTTGTTTTGTTTTTTTCCTTTTCTTTCTGGAACAAGAGAAACTACTTGAAGCAAGTAGAGTAGAACAGTGTGTTCCCTGTACACTGTGTGTTGGTCCTTTGCCTGTGTGAGCATCCAGCCCTACCATGGAATAGCCCTTATTTTCTGAAAGCAGCAACTGGACATTATTAAAACAGGGATGCTCCTGACAGGGCAAAGATTCTCATCATTATGATTTTCTCCTTTGTTCTGCCTTTTTTGATGATCTCTGGCAAACTGCCTCCAAAAATTGAGTATTATATTTTTCTCTGAAGCTACCCTATCCATCATTTTTTTGAAATATGTCAAACCAACATGACTCCGGAAATCAATGTATTCAAAAAACATGATTTGGCAGTTATTTATTCACCCAGAAGGAACAATTTTTTTTTATCAAATTGTGAAATTCTTCTTGTGTGTCCAATCTATCATTCAAAATATAATAAATTCCCCCAAAGAACTGGAACTGTATGGAGCCCCAAATTTCTACAAACAATCTCATTTAGGAAACTGTATTCTCCTCCCCCACCCCACCCCCAAAACTCACCATCTAAGCTGTGACTTACTTGCACATTTATACAACTAAGTAATAATTGGGAGATCTCTGGTCATCCAGGCACTGTGCTATTTGGAATTATAAAAATAGATATGAAAAAGCATCTTTTCCTCAATGTTATATCCTAGTGAGTAGAGAACGCACGTAAGGAAATAGTTTCAATAGGTCTGCACAGATTTAACTGCATAATTCAATACAGGTAGATGTGAATGCACAGATCTATTCTTTATCAATTCTTCCTGGGAATGCCAGAAAAGACTTTAGAGTGTTAGCTCCAAAACTTAGTGTAAAGGCGCAGAAGGAGCTGGGGAGTTACACAGTGGGAGGGTGGGGCGCTGAAGAGGTACAGTCAGGGCAGAGATAACACAGTGATCTTGGGGAGACGAACTGAGTGGAGTGGACCTGGCTGAGATTTAGACTCTGGCTGCTACCGCTGTGAAGTAGCAGAAGCAGCAGGGGTTCACATGTGGAAATGCTCAGGAGCTTTGCCTCAATCCTGAGGGTCAGCCTGATCTCACACCAGCAGAGTTCAGGTCCCGATGCTCCTAAGTGCTTAAGACTTCAGTTTAAGCCCCTCAGGCTACATAACCATACCCCTCGTTATGTCTTTGTGGGCCACTACTGCATGTGTCTCCAACAAGTTCCCATGGCTCACTGAGTCACCACTGATCTCCACGCAGAGAACACTGCTCACGTGCAAAGCCTGTTCCCTGGAACACGAGCCAAGGGTCCCCAGTGTCACTGTGTTGTCCAGTCTCCTCTGGACTCCAGAGGCCACTACAGGTCTGCTGGCACATGCCCAAGTGTGGGCTGTCATTTCATGGCCCTTGTCACAGGCCTTCCTCTAACACTCACAGCACTATTGCCCAGCTCCCCAAATCCTTGTCCCCCTTGCAGTCCATGAAGTCCTGCTTTTCTTTGCTCTCAAACAATATTTTAACTCTACCTTTTCTCATTCTGAATTCAATACAGACAAACAAGACAAAAGAAATGGGAAAACATCTTTCTTACAACTCTTATAAACACAGCAACCCCATGACAAACCTCACCTCTGGCGTGGATCACTTGCTAACAGTCACCCTTCAAACCGTGAGCCCGTGGACTCCGGGCTTGCCGGTAGGTCTTCAACATGGGATGCTCAGTGAACTCTCGTCCCAGGAAGTGGCTGTCCCATGAAGGCAGGGGTGATGCCAGATATATTCTTGGCACTATGGGTGGCACAGACTAAATGAGTCTTTTTTCTCATAGGACAAAACAGGTGCTTTTGGTACGAAACTATTATCAAATGAGGATATTTTGTAAATCTTTTTCCCATTGCATTTGTTTTTTAGGAACATATGTCTTCTTTCTCCAACAGGGGGTGACTTTTTCATTATTCTCTTCCACCTATCCAGCATAACAAATATTTTGACAGAACATGCAGCAAACAGAGCAATTCTGTTTGGTGTTTCAAGGACTCAATAAGTAAGATGTAGGGAACTCGTGTCCGGTGTTCACTTGATGTTCCAGGAACATGTCTAGGAGGGAATGTTCACTTCTACAGGGACAGAAAGCAGAAGGCCTCTCAGATCGTCTCACTTGACTTGCCCACATCGAGGAGAGAAAATGCAAGTAGAGAGGCCGCAGATCTAGGGAGGGGTAAAAAATTAGTACAGCTAGGATGCAGGACACAAGGAGAGGACACAGTAAAGACGTGAAAAGTGCTTTAAGTACAGTTCATCTGGCACTTTCTGAAGGCCATCGGGGATTCATTTGGTGTGTTTTAGGAAAGGAGAGAACTGATCAGCTGTGGCTATTCAAATATCACTGAATACTCTGACGAAAGGACCAGTGTTCTCTTTCCGGTTGACTCTTCTCAATCCCTCCCTCTTTTTCTCCCTCCTCCTTCCTCTCCCTCTTCTCTCTGTCTCTCTGTCTCTCTGTCTCTGTCTCTGTCTTCCCCCCATCTCAGTCACAGTTCGCTCTCTCCACCATCTCAGTAGCATTGAGCACAAGTCCAACCTTAATAGGTGGTCGGACTTCACCGCATCAGTTATGGGGCAAATGGAGCTCTATACCACTGGATATTAAGAGAATGGACAGTATCAGTTCTGAGATATTTCTGCACAGGGGGTACAACCAGGTTCTGGTCATGAGGAAGCACTTGGGGCTACTCTACAGAATAACTTGCCTAGAACCTTGAAAACTGTCAAGGTCATCGAAGTCAAGGAGAGGTAAAGAGCCAATCCAAGTTATAGAAGAATAAAGAAGCAGGATACCTAAATTCTCTGCAAAATTTTGAACTACATCTTTCCACGGGAAAAGATCTTCATGCGACAATTGTTGAAAATTTAAAAGAAACCTGATGATTAGATGGATGTCACATGTGGACATCATTTTATTATTTTGATGATTGCACTCCCTACATGCCAGAGAATGTTATTTTTGTAGGAAATATACATAAAAACATTCAGAAACCTACTCTCATGTGATTTAGGGAAAAATTACTTTGCATGATTTTGTAACTTTCATGTTATTTTGAAGTCTTTTCAAAATAAAGAAATTTAGGTAGACAGAAAGTGACAAAAAGCCAGACCCCCCCCAAAAAAAATATTGCAATACTTCCCTGAATGAAGTTCTAGAGTAGACAAAACTGATCTCTGGTGAAAAAAGGCAGCTCATTGGTTGCCAGAGGAGGACAGTGGAGAGAGTTGACCCAGAAAGGACACAAGGAAATTTCTGGGGATGTGGAAATGTTCTGCGTCCTGATAGAGCTGTGTATTTTGAGTGTACACTTGTCGAGTTACATAACTAAAAACAGAACAAAAAACGTAGGTTTCAATATAAACACTTGAATAATTACATTAAATGAAAACAGCTTAAACGCACTAGTTAAAAAAAAAATTCCAGATTGGATAAAAGCAGAAGACCCCACTGCAAGCTGCTGTATTAACGCACTTAAAGACACAGATTAAAACCAGGATAAAAGTTTGTCATGCATGTTACAAAATGTAGAAATAGCCACATTAAGATAAGTAGACTGCAGTACAAAAAATATTACCAGAAATAAAGAGGCAAATTACAAAAAGAGTGAATTTATTAATCACACATGGCAATTGGAAAGGTCTATCCATGTGATAACACAACCTCAAAATATTTTAAAGAGGAAAACATCATAGAACTGAAAAATACTGAAAAATGGAGATTTCAACACTCTGCTCTCAGTACATGTAGAGGTGAATCAATCACTGAGCATGTAGAATATTTGAACAAAGTACAATCCACAAAGTGGCCTAGTTGCCATTTTTAGAACACTGTGCTCACCAATGTTGGAATACACGCTTTTCCCCAGATGTGTATGGAGAATTCATTAAAATAGGCTGTATTCTCAGCATAGAATAAATGTGCATAAATTTTAAAATATTGGATTCTGTAATGATAGTCTCAAATTCTTTTATTTTTTTATTTTTTATTTTTTGTGGGTACCGGGTGTCGAACTCAGGACCTTGCATGCCAGCAGGCACCCATGCCGCTGAGCGATATCACCGGCCCTTTTTTTTTATGTAGGTTCCAGGAGTCGAACTCAGGCCCTCACGCTTGCCAGGCAGGCACTTATGCTGCTGAGTCATCTCACTGGCCCCTCAAATTCTTTTAGAACTAAATAGAAATCAGTGACAAGAAGATACCTGAAAAATATTGAAAACTACAATTTTATAGAAGAAATTAGGGAAGACCTTAGCAATGGAGAGGCATACGTTCTTCATGTATTCGAAGTTAGGTATTATGTCAGTTTTCCAGCTGATGTATGGATTGAATACAACTCTAAATAATATGCCAAGAGGGTTTTGGGGAAATCAGCAAACTCACTAAAAAATTTTTGTGGCAGTCTCAAGAGCTTAACATATTAAAAAAAAATTTTTTTTTTGGAAAAGAATGAAATGGTGAAACTCATGTTCTTTTATCTATTTTATTCATTTCTAAATTATTTTTTACCTTACAGAGTCTTTTGTTCTGGTCCTTTGTTTGTTTTGTTTTTTGAGACAGGGTCTCACTATGTAGATTTCAGGAAGGCCCTGAACTCACTACGTAGCCCAGGCTGGCCTTGAATTTGCAGCAATGCTCCTGCCTCAGCCTCCTAAGTGCTGGAATTACAGGCATGTGTCACCATGCCACACAACCTTGCAAAGTCATAAACTACAGTAATCATGATACTATGTTATCAGAGAAAGTAGAGATATATAGACAGGTGTGGACAAATAGGCAATCAAGAAATACTTCGTAGGCTACCATTTTTTATAATCAATTGATTTTCAACAAAAATGTAAAGGCTTCATAGAGTAAACACAATCTGAAAAAAAAAGCAAACCTATACCAATTGTACCTTAAACTCCCCCAGGAATTAAGTTAAACTAGATCTTAGACTTCAACGTTAAATCTAAAGTTATAAAACGTCTAAAAGAAGACATAGAAGAAAATATCTGTCACTTTGATTTAACTTGTTTTAAGACATGATGCGTAAAGCATTGCAATACATGAAATAAAAATATAGTGAAAGTACTTTCTCAAAATTAATATTTTTAACTGCTCATAAAATATTGTTCAGGAAACTAAAAGGTAAGGAAGACTTGAAGAAAATACTTAAAAATCTTCTATACAGCATAGGAGTGTATCCTTATTAAGTAAAAAAAAAAAAACTTCTCAAATGCAATAATAAGGAAACGACATAATTTAAAAATTTGCAAAATATTTTAACAGAGATTTCACTAAATATGTATAGTATAGGCATGGATATATGGTAAATAAATTCATGAAAAGATGCTAAAAATGAGGAGATATGAAATTACAACTATAATAAGGCACCATTATGTGCCTATTAGAATGACTAAGCTAAAAAACAGGAAAAAAAAAAAACCCAGAAACAAATAGATATTCAGGGCCTCTTGAACTTGATATTGCTGGTGAGAATTTAAAATGGCACAGCCCCTTTGGAAAGTAGCTTTTCAGTTTGTTTGTTAGTTTTTTAACAAAATTAAGCACACACTTAACCAATATGACCCAGCTGTCCCCTTCTAAGGCATTTTCCCAACTTAAACACAAACTATGCAACATCAAAAAGTGTGCCCGTGTGTCTTTAGCATAATAGCCAAAACTGGGAAACAGCTCAAATATTCCTCAACTGGAGGATGGGGAAAAACACAACTCTACACTATACAGCGAAACAAAACAAAACAAAAAAGCAAAAATCAAACTGCAGATGTAAGCGACAAGGTGGATGAACTTCAATGCATTGTGAGAAATGAAGGAAGCCAGATTCAAAAAGCGACGTACTACATGATTCCATTTCTATAACCTACCAGGAAATGCAGAACGAGAGTGACAGAAGGCAGGTGCAGGCTTGCCAGAGGCTGCCGACAGGATTGCAGCAAGCCATAAGTGTGGGAGAGTTGCAAGGCGATGGATATGTTCTATGTTTTGGTTGTCATAGGCGTGCAGGGCATGCATTTATCAAGCTCGCAGGATTACATATCGAAAGTGGTAGACTTTACTGCGTGTAAATTATGTCATAGAAACCAAAAAGTGACCACAGAAAATACAACTAATGCAGACCTAGGACAAGGGAAAATGGTAGAAGCTCGCAATTTACTGAAGCTGGGTAGAAGCTGTACAAGAATTCACTATCCCAGTCTGTTTAAAATGATTCCATTATTTTAAATGACACCATGTGTTTTTGAATCACATAGCCATATTTAAAAATAATATTCTCACTATAAAAGTCAAGACACTCAAGGAAAGAGAGACTGAAATAGGGAAAAGAAAGAAGGGAAAGGGAAAAAAAATTGTATATATATATAAGATGGTTAAGATAGATACACTACCAATTTTACTTAGTTCATTGAAGAGTAAGGTTTGTGCCAATAATGTTTGGACAATTGAATGCTAATGTCTGGTATCCTGAATAACTTATACGTAATGTATTAACCATTGTTACCCTCCTATTATGTTGTTTTGAGAATTTGTTCTTCTTTTGATTTGTTTTGTTTTTTCTTCTCTTTAAAATAAAAAAAAAGTCAAGACACTCACTTACTTATTATTTTGACACTTATTTTAGTAGACATTTTTACTTTTTATGGTTTTGAATTTTTCCATAATTAAAAACCACATAGATTTCAAAGTAACATCTATAATAGTCATAGGCAAGAAAATTATCTAGTTAATATTTTCCAAAAAATTAAGTTCTGAAAAAAACCAACTGGAAGATTTTTTTTCATTAATGGTCATCTTTATTTTATTGCCTGCTGCAATAATCCTGTTTCACAATGCAAGTAAAACTAAAAGAACAGGGGTCTGCAGATTCCTATCAGGCATGGCAGGCATGGCTTGTGGGACAACTGTCACGTCCTCCTGGATTCCAAAGTCTCATGATCTGGTTACTTTGAACTTTTAACTGTTTCAGCTTAGGTCCCTGTAAATGTGCTAACACCACTAGAGTAATAAATCACAAGGGGAACGCCTCCCCGCTTACTTCTGGAATGTGTGATGCTAGCAAGAGAACCAGTCGGTCACCTGCGCTATTCCTGCCAACCAGTGTCGTCCCAATCCCCAGCTAGCTGCAGCTGCCTTACTGTTCTTTCTTTATCTATAAACCAGATGCCTTGGATTTCACTTTCATGCACTTATTCTGAGCAACTAGAATATGTGATTCCTGGGTGGTCACCCTCACCCGTAGCTCAAACTTCTTTTCTTATATACTCTTGTGTACGATACTGTGTTTCAAGTTAACAATTCATATAACTCAATTTTTGAAAATTATAGTCAGGATATGACTGATGTTCCTCATACAGACCAACTAATGGCTCCTATTTTATGTCTAGCCCCAGCCAGGTTCCTGGGCTGTACAATTATCCTCTTTCTATTTGGGTGCTTGATAACCATGTCGAAACAAATCCTTCCGAATCAGAATTCTTGATTTCCCTTTGAAGCTCTTATTCTACAAGTCATTTTATATTCTGGTGACAAAGTATATGCCACTATTGTCCAAAGGTACTTCCAGCCCTTGTTCCGATGTCCTGGTTCCAGATTCAGTCATTTTCCCAAGGACCCCTGGTTCTGTTTAATGAAGAAAACTTTTAGAAAATAGGATACGAGTGCTAACTGTGCCCATTTAATTGAGATATCATTTCTTTTAGACCTCACAGTGAATAGAGCAAATATATATTTTAATTTACATATATGTGTATATATATTTAATTTATCCATGTACATGCATATTTTGTTTATGTAATTAACCATGTATATCTATATAAAAGTAAATGAATTCTTACTGATGTCTCTAATTCTTACTCTTTTTTATTAATACATGTTGATAGTGCATAATGTTTACATTCCTTGTGGGAAGTTGGTCCATGTACATAACAGATCTTCATTCCTTTATTCATTCCCTTTCCCTCCCGTTCTTCTCCTCTCCCTCTGTCTCTTGATTCCCTTCCCATTTAAGAAAGCTCGGGCCGGTGAGATGGCTCAGCGGCATAAGCGCCCTCCTGGCAAGCGTGAGGTCCTGAGTTCAACTCCCGGTACCCACATATGAAAAAAGGGCCGGTGATATCGTTCAGTGGCACAGGCACCTGCTGGCAAGCGAGGTGCTAAGGTTGACCCCTGGTACCCCCCCAAAAAAAGAAAGCTCTATCTCCCTACGTCCTATTATCTATCTTTTGTTTTGCTCTTTATTTATACTTTGGGTTTCTCATATAAGAGAAACCATGTGATATTTAAGCTTCCATGTCTGATTTATTTCACTTAACATAATGGTCTCATGCATCCATTTTCCTACACGTGACTCAAGTTTACCATTCTGTATAGCAAAGTAGTACACCACTGTGTGTAAATACCACATTTTCTTTATCCACTCATCCACTGAAGGACGTATAGGTCATATCCAACATTTAGCTGTTATGAATCATGCTGCTATAAACATGGATATGCATGGATAATTGTAATACGATGGCTTTAACTCATTTGAGAAGATACTTAGACGGGGAATAGCTGGGTCAAATGGAATTTCTAGTTTTAGATTTTAGATGAATCTCCATACTAATTTCTACAGTGGCTTTACTAGTTTAAATTCCTACCAACAATGCAAAAGGGTTCCTTCAGTTCCTTGCCCCCAGACTTGCCAGGATTTGTTATTATGTAGTTCCTCGACTATGGCCCTTCTTTCTGGGGTAAGCTGGGATCTCAGTGCTGTTTTAATTTGCATTTCTGTAAAGGCCAGGGGTGATGAAGCATGTATTCACTGGCCATTTGTTCTTCTTCTGAGAAGTGTCTATCTATTTTGGTTGCCCATTTTTTAACTGGATCTTGTTATGGTTTGTATTTAGATGTCTCCCCAAAGCCTCATGTGGTCCAAGAGTTTTTTCAGAGGTGGCTGAATCTAGAGGGTGTGATTGATTCATTGGAGGTGCAATGCTGGGATTAAGGGTGCTGGGATTAAGGGCAGGTGATTGCTGGATCAGTCCACTGATTAGATTTGCACCACCCTAATCCCAGCAGCCTAGATAGAGCACAAAAGGGTGGAAAGATGCTGTTAAGGTCTGTTGTTGATTTTGCTGTCTTCTACCTACCATGAACTGTCCTCCGCAAAACCACCCTGCCCTGGGGCCAGTTGATTATGGATTAAAACCTCTACAAACTGTGGCTAAATAAACCGTTCCTTCCTTAACTTTGGGCATACGGTATTTTGTCTCCATTATGAAAAGAAATTAAGTATGATAGGTCTTTTATTTTGGGGGGCCTAATTTTTGAGCTCTTTGTATGTTCTAGATAGTAGTCCTCTGTCTGAGGAATTGTTGGCTCTTATCCATTGCTATAGGGGTCATTCTAGCCTCCTCTGCTTGCTAATTTGTACATACTCACTCCTACTATGGGAAACGCTGGTATTACTATCCATCATCAATTTACTTAGTTTTTCAATTCAAATGCACATGTGCTACGAATTAGGTCAAAACTGTCCCCCAAAGTCTCCTGTGTTCAGAGGCGAAGTGACTAGAGGTGACTGGATCATGAAGTCTGTAACCTCATCATTGGGTTGATCCATGCATGAGTTCATAGCTGGATGGGCTTTAGGAGGTGGGGCCAAGTAGGAGGAGGTAGAAGGCCACTGTGGTCATGTTTTTGAAGAATATATCCACTCCCAGTCCCTTTGTCTGTCTGTCTTAGCTGTTTCTCTCTCTCTCTCTCTCTCTCTCTCTCTCTCTGTCTCCTTTTCTCCTTCCTGGTTGCCATGAGGTATGTACCTTTCCTTGTACCATGATAACTCTGCCCCAGAGCCAGCCAGCCATGGACTAAAACTGAAACCTCTGCATCCATGAGCCAAAAATAAACTTATTCTCCTTTAAGTTGTGTACGTCATATATTTTGTCCCAACAACAGGAAAACTAATATAATGTGTATACCAATATCAGCATTGCTACCACACATCCTGTAGGAAGCAAATTTATCAACAATGAGTCAGCGATTTTGGGCAGATCAGCTGTTTTTCCATGTTACACACTCCATAATTTCCAAAATTATTTAGTCAGCTCCTTCTTCCTAACCCCTGTAAATGAGAATGTTTCCTGTATTTATAACAAGGTTAGATTCTCTTCTGAAAATGTGGGATTTTTCTTGGATCCCTCAAAGTGCAGAGTGACTTCATTTTTGAAAATTCTGCTTCCATTCAGGATTATTGTATCTAAACATTTATGAGTTTTTGACAAATGCATAATGTCGTATATACATCATTACATTATCACACAGAATAGTGTCTCTACCCTAAGCTTTTCTGTGCTTCTCTGACATATTCTTGCAACCCTTCTGAGAATCCTGGAAAGAGTAGGCCTTCTACTTTCTTTACAGTTTTGCCTTTTCCAGTATTCCATTAGTTGGAATTAAAGAGTTTGTACCCTCTTTGGATTTGCTTCTTTAACTTACTTAGCAGTATGTATCCAAAGTTCATTTTTGTATTTTTCCAGCTAGGCAGTTCACCTCTTTTTATTGATGAAAAATATCCCATTGTATAGATGGACCACAGCTTATTTTATGGACTCGTATCTTGATTGCTTTTAGATTTTGATGATTATAAGTTTAACTGCTACAAATACAAAAATGCATGCACTTATGTGAACAGGAGTTTTCACTGCAAGTGGGTAAACTAGTAGGAGCACAACTTCATTATCGCATGGTAAGATTGTATTCAGTTTTATTAAAAAAAGTACTGAAATATTTTCCAAAGTGGATGGACAATCTTTCATTTCCACTACCTACAAAGGGATGGGAATTTTTATGGCTCCACAACCTGACCAGAATTTAAGAATGTGATATCTTTTTAATTTTAATTTTAGCCCTTCAATGAGCAGGTAGTAGTGTCTCATTGTGATTAGCTTTTTATATGTGTACATTGCCATGTGCATAGGTATTTTAGTGGTCAGCTCTGATATTTTCCCACTTCCCAGTTGTTACTTGCTTCTTTATTGGTGGGATTTAAAACTTCCTTGTATATTTTATCAGATGGCAAATATTTTGTTCCTGGGTAGCTTGTGTTTTCATTCCCTTAAGAGTGTTTTCCAGAGTCAATTTTTTTTTTTTTTTTTTTTTGTTATTTGAAACAGGGTCTCACTATGTAGTTCAGACTGGCCTTAAACTCATAGTGATCCTCTTGCCTCAGCCTCCCCAGTGCTGAGATTACAGGCATGTACCACCACACCTGGGTAGAATTTCAAAATTTTAATATAGTCCCACTCGCTATTTGTATTAATCATCCTTTTTCTGTTATATCTAAAAATTTCTTACCAAACCCTCTAAGTCATCTAACATTTCTCTTATGTTCCAGAAGGGTTTTAGTTTGCATCTTATATTTAAGTTCACGATTCAATACAAATACATTGTTCAAAAGGTGTAAAATCTGGGCCGGTAAGATGGCTCAGCGGCATAAGCGCCTGCCTTGCAAGCGCGAGGGCCCAAGTTCGACTCCCGGGTCCCACATACAAAAAAGGGGCCGGTGATATTGCTCAGCGGCACGGGTGCCTGTTGGCGCGCGAGGTCCTGAGGTTGAACCCCCAGTACCCACAAAAAAAAAAAAAAAGGTGTAAAATCTGTGTTTACATTTTTCCACATCTGGACATCTGGTTGTTTCAACATTATTAGTCAAAAAGACTACTTTTTTCCCTACGTAGTGATTTTGCTCCTTTGTCAAAGATCGGTTGACCATTTTTGCCTTGACCTATTTTGGGTTCTTACTGTACTGGTGATTTATATGGATATTTTTTCACAAATCCAGTTATGTCTTAATAAATGTAACTTGAGCTACTGTATATATGTTGCCCAAGTAAGTAAAGAGTTTGTGTTCCAGGTATGCACAGGAATCTTGCTCTTTTTGTTGCTAACAGAAGTTCCCATTATTTTCCACTGTGTACGTGAACACTGGGAAATTTTTGACCTCTTCTTTTCTCTATACTTTGTCTTTCAAAAGTCACATGGCTTAGCTTTAGTTATAAATTGAAACATAAAAATGCATAGAATAAAACTAAAATCCCCCTGCAATCTCATTGTTCAAGTGTAACAATTGTAAATAGTAATACATATTCCTTGAAAAATCATTCCTACACACGGCCAAGAGGTATATGAAAACATGATCAATATCATACATCAGGGAATCGTGAATCTAAACCACAATGAGATATCACCTCGGACCTGTCAGGATGACTGCTATCAAAATGACAAATGATAGCCAGTGCTGGTGAAGATAAGGAGAAAAAGGAACACTTGTTGGTAAGAACGTGAGCAATACAGCCATTATGGAAAATAGTATGGAAGGTTCTCAAGGAATTAAAAATACAACTAGGATATGATCCAGAAATTCTACTTCTAGATGTACAGACAAAGGAAATGAAATCAGCATGCCAGAAATATCTTCACCCTCCTGGTCATTGCAGCATTATTCGTAAAAGTCAAGACATGGACTCAACCTAATCACCTATCAAAGGATAGATATATTTTTTAATCTGTGTAGATGTACACAATGAAATATTCTTCAGCTGTAAAAAGAAGACAATCTGCCATTTGCGACAACTTTGGTGAACCTGGAAGACAATATGGTAAGTCAAATTAACAAGGCACCACAAGAATCAAATACTGCACGATCTCGCTCATATGCGGAATCTAAAAATGTTGAACAGATGATAGAAGCAGAAAGTAGAATGGGGTTCACAGGAGGATGGGTGTGGAGCAATGGAGCCCTGTTGGTTAAAGCATACAAAGGTTCAGTTACATAGAAAGAACAAATTTTAGAGATCTATGATACACTCTGAATAGTACCAATAAATTGTATTGTATGCTTGGGAGTTGCTAAAAGAGATTGTCTTTCTTTTTTTTTTTTTTTGTGGATACCAGGGGTTGACCTCAGGACCTCACGTGCCAGCAGGTGCCCGTGCTGCTGAGCAATATCACCAGCCCCTTTTTTGTATGTGGGTTCCGGGAGTCGAACTCAGGACCACGCGCTTGCCAGGCAGGCGCTTATGTTGCTGAGCCATCTCACCGGCCCCTGCTAAAAGAGATTTTCAATATTCACACACACACACACACACACACACACACGTCGTGCTTTTTGTAAAGAAAGGTGATTAGCGTCCAGAGCAAGAAGATTGCCCATTGCCCATTACTGAACTGGCTCTGAGGTGAGTCAGACCCCATAAACTATGACACTGAGTCACTCTGCCAGAGCTGTAATGAACTTAAAATTTGATTTTCTGACCTTCAACATCTGAGCCCAAACCCAAACAAATGGTCACTTCACATGATAAGGAGTCAAATGGTCCGCATATTTCTGCTTCACCAAGACCATGGATAAATTCTGTGCTATGGCTCTCATGTGTGATACAAATGCCAGCGTTTAGAATAATCTAGAACATATATAATTAACAGACCTTGAAAAGTAAAAAACATGTTTAAAAGCGTAAGCTTTGGAATCAATCAGAACTGAATTTAAATATTTGCGCCTTCATTTATTGGTTGTGTAACCTTGACTAAGCTCTTAGCTTCTAAAAGCCTCTGTTTTCTCATACGAGATGCACACACATTCACACACACTTGCACACACACACACACACTCGATCTCATTGAGGTGTTGCAAGAATTAAACGAAAACTGCATACTAGGTTATACTCAGTAGCGGCAGAATTGACGTACAAGAATAGAAAGCCATTACATTCAATAGCAACTAAATTGAGAAACTTTCCAGAACAAACAGCGCCTTTCTTATACCTGGAATTGCATAGTCACGCAGAGAACCTCACAAGAGGACACCCAGATTTTGAAGAATTGTTCAGGAGAAACCATTTTCTTTTTAAGGCAATTTTCTTTGCCAGAATAAAACTTTTATTCAGAATTTTAAATTCATATGCATGCAATTAGAAAAGATAAAATGACAAAGAATTGTACAGAACACCACTACTAACATTTGTCTGTCTCATTGGGCTGGATTTATGGTGAATGATCTTAAATTACTTGGGGGCCTGTTGGAGTTTAACAAGTATGTTAGATTCTCTGAATAAGTAACTCCGAGAATCTCATAGTTTCTCCTTCTGTTTCCTTTTTTATTTTGAGCCAGAGCATTGTCATGTATTGATGAGGGATGATGTGATGTTCAGATTCATGAAAACATGGAGTAGTAATCAACTGAGTTAATTAGCATATCCATCCGCCTAACCTATCATCATTTCTGTATGTCAAGCACAGTGAGATATATAATGAATATAGTAATAAGGACAATTAGTAAGATCTTCTCCCTGTTTGGTTATTTTTATAAGGCAGGTGCCATGCTGAGGACTTTACACATATTTCCTCATTTTAATTCCACAGACACCTATAATAAAACTACAGTGGTACGAGTTGGTTCACAAACTTAATTCTTTCCACGTTGGTCACAAACCAAATTGGACAAACACTGAATCAAATTCAGTGCCTAGGTTTAATGTTGACCTTATGGGGAAATTTGATTCGGTTCTTGTCCAATTTGATTTGCGAGCAGAATCGTGGAAATCATTAAGTTCGTGAACCGAGGTATCACTGTATTGTCTTGAGGTAAGGGAAGTAGGCGTTGGAGAGGTCAGGAGTCCTCATGGCAGGATGCAAATGCAGGTGAGATGTTCTTTTTAACTTGCCCTGAGAAAGAAATGGGCATTTGGTTAGTGGTACATCACTTCTGGAAACCATCTCACCAGCCCACATAATTTCTATTTTTTAAAATTCGGTAAGTTGTATTTATCTCGTTGAATATTCCAGGTGAGCTGGACACTGGGTGGTGCCACTGTCACACAGTACATCCTGTAAATTCCAATCAGACCCCGTTATCAGGAGTGTTCTGTGGGTCGATTCAATCATTACTGTTTCTCTGTCTACACGATCTGTGCTTTACTCTTACAAGCTCTTCACGTGCAACCGGTGCATTTGCCAACTCCTCCTGCAGCTCTATCGGATTATTTTTTTCTCCTGTTCTGATTCTTCCTAACTCTTGTTAGCAGCTCACACATTGAAGATTGTTGTGTCTTCTTGGTGAATTGGCTTCTTACCATCAGGTAACGTCCCTCTTCATTCTTAATAATTTGCTTTGTTTTGAACTCTGCTTTCTCTTAAACTAATATAATTGATCAACTTTCTTTTGACTCATACTAGGATTATATATCTTTCTCCTCCCTTTTACTTTTAACTTATCAATGTCTATATATTTCAAGTAAACTTTTTAACAACACATAGTTGTTTTATTCACCCTCCTATTCTCTTTTAATTTTAAGCTCTTAACTCTTTCGACTTTAAGTGATTATTGATATAGTTGGAAAAAATGTATAGCATCTTGTAAAGTAATTTTTATTCTTTCCTTTTTTTCTTTGCCCCACCCCAATTCCTTTCTTCTGCCTTCTTTGGTTTTAATTGAGTATTTTATGATTCCATTTTCTTTCCCTTCTTACCATATCAATCACATGGATTTTCTGAATGGTTGCGCTACAGTTTTCAATATGCATTTACAAATAATCTAAATCCACACTCGAATAAAATAATACCACTTCCCAGGATATTGTTTTCCATGCTGTTCCTGAGGGAATCAGTCACCGAGGTCACTGCTGCATGTCCTATCCCACATGTTGTTGCAGTTCTGAGGACTGAACTCAGAGCCTTCACACTGAGCTGCATCTCTAGACCTTTTTTTTTTTTTTTTTACTTTGACACAAGGTCTTGCTAAGTGGTTAAGTTGCCCAGGCTGGGCTTGAATTTGCAATCCTCCTGCCTCAGCCTTCCAGAGACCTAGGGTTACAGGGATCTGTCCTCTTGCTGGCTTTACTATTATCTTTGAGTAACCATTTACCAGATCTTCAGATTAAAAAATATATACATTTTTATCCTCATCATTGTATTTCTGTTGCCTCTCCTTCCTTTTTATATATTTGAGTTTCTGAGCTATAGTATTTCTTTCTCGCTTTTAAACTTCTTTTTTAATTGTATTTTTTACATTGCAGTTATGCTGGTGATGAATATCTTGAGCTTATGTTTGTCTGAGAAAGTCTTCATTTCCCCCTCCCTTGGAAAGATAATTTTGCTTCACATAGAAATCTGAGATGTTTTTTTCTTTCAGTTCCTTAAATATCTCACCATGCTCTCCTTGCTTGCACGGTAGCTGAGCATACATTTGCTATAATTCTTATTCTTTTTGTGCTAAAGGTAAAGTGTTTTTCCCTCTGGCATCTTTCAAGATTTACACTTTGCCTTTGGTTTTGCCTAGGTTGAATACTGTCAAAAATAAAATTACATAGTTTTAGATCTAATTGGCTTCTGTTTGTAATTCATGTATTGGAACACTTTCCATTCTACAATTCTCATTGGGCAATGGTGGACAGGGGAGTTTGTAAGGCTGGAAGAGGGAAACGGAACAACAGAAAAAAAAATCTCTTAAGGTTGAGTTACTTTGGATTACTTCTAGGTAGGGGTCAAAGCAGAGAGGACTCCTTATGGCCCTGCCTCGGGTGGATTGGAATCTCCTGTCTTCGGAAAATACTGTTCTATTTGGGGGTCTGTCTGCTTCTTCAGTGTCTGGGTGTATGTGGCATTCAGCACGACTGAGTCCATTTTGGCTCGGTCTGGTCTCTTGGGGTCTCCTTAGGGACCTGAGTCTGAAATCATGGGTCCCATCATTCTGTTCAACAATAGGACCTTCTTAGGCATTGACATTTACGTATTTGTCTTATTGACTGCTAAACCTTCTTTACCTGTGATTTGTTATCTGTCATTAAATTTGGAAGTTCTCCAGCACTATTTCTTCAAATATTTATTCTACTTTATCCTTTGTTTCATCTTTGTTTTCTCTTTCTTCTCTTTAATTGCACAGGTTTCCCCTGTGAGTTTTCCCATCGTGCTTGAATATTCTATATGTTTTACTGTGGTTTTTTTTTTATCTTTTTATTTCAGTTTGGGAGTTTTCTATTTAAATTTCCTCAAGGTCACTGATTTTTTTGTTTTGACTCTGTTTAGTCTATTGATGAGCATATGAAAGACATTCTCATTGCTACCATAGTGCTTTTTAAAAATTTCTATCACTTTCTTTTTATTCTTTCCTTGAGTTTCTACCCTTCTACTTTTATTATCTATCCTTTCTTAAATGTTACCTACTTTTTTCATTAGGAGCCTTATCATGGTTTTTACAGTTATTTTGATTTCCCAGTCTGAAAATTCCTAAATCTGTGCCATATCTGAATATGGTTCTGACACTGGCTTTTTCTTTTTTTTTAATGTGGGTATCGGGAGTCGAACTCAGGACCTTGCACTTGCCAGGCAGGTGCTTATGCCACTGAGCCATCTCACTGGTCCAACTTTTTCTTTCAGACTGTGTTTTCCTTGCTTTTTAACATGTCTTGGAATACATTTGTTGAAACCTGAACTTGACATACTGTGTAACCGGAAGTGAGATGGATTGGGGTTTTATCTGGCCAGCAAGTGGGCTATTTAATGTCTGCTGAAGCTCTGTGTACCAGAGTCTTTAGTTTTCCCCAGTGACCTTGTTTTTGTCTCCCCAGATGTCCTTGTGTTTTCCTGAGGACACTGTCCTCCTTCTTCCCTGCCCATCAGCACTGAGGATCAAACGCAAAGCTTTGTGCATGCTAACCACATGCTCTACCACTGAGCTACATCTCCAGCCTGAGAACTGTTTCCTAAATGAACTCTGAGAACTGCAGCTCTTGCTGCCATGGTCCACTGTTGCTGCCCTGGAGCCCTGATGATGTGTCAACAACATCTGCGGAGGGGGAGCGCATCCGCGTCCTAGGAATAAACCCCATGGTCTCGGCAGGCCTACACTCCACACTGACCCCTTCATGAAGGCTTCTCACATTCACTGTCCCACCCCACTTCTTTTTTTTTTTTTTTTTGTGGGTACCGGGGGTCGACCTCAGGACCTCGCACGCCAGGAGGCGCCCGTGCCGCTGAGCGATATCACCGGCCCCTTTTTCGTATGTGGGATCCGGGAGTCGAACTCGGGCCCTCGCGCTTGCCGGGCAGGCGCTTAAGCCGCTGAGCCATCTCACCGGCCCGCACCCCACTTCTTAAGTCGGACAGAAAGACCAGAAGGGAGGGCAGTTGAGTTATTCCCCTTTCTGCTAAGTCAGGTAAAAATGGTAAAGCCTTTTTCATTGGAGACTGGACCAAGACTCTGGGTATATTAAAAAATAGTTCCTTCTTCTCTTTACCTCCTGCCTGAATTACATCAGGTAATTCTTTTCTTGTTTTTTCTCCACAAAATCATGATGTTCCTGCAATAAAAATCTGCAGAATGGCCCAAGGACCCCCTGTATCTGTAGCCCCCAGAGTCTCTCGTGCTTGACCACATTCAGCTTTCAGGATTTTTCGAAAGGACACTGATGTGTTGAGGGGTCCCTGGCCTCTGAACACAGAGCTCCCATCTGTGAGTGCACGCGCATGCCCGTGCGTGTGTGTGGTGTCTCTGCAGATTTCTGGGTGGTAGTTTTTTTTTCACTGATCTGTACTTTTTATGAATCTAAGAAAAGTCATTAATCTTTAATTTTTTTCTCCATTTTGCTTGTAAGATTGATGTCTTTAAACCTTTACATGTTCAAACTAAAACCAAAAATCCCTTTACTTATATGCTTATATTTTCTGAAAGAGTTTTGCTGATATGGGTTTCTAAGTTGACAGGTTGGTTTTTTAAATCCTAAATGAGCATTTAAAATACGCCAGCCAGTGCCCTCAGGCCTCTGTTATTCTTATTAAAAATCTTGTTTTTATCACACTGGAGCTCCCTTGTACACGATGATATGTCAAATATCATCTTTGTATTTTTGCTTTTAAGACTGCTCTCACATTCATCAAGCAGACTTTGTCTTTGTGGATCAGTTTATGTTTCATTTTCTTCAGAGTCCACTGAGCTTCTAAGGTGTGTAGATTAATGTTGAATACTTTGTGGCCATTATTATTGCAAGTATTTTTTCTATTGGTCATTGTATTAGTGAGCCTTCCCATTGCTGTGACACAATACCTCACAGACACAACCTGAAGAGGAGGTTTAATTTGTCTCAAGGTTTCAGGGGAGTCAGTTCATGGTTTATTGGCTCCAAGGCAGAAACATCATGGCAGAAGGGCAAGATGGAGCAAAGCTACTTAGTTCATGGCAGTTGAGAAACAGAGCAGGGAAACTTTGCTAGCAAGGAAAGGGCTAGGACAGATGTAGTATCCAAGGTCACACCTCTGTGACCCACCCAGACACACCCAGCCGTCAGTCTCACTAATCCCCTGGACAATTCCCAAGCCAATCAAGTTGAAACAGTCAAATCAACCCAGCATATTCATTATGGGTGTACTCGTGTATATTTAGTGTCTCACATTTCTCTCCAATTCTGTTCACTTTTATTTTTCCTCTCTATTCTTCTAATTACATAATCTTTATTGAATTCTCATCAAGTTCACTGATTCTTTTTTGCTACCAGTTCAAAGCTATTGCTGAGCCTTTCTAATGAATTTTTCAATTTGGCTAATTCAATTTTGAAATCAGAATTTCCATTTGCTTCTATTTTTATAATTTCTTCCTCTTCCCTCAGATACTCTACTTGATGAGATATTATCATCTTGTCATCTTTAATTACTCAAAATAATTTCCCTTATTTTTTTAAACACATTTATAATAACTGCTTTGAAATCTTTGTCCACATTAACTGAGCCTCCTCAAAGCTATTTTGTATTACCTGGAATTTTGTCCTGAGCATGTGTAACATTTCCCTCTTTTTTCAAGTCTCTTAATTTATTTTTTACTCTGAGAATTTAATATAATATCATGCTAATGTTGAATACTGTTTCTTCCCACACTCTGAGGCCTTTTCTTATTATTTATTGACTCAATAATTTTAGTGAAATCTTTTTCTCTGGACATGTTCATCCTCTAATATCCCTGCTCAATTTTTTTTCCTCATTTGATCTTTAAACCTGGCTTTCTATGGGTTATCCCTGGGCCAAAATATCTTAGTGGTTAGTCACTGATTGGTGAGATATTTTGCTTAAGCCCCTGAACCAGTGAAATTTTCCCTTTTGTCTATTGGATCCATGTGTGATGTAGAGACTGCTTTTCTGTTATGATTTTGACCCACGATCATCAGGGGCTTGTAACGCAGAAGGCCTCTTTCCAGGTTCCCCTCAGCAGTGCAGCTTTAGGCTTGAACGCACATCCTGACCAGCAGGGATGGATGACTTTGACCCCAGCAGGACCTTCTTGGTCTATATCTCAGATTTCCTTATTGAGATTCCAACTGCCCAGCCTCTATATTGGCATCAACCTTACCTGTTAATTGTCACAAATTCCTGGCTCACTTCTCTATGCTGTAGTCCACCCGGAGATGGGCTCTTTGGCAAGGACAATGCATTACCAGTCTTTGAGGCTTGCTCCTGCCCTTCCCGGGGAACAGTCTCTGCAGACTGGAACAGGGACATAGGAAAACGGGAAACTCAGTTTTTACTAGCTGCCCTACCTTGGTCCTCCCTAAGAAGCAGGTGCTCTATTAGAAGTGAGGAGAGAGCACTGTCTGGTTTCCACCACTGCCCAACGTGAATCTTCCAAGGCCGAAAGCCAGAGGGTGAGATCTGTCCATGTCTAACAGCTGCTGAATCCCCCATGAGCAGCTCCCCAGATCCAGGAGTGTGGTGGAGATGGGAGCTACCATTCCATTGCAAGCCCCTTGGTAACGACTTTGGTGAAAAATGCTTCTTAATTTGATGTAAGTCCTTTGGTCAGTCTCTATAAAGATCTTAAATCATTATTCTTGCTAATTTTGACCAGCTTAATAGATGTCTCTTTAGGGAAGAGACTTCTCTATGCTTCTCAAATCACCATTCCAGAACTACCTTGTCTGAAACATGCATTTTACTTTTGGTGGTTATCTTCTCTGTCCCTCTCTGGAAATACTATCTAATCACAATTAAGCAATTAGCATATGAGTTTAGTATTACATTTTTAAAGTGTTAAAGACTAAACAAGAATTCCTTTCAGCATAACTAAGTGTAGGCATGGTTAATGAAGAATTAACTCTAAATGAAATATTTTAAAATATTAATAGGAAAACAAGGAATACCCTTCTAGTAATGTATGACCACATATTCTTATAAGCCATCTGTCAGTGAGGACAGTTGCAAAAGCAATTAAAAAAAATCTGCTTAAAAGCATTAAAAAGCTAACAGGATAATGAATTTGCAGATCAAGATACGTGTCAAAAGGGCTCAGAGAAGTGTCCAGGTCCATTTTTGTCCTGGGGACACAAGCCAACTCCTTGGAAGCTGAGGGGGCCTCTGAGCACACCTCAGGGCAAGACATCCTGGCCTGGATTTAACAGTTGGCCACAGCAGAACGGAATCTTCTGGTTAGAACCTTGAACCATTGTCTCCCGCAGCAGATGTCACAACAGGATTGTGCAGAAGGTCATGGGCTTTGAGATTCAATGGCTGTCTGATACTTTTAAAATTCACTTCTTTCCTCCTTTAGTTTAGCACATAAGTTTGGCTTGCTTTCCAATTGCCAAAGTGTGAAGAGTTGCCTCATAAACATATCACACCTCCGTGAAGAAGACAGCAGCATCAGGGAAAGCATGGGAATCCCATTCCTTCTCCAGTGACGACCATCAAGGGAAGAAGAGGCAGAAGCCTGTGCCCCTCTCTCCAGGAAGAGCCCGGGGAAGGCGGATGAGAGAAGAGGGCAGCTCATCCGCAGCGTCTGCAGTCAGATGTCTCTCTGTTCCCAGTCTCCACGAATACACGTCAGCTTGTAGAAGGACTTTGATGAGGACTTGTTGAGGAACCAGTGAACAAGTGGGATGGAGGCACACACACCTTTTAGGGGAGTAAACGTGTTGACTCTGCCACAAATTTGGTCTTTCCTGTTTCTTAATCCTGTGAACAACAACCGTGCACCGCACAGGTCAGGCACTCCACAGGCACCGCCACGTGTTAGATCATTCGATTCTCCCCCCAGAATCTTCCAGAGAGTGCATTATCTCGTTCTATAGATACAGAAGCTACAGCGGGGTAACTCTGAGTAAATTGCTCAGGATAAAAATGAAAAAGAGAGCTTGGATTCATCGCCACGAGCTCTTCCAGGAGACTCTCTATCCTGGGCCTCTTCACTCTGTAAGTCACCCTCACCCTAGGGTGTCAGCATGTCTGGTCTCCCTGGCTCCTATGTGGCCTCTCTCACCAACATCTCTCAAGCTTGTGTCCCCAGCAAGCTCTCATTTGGTAACCTCACACCTTCCGTTCTTTGCAATCAGCATTCCTTGGGACCATGACAGCTTTCTAGGTTCTAGGTGGGCTCACAGTTGCTTCATTCCAACTGTGAATTTCTACGTATCCCCGTCCCACTCCATGCCCTGTGGCACCTTGGTAAATTAATAGCCCCCTGTGTTATTTTTTCTGGCCTTGTTTTTCCCCAGGAAGACTTGAACGGGCACTGGAAATAATGTCAAGTTGTACTCCTGCAATTGTTGCCTTTGTTACTGTTTTCCTTCCTCTTCCAGTTTTTAATTTTTTTTATGTTGCACACTTTCCTGTGGTTTATTCCCATCCCACACCCTCAATCCAGCCCAGCCCAACCCCGCACATTTATTCTTTTTCTCCCTGAAGTGTTTCTCGCCATTGTGCAAAACACTAGGTCCTTGGGTTTGGTTTCTTGCCCTTTCCAAATGCATAACAGTGCCTCCAATTCACATCCTCATGACTTCCAATTTCTTCATCATTTTTTCCAGATGGCAAACCCACCAGCAGGCAAGAAGATCTGTCTTGGGGCGCTTAACATTGTACATCTCAAAGTCTGTGGCAACTTACTGTGCATACACAAGCTCAAAAATAATCAGCCGTCTGCTTTATTCAGTTAAGCAATAGCCAGCCTGTGAGTGGATTATTGATAATGCCATTCACTCTATTATTTATATCAATAAAAACAATAATTGCATCAGATAAATGTCAAATTATTATATTTTGCCCTAGGTAGAAGTGAATTCTATAGTCAGAATAGGTCATAATTCTGTGGTCATGACTATAACGGTATTATGCATTGAACGTGTGCAAGTAATCCGGAGCATTTTTACAATGTGTGAAACACCCACGTTTTCTCTGATATCCCTATTTTTATGCTGGTATTGGAGTAATTTGATTTTAAATTGTCAGCAGTGTGTTAACTACTTTTCAAAAAGAAAATAATCTCACATTATCCACTTCAATGTAAAGCACGCTCTTATTTATTTATGTGTAGTAAAATATAAGAAGTGCTTTTTAGAATCAAGACACAACAGTAGCATCCTCCCGTCTCTTACCCAAGGGTTCATGTTGGTTATTTCCTGATTGCCAAGAACTGGGCTCAGAATTGGGTCCACTAGGGTTAGTGGTAACCCAGTCTCTTTCCCTCCTGCCCTAAATAGCTGCAAACATCTCCTCTTGATCAAACTTCTTATTTTCCTTTCACTCGATCCTTTTTTTGGTACACAGCGTGATCTTTTGGTGCACAGTTGATGTTTCTGAAAAGTGCAAGCCCAGCGTCATTTTAGTATGTCGAGAAGAGGTGTCTGTCTGATTTGATGCACTTAAGGAAGGAGCTTACTGAGGGTCCTTGGGAAGTTGAAACTGCACCTGCCGGCTGCCTGGTCTGGTTGTTGCACCCTCCTGCCCTGCAGAGAGCGAGCTGGACCTGTCTTCTGTGTCCTGGGCCTCTCAGTACCCCTGGCCTGCTGTGGGAAAGGCAGGCTCAGAGAAAGAACGGCTCACTGAGGGAGAGAGAGAGAGAGAGAGCGAGCCCGGTGAAGTCAAAGCTCCCAGGAAGGAAGTTGCTCGGCTGGCCCATAGTGCTGCTCCTCAGGAACCATGTCCCATCGCTGGACACTGGGACTCTGGGGCAGTCAGGCTCACACATGGTTCCGCTCCCCTACTATGGTGCCAGTAACAGCATCTCCTTCCCAACTTCTACCTGGCTTCTTGCCTTGTCTGTGCAGAGAGAAGTTGGTGGCCGCCCCGTCTCCACCCTCCACGCATTCCTACCTCCAGATAACCCAGGCCACAGTGTTGGCTAATAGAAGTGGCTGTGTGGGAAGCCCCCTGCAGGGCCCGAGCAATTCAACCTTTTTGGGACTGTGTAGAGCAAAGCAGCCGAGGCCAGACGGCCTAGAGCTCAGTCCTGCTAATAACAGCTTCAGCCCAACTCAAGCTGGGGACTGCAGGTCACCCTCACCTCTCAGCAGGGAGCCATGGGCCAGCAGCAGCCCCCAAGGGTTCCCAGAGACCATGTGATATGTGTGCTGTGGTGCCCGGGTCACCGCTCAGGCCTCTCTGTCATGGGGGAGGTGTGCAGTGGGAAGAGGGGGGATGAAGGCCGCGTGCACTTCGTTCTCATTAAAAGTTGGAAGGCCACATGACTCAGGCTCACTCCCACCAAAGAGCCACAGAACAGAGGACTGCATTGTCCTGGGAGACCTGATGAGACTGCTCTGGAGGGAAAAGACCCAGCAAAGACACAGTGGTGTCCTTGGCGTCCGTGAAAGTAGCTCTGTCCTGTTGGGTTGACCTTCCATGGAGGACTGGGCATGGGTCACTCTCACAGAGTCTCCAATGGGATCCCAGCTTCCAGAGCTGGCAGCTGGTAATGAGCAAGGAAGCTCTCTTTGTAGCCATGTCTTCCCACTGCCTGTGTTTCTTCTGGGCATGCTTGGCCTCCCACAGAGACACCAGGGAGAAGGCAGGGTGGCTCATCTCTGAGAGCATCTGCTGGTCCTTTCACACAGCACAACCCTGGGTGCAAGTGACACTGCATTACTCTAGGAAAAGAACCAGATGGTGGGAAATCTCTTGACTCTCTCCCTATACTGAAGATGTCATAAGGGATGTTGCAGTTCAAGCCAGATCACAGGTAAGCCTCCCACACTCCTCCCTGGGGCCAGGAACTGACTTCATTTTACAGCACAGACAGTAGGAGGGTGGCTTCCCACTCTCATCTTCCAGCAGGCCTGGAGGGGAAAACTCATTCTCTTTTATGATATAAAGTATTCCTTTTCCCATATATTCTAAAGGAAAATGTGCAGCTCGAAATGCAGGGGAAGCAAGCCTGAACAACCACAGCACATTGGCCCTCAGCAAGTGCTAGCTGCTTCTGTTGTAATCACTATAGCTACCATTCCTCCTCCTCCAGGCGGGGGATGGATGGGAATGTTGCTGTGTTTTTCATTTTACTATTTTTAGGGGAATGTTAAATAAGAACATTTTGAAAAAAAGAAAAGGAAGACTTTTAGTTAGATTAAGTGTGTCTGGAATTCACAAAAATACAAAAAAAAATCTAGAACAAGATGTGTTTCCCTTTTGTGTGTGTGTGAAGAGAGGTACTGGGGGTTGAACCCAGGGCCTTTGCACTGAGCTACATCCCCAGCCTTTATTTATTTATTTATTTATTTATTTATTTATTTATTTATTTATTTTTTGTATTTTGAGACAGAGTCTCATTAAGCGCTTCTGTTATAATCATGTAATTTTACACTTTGTGAAAGAGTTATAAGAAGAGAAAGAGACGGAATATGAGGATAATTATAACAATTATGAGGGGTACTATGGCCTGCAAAGCATAAATACCTTGCAGAGAACAGCTGCTTCCCCTGGCATAGAAGTCTATGGAGCAAGACTACCTAACACAGATATATTTCTTGGCTCCAGTGAAGAAAATGAAACCAACAGAACAGAATAAGTATTTAAACTATAATTCAAGAAATTATTTACAAATAAAAGCCTCATAGATACAGGTTGATAGCCAGTGAGAAGGGACTCATATTACAAATTTAACCTGCAGTATGATAAACATGGAGAAAAAACCTAGGTAGACAGACAGGTAGACATTCATTTCAGGGGAAAGGAACGATAAGTGTATTTACTAACACTACAATCTCAGAAATGGATCAGAAAATATGTAATAGAAATGACTTGATAAAGCGTAATTCAGAAAGATTACAAGGAAGCGAGGTGTGCAGGCTAAGAGAATAGGATCCTTGGTTAACACAACAGTATGAGCTAAAATCAAAAGGAATTCGAAGCAAGAGAGAAGAAAGTTGGGGGAAGATAAGTTTGTTATCCAAGTCCACTGTTGTTCACAGCAAAATAAACAAACAAAATGAACTTGAAAATACAGTGAGAGAAGATGCCCATTATGAGCAACAGAGGGAAAAATAGATGGAAAAAAATCTGAAATCTCCAGTGTCCATAACAAATATCCGACTTCAGATTTGTGTCATCAAAGCCCAAGAGCACGAAGAAGTGGAACAAGAAAAATATTTGAAGAAATAATGGCTAAAAATTATCCCCAAAGACTCAAATCTACATGTCCAAGAAGATAAGTCAAGTTCAAACAGAATAAATTCAAGACATTTGCAGTGTGATCCATCACAATCTTCTAAAAATGAAAGTCAAAGAAAAAAATCTTGAAAGAAGTAAGAGAGACAGAGCCTTGACACCTACTTTTCAAATGATAGTGGATTCCTCATCAGTAACAAGGACGGGGAAGAGGTGGTGCACAGATGCAAGTGCCGGAAGAAAAGAACTGTCTGCCCAGAATCCTATATTTACCAAAATATCTTGCAGGAATTAAAAGTCAAGAAATTTTCAGATGAAGAAGAGCACCAGTATACTCACCTTGAAAGAATGGCTGAATGAAGTTCTCTAAAGAGAATAGGAAAGAAGATTGAAAGGAAGTTCTGAAACAGTGGGAAGGAAAATAAAACTATGAAAGAATAAAAACTATGGAAGAGTAGCCGCCCTAAGGAAGGTCTGGATGGACACGCAAACCCGGAGAGCATCAGTCGGTCACCTGCCAACTCCTCAGGCAGGCAGACCCTCTGGAGCCCACAGCTGGTCAGGGCACTACAATGATCACTTTGACCTATTTCCGGGGGTGAAGTGTGGACTTGACACGGAAAGGAGAAACACCACATGCTACGGTATCAGGATGCACCTGTACTTCTTCGTCGACTTTAGTTATGGTTTCGCTTACTTATGTAGAGATTGTGGTGCTAGGGATCACACCCACGGCCTTGCGCATACTTGGTAAGTACCTACCACTGAGCCCCTGTGGGTTTTATTCCAAGAGCCCCAACAGGATTTCACAGTGAAGGTCCAGGTTTTGATACTGGCTCTGGCTTAGAGAAATAAGTTAAGGTGAATTAATACATCCAGAGTATTGTTCGTAAGAAAGATCTATGCTCACAGGGACAGGACATTGCCAGGCCTTTTCAGTGATGGAGAAAGGCGATCCCTTGACTCCAGCCTGCTTCAGCCTTTCTGTCTCACCTGACAGGTAGGGTAGCTAAAAAAGCTTTGTGAAATCAGGTCATCTGCAGGCAAATGGATGGAACCTGAGACCATAATGCTAAGTGAAATAGACACAGGAAGTTAAACACTGATGGTTTCTCTATATGAGAAACCTCAAATATAAATAAACAAATGAACAAAATATAGGAGAGATGATAAGAAGTTAGAAGGCATGCTCTTGGAAATGGGGAAGGGGATCTGAGGAAGGTGAGATATCAGGGAGAGAGAGGAAAGGAGTTGAAAATGATCAAGAAATGTTATATGCATGCACCATTTTGCCTAAACAAAAATCACTATTCTCTATTGCAAGCATACACTAATAAAAAAACAAACAAACAAATAAAAAACACTTGCCAGTATCTCAGCCCAGAACAGAAACCAGTTAAACATGGGGATTTAATTGCAATGCTTCAGCAGGCTTCCCCACCCTTCCCCAAATTACGACACCATCAACAGGGCTCCAGTATAACAGAATGTCACAGCCGCAAGGCACAAATTCTCTGTGGGGAGGAGGAGGACTAAGAGAAGCCTAACAAAAACATGGCAATTAAAAGCAAAACAGAACCTAGAAGAATTGAAAGCTGCTGACAGTAAATATTAAATGCATCCCCACTCTACCTGATTAATGTAAAATCTCACACTAGCAACCCACTCAACTCGGTCCATGTTACCCAAGGTATCATGAGTGGGGTTCAACAGAAAAACTACAAGACAGACTGAAAGGTAAGAATAAACACAGCTTGAGGAGATGTAACAAGCATTAGAGTAAGAGTCAAATAGGATGCAGACTCTGGAACTATCAATAATTTAAAATAACTCTGGGTAAATCTTATAGACTCTCATGGAAAAAGTACATAACATGCAAAACCAATGAGTAATGTAAGTAGAGACATGGATATCAAGGAAGATATTAACCAAATTATATGAAAAATCACTTTGACTGTGAACAATTTAAATAGGTAATTAAAACATGAAGACCACCAGAAAGAGTGTTTTTAAAAGACCCAATTGTATGTTGCTTACAAGAAACCAATTTTAAATGTAAGTGTAAAGGTTTAAAGTGAAAGGACAAAGAGAGAGGCACCAAAAGAAGCTGATTTTTGCACTGGTGATTTAATATTAATAAACCAGGAGTTATATTAAATTCAAGCAAACCAGAAGAAAGAAGTTAACAGGCATTATATAATAATCATTATATAATGATCAAGGAGTCAATTCTCCATGAGATGATAACAGTTTTAAAAGCGTATACAAATACCAACAGTGCCAAAACACATGAGGCCAAAACTGATAGAGCTTCAAAGAAAAATAGATCAACCACCATTACAGTTGGAGACTTTAACCCCTCTCTCAGAAACTGATAAATCAATTGGGCATCTACCTGCTAAATAAATAAATCAACAGATGAGCCCATACATTGATCTTTTACCTTCTGCAAAATATAACTCAAAATGAATAATTGACCTCAATGTAAAATGTCAAACTTTAAAACTTCTTTGGATAATTTTGAAATGATCCATGAAAGGAAAAAAAAAGGAAAAACTGTACTGTATTAAAATTAGAAACATTTTTTCTGCAAAAGTCATGTGAAAAGTAAAAAAAAAAGCAACAGACTGAGAAAACCATTTGTAAAATATGTGATAAAAGACTTCATCCACAAGAATTCTTAAAATTCATCAATAAGGAAATGAATGATCCAATTAAAAAGCAGAAATGATCTTAATATAAATTTCAATGTAGACGATACAGTGAAGGCTAATAAGCATGTGACAGGATGTTTAGCATAATTATTCAATACAGAATTGCAAATTTAAGAGCAATGAGACAACACCTCCAAGATAGCCAAGATAAAAACATCTGACAATAGCAAATGCTATGGTAGATACCAATCAACTTGAACTCTCCCTGTTGGTGGGATGGCAGACTGGTACAGGACTGCTATGGTTTATATCTAGAGGTCATAAGCGGGGCTTTGGGGAGGTGATTGAACCATGGAGGTGTGATGAGTTTATAGCTAAATGTGATGCTGGGAGGTGAAGCCTGATTGGGGGTGGTGGGTGACTGGAGGTGTGGTCTGAAAGGGTCCATCTCCCTCCCTCCTCCCTTGATCTGTCTCTCTGCTTCCTGCCTCCATGCCATGGACTGTTTCTCCGCTGCAATGCCCCTCTGCCATGATGCTCTGCCTTGGCGCCAACCAACTATGGACTGAAACCTCTACAAACTGTGAGTCAAAATAATCCTTTCCTCCTTACAGTTGTGGGAGTTGGATATTGTGTTTCTGCAACCAGAAAGCAATTAAGACAAGGACTTTGGGAGACAGTTTGATACTTTTTTACAGACCTAAGTACAGCCTTAATACGCAATGCAGGAACTGGGCTTCTAGTCATTCACCTGATTTAAACTGTGTCTGTCCATTCACAACCTTGAATCTGAATGTTTCTAGCATTTTTGTTCAAATCTCCCCACCTGGAAGCAACTTAAATGTCCTTCCAAAGGCAAAAGTAAAAAGAAACTGTGATCTATCTATACTATGCAATGCTATTGAGTAGTAAAAAATCACACCATGAAAATACAGAGAGGATCTTTTTATACTGTCAGGTGAGAAAAAGTTCTGAAAAAGCTACGTATCGCATAATTCCAATTTTAAGGCATTCTAAAAAGGCGTAAGTATAGCAATGGTAAATGAGCAGTTGCCAGGAGTTAAGGGGGTTGTGGAGGAATAAACAACTGACACCCAGGGACGTCTACGATTTTTAGATCATACTGTCCTGCACAATACTGTAATTGTGGATACATGCCACAATTCCTTTACCAAAGCATATATTACCACAGCACCAAGTGAAACTGAGTAGATGCAAATTAAGAAATCATTTACGAGGTCTGTGGACATCAAGATGGAGCACTGATTGTGACCAAACCATCTACCTCTGCTAGGAAAGTAGAGAGAACTTGAAGGGGATGCAGAAGAATGCTGACTGGAGTAGCAGACAGAACCTGTGAGGCTAAAGTCTGAGGGAAGGCACCTAGGCACAGCGTGCTGTTATCAGTCAATCAGCCACTGTGAGTGACTGCGTGGCAACTGCGATGCTTTCACTCATAAACGCTGGAACTGACTGAAGGAAGTGGGCGGCAGGTGAGGACGGTTCTTCTGCCTTACAGTGCGCATAGGCAGCAGGAGGAAGTGACTGGAGTGGGAGCCTGGATTAGATTTGGAGACGTAGGTATGAGCTCATGGCTTGCTAATAACATAGACACAGCTGGATCCATAGAGGAATATTCAGATATATGTGTCTGTCTACACATGGGTTAGTAGGCACACATACATGTCCTGGCTCCATCAGCTAAGAGAAATATTAATGACAATAACAACAACAACGACGACAAAAACAACAACAACAAAACCCACTTCCCAGATCTTTCTAACTCCATTCTCCAATAAAAGCCTACAGTCCATAGAGAAATGGCTGATTTCTCCATTTACAGGAAGTATATCAGATTAGCCTGGAACATTTCATACTACTAGAAAAAGAAGTTTCTAAAACACACTCACGATGATGAGGATATGTCAAAGAGACACAGACACCTTCTGAAAGAGTGCCCCGTGGCTAAAACTGAAGAAATGTGACCACAAAATAAATAAATAGCATTGGATTATAATCCAAAGCATAAAATAAATAACCGCTAGTTTATTCGGATATAAATCAATGGCTGATGGAATAAATAAATAAATCTAGAAGATAAATTGGCTGTGTGGAAGAAACCCAAATAATTTATGTAGCTACTTCATAAGTTGTTGGAGCATTACTCCTCACCTCTTAACTGTGGAATGAACATAGAGACATTTCCAAAGATCATGGTGTAGAATGGAGGAACCTTAAATCTACTTTCGTTGTGAACTTGCAAGTGAATACATTTTGCCTTTTCTCTTGCTAAAAGACAAAAGAATGACTTTAGATGGTCTTGCAGGTCAACATGAATACTACAGATAAGATATGTTAACAGTGTGTTAAGAGACACGTTAAGAGTATATATCCTTTTTTTCTAAAGAATTTGGTTGGCCCTTGCGCATGGTTCAGGGTGGGCATCTTGAGATCCTTGAGAACTCTTGAGCGATAGGAGTCTTTGTTATTCATGGTGGGCTCCTGGGGTCACTGCCTGAGCCAGTTTTGATATGGTGGCCCGGTCCTGTCAGAAAGTCCAACACTATGATTTATGGGTTAGGGCTTTGTGCCACAGGACATCAGCTCGACCTCTGAGGAGGGAGAGAGGCTGGAGACTGAGCTTCATCTCCTGGCCAATGGCTCCATCAGTCAGGCCTAAGTAACGGGACCTCAGTAAAAGCTGTGGATAGCTCAGCTGATCTTTCCTGGCTCATTGTACACATGGATGTGCCCGCAATGTGATTTGTACCAAGGACATGGAAGTCTCAAGGACCCTCTCCTCAATGATACCCTATGGGTCTCTTCTGTTCACTGCTCCTGATTTGAAACATTCATACAAAACTATATTTGAGAGGTCATCCATGATGCTTCAAAGGGTGCCCAGTGGAACTGTGCCTTGTGGCTTGGAGGGTGATACTTTCTTTATCCCTCTGCCACATCCCCAGTGCTTCTCACTCTGCCCCTGGAATCACATCCTAAATATATGATGTGTACCCAAATGGTTTGATTTTGGGTTTGCTTTAGAGGAAACTCAGACTAAGGCAACTAGAAATAGAGGACAGACACACACACACACACACACACACACACACACATGCATGCATGTACCCATGGCCCTTTACCCGGAAACTAAAACTTTGCATTAACAAATCTTGGGTTGAAGAGGAAATACAACAAATAGGATGAAACTTCAGTATTTCCAGAAAATAAATATATTGTAAACAAGACAAACCATAATCTACCTGATGCAGCCAAAGCAAGACTCAGAGGAAAATCACTGCAATAAATACCTATATTAATACAAATGAAAGGAGATGAGTTAAACATTCAACTAAAACATCTCAGAAAAAAATAAAGCCAGTGAAAATAAACATGAAAAAATTTTTAAATACTAAATATGGAGGTTTGTAAAAAGTCAGTAAAATAAAATAACACACCTAAGTAAATTTTCTGTAAAAGAGAGAATGCAAATTTATACTTCTAAAAATGATAAGGGGAAGGAAATTTGGACCCAATTTTATGCAATTCTAGGGACACAGGGAGGAAATAGAGTGATCCCAGTGTTGTTTTTGTTTTGCTTTGACTTTTCTTGGCCCCAAACTAAGCAGCTATTCATTCTACAGAGAGCGAAAAACAATGGAAACAGCTTGAAGGGACTTGTCCACACTAAATTGAGGTAGTTTGAGCAATAAAAATAATAATGACTGTAAGTAATTAAGATATATTGAAGGTCTAAAAATCCATGCATCTATAAGATACAAATAAAGAAAATAACTCATTATTAAGGATACAATTGGAAGCAATCAGATTCAGAAAACCCATACATAGAGAGAAAGGATTAAGCATTTTTCCTTTTGTGCAGACGTAAACTATATTTCAGGAAGAGAGAAATCTCTTCTGTGGAAAACCTCACCTAAATGGTAAGGAATGGAAGACCAAACAAGGAAGGCCATCATTTTACGGCTTCAAATGAAATACCTGGGTTAATCAGTAACCTTAGCATTGGGAACACAACTTCCAGCCTACAGAAAATGGGAGTTCATGACAAAATGCATGGAACCATGATGAAGACACTGGTCACCTTTGCATGGGGGACCTTCTGTGAACAACTGTGGGGAATTCTTTAGCAACTATATCAAGAAAACAAAGACAGGAGTAAAAATTTTCAAACTGAAAAAACCAATTGTAAAAAGTCCATTTGAAAACACTCAGGGAAACATGAATACAGCTTGGGTAGTCAATAGCGTTATGAAATGACTTAAATTTATGAGTTGTGGTAACCGTTTAGTGGTTACAAAATATCTTCAGTGTCTTTGTACATTCATGTTCAATTTCATATAGGCAAAACTGAGTGACTCTCCATTTACAAAAAGGGGTGGGTAGTCCATTAAAAATATAGCAAATGATTGGTGGTTTTTGAAGATAAGTGATGGGCGTACAGAGGTGTATAATATTGCAATAATGACATTGACATTTTCCATCATAAAAAGTGTTATAAAAGTCCTCTGGGGAAAAAAGTACTGTAGATTATCCAGTGACCTACCTCCTTATCTGCCCCTTATCATCTCCATATTACCCTACACCTCCTCAGCTCCTCTACAGTGTTGGAGAAAACATAACCCAAGAAAGAGAGGCAGGTCTGCACGTTACTCTAACCCAGGAAAAGAGCTCAGGTTATCACTCATAGTTGCTCCTGTGTCTTCCTGCTCTGTCTTGCAGACATCAGGTTAATCATAAAAGCACTGACTTTTCCTTCTTATTTTAAAAGCAGTGAGAAAGTGAACATGCAGCAAGGCAGGTTGAAGCCATGGCTTTGACTTCTACCCAGAACCAAGCCGATGTGCCTGCGAGATTCAGGAAATGAAGGCTCTAGAGAGGGAGATTTTCTCAGACTGTGCATGAAATAAGAGCAGAAAGAGGCAGCACACACCACTGTGTCGTGACCCGCGGAGGCTCCGACCAGCAGAGCTCCCAGGGGCAGGAACGCGTAGCCCGAGAGACAGTATGGGGATGAAGAAAAACACATACACAGTTTGAAGGCGAGGGCGAGGGCGAGAGAGAGAGAGAGAGAGAGAGAGAGAGAGAGAGAGAGAGAGAGAGAGAGAGAGAGTTTATTGAGGAAGTGCCAAGGCTTATATCTCTTTGAGGGAAGCAGTGGGAGGGTCTAATGGGTGACGTAGGATCAGGATGGGCGGAGGGAGCGCATGCTCAGACACGAAGCTGGGTCATTTATGGCTCTCTACACCACTGGACTCCAGTCCTCTTCTCATCAGCAATTTACCTGGGGATGGCAGGCTGCTGTGCCCTGGGAGCGTCCCCTGCCTGCTGGCTGGTGCTGGGCTCTGCTTAGCAGGTTAGTGGGATCCACGCTTCCTGAGACTTAAACCCTCAGGACCTGTCCTGCTGTGCAGCCCGGACGGCCAGGCTGAAGGTTGGTAGCTGCTGGCAGAGTTTCTTCCTGTCAGATGAGTGTTCTAGGGCAGCAGGAACAATGTCCCACTAACTGGGCAGCTTCAACAAGAATTTATTTCTCACAGTTCTGGAGGCAGGAAGTGCAAGATCAGGGTGTCCATGGGGCCTGCCTCTTCCACAAGTGCTAGGACAGGCCTGCTCCTGGCCTCTTCCCAGCACATGGTGGCTTGCAGGCCCTGCTGGATGCAGAATCGTTTGGTCTAAGGGGAGCCTGAGCATTTTCTCCTGTTAGTTCCATCCTCATCCAGGCATGAGAACCACTGGCTTGGATAACTCAGGATGAACCTTGTAGATGGTGCTAGAAAATCAAGGGAAGGAAATACCCTTCTGAGTTCTCAAATGGAACTCCTGTGACAAGGGACAGACTAACAAGAGAAAAAGACAGACTTACTAATACACATCATTTCATAGGCATTGGAGAAGACTCAGGGAAAGAGAAACTCTCTAAGAGGTGGCTTAGAACTCCAGCTTATACAGCATATGCAACAAAAAACAATATGCTTTTGGATAAATGGGAGGTCAAAGGAAAAGGACCTTAGATCTCTAGGGATGGAAACTTGCAGGAAAAGAAATGTTGGGGCAATTTGTAATAGACACAGACTTCCGAGCAGTTTGTTATCAGATTCTTCTGGTGTCCCCAGGCTGGTAGGGACAACATGGACATAGTCACCTCAGGTGGTCAGGCTTTGTACCTCCTGATACAGAGGGTATGAGGGACATATTTCTAAAACAGGAAAATATCTTTCCCATGTGCTTCTACTCAATCGTCTTTAGCTCGGAATAGTCCTTCTTCCCAAATGGCACACTTTGGGCAACATATTATGTTCTCCTTCCCTGGGAAGGAAAGGGGAGGAAGCATCCAAACATCAACATGCTGACCAGTCCTGATAAGGGGCTTCGATTCTGCATCTAGTTTTCATAGCTTGGAAAAGGAAAGGAGGATCAGGACCCTAATTTTACAACAAAAACATGTGGGCTGTCACATGCCAAGCGTGAATGTGCAATTTTAAAGTAGAACAAAACATTTAGTCCTATTTGGACTGATGTACGGCAGACTGCATCTTGGGACACTGTTGAAACCCAACCGCAGGGCGTGGCTTCCTCCAGCCCCATCCCTGTGGAGCCCTATAACTCTTTCCCTTTCCTCCACCTCCCCACCAGGGCGTCTGTGGCCATTAGCGCACATTAAAGTCATAAACAAATTGCTGAACACTGGTAACTTCAACATTGGGCTGGTGGAATTTGTCTAAAAATACCCAAGTGTAATAAGTTTAATTGCTATTATGAGTTGCTGTTTTTTCTTTTCTTTCTTTCTTCTTTCTTTCTTTCTTCCTTCCTTTCTTTCTTTCTTTGCTTGGTAAGACATAATAAACTCTGGTTTTGTGCTTGTCTAGTTAATACAGTTTCTGTTGAAACTGCTACGCTAGATTTGTCTTAAATATGCAAAATATATTCTCTGTATTAGCTACAAATGTATGTATGTGCAACGATTAAAATAACTGGTCCTTTCTGCCCCTCTTCTGGTAGAAGCACCTGTTGTTAATCATTAGGTCTTAGTAGCTAACCCTCTCTCTAAACGTATTGCTTCCCCTGAGCAGAGCCTGGGCAAGTACAAAATGCTGGCTCAGAGTCCTGTGTCTGTTGTGAATTCCTTGTCATGGAAATCTACTCTCTTAATCTCTTTTCTGTTACTATAATGAAATACCTGAATCTGAGTATTTTATAAAGAAAAGATGTTCACCTCTCAATCCTGGAGGTTCAAGGCTTGTGCTGGCATCAGCTCTGCCCCAGTGAGTAATTTGTAGTGCATTGCATGGTGGGAGTGCATGAAAGAGGAATAAATCATATAGCAAGAAAGGAAGCCAGAGAGCTGGGAGGACTCAAGTTCACTCTTTTATAGCAACTTTCCAGCGAGAATGAACGCAGGGGCTTATGAGAACTGTCTTAATCCCTTCCAAGGACAGCCCATCCTGTGACCTAAACACCACCTGTGAGGCTCCAACTTTTAAAGGTCCCACCAGATTCATTTCACCATAGCAGGGACCAAGTTTCCAGCACACAACCAATCCAAAACCATGGGCAATTCCCAGGCATTCTATCCTGTGAAATGGATTGGAAGTAGATTGCTGTGATCTGCCCTCTCTGTGCCTTTCTGGTCCCTCTTTGACTTGGGTCTTGAGCAGAGGTTAAAATAAACTGTATGCAGTAGGTACATATGTCAAAGCGTCCCCAGGCCTGTACTATAACAAACTCGGTGACGAAGAAGACCCCATGAAAGTCCCAAACAGGCCTGCTTCAGCTAAGCCTTCAACACCAGAGGCTTTTCAGCCAAAGAAGTCTCAATCCAAAGGGACTGAGCCAAAATACACCGTGGATCCTGCGAGTTGTGACTTTTCTAGACCAGTGCCTTCTGAGATGTCATAAATGGCCATCAGGGAACAAATCCCAAATCATTTCCTAAGAGAGTTTTTAGTTTAAGACGCTTATGTGACTCATGTTGGCAGCTGAGAATGGGACAGTCCTTGGTGTGGTGTGAGTTTGTGTGGGGACATGCGTGTGGACACAGACTTCATGTGAGGGCATGGCCTCTGCTGCTATCCTGTTCCCAGACAGAAATATTTTCCACACCCGTGTCTGTCACCCTCGCTGATATTAGAATTACCCATAGAGGTCCTAAACCATGCTGTAGCCCAAGCCCCAGCTGAAACCATCTAATCAAAATTACTGGGATGTTCTGGAAGTACTCAGCACCAGTAGGCTACGGAACCATGCAACCCTGAAATCTGAGTGGAAAGAGGCCAGGGTCCTACCAAGGGACACTGTGGTCATGAATGCTGTCTTTGCACATCACACCCAGTTCTAAGAACCAAAGGTTGGGTTAGTTATCCCCATAACATCCCAGAGGAGCTGCCAAGTCCACACAGCCTGGGCATTGAGAGAAGGGCCCAGCACTCCTGCACCAGACCCTGTGTTGCTCTGAAGCACCAACTACGTTTCGTATTTTAGCTTTCACTAGGTACAAGAGTGAAAACTGAGTAATGGGATTCTTGATCTGAATTGCATGAGGCCCGTGGAGCTAAGAGAGCCTGGTCCCTGGCTGAGCTTCCAGGGAGGGGAAGTGGAGACTTCTCAGCTTCCTGTACATTGTCCTCATGTCATGAAAGCACTCATGTCCATGTGGAACACTTGTGGCACATGGCTTCGATCCCTCGTGACCCCAGAGCGTGGATTCCATCACTATCAACAGATTCGTTTGCTGTCACCACCAAGACCCAGTTCCAGAACTGCTCTGGCCCCTTCTGCATGGTTTTGTGGAGACCCAGGAAGGGCCTAATAGAAAGGATGCCCAGCAATAGGAAGCTGTGTTGCCGACAGAACAAGGCAATTCCACAGCTTGATTTGTCTGGGTCTGCTGTACCTCCCATGGCCCTTCACAGCTCAGACCACTGTGGACATGCAAATGCCGCCCCACACATGCACGCACAGCAGAGAAGCCCTTGATCTGAGCACGTGGACTGTCGAGCTCATGGAAGGCTCTTGGGAGTCCAGCAGGGGGCACAATTACTGTCCATGTTCTCCTGGATATTTGTGCAGAACCTTGACATTCAACTTAAATCTCTGACCTGGGGTTGCTTGATTTTTTTTCCATCTCCTTGAGAAAGTAGGATTGCCAGACAGAACACACACGTATAGTCATATTTGAAATTCAGATCCAGAATAAAAGAAAATCCATATAGTATTCCCTAGATATCTCATGAGTATACTAAGAATCATTTGTTCTTGATATGACTCTCAACTTTAACTGGGAATTCTGCATTTTTACTTTCCAGGTCTGATGGCCTCACCTGAAGGGAAGACATTTCTATGGCTGGGTCCTTGTCTCCTCTGGGTACCAAAGTAGATGGAGGTCTCCACCACGGGGAGTGTCTGAAGCTCTTCCGGGACCACTTGGCGCCCTCCAAATTATGGGCCCAGCTAAAGAAATGAAAACCAGATGTGCCTCCAAATGTGACAGTACTTGCTTGTAATTACAGTGATCTTTACGGACTCTTTATTGAGCCTCAAATTGAAGTTTAGTGAACGATTGCCAAAAAATGCGGGGTTTCCCACGGTGGATGTCACAAGGAAGATGGCATTCGAGCTGAGTCCCTCAGGCCTGTTGCCATGCCAACAACGTCCTGCAATTAGATGACACAGTGGGTTGCTGTATTTATCTGAAGGAAGTTTATAACCTCTTGGAAGGAAATTGTAAACTTCCTTTTTATGCAGAGTCTTACTTGGAATAAGCAAAAATATAGACATCTTGGTTTATACTGAAGAAAAAATCGCTTTCCTAGAAGCATTAGGACTGCAGAAACATCTCAACACTGTGCCCTTGTTATGTATAAAATAATTCTAAAAACAATTTCTAAGCATCCCCACATTTTTCACCCTCCCAGTTTGAGAGCACTGACGCTTATGAATTCATTTTTCTCCATATTTACATCTACCAGGAGGAGCTAAGATTGCTTTAATTGTAATGCAATGATTTCATTCTTTCTTTTTCCTCATTCTTTTTTCTTTCTCTGTTTCTATTTGCTCTTCTATGGGGTGACTGCTTGATGGGGCAATACTGACTTTAGTGATTCATCTAATGCTATTGTTCCAATAAGTAGGCACTAATAACACTGTTTGCACCATGATTTGTATATACTAAAATCAAGTGGTGACATATTCAGTGACCATTATGACCTGACACTTTGTCAAACTCCTGGGCAGTTTGCATTCAATTTTTAAATTAGAGCCTGTAGTGAACCCAATGTCCCAGCTGTGGAAATACAGGCTCAGTACTTAAAATCCATAACCATGCTGCACACCATCCTCCTTAAATACAACTGGAAAACACAAATATTAAAATATGTCAAATAATTCTCTCATAATAATTCTTAACTATACTTAGGCTGGGCTTCTAGCTCAACATTTTCAACTAAATTGAGTTGTTTTAAATACCCAAAGCATTCAGTTGTTATGTAGGCAAAAACACATATAAAATGCAAACTTCTATTCAACATTTTAAACCACTGTTACATAGGCTGAAGTAGCATTTCTAAAATTAGTTTTAGAGACAAATTGTTTTCTGGAATATTAATAAATATGAAAAGGGGGATCTGTCATCAAAGGATATGTTTGGTAAAACAAAGATAAGCAGATTTCTTTTCTGTAAGTCTTTAGAATTTTTCCTTCGTGTGTGCTCTAGTTAGCTATTGCTGCGTAGCAAGTGATCCCAAACTCAGTCTTATAAATCAAGTTCACACTCATGGGTTTGTGGGCTAGGAATGCAGATGTAGTGGGCAGGATGGCTTGACCACGCTCTATGATGGGATGGTGGGTGAAGAATTTGAGCAGATGGCTCAAAGGTAGAGGGAATTCTATGGCTGGGAGCTGGAGCCACCTGAGGCACCTATCTTCACCACATGTGGTACTTGGGCTGGGAGGAATCAAAGACTGGGATTGTCACCAGGACCTGCATCCCCTCAGAGCTTGGCTTCTCATCCATTCATGGCCTCTTGGTAACTTGACATTTCACAAGGGCTGCAACCTAAGCAGCATCCCATCTATTTTTTGCCTCACTTTATTACTCACACAGCCACACTTCTTTCATGTGCTATCAATCATTACGATCCCACCCAGACCTTAGGAGTTAATATTAAATCCTAGATGATGGAAGAAGAATCACACTCATGCCTCAGAAAAGTAGTTGGAAAAGAAGCTATTATTGTGACCATCTCCTGAGAAGAAAATATGGCCACCTGTAAAGGAATGACCATGTTTTCCTGGTTGTGCTGGATACAAGTCAACCTCCCTTGTGCTGACAAGCGTCCTACAGATTTGCTTCCTGAGGTCCCAGGCCAGGGATGCTGGCCTGGTATCATGAGATGCTAGGACATGAGGGAGCTGAGACAACCAAGTTGGATCCCTTTTTGTGGGTGAGGACACATAATTGTGAAATTTAGTGCTCTGGACTGACATCAAGATAAATTATGATTGTAAAATCAATATCACATTTTCACTTCCCTTCCTTCCTCTGGTGCTGGCAAACTAACACAGAGGCTCTGACCTGGGAGTGAACTTGAAAGGTCTGTGCTCCACTTCTCCACAGAATTGGAAGAGTTTAGGGTTCTCCGGTGGACCATTCTCCCTGCTCTAAGAATTACCTCTATGGGACTCCAGACAAGAATTCAGCTTGAGTAACTCGCCTCATGGCCAGTAAACTCTTTATTTTAAATTACTGTTGTGGTAACATTGCAAAACATAAATTGTGCCATTATAACCATGTTGAAGTGAATACTTCGGTGGTGTTATGTGCGCTCATTATGTTGCGCATCACCACCGTCTGAATCCAAAAGTCTTTTATCTTCCCAAACTGCAACTCAGTACCCACTAACAATAACTCTCCCTGCTCCTTCTCCCAGGCCCAAAGAACCTCCATTCTACCTTCTATTCTATCTCTATGAATTTGACTCTTAGGTGACACTTCGTAACTGGTCAATTTCATTGGCATAATGTTTTTTAATCTCATCCACATTGTAGCACATGTCAGAGTCCTCTTACTTTTGATGCTGGGCATTGTTCTATCATGTACAAATGCCCCATTTTATCTATTAATTCATTAACACTTGGGTTGCATCTAAGTTTTGGCTACTAGGAACCATGCTGCCAAGAACATAGATGTACAAATATCTCTTTCAGACCCTACTTTCAATTTTATTTGGTATGCTCAAAAGTGGAAATTCTTGATGGTAATACTGATTCTGTTTTTCTCAAGAGTTACAATAATGTTTGCCACAGTAGTTATACCATTTCACATTCCCACTAGCAATGTACAAGAGTTCCAGTTTCTCCAACACTTTCTATTTTCTATTTTTTGACAATAGTCATCCCAATAGTTACAAAGTAGCATCCTATTGTGGTTTCAGTTTGCACTGCACTAGTGATTGTAGGCATCTTTCATGATTTATTGGCCATTTGTAGTTTGGCTTTGGAGAAATGTCTATTCAAATTATCTGCCCATTTTTAATCAGCATGTTTGTTTTCATCATTGAGCTGTAGGAGTTCTTTACATATTCTGGGTACTAATCTTATATGTAATTTGCAAATATCTCCCACTCTGTGGGTTTCTTTTTCTCTATTGATAATGTCTCTTGATGCATTAAAGTTTGTTTTGTTTTGTTTTTTGGCAAAGCTAAGTTACCTGTTTTGTTTTGTGTTGTTTTTTTTTTTTCCTTTGTTGCTCGTGGTCTTTCTATTATCCAAAGAAATTAAAAAACTCATTGCCAAATCCAATGTCATAAAGCTTTTCCCCTATGTTTTCTTCTAAGTGTTTTATAGTTTTAGGTTTTCTACCTAGATCTTTGATCAGTTTTGAGTTAATTTTCATAGATGGTCTGAAATAAGGGCCCACGTTGATTCTTTTGCTTGTGGAAATCTAGTTTTCCCACATCATTTGTGAAAGAGCCACATAATTTACCTGTTAGACAACAGTTGAACAGTTTCAACAACTAACTGCTAACAATTAACACACAATTTAACTCTTTCAACAATTAATATTTTCACCACACAATGTAACCACGGCCAGGGGCTGTTCCTTTACTCCACGTGATTACCATTCTTTTCCTTTGAAAAGAAATCCCAACCTTCTGCTATGATTGCCACCCAGACACCTGTCTCTCTTGAGGTTAGTTACCTCCATGTGACTCATCAAGCCAGGACACTATTAGGAGAAGTGTTACATGTGGTTTTAGGAGGCTGATTATAAAGTACATTTTGTGCAAAGAAAAACCTTTTATCATGCGCATCCCTTCTGCTTTCAGCCTAGAACAGGGACATGGAGACTAGAGCCATGGTAGATTCCTCTAACTAAAAAATGACTGTGAGTTAACGTGTGTTTATGAAAGATGGCAGTCCGTATCCCTGAAGATAACATGGTGCCCCCACATCAACTGTGCCTCACCTTGTGATAGACCTGTGGTTGATAGACATTAAATCCTTGCATGTTTAAATTACTCTCGGGATGTCTTTTCCAGATGTGCAGGTGACCCTAATATTTCTAAGGTCTAGTTTATGTATTCTTTATAATGCAACAATTTCAAATACACAACTGAGCTGAGGGTGATGGCTCAGGCCTGTAATACTGGCACTGTGGGAGGCTCAGGTAGGAGGATCACAAGATTGAACCCAGTCTGAACAACTCAGCAAGACCCTTGTTTCAAAATAAAAAAATAAATAGAGCTGAGGATGGAGTTCAGTGTGAAGGCTCTGGGTTCAATCACCAGGACCACACAAAAAAAAATTTTAAAAGAACAACTTCCACATAATTATATGGGTTTTGGCAGGTGTATATCCAGCCTAGGCTATTCCCAACCTTGAGTTTCCTTCCCTCCAAAGAGTTTGGACTCAGAATCACTAACACTTATTTCATCTTGAAAATAGCTTGCATTTATTTCTCCTACTTTTTACACATTATTTTTCAGTAGTGTGGATGGAGCCTAGGACCTTGTGCGTGGTAGGAAAGTGCTCTACTACTGAGCTGCATCCTCAGCCCTTTACATTTTTCTTTAAAATTTTGAAACAGGGTGTTGCTGTGTAGCCCAGGCAGGCTTTGAACTAGCTGGGGTTATAGGCATGTGCCACCATACACTCCTACATTTTTAAAAAGAAGGATCAAAACTCTCTTGAGAAATATAAGCAAAGTAGCATTCATTTTTTCCTAACGAAACTTCAGAGACCTAAAAATCCTTTACAGCCTCCAGACTAGAATCTTCCTTCAGATTCTGAAACACTGCAATGGGTGTAAACTTTCTTTTTCTCTAGAACACAGGGAAAATAATCAGTAAGGAAAATGTGGAAAGAAAAAAAAATGTTTTTTTATTTTTCCTCAAAAGTTGCCATTCTATTTTTACTTGAAAAAGAAAACTAAAAATATTAAAATTCCAAAATAAATCTGGTTTCCATGCTACTCTCAAAAGTGGTGGCTTTTTTTGCCTTGCAAAATATCCACACAGACCTGGATGCATGGGCCCCTAGGCCCCTCACGGTTCCCTCTGGACCTGCGTTCCGGCCATTTGCTCCCGTCAGATGTCTCAAGAAGCCATGCATACCCAACTGTCTCCCGGACCACAGTGAACAGGGGTCAGGAGCTGCACGTGAAATCTTTCCCAAGAACAACTTCAATAAATAGTTCATCTCTTCTTTAACAAAAGCCACACTCTATTTATAGGAGAAGCATGCTTCTGAAAATAGCACCAAGGGGCTGGCAGGACAACAGTCTTCATTTTTATGGTGACTTGTGATCGGACACTGTTGCTGTGATGTGGCTCCTCATTCCATTCAATAAACAGGCTCTGGACAATGTCTGAGCCCCTATCCTTCTGTAAGTTGCCATGGATTCAAAAGCTCAATAATTTTAGTCCACCTCCTTTCTTGGAGATGTTTTTGGCTTATTAAATGAATCAGACATTTCAACGGAGCATAATGGAGCCAAATACAACTGGAGCCTTTTGTCCCCTCAATTTGATAACAGTTTAGGGGTCAAGGGAGTGGTAGTTGGAGTAAGGACAGTTTGGTCAGTAACCTTGGCCATTGGTGGCCCCAGTGGCTCTAATTCCCAGCCCCCGAGTTCTACCATGTTAACCCCTGGTGATAGGCAGTTTTCATGGTGATGTGTTAACTAGTCTCTACTATGTTGTGTTAGGCACCCTGGGTATCCTCATAGTTTACTGTGACACAGCCACACTTTTCCACTAGAGACGCAATATCTACTCTCAGTGCTACACATGACATCCCAGAATGACTCACCTTTTCTTCTTTTTTTTTTTTTTTTTTTTTTTTTTTTTTTTTTTGTGGGTACCGGGGGGACGACCTCAGGACCTCGCGCGCCAACAGGCACCCGTGCCGCTGAGCGATATCACCGGCCCCTTTTTCGTATGTGGGATCCGGGAGTCGAACTCGGGCCCTCGCGCTTGCAAGGCAGGCGCTTATGCCGCTGAGCCATCTCACCGGCCCTCACCTTTTCTTCTTCAAAGACACACACAAACATTTTGACACCAGCCAAGCACTTTTGAGTCCACCTGATTTCAACCAAGATTCTCTGAGGACTTGGTATGAGCTTGGAGGTAGAGAGAGAAGCATCGACATTGACCCACATGTGTCACTTCCTAGCCCTTCATCTTGAGTAATGTCTTAGTCTGTTTTCTGTTGCTATAACAAAATACTCAAGACTACATAATTTATACAGAAGTTCATTTGGCTCATAGCTCTGGAGCCTGAGAATGGCATGGTGCCAATATCTGCTTGGCACCTCAGGAGGGATTCTTGCTACATCGTAGCATAGCAGAGAGCATCCCATGGCAAGACAGGGCAAGTGTGCTAACTCTGATCTCTGCCCCTTCTTATAAAGCCATTAATGTTACCATGAGGGGCCCATCCGCATAGTCACAACTCATGCTAATTGTCTTCCAAAAGCCCACCTCCAAATACAAGTATGAATTTGGGACTTAAGTCCCCAACACATGAACTTTTGGAGGACATATTCCAACTGTCTGTGGTAGCTTTGTCTTTAATAAAACGACAGCTATGCAGTCCATTTTGCAGGATGTTGTGAGGAGTGACTTGAATGGTTAACAAAGCACGCTGCCCATACATTTACTGGCAGACCTGGGTCATTTGTGGGACAGTGCCCACTTAAGACACCCACCTGACCCCAGCAGGTCAGAAGGCCAACCCTCTCCTCTGGGTTTAGATACTTTCTGAATTTCTATCCTTTGTTAAGATGCCCTGTGGTAATTACCTCTTGTCTTAGACTATAATGCGTTCTCTGAAAAGAATCGTGTCTCTTCTCTTTAAAACCTAGCGAGATGCCTAACAAATGGCAGTTAGTTCATGCATTTTTTTTTCCTTTATGTGGGTACCAGGAACTGAACTCAGGACCTCACGCTTGCCAGGCAGGCGCTTATGCCGCTGAGCTATATCACCAGCCCAGTTCATGCATTTTTGTAAAAACAATACATATGAAAACTGATGGGGTAGCCTTGAGCATCCTATCAAGCCACACCATGTCAGCGACTCAGGCCACTTTTCCTCTCCCTGCCCCCACCCTCTCAAGCTTTCTAGATATTTGCTTCCCCAGGTGTCCTCCTTGCCTGGTTTTCCCCCCTCACCTCAGTGGGGTAGCGATTCTGTCCTCAGCAGCTGATGCAGAGCCCCACATTTACTTGCGTCATAAGCAGTCATCATCATAAGCAAGGTCTTAGAGTTACAACTAATACCCATTTCCATATTGCTTACTTGTCAGACAAAATTGGTTTTACTCATAAATTAGTTAAAACGTCCATGTTTAGATACCATTTCCCCTAACTACACCAAGTATTTTTTAGTGTGGTAAGAACATTCAATATGAGATCTACCTACCCTCTTAACAAAGTTTTAAGTGCACAATACAGTATTGCTAGCTATAAAGTGGTACAGCAGATCCCTGGAACTTCATAATCTTGCTTAACTGAAAGTTTATACGCATGGAGTAATATCTCCAATTTCCCTTCCCTTGAGCCCCTGGAAATCTCTCTCTGCTCCTCAAGCTTCACTCTTTTAGATAATGGGACATTTGTCCTTTTGTGACTGGCTTATTTCAGATAATATAATGATCTCTAAGTTTATGTTTTTATAAGTGGCAAAATTTTCTTTTTAAGATAGTAATTTTATTGATACATTTTAGATATACACCATGATAACATTCATCATAGGGAATTTGTACCTGTACATGCTATATCTTGATTCTTCTTTTTTTCCTATTCTCCTTTCCTCCCTTCAACCCCTCTTCCCCTCCTTATTTACAAAAGCTTTGTTTCAATTTTTCTTTTTATCTCTTTTTTTTTCTTGTCCCTTCCTTTTCTCCTTCCACTCCTTAGTTCCCCTTCTCATTTGAACATTTTCTTCCTAATTCACAATATCTGTTTTACATTTTGGTCCTTATTTACACTTTGGGTTTCTCACATCAGAGAAACCATGTGATATTTGAATATGTGTGTTGGATTTATTTCACTTACGAGTATGGTCTCAAGGTGCATCCATTTACCTAGAAATGTCTCAACTTTATCCTTCTTTATGGCAGAGTAGTGCTCCACTGTTTAAAAAAAAATGTCTTTTCTAACCGTACATCAATTGATGGGCATTCGGGTTGTTTCCAAGATTTAGCTACTAAAACCATGCTGCTATAAACATGGGCATCCGTATTTCACGTGGCATGATGTTTTAATTCTAACAGGAAGATACCAAGAAGAGGAATAGCTGGGTCAAATAGAACCTCTAGTTTTAGTTTTTTGAGGAATCCCCACACTGATCTCCACTGGTTGCACCAGTCTACACTCCCACCAACATTAGAATGGGTTCCTTTTTCCCCTACAGACCTGCCCGAATTTGTTGTTGGTTGATTTCTTGATAATAGCCATTCTTTCTGGGGTGAGATGGAATCTCAGTGTTGTTTTAATTTCCATCTCTCGAATGACCAGTGATGTTGAACATTTTTTCATATATTTTTTCTGTTTCTACTTCTTCATCTGAGAAGTGTCTATTAATTTCAGATGCTCATTTTTGGATTGGGTCTTTAAATTTGGGGGGGTCTGGGTTTTTTTTTTGAGTTCTTTATATATTCTAGATATTAAACCTTTGTCTGCAGAACAGCTGGCAAACATTTTTCCCACTCTGTGGGTTGTCTCTTCACTCTGTTGGTGATTTCTTTTGCTGTGCAGAAGCTTTTTAGTAAGATGAGATCTCAGTGGTTGATACTTTGTAATATTTCCTGTGCAATCAGGGTTTTGTTCCTAAAGTCTTTGCCTACACCAATATCTTCAAGAGTTCTACCTATTCTATCTTCCAGAAGATTCAGGGTTTCTGCTTTAATATTTAGATCTTTGATCCATTTTGATTTTAGTTTAGTGCCTGGTGAGAGGTATGGGTCTAGCTTTAATCTTTAACATGTGGAAAGCCAGTATTTCCAGCACCATTTATTAAACTCTATCTCACCAGCAAAAGTTTCCTTTCATGAAGTTGAATAATCCTGTACCGTATATATACGTATTTCATCTTTCTTACCCATTCACCCGTTAATTGACTTTATGGTGTTTTCACATGTTGGCTATTGTGAGCAATGCTGCTAAGAATAATAGAGTGGAAATATCTCATCAAGATCCTGATTTAAGTATTTTGGATAAATACCAAGATGTGGAATTGCTCGTGTCTTAGTTACTTTTCTCATCAGTAGGCCACAATACTCAACACCCTCAGCTTAAGGGAGGAGAGATTTATTTCAGTTCACGGTTTGTAGGGGTTTCAGTCCATGGTTGGCTGGCTCCAAGGCAGGGCAACACCGCAGAGGGGCATGGTGGAGGAGAAACAGCTCATGGCGTGGTGACTGGGGAGCAGAGGTAATTGGGGAGGAGCCAGGAAGGGAGAGAGACCTTCCAGGTCACACTCACAGTGACCCTCCTCTTCTGACCATGCCCCCTAATAGCAAGTCAGCTACAATGCCTCCACAATCTGATCATCTCCCAAAGGTCCTGCTTAGGATCCCATGAGGCTTTAAAGGGACTTCCATTTATAACCATAACAGCTGTGTTATATGGTAATTCTATTTTAACTTTTTTAGGAATTCTCCTGCTCTTTTTTTTCATAACATCTATCCCATTTTACACCCCTCCCCAAAATGTGCATGGGTTCCAACTCCTTACTCTAACCAAAGTTTTCTTTCCTTTCTCTAAAATAGCTATACTAGCAATATAGATGGTAACTCATTGTGATTTTGATTTGTATTTCCTTGGTATAGATTAAATGTAACCTTTGTTGAAACCCCAATGACATTTTCCACAGAAATAGAAGAAACCATTCCAGTATTCACAGAAAACTCAGAAGACACCAAATAGCAAAAATAATCTGTAAAAAAAAAAAAACAAAACAAAACAAAACTGAAAGCATTACACTTCTTCATTTTAAAATATATTACTAAGCCACAGTAATTAAAACAATATGTCATTCAGTATGGCAGACATATACAATGGAACATAACAGAGAATACAGGAATAACTCAATATATTCATGATTAACTGATCTTTGACAAGTATACCAAGAATACATAACAGGGAACATATTATTTTCAACAATGGTTCTGAGAAAACTAAGAGTAAAAAAGTGAAGTAGGACTCTTATCTAACAACATACACAAAAATCAATTCAAAGTGGATTAAAGAATTAAATATAAAAACTTGAAATAGTAACACTCCTAGAAGAAAACAGAGGGAAATCTTCGTGAATTTGGCATTGGCAGACATTTCATGGGTATGGTACCAAAAACAGACATAAAACCAGACAGATGGAACCACATCAAATAAAAAATTTCTGCACAGCAAAGGGAACAATTGGCAGAGTGATAAGGTACCTTACAAAATGAAAGAAAATTGCTATAAGCCATGTATCTGATAAAGAATTAACATCCAGCCATAATAAAATATTCTGATATTCAATAGCAAAACACAGCAACAACAACAAAAATACAAATAATCCAATTAAAAGTGGTCAAAGGGCTTGATTGATTTCTCCCCAAAGAAGATGTATCAATGGCCAACAGGGGTGCAAGTGTATGAAAAGAGACTGTATACAAAATCCTCTAAACAGGAGACACGCTGATGCTTTTCGAGTGCTTCTTTCTAGAACATGCTTCCATCCCTATCTGACCACTGGGCCCCTTGCAGGTTTCCTAGAGAAAGAACCTGCCCTAGGCTATTTCAGGTACTGTGGCCCCAAAAGCCATAAGGTATTCCTGTATTCCTGGCCCAGGGGCAAAATGTAGGATGTTGCTAGTCGATGACACACCGCGAATCTGTGCAACATGCAAACCTCTGCAGAGTCCAACCTTCACATCCTTTGGTTGAATTCAAAATATTCTTTGTAGGTTTGGAGGAAATACCAAAAAAAAAAAAAAAATTGTAATCAGATGTTTTCCTTTTTGGGGGAAAAAAAAAGTGAGGAAACTTTCCTTTGGAATTTCCATCCCAAAGCATGTAACTGGAAAGATTAAAATGAAAGGCTCTCCATCTCCGAGCGCACGCGGCCCGACCCCTTAGTCACGCTGGGCCGTCCGGTTGAAGAGTGCTCCATGTGGCCCGCCAGAGCTGCTCACGACCCCACGGCTCAGGCCGCTCGTCCTTGAGGAAGCAGGTCTTCTGCACGAGGAGAGCTGAGCTCATTCCTGGTCCCCTGCCAGCCACCCACCCTCATCCTCTCTCAGTCACAGGCCCCTGCTTCCCCCTTAGCTGGCTGCCCACCTGCTCCTTTGCCCTGCGTGCCTCTCCACAATGCCATCCTTGTCCCGTGAATCCTGCCCGTGCCAGCCCTGTTCATGGTATCGCTCTTCTTCCAATCAGTCCCCTCCTCCTACAGCTCATGTGTATTTTCAGGCCCTTCCCTGACCCCTCTGTGGAGTCCCCTCCTTTCTAAGTACCACCTCACCTTCCCTCCATCTGTCCCGCTGCTAGATCCTCTCTCCCATCCTTCACCTTCTCCCCCTGCCTGAACCACCTGCCTTCGTTTCCCCTCCTTCACTGCCTTAGGATGCTGGCAATTTTCTGACTTTTCCTTTCTTTCCCCTCTCTTTCCCCACACTCACCTCTCCCTCATTCCTATGGGCCACCATGCTTCCCGGCTTCCTCTCCTGGACTCTTCTTCAACATTTTACTCTTTCTTCCTCTCTGAAGTTGACAAAAGCGTGCACCACGGCCCTCTAAATTTTAACAAGGTTTTTCCCTTTGATAAGCTGGTCTAAGCTTCAAAACCACAGGCTGAGGAGTGACCCCAGTTTCCATTCTTCATTGAAGATGCCTGACATCCCAAGCTGGTAAAGGCCACAGTGGAAGCAGCAGGCCTTGTCCACACCAGTAGCCATTGCCCTGTTTGCCTCCTGCTGGTTCCAATATCTTTCCTGACAGGCTGCTCAGTGATAGGTGATGAAGGGCTCTGCTGCAGGCACCTCATGCCCCAACTCGGCCCCAATAGGTCTCCATACTCAAATGTAATTTCTCTTTGACCCCTCTTCCCATTCCAACTAGACTTTCCCTCCATTTCTTTCCTCTTCCCTGCATCACTGTATGACAGAAACAATGCATAAGGCATGCTTTGTTCTTCTGTCTTCCTGGAGGAGGACTTCATAACTCAGCACCCTGTGGGTCTCACCCTTCTTTGTTGTAGGAAACTGTTCTATGCACTAGAGGACAGATAGCAGCATCCCTGGACTCTCCCCACCACATGCCAGCAACTTCCTCCTTACACAGCCATAGATAACTACCACCATCTCCTTCCGTGGCCACATGTCCTTCCGTGGCCACATGTCCCTGTGGTTTAAGAACCACTGTCCTGCGCACTAAACATTCTGTTCTTCCACAGAGATGAGACTACAGGTTCCTATCTATTCCTTTTAGAGTAGTTCCAAAAACAGTAAGCCAACAAAGGCACCTGGGAAAGGCCAGACGAAGACCCCTGGCCACCTGGCCTCATCTCCCATCCCTGCATTGAGACATGAGGTGCTGAGGGCCCCTGTCTCCTCCATTGTGAGATGCTAACTGTGTCCACTCCACTTGCTGTCACTCCTGAGAAGGAGCGCTGGGAAGGCAGCATTCCCAGAGTGATGTGATGGAGATGGAGGGGGCAGAGGGTAGTAAGTGATAGTAAATGATAGTAAATGGAGGAAATGGCGGGAACACTGGGTCAAAGCCAAGCTGTGGTACCTCCTACCCCAGCAACCCTACCTAGGGATTCTGGGACAACTCCCCCCACAGACTCCTGCACACAGACCCGCTTCCTCCAGGGCTCCCTGCTACGCCTTGCACATGGGGCCTCTCACACACACTGGCAATGTCAAAGGCCTTGACCCTCGCCTCTCCCATGGCACACACCCCTCCTTCACACACACACCCTTAACTACACAAAACCACTTTTCTATCCACTCAGTAGCACGAATTATGGGCAGTGTATTAAGTGAAGACAAAAATGTATAATTAAATGTGTAATCCTTAGACTTACCCTCCTGGGAGAGTGAAACATTTTCTCGTATTCCTCATAATAATTATGAGGAGAATTGCTCAATACTGTGGACTTGGAACGAGCCAGGGAATTCTTAAAGGGGAAGAGAAGAAGGCAGGCTGGCTGGGCCTCAGCATCCGAGCCTTGGCCTGGTGTTGAGTTCCTTATTTTCATGTTTGTTTTTTTCTTTGTTTTTGCCTCATATGCCTCAGACTTGGAGCTGCAGAAATCAAAAACTTGGAAACATCAGGAGGCACAACCAACCAAAATCCCATGCAAAGCCCACAGTTTCTAACAAAAAGCCAAAGAAAAGAGCAGGCTATAACACTGAAGGTTTTCAGATGATGGCTTGACTCCCCTCAAACACCACGAACACTCTGGTCTCACTCCTACCATGATCAGCAGGGGCCATTGGGGACCCCGGACTTCCATACTCAGGGGATGATGATAAGGAACCCCAACATCGCATCAGGAAAGGTCAGAGAAGACCAGGCAAAGGGCTGAGACTTTCATCTTTGCCAGTGGGTAGCAAGACCCCCCAGCCTCATGGGCCAGTGGAGACCACACAGGGAGACTTAAATTCTACCCTGGCCAGCAGTCACAAGGCCACTACTCCTCATGTCAGTGGAAGTCACACAGGAGTGATAATGAGGGCCCTTTCCCCGCAGAGTGGCACCAGTGGATGCCCGGTGAGGATCCAGATCTTGGTCCCCCATCCAGCAGCAAGGACAGTTCGGATCCAACTGCCTCCACTGAAGGCCCTGAGGGACCATGAACACCCAGCCCTTCAGGTATTGGTGAGGTGCTGTCCCTGATTCCCTCTCCAGGGCTCGTGGAGGGGTCCTGGTCACACTGAAGCAATCATCACTCCATAAGCTAATACCCATGTTATCCAGTTTTCAATAGAAACACAATCCATCAGATCAAGGGCCAAGAAAATCACAACCTTAGTGAGAAAATGTAGGTGATAGACAGCAAATCTGAGGTAGCACCATTAGAATTACCTGGCAAGCATTTAAAAGCTTACAGATTTAAAGGCATTCCAAAGGTACCTGAAACAAATAACAGCAAGTCTCAGCAAAGAGTAAAAGATATAAAGAAGAACTAATGAAAAACGTTAGAACTGAAAAACACAGCAACTGAAATAAAATACTCAATGATTAAGGTCCACAGAAAAAACAGAAAGGTTGAAGGAAATTATGAGTGAAGTTGGAGACAGAGCAATAGAATTTACCCGATCTAGCAACAGGGAGGATCTAGACCGAAAAAGTAAAAATAAACAGAACCTCACACGCATGCGACTATATAGAAGATCTAATATCTGTGTCACGGATGTCCCAAAAAGAGGAGAAAAAGGAAGACACCCATAAAATATTTGGTGAAATATTGCCTGAAATTTTCACAAATTTGGCAAAAGACATAAACCTATAGGTCTAAGAAGAGTGAACCCCAAACAGGATAAAGCCAAGCAATCAATGGCCTGACACGTTTTAGTCCAACTTAGGGAGCTGAAGACCATAAAGCACCATGAACGTAGAGAAAAACAGGAGGCAAACCTGCCTCAGCTTCGGCATCAGAATCCATGGGGCCAGAAGGAAGTGGCCTAGCGTTTTCAACTGCTGAAAGAAGAGAACCCTCAACTCAGAATCCTCTGTCCCCCAAAGCACCCTTCCAGACTGGAACGGACTTAAGGCCTTTTTAGATGAAGGAGGACTGAGAGACCAGAGGCAGTGACTTAACTGCACAAGGTGGCTCCAGGACAGTCTCCAAGGAAGTGAAGTGATCCTCATGGTGAAGGGGTATCCCGGAAGAAAGACTAACAGATAAAGCAAAAAGTGAAATTATAAAATAAAATAATAAAATAAAGGGTTACTTTTTGCTCAAAAACATGAGGAAGTATAATTTGCAAATCGCATTTAACAGTTGAAACAGAAATTATCATACTGCCTAATTTTCTAAGGTTTGTAGAGGACGTAACAGACAACTTTATTTTGAAGGAGGATGGATAAAGGGAGGTAAGATTTCTATGCTTTCTTTTATTATTTTGTTAGTTTTATGCTTGTGATACATCATGATTACATTCATTTTGGTTTACTGATACACGCGCGTATTGTATATTTATCCTAGGACCGTTCAAGTGACTGTGTCAGTAGGTGGTGATGTAGTGTATATGCAATGTAATACCTCGGTTGACCTCTGGTAAAGCTTTGGAAGAACATACGTCAAACTGTAGATACATAAAAATGGAATTCTAAATAATGTTCAAGCAACACACATGCAATCAGGCAAAAGAAAACAGAAATGAAGCACAGAGTGAAGAAACTGAAAACTTATAAGCCTTGGAAAGAGGCACCAGAACACCTGTGGTTTTGCAGTAAAATATAATTAATGAATGGATAGCCAGGAATACCAGATTTAAGGATGCTAAAAAGAAACTCTATTTCCAAATATCATTGACAAAATAGAAGTGAGGTTTCAATAACGACACCATCAATAAATCATCAAAGATAACAAATATTTAGGAGTAAACCTATTGAAAAGTATAAACTACAGGATGAACAACTCTAAAAGTTATTTCTTCAGAATAACTAAAGAAATCCCTCATAAATGGAGACATCAATCAGATTTCTGATATAAAAGCCTCAAAACTGAGATGTCAATTGGTCCCAGGTTGATGTAGGCAGTGAATACGATCACAATTCAAATCCCAATGGGATTTATTATATACTTGAAACATCATTAGAGTATGATACAAAAGAGTGGGACTGCCAGGTAATTCCTCTGTGCTCTATCCCTCTCGACCTCCAAACCTGGAAAAATCAGTGATCTTCTTACGGTATCCCGAGATGCGTCTTTTCCATAATGCCATTAATTGGAATAATGGCTTATTTTACTTGGTATGCATTTGAGTTTCCTCCGTCTCTTTTTGTGGTTTCATGGTTCATTTTTTCTTAGCCCTGAACAACATTCCACTGTATGGATGTTTTATAGTTTATACTTCCTCTCACCTACTAAAGAACAATTTGTTTCATTCCAAGACTGGCATTTATGAATAAAGCTGCCACAAACATCTTAGTGCAGATTTTGGTACGGGCATAGTTTTCATATTCACTCTTTGGGGTAAATATCGAAGCACACAATGCCTGAATTGTGTGCCTAGGGTAAGTTTAGTTTTGTAAGAAATTACCACTCTGTCCTGCAAAATAACTGAACCGTTTTAGACTCCCACCAGCAATGCCCTTCGGAGTTCTATATGTTCCCTCATCTTTCCAACATTCACTGTTTTTGGCTACTTGTGTTTTTGCCATTCTAATAGACACACAGTGAATTCTCATTGTAGTTTTAGTTCACTAATGATACATGATGTGAAGTACCTGTTGTTATGTTTAATGTCCATTGATGTGGCCTCTTGCCAATGTTCTGTCCATATATTTGCCATATTTTTGTTGGGTTGTTACTTTTGTTCATGTTCTACCTAGTCAGATAGGTGTTTTATAAGCATTTTTTCCTGGTCGGTGGCTTGTCTTCTCATTCTCTCCCAGTCCTTGTCAGATACATCTTTTGTAAATATTTTCCCACAGTCTGCATCTCATTTCATTCTCTAGGGAGTGTCCTTCCAGAGCAGAATTTTTCACATCTAATGAAGTACAACTCATTAATTTTTTCATGGGTCATACCTTTGGTATTAGATATAAAATCTCATTTTGCCATGTGCAAGATCTCTTAGATTATCTGTTTCCTGTGTGATCTTGTAGCCATTTTATAGTTTGGCTCTTTACTTTTGGTTCTATGACATATTTTGAATGAATTTTTGTGAAGAGGGTAGGGTATGTATCTATAGTTATTTGTGTGTGTGTGTGTGTGTGTGTGTGTGTGTGTGTGTGTGTGTGTGTGTGTGTAAATATCCAGTTATTTCAATACCATTTGTTGAAAAGACTATCTTTTCTCCATTACATTGCCTTTCATACTTTGTCAAAGATTTGTTGACTATATTTATGGGGCTTGTTCCTGGGCTCTGCTCTCAATTCTGTTCTAGTTATCTGTTGGTCTAGTTATCTATTTTCTTTTTCACTTATGCCACACTGTTCTGATTACTTCGCTTTATCTTAACTCTTGAAGTTGAGTAGTGTCATCCTCCCCTTTGCTCTTCTCCTTCAACATTCAGCTGGCTATGCTGAGTCTAATTTCACAGTTTAATTTTATGATTTCTACTTTGTAGGGTAAAAAAGGAACTGGGACTCAGAGAAATTGCCTAATTGTATAGCAGTAATCTATCTAATAAGTACATTCACTTTCCCCTCAAAGTTGAGTTGGAGTACTTTTGAATAAAAACAAGTCCTGTAAAGATGAAAGTATTAATCTTACCTCATCTGATAGAAGCAATTTTCCTCTTTCTATTTCTCAAGTTATCATTTTACCTTCTCAGTAATTGTATGGTAGAAGAGGTAAATGCCTTCCTGACCTTATTTGTAGCAATACACAATGTTCTAAACACATTTCTATGATATTTCATAACTCTCAACCAAAATGTGTTGTTGTTTTTACATATTTCTGCCCGATATTATCCCAGAGGAATGTCTAGGCACAAGAAAACAGACCACCCCAAATATTAAATGTCTACAATAAACACCATAAAATCTAAGAAACAGTATGTACCAAAACACCACCAAAATAAATAAGACACAAATTAGAGAAATGAACAATGAACTTTATTGCATTTACAAGTAATTCATAATTCTGCACATTTTGGTCATAAAATCTTAGCCACTTCAGACAAACAATAAGTCAGGATCAGATCTATCATCAGGCACAGACAGGCACAAAACACATCCCAAATTTATAAATAAATAGAACACCCAATAGATGACCATGATCCGTGCTTCTTTGCTACCACCTAGAAGCCAGCACAGTATGGGAATTGAAAACTAACCTTCTCTCCATAGCTGACTTTTACTGAGTTTATGGCATTTGCCCTTGTGGTTGGCCTTTGAGAAATAAGATGGATAAGGCCAGGACACTGCCCTTGAAGAGACTCAGGCATGCAAATAAGCCACAGTGGGTGTGACACAGGCCACCCTGGAAGGAAGCACGGCCCAAGGGAGGATGATATGCAGGGTGAGGGCAATGTGTGTCAGGAAGGCTGCGCGGAAAGCTGGTGCCACCAGGCCCTGCTTTCTCTAGCCCTGCCCAGGTGCCAAGGCCCAGGGTTTCAACCCTCAGGCCTAGCATTTGAGGCAGCATAAGTAAGAGAAGGGCTTTCAGGAGTCTCCTTGTAGGAGGTCTCATGACCCTGGATGCAAAACATAAGCTTTAAGCCACGGGCAATCCTCAGGCTGTGGATTTGTTGCTCATTTGCTTGTGTCAAGCACTACTGCCCATGACCATTGTCTTTATTTTGAACCCTGCCAATCCTGTAGCCCCTAGACTCAGACTTAAACAGTCGTCACCACCGTTCACAGCCTGAACTTCTGTGCTAGCTGGCTGACTGCTAGACCACTGGGTTCAAGGTGAAGGTCACAGGTTAGGGACTAGTTTTCAGTTTTGCTAACTTGGCCCTTGTTGCAGCTGGAAGTAACCTTCTCCCCGCTTTATAAAGAAGTCAAGGTGAATGGAATTTCTATATTGCCTGTCTCCTGGACCCTTTCTTCGTGGCTTCTTTCCTTCATTTGCCAAGGCTTGGGAGGTGACTTATACTCCCTGCTTTGGGCTGCACAATGAGGACACTGAGGTGACCTCCACACATTATTGCCTCTACATATCCTCCCAAATTTCATACCCTGCTCCTCACAGGGGACCGGGCTCTGAGTCAGCCTAGGGCTACCAGAGAAAGAGCCAGAACCCATATCCATGGATGCTGGAGTTGGGCTGTCCTCATTGAGAGTCCTACTTCACCATTAGTTAGGTCCCCTCAGATGTCCCTCAAGAAACCTGCAAGATTGTGACCAACTCATGCTGCTGATGCCTGGTGCTATTTGCTCTGCACTTGAGGAATGAATAGCAGATCTCAGAAAATAAGAAGCAACAGAAGAAAACATCAAATTCTAGAGCAAGATAATGCTCACAAATACAAATGGTGAGCACTCGGACCCATTGTTATTTCCTTGAATGCATACAGTGAGGATTCAAACAATATCTTCAGTGCTATTGTTGAAACGAATTGTTGTGCTGATTTCACTGGGAGGAGAAGGAATAGTATCTAGTGCTTTTTTTCTAGTATTTTCCTGTTGCTGCCTTAATGGATCACCACAAATTTAGTGGCTTAAAACAAAATGAATTGGTTATTTTACAGTGCTATCGGTTAAAGGCAAACATAGGTCTCTCTAGGTCAAATTAGGATTCCTCAGGGCTGAGCTCCTTTCTGGAAAATCTGGAGAATAATTCATACCTTACTTCCAGTTTCTGGAGACCACCCACATTTCTTGGTTTATGGTCTCTTCCTCCATCTTGGGGGCCAACAACACAATGACTGTCTGACCTTTCTCAGTTACATTCCCTTGATTATGACTGCTCTGAGAGGCCCTGCGTTCTTGGCAATTCATGTGATTGTATAGGGTGCACCCTGACCAACCAAGATCATCTGTACACCTCATGGCCCCTGAGTGTAATCACATCTGTAATGTCCCTTTTTGCATGTGAGTTAAGGCTTCCAGGAACCAGAATCCAAGGCCTGGACAGCTTAGGGATAAAGCGTTATTCTGTTGACCACCATGGCAATAAGACCCAGATCCAAACTTATGTTCCGTTTTCACATTTATTTTTGCTATAATTTCAAACTGAAGGGTATCTCAGATTTAACTGAATAGATCTAGATATTTCTACAAAACAAGAAATTTTTGTGCTTGAAAATACTAATTAGAGGGCCAGTGAAATGGCTCAGCAACATAAGCACCTGCCCGGCAAGCGCAAGGTCCTGAGTTCGACTCTCGGAACCCACATACGAAAAAAGGGCCAGTGATATCGCTCAGAGGCATGGGTGCCTGCTGGCGCGCGAGGTCCTGAGTTCGACCCCCGGTACCCACAAAAAAAAAAAAAAAGAAAATACTAATCAAAATCTTTGCTTACACAGTGCAAATCTTTCTCAATCTCTAAAGATACTGCCTCACCATTTACCTTTTTTATGGTACTGGGGATTGAACCCAAGGCCTTTACACTGAGCTGTACCTCTAATGCTTTCTGTTTATCTTTTGAGGCAGGGTCTTGCTAAATGTCTAAGTTGCCCAGGCTGGGCTCAAAATTGGGATCTTCCTGCCTCAAACTCCCAAAATGCTAGGATTATAGGTGTTCACCACCACATCTGGCTACCATTTACTTACCTTTACAGAACCAAAGTTGACAGGAGGTTTAAAAATGTTAACCTCTCATCAAATCTGTGGTAAGGTTGCTATACTGTCTTGGTTTGGGGATTCCAAGGAACCCTCAAATGTGATTTGAACTGTCACTTCCAGTCAGTCATATCTCAATAGGCTTAAACTGTTCAGATTATGGGTGGAGATGCTCCACAGAGGAAATAACAGATACTGCAGAGAAAATAAAGTTTTGCTGCTTGATATGGTAGCAGCTGGCTTCGCCCTCCCATTTGCAAGTCTGTGTGACCTTCAGGACAGACAGCAACTTTCTGCAGTTACACTGCATGCTGCTATGCTCTGGAGATGGGAAACAACTTGCTGAAGCCCCTGGAGGGAAGATGTGTTGAACAACCTTCACAGTGGCCTGTATAGGACATGTCACAACCATTACAGTGGAAGTCAGCCAGACACCCTGTGGTGTCCACTCCCGTCTCTTGTTGGTGTCATGAAACAGGCATTGGTGCTGGTACTGTGAGCTACAGATTTCTCATGGGCATGGCTACAAGGCCCACTGTGTGATCTAATACTACTTATTTAACTTCTCTGAGCATTATTTTCTCTTTTGCAATGTGTAATCATAACATCTATATCATCTATTAGTAGCTAAAATTGAGCAAGTCAAAGCAAATGCACTTACCTGTCAGTAATGGACACTCAATAAACAATATGTTAGCTTTCTAGTCACTGTGACACCATACTCAACACTTAAAGGAGAAGAGGTGTAATTTGGCTCATGGTTTTGGAGGATTCCGTCCCTGGTCCCTGGTGCTGAGGCAAGGATATTATGGTGGAAGGGCATGATGGAGCAAAACTTAGCCCCTAGTAACTGGAAACAGCACCAGGAAGGAAGGCATAGGGACTATATATAGTACCCAAGGTGTGGTCGTTAACTGGGATATGTCAACTTGACATGAGTAAGCACCACCTAGCAGATTAGTAAAGCTCTGGGTGTGTCAGTGGATGATCACCTTGTAGACACCAAAGTCAGGAGGGATAACCCACCCAGATGTGTGTGGCACTGAGAAACAGGCTTATGTCTGGATAAAATAAAAAGAGAAAGAAGGAAGAAGTCTGCCCTTTTTTTTGGAGGTGCTTCCATCTTTGCCATTGCTTTGGATGTTTGTCTCCAGTTCCTTTAGGCTTCCAGTGCAGACTCTTCAAGCCTCCAACACAGACCCTTCAGGTTCCTGACAGAGTCTCAGCTACACTCTGCAGTGAGCTCCAGGCGTTTGACCTTCAACACGATCCTCCAGCCCCACAGTGCATGGACGGCCATTTTGCATTCTTCCACCCGGATCTGACAGGTGGCCATTGGGACTCTTCTGCTTCTGATCCTGGAAGCCTACCTAGTAAATCCTTTGAACAATTACACATATATTTTATATTACATCTGTTTCTCTAGTGAACCCTAATACAAGCCATGCTTCCATGATCCAATAGACACACCCAGAAGTGTGCTCCCCCAAACCAATGATGAGCTTGGGAGGCAGGCCCCTTGGGTGAAAACCAGAGGGCTGAAAAAAGAGCACCCTCTGCTGGTGTGAAAAACAGAAGACTGCATGCAACTACTTCTGCAGAAAGGAACTTCTAGTGCTGGGGGAGATGTTGCTGCGGGGAATCTTATAGGAGCAGGAAGCCCATAGGAAACAGAGTAGGCAAACAGGAAATGAGAAGTCCCAGCTCTTTCCTGGCTTTGCAGTGCCCTTAGAGCTCCTGTCCTAGCTGAGGCTCGCAGGGAGCAGATGGCAAAGCAGGAGTCTAGTTGGGCTGGTCTCAGCCCCAGCATAGGAGAGAAGAGTGGGACCAACAGACAAGGACTTTGTAACTAGTGTACAGGGAAATGAGGGAAAGGAGCATTAGGCAAGCCGTGGGTTAACACCTGATAACAGATAAAAATTAAGAGTGGATTGATCCAAGCTAGGCACAGTGGTGCACACCTGTAATCCCAGCATTTGGGAGGCTGAGGCAGGAGAATGGCAAGTTCAAAGCCATCCTGGGCAACATGGTGAGATCCTGTCTCTAAATAAATAAAAATAAATAAATAAATAAATAATAAAAACATGGATTGACCTGAAATAACAGGGAGCAAATTATTATAAAGACTTCCCAGATTGTGGCAGAGTTCTACATTGAATATTACCATGAAATATTCCTCCAAAATATCATTTTAATGATAGATTATTATTTTATCTAAGATATAGCAAATCAATGTCACCATTCTTTTCAACGCTTAGCATACCAGCACCACTGGGGTGACAACCTCTGGACACAAGCCATCATGTGCCATCCTCATGACTTTAAGTCAAGACTGGGACTATGAAATCAAGTGATGTCCAACTTTCTTTGATGATTTTTATACAAATGTCAAATTGATTCTAGCATGTTTTAAAAATTATCTCTAAAAAAACTGTGAAAATATGCTTTCCAATTGATGGTATATAAGATTCTTTCTTGAAGATTGTCACTTTAAGCTATGCATGGTGACACCTGACTAATCCAAGCACTCTGGGAGGCTGAGGCAGAAAGATTTCAAGTTGAAGCCCAGCCTGGGCAAATAAACAATTTTTTTTTTTTTGTACCGGGAATCGAACTTGTGCTTACCAGGCAGGTGCTGTGCCACTGAGCTGTATCCCTAGCACAAATTAACAATTTAGTGAGACCCTGTCTCAAAATTTAAAGAAAAACAAGACAGTAGAAAGGGCTGGGGATGTAGCTCAGTGCAAATGCCCTGAGTTCAATCCCCAGTACTGAAAAAAAAAATTGTTCATTTAGAAAGTTCCTTTTCTGATGAATAAAGAAAAAGTCATACACACACACACACACACACAATGAATTACTCAACCTTAAGAAAGAAGGAAATTCTGACATATACTACAACGTGGGTAGATTTAGAGGACATTATTTTACACAAAATAATCCAGGCACAGAAAAACAAATACCATAAAATCTCATATGTGAAGTGTAAAAAGTCAAACTAATGGAAGTGGAAATGACAATGGTAGTTACCAGACTTTCCGTAAGGAGATTAGAGCACTGGGAAAATGTTGGTCAAAGGACGCAGCATTTCAGAGAGAGACAGCAGGAAGGACAGGAGCTCTTTTGCACAATAGATGACTATATAGGGACTAGAGTTAACAAAAACATTGCATTCTTTTTTTTCTTTAATGTGGGTACCGAGGGTTGAACTCAGGACCTCGCACTTGCCAGCAAGCGCTTGTGCCACTGAGCGATATCGCCGGCCCTTTTTTCCTTTGTATGTGGGTACCAGGAGTCGAACTCAGGACCTTGCGCTTGCCAGGCAGGCGCTTATGCCGCTGAGCCATCTCACTGGCCCAAACATTGCATTCTTGAATCACTAAATATTTGTAAACTATTTTCATCACACACGTAAAAATAAGTATGTGAAGAAATGCTCATGCTAATGAGCTCAATTCAGCCATCTCAAAATGTATACATGTTACAAAACATCATGTTATACACTACAGTTACATACTTTGTCAATCAAAAAATAAAATAAAGCTCCTTTTATGTATTGAATTATTCATCTGTGTAATGGTCTGATGCTTTTTCTGCAGTAACTATGTACTTTGTAACTGTTTACTCGCTGACAAACTTTGCAATTCCTGGTTATCTGTGAGTAAGTAAAGCAGTGGAAATATTTCTTTTAATCAAAAAAAAGCCCATCTAACCTGGAAATCGTTTATTGGAAGGAGCAGTGCTTTTTGATTCGGTGCTTACAATCAGGAGGCTTTACATGTACCGACTCCATGCCAGGAACATAAACATAACGTACTACAAACATGTTCTAATAAAAAGAAATTTTAAAAAACAATGCTAGAAAAGTGCCTTTCATGCCATCTCAACCTTTAGCAAGCTGATGATTAAACTTGAAAAAAAATAAAGAAGCAACTTTACCATACAGAGCAGAACCACAGCACGAAGTCCCCGTCACAGGGAATCCTGCCTACACAAAATTTCAACGGAAAACAAAAAAGCAAACGCAATATTTTTCTTTGACTAGGAAATGTCCCTCTTTATCGCCATTTTCAGGGCTGTGTGAATCTCAACATCTGAGCAGAAGTGACAAGATAATTTCTTAAGTATACCGCAAGATTATTTTTAGGATTGTTACCTTTAAAAAGTTATGCTATAGGGGCCAGTGAGATAGCTCAGAGGCATAAGCGCTTGCTGGCAAGCGTGAGGTCCTGAGGTCTACTCCTGGTACCCACATTAAAAAAAAAAAAAAGGTTATGCTATAAAACATCAAAAATATAAACTTGCAATTTTAAAAATTTATTTTTTGATATCTACTGCTTAAAAATCCAATATAAAATGGGCCAAAATGTGTAAAAATACAAATAAGTAGAAATAATTACATTTAGTACGGCAGATAAAATACTAATATTTAAAGAAATACACCAAACTGGTAAAGGTCTCCTTAGATGAAGTGGTAAAAGATACCAACTCAGGAAGCAACTTCAAATTATTTAGAAATGTTCCTTTTCCCTAATAACATACTATTTCAAGCTAATAAAATTTCATTTTTTCCTTTTTATGAACTTTGCAAGTATCATTTGTAAATGTATTCATTATAATACTTAAATAGTTGAGGGTAGGGTGACATTAATAGATACTCATGTTTCTAATGACGCTTTAATGGTATCCCATTTTCAAAGATACAATAACAGAAATTAAAATCTCCCATTTATCCCATTTCCTAGACACCCAGACCTTCTCCCTCCATCATGCTATGCTTACAAATCTTTCTTGAAGGTCTAATACAAAGAAACAGAAATTTACCTCAACATTATCTAAGCAGAACAAAGCAGTGGAAAATCTTACATTTCCTGTGATGAAGCCCAGCATTCTGATGAATTAGGCGGCATCTAAACCAAGTCTTCCCTGAGCTGCATGATCATTATGCTGTGACCAGGGAATCGAATTGCTATGTCTACTGTACAGCCTCTAACCTTTGTCTGCATCTACACAAGAACACAAAGAGATATGAAAATAAATGTTAAGATAGCGTTGGGTGGGTGTGCTTTATCTTATCTTCCAAAATCTATCAAAATCACATGATACAGTTTTGGAACAAAACCTCGGTGTGGAAAATAAGCAAGGATATATACCCTGTTAACCTAAGTGCTACCCAGGTGTGATTTGCCGCTAGACCAAAAATAAATCCCATTGAGCCGAGAGCTTCCAGCATCACTGGCTTTTCAGTGAGGGAAGGACCATTTCTTTCCCTTTGAACCGGCATAGATTCTTGGGTCAAGTGATTTAATTAGAGCTTGCTTTTTCCCAAATTGCTTATGCAGAAATCCACAAAGTTTATAATGCAAGCCAGGAAATTGATTCAAACACTGATTGTTCTGGTAGGCGCCAATAAAAGTTCCTGTCCCAGTCACAAGGTTTAACGCTGTACAGAGTGGTGCCACAGAGTCTGAGAAAAGACGGCCCCATTTTATTAGTAGGATCAAGGACACCACCCTACCTTTATTTAAAGTGTTACCATATGTTGTAGATAATACGATAAAACTAGAAGCAAATCTAGCCTTATTGTCGGGCCACTAAAGGGAAATAGGAAGCCCAAAGAATCCTTTTCCTAGAATAAACTTGAAAATTAGCTTCCTGCTAACTGAAAAGCATGCATATGCCTTTATTTTTGGCTACCCCAAGAACATCAAAATGATGGCTCTGTGTTTTCTCCTAAAGCCTGGGACTTTAGGAGAAACCATTTTCAAGAATGGTTCAGGATGGATTTCCCATTGCGGGCCTCACGCTCATTGGTTGCTTGGGTGGTTTAAAGGTGAAGTTGGAAAGGTTCATCCTTCCCCCTCTGCAGAAGGGCTCTGAACATTAGGATGCTGAAGCAGGCGGCACCAGGAGGTGGATGAGGGGTGGTGACAGTGGCCGGTCATTTTGCAATACGGGACTTCTCTTTCCTGAAATTGGGTCATAGCTAGAGAATGTTGGAAGATCTAGAATGTTAAGGAGCACTGGTCTGCTGCTCAAGGCACTTGAGATGAGAGAACTAAAAGAACTTTATATCCAAACTCAAGTGACCTGGAGCAATGCAGTGTCACACTGTGTCCTGCACCCAGAGCCCTCTCTCTGGGCCTTCTTACTCAATTACCACTGTCTGGGTCTGACTTCCAAACGATTTTCATGAGTAAATTCACGTAAGTGTGTATTTTGCCTACAAAACAAGGTATATTATCCTGTGCTTTCTTATAACACTACAGCTCAAACTATGTCAAGTCAGGAACTTCAAACAATTGTTCTGATAGATTTGTTTCCAGCTCATTTGGGGCTCACAGCAGTGCCATGGGCTCAGAGTCCACTTTCTTGTGTGGTATTTGTGATCCCTCACAAAACTAGAGATATTTCAGAGCTGCACATCTCCAGCCTGGGTGCACGTTCAGGGTGACCAGTCCCAGGGACAGAGCATGGACCAGTGGATGCTTCTGTTTTGCCTGTTTCCTTTGTCTCTGCCTGGCAGTTGTGTGCACGGAATTCCACGACCTTCTTGATGGAAGGAAGAGTTGGCTTCTCACCTAGATGAGCGGTCTTCTTCCAGGAACTCTGGCTGCCAGGCGCTATTTGGGAAGTGAGGAAGGCCAGAGAGAAGGATCCAGAAGAGGAGATAGGGTCCCTGTGGCACAGGGGCTGCCATGACGTCTACGCTGCTCTGGAGTCAAACAGGCTGTGCTCTTAGATCTAACACTTCCAAGCTATTTTGAGCTTCCCGCCATTGCTAACACCCGAAAGTCTTTTGTTCCTGTTCAATTTCTACAAAATGATTTTCTAAGAAAAATGTTCTCATTCATTTTTATTGAGATATAATTTCCATAGCATAAAATTTACTTGAAAATGTACTCTCAAGTGATTTGGGCATAAGTACAAAATTGTGCCACATATGTAACTCCTAACACTCACTGTGGAAAATCTTCATCACCTCCAAAAAAACTCTCCTGCCCCTCAAAGGTCGCTTCTCATCTCTGCACGTTCTGCTTCATTCTGCAGCCTTCTTTCCTTTCTGTTCCTCAGACTGGGTTATCTCCACCACCTTGCCACTGAATTTTTTTCTTCTTCTAGCTGACATCTGCCTTTGAGCCCCTCAAGTGAATTGCTTGTCTCATTTATTGTGTTTTTCAAATCCAAGAATTCCTATTTGGTTCTTTTCATAATCCCTGCCTCGTTACCAATCACCTTTACTTAGTGAGAAGTAGTCATCATCCTGCCCCTTAGACAAGTAGACATGGTTCCCCTTAGCTCTTGAAACATAGCTACAGTGGGTGACTTAAAGTCTTTTAGTGGCATCTAGACTTCTTCAGGGACAGCATCGATTGACTGCATTCTTTCACGTGTTCATTCCATGCTTCTTTCTTTGCACTTTCCATATTTTTTTTTTTTTTTTTGTGGGTACCAGGGGGACGACCTCAGGACCTCGCGCGCCAACAGGCACCCGTGCCACTGAGCGATATCACCGGCCCCTTTTTCGTATGTGGGTTCCGGGAGTCGAACTCGGGCCCTCGCGCTTGCAAGGCAGGCGCTTACGCCGCTGAGCCATCTCACCGGCCCTCCATATTTTTTTTGAAAGTAGGTGTTTTAAATAACAGGGTGGCAGCTCTTGGCATCGGAGCCCTCCCCACTCCATGCTGGTGTGCTGTTGTCATAATATTTTATTGCTCCTGGTGCTGTTTGGTTTCGTCACCTGCCCGAGCTCATTTCGCAGATTCTGTTTGCTGTGCGATGTGTGATCCCTGAGGTCTCTGCTCAGCTAGCTGTGACCATCTCACCAGTGGGGAGATAGTTCCTCAAACACTGTGAATCACCTTGTATCCTTTGCCGAGGGCATGGTAGGCACAGCTTAGCGAGTCTTCAGTGCTCTGGCAGGCAGCTCGTGACAGCTGCAACTTGAGCTTCTAGCTTGCCCAGAGCTTATGATGTCCTGAATGAGAGAATAGAGGCTTCTCAAAATTCCTTCCTTCTCTCTGACTCTATGTGGGACCTCACCATGTTGCTCAGCCTAGCCTGGAATTCTAGGACTCAAGTAATTCCCCTGTTTCGCCGGCCAGTCCATGCAAGTCAGAAGCGTGTCTGGATTTTATGCAACTTCCACTCTTCCTCACTGGGTAAAGTAGCTGGAGTCTTTCTGACAAAGCACAGTCAGCATCTAAAATTAATGAACCCGCAACATGTGTGAGGGGGAGGGAGAAAGCGGGAGAGCCATAGGAAGGCTCTGTTGCCACATTCAAGATTGAATTGCTCCTTCTTGAAAAAATGGTGTGTTTCTTTATTTTGGACTTCAATGTTTGTAGACATAACGAGGATAGACTTTTTTGTGTTTTAGGAAAGTAAAACGAGGGAAGAGAGATAGCTAGCCAGGTGAAAATCTTTCTAAGTTCAGATGGGTACCAAGGACAGAGGTCAGAGACCTCGGTACAAAGAATGAGAAGAGCTAGGGCAGAACAAACCCATGTTCATAGCAGCACAATTATTAACAGATATAGCTGGAAGTGACCTATATGTTCATGGGTAAAAACTGAATGTGGTATTTACACACGATGGCATACTACTTTGCCATAAAGAAGGATAAGCTTGAGTCATTTGGAGGAAAATGGATGCACCTTGAGATCACAATGTCAGGTGAAATAAATCAGACATAGATTAAATATCACGTGGTTTCTCTAAGAGACCCCAAATATAAATTATTTAAAGAGCACAATAAAGAAGGGATGATAAGAAAGAGGAAATAGACTCTGTGGAGGTGGGAAGAGGGTGGGGAAGGAGAGAGACAGAAAGGCAGGGAGGAAGGGAAGGAAAAATGATCGAGATGCAATGAGTATATGTGCTAATTCCCCAGGAGGAATGTGATTATTATGCATTAAACGTATACTAATGAAGAGGAAGGAGGAGGAGAGAGAAAGCACGTGTGATTACCACTGTCAGATGACACAGGAACAAAATAGATTCATGACTGGAAGGAATCCCTCCGACTGGGCAGTAAAGTTATTGGTACCTTGGCTGAAAATAGACTTAGTGCCCTAACAGGGTTGAAGTCTGAGAGTCACAATGAATGAGTGGTTCTTGGGTGTGTGTGCAAGCCAAGAGCCTCTGTGTCCTGCCCTAGTATGAAATGGAAAAGATGACTGCGAGCTGGACGAAGTCTGAGGTTGCTTTTTTTTCTGGATATTATAATATTCTATATTTCAGGTTCAAGATTTCCTCATTTGTAGAACTATACTAATGACTCTTCTTCCTTTTCTCTTTTTCCTTCCTTTGGATGCAGTTCACTTTCTAAAGTGTGTAAAATCTATGGAACCTGCTGTAGATTATTTGTGCTTCTCCAGAATTCATATATTGAAACACATGCCTCTACATGAAGGTATTAGGAGGTGGGGTTTGGGGAGTTGATTAGATCCTGAGAAAAAAATCCTCATAATGGGATTGGTGCCCTTATAAAAGAGGCCTCCAGGATGCCCTGTCACTTCCCCTCTGTGGGGGCACAGTGAGAAGGTGCCATCTGTGAACCAGAAAGCAGGTCCTCCCCAGACACCAAGTCTGGACGCCTTGATCCTGACTTCTCAGCTTCCAGAACCGTGAGAAGTTCATTTCCATCGTTAATGTCAGCCTATCTGCAGTATTCTGTAGTAGCAGTCTGCATGGACTAAAGCAACCCCATTTCAACAAATGTAGTTTATTTGACATCCATAGTCCTCAGGTTACAAATGGATGGATTTCGGTTTTCAGATCACTGAAAACCAAAGTGATTATTGAGAAGCATTGTTTCAATTAGGTTCCTTCTTAATCTCCTCTTCTATTGATCGTGGGGCGGAATGCTAGGAGAAATTACCTTCGGAAGTGCACTCAGTTGAAAGTCGTATCTTAGAGTTTTATTATTCGTTCCACACCATTATTTACATACTCTTTCAATTTTCTTCTCCTTGTCTATTTTGCTTCTACTGGTAGCTTTAAACTTTGCACTATTAATTTCAGTGTTTATTTATTTGATCACCCTGATGCTGACGTCTCTGCATGTATTTTTAGCTCTCATCACGATCTCCATAATTTCCTTATAAATCCCTGCTCATGGCACTTATTTTTAATTTCCAATTTCTTCTGGTAACCAGTTGAAAGTTTATGAATAGTTTATTTTAAAAGTGTCTCTTAAGAGGCACTCACATTATCTGTCCTGTTAAATATATATGATGGCCTAATGGTTTTATCCAAAATACCTGATCTTTTTCTTTGTCATATAAATACCTAACGTTGGAAGATATTCATTCATAGCCAGATTTAGGATGAGTGAGTGGAAATACATTCTGCTATCAAGCCATTCAGGCATAAAGGGATCTCTATAGTAAGCAACAGTTTTCAGAGGTTAATTCATAATACTAAGGAAGCAAACACAAATTGAAGCAAATCAAAGCAATTTTTGTAGTGACAAAATAAAGCAATGCAGAGTTAAGCTGCAAGAGATGGGTGAACTCATGTACTGCTAAAAGCACAGAACTTCCGAGGAGCATTAAAAGCTCACCTTTGGGGTCAATTTCTTATATTTGTGATAATGCCACATACCAGCCATTGAGCTATGAGTTGATTAATACTTTTTAATGAAATAATCTCCCCTGTAATTAACTTATCCTAGGATAATTCTTTAAAAAAGCATATGCTGGGGCCGGTGAGATGGCTCAGCAGCTTAAGCGTCTGCCCGGCAAGCGCGAGGGCCCAAGTTCGACTTCCAGAACCCACATACGAAAAAGGGGCCGGTGATATCGCTCAGCGGCACGGGCGCCTGCTGGCGCGCGAGGTCCTGAGGTCGACCCCCGGTACCCACAAAAAAAAAAAAAAAGCATATGCTCACATGTCTGATGATTATTCACTACAGTGTTATCAATATTGACAGAAACAAAGGTTTAGTGACATCAGATTTTGAAGATTTGGTAAATTAAGTAGAGGAATAGAATATTACACAAATTTTGAAAAAGTATGGGCACTAATTAAATTTTACCATATAAAATTAAAATAAATGCTGCCATTAATCTAAATTTTAACCATTTAAAACTAGTGGAGAAAATGCCATATAGCATTTTATGGTTGATTTGTAATGAATAATGCATCTTACAGACTTACAGTAGCAAAGCTTACACGGGAATTTCTTTGCTAACCGCTGTTACCTCTGCTACAGTTTTCACTGACTTGCGTCACTTCCTCCAATCATCAGGACTGGGTATTTCATACTCTGATTCAGTCATAGAGGTGTTGAATCATGTTGAGTGGTCCATCATGGATAAGCACACTGAACACTGAGAGACAAGCCTATCACAGGACAAGCTACCCGCATTCTTAAAAATGCCAAGTGTTAGCTGGGTGTGATAGCACATACCTGTAATCCCAGCACTCTGGGAGGCTGAGGCAGGAAGATCCCAAATTTGAGTCCAGCCTGGACAACTTAGCAAGATCCTGTCTCAAAAAAAAAAAAAAAAAAAGAAGAAAGAAAGAAATGAAAAAGGTCTGGGGATGTAGCTCAGTCCAAACTCCCTGAGGTCAATCCCTAGCACTGCAAAAGAAAACAACTTTAAAGGCCAAATATTTACTTTCTGATCTATTTCTACTTCCTTTTGAGTTACCTTGGAGGAAGTGCTGCCTCTTACCTTCCACTATGTCCTCATTGATCAGAGGCTTCAGTAGACCAGGGTCTCCAGCAAAAAAATAGCCTATTTCTCAGTTCTTGGCAGAGCCCTGATGCTCTGATGCGCGAACTAATGGCTAAGTTGTATTTGGGGTCGTACTGTGTGAAATACATTCCCTGGGCTAAAATAGACTTTTGCCCATTCTAATATCATCATTCCAAATCCACATGGCTCCCTTCAGACCTTTGTTGCATTTCTAGCTCTATCTCGCTGTTTTGAAACGTGTCATTCTGTGAAATACTTGTTCTTCCTCTCTCCAGTTTCTTGATGCACAACTCCTAAAATTCTGGGAATTGGTGGGATGGCAGGGTGTCTTTGTAAGCTAATGAGCCAACTGGTAGGTAGGAGCACTAGATAACAGGAATGGCTGGTGACTGGCCACAAGAAAAATCAGGGTTTCAGTAAATGTTTGGGATTTTCAACGTCGATCCAACAAACTCTTGATTCCAAGAAGTGTTAGAGATCGGGTTCGGTCACTAACGGCCAATGATTAGATCCATCATGCTTGTGTAATGGAACCTCCATCACCACCCCAAAGGACGAGGCTCCCAGGAGCTTTGCAGAGCCAACATGTGGAGGGTCCAGGATTGGAGAGGACGCGGGAGCTCTGGCCTCTTCCTACGTACCTTGCCGCACGCACCTTTCCATCTGTGTCCTCTCTGACACCCTGTATCATAAACCAGCACCCATGAGCAATGTGTTTCTTTGAATTCCGTGAGAAGATTTAGTGAATTACTCGAGCCCAAGGGTGGAGTCGTGGGAACCCTCGATTTATAGTAGATTGGGCAGAAGTTCTGGAGGCATGGATACAGCTAGCATCTGAAGTAGGGGGCTGGCTTGTGGGACTGAACCCCACCTGTGAGATCAGACAGGTAGATTGAACTAGAGGACCCAGCTGGTGTCTGGTGGAGAATCTACTGCAGGATTGCTTGGTTGGGGTGAGTAAAATAGCTCCCTCTTCTGGAGTTTGAAGTGACAGATGAAGTGAGTGTAGGAGAATAGGAAAACACCCTTGGTTTTTCCCTTATAAATTTCAGACCATGGTAAAATGATCACATTTGACTTGTAACCTCATTGTTCCAACATCTAAACCCAAGGCATTGTGAAACAAGGACTTTACCTCTGCTTTTGCTAAAAAGCACTGACTTCATTTGGGCCTGCGGATCCCCAGTGAGTGACTACAGTGGGACAAAACTTGGCATCTCTGACTTTGTTTTGTACCTTTTTTCTTTATTACCTTAACTTTAGGGTCAGATTCCTGCTTGGCTCTGCACCTAGACATGCCAATCATTTAAGGATTGTCTATTAAAAAACTGGTAATACAAGGTTGATGAGTTCTAAATTTACCCAACCTCTCTTGACCCCCTTCAAACCGAAGGCATCAAGATGAGAGAAACTGAGAAATGCTGAAGACTTGCAGGAACACAGCACTCAGAAGATCGTCAACTGCCAGGTTTTACAAAGTCTGGCTGCAGACCCCGTGGAGCAGTGCCTTGAAGTCTCCTATCCTCGCCCTCAGTGTTTCGATAACAGTGGAGTCTTGAAGACACATCACCCCTGCACCGTGAGGCTGCCCCCACTAAGAAAGAGCAGTCATCTGACCCAAATTGCCCCTCAAACAATGACTTCTTTTCCTGAGCCTTGCAAAACCAGACTTGACAAAGTGATCAATCAGTCCACAAGAATTAATTATGCATAATTTTGCCTCCCTTCTCCATACAATATTTGAGGTTTTGTTAGTCCCCCAAAGACTGGGCTGGGAGTGCGTAGTCCCCTTGGCTTCAAGAGACAGCTATCTGGAATAAATTCCTTTTTTGCCTGTCACCACTACCTTTCCACTTGATTTCTGGGGCAAATGGCCATACTCGTCTTGTTTGGATGCCCCAAAATCAGGACCCCTCTGGTCTAGGACCCCAAGAGCAATCAGAGGGAAAGATGTCCCACCTCCGTGAGTTTCTGGGTTCTCAGGAGAGGCCCTGCCCACAGTGGAGCTTCCTGAACTTAAGCATTTCCTTCTTTTCTTGGAAAGATCCAGGTTAGGTCCTATACCCTTTACCTCACTCTAACTCCCGGTACTTAGAAACACACCAGGTAATTATACGCAGGGGACTAAATACAGAGGATTTGTTGTGGGAGGACTGGAGGCTGACTGAGGAGACAGGGAAGCTTCAAGCCTTTGCAGAGAACCTCACATGGAAGTGGATGTCCCTCAGCTGGACACCCTGAGGAAGACAGGGGCTCTATGTCATCAGTGATCCTTGATGACTTCCAACATGGTGGATTCTCATGTTTATGCTGTGTTCCGTGAAACAGGGACAGCTGTGTGGACTATGGGACAGGAGGGGTGTGCACTAACAGTGACAGACTGGGGACCCAGCGAGGCCTGTCCAGGTTTTGTTCTACCCCTCATAGCACATTCCTTCCTCCAGATAAGGGGCCAGATCCCTCCAGAATGATTCTTAAATATTTATGGCCAACTCTTAAACAGAAAGGCAGGGGAAAGTTACGTCATATTTTTAGGTGTTAGGGTAGGGTGGATTTTTATGGTGGGCAAAAGGAGTTCTGACCCACTTTGAGGAGGAGGAATTAGAATTACCATGGGTGACTTGAGGGAGAATAAGGGGTGAGAGGCAGGAGGACAGGAGAAGGTGAGAGAGACTCTTTCCTTCCGAGGCCCTCACTTTGGGACATCATTTTCTGAACCCCAAACAGGCCTTGGGTAAAGGAAGCACCAGAAGTTTTCAAGTAGAAACAGGGTAATAATCAGATCCTTTGGAAGACTTGTCAAACAAAGGGAAATTAGGTATAGAAAGGAATGCCCTGAGGATAGAGGCGCAGTTTGTGGATTAAGGCAGGGAAAAGAGAGGAGAAGGTGGAGCTCTGTCTGTAGAAGGCAGAACCAGCACTGCCTGTGCCTGGTAAGACGGGAAAGGTGGGTCAGGCTTTGTGGTGCGCACCTGTAGTCCCAGCACTCTGAAGCAAGAGTGTTACAAGTTCAAGCTCAGCCTGGACAACTTAGCAAGATGCTGTCTCAAAATTAAAAATAAATAAAGGACTCATAATGTAGCTCGATGAGAAGGCCCTGGGTTTAATCCCCACACACACACACACACACATACATGCACACATGTACCCACACACACACATACACACACACACATGAAAAAAATGTGAAGGGAGGATAGAAAAAAAGGGAATAAGAGTCACTCAGACTTCCCAGGACACCAAGCACATAGAGATGACTCCATTAGCCAAGAAAGTGTCCACAGAAAGAGCAGCCTCCACAAAAATCTACTAAATTAATTAGTTGAAAAAATCAAAGGGGTGGGCCGGTGAGATGGCTCAGCGGTGTAAGCGCCTGCTTTGCAAGCGCGAGGGCCCGAGTTCGACTCCCGGATCCCACATACGAAAAAGGGGCCGGTGATATCGCTCAGCGGCACGGGTGCCTGTTGGCGCCCGAGGTCCTGAGGTCGACCCCCCGGTACCCACAAAAAAAAAAAAAAAAAAAAAAAAAAAAAAAAAATCAAAAGGGTTATAAAAGACTCCCTAAAACATGGCACATGCTGGTTTAAACAAATAGATGGACTGACCTAAGAGGAGAGAGAAAGGTATGACCATAGATACAGTAGCCAATTCAGGAAAAATAAGAGAGAGGCTGAAATTTGCATTTTAGAAGCTGCTATTGTTTGCATCTTAAATGTCCCCCAAAAGCCCATGTGCTCAAGCCTTGTCACCAGCCAGGGGAGAGGAAGTTAGGTCACCGGGGCTGCCCTTGAGGGGGAAATGGAGGCCCTGACCCCGTCGTCTCTCTCTCGCTGTTTCCTCGCCTCCTTGAGACCACCAGCTTGGTTCCACCATGGCCTTCCACCGTGACCTTCTTCCCTGTCATAGGCCCAAAGGCAATGGCGGTCAGGTGACCACGACTATGTCTTCTGAAACTAACAGCACAAAGATGATGCCAAATATCTTCCTCCTTTTCCTCCTTCCCTCCCATCCTCTCTCCTTTCTTTCCTTCCACTTACCCTTTCTAACCATCTTTCTGGTTTTTAGAGTTTAGATGGTTTTCATATTTTATTTTTAAAATCTTACTAACACACACTAACTGTACATATTACTGGAGTTCAGTGTGATATTTCTGAGCGTGCATAGAGTGTTCACTGACAAAGTCTTATCACCCTTTTCTACCCTACCCTCCACCCCATACCATACCCTTCTCTATCTCTAGTGATCGCTATTCCACTTTCAGGTTGATTGCTTTCAGCTTCCACATACGAGAGAAAACACACAGCACTCCTCTTTCTGTGCCTTCTGCATTTCACTCACAACAATGTCCTCCAATTTCATCCTTTTTGCAGCAAATGACAGGATTCCTTTTTCCTTAATGGCTGAATAATACACCACGTAGATATGCCACGTCCGTATCTATTCACCCACCGATGGGCATGTAGACGGATATGCCAGTTAACAAGGGTGTGTAAGTATCTGACTTTTTTTTTTTTTTTTTTTGCCAAATACACAGAAGTGGGCTAACTGGATCATATGATAGGTCTATTTTTCAAGCTGTACCAATTTATATTTCCACCAATACTGCGTGACAGCTTCTTTCTCCACATCCTTACCAGCATTTGTTATTTTGATGATATTTACCATTATAACTGAGGCAAGGTGATATGTTCTTGTGGTTTTGATTATCTTAAATGCTTGGGAGTATAATCCTCACCTCAAACACATTTGAATCACCCAAAGGACTATTAGGTTAAAAAAAAATACTTTCTAATTGAACTGAAACAGAAAATGTAGATGCGAACTGTTGAGTAAAAACTAAAAGTCTTAAAATCTGGCTATCGCATTCCTCAATCTGAATACTTTTCAACTTTTGGTGACAATGTCAAAATAATTTGTGCACTATTCTCTTTCTCTTTGTGGAGGAGGACTGTCAAATCCAATTGGCCTTTCAGTGTAACCTTTTTGCAAGCTTTCAAACTTGGAAAAGGAAGAGGGAGAATAAAAACAAAAATGAGGAAGGTCACTAGCTGCCTCTCCTGAGATGTGAATCATAACCTTCTTTTCATCTACAAAGTTGGTACAAATTGAAAACTCTCCCTCTTGGGCTTTTAGATCACACAAAGTATTTCTGACATGATTATCATCCTTCTTATCACAAAAGAAAACTCTCATCGGGGCAATGAAAGGCAAAAATCCCAGGGAGGACACAGACTCCTCCTTTTAATCTAATTTGAAATCTGGTGTCTCGAGCTCTGGCAGGTGCCTCCCACTTCTGCATTCTTTGACCTTGACCCGATGTTTCGCAGTTTCAGTGGGAACATGAATAAGACACCAGAGAGGGCCAAGAATAATACTCTGTCCCCTTAAGCTGGATTCATGCCTTCTTAATGATTTTTTTTCTGCTCTCTTACTTGGTTAAACACTCTCTCCCTCTCCTTCTCCCTTTCTCCCTCTCCCTCTCTCTTGAGAATTCACCCTGGCCCAGAGCCACCCTTGGGCCCTTTGCCTGAGTGTGAGATGGAGCCAGAGCCCTGGGGCTGCTGTCAGTGCATATGGACCTCAGGGTACACCCACACTTAGGGAGACCCAGGCTTTCTGAGATGCTCCACTCCTCAGCCACCCAGCTTTGGCTGTAACCAACCAAACACTGGTTGAGGATCCCTGGGCCTGGGATCCTTCTGGGGGCTGGGCTGAGTCACCATGGGGCTCATCTGGGGCAGGCAGGAGCTGTCCAGGTGGGGGCTCTTGTGAGGAGGACAGGTGGGAGCTCAGGGTGTACTGGAGCCTTCTCAGGGACAGGACAACATCCTGGGTGACAGCTTGGCAGGGTTGGGAACAGACTGGATTCTTACTGGAGAGCTAACTTAACTTCTTCCCTTCCTCCCAAGCTGCCCTGACACGGCCGCCCTTCAGCACACGAAGGGGGGCGATCCCTGAATTGCTCACTTTCAGTTTGCTGTGACATCTGTCTCGTTTTCCTTTACTTTTGACACCACTTTGAGATACCTTATGATTCCCTAAACGATTCATTTTTCTTTACTTGGAATGGATTTTCATGTTCTGGCAGGGTGATTTCTTTCCAAGTCTGCTGGTATGAATGATATCATACTTAAAGTTGACTTCATAGGAAAAATAAAAAGATAATCCGTACATTACACTACTCATTATGCAAAAAATATTTAAGTACTGTGACCTAGAATTAAGTGTTTGATAAAGACACCAACCAATGAATCTGAAAATTAAGATTTTAATAAAAGTGGTTAACAAGTGGAAAAAAGATGATTAAAAAATGTAAAACTCCAGCTTTACTTGATGTTACGTATCTACATGGGCTGGAGCTATAGAATGTGGCTTTCAGTAGGATTAAAAATGGTAAAATAAATTAGTAATAAAGGAATTCATGAGAAATTGAAATCAAACCCCAATATTTGTCAGACGATATTAAAATAATTTTCATTATCCTTTATTTTTGTCATTCATTTTGGAGGGATTGATTTGGTTTAGAAAGTACAATTAACTCTATAAACATATTCTCATCCTTTAAATTAAAATAGTCTATGGACTAAATAGCACATTTGATTCTAAAGAGGAATTTCAGAAAATGATGTTCTTTCTGGATATTTTAATCAAAGGAGTCATTGTAAAATGGAGGAAGAATTTTTTAAAAATAAACCAACAAACAACCAAAGAATTCAGTGTACTTTCATGTTAGATATTAGCAAAAGAATTCTTATAATTTGAAGATACACATTTTTAAGTAAGGTAAAATGATTATGAGTTATATTTTTCCTAATATGTCCAAACTGATTGTATTGGCTAATAGTTTAGTTAATTTTAGTTAAAGAATAAATATTAACCAGGTAAAATAAATTATGCATTTAGTTAATCTTCCACATTCTATTAATTAATATCCATGAAAATTTTAGACATCACACTGGTTTGAATGTTAAATAGTAATTTAGACTCTTCAAGTCTAAAACTCAGAATCTCAGTGGTGGAGGGCACTATGAACTTTGTTGGAAAATTTTGGTACCGGAGTACAATTGGTACTCTGAACTACAGTTGGATGATCTGAATTATTCTTGAACATCCCCACCAACAGGAAACTCACTCCATCTTTAGACAGTTTAACTGCACCAAAATCCTTCTGTATATTGCCCCTGTCCCAGTGAGTCTCCACTAATTTGTAAATCTTCCATTTCTGCAGAGACAAATTCAGTTTCTATTTCACGTGACAGACTTCAGAATGATTGAAAAAGTTTTCATATATTATGATATATCAAATAAAATTGCCATTTTTATATAAAAAGTGGTTAAAGCCCCTCAATTTTATACCATTTAACCCAAGACTGCTGGGGTTGGTTCTCCTCCAAATCCAACTGCCCAGAGCCTCAGTCCTTCCCAGGACTGATGGCCGTCACCATCTGGCATGGCTGTAGAACCAGTGACAGGTCTCCACTCCTGAGGGGCGGGTTGTATGCATCACGGATGCTGAATTGACTTTTCTCCTTTTGTTTGCAAGTTTGGACCAAACAAAGAGAAAACTTGAGAGACTACCAGTGTAAGACATTTAGCAATGATCTGTAGCTACCCTTTGTTGGACACATCATAATCTTCTAGATCTAAAACCTTTTGCAGCATGTGTCTGTCACTCTCTAAGTGGTCTGTGCCTTTGTCAGCTCTGTGGTCTTTCTTGCCCCCTGCCCAGCCATTGGCAGAGGAGGGCAGGGATCCACAATCAAGAGCCTCAGCTTCGGAGGCAGCCACATTCCCCAGTGCCCACCTCCACCACTCCGCTCACCAGACCAGGCGACCAGAGTCAGTGCTCAGCCACAAGGTAGCGCCACAGAGAGCCAGTTCCAATTCCAGCTCCCCTTCTGCTGGACCAGTTCCTTGAATTCTTCCTCCACGCCTGTGTCGTGGCTGTGTTGAGGCCACCGTGATGTACTCTGACATCCGCGGTGGGGCCTCCAGTGGAAGGCACTGACACTGTCCACGGGAACGCCCCATTTTACCCCCACAGCCTTCCTGTGACGGTCACCGTCGTGCCTTGTACAGAAACTGACAAAGAAGCCGAAGTGGCTAGCAAGTCAGTGACCAGCAGACAACCACAGAGACTGTGGTTTTTTCATTTTCATTTTCTTCACAAGGTGAGTGGAGCGTCTTAACAGGCAGCAGCTGGCCTGGTCCTGGGTCTGCCTGTCGCTGCAACCCTGGGGCTTGCTAACTAGTTATTTTTCCCTCCCTCCCTCCCTTCCTTTGTTCTCTCCCTCCCTCCCTCCCTCCCTTCCTTCCTCCCTTCCTTCCTTCCATCCTTCCCAGAAAAGGTAAAAGAATCTCAGTGTGGTGATGTGACTTGCCAAAGCTGATCCAAAAGTAAGGGTGAGGCCTGGGACACGATGCTTTACCTAGCTGGGTTATTCACCGTGTATCACAATTCTTGTAGGATCCTGAATTGCAAAACTAAGTCAGCAAATATCTTAGTCTAAACCTCAGTGGCCCTTCCGCTGTTTAAGAAGGCCACCGACACTCCTTGAGTTACAATGGGTTAATTCTGAACGAACCCATCACACACTGAAAATATCTAACGCCTTCAAGCCGCCCAACACCTGTCCACCTTAAATACCCCAGAACACTTACTTAACCTGCAGCTGGGTGAAATCATCTGATGCAGGGCTTGTGGTGTAACAAATGGTGAACATCTCAGATGATTTATTGAATACTGGACTGGACAGGAAGATTGAATAGTTGCGTGGCTGCGCTTTCTCATCATTGTAAAGTAGAAGAATCCCCCAAAGAATCTATGAAGCAAATGTGAACTTCGTAGTAGGATCACGTCAGACAGTGTGCTGCTGGACCAGGCTTTCAGTTTCTCTGCTCCCAAATGTGTGGCGTTTCCTTCCATCCTCTACTGCGTGCGCATGTATCCATGGCCTAGAGAATCCGCAACTGCCTCCTGCGGCAGCCAGCCAGCCTCTGATGCCAGCTCTCCCACCTGGCGCTATGTACCAGAGGGAATGTGATGGCCACGCTCTTTCAGAAGTGTCTGCAAATGGAGAGCCGGGCTGGTACGTTTAGTTGGAAATTTTTTAGTACCGAAGGCCAAGGCTCGTGATGGTTTGACTTTGGATTTTTTTATTTGTAACCAGAGACAAAAAGTTGGGACATGCCTGATGAAATGTAAGATGGAGAAACCGCGCAGTATACAAGCAGGTTGGAATATTATTTGTTATAATGGCAAAAGTTAAGAATGATTGGTGATCAGGATACGAGAGGCCTGGAGGACCTAGAAGGACCATCTGGCTGCCCATTGGAGAGACCTTCCTGCCTCTGCTGCCCAGTCCTAGATTGCCCACGCAGGGGCAGATTCTAGGTCATCTTTTCGTGTCACCTCCTTCACATCTTTGCTCTCTACCTGCTTCCTCCCGGAAGGTCATCCTCAGAGGCGTGAATGCTGCTCTTGTTCTGAGGCTGCTGAGGTTGCCATGATATAGATTCTGAACTGTGTGCATCCTTAACGGCGTCAGTGAGAGATCACTGAGGACACAGTTGACATCAGAAAGGCAGAGCAGGGATCAGTGTGGAAAATGGACTTCGCTTCTTTCTTGCTTCCCATCCCCCACTCATCCCCAGGCTGGGACCCTGACATCTAGGCATCCTCCCACTACGTAGTGAACAAACAAATGGGAATTTTTCAACCAATGTCTGGGTTTTAAACAATGAGACTGAACAGAGTCAAATCTTGTGAAATGGGTACATTCTGAAATTCTCCAGCTTGACAAAATCAAGGAGAAGCCTCTGATGAATGACACAAAAAGTCCAGACTCAGGTAGGCGCAGTGCTATTAAAGTACTATAATCACTGTACTTTGGGATGCTGAGGCAGAAGAATTGAAAGTTGGAGCCCAGCAGGGGCAACTTAATAAGACGCTGTGTCAAAGTAAAAACTAAAAAATGGACTTGGGTGTGGCTTAGTGCATAGGCTCTGGGTTCAATCCTCAGTACTACATACACGTGTGCATGTGCACATACACACGCAAATAAACAACCTCCGCCTCGATGCCTCAACCAACCGCTGGCTGCAATGTCTAAGAGTTCATGCCTACGGTGAAATTAATGCAGGTGAAATTTTTTTAAATCTACTGGTGGAAGTTAGAGGCTAGAGCATGAGCATAGAAAAAATCAGAGCTGGCCTCGGGCCATGGTGCAAGGAAAGACGTGCTCGGCAGGGACCCGCCTGCGGCCTCCATACGCCACAGCTCCGTGTTTTCTGTGGACTCTTGAGAGCGGGATTTGCTGTCTGCTCTCTGCTTTGGGCAGAGCCATTAGTGAGCGTGTGACGGATTCTGGGCCTCTCTACAGAGCTCAGACGCAGGAGGCTGAAGCACCTGGCTGCTCTCCCCTGCTTCACCCCTGACTCACGACGATGCCTGGGGCGGGAGTGTGACAAAGTGCTGCTCCTGAAGTTCTGGCCTCATCCCTTTCTCTGGGACAGAGGAGGAACGCAGGGACCTTGGCCAGGTGGCACGGAGACTCTGCAGGCTCTTTGACCTGTCAAGCAGTAAAGCAGAATCAATCACAGAAATAAGCCCTCACTGTGGTTGGGAGATTATCATCTTTACAAGGTAATAAAGGCAACAAATCACATCTGCCAGCACTCGGAGAGGGGACTCGTAAAGCAGTCTTGGGTAAGCAGTGAGGCTCCGTGCCCCAGCACATCAGATTGAGAGAGAAAGCCGGGACCCAGACTGGAGGAGGCCGTACACCCTGAAGCTGTGTGTTCAACGGAGTGGACCATCCAGGTGTGTGCCAGACAGCCGAGCACCCCAGCTTCCCACTTTCTTATCTCCTACTTCTTTCTGGTATTCATGGATTTAAATCACTCTGATCACCAGGGAAACAGGCTGCTGGGTACACAGTCAGCAGACTTGCAGGGGCAGCATCTGTGGACCTATCCTCGTCCCCAGCTGGGCCACCTTCCCTGGCTGCTCCAGCAAATGACTGGACCCAGGAGGACACTGACCTGCCATTTCTGCTTGGTGTGAGTCTCTCAAGCAGGGTCTTCCATGGGCCTGGCCGAGACTTTCTCAGAACCCCATCCAAGCCAAGCTCTTCCTTCCCAGTCCTCCCCACCTCTCTGCCCTCAGAGCTGTTGGTGGATTCACACTGAGAAGTCTCTCCTTGCCCACTCCTGGTCCCCCCTCCTGCATCCTTCACGGATCTTTTCTGCCAAATCTCAAGCATGTCTATCATGATAATACCATCAGACCAAATCCAGAAGCTTATTAAAAGGATAAGACTCCATGACCAAGTGGGATTTGTCCCAGAAAGCAGAGCATTGGCCCAACACACAAGAACCTATCACTGCATGCACTGTATTAACAGAGTAAAGAAACGAGGAGGACCCCACAGGAGCATCTCAATAGACGCAGGAAGTGCATCTGGCAATGTCCGATAATCTTTCATGATGAAAACGCTCAGCAAACTAGGATTAGAAGAGCACTTCTTCAACCTCAAAAAGGACATCTGTGAAAAACCCACAGAGAACATCGTACTTAACAGTGAAAGACTGAACTCTTTTCCCCTAATATCAGGACAAAAAGTCTTATCTATTAAGATATCGATTCCTACCAATTCTATTTCAACACTGTACTGCAGGTCCAGGCAGGGCAATTAGGCAAGAAAAAGAAGAGAAATCCAGATCATTCAGATTGGGAAAAAGTAGTAAAATCATCATTATTTGCAAATGACATGATCTAGAAAATCCTAAAGTCACACACACACACACAAAAAAAAAAAATACGTTAGTGTTAATAAACAAATTTAGCAAAGTTGCAGAGTAAAAGAATATACAAAAGTTGATTGCATTTCCACACAGTCACAATGAGCAATGTAAAATTAAGAAAAAGTTAATTTAACACCAAAAATACTAATAAATGTAGTACTCTTTAGTAGACTTGTAGGCTGAACGCTGCAAAGCATTACGGAAATAAACCAAACAAGACCTAAGTGTGCAGAGAAGCAGTCTGTGCTCACGGATGAGAAGGATTAATATTGTTAAAATTGCAGTGCAAGCTGGACTGCATATTCAGTATATTTCAAATGTGATTTTTGCAGACATAAATAAGCTGATCCCCAGATTCACTTTGAGATACAAGGCATGATGAATATCTAAAACAGTCTTTAAAGAGAGAACAAAGTCGGAGAAAGATTTCCTAATTTAAAAATATACCACCAAGCTAAAATAATAATGGTACCGGAACAAGGATACACATATTTTGGTGGAACAGAATTGAGACTTCAAAGGTCAATATAACATCCATGGTAAACTGCTTTCTAGCAAGGATGCAAAACCACTTGGTGGGAAAAGCATAGTTTTATTAAGAAATGGTGATGCACACTGGCTTCTCACAAGCAAAGGGGTGAATTGGGACACTAACTCCACTGTATGGCATAGTTAGCTCCAGATGGATCAAGCTCTTACTAAATATAAGAACTGAAATCTTACATGAAAACGGTGTCAATCTGCGTGGCCTTAGATCAGCCACCAGGTTATTAGACATCACGTAAAATACACTAACGAAGAAACAGACCAATAATAGATAAAATGAACTTTATCCAAATTAAAATCCTTTTGGCTTCAAAGAACACCATTAACAAAGGGAACAGACAGTCCAGAGAATGAGAGAGCATAGTTGCAAATCATATATCTGATAAGATTCTAGTATCCAGAATATATAAAAATTTTGACAACTCAATGTTTAAAAAGAAAACAGGCCGGGGATATAGCTCAGCTGCACAGTGCCTGCCTGGCAAGTGTGCGGTCATGAATTCTTTTCCTGGTACCAAAAAATAAATAAATAAATAAATAAATAAATAAATAAATAAATAAATAAATAAAATATGGGCAACATGTTAAGAAGAAGACAAACAAATGGGCAAGAAATGCATAGAAGATATTCAGAGTCATTAATCAGTAGGCAGTCACAAATCAAAATTACAGTAAGATATTTCATGCCCACTAGGATGACTATGATGTTTTTTTTTCTTTTTTCATAAAAAGAAAAATAAAAGAAAGAAATCAGTGTTACGTGAGGGTGTGGAGATAGTGATAGCTTCATTATTGTTGATAGGAATATGAAATAGGTTTATTCTCCCGTTCAGCTATTTTAACCTATCCTACATAAAGTGATGATTACCTCAGAAGAGCTTGCCATCCTGATGAATTATGAGAAAGTTGCGTGAGTTATTACATGACAGACTACCAGCTGCTAGGAAGTGGTCAGCACTGTTTTCCTGGTGACGAACATGTTTATAAACGAAGTGGATTTCTGTAAGGGACAGATTGGTGTGGGCAGAGGAGCTCCACCCTTGTGGACTGAACCCTGCCCAGCCTCACAGGTCAGGCCCTGCAGATTTAGGACCCAGGTCAGGAGAACAAATAACTGGAAACCTGAATGAGTAAAAGTGGCACAAAGTTTGCAGTTACAAGACTGGGGTCGTGGAACTGGTTGTTTGTTTCTTCATCTATAGGTGTCAGTGATCTTTATCCCTGCCTCAGGGTATTGATGAGGATGAAAAGAGATAAAATTTTTAAAATTTTATACTTAAAGTCAGAAGACAAGCAGCCTCTGAGTTGAGCATCCTCTATTCACGTCTTAACCCTGCAGTCAGGTACCTCACCTGGGTCTCCTGTCCCACGGAAGGTGACTGCTTATCTACGGCGGAGGACTTCCTCTGTTGTGCGCAGTGGGGCAATCCCAAACCAGGATACAAACTTACAGTGCAGAGTTAGAAATGAGTGTCTTTCCAACCACCAAGGGTAGCAGTCACATAGAGCCACCAGGTGCACACCTTGGGGGAGGCTGGGCTGTGGCCCCAATTTCAGAGGTTTTCCAGAAGGGATCCCCCAAGCCTGAAGGTGGCGCCCCTTCTACCATCATTTACAGAAAGCATTTAAGGAAGAAAAAGAAGCAGAGCCAATGAGGTATGGAGAGAGCAGAGGTCTCCATAGGATATGGCAGAAAATAGATGTTGCCATAGAAATAAGGGAGCCACTGGAATGTTTAGGGCAGAAGGTAAGGTGATCTAATTCAAGCTGTAAGAGGCTGGCGGATTCCTCATAAGCTTGAGTAGAGGGAAGTAGATGGGCACGGAGTTGGTGCCATCATCAAGAAGAGACGGCGACTATGAGTTGGAACACGGTTGTGTTGAGTGCCTAGTATAGGGCTGGACCAGGGCATGGGCAGTGAAGCTGGTGAACAATGGACAGAGGCGTCAATAGCATATTGACAAAGTTGACTTTGGGGAAAAAAGAATGATGAAGAATGTCCCCTACATGGGACACCAGAACTGAGGGAGACGCATTTGACAGAAAGAAAGGAGGATTTGTGAGGACACAGCGTGGAGCCTGGGGACTACACCCAGCTCAGTGTGGGAGAAGTACGACGTGTAAGACCACTGAGTACCTACTGAAGATGCAGGGGAAGCTAGATCGTGCAAGGGCTTGCACACCTGGATACTATCCCAGTTGTGAGCAGACATCCCATACACACACACACGCCCACCCCTCTGTCTCCCTGCAATGGTGGCATGATATTTTAGGATGTTCCCTTGCAGGTGGCATGGAGTTTAGGTTACAGAAGAAAAAGCTGAAGGGAGGGATGTCAGAAAGGCTGGAGGAAGAGGTTGGAGGATGACTAAATCCTCCCTGTTGAGCTACTTCTCTGTAATAAAATCACACATTACCTGACATCAGCATTCTTTTTGCCAGATCTCTTCATTTTGAATGCAAATTCCAAGGAGTGCTTTCAGCTAGGGATAATTACCTAATTATTATCCAGTGGGTTTCATTGCATTTTCTGCCCCCTCTCCCTTTTTTAGTGTGTGGCTTTTGGCGAGCTTGAGAAAGATATGACTCAATCACCTGTCAGCACGGCTTTGGTGAGCAGAACACCTCATGGAAAAGGAATCGCTTGTCTCGGGCGCAGGGTGGTAATTGATTACTAATTACTGAAAATTATGTCTGAAGTGGAGAAGGCAGAAGCCCATTTTCCAAGGCTCTGGGTAATTAGCGGACAAGTTTGAGACGCCCTGGGTAGCCCGAGGGAAGAAACATCTGGGAAGAATGGGGCTCTTTAACCTCCTCCTAAGACCTACTCATGGCTTTGGGGTGATGAGCTTCTCACTCCCAAGCAAAAAGGAGGGAGACAGTTGGGGTTGGGACCAAGAGCCTCCTTCAGTATTGCAATTCAGAGCAGGATGTCCCAGAATGAGCCCCAGGGGTCCCCCCATAGCAAGGGCTGGACAACAGTAGAGAAAGGAAATTGAATAAACTGAGCTCTATGCTTTCTTAAAAATATTGTGGACAATCTTTCGAAAACACAAGCCCATTCATGCCACTGCTCTGCGTGAAAACCCCAGCAGCTCCCTTTGTCCAGAAAGTTCCAGATTCTCACGTACTTTCCAGAGCCCTCCAGGCTCCTTCGGTACATCCCCTCCTTCAGTCTTTGCTTCCTCGAAGACCGGGAGAAGCTTTTGTGATCAGGGCCCCTGAGGACCACTCTCTCTCTCACCCCCAACATTTGCATCAAATGTTTCTTATTTCTGCAGCGGTCTCCTTCAACTGCCATCTCTGCCTCGCTCTTTTTCCTAGCTCCTGCTCGTGAGACTTTCTGGGACCCTGCCGTTGCTCTGTATTCCATCATCTCGGTTTTAATAAGCTCTATTCTTTTAGAAGAGTTTCAGGTTCAAAGGAAAATTCCAGATATAATACAGAGTGCCCGTAGGTCCCATACCCCGTTCTCTCTATTACTAACATCTGACTTTTGTATACTACATGTGTTACAATTAATAAACCAACATTGGTATATTTTTATTAATGAAGGCCCATTTTTATTCAGATTGTCTTCATTTTTACAAAATGTCCTTTTTCTATTCCAAAATCTCATACAGGATGCAACATGCTATAGTTCAGGTATGGTTTGTTCCCCAAAGGTTCATGTGCCTGAAGCTGGGTCCCCAGTGTAGTAAAGTTGAGAGGGGCAGAACCCTTAAGAGGGGGCACTTAGTGGGAGCTAATAACATCACTGGGACATTGCCCTTAGTGGAGGTTCATGTCGTCCTTGAAGGATCCTGTTAATCCTTGAGAGAATGGGCCATGCTCTTTGGAACGAAAGCGGTATGCATAGGGTCCATCTAGGAGTGGCAAGTTATGCTCCATCTCCTTGAATTCAGAGCAACTATACAAGTTATTTAGGATTTCTCCGATTGGGCCATTGAGTCATGAAGCAGTGTCCTCATCAGGGGATTAATCTTACATTCATTCATAGCTGAATGTGCTTTAGAACATGGGGCCTGTTGGGGATGGATTCCTGGGTATGCACTTTTGGAGAATCCTACCATTTTGGAAAGCAAGAGACAAAATTATCTCGCTTCACTGGGTTTTCCTATTAAATTACACATGGCATGCTTACATAAAGATAAACTTAATTAAATGAATGGGCTTTGTCAACCCAGGGTTAAAAATTCCTTTGTTAAAGCTGTGTCCCGTTCCTGTAATTCCTTCTCTACCTTCTCCCCTAGAGAAACCCATAAGCGTTAAGTCTCAGCTCGAGGTCACCTGCTTGGAACCTTGAAAGCAACCCAGTGCCACGCACAGCCCTCTGCTTCCTGTTGTCCCTCTCACTGCCTCTCTGGTGTGTCCCTGTCCTTCCCATTCCTACCTCTGCCCTGGATCCTTCCCACTTCAAGCTGGGGACCCAGGACTGTCTGTATCATGCTGCATGGACATTGCCTAAAATAATGATCTCAACAGTGCTTCAAATACCCAGGGGCAACATATCCAGAAAATGATTGTTCTTGTCACTGCACCAGCAATGCAAAAAGAATCTTACAATGTGACTCATTTATTCTGTAAAAATACTTATGCACCTACAGTTCTTTAAAAATGACTGTTAGAAGACATTTACTTTCATTTTCTCACAACTCTGAAAACAGTCATTGTAAGGAACTTGGAAATGACAATTTTTTAAATGGCACTTAAGTCCTACATCCACCATAATTGTCATTCAAAACAGCGGGCTGGGTCTTGTTCCTTCTTTCAGTTCTGCTCGCTGTGCGCAGGGTTTTCCCAGTGCTGCTTGGCTTTCAAGGAAGCAGATAGTTTAGGAAGCCATTGGCAGCATTGCTGCATTTATTTTATGAAGTGAGTATGTCTGTGGCATTTTAAAGTCGCATTTAGTCAGAGGCTGTCCTTGGGGGTCATTTTCCAGATCTGAGCTGCAGGTACAAGTGTCCGCACGTCTGTCTGCTTCCCAGTGATGCTGCTGCCTGAGCTGATGCGATGTACATATAAAAGGAATATTCAGGGTCTTGGGTTGTGACTCTGAATCCTTGGATAACATTCTTGCTTGTATGCCAGCCTTTTCTACTGCCTTCGACTTCCCTCTTATGAAAATGCATCCTGCAGGAGTTGATATAGTGAGCATTGGCTAAGTGATAAACACTCTTACTGCATGTTTGGAAAAGTATCATTGTCTTAAAATGTTAGCCTGTCAGGGGAGAAAATTCTGGATTATTAGGTATAATGTCCTAGGTCCTTGACAATATGTAGAGCTGTAAGTAGAAACTACAAATTAGAAAGATACTTCTGCTTTATTGCTGTTTGTTTTGTAATCAGGGCCTTATTCCCTTGTAAACAATGTTTACTTTTTGCCCACTGATTTTAAGATCTTTTTGTTACCTGTGATATTCTGCATATGAATAGCTCTGTTCTCTGTGTGTGTGTGTCTCTCTCTCTCTCTCTCTCTCTGTCTCTGTCTCTCTCTCTCTCTCTCTCTGTGTCTTTGTCGCTCTCTTTCTTGGAATTCATCGTATTTTCTAAATAGAATCTTTATTAATTATGGGCAATTCTCAACCTTTAACATTTACTACTTCCTTATGTTCTTATTTTTAAAGATCAAATTAGATTACTATTTGCCTCTCCTCCCACTGTTCTTTAAGCTCCTTAACCTCCCCTTCACATTTGTCTCTTCTCCATGCATCATATTCCAGGTAAACATCTCAGGCCTAACTTCCAGTTATTGATTCTCATTCAATTTTATCTAGTTTGCCATCTAACACACTCATTGTGTGCAGTATTCAATTTCAATTATTGTTCTCTTGTTTTAGCAGTTATATTTGCTTATAGTTTAATCTTCCCTGTATATTTTGTGGGATTTTGTTCTTTTTACTCTTATAGTCCATACTTTATTTCTTCACAGAATGCAAATAATTGGGCTGGGGATGTGGCTCGGTGGTAGTGCTCTTGCCTTGCATGCACGAGGTCCTGGGTTCGATCCCCAGCACCACTAAAAAAAAAAAGTCTAAATAATTATTTGATTTTTTTGTATGTGTGTTTTATGTTTGTTTCCTGAACTTCTTGGTCTCGGCTGGATCTGTCTCATGGCGGCCTTGTTTCTTTGGTGTTTTTTGTTTGGTTGGCTGGTTTTGGTTTTTTGTTGGTTTGTTTGTTTTTATCGCTGGCAATTTTGAAATGGTTGCTCATGTTTTTCTGAGTTTTGTTTGCTGGAATACTGCACAGTGTGGGTTAAGGGAGCAAAGCTTCACAAAGACAGGAGGGAGAAGGTGTAGTGGGACATACCTGTAATTCTAACACTCAGGACACTGAGGCAGGAGGATCTTAGGAGTTTGAGGCTTGACTGGGAGATATAGCAGGTTCAAGGCCAGACTAGACCACGTAGCCGACCTTGTCTCAGAAAGAAAGGAAGAAAGAGAGAGAAGAGAATAGAGGAGAGGAGAGAAAAAGAGAGGGGAAAGAGTTATAAAGAAAGAAAGAAAGAAAAAAAAAGAAAGAGAGAGAAAGAGAAGAGAAGAGAGGAGAGGAAAAGAGGAGAAAGGAAGAAAAAAGAAAGAAAGAAAGAAAGAAAGAAAGAAAGAAAGAGAAGAGAATAGAGAGGAGAGGAAAAGAGAGGGGAAAGAGTTAGAAAGAAAGAAAGAAAGAAAGAAAGAAAGAAAGAAAGAGAAAGAGAAGAGAGGAGAGGAAAAGAGAGGAGAAAGAAAGAAAGAAGAGAATAGAGGAGAGAAGAAAAGGAGAAAGTTACAAAGAAAGAAAGAAGGAAAGAAAGAAAAAGAAAGAAAGAAAGAAAGAAAAAGGAAAGAAAGAAAAAAGAAAGACAAGAAGGAGTGAAGGTTTTTGGTGCCAGGGCTTAGGGTAGTGTTACCCTCGTTTGTCCGTTTCGTGTTAATTTCCAGAGCTGGCGTTTTCTGCACCATGGACGTCATATAAATGTGAGTCCTGACCCAGGCAGGCTGGAGTCTGCGCTTCACAGGTGCTGAAGGGAGGCCAGTGTGCATTCACCGAAAGCTCAGGTTGAAGTGCACAGGGCCTCTGATGTCTGCTTCCCCGACTGGTGGGGAATCCTTTCCACCCCGTGTTTTCGCAAGTGTGCATGGAGAGCTCCAGGATTTTGCCGAAGTCAAGGACGACCTCGGTGTGTTCCTAAAGCCCCGGACATGCAGCGTGACCATGTCACACTTGATAAAAACTCACGTTGGTACTGGCGAGCATATAGCTCCCACCATACATCTTAGGTAGAGCTGCCTTCATTTTTTTCAACCCTATGTATTTCCCTTATTTCTTGCAAGTTGAGCTATGAAGTTTGCACTGTGTCTTTTAATCCAACATTTATAGACATTTTACTGCTTGGTGGTTTTATATATTGCCTATTCTGTTAACACAGCCTACAACTCCTTTAAGTGGATAAAAGTATCATTCCACTTCTTAAAGTTTCTCACTTTATCCAATGTTGCACATACTAAAACACATGTACTATAAAAAGCAAAAACAACTTCCTCCCATTCTCTTAAGCCCCATGGGCCTCTTTCTTAAGAGGCAACTATTTTCACATCCTTTAGCTTTATCTTTTGCCATTTTTCCTAGTAATCCAGAGTAAAGGGGTTGTTCTCCCATGTTATGATCAAATAATTTTAGAAATTATTTTTGTTTTTCTCCTGTTGTAGATACAGCTTTGGCTATTACCTGTTACTTATCCCTAATTCTATCTTTACCTCAATTTCCCTCTCCCTTTTCTGGTAATCAGGCTAAATTACATTTTTAACGTAAATTTGTAGGCTGTGGAGAGGACAAATGTACCTCATGCCAATTCCAGTACCCTACTCTGATTATGTTTCTTTCTTTTGTATGTTCCTCCAATGGTTAAGTGCTACCTGCATTTTCCCCTTACCTAATGGCAGTGTAATATCCAATCGGTGGACATTACTGTGACCTCAAAGTAGTTAGGTGTCACTTTATCACATGTGAACAGGCTTGCGAGCATAGCTGCAATCAGCATGCAGAACTGTTCCCCTGCCACCCCGGCCTCTCATGTGCTACCCGCCTGCCCACCAATCTTAACCCCTCACAAGTGCTAACTGGTCTTCTAGCTCTATAAATTTGTCATTTTGATTATGCCTTGTATATGAAATCAAGCACTGTGCAGTCTTTGAGATTCACTTTAATTTCTCTGGATAGAGCCTTCGAAATCTTCCCACATTGTTGCACTGCCTACGCCATCCCAGGGACAAGGCATGAGCCATCTAGGTGGCCACATGTTCAGCCATCCAGGCCCTGCCACTCCTCTGAAGTTTGTGTCGTCCTAATGGACAGATTGTAATGTCTCCTCATGTCTTAATTTGCGTTGTCGCTTGTATTCAGTGTGGCCACTGTTTCTAAATTTACAGGGTTCTAATAGTTGGTTGGTGATGTCTCCCCGTGGTCTTCGAGTTTCCCTGCTGACCCAGTGTATTGAATACTTTCTTGGTGCTTATTGGCCTCCGTACGTCCTATTCAGTAAAAGGTCTCCTCTGTCTCTTGCCCATTTTCCAAAATGGTTGTTTGATTTGTGTAGAGTTTACTCGATAAATTCTCTCGATAAATTTGACAGATCTTCACACATTCTAGAAACATAGCCTCTGTTAGATACATGCTTTATAAATACATCCTTCCATTCTGTATTTCATCTTTTCATCTACATGTCATGTCTGTGAGTCACTAAGCCCTAGGACTTAATATTTTTTCATACTATATCTTCTGAAAGGGTCCTATTTTTACATTTTGTATATAAGTCTAGGATGACTTTTGAATTAACTTTTGAACAAGATATGTGATTTAAGTTGTGGTTCATTTTTTTTCTTACAGATATCAAATATTCCAGCGCTATTTGTTGAGAAAGCTACTCTCTCCCTTCCCATTGAATTTCCCTAGAATTTCATCAAAATCAAATGGCCAGCCTTGTGTGGGACTATTTCTGGGTGTTCTATTCTGTTTTATCAATCTATGTGTTTCTCGCATAGTCTCAATTACTATATTTTTATAAAGTAAGTCTTGAAATGAGATAGACTGCTTCCTTCCAATTAATCTTTCCTTTTTCAAATTTGTTTTAGCTTTTCTAGTTCCTTTAGTTCTTCAATTATATTTTGGAATAATTTTTTCTATACCTACAAAAACAATCTTGCTAAGACTGTGTTAAGTCTGTATCAGTCTGGGAAGAATTCACATCTTTCCTTGTGTTTTCTCATTTGTATGCAAAATATCTCTCTGTATTGTCCATCATTTCTTTCATCTATGTTTTGTGGCTTTCAACATGTAAGTCCTTTACTTGTTTTGTGAAACTGAGAACTAAGTCCTGTATTGCAGTTTTTCAAGCAATTTAAAAATGGGATTGGAACTTAATTTGTGGCTTCCAAGTGCTCACTGCAAATACGTAGAAACACGATGGATTTTTGAGTGCCTATCCTGTGTCCTGTGAACTGATTATTTTGTAGATATTTAGGGGATTTTCATGTCAACAGTCTGAAAGTTGTTAATAGTTGTTTCCTTCCCATTTACATGTGATACTTTTCCTTGTTTTTTTCCTTGTCTAATTGAGCTGGCTAGAATTTGCGGTATTATGTGAACAGTGGTGCTAAGTAAGAGCCGACAACTTTGCCTTGTTCCCAGTGTTGTACGGAAAATGTTCACTCTTTCACCACTAAATATATTAGTGGAAGGTTTTTGTTTGTTGTTTTGTTCTCTAAATATGTTCTATCAAGCTGAGGAAATTCCTCTCTTTTTTTACTTTGCTGAGGATTTTTATCATGAATGGATGTTGAATTTTGTCAAATGACTTATCTAGATCAATTGATATGACCAGATGGCTTTTCATTTTTAGATCTTTAATAGATAGATGGATTGTATTACTTTTCAAATATTGAAACTTTATATACCCAGGATAAATTCTACTGGGTCATGATATGCTGCTGGAATTAATTTTCCATTTTGTTGAAGTTTTTACAATCTTGTTTATCAGAGATATGGTTCTGTACTCTCCTCTTTCCATCCTTTCTTTTTTTCATCATATTTGTTTGATTTTTATATCACAATAATCATAGTCACATGAAATGACTTGAGAATCCCTCAATCTATGTTTTAGGAGACAATGTGTAGTATTGATATTATTTCTTCCATAAATGTTTGCCCAAATTCCCTTTGAAACCATTTGGGGCTGGGATTTCTTTTCAATATGTTTTCAACTACAAATTAACTTTAATAGCTAAAAGACTATTTGCACTGTATGTTTTAGCAGTCTGTGATTTATGAAGAATGGTCTATTTTGTTTAAACCATTGAACTTATGTGTGTATAATTCTTCATAAAATTTCTTATCCTTTTAGCATCTGTCAGGCTGATATTGATATCCTCTCTTTTACTTCTAATATCCATAATGTAAGTTTTCTCTTTTTTCCTTTATTAACAATGCTAAAAGTTCAAGTTTACTGTTTTGTTTAAAAGTAGACTTTGCTTACAGTTCTCTGTTTTGTTTTCTTTCTCTTTTTTTGTTTGTTTGTTTGTTTTTGGGTTGGTCTGGTCTGGTCTGGTCTGGTCTGGTTTGGTTTTTCTCTGTGTGCCTTAGCCAGTCCAATTCAGTATGACAGATTACCATAGACTGTGTGGCAGACAAACAACAGAAACTTAATTCCTGCTGTTCTCTTGGAAGCTGAGAGCAGGGTGCCAGAGAGACCTCGCCGGTGCTGTGGACAGCCAGCCTCTCACAGTGGACTCCCGCGGCAGAGAGAGAAACAACCTCTTTCCCACTCATTACGGCTCCTTCTTCCTGCCTAACGTATTCTTCCCACCTCCTGCAGGCTGGCCTCCCAATGTCACTTGGGAGGGAGGTTTCAGATAAACCCGAGAGTCCCACACATCTCCAGCCCACAGCCATGTGTCCACAATTTCATTGTCTTTCCATTCTAGCTCTATTATTTCCCTCCTTCTGCTTGCTTTGGCTTTATCTGGACTTTCTTTTTCTAATTCTTTAAAATGGAAACACAGGTTATTAATTCTAAACTAATCTCTTCCATTCTAAGTATTTCATGCTCAAATATTCTCTCCAATGGCTGTTTTAGTTTCAGCATCAAATATTAATGAATTGCATTTTAATTTCATTCACTCTACTCTCACTGTAGTTACTAAGTCCTGGCCCTGAATTAAGTGTGTGGTGCATGCCAGCAATAGGTAGATGGCCAAAAAATAAATCAATAAAATAAAAACAGCGCTGAACAAGACACTGAAACTTCTTAAACAAAATCAAAACAACCAAACCACAACAAACAAACTTGTACTTCAATACAGAAAGAGCTTTGCGTAAACCATTTTGATACAAGAAGCTGAAAGATTGTAATTAAAAGAACTCAAAATTTCATGAAGGAAACTTGAGGGATGACATTTTTGTTTGGTGCATCCGAATGTTATGTTTTTCTGGAAGAAGGGATTTGGTTTGTAGCCCAGAATGGTATAGTACGTTTTCCTTGAAAACCAAATGCAAAGTTTATCCTTTCTGAAAAAAAGTCATTGGATCATGGTGGTTAAAATCACAGTGCTGAAGCCAGTTTCTGGGGTCAGATATTATATATTGCTGAGTAGACTTGAGACCTTGGACAATATATTTTACTCCTTTATGTTAATGCTTCTATAAATTGGGAAAATAATAATAGCAACATGAAAAGGAAATAAGGGCCAGTGAGATGGCTCAGTGGTGTAAGCGCCTGCCTGGCAAGTTTGAGGTCCTAAGTTCGACTCCCAGTACCCACATAAAGGAAAAAAAGGGCTGGTGATATCGCTCAGTGGCACAAGCCCCCGCTGGCAAGCACAAGGTCCTGATTTCGACACCCGGTACCCACAAAAAAAAAAAAAAGAAAAAAAAAAGAAAGGGAAACACTGTACAAGAGAAATTTTTCTTTTTAAAACTTTGTTCTTTTGAAACTGCCCAGCTCTGTAACTTTTCTAATTACTTTCTTGACCCCTGTAACCATGAGAGTTAACCAAACATGCAGGATGTCTGATTGTACCAAGTTTTGTGACCATTAATCTAGCCTTGTAACCAATGATCTCACCTTGCTAGCTAGTCAGAAGAACTGCCAGGCTGCTCTGTCTCGCCTTTATACCTCCTGCTTCTGCATCGTATAAAAGCCCTAGACCACCAGAGATTGGGCCTGATATTTTGGGAACGATCCCAATCAGTGCCCTTTGACGTAAAATAAATCTGCCTCCAAATCCTGGGTGTCGTTTCAGTGTTTCTGTTTGCCGTAGCAAACTAACTTCTAGTTTCTTTGTAATGACTAATCAAACTAATATGCATAAATGAGTTTCAATAGTTCTTTGGCCCTAGTAATAATTATAACCTATTTTGCTCTATACTATTAATGATTTTATCATAATTTCCCAGTTGTTCTGGCCAAGTTTTGGAGTTACACGATACCAACTCCATCTCTAGCCACAGCATTCAAGATATGGAGGTATCTTTCAGAATATAGCCCAGCCTGCCACTTTGGGCACTGCTGCTACACTCCTGTCTCTCTCAGCTGGACGATGCACTTTGACCTCCTTGTCAGTCTGCTTCTCTTCCTGCCCTCCCATGTTCTGTTCCACACACCTGTTACCCCTTAAAAATGTGAACCAGACACCTCGAATAAACTCATCACACCTCGAATAAACTCTGATGTCCTCACCAAGATGAGGGAGCTCAATCCACACGGGCCCTGCAGTCTCCACCACATTCCCCCAACCCTCTATCACCCCACACGTCTCATCTGCTGCTTTTTGTCAGGTCCCAGTGGGCCAAGGAACATCATCCTCACTGTCCTTTTATGGTCAAAAGGAAAGCAAGCTCTTTCATTTACCCTAAAAACACTTCTGCTATGAAATGTGTATGTTTTCCACACCATGCAATTAATTCTCTCATTTTCTGCAGACACCAACTCAATGTCCCATACATTTTAACTCAATTCTCACACTGAATACTCAGTACAGACCCCACAGGCCAACGGCTCGGTCTGACAGGACTCTCTCTCACTGCAGATGCCAAGCACAAGTAGTGGTCCCCAAGTTACCTGAAATTTGGTCCAATTTAGCCAGATAGTGGAGTTCCCAGAACCTCCTCCTCATTTTCCATAATTCGCTATAATAGCTCACAAAACTCAAGGAAATATGTCACTTGCTGTTACTGGCTTATCCTAAAGAATACAACTGAGGAATGACCAGAAAGAAGATAAGCATGGAGTCTGAGTGTAGGAAGGGACAGAAGGTTCCTGTGCCCTCTCTGAGCTCTCCAACCTCCCAACATAGCCACGTGTTCACCAGCCTGGAAGCTCTCCCACCCTACCAGTTAGATTTTTCATGGCAGCTCCATTATGGCAGCAGGACTAATTAATTGATGAGCTGTTGATGGCTGAACTATCCCCAGGTCGTCCTCTCTAGAAGTCAGGGAGTAGCAATGAAAATTCCATCTGTCTAATTTCATGTTCGGTTCCTCTGTCAACCAAAGCCACGTCAGGCCTTCCAGGCACCAGAGACCTTGGTAACCTCTAGAAAGACACTGTCGCTCTGGAGAGTCCAAGGAGCCTAGAAGCGCTGGGGACTGAAAACAATATTATAACAAAAGATGTTTCCATTACTCCGATCACTCAGGGAGTCAGGAGGGATTTAGAAACTGCATCAGGAACAGAAGGCGGAGACCAACTGAATATATTTTTTGTCAAATGGTCTTCCCAAGACTGTTTCCTGATCCACCTACTTCACGTACACTGGTTTCTGCCTAAGTGCGCCACCCCTTGACACACTCGCTGCCACGCTGTCTGAAGCTCCTCCCTGCCTTCGAAGGTACCATCTCATTTACTTCACTGTTGCTTTGTCTCCCTATTTTTCATTGTCGACCTTCTTTATCAAAGGTACTCTGTACAAGGAAGAGGTTACAGTCTTTAGCATCGAACCCTGTGACTCCAATATCTAGAATATTACTAGTGTATATCAGGCTTTTAATAATTATACTTTGAATTAATAAAGGTCCACAAGGTAGTTGGGATTCATTAATTTTTCCAAAAACTGTATGGAGTAGGTACATTTTTATTTTTATTAGTACATGTTTACACATCATAATGATTACCTTTATCATTAGGGGTCAGTACATGTGCATAATAGATCTTAATTTATTTTTTACATTCCCTTCTCTTCCATTTTCTCTCCCTTGTTCATCTCTTGGTCTTTTTCCTATTTACAAAAATCTATCTTCCTGTTTCCCATTATTTTGCTCTTTAATTTATTTTTATTTTGGGTTTCACATATGAGAGAAACCATGCAATATTTAAACTTCTGCATCTGATTTATTTCACCTAATGTTATGGTTTTACAGGTACATCCATTTTCCTATGTAACTCAAATTTATCCTTTTTATAACAGAGTAGTACTTCATTACATAAGATATCATATTGCAGTGATCATGAATACTCCTGTTTATAGCAGCACAATTCACAATAGTTGTATCTTGAAAGCAGTCTTTCTGTCCGTCAACAGATGAATGGATAAAAAGCCTGTGGTATTTATATACAATGGAGTGGGTAATTCTATCTACATGTTAAGGATAAGATAGCTAAACTTCTGTCTCAAAGATACACAGTTCATAAATAGTGAAGTCAAATTAATTGCAAATATGAATTTTTATATTTATCCTCTGCCACCCACTCAAAACAATACTTTGCCCTTACCCTTAAAAGCTGATGAGAATTTGTATGTGCAGAAGTAGTCTTGGAATTTCTAAAATAAGGTTAAGCTATTATATTATTCATGGAGAATTTTCCCATGAAAAAATGGGGAGAAAATGGAGTTTATTTAAGTGACATCCTACATAAAGTTTTAGGCTCTTTGAGACATTAATCATCCCTCATAACAAGTTTATGAGCTTGGTATTATTAGTATTCCTATTTCACAGATTAACCTACCAAGATACAGACTATTTATCTTTCTCTTTATACCTGGAGTTCTCCTATGAAGCAGTAGTTGGGAGAAGACCTACAAAGATTGGGACTCAAACGAGAAAGATTTTCTTAGTTTAGAAACACAATGTTAACATTGAAAGATTAATAGAAAACAGAGAAATGCATTAAAATGAGTTTTTGTAAAGTTCTATCCAAGTGAAAACCAATATGGAAGAATAATTTGTCTTTGAACTCAAACTGTCTTCTTGGTAATAACTACAGGTGTCTGATTCTACTTCCGCCTTCACCAAATCCAGGGCAGGGCCAAGACCATCCCAGGCAGGACATTCCGTCAGGCCCAGAGGTGGCTCAGTGCGATTCAGTGTTAACCCAGAAACTCAAAGGGGCTATGCACTGGATGAAGCAGAAGATACAAGGAATGAAGCCTTTAAGAACAGAATCGACCCTTTAAGAACCCACAAGACAGTGAGGCCAATGTGTATGTACACAGCTGATGCTGACACAGAGAGGAGATTCACCCTACACTTACACACGGGTAGAGGTGTGACCCTCCATGAGGTCAGTTACAGGAGTGTGGGGGACAATGCCAGCAGGAGGTATTGCTACCAATCTTGGAGAATGGTAAGAGCATCCACAACCAAAGGGTATATGTGGAATAGGAAAACACATTGGCAAAGCTGGGAAGTTGCACCATGCCGTATGTTTTGGAGGTGGAGCCCAATGTCATGGGAAAGTTGTATAGGATCATCTTGAAAGCCAAGGAGAGGGAAAGAGTACGGCTTTACCTGTCATCTAAGTGTGGCCTTGCCTCTCATTTTACCTGTCATATGTAGAGTTCACTCAGTAAGTGAGAGGAAAACAACACAAATCTACAACCAGCCAACATTTGTGATCAGATCTTCCTATGCCACAAAAATAAATATCGTCATTCCACCCTGTTCCATCTCAATCTTAATTGCCTTTATATGGTACCAAACAAGTCATCGGATGGAGCAATATTCAGTAAAATAACATTTTTTTTATTATGTAAGTGTGATGGGAATAATTCAATTATGCTGAAATTTTCCCTGAATTTCCATATTTAGGATAATGGTTAAACAATTTAATAATGTCATTTCACATCCAGTTTGTTTATACGGATCAAAATAGGGAAAGAAAAATGTGAGGATCCCCGTGTTGGGTGTTCCTAATACAAATGTTCCATTTTATTACTGTCGCTTTTTAAGTGGAGTCACTTAGGATCACTTTTCTTTATCTCCAAGTTCACCCAGTGATTCCAGAGTCGGGGCAGCTCTGTCTAACAAGGACATTCATCCAACAGTGACAACAACGGGACATAAAGGCAGGGTCACAAATTAAGAGTGACTGCACAGCAAGGCCACACACACAGTACAAAGGATTATAAAGTCACAATTTTAAAGATTTTAAATGGACTTAAGAATGAGATGAAATTAATGAGGCTCATCCTTAATAGGGCAAAAGCATTTGCTCCTGGGCCTTCCAATCACCAAACATTTGCCAAGGGAAATTATTGAAAAGGGTGTCAGTCCATGACAGAAAAGCCGCAGCAGGGTTCTTTGCCATCATCTTAGAAATGGAATTATCCACAAAGGCTCTGGCTGAACATCTGGTAGCTTTTACAAAAGTGTACAGGAGGCACATAAGGATGACCTGTTCTTGATACTGGATTATGGGCTTGATTGTGGTCACCCATAGTATGTGTTAAGCGCTCCTAGAAGTAGGAGAGATTTGGGAAATTTTCTACACAGTAGGCTGCAGACTTTATAGGGGATGATTAGTAGGGACATGGGAAAAGTTGGTCAGGAGAAGTAAGTATCTTCAAACAGAAAAAGTTTGATATGTTACCGCAGGAAGTAAAGCAAGTTATCACTCAGCTTCCTACAAATTGCAGCTCTTCTAGTTCGACACAGATTTTGTAAAATGCTGAGGTCTGGGCCAGGCATGGTGGTGCAAGCCTATAATCCCAGCTACTGTGCTTGGGAGCCCAAAGCTGGAGGATCACAAGATCATAGCCAGCCTAGGCAATTTAGGGAGAACCTGTCTCAAAACTTAAAAAGGGCCAGCGATGTTGCTCAGTAGTACAGCGCCCTGGGTTCTATCCCCACTGCTGCAAAATAAATAAATGAATAAGTAAAAAGATTTAGAGTGCAATTTAAGCAAACAGTACAAAACTGTTTGATGGAGTATTGGAAATAGCTACATTAGGTAGACAAACATCTACACTGAGATGGTCCGTTGTCAGGCCTCAGATCCCAGATTCTCCAACGTGATAGTTCAGTACTGGTTCCACAAACCAGCCCTTCTTAGTGCCATTGGATAGAACTCACACACCCTCAGGGCACTACTTTTCCGGCTGCAGACAACAGTAATCTCTACCAAAAAGAGAGCTTGACTTTGGTAGGATTTATTCAGCTTTGTAAACATTTTATGAGTCCATTTATTGTTTATTTTGCATTTTGTCCAAAGCACATAGGGCTGAAAGACCCAAATGAGTTCTTTAAATTGTAGGATCCTATCCTCAATCCCAGACGCCCAGCAGAGCTGAGCACATGTTAACCTCCCAGAGGCAGCCCAAACAAAATGCAAACAACCATCCCAAGTATTTCCTTTGCAGAATGATCTGAAGGCTGTCTCTCCTGGAGTCTTAATCCTAATCCTAAATATTTGCTGTCCTACATTGAGATAATGTCATGTCTGTAATTGCATTATCTGTTCTTCTTCATGCTCATCATAAATGCCAAAGGGTAACTCTTCCTAGAAAAAAAAAATCAGCCATTTGTGATAACATGCAATGTGTTTTTAATTAATGAAGTGACTTTCTGCTGGCAGAATGGAAGCGTCTTATTGTCACATGCTGGAGGAACTCATGTAGGGTCCTGTCTGTACATGCCAAGCCCTGGAGCCAAAGAAAAATCTCCTGTCATTAACTTCTCTGTTTAACTAGCCTACTTATTTAGAACCAAGCCATCAGTCATCCCGGATAAGCATATCAGATATAATGGATGCCAGAAGGTGATGAAATACTTTGGCAAGAGCAATGACCAGTTTTGTTATACTAAATCATGGTTATCTCCAGTAAGGAAGGGGAAAAGAAAGTCATTTACGATTGCTCAAGATTCTTGGACAAAATATCACTGTCATCTGTATCCAGAAGTAGAAAAAGAGGATTTTTATTTATCTGTTTGTTTTGTTATGAAGTGGAAAAATGGTCTCTCTGTTGAGGGACAGGGAGGACGAGCCTGGCTTTAGGGACAGCACTTACTGGGGGTGAGTTACTGCTGTCCACTTGCTCTGACACTTGGAACAAGCCCCCTGCCCTGCCCAGGGCTCTGTGGCCTCTATGGTACAGGAAGGATAAGGATTCCCTCTTCATGGTGAACACAGGAGATAAAGTCCTGAAACACTTGAGGGCCATATGGGTAAGGATATCATTATTCTTTCTTGAAACAATAATTACCTTATTTTACAAACTCTATTAAAGTAAGAGCTGGAAATAAACATTCTTAAAAATAAATAATTCTTAGTGCTTAAAGAACTATCAAGTGCTTTTTTAAAATTCCCACATTGCAGGTTTTAGGTTGTAAGCCTGATCAACAGGCTGCTACTTTTCCCCCCTGAGCATGGGCAAAATTAAACACAGTCATGAAATACAAGGAATTTTCTGATAAGAGGAGCTGAGAGGTATTTATTGATTCAGAAAGCACTTCCTGAAAGTTTTTGTAAGGATAGAGGCAATAAAATGATGGGTTCAAAGATAAATGGGCTGGAAGGAAGGGATGGTATTCCTCCACCTGCCAAGCGCCCTGGGATCACTCTTCCTCCTATTAATTAAGCAAACTTTTGCATTAATATGAACAGTCAAAGTAAAAGTCCCCTCCTGTGCTCATGATAAAAACAGCAACTGGGTAAAGGGAGCTTAAAGTGAGGAACAACTGGAGCAAAGAAAAATCAAGCTAATTACTTTCAGTCATATAAATATAGCCCAGCTTGGCTCATTGGTAAAGCGAGATCATTTCATAGGCACTGAAGATTACATTGATGCTGTTTCTGAGTTATGAGCTAAGGGACTGAGAATTAAAACCCAGGCAAGGTTGGTACCCTATGGGACTAAACAAGATATGGTAACCACAAATACATAATAAAATAGGGATATTAATATACATGATGACAACTGTAATATTCACAGGTGGAGAAACTGATAAAGACAATTGAGACAAATTAGATGAAAGAAACTTGGGAAGATGCTAGTGGATAAACCGATACCTTGTGCTCTAGTTTTCCTGGGTACAACATGGAATAATTTCACTGGATGTGGCACTGTGCAGCTTCCAGCTCTCCTCCAAAGTCAAAATGACCATGAAAGGTAAACTTTTTGAAACAATTCAGGACTTTGAGGTAGCAGCGACAATGCAACTAAAGACACTCACAAAAAAAGGACTTCGAGAACTGTTTCAGAAAGTGCAAGAACAATGAGATAGGCATCTTTGAAGGAAAGGAGAATAATTGAAAAGATTAATTTGTCTTTATTGTATTATTTTTAAGTAAAGCATTCACTGTATTTTTTATCATACTTTGCACTACCTACAACTTTTAATTAAAACCCTCGATACTTATAAATATTATTAGTGGAATTGAAAAGGACAAACAAAAATGTTCAACCGATGGCTGACATAGAGAAATAGATTCCTTATATATCTAGTTAAGAAAAATAAATGATGTGGAATGAATAATAAAATAAAAGAAGTAATAAAAATAAGTTAAATTAAGTGTTACTTGCCAGAAAGATGACACAGTTTAAAGCTATATAAGCCAAATGAGAGGGTAGAAATTAGCCCCTCTGGAGATCATCTAGGAGCACATGGCCACAAGTAAAATCTCGCCAAACCAAGGCTGTGGTGCACAGTAACTGCAGGGAGTGACCCCACTGAGACAGAGATAGAGATCCCCAAAGGACCCTAGGGTTCCATCCCCCAAATGTGTCATGCGTCCCACCCGACACCAGACCCAGGAGCAAAGAGGCCTTATAGATGACCCCAGCCACATCTGACACAAAAGCTCATCTACTTCCAGATTCTAGGTAAGGCATCCCAAGCCCTGGGTCAGGGGACTCTGTCGCAGGCCCTAAATAGCCGAGCAGAGCTGGATACCAGATCCCAGGGAGTGGAGAGCTACTGAAAAACCACAAGAGGAGATGGTGGCTCAGTGACCAGGTGACAAGGTTGTCAGAGCCCTTGCAGAGCCTGGGGATAAGGGCCAGAAGCTGGAGGAAAACGAAGGGCATGCTGTTGTGCAGTGGAGAAAAAAACAGCAACGTGTTCACAGAGAGTGACGCAGAAAAGAGCGAATTTAAGAAATGATCTAGGAGAAATGTGGGGGACTTGCTGAAAGTGACAACTGACATATTTTCACTGTCTATGATAAGGGGAGTGTAACGAGGTGAATGAAAAAAGATTGCTTAATCTTCATGCAAAACTTAAAGGAAAGAGGAAGCTGTCAGCGGTATAAAATAAAATCCACCATTCTTAGTATGTGCAGATGGCAAAAAAAAATTGCTAACATAAAGAATTTCACACCAGAATTCAAAGGAGGGTTTGTAGGACCACTTGTTAAGACCTCAGAAAGATCTAAGTTGGCACCTCATCAATCCTTTTTATAGAAACAGAACTGAGAGTGCAAATTCTAGGCTTCTTGGATTCTGCCTGTTAAAAATAGGGCTTCTAAGAAATGTCAAAATTTGGGTCTCCCATCATCGTACAGAAGCCCAAAGAACAGACGGGCTCATGACAACTAGATTTATGGTGGGGAATCTCTAAATGGAATAAGCCCTGATCTTGTGGGACACACAATAATCTTTTAAGATAATTATTTGTGGAATCACTACCAACTTGTGGCAATACAACAAAAGAAAGATAACGCACAAGGAACTGAAGGTTTTAGACCCCAAATTTCCATCAGTGTTATGGTGGGCAGAATTCTAAAATGGTACCCAAGTATACAGCATACATCTACCTCCAGGTATGTAGTCCAACACTAACCTGGATGCAGCTGTGAAGGAAATTTGCAGATGTGATTATGGTCCTGAATCAACTGATTTTAAGATAGCAAGATTATCCAGGTGAGCCTTACCAAGTCAATGAGCTGCTTAAAAGCAAGTTCTCTCTAGCTGTGGCAGAAGAGGCGGGCATTCTCACTGTGAACTGTCCTCAAGCCACAGGGCAAAGAACTCTGGTGGCCTCTAGCCACTGTGAGCTCGTAGGAAAACATTCAAATGAATTCTACCAGCAACCAGAGCACTTGGGAAAAGATCCTGACCCCAGGTGAGAACTGGCCCTGGCCAAGAGCTTAACTTCGGCTTTGGGAGACCCAGAGCAAAGAGCCCAGCTACACCAGGCCTGGGCTCCAGACCCACAAAGATTGTGAGACAAGAAACTGGTGTTGCTTTAAGCCATTAAGTTGTAATTTGTTACACAGTAGGAATCAGGCTGAGAAACTATTCAGATTCAAAACCCATCACTCCTTATGGAAACAAAGGATGGTTCGGCCAGAAGCCATGAAGAAGCCCTTCTGGACAGTGGGTCAGTGGGCCTGGCGCAAGCGTCGGATGAGTTCCAAGGTGATACAAGACAGATCCCCTCCCCAGCTCCCCTTCGCAGGAGACAGTCTGAAGTGGTCATCCATGCTGCAGTAGGTGAGTAAGGGACAGAACCTGTCTCTTCTGCCCCAGGTCTTCAGATGGAGGGGACTGCAGACGGATGAGCAAAGGCACCAAGGACCTCATCTGCAGCTGGCACCAGCTCAAACAACAAAGGAACCGCGGGGGTTTGGGGTGGAGACCTGCCATTTTCACAGAGGAAGAATGTGCATGATTAGTGGCCAGGGGTCTTCCTGTGATGATTTAACAGTTTACCCCAAATCCTTTAAGTGTCTCTGCCCCTTCCTGGGGCCCTGGGTGACTGTCGAAATGCCCCGTGTGGGAGAAGTGATGCTGGGAATATCTGAGGCTGTTCAGAGAAGGTTGCAGCTTAGCCAGCTTCCCTTAACTCCTTCTTTCTCCTCCAGGCCTGTGAGAAGAACCGCTCCAAGGCCATGAGGTGGCAAGGTCACATGGGGACACCAGAGAGAGAGAGAAAGGGACCAGGGAGGCCCTTCAGTTCTAGTCACTCTGACCCTGCTCAGCCCAGGACAAGTCTTGGGACTGAAGGTGACATTGGGAAGAGCCCAGCCCTCTCACACTGTCTGTGCAAACTCGGTCAGAGAGACAGGGAAGAAAACACGGCCTCGTGGGACCACATCAGGCCATCGTGCGTAGATGTGATCGGTGGTCTGTATTTTATGTAGTAGGAAATGAAAGAAGGACGGTCCAACACACAATCAAATGATGCCACCCAAGAAGGAGGGAAGGATATAGTTTTCCATCATGGAAAGAGAGAACATAGTTTTTAAAATCTCCTTGAGTAGGAAAAAGATTTAATGTCTAAGTTGAAATGGCCTTCCAAATGTTCACAAAAAAAAAAAAAAAAACTGGGGGACAAAATGAATTGCATTGGGTTTATTCTGGGGAGAACTCTGGGCTCTGAGGAGAGAAAGAGAACACAGTTTGCTTCATGACCCCATTAGGAGGAGGGCTCTGACCACAGAGCTCTTCCATCCTTCCCTACCTGCCCCCCAACACCACATCTCCGTCCTGAGCGGATCTTCAGGGATTCCTCTGGATAGAATTCTCTGCATTCTGTATGGGGACGGAGCTCGGTGGTTGTTATGCCATATCTAGATGGCCCCCCAAAGCCTTATGTGCTCCTAGGTGAGGCTTTTGGGAGTGACTGCTTCATGGATGTGAGGTACTGGATTAGTCCTCTGGATTTGGTTTCGTATAGTTCTGGGTGTGGATGTTAGACTTACCGAAGAAAGAGACCCGACCCTGGGTGTGAGTTGCTTGTAGCCTGGATGGAACAAAAATGGAAAGAAGAAGGAAGCCTGCTGTTTCCTGACTGCCCCGCCATGGACTGTTTCTTCTCTGCCAGGCTCCTCTGCCATGCTGCCCTGCCTTGCAGCCACCTTAACAAACTGTGAGCCAGAAATAAACCTTTCCTCCTTTAATTTCTGAGTGCCAGGTGTTTTGTCCTAGCGATGGGAAAATAGCTAAGACAGCAGCAGAACATTTGCCTAGCATGCACAAGGCCCTGGGTTCCATCCCAAGCACCACAAAAAAGAAAAGACAGAATTCTTTGCCTCTTGTAAAAAACCGCAACAATGTTCATAAAAAGAAAATTTAACAGGGGCCTGAGAGCACTGTGTTTATATTAACATTTTGAGAACTGAAATAATCTTTGTAAAGTTGTGTCAAGAAAATGGTCCCTCTGTGCATGTAGGAAACTAAAACAAACAACCACAAAATCTCGTGCAGACTCCGAGCTTCTCTCCAGGCCGTCAGGAAATGCTTAAAGAACCAAAGCAGAAAACATGCAAATATTTGTGTTTTTTCCTGAACAGACGAGTAACGCGATGTCTGTGCCTGCTCTGGTTCCCTTGCCTGGCGCTGCCCGAGGCGCACACCGGCCTTCCATCGCCACTTCCCAGCCATGCGGCAGGAGCCAGTCCGTCTGCTTTCTGCCTGTGAAATGCACTTGGTAATCACGACCCCACAGGGGTCACTCAAGGGAATGCAGGGGAAAGAAAGCCTTTGCTTATCCAGTACTGATTCCAAAATGTCCGTATCCGTCACTCCCCAAACCGTGCCGAGGGTGTTGTGGGAGCTGTGAGTCTGCCGCATTCTTTCATCTTTGTCTTTCAACAAAACTTATTTTTCACAAACTGCGAGCCCTCGATTATGACCTGTGTCTGAACTCCCTTTTAACTGAGATGTCCCCTTCTTTCTTTCTCTGCTTGTCCCCCATCACACACCCTTTCCCTGGGGCCTGCAGCAGGTGCTCGGGCATCCATGCGGCTGCAGGAGGAGGTGGGAAAGTGGTTCAGGGAAATCGCAGGTCCCCTTGTGTCTGTGGGGCTCAAACCTCTGGATTTGGAGGTCAGCAGCAGCCTCCAGTTCTGCCAATCTGCCTTCAATACCTACAATGCTATCTGCTCCCAGAGAAGTTAACCATACCCTGGCGTCGCACATCGAAGCGACACATCATAAACTGGAACCACGGAGCAGCCTCCCACCCTGCAGGCCACACCTGTGTCCCCGATCGCTGACTCTGACCATCACCTGATATCTTGATGACCCACAGTCTTTCTGGCTCCAACAAAGACCAGTTGTCATTTCTAATCTTAAGAGTTACGAGGCTTTTATCCATTGACCTGCTTCTCTGGCCTTTTTAACTGTTTATCCTGCAGAATTCATGTACATTTTTATAAAACTCACATAAAACTAAAAACAATGATATTATTCAAATCGTCCTGATAATTAATGAAAATTGTGCTAAACATGGTGTCACACTACTGCAATCCCAGTACTAGGGAGGCTGAGGCAAGAAGATTGCTGGAATTTTAAGGGCAGCCTGGGCTACATAGTGAGACCCTGTCTCAAAAAAAAAAAATTGCATCAACTGTGTACGTTCTCAGGTATGCATCGGTCCTGAAGAAAAGCTGTACAGTATTACAGATGTGAGGAACATTTCCTTAACACATAGAGATGATCCATATTGAAACTACGAAGCACATATGTCTTCAAATCTCTTCAGAGGGTAGTTATTCTACAAACTCCCACTGATTCAGTTGTGTATTGTTACAGGTTCTAGGATTAATGAAGCAACTCTCTTCAAACTGGGTTATGTCACAGACAGCTCATATGCATTAGGTAGATTAAATATGCACCATCAGACCACAATATTAAATGAAATAAATCAGACACACCATCTTAAATATCACATGGTTTCTCTTATATGAGAAAACCAAAATATAGACAGCAAAATACAAATAGATAACAGGAAATAGGGAGATTGAACTTTGGCAAATGGGAAAGGGACAAAGAGATGGAGAGAGGGGGAAAGGAGGGAAAGGGAATTTAAAAAAAAGAATTAAAAGAAAAGATATGGAAATAGAGTTTTTACAAATGGGAAGGAAACCAAGAAATGGAAGGAGCAGGAAGGGAAGGGAGTGAAGGAGACAAAAAAAAATTAAGAATTAAGGCGTGTTATGTACATGTACCAGCTCTCCATGATGAATACAGTCATTATGTCCTGCAAGCATGGACTAACAGAAAATAAAGAATAGCAGTAACTGAAAGTAAGACAACTATGAAGACTCTCAGCAACACCATTTTAAAATGGATATTCTTCACTTCATTGCAGGAAATCCAATTTTCTGCATATGGATTTTCACGTGATGATGTGACTGACTTGCTTGCTGGGCAGAAGTCAGCTCACTGAATTAGCAGCCTCTCGTTTAATAAACTTTAGTACGGTATTTATTTCAGCCTATAAGCAAGTTTCTCTGAGTAGTAGCTGTCCCCTAAGAAGTCCAGGGTCAAATACGAGCCTGAACTACGAGTCTTTTCCTATGGTAACTTCCATCAAGAGTGCTTTTACGGGGCTCGGACCTTTTGGGCTGACTCACACTTGGCACCTCATAATTCAAGATTTACAGCCTTGCATTTTATAAACATGCAGGCATGCAATAAGGACTTCTTTAGCTAGAATGAAGAGGAATTTAGTCTGAGGAAAAGTCTGTCTGTGTGACATCGACCCCATTGTCTTAAGGGCTAAAGGGGAAAGGTGAGCTGCGGCTGCTCAGTGTGCAACACTGGCACCTTATTCAGGTTCCACCCCAGAATACACACAGTGGTAAAAGTCGAAGTACAAATGAAGAGTAGCCATCGCTCCAGGTCCCCAGGATGCAGACTGACCCCTCATTCCCAGGCCAGGAAGCTTCTGAGCTGCTATGTCAGGAGCGTCTGGACCACAGGAGGCCCAGGGAACTCAGCCACAGCCCCAGGGAAAATGAAAATCTCTTTTGCCCACAGTCTCAAGGAGGAAAGAAAACCTGAGGAGACAGCCTCTGCCCCTGCTACCCCTCAGGAACTGACAACATCAACTGGGAGCCGAGTAGGGGAAGAAAGCAAAGACGGGCCATGAAGCAGTGGAGAGGTCCCTGGGGATTTCCAGGAAGCTGTGCCCAGCCGGCACTAGCACCTTCCCTGAACACACAGCGTCCCTGGACAAACCGTGGCAGGAGGACAAATGTCACAGAAAAGATGGTGGTCCACACACAGCTCCCTCTCTCTAGATGACAGAGATAGATGATAGATGATAGATAAATAGACAGATGATAGATAGATACAAACATACAAGGAAGCTGTCATTCCTAGTTTTGCAAGCACAGTCACAGGTTCAAACTTACATGGCAAAACATCGGAAGTTAACTCTCTTACAGATTTTGAAATGTCCAACACACTATCATTAACTGTATTCATTGTGCTGTATGCATGACGCAGATCTAAACTTTTTTTAAAAATCCCTCCTGTCTGAGACTGTGAACTCTTTGACCATCACTTTCCCACCTCTCTCTCCCCCAGTCTTTGGAACCACCATTCCCCTCTCCTCTTGTTTGGATTCGGTTTATATTCCCTACATAATTGAGATCATGTGACATTTTTCTTCTCATGTCTGGCTTATTTTATTTAACATGATGACCAGGTTCATCCATGTGGTCACAATGATAGCATCTCCTTCTTTTTATGGCTGAGTAATATTCCATTGTGCATACACCCACATTCTCTTCACCATTCATCTGAGGTGGACATTTAGATGGTTTCCTTCTTGGGCTACAATAAACATGAGAGTGCTAATGTCTCTTCAAAGTAGCGATTACATTTCCTTTGAATATACATGTATTAATGGAATTTCTGGATCTTCCAGTAGTTCTGTTTTTAGTTTTTCAGGAGCCCCCATACAGTTTTCCATGCCAGTTTACATTCCCCTCAGCCGTCCTCCCTTTCTGCTGAAGGCACACATCACACATCCACAGACAAACTTCAGTCTGCTTTTCTCTTCCCTTTTGCAGTGCACAACAGTTGACGGTGTGCAAATGCCCTTCTACTCAGTGTCCTGGGACAGCTTTGAGCTGTGGCCCAACTGCCTTCTGGGAAGCCCGAGTTCTGGTTCAGGAAGCAGAGATTTATGTGCACACACACGAGTTTGAAAACAGCAGTTCATTTATTTGAAATTTACAACATTATTGAGTTATTTTCTAACACTGACAAAAACTTGTATTCAATATACTACACTTAAAAGAGAATGTCCTTTACTTCCAGTGGAGAATAGATAGGAAGTAGATGGCAGATAGAAGAGACATATGGAATTTAAAGCATTTACCATTCTGAGTTTACTGCATGACACTGGTGGTTTTTCTTTGGATATTTTAAACTTAAACTTGCAGACAAGAGTGGCGAGATACATCAGTGTAAGCAAGGCCAGAGAACTCACCAGTCCCTCGGAGAAATCTACAGATCTCTGCTCTTTGTTGTTGCTTCATTTTCTCCATGCTTTGATAAAATTTCTTCTAAGTGAGTTATTGAATAATGTTGCCTTTGGTTATATAGTTACTGAATATACATCAAAAGTAAACCACCAGTATCTCAGCGCCTAACATCAGAAAACAACACTTGCCAACATTTTGACCAATATATGCTTTCAACAAAAGTGTTCTTGCTGAAGTGAGATATACTACAGGAGAACATTCAGGGGTTATTAAAAAATGCGGCTCAATAATAAACAGCTATAGCATTATCCATTATGAAGAATGGAATCAAAAGCAGGTGTCCAGGTAGATGGGTGTGTGCATGTGTGTGCGTGTGTGTGTGTGTGTGTGTGTGTGTGTGTGAGAGAGAGAGAGAGAGAGAGATACTGGACCACACATTTAAACATTTTTATAAATAATAGCCCCTCAAAGACGTCCACTTGCTGATGATCTCCATGTCACTTTCTTTGTTCCTGGGATAAAACACCCAGCACCCACAGCTTAAAGGAGGAGAGGTTTATTTTGGCTCAGTTTATGGCGATTTCAGTCCAGTTGGCCACCTCCGAGGCAGAACGGCGTGTGGAAGGAGCTGGGTGGAGGAAAGCTGCTCACGGCAAGGTGGACAGGAAGTAGAGGGAGTCAAAGGAGGAGCCAGGAAGGAGGTTAAACCACTCCAGGCCATGCCCACAGGAACCTGCCTCTTCTGACCAGACCCCACTCCTTACAGCAAGTCAGCTGGAAGACCCCATAAAACGATCGCCCTCCAAAAGCTTTGCCTATGAGCACATGAGGCTTTTGGGGAACATCGAGACATAAACCATAACATCCCAGATGCTGTGACTGTGTTACTTGACAGGGTGGAAGGACTTTACTAACAATATATTACCAGTTGTTTAAAAACTTTATTTTAACACCCTTAAAGACACCCCCCCCAATTTGTCTTGCTTTGGAGTATTGCAGATTTCACTGGCTAGTATCTGCAATCCTAAAATATTCTGCTAAATAGTACTCATTTTTCCCCCACCTGAGGAAAAACTTGAGTTGTTATTAATACTTTAAATTGAGGACCGGGTGTAGTGAGGCACACCTGTAATCCCAGCACTTGGGAGGCTGAGGCAGGAGGATCATTGCATGTTCGAGGCCAGCCTAGGCTACATAGAAAGACCCTGTCTTAAAAAAACAAAATAAATAAATACATAGAAAATACTACTGCTGATTTAACTTCAGATGTGTCAGTTTTTAGGCCAGTGTTTTGTTTTGTTTTGTTTTTACTAGTTTAAGCTAGAAGTTTTGTTTCTTAAAATCAGTGCTCTTAAATATCTTGAAGTTCCTGATGCTTTTCCAGGTGTCTGCAGCCACACGTTGCTATTCCTGTAGCATCTCAATTTACTGTGTCTCTACATAGCCGACTCTGTCTCTATATTCTGAGTGCTAGCCGTATCTGGGCAGAGTACCGACTCCCATCAACTCTGCTATGCAGAGCTGCTTGGTCTGTGGGGTGAGCAACAGTTCTGCACTGTGTGCCCAGAATGTCAGGCTCCAGTTTAAGATGCCGAGTCTCTGTGCTGGGCATGCAAGCCACCTGAGCCCTTCCTCCACGCCTTGCTGCCATTTCCCCAACATTGGCAAAGAAACTTGGTATCGCCATCGGGTGAGTCCCTTAGAGTGGAAATACTGAAAATAACTAAGTGTGGAGGAGCAAAGTGCAGGTCCCAGGTCTCGGAAGTGGGATCCTTGCTAACCATCTCTCTCTCTCCCAACCCTGCCAGGAGAGAGCTGAGACTTTGTAGGATTCCTTCTTCCATACACTGCAAAAAATGCGCTTCGTTTTTAATTCTTGCCTGTTGCAAAGAAGGAACTTCATCCCCATAGTGGAACAGATGATGCTGTGGGTGATGGCCCTCCCCACATCATAAATAGGAACTGAGTTATTCTTTTCCAGAATACTGGTAACCTGTATGGAAAATCACGATCACTTCTTGGCTTGTGCACACTCAGATTAGTGCAGACAACTTAACTATCTCTAATAGCTTAAGTTTTTTATTTTTTGTCAAGAAAATTTAATTTTGCTGATTCCTATTCTCTGAAGACACAAATCACAAGGTCATGCATCCTCTCTGTGTAGATGGGGCCTTTAAGTTTCAGAGATGTGATTGTTTTATAGGGAAAAAAATGCTCACACCTCAAATCGTCTCCGCTTACCGGAATGTACCCACAAGCCTCGGTCTGCTGGAGTGAGCAGGGTCCAGGTGTTCTGTCCCTGTGCTCCGTTGAGATGACACACGTGTTCTGCACCCTTCCCAGTGCCTCTCCTTTGTGATGTCCTTGCAGTGACCATCAGTCTGTTTCCAGCTTCTGCATGGTCCTAGCTTCTCCTCCGCTGATCCTTCATAAAGTGGTGGTTCCAAGAGTCTACGGATGGTGGCTCATTCCCAGCTTTAGTCCATGGGGCAGCGTAAGTGGAAATGGTGGTCACTGTTGTCCACCAGGCTTCACTGGCCCACAGGGTCAGAGCCAGAGGACTACTGACGCACTTCTCTGCAATGTAAGAGGAGCATGGGCATGATTTACTGTCCTGTGTTCAGTGCTGAAGAGCAGTCAAGGTGTGGCATGGAAGGGATCAGAAACCCTCCAACCTGCAGCTGACATTTCTCTGGGTCCCTGGAGGAGACAAAGAACAAAGAGCTCATCCATGCAGAATCAGAAAGTCTCCATTATTTCACATGTGTCTGGACTTCCCAAGTCTAGTGTTTTCTTTTTCAACTACGTGCTACTAACCTTATATACCAAGACTTGCTAATAAGTTCTTCATGGCGCTGACTATTGAAAAATATTTAGAAAAAATCAGAAACTTAACTACAGGTTGAGAAACGAATTAGTCGACTTTGAGCCATTCCTTCCTTGCCTTCCCTTCAAATACAAACTCAGACTCAGGAAGGGAAAAGATCTTAAGATATCCAAGCCCAAGAAAACTGATTCCAGAGGCATCCATAGCTTGCTTGATGAGACCTACTTCCGGCAAAGTCTAGAACCCACACAGCCAGGTGTTGTGATTAGATCTAAAATGTCCCCCATAGGTCTCACATGGTCAGAGGAGGGGCTTGTGGAAGGTAACTGGATCACGAGGACTCTACACTAACCAGCGAGCTTGCTGTTAAAGGTGGGGTCTGGATGGACGTGGGTCACTGGAGGTGGAAACTGGAAGGTGTATTTTTGTCCCTGACTCCTCCCTTCTCCCTGTACTTCCTGACTGCCATGATGTGAGCAGCTCTACTCCACTGAGCCTCCACTGCCATAATGCTTTTGCCTTAGACTCAGCTAACCATGGACTGAAACCTCTGAAATCATGAGCCAAAATAACCCAGTCCTCCTTTAAGTTGTATATGTCAACCATTTCTTCCCAGGGACAAAAAGCTGATGAATACACTAGGTGTCACATTAGCTTTAGTCTAATTGGAGCATATTTTTCATTTCTTTCTTACGGTGCAGAATGCCACATGACACCATCTTTCCAAGATATAATCTGGAAGGAAGCTGCTTCTTTAAATCAGCAGTGGGAGCAATCCTGGTCTCAGACAGAGAATTAATGTGCGTACCTCTCCAGAATACAACTGAAGGAGCACCTTTGGTTCACCATTCAGTTACCACCACATCCTAGTTTAGAATACCAAGAAGGATATAAATGTATCTAATACAACCCAGGTTTATCATAGGTTATTCGAAGTGGAAATCACTTTGGTACAAGACACATATAAATAGGTATATATTGGGATTAGCTCACTGTCACATCCTTTTTTAATGCTCCACATGGCCATAATTGTGACCTGCATATTAATAGTGTGTGAGAATCTGGGGTACACACACGTGCATGGCTATTAGTGTATTTATTACTAGTCTCCTTCACAAGTCAGAAAGTTGCTTGAAGAAGCAGACCTCTTCTTGCACCAAGCTAACGCTCAAGTTCATTTGAAGTATGAGTGACTGAAACCTGGGAAGAATTCCCACGTGCTAATCCACCTCTCAGTTGCACCCATGGGCCCGCTCTGTGCACTATCCACAGCTGTCCCTGGCTCAGAATAGGATCAGAGGAAATTTGCAAGTACGGAAAGCTGCCCCTGCAGCTCCTGGGTTATCAGAGTGTGCACCCTTCCCTGGGCTTCATGATCATTTATGCCGCAAATGAAACTTCACCCCCAAAAGTTCACATCCACTTTCTTTGCTTGGTGTTTTTGAGAGGAGGTCAAGCTGGAAATTGCAAACGCAGAACTCCCTTGGCTTTTTGAAGCAGAGAGGGAAGGCACGCACACACTGGTGTGTGCCAAGTGGTGGCCTTGTCCAAGGCACGGAGAGATGTCCAAACTCCAGAGAAATAAAATTAGTCTGAAGAATTTTATCTAAACTTCTTATAAGTGAGTTTATAAATGCAGTGCAAATTACAGTGCAGGAGAATTCAAGTAGGATAAGAAATAATAGGGGCCATAAGAAAAGTCACAGGAACTAGAATTTTTAGGTATTGAAATGAACCTCGATATCTAGGGCTCCCTGGAGGTCAAGTTTGAAATCTATGTTTCCTTCCATTGAGCTAATTTGCCTCAAGACCAATTAAGAAGTGGTCTGGCAGCTTCTATACTGTCCAGGAAATTCTCATCCACAGTATCTCTTTCTGGAGCACGGTCCTGGTTTATACCTCTATTTACAAAACATAGAGATGTGTTTTTGAGGATACAGGATGAAGCACCCAGGACCTTCCTCCCAATCATCCCTGAGCCCCTACCCACCAGGATGAAGTGAGGCTTAAACTAGAGATAAGATAAGCATCTTATCACTTGGTTAGTTTGTTGTTTTGTTTTTATTAAAAAAAAAAAACTAAAAAGAGGTTTTAATCGGGAGGGTATAAGAAGCCTGATTTTCACATTTCATTTCTAATTCTCTTTACCATCGATAGTAAGGACATTTTGTTTTCAGCACCATTTCTGAAGTCTCACCCACTCTATAATGGAACCAAGGCCCTAGGGATGACAGGGGGAGAGCCACACAGTACACGACAATGCGGGACGGGAGGACCACACATGGGGCTGTCTCTTTAAAGTTGTCGAGTCCATTTATACTCTTAGCAGAGGTCCCCCTGTGCCATGCTGAGCTAGCCTCTCACTTAAGCTCCTGCAATCAAATCCATATAGTATATAGCCACATAGTAGTTTCATTTGCATGCCCATGATCACTCATAAGCAGAGAACTCTTCATTTTTTAATTGGCGAATCATATTATTTTCTTCATTGAAGTAGTACTTGTGTCTTTTGTCCATTTTTCTATTGAGCAGTTTGTCTTCTCATTTATTTGTTCATGTTGATAGTATACCTAGCTAGATAGATGCTAGATAACAGTTCTGATTTTATTTCAGCTATGTGTATTCCAAACATCTTCCCATTTTTAGCTTTTTACACAAAATTTTCTAAGATAGTCTGGGATAACCAGCTGGTTTTAATCTCCATTTCATGGGCTGTATCAATCACATCTTTTGTGATGAGTATTTTTTGTGTCTTGCTTAAGAAATCCTTCCTAAACCCAAGGTCAGGATGATTCTCATCAACATGGTTTCTACGTGTGTTTAAAGCTTTGCTCCTGACGTTTAAGTTTTTAATCCATCTGGACTTCATTTTCCTATAGCCAGAGATAGAAATCTATTTAATTAGTTCCATGAGGCGATGTGTTTCTGAGCTCTGTGTGTTATATCGTCCCTTCTTTGGACAATGACCTCCCATATCACTGTCGTCATTTATCACATTCCGTATAGTTTCTCGTCTGTTTCCGGATCCTATACTGTTTTATTCATTTACTTGCTATATCTTCTGGAAAATCAATAAAAATATTAATTGCCATGCTGTCATGATCAAACCCATCTGGGTGGTGCCTGTCTTGACTTTTTCATAAATTAGAAAACAGAAAAGTTAGAACTCAGAGACTGTGCCTAACCGCCTCTGTCTCCTCTTCGTTTTCTGGTACATAACATGCTCTCATGAACATACGTCCTTGTTTCTTCTATTGTCCGAAGATAGAGGCTCCCCTCTCCCTGAACATGGAAGAGCAGGTAGTTATTTAAAAATTGGGGTGTGTATTAGAAGTGACAAGATGTGACCCGGAGACTGAGTCATTAAAGGCCAATAAGCTTCTGCCTCATTCAGTACAGCTCTTGTGCCTGGAGCCTTGAGCCAGCACATAAAATTCTCACTGCCCAGGACTGTCACGATGAAGATGACAAGGACCGGGGTCACACGTAGACAAGTACTGCATGCACATGAGGATCAAGGTAGGCATTCTTACCCAAGCCTTTAATGACACCAGGTAATAGAAAGAATTTGCCAAAGTAATTTTAGCATTCAATATTTTGATTCACAGGAAGCCAAAGCTCTGGGCACCATGGGTCAGAATAAGCAGCCATACTAGGCTGTGTCCGATTTCCTGCCCCGCGGAATCTGTGAGCTTAGCGGGAAGGTTGGTGCTTGGCGCCACCGAGTCTCGGAGTCATCATGCTGCAGAGCATGAGCAGAGGCTGCTGAGTGGCACTGACTGGAGAGCTGGTGTGGGCAGAAGCGAGTGCCATGGATCCTGCAGTCCCTCGGTTAACACCTTCCCTGCCTGGCCATGCGTGTCATCTCACCTCATGGGCCTGTTTCCCCTCTTCAAAACAATTGTATCGCACTCAGTAACTCAATAATTTCATTCTTAGCTCTATTATCTCTCATTGTGAATGAATTCCATCCGATAATCCTGTAATCTAAAGACAAATAGATGATCTAACTCAACTCAGAGCCATCATTTCTGGGGCTTGTCAAAGGGTTGGGTGCTAATGGTTATTGTGGATGTATTTCATCTACTGAATGTGTAATATTTACAAATAAAATTTCTTGATAAAGATGATTTGTCATTTATAATATATACCATGACCACATTTGGAAGGGTTGGACACTGGGTATATACTTGCTAGATGGAATATAAAAGAAAACAAAGAAGTCTCATGCACCAAAATTCATATTCGTATTGATGTTGTATAGTACCAGACCGACAATGCTCATGATAATCAATAAATTCAACTCCGAGAAATCTAAAAGCAAAGGCAAACATGATGGGTTATTGAATTCACTGTCTAATAAAATGTAGCAGGTGAACTCCTTAGCAATTATCACAGATGCCCTGATAAGAGCAAGAGTGCTGAAGTAAGCAAAGCAACAAGACTTGTGAAATCCAAATGTGAGCACTTATTACTACTGACAACAACTTGTCCACTAGACATTCCACGATAGCCATTTTGTAGAGGAAAAATTGAGGAGACTAATCACAGTGGCTTCAAATCATACACCTCTCGAATGCTGAAACAAGTATTCAAACACAGACTCATGATCTTAAAATCTCATTCTCTTTCCGCTCTGTAATAAACTCCACACTCAGTTCAATATCAGGATCTTACATGGGGACAGTCAAGGCCAACAGCACAATTGCAACTGTGCAAAAATGTAGAGATGCGACTTTTTGTTCCAGTAACTTTCCAAAAGTCTGAGGTTACAGTACAGAAAGCAACCTCAGCTATAATACAAGGGTGTTGCGAATGTAGAGGAAGAAGAGAGGTTAAACAGATGAAACTCAAGTCATAAAAGTGTGTCCTTGAACACATGGAAGAATGGATAGTTGACCTGCCTCTGCCCCTGACTTTCTCATCCACATCTAGGATGAGAACTGGAAAACAAATAGCTCAAAATTGGTCTTTCCTGCAGGAACAAACACCATTAAATAAATTTATTGCAAGGCATTGCGACATGCTATAACCTGCAAGAGCAGTCACAGAAGTGCTGTGTGGTCCAGCAATTTGGTTGAATGTTTTCATCAGAAAAGAGCCGGTACCTTCCAGTTGGATCTCGTAGGATATTCTTAATGTGTGCAAGTTGTAACCATAGTAAACATTAAGCTTTGGATCATGAAAAATGTCCTCTAAGTAGTGCGGTTACAGTGGTCTTCACTCACCACTCCTGTGGAAGGAAGCCCATGCCTGCTGCTCAGCATGGCCCAGAGGAAGTCAATGCCAACCTGGTCTCCTTTGTCCCCATTCCTGTCACTGAAGCACCACGACACTGCTCCTTCTGGAGCTGGACCTCACCCTCCACTGGAAGATTTCCTGGACACATAGAAGATTTAACCTCAAATGTTTACAGTTATCTTTATGCTGCACATCACCACAATACTTTTCAGCATTTTAGTTTATGGGACTTTAGTAAATGTTCATGGTAACACAACCCTTTTATAAATTAATAGTATCCACAATTTGTATCACTAGAAAACTCCCTACTTCTTAGAGATCAGAAATAAAAATGCTCAGAGAGTTTGAAATGGCCTTGACCTAAACCTCGAATAGGTTTTCTTTTCAAAATTATGCCCCTATTTGAATTTTATTTTCGGCGTATCAGTAAATAATGTATATACATCCCTGTGTTATAGACACTTTAATGGGTTTTGTAGGAATCATAAGAAACCACTGAGCTCTTTCCCATACCTGTATATTTTTATAACTCTTTACCTTGCCTAAAATACTCTTTCTTCTCCTTCACCTCTAAAATCAGTTTTGGATAGCCCAAATATACCTACTTTTGAAATCTTCCTAATTTCTATAGACAAAACTGGGGGGTCTTCTTAATACTTTATCATTACTGGAACAAAATACCGGACATCCACAAATTAATGGAGAGGTTTACTTTGGCTCACAGTTTGTAGAGTTTTCAGTACATCGTCAAATGGTTCCAAGGCAGGGTGGCATGGCAGAGGAGAAACAGTTCATGGTATGTCAGGCAGGAAGCAGTGAGCCATCAAAGGAGGTTATACATGTACCCTTCTAGGCTGTGCCCACAGTAACTCATCTCTTCCTACCAGGCTTTACCTCCCAACATCACACTCAGCTGTAAACCCATCAGTCCGCGGTATCACACACCCACGACCCAGTATCACACACCCATGACCCAGTCACTTCTGTAAAGTACCATTTAGAGGCACTGGGGGGATATCTAGATATAAACCATAGCGGCATCTTTCAAGCTTCCAAGACAGCTGTGGTCTTATAATAGCAATCTGGACTTTTCATTTACTCAGCCATAGTCATTTTAAAAGAGGATTGTATCACTTTCCTGCCATGTGCCAGTCAGTGCTCTCAGCTCAGGAAAGACTAGTTTAGAAAACCGAGCAGCTCCTTAGTCTGATGGAGGTTGCACTGGCGTGAGACCAACAAACCGACTACAGACACTTCCTGACATCACCTCACTTCCATACGTGGAGATGGCAAAGTGAGGCAAGGCTGCAGACTCGGCTCGGGGCTGTGGTCTCACAAAATGAATTTTAGGCAGAAAGCCTCAGGGTGAAGGGTCCCAGGGAGAGGGATGAACAAATGCATGTTTCTGAGGTGACCTCATGGAACAGCAAGAGGCCAGCAGGGTTGGGAGAAGGAAGGAGAGGAGAGAAGGGCTTGGAGAGCGAATCTGGCATCAATCCCTGGGGATCCTGCAGAACCTGGGCAGAATTTCCTTTAAACCATTAGACAGTGTCGAGCAGGGAGCAACGTGATTTCACTCATATTTTAGGAGCATCTGTATGGCCCCTGCACAGCTGCAACATTTAGCAAGGCAGCCCCCTCCAGCTTTATTCACTCCCTTGTTTTTTGTTTTTTGGTTTTTATTTCTTACAATTCCTTCTCCCTGTTCAGGAAATAAAACAACGGGGTGATGCAGGGTTCAAAAAGGTAAGCATAAAACCTCAAAAAAGCAGAAAGGAGTTAGAAGGGATGTTTGGCAGACAAGCAAGATGAAGATTATACTGTAGTTGAGAAGAGCTAGAATAGATGGCCCAGGGAATTCTCACTCTTCATTTAAACTCCTGATAGAAGCCTTGGGGATGCAACCTGACTTCTACAAAGCATAATCTCCAATTTATTGAAAAGATCACTCACCACTTGATCAATAGAAGATGTATTCTCTTTAGAGGAATATACTACCTATAGGTTCTACAATTTTATATATGTAATAATTACACTCAGAAATTCTATTTAATCTGAAAGGCTGGATGATAGATATAGATAGATGATAGATAGATAGATAGATAGATAGATAGATAGATAGATAGATAGAGATAGATAGATAATACAAACAGAACCACAGACTACCCAAATATTGAAGTCAGGTGACTAAAACTTTAAAGTACAGCAAATCCTTGGTTTGAAAGGACAATTTGTTCTGGAAACATACTTGTAATCCAAAGCAGTTATATATCAAAATGAATTTCAGCATAAGAAATAATGGAAATTCAGATGATTCATTCCACAACCCAAAAATATTCATATAAAAATGATTATGATACTGTAATATAATACAAAATAATATAGAAAATAGAAAATAGAAAGAAAAATAAAACAAATTAACCTACACTTACCTTTGAAAACCTTCTTGGCTGTGTGAGGGAGACAAGAAAGAGAAGGGTTGCTGTGTAGGAGACTTCCACTATCCTAACAAAATCACTGCTATCCATTGGCTCAGTGGAATCTTTTTCTTTTCATGCAACTTTAACAAGGGACCTATACAATGACACTTGCTTTTGACTCCTTTTAAGGATTTCATGGAAATGTGACACTGCATTGTCATTAAACAGATTCATTGCTCACACTGCTACAGCCTTATTTGAACGGTGTTTTCTACAAAATTTTGCAGTTTTTCCACATTTTAGACATCTCCCTAATCTCATTTGAAGTGAGGGGTTCCACCACCTTTTCTTCTCCTCCTTTCCAAAAGAGCTCTCTTCCATAACCTCTTGCTACTGGGAGACGATCACACACAATCCTGCAGAGAGAGAGAGAGAGAAAGAGAGAGAGGGAACCACTGGCTCAGTTGTGATCATGGGATGTTTGCCGTCATGTACTACTCATATTGCAAGATATCGCTGGTTTATCAAGTCAAAATGTATTAGAAAAGTTTGCTCATCTTACAGAACACTTGCATAACAAGTTACTTGCAGTCCAAGGTTTTACTGTGCTTGTACTGAATGTTTTCAAGAAGACAAAGGATAAAGTTAGTGGGAGAAAAATCAAACAAGAATTGTAATCTGTCAAAATAGCCAAATGATCATTCTAGGCAAGAAAAAATAGAGAAAATATGATATTTGAAATAAAGAACTTATAAGTATAAATAAGCTTAACAGCAGAAGGAAGCAACAGAAGCAGGGTTGTTTAGGATTTGAAAACAGTAGGAAAATATCTATGTCCAATAGGAAACATCCCATCTGAAGCACAGAGAGAAAAAAATAGAAATATAGAAAAGAACATTAAAGAAATTTCGGACTAAGTAGGAAGATCTGACCTAGTGTGGGAAGCCACAATAACATCAAATGGCCCCCACTGACACCACTTAGTGGATGCCACTTTGATGTGGCTGGACAGAGTGACTCCTTCTAATGAGGAGAATACAGCAAAATAAATGGCAATTTTAAGATAAAACAACTGTAGCACAGAAAGCTTATGTAACTGATCCAAGGTCATCCACACAATAGTGACAAAGTCTAAATTCAAGCGAGTTGGCCTGAGAGTCTACTTTCCTAACAGCTCTACTATGATGTCCCTTGTGACTGTAAGTTTTCTTAAAATGGGTGCAGAAGACTGCTTTATTAACTTGATAAATGTCTTCAGTTAGCACTTCAGTACATTAAAATTGACTAGGCCTTACACTCAGTGATTACTGATCTTTTTGCTGTTACTGTTACAAATATCTGAGGCTGCTGATTTATAAAGAAAAGGAGTACTTTTACCTCACAGTTCTGAAGAACCAAGTACATGGTGCTAGCTTCTGGTGAGGTCTTGTGTCTGTTTAACTCAGGGCAAAAAGGGAAAGAGCAAGTGGGTCCATGCAGAAGACAGGCATGTATGTAAGAGAGGAAGCAAGAAGAGAGGCTGACCTGCTTTATAACAACCCAGCCTTGAGTTGACTAATCCAGTCCCATGAGACCTAATTCAGCTTTGAGAGAACTAATCTAGTCTCTTGAGAAAGTCAGTGTACTCATTAGGCTGGTACCCATTAACCTACTCACCTCCCACTAGGCTCCACCTCTTAAAGGTCCCACAACTTTTCAGTATCGTCACACTGGAGAGCAAGCTTCCAGCTCATGCACTTTCAGAGAACAAACCATGTCCAATAAAAAGGAATTTCCATTAAACCAGAACTATAATAGCTGATTTCTATCACTGTGCTCAGTTACTGACAGAAGCAGCAAAACAATTAACACAGCTAAGAACTAGAAACTGATCATATTTTAAGATGAAATTAGCTGGATGGTGGCACACACCTGTAATCCTAGCATTCAGGAGGCTGAGACAGGAGGATCACCATGGATCCAAGGCCAGGCTGGGCTACACAGTGAGTTCAAGTCCAGCCTGAACTATGTAGCAAGAACCTGTCTTAATGAACCATCTCTAAAAGATCTAAGGAAGGATATCTCACCAATAGAATTCTTTCAATAAACACAAAAATTATTAAAATTTCTGTATTTTATACATAATAAAGAGAAATTACAAAAAGAAAATACACGTCTGGAGTTAAGAATAACTTAAGTGAAAATTTTATAGAATACTTAAATCTGAGTTATTTGGGAAGCACAGGTAATGCAGTTCAAGCCCAGCCTGGGCAACTTAGTGAGGCCATGTCTCAAAGTAAATTAATAAGGGCTGGGAATGTAGCTCAGTGGTAGAGCACTTGCCCAGCATGTGCAAGGCTCTTGGTTTCTCAAAAAGTTAAACATAGAATAACCATATGGGCTGGCATTTGTACTCCTAAGAGAATTGAAAACATGTTCAAATAAAAACAGGCACATGAATGTTTACAACAGCATTATTATATCCAGGCAAAAAGTAGAAACAATCACCATGTTCATTAACTAACAAATGAATAAATAAAATACAGTATAGCCACATGATAGAATACTACATGATAGAGTACTACTATAAAAATTAACAAAGCATTGATACATGCTACATCATAAATTAATTTTGAAATATCTATGCTAAATAAAAGATGCCAGAGACTACATAGCAATAATGTGTAAATTTGTATTTGTATGAAATATTCCAAATAGGCAAATCCATATACACAGAAAGCAGATTAGTGGTTTCCATGGAGTATGAGAGAAGGAAATGGGAAGTAATTACTCAATGTGTATGTGCTAGTCAGCTTTCTGTTGATGTGAAAAAATATTTGATATAAACAATTAAACGGAGGAAAGCTATGCTTTTGCTCATGGTTTTGGAGGTTTCAGTCCATGGTCAGCTAGCTCCATTGCTTTTAGGCCTGTGGTGAGATAGAAACATCATGGCAGAAGGGCGTGGCAGACAGACATTGCTCACTTCATAGCAGCCAGAAGCAAAGGAAGTGTGAAAAAGAGAGAGAGAGGAAGGGGCCAGGGGCCAGACATAGATCCCAAGATCATGCCCCCATGATCAACTTCCTTCAACTAGGCCCCACCTCCTGTTCTTATCACTTCCCAGTAATGACATCAAATATGAATCAATGAATGGATTAATACACTTGTGGTCAGAGCCCTCATGATCCAGTCAGTTTCCCAAAAGCCCATCAGCTGACCACCAGGCCCTTAGCACATGAGTTTTGGGAGACATTTCAGAGCCCATCCATAGCAAGGTAAAACATTCTTTGGGGGATAATGAAAATGTTTAGAATTAGGTTGTGCCATGGTTGTAAAATATCATGAATGTACCAAAAGCACTGAATTGTATGCTTCAGAACAGTTACTGACAAAAGGGTTAAACTTATATAAAATTTTCCTCAAATTTTAAAAAGTTTGTATTGATTAGAAAAGCCAGTGAAATTTAGAGATTTTTACTAACAAGATGACTTGACTTGGCAACTGTAAAGATGAGAGCTATGTTAAATTTGTAAATGATTTAAGCAAAATTAAAACACTATGAAGATGAGGTGGAGACAGATGTATCTGAAATAGTCTCAGGAAAGAATGGGTCCTTGGTACACAAGAGCTGAGTCATTATGAATCACAAAAGGAAAGGAATTCATTTATTAAATAGTGCTGTGACAATTGGCTTTCTGCAATGAAAACAATAAAATAGTAACAATGTCGCCCTACCTCAACATAAGTTCTAGATGTGTCACAACACTAAATTATAAAAGGAAAATCTTTTAAACATTTAGAAGAATGTATAGAAGTATATCTTTATAAGTTAAAGTAAGGTGAGGTTTCTTAAATGAAACCCCAAACATAACTATAAAATATGAAAAATGGCCCATTTGAACAGCAGAAAAAATTGTACCATGAACAAAACCATAGACATTGATTCATAAACTTGCAAAAAAACCTTTCCAACCTAGGTAACAGAAATGTATTAATCAGAATATCCATGCACACATGCAATAAGAATTTAGTAAGAATCCATGAAATAGATGTATCCTCAAATAAGAAAATTGTCAGTGTAAAACAACAAACAAAAATTTACCAAAGACAAAATAAAAATGAACAATTGATATATGAGGAGATTCCAGACCCATTAATTTAGCAAAGAAATATTAATTAAATTACAGGAAGCTTAATTTCTTGGCCATGAGTTTGACTAATAGTCAGAATTCTTTCAATTTAAAAGAAAATCTGAACAAAATTGACCTAACAATTGGAAGGAAAGGTATTCATGTATAAAAGTGGAAGTTGCATTGCAGGGTTTTTTAATCTGTGGAGTTTGACTCCTTCCCTCTCTGATTCCTGCTTTCTAAGTTGCTTTCATCTTAACACTCATTCTGTTTTATTGGAATTATCCTATTTGGACCGGTGTGGTGGTGCACACCTGTAATCCCAGCACTTGGGAGGCTGAGGCAGGATGACTGCCATGAGTTCAAGGCCAGCCTGGACTACATAGTGAGTCCAGGCCAGCCAGAACTACATAGCAAGACCCTGTCTCAAAAAAAAAAACAAAACAATTATCCTATCTACTATTTTATTTATCTAGAAACACCATGAGAAAATCACCATTATCATACTTATCAGGCAGATGAGGTTAACCTTCACCTATGCTGCTCACTGCAAGAGGCAGCTGCTTGGCAGACTCCACGCACTTAAGCACCAGGGTGTGTTGTGAGGATAATCGATTCCTACTTAGCAGAGCATTTTCAATGCAGCAAATATTGCTAGACAATTGCAGGTCAGTGCTTACTCACAACAATCCTTGCTGTTGTGGAGCCTATGAAGTAGGGACAATGTCAAGAAGTGAATTCGTAATTACAATACACCATGCATGATATGTGCAAGTGTCAAAGGACAGCAGTTGCAGCAGCTTCCTGCAATCTAAGCCAACAGCCCAGTCATTTATAGGTGACTGGTTATGCTGGCAAGATGAAAGGACCACTCATGAGCTTCTCCCCATGTTTCCTCTTCTGTGGCAAGTGAACAGCCATGACAATGGGGATGGCCATAACAACAGAGAGGTCAGGCTCTGTCTGCATTGGGATACCTGGTAGCCCCAGGCCTGGAACTGACACATCTGGAAACTCTGTGACCCATGGGAAACTCTAGTTCTCCCATCACAGGAGAGAGAAAGCCTCATCTCCAAGGAAGCTAAGCTTTATAGAAGTCCACAAAGAAGATACCACATCCCGCTCAGGCAGCTTCTGCTCTCAGTTGTCTAACTACCCTTGCAACTAAGAGACAGTCTACTTGAAAACTTTAAGCAATTCTGTTCTGTGAATCGCTGTGAATGACTGGTATTATTCACTTTAAACCTCACTTTATGCTTCATGTATTCTTTTTAAGAAAGATTGCATAATGCCAAATTTGTCATAAAGGCACATTGTTGTGGTTGTATAATACCCATGCTTATTCTTTAGACTATTTCTATTGATGAATTATTAATTTTAATTTTATGGGCTTTATTATATTAAACAAATGAGTACTTAAGAAAAATATCAAAAACATAAAGTATTGAATTTTAATATTTATTGTTTATAAGAAAGCACCAAAATTCTCAACATTGACCACTTGTTGGTATACAGTCTAAAAAAATAACAGAAATAAATTCTTATATGAACTAAAATGGAAATACAAATAGAACTCTACAACAAAAATAATCTTTACTTCAATTATCATATCTAACATAGTCTTCACACATGACAACTTCATGTTCCATGCACATGTCTTGCTTACGCTGACAGTACATGTGCTTAGCTTTCCTTCCTGTTTGGCAGGCCATTCTTGTCACCTCTCTTGTCTTTCCCTTTTGTTAGGAGCTTCCTACTATATTGTACAATGTGAACTTAGCAGGAAAATAATATATCAAAAAAAATCAAATATGTAATGAATGCTTAGAATAAACATCAACATTTTCACATCAGTTGTTTATTTGCTTACAAAACCTAAATAGATGATCAGAAATAAAAACTTATATGAACTACAATGTAAATACAAACAAAGGTCTACCACAGAAATAATCTTTGCTTCAACTGTCACATTCAAGGCAGTCTTCACACATGACAATGGCACGTTCCATGTTCCAATTGCATGTATGTTTTGTTTTCCTTTATTTTCTTGTAGGGCACAGTTGACATCTTTTTGATTTTCCTGTTGTCTTAATAGGTCATTGTGATGTTGCACCTGCCTATTCACTTGTAATTTCACCTGTAAGTTCACAATTGTTTTCTGTATTTCTCTGGGCAGAAACATTTTGTTCTTCCTCAGCTATAAATGATCTCTTATGAGCTCTAGTCTCAATCCTTTAAGAAAATTTCTCCATGATACCTTGCACTTGTTATTTCCTTTTTAAACTATCAAACTATTTATGTCACACATGTTCAGGATCAAGTAAAACACAACCATTGGCCAATGCCTTGTGTTTCGAGTGACATCAGAGTTGCTGCATAACTCATCAAGAACATCTACTCCCCCTTTGTTTTTGTTGTAAAAAGTTGCCATCTCAGGCTTCAGTTTTTTTTATTTTTATTTTTTTTTGTGGGTACCGGGGGGTCGACCTCAGGACCTCGCGCGCCAGCAGGCGCCCGTGCCGCTGAGCGATATCACCAGCCCCTTTTTCGTATGTCGGTTCCGGGAGTCGAACTCTGGCCCTCGCGCTTGCAGGGCAGGCGCTTAAGCCACTGAGCCATCTCACCGGCCCCTCAGGCTTCAGTTTTGTCAAGGTTTTAGTACAATTAGAAACGAAGGAGCTGAGTATCTCCTTTTACTTTCCTTCATTCAACTGTAAACACCGCACCACCCTAATATACTGCCTAAAGCTACAGTGACCATGGATGTTCATCAATAGTCATGTATTCAAACGGTATGTAAACTGCTTGATCTTTTGAAACAAAACTCTCAGACAATAAGCAGATAGCAGCCAGATCATCAGTTCTTTTTCTTTCTTGGCAGGTGACTTTGTCAACAAACATCAGGCAATTTTGAAGGAAACCAGATCTCCTCAGTGTCACTGTTATTTACAAACCTCAAGCCCACACCCATAAGTCTTTTACATCCATAAGTCTTTTACATTTCTGCAATTACCATGAAAAAGCCCTAAGTACAACAGACCTATGAATGCTTTCAGTTCAGCTAGTAAGGTGTTATATTAAACCCATTTCTGAGTACCGCTATTGGTGCATATAGGACGTTTTACTTGTATTTCATCATTTGTGTATTTCACAACATCTTGTGGCATTTTGTCTGTTACAAACAATTCCCAACATTGAATGGCAGTGCTGGCATTTCATCCAATAGGTTTCATCCTTGCCAAGATCCTCACTATATTTTTGGATGTAGTTGTAACATTGGATCACTCCATTTGGTTGTTTGACCATTTTGTACCATTTTAACTAGTCAAAAATGTACTAACATCGCTGTGTTATTCAAAATCTGAATCAAGGAGGTCTTTATTCCCTGTGTCTGTATCAGTTGATTCTTGCTTCATTTCACTGTCTAGGAACTTTGACTCACATGGCCAGCTTCATCATCTGTGCACGTCACCTGATGATTCACTTTCGACCTCCTCCAAAACTTAGAAATCTGTTTTCTCATGTGCTGTTGTACTGAGCTGGGCTATTTCTAACAGAAAAATCAAAAGAAAACTTTATAAATGACAAATCCTAAATGCACACCTTTTGCTGCTTTGGAGCTCCTATACATACCTTGCAGTTTGTCTGACAAGTGGGTGAATGCACAGATGGTTTCCTGCTGTCCCCATGCCCAGCAGTTGTGGGCCACACCCACATTCCATTATGGTAAACTACATGTTTACTTAACAGAAGAATGCTGTGGGTGTATTTCACTCCCCTCCCATAATGCTTAGGTAAAGATACTCAAAAACTGTTATATAAGCATTCTGTGGGTAAAAATCCCAGTTTGACACTTTTGCACAGGTGCACTCACCTTGCTGTTCATCCTACCAAGTGGGTAAACACAAAGATTGCTTCCTATATTCCGCAGGAGAAGCTAATGAAACTCACAGCTGGCTACTATTATGCTAAAGTACAAATTTACAGTAGAAAAGTATGGGATGGGTTGTTGTAACCCAACATTATGCCATCTGGCTAAAGACTTAATCAAAAGAGGGTCAAATTTAATGCATGAAATTGGCATATAGACATTAAGATGGTACCTTTGTTGCATCTATCCAGTACCACTGAGAAGAAGCTGCACTTCTGAATGGTTCACAGGCTCTGCTCTGTGGGTGATGCTCCATGTCCCGGCCACTGATTGGACTCCTAAGTACATGTCATTTGATCAGTATTTTCCAGGGTCATCTGAGGGAGTTTGATTCCCATGAGTCCTCAGACAGAAACATTACATAGCCAACAAGCTGAGAAATCAAATGATCAGCAAGGGACAGAGGAAATAATAACTTCAAGAAAAGTATCAGAAACAGTAGAAATTTCAAGCAGTAACAATAGAATCCTTATGAGGATTCTATAGTCTATGGAGTATAAAATCCCTATAAAGAAAGAGATAGGTACTGTTCATCTTTGTGATCTGAAAAGTAATGTTTCTCCTAAAGTTTGAGTAAAATCACCAATTAATTGAATAATTTATGTCAGCTGCCAATTCAGAATTGGTGACATGTGTACATTATTATAGATCATATGGCTTAGGAATTTCTGTAAGCCAATAGCATAAAAAATATCACCATTTTATTCCACTGTAAGAGCAAGAGAAGGATGCAGGAGAAAGGGAACAGAATTAAAAAGTAGATAACCGTGTGATCTCCTTGGCTCTTTCTGGATTGTTGTATTCAAATCCAGGAGAGGGAGGACCATAGGGGGCATCCAAAGCAAGGGCCAGTCTTGGGATGGTCATAGCTTATGATCCAAAACCCAAATCAAGTCTCATCCAATAAACCGGAGCCAGGAGAATGCTAAAGCGGTTTGAAGTGCAGAGATTAAAGGATCAGTCTTATGATTTGACCAAACGAACATGATTTCAGTATTAGGTTGAGCTGGAAAAACCTAACCTTTTTATATCACACTGGGTCTCTTTTGAAGTCCCAGAAATAGTGGATGATGTGCAAGCAGACATGGCCCTGAGTAAGTGGCCTTTTCCCCAGAGCTTCTACGATGCGCCAAGTGGGGCTCCTAACTGCTATTCTCTGGTGGATGATTAGAAAGATTAACCTCACCAAGATGCTTCACATATGTGACAAATGCTCAGCTGATCATAAATCACTATAAAACATTCTTCTCTTGCTGAGACCCATGGCATTTCCGCCACTTTTTGTCACCATCCACAGGTACAATTCACTTCTCTGTTCAAGAGCTTTTCAGGGTGAGTTCCTTTTCATTTCCAAATCACTTGTTCTACCACCATGAGCTATTTCCTTTTTTACCACAATTCCTAATGATAGCATGGATCCCTCCTGCCATTTGTCATCATCAAATTTTACTGGTCTAGTTACGCAGTGAAATCCATTTGATATTTTCCATTCACAGGTCTTGTTATACATTTGGGAGAAGTATACACACTGAGATTTTTTACTATGTTGCCTTAGGAAATTTGAAATCACATTATTATCACCTGCAGTTTTGTTTTGTTTTGCTTTTTAGGATGATTAAGGAATGAGATTTGACAGGGAACCAGGACATTGATGATGAAGATTTTCCATCCTACCCAGACAAAGGCTGAATCAGTATCCAGGGCCCTCTCCTACTAGAGCTTTCTAGTTTTCATGAAAGGAAGTTAATCTTCATACAGTCCTCACTAAAAGCTACAAGAAAACCTACATTTCTCATCCTGGGAATGTCTGAACACAGAGAGCTATCCTCTGACAATTATTCATTCAACAAATATTTCTGAGTTCTTACTTTGTACTTAGGTACTCTTCTATGTGTTAGCAAAAGTAAACCTTCTGGGGAGAATTAGGAAATTATTCCTTCCTTCCCGCAGATGTATCACTTCCTTACTATTGCTTCTACCTTCTCGTTGGAAGAACAGGCATTATGACTGGAGCTGCAGCAGCCATGATGACAACACAAGGGAAAAGATAATGGAATTGTAGAGACTGCGGCCTTTGGATGAATTGTTCCACATTTCTTATCGTACAGGAGAAAACCAACCTCTATGAAGATCTCTCCTTTTTGTTGTAAACCATGACTTTAAAGGTCCTTTTTTCCAACAAATTCTGAAATGAATTTCTACTTCATTCACTTCATTTTAGAAGTTTTTTATTTATATTTAGTAAATTGCTACACCCTGCCATATGGTATTTACCATGATGCAGGAAAACTCAAAAAGGTCCATGTCTTTGAACAGTAGACTAGAATGTCCTTTACAGAATAGCAACAGCATCTGAGATTTTTTTAAATCTGAGTCTTTATTTTGTATTATGTTTGTTTTATAAATAAATAAATTGAGACCCCTAAGGATTAAATAACTTATTCAAAAGCACACTGCTTCCTGGCAGCAGAATATAATTGTAGCAGTATTCAACACTATTCTCAAAAAAACACACAGACAGCATGAGTTACAAAGAAAATGGCAAGAAGAACTCAATGTATTACCCACAATGAAAGCATTTAATATATATTGCAAACATACACTAATAAAAATTAAAATTAAAGAACTAACTTTATAGTTCAAACACTTTAGGATAAATTTCAGTGATACTATTCCATGCTAATTACTGTGTTAGTTATTAAGTTAGTATTAGAAGTTCCATTGTCCAAGGGATTTGGAAAACATTGTCATAAATAGCTTTTTTTCCTAAGTCTTCTCGGTGCCTTTAATATATAAGATACATAACAAATCTTGAAAAGACAAATAATATACAGGATTTTTTTTCAACTTATTTAGACTATGGAAACTTTTTCTTGGAGCATTTTAAAGGACTGGTGTTCTGAAGAATAAACTTGAAACTTTAATGCATTAATTTAACTCAAACTCTTTGTGAAAAGATTCAAGATATAAATAGAAAATAAGGCTAAAAGCTGTCATAGTGAAGCATTCTAAAATTCATAACAGAGCTTTTTTGGATACTTAAGAAAACTTCAATAGTAAAAGATTTTTAAAAGTTAAATATACTAAGTACAAAACATCCTTGAACCAAAAAGTTAATGACAGTCCTGCTCATTCGAACTTCTCAAAAGAAAGAACATAATATTTAATTGTATGCACTTTGGTTCAAAATAGGAGTCTTCATTTTATGTTTGTTTTAGAAATCAGTAAAATGAGACTCATGATGTGTTAGCACATAATCGTTCAAGTGTTAGCACATGAATGAGCATATAAAAATATTTAATCCACAACTGAATATAAAATATATCAATCCATATTCTACTAAGCTGATTACTGACACAAAAACAACTCAGTCAAAAATAACTCAAAGTCTTACCAATAAAGAAAAGTTCATGTAGTTTTAAAAACAAAACACAAGGTTCACAGAAGCAAAGGTTGCTTATACTAATTTTTGCTTTCTTCTTTACAACATTTTCTTCTTCACCCTCAGCACCCACTTATGAGAGTTCTGGGTCTCCAATTGGTGTAACATCTGGAGTTGGACAAGAGGAGACAGGAGGGAGAGAGGCGAAGGGAAGTGAAAATGAAGATATGATACATATGTGTACCAGTTCTCCACAATAATGCAAATATTATGTGTTGCGAACATATACTAATAAAAAAAAAACTACAAAAAAAAGAGCCTTACATTATGAATATGTACCATGATGCTGAGGCACTTCAAGACTTTGCCGCCATCATGTGGATAATAGGTTTATTAAATGTCAGAAAAGTGCACAGCTTAAAAAAATGTGTTGAGTCTGGAAGTTTATGCAAGAGTTTCTCAGGCTGGGGCCCACGGATGCCCTAACAGATCTTCACAGAGCTCAAGTTCCTGTGCAGAGCGTATTTCAGGTTTCAGTGGGTGCGGACGTGTGTTTCGGGGGAGCCGTCACCATAGCTCAAGACACATGAGTTATCCAGTCAAAAATGCAAATTCTTAAAGCGTGTGTGTACTTCAGTGTAGGTACAAGTGCTCCACTCTCAAAAAAAGAAAAACACCACATTGTGATTTTTAAAGACTTTTTTAAATAAAAGCTTCTCCCTTGATACAGCCTAGCACTGATACCAGTCTTTTTCCCTTTGGGCTGTTACCATCCTTGCTTTTAAGAGTTGTGAAGTTTTCCCAAATATTGTGTTTGAGAAACAGACCTGCAAACACTGCATTGCAGAGCACCGCTCAGCTGGTAATTCAATTCCTGCAGGCTTCAGAGGGAAAAGAAAGCCCTGTGGGTTCTAATCACCCCTAAAAATCAAGGGTCAGACTTCTTCAGTGTTTTGCAATAGCTGAAGTCAGCATGTTCTCTTGCGCTTGCTACTGAAACTAAAATTCAAGTAACTAATGAACGTCTTTCTTAAATAAAAGTCTAATGCATCAGGCCAGATAGTAAAACTTGTATACAGATGAATAGGGAGGCTTTGGAATTCTCCCAGCAGCTGGCATAGTTCCTGTCTTATGCTGAAATCCAGATACCGGATCTGCAAGAGGAGTCTGATCCGTCCGTGGGGGTCACTGGAGGAGGGCCCAGCTGTCGTCCCCAGCACGGACTGCTCGAGCCCCAACGTGACCACATGTATGTGGCAACTGGGTGCTGCTGATAGTCACAAACAAGCCAGACCAGGGAGGCGAGGCATAGCTCACGTCTCCTCCAGAGCAGAGACACCCCGGATGCCCCAGGAGGCCTGTGACACTATCTTTGGTCTCGCCGTTTGCTTTTAATTTCCGCTTTGTGTGGTAGATTAGAAATAGATTAAGTATCAACAAAACTTGACTAACTCCAGGTTCCCTTGAAAAAGCACTGTCTGGAGTAGATTCACAAAATATTATCCACACAAATCTCTATCAGTAAGCGTTTTCTAAGGGAATCAATTGAGAAAACCAAGTTCTAAGTGAAAAATGTTATAATAGGAATAATAGGCCTGTAAATAAAACATATATTTTTAATTTCAACTGCAAAACTTCTTAATCCAGTGAATTTTCCTATATCTACGAACCCCACCCCCATACATACACTCCTGTATTCAGAATTCGTCAATATGACCTTGATGAGTAGCTCTCGCACTCACTCCCATTTAAGATGCTCAGCGGCACAGACAGAGGGAAAGAATCATAATACAGGTCCAGCATCCCTTACCCGAAATTTTTGGAACCAAAAGTGTTTAAGATCTAGGATTTTTTTCAGCTTTCAGAACATTTGCATATTCATAGTGAGATCTCTTAGGGTGATTACCCAAGTCTAAACATAAAAATCATTTGAGTATATAGGTTTCTTCCAAAATATAGCTGTCTTGAATTTTGCTGCTATAAACATGGATCCCTGTAATACACTGTCACTAACTCTTTTGGGAAGATACCTAGAGGGGATAGAGCTGGGTCAAATAGAATTTCAATTTTTAGTTTTTTGAGGAATCTCCGTAATGAATTCCAAGGTGGTTGTATGGGCTTACATTTCCATCAACAAGGGAGAAAGTTCAATTTAACAGATGGATAAAGAAAATATAAAGAAAAAATATACTGTATATGTGTGTGTGTGTGCGTGTGTGTGTGTGTGTGGCAGACTACTACTCAGCTGTAAAGTCATTTGTAGGAACATGGATATGTCCTATGAACATAATGCTAAGTGAAACTGTTACAGACAGCTAAGTTAGTTAGAAATATTCTCGGCAGGCAGACAGGGCTAGACCCTCGAGGGTGTCACTGCAGATGAGAACACATTACAACTATGCTGGAGGTACAATCATTGAAGTATAGGCCTCAAAACAAAGATGGAATGACCACACCTACATCCCTCCCCTAAGGATAAACAACGACTCTAAACAGACATCAGTCACGGGGTTGGGGGGAGAGTCCCTGCCCCACCCCTTCCACGAAAAGCCCTTGTTCAGTCCACATACACTTGCTGCATGACTTGCTTCCCTGTTGGAGCGATATTACCTAGGTGACTACACTTGTAATCTTATTAGTTGACTGCAGTTTTGTCCCACATTATGTCCTGCCTCGTGATTTTCCTCTATAAATCTTCCTTGAGAAGTGAGGACCCCGATAACCCACTTTCCAGGACCCCTTCTGTCTCTCTTAGAAGCTATCTCTCCCTCAATAAATATTTCTTGCTCTTAACCTCCACCGTTCCTTAGAATTTATTCTTTGATTCTGGGGAACACAAATTTGGCATATCAGACATCCAGCAGATTGGGAGTAATATTTCCCTTTTATTATCTGGATTATTTGGAGGTCCTATATCGTCCCTATATTAAAATCAGATAGGGCCAGTGAGATAGCTCAGCGGCATAAGTGCCTGCCTGGCGAGCGCGAGGGCCCGAGTTCGACTGCTGGTACCCACATACAAATAAAGGGCTGGTGATATTGCTCAGCGGCACAGGCGCCCGCTGGTGCACGAGGTCCTGAGTTCGAGCCCCGGTACCCACAAAAAAAAAAATTAAACAAAAGTAAAATACAATCAGATAGAAGGTTAAACATCACATAATTTCTCTGATAGGAGAAACCCAAAATATAAATAATTGAAAGACCAAAATAAAAGAGAGATGACAGAAAACAGCAAGGTAGACTTGGTGAAGGTGAGAAAGCATCTAGGGATGAATCGAGAGGGGAGGGTGGAGATTGGAAGGGAAATAGACACCAGTTCCTCCAGATGTATCACAAACATATCCCCATAAATTAAAAAATGGAAAAAAAGAAAATTATTTTTGTCCCGCATACATATACACAGCCTAAAGACCATTTTATATGTTTTTAATAATTTTATATATTTTGACTATGACCTGTCCCTGAGGCTGGTGTAGAGTTTTCCCTTTGTGGTGCCACATGAGCCTTCAAACTGAGGCAGAATTTGGGGCATTTCAAATTTTGGATTTTCTGATTACGGATGTTCCAACTTGTACTACTACTGTTTTTAACTGTATATGTATAAGAAGTCTAGTGGCCTTTCATTGAAAATTTTTCCTTTTAATTGGTAATTTTACTTGTAGCAAAGTTTAAAATATATATTTGCCAGAATCTAAGGGCCTACAGAAAGATGAACAGGTTTTAAAATATTTAAAAACTAAGTGTTTTAAACACTTAAAAAATTTGACATATAAGTTCAGTCTTTGTAGTGACACACTCCCTGCACCAATAAAAATGGATTTTATTAGATTTAGTTCTGTGGTGATGCACAAAAATATTAACCATACCATTAGATAGTATTAGGACATAACATCAGAGAAAAGTCTAAAACTGGGAAACCAGAGGACTTGTCTTGCCTTAACTTTGCTATTTACTATTTCATTGGAACTTTAAGGCTGTGAACTTAGGCAATTTGTAGATTTCTGCCCAGAAAGAATACAACTTCAAAGTTTAAGGTTTCCCTGCCCCGTAGGACACTAATAAGTTTTGTATGTAACCTATCAACCTCATTCTAATATTTTTTTGAAATACTGATAAATATCCAGTCCTTGAAAATGCCCATTGAACCAGCTTTTCAATTGTCAGTTTGCTCATTATTAGTTGAAGTAGGTTTTGAAACTTACTCACTTTTTATGAGAATCAAGTTTTTGACTTCTAAAAATCATACTTTGACATGCTTGATTATATTCCAATATATAAAACAAAAGTTAGCAGAATGAGAATAAGAAATGTCCTCTTATTACATGACAGACAATCTTCTTGAATATAACCATAATGTAGCCTCCCCTTTCCCCTAGGGACCTATCAATTACCATGATTTTCTACTGTAAGTTCTTATAAAAATGCCTGCCTGAGTTATGAGTTTTAAAGTCTCTGTTTTCCTAAGAGTAAAAACTTAACATGATTCAATAACTTAGTTTCTTCCCCGCAGTACTTGCCAGCAGTGAGGTTGACAGGTTTTGTGTAAGTTTTTGTTGGGTTATAAATCTACTGCTACATCTTTAAATCCATTCAAACTAGAAGCCACTTCCACTTGTACAATGTGAACCTGCCTTACAAGGGTAGCTCAAATGTAAGCTTATTCATAAAAGTTATTCACACACATTTTAAGTCAGAATCGTTCTCGCCCAGATCATTGCCCATTCACACTATGAAAAGATCCTACCTGGGCACATTTACACATGCTATGGGCTTAGCATAAGGCATCGTGGGCTCTAGAAACAGCCCATGGGGTGGCGCTGCCAGTGTCAAGAGTGGATCTCCAGTCCCCAGCCAGAACCCCGGCACACACATGGTCACTGAGCACGTGTGACCACACAGTGCATCATCCATGAGGTGAGGACAACCTGTGACCCTTGTCAGCAGAGCCCCCCTGTGAGTGGTGCAGGGAAAAATCAGTTTTGAGGTTAGAACTAATTTGCAATCCTGGCCCTTCTGGTTGATAACAATTGACCCCTCATGTTATGAGATTGAATTTTATGGGTGCATTGAAGCATCTTTCTTTAGTGGGACCTAGCAGGTTTCCAATACATAGTCATTATCTGCCCACAAAGCATCTCCCCATCCCTCTGACCACAGTTGCACACACCAGAGCATATCCAAAATCAAAGGAAATAAATGGAGTACTAAAGGCCCTGCTCCACGAATTTGATGTAGAAGAATAAAGTGGAAATGAACATAGAGCTGTCAACACCCATTAACTTCATCTGCAGCTTGCATCTCACTTCGTCTAATCATTTCTGCTCCCATTATTCCATAGAGCCTGGAATCACTGGGGCCACAAAGAGCCCTGAGAGGTGGTCACTGACGAACAGAAGGAGCGGCTTCCCAGCCTCACCTCCCCGCATCCATCTGTGCTGCCCCACTCTGGCAACACTTCCCCGCAGAAGCTATCACTGTAGCTCTTGGTGCTGGGCCTTCTCTTCCTTCCTCTGTCACTGAAATACTCTTGCCCCTCAGCCCACGGCTTTTCATGTTCTTTACATTTTCCAAGATGATTTCATCATCCAGCTCTATTTCACCCCTGTGTTAGTCAGCTTTTTGTCACTGTGAGCAAATACTTGAGAAAAATGACTTAAAGGGGGAGATATTTATTTTGACTGCCAATTTCAGGCATTCAGTCCATGGTCAGCTGGTTCCACTGCTGTGGACCTGAGTAGTGGCAGAACGTCATGGTGGAAAGGTGTGGTAGAGCAAAGCTGCTCACTTCATGGCAGCCAGGAGGCAAAGAGAGAAAGAGGGAAAAAGCCAGTGAAGAAGGGGTGGAGACCAGATATAGTTCCATGGTCACATTCCGTGAATCACTTCCTTCACCAGTTATATGCAAATACTACACCATCGTCATTTTATGGACCTGAGCATCTTTGGATTTTGGTATCCATGGAGATCCTAAAACCAATCTCCCATAGATGCCCAGGGACGATGATATATTCAGTGGGTGCCACAGTTTGCCTTGTGAATCCATGCAATGGAAAATGGTTCTGAGAGTTTTCATGGTATCTAAACTAAGTCCTGTCCATTTATATGGACATCCCACCTTTGGCAAGCTGTCCCAGGGAGGGCTACTGGACGGCTACCCTCTTCACATTTAGTGTTGTGTTGATTTTTATCATGTCAAAAAAAAGTTCTTAAAATAGAGCCCTGACATTTTAGCATATATTGTTAAAAATGTTTCCGGTTAGAGTCACCAAAACATTTTTGTCAAAAGCTTTTTTCTCATGTGAAAGAGGAAATGGCACTAAATTTCCTCCTAAAATATGAAAAAGACTTTGGAAAAAGAAGCTTTAATATGCTGAAGGTGGCATTTCAACAGCATTGACACCCTTGTCCTTGGCAGATGTCTGTCTTAGATGTTGAGGGAGGAAATTTGAGATTAGTGAGCCCATGTACAGCACAGGGTCCTTCTCAATAGTCCCTTGGAGACGTCGCAACATCTCCTGATGAGTGATCCTTGATATCTACGTGAATGTGTTCGGATAAGTGACTTTCTGGAGAAGGTAAGGTAGATGTGTGGATTGGAAGGAGGGTATGCAGAGTGGGGAAGTTTTCACCAGATCCGAGGTAACTAAACACAAGGAGGCAGAAAGCACGTTTTGTTTCTGTTTTCCTTAGAAATTACCTCAAGGGTGGAAATCTATTTGTTGCTATATGAATGTGGTCTGCCAAACGAAGTTTCCCTCATAAAGCTCTTCTACCGCATTGTCTCCTTCCATCCATTAGACTCTGTTTCCAGACTCTCCTTGGTTTGTCCTCCTTTGTCACTTTAGTGCTACCTGTCTTTCACACACAGTAACAGAGCTAGTGTGAAGAGTTCTCAGTATTGAAGGCCACCATGTCTACACTTTCAACTATTTACCTGAGTAGCAGCATTGTACTATTAAAAATGTGTTTTAGAGCTGGGGTATAACTCAGTGGTTCAGCACTTGCCTGGCATGTGTAAAACCCTAGGTTTAATCCCTGGTGAGGTAGGAGATTAGGGCATGGCAGGCTGGCTGGGAGACCGGATGTAATCTGTCAATTACAAAGAACTGGAACAGAGGTTGAGAACAGGATGTGACCTGTCAATCATGGCCAGGATGTAGGGACAGAGCAAATTCCTACAGACCAGATCTAAAAGAGTATTAAAGACAGCCAACATTGACTTCACCATGACTGCAACCTTATTGTTCTGCTGCCCTCCTGCTTCTGTAGTAGACTGTCCCACATCTCTTCTTGCTCTTCTATTTCCTTCATTCTTCCCTTTCTTTCCTTTACTTTAAATAAAAGTTACCTTTGCTTGTTCATTGGGTTTCCTGGCCAATTCTTTGGCTGGGACACAAAGGGCCTAGAATCCCCAGACATGGTACCATATTGAAACACCAGCACTGCAAGAAAAAAAAAAAAAAAAAAAAATTTTACCTCTGAGATAAGATCTCTACAATTACTTCAAGGTCCTAACTTACATTAAACTGAATTTCAGATTATAGCACTATTTTTTAGAAAACTGCTCATCCATGTCTCCATCTGTTAAGCTCTAGAGCAATGTCCTAAAGAAGAAAAAAATAAAATAAAAAACATTAGACTGAAGTTCTTCCAGCTATTTCTGAAATCATTTATATTTACAGAAGCTGTTGGTCACATTAAGAGCTTTCTTGTGAAAGTATGAATTATGTCAAAAGCTTGAGAGGGAAGTTAATTACATTCCTGTGCCATTATCCAATAATTAAACATTAAAATTATTTACTTAGGATTAAAATATCACTGCAGTACTACACAGACATTAGGTTGTTCACTTTGGAGTCTTTGGGGAGTGGAGGGCTCCAGTGTGGGTAGAAGGTATGTACCCGGACGTAACCAGGAAACAGTTCTGGAACCATAACACAGACACTGGCTATGGAACAACCAGAGCTGCAGCAGCTTAGTTGGAGCTAGGTCAAAATTCACTGTGGGGCTCCATCTCCTGCCCAGATGCAAAATCGACATCTCTCCGCATTCATGTTTACACCTTTACCTTTCTTAGTGTCTTCCTAAAAGAAAAGAAAGCAATGTTTTCATTGACAGAGAAAGTGAAATACTGCCATTTTCCACCCACCTCAGGAGAAGGAAAAGATGAATTATCTTGAAAACATAACTTGGTCTTCCTCAGATCATTTTGGTGGGGCAGAGCAATGTCAAGAAGTTTGTTGTTAAAAATGGGCTGTGGGGCCGGTGAGACGGCTCAGCGGCTTAAGCGCCTGCCTTGCAAGCGCGAAGGCCCGAGTTCGACTCCCGGAACCCACATACGAAAAAGGGGCCGGTGATATCGCTCAGCGGCACGGGTGCCTGTTGGCGCGTGAGGTCCTGAGGTCGTCCCCCCGGTACCCACAAAAAAAAAAAAAAAAAAAAAAAAAAAAAAAAAAAAAAAAAATGGGCTGTGGTGTTTTGGGTAAATGAAAGCCATGGCCCTGAGTGGGGCCATGAGTGAGGTCTGACCCAGACTAAGATCTGCTTGGAAAGCTGTTTTCAGTCTCTGGTGAGAGAGAGCAAGTCAGGAGTGGAATGTACCAAGGAAGAGGAAATGTTAAACCCAGCCTAATCAAACACTCTTCTAATCCAAAATGGAATATAATTTGGTTTACAGAACCCGAGAGGCCCATTGAGGAGATAAATTGCTTACCATGTCCAGAGTCAACTGAGGCGAGGATTTATAAGTCATAAGACAAGAAATTAGGTACTTTCAAAGATCATTAATGCCTCTTATTTCATACAAAACAGCTTGAAAATTAGTTTCCACTTCTCGTTTGCATGGTTATATTTATAACCGTGGCATGGGGGAAAGAGTTCTTGCACCCTGTGACCTGGTCCACACTCGCCCTTGCTGTTTGTGAAGAGGCATCCTCCAACGCAAAGACTTTTCTTTTTCACACGAACAAAGGAGGAATGATAATGGTAAAAAAACAGTCACAAATAAGATTTTTGTGATGGTTACATACAGAGTCGGAAATACTCAGAAATCTATACTCACAGTGCTGCAGACTGATTTTCTTTACTGTAAGAAATGTCATGCTAACAGCTTAGATTCCGTGTGGCGGATCGTGTTGGCGCAGTGCTTTTCGGAGGTCTACAGGAAGCTCTCCGTACAGGTAGGGCTCACGCAAAGGTGCTCACAGAGAAGCAGAAGAGAGGAGACCTCTCTCCAGGAGTTTCATAGAACTTCCAGAAAAATTCCATTTTGACTCTTCACACATGAAATTGTACTTTTGACATTTGCTGAAGCTAACTGAGCCTCAAAGAAAGAATTGCAATGTTCGCCTAAAAAAATATTGCTGCTTAGAATACATAATATCAGTTTTAAAAAATATATTGTTTGGTTTGTTTCACAACAGCTCATAATAACTCTTACCTGATATTATTATTCCTGTTACTGTGAATGATATTATATTACTAATGCATGACCAATGGAGACAAATTATAAATAAAAATAAGCAAAAATATGAATAAAAATCCATCTCTCAGAAATATTCACTGCTAACATTTTTTATGAGTATCCCTTTAGACTTATTAAAAAAGAAGGAATATGTGTCTACTGGCAATTACGTAATAGACCAATAACAAACTACAGTCCTGCATGATAAAATGAAAGCCCCAAATTAGAGAGGGGCTCGCAACCACCCCAGCATCAAAATCAACCACAAATCTTCCTAAAGTATCTGTATTTTGTTAAACTGAGTGAAAAGTTACAGAATGCATATACTATATTTTGATACAAGATACGTAATAGTATAAAAAAAAGGAAATTAAAGTCCCTTAGCAATTGTATAGAAAGTCAGAAAATAAAATTCCATATAAAGTAACTGAGGGAAGCTCTTCTCTGAATCACAACCTCAAAGCACTGGGAAATGTGTGTCAACATTTGTTTTCATTTTCCTCGGTACATGGCAAACTACGCAAGCACGCTGGTTTCCAACAACCCTTAGCTTATTATCACACAATGTCTGGAGGTCAGGAGTCTGGGCGAGGGTATCTGAATTGCATCCTAGCGTCACAAAAATCTCATCATCTGATATGTTCCTCATCATCTCTGCTCAAAGTACAAATTCTGCTCACCTATGGCATTTAAATCAGATGTGGGTGAATCTCCTGAGTATGCCCCTCTATGTCTAGCTCCTGGAAAGCAAGCTCCTTCCATCTGTGAATCTGAAAACCCAAAGGCAGCTCACGGGTCTTCAACCCTCCCAACATAAAAAGGCATAAAATTAAAGCTAAAGGCATCTGGTTCAATGAAGAGGACTGTAAGAGGCCCTTAGCCTACAGTAGTTCTGAAATCCAGCAGGGACAAAACAGGATTGCTAACTAAGCTTCAGACCATGGGAATAGTTCTTCCTGCCCCAGGGCCACCCCTGAGCTCATGGTCCCACTGCCAGAGCCATCCTTCCCTTCTGGTGGAAGGAAACCCTAAAACTGATCAGCTTGCTTCCTGCCTGTAGGGTTGTAGAAGTCCAACAGCCTCCTTTCCTTTTGGTTTTTCTCTGTTCCTTATAGTCCAAGCTGACCATGTCTCACATGAAAAGATTTTCTTAAAAACCTTGTGGGTTTTTTCCATGGAATATTGTCCATTAAACAAAAGCCACATCCATATTTTTCTTTTCAAAATAATTCTGACTCCGTCTTTGGTGCCTGTGGAGGTAATTGAGAGACAACGTCCTTAAATTTTCAGAGAGAATCATGCCCTTAATTTCAACAGTGTGTGTAAGTGACTACGTTCATCTTTGGATCACTCCTTCTCAGGAAAAGGCTACACCGCACACTCACACACGGAACCTTTGCTCAGTGAAAGCTTTGAGCAGCTACTTCTTCCTTTTAGGATGATTTGTTATCTGGAAAGGCTAAGATTATCATGAGGTTCTGCCTCCTTTTTAACAGCTCTTCCCTGGTCTCTCTCCTCTTGCATCTTACCATAGGCAGCAAGAAGAAACCAGCCTACACCTTCAACACTGCCTAGAAATCTCCTTAGACTTTCAGGTGTGATCAAAACATGTAATCCATGTTTAAGTTCTTAAAAATGTATTACAGTAAAAGACACATGACCATGAATCTTCCTCAGACACTCCCTCTCACTTTGCATGCACTTAGCCCATCATTCTTGCCACATTTATGAAGTACTTAATATATAATTATATAAGTAATTCTGTTTGGTGTCTAGTTCCAGGCATTCTTCAAAGAAGGCTCCCAACATCCCACCTCCTCAAGTCTGTGCCTCCCCTTGAGTTCAGCAGACCCTGTGAATAGGAATGGCCTCCCACCCCCAGGATTAGGATATGTTACATTGAAAAGATGATGCTATAGATGTAGAAAGCATTCAAGGTAAATAAAACTGCCTTGAATCAGAAATTCATGGAACACCTTTAAAAGCAAAAAGAAGACTTAAAAAAAAAAAAAAAAGATTGATCCAGGAAAGACGTTTAAGCAAAAGACAAACTTATTTCAGAAATAAATAATAAATTATAAGCTGCCTAACAAAAAATAGAGTCAAACAGATCTTGATAAAGGGAATTGAAGAGAAATAGGAAAATAACCAAGAAGAAGCAAGAACTGGCAGAAAGAAAGTAGCAGAGATAGAAGAAAAGCAAAGGAAGAATGGTGTATGGGGCTGGTGAGATGGCTCAGCGGCTTAAGCGCCTGCCTTGCAAGCGCGAGGGCCCGAGTTCGACTCCCGGATCCCACATACGAAAAAGGGGCCAGTGATATCGCTCAGTGGCACGGGTGCCTGTTGGCGTGCGAGGTCCTGAGGTCGACCCCCCGGTACCCACAAAAAAAAAAAAAAAAATGAAGAATGGTGTTAGTACTGTTGGAATCCTCAAAGAATAAAAATAAGACAATGAAACAGAAATAATATTTAAAATTATATTCTATTGAAATGTTATAGAAATAATAAGAAGCCTGAATTTGTACAACTAGAGGTCTCACCAGATACCTGGGGAAATTAATCCAGAATCATGTCCAATAATATTAATGCAAATAATACCAGTAGATCTCAGAGATAAATAAAATCTTCAAGTCATCGTGTAAAATTTTTTTTAATTACAAAAGAAAAAATACACGCAAGCATCAGATTTTCCAAAACCTACATACAAAGCAAGGCATCAGTGCAGCAGCATTTTTAAGAATAATAATTTTTTAAAAACTTTAACAAAAACAACTATGAATCAATGACTTAAGATCCAGCCCATCCGTCCTTCAAATATCAAAACTTGATAAAAAGGTTTCTAACACGCAAAGTCTTAGGGCTCCCTGCGCTATCAGCTTGCCTGAAGAACATTTGAGAAGATGAACTTCATTCAAGGTAAGGGGACTGCAAAGAACAGGATCCTTCCCCTGATGGTGAGGTTACCAGACACCCAAATGTCCATGCGTGGTTGAAATCCCTTCCCCTGCACCACCCTAGGTTGGGAGGTCAATGTACACATACAGTAAAATTGTAAAAAAGTAGAAATAATGCACCAAAAGAAGGAAGAAGAGGAAGAAACCAGTGATTAAGGTAGAAAAAGCTCATTACTGTACAACCAACAGGTGAGTGTTTAAGAATACAACAACAAAAACAGAAAAATAGCTTGGTAAACCAGTTGATAACATGGAAAAAGAAGCCAGGGAACAGAAAATATTTAAAAGTACAAAAACCTGCTAGAGCAAAAATACAAACCTAAATAACCTTCTAAACTAAAGAGCAATATATATTTTTGCTAGGGAAATACATATTTTATAGAAAGAGAAACATAGGTAATATAACAAAATATATACAATTATGGAATGCTATATCAAAGTTGAGACCAAAAAAGTCATAAAAATAAATGTGAATGGGCTTAACTTACCTTTTAAAATAAAATATGGGGGGCCGGTGAGATGGCTCAGTGGCATAAGCGCCTGCCTGGCAAGTGCGAGGGCCCAAGTTCGACTCTCGGAACCCACATATGAAAAAAGGGCCGGTGATATCGCTCAGTGGCACAGGCGCCTGCTGGCGCACGAGGTCCTGAGGTCGACCCCTGGTACCCACAAAAATAAATAAATAAATAAATGAAATAAAATATGTACAAATTGCCTCATAAAAAAAAAACCTAACTATATACTGTTGTTACCACTCAGATCTAAAATATCCCCCAAAAGTCTTGTTTTGGAGGTAGGGCCTGGTCAGAAGGGGCATGTCACTCGGGGTGTGCCTTTGGGGAATATATCTTCCTCCTCTGCTCCTTACCTCTCTCTTTGCTTCCTGTCTGCCATAGAGCGAGCAGCTTTCCTCCGCCAGACCCTTCCACCATGCAGTTTCTGCCTTGGAACCTGCTGACCATGAACTGAATCCTCTGGAAACCTCTCTCCCTTTAGGATGTGGGTGTCAGGTATCAGTCCAGCATCAAGAAAGTGACTAATACAACCTGTGCAAGAGACACTCAAGCACTAAGTGACTAGGAAAGGTCAGAATGGGGAAAAGAGGGGTGAAACAAGTATGTCAAGAAAATGAAAATCACTTCTATAACTATCCTATCAAAGACTGCAAGACTAAAGTATTAACAGTGACAATGAAGGACATTTTTGATGCTTTAAGCCACACTTCGTAACAGAGATAGGACTAACTACTTCAGCAACACTTCTGTGAAGAACCTATTGCAAGATTTTCAGTGAGATATAGAAACACAGTAAAAGAAGATTCTTATGTAAGATAGATCAAGAGGACCAAAAGGATAGAAGATCTAACAAAAGAATCAATAAAGTAATCTTATTACTTAGTGTGTTTCAGTCTATGGACAGGTAGTAATTCTACAACCTAACAAGAGAGACTACACATTATTCTCAAATACCCATTCACAAAAATTGAACATATATTAGGTGACAAAAAAGCATTGATGTCTTTTACACAGGAGAACTGTTATAAGCACGCTCTATGATCACAAAGTGATGGAACCAGAAATAACGAGCTGTGTCCACGTGACTAGGATGCCCCAGCGAGCTTGGGAGAAGAGATTGAAGGCATGGTGAGGAAGGAAAATTCTTTGGAGAAGTTTAGTTCTAAAAGATGAATTAATGAGTAGGATGCCTATGGGAGGAGTTTGCGGGATAAATGAAAGTTTTGTTGTCCTTTGTTTTATAAGACAAAAGAAATTACACTTTGTGCATGGCTTGATATAAAAGATCCAGAGAGAGGGGCCGGTGAGACGGCTCAGCGGCTTAAGCGCCTGCCTTGCAAGCGCGAAGGCCCGAGTTCGACTCCCGGAACCCACATACGAAAAAGGGGCCGGTGATATCGCTCAGCGGCACGGGTGCCTGTTGGTGCGCGAGGTCCTGAGGTCGTCCCCCCGGTACCCACAAAAAAAAAAAAAAAAAAAGATCCAGAGAGAGAAATATGTGGAAGAGCAGACACCTACAGAATTCATGTTACTAAGCAGGGTGGCAGGCACTGTGCTAAATGCTGGCCGACCAGGGATGAGTGTTTCAAGCTCAGACCTGCCCCTACCAGGGCATCTGGTCCAGAGGACAGTGGACAGTTGGCAGTCACAGCCACGCCCAGCGCTGAGAGGGAGGCCAGAGGTGGCGGGGAGTCTCTTTTGTCTTCCTTGCCTATTTCCTTCCAGGGAATCTCTCCATTTTTGCTGTATGATTTCACCTGTTAGTCTCGCCAATCAACTTCAGGGTCATTTGGGCAAAAGGCGGATTTTCCTACCTGCAGCATGACTCCCTGCCACCCTTATAAGTAATAATTTACCATAAATTTATCCTAAGTAAATCAATTTGTCTTGGAAATAAAAAGAGAGAACACTTTATCTACACACCTTAACCTTCTCCATGGCTGGTCCCCAACCTTTTTGGCACCAGGGCTGACTTCATGGAAGACGGCTTTTCACAGACCTGGATGGAGTTGGAATGACGGCTTCAGGATGATGCATAAGTGAGTGCAACCTCGATCTCTGGCACGCTCAGTTCCCAGCAGGCTTCATGCTCACTCCTAGGAGAATCTAATGCCTCACTGATCTGACAGGAGGCGGGGCTCAGGCAGGGACACCAGGGATGGGGGCAGCTGTCCTGCTGTGCTTCCCAGTTCCCCACAGAGGCTCGGGGAGCTCTGTCCTGCACCCTTCTCTGAGATTCAGGGTCTAACTGGACTCTACTATTGTTCTAGCTGTATGTTAACAGCCTCATGCAGTCATGGTCCTTGTCACCGTATTTACGTTAGGATGTGCTATATACAGAACAGCTCTGCTGCATGATTATAATGCCTTGTGCAGTGGTAACCGTATTGGTTTGCTAATATTCTCTATGATGTTCACACAAGGGTGACGACTGCCTAGGAACATATTTTTCAGAATGTCTCCCATCATTAAGTGGCACGTGAGTGCCATTATTGGAACATACAGTAATAGCACTTACAAGGTTTAGGGGAAGATATTTTAATGACATGTAAAGAACACACATTTTCTTACACTATGCCTTTGCTGCAGTGCTTTTAGTCTTCAAGATGGCTCCAGTGCCTTTGCTGTGACCCGCCCGACCCATCCCTTCTTTTGTGCATTCCATGGCCAACTCAAACCTGAGGTACACTGACCTTCCTGGAGGACCTGGCCTTCCAGAGTCACCAAACCCAGGGAAGCTGGGACAAAGCATTAGGGACACCGCTCCCGCACACCCAAGCCCACACCGTGCACACGTTGGGCTCCTGCCTGAGGTCTACAAGTCCCTCTGTCCCTCACTGCAGTTCAGGCAAGACCCTGGCTGATGTCTCTCAGCTTCCTCTCCCTCCCAAGATTTTACTAGAGGAATCTCTCCTCTTTTTCCTACTTTCTGTCATCAGTTCCTTTTCTTTACTAAACATTCCCAACCTGAGCCATGTTACGAGTTTAAAATTCTTACCTTTGTTAAAACGCTTTAGGGATGCTCCTCACTGTGCATGAGGTGGTGTTGAAATGAGAACTCTCACTTACTGTTGGTGGAAGTGTTAATGGAAAGTAGTTTGAGGGTCCTGAAAAAATTAAAAATAGAACTACTGCAGGGTCCAGAGATCTCATTCTGGGTATACATCCAAAGAAAATGAAATCAGGATCTTGAAGAGCTATCTGTACCCAATTTTTATGCTAAATGAAATGAGAAAATGTGATATATATATATATATATATACATATATATATATATATATATATGTGTGTGTGATGTCAAATATTCCATATATGTACATACATATATATGTATATATATGGAATATTATCTAGTCTTAAAATGGAAGAAACTCCTTGCATTTGCAAAAATGTATATAAACCTGGAGGAAATTACGCTAAGTAAAATAAACCAGGCACATAAACAAAACCACTATATGATTTTACTTCTATGTGGAATGTAAGAAGTTCAGCTCATAGAAACACAGAATAGAACAGTGGTCATCAAGGGCTGGGTGGGCATTGGGGGACATTGGGAGAAACAGATTTCTTCAAAAGGTACAAACTTTCATTTATAAGATCAATAAGTTCTGGAGAGTTCATGTACAACATGGTGAGCATAATTAATATTAAGACATCATGTACTCGAAATTTTGAAATTTGCAAAGAACTTAAGTTGTGCTCACAATAACAACAAAAACAGAAACTACATCGGATGTGCGGCTATGGATACGTTAGTAGCTTAATTGTGAAGATCGTATCACAATGTGCACACACATCAAAATATGCTATGCACCTTAAATATACACAATTTTTATTTGTGTAAATAAAGCCGGGGAAAAGGTTGTTGGTACAGAAACAATTAAAATGCACAGAGGGATATTCATATGCAGGTGTCTCCGAAAAGAGATGGAGGAGGGAGGAGAGAAGGAGGCCTCCTGCTGCCATTTCCCAGGTTCTGCCTCACATTCTGAGACTTGGGGGAGACTGCGGGATGCAGGAACCTCTGATGCTTGGAGATTTGGCTGTAGCTGAAACCAAACTTGAGATTGACAGAGTCTTGATCAAGAGGCCAAAGCAAGAAAATAAAGCTAAGATTTCTAAAATAGTCCTCTGCCCAGGAAGTGAGTTTGCAAACATACAGAGATCAAAGCTTAGCTGTGAGTAGTTTGCTCCTGGGTTCTGGGAAACATTGTGTGGAAGGATCATAGCCCCGCACTGCAGTATGGAGGCTGGTGAGTTCCTCCTTGGGCTTGAGCTCTATTCTGAGATTATGTCCTTTCCTCCTTGGGAGATAAATGCAGGCTTTCCTTCACTATCTTTGTAATACTTTGCCCACTTGGTCACACTTTGGTGGAGGCAGATGGCATATGGCTGGCTGGGTGCCTGGGACGTGCCCGCGGAGAATAGGGGGATAAATCACTCTTGGAGTTAAACCATTGCACCCACACGTGGCCCTTGAGGCAACAGCTCCCAGGGAACTGGTCTGAGTAAAATAAGCCTATGAGAAGAAATAATCAGTCAGCCTGAGTTCATCTTGCTTCCTCCTGCATCAGCCATAGGACAAGGGGAAAATCAATGCATCTATTTTCCACATGGAAGAATGAAGCCAGCAGAGGGGAAGGAATCCAAAGAAAATGTGTGACCCCACAGAGGTCACTGCTATCAAATCACATATTAAGGCCAATGAAGAAGCCACTCAGACAAGTCTCCCTTCACTGTTAGGAAAACCAGACCTTTGTGTGGGAGCTCAAGACCTCTTGGACAGGCAACATTTGTGGCCTGCTAGGAGACAGCTTCTTTCCGGACTCATTATGACCTGGACAAGACATCCGTCTGCTCCAACCTCACTTCCTTCTATGACCTAATTAACTGAGAACCATTAACAACTGTGTGGGGGAAGGGCAGGACCAAACAGGAAACCACCCCTAGAGTCCCAGGGATGGACGACGGAAGTGACTTTTGTTTGAAGAACTTGCCATGGGGAGAAACCAAATGTGACTCGGTGAGTTTGGGCTTCAACTACTTGTGGCTTTTGCTGGACTCAAGAGTAAAGCTTGGAAGTTGCTAACTTTGGAGGCCTGCTTGAAAGTCGAAGGGCAGTAAGTATGGGGTGAGAGGTTGGAGGACACACTGGGCATGAGAACCAGTCATATTTTGCTGGTATTTCAAGCCTCACAGTAGAAGAAATGGTCTAGGAAGAGGGTAAATTTAAAAAGAGAAATGAGAGGAAAAATAAGAGGAATTGTGGAGAAGCTAAGTGAAGAACGTAAGTGTTTTAAGAGGAGGGAATTATGGGACCCTCTACTGCTGCATGTAACAGAGAGGACCAGAGACTTCGATCGGTCACATGATTTCCAATGACTTTGGACAAGTTATTCTAATTGGCAAAAAGAATCCGGATTGTTTTTCATCGTTTCTAAGGCTTCTCTTAACTTTCAAATATTTTGACTTGGCCTTGGTAACTTTTCCTGTTTTGACTTTATGGCCCCATTTAATTTTTAGAACATTTTCTAAATCTCAAAAAATGCTAACCACTGAAGGATGTTAATATTGAGCAATGAGAAAATAAAGCTAGAATTATATATTCTTACTCTTATAAATCTTTTATTACACAGAGACAATTATATCTATGTTGTATGTAACCTGGGTCATAAAGAATTTTGACTGAGAAGATCTATGTGGGGCTCAATAATTACAATTCAGTTTCATAATATATTCTGGAATCACACTGCAGATCTATTTTTAATGTATGTATTATTCTTTATCCTGCCTCATTTGAGAAAGAGGCTTGGACCACTTTTTTTCCAGTTGCTAAGTTACCAGAATGCCATTAATCAATGCTCATTCATGTTCCCTCGTGCTGTAGAGAGAATCATGTGTCCCAAAATTCATATGTGAAAACCCTCATCCCCTACATAACAGTATGTGGTGTTAAGTTCTACGAGACTGTAACTAGGATTAAATGAAGTCCTAAAGGGGAAGCGTGATACAAGAGAATTAGTGTCCTTAAAAGAGAACCAGGGATCTTCTTGCAGCTGGGAAGAGAGCCTTGAGAATCCTACTAGAACCTCAACCTTGGGCTTGCTGCCTCCAGAAGTATAAAAATGAATTTCTGTTGTTTGATCCACCTAGTCGATATTTTATTATGATAGCTCAAACAGGCTAGGATATCCAGGAGTGCGATGTTAATGTTCCAGTCCCACCCACCACACATTTGCAGGATGTTTTTGGCTTGAATGATTGTTTTGTAAACTGATACTATTCTATCCAATCAGTTAACAAATTCATTAGTGCATATTTATTGAGCACGTATTATGTGTCAGACTCTTTTCTGGGTATTAGAAATACAGAAGTAAGCTAAACCCACACAAGACCTCTGTCCCAAGGCACATAGAAGAAGCAATTAAGAAAATGGAAATGGTGATTTCATTAAGATCAAGGCACCCACCGAAATAAAACTCCAACTCAGGCTCTTCATTTCCAGTCCAAAGTTCTTTAAGTTTCTCCTAATCTTTCCTTCACACCTGGAGAAGGTTTTCTACAAATGGTTGCTTAAATTTTACCTTCAATAAACTTTGTGACCAAAATCACACTTCTTCATATTCTTTTTACTTTCTTCTATCATCAGCCAAACTCTATGTAAGTCAAAAGCAGTACTGTTCAGAAAGCGAAAGTATATATTTTTGTCTCCCTGGAGGAGTTGGCATAGCCACCTATTTTAGGTAATTATAAGCGTACATTTGTCATCATGCCTGTTTGGTGTCATGATTACCATAGAGCTTCAAGCCGGGTTTTGGAGTCATTTTGAGCAAACACACTCACCCTCTGTGGTGCTCATATTTTCATCATTCTTACTTCGATTGATGTTCTGTTTGTGCTTTAAACTCCACTGATTCTGTTGATCTATTTCCATGTGTTCCAACAGCTTCATTTAGAATGCCGGAACCAGTAGTGTAAGCCCTGCCTAAAACACTGGTGGAAAAAGTAAAGCGTTTTCCAACATAAGGGATATTGCAGCTGTCATGTTTGCAGATTTTATGTGCTCACATAGGAGATCTTTACTTGCCCTGTCCATCCATGGTGGACACAGAGTGGACGGACCAACAGGGCCTCTGCATCCGAGATGGTGGGTGAAAACGCCATTGCATGGAGTGGACAGGAAGATGTTCAGAGCTTCCAAGGAGGAGGCAGGAGGAGGTGGCTTCTCAGGGCAGTCTTCCCACCTTCCTGAATTTCAGAACAGTAGAGTAACCTCCATATGTCTCCTGGGAATATTACCCCCAAACCCAAGTGTATGATGAGGATTGGTGGGTAGTGGGATGCAGGGTGTGGGGAGATGACTATGAAAGACATTGGTGTTCAACCTTGCCCTATGAGAGAGGTTACTATTCTTGTCCAGAACTCTGCTTCAGAGCTGAAGAGAGAACACCCATGCTTGTTTCCACAGAACCCAGCCGAGCATCAAGCAAGGGTAACGTTCCTAAAACCTGTGCAAGCCGTACAACCTTGGTTTATGAAAGGTGCCTCAGGGTGGATATATTTCCAGGGCTGCAAAGCTAGGGTCCAGCTTCTTTCCATGCAGAAACCCTAAGGGAAAGGGAGGGGAGCAGCTCTTTCTCCTTTAGAATTGGCCCTTTCCCTTTGCATAACCCAGGCATCTCTGCTCCCAACTGGAAGAATTGCCCAATCGGTTAGGAGGAAACCGTGAGAGTTCACTGGTTAATAATAACCTGTAAAGAGGATCATTCGCGTCCCCTTGAATTATAGTAAAGACGGAGATGGAAAGCAAACCAGGGTATTGTCTGGCAGATAATGTCCGTGGAGCGTTATTCCGATAGCCCCCTCCTTCTTCAAGCCAAATGTATGTGCAAACCAGAGCTTGGATAATGACTTCCGAGCTCCAGCATGCTTCTAATGGAATCTGGGGAGGGTCTGAGAGGCAGAAATTGAGGCAAGTGCAGACCCACACACACTCACTTCACAGCCATTTCTCCTTTGGACCAATAATCATCGCTCGATTGATAGACTTCGCTGCACATGCAGACAGACGCAAGTACAATCCAATCTGCAGCCAAAACACAAGCACATCCCAAAATAAAAGACTTCTCTTACATCCAACTTTTATGAAGAAACTGGGAGGCTTAACTCCTTTTGTCACTGAAGAGGGAAGCAACTTCTTAACTCTTGCAACTTTTCTACCACTCCCTGGGGACGCGGGGATGTGGGTGTGGTGTCACTTGCAGAAGTCTCCGTTTCACAATATGCCTAAAGGGGAGGAGAAATTTGCAGAAATATTAAGACCCTTCATGTGGTTTCGGGCCTGACATTTTGTACTTGGATTTGCTCATCCAGTTTAGGTATTGTAACCCATTATAAGCATCGGGGAGTAGGGCCAATATAATTAAAATTGTGCAAGAGTTTCCACTATAAGCTTTAATTTAAGGACACTTGAATTTTATAAATAATCCCTCTTCAGCTGAAATTTTCCATCTTCAGTTTTAACCCAATAGTAGGTTGTTTGTAAATCTTGAGGATATTGAGCTTCTTAAGGATCTAAATATACCCTTTTTTAATTAATTTTTGAATACTTTTATAAATATATTCTAATAAACTTGAATTTCCTGTATTCAAAATTACAAACTTAGAAAGTGAAAAGAACATTGGTGAGAAATTTTAGAAACAAGAGTAAATATTTGTAATGTACATTTGCTCTAAGCCCAAAAAAGTGTATAGGAAGAATTTAGAGAACTAAATTCCAATTAGTAGTGGCCCTTTGGTGGCAAAAATGTCCTCTTGGGGGATATCAAATGTCTCTAAGTGAAAGAAAAAAATCAACCCCATCCTACCAACTTCTCTCCCTGCTCAAGTAGAGACTAAATCTGTCCCTTGGAAGTACAGTGGATCCTTGACTTACAAAGTCAATTTGTTCACGAGGGCTGGTTGTAACTTAAGTTGGTTGTAAACCAAGACTATTTTTCCCATAAGACATAACAGAAATACCCATAATGTGCTCTGAACCTCCCAAAGATCCCCTTAACTAACATTTTTATAATAAAAAGGGTTGTATAATGTGCATAATTTACCAGAAACACCAGTAATTTTCCTAGTGTATTGATCAAAAAGTTATAAAATGTGCCTTGTTTACCAGAAACAAGAATTTCCTACTGTACTCACCCTTCAGGTTGACATCTTTGGCTTGCAGGAAGGGAGGATGGAATGGAAGGTGTTACTGTTTGGAAGAAGGGTCCCCTTCCATAAGGACATCAGGAATCTGGCTCTCTGTGTCCTTTCTCTCCTCGGGAAAGTTTGCAGCCCACTAGGACCTGCTTCTGGCTCACTAGGTCTCAACCTTTTCAGAACTAAAAACTGGTCTAAGGTTGTCTGTTTCTCTCTTTTCTTTAACACTGTTCCATAGTATGGCATGACGTTGCCATTAAGCAAGTGAATGCAACGATTGGCTTTTCCTCTGTCTGTGTGGGTCTTCTCTGCAAATGTTTGCAGCTCTGTCCATTTTTCCAGGATGTCCTTTATTTCAGAAGAAGAACTTTGCTGTACTGATTGCTGATTCTCCCCCTTCTCTTCAGAGAGCTCCTCAGCTGCCATTTTCGGCTGCTCAGCCACAAGTTGCTGACATTCCTCTGCAGACAGTTGCTTTGAGTCTTCCTCCACCAGTTCCTCAACATCACCACTGTCTACCTGCAAGCGTATGGGCTCTGCTATAGTGACAGTGTCATCAACCACTGGCTCGGGCTCCTCTACACAGCCTTCAAGGTCTCTCTCCTGTATAATTCTAGGCCACAGTTTCTTCCAGGCAGATCTCAGTGTCCTTAGAGAGACACTGGCCCAGGATTTCTCAATTAACCCCACACAGGAAAGGATGTTGTAATGTTCCTTCCAACTGTAATGAAAAAAAAAGTAATTAAACAAAATAAAGTACAGAAATATAAAAAAAATGCGTGGGATAATTTCAAGATGTGCACACTAAGAGCAGCTGGGTAGAGCACAGGCCAGAAAAAAGAAATTGAAATTAAGATTCAAATGACTCAGAAGGTATCAAACCTACTTGTACATAAAAAAAAAAAAAAACCACTTTCACCCAGGAATATCAACTTCGAACTACAGAAAATCAAAGACAAAGAGAAAATCTTGCAAGAAGCCAGAGAAATGGACCTTAGCAATGGAAGAACAAAGATAAGAATTATTAGGGCAGAAGGGTGTAGTTTAGTGGTAGAGCATTTACCTAGCATATTGAGGCCCTGGGTTCAATCCCCAGCACCGCATGTAAAGAAGAAAGGGAAGGAAAATTTTACAATTTTTGCCAAAATCTATGCAAACAAAGAGAGCGAAACATTTAAAGGGTTGATGGGAAAATACTCATCCTAGAATTTGATATTTAAGTGTCCTAGAGTTGAAAACTTCCCCTTGTACACAGTGATTTCCTTCTAAAAATTAAATAATGGAATGAGAGGAAAAAAATTCTACATTGGAGAAACCATATGTACCACTGACATGAAGAAAACGATACTTTATATCTGAGGTCCTCCTGCTAAACCCCCACCACCCTGTCTTATCATGAGGAATTATTAGACAAAAGGAAATGGATGACATTTTACAAAGTAACCAACACTTGCTTCTTAAGATTATCAAAGTTATCCAGAGTAAGGAAATACTGAAAGACTGTCACATGCAACAGGAGCCACAGGAAACAAGTAAATAAAATATGGGACAGAGAAAGGACATTAGTTAAGAACTGGGGTGATTTGAGGAAAGTAAAGATTTCAATTAATAACAATGTGTCAATATTGGCTTATTTGCTGTAACAAATACACCATAATAACGTAAGATGGAAATCTTAGGCAAGGCTGGGTGTGGGTTATGGGGAAACCCTGTGCTGCCTTGGTGATTTTTCTGTGAATCTAAAGTTAAATTTATTTCAAAATTTTCCCCAGAGGCAATGGCATGTTCTATACATAAACATCCTCTACATCGGGCAATAGGAAGATGAAGACAGGAGGGAAAGAAGAGAAAGGGGAAGAAAAAAAGATTAAGATGTGATATAGATATAGCTATAGATAGATAGATAGATAGATAGATAGATAGATAGATAGATAATCTCAACCGCAAAGATGAATATAATTATTATGTATCATAAATATTAATAGAAAATTAAAATATAAATAATTTAGTAAGATACTAGACCTACTCTTCTGAATCTTGCTCTGAAATATCCAAGATTAGTTTTGACATCATCCTGTAATCGCATAGATGTGTCATTTTAGTAAACTAAAGTATAGCGCCTCTTTGATTTTAAGGTACTTTTTAATTTCAATCCCAAAAAGCTACCATAATGAGCATCTTGAGTGCAGGAAGATGAGGAGGAGGAGGAGGATGGTGGCTGACATGATAAGCAGCGGTTTAAATGATTTTTTGTGGATTAAACTAATCTTTACGAGAGTTTTGTTAGGTAGGCTTTACACTTATCCCACTTCTATAGAGGAGGAGGAATCTTTTATTCACATATGTGAATAATGTAGGGTTTTGAATCCTTGCTTGGTAATGGAGGAGCCCAGGAAGCCACCTTCAAATGGTGAGGTGCCTCCTGCTCTCAGGGTGGGGGTCATACACAAGGACCTCAGGAGGGCTTCCCAAGGTCAACATAGATGCTATTGCAGAAATTTCTCATTTAATAACTGAATTCTGTTCCTGTGACTGGGTCATTTAATGAGTTGGTCACCAAATGAGGCTTTGTACAGAGTATGCACATTACAACATTCAGAACAAAGAAAGGGTCAAAGGAAACTCCAACTTGGTGACTTTGCTTTTATTTGCATAATTCTTACAGAGCATAAATCTACAGCACTGAACCGTACACTACAATCAGCAGAAATTACAGCACTGTACCGCAGAAGAAGCCATCACTGGGCCCACTGCCACTGTCTTAGCTAATTTTCTCATTGCTGAGACAAAATGCCCAACACCCAAAGTTAAAGGAGGAAAGGTTTATTTAGCTCACAGTTTGTACAAGTTTTAGTCCATAATCAGCTGCTCCAAGGCACGTGGCATCACAAAGGAGAAACAGTTCATGGCAGGTAGAAGACAGCAAAGCAACAAGGGACAAGCACAGTTCTTTGTATCTCTTATATCTTATCCTGGCTACTCAGGGCAGGTAGCACCCACACCCTTCATCCTAGTGCCCTTGATCCCATCATTGCACCATGAATCAATCCCGGCCTCACACACTCTAGATCCAGCCACCTCTGGGAAAGCCCCACCTAAGACTTCACGAGGCTCTGGGGAGACATCTAGACATAAACCATAATAGCCACTCACATTTTTGTGTAGTAAGTCTGAGTGGCAGGTTGTAAGTCCGAACAGTCGTTAACCAAATAGGTTGTTAAACAAGGAATATCTGATTGTTGATAGCTAGTGTGCAATCATCCTCAAGAGGATGGTGCCTGCTTTACAGTCATGCTAACATTCTGATTATGCCTATAAAGTTGGTGAACAAGTAAATATTTATTTATTTAATTATACATAAGACTGAGAATATTATCATGCAAATATAAGCTATCCATGTGCCTTTTTCATTAAATTTCCGATAGTATTCTGCCTCCATTATTTTCTGTGGGATTATGGGTCTTTTTCTAATTTCTAAAAAGTCTAAACAAAACAAGCAGCACATTGTCATTTGTATTACAAACAGCCTTGTTTATATAAATTTAAAATTTCAAATATACTATTTTATGCCTTTGTTATAAGTCTTTAAGATTCTCTTCTATGCTAAGATTATTTATATATCAATGTGTATACATACACTTAAGATGTTTTATTACACTAATTAGGTTTTTAAATATTTATTTATGAAGTCTTTTAATAGACAAAAATGTATAGACCTCTACTGTCAGACAAGGTAACTTCTAGCCACGTGTAGTCATATAGTCAATATTACCGAGCATTTAAAATACAAATTCTGATGTTGCACACATTGAATATACACAATTTTTATTTGCCAATTAAATATTTTTAAAGTAAAAGGTAAAATAAATAAGTAAAAGTAATTTTAATAGTATAGTTTAGCTCAAAATATCAAATATATCAGTATACATAAAGTCAATGTACAATGATTATGTCCCTTCTTTCATATAAATTCTTTGATATGTTATTTATTTTACATTAATAGTCCATTTAACTCATACCAGCCGCATTTTAGATATAAGTCAAACAGTTTTGATAAATTTTCTTATTTAATACTTTGTAGCCTTGGGCAAACTTTTTAATCTTATAATTATTTTGACTGGGGATAATTACAGTTTCATATTGTCTCCTACTGTCTTTTGACTTGTTTTTCCTTACCTAATTGTACCAGCTCCAATAACATGGCACTCTGGCATATGCTGAATATAAATGGCAACAAGGAAGAGATTTAGAAGGTGAAGCTACATTCTCAAGTTCATGCAATACGAAATTTGAGTACAAGTCTAGCCCTAAACTGATGCTTTTTCTATTTTTCCTGACTCTTTTTTAAAATGTCCCTAATTTCTACATCCACTGAGGCGAACAGTTATGTGAACTTCAAACACAACTGCTCTATTACAAATTGCCAATAATAGCATTAGAAAAATCAAGATCTCAAAGAGAACAACATGAGCAATGAAAAATGCATTCCCAGCCAAAGTCTCAGCACCTGTTACTAGACTAGAATTTTTTTCAGCCAAATCCTTGGATAAGTCATGAAGATTGACATAAAGAAATATGTTCTTTCCCTAAAAAATATGAAACTATACACAACACTTATAAAAATTCCACTTCACTATTGTTCAGAACTGCATGACATGCAAAGGAAAAATTCTTCACCCAAACTATGGAAAATCTGTACATTTAAAACAATAACAACCATCTGGAGTTTAGCACATTCGCCATCTCTTTCCAAGCTTAATTCTTTCCCCCTCAATAGCTCTATGATGCTAATAGGAGTTACATTTCCAAAAGAAGTTTCCAAATATTCCAATATGCACTTAGTATACATGAAATATGTATGACCAGCATTACTGAAACATTGTTAATTCCAGGTAATTTTATTCTTTAAGATAAATGTAATGTTTTCAATATATGAGTAATAATATCTGTGTAAAATTTTTCATGGGAATCAATAAATACACTAAGAAAGAAAAATTATTTCTTACACCAGAAACCTGGCTGTTATTGAGAGATTGAGAACACTTGATACAGAAAACTTTTTCAACTGTTTTTATTATGAAAATCATGCTAGACTCTGAAGCTTCTTATTCAGGACAAGGTGACATAGATATTATTCCCTGCTCCTCCTACTAAGCACCATTGTGAATTCTGAAGCTGATGCAGAGAGCCACCAGGAGAATTTGTAGAGGAGGTAAGAAGGCAAACAGGTCTGGGCTGTTAGAACTACAGGTACCATACAAAGACAGAAAAAGCTGGCCCAGAGCTGATAGTTCCCAAATTCCACCTGAGCAACAAAAAGCAGCAGAGGTCTTTCACCCACTCTCCAGGTGGAATAGAAGCCCCTTTGAATCCTCATGTAGCCCGACTTCCACTGCCAATGGGACCTATTGGAAGCTTGGTGTAACTAAGTGGTTAGAACTCACACTCTTTTCTTCTGCTGGGCTGGAGATGCCTCTGTACCTCCCTGCAAAAAAGGCAAAAAAAGGCAAAAAAAAGCAAAAAAGGCAGATGGAACATGCAAGAAAGAACCAGCTACGGCCAGCAACTAAGACCTCTTTACTGCCCAGAGACACAAAGGCAAAAGGGACACAGCCACCATCAATGATCCAGGCTAGGAAGTTTATTTGACCTGTAAGACTAAGGTCCTTCTCAAGTACACTGTGGAGGGCTTGATGGGAAAAATTACTCTCACATTAAGTGCCCTGAATTTTTTTTCCTGCCAGGGCTGGAGATTGAACCTGGGCACTTTGCATTGAGCTACAACCCCAGAACTCTCGCTTTTTTGTTTTTTGTTTGTTTCTGAGTCAGGGTCTCACTAAGTTGCCCAAGTTTGACTCATACTTGTGATCCTCCTGCCCCAGCTTCACTGAGTGCTGGGATTGTAGGCATCCACCACCACACCTGGCTCAGGAAGCCTATTTAACCTTACAAGGTGAGAGTTTTCTTGTCCTTCCAGGTGTAGCCAGGTAAAATTCAAGAAAGAAACTTAGTAACAGAAACTGGGTGTGGAAAGCTGTTTCTTTGTCCATGCAGCTTGAGCTGCTGCTTCCCCACAGAAAGATTCTGAAGTACGTAACGTGACCAGGTAGGAGGGTGCCACCAACCTCTTTCCCCACAGAGTGACACTCAGGGGCCCAGCAGGGCCTGGGGAACTCCTTTTACCCCTCAGGCTCTGCACCACCAGAGAAACTAAGAAGACCAGAATAACATTGGAAAGGCTCTGAAAATATACTACAATGGACATATAGCCCACATGAGGAAGTCACGACCCAAGTACTAAATCTAAACATGGAGATATCCTGCTAAAAGAAAGAAAAAAATTTAATTAAGACCTACAGACTTCTATGTTAATAGATAAAACTTCCAAATTACTTACAGCATCAAGAACCAAGAAAATCGCAACTTGAAAGAGAAAGAACATTGCATGACAACAAAACTAAAATGGATCACCTGTTGAAATGACCTGACAGGGTTTGTTATCAGTTATTTTTATCTTATGAAAAAAAATTTCATAACTAAATAGTAAGAGAATAACAATAGTTATTACACTGTGTATTATCTTTAAAGTAGTTACTCAGAGTACAAGACACAAACAAAAAGATTCTTAAAAAAAGTAACAAGCAGATAATAACACAAAACTTTCTTTCCAATGAACTAAGATAAACTAGTAGTATAAGTGAAACAAATTATCATATATAGTCAAATATTTTTAAAACAATGGAATATGTAATTTGGGGGAGTATTTGATTTCTCTCTGCTTCCTATTTATCTGTCTTCTATTTTGTTCTTTTTTTTGTGTATATGACCTGCATGACCCTTAAAATGACAGCAAGGTATACAAAAGTCAACTTTAAGCTCATAAATTCTACAACTTAGAAAGTATGGACCAACTTCTCAAAACCACAGATTCACCCATGATGAAACAATAATCTGAAAAAACCTATGCCATCAAGTTAGTCATTTAAAATCTCCTCCAAAAGAAATGCCCACGCCCAGAAATTTTCACTGGAGAACACTTTAAAACATTCAAAGAGAATCGATAGTAATTTTACCCAGTCTCTTGCAGAAAACAGGAACACTTTGCTAATTTATTGTATAAGGCCAACACCACTTTCCTACCAACACAGCACAGAATTAGTACTAAAAAGCAAACTACAAGATGACGTTTCTCATGAATTTAGGCACAAAAACACTACAAAATATTATCAAACAGAACCCATCAGTATCCAGCCAAATTATACACCATAACTAAGTAGGGTTTATTCCAGGTATGCACGGCTGGTTCAGCATTTGAAAGTTGATCCAACTAATTCAAATAATCAGCTGAAACGAATCACATACTCTTATCAAGCAATGCAAAAAAGTTTTTGTAAACAAAACGTATCACCCATTCATGATTTTAAAAAATATGTTATTAAGGTAGAAATGAAGGTGAATTACCACAAATGATAGGGGGCAGCTACAAAATCCTTCACCTAACGTCGTTCTGATTGACAAAAGACTGCAGGGCACAGTGCTGAGAGTTCTTGTTCCTGTATCAGAGGAGGAAAGAAAACAAAAGCCATACAGACTGGAGAAAGAAGAAAATTATTCTTGAAATGCATATGGCATGATTGTCACATATGGAAATCCTCCAGAAATTTACAAACACACACACACACATTTACTTTGGGGAGTGCTGGGGGTGGATCCCAGGGCCTCGCATACACAAGGTAAACCCTCTATCACTGAGCTGCATCATCCTAGTAGGAGTGGGGTAGGGACCAATGGAGACGGATGGGCACAGCCCCCAGGAAACTAACGAGATCTGTGCACTCCGCTGCTTCCAGGGAGCCTGACCCAAAGCCCTTCAGCACGTGTCTCTGTGCCATTCTAAGTGCAGGTGGTGGCTACAGACGATGAGCTGGTTTCATCTCCACAAGGAGAGGATGGGAACCTAGAGTAACAGGAACAAGTGCTGCTAAGAACATGACACACTTTCTCCAGGACCCAGGAAAAGAGCAGCCAGGCCCCACATGGAGGGGTGGGTTGGTTTCCTGACAAACCAGGTTGTTTTCAAACATGGTCCTGGAGGCCACCCTGAGCTTAGAATGGGCAGCTGGTCCGAGCCTGGGCGAACTTCAAAGAAGGAAAAGGTAACATTCTTTAAATCCAAGGAAGGAACTAATCCAGGGTCCTGGATCAGAAGCTGCAAGGAAGAACAGAGTCCAGAATTCTCCTTCCTGGCTTTTCTCTGAGTTCTCTCCTGCCACCTCTCCCACCAGCAGCTCGGCTCTGCTTTCTGACACTGTCAGAAGGAAGGAAAAGGCACTTCAGTCTGTTGTTCCAAAAACAAAATATAAAAACAGACCAACGAAAGTCTCCCGGTACCAACAAGCAAATCAAGAAGGTCACAGGTACAGAATCTTCACCAAGGAACGCAGGGCAATGGCTACAATAGGTCTGCCTGTATTCGTTCCTAAAACTGCGTGTAACCTTTAATTACCCCAATTAAAAAGATTATTATTTCATACTCCCAGACTCCCTTATTCATAACTCTGGAATCCAGAAGTCTTAAAAAACAAAAGATTTTCATAATTTGTTCAGTGTTAACACCTCACATGACTTGAACCCACTCGCTTGCAAAATCTGAACTGAAGGGACAATATTTTTAGTGTTTCTCTATCCCATGTAGTATAACGTGTGATAAAAAATACTGTGAAATTTATTGTTGTTACAGTAAAGACACATTGTCATTAATATCCCTCAAAATACTTCTCCTTCGGGAAGTGGAAAGAATGATGGAATAAGTGTATTTGAAGTGAAGGGGAATATTGTGAGGGGGATTAATGACAATTTAACTGTAATAATTTCTTAATTTAAATATTCACTGTATATTTTGATCACATCTCATATGTATTTATTATATAAATCTTACAAAGTCCTGAAAATTATGATTCTGAAGCATAACTTGTCTCAAATATTTCACCAAAAGGCTGTAGATATTGATGGGTTTTGTAGACAACTAAGCTGGAATCAGCTCATAACTGTTGGGTATAGGAGGGTTTTGCTACTGACCTGAGTTGGAAATTCATTAAGTTCATGGAGACCAGTTTATGTTCAAGATATGTAAGGAATACAAGTCCTAAAAGTGCATGGAAAATTTTTTGGTTTTTTTTTGTTGTTGTTGTTGTTGTTGCTAAAGACAACAAGTAAACAATTCTCATGTATTAACAAACTCAGGAATTGCAGAATGTACAAATACCTTTTGGAGAAAAACATTACTCAGTATAAGATTAAGCCATGTAAAAGCTAAGTAAAAATAAGGAAAGTTTTTTAAGTAGCAAGAAAGACCTTTATTCATTCCTCTGTATTCAACCACATATTCATTCATTCAACATTCAATGAATAGAGATTGGGTTGGGTCGTTATGTTCTTCAGAGAGCATTAAATTATTTCATCTTCTAACCACCACTAATCAAGATAAGCATCATGCTCACATTTTATAAAGTAGGAAACATATGCTTGGACAATCTAAGTAACGCTCCATGTTAGATAGCAAACATGCTTACACCCAGGACTCTCTCCCACCCAGGTCTGTGTAACTCCAAAGTGCCATCTTTTTTTTTTTTTCCTCACCATGAGACAAACTTAAGAACAACAATAAAAACACTGAATTAGTATCTCCAACTCTTACCTTTTACTAAAAGTCTAGAATGATTACAGAAGCCCACTATTTAACAATTTTTCAAAACTCAAATTAACCTTTAGAAAGAAAGTAACTCATTGTAGTTCCAAAATTGAATGCACATTGTTTTAAAAAAAAAAAATAGAAAACAACGTGCATACCTAGAGTGGTGTTTATTTTTAGAAAAAAATAAGTGAACCAGAGATAAAGAGGAATATGTAACAAGTAAAAAGAAAGAACCCACAGTGAAATTAATATCTACGGTGGCAATTTTCTTAGTGGTAGTATGATTATCACTTGAAAAGTAAGGGTCATCTTGATTCTATGGACAGAGTTATCTATAATTCTTTCAACTTAGTAGATTAGTGGTATGGTTGGATATGTAAATTCCAGCATCACTGTTGGTCAGTATGATGTAATCCAATGCAGTGAAAATAAAGCTAATATCTAGGCATTGGTTTCTACTCATCGCAGCCCCTGTGTCTTTGCAGGATCCTTTTCTTTGGTGTTAGTTCATGGTGCAGTCTGGATTACTTGAGAAATTGAAAAGCCTACGCTTCTCCACCATAGCATAAAGGACAACACACTATGAGGGAAAGAACAGCCGTTGTGGAAGAGGCCACTGAATTCTGCAATAAGCAGGGAGGAAAGAGTAAAGAGGAGGTTCCCTCGGGCTGGGGTGGGGGAAAGAAACAAGGGAGGAGGGTTGACAGCTGCCTGCAAGACCCTGACGTTGGGAAGGTGGCTTCCCTCCAGAGCCAGTTTCCAAAGATTTCTTCATATCTGTGTTAACTCATTCCTGTGTGTCCCAGAACAACTTCCTCCAGCCCTGCGATGCTCTGAAGTAGATCTGGGAACGAGCGAGTCTCCTTGTTCAGGAAGTTGCTGTGGGGTTTTCTTGTTGTTCTTTAGGGTTCTTTTTATTCTTTCTTTTTTTTTTTTTTGTATCTTTTGTTATTTTTTGCAGTGCTGGGCATCAAAGTCAGGGGCTTGAACAAGCTAGGCAAGCACTCTGCCACAGAGCTACACCCTCACCTCTACTGGGGTGTTGGTTTTCTTTTTAATATCTATTTGCCATTGTTGTTTTGAAGTTGTATGTTTTGAAGTTGGCTTTAAAACAAAAGAACAAATTCTGTTTTATTGGAGCCTCCAAAGAGTTGGCATGAAGAGAATCATCTCCTACAAATCTTCGAAAGATGACTATTGTTCGAAATGGATTTTCAAGTCGTAACTTTTAGAGTGAATAATGAGTTTATTCCAGCACCTCCTTCGTTCTCCTACCCAAAGTATCACGTGGGTGAATGAACCCTCTATGCATAAAGAAAGACAAAGCATTGAGGTCCTCATAGTCAGCTGACAAGAAGACGCTTGGAGTGTGGGATCCTTGCACAAGAACATCAGTGCTAGAGTTTGGACCTGGGCTGTCCCCCGAGCCCCTGTACCTGGGGTTCCTCAGCCTGGTGCTGTTGAGGATGCTGCTGGGAGGCCTTCCAGTCACGATCTGCAGAAGCACATCGTGGAGCCAGCACCTTCTCTTCCTCCCTTTGACTCTCTGACCACTGAAGCAGGTGCTTTCCCTGCATCGCACCCACCACAGCCCAGAGGAAGGGGGCCGACTAACCATGAACTCAGACCTCTGATACCGTGAGCCAAAGCAGATCTGCTCTCTCCGTCATCTCCAGTACTCACGGGGCTAACAGAAAGCTGAGGAGCACAATTATCTGGATGTCGGGAATTTGCTGGGTTTTAGCCCAGAAATTTCCAGGCCTTTTCCTCTTTGTCCCTCTCTTCAGCAGTCACAAGAATGCACCTAGTTCCTTTAAAGAGATTTGAAAATCTAAAGTGAATTTCTTTAAAATCAAATAAAAATATATTAAAACAGAAAGAGGATGACTGTGTAGTAAGTCATTCCACATTTACATTCACCATAAGCACAGTAGGTCAGCATCCACAATTTCACAAAAGATGTACTCTTTGTTCTCCTTATTCTGCATCCTAAAAAAGGCCATGAAGTAGTGGGTGCCTGCTCTTCTCGGGGGAGCCTAACTTCCCTTCACAAAGTGAAATGTGCAGCATGGAAGTAAGCTTTGCCCACACACTATCCCAACAACAGCCTGTGGGCATCCTAGAGCGTCCCTCTAGGAGTATTTTTGGAAGTGTCGCAGATGATAGACCATCGACAAAGTCAGCTATCTGTCTTGTGAAATGTAAGTTCCATTCTAGTTATACTGAATCAGTATTTAAATCAAAAGAATTGATTAAGATAAGAAAAAGAAATGAAGCTCAGTTTCACAGAATGACCTCTAGGTTGCAGGTCCAGCTGTCTCTGTCTGTCCCCCCCTGTCCATGCCAGTGCATGTGTGGGTTTGACCATGCACGGGATAGCATCTGTTCATGAAAAAGTCTCTCACTGTCCCAGACAAGAAAGCAAAGATCCTGAGTAAAGAGGAACATGGTGATGGGGTAAGTGAGTATCAATACAAAAACCAAAATCTAACTGATGGCATTGCCTGAAAGATATAAAATGATTATAGAAGCAAATATGAAAGGCACCATAACAAAACTTGTGGATAATATCATAGGAACTGTTTTCACAACCTTACTGAAGTGAAAAGATTTTAAACCGGGCACAAAACCAATACTGTACGTAGGAAAAGAGTAATAAACTTGACCACATTAAATTAAGAACTCCTGTTCGTCAAAAGACAACAAAAAGAGAAGGAGAAAGCAGGCCACAGATTGGGAGAATGTCTTGTTAAAACGTACAACCAGCAAAGACAACAATGTCTAAAATATGAACCAAACACTTATGAATCAATAACAAAAGAACACAAAATAAAAATGGGCATGAGAGCTGAACTAATGTGTCAAATGAAGACAATATTCAGATCAAAAATTAACTAACTAGCATTAACCCAAACTCATTAGTCACTGAGAAATGCAAATTAAAACCTTAAGCAGTTATAGCTTTATCCATGGGAATTACTAAATACAAAGATTTTGTCAAATCTAAATGTTGACAAGGACTTGGCACAATGGAAACTTTCTTATACCATTGGAGGGAATGCAGTGTTGTATAACCACCTTGAAAAGTCACTGGGTTTATCTGCTTTCATGAAAGATGGGCTTCACTGCCTGGGCTACACCCTCCAATAACCAACAGAGGAAAGAGACAAACTACAGAATGGGAAAATATTTTGCCATCTACTCCTCAGAGGACTAAATGTAGAATATATTTAAAACTTTTTAAAAATTAGACACCCTACAAAAAAAAAGCCTAGTTAAAAAATGGGCAACCAAAATGAATAGACACTTCTCTGAAGAAGAAGTACAAACAGCCAATAAATACATAAAAAATGTTCAACATCTCTGGCCTTTAGAAAAATGCAAATTAAAACAACACTGAGATTCCATTTGCTCCAGAAAGAATGGTCATTATCACAAAACAAATAATAACACATGCTGGCAAGGTTGTGGGGAAAAAAGGAACCCTTCCACATTATTGGTGGAAATGTAAACTGGTACAAACACTATGGAAATCAGTGTGGAGACTCCTCAAAAAATTGAAACTAGAAATTCCACTTGACCCAGCTATTCACCTTCTAGGAATCTTCCTGAAAGACTTAAAAACATATTATAGTGATCCATGCATACCCATGTTTATAGCAGCACAATTCACAATAGCTAAATCTTGGAAGTGGCTTATGTATCCATCAAGAGATGAATGGATAAAGAAAATGCGGTATTTATACATGATGGAGTACTACTCTGCCATAAAGAAGATTAAACTTCAGTCATTCATAGGAAAATGGATACTCATTGAGACCGTAATGTCAACTGAAATAAATCAGACTCACAAGCTTAAATATTGCATGGTTTCTCTTATGTGAGAAACCAAATATATAAAGATCAAAATAAAAAGTAGATACTAGTAAATACAGAGATTGGTCTTTTACAAATGGGAAGGGGATTAAGAGATGAAGGGAGAGGGAGGAAGAAGGGAAGAAAGGGAAGTAAAAATAACTAAGATGAGTTGTGTACGTGCACCAGCTCCCTATGAGGAATGAGATCATTATGTGCTACAAATATGTACTAATAAAAAATAAAAATTGGAGAAAAATGAAAGATTGGATAAGTGTGTTTGAAGCAATGGGGAGGATTTTGAGGGGGATTTATGTCAACTTGCCTTTTACTGTAATAAACTTTTTAAAATTTAAACATCCACTGTATTGTTCAGTCACATCTCATATAATTCTTCCCAACTAGTTACTATTCAGTAAAAATTATTTCACTTGTAATGATCATAGAAACCTATGTTCAGTGCTAAGTACTGGGTACCATTTAATAAAGACTAAGTACCATTCAGTATTGTGTACCATTGTTCTCGGCGGCAGCGTTCTGAATTTCCAGGTTCTTGATAAGTTCCAGATCTGCATCTTAAAATGACTGGCATTTGCACGTTGTTTTGGAGTGACAGGAGTTGGACCCAACTTCCACAATAATCCTCTGCACCGTAAGCATCATGCACCTTGTTCGTTGTCAGTTAACAAAAGGAAACACAGATTAAACAAATTCTACGTGGCAATTATGAGGAAGGCCATGAAAGGAAAACACGTTATTTTTGAGGATAAAAGGGCTGAAATTTCTGCCAAGGTGGCCACTGGTGAACATAGAGATGACAGAGTCTGTAGCCAAGAGCAAGCACAGCAGCCAGGCTTGTCCCTCAGCGCCAAGGAGAACTGTCCAGTGACCCTGGCTGACTTCCTCTGTGCGCTCCCCAACAAAGGGGATTTGTTTGTTGTTGTTTTGTTTTGCTTTATTTTGTTTTGTTTTGTTTTGTTCACAGTAGTTAGTATTGAACCCAGGGCCTTTGCACTAAACTACTTCCCCAGCCCTTTTTAGACTTTGTATTTGTAGACAAAGTCTTGCCAAAGTTCCCCAGGTGGGGCTCTAACTTGCTGTCCTCCTCCCTCAGCCTCCCTTCAATGCCCGGATCACAGGTGCAGGCACTGTGCTCAAGGGTATTTTTAATGGAAAATACCATGATTGGGAGCAAGTGTTTCAGGAAAAACTATGGAGTCTGAAACGCAGTGTCAGGAAGCATGGGTTTGTATCCTAGTTCTGTCACTGATAAGTATGTAAATTTGTGCAATTCTCTGAGGTTATCCAAACCTCAGTTTCTCCATTTGTAAAATAGGAAAAATGACCAAAGTCCTTTCTAGACAGGCATTGTTGATCGGTTTTATCACTGATGAACTATTCCCTTTCTTTTGTCACTCTCTTCTCTAAAGAAAGCCGAGCAGATGGTTACTTCCTTGGCCCTTTTCCATGAAAAATGAATCTCCATTTCTTTAAGTCACTATAAAGCATATTTTTAATTACTTGTAGCTGAAAGCGTTCCTAACCACTGAGACAGTTTAAAACTGTTTTTAATTAATAGGCATTATAAAAATATGACCTCTTGTTGTTGTACTTGATGATACCTATCATACTATAACATACAAATGTTAATTTGTGCCGAGTGAAGTGGAGTGGTACGCATTCACACACTGGATGAATCTCGTTCACTGGAGGAAAATTCTAGAGAAGAGTCACACTCCCAGGGCATCCCTGGAGAATCAAAGGCTGGATGTCCTGTGACTTGTGAGCCACAGGCAAACACATTAGCAAAACAAGAGCCTAGGACGGCTTTATTTAAAACAGAAAATTTATAATAAATTAGTCGTGTTGGAGCCACGGGATGGAAAGAAAAGAATTTCGTGATGTCTTTGTGTCTTTCCTCAGGGAACTGGTCTTGGCAAAAACAAAAGCTAACCTTACGAGGAGAAGACGGTCTCAAGTCCTCCCTTCCTGAGTCAGCCTCCAGCAGCCGGCTGCCTCCCCAGGTCCCACCAACTCATGCCCACGGGGAACCACACAGGCATGGGGCTTGGACACACCAGGTGGAAGCCTCTGGAGGAGGCCTCGCTCAGCCCCTGCCATGGGGCTCAACACCTCCCATACTGCAGCCATGAGAAAGTAGCCTCCCGATGGACGGCTCAGCTATCTGCTCCACCGCCCTTCCTATGGCAGTGGCTGCTGGGAGAACCCCTCCATCCTGAAGGGCCTACCCCAGTACTAGCTCCATACCGATGCTCTCTCCAGCAGAATTTGTGGATCCATCCTGCATTTCCCTCCTGATGTGCAGCAACAATATCTTTGCCACAGACAGAACCCGCAACGTGCACCTTTCACTGATTATATACTCTTCCCTGCATTTGAATAGGAGCCCAAATTCCATCACCACAGTATCCAAGCTATTAGGATGGATCACGAACCTCTGTTTCCCTGGAACTGATTTTCCGTGCACAGACTCAGGCATATCTATGCAAGAAAATGTTCAAGGCGACCAAGAAACTGCAGGGAGAGCATTTGGAAGGCTGGGGGAAGAGATGTATGAGTACGTTTTCCTGTTAATTATTTTAACATGCATATACACACTGATTCTCTTTACTATTTATGTCCACTGCACTTCAAGGAAGGAAGAATATTTGTTTGCACTCTATTGGTGAAGGAAAAAGATTCATGATTCAGCTGACCAACAGTCCCCAGTACTTGCACATAGCATCCCCTGAGAAGACATTCAGGAACTGTCTTCCGTATTTAGAAACAGCTCAAAGATCCAATCGGTCTTTGATGCCCAGTGGCCTCCAGGATAAATAAAAACTTGTGATTACCCTAGGGATTGCTTGTTTCCATTTTTATCCCTTGGTGTTTGACTAAACCTATACCAACTTTCCTAATGGAAGCTGTCTCTGATTATGAAAGCATCTGAAACACAAAAATGGGTCACACATGGCTGGCTGCTGACACCAAATTCATGTTCTGCTTCCTGCTGTCACTCACTGATAGGACAAACCCAATCCAATGCTGGGCTACGGAGCCATGACAACATGCACCCTGATCAGAATATTAACTTTCAACTGACAACACTTCACCACAGTCACTTGGAAATGTCTTACTGGTCCTTTAATGTTTTGGGCCAGTGCTCCCAGAAATCCTATGGTACATCAAAGAATTTGAATGTATGCAAGAGCCTGAAGGATGATGTTCATTAATTTCTTTTGTTTTGGGGTTTTGTTTGTTTGTTTTACTGGCAGAAGACAGTTGACTATTGCTTAAAACCTTCTTAATAAGTAGAACTATATAACTAATCCTGTCTTCAAGAACATAAATCTAAAATCCAAAGGGCAAGGATCACAGGGCTGGCACTAGCCATTCATGCTTCATCTGGACAAGGCTGGGAAGCTGGCGGTGCTGTGGACCCTACACTGGATATTAAAATTTTATGAAAATTACAGTGCATCAAATTGACTCTGAGAAAGCAACTTTAGGTCCCAGAATGGCTTAGATAACTTTAGGCTACTCTTACGAAGTAATTAAGAAGAAGGATCTACACAGCCATGCTTTCGGTGTGTGTCCAATCTGTGATAAGGCTGGGCACGTCCTCACAGCTCCTTGGAAACATCTCCACCACATTGACATCTGTGCCCTGGGCTGATGTGGGCCAGGTCTCGGCCTGTACCAGCAGAAACAGAATCAGTGCCACCCCAGGAAGCTGGTCTCTTTGGAATCATCCCAATGAGTTTCAGATCTCCTCTCTGCCACTTACCACCTGGGATTTTAATAACCTGCAATCTCCTTTTTTAATACATGCAAACACATTTTATTACCATCCTGCCAGACAATATATCAATGAACACACCAGACTGCATTTTGCAAATGACAAATTAGATGCACGATAACACTGCCTTTGATTCCTGAGAATCTCGATGTCATCTGTCTTCCCAGGATCCAGTTTTGTCCCTGACCTGGCCTCGAGGACACGAGCTGTGCTTGGCAGTGGAGAACACATGGCTGAGATGTTCTGCTGTGGTTCTGCTGCAGCGTGACAGCTTCCCACACCGATCACTTGTTTCCTCATCAATATGCACAGGCTCTGGCCAAGGGATGGTTCGGGGGGTTCCGATGGAATGGCCACGACCATGGTGGCACACTGTGGTTTTGCCATTGGATGTCACAGCAAGTTCAACTTTGCCTTTTGGAAGAGAAGGATACACAAATTTACAACAAACACAACCAACTCCATCATCCTTTAGGCCTTCCTCTTTGACTGATGTCTAGCTTCTCTCCACTTTTCTCTGGTTGCAAACTCTGAATTGGAGGTGAATGCTTCCAGAAAGTTCTCTTCACCATCACCCACTTTACTGCCACTACTACTGCAATGCATCAAGATGCTTATGAGGTGTAATTTAAAAGATATCTTTAAGAGAAATGACTGTAAAATACGTTCTAGTGCAAACAATTTTCACCTGACAGCTGCTTTATTTCCTAACTTGAGATGATATATATGTAAAAGTAAAGAAAAATACCTGATGTTGACATTTTTTAAATGAGACAAGCTATGTAGAAGCAGTTGGTATTTGCAGGAAAGCAAATAAAAGCCACTTCCATTTCCTTTTCTTTTTTTTTTTTTAGCTGTAATTTTTTTTTATCTTATTAGTGTATGCTTGCAATAAAATAGTGATGTTTGTTTTAGGGAATTGGTATGTCCATATATCTTGATCATTTTCAATCCTTATACCCCCTCTCCCTGGTCCCACTCCCCAGCTCCTTTTGCTCCTGAAGGCAAAGACAGCACAAAGCCTGGGATCCCTTCTATATACAATGATTTGTGCTCAACTTTTCAACCAGAGACCTAGGACTTGAAGCAGATAGTGAGGCAAGCTACGCCTGCCTGAAGCTTAGGCGCTGGACTCTCAGCCTCCTCCAGTCCTTTCATACCAAGGAGGCTGGGTGACTCAGCATTTCTATAGCAGTGAGCTGCATCTAGTGCTCCAGCAAAAGCCCGTCACTAGTCTAAGAGCACCAGCCTACGTTAACTCAGGATAAGCATCACTAACACCTGCACTCTAATTAACAAGTGCCAGGTAATATCCTATGTGCTTACATATAACAACCCTAAATCCTCACAAAACCCTACAAAGTAGATCCTCTTACTACCATTTTATGTATGTGGAAACTCAGGCAGAGCATGTGAAAAGACATAGAGCTGATTGTCCTAGAGAGGATTTTCCCAAGGTCTGGACCTTCATGGTGGCATCTGCCAGCTGGCCTTGGGCAGGCTCCAGGTCTTGGTGTTGCTTTGGGGATACTGTTGTAAAGGTTGCAGTGTTGTGATAATATCACACACAAGAGCTGCCTGGATGTCTTTTGGAGTTAGAGGTAGCCACTGAAGCTTAATTTTGTGGACGAAAATAATGACTAGCTGTTAGTTTTCTGTCCCTGTGACAAGTATCTGAGGTAAATCAATTTAAAGGGAGAGGGCCGGTGAGATAGCTCAAGGCATAAGCGCCTGCCTGGCAAGTGCGAGGTCCTGAGGTCGACTCCTGGTACCCACAATAAAAAAAAAAAAAAAAAATTTAAAGGGAGAAAAAGCTTATTTAAGTTCCAGGTTTCTGAAGTTTCAGTCCATGATCTGTTGGCTCCATTGTTTTTGGACCTATTGTCGCCTGATACACCACGACCTAGATGGCATGGTGAGGCGGTTACTCACTTCCTGTTAGCCATAAGCAAAAAAGACAGAGAGGAAGAGACTGGAGTCCCAGTCAAGGGCACAGTCCTAATGACATCACTTCCTCCCACTAGGCCCCACCTCTTAAAGGCTCCACACCTCCCAGCAGCACCACAGGCTGCCACCAAGCCTTTAACACAGGGTCTTTAGGGGACATTCAGGATCCAAACCATGACACTAGCCCTGCTGGGAGGAAGCAAGCTGAATACCGTAGCCTCATTGGTTTACCAAGTGGTTTGGGATCATGAGTTTGTTTCAAAAGGAACACTTGGTGTTAAAATGGTTCTTGTTTCATATACAAATTTGAAAGGTGGCCTTTGTGCCACTGCAACTTAAAGGACCAGACTTGGAAATGCGGATTCTGAAGGTGGTAACTTCAGTCGCCATCAGCTCCCTGAGGATCCGAAGGCTGATCCAGCTCCTCTTGGCTGACCCAATGGAAAATGCATTTATATTTGGCAAATGCCAATACAATTGGGCTTTTCAAAATTCCAGAAGACTTTAATTGCAGAAAATCACTTAAATTTAATCCTTTATTGTCTTTTTTTTTTCACTCTTGAAGCTGAGCAATGAAATGAGACCAAACTAGAGTTTAATAAAGCTAACTCCCTCTAGAATTCAGAGCACATCTTTAAACTGCCTTAAATCTTCTGTTGATGAAACTCTGCCCAGCTAACTGCAAGGGTCCATGGTCTGTTTCTCATTTACACATTTTACTCTCTTCAGGAGATGGAAGGAAAAATAACCAGAAAATAATGGAATTGTCACAGTTCCTAGTCATCCTGTACAATGGCCAGGCGCTATTCATGTTGTGGGAGAAGAGATTTTCTCCCTGAAAGGGTGGTATTGGGATGCCCAATGGCCCTCTGCAACAAGAAGGGAGCTGCTCAGCTAGGTACCTTCTGCATGTCCATGCACACAACCCTCATCTCCCTAGGCCTCAGGCATCACACAGATATGTGCGCATCCTCCTGTTACCAAGGAGACATTGTCAGAGGCCCCGCCATCATGCAGGAATAATGCGCAAAGCCAACACAATGTGCACCTAACGCCAGCAGTGCCACTTCTCAAATTAAGTCTCCTGCTTGGTAGAGTTGCCAGATAAAATCAAAGATGCTGAGTTATGTTCAAATAACAAATAACCGAGAGTGTAATGTATACACACGAGTGTCTGAAATGTCCTATGCGACTTAGATAGACTCCAACCCTGTCTGTGGCTTACCTGACTTTTGGATGGAACTAACCATCCTATATTCTTATTTGGTTAATCTGGCAACTGTAACACTAGGTTATTTCTCCGGATAAGAACCAAGTGTTGACTATCTTGTTCTCTAATCAGCATGGAACATAAATCAATTTTTAAAAAATTAAGTGGGCTGTGTGGGATGCTGCTGCTTTAGCTTTTATTTCAGGTCTGAGAGAAGGAAAGAAAACAGGCTGGAAAAAGGAGGAAGGAGGACAAGTGACCCGGAAGGAAAAGTGGGAATGAAGGAAAAAAGAAAACAAAAGGAAGAAGAAGGCAGAGGAAAAGAAAAGGCAGGAAGTGGAAAGAAATCAAGACTTTCTAGAAATTTTTCTGTTTTCAAAACAGAGTACCTTAGCTATGTCAGAATTATAAGCTGCTACAAAGTAATTTATCTTAGTACTGAAATGATAACTATTCCCTGTAGGAGTGAGCTATTTAATAAGGTAATTTATGAAACATTGCATTATTACCTTTCATTTTGTATATGCATATATTTTATTAGATAAATTACAACTATAAGTACCATCTTTCTCCAATATAATCACCAACAAGGAGTCCTCCAATCATTAGATTCCAGTTTGCCAGCTAAATTATGTGCAGATACATTTAGTTTCTGTCCACTTGAAATGTATCCAACAAGTCCCAAGCCATCTGGATATCTGTAAGCAACTAAAACTTCAGCATTTTTATAGGAAAAATAATTCTCTGATTTAATTTTTTCAAATATTTACCCAGAGGTTTTATCTCTGTATATACACAGTCACATTTCTCATTAATTTAAAAAGTAATCTGACCTCCCCAGGCCCTGTCTGCTTTGTCCACATAATGAGACTCAGGCTACTGCACTCAGACAAACTTTCTCACTCAAAGGCTTAATGATTTTCAGAGCCAGGCTTTAAATGGGAAGTAGGAGATTTAAATGCTACTTCGTTAAATTGCTTTACTGAAAGGTGGTTGCAGAATACAAATATACACTTGCTTTTGTCTTGTTTAAGCTTCCAGGAATATAAGAGGTGGTGTTTTATACCCTGTACACATGACTGCTCACCTCAAGTAAACAAAGGTAAGTGCTTTAAGTGATGCAGGGGTAGAGAACACTGAATCACATCATAATCTTTTCTACTTACTTAAGGCTTATTGTGTTTATTTGAAAATACCAGGATATATTCTGGTGGGAACAGAGACCTAGGAAAACAAAATCACATTCAGGGGCAATGTCACCAGGACTTAGCTATAAAGTCCTTTTTGTTGTCCTCCTTTGATTCTCGACCTGTGTGGCTCTGCAATTGAGAGAAGAGTGATTGACAAGGCGATGCGAGGGTTTTCCCACTCCCCAAGGACACTGGTGTCCTGGGGCCACACACACAAGCCAATATCATTCCTCCCTTTAAAGCAGGGAAATACAGGCATAGCCACACTCGCCGCAGTGCAGCTGGCTTTCTCGTGGCTGTAGGTAAAAGAGTTCCGGGGAATGAAGATGAGAAAGCCTGAGAGTCCTCAGAGGAAGATGCAGAGGACAGCGGAGAAGATCCCAAAAGCGCAGGAAGGTCAGAGACGATAGCAAAGCTCAGCGATGCCCCTGTGTGTGCCCAGGGCCCGGGAGCTAGGGGCTGAGCTGCCGTCTCCAGGGCAATGCACGGTGTATCAACAGGAAATTCGAGGTACAGCAATACCAGCAAATAGGAGACAAAAGCCATTGAAAAGAGACTTTGTTGCAGTTCCCAAGAGGCAGGCTCATGGCAGGGCACACAGGGCCACTCAGGAAGCACGGGTCTGCCAGGAAGTGGGGCATGTGGAGCAGGAAGTTTCAGTGTGCAGGGAGGGACAGCTCAGGACTGGCTGGTGTGAGTCACTGCACCGCTCGGGGGTCCAGGGCTGTCCCTGCTACCTGGTACCTGCCATGGAGTTAAGGGGGTGGTCTGTGTTGGGCGGTTTGGTTTCTAAATTGTACTTGTGGGCAAGCTGTTCATTATCTCTGGGCACCTGGGAGAGGCTGTGTCCTGGGTCAGCCCACCCCAGAGGGCACAGTTTCAGAATATAGAAAATGAAAACATGGCCAGGAGACTGGGCACTGGGCAACACCACGTGTGCCTGTTGTCAGGTGGCTTGTGCTGACACAGACAAAGGGCTCTAACTACCACTCTTCCAGGCCCCCAACTCCCTATCTACCTCAAGCTCTTTCTGGTTCTGCTGTGTGACAAAGAGAGACTGGATATTGCAGCCGTCCCCTCCTGGGGACAGATGGTAAGTTCCTTTCCCAGAAGTTGCAGGCTGTGGGCCAATCTTCTTTCCAGGGAGGCTTCCTCCTCCCCAAACTTATCCCCTCGGGCACTTTGATGAGCCAGAAATAAGCTGCTCATGGCAGCCTGGGTCCTGGTCCCAGAGGAAGGCCACGGTGTCATGGCGGCCCCAGTGGAGAAGGCCTGGCTACATCCAGCAGTCGACCCAGGGCTCAGCTTCTGACCTCAGTCCAGTCCTCTGTGATTCTCTGCAGTCCCTAGGATGACCTTGTGGGGCACCCCGGCTGGTGGAAATAATTCTGGTTGCAGCTCTGGGCACTGCTCCCTAGCGTCAGTCAGCCCACTCCCTAGGCCCAAGAGAGCGAGAAAAATACCAGCCACTCCTTCTGCACTTATTGTCTCCACTTTCCAGAAAAGGAAAATGGCTAAGAAAGAATAGAAAGACCCAAAGGCAAGCCAGTTAAAAATCTAGTCCGAAAGTAAAAGACAGAGTACTCATACCTGCCTCAGAATTCCTTGGATTAACTGCAACACGTCACACAGAATTGTTCTTAACTCACATTTACCAAAGAAAATCTTCACAATAGCGAAGCTCTAAGTTTAATGGATTCCCCCACTTTCCTGAAGCAACAGAGAAAATGTTTCTTGTTCAGTAATCAGTAGCTTCTTACTAGAGAACACCAAGTTATTCTTCCTATTGCTGAAAAATATTGCGGCACTTAAAGGTTATGATAGCAGGAAAAAATTTACACACATAAGTATAACTGTCTAATCAACAGTGGCTTTCAAGAAGGTAAACTTCACCATGCATAGGTGGAGATTGCTATTATGGGTTGAACTGGACCCTTTTCTCCCACCAAAAGAAATTACATGTTGACATTGACTCGTTCTCATAAGAAGTGTGTGACCTTATTCAGAGATAAAACCTTTATTGAGGTGATCAAGTTAACACGAGAATAAATCTGAATCCAGGTTGGCTGCTGTCCATACAATGGGGAAATTTAGAGACACAGACATAGAAGGAACTTGTTGGGAAAAGACCCATGGGGAGATTGCAGCCAACTCCAAGCCAAGGAAAGAGGACTTGGAAAGAAACAACCTGCTGGTACTTCGCCTCAGCCTTCTGGTGTAACACAGAACTGGTGTAATACATTCCTATTAAGTCACCCAGATTAGGGTTCTTTGTTGAGGCAGCTTGAGCAAACCAATACAGACACACATCAAACCTACAAGGCACTCTTACATCCACTTACTCTTGCACACAGATCTCCTGCAAACCTATGCAAGGTGAGAGGTGGGCTTTGCTGAATCAAATTTATAGAAAAAGTGGCCCATGAGCTAAATTTGCCCTGGGAGGAGAAATATTTCTAGAAGTTCAGTTAGAAAACAAGTTCAATTTCAGAGACTTTAAGTAAAGTCTTATGAATATTAATCAAGTGTGATGGTATTTAGATTGCCACCTCAGATTAAAAAATGCAAGTGCTATTTGTAGATGTTACCAAATAACAGAATAGGTAGCATTGCCTAATAAGCTTTACCTAAGCAGACTATTTCATGTTCTATTATGTACTTAGCTCCACTTATTATGGGGATGCTGTGGACTTAGATAAAGAGACTAGAATGGGGAAATGCTGGGTCCCTCCTTGCCTCGTGGGACATGTGGATGGGGGAACTGATGGGCCACCAAAGAGCACCAACCTTCATGTCATGAGTCACCAGGAGGGATACTACTGTCATTTAGACCTTATACAGCCCCAGAAGGCTCTAATATTAAAGATTTGGTCCCAAGAGTGGCACTACTAAAAGCTGGTGGAAACTAGAAGAGGTGGGGCCCATGAGGAGGTCTTTGGTTATTGGGGAGATGCCCATTAAGGAGACAATCTGGCCCCAGGCCCCACCTCACTCTACTCTGTGCTCATGATGTGAGCGATTTTGCTTTGCCACCTGCTCCCACCATGATGGGTGCCTCTCCACAGCACAAGAAATGGCGCCAGTTTATCACGTCCCAGAACCTCCAAACTGTAATCCAAAGTAACCTTTTTCTCTTTAGAGGTTCGTTATCTCAGGTATTTGTTATAACAATGGAAAGCTACCTAACACAGATATAATATTAGGATTACACGTTTGTAATTTTTCAGAATTATGGAGCTATTTCTCTAACCACTCCCCCAACACAGGAAAAGCAAAACACATAAAAATAGTAAAGACATACATGAGATTGGAACACTACAATAAAATGCCTCTATTACTGACTTATATTCTGGGGTTACAGTTTGGAGTGAGAGGAATAACTTTTATAAGATGTTCTAGGGCAAAAGTTCCTCTCCTGGAATCTTTTCAGAATGAATCATTGTAAAAGAATCTGCCAAGTAAACAGCTGTGGGGTTTATACAGTAGAGGAATATGGATATTTGTAGAAGAAAGCACATGGGAACCATGTCCAAGTCCTTCTGAAGTGTCATTCACATTAAAACAATAAAATCTGAACCAGAAAAACCTATGAAGGTACAGAGCCTGAGGAGGGAATTCTCTTCTGTTTGGCCACACACTTAAAGTGAGGGTGTTAGGTGTATGAGGACGTACTGCAGTCCTCCAAAAAGCTAGGGCAGTTTGGGACAGAAAGATGCACTGCGTGTTGACCAGTGTGGGCTTTAATCACATGGATGATGCAGCTCAGCAGAGAGCACACCTCACCCCGTCTTTATCCACCCCTGTGACTTCTACAGATGGAGCTTGGTGGGAAGGACTCACAAATCGAAAAGTTACTTTGTTGAGTTATAGCAAAGATCAGGAAAATAACGATTAAAGCTAGCACCAGGCATCAGATACAAGACCCTCAGTAATCAAACCCAACATGCTGCCCCTTGGCCAGTGCAAAGCCAAGGAGCACAGCAAGGAGATGAAAGAGGGAAGAAAGGTTGCTCGTGTACAGGGGTAACTCTCGGATCAGTGCATCTCCCTGTCCTAGTCACTTCCCCACCCCTGAGACACAAAACCCAGCACCCACAGCTTAAAGGAGGAGCGCTTTACATTGCTCACGGTTTCACTCCATGACTGGCTGACTGAGAGGCACAAACATCATGGCAGAAGGGTGCGGCAGACCACATTGCTCAGTTCGTGGACCTTGGGAAGCAGAGCAGGGGAAAATTGCCACAGACTCATATAGTACTTAGTGCCACAGTTCATAAACCACCTAGACACACCCAGGAAAGTGCTCCATTAATCCCCAGAGCGGGTGCCAACACGAATCAAGCTGATACTCCACCCTAACCACCACACTCCCCAGACAAGGACGGCGAAGACTTTCACTGGGAAGACTCTACCGTTCACGTAGCCATGATGCCTCACAGCTCCTCCTTGAGCACGCACAGATTAAAGTGGTCCTCTCACCACGAATGCGCAGACAATGGCAGACAGGAATGCCTCGTTGGTGGAGAATGCAGTATTTTCAGGAGCAAGGCTTGCTCTGGGTCACCTAGAATAGTGTGTCAGAGTGACTCAGGGATTTCGAGTTGTAGTTTTCTCTGGAAGGTCTTATCTGAGACTAAACAACTTGAAGGCGCTTTAGCAGTCATAGGAAGAGGCAGCAGTTTCTCCACCCTCTGCACTGCAGGCATAGTTGTTTGCCCCTAAAAGTACCAGCCTGGCATCTAACAACTCCTTCCTCAAAAAGGAAAACCGACTTTTAAACAATAACCTTCTTCTGTGTACTAATCCAGACTAAGACATTTTTTCAAAGATACCAAATTAGGGTCTTTCTTCTGTCGTCTACCAGGAAGATTAGGTTCAAGCTGTAGCATAATAGCTAACAATATGTTATAATTCCCTTACCACCACCTCCTGACTCGAGCCAAGTTTAAAGTTAGCCATGAAAATTTGGCTCTTTGAAACCTGACCTTGAAGGCCCAGCGTGCAGGAGAAAGAAGGAACTTAGAAGGGACACAAGTAGGCTGATATGCTGATTTTTTGTCATGGAATTTGTTGGTAAATTCTCATAAATCAAAGCCAGAAGTCTTAAGAAGAATCTCCATTAGATAAATGAAGGGATAGGTGTGTGAGCATATTACTTCAGGATATGGAGATGGAGAAAAACTAAAAATAGACAGTGAAAAGTACCACAGGCGTTTCTCTCTTATGTGGCTATTGATTGGAAAGAAGAAAGCAGGAATTTATTTATCTTTTCAGCCATTATTAGTCATTTTTTAGTCATAATAATGCATTACATTGACAGATTTCCACACTTTGGAACAAAAAGCCAACCAAAAACTTCCTTCAAATATTTTAAGAGTAGAAAAAAAGGGATGGTCTTAGAAAAGAGTTTTTTTCTAGGTTTTTGTTTTTTTTTTTTTTTTTCAAGCTAAATGTAAAGTAGAAGTAAATTTAAAATGGAGGAGTTCAGTTGCAAGTATAATCTTACTTCCTGGTCTCATTTACAAAATTAAGAGGAAATTTACAAAAAGAAAGTTTTAAAATAGGTACAATAACAACTGACCTACACTTCCTAATAGTCAATCTTGGTGTGAATTCATTTGCACCCTAATTTTTAACATAAAAAAAAACAGAAATAAACTTTAAAATAGTGGACTTTTTTCATATAAAAGATTTCCCAAGAATCTTTTTGACATAAATTATTAAAATCTTTTATTTTCCCCAAATAACTTGGCATATTCAACCAGGATGGAAAATTCTGAGAAGAGAAACCTGATAATAAACATACTGTGCAAAAGTTTTGAAATATCAAAATGTTTATGGGTTTTTCCATAGATGGCAAATTAGAAAATTTCTCATTCCATAAAATGTAGATTTGAAAATTCCCAAATATTTTCCACAAATCTTTCCCTGCAAATTTTTGTCTACTAAATAATCTCCTACTAAATATTGGTCTTCAGAGGATTTTGAAATCTAAGAGTCTTTGAAACAATGTGAAAGACTTTTCTTCATTCAAAACTGAGGCATAGGACACAAGCTCCTCTGGTCTGTGCTATGTGCAACTTTAACTGGTCACCAAAGGTCTTTCAAAGGCGGGGAAGAGGCAGGTTCTGCTCCTCAGCTTCAGAAACCTAATGGGTTCAGCTACCATCCAAGTCCAAAGCTGAGGCACTGTAGACTTCAGTCTGGCCTTTCCTTGGGACTCTCTCATCCTGATCTCTGCTGCTGCCCCTTCATGAGACAGGGATGGGTCCCTCCTGACTGTGTGCCATGCTGTGGACATGGACACCAGGAAGCAGGGGCTGGCGGGAGCTTAGGTCCACCTACACACCTGGCCACACGGCACGCTCAGGCCAGGCTCCACCCAAACATCATACAACATTGCTGTGCGTACTGTGATGGTAGGTTTGGAATGTTTCCTGGTTATTTCTAACAAGCACATCTCCTACAAGATGAAGCTACACTCATGCATGAGCAGCATCTTCCAGCTCCAGAATATGAACTTGCAATGTGGGAGTACCTGAAGTAAAACAAATGTGATGGATGGATGGATGGATGGAAGGATGGATGGAGGGACAGATGGATGATAGATGGGTGGATAGGGGGATGGACAGATGGGTGGATGGATGGATGGGTGGATGGATGGATGGATGGGTGGGTGGATGGATGAATGGATAATGGGCCACCTCTATGTCCTAGGCAATGAACCAAATTTTACCTGCATTAATTCCTTTCATTCCACAACACCCTTCATTCACCAGACAGTTAGTTTTGTCAATTTAACTATGGAGAAGTGAGGCCATCAAAGAAACAAAGGAAAAAGTCCAGGGTGACTATTGTGGTTTAGATCCAAAATGCCCCCCAAAGTCTCATGTGTTCACAGGGGGCTATTGAAAGATGATTGGATCATGAGGGCTCTGTACTACAACAGTGGATTAATCCATTGGTGAGTTCCTAGCTGAATGTGCTGTTGCGGGGGTGGGCCCTCGTCAGAAGAAGTGGGTCACTGGGTGCGTGAGTTGGAATGATGTATTCTTGTCCCCAGCTCCTCCCTTCCTTCTCTCTGCTTCCTAGCAGCCATGAGCTGAACCCCTTCCCTCCAGCATGTTTCTGCCTTGGAGTCACCCGAGCATGGACTGAATCCACTGAAACCATCAGCCAAATAAACCTCTTCTCCTTTAGTTGTGAGTGTCAGATATTTTGTCCCTAAGATGAGAAAGTGACTAACTCAGTGACAAAGTAGTAAGTTGGAAGATTGAATTTTGATTCCAAATTATTACTGGCTCAAAATTCATTACACTATTTCACAAGATTCTAAGAAAGGAAATGATGGAAAGCTAGGTTCCTCTTCTATATTGCTCCGGAGAGCTGAATGCCCTCTTTCATTCAACATGCTGTCCTAAGATTCAGAAATTTCCACTGAGTAAGGAGTATTCCCATAGGTGTATGACTCTAGGCAGGGGAACTGAACTCACCTAACTTTGGCTTATTCAACAAAATGGCTTTGTTCTATCATCTGCACCATCCCATAAAAGAAGAAAACAAACTCTTAGGTCTTCTTTTGCCTGCAAAACCATGATTCAAAGCAGTATTTCATCTACAGTGTGAGACCCTGAAATGTACTTGTAGGCTTTTAAAAATATATTTTCTATTCTACTTTTTATAGCCAAGTCATTACGATTTATCTATTGTCTGGAGAAATGAAACTGGAGACTTCCTGTTGGGAGAGTTTACAAAACCCTGACCCTGTCCTCAGATCTCAGAGCTGGCAGAAGGCGAAAGCTGCCAGGAGCCATGGAGATATCCCGTGTAACTCCTCGTGTCTCAGAAACCTCCATCCACTGCCTAACTTTGATTGTGGTGTATGGTACCTCCGCATCTGCTCATATCCCAGAAAACATCTCCACACATCTGCAGGAATGTCTTCTTGGAGACAAACAGACTCAAGCCATTTCCAAGTCAAAACGACACCCAAGCAATTTGAAACAAGACAAAACAGAACCAACGCTACCCCTGGGTGGCACAGGGAAGCCTATGTTCCCATTCTGGAACCCAGGCCTTGCCGTAGTATCTTGGTCGGACCCTCTCACATCCTCCTATTTCCTCCTGGATGAAATGAAGCTGGGAATTTCTCACCACTCTTAGCTCTAATTATTTTGTGGTTTACCAAACACTGCCACATCTTTCATGTATCTAAGTCTTCACATACACTCTTTTCTCCACCTGGATTGTTCTTCCCCTTATGTAATATCCAAGAAATAGCAAAACTCATGAAAAAAATAATTCAGAGCATGGGATCCCTAGAAGCCTTCTTAGGAAGTTTGACTTCAGGCTTTTCTCTCATGCTTGTTGGAAGCTGACCATGCACTGCTCTGCAGAACACACAGATTTGCTTCCTACCTCCCCCACCTCACTATGTCATCAGTCCCTTCTGGGCCCCGAAGTACAGAAGTCACTGACCTTGATCCAAGGCGTTAGTTTGTGAAACTCTTTCTGAGTGCAGCATTGGCCTCTGACTCTTATCAGCTGGATGGGATTGGGCAACTTGCTTAACAGCATCAGACTCCACTTCTCCTCTACAAATTAGGAATAACAACATATTTCTCAACGGGCTGTTGTGAGCAATGATACATGAAAACACTTAGCACTGTGCACCGTAAAGAAACTGCTGCATGAGTGAGTGGGGCTTTGGGGCAGAGCAAAGTTGTACAAACTGGGAACTCTCATGCTGGCTGCAAGACCTAGCAAACAAAATACTTGAAGCTTTACTCTCCCCATCTGCTAAATCATGGTGGGGTGATTGCACTGCCCTTGAGGATCATGCATATCAGATACGCTTCACTTACAAAGCGTTTTGATGAGGAGCTAAAACACCACAGTCACCCCTTCAGCACACACAGCACGGCTCCAAGTGCCACTGCACACCTTAACTCACTGTATTGTCATGAAATCTTAGTGGCACCAATTCTGCCATCATCACTGTCATCATTATCATCCTCATCATCCTCACCTTCATTTGTATGAGCATGGTCATTGTCATCATCACTACCGTTACCATCATAACCATCACCAGCATCATCATTGCCATGATCACTATCACCACCTTCATCTCCGTGATCTTCAAGATCATCATCACCTTCGTCACCACCATCACCATCATCTCCACAATCACCACCATCATCCCCCTGCCATCAATATCACCTTTGTCTCCATGACCTTCACCTTCATCATCATCTTCATCACCATCACCACCATCGCCATCATCATCTCCACCACAGTAATCATCACAGCAGCAGTATCACTGCCGTCATAGTTATGACCACGATTTCCACAGTCTTCAGCATCCTCAACCCCTTCACCACCATCACCACCACCACCACATCATAGCCATCGCCATTCATCACGTTCATCACCATTTTTGTCCTAATCATCAGTCATCACCATGGTCGCCATGACTGTCATCATTACCTCTATCATTTCCACTGTCCTCATCAACATCATCATCACCCTTCACCCTAGCTTCTCCTTGGCCTACTTCTGTCTTCTCATTTTCATTCCTCGACTCATTGCTGTACTTAGGTTACTAACTTTGATGAGGTTCTATGGGTCCCAGCAGCACAGTGCATGTCACCACCTTTGAATCAGGATAGGTAGCAACTTTGATGTGTCTACCTCACTTTCTTCATGGTCTCTCACAAAACTCTAGTCCTATGAGATGTTCTGAACACTTTAAAAAGAGAGTCTATGCTACAGTCAAAATGTAAGAAATACCACATGTGATTCTATCCTACTCTTGAGATATAGCGCTTCATTTTAACATACAAAATGATGAAGAAATGCCACAGTAAAGGAAGACTCTTAAGTAGCTAATCCTAATTCACTCCACCAAAACAAATTGATTGATCTGTGTAATTAACTATTTCCTAAACTGTAACTACAGAAACTCTCCCTGGGTTTGTGTGAACTGCATGCCTTCTACTTTGTGAAATTTCTCCCAGCCTTACCTTCTTCCTTTCTGAGTTTAGAACCCTTTTTCCTTTCCCCCATGATTGACTACTCTCAACATTTTTGTTTTTTTCTGACTTTTTCCATGTACACACTTAAGAGAAAGAAAAGTACCACATAGGAGAAAAGAAGAAAGAAAAACACTGTGTGCTGATTATTTTCATTTGTCTTGTTTCTGCGCTGAGCTAAGCTGATACCAGACAGGACCAACCCTCCTACCCCAGCCTGTGCCTCTTAACCCATAACACTTCATAATATCTCCCAGTCTTTTGGAAAAAGCCACACACACACACACACACACACACATGCGTGTACTCAGATGCCAGGTCAATGGGCCACAAGTTAAGAGAGATCCTCCCTAAGGACAGCACCTACCATATTAGTCCCCAAATTCTCAGTGCAGCACAGAGCCTGGCAGAGAGTAGGTGCCCAATAAATGAAGGAATAATTGAATTAACCAGGACATCTCTCAGAGGTCCACATCTCTTCAAGATTGTTGCATTTCTTGGTCAGCAACGCGTTTAATAGAAAAAACAAAACTTGCTCCATGAGCCTTAAAACAGCCCATTGTACTTTCTCCTAGCCTCCTTTTTTTTTTTTTTTTTTTTGTGGGTACCGGGGGTCGACCTCAGGACCTCGCGCGCCAGCAGGCGCCTGTGCCGCTGAGCGATATCACCGGCCCTTTTTTTCATATGTGGGTTGCGGGAGTCGAACTCGGGCCCTCGCGCTTGCCAGGCAGGTGCTTACGCCACTGAGCCATCCCTCCAGGCCCTCCTAGCCCCTTTAAAATACATTGTTTTCAGAAATTTTTCCCTCTTCTGTTATAAATTCAGTCTTCCACCATCTCGGGTCAGTTTGTACAGGGAGCACACTGTTTTCAGGGTGTCTGGCCAGGTTGGAGAGGTGAAATCCAAGCTTCCACAGCGGGGCAGGACATTCTGCCTTAGAGAAGAAATCTGCCCGGGGGACACTTGTGATTGCACAAGGACGCAGTGTGGATTAGCTGGGACCCACCCATGGGCAATTTGAAGGCCTGGACTACTTTCCTCCAAAATCTAGGTCAAGAGGTTGGGAAGATGGCTACATGCCATCTTTTTATTATGACTTACTGTGCCACTCACAATGGAAAACATTCCGGAAAGAACACAAGCAACAAACAGTAGATTAGCCTAGCCTGGCTGGATCTCTTAAAATGCTTTCCTACTCCTAGCACAGGGTGGGTGAGGTATAGATTTGTGCTGAGGACAGAGAGCTTACTTGAGAGCAATGCAGAAGAGGTCGGAAAAAGGCGATGAGGCCAGCCCCAGGTGGCCTCAGAGGATGCTGTCCCAGACAGGAATCACTCTGCAAAGCTAGAGACTGCACCCAGCTGAGGTTGGACCTCTACCGTGCATCTACAGTTCTAATCCAGGGCCCAGGGACCGTGAAGTCTCGTGGTTCTTTTTTCCTCTAAGTGAAGTGTTCTTCCTCCACCCTGCCTGGTAACCTCTTCTTCCCTGGTGCGGAAGTTCTTTCACCGATGGCAGATGGGATCTCTCAGCCTCTGTCACAAAGCACCATGGCAAACAGGTGAGAGCACGTCCTCTACTCCAACGACCCCACTCTCAAAGCACTCACTTATCCATGGGGACCCCTGCTCGGGAGACACTGAAGTCTGCACACCTGGAGGTCCCTCTTGGGCTGGACACAGCAGGGTGCCACCTTCGTTAATTATGCCAGTCAACAGCTGGCAACCCACTGTGTGCAGGCATTGCTCTACCTGTGTTATTTCATTTGTCCTAATCACCATCTGGGAAGTTGCTTAGCATCTCTTTACTTCAGTTTTCTTTTTATAAAAGAAGAAAACTCCACCGGTGTAGAATATTGTTATGATGAGAAATATGCATGGAGATATCGCAAGCACCTGGGGTATGCTGGGCACTGGGATCCCCTTGTGAGCATCAGGATCCCCTTGGCTGTTCCAGAGGTCCTCTGTGAGGACTACACACACCAAATGCAGACATTGAGGCCGTACTCAACCTGCAGCAAAAGCGTGCTCAACACTGGGGAAACTTGGCTTTCAATGATTGTTTAATATTCGAATCTTGTAGCCAAATCATACTCGCTGGGTTCGCTTTCGAAAATCAGAACAAATTGTCATCTAGTAACTTATAATGACCTCAGCCTGAGTGCGTTTCCTGCTGTTGGTTCACTTGGAATGTCCTGGGCTGCCTGTCAAATGTGTTCTCATTGTGTGACTGCCAGAGGGAAAACATGCCCATTGTCTTGGCTATGGCTATTTTAATTTAAATTGCAGTCCAACTTTTAGAAAGTCTGAAGGGTCATAAACGTGAAATGGTGGGTAAAGAACTTTTTAAAAATATTGTTTTCATTTTTAAAAAAGTAATGCGTGTTCATAAGAACAAATTTAGAAGACAAAAACTATAAAAGAGGAAAATTCATTCCGCATAAGCCTTTGCTAAACACAAGTATTATAAAATTTTTGGTGATTTTTTTTAATCCAGTTATCTGACAGATAGAGATAGACAACAGATTACATATAGATATGTGCATGGCTATGTACATATAAATGAAAAAATATAACTATCAAAAGTAATTTGCGAGCTGGTGAGATAGCTCAGCGGCGTAAGCGCCTGCCTGGCAAGTGCGAGGCCCTGAGATCGACTCCCGGTACCCACATTAAAAAAAAAATAAAAGTAATTTGCTGTTTAGAACTAAAGATACGCACATGTATATGCATTGTGAGTGTGACATGTGTATGTGATAGGCACACACAAATCTAAATGGCAAAAATACTGTTTATGCATACAGTTATATAGACAATAGATATACTGAACATACCACTGTGCACCTACTTTTTTAAGGCTAATATTCTAGCAGATGCATAATTTCATATCTTATAATACTTTTCATGCTTGTCATTTAATAACTGCCACAATAGTGCAATGATTGAAATAATATTTCACAGGTTGGCCCATCACGATTCTAATCACATTTTCCTATAGTTGGAACTTGAGCTTGTTTCCCAGTCGATAGTGAAGGAGTCACGTCTTCTGCTCCCAGGTTGTTTTTAACTGTTTTCCTCTTTGGTATCTATTTCTGGAGTGAGAATCCCTGTGTTAAAGAGCACGGACGGGTTGGCAGGTTCTAGATATATCATAATCAATATTATCTTAATGTTTTCATTGTTTCTTGCATTGTTTGATTAATATTCTCACCAGTATGTTTATATTTTATTTCTTTGGATTCTCAGAGATGTGAATAATAGAACTTTGGAGACTGGAATATACTGAAGACTTGAGTCTGGCCAACCAAAGGTCTATAGTTAGCCCATCTCATGCATACCATGGTTGTGCATTAGGAAATAGTCCTCAGCTATGTCACAGCATCTGTCTGTCCCTAGGGGATGCCCATCTGATGGCAAGGATGTAGGAAGACCACACCCCAGACAAAACAGCATCCATGGGACTTACCAGTCCCAAATCTGTTGGGTCAGAGAACTTCCGCTCAAGAGAGCTGAGACAAGAATGGTGGTTTTTCGGAGACTGAAGGATGTGGCTGCAAGTCACCTGCAGAAGAGTTCCTGGGCAGCAGCACAACCCGAGGGATGGGAGGAGGTGTCAGGGTGGGGCTTGGGGATGATGCCGGAGGGACCAGCTCATCCAGGCAAGCTGTGGAGTCCTCACTGGAGCTCTGCAGAACATAGGGGTGGTGGGTGACATCCTGAGGGGCTTCCTGAGCCCACAGTGAGCCAAGGGCAGTGCCTTGGGCTAGAGTTACCTGGAAAGCACCAGGGCCCATAGACCACACTTACACAGGTAAGAACTGCAGGGAGGACCTGTGACCTGGGTGAGCACACACTTGGGATGGGGAAAGCGGGGGCATCAGTGGAGGTTTTGGACTGAGACAGGGCTGTTCCCAGCATGAGGAAAGGTCAGCACCAGAAAGCAGGGGACCGAGGATCCAAGAGGGCTGCTCACTCTGTACGGCCCTGGGACTTAGTCAAGGGGAATCCACAGAACCTGCAGAAACCCTGGCAGCCTCTGCTTACCCAGTCTCATCGCCACACCCCACCCCCGCAAGGGCAGAAGGGCCTGCGAGAGTAGAATCGCATCTACCTCTCGGGAAGCAGCGGCTCCATCCCCCGAAGTGACACCCACGTCTCCACAGTCACCGCACAGACACCTGCCCTGCTACCGCCCAGCCAGGAGACCCCTAGTGTGGACACTCGGGGCTGACCTGTCGCAGGAACTAATCACCAGTGCAAGGCCATCGCACCCTGTTCCTCGTCTGGGAAAGAGATTTGGGAACAGATTCCGCAAGGTCGCAACGACATTAAAGCAAAGAAGTTCTGGGATCCCCCGGGGGCGGCTAAACCTAAGGCCACTCCTGTCTTTCCATCTGTCACAGAAACCTGAGCTATTTTCATCACAGCAGTGGAAATGAAAGTGCCTTTTCCCCCACTCTCTCCAGAAAGAGAATTAAACGTAGTCAGACAAAGAGGCAGAGCATGTGTACCCAAAATGCCTGGGACAGTCGCCCCTTTCCTGAGTGATTCTCCTACTTCTGCTGCATGGAGTTCAGTGTATCACAGCCACCTACACTCAGCTCTGAGCTCTCCTTCTAACTCCCTCCTGAGACTACCACAAGCTGGAAGCATCACACTCCTAGAGACGATCAGATCTGCCACCCAGGGGCAGCTAAGACTTCTCCAAGAGCCCTCAAGGTGGTCATGGAGGTGTGCAGCTGCCGAACACAGAAGCCTCCGACTGCAATGTGAAATACTGGCCAATAACCAAAGTATCATTGAGTTTTCCCCAGAGGAGTGCAAGTTTTTCTATCAAATCCTGACCGAGCTCTGTACATGTCCATCATGCATCTTTGTGGGCAGAAAGAGGGCACAGATGGCTGGTAGTGAGTCCCCACTGCCTGTTCCCAGGCACTGGTAGGGCTGGGAGCACCAGGGCACTTTGGAGGCTTTGCAGGAGATGAACATCTGGAAGGCACAAGGACCCAGCCACTAGCAAGTCAGCGGGGAAGCAGAGAAATAAGATGAGGAACAAGCTGCATCAGAAAATGCCTCTGTCCAGTGGAAACCACAGTGCATCTCCCAGACCTGCTCTTCAGAGGAGACCCTGGGACAATCAAACCGAATCCAGAGAGGAGCAAGAGAGTATCCATTTCTCTGCTATGTCCGCATGTCCACATACATGTACACGTGTGGACATCCGCACTAACATGTATGCATACAAACTTACATAAAATTCTGTACATAACATGCATAGAAGTGAATGCAAATACAAAAACACAGGCAAGCACACGCAAATCTGCATGCATTCATACTTACACACACCTGCATCACACATACATGAGTATATGATTTATTCTATATTTTGCTTTCAGTTCATTTCAGCTAATTCTTTTTGGTCATCTGAAAAAAATTAAAATTGAGATAAAAACTAAATGTTAATTAATTAACACTTAGTGGTGTTACTAAGGAAAGGGACCTGAGTTTGGGGTAGCAAGTGGCAGAAATAAGCCAAAGAATGATCCTATTAGTAGACCTGCACTTTCAAGTCTTGTGGGCTGCCTCTGGTTTAACTGTTTCTGCCAGATCTGCAGGACAAGGGGCAGATGTGACTTAATCAGGACACTGGGTACACAGGACAAGACAAAGCCAGCCAGCTCCCTTGGGTCTTTGGTCTCGTACTGAGATGTGTTTCTGCACAGCAAATGTTCCCCTACAAAGCAGGGCTACTTTCACTTTCTTTGCTAGGCTGTTGTGTGGCAAGCAAATAAGATCATTAGAATTACCCTATCAGATGTCATGATTTTGAACAATTATTCATTTACACATATGCAATAAGTCAACTGGGCATGCATGTATCAAGCACTGTATTATTTTTATAAATACTCATGAAAAGAAAACTTCTGGAAGAAAATTCCTAGCCAAAATCTACTTAGAACAAACCACAGGGCAGGGTGAAGGCTGCTCGATCATCAAATTCCCATTCTCTTGGGAAAAGAAGAGCCCGAAAGCCTGCAGCTGGGGTGGGAAGCCTCATCTCTAATTAGTGCAAGGCCCAAGTTTCAGGCCTCGGCCCGTGACACAGGGGACAGAGCACTCTTGAGCAGACGCCCCAGCTTTCTGCTTCCCAGAAACACCCTGATATGGGAGGTCACAGAAGAGCATATGAGAAAATAAACACAATGACGTTCCCTGTCAGGCCCTGGCAGCCAGATTCACAGCCTTCCTCGCTCCAAGGAATTCATTATGAAAGGCAGGAGAGAAGAGCAGATTGCATGAAGTCCTATTATATCTGTCTCCTTTCCTCCCATTCCTAGGAAAGATAAACCCAAATTGTGCCTTCGAGCTGCGCATCATACGTTCTGATGGCTGCAAAGATGCAGCATTTGCTAGAGCTTCCCTGTACCACGTGTCCCAGGACACAGGTCTGCCCACAGCAGTCCTCCATGAGCTCGTGAGTTCCTGAGGCTGGACCCGGGACTCCACCCTTCATCGTGAAGGTCATCTGGCCTTCCCAAGTCTCCCCTCTCTTGCAGAATGAGGATGGTCATCGCTGTCAAGTGAGAGAATGCAGAAAAAGCACTTCGACCCCGACAGCACGCACTGTACGGCTGCCACTTTTATTATCTCACGCCGACCTCCTGGGAAAGATGTAGAATTGACTGGGAAGCATCTGATATCAATGACACCAGTGTCATCTCTAAACAGAGGAGCCTGTGGGCGGCTGAGCTCTTAGAAGCACGGGCTTAGGGCCGGTGAGATGGCTCAGCGGCATAAGCGCCTGCCTTGCAAGCGCGAGGGCCCGAGTTCGACTCCCAGATCCCACATACAAAAAAGAGGCCGGTGATATCGCTCAGTGGCACGGGTGCCTGTTGGCGCGCGAGGTCCTGAGGTCGACCCCCCGGTACCCACAAAAAAAAAAAAAAAAAAAAAAAAAAAAAGAAGCACGGGCTTAGATTAGGGAATTCTGCGTGTATTTGAGCCCACAATGGTACAGCCAGGACACAGCACACGGATTGCGATGGGTCTTAAGGTTTCCCAGGCAGGGTGGACACACTCTGGACATTTAAACTTTTCAAATCGTGCTTGATCATTGAAATCCATCTCATACCAGAGCGATGTTGCTAAGATGCTCATAGAAAGAAAACGATACAGCGAGGCTTGGGGCAGACTGTATTCGGCTAACTGGTCAAACCTCAGCTGATTTGGGATGGGAAGAGAGAAGAGACACTAAACAGTCAACAAACACAGAACACTTTTGCAGATGGAAAGAGCCTGTAGCTGCTGAATGTAGACACCAAAGGCGTCAAACTCCTTCATCCTCCATTCCCACTTTGCTGTGTCTACTGACTGTGTGCAGGGCCCGTGTGTGACAAGGGCTGGCACACTTCCTGACAAAAGAGAGGTCAGTCAGAGCCAAGATCAGAGCTCAAGAAAAGGCATAGTAATGAGACAGACATCACAATTCACACTCAGAATCAAGACAAGTATCAAATCCACTTTAAAAATACATCTTCCAATAGATAGGACATTGGGTCCAGATGTGGACACAAGAGTCTGCGTTTGAGGAAGTGAGGAACAAGACCCTGAGACCAGGGTCTCAAGTCTGGGGACCTCAGCTTGGCAACACTGTCAGGAATACACAGCGATCCTATTCACCCTCATTTGGCCGAAGAATACACAGAGGCGTTTCTGATATTTTATTCCTAAAAGTCGGTGCAACCTGTGTTTAGTATTTAATTGCTACCATGATGCTGCAAGGGAGCTGGTTCTGGCCATGACACAAATGAGGAAATAGGCTCAGTGAAGTCATGTGGCCTTTCTAGAGTCCTGGTGAGGATAAAACTCATGGCCTGGGACAAATGACTAAATGGGAAGCTCTGGTGCTTGGCATCCACCAGGCTGGATGTGGGGAGAGCAGCTCAGAGCTGGGGTCCCAGCACAGGCTGGAGGGGGTGACCACAGCACCCTCCTCTGCTTCACACTCAGCCAGAACTTGTCCCAGGGGTGCCAAGCCCTAGAAGCCACTTCAATACCCTGTCCTCAAAGCATGAGAAGGAGCTAATCTCCCTCAAAGGCCACTTGCAAAGGAAACAAGTGTGGCAAAACATATTCAGAGACCCAGAAAATTTGTCCCTGGTGCACAGCTAAGAATGATAAAGAGTTTCTGCCCTGTTGGCCTGTGTCCAAAGGAGCTGCAGTCTTGGCTTTGCAAAACCTGAGTTGATTGCAAAAAAAAAAAAAAAAGAAAGAAAGAAAGAAATCAAAGATACATCCCACAGGGAACCTCAACAAGAAAGCTTAGGCAAGTGATTTATTTGGCTTTCTGGACCAAACCCCAGTAAAGCTCATAAAAATGCTAATTGGAAACAAAGAGAAGATGAGTTCTTGCGAAATCTCAAAGGTGTCAACCCCACTCTGGCAAGACTTTGCTTGTGGCAAAAATAACCTTTCTTTTCAGAGGAGACTCAGGGCAAGTGACTGTGTGGCTCCTCTAGGTGTCCTGTTATGAGACAAACAACTTCCTGTTCAAGAAAACCTTCACAAGACAGCAGAGCCTCCTGCCTCTCACTGGAGCCCCATTTACTGCACTGCGTTCTGTGTAGCAGTTGAACACCCAGTTTCATTTTGTATGCAAGAAGCTTCCGCATTCTGGATTTAAGCAATATGTGACTTTTCCCACCCAGCCCAGGTGCTGGAGGACCCTTCCACTTGTCCACAACATTCCCCTCCAGAAGAGCTTCTCTCTCTCCCTCTTTTGCAGATTGAGACACCCAGCAGGATGGAGGACTCAAGAGATGGAATAAAGCTGGTTTAGGAAAGAAGACACAGCCAGGACAGCGTGGGGATGGCAGCTTACTAGTGGTCTGGCCACTGAGAGCCAGGACGGTGGCCGTGCCCTTCGGAAGCCCATGGGAGGGCGAGGTCGCTGAATCAGTATAGCCATGGGAAGAAAGATGAGGCTATCTTCAGCCCAGGGAAGACATGAGCCGGGCTACCGGAGGCTGATGGACTCTCAAATGTCCAAATGTCACTCTTGCTGGAGCAGAAGGAGCCAGAGCGTGCATTTGGGACATCTGCCAACCTCCACTGGTCACTGTCCCTTCCCCGTCTCCTAAGCTAGACACCTAGTGTCATCCCCCCCACCTTGGTTGCCTTCCTCAATTGTCAGAGTTGTTTTCACCTGCATATGTCACTCCAGCCTCGTCACTACCTCCAGGTTCTTGAGTACCACGGGTTTTGTATGAAACCTTACAGCCCTCCCAGCCGTATTGGCTGCCACGTAGGGACAAGGGGCTTTGTGAACTGCAGTTAGGGTGCAGTTCATAAAACCTGCACAGGCTTGAATCCTGACTCTGATCCCATCTGAGCTGGCTGGAACCTCTGAGCATTCATCCTCACTGCCCTCTTCTGTACATTGTAACACACTGACCTCACAGAGATGGGTTCACCCAGCACTCTGGGAGGCTGAGACAGGAAGATCGCAAGTTCGAGCCCCGCCTGAGCAATTTAACAGCTTGGTGAGATCTTATCTGCAAAGTAAAAAAAAAAAAAAAAATTTTTTTTCGTTTTAAGGCCTGGGGATGTATCCAGGCCCTGGATTCAATCTATTGCGGGGGGGGAGGAGACAGAATATATGCAAAGTATCTGGTACATAGTAAACACCAGATTTGACTAACTCTCTTTATTAACTCCTCTCCTTATTCATCTTTCCACAGAAGGGCCTTTTCAAGTAGGAGTGAGGCTACTTCGCATAGCTCAATCTGCTGACCTGTTGTGGATTTAGTTTCATGATTCTCAGATCCTTCAGCCCAGAAAGTCACCCCAGTGATTCCAGAGGTACTCACAGCGGGCTTATGGCCATAGGCAAAAACAGCAGCACCACCCTAAGTCACTTAATGATGGACAGAGGGAAACTGAAGCAACTATAAAATTGGGACTCAACGAGAGGGTCCTAACATTTAAATGAGATTCAGTCAAGAGCCTGTGGTTTTAACAACCAGCAGTGTGCAATGGGAGAGGAAAGGAGCAGAGAAAAGAAATATAAATATACGGGTGGGTAGGTGGGTGAGTGGGTGGTTTGTTGGTTGGTTGGTTAGTTAGTTGATTGGTTTCCTGGTTGATTGGTTGGCTGGTTGGTTGGTTGGCTGGTTGGTTGATTGGTTTTTTGAGATAGGGTCTCACTATGTAGTTGAGGCTGGCCTTGAACTCACTATGCAGACTAGGTTAACCTTAAACTTGATATCCTCCTGCCTCATACATATTAATGAGGCTGAGGTCAGAGAGCTGGCAGAGCATTTCCAAAAGAAGACAGCTCAGCCCCCAAGTGCCTGAAGATCGGAACTCCCCTTGATCTTAGCCAAAAGGCCAAGAAGCAATTGAAGATTGGAGCTCAACCTAGTGACAGCCCAGCACACAACTTCTAGGGTCCTCCACCCAGCACCCTCTTCCACCTCTTGTAGTTCCAAAAGATTGGATGATACATGATCTGGAATAAAGTTAATTCAGAAGAAAACACAGCTTTATAAAGTATGTAAGACCCACTACAGGTACCAGCCAATTAAAATGCTATGGTGGTTAAAACATGCGTGGATGCTTTTAGTGCATTTTCAGTGCCAGGCATCATGCTAAGCATTTTAAATACAGGAACACGCTCATTCCTCCTACAAGTTCTACGTGTCAATACCACAACATGGTGCCATGTTACAGGAGAGGAAACTGAGGTAGACTTTGAAGCTCATCCAAGGCCCCAGAGCTGGTGAAACCTAGAATCTGGAATGAGCCTCCAGCAGGCTAGGCTCCAAGTCCTTGCTCTGAATCACTTCTCACAGTATTTTAACATGTGCTCCTACTACTTTTAAAATATTATGTATTACATAGAAGAGATAGTCATTTCCAAAGCATTATATGAATGGAATCATGCAGTTTGTAACCCTTGAGCTTGGCTTTTCATTCACTCAGCATAATTCTTGGAGATCCATCTAAGTTTCAACAGTCCATTCTTTTTTGTTGCAGAGCAGTATTCTGTGGTATAGATGTACCAGAGATTAGCAGTTCAGCTATTGAAGGACCTCTAGGTTGTATCCAGATTTGGGGCATTAAGAATTAATGTGCTGGGGGGCCGGTGAGATGGCTCAGCGGCTTAAGCGCCTGCGCGGCAAGCGCGAGGGCCCAAGTTCGACTCCCGGAACCCACATACGAAAAAGGGGCCGGTGATATCGCTCAGCGGCACAGGCGCGCAGGCACCCGAGGTCCTGAGGTCGACCCCCCGGTACCCACAAAAAAAAAAAAAAAAAAGAATTAATGTGCTGGGGCCGGTGAGATGGCTCAGCGGCATAAGCGCCTGCCTTGCAAGCGCGAGGGCCCGAGTTTGACTCTCAGATCCCACATACGAAAAAGGGGCCGGTGATATCGCTCAGCGGCACGGGTGCCTGTTGGCACACGAGGTCCTGAGGTCGACCCCCCGGTACCCACAAAAAAAAAAAAAAAGAAGAATTAATGTGCTGTTAAAATTTGTACTTGGGTTTTTATGTAAACACAAGTTTTTCTTACTCTTGGGCAAACACCCAAGGGTGAAACTGGTGGGTGGTTTACATGGTATTTAAATATTTTGGTTTTTAAGAATGTACTAAAGTTTATCTAGGGTGACTATGTAATTGTACATGACCACAAGTCCCTCTGTGTCTTCACCAGAATTTGCTACAACCATCATTTTTTAAATTTTAATTATTATAATAGATGTGCACAGATATTCCACTGTGGTTTTAATTTAATAAATAATGATGTTAAATGTGTTTGATTTGCCATCTATGTATTCTCTTTGCTCACTGTATCTTTTGCCCATTTTCTGATTGAATTATTTCATATTTTACCATTGAGCTTTCAGAGTGTTCTACAAATTCCAGGTACTAGTCCTATGCAGAACATGTGACCAACAAATATTTTCTTCCAATTTCTAGCTTGTATCCTCAACCTCCACATATGGGCTTCTACAAAGCAAAAGTTTTAGATTTTGGTGAGGGCCAATTTTTAAATTTTCACTTTCATGGATCATGCTTTTGGTATGAAGTCTAAGAATTCTGCTTGACTGTAAATCCCCATGGTTTTTTCCTAGAAGTTGCATAATTTTATTATTTAAATCAAAGATCATGATACAATTTTTTGTTTTGTTTTTTAAATGGTATAAGGTTTACAGCAGGGTTCATTAATTTTGCCTTTGAACGTCCTATTAAATCAGTTTTGTTCCTTTGTTAAAAATCACGTGAGCATGTTTGTGTGTCTATTTTTGGAGCCTGAATTCTATCCAAGTGATCTGTTTGTTTGTCATTCCACCAGTGCAAAACTCTTCACTGCTGTAGTTATATTGCAAGCATTACTAATAGCCTTTCTTATTCCTCCGACTTTATTCTCTTCGTCAAGAATGTTTTAAGTTTTCTAGAGCCTACACTTCTTCACATAAATTTTAGGATAATCTCATCTATGCCTACAAAAGACCTTACTGGAATATTGACAGGAGATGCATTCGATCCATAGGTTAAGTTGGTGGAAATTCGCATCTTTACTATGGTGAGTCTTTTGATCCATGAACATGGTATATCTTTTCGTTTATTTGGGCCTTCTTTGATTTCTTTCATCAGCATTTTGTAACTTTCATTATATGTTTTGACAAGTGTATAACTAAGAATTTCATTTTATTTGGAGAGACTGTATATGATATTGTGTTTGAAATTTCCATTTGTTCATTATTAGTAGACAAAGTTGTGATTGATTTTGTGTGTGTGTTGAATTCACATCTTACAACCTTGTTGAACACATTTATCATTTCTCTGATATTTTAGTAGATTCCTTGGTATTTTTATAGACAATCATATTATCTACAAGTATGTTTTTCCTTTGCACCCTATATGCCTTTTACTTATTATCCTTGTATTTTACATTGCCTTATTGCTGAAACTTCAGTATTTTTTCAGTAAGAATTTGAGAGTAAATTCTTGTCTAATTCCAGAACTGAAGGAGAAAACACTGTTTCCATCAGTAAGAATGATGTTAGGTAGATGTTCTTTATCCAGTCAAGGTAGTTTCCTACATTCCTAACTTGCTGAGAGTCATTTCATGAATACATATTGGACGTTTTCCAAGGTTTATTCTGCATCATTTTGTAAAATCATATGTTTTTCTCCAGCTTGTTGGCATGGTAAGCTATACTGATTGACTTTTGAATGCTGAACATGCTTTTCATGCCTGAAATAAACCCCATTTAGTCACAGTGCATAACTGTCTTTACACATTGTTAAATTCAGTTTGCTGGAATTTTCATTGATACTTTCTGTGCCTAATTCCATGAAAACATTGGTGTGGACTTTCTTATGTGTGTGGGGGGTGTTTGTCTGAGTCTTTTTAATGGCTGCATAAAATGACTTGTGAATGCTTCTTCTATTTCTAGAAAAGAATGTGCAAAATTAGTGGATATTCTTTAAATATTTGGCAGAATTCTCTAGTGATTTTCTGGGTCAGAAGACTTCTTTTTATGAGCTTTAAATTGCAAATCCAATTTTGCTGAGTTACAGGATTACACAGTAGTGTATCTCTTTATAATGGTGTTTTTGAATTGTGGGTTTCTTCTAAGATGTCCAATCTGTTGGATTAAGTTCTTCCCAGTGTCCATCACTACCTTTTTAATGGCACAGAAATTGTTCTAAAAGCTTCCATGTCACTGCTAATATTAGTTATTTTTTTCTTGCTATTTCTGAAGTTGTGACTCACTGCTGCTAGAAGTCTTCCAATTTTCTTGGTTTATTTTTTAAATAATTTATGTCATGATTTTTTCCATTGTCTTACTTTCACTTATATCAACTTCTGTTTTTGTCCTTGTTTTCATTCTTCTGTCTTTTGTCTCTTTTGTTCCTTCTTTTTTCGTGTCTTGAGTTATAAACTCAGATGATTGATTTAAGATTTTTCGTTCTTAATACTGTGTAAGCATTTACTACGATAAATTTTCCTCTCAACACTGTCTCAGCTAGCTCCCATATTTTTTGATATGTCAAATTTTCTCAATAATTCAGTTCTATGCCTGTTTTAATTTTCCCTGGAAACTTCCTCTTTGATCTATGGATTATTTAGAATTTTGCTGTTTAATTTTCACATGTTTAGAGATTTTTCTCTTGTCTGGGTGTTACCAATTTATAATTTTATTTTATCTTGGTCAAAGAACATACTTTGTATAATTTTAACATTCAAATGTGTTGTTTGCTTTATGGTCCAAGATACAGATTAATTTGATGAACATTTTATGGGCACTTTTTTAAAAAGGAGTATTCTTCAATTCTTGGCCAAATTATTCTATACATATCACTTAGTGTAACTGCTGTTAAGTGCCAACTTATCCAATTCTGAGAGAGGGATTAGGAGCACCAATTATAATTGTTGATTTGTCTCATTCTTACTTCAACTCTGGTTTTATTCCATGTATTTTGAAGCTCTGAAGTCTGGTGTATACAAATTTAGAATCAGTATGCCTTCCTGGTAGATAAATTATTTTATCATTATGTAGTTTCCATATCAATTTATTTATCATATTCTGGGGTGTATTTCTTTGTATAGTTTTCACAGTTGCTTCAGGTATTAATAAAAACTAAAAATTGCAGTCCGGTGGCATTGACATTTTACCATCTTAAAGAGAATTGGGGACCCTCACTGCCATTAGTTCCTTTCACCTTCCTCACTTTTAAATATCATTGTTTTAAGTATCAGCTAGTCAGATGATTGGGGGGTGGTGCTGGGGATCAAACCCAAGGCTTTGTGCACACAAAGCTAGAGTGCTACCACAGAGCCACATTCCCAGTCCTAGTCCTATGATTTTTATCTCACTCATCAAATGTGATTTATAAAATGCATAAAGAATAGCAGAACCTGATGTATTACCCATCTTTCTGTTCTGCTTATCTTTTTTCTTGCTAAGGTTCCTAATTCTATATTTTTATTTTCATTTTTCTAGTCAAAAGCACTTATATGGACCAGTCATTAAGGGTCTGTCTAGCAAAAAGTTATTTCAATTTTTCTTCAGTTGCCAATAACTTCATTTACTTATGTCTGAAGTACAGTTTCACTAGATATAAAATTCAAAGGGGCAAGGATTTTTTTTTTAGCCCTTAAAAAGTGTTGTGCTCCACCAGTCTGGTCTCCGTGATTGTGATAATAAATTTGCTTGTATTCAAGCTGGTGCAGCCCTGAGAAGAAGGTGCAGTTTCTCTCTGGCTACCTTTGAGTTCTTTGTCTTAATCATAAGTAGAATTCTATTTATAAAATTTTTTGGCAGTTTTTTTCAGGTTCATCCTATTTGTCCTCTACCCAATCTCTTGAACTCCTGGACTTTTGCTTTTTACTAAATTTGAGTAGTTCTTAATCTCAAATTTATTCAGAGTATTATTTCCTCGAATACTTCCAGCATCTTTGTGTCTCTCCTCTCCTTCTGGGGCTTCTTAGTACACTGATGCTGAAACTTTCGTTGTTACCTTGAAGATCTCCGACACTCAGTTTATTTTTTTTTCCATTATTTTATCTTCTATTGCTGACACTTCACTATTAAGCTTCTCCTGGGTACATTTTGTTGTTGTTTTGATTTGTTTTTGTTTTGTTTTATTTTGTTTGTTTTTTTGAGACAGAGTTTCACTATGCAGTTCCTACTGGCCTTGAACTGATTATGTAGCCCAGGCTGGCCTCAAACTTGCAGTGGTCCTCCTGCCTCAGCCTCCTGAGTGCTGGGATTATCCTGGGTACATTTTTAATTTCTAATATTTTATTTCTCTAGTTTCCCTTGTGTTCCTTTTCATAGTCCTCATTTATTTTCTTATTTACCACTTTTTAAATCGTTTTCCCCAGAGAATGTTTGGCTGATTGTTGGGGTATTTTTATGACGATGATTTCCAGTCCTTACCAGATAACTTCAGTATCTGATTCATCTTGGTCTTGCATTAGTTGATTGCCTTTCCTCATTCGGTTATAGTATTCTTGCTTCTTGACGTGACGGTGGCTTTTATTGAATTGTGGGCTTCTGCCCACAATGCTAGGAGATGCTGGGCTCTGTTCAAACCTTTGAGTCTAGCAGTTGGTCTGTGTATTTATATTGAGTGCCCAAGTACTGACCCACTCTGTGGGCTGTGGTCCACTGAGAACGTCTTCTCGGTACAGCCTTGCTCTGTTTGGTTTCTCTGCCACTGCAGGGCTGACTGGGATGCATAAGAGTATCTAGGCTGGGTGCCCGGGAGTCTCCAATGGGCAAAGAGGGGTCTTCTGGATATTTAAGCAAGGGGTCCCCTTCAGACTGGCTCTCTGCATTACCTTGTCAAGGAGGTTTTCTGAGAAGGACCCTCTACCCCGGCTGGGTGCCGCCTGCTCTTGTGTCTCCTGGTAGAGAGGAGGCCACAGGACCTAGAAGCCTTTCCTGTGATGCAGCCCTTCCGCGGGTGCAGCATCCTGGGCAGGAGGCTGTAAGGCTGGGTCCCTCCTGTTAGTTCCTACCCCTCTTGCTCATCTGCTGTTGTCTTCAGGGCCCTGTGCAGGAAGAGAGGTGATTGGGCTGCCCTGGGCCACCTCCTGTTGCTAGGTTGGGGACTGAGAAACACAGGACCTGGGTCCTCTTCTTCTGGGAATCACAGGAGCTGCTGTCATCTCCAGTCGAGGACCCAGTGCGGTTTGCCTTCTTCCTACACTTCTCAGGTTCCTCTTCTGGCTGGCTTTCCGTTATTCCTGGGTTCACAGTTGTGCTTAGCCAGCGTGCAGGAGCAAGAAGAAACATGTCTATCTTCTCCTCCACCGCGAGTCTCCAGAACACATTTTTAAATGTTTGATATTTTACCATTTAATGCAAGAGCAGGAACTTTGCTGTTATTTAATGAACTAACCAAATAACTAATCTAGGTAAGGAGATCTGCGTGCCCATTTCTTCCAGCGACTATTTTTTGCCTGCCTGGTGTGTCCCAGCCAGCAGATCCAGACTCGTTACACACGGATCCAGACGGGACTTACATGGAGAATCCAGGCAGCTGGCAAGTGTAAGATAAACGTAGCGATGACTCGGAGGTAGTAGTAACAAAGCCGAGTAAGGTGGGGGCTGGCTGACAGGCAAGGGGGTATGAATGTCAGATGCAACCATTTCTCACTAAGGGACCAATGGATACACTTCACGGTCTCACCATGTTTCAGAAAGTGTTATGTTCTTGGGAATGGTAAAGAATGTCAAGGACCAAACCGCGGGGCAAGGATGCATGGCATCTTTGGGGCCACCCCTCACCTCAGCAAGTCCAGAAGCTGGAGCACTGAGCCCGAGAACATTATCCTTAAGCTTTAAGATTTGGGTTTTGTGCTTAGAACCTGCCACTCTCTCTTCTTTCCTACTTCTCTCCTTAGAATGGAAACAAGTTTCCTGTGACTTTTCCAACACGGTATTAGGGGCACAGGCGTTCTCCGGTTCTTCCACCATTAAATTTAGAAACACATAACTTGTTCGAGTTCACAGGCTCAGAGCTAAAGAAGAATCTGATTCAGGATGAATTGTTTCTTGATTCTCATCCGCATCTCATTTATAAAAGTTTTTAGTCTTAAATTTTAAGGTTAATACTAGGATGAGATTAAGTCTTTGGAGCTATCAGGGTGGAATGATATATTTTAGATGCAAGAAGGACGTGAGTTTTTGGATAATCAAAGGCAGAATGCTATGGTCTGATGTCTGCATCGCCCTAAAATCCCTGTGTTGGAGTTGAATCACAATGTGATAGTATTAGGAGGCAAAGTCTTCAGGAAATGATCCGGGAGAGGCATCACTGCCCTAATATGGATGTTGCAAGAGAGTTGCCTGTCCCCTTCCACCACGCGAGGACACAGATAGACAGTGCCACCTGTGAGCCAGGAAGGGCTTGTGCCTGGATCTCGGACTTTGCATTCTCCAGAATCCTGAAAACTAAACTTCCATTGTTTATCACCAACCTAGTTGCTGACATTTTCCTAGAGAAATCCAAATGGACTAAGACAAATGTATCTGTAAATAAGAGAGACCTTTTAAAAGTGTAATAAAATAAAGAGAAAGGATTTTTAAATGACTTTTTTCATCCAAAAAAAATAAGATAAAATAGGAGGGAGCAAAGAATATCCCTTAATGGCAATAAATCATAAGATGTTTTTAGAAAAGACTAGCTTCTAAAAAAATGAGTTTTAGAAAGAGACGAGGAAGAATTCATTCTATATTTATCTTCCAGATTGTCATCCAAACAGTTTTCAGTGTGACCTTCTTTAATCTGGGCTGAAATTTTAAAAAATTATTTGGCCAAAGTATATCCCCTGGAACAATTTTGCCTCAGAAATCTTGCATAAAATCTGGACATTTTGGTGTTTAGCTATTTGTTATTCTTGGCAAATCGTAGCTATCAAAAGGTTTAGAGTTTCTCTTTAAATGGGACAGTCAGTGAAAGGCAAGTAAACAAGACAAATGCGACTAGAGCTTCACTTTATGTACATACCTTAAAACTTATGCACATACTTTAAAATTTCAGGGGAAAAATGGAACTAGGCATATGGAATTGTATGACATTTAAAATGTTTTAAATGGATCCTGAAAGATTTTCATTTTTATTCCCCTTTCCCTCCCCACCCTCATCTTCCCCCATCTTCAAATCCCCTTCCCACTTCTACAAAGTCTACCTTCTTGTTTCCAATCATCTGCATTCCATTTTACTCTTTAAATTATTTACATTTTGAGTGTTTCATATAAGAGAAACCATGCAATATTTAACCTTCTGTGTTTGATTTGTATCATTTAGCACTGTGGTTTGAAGTGCATCTATTTTCTTACAAAAGGCTCCAATTTATCCTTCTTTGTGGCCAAGTAGTACAGCACCTGAAAAGATTTCAAACGTACCTGAATGCACTGTTCTCTGGGGAAGAATACTGTTTATATTTAAATTTTGTATCGTGGGATTTTTCTTCTCAGTCAAACCTGGGGCCTCTCTGCATGGTGAGCAACTGCTCTAGCATGGAACTGCACCTCAGATCTCTACTGTAGATTTGGAGACTTTACATGTTCACTTTCTTTTGACTCTTTTTTTTTTTAATGTGGGTATCGAGAGTAGAACTCAGGACCTCGCACTTGCCAGGCAGGCGCTTATGCCACTGAGCTATCTCACCGGCCCTCTTTTGACTGTTAAAATGGGTACTGATAGAATGAAAAGAAATAAAATACAAACTAATGGAGACTGACAACATGGGACATACTTCATTTCTGAATATTTTGCTGCTCTTTTAACTTGCCTTGTCATGTTCTTCTCTGGCCATCATGATATTTTCAGTATCTGTTATTTGGTTGGCCAAGGAAACATGCTTACGCTACTCCTAAAACTTGCAAAATCGGACACTTCTACAGGCCTGATTCTGCAGGGTGACATTTCTATCGACTCTTGCTCATGATGGTTCATTTTTTCCTCCACTGTATAACTTACTAGGAACCGTATTCTTTAGAATCTTATGTGTAAAACAAGCCTGTGAGTCCGGAGGCTAAAATATCTTTCTTAAAAGAAAATATGTTTTTAACTAAGGGCACTACCGGCACAGGACAACTTTAAATTGAATTTTAGTTTAATTTTTGTATGCTGGACCCAAACACACTTTGATGTAGGCCAGTGGTTGGAGTTTTTGTCAAACCTTTATTCCTCCAACCGACCTGAAAGTCAAGATCAAGCCAAGCGTGCATCCCCACATCTCCCTCTGATGGGGGTATAATTTGGTACCTGTGGTTGTCCCCCCCTGGGGTCCCAGCCTGCATGGTCTCTGCGGCTTCTTCCGCTCAGGCTGCTCTTGGGTTCCCCTTTCCTCCCAGCCTCTGTGTACCCTGCGTGGAGGATGAATCCCTCTGCTTCCCTCTCTAGAGTATATTTCTCTTGGCATTTTTTAGCTTCAATGATTTATTTAACATTCTCAGCTCTGAGGGTATGATTTTGAAATAAGTAGATCTATCTCACTAGTGTTTCAAGAATCCTGTACTAGGACTTTTTCACACATCCGTCTACAAAATTGTTGCGGAATGTTCATCATCTTAGCCTTTGTGATCTAATTTTCTCATTCACTGTTCTACAAGATGTGGATTTGCCAACTAGGCCAGGACCAGCTAGGACTTCACACCTCTATGTCCACTACACTTTTCTAGCTGTCTTGGCAGAATTCAGCTCCGAGACCCAAAGCCAGTTTCTCTGAGCCTTCTCTTGATTCTCATGGTGCAACTTTCCGCAAGTCTCATTCTGCATCCCTTGCTGCCTTCCTGTGCCTCTGAATTGAGCTCTCCCTCCTGTACCTAAAGGCGAAGATCATAGACAATGTTCATAAAGATCATAATTGTGATCCAGAGCATACACAACCTCTTAAGCGCCTCATCCTCCTCTTACTCCTTTGGTTAACTATAGTAATCACTTCAGCATGTACATCTTATTTCAAAAAAAACCCATACCATAAAAAAAATTCTCTTCCTGGTAAATGTCACCATGTTTCAGTTGTCTGATGAAAATTAAAATAAACACCAGGAGTAACTCTTGATAACTCTCTGTTCCAATATTCGCAGACCCTGCTGATTGTTCCTCAAAACTTTATCTTCATTTCTCCCTTTACGACATAAGTCTCTATTATTTCTTGTGTTAGCTTTAACAACATATAAGCCCTTGATGCCATTCCTGTTTTCTCTACGATATTCTCCGCTCAGCAGCCGCAGCCGTCCTGCTGGCTCTTGTGCGCTGATTCTCAGCTGCGTTCAGAGAAAGTCCCGTCCACGCCATCTTCCCGCCACCATACGTGAAACCATACTCCCCGCGAGATGACTTTTTATCTCTCTCCTTCCTCTCTTTTGCTTTGGCCTCTCTGTTTTCATCTTTTCCTTTTGTCTTCTAAATAATACTTTTTAATTAGGTTTATTGGTATGTTTTAGATATACATAATGATCATATTCATCGTAGGGAATTTGTTACCTGTACATGATATATTTTGATTCCTCTTTTTATCCCAATCCCCTCTCCTCCCTTCAACCCCTCTTCCCTTCCCTATTTACAAAGCTTTGTTTCCATTTTATCCCTTTTTTAAAATCTTTTTTTCCTTTTCCCTTCCTTCCTTTCCCCCTTCTCCCACCCTAGTTCTTCTTTCCTTTTGAACTCTTTCTTCCCATTTTGCAATGTCTATTGTACATTTTGGCCCTTATTTACTCTTTCAGTTTCTCACACCAGGGAGACAATGCGATGTTTACATGGCTATCATCAAGAAATCAAACAATAACAAATGCTGGCGGGGCTGTGAGGAAAAAGGAGCCCTTCTCCACTGTTGGTGGGAGTGTGGACCGGTACAACCACTGTGGAAATCAGTGTGGAGAGCCTCAGAAAACTAGGATTAGAGGTTCCATTTGACCCAGCTATTTGCTTTCTGGCCATCTTCCCCAAAAAATTAAATAGAATTTGACTCCTTGATTACGTCAGAATCTTAGTCTGAGAATGGTTTCCATCAGTGCGCTTGGTGAGAGGATGTGTTCATCTTGAATTATGCGGCTGTCAACCTCAAGAGTGAATAGGAATTTTGGGCACTTCCAGAAGCAGTGGTGACCGTCCCCACCCTGACCCTCTTTTATCCTGGAATCCAGGTCCCAGAGAACACTGAGTCTGACACATGGAGTTTATTCGACACCTCATTAGGCATGTGCACCTCCTAAGAAAAGGTAAGCAGGATGATTCTCGGTACCTGCCTCCTTTACTGTCTTAGGTTTTCCCACTTTACTCATGGCCTGCCGCCCCTTTCTAGAACATTCCTGCATGGAAGCGTGTTTTCCCATGCCTGTCTTCCCACTACACTTAGAGGTGAGGAATGTATCTCAATCATCCAGTTATCTTTCAACCTTAGCCCCTCATGATCAGCACCATAATAGGTAATTCCTTATCTATATGAAAATGATATTTTGATAATATTTAGAAATCTTTGCAAAATGGAAAATCCTGTCAGGCACAGTTGTAAGCTCTAGATGCTGCATCACACCAGAGTCTTCTGAGGGGGCCACGCAGAGCCAGTGTACCCTCCCTGGTCAAGTCCCTCAGTGTGGGGACAAAGGCCCACCCGTGCCTGGGGTGTCTTTGAGGGCCCAAGGTCCGCCGTATTTAATATTATGCAGAGTGATTTGTGATCAACAAGCAGAGTTAATATTTAAATTTTTAAAAAATTATTACAGTAAAAGACACATTGCCATGAATCCCCCTTAAAATATTCCTCCTCGTTTCAAACACACTCATCCCATCATCCTTGCTGCTTTCTGAAAACTCTCTAGAAGTCGTCTTTCCCGAGCATCTTTATCTGTGCTGTCCTGACTGCCTTGATGTCCTGAACTGATTCAAAACATTGACCCTTCATTTTGAAATTGGGAAGGAGCCAGAGCCAGTGAATAAGGTGGATGAGGACACAGCATCATGTTTTTATGAGCCTGCCTTTCTGTTGGATGGCACTAGGCAGCAGCAGTCCCACATTTTTGACCACACCTCATAAAGCCACTCATGCTTCCAAGTGAACGTGGTCCCTGGGCTCAGCCCCCTCTGCATAGCTCCATGGGGAAGTAGAGACCCCAATGCCCACAACCACTCCGTGACCTCTGGCATGGCTCGCCTCTCGAAGCAGGCAAAAGAGGGCACGACTGTGTTATTGCTAGAGGTTGGCACATTTTGCAGGACAGCCTGGGGCCACTTCCCACTTCCTGTCCCTTTAGGTACAGGACACACATGTGTCTCCCAGAGGAGGCTTTCAGAGTGGATCTGAGCAGGATCAGGCCACAGTGAACAGAGAAGTTCATGAAATATTTTAAAATATTAGAATGTGTACCTAGAAGCAAAACTATTTAGACTCTTACTTTTAACTGAATAAATTAACCTAGAAAAAATGCAATAGAGAAAAACCCTGCACTATCAGAAATTTTTTAAGTATATGTCAAAATGTGTTTTTCCTATGTTGCTTGTGAAGCAATAAAATTCGATTACACATAATTCTTACTTTCTGATGGAGCTGAAGTGGGTTAAACCTCTGTCAACGAGTCAGATGGAAGAAAAGGACCCTTGGGCACCGCCCCCTTCCCAAGCATATGGATCTCAAAATATAAATAAACCCAACAAGCCCTCATTTCAGCCCTAGTGCCTTTGTTCACACAGCAAAAACTCTAGTGTACACATGTAAACTGTATCCAGGACACAACTAGCAAAATAACAAGAAGCAAACCATAAAGTTTTTGAAATGTTTAAGAATTACAGGAACTTCCTAAGAGAGAAACAACAATATCGCGCTTTGTACAACATCACTAAAGGTTGCGCTCGGGGTTATTTGGCTTGGTAAGTGAGCATGGTGGTTTTATTCATTCTGAAGATGTTGGCTCAAATCCTAAGTGTGACGGAGCTGCCAGTGTGGTGTAGCTGCATCCCCCCATTTCCACCTGCCTGGGCCACCAGGAGGACAGGAAGCTGGGGGCGCGCATGGCTCTTGTGCAGGGGGCTTGCCCAGCTGGGAGATCACCGGAAGTGGCTCCCGCGTGAGCAAGCTGAGAGGAACGAGTTGGCTGTACAATATGCATCCATGAATAAGAAGGCAGAGATGAGGGGCCCAAGGAGCAGACACCCCCAAATCACCCTGCTCTGCTCTTGCTGCTTCACTGGCAAAGCACTGGCACAAGAATGCTGCTGATTTTAGCCAGTGCTCCATGGGGCAAACTTCCTGTCCACCCACTGACACCGGGGTGAAGACCTGCTGGCTTCCATGCACACAGCACATGTAGACATGCAGACAAGGGCCTCCTATGTTCCCCTCAAGGTCACACAGCTGCTGCCACCAATGAGAAAATGAATCTCAGATGCTGTGGGTGGGAGGCTTGTGCAGCCCTAAATCCATAACCCCCTAGTTGACAATATCAGAAGGTGGCAATACTAGAGGGTGAGTCCTTTGGAAGATGATTATTAAGTCATAAGGGTGGAGCCCTTTTGAGTGAGATTTGAGCTTTACACTTATTAGCACATAGTAATTGTTATATTGCTTTCGATTTGCTATTTTTCCCTGGTGGTTGAGGGCTGCCACTGAGCCCCTGACACTCCAAGATCAATTTACACCCAGGGCATTTAAATTTCCCAGTTGAGTGACTGTGGTCCCCATCGTAAAGTCTGGCATACAGAGCAGAGCAACGACAGGGCTCTTCAAGGATGCTGGTGCTCCCCTCACGAATCTGTTTCTTAAGCTGTTAGTGAAGGGTACATTTTCTGGACCCTCCCAGTGTGGAGGGTTAGGTTTTACCTGACAAATCCATGCCAGCATTCTCATTACCCTGAGCCTTTGAATCCCCTCATCAACAGGAAACCACTCAGTTTAACGCGGATACCTTCGGAGGCTGAATATTACATCTGCGCTGCGATTCGGCCCATTGCCGAGCAACTTCATGAGCAACTTCAGCTCTACCGTGAAAGGAAGGAAAATTCTTCAAGTCACACACAGAGTGTTCATGTGTGTCTGGAGCTGGGAAAGTGCATTTTTAAGCTCATTCTGCTCCTGTGTTACTTTGTCCACAGGTGCTAAGAACAACCAGCCAACATCATTATTCTTGGTCTTCCAAAAATGTTTGAAAGTGTCGTGTAGAGTCACGGAACTCCTTGCATCTCACAAGTGGTGAATTAAGAGTATCAGATGGGCCTGTGCTGCATAGTTCTGTGGCAGTTTATGGACTATCAGTACTCCCTACATTACTAAAAGGAGAGATTAAGGCAGCTTTAGGTCTCACCAAATTAGAGAGCCAATTCCAGGAACTACTAAACTGATTAGGTAAATTCATCCTTACAATTCTGATTTTCTAAAACCACTTTGGGCATCAAAAGCTGGATTGGTTAGGGTTCTCTAGAGCAAGGGGATTTATTTGGTAGCTCGCAGGGTCAGAGGCTGCAGAGCCCACAGCAGCCTCTGTACACTGGAGAGCAGAGGATCCAGGAGCTGCTCAGCTGGGGAAGCTGGAAGCCACAGAACAAGAGGGACCAAGGATGCAGCACAGCCCAAGGCTGAAGGCCCAGAAGCTCCCTGGAGAGTCACCGGTTCGAGTCCACAGTGAAAGGCTGAAGGAGATGGAGTCTGATGTCCACAGGCGACGGCAGCAGCAAAAGACTCACAGCTCAAGCAGAAAGGAGCTTTTCAAATGCAGGCTGACTTCCTCCCCATTCCCCTCTCATTCCATCCCACTGCAAGCCTATTGCATGGTGCCACCCACAGTCAGAGTGGGTCCTCCCCACTCAGTTTGCTGGCCTAAGTGCCAGTCAGCTCCGGAAACAGCCGCAGGTACATGCAGAGGTGCGCTTTAGCAATCTGCTGGACTCTCTTAATCCAGGCACGTTGACACTGGGATTAATGGCCACATTAGTTTTACATGAGGGACCAAGCGTTGGAAGTCACTGACCACAATGCTGGAACAGGCTGCAGCAGCAGCTGTGGAAGGACTGAGACTCCCAGATGCCTCTTATTTCAAGACACTGGAACCCCAGTCACACAGGCTGCAACATGGGAAGGGACCAGCCCTGCTGAGGCCTCCCGTAACCATAGGGACAAGCACCGCACCCCATATTGATCTGCAGTGCTCCCCTTTTCTGCAGCACAGATCGAGGGTCTCAGCGGTGGGTTGGGTGGAAACAGTGTCCTCACCCTCTGAAATCCTGTCTCAGTCAGTTTCAAAAAGCTATTTAACCACAATGGTTTTCTATAACAATTACAAACTAGAATACTGTGGCAAATGCCAAGGAAAAGAATCCAGAAAAAAGTGCAGACGGAAGTTCCGACTCCGGCGGTGGCGGCGGCGGTGGTGGAGCTACCGGGAATGGAACTGCCGGCCACAAGGCTGGGAAATGGGCCACCTGGTTGGAGACCTCAGACACAACAAACGTTTGCGAGGATGCAGACCCAGGGAACAAAACAGGACCAGACCGTTCACACGGGAAGGAGCCCGCGGTCGCAGCCGCCCGGAGCTGAGGTGCACAGCTGAGGGACAGCTTGGAAAGAAACCTCACAGCGATCAAGAATGTACTGTTCTTTGAGCTGTTTCCTTGAACAACTTGGAAGGAATAATAATTAATATAAACAGTCGTTGCTAGGCTTGGCTGGAGGCAGGAGAAAGCAGAGCACAAGATTTGCACTCAGAAGAGTCAGGTTTAAGCGCCTCTTCAGCTCAGCTGCTCTGCGTGAACCGCGCGGGATAAGCGAGACTCATAGCACCCAGCTGTGCGGCAGGGCTGTGCACAGGCCTCGTTAACAACGCCCATGCTTCGCATTATTCCTAAGGGCCTCGCAATCTGCAGCCAGTGATGCTCAGAGGCTCAGAACACCAACCTCCCAAACGGAGCTGAGATTCCAAGCAGAAATCTCCAGCATGGCAGCCGCAAACAGTTCAAGACATTAAATTCGTTCATACTTCTAAAAGCCATAAGCCTTCCCCGGACACATTAAAATACAAAAAATGCCACATTTACTTTACCAAGCAAATTGAACTCTGAGAGCAAAATAGAACCAATATAGACCAGAAGAGGGAAATGGTAAAGCCATCATCACGATGTAGGGGCTGAGATGCTAAATGAACAGCTAAGGAATAGAACGGAAATGTCAGGACTGGGGGTAAAAATGGCATTCGCTTAAACCAGTAAGAGTCCCCATTTCAGAGCAGTTGCTCTTAACTTGGGGGCATTAGATGGCTCTAATTATATGGGGGGGGCCAATATTACATGATGATACAACTTGGTTGAGGAGGTTAATGGTAGCACAATATGACATTAAAGATAAACATTGTACAGGAAAATATAAAACTTAATTGATCTGTGTATTTGATTACAGAGTGCAAAAGTTGATGATACCAAGACTCAATCATTCTTGTCAGACCCAGATAAAATAGGCCGGGTGATGGATGGGGAGAGGGCTCATGCCTGCCTGCTTGAGATAAGGACTCTCTCAAGGACATTCCCCAGGCTGAAAGAGATCCCTTCTCATTCCACACATGCCCCACGCTCTGCACGTCTGGCATGTATGCACGGATTCCTGTAACAAAGTTTATCTGTAGCATTCAGCAAGCTTGCAGCCATTCTAGCAAGATGCTCTGGGTGCGATTCTTGCCTAGTAATGCAGCCACCCCCACCAATGGGCAGGCGCCAGAGGGAGGCAGAGGAGAGAGGAACAGGAGCCCTCGGCAGGACATCGGGCCGCACAGGCCCGCCTAGAGCAGGGCAAGGGAGGAAAAGACTCTGCCTGATTTGTGGGAGCAAAGAGAAAAGTGCAGACCAATGGATGGGGCTGCCGTGGTCCACACCTTTAAATCCCCCCAACTCGCTGTCCCCAGACCTTCAGGACCCCGCCAGCACAATGAGGAGAGAGCTCAGAGGGGGACCCGCTGGAGAGTGAGGAAGCCACCACTGATGGAGAGACAGAGGAGCAGGGCGTGGCTCAGGTCCCCCCAACTCACACAATAGGGTTCCACAGTGAGGGCAGAAGACAGAACTGGCTCCCTGACGGCCGTGTGGCCTTAGCTGCGACTAAAGGATGGGGCGGGAGAGGGAGGAGGCTGGGACCCAGTTCATAATGGGAAACCAAAAAGTCAGCCCTGCATTCAACCAGACTGAGAGCGCTTGGAGCCAGCAGAGCCACCTTACAAGGAACGCTCAAGAAATCCTTCAGGGTGAAAAGAAAGGACAGCAGGGGGAAGACTGTCCAAATCCGCATCAAGAGATGAAGGACACCAGAAAATACACAGGGGCGCACAACAGACAGGTTGCTTTTCTTTTTATAAGTCCTTTGAAAGAGATGCAGTTGTATAAAGTAATTGCCATCACGCAATATTTGTGTGTCTACGGCACATAAGAGATTTGTGTGTGCACGGGTTCCAGTAATAGAACATCAGAGAGGAAGGAAGTGGAATGCACGGAGCACAGTCATCCCTAAGCCTGGAGCCCACCAGATGGGGATTCTCACACCCGAAGTGGCAGCTGCTCCCTGCTGTGGGGTCAGCACCCCAGCAAGGAACCCAAGGCACGTCTGTGCTCTGAGCCCCAGAGACAGGCAGCTTCTGTCTCCCGATGGGAAGGAGTGGGGGAGAGAGAGTCCCCTCAGCCCTCCCCTAAGCTCTGTGTGAGCTCTTCAGCTGGAGCTAAGGACCAATTAATACAAGAGCTGTTAACAAAAGAAAGCATAGAAGTTGTATTAAATGTACGTGTACATGGGGATCTTCTCAAGAAAGAGAAGAAATGATCAAAGCCTGATGCTTTTACACTTTTTAGCCAGAGAATAGTGTATATGTGGGGGAAAGACAGGATGTAGGATCTCCAGGGTAGGAACTTCTAGGAATGTTCTAAGAGATCTATGGAGGGAGGGCAGAGAAGCTCATGGGGATAAGAGCCACTGCAGCGCTGTTGATCCTGGTTCACTGTAACCCAGTTGCCGATTTGGCATATTTTGAAATGTCACGTCCTTAACTCCTTCAAATACATCCCCGAGCCGGTAGAAGTGTGTGGCAGGATTAAGCAAGGTGTGAGTGACAGAGCGAGCCACCCTCCTACTCCTGTGTCCACCTGTCTACATTTGAATCTAGGGTGACCGCAGCATCCAGGCACTTTCTCGAGGACACACGAGAACCTGACACTGGAAGATGACATCTCGGGGGACTGCACTGGCCCACAGCTGCCGGGCACAGCCTGAGGCTCCGGAGAGGAACTGGAAACCTTGGCTCCAGGTCTGCAGGGCCCCTGGCTTCCCGATTCCTGGCCCAGGAGGCTACCAGGACAGCTGGTGTGAAAGCGTTGGAGACTCGAGCTCTGAAGAATTAGGTGCAGCCATGCTCTGCTTTCTCCTGCAGGAAGAAAGGTGCAGATGGCATGGATTTGCCCAAGGGTGGCTTCCTCAACTAGTCTGACAGGAAAGAGAAAGACTGACTTTGGGTGAGCCACTATTTATTTATTTATTTATTTATTTATTTATTTATTTTGCTTTTGCTTTTTGAGACAGGGTCTCACTAAGCAGTTCAGGCTGGCCATGAATGTACTATGTAGTCCAAGCTGGCCCCAAACTCACAGCAATTCTCCTGCCTCAGCCTCCTGAGCACTGGGATTACAGGCACATGCCACCATGCTCAGCTGAGCCACTCGTTCATTAGAATTTTTTAAAAAACCTTACGGATGAGTGCATTGTAATGGAAACATAGATTCCATTATCTGGGCAGAGTAATAATCAGTACCCTAAGGTGGGAAACTAGAAAAAGCATAATTCGAGTTAGTTCTCAGACATGCAAAACTCAGTTTTAGTTTTCCAGCAGCATAATCCTGAGCTACCCAGTGACTCCGGCAGCTGACCATGCACTTGAAGATTGTTTTGCTTTTGTTAAAAACTGAATCTGAGAGCATGGAATGCGTTCTCTCGGATACTCTTTCTAACCGGTGTGGGCTTCTAAATGTCTGACTCCGTGCTTATCAACTTTGGCTGATTCTGAGTCATCGATGTCCCAGGTCCCCTGTGACCTGTCACCTCATCTGCAAGCCAAGGGGCTGATGGAAGCTACTTCCCAGGAGCACTCTAAGTGCATGAGCAGAAATAAGTGGTGGACGTTTGTCCAGGGCTTGCACACTGTGAGCTGTCACCACCCTCCCTTTTCCACCACCCTGACACCTACAGACACAGATATCAGATGTCCCCTCGCTGTTCCCAGTGGGCAAGGGGCTCACTAGTAGACACCTGAAGCCCACCCTCTCTGTTCTGGGCTCCAAGATCAGGCCTCTTGCCAAACACAACCCTAGAACTTTTCAGAAAAAGTTGAGAAATGACCAAGGCCACTTTGTGTGACCTATCTTTGTTCCACTGCAAAATCCTAGCCAGCCTCCGTGTGCTAAGATAAACCCTCTTGGAAGGCGTTTGAAGGAAAAGCAAATATTTTGACCATTAAAATACCCTCTACATAACAAACGTCAAAGGCCTGGTTTGTGTTAGGCAACCACGCTTACCTCAGGGCTTACAGGCTACCTTTGTTTTCGGCTCCCCCATTCCTTTACAAGTGACCGTATCATAGGAGCCTTGGACCGCAAGATAATGGTCTGCAGAGAGGACAAAAAGAAGACACATAAAAAATCTCCCAGAGTGGCACTGACATCTCACTTAAAATTAATTGCCTTGTTTTAAACACATCTCTTCGAGGAACCTGTATGCAGAGTAGGTCGTCTTATGGCTGTGACATTTCAGTATTGCAGGATGGGGACGTTTCGAGGACAATATCCTGCAGGTAACTTGAGCTGACCCTGAGCATCCTTTCCCTTCTTTGTCTCTCAGATCTCTATTTTAGAGGGTTTTGGCTGGTTCCCTGAAGCAAATGTTGGAATTTTAAATGGATGTTTACAGCATTTAACTTAATTGCCTACATAGAATGATAGCATTTAGTCATTCAACAAAGACACTGAGGAGTGAGAGTGTGGCAGGAAATGCCCACACTCATTCGTCTGCTCTGTTCTCTCACACTTCCTGCTGTCCGCTGTGCGCCCAGCTTTGCTCCTGAGCTGGAAGACGTCCAGCAGAACAAGCCATGTCCCTGGGAACTGAGCCTAATTTTAATGCGAGCTGCCGACAAGAACGTTCAAGCCTTACGTGTGAGGCACCACGTTATTTCTCCACACACTCCTGCAAAGTTAGCAGACGTGACGTCCGGCATCACAGCTGAGGAGGCTGAGTCACACGGTGCTCATCTCTGGGTTACCACCCCCAGCGCAGGATGGGGTGCATCCTCCAGCCTCCTCGACCATCCGTCAGCCCTGCAGCTGGGTGTCCGGGCGCACGCCTCCCTCCACGTCCCTCACGGACATCTCAGAAAACACAGGCGCTGACTGGCAAGGATCTGTCGGCCTTGGGAGATTTACACAAAGTCACCATGAACCCCTGCACTGCACGGGGTGCTTGTCACTTCCTGGTCACTTGCTTATGCTATTTAGCCTCAATTTCCTTCTTTTTTAGTGCATTTTGCCATGCATAATGAATACATTCATCACAGGGAATTGGTATATATACATATTCCATTTTAATCTTTTTTTATTTCCCCTTCCCCTCCTCTCTCTCCTGTCTCCCCCCTCCCTAGATTCCCTTCTGATCTCCTCAAAGCATACTTTCCTGTTTCCTATTATCTATTTTTTTTTTTTTTTGCTCTTTAAATTATTTATAGTTTGGGACTCTCATATAAGAGAAACCATGTGATATTTAAATGTCTGTGTCTGGTTTATTTTGTTTAGCATTACGATCTCATGTTGCTTTCATTTTCCTACAAATGACTCAAATTTATTCTTTTTTTATGCCTGAGTAGTACTTCATTGTGTATATACAGAGACTGCCAAAAAAAAAAAAATGTATGCACACCTCAGGAAAAGAAAAATAGTATGATGTTTTTCCAAAAGATGGTGTTACCCTCGTATGGGGAACCCTAGAGGATGTCCTATATCACAGAAAACCCTCTACACTGCTGGGCCTTAGAGAAGAAATTGAAAATGCATATGCGGCAATCTCAATGACCAAGATTACCTAAGCAGCAGTTTGACCTGCTAATAAATGTCTGGAGGCTGATGGCCACCACTTTGAGCAGCTCTTGTAATTGTAGAGGGCAAAGGGAACTTGCATTAACCTTATGATGTCTCAACAAATTTTGTATTAAAATATTTATAGGTTTTTCTTTTCTTGAAGTGTGTATATATTTTTGGCTCTCTCTCTCTCTCTCTCTCTCTCTCTCTCTCTCTCTATATATATATATATATATATCACATTTTCTTTATCCATCTATTGACGGGCACAAAAGCTGCTTCCAAGATTTACCTATTGTGGTTGTGCTGCTATAAACATGGGTATTTCCTTTTTAAAACTGAAATTTTCTCTCATTTTCAAACCATAAACAATTGTTCTTTTCTGCTCTTGCCCACCAGGCATGGTGTCTGGTATTATTTTCTTGATCCCATCTACCTGCCAATTACAATATCCCAGCTCTACTGCCCAGGTACGTATCTAGAGCAAATGGGCATTCCAGATCTTAGCAGAAGTTTTCAGGGACAGTGGTAGACAACGGACAGCACTAAATGGCAGGGGAGAGAGAGAGAGAGAGAGAGAGAGGAAGAGAGAGAACTTAAACTTAAGTATTACATAGCACTAAATATCTCTCTATTCTGTAGTCTCAACCTCCAGTACTGAATTTCTCATGGGCCACCACATTGCATCAATCTCTTCCACACCCCATTTCATCCTTGCCAGCAAAGAATTTTGATGAACATATGATGAACATATGGGCATCTGTTCCAAGGTAAATCTGCTAAGGACAGAAGCACCAATGTAAGTTGGACATATATTTTGAGTTGCTCTGACTCGGGTAAAGTAGGAGTTAACCATTAGCTGAGGCCCAGAGTTTTGCCCAGGATCCAGAGCCAGGAAGAGATAGAGGCAGAGCCCGCGTCTACATCTTCCCGGCCCGGCCCAGCCTTCCTGATCATCCTCCTTCCCACCAGGATGCCCAAGCTGGAGTGGACAATGAACGACGAATGCCACATATCCACTAAATATACGGAAACTGAAATCAAAATGCAATTATGACAGCTAAGAACAATGAAACAGCTGGATGTCAATCTACCAAACATGCACGGAACTTCCACCCTGAAAGCTACAAAGTGCTGATGAAATAAACCAAAGAAAGCATCACTGAATGGAGACACGTGCCATGATCATGGATTGGAAGGGTCAGCAGAGCAGATGTGACCATTCTTCCCAGTCTAGCCACAGTCTCTATGCAATTCCTGTCCAGATCTCAGCAAGAGTGTTTTACAGACATAGATGAGTTTATTCTAAATGTATCTAAAAAGGCCCAGAGCCTAGAGCTAAAGTAGTCTTAAACAATTATAAAGTGAAGGGATCTTTATTCCTGATATTAAGGCTCACTCTACAGCTACATAATTAAGACAATGTGGTATTTTGTGGAGGGATCGACACATAGATCAATAGAATATGATGTTCAACACCCTTAGGATTTGGAGAAACACAAATCAAAACCACAACGACCTCCTATGTCACACCAGTAGGATGGTTACCCACAAGAAGACGGATAATGGAGAAACTGGGGCTCTCAAACATTGCTGGTGGGAATGCAAAATGGTATGGCCCCTTTGGAGACAAGGTGGAAGCTTCTTAAAATGTCAAACATACATGTGCCACAGGATAGCAATTCTAACCCACACCCAAGAGATGTGAAGACATGTGTGCAAGTAAAACTTGTATGTAAATGATCTTCGGAGCACATTATTCATAAGGGTTAAGAAGTGCAACAAGTCAGTCTGCCAACCAGTGAATGTATAAAATGTGATATATTCACAGAATAAAATAGAATTAAATGGGCTACTGATGTTTGTTGGAATGTGGATGAAACCCAAATAAATTCTACATACTTTCTGATTCTTTTTCTGAGAAATGACAAGAAAAAGCAAATGGAACTTTACTGGAAATAGCAAAAGGATGTTTACTATTTAGGGATTGAAAAAATTCAGAAACATGCATGTTTACGTGGTGCTGATGGCTTCACAGTTCTATAAATTCACTAAAAATATCAGATTACCCTTAAAAATGGGTAAATTTTTTGGCACATATATTGCCGGTGCATGTAAATCTTAAGACCATGTTCAGCGTTAGTTGTCATATGATTCTTTGGTTTGAGGATATGACTTAATTTTATTCAAGCATCCAAGTTTTGTTGTTTTTTGTTTATTTCTTGGCCAGAAAATATACTCCTTCCCTTATAAAGAATGAGAAATGGTGTCGAGGAAAGGGCAGGAAAAGCCTAGTCCAGCTGTCACTTCTGGGCCCCTTGTTGAGCGCCACCAATGTTGTGAAACTAAATAAACACTGGGGAGTCAGGCTTCTGACCGGGGAGAGGGGTGACCGACCTTTACCGATGCAGTGGCGCGCCCTGCCATCTTGCTCCTGTCTGTCCTCCTCCATTTGGTCTGGGGCGTGAGCTGGAAGGCTTCTGGCTCCAGAGTACTGGGACAATCATGGCTGTTGTACTTGGAGGACCAAACTCACAGTACCCCATGGCCAAGCGCCTGCTGCACGGGAGAAATCCATATGCAAACTGCAGCACTGATGGCCTGGAGTGTCCACTGCAGAACCTAGGACCCCACCGCGTCCCCGTGTCTGCTATGGGCCCTCTGTGCAGAGCACAAGTGGCCAGTGTGTGAGACCAACTCGGAAGTTGTTCCTTCAAGAAACAGCCCAGTGACGCACAGTCCAGGTGACCAGCCACTCCGAAGTCTGCCGGCGACGAACAGTGGGTAATTCTTCACAGTGGACACATGTGGGGTGCTTCACCAAGGCCGGGTGGGCCCACCTTCCTGATGTGTTGAGCACTGTGATTATGACCTGGGTTTCATTCAGTAAGAACCCCAGCTCCCATGGCAACAAGGTCTTCCCTTCCACTGTTGTTCTACTTAACCCTACAAAGAAACCTAGCACTGCAGCCAGGCATGGCAGTGCAGGCGGGTAATTCCAGCACTTTGGAAGGCTGAGGCAGGAACATCACAAGGTGAGTCCCACCTGGAAAAAATAAAGAATAAAAAGATCTGGGGGTACAGTTCAGTACAAAGGCCCTGGGTTCAATTCCTAGTATAAATAAATAAACAAACAACAATAAATAAATAAATAAATCTGGCCCTGGATTTGCCAATATTGGAATTCCTGCCTGGGTTTCCAGAAAAATATTAACAACTCCTCCCTGGAACCCATCTCTATCGACACACAACCCAGGCCAGGACCGGAGGGAGGGGACAGGCAGGTGCAGGAGATGCTGAGAGGGAGAACAGTGCAGACCGTGGCAGGAGAGGTCAGAACAGGTGTCAAGGGTGAGAGGTCAAACACGAGCCTGGGCAGGCAGTAGGAAGGGCTGGAAATAGCAGGAATCACACTTTCCATACTCGAGCATCCCCGAAAAGAGCCAAATCTAAAAACGCTATCTGCAAACAGTTACTGGAGTTGAGCCTCGGTTTTCCTGACTTGGCTTTCATAAGCTCACACCAATCTTGCTCTTCTCCCGCTCGCTTCCCCGCGTCTCTGTGTGGGTGTATGGCTCATGTGACTGTCCTGAAGACTGGGACAGAGTGAAGTGGTCCCTCAGCCCATGGCCTCATCACCAGCTCTCGGCCCACACGGGTCTTCCCTGCCATCAGGAGCCCTGGGTTCCTCAGCTCCATCAAGCAGCATCCATCAGTGCAGGGCATGGCTGGCTCACCCATGTCCTGAGGACAGTAGGGGAAATTCAGCCACCTCATTTCAAAACAGCTCCGTTAAAGAGGAAAACATCCAGAGGGAGAAAGAGGCTCTGGTTCAATGTGCAAACTCAGCTGCGGGTAGGGGGAAGGGTCGCCCTGGGAGAAGCCTGGAAGGAGGCGGCTTCAGGATGACAGCAGAGAAGGGAGGAGTAGCATGAGGCTGCCCAGGCCACCTGGCTGAGGCGCCTGCATCAGGTCAACTTCCTTCCTCCTACAATTTCACAGAGTTACAGGTGATCCAAAACTACGGTGAATGCTTAAATTTAAAAATGTATTACTGTAAAAGACACATTGCCATGAGTCCTCCTCAAATCCTCCCCCTCACTTCAAACACACTTATGCCATCATCCTTGCTGCTTTCTGAAGCACCTCTGGAGTCCTTTTTCCTGAGTGTCTTTACTAGGTAGGATCACAAATACTGTGGATGCTGCTGCTGAGCGCCATCCAGCAGAAAGGCAGGCTCATAAAAACATGACACTGTCCTCATCCACCTTAACCAATGGCTCTGGCACCGTGTGACTTCTGGATGTTCCCCAAAGTCACAATGCCCATGACAAGCAAACGTTTTGAACTGACTCAGGACATCAAGGCAGCTGGGACAGTGCAACTAAAAACACTCAGGAAAGAAGACTCCAGAGCTGCTGCAGAAAGTGGCAAGGACAAGGGGATAAGTGTGTGCAAAGAAAGGGGAGTATTTTGAGGGGGTTTGTGGCAATGTTTCTTTTAATGTAACAATAAATATCTTAAATGTAAATATTTACTGTACTTCTGTACTTTTTATCATACTTCACACAGTGTCCATCCTGCAACATCAGATCCTCAGCGAGCTGTAAATTCAAGATAAAGCATTGTGACCTGGATTTTGCAATGAATAAATGAGAGGAGCGACATGATGGGGAGAGGGAAAAGAAGAGGACATGGAGAGTAGAGCGTCGAGGGTAGCAGATCAGAGCACACAGCACGTACCAAAGGAGAAACCATCCTAAGACGCTTTCATTTCAATTCTGCAAGTGGCAACAGGAGAACTGGTTTGTGGGATAAAATATATTCATTTTAAGAATATACAGTGCATTTTATGGCTTTAAAGAAAAAGGGTTTTCACACTGCTGCTTGAGCACACATTGCTAGCTGGATCCTCTTCCAACAAAGTTGAGAGAATCCATTCTCTCTCTGATGACACAGATTCTAGCAGACTCAGCGGATGTCAGCCTGAAAATGTGCAGCCACTGGGATGGTTCCAAGGCAGGGTCCCCTCCCCAAAGCCTTCTGGAACTTGGCCCGCAGGGCAGTGGTGCTGGGAAGTGGCCCTGGGGAACGGACTTCGCAGGGCTAAAATGACATAGCTCTCTGCCCTCTGCTGAGGGAGGAGGAAGAGCAACCTCATCTCTAGAGGATGCAATGCTCAAGACCACCTTGGGAGTGGAAGCTGGGCCTTCGCCAAGCACCAAGCCAACCAGCACCTTGGACTTGGACCTCAACCCTCCACGGCTGTAAGAAGTTAATTTCTTTTCCAAATAAATTACCTAGGTTGAGGTATTCCACCATAGCAACGCAAAGCAGACCAAGGCAACCTCTTTCTTTCCCACCTAAAATCTTGTTATGATAGAAAAATATTTTTAAAACCTGATACAAGGACTGGAAGGATAAATACTAAAGTCCTTCACCACGCTGAGCCTTTACAGCACTCCAGGAAGCCACTCAACACTCAGATCGATAGAGAGACAAACACAGGAAGAACACGGACCGTGAGCCAGGCGTGGAGCGCTCTATGCACCAGCGACTGCAACGCCGGCGATCTGGGAGCAGGAGGGCCATGGGGACAGGTTTAACAGGGCAGAGTTGGAAGCTGGAGAGAGGGCAGGCAAACCCTGCCATTTCAGCCCTAGCCTGGTTATCCCCATACCCAACCCACATGATGGGATGAACACAAGAACCGGGCTAGGGTCCGTGGTGCCCAAGTAACCTGCAAAACCCAAAGGAACCAGAGCTAGGATCCCCAAACAACAGTTACATCGCAAAATATTGACAGACTTGCAAACACAAAAACTAAAGTCTCTTTACCATGAAAATATTCCCTGTAAACATAGCAAAGAGGTCGATTCTGGAAAAGCCGTGGTGAACCTGTGAAGCTGGGCGGCAGACCACCTACCAGCGCGGGTTTATCCCAAGTTGGTGGCCAGGGTTAGTGGGGAGCAGTTAAATTCTTATTTAACTTTGTATTATTTTTGTTACAGGTGACTCCCCAGGTCTCATAAGCTTCAGCAACCACAAACCTAAATCCATCCTAGATCTCCAGAGTAAAGATAACCTAAAAAGAAAAAATATATATAAACAATACAATAGAATAGTGGGCAAAGGTTGTTAACAAACAATTTAAATGAAGTAGAAAATAAGCATAAAAACTTAGGCTCCATCTTACTGGTAATTAGGAAATGCGTATTAAAATAAAAATGAGAAATTTGTTTCTCACTCAGATATGCAAAAATATAAGTGGTTGATAATATTCACCCATGGAAATGTGTGTAGTGTTGGTTAAAGTAGAAATTAACAACATCTTTTAGAAGAACACACTGGTAAGATCTACCAAAATACACAAAATGCTTTTAACTCAATTAATTTGGCTTCTAGCCGGGCGTGGTGACACATGCCTGTAATCCCAGTACTCGGAAGCCTGAGGCAGGAGGATCATTGCAAGTTCAAGGCCACCCTGGGCCACATAGTGAGTTCAAGGCCAGCCTGAACGACACAGTGAGACCCTGTCTCAAAAAAAAAAAAAAAAAAATTCTGCTTCTAAGAATTTCCCCGGCACCAATACATATTCCTTAGAGAGATATTTACAAAGTTTTTGGCTGTAACATTGTGGAAGTCAAATTAGAAGAAAACTAGATGCCCATTAGTAAGGGAGAGAAGCCTGTCTGTACTTGTTTTAGGAGCTGGAGCAGATGTGTGTCCCCCATTTAGGAAAATACTCCAGGTTAGGAACATATTTTTATGTGTGAAAGTTAAAAGTTAAAAATAAACAACTAGTTGCTGTCATCTATATTGGGTCCCTCTGGGAGCAGTGTTGAACTCAGGGAAATTATTAGATTTATGAAAGGTTGAACATTTCCATAGACTTTCGGCTGCATCCTACTCTCTCCCTGGGGCACACCGGATGCAGAATTTTGGTCTCTCATAGGCTTGTGTCTGAGGTTAGTTTTCTAAACTCATTTTTATAAGAGTTTCCTATTTTCGCCCATAGACTCCTTTGGCTGATAAGATTTCTAGTCCTGGCCCTCCTGAAATCCCCTTCATCCTGGAACGCTGGCATTTTGCTGGCCTGAGGCTTGGTTGTTCATCCTGGGACACAGTTTCATTTTCAGGGAGTCTTTAGGAGATAACCTTGGGTTGTTTGACCTACAGCCCAGTCGTGTGTGTGACACGAATCCTTTTGTCCTGGTGAGGATGACTTTCCACTCGCCATTCCTCTTGGGGGCTTCTACGTTCCTGGGTGGACACATATCCCAGAACAACTCCCATCACTATGAAAAACATTCCAATCACCCCACGAGACAGAGGCACCCAGTGTCCAACCCCATCTCCACCTCCTGACTCATCTACCTCCTGGGTTTAAAATGAGTTGATGATAGAAATGGCTCCCTGTCTCACTCAAGGCGCTGTCGATCCACAAGCACTGTGGCTGCTTCCCCTAGTAGTTCTTGCTATTATGTCCCACTTTGTGCTGGTCACAAACTGATGCTCAATAAGTTTGCCAAGATGACTCACATAGTAAGGGTGGGGCTGAGGGCTGGAACTCGAAATCCTAACCCCAAACCCTTCTTCCTCGTTCACCAGCACCCTCTTTGGGTCTCCCCACCTCCACACCTCCCTGGGCTTTCCGCTCCTGTGGAGACACCTCTGGGGGAATGTGCGGTCCTTACCTGACTCATGCACACAAATTGTGTTTGTGCAGAGCCCCATGTTTTCATCCAGAGAAAAGCAGGAGCAGGGAGAACCTACTGTCTGAACTTCCTTTGTTTAGAAATCTTGCTCCTTTGCTGTTTCAGATAAAGGTGACTTGGCATCCTAACCACCAGGGTGACGGTATTAGCAGATAAGGCCTTTGGGAGGTTAGCCGGGCATGGAGGCTGCAGCCCCATGAATGTGACCAGTGCCCAAATGAAAGAGACCCACGCCAGCTCCCTCACCTCTCCCGCCATGGGGAACACTGCCGGAAACTGCCAACTAGGAAACAGGAAGTAGGCTTCACCAGACACTGAATCTGGCCACACTTAGGTCTGGGACTCCCAGCCTCCAGAGCTGTGAGAAGTAACTTTTATAGAGCCCAAACCGACAGAGACAGGGCAGGAAAGATAAAAACAAAGCAAAACAAGACCAAACATTGGCAAGATTACTGCCATCTGAGCTCTGCAAGCTCTATCTCATAGCTTTTCACAAGAATTGATGCGTGGTCAGATGAGAACACAAAGGCACCAGAGAACACAGCTGCCAGCATCTAACACAGCACTTAAACCCATCCCCCCTCTTGTGTCTTCTGATCAGCTGACAATGTAGAAGATTTGAATTCAAGAGTAGAGACAGGGCCGGTGAGACGGCTCAGCGGCTTAAGCGCCTGCCTTGCAAGCGCGAAGGCCCGAGTTCGACTCCCGGAACCCACATACGAAAAAGGGGCCGGTGATATCGCTCAGCGGCACGGGTGCCTACTGGCGCGCGAGGTCCTGAGGTCGTCCCCCCGGTACCCACAAAAAAAAAAAAAAAAAAGGGTAGAGACAGACACAAATTTTCTTTGAAATGCTTTGCTACACAAAAGAAAGAATGATTGCCTGATAGACCGCAAGACTCACAACAGAAGCATAGGCATTGAGAAACAGCCAGGCAGAGGGACACACTTTACTAAGAGCTCAGTCTTCCCAGCTCCACAGGAACTTAATGACTTCCCTAGCCCAGGATAGAATCTTTGTCTAGCTAAAGACCTGAAGCCTAGAACCAAAGCAACAATGGCTACATGGCTAATTCCTTCCAAGCCCACAGCTAGAACCTGACTGACCCACATGGGAATCCATAACTAGACCCGGACTGACCCACAAGGGGATCCGTAGCTAGACCCTGGATGACCCACACGGGAATCTATGGCTAGAGCCTGGACTGTGCCCATGGAACCAAGCCCAGTCTGGGTAGGCGCTCTGGAAAACACACGTTCTGCATTGCTAGGGAAGACCCAGGTAGACACCCTACCCCAGGCCATGGTGAAGGGGTCATAGCTCCTTCCAAGGGGAAGAAACTCTGACCCCAGGTAAATGCTGGAGGAGAGGACAATAACTCTTCCTGTCACTCAGGGGAAGCCCCTCAGTCCTCCTTTACTAGACCGCTGAGGAAAGAAATAGACCCCACCAGGCAGAGGGAATACGAAGAAGGAGAAAGTGAGGGATGGAGGTCTTCTCTCAGTCCTGCTAGGTCCTGGACGGCCTGCCTTCTGCTGCGCTTTTCCCCTTCCCATCGCCCCAGGTGAGGCGGGCATCCCTGCTGCCGTATTGCCCACCCACGCTGCAGACCACACACTCCCAGGCCACGGGCAGGTCGTGCCTCTGAGGATTGCTCCGTGAAGGGGTGAGTCAGACCTGGCTCACACGGCATCCCCAGGACGTAGCCTGCATCTGGACCAAGAGCTGCCGAATAAGTGCGTACTAACCAGATCAGTGGACAGGTGAAATGACCCCCGCTGTCCTCAGTGGCACAGGCACGTGCTTTGAAGGCCACCCAGAGACCCCGGTCCATAGCTCAAGGCCCTGCTCTTCTAGCCACACAGGTTCAGAGGGGTCCCCAGGACGGAGAGGCGGGAGGCGTCCAGCAGAGACAAAGCTGCACCCAGCTGATGAAGTGGGGGCTCCATGTGGCTGGGTCTCGGGCAAGGCAGACACATGGGAAAGTCCAACCAAGGAAAGGATCAGGGTGGGGAGCAGGAAGCTAGGGACTAGGGGGTGGGAAGGCCTGGGTCCCCCCCAACACGGCATGGCAGAACCCCAGTACCAGCTGCTGGTCACCTCTGATGACCCCCGGCCACACCACACTCCCTCTCATACAGAGCGCGCAGAAAGGACGGAATCAATAATCCGAGGATGAAGACAGCGGGTGACATTTCAGGCTTTAGCAAGAGGGAACTTGGGTGATTTTTCAAGCAGGACAAGAGTGAGAGCAGAGCTGAACTTCAGGAACGTGGGAAACAGGAGCTTTGAGCCCCTGATTTATTTCAGGAGCAGAGGGCCTCTGGCCGGCTGAGACCTCCGGGAGCGCGGCCCAGCCCCGACACTCCGTGCTCAGAGGTCGCCATCTAGTGGCAAGATCTTGCAAAAGCCACCTTCTTCCCTAATGTTTAAGGATGAGAATCTAAAATATTTTTCTACTAAAACAATTTCCTAAAACTATTTTCCCTTTTAAACAAAACATATCTAAAATTGATTTTGCTTTTGTCCTCGTCGGCCTCCTGAATATATATAATAATAAGGGAAAGGTCACACCCACACTTAACCGCTCGAAGTCAGGGTTTACCTCGGTCTTTCTTGAGACCGCCACTCCTTCCCTTGGAGCACGGCCTGCCTCAGCGCAGCGCTCTCATTAGCTCCGGGTGGCTCGGTTAAGGGCAGGAAGCAGGTGCTGGATGAGGAAACGAAGCTGAGCGCTGCTGGGTGTCTCGGCGTTTGGTTTTCTGGTGGCTCCTTAGGGTTAGGGATAGGATGCCCTAGATTTCTCTGAGGCTTGACTCTGGGTCTCAAAGTACAGGTGCCACCACCTGTCCATAGGAGGAAGTCATGGGGGAAAGGGGACAAAGGACGCACACAACCTCTGCGTGTCCTAAACGCTCGGAGCCTGTCTGCCTCGGCAGCCGGTTTTGTGGCGCTGCAATGACGTCGCCTTGGACGCTGGGTCTGCAGCAGGAGTGTCCTTTGCGACAACTGAGACACCTGAATGTCAGGATGGAATGTTCCCCAGCAAAGTACTCACTTTCCCCCGGAGATGCAGTGACAGTTCGGGGCCTGTCCTCGTGGGTACTGGCTACATTCCATGAAGGTGATGGTCATCGCAGGACTTGCCAGAGCCCTGCACCCCAGGAAAGATGGGGTCTTAGCAACTTGGCAGGCTCCGTGGATGCCATGGCAATGGGTGAAGTTTCCAGAGCCTCTCCTGCACCCCTGCACCTCCTCAGTGACAGCCTGTGCTCTTGCTGGACAGGGGACAGCTCCCCTGGGACCACGTGGCTCCTGCCCCTAATCTCCATTCTCTCCGCTCTGTCCTTCTCTGCCATCAGGGAACTTTTTCATGTCCCTTAACTCAAACTGTGCAGTTACAGTGCTGTGCCCTTTGGCTGACATTCTACCTTAGATGATCCAAATATCCAGACGTCCTCACAGGAGTCGTGCAGGGGACAGGGCGAGGGCTGAACCTCTGTCACAGGCACAGGGCGGCGTGGAGGGGGCCTCACAGGGTAACCCCAGTGACAAGGCCCTGCAGGGACCCAGGAATAGGCAGCGCAGAGCCGTCTGCAGCAGGCCAGCGCCATCTCGTGTCCCCTCCTGGGCCCTTGCCGGCCACTGTGGCTCCATGCCGGCTCCTATAACGCGCTCTGGGCTCCCTGACCGCTACACCTCCAGCTGTGCACCCCACCTCCCTTTGCAGGTGTTTACCCAGCTTTGTCCCAATCATGACTGTTCCCAGGGCTTCACCCCCAGCTGTGCCCCCCCATCTCTGCCCCGCCCTCCAGGCAGTCTGTATTTTGAACTTCCGTCATCCCTAGCTGGCCGTCCTGGGTACCAGGTGTGGCAGGTCCCGTTTGTCCTCATCCCTAGCTGCTCACTTGCTCCTGTCTCCTCTTCCTCAGCGAATGTGGAGGGAAACTGCACTCCTTCCCCTGTGTGATGTGGAGACCCAGTCGCACCTGGCAATGACTCAGGGGTGGCAGAGGAAATGAATCCACACTGTGGATCCCGTGACGGATGTGCCAAGAACCTAGGTTACCTTGGGCATCAGTTCACCTTCATGTTCTCTGTCACCAGATGAAGGATTCCCACCTTCAGAGCTGTTTCCTCATCTGTGAGGAGGTGGTAGGGATTAAACCTCTTCCTAAATGTAACAGGCTACAGACTGTGCCTGGGATGTACCAGTTAACCCCATTGTCAACCTGACTGGATTAGCTGGCTAGTGGATTAATCCTCTCCTGTTCTCAGCTGAGTGTTCTGTTAGGAGGTGGGACCCTGTGGAGGTGGTCACTGGGGTGAAGCCTCTCTGCTCCCCAGCTGCCATGAACTGAGCAGCTTTACTCCCCATGCCCTTTGCCATGATGTTTTTGCCTTGGAACCAGCCTACCATGGACTGAATCCCCTGAAAACATGAGCCGAATAAACCATTTCCTCCTTTAAATTGTGTACCTCAAGCATTTTGTCCACAAAATGGGAAAGCTGGCTGATACACGAGATGAACCACACAGGGTATTTCCTTCTTGTTATGAGTTCTCTGCCATCAGCACCCTCTCCCCAGCATCTCAGACTCCCATAGGACTTAGGCTTTTCCTCCCTTCTCCCCTGACCCCATCTTTCTGCATGGCAGTCATTTGGACTCCCATCCTTCATGCTCTCGCTGCCCTGGCTGTGCTGCTGCACAACCCACAACCGGGAGCTCAGGGCACAGAGCACCGTGCACAGTGACTTTGCATGGGCCTATGACAGGAAAGGGCTGGGCATCTCCAGCTAGCATCATCACCCCATGTAACATCTCCTCCTTCTAGTCAGGGCTGAAAGACAGCCGCGACCCTGCTCTCCTCCCTGGCTGCCCTCACAGGGAGACGCCAGTCTTCTTCACTTGCAGGATTTGCTACGGATGTTTACAGGGAAACGCGGTGCATGAAGACCTGAAGGCCCCTGCTCCTGCTCGGATCATGGGGCTGCACCCTGGCTTCTCAGGGAGTGACCAGAATCCCCTGGCTGCAGGAGGCTCTCCACTCTGCATGGTTTGGAGGGGACTTTGAGCCTCAGGCTCAGGTGACCACCTTGCTGACCCCTGATACCCACACTTGGCCAGGCCAGCGCACCTGGGGAGCTGCCTGCAGGGCTCAGGAGTATGTGGAGAAATCTGCATTGTGAACTCAGCACACCAGGATGCTAGCCAGCTGCCTGCCCCGTGCCTCTGTGACTGCGTGCACAGTCAGCAATGATCATCCAACCCCGACAAGCCTCGGGTCGTTCCTGTCCCCTGTGAAAGGAGCCAACCCCAGACTCCGCTGTGCACAGTAGCAGTACAGAAGTGCAACAGGAGGGCGCCATGTGGATCAGAGCCCCTCAGTAAATACCCGCCCAGAGGCAGAGAAGGCGCGTTCTCCCTGCGTCGTTAACACTGAGCTTACAGGACGCTCAAGCAGGCACCTTAGCTCCATGAGGCTGCCTGGTCTGTTAGGATTTCATTTATTCCATTTATGGTTTGGGTCTAAAATGTCCCCCAGAGTCTCCTGTGTGTGGAAGGTGATGGATCGTGGGGCACTGTGCTCATCAGAGGATTCATCCTTGGATGAGTTCTGGCTGACTGTGCTGTAGGAGGTGGGCTGGGTTGAAGGTGGTCACCAGGGTGTGACCTGGAAGGGTGAGTTCTCGACTCAGACAACTCCCTTCTCTCTGCTTCCTGGTTGCCTTGGGTTGAGTGTCTTTCCCTCCACCACCCTCTCCCATCCTGCTTCCTCCTTGGAGCCGGCTAACCATGGACTAAAACCGTGAGCCAAAGTCAACATCACGTCCTTAGCTGTGGGTGTTGAGTGTTTTGTCCCAGTGACAAGAAAGTGGCTAAGACCTTCTATCTCCATCTACAGTGCAAAGTGAACAGGGCTGCCCCACTGCAACTCACTTCTTGCTGGTGGAGATGCTGCCCTGTTACTCCTATTCCCTGGACACAGCATGATGCAAGTAGCACGTTCCTCTAGAAAAATAATGCAGGTCCTCGCTCCATCCACAGGAATCCCGACCACTGGCCACCCGTCCATGGAGAACCAAGGGCAGATCCTCCATGAAAGAACACTTCGCATCCACCTCTCTTCATCCCTACGCCCAGGCACACACTCCCCTTCCTGAAGGGGACCCATGGGCACTAGGAAACCTGGGCACTCGCAAGAGAAAGTTTGGGGATCCCAGCTTGGAAGTCCCAAAGAAAGGCTCTGGCCCCTCTCCCCAACACAGGCTCTGCACTCGAAGCTTCCACCCTGTCCTGGCTCAGTGACCCCTCCTCTGCTGGCTGTGACTTCTGATCATTTTGAATGTTCAGGGCTCTCTCCCCAGGAAACCCTTGGAAAAATCAATAGTTGAAAATGAAAGCATCTGATAAAAACTGTCATTTGACGATTAACTCCAAAAGAGCAGAGCTTAAAAAGTACAGAAAGTGCATGAGAAACTCAGAGCCATGCAGTGGACGGCCTGCCCCTAAGATGATCGCCGACAGTGTGTGTGCACGTGCATGGCTGCGCGCATGTGTTTTTATGACTGTGTGCTCTGGATGTATATGTTTGGGTTGCACAGATGTTGGAGGGTGTAATATGTGTACCCATGTAGTTCCGGTGTTTATGTGAGGGCACTGTGCGTGTGTGCAAGTGTGCATATGGGTGCATTTGTGTTTGTGTTTGTAAATGTGTATGTGAAAGGACGTGCATGTGTGTTGATATTTGTGTGTAGGAATGAGTGTGCAAATGTATGAGTGTGAAAGTGGATGTGTGCATGTGTGAGTACGGGTATGTGGGAAAGTGTATATATTTGTGTAATTGTGTAAATTGTGTGTGGGTATGCACACACATTTGCACACCTGTGTAGCTCACAGCAGACAAGCTTTACAATCAGGGTGTCCCTGTCATATATCTGATGTGCCCATTTCAAACACAACTGATATTTCTTGATCACTTTGTTACATGTTATTTCAAGCACCCTCCTCCAGCTAAATCTAGCACACAAAATGTCATTTTGCCTGGTCATCCTGAGATACCACAAAATATCAAAGTCCAAAGAAAGTCTGAAATATACTCAGTCCGATGCGGGAAACCATTTGGGGCAGTTCCATCCCAAAACATCACCAATGAACTACTTAATCAGCTAGTTACCAAGTTAGCGAGTGGTATTTCTGATCCCTACCAACACACACACACACACACACACACACATGCACACGCAGGGTGTGCTAGTCAGCACTTGGATCCTAAGCACCAATAACCCTGTCCTCATTGGAACACTGGCCTCAGCTCCCTCCTCTTCCAGTCCTGCTTCCAGTACCTTCCTTGGTAGCCAATGGCTCCCATTTTTCAAGGACAAAAGCGTTTCTTTTTCAACAGCCATAGACCTAAACTTTCTTTCAAGAGCCCCGAAGAGTTATCATGGGGTCCAAACTCCGGAAGAGGCCTGAGCAGGGATAGGTGGGTCTCTAAGACACAAACACTAGTGAGGGCACTGGGCCCCGCTCTGCCCAGCTGGGTGCCCAGCTGTCCCTGTGCCCACCAGAAGACATAAAGAGAAACCCCTGACTGCCCAAGGGAAGGAATTCAGTGACCAAAACATTGGCTCTCCCACAAGCAGACCGTCTTGTAGGGCGTCCAGGACGCGGGCGACACGGTGTTTCTTTACTCTCAAACTGAATGCGGCGCTCAGGCAACAAGCGGAGGGCACTAGGTTGGGCCGAGAAACCTGCGCACTAAGGGCCTCTCTCGCCTCCTAGGATGTGGGCACCCGTGCGAGCCGCCATGGCCCTGGGCCCAGGTCTCCGAACCTTGGAAATAAGAATCGCTAACACCGAGGTCCTGGAGGGCTACCTTGTCTGGAAGCACACGGGTAAGGAAGAATTCCATGACCAACTTCAGGCAAATATCGGATTAGAACAAGGAGACATTTTGCAAAGGAAAAATAAAGCCACTGAAAAGATACACTAATAAAAAAAAAAGAAAAGAATAAAGATAATTTCTGGCAAAATGGTGACTTACACCCAGAATTATGCAAATCTTCTTGGGGTCTTCGTAAGAAAGAAAACGAGATGCTGGAAGGGTTGGTTATGGTATAGATCTCGGCAGAGATGAGGAATTTAACAGCTAAATAAAGATGCCAACTGCCTAACGTGGCCACGGCCCTCTCTGAGAGAATCCCAAGTTATCCTGCTGCCTGTGCTGGTACACACAAGCGCGTGCACACACACACAAGCTCACACACACTCACTCTCACACAGTCATGCACTCATACACACACACACACCTCACAGTCGTCCAAATCACACTTGTCACAAGAAGTGTTCAGCACAGACACCTGGGTGTAACTTTTTTGCTTTAAACCAGCAAGCACTGCTTTGTGTTCATCTGCGAACTCTCGCGAGGTGGAACGTATTAGCTATTCAAACACGAAATCGTGAGAGCTGCGAATTTGCATCCTGTGTTCCCCTCAGCCAGCTTGGCCCAGACAGCGTCAAGAGTCTGGGAACGCCCAGGGCGTGACGTCATTAAAGGGTCCCCAATCCTGTGGGAGGAAGGTGCAGACAGTCGAGGGACTCAAAAACATCCAGGTCTTTGGTTACGCTTGGCCCAGGCATTTCAGAGAGGAATAAGGTAACATTTTATGATTGGATTTTGTTTTCTGAATGTCCGCTGTCTATATATCTAGCATCAAAAGTGATGTTACTGACATCCCTGTCCTTTCCTCTGTGCTTATGAAGGCTGAAGAGGTTCAGCAAATAGACGAGAGGACAGGAAGGTAGAGGACAGTGGGCGGTGTCATCCCACATCATCCCAAAGTCAAGACCGCTCCATGCTCATGGGTCTAAAGGAGCATGCGAAGCTGGGCATGGTGGAGTACACCTGTAATCCCAGCACTCTGGGAGGCTGAGGCAGGAGGATTCCAAGTTTGAGCACAGCCTGGGCAACTGAGCACTGAAAGAGACTCTGTCTCATAAAAAAAAAAAAAAAATGTTTGAAATAAGTGGCTGGGGATGTAACTCTGTGTGAAGGCCCAAGCTTCAATCCTCAGTACCTCAAAGAAGGAGGAAGGGGAAGAAGAGAAGACGAGGAGAAAGAGGAGGAAGAGGAAGAGACTGAGAAAAAGGAAGAGATGAAGAGGGAGGAGAAGAGGAAGCAGGGTTCATACTAGGAGCCCGGGAGACCCACGTGCAGAGAGGACCCCTGAGTCTCCTGCCCGGCTCCTGGCTGTGGAGTGGAGCCTGCAGCACGGCCAGGGCCTGCCTGTCCTCCCTTCCCTTAGGGGCCAAAGGCTTCTTCTCACCCTCCTACCTCAGGATCTACGCAGTGGACAGGGGCCAGGACCACCCGTGCAAACCGTTCCTCTTTCCCACTGAATGGTCTGCACAACCCCATACACCCCACCCTCGGGTGCACCCGGAGTTCCTGGGCTCCTCGGCCGTGGTGAGAGGGCTCTGGTCCTCAGTGCTTGGCAGATGCCTCCAGTGACACTGCTCTAAACTGCCTTCCCAGATCCGCACCAGGAATGGCCCCTTGCGGTGTGGCCACGGCTGTCCAGCTGGGCTGCACATTGGAGTCCCCGGGAGATTTCACAAAGTAGGACCATCTCTGCCATACAGAGAGATTCCGATTGACCTGAGTTGGTGTAGCTGGGAAACTGGGTGCAGGGATGTAAAAGCTACCTGGGTTATTCCAACGTGCAGAAAAGAATGAAGCGTGATGGTCTCCAGCATCCCCAGCTGACCATGTGTCCCAGGCTCCCAGCTTCCTGTCTTCGACACCCAGCTGGACACCAGGACTCCAGGCTGCTGGTTTGGCCCACGCCACTCCCTGTGCGTAAACACTGGCACAAGTACAGATGGAGACACAAGTGTGAAAGCGTAGACATAGATGCTGATGTAGATATACACATAACATGTCCACACTGGCAAAAGTCCTCCCCTACCCCCAGTGTCCACAAAGATGCCAAGCCAGCCCATGCCATCATCCTGTCTCCAACCTTGCATTTCTGCCAACGCTCTGTGATTCATACGATGGCCGCGGGGTGTACTCTCGGGGATTATTGGAGCTGACCTCAATGCTTTTCCTCCTAACACACCTGTGTACGCGGTTTTCCCAGAGCTTGTCTCAGAGAGCCACATTCTGCCACGACAATTGAGACCATGAGCTTTCCAGAACATGAACCATGTCTTAGACATTGTGTCCCTGTGTACAAGAGCAGACTGTTACCACACGGAAGCTCAATAATTGTTTGTGAATAAATGAACACATTAAAATGATCTACTTTTACATGTATTCGTGAAAATCTAAAAAAATGGTGAAGAAGGATGGAAAGATTCAGTAAACAAAAGAGTAGTTAGGTGAGGACAAGAGGGGCGTAGAGGTCATGTGACACAATCCTCACACTTCCAAACAGACACAGAGTGTCCCAGAGGGGCAGCGCCTCCCTGGACGTCATCCTCTGAACCTCACCCCACCTTCCCTCTGCCCCGCTCCCCCACTATTCACAGGGTCCTGCTGAGGCCACAGGGCAAAGGTCACTCTCTGACCATTGCCATGGTCCTCCTGGTCACAGATCTGTCCAAGAGACAGCCGCGCCCAGGGAGACAAAGCACATGACAAAGAAATCACTGTGCCGAGCCAGGTGTGGTGGAGCACACCTGTAATCTTACCATTCTGGAAGCTGAGTCAGGAGGCTCACTGTGAGTCCAACACCAGCCTGGGCTACATAGTGAGTTCAAGTCCAGCCCGAACTACGTAGCAAGACCCTGTCCCAAAAGTCCCAACAGCCAAACAAACCACTGTACTTCAGTAGCGAAGGGCTGCTCCCATTGCAGGGCAATGGAGCGAAGGGCTGCTCCCATTGCAGCTAATTCCCAGTGGAGTCCCGAAGTGTGGCTGCTTTAAACAGCGAATGAGTCGGAGGCCGTCTTAGCTACTTTTTTCTCATTACTGAGACAAAATACCCCACACCCAAAGTTAAAGGCAGAAAGGTTTATTTAGCTCACAGTTTGTGGAGGTTTTAGTCCATAATCGGCTGGCTCCAAGGCACGGTGGCATGGCAGAGGGGCAACAGTTTATGGTGGCAAAAGATACCAAAGGCAACAAGAGCAAAAGGGGAGAGCAAGCCTTTCCCTGGCTTATATTGTATGCAGGCTACCCGCCCGACGGTGGATATAGCACTTACACCTCCAATCCCAACACTAGACAATGAACCAATCACAAACCCTAGATTCAGCTGCCCCTAAAAAGCCCCTCCCCCCATGACCACATGAGGCTTTGGGGGGACATCTAGACACAAACCATAACATTCCACCCCAGGCCCCCCAAAGACTCATGCACATCCCTGTATGCAAAAGGCGTTTAGTCCATCTCTAAGAGTTGTCAAAGACCTAACAGTTTCAGTATTGCTGAAAAGTCCAAATCCCAAGTGTCCTCTGAGATTTAATGCAAACTCTTAGCAGTGAGCCCCTGCACAAATGAAAAGAAAGTTAAACACTTGCAACATTCAATGGCACAAGATAGACATTTCCATTCCAAAAGTTACAAAGGTGAGGGGCTGGTGAGATGGCTCAGTGGCATAAGTGCCTGCCTGGCAAGCGCGAGGGCCCGAGTTCGACTCCCGGAACCCACATACAAGAAAAAGGCCGTTGATATCGCTCAGCAGCACGGGCGCCTGCTGGCATGCGAGGTCCTGAGGTCGACCCCTGGTACCCACAAAAAAAAAAAAGTTACAAAGGGGAGTACAAAGGACTGGGACCAAAGCAAGTCCAAAATCCAACAGGGCAAACATTAAGTCCTTGTAATGGTTGATACACTGTGTCAACTTGAGAATATTTAGAAGTTTAAGTAAGCAACTCAGCAGGGGGCCAGGGTCCTCACTTTGTAAACACCCTGAGCCTGTGCAAGAGGAGGGCACCTAGATGGTGTGAGTGCTACACCCTCCCTGGATGGGAGAGCCTGCTTACAGTATAAGGGAGGGAAAGAGGCTTGCTCTCTCCCTCTTTTGCTCTTACTGCTTTTGCTGTTTTCTGCCGCCTTGAGCTGTTGCCCCTCTGCCATGCCACCCTGCCTTGGAGCCAGCTGATTATAGACTGAAACCTCCACATACTGAGAGTTAAATAAACCTTTCCTTCCTTAATTTTGGGTGTAGGGTATTTTGTCTCAGCAATGAGAGAAAAGTAACCAAGGCCCTCCTGTAGTTCCCTGTCCAGCATCTGAGGCAATCTGTGGCAAGATGTGAACTCCAAAGGGCTTGGTGGTGCTGCCCTGTGGCACTGCTGGTGGTTGTAGCTACCTTGGCTGCTCCCTCATTGCAGTTTTCCTCAGACGATCCATGTTTCTGGCTTCTCTAAACTTTTGGGGTCTCCACTGTACCTTGGTTTTACCCTCACAGCTTCACACACTGCCCTCTCAAGGGCACCCTGCCTGGCCTCCCAGGCCTTCTTCTGAAATCCTGGTGGAAGCCTTCTTAACCCCACAACTCTTGCATTTTGTATACATCTAAAACCATCTCCACATGGATGACGCCAGGGTCTGCTGCCAGCTGGAGCAGTAGCCAGGCTTCCCACTCTCTCTTGGTTGTAGGGGTTCAGTGCCTGGATCGCTGAGCACTCTGAATCTAACTCTAAGGAAAAAAATTATCTAGGCTGCCACCATTCTATAACATGGTACTCTGGGGCTTTCTTCTCAAAGCAAGGTATTTCACATTTGTAGTTTTAAGGCTGTAAAGGGTGGAGACTTCCTGCTTTTTGTGATGCCCTCAGGCCATCTTTTATATTCTCCTGTTCCTTTTCAGCAATCAAGATCTCCTCTGCTCCATCTTTGCAGTCCACAGCTTTACTGGAGCTTCCCTTTTGGCCAAACTCACAATGTTTTAAATTATTCTGCTCAGCTCTTTGCTCTTGATTTTTAACATAAATTTGGCTAAAAGCCCCCAATAGTATCTATGCCACCACCTCAACATTTGACTGCCTTGAAATTTCTTCTGCAAGATTAATTAGTCCACAGCCCTTAATATCAGTCTCAGGCAAAATCTTTGGACATGAGCAACGTGCAGACAAACTTTCTGCCAAGCAGTAATGCACATCATCAGGAGTCTAACAACCAATACAGTCCTTCTTCCCAGCAGAAACCTCCTGAACCTGGACTTTACCAGCAGGATTTCTATCAGCCTTCTGGTCCTCTGAGCTCTGACCAGAATCTCCCATACAGAGCAGCCTAAGGTGTTCCAGCTCTACTTTTTCAGCTGGCATCTCTGAACCTTTCCAAACTCTCCCCAAAAGCCATTCCCAAAGGCTGCTGAACCACATGGTCAGGTATAGTCACAGTAATGACCCCACTTCTGGCACCAAATTCTGTCTTAGTTATTTTTCTCTCCTTGCTAAGACAAAATACCCAACACCCAAAGTTAAAGGTGGAAAGGTTTATTTAGCTCACAGTTTGTGGAGGTTTTAGTCTATAATCAGCTGGCTCCAAGGCAGGGTGGCATGGCAGAGGGGCAACAGTATATGGCAGTGGAAGGTACCAAAGGCAACACAAGCAAAAGGGGAGACACAAGCCTTTCCCTCCCTTATATTGTATGCAGGATACCCGCCCTAGGGAGGGTATAGCACTTACACTTCCAATCCCAGCACTAGACAATGAACCAATCACAAACTCTAGATTCAGCCGCCCCTAAAAAACCTCCGTGTGACTACATGAAGCTTTGGGGGGACATCTAGACACAAACTATAACAGTACCCCTGATCCCTCTTGAAAGTTTTGGGAGCAAAAATAAATTTTGAGACAAATGCAGTCATGTTTGAGTTGGAGAACTTCTCAAGAGAACTGATGTTGCACTTTGGCTTCTTTGTTGTACCCTAGCATTTCTGACTTGGGTATTTGTGAATGTGCTACAATGTAAGAACTGAATGTTTCAGGGAACTGTTAAATCAGTTCCAGAAAGCCTGTGCAGTTGCATTTAAAATGGGATCAAGTTTTCACTATTATTTCAAGCTGTTTATGGGAAATTCATTGTTCATCCCATTTTGACATGCTATGTTCCTGTTTGTATGTTAAGCTAAAGTTGCTTCCCCCTCCCAAACCCTCAAGAGCAAATCACTAAATTTTAAAATATGCTTTGTGCAAAATATGCTGACAACCATGGTATAATTTGATGTAGTAATTAAAGGGCATGAAATAAAAATAGCATCTTGAAATTATTTATAGAAAATTTCAGCACATAGCCTGTTCTTTTGATAGGTGGCCAATAATTGGACTTGAAAAACTGGCTCTCATGAGAGCTTCTTTTTAATAATTTAAGAATCAGAGATTTATGATTAGCTCACTGGTTAGATGAACAAAACATTCTAAAAACAGCAAGCCCAGTGGAGTAGGATGGGGCAGAAGCAGCTTCACATTGTCCCAGGGTGGCAGGGTAAAGTGGCCCAGCTGTCCAGGGAGCAGGGTGGCCGTGGTACAAAGGATGCCACCATGTGACCCAGCAAATGACTTCCAGAGCTGGACTGTAAGACATGCAAAGTGTGGGGAGCGGAAGTGGCCACAGGGGTGTTCTCAGAGTTAAATCTCCAGCCTTTTTAGGGGTTCAGGGGATCTTGGGATTCAAATCAGTACTGGACTACACTTCCAACCCTTTTTAAAATTTTTTTTTTTGAGACTGTGTCTCCCTAAGTCACTAAGTTGCCTAGGCTAGGTTCGAGCTTGTGATCCTCCTACCTCAGCCTCCCAGAGTGCTGGGATTGGCTGCCTCATCTAACTAGAGGGTCTTCCACATATGAGTGGTCCTGTGAGGTGGCTATCCCTGCATGAGGATGGACACAGGGTGGGCTTTGAGGACATCCGCTAGACCCTGGAGAAGGGAGACTGTCAGGCCCAGCAAGGTGACCAGGGTCTCCAAGTCCAGCCATCCTCCATGTTTTTGGCACTGGGAACAGATTTCCTGGAAGGGAATTTTCCCACAATGGGAATTCCCATGGGGAATGGATAATTCAAGCCCATTGCACTTATTATTCACTTTCCTTCTATTATTATCACATCAGATTCTCAAAAGCAGCACGTGGGTAACCCACATCCCTCACATGCGCAGTTCTCAGTAGGGTTGGTGCTCCTTGGAGGATCTAATGACAGGAGGCAGAGCAGGCGTGTGATGCTAGGATGAGGGCACTGGAAACACAGGGGAAGGGTGCTAGGCACCCACTACAGACCTCCCACTGTACGGCTTTGATCATAACAGGCCCCAGTTGATACCAGTCTGTGGCTGGGGGATGGGATCCCATCCTAGTCTAAAAAGAGGGAGAAGATGGGGTTGGTGAGAGGGTGGAGGGGACAGGTGACCACAAGGTCCTCGGAGGATATGGAGGAGCTGCTGGCCAAATCCCAGAGGCTGCATCCATCCAAGCCCCTCATCCCTTGCAAGAATGTACATGGGATCTGGGCCAGGACGGATGCCCAGAGAGCCTGGGCAGTGCAGAGGACCAGGGTCCAAAGGGCTCCGCAAGATTTTTCCCCATGCCTGGAGCCCAGTGTGCGGGCAGCAGACCCTCTGCAGAGCACTGGGGACAGCACTGGTCCCTGCTCCCAAAAGACCCTTCAGGACTTTCTTCCCAGCCTGGCTTTTGTCAGGTTCTGTGTTGGGATGATTCCTAGGGAAACAAAACGATGCGCATGTCTAGTAGTGAAAGATCACACATGTGTGAGTGTTTTACCTGGAGCAGAGATTCATCCCACCATGGTCCAGATGCTAGATGAAGCTTCACACAGCTGGTGAGCTGCATTTTAAGAAGTATTTTGTAATAACAGTCATCCTTGGTGTCCGTGGGGACTGGTTCCAGGATACCCTCAGATACCAAGTCTGCAGGGACCCACATCCTTTATTTCAAATATAGGTCACATATTTGCATATAACCTATGCGTATCTTCTGTACACTTCAAATCCTCCCTAGATTACTTATGATACTTAGTACTGTGTCCACACTACATAAGCAGTGGGTACAAGGTAATGTTTAGGAAATGCTGACAGGTAAGATCTTGGATGTGTTCTGTACAGATACAATTGTTTTCTGAATATTTTCAATTCAGGTTTAGTTGAACCTGCGGCCACAGACTCCCCTGCTATGGAGGCCTCCTGTATATAGACTAAAATTATACATGCAGATGTGTAAATACAAATGATGCAAAAATCTCATGTTTGGAATAAAGTTCACTAACAAATAGTCTTTATCTACAAGTTATCAATGAGTTACTACTAGAGTAATTCTTTGCGGGGGGTTTTGCTTGTTTTGTGTTGTTGTTGTTGTTGTTTATTCTGGTACTGGAGATTCAACCCGGGCCCTTTGCACTCAGCTATGCCCCCAGGCCTTTTTATTGTGCTCTTTGAGACAAGGTCTCCCTAAATTGCCCAGGGTGGGCTGGAACTTGTGCTCCTCCTACCTCAGCCTATCAGAATGCTGGGGTTACATGACCAGGTAAGTAGTCATCTTTTAATCCCTCTTTTCTCGGCAAAAAATTAAGCAAATGACATTAACAAGAATCAAATAAAGAAGGTCTGCTTAGGGACACACCAGCACTTGGGCCTCACACTGCCTCCTGCTCCATGCTGGTCTCAAAAATTCCACAACCATTCCTTCAAGGAATGGCCAGAGGAAGACGAAAATTCTTCTGAAGCTTCACCCACACACACTTTGAAGCCCATGTCACTCTGAGATGTGGGTCAATCTTCCTAGCACTTTAATTTTATTCAAATAGTTAGCAGGAAAGTATCTTTTTCTTCTTTCCTGAAATAGAACGTGCAAACAGAAAACAACCATCTCGGAATATCTCAGAGTCCCAAAGGCCTCTTCCCGCACCATCCTGCTGACTAGTCCTGGTCTCCAAAGAGAACAATGACCTTGACTCTTAGTGCTGTGATTGTCTTGCTGGTTTTTGAGCTTTCTGCCAAAAGAATCAGTATGTGTTCTTTTGCACCGGCTGCCTTTTTCAAAATCATGTGAGGAGCAACTGCATGAGTAGAACAGAAGTTACTCTTTGGGTCTCCACTGGATGTGTAGGTGGTCATTTCCAGCGTGGGGCTGAGATAACCAGCATTGCTATGAACATGGCCACGGTATTACACACACATTTCTGCTGCTTGCATATCTGTGATTGGAATTGCTGGCCCAAACAGTATGCAAATACCTTGTTTACGAGGTATTCCCAAGCAGTTTTCCAAAGTATTTGTACTAATTCACACTCTCAATTTTACCAGTCAAAGCAGTGCATCTGAAATTTATTTTTGTGTAGGATAGAAACAAAGTTCCACCCCTCCTTTTCCATGTAAATATTGAATGGAATGTAATTGTTTAAGGACCATTCTTTTCTCTGCTGTCCTATGAGATCACTGTGCTCTGAGGTGTGATCAATATGTGCAGTGAATATTAAAAATTTTTTTAATTATTACAGTGAAAGACACATTGCCATGAGTCCCACTGAAGATCCTCTCCTTCGCTTTGAACACACTGATCCCATTGTTCTTGCCACTTTCTGCAGCAGCTCTGGAGTCCTCTTTTGTGAGTGTCTGTAGTTGTGCTGTTGTAGCTGCCTCGATGTCCTGAAACCTTTCCCTTTCATGTTCATTTTGACTCTGAGGAAGAGCCATAAATCACATGGTGGATGAGGACACAGCATCATGCTTTCACCTGCCTGCCTTTCCATTGGATGGCACTAGGCAGCATCATTCAGTATATTTGTGATCACCACTCATAAAGACACTCTTTAAGCTTTGAAATAATTTCAAGTACATTTAAAAATTGCAAGAATTGTACTGAGAAATATAGTATTTCCTTTCCTCTAGTTCAACCAGTTTTCAACATTTTTAATTTCAACATCCTTTCTCTTTGTAGATATATGTTTTTTCCTAATAGTATTCTTCCTACCAGTATTCATTATTTCCCTTAACTTATTAATCCCTCAATATTTCCTAAAAGGAAAATATTTTCTACATGATTATAGTAGTGTTTACACATTCAGGAAATTTATCATGGACATAAAATTCTAACTAATACACAACCAACATTCTCAGGTTGTCCATTTTCCTGGGATTCAGCCTAGAATGCCGTATCTCATTTCTCCATCATGTGTCTTTGGTCTTTTTAAATCTGGGTTATTTCTTTGACATAACAATGGCACTTTGAACAAGACAGGTAACATGCTTCATCTAACATTTCTCCACTTGACTTACATACTGTGTTCTCACAAATTCCCTGCCAGATGTCCCATCGTGCCATCTGGTCTCAGGACACCATGCCCAAGGTCACATGATGTCCATCAGCTCTTGGTCAATTTTGAACCCCAGTCAAGGGATTGTCTGGATTCTCTGCTCTACAGTTATGAAGTTTCCTTTGGAACTTCGGAGCGATTTGTGGCAAGATTTCTTCTAATCAAATTCTCCCCAAGAATCAGCACATATCGGCGCCACTCTCAGAACCAACTGTGTTATGATCACGGTGTCATCACTCCCACTCCAAATGCTCCCCACTTTTACCTCTTCACGCTCTACCTTCCCACTGTGCATACGAATCAGTTCATCATCTACCTTTCTGTCCTTCTATCACCACAATTTCACGCAGTCTTGTTTTATTTGATGGGGTGTAATGCTTTCTTATTCTTATTTATGTGATGCTCAAATTGCTGTAGATTTTAGTAACAAGAACTTCTTTAAACTGGCTCTGGTGGCTTCTTTACATACGCTCATCGTATTTTTAGGCATACAAAACGTTCCAGTCTCAACTTGTAACTTCCTTTCCCTAGTCTTGGAATCACCCGCTTCTCCAAGAAGGCCCTGCTTCCTTTCTAATGAAAATTTACTGTCTCTTAATACTAGGATCAAAACTCTAAGAGCACCCAGTGCTTCTGGGGTTTCATTGTTTCTTGAAGCTTTGAACAGACAGAACTAAGATTACAGATACACTTTCTGGTGCCTCCATTACTGTGCAACTCCCTACTCCCCATAATGGTTGTTCGCTTGCTTTCCCCCAGCCATAACTGGGAATCCTGACACTCAAAACATTAACACTTAATTGTTCACCCCAATCTATATGAAAATAATTTCAGGATTGTGTACACGGATTTCTGCAAAATACAACCCACAAATTATTGTACAAGACTTGATTCCAGTTTTCTTTCCAAAGTCTGCAGTTTTATGACCAAACAACCATGTTCAAGTCGCCTACATTTCATTTTTCTCCTTCACCTGATTATGAAGTAGCATTGCATTTGTCATATCCTATTTGCATCCAATTTTTGGTTTTTTTTCTTATGACTATTGATGTTAGTGTTTGACTAGGTGGAATATTAATATATTTCTGACGCTCAAAACTCTACGAGATGTACCCAGAAAATTAACTCTGTCCTCTGGCTCTGCAATACCAGGCCTTCCAATAACCAATGTCATTGTTTTCTGGATTTTGCTTACAGTGCTTGTTTTTGTGAGTTTTTTCCTACCAAAATTGGCAGATAAATGCATATTTTACTTCCTTCCTCTTTTTCCTTCACAATGGACAGTACACTATATATACTTTTTGACATTTTTCCCATTCAGTTAGCTGTACTTCTTGGAAATCACACCAAAGTTTTTTTTTTTCTTGCTTCTCAAAAAATAACTATATGATTTTTTTTCTTGGACATAGTAGTAAAGTAAATAGTAGTAATCAATCTTCTAATATTGAACCATTCTTGAATTGAAGAATAAAACTTTGTCTTGGAGTATTCCTTTTAGGTCTAAGAGGAAAACTTAGTAATATTTTTATTGGTATTGCATTAAACTTGTGAAATAACAGGAAATTGTCACTACATGATATTTTCATATGAGAAAAGTACAACATTATCTCTACTTTTTGAGTTTACTTTTGTGTGTTTTGGGAGTGTTTCTCAGTTTCCTTCATATAGGTATTGAACATTTTCACTTTAGTTGTGAATATTTTTAATCTATCAGTTTTGATAAGAATTACTTTTTTGTTTAGTAGTTTTTATTAAAAGTTGGTATTGATTTTTGTCAAAGATTTTCAGCCTCTCAGAAGAGAACTATATTATTTTTTCTTAGACATATTCATTTCCAAAGTGAACAGTAGTAAAAGATTTTCTAATATCAAGTCATTCTTGAATTAAAGTATGAAAATTGGCCTTGCAATATTCATGTGGTGCTGGAATCTGTTTGCTAATATTTTATTTAAGTTTTTTACATTATTTAAAATTTATGTTGTTTGTAAATTTCTTTTTTATGTTATTTTTATGAGGTTTAAGAAAATTTGCTATATTTGCTTTATAAAACGAATTATGGTTTTTTTTTTTTTTTAACTTATCTCTAGAAGTTTGGTAGAATTCTCCAGTGGGCCTGATGGTTTTAGGTAAATGTCTCTTGATAACCTACTCTGTTTTTTGTTGTTGTTGTTGTTGTTGTTTTTTTTGTGTGTGTGTGTGTGGAGTTAAACTTGTTTAATTACTGTTGGGATCGATTTCGGTAAACTGCTGTTTCCAGTCAGTATCCACTTTATCAAGGTTGTCAACTGTAACTGACATAGACACCAACAGTGAGGTAATGTGGTTCCTTGTGATTTTTTAATTTTTTCTAGGAAATTTCTCTCGCTCTCACTCTTGCCCTCTCTCTCCTTCTCTCTTTTCCCTCTCTCCTTCTCTCTGTCTCTCTTCCTCTTTCCTTCCCTCCTTATTATGTGGGTTCTAATACTTGTACGAATAACCCATGGGTCCTCCGTATTCTTTTCTCTATTTTTTATACTTTTTGTTCTAATTGTGTCTAAGCCATTGCTAAGCTCATTCTTGAAAAGCTTATTTTCTTTTCTGAATTTATTGAATTACAGTGACCACTTGGGACTCGCTTCCGACACTCCCTCTTGACTCTTCTTTTCTCTTGAGCACATTAATATAGTTATTTCAAGTCAATGCATTTTGACCACAGTATCTCAATTCCAGTAGAATTTGTCCTCTTCTGTTGGGTCTTCTGTGTTTAGAGCTCATCATTCTCTGCATGCGCATGGTTGTTGTTGATGAGGAATTAACATTTTATGTGAAAGACTGCACGATAATTTTCTTTCTCCGGAGATTATGTGCCTTTTCTCCTCCCAGGTGACTAGCACAGTGACGAGCCACAGACACTTCTGTTTCTATCTGGGACTGAGATTAGTAGAAGACGAGCTTCCTTGCCAGGCTGATGGGTCCACGTCGAGTCTACCCTCACCCCTAAGGTCCAAATTTCAGGGCCCACCCAAAGCATGGGCTGGGAGGAGCACCCCGCTGGGACTTTACCCACCCTTCTCCTCAGATTCCCAGGAGGAAGACCACTCCTGACGCTGGCTTGTCTTTCCGGTCTCCTTCCTCCCCTCCTTCCTGTTCTCTGTTCTCTTATTAGCTCTCCAGTGCCATCAATGAAGTATTTCTAATATTTTTTCAGGAGGATTCATGTGAATTACTCCACCCTTATTGCTAACGGAGCTTCATGTACTCAGCGAGTCAAACACGCACACCAGATGGTGGTGGAGAGTGGTGTGAGATTTCAAAAGCTCCCCACTACGCTTGCGGATCGATGTCATGCTTGGGGGCCACCACCGCAAGTAGCAGCCTCTGTTTGCAAGTTGGGCCAGTTCACGTACCCACTGCTGCTGGAGAGTGCTGTTGTCCACCAAGGCTGAGGATGGACAGTCAGCTCCAGGACATTTGTCCCAAGTCGTGGTGAAGAAGGAGTTTCTGCTTGCAAGGTGGCATGAGTACCACAATCACACATGAAGGGCGGTCTGGGGCTGAGATCAGGGCAGATGCCTGAGCCAGGGGAGACAGCTAGCTGGTGGCCTGGACAGAGGACTCCAGAAGATTCCTGGACTCAGGAATCTTGAAAATGAAGACTGTGTCCAAGGGGAGAAAGGTCAGGTTTGCACACAGAGTTGAAAGGTCAAGTCTTAGAACAACACAGCACTGAAGTGAGTTCAGAGACAGGAAACACGGGGCTCCTTTACCCTTGGAGCTCCTGGCAAGATACCCTGAGATCTGACACCTTTTAACTTGCACAATCTCAGGCCGACCCCAAATATAAGCCGAAATCCTGGAGTAGGATATAGGTGTTGCAAATCAGAGCATGGCTCACCCCACACCAAGTGCAGCCCTGTGTCTCCTGTGGGGCCCCGCATCGTTCTGCACACTTTTCCATTTCGCACATCCTCAATTTATTAACTGACCATGTCATGAGTCCACCAGAAAGGCTGCAATGTCACTGTGTGGTGCAGTTTCACAGGATGTGTGTCAGAAAGACCTCAAGTCTCAGTGACCTCTGCTACCAATCCAAGCCCACCTAGGACTCCTCCAGCATTTGTCTCCCAGTGCTGGTGGGAGTTCTGCTTTAAAAAAAGAATCAAAAAAAGTGATTGACACTGAGTTCAGTGTCACAGAATTTGCACAACATTACTTATAACATAAACCTTGTTCATCTGCACTCACAGTTGAGGTCTTTCCCATAAATATGACAAGGAGTACCCTATTGGTCTGCCTACGCTTGTAACAACAAATGCGATGTCACAGCCATTCTTTCCTGAAAATAATCTACTTGAGGTTTAGAAAATATAGATACAATTTAAAAGAACCCTATTTTATTACATTCCCAAGTCTTCTCCTTTTGTTCGTGTCTATTAAATTGCTTTTAAGAGAATTAAAGAGAGGCCAATTGTCCAGTAATTGCTTCTTACACAGATTAATAGCTTTGGAAAATTCTGAAAAGTCCCTAAAAGAACCACTTGCATTTTTAACCCAAAATCCAGAGGAACAAAACGATTGTGGTGTTTATGCACATGGTGACCCCACAGTCAATTCAGCTACAAATCACCAGTAAATCTGTTTTACTTTTCCTCATCAGAATAGAATGTGGATTGTGAAATGTCCTTGCTTTTCATCTACATGAAGAAAGGAGTCTCCTCCAGCGCTGAAGGGCCCCAGGGTTGCCCTCTACCTGTTCTCTCCAACGGGTCCATCCCTACCACACTCCTGGGTCAAGTGAGGGCCTGGATCACCCCCAACTCCTGTCCACATCCAAGGGGACCTTGGTGTCTGCGTGGGGACACAGCAACACCCCACAGGTCCCTGGATTTCCTCACCTGCATTGGTCCTCAATCCTCTCCACTGGGACGTTAGCCACAGCTGACTATGTCCTGGGCGTGTCAGGGTGATGGGTAGGAGACGGTGACTCTTAGGAATGAGCCTAGTGTGGGTGATTTTCTCATTTACTGGAAAGAGTAAAGCTCAGACTTGTGTGTGCGTGAATCTGTTGGTTACTCGGGGTTGGTTTAATTAAAAGGCAAACAGGTGGGCTGAGAGGTAGCTCAGTGGTAGAGCACTTGTCCAGCATGCATGAGACTTTGAGTTCCATCCCCAGCACAGCAAAAACTAAAATAAATAATAAAATAAAATAAGATAAAACAGAGACAATGGGGACAGCATGCTGAAGCCAAAACCACTCCCAATTTTCACCCTGCCGTGTCTTCCTCCCATCCCTGAGCACCTCCATCAGTAGAAACTTAAGCTCAGTTGTCCTTTCCAGGAGCTGCTGCTTGTCATTCTTGCTCCATCTCTCTGTGCAGCCCTAGGTCTCAACCAGACTGAGACCTCAGTTCTGTCCCACCCACCCTGGCCTTCACCTGGCCACCTTGCCTTGGCACCTAAAGCATTGTTTCCCAGATGCCCTCTCTCAGGGGGCAGCCCTGACCTCTGCACCTCTCTGCTTACAGACCCCCCTTCTAGAGGTCCTACCTGCCAGGCTCCCTGGAAGACTCTCTTTCAGGGAGAGATGCATTTGTCTTAGTGTCCTCGGAGCCCAGTGCAAGGCTTTGGAGAGGACTGTGCCATGGTCCAGATGTGTGTGTCTCCCAAAGTGCACGTCTTCAATCACTCCCAAGGGGATGGCATTAGGAGGTGGCGATTTGGAGGTGATCAGGTCCTGAGGGTGCAGCCCTCACACATGCAATCAGCGCCCTTATGAGAGAGACCCTGGGGAGCTCCCTGCCTTTCCACCACATGAAGACAGATGAGGAGGGGCCACCTATGAACCAGGACACGGGGCCTCACTGGACACAGACTCCCCAGCACCCTGCCTCTGGACTCCCAGCCTCCAGAACTACAAGAAATGCATTTCTGTCACATATAAATTGTCCCAAAAGGGACTAAGAATATATGAATGGATGAAGGTATTTTCCAACTATCTTGAAACCATAGACTTTAAAATTAGAGCAACCTCATTTCCCCAGGTGCTCCCCAGCTAAGGGCTCCCTGGCTGTCCTACAACGCTCTGTGGTCAGAATCCTTTGTGCTTTAATTACAATTTAATTATAATCAAACAATCCTTAGCTTTTAACTGACGGCCAGTTACCTGACTGCTAAGCCTGAAGCTTCTCATCTCTAAAGAGCGGCACAGTGCAGCCCAGGACATGGTGAGGAGCAAATGCTTGACTGCGGGCCGTGGGCTGTGCTCATCACACAGGAAGCAACGGGCATCGTTGACTATCATTAGTGCTGTTGTTGTCGCCTTGCGTGGGCGCGCTGGGAAGGATCTAGCTCTCCCAGACTTCAGCCCCTCACCAACATCGCTCAGCCTTTGAAGTCTCTTTTCTTTAATGGGTCCTTCTCAGGAGGGGATGTAGGCAGTGGGGACCGACAGTGACACAGCCCGTTAGAAAGATGTACCAGGGCTTCTGGTCCATCCATCCTCTCCCTGACCGGCAAAGGAATGGCTAAAAAAAGGGGCCAGGACAGGGTCCCTCTGCCACAGCATAGAATGAGAAGAAAGTCCTCTCTGCCCGGGTGTCAGAGCCCTCCGGGCAAGGAGGCTCATTGCCTGGATGATTCCTTTGCCCTCCATGGCAGGAAGGAGATGGGAGGGACCCTGAGGATGGTGGAGCCCCGTCTTCAGGAGAGAGGACAGGGCCAGATGTCTATGCCACAGAGGGCAGCATGGTGGTAAAGTGCTTAGTCTCAGGTCATGTTGCATGGGATCATATTTTTCCCAGATTTATAGAGATATGATTGACAGATAAGAATAGCATCTATCTAAGGTGTGTATCCGACATGATGCTTTGGTCTATGGGTGCACTGCGAAATGGTCCCCACAATCCCGTTAATTAGCATCTGTCACCTCGGGAAGTTGCCCTTGTGTTTGTGTGTGCGGCGAAGACTCTTCCTGTCTGTGCTTTTAGCAAATTCCCAGCGTGCAACATGCTAGTGTTAATTATAGTCCCCGTGCTCTAAGTTCAGTCTCCAGAAGTCATTCATCTTTCACCTGAAAGTTTGCATCCTCTGCCCAGCATCCCCCCTGACTTAGTCATAGTCCTTGTAACTGGGACACAGTTCCTAACACCAGAAAGTTAAAGGAGGGGAGTTTTGTTTGGGCTCACGTTTTAGAAGTTTCTGTCCTTGCATGATGACAGAATGAAGGAAGGGGGGGTGGAGCAAAGCTGCTCACGGTGTGGCGGACAGGAAGTAGAGGGAAGGAAGGAGCTGGGGAGGGAGATGAACACTTCCAGGCCACGCCCCAGTGACTCTTCAGACCAGACCCCACATCCTAACAGCCAGTCAGCTATGAGCCCCATCATCCAACCACCTTCCCAAACCCCATAAGTGCAAGAGGTTTTGGGGGGACATCTAGATCTAAACCACTTTCCTCCCCCCACTCCCCAAGGCCCTGACACCACCCCTTTCCTCCTCCTTTCAATAGGCACCATTATTTTTAAGATTCCACATATTAGTGAGACCCTTGGCTGCTTTCATTTAAATTCTGGTTATATTCCTATATATGTGACCTTGGGCAGGGACACACGTCAGGGTTAACTTCCCCCCCCCGTGAAATGGTGGTAGGGGGATTAATATCCATCTGAAAGAACTGAAATCAATATAAGCAGAATTCTTAGCACTAGGCATGGCCTGTGGCAAATTTTGGGTATATTTATTAGTAAAAATTCATATAAATGCATAATTGTAGTAGTTTTCCCTTATCTATGGGGATATCTTTCTAGAACATTCCACAGATGCCTGAAGCCTCAGACAGTCCCGAACACCGTACCAATGATGTTTTTTCCTGTATATGCACACGTACAAGAAAATTTAATGTACAAATTAGGCACAGTAAGAGAGTAACAACAATAACTGGAATTATAACAAGATACTGTAATAAATATTATTTAAAACTAATGAATTCCTTCTTTGGGGGATTTTCCATTTAATATTTTCAGGCCATGATTGAGTTTGGGTGACTGAAACCATGGATGGTGAAACTTCAGAAAAGGGGAAGGACAGTAATCAAGGGACAAATGGCTGAGACTTAGGGCGGCCTGGAGTTCTGTGGGACGAAATGGAGTCACCGGGGCAAGGAAGACTGGGGACAGGGACAAGTGACAACAAGACTTGCCAACTGGGATCTGAAAGCGGACAGCCCCATGGGTCCAGGCCACAAGGGCAAGGGTGCAGGAGGACAAATGGGCCGTTCTTCTCCACTAGCCCAGGAGTTCCAACACAGTGAGTCACCTACCGGTGGCGGTTTGGCAGATGGAGAGCGGCGGCTGTCACCGTGGGTCCCCTGAGAGTAGTGGGAAAGCCAGACTGTAAATCTCACAGAGAGGGGTCTGCACCACACTGTTCAGAAAACAGCTACTTTCAGCTGGGCATGATGGTCCACACACCTGTCATCCCAGCCCTCTGGGAGGCTGAGGCAGGAGGACAGCAAATTCAAGGCCAGCCTGGGCAACTTAGTGACTTACCAAGACCCTGTCTTAAAAAATAGAAAGGGCTGGGGATGTAACTCAGTGCAGCTGTCCTCTCCCTGGGCTTCAGGTCTTGTTCTCATCCCACTCAGTGGAGAGGAGGGTTGGGCCCACACTCGGTCACCTCTGCAAGAGGCCCCCTTCTGGAGGAGATGGGGAGTGTCACCCAGCATTCTCCCGCAAAGCTTCTGGCCTTGGGTCTGCTGCAGCAGCCCATCTGGCTCAATCAGGGCCCATTCCGCGTGCCAAAAACACCTGGACCGAGGCCAGCGCTAGGAAAAAACATGACTTTTTAATGACTTTGTTTTTGTTCCACCTGCATTCAAACTCTGAGGACTCTAATCTTATTTTTGTCTTTTCTTCTTTCCTTGTCATTATGATTCTGTGACCCATACTCATTGAACCCATTTATCAATCTCACATATGACTCGATGTATTTTTTCTTTCCCAGAAGTTTTGCAACGAGCTGCTGGGAACAGCAGCTTTGGCAGGTGACGTGGAGAGGGTGGACATGTGCAACCCGGGTCTTTCACCCAAGCGCCTGCTGCAGGGCACACGGGCCCAGATGCCCATCTCCTCAGGAACCGAGGATTTCCTTGTCCTGGGATCAAACTCTATCATATCAGCAGCAGCAGTGCCACATGGGCTGAGGAGCAATGGCCTTGTGGGCCAGAAAACTGTGTTCTTTGGCAACATCCTCCAAGTTCCTCATTCCTCCCAGCAAGTTCTCATCAAGATAAAGTCATTACAGCCAGGAGCAGGCCAGCCAGACCCAAGTTCCCAGCCGCTCTGTCAGAACTGCTCCTCCTGCTGCCCTGCTCAGGGTCTGCACGGTGTCTCCGACTTGGGACGGGGGCCAACCAGAATATAGGCCATCCCTGGGCATGAGGCTGGACCCCAGCATCCACCCAGGGGAGGCTGCGACCCCAAGGAAAATCTCATCTCTAAGCTGTTGATTCTTCATTTGCAATGGGAACATTTCTGCATTGTAAAGTCTCTGTGAAATACATGTAGAAATATATACCAGTCAGTGGTCCATTTTGGTCCCTTATAAATTGTATTCAACTACTTGATTCAATTGAAGAGTGACTTCATGGGTGTCCTACTTGGCTCTGAGTGCTATAACAAAATACTCCAGACCAAGAGCTAAACCAGAGACATCTGTCTCATGCAGTACCAGAGGCCAGAAGTCCAATCAAGGTCCTCGTCAGTTCCACCTCTGGCCAGATGTGTCTTCCTGGTTTGCCGACAGCCACCTGCTTCCTGGTCCTCACATGGTGAAGAGATTGTCCTTTCTGTGTCTCTTTGGGGACCAGTGAGGTTGCAGGTGGCAAATGCACACACACAGGAGGCCAGAGGAGCTGACCATGCTGAGGGGCACTCTCACCCAGGGCCAGCTCTGCCCCCAAAGGACACCTGGCCCTGCCCGGAGACATCAGCAGTCATTTCAGGGAGAGATACTACTGCGTCTAACAGGAAGGCTGCCCAGTCCTGTGATGCACAGGGCAGTCCCTGCTGCCACCACATGCAGAGCTACCCTGCCACACATGTCCTCAGTGCTGAGGCTGGAAATTTGAGGTTCCTAACAGTGGGGATTAGCCCAAGCCCCTTGAGACTGTCACTTTCCTCAGTGCCAGTGACCTTGGTGGAATCTTCATGACACAAACTGGATGTCTCTGTTCTGCTGGGCCCGGTGATGGCCCTGGACACACAGAGGGGACTCCTGAGGAGGCCCGGGGGACAAGCCCATGAGAAGGAGCCAGGTGACAGTGGGGTCAGCTCACACAGGGACCAGCAGTTAACAGACTCTCAGGTAGCAGCGCAATGGCATCCAATGCAGAAGCAAGGCTGCAAGGACAGGACCTCGGCCACAGCCGTGGTGCCCACGCACGGTGGGGAGAAGCTGCAGGCTCAAACCCAGACACCAAACACAGGTTGTGGGGTCACCAGGCCATGTGTGACATTCTGTATCAGCGAGCACCCACCTGACCTTCCTTCGGTTTGTAAAACGCCACTCTGAACCTTAGCAAGAAAAAGACTCATTGACACACTCGATGCACATAGACACGCCGGCTGAACCTGCTATTGTCTGCAAACTGTTACAGGATCGTGTAAAGAGGAAAGCGGGCTAAGCATTTGATCCAAGGACTCTTCAGTATGAAAACAAATCGTGAGTGCGTGGAATTTAAAAAATATTTTACAAGCAATCATCTAATTCTTGGCACTTTTGAAAGTCCCTCCTGGGAGCAATGGCATATGCAGGACAGGTAGGAGTTTGCCTCTGCTGTTACTCCTCTCATCTGCCAGTAAATCACCCTTTGAGTCCCAGTTAGTCAGCAGGTGTTATTCTGCCTGTAGAAGACCACACATCTTCACTCCTCCTCCCGGCCTTGTTGAAAACGTTGCTAATAATTAGGAGGGATCATATTTTACCTCTGAAAATTGGTCAATAGAAGTAAATTAAATGGGATTAGAACTCACGCTGTGGAGCTAATACCTATTGCTTTGTACCCAGCTGGATTGCAAAAGTGACTTCCATTTTATTTTAGCTTAACTTGTTTTGTTGTATGGTGTTGTACCATATTTTATTGTGCTTACAGAACCCCCATGAGTATTTTTTTCAAATAACCCATCCATTAGCCCCAGGAACCTAAGCTACTCCTCATATCGCTACTCTTGAAAGACTGAGTAATATGAGGATGAAACCTCTGCTGGGGACTGTTTAGAAATGCAAGTCACTCCCTTGCAATTCAAGGCCCCGAACAGTGGACTAATGCAGTAATGGCTCGTTAGTGTGCTTTGATTTTCCTTGTGTCCTGGGTCAGTGTCGAAGACTGTGAATGAGCACGATGCCCAGCCCGTAGAAGGTACTCGATAAACACTTGTGAACAAACAGAGGCAATGCCATGGGGTATCATTGCAAGGTGTGGTCTCGGGGTCCTGGGTTTTGACACCAGCCAGCCTTGGCACCAGCGGCCTAGGTGAGCTCAGGAAGATGCGTGCATGGACTCCGGACATGGGCAGACCACTGTCCAGCTTCCTGCACCCCTCCTGGGCCTGGTCCCCTGATACTGCTGAAACTGCTATGCTGCTTCTGATAAAGCCGTGGCTCCCAAGAGGGAGAGATAGAGACAAAGCCACTAGCTCAGCCCAGTGGAGAAAGGTATTCAGATCCTGGCCAGCAGGGTCTGGCTCACAGCAGCCTCAGCTAGAGATGCAAACACCGAACCGGAAACAGCAGCTTTTCAGCTGAGAAGTGGAAGAGCTGAAACCATGGGGGAATTGCTTCTACCCATGTACACACATGCATATGTACACATGCGCACATGCTCACATGTGCATACACATCCATGTGTGTGCATGTATTACACGTGCACACACACATACACATGCACACACACACCCCCTTCTGCAGAGGAAGTTCATCTCGATCAGAGAAATCTAAGTAAATTTTACAAAATACAGACTTATTATCCCGCCACCACCCTCCAACACAATGCTCTCTTCTGTCTCTGCATTGGTGGGGAGCTTTTTTCCTCTTTTCCACCTATCAAAGAATGAATTTTTAATGTTCTGACTACAAACAAAATGTAATACGACGAGGCAATGGATATTTCTTGTTGGAATCTTTCTACTACATAGATCAAAATATCATGTTGTACCCCATGAATATACACAATTATTATTATTTATCAATTAAAAATAAATTTTAAAAATAATAAGTTCAAAAAGCCCATCAGACCATTTTTCTGCCCCTACGTTTCCCTCTCTTGCCCTCTTATAGGACACAGCTGCTGCCACTCTCCCTGGGGATGGTGGCCTTGCTTTGCTGGAAGAGTTGTGGGGGTCCCCACGGGAAGAGGGCTGCTGCCCAGCTTGGTGTTCCCAGAACCAGCCACGAAGCCAGGCCACGAAAAGTGCTCACGGGGCACATGTAGGGAATGTTGCCTGTGCTCGGGGTAGTTACACGGAGGTGGAAAGGCCCCAGGAGAAACTAACCTGAGCCCAGGGAAGGACTTACCTGTTCACCACAGCAAAGAAAGTACCCTCTGCCTGTCTTCCCATCTGCCCCTCAGTAAGGTTTTGGAAGAAGAACAGAGGTGTAGAGAAAGGAGATATTTCAAACCCATGCCTTCGAACGGACAACTGAGGGAGTCTTGTCAATCAGAAGCCGGTGAAATACAGGCTATGAGTTCCCAGCACGGAATTGAGGTTTCATTCATTTTTTTGTTGGCTTAGCTTCTGAGTAAGATTTATTAACCTCAATCTGAGACTGGGTCTATACCGAGCATCAGGATGGAGAGATGACCAGTGCGTGGTTTACAGCCATCATACATACAGATAACAGAAAAACTAGAATGCAGCCCACGGGCAGTCTCTCAGAGGAGCCTGGGGATTCTTTGTTCCTTTCGGGGGTGTGTATTGCTATCCATGTATCCGCCTGCCCTCTTATTCTAGGCCTGGAGTGACGCTTTGGTCTATCTGTTTGGTCCCCACTTGCAGTAGGTCAATACCTGTCTTTCCCCACCTGCCCTAACCACCCACTTCCTTCCAGCTGGATTCAGTGACACCTGGACACATCCTGGAACCCATCAGGTGGTTTCTCCATCAAACACGGTCACCAGGAGACCAGCAGGGAAGAGGGCACAGCCATGGCAGGCCAATTCCCTGAAAAGAAGGCCAGGAAGCTCAAGCAGGGCTGCTATAGGAGGGGTGAGGAGAACTGCAGGGGAGGAGAATGCCTTCTTCAGCATGGTTTGGGGCCCACAGCATGGCCACCACTCTGTCTGGGCCTCTGTCTGTCCCTGCTTGATGCCCTCAGCATGTGAAGCCAGCACATGCAATGACTGCCAAGAGTGACGCTGTTGACTGTCATGGGAAGAGCTGGGAGCCTCAGGCCTCTTCCGGTGTCCAGTGGAGCCTGGGTCAGTCTCAAGCTGGTGATGCAGAGGGTGATTCAACACATTGGTGGGTTTCATGGGCCACACTTTCTTTTCTCTTTAGCTGTTGACTAATTTACTTAATATTAGATAACAGAACTATGTAAACTTGATAACATCAGAACAGACACTCTAAATGCGAAGTTCAGGGTGCTTCTAAGATATGTCTTTATCCTGTCAATTCTTTCTGCAGCCCTGGTTGCTCCCACATACATTCCAGAGGAGTCTGAGTCCGCGCCCCTCTCTTCCTCCATTGACCTGGGGCTACGCGGCTGGTGAGAGGAGTGCCCCAGAGACCTGCAGGAACGACAGCATCAGAGTAGGACCTGGATAAGGCACACAAGATGGACAGGTGGAACTAGGGGTGTGGAAATATCCCATGCAACATCTAATCCAAGGGCAGGAAGAATCCAGGACTTGGTAACCAGCTCCGCCAGAGGAACCCCGGTGCCTGGCCCCTCCCACTGCACTGCGGGACCAGCAGCCAGAGCGGGAAGAATCCGAGACTCGAAAATGACAAGATGGAGAAGTCAAATGCAATCTCAGACCTCCAGCCCACCCAGAACAACTCCAAGAGACATCAACATAGAAGAAATTGGATGACACACACCTGAAATTTCTGAAATGATAGCAATTGAAGTAAAGAAACAAATCCTTGAGGCTATAGAGGACATCAGAGCAGAAATAATCTCTCAGGTAAAAAAAAAAAAGAAATGTCAACATTTACAAAGGAATTGCTCAGCAAATCTAAAGTAGAGATAGATAAAAAAAATAGATGATAGGAAGAGGACGGAAACTGGGAATGATAGGAAAGAAACAGAATACATGAAATGGATTCAAATAGATATCCAGAAAATTAGAAATTCCAGTGGAAGCTGGCAAAACCGCTTGAACAAAACTGAAGACAGATTTTCAGACCTTGAAGACAGGATTGCAGCTAGCAAAGATGAAAGGAAAGATCTCTTGAAAATAACAAAAAATCAGGAAATAACAATTCAACAGCTGCAAGATGATGCAAAGAAAAATAACATAAGAATAATTGGTGTCAGTGAAAAAGCTGGAGTCAACACAACTGACATAAAAATACTATTCGCAGAAGTAATAGCAGAAAATTTCCCAAGCATGGGAAAAGAATCTGACATACAGATAAGTGAGGCATATAGAACTCCAATTAGCCACAACCAAAATAAATCTATACCCATACATATAATAATCAAGATCCCAGAAATTGAGCACAAGAACAGAATATTAAAAGCTGTTAGAGAAAAGGAACAGATCACCTACAAAGGAAAGCCCATCATGGCAGACTTCTCAACACAAACCCTCAAGTCAAGAAGAGTTTGGAGTGAAACATTTCAAGACCTGAAAGAAAACAACTTCCAACCCAGATTGATGTACCCTGCAAAACTATCTTTCAAAGTTAATGGAGAAATAAGATACTTCCATGACAAAAAAACAACTGAAGAAATTCATGACCACCAAACCAACACTACAAAGGGTACAGAAAGATATTCTAAACAGAGGTAAAAATGACCATAATTCCAAGAACAACAGCAGAAAGAAACCACCAAGCAGGGCAAGCAATTAAATAGAGGGGAAAAGTAGGGAACCAACAGCAGGAAAATAACAGGACAAAGATTAGCCAATATATATCAGTTATAACCATCAATGTAAATGGCCTCAATTCACTAATCAAAAGAAATAGACTGGCAGAATGGATCAAGAAACAAGATCCAGAGCCGGTGAGTTAGCTCAGGGGCATAAGCACCTGCCTGGCAAGCGTGAGGTCCTGAGTTTGACTCCTGGTACCCACATACGAAAAAAGGGCTGGTGATATCACTCAGTGGCATGGGCGCCTGCTGGTGCATGAGGTCCTGAGTTCAACTCCTGGTACCCACAAAAAAAAAAAAAAGAAACAAGATCCAACACTATGATGTATACAGGAAATACATTTAACTCAAAAAGCAATTCATATACTAAAAGTCAAAGGATGGAAAACAATACTCCATGCAACAGGAGCCCAGAAAAAAGCAGGGGTAGCTATTCTATTTGCAGACAGTGTGAACTACAAGCCAAGAATGATCAAAAGAGATAAAGAAAGTCACTACATACTTGTTAGGGGAAAAATTCAAGAGGAAGAGATAACAATCATAAATATATATGCACCAAATACAGGAGCACCCAACTATATAAGACAAATATTAATAACCATGAAAAATTAAATAAGCAATAACACAATTGTAATGGGGGACCTTAATACCCCATTGTCACAAAGAGATAGATCAACTAGACAAAAAATCAGCAAAGAAATAACAGAGCTGAACCAAACCTGTGAATAAATGGACTTAGTAGACATTTACAGAGCACCTGACATCAGAAAACACATGCTTCTCAGCTACGCACGGGACATTCTCTAAAATAGAGCATATACTAGCCCATAGAACATGCTTAAGTAAATGCAAGGGAACTGAAATTATCATATGCATATTATCTGACCATAGTGCAATGAAACTGGAAATTAATGACGAAATCACAAAAACTCCATAAACACATGGAAATTAAATAACACCTCCTGAACAACCAATAGGTCACAGATGAAATTAAAGAAAAAATTACACAATATCTACAATCAAATGAAAATGCAAATACAACTTACTGGAACCTGTGGGACAAAATGAAAGCAGTCCTAAGAGAGAAATTTGTAGCAGTGAATTCTCACATCAGGAAAACAAAATGAGCAAAAGTAAACAATCTAATGCTGCACCTCAAGCTTCTAGAAAAAGAAGAGCAAGTCAAGCCTAAAGCCCATAAAAGGAAGAAATTATAAACATCAGACCAGAAATTAATGCAATTGAGAATAAGAAAACAATACAAAGAATTAATGTATAAGGAGTTGGTTCTTTGAAAGAATAAATGCAATTGATAAACCCTTAGCCAACCTTATCAAAAAAGGAAAGAAAAAACTCAAATTCATGCAATAAGGAATGAAAAGGGTGAAATTACTACAGATCCTGTGGGAAATTCAGAAAATCATCAATATCTACTGGGAAAATCTTTACTCGCATAGGATGGAAAACACAGAAGAAATGGACAGATTCCTAGAAACATATGAATTACCAAAGCTGAATTAAGAAGATATAAAAATTCTGAATAACCCAATATCAGTTATGAAATTGAAAATATAATTAAAAATTTACCGACAAATAAAAGCCGAGGTCCTGATGGATTCACTGCTGAATTCTACAAGAAATTTAGAGAAGATTTAATGCCAATACTCCTCAAACTCTTTAATGAAATTGAAAGGGAAACGATTCTCCCTAACTCATTCCTGGAGGCAAGTATCACCCTGATACCAAAATCAGAGAAAGACCCAACCAAAAAAGAGAACTGCAGGCCAGTCTCCCTAGTGAACATAGATGCAAAAATCCTCAATAAAATACTAGTAAACAGAATGCAGCAAATCATCAAGAAGATTATACACCATGACCAAGTGGGATTCATCCCAAGAATGCAGGGATGGTTCAACATATGCAATCAATAAACATAATACACCACATCAACAGAGCCAAAGACAAAAATCACATGATCATCTCAATAGATGCAGAAAAAGCTTCTGATAAAGTCCAACACTGATTCATAATAAAAACCCTACAGGAAATCGGAATAGATGGTCTGTACTTCAATCTGATAAAAGCCATCTATGACAAACCAACAGCCAACATCATACTAAATGGACAAAAACTGAAAGCTTTCACTCTAGAATCAAGAGCAAGACAAGGATGTCCACTATCTCCACTCCTATTCAATATAGTTCTGGAAACATTAGCAGAGCAATTAGACAAGAGAGAGAAATAAAAGGAATAAGGATAGGAAAGGAAGATGTTAAATTACCATTATTCACAGATGACATGATACTCTACGTAGAAGACCCCAAAAACTCCACCAAGAGACTTCTAGATTTAATAAGCAAATTCAGTAGCATAGCTGCATACAAAGTCAACACTCAGAAATCTATAGCATTCCTGTACACAAACAACAAACACTGAGAGAGAAGTTAGGGAAACCACACCCTTCACAATAGCACCCAAAAAAATGAAATACTTAGAAATCAATCTAACAAAGGAAGTGGAAGATCTATACATTTAAAATTACAGTACTCTGAAAAATGAGATCAAAGAGGATATCAGAAAATGGAAAGATATCCCTTGTTCATGGGTAGGAAGAACCGACATTGTGAAAATGGCCATACTGGGCCGGTGAGATGGCTCAGCAGTTTAAGCGCCTGCCTTGCAAGCGCGAGGGCCCGAGTTCGACTCCCGGAACCCACATACAAAAAAGGGGCCGGTGATATCGCTCAGCGGCACGGGCGCCTGCTGGTGCGTGAGGTCCTGAGGTCGACCCCCCGGTACCCACAAAAAAAAAAAAAAGAAAATGGCCATACTCCCAAAATTGTTATACAGATTTAATGCAATCCTGATCAAAATACCATTAGCATACTTCACAGAGCTAGAGAAAACATTCCTAAAATTAATTTGGAAACAGAACAGACCTAGAATAGCAAAGGCAACCCTGGGCAACAAAGACAAGGCAGGAGGCATCACAATCCCTGACTTGAAATTATACTGCAAAGCTACTGTGATAAAATCAGCATGGTACTGGCAAAAAAACAGACCTGAGGATCAATGGAGAAGATTAGAAGATGTAGACACAACTCCAAACACACTCAGCCACCTTATCATTGACAAAGGGGTCAAACATGTTCACTGGAAGAAAGATAGCCTCGTTAATAAATGGTGCTGGAAAAACTGGCTTTCCACATGCTGAAGATTAAAACTAGACCCATGTCCATCACCATGCACTAAATTAAAGTCAAAATGGATCAAAGATCTAAATATTAAAACAGAAACACTAAACTTGCTAGAAGAGAAAGTAGATAGAAATCTTGAAGACATAGGGGTAGGCAGAGAGTTCATGAACAAAAACCAAACTGCACAGGAAGTACCTCAAAGAATCAACGACTGGGGTCTCATCTTATTAAAAAGTTTTTGCACAACAAAAGAAATCACCAACAGAGTGAAAAGAAAACCCACAGAGTGGGAAAAAATTTTAGCCAACTGTTCCTCAGACAAAGGACTTATATCTAGAACATATAAAGAATTGAAAAAATCAGGCTCCCCAAATTCGAAGACCCAATCCAAAAATGGGCATCTGAGATGAATACACACTTTTCAGATGAAAAAATACAAACGGCAAATAAATATATGAAAAATGTTCAACATCACTAGTCATTCGAGAGATGCAAATTGAAACAATACTGAGATTTCATCTCACCCCAGAAAGAATGGCTATCATCAAGAAATCAACCAGTAACAAATGCTGGAGGGGCTGTGGGGTAAAAGGAACCCTTCTCCACTGTTGGTGGGAGTGTTGACTGGTGCAGCCACTGTGGAAATCAGTGTGGAGATGCCTCAAAAAACTAGGATTGGAGGTCCCATTCAACCCACCTATTCCTCTTCTGGGAATTTTCCCAGAAGAATTAAAAACATCGTACCGCAACAATATATGAGAACCCATGTTTATAGCAGCACAATTTGTAATAGCTAAATCTTGGAAACAACCTAAATGCCCATCAACTGAGGAATGGATAAAAAATATGTGGTATTTTTATACAATGGAGTACTACTCATTAAAAGGGTAAACTCAAGACTTTTATAGGTAAATGGATGCAACTTGAGACCATGGTCATAAGTGAAATAAATCAGACTCGTACGTGTAAATATCGTATTGTCTCCCTAGTGTAAGAAACTGAAAGCGTAAATAAGATCCAAAATCTACAACAGATATTGTGAAAGGGAAAGAAACTGCTCAAAAGGAAAGAACAACTGGGATGGGGTAAAGGAGAAAAGAAGGAAAGGAAAGGAAAAAAAAAATATATATATACACAAGATAGCTAAGATAATTATACTACTAATTTATTCTAGTTCATTGGAAAGAAGTTTGTGCTTATATTGTTTGATCAGTCTTGCATGCCTATACCTTGTAATCTGAGGAACTACTTTGAAGATAACAATACACAATATATTAACCATTGTTAATTTCCTATTATCTTGTTTTGAAACTCTGTAAATAAAAAAAATTAGCAAATTAACACGTGTTACCTCATATAATTATCATTTTTGTGATGAAAAAGTATATACTTCATTATTCACCTTTCAAGAAAAAAAAATGATTACTAAGTTTAACCACACACAAAAAAAAATAGTACTGATTACTTCATCCGAAGTTAGGAATGCATACGCTACTACAATTTGGACAGTTTTATTCTGTTTTGTTTTCCTTTGGTTTTTAAACTTTATAATAAGTATATTTAGATTTTTTTTGCTCTTTTCCCTTGCTATGACTCATCTCCATGACTTATTCATCTTCCTGCTGTGTAATACCCCATTGTGTGACGAGCACCCCCGTTCTCGCAGATGAGCATTTGAGTCATTTCCAGAATTTCTCTGTGGTTATCAGAGCCGCTCTGAGTTTTATCAGATCCTGTATTGTGTCCCAGACTTTCTCTGAGGCAGGAGTAGGTTTCCTATGTAGCAGGACACGTGCTTGCCCGGCCCTAGGAAGTGAGGATGACCTGTCTTCCACAGTGACCCCACAATGTACAAAACTGACAGCCACGAACAACACCTGTCCCCACCCTCCATGAGGGGCACTTTGCAGTTTTGCATGTCCAGTCGATGTGAAAAGGGACCACACTGTGCTTCTGACTTGAATTTCCTTCATCCCCAGTGCTGCTGACTTGGTCAGATGTTTATTGGAAATGGGCACCTGATCCTCTGTGTGCTGACTTCTCCAGGGTTTTCACACTTTCTAATGAGTGGTTTCTACTTTCTCTAGCGATGTTCTGAGTTGCTTAAATCCATCCTCCATAACAACTATTCCATCATGGTATCTGGAGAGCCCATCTTCTCCCAGCTTTTACTTGTATTTCGTATATTTTGGGTGGCAGATAAGTTTTTTTTGTTTTTTTTGTTTTTTTTTTGTGGGTACCGGGGGTCGACCTCAGGACCTCGCGCATCAGCAGGCGCCCGTGCCGCTGAGCGATATCACCGGCCCCTTTTTCGTATGTGGGATCCGGGAGTCGAACTCGGGCCCTCGCGCTTGCAAGGCAGGCGCTTATGCCGCTGAGCCATCTCACCGGCCCAGATAAGTTTTTATTTTCAACACAGTCGTATGTACTAGTCATATATCATATAGCCTACTTCTATGTGTTCTATGCAAGGAGAATTCTGTTACATTGAGGACTATTTTCTTCTGGAAGCTTTAAAGTTTTAGTTTTTAATTTTTAAAATTTTAGACTATCTCTTTTGATCCCCTTTCCATTTGCAAAATATCTATCTCCCTGTTTCCTATCATCTATCTTTTATTTATACTCTAGGTTTCACATATAAGAAAAACCTTTTGTGTCTGATTCATTTCATTTAATGTTTATGTGCGACGTCAGAGCCAGGAGCCTGGCACATGTGTGGCTCCCACATCTCATTCGTGTGCTAGTTCATGTCACCCACAGCAGGTGACATGCAGAATTGTCCCAAGATCTCCCTCCTGCCACTTCTCCACCCCACGGCCACCAAGCTTCCCTGATCTCTCCCAACTCCCAACCCAGGCACCCTCAATCCTTGTGTTAACTTATTATTCTTTGTGTTGGTCATCCTGTTACTTTGAGAAGGCCATAGGCACAAAGTCATGCAATGTGTGACATTTTAAGACAACATTTTCTGCTCGGCATAATGCCTTTGAGACCAGCAAGTCACCATGTGCATGGTGTTTTGGATGTCCCGCTGCGGATGTGCTGTGCTTCTAGAGCAGTGGTGGTGAACCTATGGCAAGTGTGTTATTTGTTTTTCTTTTAAGACAAAAAATGTTAGTGTATGAGTTGTTTTTTCTGAACCAAAACCTCAGTATTCAGGTTTAATTGCAGTGTTGGCACTCTGCAATAAATAAGTGGGTTTTGGGTTAAAGTTTGGCACTCAGTCTCTGAAAGATTTGCCATCACTTTTCTAGATAGTCGCCCACTGTGGACACACAGGTCATCTTCAGCTTTGAGCCTCACAAATAAAGCTACTGTGAAGTCCTTCTACAAGTACATTCTATTTTTATTAGCGTGTGTCTGTGATACATAATAAATACATTCTTAGTGCAGAATCGGTACATTTATGTATAGCATCTTAATCCTTTTTACTTCCCCTTCCTTTCCTCTTCCTCCTGTCTCCTCCATCTTCAGATCCCCTTCCCATCTTCAGAATCTTATGTTTTTTAGTCTTTCCACTTTTTATTTGTTTCTAGCATGTTCATGATTTTGAAACACTCTGCAGAATATTTATCTCAGCTCCTTGAAAACCTCTGCCAGGAAATCCTAACCCCCTCGCCATCTTGTGGTTTCTGTCTGTGCATCCTCTTACTCAGAGTGCAGTCCTTCTGGCTCCAGATGCAAGAAATCATGTTCTGTGGAAACCTGCACATCTCCGCATCAGGGAGCCTGAGCCTGGGTCTCCAGATCCTCCTCCTTCACAGGCTTCCTCCAGCACTGCAGCAGGAGTGGGGTGTCCGGCCACCTCTTCCCTGTTGGCTGCAAGCAGGAACCAGGTTCCAACTAGGGCTCCACTCGCACTTGTTTGTTTGGTTCGTTTTCTTCTTTCTCATAAGTGCTAGATGGTTTCTCTTATGTGTCAACTTGTTGCGTTGAGGGACACTTGGGCAGAAGGCTAGCAGAGGGTATTTCTGGGAGTGTCTAAGGGGAGGCATCTGGGGGAGGTGGGCATGGGAGTCAGGGATCTGAGTGGGGATAGAGCCACCCTCAAGATACTGCCCAGCTCACTGGCATCCAGAGAGGGGCAAAAATCAGAGGAAAGACCAATTCTCCTTTTTCTCTTCTCTTCTCTTCTCTTCTCTTCTCTTCTCTTCTCTTCTCTTCTCTTCCCTTCCCTTCTCTCCTCTCTCCTCCTCGCCTCTCCTTTCTTTCTCCTTCTCTCCTCCTCCTCCTTCTTCCTCTCTCTCTCTCTCCTCTTCATTTCAAACCTTATAAAGACGTTGCAATACCATCTCTTCTTACTTCCATGGTTTCCATTAATGAATCTGCTGTCATTGCTCTTGTTGGTCTTGAGATAATGAACCCTTTCACCTGCTGTTTTTCAGATGTTCCTTTTACCACTAATTTTGAGCAATTTCATTATGCTACACCTCCTTTGGGTTTTCTGTTTCTCATGCCTGAAGTTACTGACCTTCCAGGGTGTATAAGTTTATCACTCCCTTCAAATATGGAAGATTTTGGACTATTCAAAATTTAAGCTTCACTATGTTCTCTCCTATGACTCCAATTGCACCTGTACTTGGCTACACAGCTCCCTGCCCTCAATATCAGTCATATTTTCCTACTTACTTGCATACTTTATAATTCTTATTAACTCCATACTCTGCAAATTTGATGTTGATAGATGCTGGATATTTCCCATAAATATGCTTGAGCTTTCATCACTTAAATTACTTTGGAGCAGGGAGTTTTTGAGTCCATTACTTGTTAGTTGTGACCGGAGCAGTGTCCACTCTAGGGCTGTGTCTTTTTCCACCAAGGTGTGGCCTTCTGTGCCCTCTGCCTAATTCCCAGGGAATCGGGACTCTTTCCATGCTTTCTGATGGGAAGCACTCTTCTCAGACAGGTGTGAGTACCAGGCACTGCCATTCCAAATCTTTCCAGAAGCTTCTTTCAGGACTATGTGAGTAGCTGGACCCACTGCACACCCTCTGCAGGTGTCTGGAGTCCTCTGCTTGTGTTTTGTCCTCTCAGGTGCAAATTCTACCCAAGTCACCCTTGGAATCCCAGCTGCATCTCCTTGGCTCAGGCCCTACCCTGCTCCACCTGAGTCCCCTCTGCACCCCAGAAACTCTCCCAGGATAGCAAGCCAGGGCAGCCTGAGGGCCCACCTTGCTGGACTTGTTGGACCAATGCCTACAAAGAGTGACATTACCTAGTAGCCCCTGTCTTGGTCACCATGGTTTCATGTATTTTGCCAGGTTTGTGGCTGGTTTTTTAGGCAAGAGGCAAACCCACTTCCCATGACTTTATCTTGGCTCAAAATAGAATTGTATAAGTGCTCCCTACCTTTCATTTAGAAAGATTTAAAATGTATATTTAGGGCCAGTGAGATGGCTCAGCAGCATAAGCACCTGCCTGGCAAGTGTGAGGTCCTGAGTTCGACTCCTGGAACCCACATACAATAAAAGGGCCGGTGATATCGTTCAGTGGCATGGGCGCCTACTGGCGTGTGAGGTCCTGAGGTCGACCCCCGGTACCCACAAAAAAATAAAATAAAATAAAATAAAATGTATATTTAATGTGCTTTTTTTAGTGAACTTTGTGAGAAAGTTATTTCCTAAAAATGTGATTGATTTTATCCATGGTATCAAATAGTTGCCCTAAGTTCTATGTATAATACTATAATATGTATGTATGTGTGTATATATGTATATGCACCCTACGTAGACTGTTATTCTATTGAATGCATATGATCTATTAGATACAGTCTTGAACGTATATAAAATATACTAAGTACAACATCTAAGATATCAAATATAAATATGTGTATGAAATGATATGACATAGAAAATATAAACATAAAACCTAACAAAGATGTTAAAGAACAAAACAAAGGAGAAAGTCAGCAATGGTTACGAAGGGACAGGTAGAAATTTGAGGAAAGATTGGTAATAGTGCGAGGAACAATATCTCATTCTGATAAAAGTAATCAGAGTCATGGGCCTCTGGCTCCAGACAGCATGCTAGTAACGTGCATCAAGCACGCCTGAACAGACGATCTAAACAGAAACACTGTTGCTTCAGAGATTTCAGACAGATTAGCATAGGATTCCCAACCTTACCTACTGCTTCTACAAAGTGGCCAAAAAATGATGCAGAATATTTAAGTTCATTTTCTCTCGCTTCACTGAACTATGCAGTTGCACACAAGTGGATCTCTCACAGCAAACACTCACCCCACATTCTCCCACAGGGGCGGCCTCTGCCCAGCCACATGTCACTGGTCTTTGCAGGCTCAGATCTTGGGGACCCCAGCTTCTCCGATGCACGTGGACCCTGATCCACCAACCAAAATCCCCAGGGTGCTACTCTGCAGCCAGGAGCATGGGGCTGCCACCAGGAAATCAATTGGTGTAGGACCCTGTACTCCATCACCAAGGATCAAGGACCTTTTCCTGGATCAGTTGCCCCAGAGAAATAGGAGAAGACATGGTACACTAGATTGCACCTTTAAAAGCTTGCACCAGCACTGCTCCCCTCACTTCTGCTCATGTGTCACTGGCTGCAGCATTTCACAAGACTGTCCCTGCATTGCAGAGATGACACACACGAACTTGAGCCACATGTCTGGAATGAGAAGATCCAGGCGTGCTATGACTATCACCAAGGGCCATCAGGAAGGCTCTGAGATCAAGACTCTGGCAAACAGAAATAGGGCTGCCACTATTCAGCATAATGAGCATAACGAGTCCAAACCAACCTTGACTCATTGCACATGTCCATGTCTCCCTAAATCAAGGTCCTTTTGTAAGAAGAGTGGGGGGCATTGAGAAGGCAATGAACCATGTACCACCAAAGCCAAGTCGTCCATGTCCCTGCAGCATGGTGGAGGAACAGAGGAGTTTATCGTGCCCTCTTCAAAATTCTCTTTGTTTTACAGGTGTCACAAAAACATGCCCCTTTTCTCAGTTGCACTATACATCTTTTAAGCGTCCTTATTTATGTTTTCCTCACGTAGCACCTGCACACCTTGCACACCCTGCACACCCTGCACAGTTCTTGGTCTGAGTATTGTGTGGCCAACCTGCCAGGGAGCTTCACTTGGTGGGCTTGAGCCCAGCTCGTCTTCTCCCCTGAGAACCAACAGTCCTGCAGCAATAAGTTTGTTTTCAGAGTTTCCTCTTTCTGGAAACTCCTCAGCCCCTTGCACAGTTACATGCAGTAAGGTAATCAAGTTTGCTTTAGTTGAAAAAGCACCAACTTTAAATTTGCAAACTGAGTTTGAGCCTTGCTTATACTTTTCTCCTACAAATAAGCTGTTGAGTCTTTAGTTCCCTAACATGACGATTGAGACGAGAGTAGTTATCTTTCAGAACTGCCTGATGCACTGAAAAAAATGCATAAATGGTGTCCGTGACTGTTAAAAAAAATTGAAATGTTGGCTGACTTCGGTGCCTGTATCCTCTCCACAGAACAGTCTCTTATAATGATTTGTTTCAGAACATACTCAAATTGGATGCTTTTTTTAGTACGTGTATTTTGCCCATGAGTGGGGGAGAAAATAAAACTGAAATGATATTATGGAAATTTGTCAAGAGGAATTTCAAAATTGGCATGTTAATATTCTCATGAAAGTTCTCATCAAAGGGAAAAAAACAATGATAAGATTAGTGTTTAAAAGTACCAAGAGGCTGTGCGTGGGAGGAGAACGTGTGCTTTAGGAAATACTGCAGCGCCAAGTGAAATGAGTGAGCGCAAGTTATCACAATCTCTGAGGTTTTTAAAAACCTTCCTTTATTCCAAATCGAGTGTTGTTTATTTCCTTGAAAATGAGTCAAACACACAATGGTGTGACAAATAGAAAGAACCCAGAGGCTTTTAACCCCCTGGTATGTGTTGAGTCATTACCAGTGGTAAATACCTCTGTTAGGGGAAGCATCCAGAAAAGATCCAGGGAGATTAAGTTCTGACAAGGTTTCCATTATTAACAGTTAAAGCAAGAAAAGTATCCCTATTATTCCTTTTCTTCTCCATTAACTCTATGGTATCTGTCTTAGTCATTCTCAATTTTACACCTCAGAGAGAAAAAAAAAGATTTACTCTGTGCCTCCTAGCAGGGAAGCTAACTGTTCTTTCATGTAGGTATTTAATTCCTAGTGCTTTCTCAAAATGCAGGCTTAAAATGCACAATGTCTAGCACTGGGATTACAACTCCCACTTTAGAGATGACTAAACCAAGGATTTCAAATCTCGAAGCCTTCCCTGGTACAGAGCTGGTATTAAGGGAGGGGAATCTGGGTCAGGTGTGTGTAATTAATTATTCCATCTCTCTGTTCAAAAGGTAGTTGCCCCTGTATTAAAAGCAAAGTCTGTGTCTATTTCATCTTATACTGGGCACTATGTGCTGAATTATGTCCCCAACTCCAAAATTCATTTTAGTAAATTTAAAACCACCAGGATCCCAGAATATTATTTTATTTGTAGATAGGGTCTTTAAAGAGGTAACCCAGTTAAAATGAGAAGATTAGGATGAATCTTAATCTATTCTGATTAGTATCCTTGGAATATGAGGAAATGTATTCGTTTTTTAGAATATGTATTTTTATACAATGAACTGTAACGATGACATTCATGGCAGGGAGAGGGCTGCCAAAACTTCTCCCATGCTCCTGCCCTTGAGGTGAAAAATAATTACCCTCGAATATGGGGTGGCCTTTGCAACTGGCTCAGCTACCAGAACTTGGTATATTTACATCACTGTAAAATGAGGAATTCTAGATGATTGCAGCTCGAGGGAAGAGCCGAGGAAACACAGGGGAAGACAGCGGTCAAAGCCAAGGAGAAAGATCCCAGAAGGGTCCAATCCCGGCCTCACCTTGGCCGTGGAATTCTGCCCTCAGAAGCATGAGCGATGGACTGTTTGTTGTGTAAGTCACACAGGCGATGGTGCTTCAAATGGCATCACTAGGGGACTGACACACCAGTCACATCTTCTACCACATTTACTACAGTACCTGTGCCTTTACTGAAGCCATTGGGCACAAACCCTGGGCCGTGCCCCATGAGCCTGACGGAGACCCACAGGTCAAAGTCTCCCCAGGGTGGCACATGGCTCACCCATATTCTGCCAACTCAGCCAGCTCCTCCCTGGTTGAGTGTGTGGTGCAAAGCACCTTGTGCTAGGGAGTCCAGCCTGTGCGTGCCTTCTCACACAAGGCAGCTACCTGAGGGTAAGCGGGCCACGCTCACTTCCTTCCCACCCTCAGCAGACACTTGGCCCAGAGTGCAGCAACCAGCAGACACGGGGCTGCCCCAGAGTCAGCTAACACTCACGGTGTGTCAGGCAGAAAGAATGCTTAAAGATGACCTGCTTTGAGGTTGCAAAATAGGGACCCAGGGGGATGAAACTGACGCACTTCTTTAGCTATTGGCAGAGATAAGTGTGGCCCTCAGAAAACCAATATACAGTTTCTTCTTAATTTCTAGTGTGTTTCTCTCAAACTTAGCATATTCCTTTGTAATCAGGTTTAGTTGCCTTGTTCTTGTGAATTTGTTGGGCTTTGTATTCATTTAGGGATGACAAGCTTCTCTTTTCTTCCCTTTTGCCAGTTCCTGTGAGTTATTTTTAAAACTGGATTGCAGTAATGGAAATTCCTTGGGAAATAACTGTTCAGAAACCTGGCTCTAATTATTTCTATTTAGAATTCTATTGACAACCCTAATCCCCATGATTGTGCTTAAAAATGCATTGTATAACAAAAGATACCCCCTTTCACATGACAGCATTAAGGAACATTAATTTTGTCATTCTCTGTAATTTCCTTTCAGCTTTCACATTGTGCAGGGGGGTTCCCTGTTTTCCCCCACAAGAACAGCTGAAAAATATCATGAAAAAGTTTTATTTAAGAAAGTAGTTTTGCAATTCCAAGAATTGCCAAATGTCCTGAATCAGCATATTAAATAGACTCAGGCCACAGTCCCTGAGTTCCAGTATTTCTTCGGTCCCTGCTCGACTGCATTAGGTCAACAAGGGTGAACTGGATTCAAGCAAGCAGGAAAAGAAGGAGAAAAGAAATGGTATTTCAAGTCTTAGGAGCAACACACGCACTGGAATGGGAGGCAAAGTTGCACAGATGTTAGATAACTCTGAGCAGGAGGGTAGCTTGGGTACTGTACAGAAGAACTCTGAGAAGTGCCTCAGTTGGGCAGGATGGCACACACCTGTCATCCCAGCACTCTGGGAGGCTGAAGCAGGAGGGTCTCAAGAGGTTCATGTCCCAGTCTGGGCAATTCAGCAACTTAACAAGACCCTGTCTCAAAATAAAAAATAAAATATGGGCTAAGGATATAGCTCAATACAAGGGCCCTGGGTTCAGTTGCAGAGAGGTCTCACTGAAGACTAGGCCACGCAGCACACGAGATAGGAAGCCAGGAAAGTGACATAATTGATACTTTGTGAAAGATCCTGGGGCAGTAGGGCTACTCATTTGAGGAGGCAGTGTGGGAAAGCACAGAAAAGAAATCAAAGACTTTGGAAGTAATCAGATGAAAATAGATAATGTTATAATACAGCAGTGGTAAGGAGCAAGGAAATAGATAAAGCTAGACAGGTCAGAGTAAAACCTGAGCGGGGTCGGACAGGGCAAGGCTGTGTGGAGGCTGAAAGGTGTTTTCAGCAGCAGATGCCTTGGGCTGGGAATCCACTGACAGAGACTGTGGCCGTAGAAGTTGGGCAGTGCGTCCATTATGAGCTGTCATGGACTATGTTGTGGGAACGTCAGCCTCGTCCCCAGAGAGATTTGGGACATGAATGTGTATCTTCCGAGGTGAAGAGAGAAACTAAAGTCCAGAGAAAGCTGAAATAACCTGGAGGGGATGTGTGCCATGGGAAGGGAGGAAGTCTGGAGCCCGAATCCACAGACAATGTCCCCTGTGGATTGTGTGGAGGAAAGAAATGACAGGGAAGGAGGAGGACGAGGATCAGTAACAACCACAGAGTTTCAAACCCCAAGTAAAAGAGTTTCAGGAAAGACAGTCAGAGTTGGAAAATGACCCAGGAAGGTGAATGAGAAAGAACGAGATGTGAAATCCTCAGAAGCTCATTAGTTACCTTGGAGGGAGCATTCCCAGCCACACGGCTCTGTACCAGAGTGCAAAGGCCGGAAATGGCACCAGCCTTGGCCCTGTTGGGTGGAAAAGGAAGTGAGTTCACTGCGGGCGTGCTCTTGAGAGGGATTGTTAGGTCCCCACCTCCCTCTCTCTTTCTCTCTCTCTCTCTCACTCCCCGGTCTCCTTCCTGGCACCATGAGATGAAGAGTCTTCCTCCACCGTGAAGTTTCCACCATGATGTGTGAGGCTGCCTCAGACCCAAAGCTTCAGGGCCAAGTGACCATGAACTGAAGCCTCTGAAATCACGAACCAAATCTTTGTTCTTTATAAGCTGATTATCTCAGGTATTTTGTCACAGTGATAGAAAGCTAACTAACACTTTTCTTGAAGTTTAGGAAAAACTCAGGTAAAAGCAAGTTGGACAGAAGTGCATTCAATGTAGGAAGACAAAAAGCAAATACAGACACCACAAGGACTGAGAAGTGGCATCCCATGACGGACCCAACCCGAAATTGGAGCACTCTTTTACTTTTTTTCTAAATTCTTCACAGATTATTCTACCATTAAAGGTTTGTTACAATCCCAGGAGCTCTTCAGCTAACCAGTGCTATTCTATTTTCTTTTTTTTTTTTTCTACAAGGGGTCTATTGTACTTGGTCATGGTGCATGGTCTTTTAATGTGCTGATTCGTTTTTTACACGTGGTAGAACTTATTATTTTTATTTTTAAAAATTTATTTTTTTTAAACTGATAGTATTGTGCATGTTTATGAGGTTGAATGAGGTGTTTTAATATATCTTTAGTCAGTGGCATTTTATATTTGCTAGTAACATTTTAGGAGGTTTAGGATTTGTTTATACAAATGATATTCTTCATGATGGTATAACTCATTCTAGTTTCTCTTGCTTGTCCTTTTGCTACCCCCAAAAAGTACCCTGTGAAGAGTTACTTTTTGCTTACTTGGGACTCCTGAGATTTTTCTCCACTAAGTACTTCTACGTATTGAGGGTCTGCAGCCAAGTGTGACCAACTCCAAGAGTAACCCCAGGTGTCTGTAGGAGCGAGACTCTTGCTGGCCACAGCTACTAGTTACCAGCCAACGGGCACTACTGCGTACCCTCTTATGATGAGGCCCCTGCCTAAATAATGAGGTGTTTTAGAGCTGCAGTCAAACTTTTTCTATAAACTTGAGCTGAGACCACAAACTATTAAGTGCAACATGTCAGTTAATAATTATTTAAAGTCCAATGCCAAGAAAGTATTCTTCACAAAGAGTGGCCTTGAAATGAGAACCATGATGTTTACAAAGCCGAAAGGCCTTTTCTGACTAAGCCACATGCAACGTCTCTACATATGTACAGTTTTGCTTGGCCAACTTCGACTCCGTGTAAAATGAAAGTTTTGTCTTCTTTACTTTTCTTACACAGAATTTCTGTTTTATTAAAGCAAGTAGGTGGAGCTGCAGAAAAAAATGAATGCCTTTTTGTGTACCTTAACAGTTATTAAGGCTAATTGCTTCTTTCTGTTTAACTGTACTTGCATTTTATATCACATACATTTTTTAATTTTGCAATTGCAGAATATATTATATGTAATGCAATATATACATTAAAATTGCTCAAGATCCCACCACCAGATAAACACACTTTGCACATTATGTACTTGTGTTGATACAGGAAAATATGTGTAAAGGTATAAAACAAAAGATTTCCACAGAAATTATTTAATGGTTGCACAAAATTTCATTGTTCAGATGTTCCATACATTATTTTAGTAACTAACTATTGCTAGCTATTGAGGCTGGATCGAATCTGTTACTATTTTCAGTAATATTAAGAGTAATATTATACATACGAAAAATATGTTTATACTCAAAGGAACTGGTATTTCAAGTCGGATATTAAGAGTATTTGTATAAGGCCCACTTCTTAAGTAGTAGAACAAGTTTCAAATTTTTCATCTGCCCATTCATTAAAAAGACTAAAAATAGTATGAAAAACTCTTGACAAAATTTTACACATTCCTTTTTATTGTCCTGATCTAATTTGGCCTCCTCCAGCTTACCTACAGAGTCTGCGCCTACTCAGGAGGCCTTTGACTTGGGTTTCTTTCCTCAAGGGAACAATTGTCTCCCTTCTTGCACTTTAAGTTCTATTTGCAAAGCATGATGGTAGAGCCAAGTTTTGTCTAGAGGAAGTGCCTGCTCATGCACAATGGTTTGCTAGGATGGGAGACAGTGACCAAAGTGCATCCACTGCCATGGGTCTCCCTTCCTACACCAATCCACTCCCATAGGGCAGAGAGATGAGAAAGAATTCAGGATGCATCTACGAATTATGTGCATGTTTTCCTTCTATATTAGAAGAACAGAATCCATGGCCAGACAGTGGCAGCTTCCTACCAAGCTCCTGTGCTCAGTATTAGCTCCCTGTGACCTTACACTGTCTGGAAGTAGCGAGGATCCTGTGCTATTGGGAAAGGGCAGTGTCATTCTTCCCCTTTGCTGAGGACAATGGAAGATGGAATGCAGCAAGGATAGCTGGCCTAAGAAGAAGGCGACACAAGGTCTTATAAGAAGGAATAGAGGATTTTCTCAGTCTGGAAGAGAAGAGATATATAGGTTGGAGCCAGGAAACAGTTGCTTGTCAGACACACAAACAAACATTAAATCTAAGCCAGTGCTAAGGTTCTGGGTCAGAATACAGAGAAGAATGTTAGAAGGAAAAGTGCTGGGGTCTTGGCCCTGGCTGTTGGGGAGAGCCATGTACAGAGCAGATTTGCAGGTACATGTGGCAATCAGGTCCTCTCTCCAGTCAAAGGTGCCCTGAGGGTTCCTGTGGTGGTGATCTGCACATCCAGGTGCGATGACGCTGGGATTACCCATGGCCTCTGCTCTTGCACACCTGATGCACTGGGCTGTAGGAGAAGATGTGGAGGAGACGCGGGCCAAGCCAGAGGAATCCATGTTTATTTAATCAACATTGATTTCAAGCTATGCAGCACATATAGGCCTCCTTCCCTGCCTCTTTCTCTGCCTTATTTTTGTCACTCATTCAGAAAGAACTTAAATGGGAAATAACTTCAAACCGAGGGGCTGCAACCAGTGGGAAAACATGTTGCTATTGGAGAAGTGTACAAATTTATCTTACTTTCCACCATCACCCACATTAAATTTCAAGGATAAAGAATAGCTATTTGGCACCTTGCTATCTGGTACCCATCACTGTGCACTTCCACAGATGCATAAGGGGGTCACATATGTGCCCACCCACACCTTCTCTGAGAGCCTGGGGACTCTTCGCCCAGACCCTCCTCTTGCCATCTGCAATCCAACGGCACAATCCAGCAGTCAAGAGGCCAACATGTCCGAAGCCACACAGGGAGTGAATAATGATTGCACCTGCTAACGTGTAACAAACAGGCAAAGCACCCCAGTGACATATGACAGCAAGCACTTGGTTCACTAGCACCTAAGCTGGGCCAGGGTCTCACCCCTGGTCAGCTGTGGGTTGACTGGAGCCCAGCTCTGTGGCTTTGTCCATCTGGAGCCCAAGAAAGCACGGAGAACAGAAGGCAATTTTACAATTAATCTACCACTCCATGAAACACCCTGGGTGGACCTGCAGGAGGAAAGGTTGTATGAGCCAACTTCACCTTATTGCTACAAAATACCTGAGGCAAATGACTTAGAAAATGTCCACTTCGCTCACAGTCCTGGAGGTATAGAGGAAGGGTGCCTGCACTGACTCAGTTCTGGTGAAGATGGTAGGTGGAGGCTCATGGCAGCAGAGTACATGGAAAATGGAGCCAGCAAGCAGAAAGAGGGAGACTAGGTTCCCACAATCCCCTTTGAGAAGACACCCAAAATAACCAGAGGGCCCTCCATCTAGGTCTTAAGAGTTCCAATAGCACCAGGCTCAGAGCCAGACCTTCAGTACACCGGCCTTGAGGTCATTCAACTTCCAGATTACAGCACAACAGTTGTCCACATTGAGGCCACGTTAAAGAAGCCAATGCCCAGCCTGCCTCTGGGCATCCATGAGATCCGCAATGGCGGAAAACCACCCTGCTGGGCCCAGCCCAGATTAGCAGAACCAGCAGACATATGAGCAATGTGTGGGTCACCAGAGCACACGCTAAGTGATTCGGTGAAGCCCAGGGATCTCAGTCTCCTCCCCGGTTGAATTTCCCACCTTGAATGATGCTATCCTCAGTAATATTTGTTGAACATGTTAGGCAATGAAAGATCAGATGAACCACTACGAATAATGTAGGATTAAATTCTAAAGTGGTGATCTGTTATTGTAGTTTGACCTAATCCCCACCAGGATGGGTGCTCTGTGGAACAAGGACTTTACCAGCCTGTCCTCACCCCTAGTGAAGTGACAGTCACTCAGTCCGTATTTGTAACTGTGTTTATGTTGCCATTTGTTGTGGGTGAAATTCTCTCAAAACACATTTTCTTTAATCTATTCAAAATAGAGTCAGGTTATATTTCTCTCTCACGGAGACTGGAGAGGAGAAGCCAGGTGGTGGGAGGAACGCCCCTCGAGGAATGCCCCAAATGGACCCAGAAGGTGGAGTGAGGGCCCAGGAAAGCCAGGTGTGCTGACAAAGCTGCCACTCTTGAGCCCCCCCATAGTGAGAAAAATGTGAATTTCAGAGCTCAGCTATAAACGCTAATGGTAAAAATTATAGCCTTTACTGCATCTTACAATAGATGATGGATTATTTACTCACTGAGAAGTGCTCTTTGAACCTATTCATTAAAAAAGATGCAAAAAAAAAAAAAAAAGGGGCCGGTGAGATGGCTCAGCGGCATAAGCGCCTGCCTTGCAAGCGCGAGGGCCCGAGTTCGACTCCCGGATCCCACATACGAAAAAGGGGCCGGTGATATCGCTCAGCGGCACGGGTGCCTGTTGGCGCGTGAGGTCCTGAGGTCGACCCCCCGGTACCCACAAAAAAAATAAATAAATAAAATAAAATAAATAAATAAATAAAAAAGATGCTTGTGGTACTTAGTATTTCTATTGTTGGTGTTTATTGAAAGCTTATAAAAATTTGATAAGTGGCAAAAGTACTCTAGCATATTAGCCTTTAAAAAAATTAATATCATATTACCCTTGCCTCTCCCCAGAGACCAGTAATCCTCCCTCAGTCTTACTCATTGGTAATGTAGAAAAAAGAGAAAGAGATTTAGTTTTGGGCACCAGGAGTTTTGCTAGCCTTTGGTTTTATAGATAGCAATAAAAATTGTTTTCAATTCCCATGACAAAATTGTCTAAATTTCTTTCATTGCCATACACACACACACACACACACACAGAAAATGGAAACAGAATTTAAATATGTAAAGTTAAATGAGTCCGAGAATAAATACTTAAGGAACTGTGTCGTTCCTATATAAGACACTCCTGTGATCGATCCAGAGTTTCACAGCAACGCGAGTCGCTACTGTCCATTACTATAATGAGGACCGGATAGCAGTCAGCCAAGAGAGGGACAGCTAGCCTTTGCTCACAGTTTGGCAGCTTGTGTGTGTGACCAACTGGTGGCACATCGTGGCAGAAGCAGGTAGCAGAGTCATGCCACGAACAAAGCAGAGAGAGGAGGTGGGAGGGTCAGGGTCCCAGGTCCCTTTGAGGGGTCTGATGGTCTCTCCGAGGGCACCCCCAGGGACCTAAACACCCTCTAATGAGCCCACCTCGGAGTTTCCACCACCTCCCAACAGGGTGGCACGCGGGGGACTTAGCATTTACCATGTGGGCCCTTAGGGGACATTTAAGAACCAAACTGTAGCAGTACGTTTACAGAAGTGTAGTTTTAGAATAATTCAAGTCCCTAGCCGAGACAAAGTCATGGAACAGCTATAGTAGAATAATAAAGTTTGACAACTGCCGCATTTGATGGGCACCCAAAGCCCCGAAGCCAGGCTCTTCTCCTTGGCCCTTTGCTCCGTGAGTCTCTGGGGCCACACAGGTGCCGCCTGCGCCAGTGTCCCGCAGCCCAGAGAAGGGAGGCCTGGCCCTGACCCCGGGCTCCAAGTACTTCTACTTTCTCCCAGGGGAGCTCATTTAGAAAACGGTAAATGATGTTTAACTAGGGGCATCATCCCAGGTTGTCTGGTAAATTGTCTCTATTTTCTGACTGTAAAGAGAGTTAACCATTCAAAAATGAAGACGGCATGGCTAAGAACGTACAGTGAATCCAGGTGCCCCCATGTGAAAACAAGATTTTTCTCACTCACTTTCCTACATGCACTCTTTTTTCAATTTTTTAGTTCTAACTATAATGTTGCTTAATATGTTTTTATTTTTTTAAAAAAGCGTCATGCTTTTCTGAGTAAAAAGGAGGGGAACATATACAAGCTCAATAGCAGAGTTATAAGAAATAAATTTGAAATAACAACATAATACTGATTTTGTTGTCCCTGATCCCATCCTTTATAAGTGAGCACCTACTAATAAATACACAGGAAATTTAGATACAGAGCTCACATAGCAGCTATTAAACTGAGACCATTCCGAGCGCTACATATCCCCCTCACATCCGAGCAGCAGTGACGTTCTTGGAACTCTGCGATTTCGCTCTGTCTCATGACAGCTCGTTGGAAACCAGAGCAAACAGCAGTTAAGGGGGAGCTGACCATTCTGGGACTGAAAGAATTCTCCCCTCAGGAACTGAGAAACTCTTACTCAATTTTGTAAAATGGTTAATTAAAAATAAAACTCACAGGACCAAGGTGTAAAAGTAACAGCTCTCGTCCTGAGAACTCGTCCTACGTGGTGCCTGACCTGGCCTTCGTGGTCTAAGCAGAGCTGCGGGACGATGCCTGCAGTTGCAAAGCCCAAGCACATTCTACGAATGGGCTGAGAGCCCAGGCCCGAGCCCACGGGCACTGCATGGAGGTAGCTCTAGTCCCGGTACCAGTGCCACCCCAGGACTGTCCCATCCACCTCCACGGCCGTGACTCCTGGGGACACTGTGAGCCAGGAGTCACAGGGATCTGGGCTGAAGCCAGATGGACTCCTGCTCTGGAATCCCTGCTTATTTACCGAGCTACTCTCGGTGAGGAAGAATAAACGCACCGACCCACGGGAAGCCCTTGGCCAGGGAGACATGCCGAAGCCTCAAGGTGCGCTACTTTTATCATCAGTACAGGAAAAGCCAGAGAAGTACCTGGGCCTCTCTAGGTTCACAGAAGGGAAATCCTTTATTATTTTAGCCATTTTCCTGCCCTCTGCTTGTCCCCATCTTCACCACCCCAGTTGAGGGATTTCTCTCATCTCAACTTTACTCCATCACTTTAATGGGAGCGTAAACATGTCTCAGTTGTTCCTGTGGCCCTCCCTTTCTGTGAACCTTCCACACCCACCGTCTCCTTCTCAGCAACAAAAATGATGAATTATTAAAAAATTTCAAAAACATCATTGCTTACTCCATGCATGATTACACTGGACCTTTTATGCCTTTATTCTCCTAGTTGCATGGCACGCCAGGCATTTTAATACCTTAGTCATTAGAGTTGCAGCAACCTATTTCACAAACACAGGGAATACTGTTCTGTCCTATTAATAGGAGCATATTTTGGTCCTGATGTTTCCTTACAACCTCTATTGACATTCAGGTTAGAAGGTTATTTGTTTTTGTCTCAACAGAGAGTTTTGATAGCAGCACTCAGACCACCCAAGAGGCCGTTCTTGGAGTTTACATCTAAACACACCTGGTCAGCCCTTGTATATTTGGGCTCTGAATCTATGGATTCAACCAATCACAGATCAAAAACTGTACCCGCACTGAACATATACAGCCATTTTTCTTCTCATTATTCCCTCAACAATATAATATAGCAACCATTTCCACAGCATTTACGTTGTATTAGGTATTATAAGTCATTTGGAGGTAATTTAAAGTACAGAGGAGGATGTGTGTAAGTATACACAAAGACTAGAACATTTTACACAGGAACTTCAGCATTTATGTAATTTGGTATCCACCAGGTGTCTTAACTCACATCTCTTGAGGATGCCCAGGAATGCCTGCCCTCCAAAATAGAAACTAACCCACATTAGGAAAGACACGAAGAAGTGAAAAAGTTTGGGAAGCTTGAATCTCTGGCATTACTGACCTGGGGATCAAGCATTTTGTGAGTTCCAAGGTAATTCTGGTGTGAGAAAAACCATCCAGCACTGGACCAACCTGAGACAACTTAAAGAACTTCTGATAGCTAGAGATGATTGCAGAAAAATGACAGTTTCCCATCTGCTCCCAGCTACCATGAAAGCATAAGTTTAGTCAGACACAGAAGTGCAAAACTGGAGAGCAGAGAAGGGTCAGGGACATAGACAGTGACTCTGTGTGCCAATGTCTAAAGAACAGGCAGAATTAAGAATGCCCAAGTGACTTTCAGGGAAAATAACCACTGCTAAATCACACGCCCTTAGACCTGAGGCATGGTCTGGTGACAGGAGGAAAGGGTGGGGTACAGAGAGATCCTAAGTTGTCAAGCAGCAGGTTCCAGAAATTAAGGGACTCAAAATAGAAATCGTGTTCAGGTATCCAAAAATAAGGTAACCTTTTATTTTGCACACCCAAATTTGAGGATTGAAATTCAGATTGCAACATAAGCAGATATGTTTCTTTAAATGCCAAGACATCAAACAAGCAGTCCTTTCTACACACAATCATTTCATCATTTGTGGTCACAAGCATGCATCTTTGAAAAATCAGGGAGCAGAGTTAGGATAGGATGTGCAGGGAAGATGGCAACTCGTGGTCACCTGACCTGACAGTTTTCTGATTCTTCATCATTTTTCCACCAACATAGTCATCAGAACTGGTCTTCTCTGTCTGGTCCCCAGTTGCTGGGACTGTGTCAGACTTAACATGACAAGGGTCCATCCTGACACCACACCACTGACTTAACAGAGGATTTCAGCCTTTGTACTTCCTTTCCAGTCACCCAATATCTCTTGTTGGGCTTTCAACAACAACAAAATTACAAAGTGTGATAAAGGCAAGAAAAGACACATCAGAAGAGGTAAAGGAAGCATTAGAACTAGGCCCAAGGAAGCCACAGCTTTGGGAATTATCAGGCAGGAAATTTTAAATAGCTATGATTAATAGGATAAGACCTCAGATGGAAAAATTGGATGGATGACTAATGGAAGTAGAAAGGTGGAAAATCTAAGACAGACTTAAAATGAAGTGTTGGAAATTAAGAGCATTATAATAAATTAAAAATGCTTTGAAGAGCTCATCAGAAGACTGGACTTAACCAAGAATCCATGAGCTTAAGGACAGCTCAAAAGAAACATCCTGAGCTGAAAGGCAAAGAGAAAACTGGAATAATTAGAAAAAAAATAGAACATTCAAGAAATACAAGACAACTATAGAGGTATAACATATGCATAATGGGAATACCAGAAGGAAAAAGAAGATGGATCAGAAGAAAATTGCAATTAGTGATGGCTGAGGATCTTCTAGAATTAACGACAGAGACCAAGCATGCAGATCAAGGAAGATCAGACTACGATGAGCAGAAAAAATATCCCAAAAAAGTCGAAATCTAAGTGTACCATATCTAAACTGCTGAGAACCAAAAACAAAAAGGAAAATCCTGAAATGAGGGTGGTAGCAGGTGACACCTCACCTGTAGAGGAATAAAAATAAGAATCCCAGTAGACTTCTTTGCAGAATGTATGCAAGCAATATGAGAACAAAATGAATGAAATATTTAAAAAGTTGCAAGAAAAAAAATCAGCCTAGGGCCGGTGAGATGGCTCAGCGGCTTAAGCGCCTGCCCGGCAAGCGCAAGGGCCCGAGTTCGACTCCCAGAACCCACATATGAAAAAGGGGCCGGTGATATCGCTCAGTGGCACAGGTGCCTGCTGGCACGCGAGGTCCTGAGGTCAACCCCCCAGTACCCACACACAAAAAAAAATCAGCCTATAGAATTCTAGGTGGGAGAAATTATAGTTCAAAAAGGAATAAAGGTTTTCTCAGACAAGCAAAACCCAAAGGAATTCATTGCCGGTAGACCCTCCCTGAAAGGAATGTTTAAAGAAGTTATTCAGGTAGGGAAATAATAAAACATAAGCCCACATAAATGGAGGAAGTGCTTCATAAGAGGAAACAAGTGAAGAGAAAACAAAGTAATTTGTCTTCCTTAATCTAAATTGATCTAAAAGATAACTGTTTGCAGGCTGGGGATGTGGCTCAGTGGCAGAGCACCAGTCTAGCATGCACAAAGCCCTGGGTTCGATCCCCAAGATCACAAAAAAATAAGGTAAAGTACTTATTTAAAGTAGTAAGAGTAGCAATGTACAAGGTGATTATACCATGTAGAAAATGAAATCCACTGCAGCAGTGTCATAAGGGTCAGGGGGTGGGAATCAAAAACTCTTTTCAGTAAGTACCTGCCATACACAAGAAGTGTTTCAGGGTTATTTGAAGGGTGACTTGGATTAGTTAAAAATACACATTGCCTAAAGAGTTTATTTTAATTCTCTTTTAATTTTTTCACTGATCTATTGGTTGCTCAAAAGTATGTTGTTTAATTTTCATGTATTTGCAAATTTTCTAAAGTTCTTCTTGTTATTGATTACTAGTTTTATTCCACTGCAGAAAGAAAAGATAATTAATGTTTCCTTAATTTTTTTTTTTGTGGGTACCAGGGGGACGACCTCAGGACCTCGCGCGCCAACAGGCACCCGTGCCACTGAGCGATATCACCGGCCCCTTTTTCGTATGTGGGTTCCGGGAGTCGAACTCGGGCCCTCGCACTTGCAAGGCAGGCGCTTACGCTGCTGAGCCATCTCACCGGCCCTATTTCCTTAATTTTTAATGTGTTCAGGCTTGTTTTTTGTCTTACCATTTTATCTATCCTTGAGAATGCTCCATGTGCAGCTGACAAAGTATGTATCCTGCAGCTGTTGGATGAAATGTTTACAAATGTCTGGTATGCAGTTTATAGCCAGCATTTCTTTGTTGATTTTCTTTCTGGATGATCTGTCCTTTGCAGAAAGTGGGGTGTTGAATCTCCCTCTACTATTATCTTCCATCTGTTATCACTTCTATTCAGCATAGTGCTAGAATTCTGAGCCCAAGCAATTAGGTAAGAGAAAAAAATAAAAGCATCAAAATTGGAGAAAAGTCAAATGGTCCCTATTTACAAACGACATAATCTTATCTATAGAAAACCCTAATGACTCCACCAAGAAACGATTTAGACTAACAAATGAATTCATCAAAGTTACAGGATATGAGATCAACATACAAAAATCAACATTTCTATACACTAACAGAGAACCTGAGAAGGAACTCAAGAAAACAATGACATTCACAGCAGCTACGAAAACAAAGTACTTAGAAGTAAATTTAACAAAGAAAAGATCTTTACAATAAAAACTATAAAACACTGAGAAAAGAATTTGAAGTGGATACAAATAAATGAAAACACATCCCATATTCATGAACTAGAGGAATTAATATGGTCAAAATATCCACAGTATCCCAAAGGATCACAGATTCAATAAAATCTCCATCAAAACACCAATGGCATTCTTCTACAGAGGAGAGAAGCCATCCTAACTCTCATGTGTAATCAGAAAGAGACCTCAAATCGTAAAAGAAATCTTAAGGGCAAACACAAAGTTAAAGACATCACAACGTCGAACTTGAAAATATTCTGCAAAGCTTTAATAACCAAAACAGCATGGAACTGGCATGAAAACAAAGTCACAGACCAAGGAAGCAAAACAGAGAGCCAGGAAATAAGTCCTCACACTTACAATCAAACGATCTTTACAAAAGTGCCTAAAACACACATTAGAGAAAGGGCAGTCTCTTCAATCATTGGTTCTGGGGAAAATGGATATCCACAGGCAGAAGAATAAAATTAGACCTTCATTTCTCAATGTATATACAAGAGCAACTCAGAATGGATCAACAACTTAAAATATAGGACTCAAAACTCTAAAGTTGCTAAGATTACACAGAGAAAGCTTCATTCCTGCAGTTTGAGCAAAGATTTTTTTGGATAAGACTCCAAAAGCAAAAATAGACCAATGGGATTACATCAAACTAAGGAGCTTCTGCCCTGCAGAGGAAACAATCAATAGAGTGAAGAGACAGCCAGCAGGGTGAGAGATTGGAGCCCAGGGCAATGGAACAATGTGCTTCGTGCTGCCTTCTTCAGTCTTTTACAGCTGACAGTTCGAAGGGCTCTGGTCTACTACAGCCGTGGTGACAATTCTCAGTGCCAATAGTGGACAGGTATGCTGCCTGCCTTTGCCAGTTGTCCTTGAACCCATGGCATCTCTCTGGTGGCATGCAGGGTCCAGGGCTTTCCCCAGACACGCACTCTAGCTATTGTGACCACCAGACCAAGTTGCGATCACTGTCTGCCGAACATTATCTGTGTTTATCTCTTCCCTCTTCACCGAGGTGGTGACCTAAAATGTTTAAAATCATTTAATTGTCTTAATATTTTACGGTCATGCAAATGTAAGTTATCTTAAAACACAAATGGCCTATACACATGGAAATGCAGCCTATATTTGATAATTAAAAATAATTTTTATTTATAATAAAAAATTAGGAATATTTAATGCATAAGAAAAAAGACATCTTAAAATAGGATTGCGAGATAGCAGGATGGATTGATGTCACATGTGAAGTTATCTCAGAGCAGAATCAATGGTGTGCTGAGTGCCTCTGTCCCAAGACATGCAATGGCGATGCCTGCATCTCCAGTCTTTTACCATATTCTCTGCCACAGCTCTCTCTCGGGGTTTAAAACTCAACTCATGTTTGCAGCCCTCTTGTGCCTTCTGAGAAGATTTAGGCACCTCTGCTTTTGTGCACCTGAATCTCCTCTCTAGGAAGCAACTTCCCAGCACTCAAGAGCTGGGGTCAGAGGTTGATGCATTTGTATCCCCCTGTGGTTCTAAGCTCCCCAGGGATGTGGGGAATCAACCAGAAGCATCTTTGCACCCTGTAGGCATTCGGTATGGAGGGAGAGAAGGAAGGAAGAAAAGAGAAAGAGAGAAGAAAGAGAAAAAAATGGAAGTTAGGAGCAAAACAGTTATGTATCCTCATGGTCAGAAGAAATGATGTCGCATGGGAAGTTATCTTGGTTGAATGCCCTTGCAACCTGTGCATACTTGGATGAGCCTTAGTCTGGCTATAAGGAACACGTAACACGCAAATATGTGACATTTTGTCTCCGCTGTGAACCATGTCTCACAGAACTGAGAGTCAAGCTGTCACGGAGGCAGATGGAAAGTCGGCTGTGATGACCGAAAGCTGGAGGCAGCTCTGCCCTCCCAGTCGGGCAACAGGTCACCCTAGATGGGCTCACATCCACTGGGACTGTACCCCAAAGGACTGCACGCTGGGTGGCGCAGACTGCAGAAATCCAACACCTCACAGTTCGGGAGTGTGGAAGCCTGAAATCAGGGTCACAGCTGTTGAAGATGCTGGGGAAGGGTCCGCTCTGGGCTTCAGTCCTCTGCTGAGAGTCTTCTCAAGGTGTATCTTCACAAAGTCTTCCCCTGCATCTAGGACCCTGTCACTTGAGAACACCCCAGGGCCTTCACCTTGAGCTACATCCTCAGTCGTTGTTACTTTTTTATTTTGAAGTAGGGTCTCCCTACAGCACCAAGTTGCCCAGGCTGTGCTCAAACCTGCGATCCTCCTGCCTCAGCCTCCCAGAGTGCTGGGATTACAGGCATGCACTCGCAGATGCCAGCAGAGTCTTGGAGACCACTTCTTTTCCCTCTAAGAACAGTGCCTGGAGGGACAAGAGAGGAGTGAATCTAAGAGTCAGTCAGAGCACTGGAGTTAACAGGGTAAGACTGGGGTGGCTGGCTGGGACCCACAGGAAGGGAGGAAGAAGGAAGAAAGGAAGGAAGGAAGAAAAAGGGGAGAGGGAGGCTGCCACCACATCCAGATAGGAAAGGTGAGAGGGTGTGGTGAGCCAGTAGGCAAGAGAAAAGGACAGAGGGGTGTGGCTGGGGTGAGGGAAGGAGGGGGAGCCACAAGATCTGCAAAGGATCTCCCACCTCTGGCTTCTCCCTGAGCCCCCCAATTCCCCGCCCACCTCCAATTTTCCCTAACAGCTGGGTGCAGACTCACCCTTGTGTTGGCCCCAGATGTTTGCTGTCCTTTCTCTGGAAAGTAACCCAGCTCCCTCCCCACCTGGCCCACCCGTTCACAGCTGTCACGTTTGTTCTTCCAAGAAAATGACAAGATGAATGGGGGAAGATGCATCTTCCAGAGAACCATGGAAAAGAAAGCTTCCTTGAGTTGATTCCGGGGCCCCGGGGCTGTGCTAGGGGGAACGAGCTCACAGGGAGCGGTGGACATTTTGCAGAGATGCAGGAGATTTCACATTTCTTGACAGCGTTTCCTCTCTGTGACACAAGCCCTCCCCAGAGATCAGCACACGACACTGTTTCATCCGGGTTTTCTTGGGCAAATCCTTTCCTTACAGGACAACAGTCTCCCAGGGTGGCTTGGCGGTGAGTTTCCTGGTCCCACACCGCCACCTGCTGCTCAGAAGCAGCCAGCAGCTTCTGTTCCCTGTTCTGTTCAGTTAGGTTCTGAGTTCTTAGGAGCAGTGGGTTCTGATCACAGCCCCAGGTGCTGTCCTGGCCTTGACTGACAAGGACACTGATGTGTAGAGAGTCAGCTGTGCTTTTTTGCTCCCCCGTGAGCACTTGGTGGGGTTAATTCGCCTACTTGACAGACTAGGAAATGAAGGCACAGAGAGGCTAAACCACAAGTACAAGTTGTCCAGCGAATAAGCAGCCATATTAGGACTGGGTCATTGAATTGTTCAGTTCCAAGCTGATGGGGGCCGATCACCCCAGGGGTCACAGTAGATGAGGGGAGAGCTCACAGGTTCTTAGCAGAAGCAACAATGAGATGCTGGGCATGGGGTATTTGGGAAAAAAAAAGAAAAATCAAGGAAGGAGAGAAGGGAGGAAGGCTGGCAGGGCACATGGGGTCTCCAGACCCTCTCCATCCCCACAGAAGGTTTAGGATGGACCCAGGTCCCTCGTCAGACTGCCCAGGGCCAGGACAGAGAAGAGGATGGCAGACCACACCCTAAAAGGGACAGGTAGCTCGGCCGCGACACAGAGCAGCCTCTAGAGGAGCGTGGCTGGCTGCACCACTTCCCGTGTCTGCGACCTATGGACAAACAGCATCCAAAGGCAATAGGCAGCGAGTCCCGTGCAGAAACCGGAAGAGCACCTTGCCACCTTCATGTGGCCAGCACTGTGGCCTCCTCTCCTCCCGGGGCTGGGGGCAGCACAGCAACGCAGCGCAGAGCCGCGCTTGGAGATGCAGCGCTGATCCACGCCAACCTTAGGAGCCTTCACGGGAGGGACCACAGGGAAAGACATCCCCAGGGCCCAAGGCAGAAACAGGATAGCAGAGGCGCATGGCTCAAGGAAAGGTGCTCAACTCATGGCAGCAAGGAAGCAAAAAGAGAAAGGGGGAGTTGAGGACAAGAATACATCCTTTCCAGTCTCACCCCAGTGACCAGCTCCTACCAGGCCCCACCGCCTAACCCCAAGTCAGTTACAACGCCCCATGATCCAGGTGACTTCCAAAAGCCCTCCTGTGAGCACTTGAGGCTCTGGGGACATCCGGATATAAACAGCCATTGCTGACAGTCTGTACTGCCACACTGGGCGGCACTAGAGAACAGGGACATCCCCGTGACCAGGCCCCACCCCTTCCGCAAGACAGAACTTGCATTGTGAGTTAACTGTGCATGAGACATGGCTGTGGTGTGGGGAAAAACCACAAAGAACTGAGCCTCAGTTTCCCCATTATCCTATTAAAAGGGTTGCCTAGAAAAGTGACTTCCAATTCGGCTCCATTCAGCTCCCACGCTGTGCCCAGAGCGGCCGAGCCTGCAGTAGCACAGGCCGATCAGCGCCAGGGTGGAGAGCGGCTGCGGCTCCTGGAAAGATGCAGGGACACACGTGTACCCTTGCTCTTCAAGTCACTGCCACGCCTGACTGACCTGGGTCCCCTGAGCGCCTCCAATCTGCCCTCGCGCAGGCCTCCGTCTACACGGAAGGTTAGGGCCACCTTCCCGGAAGAGGAGGCGTCCACACGCACTCCCCGCCTGATTCCCAGGCCTGGCCCTTGCAAGGCTCATGTGGCCGGTCCCAGAGGACGCTATTTATAGCTCCCAGATACTGGCACACGAGTGCTTCTCGCCTGCCAGGTACTTTCTGAACTCAGTACAGCTGTCTTCTCCCTCCCTCCCTCCCTCCCTCCCTCTCTCTGTCTCTCTCTCTCTCTCTCTCTTACCCTGGCAGCGATTCCACACTGGAAGGAGATGCTGTCCAGGGAGAACAGGAGAGAGACGATTCAGGAAAAGCATTTCACTGCTGCCAACAAAATTCTGCAGCATCTTTAAAACCCCACACGGAAGAGGCGGCCCTTGTTTAAAGCACTCGGTGAGGCCGTTCCAGCCCCTCACGGTGCAGGTGTTGGGAAGTGATCCAAAGAATAAAAACGTTTGAATGCGTCCTTCACTTCATTTCCACTGGGACACACACAGCATCCGTGTGTAAGACGCACCTGTGGGTGTGTGCTCGGATTTTCACATGCTCCGGAGAGCCACAGCCCAGGGAGGAGAGCAGGGCTACAGGTGAGACAGGTGACAGCCCTCGCTCTTTGCCCGCTTGGGCCCAGCAGAGTGACAGCCATGGAGCTGTGCAGGGTCACCGTGAGGGATGCGAGAGGGTTGAGGGGAGGGAGGTGGAAGGTGCAGGTTCCCCCTTGGCAGGCGAGGTCCAGGGGAGAAAGTTCCTCCACCCTTCCAGCAGCTGCATCCTGATGCTCGAGGGGTGCAGCATTCAGAGGGCCGATCTTTGCACCCCACTGCAGAATGCAGCATACACAGAAGCGGAGACCGTTTCCCTCGGAGTCAGGGACTCTGCTAGGGACACACAGGGGGCCTGGCTCCCCTGCAACCCCAGGCTTCACCCTCACCACAGCTGACAGCTTCTCAGGGTGCCTGAACACCTGGAGCTCCTGTCCAGGGCACTTGCTTGCTTTTCACCTCAGCCCTCCCTTCCCTTCCCTTCCCTTCCCTTCCCTTCCCTTCCCTTCCCTTCCCTTCCCTTCCCACCACCCACTGTGCCCTGCCACTGTGCCTGCTTTACCTCCATGTCGGGCGAGACACCATCAGAAATCACATTTGTTTGTGTGTTTAACGCATGGCCACCACTGTCCCCTGCGAGAGTGTGAACTCCAGGAGCTGAGAGCCTCTTCTATCCATCCTGCGTTCCCAGCATCAGAAGGGTCATCAGCCATAAATATTTGCTGAATAAAATGTGGCCTTGGTTCATCCTGGCTGCAGTCCACCCTACCTTATGCTCACTTCCACATGCTCATGTTCAATCAACCACGGATGAAATATATTTTGTTTAAAAAAAAAGTTGCTTCTGTACTGAGCGTGCACAAACTTTACACTATCCCCTAAAGAAAGCAGCATAACAGCTGTTTCCATGGCGTTTGCTTTGCATGATATGGTAAAAGTTATCATGATCTGAAGTGTAGGAGTGGGAAGAGGCAGGGGAAGGGGAGTGGGGACACTAAGTTCCAGTTGGATGGGAGCAAGGAGTTCTGAGGAACTTCACAGGGTCCCGGGACCAGTCCTCTGCGAGCACCCGGGGACACTGGACTATTTACCCCGCTCCTATTGTGTGCGAGCTCCCCAATCTTGACAGATGCTCTTGGAATGTTCTGGGGGATCAGAACTTTCCACCAGCATCCACCAAGCTGGAACATCACCAGCACCAAATGCAAACTCGGCAGAGCTAAGAACACAGTATGGCCCACGGGGTCAAGGGGCAAGGCGAGGAGAGGTGACAGACGCTGCCATCTGGTGGGGAGGTTACAGAGGCCATGGCTCATGTTATGATTTAGATCTAGATTCTCTAGAGGAGGGATTTTGGAAAGTGATGGGATTATGGGGTGCAATAGCTGGCTTGCTGTTAGGAGATGGGCCCTGGCTGGAGGTAGTCACTGGAGTAATGACCTGGAAGGTTCCAACTCCCTCTCCAGCTCCTCCCTTCTCTCTCTGCTTCCTGGTCACCATGCTGTGAGCAGCTCTCCTCTGCCACACCCTTCCACCATGCCATTTCTGCCCTGGTGCCAGCTGACAATGCACTGAAACTGTGAGCCAAAATAAACCTCTCCTCCTTTAAGTAGTAGGTGTTGGGTATTTTGTGCCAGTGATATGAAAGTGACTAAAATAGCTCGTGTTCTTTCCTGTTCAGCCATCTGTGCTTTAAAGAATCTGCCCTCCTGCTGGGGCTCCAGGGCCTCCTCTAACACTGGCCTCCCTGGATTGGTAGGGTCAGGAGGAAGATGCCACACAAAAATAAGATAGGATAGGCTTCCTGGACAAAATCTCAACTCCCAAGCTTCCAAGATGGTCACAGAAAATTTCTGGAAAATAGGACACTAAAACATTAGAGCTGATGTCACTCTTCAGAGGCTGGACTTGGAACCAACACAAACACAATTACAAAAGCAGAAAGATCATGGCCAGGACCAGCCTGCAGCCAAGAGCTACTGCTCCCTGCCACCTCCTCCTCCTCCTCCCACCCACTGTACAGCATTTGCTCTGTCTGCCAAGCCACCTTCAAGGGCCCACTTGGTACCTAGAGAGACACTCACCAGAACCACAGTTCGGTGCCAGCTTACATGCAACTGGTAAAGCACTCGAAGCCTGAGCACACCAGGTGTGGCGAAGATGTGGGTGGGTGGAGAGGTCCTTTCTCCTCTGCCTGGAGGCTGCCTTGGTCCAACCACTTGGGAAACCAGTTTTTCAAAATCTGGAGACACGAACCATGCACTAAGAGTACACATGGTTATTCCATTTGAAAAACACGCCTGTCCACTTGTGGGGAAAGCTTGGCCCAGTCAAAGAGAAAAGAGGAGGGAAACAGCCCAATGGTGCCTGAGGCGTCAGCCGTGTAGCTCATTCCTCCCAGGCCGCCGAAGTACAGGACCCACCATGCCCACAGCTGAAGAAGAAACATCATGGAGTGCACAATTGGTGCCAAAGAATAAAGGAACTGCAGTCACATCCAAAAGGCTAAGTCCCAGAAACACGCTATCGATGAGTGAATGCAAGCTGTAGATGAGTGGACCTAGAATAATTCCATGTGTTACATAATTTAAGTTTTCTTAAAATCTAGCCTAGTTTAGGTCAAATTAAGCAATGTACATATTTGTATTATGAGATTCAGCTATAAAATAAACAAATGTAATTAATATGAAGTTCAGCCTGAGTGGGGTGTAGGGTCCCCAGCATGCCCTGGTGGGCCACTCAGGGGGGCTTTAAGGGTATGTGCAGGGAATTCTAGAGCAGCTAGTACTGTTCATTCTTATTATTACTTTGCTTTATGATGTACCTATATGATTATAATCCTTTTCTATATAGAAGATATTTCACAATTATAAATAAGTCAACATGTGAGTAAGTTAAAATACATAGAGGCATACCGCACAATAGCTAGATCTATGAATCTTAGGGATTAATTTTCCTGTTGTACAAGAAGGAAATTAAGGATGGTGCCAGAAGGAAATGGTACCCACAGACGGCTCCCTGGTCCCACACTTGCCCTGTAGTGCGGATGCAGAGATTATGGCACAGCACTCTTCCATTGCTTCCTTCGCACTGGTATAAATGATGGACGAATGAATGAATGAATGAATGAATGGGCAAATGAATGCATGCATAAATGAATCAATGAATCAATGAATCAGTGGATGAATGAATGAAAATATGAATGATTGGACACAACACCTTTCCCGGCACCTCTCACGACAGATAGTGACCTTATCCTCCTACTCTCAGCCCAACCTGAGCTTTAGGAAATGAACCAGATCATCGATGGGAAAATCCCTGGACCCAGTTTGGGGTTCAGCCTCATAAACGCTGTCAGTGGGAGCCTTTGGTGTGAGTGAGTCTTTCAGAAACTTCCCTTGCATCTGCTTTCTTCCTCCATCCATAGCCCAAGGGGAAGGATGCTCCCCCTCCCCCCTCCACAGCACTGCCTTCCAGGTGGATGTCTCTCTTGGGAAAGCATGGGTCATTTATTTGCTTCTCAGCTGACTCCAGAAAGGACATCATGAAAACCTTGCAAAGGAACCAGCAAAACAAGCAGACAACTTAAACCAAAGTATCTGCGAATGTACTGTAAAGCCTGGATAGTCAAACCCCTGAGCCTTTGTTTCCAGGACCAAGAAGTGCCACAGCTAGGTGACTCCCTATCCCTCCACTGTCCCTCCCACAGCCCTTCTGCCGGGCCTGGCCTCCCTGCCATAGCTGTGTCATCGTGCAGCAAGAAGGCCTGCCAGATGCCTAGCAGACCCAGCCCCACATCCTTGGACATCCAGCTTCCAGAAGCATGAGCTAAGTGCACTTCTGTTCTTCATAAATGCCCAGCGTCTGGCCTTCCATTGTAGCAACAGAAAACAGTTGGGATGGAGCTCACCAGCAGAAGGACAGCTGGTGCGCTGTCCTGAGCACCCCTCTCTGGCTGGCCTGGGTCTCCAGTCTTGACGCCTTTGTTTCTTATTCCTGACCTTGTCTCACCCTTCAGACCCCAGGCCTAACACACAATATCGTCCCAAAAGAAACTGTCTTAGAGCTGCTTCTAGCTGTGCAAAGTGGTAAGGAGCCTAAAAATTCATATTTCTGATGATATAAGTTTTCGAGAATGTACCATATATTTTAAAATGATACACCACCTAATAGCCTGCTTCAAACGAAAGAAAGAACTTATCGCTGGGCCTTGAGATGTTGAGGGGCTGTAAATGCTGATATCTGGTTAGACCGCTGCATTCAAATCCCCTCTACATGCAGTCACACCTAATCCCATCGACACCATCCACGGTTTGCCTTTGGTCTACTAAGGAAGAAGTCACCACGCTGTTGGTCAGATCTTAAGGGGGAAAGAGATTGTGGTAGAATCAGAAAGATGTGGCCTCTCTCTGACACATGGAAATAATTCCACATCCAGGGAGGTGGACTAAGAGCACTTCTAAAATGCAGACTGGGTAGGACGTTTTGACCGTCTCTTCGTGTGTTTCCGAGGTCGGAATAACATGTTCCTTTCTGCGTATTGAAAGTGTTATTAGCTGGGATAGTCCAGCTCCATCCTGAGCAGAGGTGATTTCAGACTGAAGGCACAAACTATAAAGGTGACTGGCACGCATTCTACACCGATTCAGCACTGTCCACTAAACCAGAGGGGCTGCACTCTATTCCTAGAAAAGTCATTGTCCATAGGAAAACAAAACAGGGAATTTGGTTTGTGGTTTCCTTTCACTCGTGTACACAGAGAAAGGAGGAGCAGCTTTTGTAGCTGAGCTTTCTGTCGTCTGGCTGGACAGGTGTGGCAGGTCCCTAGATCCTCACGTTGGCCACTGTAGAGGTCCTGGGAGCTTCCTGGGAAGGATGGGCATGAGCAGATGTCCCACCGTGCCCGCTGGATTTCAGGCACTGAGCTGAGGGACAGCAGAGTTGGTGGCAGTGCCTTCCAAAGGGCTCAGGACCGTGTGTGCATTATCCGTGACCTCCAGGGCTCCTGACAGAGGAGTCAGCTAATGCCAGCTGTGGGCACTGACACTCTCCTTGCAACAGGAGAGGTTTGTGCTGAGCTGAAGGCAGAGGGGTGGGGCTAAGTGCAAGCCTGCCCGGAAGGCAATAAAATCAGATGTTACTGAAAATGACCCCCAGGTCCCCTTCCCCAGGCAAGTCTCTGGTGACAGGTGTGTCATACACACCCAGTAAAACAATTTAACTTAGCCACTACCCTCCTCGCTGACCATCTCCTCCTCCTGCAAACAAGTGAGATGTATGTGCACTGGGAAATATCCAAATGCTGAAGCTCAGATGTTCCAAACTCCTTTGTCACTCCTCCAACCCTAACCCTTCTACAGCACGAATGTGGAGCTGAGAGACCAGAAATGACCCACATATTTTAAGTTTGTGTTTTTCCTGATGTCCAAGGGTTTATTTATCTCTTCCACTGCAGAATATATGCCATGCTCCAGGCCTGGGGTTAGGGATTTTCCATGCGTTACTTCCTAAATCCACAAAACTTTGAAAAAATACGGTTATTGACCTTGTTTTCAAGATGAGAAATATGAAGCTCAAAGAGTTGTAACTGTCTTCGTTGTCTACTATTGCTACAACAGAGCAGGTGGTTTATAAAGAATAGAGAGGTGCATTTAACTCAGGGTTCTGGAAGCTGGGGCGTTCAAGAGCTGGCATCTGCTGAGGGCCTTCTGGCCCTAACAGAGGGCGTGTGTCGTGGGGTGAGACAGAGCACGTGTTGTCTTAGGCTCTTCCTCTTCTGATAAAGCCACCAGCACCACCATGGAGGTTCTACTTCATGACCTCATCCAACCCCAATCACCCCCAAAGCCCACCTCCAAACACCACCCAGGTTATCAAGAATTTGGGTATCAAGGGCCAGTGAGATAGCTCAGTGGCATAAGTGCCTGCCTGGCAAGTGCGAAGGCCTGAGTTCGACCCCCGGAACCCACAAAAAAAAGAATTTGCGTATCAAGTTTCCAACACATGAACTTCTGAAGGAGCTCATGGTCAGGGGTACATGGGTGGCTGGCATGGAGGGACACGGAAGAATGAGCCCTTGTGAGAGCAGAGAACCACACGAACACCGCACTTCTACATGTGACCACGATAGAGATGGGACGGACTGGAGTCAGACTGTCACTTAGCCCACTGATTTGTATGTTCATTCATTCGTGTGTTATATAAACAGCTGTTGTCTTTTCCAGGAGTAAAATGACAAAGGAGATACAGTGTCCGCCCCTAAGGAGCTCAGAGCAGAGAAGGGTGCGGAGCCACAGGACACTAGGACAGTGCGACATCTCCACCGCGGGGAACAGTTTCAGACAGAACTTGGTGTCATTAATTCCATACAGAATTTCTGCTATTATCGGTTGCCTAACTTACTCTTTCTTCATTTGTCGTTTTAGGCCCTGATTTAAAAAATGAAAAACCAAAAACACTTCAAGCAGTGTTCGTAAGAGGGAACTCAAGCGCTAGTCCCAGTTCTTGCTGTGTGTGTGCCGATCTGCAGGAGAAACTCTGGACAGGGCAGTGCCCAGGAAGCCCTCACCGCGCCACGTAGAAATCAGTCATCGCAAGAGTGGACCTAAGGGAGTGGGTGCCATCTGCACCGAGGACAAAGGCCAGGTCTTTGGAGGAACTTAAAATTAAATGAGGACTATTTAGCTGTCATGGTCTTCAAAAATTTCACCAGGTGACAGCCAAAAGCCTTCTGGCAACGAACGGGCCCTGAACTAGGTTGTTCAAAATGCAAAGCTTTCCTGGAAGGTCCGTAAGCTGCATCTCTCTAGCTTTACACACGAACATGGACCCACAGGAGCGCTCTGATAAATTACTCGGGTTTTGCCTCTTTGCTGTTTCAGTCAGGCCATGACCTCCCATGTCCATCAGTTCCAAGCAACCTAGATTTTTGTCTCCAGTTAGAAGAGACAAGCATTCTTCAGCTCCCCTACATCATTTTCCAGACAATCAAGTGAGAAGGCCACAACGGGCAAAAACAGACCCATCTCCACATCTGAAGAGAGGCCTCCTGACTGCAGCCGGGGATTTGGCCTGGCGCCTGTTCATGCTGAATGCTTACATCTTGTTAAGAGGTCGGACAGTGAAGAGGAAGCCACCTTGACAGTTTCCTTCCTGTTTGAATGATCAGGGCACATTTCATTAGTATTAGACTTTCTAAAAAATGTTATTATTTCTCAAACACACCGGTACTCCCAGCTAGTTGCTCTGTACCGTGATGTTGCATGGCTGAGCCCTTCCCTAACATCTGTGAAATTCACAGTGTGAGGCTCCTGTGTCCCTCCCCATGCTCCAGTTGTTGAACTCAGCATAAAGTAAACCTTCAAGGGATAAATGATCTATTATGACAATGAGCAAAGGGATGCAAACTCAATTTTTACGTAAATAATTTTTTTAATGCATGGGAGGAGGGAGTGTGGTGGCCCATGCCTGTAATCCTAGCACCCTGGGAGGCTGAGGCAGGAGCAGCCTAGGCAACTTGGTAACTTAGCTAAACCTTATCTAAAAATAATAATGAAAGAAAATAAAAGAGCCCATGATCAGAGCTGTACCCCAAGACAGAATCTAAACCTAATCACCCACAAAGGTCCCACTTTCTAATACCATCCCATCGGGGGTTAGTGCCTAAACGTATAAATTCTGGGGGACATGAGCATTCATGTTATCATCAACACTATGTTCTACCTTTAAGAAATTGTCATAATTAGTGACCTATGCAATAATGTCTGTCTACTGACCTATCAGATAAATGCTGGACCAACTCTACATGGTGAAACAGCATCAAAAAAAAAAAAGAATGGCATATTAATCCATTCTGTATGGCTGTAATGGAATACCTGAGGCTGGGTAGCATTTTAAAGAAAGGAGGTTTGTTTGGACTCAGTTCTGGAGATCCTGGGGTGAAGGGTCATACCTGGAGATGCCCTGGGCAATGCACAGTGCCACGTGGCAACTGACAGAGAGCTCACATATGAGTGTGTCTTCTGGTCTCCCTCTTCTTATGAAGCCACCAGAATTCAATCATGGGCTCCACCCTAAGGACCTTACCTAACCTGAGTCACCCCACCTCCAGGCACCATAGTTGGATGAAGCTTCCAACTCCATAATACCTCACAGTGGGGGACTAAACCCCACTGATGAATGCCGGGAGACACGCTCTACTTATATCCAAACCATCGCACACAGACGCAGTGCAACAGGGCTGGATTCTGGGAATGGATCAAAGCATTGAGTTCCTGTATGCAGTCACCACCTCCCACCTCCACAGACGATGCTTTGGGATTCATCTGTTTAGAGCCTTCCTCTCTCTCCATGCACCATCTTCCTCTGTTATGGGCAGTAGCTCATTTTCTTTGACACACTAGACTGTTGTATGAGTCACTTTCCTGTCACTGGGACAAAATACCCAACATCTGCAATGCACAGAAGGAAAGGTTTATTTGGGCTCAGTTTCCAGTGGGTTCAGTCCATGGTATGGTGGCTCCTAGGCAGAAACATCACAGTGGAAGGACCTGGTGGAGGAAAGATGCTCACCCCATGGTGGCCAGGAAGCAGAGCAAAATAAAGGAAGAGTCAAGTACAAAAATACACCCTTCAAAGTCATGCCCTCTGACCAGGCCCCACCTCCAAACAGCAGACTTTTGGGGGACATTTTAGATCTAAATCATAGTAACTGTGATGAGCAGAACATGTCATGTCTACACTTTGGGGACACATGTGTTTCTTCTTGCTGTGTTCACTTAGCCTTTCCTTCAAAATCATAGTGTTATGCTTTAGAGCCCTAGTGCGGGTAGAAGGCCTGGGATAGAGTGTTTATCACAAGGCCTGGTTTTAGTCCTGGGGATCACAAGTTTCTCCTCTGCCCAGTAGCCTGGTGCCCATGCTCCAGAGCTTCTCAGAGTTCAAACCAGATACCTGTGTTAGGACATGGGTCGAAGGCCAGTGAGTAATCCCAAAGGACATGCATGCCTGTGCTTGTCCTCATGGCAAATACCAGCTCTGGAAGGCTGAGGGACAGGAGGTAGGAATTCAAAACACCAAAGCCATCTCTAGTCATAAAATGAAAATCTGGAGGACTTTGGCTTTAAGAGCTGTGAATCAGCAAATCAACAGCCCATCCTTTGGCAGAGATCTGGATGACATTCCCGTGGGGCTGCCTGGCTCCTGGAGATGGTCCCTGACACAGACCAGCAGTACAGGGCCGGCCACTGGCACTGCCTCTTCAGCCTCAGCTCTGCCAACCTGTGGCCTGGCCAGTGAGGCCTCTCAAGTCTCCTCACTCTGCTAGTTGGTGTCCCTGACTGTAGTTCTATATTGCTTTGCTTTTCCACCAGAACTAACTGGTTCCCCTTTCCATAGGAAGGCCCTCCTTTCCACTAAGTCTACCAGACTCTTTTTGAGGGGAATATGACATATTTCCCATCCCACTCAGCTAAGTAAAAAGTGCATGAGGGAGAAAACAAAACTGAAGTATTGCACCTACTTGGAAAGCTTTATTGAATTGCTTTCACCATGGTCCATCTTGTGGCTTATTATTACCCACTGGTGCAGAGAGAAGTTCATCCACGTGAGACGCCTGGCAAGGCCAAGTTCAAGGTCATGTGAAGATACAGGGCAACCTCCACTCAAGCACATCTAACACCATCAGCGATCATATCCCTGCCAGCTCCAGCACTGAACAGGTTACATCATGTAACAGAAAGGGTGTCAATAAATGGGGAAATGAGAATTCTGAGATCATTTCTTCTGGTGTCCATGTGAAAATACAGAATAAATATTTCAAGGAGTACAGCATAAAAGAGATTAACAACATCTAATATTTCCACACCACTCAGTCTTTCCAGATTCTATAGCTTGCCAAGTCCCCACGTTGCCTGGCATTTGCCATAGGAATGAGATAATGGGTCCAGTTTCTTTCATGTAGCATTGTTTTAACAGAGAAGAAATTGAGCTGGATACTGGCAACACAGATGAAAATCATTCTCCACTTTCTCCATCCTCCTCCTTCTTCTCCTCCTCTTCCCTCCCCTTCTCTCTTTCTCACGCTTTTCTCTCAGTTCTTCCTTCTTTCCCTACTTTTCTCTCTCATTTTACTTTTCATAGAGGTTGAGCACAAAGTACATAAAGCAGACTATTCTTAGTGCAGCTTGGTGCCTATTCCATACATAAACGTGTATCCATCCACGCTGATCGAAATTTAGAACAGCAACCCAGAAATTTCCCTGTGACTTTTCCCAATAACAAGCCCTCCCTTCCAAGGATAACCATTATTCTCCTACCTCACACCATCAATTAGTTTTTGTCTTCTGTAGGCTTCATATCAATGAAATCATACAACATATACATTGTCCTATTGGTTTATTTCAATCTGCATAAAGGCTGTAAGATCCATCCCCATTGTTAGGTTTATTAGTAATAAATATCACCATTTACTGGTTGACTTTGACAGACATTTGTATTGTTTCCAGTGTCAAACTGTCATAAATAATACCTATAAGAATTTTTGTCCATAACTTTTGGAAGTAATAGTAATTTTTTGATATGTACATCGTCATGAAATCTCCAATCCCTTCCAAAACAACAAATTGGAAGTGATATTGCCAAAACTCCATTTCACTTCCCTGAGGGAGTTGCAGAGATTAATGTCACTATAAAACACCCGTAGGACACAGGGATGGTGACATCTAGCACACCCCAGGGAACTCATTCACCACCCCATGTGGAAGTCCTGCGCCTCTTGGAGAATGGCTGCGGATGACCGGGGACCTGATCCAGTGGCGCCTCCAGTTGGAGATGCTGTACCAGGGGCATTGCCGCTCCCTCTGCTCATGGTCCCCGGAGATCATGGTCACCTCGACTTCCCACTGGACAGCGCAGGCATCTTCCGAGATAGGACACTTGCTGTCTGGAAGACAGAGGCCGTGCTTAGGAAGGACATGCCCATCCTATGTGGCAATGAGGCTTGGGCCTAGTGACCAACTGGGCTGGAAGGCCACCAGCTTTGATCTGAAGTCAGAAAGACAAGAGCCACCATGCAGCTGTCCTGGCGAGCCCTGTGAACCAACAGATCCAGAGGCTGCCACCGCGCGTGCGGGAAAAGTGGACTCACACAACCACCGAGCAGCTCGAGGTCCTCGACGCCGATGACAGACTCCATCCAACAGCACAGCGAGCATCCATCCACCACGCCCAAGCACACAGGCCCCAAAACAAGTGTCGGCACTGTGGGGACGTTAAAATTTCACCCACTGTATCTTACAGAGTAATGCCAATTCATTGGAAATAAAGCAACACACTTCCAATTAACCGAAGGTCAAAGAAGCCGTATTGTAAGCTTGGAAACATCTTCAACTCAAAGGTACTGTAAACACAATATATCAAAACATGGGAGGGTGCTAGGACTAAAGCGGTGTTAGTGAGAAATTCATAACATTAAATGTGTTGTATTAAAAAGAAGAATGGGGCCGGTGAGATGGCTCAGCGGCATAAGCGCCTGCCTGGCAAGCGTGAGGGCCCGAGTTCGACTCCCGCAACCCACATACGAAAAAAGGCCCGGTGATATTGCTCAGCGGCACGGGCGCCTGCTGGCGCGCGAGGTCCTGAGGTCGACCCCCGGTACCCACAAAAAAAAAAAAAAAAGAAGAAGAAGAATGGCTTCAGACCATTCATCTAAGCTTCCAGAATTTTGTTTTGTTTTGTTTTGAGACAAGGTCTTGCTTTGTAGCCCAGGCTGGCCTCGAATTAGTGGCAATCCTCCTGCCTCAGCCTGCTGAATGCTGAGATTGCAAACATGGACACCACATCCAGAAAACTTCCAATTTAAGCAACTCAAAAAAGAACAAATTAAGTCTAAAACAGACAGGAAGAAATATTAAAGACAGTAACAGTAGTTAACAAAATAGAAAATGGGCATGCAAAAGAGGAAATGACTGCAACTAGAACAGATTGCAGAAAATAAATCAATAAATTGATAAACTTCTACCAGACTGATTAGGAAAAAAATAAAGATAGAAGACACGAATCACTAGAATAAGAAATGGAAAAGTGTGAATGTAACTACTGTACAGACACCAAAGGGATAAAGAAATGCTACAAATGACTTTATGACAAAATCTTAGATGAAATGAAAAATTTGCTTTAAAGATACAGCTACCAACAATCAACCTAGAAAAACAGATAAATTTAATAACCCTATACCTTTAGGAGAAACTGACGTTGTAGTGGAAAGCTTCAATGCACAAGAAACTCAAGATTTGCATGGCCTTTCAATGGTGAATCCCTCCAAATATTTAAGGAAAGAATAATAGCAATTTAGCATAAATCCTTCCAGATAGAAAGAAGAAAAGAAAATATTTTATCCGTCAGTTTTGAAGCCAGCATTATAGGGATAATGATACCAATCGAACATATTAAAAGATTTCTTTTAAATTGTGATTGATGTTCCTAGAAACCAAATTGAGAAATATATGAAAAGGATACTACATCATGATTGAATTGGGCTTGTCCCAGGAAAATTAGCTCAACTGAAGACCTGAAAATCAACCTCTACTAACTATACCAACAGACTAAAAACAGGAACCATGTCTCCCACAGAGGCAGGGAAAAAGCATTTGACAAAATTCAACATCCACATGAGGTAGAAACTCCAAGGAAATGTGGAATATTGACCTCATTGTCTTAGTTACTGTCTCGCCTCTGAGAAATAACAACTGAAAATCAGCAATTAAAGGAGACGATATTTATTTTGGCTCAAGTTTTCAGTCCATGGTTGGCTGGATCCATGGCAGAAACAATATGGTGGAAGGGCATGGACAGAGGAAAAGCTGCTCACATCATGGCGGCCAGGAGACAAAAAGAGAAGGGAGGAGCCAGGGAGGAAGAGGCACCCTTCCAGGTCACACTCCAGTGACCACCCCTTCTGACCAGATGGACCCCACCTCCTAACAACAAGCTAACCATAGTGCCCCATGATGTAGTCACCTTCCAAAAGCCTTGCCTCTGAGCACATGAGGCTTTGGGGGGACATTCCAGATCCGAACCATAGCACTCATATTTAACATGCATTCACAAATCATTGAGACTGTTGTTTCAAATGACTGGGCATCAAAGCCTCACCAAAATTAACTCATAGCTGGGCGTGATGGCACACAACTATAATCCCAGCAATTGGGAACCTTAGGCAGGAGGATCGCATGAGCTTGGGGCCAGCCTGGGCTACACAGTGAGTTTAATGGCAGCCTGGACTACATGTTGAGATTTTGACTCAAAAAATAAAAAAGAGAAGAATGAGAAAGGAAAGGAGGAGCCGGTGAGATGGCTCAGTGGCACAAGCACCTGCTGGCAAGCGCGAGGTCCTGAGTTCGACCCCCAGTACCCACATCAAAAAAAAAAAAGGGAAGGGAAGGGAAGGGAAGAGAGAGGAGAGGGGAGGAGAGGACAGGAGAGGAAAGGAAAGGAAAGGAAAGGAAAAAAGTTGAGTAGAGTTTTCCATTCCTGGTTGCCCCTTTGAGGAAACAGCAGAGTCAGTATTGCCTCGTGCCAACAACTGGCCACATCTGGGACCATCTACACAGGATGAATACAGCAGCGCTGATGAAATGGCCCTGATGTTCCCACTCTCTAAAGCCCAGGCAGGCATTTCGAATTTTCTAAGTTATTTGGTTGCATTTTGTGACTGCCCTATAAAATAAGTGGTCTTATCCTCTCAACACAATCAGGAAAGCTGAGGCTGAAGGGAGGCTGAGAGCTTGGGGCTGGGGAATGACTGAGTAAGAGCATTAGCTGGCCCCCATCCAGGCGGTGTCAAGGTGGAAGGTAGCAGGTCTTCTGGGAGACCCTGAGGAGGACAGGGCTCCAAAAGGGGTGCTGCCACTATAGGGCAGGGGTGTCTCCAGCCAACAGCCTTCTATCTCTTTCCACGAGGAAAGAATCGGAGAGAAACTGATGTTCCCTACTGATGCAGTAGCAATCACTGTCTGACCCTGTTCTAGAAGGCCAGCAGAGAAGGATCCGTCCCTCCCTGGTCACCTCCATCCAGAGGCAGTCACACATATGGCGAGTCCACCCTGAGAAGAAAATGCTGCCCACCTCTCCCAGAGCTGTGTGACTGGAGAGAGATGCAGGAAACAGCTGTTTCCAAACTCCTTGTACTCCTCTAGAAACAAGCTGGCAGTCCAGAAGTTCAGTCAAATATATTAAGTATATCAACCACTTACAAGTGTATGAACAAGCCGGGACAGCACCGTGGTATGTAACCTTCACAAGGGCACCACGAGGTTGCTGTTATTTTCCCGTTCTTTGCATCGAAGTATTAAAGGCCATGGAAGCTAACCCACACAAGACTGCATAGCCTGGCTTTGTTTCCACCGACTAAGAAGTAACTCCAAGATCTGACGTGAGATTTCTGAGGGCAGGAAGAACGCCTAAGAAGGATGACTACCGGGACTGTCATCATTCCGCAGCTTACCAAAGAGCTAGGGAAAGCAAGTCTTGAAACTCAGCTGTCCTTGAATGCCTTGTGGGCTGGGCCCAATGCTATCTTCATCTGCATTCCTATCGTGACAGTTAATCGTGACATGCAGTCTTGGCTGGGTATGTCTGTGGGTGCTTCCAGAAACTGGGATGTGGGCCAGCCACCTGAGCAGATGGACCCACGCTATTTGTGGAAGGCACCAGGTGATGGGCTTACAGACTGGGTTGAAGTCAGCTGCCATTTGGAAGCTCCTTTCTGCTTCAGCAAGTACATCTTTAGCTGCAGCAGTCACCTGTAAATGTAAGTTCAGTTTCTTCAGCTTTCCAACACAGACTCTCACCAGCAACTCTGCAGGAGCTTCCAGGCCTTCCGCCTCAGACTGGTGCTGCATCACTGACCCTATTGTTCTGCGGCTTCCAGTGTCTTGGACTGAGAAGCTCCAGGGTCCTCCAGCTCTTCATGGTGCAGAGGGTCACTGTGGTCTGTCCCACCTCTGATCCTGTAAGTCTACCTAACAAATCCTCCTGCCCTCCTAGGCAGGGCTCACTGCAGAGTAGAAAAGAAAAACATGCCACTCGCCAGCCATCATGGGCTGCGTGCAACCCCAGAAGTGAGTGTCACTCAGCAGCTTGGCAGACACAGAGTTGAGGGATCAGTCCCGTGTGGTGGAAAGCATCAAAGAAGAGCACACGCAGAAACTCATCTTCAAAGATGGCATGTTTTTGTGAACACAATAAAGAATGCAGTATTTATTCCTAACCAAATTCTAAGTCCAATTACAAGATGAGCAAAGTTGTGGAGCAGAGGGGGAAAATTCAAGATGAGGGTCGCAGTGCTGACAAGTGAAACGTTTAAGCAAAGGTGAGGGCCTGTGGCAGAGTTGTGATAGGGAGACATGGTGTTGCAAGTGACAGAAAGAAAAGTAGTTTGAGAACAGAGTTCAAAATGCCCTGAGTGTCTTGCTGGGGAAGGCATTTAATAAAGAAGAGTGGGTTTCTAAGGAAGGCAGGTAGACTGTTGAACTAAGTAGTCAGTGGTGATGGGTACCTACAACTCTAACGGTTCATCAGACTTGTATTAGTCAGGATAAGCTAGCTTGCGCTTTATAACAAATAAGCCCCAGTGTTTCTGTGACTTAATAAACAAAAATTTACTCATTGGCTCCATAAAAATGTACATGTGTCTCAATGGCGCTGCCATGCAGCTGCTTCAGAGCAGTGACTCCGAGGTCCAGGTGGCTCCCAAAGGATGGATCTGTCACCCCAGGCCACGACTTCCACAGCTGTCAGGAAGAGATCTCTTCATTGCTGCAAGCCACCATGACCCTGTCACCCATCCAGCAGTCGTGGGGTGTCTCTTGTGCCAGCAAGGAGGGCCGCAAAGAGTGCCAGGGACACAGAGCCCTCCACCACGAGCATGAAGGTGTTAAATCTTCATTTGGCTCACGAGTTGCTGACACAAATGTGCCTCGGTGTCAAACACATCCCCAACACTTCTTCCCGTATGATTTTAATTTGTGGTTTTGAGTTTCAGAACCAATCCTGCTTCTCACATATTTTGCAACTTAATATTTTGGGTTACAGAGTTGGCCTTTTTAAGTATTCACTTGGAAGAAAAGAGATATTTTAAAATAGTCATTATATTGATTTAGTAGCCACTCTGTTAAATAAAAAGTTCTGGGGAAAAAAAATCTGGCCACGGAGTTGCCAAATGCAAACTCAAGCCTTCTAGAAGACAGAGAGTTCGACTCCCAGCATCATGGCCTCCGTCTCCACCTGGCCTCCCAGGTGACCTGCAAAGGCCACGTGGTCCTCCCTCCTCTGTGGCTCATTGCCCTCCAGTGCCCAGCCCTCCTGAAGGTTGTTGAGTTACTGAATGTCCATGGTTGCCTCCCCGTCTTTCCTGCACTTCCAATTTCAGAAGGCTCTGCCATTTCTCCTGGGATTCCACCCCCACTCTGTTCTCTTGATCCCCAAAATGAATGCATTTAGAGCCCCTTGTACCCACATCCTTCAACAGACACAATATCAGGGTAGGGAACTGATACTGACATCAGTGTTCCAGGGCAAAGGAGAACATGAAGTTCACGTCCAACGATGAGGACTGGGGGTATCTGCTGATGCATACCTCACTGCGGTGATTCTAAGAGACCCAGGTCTGAGTCCATCTTAAGTCTGAAATCCACAGAGGAAGCCCAGAAAGCAAAAGACTCAGGCACGGTTTTTATCTTACAGTCTTGATGCACTCTTTCTTCTCATCCAGGAAACTTCAGTCTTGGCTCTGGAGACCTTCAACTGATTAGACGAGGTCCACCCAGGAATGGAGGGCTGCCTGCTTCACTTTGTCAACTGAATGTAAGTGTTAGTCACATCTACAAAACATCTTCCCAGGAATTTCTAAATTGTGTACAGTGGCCTGGCTGAACTGACATAAAATTAATCATCACCGTTTATATGCTAACCGGGTGGTGTAAAAATGGTGTGGAAAGTGATTTTCTACTCAGGGTGGTTTCCCCAGGCAGAGCTTTAGAGTCAGGCTGTCCTAGCTGAGGATATCTTCTAGTTGCTGGCTTCCAACTTGGTTTTTCTCTTGCAGTTTGTTTGTTTTTGTTCCCTAATCTTTGAGGATGTGTTTATTCCATTTTAAGAACACTCAAATCTTTTGTAATTCTGCCATGTTTTGGTATATTCTGTGGTCATGATTTATGCTCTTTGTAATTATTTTTCCTTTTGCCTTCTTACCCTCTTAATATCCGTCTTGCTAATCTTCAAGTTGACGGGTTTTATTTCTCCATGTTTTTCCTATCTCTTCGTATTTATTAGCCCTCATTTATCATGTTTTATATTCGCTTAGCTCCTTTTTAACTTCATGGGTATTTTTCTTCCTTCTGTCCTTTAACTCTATTTCTTTCATGATTTATGTCTAGGCCAATTTTCTATCTTACTAGCTTTCTTCGTCTACCCTAGTTTGGGGGAGATGTTTATAGATCAAATTATTTTTAATTTGTTATTTTAACAAACCCTCCTTTGATCATTTATTTCAGTGTTTCCATCTTGCTATAGTTTGGATCTGGAATATCCCACAATAGCCCATGTGTTAAATAAAGGCTTGGTCCCCAGCTTGGTGACATTGGGAAGTCATGGAACCTTTAAGAGATGACCAGAAGTGGCATCCTGGCCTCTTTCTTTCATCTCCTGGCCACTATGAGATAAGCCTCTTGCTCCAACATGCGCTCCCCCCATGGTGTGCTGCCCCGCCACAATCCAAGTGAGTCTGTCTGATCATGGACTGAACTCTTCCAAACTGTAAGCCCATGTAAGTCTTTCTGCTTTATAAATGGATCATGCCAGTTATTCTGTGATAGTAACAGAAGGTTGACTAACACATAAAATTGGTACCCAGAGAAGGATCATTTTGCTGTAACTATACCTGAGACAATGTAAAGAAACTTTTGGAATTGGTTTGCAAGTGGAGTTTGGAAAAATTTGGGGAAAGCCTGGAATGTTAAAACATCCCAGCAGGCTATAAGCAAAACATAATATGCAACCATAGTGAGGGCTCAGAAGACTAGAATGGTGATAGGAATGCATACAGCAAAGGGGATCGTGACTACTGGATGGGGCCAGGGGCCACCTGTGTCACACCATGACAAGGAATGTGGGTGCATTTTGTCCAAGCCCTCAGATTTTGTGGGAAGCTGAGTTTAAAGCTGCCAGACTGGTTTTCCCTGGGGAAGGAAATGTCAAGGTAGCACAGCACTCTGCAGCAGCATGGTGATTGCTGGCTGTCTCTAGTCAAAGTTACAGTGAGAATCAAGAGCAAAGAGGAACAGAGCAGGAACAGTTGGAAATCATGAAGCTCAGTGAGAGAAGGAGTAAGTATAAAGACACAGTCAAACAGAGTCAAAGATTGGCGTGACTAGAAAGAAGCCAAGTGTGTTGCATGAGGGCAATAGGAAAGACGCCTGAAGGGAACCTCAGAAATCAGCATCACCTTTGTCCCAAAGAATTTGCAGGGCAGAGTCTTTTGAGAAGAGAGCCCAGGGGTACCCTGCTCACCCAAGGCTGCCAAGTACTCAGAAGCCGCTGTGTCTTAGTTCTAGCAGGCCTAGGTCACACTGGCTGCAGACCCCGGCAACATCTATGTGGTGCTAAATGTCCCCCAATGGCCCATGTGTTAAATAAAGGGTTTATCCCCAGCTTGGTGACATTGGGAAGTCATGGAACCTTTAAGAGATGCCCAGGAGTGGCATCCTGGCCTCTTTCTTTCATCTCCTGGCCACTATGAGATGAGCCTTTTGCTCCAACATGCAGAACGCAAGAGTTATGGGGTGATAGGGGTTGCATCCCAATTGCAGAGGAGAGCCAGGGAGGCCTGGGAATATGCGGCAGCTGCAAGCAGCTGAGTCCCTGCAAGCAGCTCCTGCTGGGGTGATGCACAGAACTGGGAGAGTGAAGTCAAAGCTACAGTGGAGACCCCAGGGAGGAAGAGATGCCAGGAACATGCCTGCCACAGGAAGCTGTAGGCACCAAGTGAAGCCAGCCCAAGAGAGTGGCCAGGTGGAGTGGAACCAGCCAAGCCGTAGGAGTGCAGCTGTCCAAGACTGGGAGCTCACATCCAGCCACAGTGTGATCCAGATGCCAGACATTGTGCTGTAGGATTTAATGTTTGCCCTGCTGGGTTTCAGTCTTGCTTTGATCCAATCCCTCCTTTTTATTTCTCCCTTTTGGAATAGAGGCATTTGTCCTATGCCCAAAATCAAGTGTGTAACTTGATTTTTACAGTGGCTAGCAGCCCAGTTTGCCTTGAGTCTCAGAGGAGACCTTCGACTTGAACTTTTGAGCAATGCTGGAACAGTTATAACCTTGGGGACATTTGGAAATTGGCTGAGCACATTTTTCATGGAGAGATGGACATAAGCATTGGGAACAGAGTTTGGATCAAAAATGTCCACAAAGGCACATGTGCTAAAGGCTTAGTCCCCAGCTTCATATTATTGGGAGGTGATAGAAATTTTAAAAGAGGGGCCCTCGTGGTAGGGCTTAGGTCATTGGAATAATGTTCTCTCAGCAACTGGAGGATGCTGGTCTATTCCTCTTTCTGTCACTATCTGGCTGCCATGAACAGTTTTGCCCCACTGAGCACTTACACATGATGTTTTGTATCACCACAAGTCCAGAAACCAATGGCTCCACCTGATCATGGACTGCAACCTCCCATAATTGTGAGCCAGAGTAAACATCTCCTCTTTTTAAGTGTAAGATCTCAGCAATTTTGTCACAGTAATGGAAAACTAACTAACATGTTTTCGTCTGCCGAAGTTTAAAAGCACTTTTGCTTTCATGATTTTTCCTCATCTTCTATTATTTTATTAATATTAATTTTTTTTTCTATTTATTTTCACTACATCTATCTTTCTCCTTCCCAGGAAAGCAAGGACTGAAGTTTGTAGACAAGGCAGGGTAAGGATTTGGGCATGTGCACTAACAGCAGCAGCGATGCTCCAATTTTGAACCCATGTCCTCTCCTTATGTCACAAAGATGCAACATCATGGACACAAGTAAACTAAGGCAGGGGTCACCTGGGAAGACCTTTGCCCCACCCAGCCTCCTGCAGGGAAATTTTTGACACTCCCCCAATGAGTAGTGTGTGCAAACTATTTGAGCACCACTGGTTCAGTTGACTGGTGACAGCCCCTCAGTGTATCCCTGGTCTCTAGTCTATGTTGTTGGCTTCCAGGGCTCTGGGGGCAGGGTGGGCTGCTTTCTCCCCATCTCTTCTGTTCTTAGCCATGCAGGTGTCTCACTCCTGGTACCATGCTGCTTTTCACACAGGTGCCTCGGGTGTGATGTCTCTACCCCAGGGAAGCAGGGCCCCTGGCACCCACCCACAGTTCTCCCAGGGTAGGAGCAGCTCAGACTGCGCCGTGGAGGCTGACAGAAGGCTTCGGGACCTTTCTCCACAGCTTCCCAGCTCAGAGCTGCACTGTGTGACTGTGCCCAGCAGTGCCAAGGCAGGCAAGCCAACACCTGAAGCCAAAAAGACCCTAAACCCACTGCAAACCCCAAGCTGCCAAGGCCCGAAGAGTTTTAGAGCTTCATGAGCAGAACCTGCAGCAATGGGCAGTTCCATGGGATGTTCCTGAAGCTTTCAGGCTTACCCCAAAATCATATCTGGATGAGGAGCTGAACAAGATAAAAAATGAGGCAATAATGCATGATCTGATTAAAAGGGAAGAGAAGAGACAAGCTACCCAGCAGGTCTCCCACTCTGACCTTCACAAACAGTGACAAGATGAGGATCAATGTCCAAACTCACCTCTCCCCATCCTCTGTCCAAGTGGGTCTCGCTCAAGAATAACACGTGACCTTCTGTCCCTGTGCACCGTACAAAGCACCACAGGCCCAAGGGCTTAAACAACAGAAATCTTTTCTCTCATAGTCTTGGAGGCTGGAGGTTAGGGGTCAAGGTGTGGGCAGGTCTCGCTCTCCGGCTTCCGGACTGTGTCTTCCCTGTGTCCTCCCATCGTTGTCCCTCTGAGTACCTGTGTGTCTATATCCTAACCTCCCTCCCTACTCTTCTCATTGTTCTTTTCTTTTCTTTCTTTCTTTTTTTTTTTTTTCCTTTTTCTTTCCAGTACTGGGGATTGAACCCAGGGCCTTTGCACTGAGTTGCAACCCTAGTCCGTTTTGATTCTTTTAATTTTTGAGACAAGGTCTCACTCGGGTGCAGCGTTGCCCAGGCCAGGCTTAATCGTGATCTTCTCCTGCCTCATCCTCCAAGAGTGCTCCAGTTACAGATTCACGCCGCCTCTTCTTAGAAGGACACAGTCCCATGGGATTAGGGTCCACCCTAAATAACCATGTTAACCTAATTACCTGTTGAAGGATCCCATTTCTAAATGCAGTCTTTTCCTGAGATCCGGGGTTGGGGCTCCCACATCTGAAATCTGGGAGGGACACAGCTCGGCCATCCCCAGTGCCAAGCGCTGAGTCATAGTTTTCCCTCTCTGCCGGCTCAGTCTGATTTCAACTCCACAAACGCTTCGGAACTTCTGCAGAGCAGGTGCCACACAGGTCAGGGAGAAGCTCTTAAAACTCGACCCTGTCTCCTCCAGCTAAGTGTTTCCTGGTCCTCTGCCGCCCCAGCCAGTTCCAAACTGCTGGGCTGCGCTGCAGATCTGATCCCATCCCTCCTTCTTTCCTCTGGGATTATCTTTCAGCAGTGTTTGTTTCTGTTTCATGTTTACTTTAGTCTTCTGTTATAAAACTCCAAACTAAGAACCTAACAAACTAAATGACCCCAAGCCACGAACCCTAGCTCCAGAAGCGTCTGCTGAACAGTCACCAAGAAACAAAGCGGCCCTGATGTGAAAAACGGTCAGTCAAGGGCAGCTTCTCCACTGCATTTCTCTCCAGTGGATATGAATGGAAATAAAAGGAAAATGACAAGGTCCTTTCCCCCAAAGGAATGCACCACTTTTGCATAATAAAAACACCAAAAATAAAAATCTTGAGATGCATTCAGCTAAAGCCATAGCCTTCTTAAAGCCCAATCAGGTTAGCACTAAGTCAGCCATGATCCTGAGATGTTTTTGCAAAGGGTACTTGGAAAATTATTTCTCCCAAAGTGCAAGAAGCAAGGGTGGTGCTGCCTGGGCAGCGCTTCGCTCCGGGGCTTGTTTTCAGGAGCTTCTTACAGCCGGACCCAGAGAGGCAGATGTCTTCCATCGCCACCACCGCTTCGTGTGCTGACCAGAGATGAGGTGGCCACAGGGTGCTCTCCAGGGACCATGGCCAGTGAGAGTCGAGGGGCAATGGAAGCAGTTTTGCACACTCCAGAGGCTGGGCCCAAGCACATGGCCATTCTGATGTGTGTATTGTCACCAAGAATACCAACAGCAATGACAAAAACACCCACCACACAGGGGCCCCTTCTTAAGGGACATCCAGGGTAACCCAAGAACAGCAGCCTTCACCTCACTCCCTCCTGTGTGGCTGGGGTGGCTCCTCAGTCCGAGCCTCAGTTTCCGCAATCATAATGTGTTCATAATGACCCAGGCCTCGGGGAGACAGAGGCAGGGGTCACTGTGTGGGCCACGTCCCACCCAGAATCTGGTGCATGGTGTGCCCCCATCCCACCACCAGCTCCAAAAGGGACATGGCTGCAGCTCTCAAGCTCTGGGCTGCCTTTCTGTTGGGCTTGATCTCTAACTGGGTCAGCCTCCTTCCTCCTTCCCACTCTGGCCTTGCTCCTTCAGAGCTGCCAATGCCCCAGCATGCCTAGCACCAGGCCTAACAGCACGCCGGGCCCCATTAGGCACACAACTGCCAAAGGGAACTTCGGCCCCACTCAAGCTTGGCCCCAGCTCTCCAGCTCCTTCTGCCACAGGAAAGCTGCGTGAAGCACCTCCTCTGTACTCCTCGCCACACCGCTCTTCACCCTGACACCCATAGGCCACAGGCAGCTGCAACCCATCACAGATATTTGCAGCAAGGACGCCTGCACCAGGCCGCCAATTTCTAGAAACTTCGGTCCTGATTCCAGGAACAGTATTGGTGGAAACGGCCAATGCCATGATGCCTGGGAGCTGCGTGCCTTCGCGTGGACTCTCAGCCCCCATGTTTCTGCATGCTGCTCCCTAGTTAGCCCAGCCCCTTCTAGCATTTAGTAAATCATTTTTAGGGTGCTGTCTCTGGAAAAATACTAATTTTGGCTCTCCCTCCAGCACAAGCCTGGAGTTGGGGACAAAAACTGATCTGAGGTCCCCCGTTCCCACCCAATTCTGGGTATCCCCTTAAGAAAGACAAGAGTGTCCAGAAATGGGAACCTGGGTCTGTATTGGCTGGGAATGGGATCATTTTTATGGGAAGGAGGGGGTTGTTTCATCTCATCTGTGGGGTGTTATGGTTTAGATATAGACGTTCTCCCAAAGGCCCCATGTGTTCATTTGGGGCTCCTTGGAAGATGATTAGATCATGGAGTCACCATAGCTGACTTGCTATTGGGAGGTGGAGCATGCTGGGAAGTGGTGGGACCCTGGGGGTGTGACCCAGAAGGTTATATCTTCCTTCTTAGCTCCTCCCTTCTCCCTCTGCTTCCTGGCCACCATGATGTGAGCAGCTTTCCTCCACCAGGCCCTTCCACCATGCCATTTCTGTCCTTGAGTGTGCCCAACACGGACTAAAACTTCTGAAACATTGGCCAAAATAAACCTCTCCTCCTTTAAGCACGTGTCTGGTGTTTCATGCCAGTGACAAGAAAGTGATTAAAGCACTGCAGAGTTCTCACATCTCATGGGGTTTTCTTAGACTCACCCTGCAATGACTCTTTCAGCCTCCCTTGTAAAGAGATCTAAATATGTACAACTACTGTGTATCGATAAAACTTTTAAAGCAAAATATTCTTAAAAAAGTAAACCAGTAAGAATCATTGATGGCTCAGCGGCTTAAGCGCCTGCCCAGCAAGCGCGAGGGCCCGAGTTCGACTCCCGGAACCCACATACGAAAAGGGGCCGGTGATATCGCTCAGCGGCACGGGCGCCTGCTGGCGCGCGAGGTCCTGAGGTCGACCCCCCGGTACCCACAAAAAAAAAAAAAAAGTAAACCAGAGAGGCGACTCAAACTCTTTCCTTGTTCTGGTAGATTTTAATAGACTAGAAGAATGGGCACAGAGTAAAGCATGTGTGTGCATCTCAAACAAAATTTATTACACTCTAATATCCAAAACACACATACACACATGGATTAGATACAAATAGTCAACATAGGAAGAAATATAAAGATAACAAAGATGGGGAAAATTGTATCATCGCTCTTCTCACGTGGGACATTATGCCCTTCTTTCTCCACTAAAGTTCTGTGCAACTTCAAGCACTTTATGAAAATCTTCCTTCTCCTCTATGGAGATCTGGACCCCCAGAGCATTATGAACACTCTACTGCTGGGTCAAGGTCAGTTTTTTAGTAAAGACTTGCTGAAGATGTACTACCCAATGCTTTTTTAGGCACAAGGCTTCCACAGCAACTCAGAGAGAGACTTGACATTTCATGGAACACATTTTTCATTAAAATCAAAGCACCAGGCCCTGTGTGTGGTGGCACACACCCATAATCCCAGCACTTGGGAAGCTGAGGCAGGAGGGTCTCCTTGAGTTCAAGACCAGCCTGGGTTACAAAGTGAGTTCAAGGCCAGCCTGAACTGTGTAGTGAAACCCTGTCTCAAAAAGACAATAAATAAATACATAAATACATAAATACATGAATAAATACATAAATAAATGCATGTGTGTCTGTCTGGACTGAACCCTTTGAGGACCTGGTCACTGTCCTCTGCATGTGTTTCTAAGCAGAAATATAAACTGAAATTCACACAAGAAGACTTTGTGGCAGTATATTAGTAACAGCAAAATAAGAGGAGAAAACTAAATTACACGGTAGTGTCCTAAGACAGTCCCCACTGAAACGCATCTTGCCATCTTTGTACCCATGTATGACGATCTCCCAAGTGGGTGTCATCCAGGCCTGGAGAGCCAGGAAAAGGGCTGAAGTGATTGGTGCAACTTCCAAGGCTAAGTCATGGGGGAAACCGGAGCTTCCGCCTCAGTCTTACAGAACTTGGCTTCTGGGAGAATCCAGCTGCCACATACAACATCCAATTAACCCGGTATCTCCATAAAGTTGGGGATCCCAAGCAGACACCTGGAAGGCCAGTGGGCCAGTGTTCTGCCATGGACGTGCTTTGCTTCCCACGAGAGCACAGGTTGGGAGCTTGGTCCCACAGCAGTGAGCCACAGTGGGACTTTACGAGGTGGGCCTGGTAGGACATCATTGGGTCACTGGGGCGCTGCCCTTGGAAGAGATTAAAGTCATTCTCATGGGACCCTGAGTTAGTTCTCATGAGAGCAAATTTAAAAAGAAAAGAGAGGTCCTCTTGCTCCGGCTTCCTATCTGGCTTTTGGGTCTCTTTCTCTCATGAGCCCTCCCACCATTACACCATCCTCCATGAGGCCTTACTGGAGCTAAGCTGGTGACAACTCTCGGCCCTTGATCCTCCAGAACCGACAGTTAAATAAACCTCTTACTTTATAAAAGCACGCAGCCGTGGGTATTTTGTTATGGTAACAAAAGATGGGCTAACCAAGAAGAAACATCACCTGGCCATCCTTCACCACCCAGCTGAAGCAATCACCCACAAAACGCGGACGTAACTTTCTTCTATTAAGCCGTAATATTTAGTGAGGCTTCTTAGGCGACACTAGACACTCAGAACAATATCCACCCATCGCACAGCCGAGCACACAGCCCTTCACATAATACTCACAAGTTTCAAATGCCTCGAGAAGGCTTTCAGAGTGCTACTGAGCCAAGCAAGCAGAATATTAAATGGTGTTCAACAGGATCTCAGCTAGGCAAAGAAACAAGGAATGAAAAATGTTGGGCAAAGACTTTCCAGTATAGTAACAGTAATAGTCTCAGCCTGGGGAAATTATTAGTGATTTGTACTCTCCTTATTTTATGTTTTGCATTTTTAAACTTTCTACGGTAAGTACGGGAGGGAAAACACACACACAAAATAGCTTTGTTTCCAATATTGAACACGTGACCCACAAAATATTCCAGGCTTTATATCTTTCTGTGCTAAATAACACAGAATTACCTGGCATCTTTCTAAAAACAGGGACAGAAGAGACTGCCATCCCTTTACCTGTCCTAACCGACAGCGCGTGGGTCGGTGGTACAGCTGTTCCATCAACTTCTGATAGCAACGTCCAGTTTATTCCTTTTTGTTCTGTACTAATCAGACTAGTTTTTTCCAACCCAAATGGAAACCCAGTTTAACTTCTGAATCTTTCCTTAAAACATCTCTATCTTCCTTTCCTCAGCACTTGTCCTTTAAGGGACTATAATTCACATACTATATAATTCACCCTTCTGAGTGTACAATCTCATGATTTTAGTGTACTCACAAGATGTACAACCAGAATCACTAATTCTAGAACATTTCAATCACATCAAAACAAAGGTATCAGCCGGGCGTGGTGGCACACACCTGTAATCCCGGCACACAGGAGGCAGAGGCAGGAGGATCACTGTGAGTTGAAGGCCAGCCTGGGCTACGAAGGAAGTTCAAAGCCAGCCTGAACTACATAGCATGACCCTGTCTCAAAAAAAGGTGCCCTCTAGCATTTACCCTCTATTGCCACCTTTCCCCTTCCCCTTCCCTCAGAAGACACTGTGATTGTCCTCCACATGGATTTGCTCATTCTGAATGCTCCATGTAGATGGAATCACACCGGACGAAGCCTGCACCTGGCTTCTTTCACTTTGCACAGCACATTCAAGGTTCATCTCTGTTGGAGCGTTTGTCAGTATTTCATTCCTTTCCATGGTTTAGTAATATTCCATCTTATGTCTCTACCTCTCTTTTATCCATTCACCACTTAATAAAACTTCAGGTTGTTTGCACGTTGGGCCTTTAGGAACAGTGCTGTTATGAGCTTCATGTACAACATTTTGAGTAGAAATTGTTTTCAATTCTCCTTTATCCATCCATACCAAGGAGTGGCCTTGCTGGGTCGTATGGAAACAAGATAGTTAATACTTCGAGGAACTGCAGGATCATTTCCCGAGGTTGCAACCATTTTATATTCCCACTAGCATGAACGGCAGCCCCATCTCCTCAACACTAGTGGAAATTCTCTTCAACACCAGTTAGTGTTCGACTTTTTTTGTCATAGCCATCTGAGGGCAGTGAGGTGGGTTAGATTGACATTTCCTTAGTGACTAAAGATACTGAGTCCTTCATGTGCTAATTAGCATGTGTCCTTTCAAACACTTTGCCCCTTTCTAATTGAGCCCCTTACTGTTTTTGCTGCTGCTACAGCTGAGTTGTAAGAATTTTTTTTTTTTTTTCAGTACTGGGGATTAAACCTAGAGCTTCATACTGAGCTACACATCCTTGGCCCTTTATTTTTTGTTCCATTTTGAGATAGGGTCTTGCTAAGTTACTAAATTGCCCAGACTGGGCTCAAACTTGTCATTATCCTGCCTCAGGCCTCCAGAGTGCTGGGATTGCAGGTGTGTGCCACTACACCCAACGGAGTTGTAAGAATTCTTTATATTCTGATTACTCAGTCCTTGGATGCATGCCTGCAAATATTCTCTCCCATTTTGTGAGTTGTCTTTTTACCTTTTTGATAATATCCTTTGAAGTTAAGAAGGATTTAATGTTGATGAATTCAATCAATTCAATATATCTTTTGTTGTTGTTGTTGTTGTTGCTTGAACTTTGGTGTCCTAGCTCAGAAATTATTTCCTAATCCAAAGAAGAAAATGTAGGCATAGTTCTTCTAAGATTCTTCTAAGTTTTATGGTTTTGCTTCTTATTTTTATTTCTTAGATCCATTTTGAGTTGGTTTTTTACATGAGGCAAAGGCTCAATTAATTATTTGTACGTGATATCCAGTTCTTCCAGCAGCATTTGTTGAAAATACCGTTTTTCTTCTCCACAGAATTATATTGTTGAAAATCAACTGTATTTTTTTTTCTGGAATCTCAACCCCATCCCATTGCCTATCTGTCTTCTCCATGCCAGTCCGAAACTCTTGATCACTACGCCTTATAAGTTTTCAAATTGGGATGTCCGAGTCCTCCAACTTTATTCTTCCTTTTCAGGATTGTTTTGACTATTCTGAGTTCCTTGCATTTCTAAATTTTAGGGTCATCCTGTCAATTTCTGAGGGGGGAAGGGCACGTGGGATTTGTAGATCAATGTGGGGCGTCTTAGCTTTCCTAAGCTTCCAATCCATGAACACTGGCTACCTGTCTGCCACTGTGGTCTTCTTCAGTGTCTCTCAGAGATGCTTTGCAATGGTCAGCACTCAAGTCTTGCACTTTTTCATTGTGTATATTAACGTGCATTTTGTACCTTTCTCACATTGTTATAAGTGGAATTTGCTTAATTCTAATTTTGGATCCTTCATTGATACTCATAGAAATATAATGTTTTTTGCTTATTTATTTCATATCCTACAGCCTTTACGAGCTCCTTTATTAGCTCTAAATAGTTTTTGCCTTCAGAGTTTCCCACACAGGAGATGGGGTCATCTAAAACCTTCTCCCTTTCCAATCTGGACACCTTGTGTTTCTCCATGTTCTAAATGTTGAGTTTTATTTGGTGCTTTAGTCCTTCTGGATTGAAGCCTAAAGAGCACATTCCAGCTTAGAAGGCTGGGAGTAAAGGCTGTGCTCCCCTCTTGCAGCCCTTGGGTCAAGATACACCCAGCCCCGCCCCCATCCGCTCTCCAGCTGATCTCCTGCAAAAGACCGGGCTTCCGAGCTGGTCCTCATCCCTACCCGATCCCACCTTCCCTTCTCCCATCTCAGACCTCAGGTGACATCTCCATCTTGCATTTCAGCACACGCAGGGTCTCAGCCCCTGGGGAGGCAGGATACAGAGGCTGCAGGTGTCACACTGTCCCTGTATCCGTTGAGGGGTCTCTTGATGTGTCAGATTATCAGAGACTCAGACTTGAACCCAGTCATTCTGGTGCCATAAGCACAGCTCCCCCCTATGCTACTTCCTCCTCCTTGGGACAATCTCCTCAAGCCGGGAAGCCCAAACTTCTAAGAGCCATCCCAGGACTTGAAAGAGTGGGTCACAGAGCAGAGAGGGGGGAGTCACAGAGAAATTCCAAAGCTCAATAAATATTTCAAGAAGAGTGTAGAGGAAAGGTGAAAGTATCCAAAACTTGTTGAATTTCTACTTAGAACATGTGATTTGATTTTTCACACTTCATCTCATGTAATGAAGACACAGGAGGTACAAATTATATCCTCTGCATGGGCAAAGTAACTGAAGTTGACAGTTTTTAAATAACTTGCACAAAATCATAGATCCAGATTTAAAATGAATTCTATGTCCATATCCATCAGACCTAGGCTCCTCACCAAACCCCAAGCAGCCACAGATAAGTGACAGTAACAGATGTGTTTCAGGGTGTTAATTAGTAGAGCTTGGTGTGAGTTGTTCTGTGCTTGATACAGTGAGGTCCCAGAGCTAAGCGAGGGATCACACCATGACTTCCGGGTACCGAGAAAGAGGCCAATGCTCACAAGAACCTAATAGATAGGCACTGCAGAAAGGAAAGGTGTGACCCAGAGCCACCCGCTGTGAGGACACAGCCTGAAAACCAAGGTAAGCCACTTCCCTGGGCTCCGCCTCCCCATCTGCACAGTAATCAAAGCAAGACCCACGTGGCTGCTTTGCTGGGTGGGGTAACCCATGTCCCCCAGACCCCCACCCTGGGGAATTTCAACCTGTCTTTACCAGAATTTGACCGACACATGCTATGACCCTGACTGCTCACAAGCCACAGGATAGCCACCTCCTCCAGCTGCACGTCACAGCATCCTTGCTGGGGATCAAAGCATTGTTCCTTACACTCTCATCAGCCACCATGGAACTGCGGCATGGAATCCCCGGCAGGGCCCACAGCCCGGAGTCCTCCTGGGCTCATCCCAGGCTGCCTTGTGCTCCCTCCTGTCAACCCACCCCATCCCGCCAGGCCAAGGGCAGGTCCAGGGGACACAGCACCCAGCTGCTGCCCTTTCCACACCCCAGCTGTGCTGCTGGCCTCAAGCCAGGCCTTCCTCCTTGCAGGAGAGAAGATGCCAGGTCACCTATGGGTGACTTATGAGCCATGAGCCCCGCACCGGTTTCTCCTCTCGGCCTTCCCATTGCTGGAATCTTGACAGAGTCCTCAGGGCCTGGGCTGGGGGACAAGTTCCAGTAACTGACACCATGCTGAGCTCAGGAGCACCCTGGCACCCAGGCCCATCCAGCCTGCAAGCCGGCGTCCCCTCCCCACAAGAGCTGCCCCCAGGCTGGGATGGAGGCAGCAGAAGGCGCTCTCACAGCCCCCCACCAGCACGCCGCGCCCAGGGCACGCACAGCAGGGAACCAGTGCAGTCGCAGCCCACAGCCATTGCTCAACAGCCACAGAATAAATAACCCAACCTCGACTGTCCCCTAGCCCGCTTTCCAGCGACAGACTCACATTCCTGGCAGAGCCACCAGGCGCCACCAGAGAGGCTGTCTCCTGGGAGATGCTGGGCAGGGTGTTTGCAGGACCTGAGGATGGAGTGACTCATTACCCACTGGAGGGTGGGATATAAAACAGGGCCTCTGAAGCCAGCTGTCACCAGCTGGAACTGAGTCACCAACAGCCCAAGCAGCGGAGGGTGGCTCCCGAGGGCCCTGGCGCCTGCTGGCCTTTGTCAGGACAGACTGGGTGGGGGCATTGGATAAACCAGAGCACAACGTGTCTTTTTTTTTTTTTCTCTTCAGTGCTAGAGATGGAACCTGGGCCTTGAGCGTGTGCTCTACCACGGAGCCACACACCCAGCCCCTTGACATTGCTTTCTATTCCTTTCTCTCTTCCTTTCTCTTTACTTTTTCATTAGGATTTCTCTCCAGTTGGCCAAAGGATGGGTTGGAACTAGGCCAAGTCAGCTTAAAAACAATTTAGCAAAGTTATAATAAATGTACAGCAAAAGTTGTAAGAAAAAAGTTATAACCCAGTTATAGCTAATAATATACAGTAGAATAAAGCCAAACATGGTACAGGAAAATATACTATAGGGGGAATGAGCCAATATTTTTTAAAATACATGAGAGTGTGGAATAGTATTCAGCCATAAAAAGAAATTCTGACACGGGCTACAGCATGGAGGAATTTAGAGGACATCGCGCCAGTGAAATAAGCCAGTCCAGAGAGGGCAAAATACTGTGTGATCCCACGTGTATGAGGTCCCAGAGGACTCAAGACCAGAGGCAGGGAAGAATGGGGGGCCGGGGCTGCAGAGGGGACCCCGCTCAGGCTTTCACAGGTGCAGTTCGTGCTGTCCAGGGTGTCCCTGTAGTCCTGACGTCGGGTAGTGGAGTGGCTGCCCAGCAGTGCGAGGGAACTCAAAGTCGCTGAGCTGCACACATCAAACAGGTAAAACGGGGAGCGCCTGTGTGCCGCCACAGTTTTCACAGTATCATTGCAAAACTTGAGAGAAAAATAAATCATACATAAGGAAAAATATACATACTGCATATACACCAGATGTTAGTAATATTTGCTGGCTAGCGGACTTATAGGAAAGCTTTACGTGTCTGTTTTCTATGAGTTTCATATTAGTATGTATTACCTTGATAACTGAAACAATAACTTTATCAGAGAAACACTTTCGAAAATACTCAGCAGGCAGTTTCCCTGCCCTTCATGATGCGCTCCAAGGTAGGAAGCAGAAATGCCTCAGGCTCGGGACCCCCCTCACTCAGCACGCTCACCGCTGGGTCCCTGCTAGGTGCTATGAGGCCTCCTCCACCCTCGGTCCTGCGTTGCAGCCCCTTCCTGAGCTTCAGGACTCCGGTGGCCTGCAGCCCCACCGCCTTCCTCTTCAAACCCCACCTCCTCCTCAAGCCCCGCCTTCTGTTCAAGCCACGCCTCCTCAAGCCACACCTCCCACCTCAAACCCCGCCTCCTCAAGCCACGCCTTCTCCCTAAACCCCGCCCCCTCCTCCTGCATCCCTCCTTTATCTCTCCCCCCCACCCCTCCTCTTTCTTCTGGTCCTGGCTGTTGTAGGCAAGACTCCTGCCACACGTGACCGTCAGGTGTTTTATCTCCTACTTGGGTTTGAACCTGGGGCGAGCGTCACACCCTCAGGCTCTGCCCTCCCTCTCCTGCCTCCTGCTTGCCCTCTTGTGCACGGCGGGCCCTCTTCCTAACTTCCTCTGCTGGGCGTCACGAGAGCAGCCCTGATGTCCCCTGAACAAGAACCCTCGTTCAGTAAGTAAGTGGACCCTTGACTCGGGAACTCAGTGCGTTCCCGAGGGCCGGCTGCAACTGAAGCTGTCGATGAAGGCTCGGGCTCCTCTTCGCAGCCTTCGAAGTCTCTCCTGTACCCAGGCGGATCTCAGTGTCCCTAGAGAGACATCGGCCCAGGATTGCTCAGTTAACCCCACACAGGAAAGGATGTTGCGATGCTCCTTCCAGAACCCTTTAAGGGATAAATCTGCATCTGAGTCCAACTGGAAGCACAAGCGGCCGGCGTTCGAGTCCTAACTCAAGACTTTGGTCGTCAGTTAAAACGGAAATCCGGTCGTAGCCCAAGTTGTTCCTGAGGCAGGCCGTCCTAACTCGAGGGTCCGCTGTTACAGGCGCGGGGACAGCCAGGTGCATGCAGCATGAGAGCACTGCCTGGAAAGCAGCGCGCAGAACCTGCGCGGGCTCCCTCCTCCCCACCGGCTGCCGGCTGCCCGGGATCTGCTCCTCCCCTTTCTCCTTGCCGCCTCTGTCTCAGCGGTGCAAACCAGCAAGCGGAAGAGACGGAAGTCTTGCATGCAAAGGAATCACAAACAGGAATGCCACGCTTCCCCTCCAAGCGCCCTTGCTTAACTTCTATCCCTGTGAGCTTGGGCTGGACCTAGGGATCCAACACTAATGGAGTGGGAAAAGGGAAAGTGGTACATTTGTGGGGAAAGCCTCAGATGCACCTTAACCAAGGTCGACTGCACCAGTTTGTGCTATCTCAGGCACTCTCGACACGTGGGAGGAAAAGAACACCTCAGGTCCGTTATGTCCTTTCCAAACACCCTGACCCCACTAATCCTGACAAAATATCAGACAAGCTTAGCTGGAGGGACACGGTAAAAAGTCCCAGACCAGTACTCAAAACCACCACACACTGGAGGAGATGTGATGATGAAATATAAACCGGATCCTAGAAGAAGAAAAAAACAGTTCTGGTTGTTTTTTTGTTTTTTAATGGTAGAATGTAAATAATGCTCATAGTAAAATTGGTTTAAAAAAAAAAGCATGGAAATTGGAAAAGCAGGAGTAAAGCCATCTCCATTTGCAGATTTGCAGACGACAGAATCGCCTGGGTAGAAGTCCTTCAAGAATTTACAAAACATACAAAAAATCCTCCTCCTGTGAATTTACACAAGAGCAGGATACAAGGTAAGTATATAAAGCTTTATGTTAGCATTGTATGCTATACGACAAGTCCTGACTTATTTTACCTTTATTCCCTCATCTGCAATGGCCTAAGGATGGGTATGGTTTGGGGACAGTTATCGGGCTGCAGCAACTAACCCAACACTCACTGTGTCATAGGTGATTGACACCCGCACTCCTACCCTCTCTCCCTGCTTGTGCCTGTGACAGACATTGCCAGTGGATCACAGACTCTTTCCTCTGGACAAAATTGGAGCCTCAGGGGCTTCTCAATACAGACTTTAGGTCACTAGTCCCATGAGAGGACACTTGCCTTGTTTTCCATAAATTCTGTGCTCCAGGTGTCCTGCTGGAACATGAGAATCCTACCAGGTTTGTGGTTCAAACGTCACAGGTCCTAAAGGCAGAGACATAGCCATGAGCATAGTCTTCTGTTCAGCTCAGAGTTTGTGAGGTTTTAGTCCATAGTAGCCTGGCTCTAAGGCAGGGCAGCATGGCAGAGGAGAAACAGTCCATAGCATGGAAGGCAGGAAGCAGCAAGTGATCAAGGGAGGAGGAGGGAGATAGACCATTCCAGGCCACACCCACAGTGAGCCACCTCTTCCCACTAGGCTTCACCTCACAACCTCACACCCAGCTACAAGCCCATCAGTGGACAAACCCATGATCTAGTCACTACCCAAAAACCTGACCTATGAGGCTTTGGGGGGACATCTAGATATAAGCCATAATAGAAGAGTTCACAAGACAGTTCAGAGGACAGTTTAGAGTCCCATGGAGGAAACAACATCACCTGGAACATCACCATGGGAAACACTACGCTTCCTAATTCAGAAGGTGGAAAGGGGGAGATCAAAGTTTTGGAGAGTCTCACAAGTAAGAAAAAGGAATAGTAAAATAAATGACTTAAAAAGAAAAAAAGATACACATATTAGACTTCTCCTGTTTATGTTTCATCTCCTGTCTGTTTTTGTTGGCTCAGACTTAGAATTTTTTCTCCCTGGGCCATGTGTCAGTGCCTTGCCTTATTTAAAAATATATAGATATAACTGTTTAAAGATATATATACCCTTGCAAAGAGTTATAACTAATGGAAAATGACCCAAGAAAACATCAAAATAATCATAAGAGTGAGTGAATTCCAACTCAGGTATTATATCCAGATGCTGACCATTACTCAAGCAGACTTGCTATTGGAAAGGACCAAGGTGATCTCTGTCACCTTTATTAAGATGTATCTATCTCACTTCTTTGGGTGCCACCAGGCCTGGTGGCTCTCTGAATTTTCTCTTTGTCACATGAAAGCCACTTGCACCTTTGCTGAGGTTGGTTACCTATGGTCTCACCTCTCTAAATGCCCTGTGTCTCGCTATGCCCCACATCCTTCTACCTCCCTGAGAGTTTGTCGCCAAAGGCTTGATGGCAGAAACAAACTAGAAGGTCATTACTCTGGAACCTGACCTCCAGGTGACATCCCCTCCGCATTCTGTTTTTCCCAGGCCAGACTCTGGCCTGACTTGTCATTGTTACAGACCCTTCACAGATCAATCCGTCCGCATATCTAAACTCTGGATCTTTAGCAATTAAAGAAATGAGCTATCTTTATCTAGAAGGAATCGGCGGATTTCAAATGCTGTAAGGATTTGATGGGAGATATTTTCAGTCATCTTTGTAGTACAAGCGGAAGAAGAAATGGAGGAGGAGGAAGAGGAGGAGGAAAAAGAGGAAGAAGGAGAAGAGGAAGAAGAGCAGGCCAGGAGGACGAAGGAGGAGGAAAGCACTATCCCATTAACCCCATCACTCCATTACGGCCTCATAACCCTACTTCCTTAGCATTTCCTCTCCAAATACACCCACGCTGGGCAGACACCCTCTGTCCACAGCTGCCCATGAAGACAGAGATGGTGACGTGTGTTTTGCTCCTGGTTTTGTGCCCAGCATACAGCAGGCTATGTAGCACTAGTTATTAGTGAACATGTTGGACAAACAATGAGCGAACCAATGATTTCCCTGGGTTCCCAGCACCCAGCAGTGCAAGGCTACAATGATACATGGGTGGTATGCAGATTAGATAGTACTGATATTTTCTGACCTGTTAAAGCTGACATGTGGAAAACCCAGGAATCACATTTAATGTTAAAGACAGCAATCTGAATTCAGAGCACAGGTCTTCCTGGAACGCCTCTGTGTGTTGGGATGCACCAAGAGATTGTAGTATTCAGGGGAAGAAGGGATTTTTTTCCTTCTTTCTTTCTTTTGTGCACAGTACTGAGGATTGAACCCAGGGCCTCCACACTGAACTACATTCTCAGCCCTTTCCTCAATTTTTTATTTTGTGAAAGGCTCGCTAAATCATTAAATTGCCCAGATTGAGCTCGAACTTGCAGTGCTCCTGCCTCAGCCTCCCAGAGTACAGGAGTCCACTACCATGTCTGGCTGAGAAGTCATTTCCATAAGAGCTGTAGATAAAGAGATGGAGGGAGGGGGAGGGAAGAGAGGAAAAGGGTATGAAAAAAGGAATTAAGATGTGTTATGTACATGTACTAATTCCCTAAAGGGAATGTAACATTATGTACTGCAAACATGTACTAATAAGAAATAAGAAAAAATTCTTTTGAGCTAAGCACTGCTGCACTGTGCCAGTATTCATTATTATATGAATAAAATTTTCCAAATTTCATGAGGCAGGCAAGTCTCCTGCTAGCCTACGCATACACTGTCATTACTACTTAATATTAGGCTAGGTTACAGGAGTCGGGTCAGGGGAGCAGCAGGGCTACCCAGTGGCCACAACTTTAAGGTACAAAATGTCTAAAAATTTTACTCAGGGCCAGTGACATGGCTCAGTGGCATAAGTGTCTGCCTGGCAAGCACGAGGTCCTGAGTTCAACTCCCAGTACCCACATTTAAAAAAATATTTTTTATTCAAATGGATAAGGTAAAAAACTGATCTGGTCTTGACTCATCTGTGAACAACCTTGGAAAGGATGTGCGCAACATTTCACCTTTCAATCCAGCTCCCATCTTTTATAAATATATTATTTTGTTCCTCTGTCATGTTTATACTGGTGGGTCAGAGCATCCCATTTGTTCTCTGGAGAAAGCCCCAAAGAGTGATGCAGTGATCAAGTGGCAGAAAGAGCACGACCATAAAGAGAGTGACACACTACGAAGGCAAACTCTAGTGAGTGAGACCAGGCTGCAGCTGAAAATCCCTCTCCGTGCTCTGCCCAACCCACTCAAAAAGGTCAGAGGTCAATTGCACCAGTGGGATCCTGAGAAGTCAAGAAAATATCAGACTGGTCCTTTGACCTCTGTTCTCAGCTCAGTGGATAAGTCATCATCCATGAGTCCAAAGAACAAAGCAAGGGCTATCAGCAGAGCTGACACAGTTTGTTTTTCCACAAACCCGGTGATGGCTGTTATCTGAGGTGTTGAAATTCATGAGCAGCCATGCTGGTGGGGTTTCCCTCTAGAGCAGCCAGTGCCAGAGTTCTTGAAAAAGGAGGCCAAGCAGACGCACAGCCTGTTCTGATCCACACAAAGTCTGAAATATCTGGGTGAATTAGATCGATTCTAGGTACAACATTCTTCTATGGCCAGTCAGACATTCTTGCAGTTTCTCTCATCATGTGAAGCACAGAAACTCCCTGTGGAAGCTTTTAATCATACCTTTGGATCTATTTATATCCAGGAGGCAAAGACTAAAAACAAGAACTGAGTGTACTGATCATAAGAGCAGGTCTGCTCACTAGAGATAGACAAGGCCATCAGGTGCTGTGAAGAAATGAAATGAAATACATATTTTTAGCTCTTACTGCATGCCAAATAAATGGTGCTCATTCCTTCACACACATCATCTAAGTTAACATTCGTGGTAGCCCAACGAGGTAAGGATGACATGTCATTCCGCAGGGCAGGAAGCAGAGGCTCAGAGGACACCCCGTTAGCTCAGATGTCACTTCCCACACTCAGGGGCTCTGAGAAGGTTTATGTCAAGTCACCTGCAGCTCACCGAGCAGTCACACTGTGTGCGCCCCTCTGCCATGGACCACCCAACCACGGACCGGAACCGTGAGCCAAAGCAAACCTCTCCTCCTCTAAGGTGCGAGATTCAGGTGCTGTGTCTTCGCAACAAGAGTGACTGAGACGGTTTCTATGTGGTAAACACAGAAATACGGCAAAGAAAATATTTGGTTACTTAAGGCGGAGCAGCAGCCTTATTTGGCTCCTCTGGAGGAAATCCCCCAGGGGGTGTCAGTTGGCAGTTTCCAAGCAGTTAAGCTTGAGTTTTATTTTACCCTTTGCATTGGGTTTTGGTTTGTTTACTTATGAACCCAGATCACTGGGGCTGTCTCAGTCTGTCACCTCTCAATTAATTACTGAGCCAAAGTGCTACAATTTGCCACATCCTTTCCAAAGCTTATTGTCTTTTTTAAAAATAGCCATTTTAACAGGTGTGAGATGATAATTTTATTGTGGTTTTTGTCTATAGCTGACAATATAGTATTTGGAACTTTAAAATGTGTTAAGGGCATAGATCTTACATTAACCTTCTTATCAAAACAAACAAAAAAATGCAAAACCAAATGCCCACAAAAGAACACATGGACATTTTCAGGGGTGATAGCTATGTATGGTAGCTTGGTTGTGGTGATAGTTTTATGGCATATGCATGTGTCCAGGTTCAAGCTGAATTCATTAGATATGTATCACATTTTACATATCAGTTATACCTCACATGTGAGTCACTTTCGTGTTACTGGGGCAAAACACTTGATATCTGCAGTCAAAGGGAGGAGTGGTTTCTTAGGCTCAGAGTTTCCAGTGGGTTCAGTCCATGGTCACCTGGCTTCAAGGCAGAAAGGATATGGTGGGTCTGATGGAGGAAATCTGCTCATCCTATGGCTACCAGGAAGCAGAGAGCAAAGGGAGGAGTCAGGGAAAAGAATACACCCTTCCAGGTCATGCCGCCCCCAGTGACCACCTACAACCAGGCCCCGCCTACTACCAGCACATTTCACTGTGAACTCATCCATGAATCAATGAGTACGGTGCCCTCATGATCCAATCACCTTCCAAAAGCCCCACCACTGAACCCAGGAGACTTCTGGGGGACAGTCCAGATCTAAACCACTCACCTCAATAAGGTAAAAGGAGAGAGAAAGAAAACAGTTGCATTCCTTGTGAGAAGGAAAGAGACAGCTGCCATCATAATTTATTTGTAGTCTTCACATTTTAGCTTGTTAAATAAGAACATTTTAAAAGTTCATGATCTAGAATAAAAAATTTAGTGCACCCTTCAATAGCTCAGCTGGAAGAGCAGAGGACTGTAGAACAAAAAATTTAGGAAAGGTATATGTAAGAATGAAAGATGTAAGAATAAAGGATAGGGCTGGGGATATAGCTCAGCAGCATAAGCACCTGCCTGGCAAGCACAAGGTCCTGAGTTCGACTCCAGTACCCACATATAAAAAAAATAAATAAATAAAGGATAAAGTCAGTGACTTTATGCCAGCATTTTCTCTGCGTCTGTGAAAACTTCTTGTGAAATTGATAGCAGCCCACAGTTCTATACTCTTACCTCTCCACTCAGGTGTGAAGGAAGTCAAGTGTGTAAGTGAGATGAAACCAGAGTCTCATCTCCTACACTAAGGGGCCTGGATTTTACCCTGAACTGAAGGACGTGAACACAGGTTTGTAAGTGGAGGTGAGACACAGTCAGCCCAGAGTTGATCAAAATGCATTGAAGAGTTAACTTTCTGACAGTTACTCAGATTACAACTATTGTTGGGAACACTTCTAAATGGGGCTGGTGAAACTACATCACGTGCTTTTATACGACAGTTTGCGTATTTTGTTAGGATGACAAAGGGCATAGGTGTTGTTCGAGCAGAAGAGGTGGGTGCTTAGTAGAGAACATGTTGAGTAAAAGTGGTGGGATATTCTTGCTTCTGGTTCCAGCGAGACAATGGAAGACCATCTGGGGCTATCCTTCTGCTGACTACACTGAAAATGCTGAAAAAGACAAGACACAACTCCCAAGGACTCAGTAAATATCAGGTGGGTTCCAAAGGGAAGCCAACACTCAAACGATGATGAATACGGTGGTGGTGTTTCCATCAGATGGTCTCCTCCTTTCCCCCCAGCCTTCACTTGAGAGTGGACGCATTAGGAAACTGAGTACTGGGTGTGGTCAGTCAAAACTCCGAAGGAAGAGCATTATTATATGGCCAGAAGACAAAAGGTTCCTACAGACTTAAGAGTGTGGGGAGAATCCTTGCTTTTGTTCTCTCTGTCTTAGTCTGGGTCTCCATCTCTCTGAATCCCCCCCCATTGTATTTGTCTCTCACCATCTCAAGGTCAGCCAGTTGTGGGCCTGCTTCTTCTTAGGAACATCAAAATCTTCTAAAACTCTGAAAGAAAACCCGTATCTCTAGATGGAGGAACCAGGAAATTTTCCAGATGTGTTGAGTTATGTGGTTTCCTCATTTCTATTCTCTTTCATCCCTCCCTCAAGTGTGAGCCTAGTTGGGTAGAAATGGGATACAAAGTCAAAAGTAAACAGTTGAAGAGACCCCGCTTTTCTGAAGTTCTTTCAGAGGAACTGGGACAAGAGGTCCAGGGAGAAACCCCTCCATAGAGAGAGCTAGAAAATAGGAGGTCACACTCTATACATGATCCAACACACTGTACAGGCCCACCCTTAGGCTACATATATTTTTTTGTTTTTTTGTGTTTTTTTTTTATGTGTGTGGGGGGGTACAGGGGTTGAACTAAGGACCTCGTGCACCAGCAGGCGCCCGTGCCACTGAGCGATATCACCGGCCCTTTTTCATATGTGGGTTCCAGGAGTCGAACTTGGGCCCTCGCGCTTGCCAGGCAGGCGCTTACACTGCTGAGCCATCTCACCAGCCCCATATATGTTTTTTAAAAAGCACAGCAAAGTCTTTGACTTTGGAAGGTGAACCATGACTCACACAACCACCCAAGTGCCAGACCAACCACCAGGTGGTGCTTGAAAATCATAGACTGAAATCAGAGCTGACTTTGGAATCATTTCTTATAAAAGGTGATACAGAACTGGCAGTACAGCCCTCGGAGGGTTGACTCCCCATTGAAATTAAAAGCACTAACATTTTCCAAGGTCACCTGACAAGTCCCATTGTCCCAGAGCATAAAATGTCAAAGATACAATTCAAAACTACCTGATACACACAAATCAGGAAAACCTGGCCAATTCTCAAGGGAAAACATAATCAAAGGATTCGACTTTAAGATGGTCCAGATATTGGAATTATCAGCCACTATAATCCATGACATTTTATGTGCACAGTCTTGGCACAAATGGATACAAGTTTTCAGTGAAAACTAAAAACTATATGACAACACACAGAATGGGAAAAAATTATAGCCAGTTGTCCATCAGACAAAGGACTTCTATCTAAAACATATAAAGAACTGAAAAAAATAAGGCCCTCCAAATTCAAAGACCCAATCCAAAAATGGGCGTCTGAGATGAATACATAGTTCTCAGATGAAGAAATACAAATGGCAAACAAATATATGAAAAAATGTTCAACATCATTGGTCATTCGAGAGATGCAAATTAAAACAACACTGACAAGGCTGGTGAGATAGCTCAGTGGCATAAGCGCCTGCCTGGCAAGCGCGAGGTCCTGAGTTCAAGTCCCAGTACCCACATTAAAAAAAAAAAAAAACACTGAGATTCCATCTCACTCCAGAAAGAATGGCTATCAGGAAGAAATCAACCAGTAACAAATGCTGGAGGGGCTGTGGGAAAAAAGGAACCCTTCTCCACTGCTGGTGGGAGTATCGACTGGTGCAGCCACTGTGGAAATCAGTGTGGAGATTCCTTAAAAAACTAGGATTAGAGTTTCCATTCCACCCACCTATTCCCCTTCTGGGTATCTTTCCAGAAGAATTAAAAACATTGTACCACAGCGATACATGTGCACCCATGTTTGCAGCAGCACAATTTGTAATAGCTAAATCTAGGAAACAACCCAAATGCCCATCAACCAAGGAATGGATGAAAAAGATGTGGGTTTTTTTTAATATAATGGAGTACTACTCAGCCATAAAGAAGGATAAACTGGAGACTTTCATAGGTAGATGGATGCAACTTGAGGCCATACTCATAAGTGAAATAAATCAGACCCATATGTGTAAACATCACATTGTCTCACTAGTGTGAGAATCTGAATGAGTAAATAAGATCCAAAATGTACAATAGAAATTGTGAATTGGGAAGAAACTGTTCAAAAGAAAAGAAAAACTGATGGGGGAAAGGAAGGAATGGAAAAGGGAAAAAGTACATATACACAAGATAGGATAGTTATACAGCTAGTTTCTCTTAGTTCATTGAAAAGAAAGATTTGTGCTAATATTGTCTGGACATTATTTCATGCCTATATCTTGTATCTGAGTAACTACTATAAAGATAATAATGCACAATGCATTGATTATTGTTACTCTCCTATTAGCCTGATTTGAAACTCTATTTTATTTCTATTTTTCTTCTTCTCTTTAAAATAAAAAATAAAAAAAAACTATATGAAAAAAAGAACCAAGTGAACACTTTAGAACTGAGAAACACAATATCTACAATAAAATCTTGACTAAATGGACCCCACTGCAGAATAAAGATAACAGAAGAAGAAAAAAAAAAGATTCAACGGAGTTAGAGAGAGCAATAGAAAATAGCCAATGTTAAAAATACAGAGAAATAAGATTAAAAAATAAACAGGCCTTTGGAACCGCTGGGAAAATATGAAGACATCCAATTAGCAATGTTTACAATACAGAGAAACAAGATTAAAAATTAAACAGGTCTTAAGTGATTCATGGGAAAATATTAAGACATTCATGCTGCTGAAGTCCCTGAAGGAGAGGACAGACAGATTATGGCAGAAGAAATAAAATTTCATGAACTTGATGAAAGACATAAATGTATAAATTCAAATATGCTCTAAAAACTCTAAGGAGGATAAAACCTAAGAAAATTATGCCTAGACACAGGATTGTCGAAATGCTGGAAAACAAAGCTGAATAATTCTTGAAAGCAGGTGGTGTGGGGAGAGCCACATTGCACACAAGGGACACAGTACAGATGACTACAGATTTATCATCAAAAACTATGGGGGTCGAAAGACAGAGGAACAACACCTTTAAAGTACTGAGTGGAAAGAAACACGAACACCAAATTCTATGTCCAGTGAAAATATTCTTCAGGCACTTAAGAGTTACAAAGATAAAGGCATTCTCTGGTACAGATGAACTAAGGATTTGTCACCAGAAACTTGTTGCAAAAAAATACTAAAGAAAGTTCTTCATGCTGAATGGGAATGACGGCAGAGGGAAAGTCAGGGTTTAAGCAATAAAAGCAGAAGTCATACATATCAAAGTAAATTTTAAAAGGCTGTGATTAGGCCACTTGTGGTGGCACACATCTGCAATCCCAGCCCTCTGGGAGGCTGAGGCAGGAGAATTACAAGTTTGAGCCCAGCCTGAGCAACTTAGTGACTTAGTGAAACCCTGTCTCAAAATAAAGAAATAATAAAGGGCTGAGGATATAGCATAGTACCAAGGCACTGGGTTCACTCTCCAGTACTAAATAAATAAATACATAAATACATAAATGTCTAGGTCTCTTTTTATGTTCTTTTTACATTGATGATCATAGACTGCAAAAATTAGAACACTGTTATTTGACCACTATAACCTCACGTGGAGAGGGTAAAGGAGCCTATTATACAATATGTATGTTTTACTTTAAGTGAAAAAATATTAAGTCCAAGTTGATAGAAGTTAAACATATATTTTATCCTTGGAGCAACCACTAAAAAGCAAATAAAAGATGTAGCCCAAAAGCCAACAGTGAAATTTAAAAGGCATATTAAAAATTTTTATCAAGTTATCTTAAAAGCAGTTGAAGAAGGAGAAAACAGCCAACCACCACCACAAAATCCAGAGGAAAATCACAGAAAAGTAAAATGATAAATATAAATCTCAGTGATTTCACTTACTGTAAATTATGGTTGCATGTCAATTATAAGACAGAGATTACAAGACCCAGTTCTGTGCTATCTATAAGAAACTCACTTTATAAAAGGTAACTATGTGGTGATGGACATATTAATTATTGTGATTGTGATCATTATTCCATGGTGTGTGTGTATACCAAAAAATCACATTGAACACCTTCAGTATGCACATTTTTACTTCTTGATTAGACCTGAATAGATCTGGAGGAAAAAAGGAATTCATTTTAAGTGTAATGATGTATATAACACTATGCAGAAGTCTAGAACCCATAACTACAGACTAATCATGAGAAAAATGTCAGGTAAATTAAAATTAGGGGACATCTTACAAAATCCCTGACCAGTAGTCCTCAAAATGTAAATGTCTTCAAGGAAGACCAAGACCTGTCCCAGACCATAGCCAACTCTGGAGAAGTGATCACCCATAGCAATGTGGTATCTTAGACTCAATCCTGAAGCAATGAAAAAGGACATCAGTAGTAAAACTGGTAGAATTCAAATTATCAACTTTTCTGGAGATCTAAAATAACTCCAAAGTAAACTGATTGCTGGACAGACTATATTTATATTAGGCAAGTAGGTTACAGTCCAAGAAAAATTTCAAGGGATGAATTTGGAGATGACACAATGATAAAGGATGAATTCTCCAAGAAGGTATAATAATCCTAAATGCAGATACACCTCACAATAGGCTCGAAACACATGAAGTGAAAAGTGATAGAACTGAAAAGAGAAATAAGCAGATCCACAATTAAACTTGGAGACTTCAATATTGTTTTCTTAGTTATCAATGAAAACAGTGGGGGGAAAAACAGGAAGGAATAAAAGATTTGAAAAACATTACCCATAAACTTGATTTAATTGACGTCTATAGGACAATTTGCTTCACAATAGCAGGATATTTATTCCAGGAGCCCTGGGAATATTCACTTGGGTAGAACTTATCCAGCCCTGTAAAACAAACTTAACAAGTGTGATAGATTTCAATCATACAAATTGTGTTCCCTAACAAAATAGAAACAATCTAAAAATCAAAAACAAAGAAAACCTGGAAAAATCCCTAAACACTTAGAAATTAAATGACACACTTCCAAATAATGCAGTGGTCAAAACAGGAATGTCCAGGGAAATTAGAAAGCGTGTTGAATGAAACTGAAAATACAACAAATAAATCGTGGTTGTATACTACAAAAATACTGCCTAGAGGGAAATTTGTAGTAGTAAATGCTTAGATTAAAAAACAAAAATGGTATCAAAGACATAATTTAAGCTTCTGCCTTAAGAATCTAGAAAAGGAAAAACAAAATAACCCCAAATCAAACACAGAGAAGGAAATAATAAGAGCAATGATCACGAAATTTAAACCAGTAATCAATAGGAAGCCAGTGAAACTAAATAAAGCTGATTCTTTGAAAAGATCCAAGACCAACAAAGAAATAAAGGCACAAACTATCAATATCACAAATGAAAGAAAAGATCACCCAGTGAACAAAATGCTAACAATGGAGTACAGAGATTCGCTCCTTGCCTATGTATTTATCAAATATATTTAGATGAAATGCAAGACACTAATTTCCTGAATAACATACACTACCAAAACCTACTCAACAAGAAATAACCTGAGCAACACACTTAGTAAAGAAATTAACTTTTCGTAAAATCTTTCCAAATATGTAAAAATAGTCTAAGAACTTTATGAAAATTTTAAAATGTTACATTAAACTAGCTTACGGGATGCAAGATCAATATGTAAAAGTCCATTTTATTTATATGCTAACAGTAAGTAGTCTGGAAATTAAATTAAGAAACCAATTTTATTTATAATTGCATCCAAAAGAATAATACACAGGAATAAATTTAACGCTGCACATTGAAAACTACAAAATATAGCTAAAGGAAAGGAAACGTCTAAATAAATAGAAAGACATCCAATGTTCATGGATGACTGAATACTGTTGAAGATGGCAACGTTCAATAACTTGATCTACGGATTTAATCTAATTCCTGTCAAACTCCTAGAAGGCTCTTCTATAGCAAGTGACAAAGTGTTCCAAATGGGTAGAAACATAACCGGTGCTCACCTTTGCCCCGGAAGTCAATCTACTTACATTAGGGAAGGAGCGTGCTAACCCTTCCAAAGTTCAACCACTCAGGAATAATTTCGCCCCCTCCAGGGGAGTTCACTCTCCTTCAGCGTACAGAGCAGGGTGTCTCCCAAGAACTGAGGTGAACAACGGCCAGCAAGATGAGTCTTAAAGAATGAAGGAGGTGACCCTGCAGTGGAATTTGCAGTGTGAGGAGAGGATCACATGTGACGAGGCATCAGAAATGACAACACAAAGCACTGTGGATTGGGCTGCCAGGAATTCAGCCTGATTTGATCCCAGTCCCCGGGGGGATGGCGGAGCCTGGGAAGACACCCAAGGGCAACTGTGGAGCTCCCTTGTATCAGTCAGCTTTGCCATCGTTGAGACACAATGTCTGACACCCACAACCTAAAGGAGAGGTTTAATTTGGCTCATGGTTTCAGGGCTCTTGGTCCACGGCTGGCTGGCTCCAAGGCAAAACCATCATGGCGGAAGGGCATGGAGGAGCAAAGATGCTTGGTTCATGGTGGCCAGGAAGCAGAGCAGGGAAACAGCACCAGAGAAGAGGGCAGGGACCAGACATGGTACCCAGGGTCATACTGCCATGACCGCCCAAACACTGAGAAGTGTGCTTCACCATCCCCTGAGCAGATCCCAAGCAATCTTGCCTAAAGTGGCAGGAAGTCTCGGGGCCATAGCGGGTGGCATCTGAGTTCTGGCTGCAGGCCCTTCCCACCCCAGACACAGCTCCACTCCTGCGGAGCTGGGACACATACTCTCTGTCCTGTCTGCTAGGGGAGGTGGCTTGAGGTCCCAGACCTGAACCGTCAGTGCTCGCTGTCCTGGACTCTGTCTGTGCAGCCGTGCCGCCCCCTTCTCTTCACGATGGATTTTTGCTCTGAGACAATTTTTAGCATTCTCTTCATTTATGATCTGTGTTGCTCAGGATTTTTTCTACATAGCAAACCTGAGCTATGGAAGCCAAAACAAGTTAGGAGTTTGCATGAGTCCAGGAAACAGGGCGTCATCAGAGAGCAAGGCCTGGCTCTCCCAACCCGGCACCCCAGCATGCAGCAGGTGACCCGAGTGTGCCTGGTGGCTCAAGGCCAAGGAGACACTGACCTGTCAGACCCCCAGAAGCTCTACATCCCAGCTGCAGGCTCGTTCTCAAATCCATGGACCAAGTCATGGCCATACCCTTGGAGGGATGAGGGGGAGGGGAGGCCAGAGCTGTTGTGACCATCGGGGCTCATCTGAGGAAACCACCTGGCTCGACACTGTGCCTTTGTCCTTGCGTGGGTCATTTGCCTGTGCTGTTTCAAGGGGACAGGGAAGTCCTGGTCGCTTGTGTGCTCCACAACGGTATTCTCAGTCTCTCTCACTGGGGATTGAACCCAGGGCCTTCATGCTGAGCTACATCCGCAGCCCCTTTTCTCCTTTTTATTTTAAGACTGGGTCACTCTAAGTCACAAAGTTGCCCAGCCTGGGCTGAAACTTGCAATCCTGGGTTCAATCCCCAGTGAGAGAGACTGAGATTCCCAAGTGCACCCTGCGATCTGGGGAGAATTCCTCGCTCCCTTCGCAGCAGTTCTAGGATGCAGAACCCCCTGAGGTCGTTTCAGAGCCTGAAGAGATGACGCGGGGCACACCGAAGGCCACAAATCTTCCTGTCTCTGTAAAAGTCTACGTTCAAATTCTGTAACTTGACACAAATGGCTGGAAGGAAAACCATATGGTTATATTTTTATATTTATTCATTAGTAACTTTTTTAAAAAAATTCTGATACAAACGATCATCTCTTCCTATCCATCACCTCCAGATGTTTTCCTTTGTTTGCTTTCTAATGGATATTCTGAAATTGTTACTACAATTGACCTCTTTTTGTTGATTTTTGAAGGATTTCTGTTTAAAAAAAAAAAAAAAGAAAGTCAAGACAGTCTAGGAAAATTGCATGTGTTCCAAACTAAGATGTCCTGTTATTTCCAAATTTCTTATTTGCAAATGTGTTTTTTTTTTTTTTTTTCTTCTCTAAGCTTTTCCCAAGGGGCTATATTGTTCCAGATCTTTCCAACACTTGGAATAAAATTGAGTCCCACACTTAACATTCTTCTTTAATTATGAAGCTGAAATAAACACAAGTCGCTGCCAGATCCAATTGCTGATGGGGACAAAAGGGCAGGGCCACTGGCAGGGGAAGGTCCATCTTTCGGTGGCGCTCACCCCACGAAAGAAAATGATGGATGGCCAGCATGCTTGCCCTTTGAAAGAAGGACGGGGCAGAGAGTTTCCAGTTTGGCAATTTCTTTGTTTACAGGGAAAAGAAAGAAAAGAAGGAAGGAAGGAAGGAGGAAGAAAGAAAGAAAGAAAGAAAGAAAGAAAGAAAGAAAGAAAGAAAGAAAGAAAGAAAGAAAGAAAGGGGAGGGAGGAAGAGAGAGAGAGAGGGAGAAAGAAAGAAGAAAGAAAGAAAGAAAAAAGAAAGAAAGAAAAGAAAGAAAGAAAGAAAGAAAGAAAGAAAGAAAGAAAGATAAAAGAAAGAAAAGACAGGAAAGAAAAGAAAAGAAAAGAAAAGAAAAGAAAAGAAAAGAAAAGAAAAGAAAAGAAAAGAAAAGAAAGAGAAAGGTGGGAGAGGCCGGCGTTCCCCCAGCACAGCACTCCGGTTGTGCAACCTCCTTGCCGAGCGGCAGGAGCTGGGGCTGCCCTCCCAGCCAGGGGTGCTAGGAGGAGTCCAGGTGCCACCCAAGGGCCTGTGCTGCACACCTGGATGCTCGGGTTTGGAGCGATCTTGCTCTCTGTCACAATCTGCTGTGCTCTGGCTAGGTCACCACCCTCGGCCCTGTCCCCCGGTGCCCCAGATACCCTTCGGGGTCCACCCACCTCCCCAGCTTCCTCCTAGCCCAGCTACTGCCCTGTAGCCAGGGTTCCTCTGCTGACCCGTTTCACTTCCTTCCGTGCATCACACTGGCTGCCTTCGAGTCACCTGCTGCTAGGGTCACCGGACAGCCCGTCCTCCCCAGCACAGTGGGTGCCACGTTGCTTGGCAAGCATGGGATTGTGTCCCCAGAACTCACAGCTGGAACCCCTCCCCTTCCTTGGGACTGTGCAGGAGACGGGGACTTTGAAAAGGAACCAAGGACAGATGAGATCCTGGGGCTGCGACACCGTGCTTCCGCCATGGGAGCCGCTGTGCCGTGGGCTCTGCCACGCAGCCTTCGCCAGCTGGTGCTGTAGCTGTCTCTCTTCTCCAGCGCAGTGGCCTCCCCTGTGTCACAACGGTGTCATTTCAAGTCATCATGCAGCACTGGATCCTCGGAGAATTCATCACCCAAAAGCAGTGATGAGGAAGGACACACAGGAGTGGCTGCCCCGCCACCCCGGACACTGCCACCAGGAGAACAGTGACGCTCCAGGGTGACGCTTGCTTCCTTAGAACAGTGGGTGCAGGCTCCGGCTGGCAGGAAGGTCCTGGAACAAGCACCTGCCTGCCACCAAGCAGGCAATCAACAAACTGGTACTCCTGGAAAACAGCGCGTGGCCAGTCGCCCCGGCAACCCGGCCTGTCCTGCCCTGGGCTTCTATGCCCCAAATGTCAGCCAGGCCCTGTGCAGGCCGGAGCGGACCCAGCCAACTGCAGGACCAGCTGTGGGGAGCTGACATGCCTCTGGGGGGACAGACCTGACCCCAGAAGCAAATGAGCAGAAGCAGGGGATTCGCACCCGGAAGAACAGCGAAGCAGGGTGCGGCATTGCTAAGCACCTGTTTTTCATTACTAACGACCGAACCCAGGGCCTCTCCACTGAGCTCCACCCCCACCTTTCAAAATTATTTATTTATTTATTTACTTAGGGTCTCACTAAGTTGCCCAGGCTGGGCTCAATCCTGTGACCCTCCTGCCTCAGCCTCCTCGTGTGCTGGGATTACCGGCGAGCATCTCCACGCCCGGTTGTTGAATGCATTTCCTTCTCCGATGCCTGCCGCATCCCCAGGAATCACACTGGGTGTTGGCAGACGGGCGGGCACAGAGGCCACGGCTGCTGTCCCTGGTCCTCCGCGGCTCCAGGAGCTCCGGACATAGCCACAGCTGGGGCCCGGTCTGAGACTCTTCCCCTCACGAGCCGCGCTTCAGCAGACCACATTTTCGAGTTCGACTTTATTTTTCTTTCCCCTTTCTTCCTCCACAATTACATTTTAACCAAGGAGCCTCAGAAGTCTGTTCCGTGGTCAACATCCGGGATGGGAGACGCGCGAGATTGGGAAAAAATGTCAGTTCCTCCATGAGTGTTTCCTATGCGAGAGAATCCATCCTCTACCAAAGGATTCTCCGTATCCACGACACTCTTCGCTCGCTCTTTGTTGAAAGTTGCTTGGTTAAAGGCACAGATGCCTTTTGGGTGGGCACAAGCAGGTTCTCGAAGTGGTCCACGCATTTCTCGCGGCTTTTAAAACATTTGCAGATGAACAAGTGCACTTCTTTCCGAGCGAGGGCCCAGGACAGCCCTGAAACAGGGACCGCCACCCTTCTAAGTAGGATAAAGGAACTAAGATGTACAGAAAAGACATGAGGAGACTGAACTTTGTTTTTTACTCCCTTAGAACTCCAGGCCAGACCTCTGCTCAGCTCTGCACTAGGACGTTGTTTAGAAGAGGTTGGAAAAAAAAAAATGTATGTGCTCTAAATGTATCAGTCCATTCATTCCCCTGCAAGACTGAGGACAATAAATAGCAACTAAACCAGGTGTGGTGGCACACACCTGTCATCCCAGCACTCTGGGAAGCTGACGCAGGAGGATCATAAGTTCAAGCCCAGCTGGGCAATGTAATGACTTAGTGAGACTCTGTCTTAAAATAAAATTTGAAAGCAAAGCCCTGCAGACCCCCCATGCTGAGATCACCTCACGAGGGAACCAAGCAAGGACAGGTGTGTCACGGGCCTTAGGATTCCTCCAGGCCTGGGATCATGATTTCCGGACCTCAGCCCTCTGCCTCTGTGAGCGGCCAGCGTGGCCCTGCATCCCGTGACCCAGCTGCCAGCTGGGGTCCCTGCCCGCCACCCTCGCTGCCCAGCGCTGCCCAGCAAATCTGCCCGTCTCACACTGAGTTCATCTGGGGTGTGGGTCCACAGCCTGCTGGGCGGGCGGAATGAGCGCACCATCTTCTCTCTGGGGACCTCCTTGGACACCGTCCTGTGGCACTTTGTCCTCTCAGGACCACAGAACTCTACTGCTGCTCTTTCCTGTAAGATGGCACGTAAGGAACCCCTCCCCCTGCCTTTATCCCTCTCTCCTCTTCCCTCCCCCTCCTCCTCCTCCTCCCCCTTCTGCATCTGCTACTTCTGTTTCTTCCTCTCCTCCGTCTCTTCCTCTTCCTCCTCCTTCCTCTTTCTCTTCTTCTCCTTCTCCCTCTCCCTCCTCTCTCTCTCTCTCTCTCTCTCCATTCATTTCACTTCCAATCCCTCCAGCAAAATGCGTGAACAGGAGTCGGATGCCAGATTTTCTGTGCCGGTTTCGGTTGCTTTCTCTCCTGGCTGGAGCAGCCTACACAGTTGTTTCCAGCAGCACAGAACCTCTACGACACCCACTGAGCAGACACCGAGGGATCAAGGGTGACACTTGCGTGTGGGCCGCGGCCCCCCGCACAGGTGCTGCATGCCAGGAAAGAGTCACCTCGAGCTTCCAGCAGCCTTGGCAAATTCCACAGACTCAGTTGTGATGGCACCACAGGCCCTGCCTGGTGCCCTGCTTGGCTGTGGTCTTCCACTGTGGACATGGGTCCAGCTGTCCTTATTCTCAGACCCCTCTCACAGACCAAAGTCCCCACCCTGGATTTTGGGCCCCAATGGTGGTAACTCAGGCCTGGCTGATCCAACCGCCTCCTCTAAGGGTGGCCCAGTCAGAATCGAGGAGAAGACTTTGGGGTCCATGGGAAGTGGAGCCTGGTGGGACGCTGAGGCAGGACAGACCTGCGCAGAGGACACGGCCAATCCCAGAGGGGTGACTAGACTGGCAGCAGGCCAAGACCCACTCCTGAGCTGACACATGTGCTGTGGGAACTCGTGGCCTCTGTGTCTTCATTTCCTCGTCTTTCCTGTTTCTAATCAAGCCCGCCTCTGCTGGGTTTTCTGCCAGGAGCCCCTGCTAGCGTGTTACCGGGCTGCAGTCTTCTCTGGCCTCTGATGTCCTGAACAAAGAGCTGAGCAGAACACCAAGGGTAGCTGCAGGATCAGGGATTTACCTGAAAGAGAAAAGATGGGATCCACTCCGCAGGGTGGGTGCGGCCAGGGAGAAGAGCTCGCTGCTGAGGCTTTGGGGCAGGATTGAGGGTTCAGTCTGAGGTTTGACTCCTGCCCACGGGTGGCTTGACGCGGTCCCTCCATGGGGTGGTTACGGCCCTTGGAGGAACCATCACAGTGTCCAGAGCCACAGGGGTCAAATCTGCACAGTCAGTGACACATGACAAGGGCTGGGGTCACCGAGGGCTGCAGACTGCTGGACCCCTGCCTGGGGACTTACTGTGTAGAAGCTAAGTTACCTGGTTCCTTCTTTCCAATGTGTTTAGACCTGGGCATCCTGGTTCTGGGCCAGCGTTTACCTCAGAAGGCGGACCTAGCCCCTCTCCCAGTGCAGCTCTGAGTTCGGCCCTCCTTTCTTTCCGAGTCGTTTCACTGGTCATCTAGTACCTCAGATCTTGCCCAGAAAGTAGGCTCCAAGGCCAGCCAGCCCTCCCTTCTTTTTCTTTTCTTCTTAGCTACCTCTTCCTGTAGAGGTGAATTTGCACAGCTGTCTACTTTGATTTACCATGCATGCTGCACAAGCCCATGCTAGCCCTTGCCCGCTGTCATGGCTTAGATCTAAAATGTCTCCAAACATCTCATGTGTTCAGAGGTGGTCAGTGGAGGTGTGAAGTGGAAGGGTGTGTTTTGTCCCTGGCTCCTCCCTGCCTCTCTGCTTCCTGGTTGCCATGAGCAGCTTTCCTCCAGCAGGCCCTTCTGCCATGATGGCCTTGCTTGAAGCCATCTGAATCCTCTGAAACCGTGAGCCAATATAAATGGCTCTTCCTTTTTATTTACAAGTGTCAGATATTTTGTTCCAGCAACTAAACAGTGACTAATCCACACATCTCCTCATGGACAGAGCGGGGTCTCTGCCCTGGGAGAAAGCTCTTGACATACGACCTGCTGTGACCACCGGGACATGAGAAAATGGGGCACCAGAGGCACTTACCAGGATGTCCCAACAATTTCTATAGGAACAAAATGTCCCATACCAGAGAGGCCCATTGTCCTCACCTTAAAATGAAGATGTGTGGAGCAGGACCATGTGGAATAGGCTGCTGTCCTGGCTGCTACAGGGGACAGACCACCTTGGCAAGACACACACCTCTGTAGTGCCATGGTGCTGGCTGGCTCCCACTACAACTAATGATGGCTGATGTTAGGACAGAGCCCAGCCAACCCCGAGATCAGCCTTCGCCCCTCACAGGACAGGTTGACCTGGGGATCTCTGGGGACCACGCTGAGAAAGCCCCGAGCTGTTTCTTGGATTCCTCTTCTTGGCAGATGCGACCTTTGGGACTGGCTTCACTGGCTGCATTAGCAATCAGCACTTTCCAGAAACACATCATAAAAAGCACATAGCTGAATCTTGTCCAACCTTTCCCCTCCGTCTTTCCAACTCCATGTTTTCAGCAATGACAAAAAGTCCCACCATCCTAAAAAATGAATGCTGGCTCCAGGAACAGCGTGGACCAGTGGCTTTTGAGAAATAGCAGATTCGTGAAGAAGAGGAGAGAGGCTAAAGGACAAGAAAAGCCTACAGCTAAAGGTTTAGGATAAGGAAGGCAGAAGAGATCTCTTTGGTGGCTCTTGGACTGATGACACACCTCTGGAGAAGTGTCAAGTTCACAAGCCAAGTCACCACACTGAGCAAGATTTGGTTCATGGCACAGGCATGGTCCCTGAATACAGGCAGAGACAGAGCTCATCCCAAGACAGGAAGACTCATGGCTCTTCCAGCCTTGAGGTCCCTCTGTGCACTGTGCTGCCTTGTGGACAGCTGTCACGTGCATCTTCACACAAGGCACCCCTACACATGTCCGCTCACAGGTCAGCCCCACAGATGAGGACAGATGGGACAAGCTTGTCTGAGCCCATATGTCAAGCCATAGTCAAGGTGGCTCTGCCCCAACATGGAGGCTCTGAACAACTTCCAGTGTGTACTGGTTGAGTTCTCTAGAGATACTGAATCAATGGAAAAATATATGGATAATTATGCAAGGGGATTTATTAGGCAGACTTATAGGAACAGAGGTGGGAGAGTCGACAATAGCTGCCTGCACACTGGGGAGCCAGAGGATCCAGTAGCTGCTCAAGAAGATGGAAGCCACAGAACAAGACAGAATCAAAGATCCCATGCCAGTCCAAGGCCAAAGGTCTGGAAGCTCCCTGGGAGGTCACTGGTGCAAGTCTGCACTATAAGGCTGAACAACTGCAGACAGATATCCACAGGCAATGGTGACGATTGGACCTTTTCCAAAGGGAAGCACTTCCTTCTTCTTTCCCTTTTTATTCCATCCAGGCTGCAAGCCTATTGGTTGGAGCTGCCCATATCTGGGGTGGGTCTCCCTGCTCAGTTTGCTGGCCTGCACATCAATCATCCACAGACACACCCACAACTGTGCTATGCTAATCTGCTAGGCGGTCTGCACCCCATTCAAAGTGGCCTACCATGATTATTGGCCACACCACGAGACTGTCCCACCTGTCCCTGCTCCAAGATCTGACAGTCCCTCCGACTAAGGCTGGGTTCCTTTTGGGGGTCCAGGGGTTGTGTCCCATGTGTTGCCTGTTGCATGGGAACCACCATGGGGCAGCAGGTGAAATATACAGTCCCTAAGGCTGCCTCTGGGTCCAGCAACATTCAACTCACTTTCAGTGGACAGTGACAAAAATAATATGTCCTGTCCTTACTCTGTGTCAGGAGGTCACAGATCTCCTCTTCCAGGCGGAGTCAGCGTGGGGCATCAAAGGGGCACCATGCACACCTGTGCAGTGACATGAGGGATATTTTCACATGGGGTTCTTCAAGGAGCTCTGTGATTCTCCACCGAATATCATCCAAAATGTTTTGTAACATTTTATAAATAGGTCAGGCGTGGTGGTGCATGTCTATGATCCCAGCACTCAGGAGGCTGAGGCAGGAGAATCACAAGTTCCAACCCAACCTGGACAACTTAGCAAAACACTGTCTCAAAATAAAAAAAAAAAAAAAAAAAGAAAAAGGGCTGTGGATGTAGCTCTGGGTTCAATCCCCAGTAATAAAAAAAGACTTCCTTAAAATTCATCCATTTGTGCCTTGCATTGTGGTAAAATATGTATAACATAAAACTAATGGTTTTAGCCATTTTTAAAGTATACAGTTCAGTGGCATTTAGTGCAATTGTCACCTCTCTCTAATTTCAGAACATTCTAACCTCAGACCTTCTAAGTAGTGACCATTTCTGCCTCTCCAGCCCCTGGAAACCACAAGCTGCACTTGGGATCCCCCGAGTCTACCCATTTCCTATCAGTGGAATGCCGATATGATCTTGTATATCTGGCTTCTTTTTTTTTTTTTTGTGGGTACCAGGGGGTCGACCTCAGGACCTCGCACGCAAACAGGCACCCGTGCCGCTGAGCGATATCACCGGCCCCTTTTTCGTATGTGGGATCCGGGAGTTGAACTTGGGCCCTCGCGCTTGCCGGGCAGGCGCTTAAGCCACTGAGCCATCTCACCGGCCCATATCTGGCTTCTTTCACTGGCATGTTTTCTGGCTTGTCTACACTGTGTTGTGTATCAGTGCTGCATTCCTTTTAATGGCTGCATAATATTCCACTGATTCTTGTCCACTCATCAGCTGATGGACATTGAGTGCTGCCACCTTCTGGCTGGAGTGAACAGCGCCACTGGGGGCAGTTTTTTATTTAAATGTCTATTTTCAATTGTTTGTGATATAAACATCTGAGCGGAATTGTTGCATCCTATCCTCATTCCGTGTTTCACCCTTGAGAAGCTGTCTTCCTCAGCAGCTGCCCCATGCACGCCCTACTGGCATTGGACACGGGATCCTATTTCCCTACACCCTCTCCAGCATTTGTTATCCTGAATTTGAGGGAGATAATAGCTCTTTTGTTTTTCCTCTTTTTTTGCAGATCAGGGATCTAACCTAGGGGTGCTCTATCACTGAGCTACGTCTCCAGCCCTTTTTAATTTTTATTTTGAGACAGCTAAGTTGCTAAGTTTCCCAGGCTGGGCTCCAATGTGGGATTCTTCTGTCTCAGCCTCCCAAGTGCTGGATTACAGGCGTGCAGGGACTGCTGGCACTGAGCGCCCTTCTGTGTCATGTTGTCCACTCGTACATCTGCTCAAAGACAGCTGGATTCCAGCCCTTCGCCTGAGGTAGGACTAGGTTTTCCGTCTTGTCGTTGTGGAGGGGTAGGAGCTCGTTACCTGCCCTGGATACTCGGCCCTTACAGGATGGACGTATAATGTGAAATGTTTCCTTCCATGGAAGGAAGCTGTGTCTCTTCCCTGTCTCCATAGTGATCCTTGACAGACAAAAACCTTTAGTTTTGATGAGGTTTAATTTAGTTTGCGTCCTATGCTTTTGATGTTATCGCTAAATGTTCAATAGATTTTTAACAAAAATGTCAAATAAGTCAATAGGAGAAGTAACATTCTTTTCCAAAAATACTGGAGGAAGTACTGGATATCCATAGTTTTAAAAATGAACTTAGAGTTTTCTTTTTCATCATACACAAGAATAATTCAAAATGAGTCATAGACCCAGCTATAAAATATAAAACTATAGGGCCGGTGAGATGGCTCAGAGGCATAAGCGCCTGCCTTGCAAGCGCGAGGGCCCGAGTTCGACTCCCGGATCCCACATACGAAAAAGGGGCCGGTGATATCGCTCAGTGGCACGGGTGCCTGTTGGCGCATGAGGTCCTGAGGTCGACCCCCCGGTACCCACAAAAAAAAAAAAAAAAAAAAATATATAAAACTATAAAACTTCTAGGAAAAAAAGTCTTTCTAGTCTTGGGTTAGGCAAAGATTTCCTAGGCATAGCAGCAAATGCATAATTCCTCAAAAAATAAAAAAGTCAAGGCAGGCACAGTGATGCATGCCTGTAATCCCAGCACTCAGAAGGCTGAGGCAGGAGGATCACTGCAAGTTCGAGGCCAGCCTGGGCTACAGAGTGAGTTCAAGGTCAGCCTAAACTGCATAGTGAGACCCTCGTCTCAAAAACAGAACAAACTAAAACAAAAAAACAAGAATTTATGAAGAATGCACTGGCATTTAAAATAATGAAAGTTTGGAAATAATCTCATTATTTAATAGTTGTTCAGTAGATAATAAAATAAAATATTCCATCTGTTTGCTGTAATATTAGGTAACAGTCAAAATACGAAGCCTTTCACTGGTGTGGTGTAATATACATGCCACAAAACTATAAATCTTTTGATAAGTCTTGTTCATAAATCTTCTACACAAACCTGTGATTTAATGGTTTCCTGAGAGTTGAGTCCCAGAAGGAACACGGGATGCAGGGATGCCCCAGGCCTCGGCTCTTGCCACCTAGTTGTGTTAACCACATAATTAACACCGAGCGCCTGGCAATGCGTGGAAACACAACTGTCACCACACTGAGGTATCCAGAGAGGCAACAAAACAAAGGGACCAGCACTACTCGGTCACCTTCAGAGAAGCGTTAAAAAATAAAACATGAGCTACTAAAAACTTTAAAAATAAAAGGAGAGTAATCAAGAATTGGTCCTGAGCTGGCCATGATGAGGCACACCTGTCATGCCAGCACTATGGGAGGCTGAGGCAGGAAGGTTACAAGTTTGATCCCATCCTGGGCAACTTCAAAATTTAGTGAGACCCTGTCTCAAAATAAAAAATTAAACAGGCTGGGGGTGCAGCTCAGTGCAAAGGCCCTGGGTTCAATCCCCAGTACCGCAAAGAAAAAAAGGAGGAAAACTGATTCGGATTCTTCTACAAAAGCTACATTTCAGGCCCCAAGCTGGGGTGGGGGAGGGAGGCGTGAGGTGAGCAGAAAGCAGCTCTGGCCAGGACTCCGCGGGATCCGCGGGATGAGCAGACTGCGGCCGTCCAAGCTCCACGCTGCTGTCCCCGCAGGTCTCACCCAGGACAATGGGGGACGGGTCTTCGCTTCCTGGGAGAAGTGGAGCCGGAAGCAGGAGGTGGGCGGCTGACTCGGGTAGTCCGGGACGCTCCCTGCGGGGAATTCGTCCCCAGCGAGGGGCAGCCTGGGTCCCTCTCCAGCCGGGCCACCCAGAGCGGAGCCGCCTCCTGCGAAGGACACTGCCCGGGCCACAGCCCAGGTCAGCAAGGGCCTGTGCCTCCCCAGCTCGGTGGCCTGGCTCAGGTGACGGCAGGGCTCCTGGGACGGCAGAAGGGTGGCATCCTGGGCCTTCCTGCACCTCCAGCCCTGGGCCGGGACCTCTCTCTCACGCAGTCTCCAACCTGGGCAACAGGCCATAGTGCACAGGCCACCCTGAGCAGAGCCCTTGGACAGAGCAGTCCCCTCCTGGTCACAGAGCATTAACTGCAGACCACGCTTCACCTCTGTGCTTGCATTTAACTCCCACCACTTCTCAAGAATCGCCCCCGCCCCCGGAACTGGGGACGGAGCCCTCGCAATCCTCCTGCCTCAGCCCCCCAGCGTGCTGAGATGGATCACAGGCGTGCGCTACTCCTCCTCTGAAGCTGCGGAGCGGAGCCCCCCCCGCCCCCCCAAGCCCGCAGGCGCGAGCAGAGCCCGCGCCCTCTCCCGCCCTCTCCCGGCCGCTGGTGCGCTCCGGAGCCCCGTCCCACACCGCGAAGGGCGCGCGCGCCCCCTGCCGGCCACGCGAGGAGCTGTGGCGGGCAACCTCTCCCAGAAGTGAGGGGGAAGGGTGTATTTTATTTAATTTTATTTTATTTTATTTTATTATTCACTTTGTTTTATATATTTTATCTTTATTTAATTTTATTTAATTTTATTTCCCACTGCTAGGGATTAAACCCAGGGCCTCCACAATGAGCTACATCCCGGCTTTGTTGTTTGTTGTGCTTTTTATGTTCAGCCAGGGTTCTCACTAAGTCACCAAGTGGCCCAGGCTGCTCTCGAACTTGCCATCCTCCTGCCTCAGCCTCCCGGAGTGCTGGGATGACGGGCGTGCGCCCCCGCCATCTGGCTCTGCTTTCTTCCTAGGCCCAGGGGCGTGGGTCTCGCACGGCGCCCCCGGCTCCGCCCAGCTGTGTCCCCATTGGTCGGCGCTGTCCCCACCCCAAGCCCGCTGCGGAGCCGCGGCGACAGCAGCACTGAGACGCGGGCGCCCGCCGCTCCCGCCCTAGCGAAGCCCGTTCCGAGGGCGTCGGCACCTCCGCCACTGCGACCACTGCATCCCACCCACGGAGGGGACTGCTCTTGCTCGGTCCCCTGGTGTTTAGGGGGACAGGGCCGGGGCGGGGGCTGCAGGGAGGGAGAGCAAGAAAGGTCCCCCTGCTTCCTGCGGCCACCGCGGCGGCTCCCGGGTCAGCCCTCCGGGCCGCAGAGCCCAGCACGTGTCACTGCGAGGTGGCGCTGTCCCACCCGCCCCTCCTCACTCAGCCATCGCAGGACTGTCGAGGGCCTCAGGGGACTGCAGCCCGCTCTGCTAATGTTTTCCGAAAGACGAGTATCTGTAGGTAGTATGAAGGCTGAGTCCACGCAGGCACCATGCCTGGAATCCCAGCACTGAGGGAGGCCGAGGCAGGAAGATCCCAAGTTCAAGCCCAGCCCCCGGGGGCCAACTCAGTGAGGCCCTGTCTCAAAAGGAAAATAAAAATAAAAATAAGAAAGGCCGGGTGTGTAGCTCAGTGCAAAGGCTCTGGCTTCAATCCCCAGTTCCGCGGGGGGGGGGGTGGAGATCTGTTGGTCACTTAAGAAACATCGCTTCATTCTCAGACTTCCTTGGGCTCCGGCCCTAAACCTGGCCCCCAGCCCAGCGCTGGGTAAGACACACGGCCGGCAGGGGGCAGGGCTGCTCTGGGATGTCGCACGTATCCTTGTTCCCTGGAGCTTCCTGTCACCGAGGAGCTCAGCTCAGCGTGCAGGAGGAGAGCACTCCGCAGACGGGCTCCGGGAAGAGGGACAGCCCCAGGCCTCTCGGTGGCACAGCTTAGCAAGGTCCTGCGAGCCTGGGCTGAGTGAACCCTGGCAGGTTCCCTGCTGCTCGTCAGGGGCCCAGACACAAAGAGAGAAATCAGAAAGACTGATTCTTCCTCCCCTCCCCCTCCCCCCCTCCTCCTCCATCCCTGTCCCTGCCCTGCGCCTTCCAGGCCCTGAGCATTGTCACCTGCCCCCGGGGACACCCAGACACCCTTGGTGGGTTCCCCTGCGCACGTCAGGCGGCCGGGGTCACCTGAGGCTGACCAGCCCTCCCCGCAGAGCTCATCATCGGCGGGTCCGCTGCGCCAGGTGGGGCTGTGTGCAGACTTAGCCGCCTGCGACGCCCAGGTCGGTCCTGCCCGCTACGGCGCCGCAGCCCGGCCCAGATGGAGTGGTCACAACCGGCCTCGTGTGCCCCCGCTGGACACGCTGGGCCCCGCATTACGGTAGCCTGGGCACACACACCGCCCCCAGCACGGGAGCGCTGCACAGGGCTGCACACAGCGGCTCCAGAAAGAAAAAGAAAAAAAAAAGCTTGGGAATTACAGACAGGAGGGCGGGCACAGATTGTAAGCGAAGAGTTCCCACAGACGGGGCACACCTCGTGCAGACCGGAACAGACCGGCCTGCCAGCCCCTCTGCCCACACATCTGGGGGCCTTCGGCCTGGAGATCCAGGCCTGTGCCTGGAGGGCTGTTGTCCTAGGATGTCACTCTCTAGGCCGGGAGTCTGTTTTAATCACTTTGCTTGGAACAAAATACCTCACACCTGCAACTCAAGGGGCAGAGGGTGATTTTGGCTCAGGGTTCAGTCCATGGTCTGAGCTCTTAGACAGGGTGGCCTGGCAGAGGAGAGCTGCTCACCTCATGGCAGCCAGGAAGCAGAGAGGGAAGGGAAGCCCAGAAAGGAAGCTGCATCCATCCAGACCACGCACCCAGTGAACCCCTCTTCCAGCCGGACCCCATCTTCTAACACTTAGCAGCTGTGCAATGCCGTCTTCCTTGAACAGTGTCACTCACTGATTCTGGTCATTCCCTTGTCCAACTGGATAGGAACATAAGGGCTTCTGCATTCCCATTATCCTTTCCCCACCTATCATTCCCCACCCACTCATGTCACTGAATCTGAAGTTTCTATAAGCTGCAGGAAACTCGGTCATGTTTTCCTGCCAGTCTCTGTCTTTTGATTGGTGTAGTTTGACCATTTACAGTTAATGTAATTATTGATATGCTAAGGCAAAAGTGTGTCATTTTATTGATTTGTTTGGTATGTCCCATTTTTGTTTTCCTGCTTCTATCAACTTGCCTTTCTGTGTGTTGATAGAGCCTTTTTTTGAAGATCCTATCTTGATTTATTTAATGCAGTTGAATTTATCTGTTTGTATAGTTTTTGTAGTAGCTGGTCCAGCTATTACAATATGTAATTTATCACATCTTCTGGTATCAATAATGTTTGTCTGTTTTAAGACAGGGCCTCACTGTGTGGCCCAGGGTAGCCTCAAACTCGTAGTGATTCTCCTGCCTCAGCCTCCCAAGCACTGGGATTACAGGTGTGCACCACCATGCCTGGCGTGGTATCAACATTTTACAATTTGCGTTTATAACTACTGGCCTCCCCAGCATCAACCCTGGTTGCCTTTGAGACTTTGCCTTTAGTTTCCAGGAGTTTATCTTTCTTGTTATAATTGTTTTTTATTGTTCCTGTTTGGAGTTTATTCAGCTTCTTGAATCTGAAGATCTGTATCCTTTGGGGAGTGTTTAGCCATTACTTCTTCAACTGCTTCTTAGCAGCCCTCTTCCTCCCTTCCTTCTAATCCAGCTACTCCAGCGAGTGTCGTTTGTTACTGTCCTGCAGATCCTTGTGGCTGCTCTTTTTTTGTGTGTGTGTGGGTACCAGGGGTCAACTTCAGGACCTTGCGCGCCAGCAGGCGCCCCTGCCACTGAGTGATATCACCGGCCCTTTTCTTGTAGGTGGGATCCGGGAGTTGAACTCACGACCTCGCACTTGCCAGGCAGGCGCTTATGCCGCTGAGCCATCTCACCAGCCCGGCTGCTCACTTTTTAAAGTTGATTTTCAGCACAGCATGGTGGCGCATGCCTGTTATCTCAGCACTCTGGGAGGCTGAGTCAGGAGGACTGCTACATTTGAGCCCAGACTGGGCAAATCAGCCAGACCTTGTCTCAAAATAAAAAATAAAAAACAACAACAAAAAAAGGGCTGGGGATGTAGCTCAGAGTGACAGCTCTAGGTTCTACCCCCAGGGCCAAAAAATAAAAGTTTATTTTCTCTGCGTGGCTTCTTCCTGAACATACCTCTTCAAAGGCCTCAGAGCCTTAAATATATATTCAATCCCCAGCACTGGAGACAACCTGGGGCCTTCACACTGAACTATATCCCCAGGCCTTTTTTATTTTTTAAGACAGGGTTTCACTAAGTAGCTAAACTGCCCAAGTTGCCTTGAATTTCCGATCTTCCTGCCTCAGCCTCCCAACGTGGTGGGATGACAAATGTGCGCCATCACGCCCAGCTCTGAAGCTTATCCCTGAATACAAAACGTGGAAACCGATGACTGAAGCCACTGACTGTGAGCACTCAGGCGCACGCACGCACCCCACAGCACGCGGCGGACACAGCGCCCGTCTCCCGGAGGCTGACCAAGCTCATCATCTTTATTATACTCTGAATAGATGACATTTAAAGAGCAGAAAAGGGACTCTACAAAGGCCGCACAGCACATTCATCCACATACCGGGCACACCCTTCGCCAAGTCAGGGGCTGGAAACGCGCAGGGCCCCGCACCCAGGGAGGCTTCCCCACGCTGAGGGTCGCAGCGGTCGGTAGGGTCGACCCCAGGGCAGGACGCGTGAGCCCAGGCACAGGAGAGGACGCTGTCGTACCAGTGGGGGTCGCGGCACGGAGCCGCTGCCCCGACGCCCGCGACTCCCCTGACCTTCAGGAGGCCCCGGGACGCCCGGCGCATGCCGCTCCTCCAGCGAGGGGAGCGGGCTGGATGGGAAGCTCGGGCTCAGCCGCCTGTGGGGACAGGACCGCGGCCCGGGGCTCCCGGGGAGGGGACGCGCGACCAAGGCAGACGTTTGGCACAGAAACGAGGCACTTGTGTGGGGCAGAGGAGCTGGAGAGCGGCGCGCTCGCGCCCTGGCTTGCCCGGTCCGATTCCCGGTAGCGATGTGGTCTCCGCCCGGCCACCTGCGCGCCCTGCCGCGCCGCCTGCGGGGACGCGGGCGGACCGCGCTCTCGGAGCGGAGAGGACGAGTGCGGATCTCACTGGGTCGACGGAGCCGACGTAGGGCGCCCCGGGGCGAGGCGCATCCAGGCTTCGTCTCTCACCCCCGGAGGTGCCAGGCATCCGCTTCCTGGCCTCTGGCGACCGCTCGGCCCGAACCTCAGCAGCGATCCGGGGGCCGCAGGTGGCAGCGAAAACAGCCCGGAAGGTCGGCCGGAGCCCCACTCTTCGTCCTTCTGTGGTCACCCAGGCCGGAGCAGGGGCTGCGAGACGGAGCCGCCGTTCCTCGGCCTCTCCGGCGGGAAGGGCCACGCGCAGCGGGCTGGGCAGGTAAACGCTCCAAGCCACGCGAGTCCAAGGCCCCCGCCCTTTGGGGCCTGGAGCCTGCACGGCATCGCTTGGCCACTGCAGCATTTGACACTAGTACAGCGTAGCAATGGCGAAGTGTTATAAATAATTTGGCATATGTAAAATATAAATTATATACAAATGGCATTTTTTGTTTCCATCTTCTCATTTCTCTCAGGGTCCTCCTGGGTGCTCCCCAGCCTGGCTTGCGGAATGTGACTGGGAGCATGAAGCCATGGCACCTGCAGGGGCGCCTCTGCCATCTCACACTCCCCCACACTCTCCCAGGACGCAAGAAGGCTGCCACTGCCCCAGTTCTCACAGCCCACATCCCACACTCTCCACTCGGTTATGTCCTCACTGTGTTCCGGAAGGGCCTGACCTACACAAACCTTCATCAGTCATGTCATTCTTTCTGTTTTGTCAGCATTACTGGGTGAAGACTGAAGCGAGGGAGTGGCCAGGCCCAGGTGTTGCTGGACAGGATTGCTTCTGCCGAAATGAGGCAAGGGGGTTCCTTAGTGCCCTCAGATGCTTCTGTCTCCCTCCTTGCGCACCCTTTCCCCCGCTTGGCCGCAGAGACGCGGTGTCCTGCATGGGGTCCTCCTCCCTCCTGCTGGGATGTCCTGTTGCAGGCACAGCGGCCCCGCCTCCCCCACGGCTGCCCTCAGATCTTCCTGGGGGAGCCGATCATGACCTTGGACACGAAGTTGACGATGGCGCTGGCGGGCTGCTCGGGGTCGTGCTCCGCGAACAGGTGGCATACGTTGTCCGTGCCGCTGCCCTGCTTCCGGGCCACGAACCCAAAGACTCTGCGGAAGGAAAGCGCAGGTTGGAGCGCGGGGTCCTGCAGCTCACAGGCAGAGCCGCAGCCGTCGGCACAGCCAGGGAGGAGGACCACACCTGGACACGGCCTGGACGTCCACCTCAGCCCTCACGGCCCTGTGGCAGCGGATGCAGAGCAAATGCAGCCTGGGGCTCAGAGCGCGTGGCCAGCCCTGCCAGAGTCACCCAGAGGCTGGGACCCTCAGGCACCGTCCGGACAGACTCCTGCGACAATGCCCCACACTCCCCAGCCCTGGCCAGACTCAGCCCCTGCGTTGGGGGTCAGGGGGACACAAGTCTGTGACTCCCTTTGCCAAGCCTGGGTGGCCAACTGTGTCCAGGGCAGGAAGCAGCTGAAAAAGGATAGTGCATCCAGGCATGGTGGTACACACCTGTAATTCCAGCACTCTGGGAGGCTGAGGCAAGAGGATCTCAAGTTTGAGTGCAGCATGGACCATTTATTTGTTTTTTAAGACAGGGTCTCACTTTATAGTCTAGGCTGGCCCTGAACTTGCGGCGATCCTCCTGCCTCAGCCTCCCAAGTGTTGCGATTACAGTGTGCACCACCACACCGGGCAGCCTGGGCAATTCAGTGTAACTTTGTCTGAAAATTTCAAAGGTAGTGGGCGGAGGGCTGGGATGTAGGTTGGTGTGAAGGCCCTGGGGTCCATCTCCAGTGCCACCAAATAAATAAATAAATAAATAGCACGGCACATCTCGTTATTTTAAGAACTGAAGCCATGGCCTTAATAGGCTTTTCTGAGTCCAAACTGAACACACTGCCAAGCATTCTCCCCATCTCGGGCTCCGGCCAAGGTCCTTCTTCTCTTTCTTAGAAAAAGAAGGCCCTTTTGTTCCCGCTCCCCCGTTTCCACATCAAGGACGGCACCAGCCAGCGACTCGCAGTCACCCGAAGGAGACGCGGACTCCAAGCAGACGAAAGCCGAGCCCGGGCGGTCAGAGGGCAGCGCCTGCGGGGAGCCCAGACCCCGGGGGCTGGGGACCGACAAGCCCTGCCACGCTCCCCACTAACTCGGGGACTGAAGTGGAGCCCGGGAGGGAGGCGGTGAGCTCACACCACGGCTGTGCGCCTGGGCCATGCAGAGGCCTGGCTGGGGCTGTGTGCAGGAAGTCGGGAAGCCAGGATGCTGCTTACGAACAAGCACACCCGTCATTGCAGCCCTCAGGAGGCTGAGGCAGGAGGATTGCCAGGACTTTGAGGCCAGCTGGGGCTACAAAGTGAGTTCAAGGCCAGCCTGAACTGCATAGCGAGACCCTGTCTCGAACAAACACAAAAAACAAAACAAAACCAAGCAAAGAAACCCACAGACAAACCGAGTTTTTCGTAGGGAATCCTGACCGAAATTCCTTTTTGGACTAGGACTGTAAACAGAGTGCAAAGGGCACTGGCGACTTACCTGCATGAGGGGCCATCTTTGATCCACCTTGGGGATGAAAAGGAAAAGAAAGGAGTTAATTTTGTAAATGAGAGTCCAGTGCAAATGCCCAGCGAAAATGCAGAATTCTTACTTCCTGTCCTGAGGGTCCAAGGCACAGAAAATCACGCTGCTCACGGGGTAATGCCGCCGGAAGAAGAGCCTGCGGACAGGGGAGGGGAGTTACAGGGGCTGGAGCAGGGACCCCTGCTCCCCGGGGAAAGCGTACGGAGTAGAATGCTCTCTCACCCCCGTCCTTCAGAAAGAGGGGCAAAGTGTGCTCGGTAACAGAGGATACGAAGTGGACAGAACGGTTCCAGGAGATGAACCATCAGCCCTGGAAGGTGGGGTGGCTTCAAGGAGCCCCAACAAGCTGGGCGCAGTGGCTCACAGCTGTCATCCAGCACTCTGGGAGGCTGAGGCAGGAGGATCGCAAGTTTGAGCCCAGCCGGGAACATTTAAGAGAAGATTCTATCTCAAAAATAAAAAAAGGGCTGGGAATGTAGCTCAGTGCAAAGCCTTGGGTTCACCTCCCAGGACTGGAAAAGAAACATAAGAGGCTCCCTAAAGGGTCAGAGGGCGGGAGGCAGATACAGGGAAGCACCCTCCAGCCACGCCACGCTGCTGAGGCCCCCAACCACCTCCAAACTGTGGTCTCCCTGCCCGTGAGGAAGGCGTCACGGGACCCACCCACCCCAACCAGGACACCGCTGGACCCCAGAGGCAGCGGTGACAGTGCAGCCGTGAGCACAGGGGCACCACGGCCCCGGAGACCTGAGTGGCCCAGGTCTAGGCTGGCGCTTTGGTGCCAAGTTTGAAAAATGAAGGAATCGGGCATTAGGGCATCAGAGCCTCGTCAGAGGCCCTCCTGGCAGTAGGGGAGAACTCCTAGCTACCCACAGCGCCCCACAAGGCCTGCCCCTGCGCCTGGTCTCGGCACTGAAAGGCTGAATGCAAAACCCACCCAAGCACGCTTCATCCTCTTCCCACAGCCTCCTGCAGTGCAAGGAGGGGAAGAAAGTGCTTTCTTCAGGCCCAGGCCTGGGTCAGGGACTGCAGCGTGGGGGGCGGGCTGGGGGGTGGCATGGGTGGAGGCCCGGGCTGGTCCTTCACCGGCACCTGACGACTGCATCAGAAACGCTTGAGAAAGAGTCTCAACAGCAGCACTCACTAAGTCACTAAGTTGCCAAGGCTGGGCTCCATCCCCCTTGTGACTCTCCTGCTTCAGCCTCCCAGAGTGCTGGGATGACAGGCATGCACCACAGCACCCAACTTGATTTTTAAAAATAATGTTGATTCCTAAAAAAAGGCTTTTGGGACAAATGCTAACGGTTTAAATGGGGCCCCAGAGACTGGGGCTGGGTTATGTGACCTCAAGGACATCTCATGATCAGGCAACGCCCCACTGGGCTCCGCGGCCCCGCAGTGTCCCCGACCACACTCACTTCCTCTGATTGTCCGTCAGGGTGATGCCCTGGGCCGACACCTTGAAGTGGACCACGGTGGACTCGGGTGGTGGCTCCTGCACCAGTGTCATGCTCAGCGCCTTCTGCACCGCCTGGTGGCCAGTCAGGGACTCCATCTCCACGGAGTTCAGGTACCACACATTGCAGGCTGAGGACAAGGACATGTGTCAGCACACTGTCAGGGACACGCACTCAGCCTGTGCATGCCCTTGTTTTGTTGTTGTTCTTCTGAGATGGGGTCTCACTATGTGTCCTGGGCTGGCTTCAAACTTGCAGTGATCCTCCTGCCTCAGCCTCCTGAGTGCTCATTTTTGAAGTCTGGCACCCTGCTTTTCAGTGAGTGCAAAGAGCAACCAGGAGGAGGAAGGAAGATGGGCTGAGGGCTGCTGTGAACCAGAAAAACCCTTGACCTGGGGCAGTGACAGTCAGAGGGGAGTCTTGACGAAGCCCCCCAGCCTAGGGGGAAATGCAACCGGAAAGGCTCTGTCCAGGGGGGCGGAACACACAGAACCCTGGGAGGCGACGGGCTCGGAGCCCGGGACAAGGCACAGTGCCACATCGCACTGCTTCTAGACAACCAGACCAGGGTGGGTGTGGCTCAGGATACAGCACCTGCCTGACACGCCCCAGGCCCCGCTCATCCTTAATGCCACAAAAAACAGGACTCAACGAACGAACCCAGACTTCCTAAACTCGCGACAAACACAGGTGTTTCACCTGATATACAGACTTCTTTCCATAAACTTTGGGTGGTTTTACCTTTACTCTCATGAAAAAGAGCTTGATATTTAAGTATTGAAATATAGCCGGGTGTGGTGGCGCACGCCTGTCATCCCAGCACTCCGGAGGCAGAGGCAGGAGGCTCACTCTGGGTTTGGGGCCAGCTTGGGCTACATAACAAGACCCTGTCTTAAAAAACAGAACGAAACTGAACAGAACAGTCTGGAAAAACCTGGAAGCAGCCTAGAGGTCCCACTTCTGAGAAGACTCAAAGGGAGGTCCCGTAACTGCGTGGAGAAATGACAAACCACAGACTGTGTCGCTCCGTGTACAGATGACAGCTGGGGACACTGGAGAGCACGTTCAAAGACGAAACGGTTAATGCCGTCTCCTCAACGAAACCCAAGCAACCAGCAAGCGGTAATCACGAAAATCACACAGCAACACGGGAACCGGTTAGCAGGTAACGGGACAAGCGGAACAGAAGTGTCCGGGCGATGATTAGAAGGGAAACAAAAGGCGTGCGGGCTCCGCCCAGGAGCTGGAAGGCGGCCGGGAAGGGAAACACATTGCACAAGGGTGACGGCCCACCTCTGACTGCCGTCGTACGGATCACAATTACAGAAGACAGAGCTCGGATCGATGATCTACCTGCTGGGGGAACCCCACAGAGCTGACGCGGATCGGGGTCACAGAGGACCTCAGGCTGCTGCCCCCCAGCACGGGTGCCCTCGTGGATCCACACAAGGCTTTCTGATAGGAGGGCCAAGTCCCCTGGCCTGGCAGGAAGTGGCGAGTGGGGACCGCGCGCTCCAGCACGGGACACGCGGACCCCTGCCCAGCCCGTGGCCACGCTGGGAAAGCAACTTCACACACGGACGACGGCTCAGGCCCGCGGACACCGACCCGGTAGTGTCGCTTCGGGGATTCCTCTGCAGGCAACAATGCAGCGCTCAGGAACGGGAAATTAAATCCTGTTGGACTGGAAAATCAGAGGCAGACTTGAAACACATCAGGGCCTCGGCGCAGCCGCTGAAAACCGCAGCCTGCGGCGCGTTCGTATGAAGCACAGGGAAACTCACTGTGCAAACCGCATGCGTGGCGGGACCCCGGTCTCAGGCGAGGTAACACCCCGGTCTGGCTTTGGTCGGGGGCATCCTGCCAAAGTCTCCTCTTCCCGACTGGCAGCAGTTGTGCAGGGGAATAGGTCAATAAGAAACTCATTTTTCTTTTCTGTATTTCCCTTTTTAAATTTAAATAACACTGTTATCAAGAAATAGTACTTACAGAAGGCTAAGGTTAAAAACACAACCTCCACGTTACAAGAAATGGAGACGTCGGGAAAAGCCCTTTCTTTTTGGGATTACCCTGCATTCCTCTGCTGCAACAAGAAACAATTAAGAAAGGAGGCTTCAAGCACAAGCAGAAATTGTTTTAAAGGCTAGAATGAGATCATAAAGGCCTCTGTATCCAACAAAAGGGGATTAAGCGGGATGGAATTAGAGGTTTATTCCTGTCACTGTGAGCTTCTAACTCTGCTATTTCTCAGTCCCAGAACCCTCATTACTGAGGAAAGCACACACGATGAGCTCAAAGGATGTTTGAGCGTCCAGGAGCCCAGGATTTGAGTGAATCCAGGCCATAAATGAGATTCAGTTTAGGAACCGAAACCCACTTTGTGTAATCATCCCTCAGAACAGTTCCGCCATCTTGACACAACGGTTGTTTTGCTCCTGTTCTACACAGGAGCTCACGGCTGGGACAAGGTGGGCACCAACTGAGGTGTGGGCAGCGGACCACTGTCCTGGTTTCTTGCCATGGTATTGTGACACTGAATGGAAACTCAGGAGGTCTTGAAGGTTGACGTAGTTATAACGTAAGCCTCCTACGTAAGTGACCGGCTCAGGTGATTGCATAAAACCACATCTGCAATCCCAGCCCTCTGGAAGGCTGAGGCAGGAGGATTGCGAGTTTGAGCCCAGCTTGGGCAACTTGGCAACTTAGTGAAAAAAGCTGGGGAGGTACCTCACTGCCAAGACCCTGGGTTCAATCCCCAGTACTGGGGAAAAAAAATTAATACCTATCACATGCTATTTAAAAAGATGGAAAAGTGCCCCTAAAAATGGCAGTTCAGAATAGGAGAGAGCTTTAATCTCAAAAATCAAGGCCACCACAGTACTTTATTATGATTAAAGACTTCACTCACCCACGTAGTAATTCAACATTTATTGGATCAATGCTGGATGAGAAGGAGCTTAAGAAGAAATGTGAGATGCTGCCTGTGATGAGAGATATTCAACCGAAACAGCAGAAGGCAGCGATGTGGCTTTGGCACTGCCCTGGGGGACTGCGTGCCAGAGCTGCGTCCCCCAAGGTTCAGATGCCTGGAGACCATTGCAAGGCCTGGGCCACCTCTGCCTCTCAGGGGTGGAGCAGCTCTGTAGAGTGCTGGTCTGTGAGGGGGAGGAGGGGACCCCACCCACAAGTGCCTCCTGGGAGGGAGGCAGCCAGGGAGGGGCCCAGGCAGGCACCCTGGGGGTGTCCCCGAGGTCCTTCCGCCAGAATGATGCTGACACCAAAGGTGCAGTTTCTAGCCAAGGATGGCAGGTTTTCAAAATTACAAGTGCAGTTTAAAAGCCAGAGGGCTAGGGATTTGGCTTAGTGGTAGAGCACTTGCCTAGTACACGCAAGGCCCTGGGTTCAATCCCCAGCACTGCAAATAAACAAACAAACAAATAAATAAAAAAAGCTGGCTGTGATTCACAGGCCATCTCCTAGGCCAGGTGTATGTGTGACGCTCCACAGGGCGACCTGGATTGAGGCCCCACATCCCCCAGAGGCCTCGCTGGGGTCACGGATGCCAGGCCAGGCCGAGCAGTAACAGAGAAGGCAATGAGCCTTGGGGAGCTCCAGGGGTCGCTGACCACGAACTTGGGGCTCTGGTAGCACCTCTGCTGTGGGACCCTCTGGCTCCCGTGGCCGCCGTGGGTTAAAAGGGGGACCCATGGTCTCAGGGACAGCTGTCCAGGGACGCATACGCCTCGCAGGCCAGAAGCGCAGTTGCCAAGGCACAGCTCAGTGCCCGTTCATTCGCAGAGCGGAGACAGACGATGAGCGCGCACGCAAGCCTCAGGTCAGCGCACGGCCAGGCTCGGTGAGATGAGACCCCGAGCAGGGGATGGAGACCCCGAGCAGGGGATGGAGACCCCGAGCGGAGGAGAGAGACCCCGAGCGGAGGAGGGAGACCCCGAGCGGAGGAGAGAGACCCCGAGCGGAGGAGAGAGACCCCGAGCGGAGGAGAGAGACCCCCAGAAGAGAGAGACCCCGAGCGGAGGAGGGAGACCCCGAGCGGAGGAGAGAGACCCCGAGCGGAGGAGAGAGACCCCGAGCGGAGGAGAGAGACCCCGAGCGGAGGAGAGAGACCCCGAGCAGAGAGAGACCCCCAGAAGAGAGAGACCCCGAGCGGAGGAGGGAGACCCCGAGTGGAGGAGGGAGACCCCGAGCAGAGGGAGACCCCGAGCGGAGGAGGGAGACCCCGAGTGGAGGAGGGAGACCCCGAGCAGAGAGACCCCGAGCGGAGGAGGGAGACCCCGAGCGGAGGAGAGAGACCCCGCGAGTGGAGAGATACCCCCAGAAGAGAGAGACCCCAAGCGGAGGAGAGAGACCCCAAGCGGAGGAGAGACCCCGAGCGGAGGAGAGAGACCCCGCGAGCGGAGGAGAGAGACCCCGAGCGGAGAGAGACCCCGAGTGGAGAGAGAGAGACCCGAGCGGAGGAGAGAGACCCCGAGCGGAGGAGGGAGACCCTGAGCAGAAAGAGACCCCGAGTGGAAGAGAGACCCCCAAGAAGAGAGAGACCCCGAGTGGAGGAGGGAGACCCCGAGCAGAGGAGGGAGACCCCGAGCGGAGGAGGGAGACCCCGAGCGGAGGAGGGAGACCCCGAGCGGAGGAGGGAGACCCCGAGCAGACAGAGACCCCGCGGAGGAGGGAGACCCCTCAGCACAGCGGAACGAGCGCGTGCCCGCACACTCTGCCCTCTCGCTTTGGCCACAGGTGCCTGACCCTCGGAGCAGAAACTAACACAAGCCAACACCAGGAACATTCATTTGACACCAAAGCGATTTTACTGGAGCAGGGTCGCGGCACACTGATGTGGGTAAAAACTACGCAGAAGCATACAAATTGCACAGAAGGAAGATCAAGGAAAAAGAAAATACCCATACAGTTCATGGGCCTTCATGGTAGATCATAGCTATGAAGTACTTTATGGTAAAAAAGGGCAGTATCTCTCATCCGAACCTATCGGAACTAGAAATTCCCTCTCCAGCATTTCTGACAGTAGATATCTGCCTTATATGAAAGAACTTCAATGGAAAGAAATCAGGGTTTCAAAATCAGGAAGACCCAATGCCTTCTCTAGCCATGTCCTGACCGAGCATCTCCTAAGCTCTGTTACCCAGTTTGTCCACAACCCTCTTAAACTGGGCCCACTGGGCCTGCACCTGAGACCACAAAGCAACCTGGCCTGGAACAACTGGTACTTGCAAGGTTACTGGATACAAGCTTAATATACAAAAGGCAGTTGTCTTCCTATATACCCACCCTTAACAAGGGGGACTTGAAATTAAAATACAACACCACTTCCATTAGCATCCCCAGCATTACTTAGGTGTGAGCATAACGAGCTACATTTAAGGTATAGATGAGGAAAACCACAAACCTCTGATGAAGGATCTCAAAGAACTCCGTGCAGGGAGATGTAACTGAAGTATGTGGATAGGAAGAGGAGGCCATACTGTCTGGATGTCCGTTTTTCCCAGTTTCCTCTACAGGTTCAGGGCAATCCTAGTCAAAATCTGAGCAAGTTGTTTTTTTGCATGTGGGTACCGGGGGTCGACCTCAGGACCTCGCGCGCCAGCAGGCGCCCATGCCGCTGAGCGATATCACCAGCCCTTTTCTCGTATGTGGGTTCCGGGAGTCGAACTCGGGCCCTCGTGCTTGCAAGGCAGGCACTTATGCCGCCGAGCCATCTCACCAGCCCGCAAGTTTTGTTTTGAGACAGGGTTTTACTATGTAGCCCAGGTTGGCCTCCAACTCAGCGACCCTCCTGCCTCAGCCTCCCGATTGCTGGGATTACAGGCATGCGCCACCATGCCTGGCTAAAATCTTAGCAAGTTATTTGGCAGTTATTGACAAACTGATTCTAAACTGTATATGGAAAAGCAAAGACCCAGAAAAACACACACAATACTGAAAACAGTTGTAGGAGAGACACAACCTAACCTCAAGATTTACTGTGAAGTTATAGTAATCAAACCAGTGTGATACTTACAAAAAAAAAAAAAAAAAGACAAATATCAGTGGAACAAAATATAGAGCCCCCAAAATGACTCACATGAAGACAGTCAACTACTCCTTGACAAAGAACAGAAACAATCCGGTGGAGAAAATAGTCTTTCAATAAACAGTGCTAGAATAACTGGGTATCCATTTGCAAAAAAAAACAAAAAGAACCTAAACTGAGACCTAGTACCCTTCAGAAAAACTAACTTAAAATGGATCAGAGGCTGACACGTAAAATGTAAAACTACTGAAGTCCTTGAAGAAAACAAAGAAGAAAATCTAGATGAACTTGGGTTTGGTGATAACATTTTAGGTAAGACACCAAAAGCTGAATTTTAGTATAATTTAAAAAATATTCCTGCTCTTCCAGAGACACCATCAAAGACTGAAAAGATAAGCCACAGACCGGGAGAAAATTTTTGCAAAACACAAATCAAGTAAATGACCATTATCTCAAATATGCAATGATAGTTTAAAAATCAATGATAAGAAAACAACCTGACAAAAAGACGGGACAAAAGCCATCATACTCCATCAGGAAGATACCCAGACGGCCAACGGGCACAGGAAAAGGTGCTCTGCATCCTGAGTCACCTGGGAAATGCCAGACGGAAAAACAGAGAAGGCAGGGCCCACCGCTAGAGCAACCACAGTCCTCCCAGGGGCAGCACCAAGTGCCGCAAGGTTGTGGGGAGCAGCAGCCCTCAAGTGGGGCGGCCACTCTGGAAGATAGCTTTGTGGTTTTGTGCACAAGTAAACGTACTCCTGCCACCCAATCCGGTAAGCATGCCCCGCTGTGTCTACCCAAAGGACCTGGAAACTTCCATCCGCACAAAAGCCTGCGTGTGACTATTCACGGAAGCTTTGCTCCCATTGGCAGGACTTGGGAGCAGCCCAGAAGTCCTTCCGTAGGTGAATGGATAAATAAGATGTGCTGCATCCAGACCACGGAATGTGATCCCGTGCTGAAAAGAAATGAGCCGTCCAACCAGGAAGAGGCCCGGAGGAAATTTAAATGCGTATTACTAAGTGAAAGAAGCTGGCAGGAAAATGTGGCGCGTGATGGGATTCTGCCCTAAGACCCTCTGGACAGGGCAGAACGGCGGGCACAGTAAAAAGCTCACGGTCACCGCTGGGGCTTGGGTATGGGGAGGGCTGGCACGGGGGGTTTCAGGCCTGTGGAAATCCTCTTTATGACGCTGTGACAGTGCATACATGCCACACCCATTTCCCCAAACCCACAGGAGGCAGAACGCCAAGCCTGAACGCTAACCCGCGCTGTGGACTTCAGGTAGTACTGTGTCAAGTGGCTCGAGCACTGTACAGGCGTCCTCGCTGGGGGGCCACGCCGCAGCTATGCGGGCTGTCTCCCTGCCTCCCCTCAGTCTTGCCGTGACTCTGTCCCAGCTCTGAAGAGCAAAGTCTATTAATAAAACGCTCCACACCACGGCCTGGTCTTTGGAGTGCTGGCTCGGGGGGCACCGTGGGTCCAAGCCCTGACTCATGTCGAGCGATGAATGAGTCACGGCAGCCGCAGCTGGCGAGGCGGGTCACCCACATCCTGTCTTGCTACGTTTTCCCCCCAACTCAGTGCAGGACTTGACATTTATTCCACTGACTCTGGTCTTGTTCGAGTCAGGCCAGTATTCCCAGCCCGTGATGGACTGTCCCCGTCGCGGCACCAGCAGCTGCACCCCTCCCGCCAGCTGTACCCCACCCAAGTCTGTGCAAGCGTCTATAAAAGGCACCTTCCTTCCCAGCCCAAAGAAGAGACGGAAGCGGGAGGAAGGGCAGTGCAGCAGGAAGTGGGGACCCAACTCCTTCCCGTCCCAGATCCAGGGAATGAGAGACCGACCTGCACCCTGCTTCAACAGCTCGGCTGCGGAGTTGGCCGCTGTCTGGGGAGAGCTGTCTGCTATTTCCTCCAGTGGATCTGCAGGAAGGGGTGAGAAAGCGCAGGGATGAATGCCGCTCCTGACCAAGTCAGGCGGCTTGATGGCAGAATTCCCAGACGGTGACATGCGGCTGCTTCGCAGCGTTTAGAATTTCTCTTGAGGACAATAACCCAGCCCACCAAAACTAGGTCACATCCCAAAGTTGGGGATGCCATGGTCCAGCAAATACTTTTCTGATCTCTGAATTCATTCCTATTATTAAAGTTGAAAAGGTAAATCACAGCTCCCTGCGTTTTATTGAGACCATCCTTGTAGGAAAACCATCTTTATGTGTAACTGAGACTGCATAAGAAAGCAGGGACTTAGGATCAGTTCATTCTGATACCATGCAAGCGTCACCTTTTCAACATATTTTCATTATGACTACTCCCAAACGAACCTAAGAGCGTGGAAAGAGTCCCTCCATCATCTCAAGTCAACAGTGGCAACATGTTACCCATTTTGTGGAATCATAAAAACGAAAGGGAACAGCCTTGAGCCCTGTGGATTTTTAAGCTGTGGATCTTTGCAGCGAGGCCTCTGCCGAGCTCTTCGGCCTCCCCTGGGTTTCTGCCCAGAGTGCACCTCAAAGAGCCTCGTGTGGGCGCCACACAGGAGCCCTGCACACAGCCCGACCCCCCAACCCGCCCGTACCTCTCTCTGGAATGAGCAGCTTGCAGGGCAGGGCCAGCGGCGTGATGGAGTGCTGGCATACCAGGGCCGTCAGGCTCCCTGCGGAGGGGACGGAAGCCATGAGCACCAACAGCTGTGCCCTGCTGTCCCCTGCTGAAATGAGTCACTGCCAGGGCTGAGTCCTTTACCTTCAGCCACCTGCGTGGTCTGAGATGTGGGGCATGGCACAGAACCTCAAAGACATGATGGGTTCTATAAGACAGCTAACTGGGCTGGGTATGGGGGCACATACCTGTCGTCTCAGCACTCTGGGAGGCTGAGGCAGGAGGATCACAAGCTTGAGCTCAGCATGAGCAATTTAGTGACTTAGCAAGAACTTGTTTCAAAATTAAAAAGGCTGGGGATGAAGCTCAGCAAAAAGGCCCTGGCTTCAATCCCTGGTGATGCAAAAAGAAAAGGAGAAAAGACAGCTAAGGAGTAAGTGGTGGAAACTGCAGTGGCTACTAGCACAGATATGTCACTACCGAAGTATGAAGAATAAGCCGAGCAGTTCCCTGGAGCTGAAATTGAGGGGCTGAGGTCAAGGTACCCCCAGCTTTCACCACGCACGCCATCCCTTCACACTGCACCTGAAGGGCAGGGATGACGTCCCCCTGCGTCTGTCCTGCAGCCTCCCAGCAAGCCACCAGCCCTGTACCAGGGTGGGGTCACACTGGGGTGCGACCTCGGCGGACTCATCCATCTGACAACCGGGACAGCGCCTCACGGGCAGCTGTGATTTCCAGACCTGGCACTGTGCTTTTCACGTGCTCAGTTTGAAGCTAGCTCTGGAGAAGAACTGCACATCTACTTTATCCTAAAGCTAAGAGCTCAGAGCAGAGGGATCTTAGACCTGGGGACTGAAATATGAGCCGATCCCCAGGACAGCAAAATCTCCAATCTCAGGATCACCGCAGAGGGAATGCGGGTGCCGGGGTGCATGACCTCGGGAGGACCTAGTGAGGGACTCACCGAAATACGGCTCGTTGGAGCACCCTTTCAACCGGACTCCCTTGGGGGTGCACTCGATGAGAAAGTGCCGGACGAGCTCGTTGGACAAATCTCCTAGTGTGGTAAGGAATAACAAAAAGAAAGAAAAATAATTTTTTAAAAATGAGAGCATATGCTGGGCATGGTGGAGCACGCCTGTCATCACAGCCCTCGGGAGGCTGAAGCAGGAGGATCACCATGAGTTCAAGGCCAGCCTGGGCTATGTGGCGAGACTCTGTCTCCAAAAACAAACAAAAGGCACGAAGTGGCCTTCAGGCCACGTGTATGAAGTGTATATGAAACATGAAGGAGTTGTGCGTTTAGACTTGGGTCCCAGCCCCAAGAGATCTCATCGTTTCCTACAAATAGTCCAAAACTTAAAAAAAAAATCCAAAATCTGAAATACGCATGGTCCCAAGCATCTGGAATAAGGGATACTCAATCTGTAGAGGTTCCTAGACGATGTTTATCAAGAGCGACAAAAGTTAGTAACGGCATTGGCCCGCTGCAGGGCCAGGAAAGCTTGCAGCAGAGGAAACCATTAGATCCCATAAGTGGCTGAGTTGTAGGGAGTGGGGAGAAGAACACACGGCCAGTCAGCCATGGGAGGAGTGTGATGCATGGCTTCCAGGCCTGCGGGGACACCCGCCAGGGCCCTGGGTGCCGCCTGCGGGAAGCAGCCAGGAGAGACCCTCCTGGCTGGGCTTTCTGGACAGCGGTGGCCAACATGGCAGCTGTCCCGTCTCAGGGTGGCCCAGAGTTGGTACAGTTGACTCGCTTGCTGTGATCTTGACTACTTTGGCAAACTCTTCCCTCAAGAAGGGAAGTGAAACCCAGATGTGAAATCCAGAGGTTGGGTGAAGACAGAGCAGCCAGATGTGATTTCACCCAAGGACGCCTCCAGTGTGGGACTTCCTGACATCTGCTACTTTCATATCCTCTACTTTGTTACCCGCGTCTCCAGACAGAGCCCAACATCTGCCAGAGGCAGGATGCTTGCTGGGAGATGGCAAGTGTTACATGCCACCATCTGTATTTCCAAACGAGCTAATGCGTGCAGAAAGATCCTTCTGTCCTCTCTTTAACACACTCAGTGGGAACCAAGGGGCCAAGCAGAACCCAGAGCTGCTGCACGCATGCCAGCCCCACCGTACTACCCTCTGATCTCAGCCCACTTGCCCGATGTTCTTGTCCTGAGGCGTGCTCCTGCTGTAATCTGTTTCCAGATAAGGCCTGGATGTCTTCAAAACGCTCATGTGTTTACAGGTGGGGCTCTGGGAAGGGGACCAGATCACGGGGGCACCACACTCATCAGTGGAATCATCCATGGATGAGTTCCTGGCTGAATGCGCTTATAGGAAGTGAGACCTGGTAGAGCATCTTTTGGTCAAGGTAGGTACACCCTTGAAGGGGACACTGAACCCCAGCTCCCTTCTCTTCCTCTGTGCCTCCCTTTGCAGCCACAAGGTGAGCTCTCTGCTCTACCACTCATTCCTACCACGTTGTGCTGCTTGTCACTGGCCCCAAAGCAATGGAACTAAGGACCATAGACTGAACCCTTGGAAACCATGCATCAAAATAAACCTTCGCTCTTCATAAGCTGATTATCTCTGCTCTTTGGGTTCGCTTTCCAGTACCGCAAAAAAAACAAAAACGAAGAGAGTAGTGTATGTAATATGCCACTTCTGATGTGAGAAAAAGGGAAAATGTCTGCCCTCGGATACACAGTCAGTCCACAGACACACAAGTGTGTATTGTACATGGTTACTGAAGGGAGGAGAGTGGATAGCAAGATGGGCAGGGCTGAAAACAAAAGCAAGGTACCCTAGTGACCTTTCGTTCTATCTTTTTGACTTCTACACAGTACAGTGATTGCCTACTCGTGAAAGTTAAGTTTGATTCTGCCAATTTGATTGGGTTTGGGATCTGCCCCGAGAATAGGTAGAGCAAGCCTTGGGGTGTGTCTGGGTGTGTCATACGGGGGTGACCTTGGAGTCGGTATCTATCTCTGGCCCCTTCCTCTCTGGTACTGTTTCACTGCTCTGCTTCCAGGCCATGCCCTTCCACCATGATGTTCCTGCCTTAGGAACACCTGCCCATGGACTGAATCTCCTGAAAACCGTGAGCCGCATTAAACCTCTCCTCCTTTAAGGGACAGGTGTCAGGCAGTATGTCTCAGCAACAGGAAAGCTGACCAATGCACTATTCAAATTTCAGAAAATAAAATTCATAAATAATGAATGTTCTTTGTTGAACAAGATGAATACTTAGGAAAATATTCCTGAGATAATAAATACTCACTAAGAAGAAAACCCAGGAGGATTGATTTAAGCCACCTCCCATCTTCTTTGCATCCACATAAACCCACAGACGCTCTAGGGGCTGAACAAACAGACTCACCTTTCTTGTTCAGCTGCAGGACGGAAGGAGGAGGGGTGGCAACCTTCATGGCCAGGCCGTAGGCACCCCGGAAGGAGTGACTGTCCCGCACGATGAAGGACCCGGGCTCTTTGTCTTTCAACATGGCGATGGCTGGAGGGAAGGGAGGAGGAAGGCATGAGTTACTATTACTCGTGACCTAGGCATGATTTAAATACGGCTCGTCCCAAACTCATGCTGAAATCTGAGACGGGATCAGGCACTTAGCGTGGAGGTATTTTAAAGCAGGGCCCCTCTTCCTGTGCTCCTCTTCTGCTTCCCAGCAGGACTGGAAGCAGCGAGGAACTCATCCTAACCCCATGCCCTTGAACCCTCCAGAATCTCAAGTCAAAACGAGCCTCTGTTCTTTACAGATCACCCCATCTCAGGTGTTGGGATACAGAGGCAGAGCGCGCCATCTTCTTCTGGCCCTGTTTGCAAAAGGAAGAGGGACAGGAGGTCACGGGCACTCGCTGCGAAGATGACACTGCCACCTGACGATGACACTAACTGCCCTGCAAGGGACATGTGCTGAGGGCGCACAAGTCCCCAGGGAGGGGTGGTGACCTTGGAGACGGGGCTGATGGGAGGTCTGCAGGTCACTGGGGGTGGAGCCCGGAAGGAAGGGGCTGCTGGGGTCCCAGCATCCCTTGCATGCTCCCAGCATGCTGTGCATCCTTACCAGGGGCCCAAAGCCTGGGGCAACCTTGTTTCAGACTTGAGCAACCTCTGGAACCACAAGCCAAAATAAACCTTCCCCTTTACAAGTAAATCGCCGCAGTACTTCACGACCACGGCAATGAAAGCCAATGCAGAGGGTACCGCCCTAATGCTGCATACCTCCCCTCCCGAGGGCCAGCATGGTGGCGCTCCCCACTCTGTCTCTGGCAGGGGTCCCCAAAGCGGGCTCTGCCTCTCCTCACGCCGGCTGGTGGCACTGGGACCCCGGCCCTTGGCCCCTGGTGCCCACAGACCCACTGAGCAGTTTCCCACAAAGCCCGATTCACAGAAACGCAAGCCCTTCCCGGCCATGGGATTTTAATTTTTTTTCCTTCCCCCTCTCTCCCATTTAGAATGACAATGGTGTCATTGAGCTCATGAAAGAAATGCACATTCTTGCAATTTCTATTCTGTACGTAACGGAATGGCAGAATTTCAATGAGGAAAGAGACAGTGGCACTGCTGGGCCACCCCGCTATTCATCTCCGGGTGTTCTTGGGACATGAGGCAAGGACAGAGGGCTGATTCTCTCCTGAGGGTCGCACGACCCACTCAGAGTGGCCACGCCAGCTTCCTGAGACCGTGGACACCCACCATCTATCACTGCTTTAAACCACCAGATTCCCACTCTCCGCCCAGCAGCTTGGGGTCCTTTCCTTTCCTAAGGATCCTGACCCCGGTTTCCTGTTTCTCCCACACCAAGCCCCCTCCCAGGGACCCCAGGGGGCCACCAGGTCTACACTGCCAGAATGAGATCCAGGGCAGGGGACAGCAGCCCTCCAGGGCCAGGGAGCTCTGTGAGTCTTGCCACAGGGACAGACGCATGGCACCTGAAAGGCCACGCCTGGGAGGGGACATTCACCCATGCACTGGGAAAAGGGCACACCTGGAATCCTCTGGGAGGCTGAGGCAGGAGGGTGGCAAGCCCGGCATGGGCCCTTAGTGAGACCTAGGCTCAAAGTGAAAAAAAGGGCCAGGGATGTAGCTCAGTGCAAAGGCCCTGGGTTCAATCTCTAGTACTGCCAGAGAGAGAGGCAGAGAGAGAAAGAGAGAGAGAGAGAGAGATGGAAACGGAGACAGAGAGAGAGACAGAGACACAGAGACACAGAGAGACAGAGAAGTGGCACACAACAGCTGCTCAAATATATCGGTGATTTCATGATGTTTAGTAAAATGGTGAAATGAATTAATTACCCCAATTTGATTATGACATCCTTGTACACATGCATGACATTATCATGTTGCATCCATAAATATGTACATCTATTATGTAATAATTTTTTTTAAAAAAGCAAAGAGAAATAGCAAAAACGAATGATTTGAAATGCTTAGAAACAGCCTGGCAGCAGAACCGAGCAAGGTGCACGCTCTGCTTGCACGGGAGGCCCTGGTCACGTCCGCCGGGAGCTGAATAAACACTCAGCGCCCACCGTCGCAGCTCGGACCGACCCCGGTGCTCATGGGTGGAGGGGATGCAGCCACAGAGCATGGCAGCGACATCGCTGCCTCACTCAACTCTCATCCTTGGTGGCTCAATGGGGGGCATCACTGGAGGCTGCTGGGGCCACCCCGCACCCTGGAGAGTTCTCAGGGGATGCCCACTCCTCGTCATCTCTCCCGCTAGCTCTGGTATTTTCCTACCAGAGCTGAAGATCCTGGTGTCTCCACAAGATGCATGGCATAAACTGTGGCCTGACTCGGCTCTCAGCCCAGCCATGGCCCTGCAACATCTCCCGCCACAGGACACCTTCCTGCCAGGGCCCCGAGCCCAGAAGGAGGCAGATGTCCCAGGATGCCTCATCTTTCCACGTACCTTGGTCTCTCGAGATATCCGGCTTGTACCAGAACTTGGAAGTGTCCTGAACGAACTTGACAATCACAAGTTTGTCATTTGGACTATCTACAAAGTAGAATGGAGAAGCAGTGACTGCCAAAACCATTTTTATTACAGCCTCTTGGAGCGATGTCCCTGCACCTCAAGATCATATGCCCGGGGACAAGGGGTCGGGACCGCCCTACGGGGGAGGAGCGCCGTGTTTGCAATAACGGAGTGGGAGAAGAAAGCTCCTGTTCCATCCCACGAAACGAGACAGCAGGAGCCCCGATGGGGACTCTACCGGGCACGTTTAAAACACATAAAAGGGCCGGTGAGATGGCTCAGTGGCAAAAGCGCCTGCCTGGCAAGCGCGAGGTCCTGAGTTCGACTCCCGGAACCCACATACGAAAAAAGGGCCGGTGATATCGCTCAGGGGCACAGGCACTTGCTGGCACGCGAGGTCCTGAGGTCGACCCCCAGTACTCAAAAAAAAAATAAAAAATAAAAAATAAAAAAATAAAACACATAAAAAAGTCAGGCATGGTGGCACACTCCTATAATCCCAGCATTCAGAAAGCTGAGGCAGGAGGATGCACATAATGAGTTCAAGGCCAGCTTGAACTTCATAGGGAGGCCCAGTCTCCAAAAACAAACAAACATATATAAATCAATAAATAGGAAACAAATAGCAAGGTCAGTGCTGTTGATTCGGCATCTTACTCTTTCTTATACACTTGAAATTTTTCATAATTAAACTCTGGGGGAACTCATTTCATTAGAAAAGGGAGTAACTTTCAAGGAGTGAGGTCCCAGAAATAAAAGGGAAACCAAGCCTCGGTAAACGCCTGCGCTTTCCACTCCTGGGATGAAATGAAGCTGGATGGAGGAAAAACAGAGAAGGCGAGAGGTGGTAACGGGAGCCCCGGGCCACATCCGGCTCTGGGTGGTAAGCGTGGACAGTACAGCGGCCGGCCAGCTCCAGAGCAAGGCCAGGCCCACCCATCCCCAGCGCATGGGCAGCAGGGGCACCCACCCGGCAGGGTCATGAGCAGTGGGGGCACCCACCCAGCAGAGGCACAAGCAGCGGCGGCACCCACCTGGCAGGGATGAGGCTGTCTCCGGAGGCCGAGAGAAGTCAGGCAGGACACTGGGGAAAGGGATGCTGATGGTGCTGCCACTGTGTGGGCTGGAGAAGCCACTGGATGAGGGGGACACGGAGCCCAGGGACCGGTCTCCCTCCGAGGCCCGCTTCTTCTCCGGCAGGGGTGGCTGCCCAGGCAGGGTCACCACCTGGCCCTGAGGGCCAGGGCTGTGACGGCCGCTTTGTCCAGGTGCCACGGCAAGGAAGTTGTGGGGCAGGAAGCTGTTGTTGGTGGCCGCTGGTGCAGTCAGGGCACTGCTGGGGGCCGGGGGTGCAGCATGGGCATTGGGCAGCAGAGTGGCCGGGTCCTCACCAGGCACAAGCCCACCTACCGCTGGGGCCACAGTGCTGAAGCCCAGGAAGGCCTGGCTGCCCAGGGCGGAGAGAGTACCCGGCGGCTCCGCCAGAGATAGCTCGCGGCTGTGGAAAGAGGCCTGCAGGTCTGGGCCTGGGAAGCAGGGCAGCCCCGGGGAGTCCTTGCCAGGGCTTGAGAACTCGGTGGCACCGTGGGGACTTCCGGAGGGCCGGCTGCTGCCCCGCAGGGCCAGAGTGGACTTGGGGCTACTCTCTAGCCACTGGCGGTCTGTAGAGGGCAGGCTGTTCAAAGAGAATGAAAAAGTAAATGAATAAATAAATAGCCGTGTGCAATGGTGCACAACTGCAATCCCACCACTTGGGAGGCTGAGGCGGGAGCATCACCACAAGTTCAAGGCCAGCCTGGGCTAAACTACATAGCAAGATCCTGTCTCAAAAACAAAAACAAAAAAAGACAATAAAAGGTACATGGGTATACCCTGAAATCAGCAACTCTCACCAGACGGGGGGAAAGATGCAGGTTTCTGTTCCCCAAGGTCAACCATGATCTGAATATTAATTAAATGGCAAGTTCCAGAAATCAACAGTTGATACGGGTTAAATTCTGCATTCCTTTCTGAGCACCATGATGAAATGCTGCCCAGCCTTGCCAGGATTGTGAATAATATCTGTGCTGTCTACACCACCTGCCCATCTGTCACTTAGTAGCTCCCTGGGATACTAGACTGACTATCTGACCAAAAGTCCCTGAATTTATTTAATGTCCCCAGAGCTAAAGCACAGCAATGCCGGCCGTTCAGATGAGCCGGAGAAAAGCTGCGAGGCGCTTCCTCCCAGGGAAAAGGCTCCTCACAGGAACATGTGCAGGAAGGATGTGGTGTCCACAGTCTTTGTTCTACCCCTGGTCCCGGGCACCCACAGAGGGCTGGGAACACATCCTGCAGCTATGGACGCCGGCCGGGAGCAGAAGCCACCTCTGTGCTGTGACTGATTCACAAGCACTGGACCTGGGGTCTGGGGGTGACCGAGTCCTCAGTGAGGACCACTGCTGGGAAAGGAGGTGGGGTGGAGAAGGTGGACAGGGAGCTCCGGGCACAGACGAGCAACGTAAAGAAGTGACTTCTACTCTGGGCCAGGGTGGCACCCACTTCTGGATCGCCCCCAAGGCCAGAGTCTAGCAGAAAAGGCCGCTTCTGTCTGTTCTTAGCTCCTTCCTGGGCCACGGTGTGCCGCGCGTGGTCCCCACACCTGCCTGTGCCCGTGCATCCACTGCAGGCCTGGGCCAGGCACCCTCTGACCCTCAGTGTCCAAGGTCTCCCCACTCAGCGCTGCACCCCGGTTCCCGAGCATGGGGCTGCATCCCCGCCCCCTCCTACCTCTCTCGGCGCTGCCCAGGGCTGTTGCTGGAGACGGTGCACGAAGATGCAAATGCCTGCGAGAAGGTGGGCGTCGCAGCCACGTCGGCCCGCAGCATTGCCGCTTTGGGTCCCAGAGGACTCTCTGACATCCCCGCGGCGTGGCTGGGGATCTCAGAGCAGCCACGTGGGTCTGCAGGGGACAGAAAGTGGGGACTCTGACCACCCAAGGCACGGAGTCCCAATCTCCCTCCTTCGCACGTTCTACAAGGAGCAGAGCTGATTCCTCCTCCCACCTTTTGCTGCCCTGGGCCACTCGCCCACCACAGGCTGAAGGAGGACACTTTGTGCTGCCAGGCACAGGAGCCCTGTCACTTGTCCCTGTGCACCAAAGGGAGGGTAGCTCACTCAGTCCCCGTGCCCTTCTGCAGTTGTGCAGCATGGTCCCCAAGCTGGCAGCAGCGGCCTCCCTGCAGCCACATGGAGGGATGCACGTGGGTCCACAGGCCGGTCCTGCTGGGCCAGCACCACGGGCCAGCCTAAGGGGTCTGCCCCACACTCTATACCTTTTGACACAAAATCGAATATTTAATAAAAACAGAATTGGTGAGCCATGCCAGGAAACTCAATGAATGTAAACCCAGGAGGTGGGAGACAACCCAAACCAGAAAAAACACCCACCTTGGATGCAAAACTTGGAGGTAAGCAACAGACAGGAGAATAACTAAATATCTGAGAAAACAGAAGGAAAGAGAGAGTAACTCCCATTCTATCAGAGAGCGAGAGCTGTAAGAATAATCAAACCGAAAGCCTAGAAATGAAAAGACAGGAAGTCAGTGCGCAGGCAGGGACTGGACCCTGGGATTAGACACTGCAGGGCAGGCGCTGAGGCCGATGGGGGAGATTTGCAGCCTGAAAAGATATTTACTCAGAATTTATCCAAATTTCCCAAAATATACTAAAGAAACCAAACAAAGCCGGACACGGTGACACATGCCTGTCATCCCAGCACTCTGGAAGGCTGAGCCAGGAAGATGGCAAGTTCGAGCCCAACCTGGGCCACTCAGTGAGAAGGGCTGGGGATTAGCTCAGAGCAAAGGTCCTGGGTTGCACCCCCAGTGTCGCAAGAAAAAAGAAGAAATCAAACCACAAGTTAAAAAACAAAAATCCCTAAGCAGGAAAAATGATAGCTACACATAAGATATCTACACATAAATACTTGAAAGTACAAAAACTTTCGACAATCAAGGAAAAGTCTTAAACACAGAGACTCGTCCATTTGGGGGTCGAAGACGGGACGCTGGCTTTAGTGTTCATTTGAGCGTTAGTTTTCATCCTAGAAAAGCAGGAAAGCGGGATTCTGATGGGTGGGATGGGCATCACAGGCTTGGTGAGCACCCTGAGGGCAGCCCCGGCCTTCACTGCTTTGATGCCAGCACTGGGGGCTCCAGGCCATGCACGCAGTGAATGAACGAATGAACGAACGAATGAATGAATGAATGAATGAATCTGCAAAGGGAGGGGGTGAGGGGAAAAGTCCAGGCCTGACGTGAAGTCCTGAGACTCACAGCAGAGGGTGGATGGCGGTGTGGACTGAATGGGCTTGGGGACCCCGTGTAAGCTCAACACCTCCCCCTACAGCCGGCACTGCTCCTTGAAGTCGCCACTCAGCACAGGGGTGACCCAGGTACCATCTGTCCCTGGCTCTGAGTGCCAGCGCCACAGTCATCTGGGGACCCGAGCCAAGATTCAGAAGCCCCAAACCCACCCCGTGGTGCCAGGGATTCTCATCACAAAAGCAGAGGCAGGAGGAAAGTAGACGCCCACTCACTCTGCATCCTCAGCATTTCCCATAAAAGTCGCTTTGTTTGTGGATCCCTGGGCCTGGCTCTGGGGGTGTGGCTGCGGGCTCCCTCCCTCACAGGGTCCCTGGCTAGTGCCGGGGACAGGACCAAACCCATTCTCTGGAGCAGGACCCAGCACCAGGTCTCGGGCTTCCCAGGCCATTTCTGCGCAGAGCCCTGAGCCCCGCAGGTGCTTGGAGATGAAAAGTCACGTGGCACAGGGTCACAGTGATGAATCCGCCTATGAGCTGGGACTCAGGCCTGCAGAATTGTTGCCAAGCCCGGGACCAAGACTGCAGGCAGGCAGGGGGCGCTGGCAGCCACATCCCACACCAGCGCAAGAGGCTGGTACCTGACACCCCAGGGGCTAGGCCACCTGTCCCAGGGCCCCGTGCACTGTCCCTGCTGCAAATCCGCAGCATGGACCAGAGGCACCCTGAAAATCTTACCGCAAGCACAGATAAGCAAGGCACAGACTAGAAACCCTTCTGCAGGAGCCAGGCTCGTTCCTAGAAATCAGCCTTGTTTAACTGGGCGTGGTGCCACAGGCCTGTGATCCCAGCACTCGGGAGGCTGAGGCAGGAGGATTGCTGCAAATCTGAGGCCAGCCCGGGCTACATAGTGAGTTCAGGGCCAGCCTGGACTACCCCGTCTCAAACACCAAAAAACAGCAGAGTTTTCTTTCCCGCTGGGATGGAACTCAGGCCTCCCTGTGCACACTGGGCCAGCGCGCCCCACAGAGCCATGCCCAGCTCTGGGCACCTGAGGGTCACAGCTGCGCTGTAGGTGACGTTGTCAAGAAGGAGGCCGGGGACACTGAGCTTGTCCTGTAGATCTTGAGCTCCCAGTTCCTCACTCTGCACCCATGTGCCTAGGACTGACCCCTGGTGGGCATGGCGAGGACGTGGAAGGGACAGGACCTCTGCTGTATGGTGGGGGCATTGGGGCACATCTACTTTCCTGCCACATTCGGGCTGGGAAAGACAGCGTGGACTCCCCCTGCCTTGTGCCGCGGCAGCCTGTCTCTGCCTCAGAGGACGGGACAAAAGAACACCACAGTGAGGACAGCGGTTTCTTACGCCCCTTGCTGGGGCCAGGTAGCCCTTGCCTGTAATTGTAGCACTCTGGGAGGCTGAGGCAGGAGGACTGCAAGTTCAAGCTCAGCCTTAGCAATGCAGTGAGACACTGCTATCTAGGGCGTCCACAGGCAGCTGGGATCCTGCTGTTCCAGTCCGATCGTGGGCCCTGGACAGATGCCTCTTCTGTCCGAGCCTCTTCTCTGACCAGCCTCCCTGCAGTTCTTCCTTTTCCCAGTGCCCTCGCATCTATCTTCCCTCTGCTGCTGAAGCCCAGGGCAGGATACCCCGTGCCATTCGTGCTTAGGAGCCCCTCGGTGCCACTGCCCTTCCCAGCTGGGCCGTCCCCCGGGAGCTCAGGAATGCCTGCCTCTCCTCTCTGCTTCCTCTTCCTCCACTTCCTGCACCCAGGGCCGGGTGAGCGGGGCCCTTGGCTTCTCTCCAACGCGTCTATTTTTATACTTTCTTTCGAGCTGCGGCAGGAGGGTCCGTGGGAAGCTGGACACCCCTTGCTCGCTGCTCCTGACATGACCTATGGTTCACAGGAAGAAAGGAGCCTGCGCTCCCAGGCAGCGCCGCTGGCTCGGTCCTGCAGGGCTGGGCTGGAACAAGGACACGGACAAGCGAACGGAGAGGGAGCTGCCGGACAGCTCTCTGTCACCTGTCCTTCACAGGCATCCATCTACCATTTGCCTATCATCCCTCTCTCATCTACCTACCCGCCGTCTTCCTGCCTCCTGGTCCACACCCGGGATCACTGTGCAGTTACCAGGTCTTCTCTCCCCCACTCGAGGGTGTCTGAAAAGACGGAACACAGCGGACCTGCTGTCCCCTTGCTCTGCTGTTTCTGGGTGTGGAACTCGGGCTGCTGGGGGGTTGGGGGGCACTGTCTCAGGGTCCTGATCTGGGCACACGGGCAGCCCTGGGGCTCTGGTTCTCCACCCACAAAATCCCAATGCCTGAGAGCAGATGAGGGGACACCTAGGCTCAATTCAGCCCAGAACTTTGTACTTTTTGTTTTATTTTTACAGTGCTGGGGGTGGAACTCAAGGCTTTAAAAACAGCAAAATGTTGTACAGGAAGTTTGACAGTAAGGATTTTTTTGTTTTGGTTTTGTTTTGTTTTTTTGAGACAAGGTCTCACTATGTAGTTCAGGCTGGCCTTGAACCCACTATGTAGCCCAGTCTGGCCTCTAACTCATGGCAATCCTCCTGCCTCAGCCTCCCAAGTGCTGGAATTACACACATGCACCACCACACCTGGCTAGTGCTGATATTTTTAAAAAGAGTATCCTGATCTTCTAATTCTTATTTGTCTCTGAATAACAGGCCACTTAACCAACCTTCCTGAAAGCAAAGGGAAACCAGGCGGGGGGCCCAGGTACAGTGAGAAAGAATTAGTGAAAACCCCAAACACCGAAAAAGTAGCCATGTGCATTTTTGCACAAGCAACAACGTCCCACACCTCGAGCTCTGCAAACAGCACCAGAAACACAGAGCGTCTCCCCGGGTCAGCACACACGTTCCGTTTCAGCCTTTTCTAACCCCTTAGGTCATCATCGCATGGTAAACTGAGGCTCTGACCTCCAGGACCAGCAACGTTCTCATCCCTGCAGCGGGGCCAGCGATGGAGTCCCCTCCGCCCACCGCCTGGGGACACTTCAGGGACGCTCTCACCCCGAGTGGACTCACTCCCTCCCCAAAACTCCACACCACAGTCTCATGGTGAAGCAGGACACAGCAGGGCCCAGAAAATAAAGGCGAAGCCGCTGCTGCCCCCCGCACCAGGGCCCTGCTTTCCATTTCTCTTCAAAGATGTCCCATTTATATTCAGAGGTTTGGACCCGAACAAACTGGGAAGAAAACACATTCCCCACTTCCTCAGTGCGGTGCAGAGAATTCTAATGGCGAAACGGAGGCGACAGCTTGTGTGTCTCCAAGGCTGTTTCCGCAGCGGGGAGCTACAACCATGCTTGGGTCTGAGCTCTCAGGACAGGGGGCTTGCTGCTTGCTGGACTTCAAGGTGACACTGGGGAGGAGCCACTAAGGCCACAGCGTCTGAGGACGGAGCCAACACAGCGGAAAAACATGGGTAAAGTGGGAGAGAATGAGTGAGAAAGGCTCGCCTGGTGACAGACCCTCACAAAACCAAATCAACCGCCCGCGAAGTTCTGCTTCTGCTGTCACTTTTTTAAATTGTGATGAGATACACACCACGCTGAGCGTCTGGACCTGGTGCATCCGCACTCTCACTCAGCCTTGTGCACCACCATCCCCAGAGCTTTCTTGCCTTGCAAACCCACAACAATGCCCCCACAAGACGACTTCCCAGCCCCTGGAGTGTGCTCTGGGCTTTGGGTCTCTGCCAACCCTGCCCCTCCGCGCCTGCAGATTCGCGTGCATGGGACCTCCAGCACGGCGTCCCCGAGGCCCGTCCACGAGGCAGTGTGTGGCAGCTTCCTTCATTGTGAGGTTGGACCCTCTTCCACACGCTGTGCACATCCAGGGACACCTCTGTGGCTTCCCGAGGACACCTGGGATGGGTTACACCTTCCTGTCTTACTCCTTCGGCAGGTTTGAATGGAACAGGAAGTGGCCTTCCTGACGAGAGCCACTGCCCCAAGCTGCTCCACCCCAGGGAGTGGAGGTGGTCAGGGTGGTCGGGCTTTGATGTGGGTGGGCAGAGGGACCTGGGGAAGCAAAGCAGCACAAGCCCCTGGGGGGACACAAACCCCCCAACCAGAGGGGGTGATTTCACAGCATGGGCAGCGTCTGCCTCTGCCACCCCGGGCTGACATGGTGATGTGGGGTGAGGCGGCTCAGGGAGCACCTGGTCCTTCTGTAAGGGTTGGGGACTGGACACCGCCGAGCCCACACTGGTGAAGAGGCGCAGGTAGGGTGCTCTGGAGACTCTAAGCCTTGGGCCCCCAGAGTAGCTCCAGCTCCCTAACAGGGTCTGTGCCCAGGACGATGTCTCCGTGCCTTCTCTCTTGGGGCAGAATTCTCAGCGAATCTGTTTTCCTTCAGAAGCAGGACAAGCGCCACAGGCGGAGCTTGGCTCTAGCCTTCTAAGCAGAGACTGAAGGCCTGGTGGGTGAGCCCGGGGGGTCCGGCCCGGCACAGACCTCCACTCCCGCAACGAGGCACCGAGGTGCGAATCTTGTGCCCACAGAGGGCGCAGGCAGCGCCTGGCATCTCAGAAGTCCCTGGCTGTGACCCGGAAGCCTTATCTCCTGAGGGAGATTTGAAGGGACCTGAGGGAGGATCTCAGAGGAGCCCCACCTCCCGGAACCCCGGGGCGCTTGGGGGTCCCGGGACCTCGGAGCTCACAGGTTTCCTCTGTAGCTTCCTAGAAATCACAGATGCCTTCTTAGGCCCAGGCCCCGCCCAGCAGTGGCCTCTCTGCCCAGATCGTCCCTACCCTGTGAGCGACAGCAGTCACAGCCTCGCGCCTCCCACTTCAGTTCAGCCTGTGGATCCTCAGCTCTGATTAAACCTGCTCGAAAACCCTGCACTCTCGCTGCAGTGCAGACCCTGGGGTGGTTTCAGCCAGGTCCTCACCTGAGCAGATCCAAGACACATTTTATCTTTCCAGGAAAGCCCCTAAGTGATCAATATCTTACTAATAATCACTATCTGAGAGCCGGGCGTGGTGGTGCACACGTGTAATCCCAGCACTCGGGAGGCTGAGGCAGGAGAATAGCTGCAAGTTCAAGGCCAACACCTGGGCTACAAAGTGAGTTCAAGGCCAGCCTAAACTGCATAGTGAAACCCTGCCTCAAAAAGACAAAAAAAAAAAATCTCTATCTTCCCAGTACTTCACAGGTTACCTACCCCTCAGAGCCGCTCACAGACACACACACACCACCATCCGTCTACACTGGCTGCCCCGGAGAGAAACCACACGCAGTCCTGGAGCAGGATTTGAACACCATTGTCTGGGGGTGAAGTCCATGGTCAGGCGTGGACAGGGCTGGTGTCTCCCAAGGCCTTGATCACCATGTCACCTCCTCACGTCCTCACCCCTCTCCTCCTCTTATAAGGACACCCCAAGGGACACTAACGCAATCTTCTCTCAGAGTCCCCCAGGAGCTCCAAACAGTCCTTCAAACCTCCAAACCGAGGTTCAGGTTGAGGCTTCAGCACACGGGCGGGGAGGTACAGGTCTGGAATGACCGGCCCACTGCAGGGCTATCAGGCAACTGTGACTCTCGGGCAGAGGGCTCACCTAGCACGTGGGATGCCCGGGTTTGGTCCAGTTTTGACGAGGAGCCAAAGACCAGCACGATGGGCACCCAGCAAGCTCTCCGAAGATCAGTGGCAAGGGCTGAGAGAGAAAGTTGGCACGATGCCCGAGATGGACAGTGGCTTCCCAGGCCACCACCCACAGTTCCAGTGTCCCCCTTGCAACGCGTACAGCAACTCTAACCAGGCTGGGCGGTGCTCAGGAGCAAATCATGCCAGAAAGCCAGTGTCCCGGGACCCCAAGCCCCCAGAGGAGGAGGGAGACCAGCTCCCTGGCGCCTTCCTTCTGCCCATTCCCCACTTCCAGCCCTGTGGCTTAGGGGCCACTGGGGAGGTCCTGAGTGGGGCCCAGCTTTCCCAGGCACGGCAGCTTGTGTGTCTGGCCTCTTCCACTCATATTTCCCAACCCCAGTGTCTAGCAGCCCAGCTCCCCCAGCTGATTGCCACCAGTCTTAATTTCAGCCCTTGTTTCCGTGCCGCCGTGCCCTTGGGGCTGGCGTTATTTTCCTTGCAGGTGGCCCCTGGCCAAGGCCATGTAGGCGCACCCAATGTCCAGACCCACAGGACGCTGCTGGCCTCGGGCCTCTACGGCACTGCCCACCAGCCCTCGACAGTGGGTCCAAACCTCAGGACTACCAAGGCCACCGACGCCACTGGAATGTCACAGCCTGTTTCGTCACCATCAGCTGAGCGGCAGAGGAGCTCTGGGCTATTAAAGCTGTGGGTGAATAAGGGCCCTCGAGGCTGGGACACAGCCTGCAGGACCCAGACATCCAGGAGCTCTGCTCCCCAGAGTGACCCCACCCCACAGGGGCAGAACTGAATTCGAAAGACACCCGGGGAGCATGGAGGAAGAGGAGGAAACAGATGGAGGGCGGGGCAAAGGACCATGCCCTCAAACAGACCAAACCAAGCCTGGGCAGTCAGAGCCAGCATGAACACCTCCTGGTCCACTGCCCACCCCAGCACTGCCAGACCAGCGGTTCCGGAGTTCCGGGCAGGCGACCCCTTGGGGACACCCCCAGTCCACCCTTGTATCTTTGGTGACAACTAATACACACCCTGGGGCATGTCACCACGTGCTACAGAAGGGAGATTTTGGCAGAAAAACAGGTAACCCGGATGCCAGGCCCCAGGACCACGCTAGGAGGACAGGCAGCAATCAGCTATGAAATGGAAACTGAAACACCCTCCCCAGGAATGGAAACGGCGAGGAAGAGGGGCAGGGAGACCGGGAGGGGAATCGGGGAGCTGAAGTTTGGCTGTAACAGACACAAAATGCGGGCCCCGTGGCTCGGCGCTCTGTGTGGGGAGGGAGGGTCCATGCCATAAGCACTGAGGGTCCTGCAGCCCAGGAAGCCCTCTCCAGGAGGACTGAGCCCCTGCAGCCCCAAGGAGGGGCCTGCTGTGCCCGGCACAGGACGCTGCCCTGTGTGTGCTCCTCCAGAGCTCAGGCTGTGTCCCTTTCACGCCACATCCCCAGGGGCACTCGTGGGGCCAGCAGGGAGGGAGGGGTCGCAGTCCGCAGTCCCCCATGCCCTACAAACTCCCAGCCGCTGTGCAGCTGGTTCAGGGCTCAGCCTCCTGCAGCCTCCTCTCTGCCTGGATTTTCTTTATACATAGCTTGGATCTTAAATATCCCCAAAGTCCTCAATGGTTAAAGGCATTGTCCCCAGTATTAAGCCACTGGGAAGTGGTAGACCCTTCCGGGGCGGGACTCAATGGGAGGAACCCCAGCCCCTTCCTCCTCCTCTCTCACTTGCTTCCCCAGAGTGATGGGCTGTCTCGCCAGGGGCCACCCATCATGCCAGCACCTCCAAAAGCACAGACAGAGCCACCCTTGCCTCTTGGTAAGCTGCTACCTCAGGCACGGTTGGCATGGCCGGAAGCTCACATATGGCCCGATGCCTCTACTCTGCACAACCCCACAGGTGCTGCATTCTCTTGACCCACGGTGACACCAGCTGTGCAGGATCTATACACCCACTTTATCAAGCTCCACCCAGACACAAAAAAGTGTTGTTTTTCTTGGAACTGAATTAAACAGGCGGATGAGGAAAATTCAGTACCTTTAAGACATGGCCCTGCTATCCCCAGACCTGGCCTTCCTCGTCACTTATCTGTAATTTTTAAATGCCTCTTATTAACAAGCTTTGAAATGATTCTCTGTTAAGAAAAAGATCACATCATTTCCAACAGTCCAGCTCTCCTACGGCTACCATGATGTCCCGACTGGATTTCCCCAGCCCAGGTGACACCTGAGGAGCTGGCCGTCTCGGTAATGACCCGGGCCCCAGCCTGTGTGACCAGGTCCCGTTTTCCCACAGCCACCTTCCCGCTCCACCCCACTGGGGACTTCACTCACGGCTCTGGCCACTTGGCCGCTGCCCCTTCATAGTGGAGCTGGAGGCAGTGCTGCCTCCCCAATTCCCCAAGTTCCATCCTGGCCCCGTACAGGCAGCGTGAGACCGGAGGTGTACACAAAAAGGCTACGTACGGTCTGTGACCAGGACCCTCTGGTCCCCCGCTCTCGCTGTGAACTGTGACTCAAGCACCTACAGATCACAGATCTGTATCGGAGCCCAGCACCACCCGAGGGGAGGTGGTGTTCTCTGCAGACCAGAGTGGGGTGGCCCCCCAAAGGCTACGGGACCAGCAGCCACATGTTACCCCCTCCTGGCCCCGCCTCAACCCCGCGGCGCTGTGCCTTCGTTGTTATCATTATTAACATTTCGCAATACTGGAGAATGAAGCCGGGGCCTTTGCACTGAGTGACATCCCCAACTCTATTTTTAAATTATTTTTTAAAATTCTGAGACAGGCTCTTGCTAAGTCACTAAGTTGCCCAAGTGGGACCCAAACTTGTGATCCTCCTGCCTCAGCCTCCCAAAGATTTTTTTTTAATACAGGGAGGGGGGACAGAGGGATCAGAAGAGAGAGAAGAGCAACGAATAAACTATCCTCACCATGTCCACGGCTTCCCCAGCACTTGGAGCAATCGTCACTACCAGGTTCCACAAATCTCACAGGACGCTAACAGCTTACAAGTCACATATTTCTCAGAACAACTGAGAAATCCTGGTTCCATAAACTGATGGGTGCTCATCCCCGCAGACAGAATAGCTGATGGGAGATAAGAGGGCTTCTCCCAGGAGCCAGGGTGCTGCTGAGCCACCTGCAGGAGCTGAGTGATTTAAGCGATCTCCACACGCAAATTCTCCCTCCTGGGCCGGTGAGATGGCTCAGCGGCATAAGTGCCTGCCTAGCAAGTGCGAGGTCCTGAGTTCGACTCCCGGAACCCACATACGAAAAAAGGGCGGTGATATCGCTCAGCGGCACGGGCGCCTGCTGGCGTGCGAGGTCCTGAGGTCGTCCCCCCGGTACCCACAAAAAAGAAAAAAATTCTCCCTCCTGTCTACGGACACAGGAGGAAACGGAGAATCGGAGAGGCACACGCGGGGACCTCAGCGGCTGACGTAGAGCCCTGTCACTGCGCCAGCTTGGACAGCCCCACAGCACAGAACAAGCACCTGGATCCCAGCACCCAGGCTGAATGGAAGCACAGCTTCAATCGGTGCAGGGAGACCTGGGTTCCTCCCTCCAAGCCGGAGACTTGGGAAAATACTTCCATGCCAAGCAGCCTGCTTCTAATGTACCGGCGCGCGTATGGAATTCATGGAAAATGGCGCAATTGTATGCAAACAGCATTACAAAAGCGGGAAGGCTTTCAAAAGGCATCCTGTTCCCTTCCACTGCAGCGGCACCTCTGCCCCTGCGAGGGACACACACGATGTCCAGGCTGGGGAGAAGGGTGGCTCTGCCCAGCTGGGCTGGTCCTCTCTAGCTCTGTGGAGCTTTTCCAGCGAAGCACTTGTGGGTTTTCTTCTCCCTCTTGCCTGCCGCCTGACACACGTGGTGCAGTCGGCTGCCGGCCAGCTGAACCCATGAGCCAGCCACGCAGGAGGGTGGGCAGTGGCCTGAAGAGGCCACCTGGTCCCCCTGACCCTGCCAGACGCTCAGCACCCTAAGCCTCCCGCCCCATGTCCCACACATCCGGGGAAGCAGCCCCAGCCGGGCCCCAGGAGGGAAGGCACAGTGGAGAAGCCGGACGCCCCTCGTGTAGACGCTGCCAGCACGATCCAGCCAGGTGGCCTTGTGAATTTAGCAACATCCCCTTCGGTGGCTCCAACCACAGCAGGGACAACTATCTCTCTCACTTTGGGACCCGAGCCTGCCCCCCCACGCTGGCTGGATTTCAGCTTTCACAGGGGCTGTGCCCAGAGCTCAGGCCTCGGAAGGTGCCCGGCCAGCGGATGCCTGGGCCCCAGCGCAGGGTGGGAGGGGACAGCCCTGGACTGACGGAAGAATGTGCCCCACTGGGGTGCATCGGCTCCGGAAAAGCAAGCAGCACATCTGTGACCCAGGCTTTGTTCTGCGAAGACAAAAGCAGAGGGACATCCCGGCAGGAGAAGCCTTCCAGGCTCCGGACTCCGAGTCACCTCCCAGAGCCTCGGGGACTCCAGGAACTGTCAGGTTTCCGGGCCCTGGACCTTGGCACCCCTCCTCCTCCCCTCCCCCAGACCCGGATCCAGTTTCAATGTCTGGCGGTGGCTGAGGCAGGAGCAGCACGGAGCCGGGGCGCAGGGACCATGTGCTGCCCGCTTACCTGGGCGCCCGCGGCTCCGTCCAGGATGGCGTGGGCCTCACCGAGGGCGCCCCACAGGGCCTCTCTTCAGCAGCCCTGGTGGCGAGCGTGGTCCCTGGCCCCGTCCCGGTCCCGGTCCCTGCGGCAGCCCCCACCCACCCAGCGGGCTCTGGGTTCCGGCGCGTCCTTGTCCCGGGGGAGTCGAGGGAGGCGGGGCGGCCACCTCCAGAGAGGCCCATTCAGAGGGCGGTGGGGAAAGAATCCCGGGATTGTCGGCCGGGCTGCTGCGGGCGGGCAGGCAGCCCAGTCAGCTCCGGGCCCGCCCCGCCGCGCCCCTCCTCCCCAGCCCCTGCCCGCCCCACGAAGCACACCAGGCTGGCGCAGACTTGGGCCCGGGCCGTGGTCACTGTCGCCACAGACAGCAGCAGGACCCCGCGTCCAGGACCTGGCCTCCTGCAGGACCCCAAGCAGAGGGAAAGCGTGGCAGCTGCAGGACGACCTGTGCCCCTCTCCTCCCCTCCTGCCCCTTTCCCTGGGGAACCCTGCAGCCGCGCCTGTGCCCAGTCCCTGTAAGCTCAGATCTCTGGCACTGCAGCCCCTTTGCCAGCGGGCAAGCTGTGTTCCTCTCTTTCTCCTTTATCTGTCAGGCCACCCTTGTGTCACAAGCCAGCTGATGAGCTCCTATATATTCTGCAAATCCCATTGCAAAGGTCCACACATTTTTTTACTGGGCTTGGGGCCCTCTCTCCCTCAGTCCGGCGAAAGTTAAATGCTCTGTTCCCTGAGGCCAGAGATCTGATCTGGCCTTGACCACAGAGCAGAGCCCAGGGCTCGTGTGCTGGCCGTGGATACGCGGTGTGGTGCAGCGCGGCACTCAGGGTTGCGTCAGGAGGCAGCAGAGTTTACACTCAGCCTGGCCTCTGTCTCGTGGGCCTGGTAAAGTCCACCCGTTCTTCAAATGCTACCTTGACATCGGCTCCAGAAAGTTCTCCCAGGCAGAGAATGTCCCACGCTCACCTCGGGACGCCTCTTTTCCTGCCCATTGGCAGGCACCTATTTTATTTTATTTTCCGTGATACAAGGATGGAACCCAGGGCCTTCCCCCGAGCTGCATCCCCAGCCCTTCCTTATTTTTTTATTTTGAGACAGGATCTTGCTAAGTTACTAAGTTGCCCAGACGGAGCTCCAACTTGGGATCCTCCTGCCTCAGCCTCCCAGAGTGCTCGGATGACAGGATGCAGGGCCACACATGGCTGGGCACTGCCTTTACGGTATCCGCAGGAGCTCTGAGCACACTCGCTGAGCCTCAGCCCACCCAGCCGCGGGGCCTCTGGGGCACTCAGCAGCCTCCCCAGGAAAGACCCAGGCCTGCTGCATCTGAGCGGGGCTGTACTTCTTCCTCCAGCTTATTTATGTGACTGCAGGGAGGGGCCCTGGGATGCCTCGGCAGTGCCTGACCCTTTCCTGGGCAGCGGCTCTGGGCAGAGGAAGGCGCTGGGGCGGAGGGCATGAGGTAGCCAGGCTCAGGAAGGGCGGCAGGCAGCAGGCCAGGTCAGGGACCAGAGGGGAAGGAGGGGGAGGGGAGGAGAAGGTGTGGGGTACTTGGTCTGGAGCCCAGCTCAAACTAAAAACTAAAGGGCTGAGGTGTAGCTTAGCACAAAGGCCCTGGGGCAGCGCCCAGGAGCGAGAGGGAGAAGGAGAGGGAGCCAGCCTTCTGTGTGCTGGGACACAATCCCGAAGGCCCCAGGAAGGTTCCCAGGGAGCAGAGGGCAGAGGCTGCGAGCCCCAGTGCCCCAGGCCAAGTCCCAAGGAGGTCATCACCTCCTAGTGTGTGTGACCGTGACCAGCAGGGATCGCTTCCCCTGGGCTCCCTCTCAGTCCAGCCAGGTGAGCTGCAGGTCCCTTCAGGCTTGCAGGGTAGCACCAGAACCCCAGGAAACCTCAGCTGTGGGGAGCCACAAGGGGTGGGATGAGGGGAGGAGGCCTGGCCCCTGCTGGGAAGCGGGTAGAAGGCAAAGAAAGGAAGAAGGGAGGGAGAAGGGAGGGAGGAGGAGGAGCCCTTTAGGATCAGACAGGACTGATGGAGGGACAGAAGAGGAGAGATGGGAACAAGAGGGGGAAGAGAGGACACAGGAAGGGCCATCGCCTCTTAGGACTTGGTGTGTGACGACGGGCTGTGTGTGCCCTGTCACTTGTGCAAGCTGTGGGACTCTGCTACACACAAGGGCCCCGGGGAGGTGGCAGAGGGGCCCAGTGCCACCCCCCCGCCCAAGTGAACCGATCAGTTGTGCTTAGCAGAGAGAGGATTAAAACCCAAATAACAAAAACCCTCAATCCTCCAAAACCTGCTGCCTGAGGCCTCACGGTGCCCGGTGTCCTGCACCTCCGGGAGGACCCAGCTCCACCAGGGCAGCCACGTGGAGACGGAGGGCACCAGACTCGCCGAGATGCGCTTGGAGCCCAAAGCATCAGAAATGTTTCCCTTTCTTCCAAACAAAGGGATTCGCACTGGGCGGCCTTTGCTTTGTTCTAAGCCCCCCCCCCCCCCCGTGCCTCTGCTACGCACGTGCGTGCCTGCAAGTTCATGGCTCCTGAGAGGCGTTCACGCTGGGCTTGTGCCTGTGATCCCAGCGCTCTGGGAGGCTGAGGCAGGAGGATCCTAAGCCCAGCATGGGCGCCTTAGTAACTTAGCAAGACCTTGTCTCAAAATACAAACAGCAAGGGCTGGGGATGTGGCTCAGTGCGAAGACCCTGGGTTCAGTCCCCAGCACCGCTCATAAAGCAGGAATAGCTACCCCCGCCCCCACATAGCTATGAGCCTGCGCACACACGACATGCCCAAGAGAAAGCGTGGGTCCCACGCACACACTATGCCATTTCCCACAAGGCGCCCACGGGGGATCCTGGACCCCTCCCCCAAATTCCAGGGATTACTGTACCCTCAAAGTGACAGGATTGAGACAAAAGATGGGGTGCTTCTTTACCTAATCAGGATGCACTGTAGTCAACACCCCAAGTCTCTGCCCCACCAGGTCCCAGCCAGTGAGAAATGTCGAGGGGCAGATGGAATGTTTGGATGCTCAGGTGTCTCAGAAGCCCGGGATGCACCCCTTCTTCCTGGCTCATGTTCCCAAAGCCCTGTGTCCCGCACCACGAGGCACATGGCCGGCAATGTCACCTTTGGGGACCAAAGCAGCAGGTGCTGCAGATAGCTCAGGGCATCTGACTGTCCAAGCCTGCCCGACATGGCCATGGGGAATGTGAGGGACAGGGATGGCTGCTCAGGTAGGGCCTTGGGCACAGGAGACACCAAGACAGCATGTGGAAGCTTCCGGTAGGGAGCCATCCTCTCCAGCATCCATACCGGGCTCTGCATGCACATCCCCCGTGGCCACGCCGCCCTGGGAGGCTCCTTCCTACTGGGCTCTGGCTGACCCGTGCACTGGCAAGCAGCCACTACGTGAGGGGCCTGGGCCGTGTGACACCCCCAGGCCAGGACCAGCTCAGCTGGGGGCGGGGGGCGGGAAAGAACAGCCCCTGATGCTGAGGGACCCCTGGGGCTCTACAGGCGCCTCAACCAGGAGCTGCGTCTGGCACTGGAGACCAAATTCCAGACAGATTTCTGGCGGACTGTCATATACGGCACCCAAAACCCACCTGCGTGTCCCACACAGCGTCCCCAACACCACGCATCTTGTGCATTCTTCCCATGCTTGAGTTTAGAAGATATTGTGCAATGCGGGCAAGATAGCAGGAGGCAAGGCCATCTGTCACCAACCCCCCGGGCCACCCCGCAGGGCTGAGAACCTCAGAGATAAGAGCACCGCTCCTGTTGGCAGCTCCTTGGGCTGACTTCCGGTGACATTCCAGGAGGGGGCAATGACAGGAGCCGATACAGGAACCAGAACAAAGATTCCGACAAGCCCAAGGCAAGCAAGTCAAGAAGCGTCCCAGTGCCTTCAGAGTGGCTGCTCAGGGTGAGGTGTCACCACAGGGTACCAGTGCCTGGTCTCTCTGAGCTTCTTTCCACACAAGCAAATCCACACTCACGTCTCAACGGGCTCCTGACAATGCTGTCACCGGCCAGCGGCCTGCTCCACTCGCAGGAACCCACGCCCAAGGTCTGCTTTACTGCCTTTACCCTGCCCTCCTCCCTGCTCCCCAGGTGCACCGGCCATCCGCGCTCCTTACGTGGGGTCACCACTCGCTCGTATGCAGTTTGTTTGGGGGCAGCATTGGGGATTAAACCCAAGGCCTCTGCACTGAACTACACCCCTGAGGTAGAAGAAATAAAAATAGGCAGACAGGAGTTGAAGTCAATCATCATTTTCACCTTGTGCTTTTTATAAAAACTGCAGCTTTGGGACACAAACCCTGTTCACCATTCCGGTGAAAGCCAAGTACAGACATTTCCTAAACGCCATCACTGAAGCTGTTGTGTGATGAGAATGTTCTGGAAGGTCCAACACCGAACGCACTGAAATGCCCTGAAGGGCTCGCTTTAAAATGGCTCATTTTATGTGATGGGAATTTTATCTCCACTCAAAAAAAAAAAAAAAAAAAAAGCAGCTATTTGGAAGCAGAAACATTAGACTTTTGTCATGAAACATTTCCTCACTTTTTTTCATTTATTTTCAAAACTTCAGATAAGACACAAAAGAATCATGTACTTCTTAAACTTCATGATTTCCTCTATTTTGCTTATGCTGAGGCAAAAGAGAGAAAATTATGAAGATTGAGATGAAACAACTCCTTTACTCAAATCCTTAAAGATGTTTTCACTTTCAAGAAAAGCATTTCCTCTGGGGGCTTGCACGTGGGTTCTGGGGTTGTTTAAGGACACTGCCCCCAGCACACGTGGCCCTGGGTAAGGTGTGGCTACGAGGTATGATCCAGAAGTGCAGTGAACATTTAAATTATCTGAAAAATTATCACAGTAAAAGACACATTGCCATGAATCCTCCTCTGAATCCTCCCCCTATCTCTGAACACACTCATCCCATCATTCTTGCCGCTTTCTGCAGCAGCTCTGCAGTTGTCTTTCCTGAAGGTCCTTTAGTTGTGCTGTCCTGACTGCCTCGATGTCCTGAATGGATTCAAAACATTCACTCTCACAGTCATTTTTGACTATGGGGAGGAGCCAGCAGTCACGTGGTGCCAGATCCAGAGAATGAGGTGGACGAGGATGCAGCATCATGTTTTCATTTGACAGAAATCATCACACGCGCTTTTGTGAGCATCGCCCTGCATCACTGTCAGTGCTAAGGTTTCCTGAGTTCACTGGTCTGCACCCATCCCAGACACACCCACCTGCACACAGGGGACGTTCCGGAGGGGCGGGGAGGCCCAAGAGCTACCTGTACTCATTACAGCAAGTGTCACAGAGATGCGCCTGTCGGGACAGGAGCCACCAGACACCACCCTGCTCCTCCGCCCAGGCTACCCTGGTCCCTGAGAGATGGCTTTTGACAATGGGATGGGTGTGATGACAGAGCCCAGGCCTGGTGCTCAGATTCCAACCCAGATTCTGTAAAGCTTCCCAAATAGCAAGGGCAACGCACACAAGATCTGAGTGGCCACTGAGGGCTCTGTTCTTCACAGCTAATTAGCTTGTAGCATAACAGGAAAAAAGGGTGCAATTTCTACTGTTCTGCCAGGTGTGGTGGTGCATGCCGGTAACCCCAGCCCTTGGGAGGCTGAGGCAGGAGGGTCACCAGGAGTTCAAAGCCAGCCTGCACTGTATAGCGAAAAAACCAAAATGCTACTATTCTGGGTGATAGAGAAGAGCTTGGGTCCAGGGGAGGGGACAACTGGCAACATCTGTCAACACCATGCTGTAAAAACTCACCCGGGAGAGCTCAAGCTCCCAGGTAACAGCCCCTTGTCCCCTCACTCACAAAATCCCTCCCACCCCAGCAGGTGGCCCGCGTACCAGCAAGGCTGGCATTTGTCCCCTTCCTTGTGGGTCTCCAGGATTCAAAACAGCTTCTTTCATTCCCTGAGCTATTAATACATCTGGAGGATGCTTAGCTTGCTTGCTGTTTGTTTATTTGAAGGCCACTTATTTCCGGGACAGCAGGGTGCGGGATGCCTGTGGCAGGGACACAGGGCCCTGAAGCTCCAGGACTAAGCTCAGTCAGGGGACCTGGGGGTCACCCTGGGCATCAGACCAGCCATCAGTACCTGTCCTGGACACAGTCCCTCCCAGAGCCAACACTGGCCACCATGCTTGGAGCCGCCTTTTCCACCAGGCCTCACCCGACCCTACACATCCGTCCTGGGTGAGCCGGCCTGAGCAGGACCAGCAGGAACCCTGCTGAGCCGCCACTGTGATATCTGCTGCCCTCTGCTGCCCTGCCTGCAGATTCCTGTCTAAATCTTTGGCCTTCTTCTTGCAGGAATCCTGCTGGGCCAGCTCAGCAAGGAGCCCCTCAGCGATCCCAACCCCAACCCCGACCCTGGACCCCATCCCCGACCAACCCCAGACACCAGGCGGCACCTCCCAGGCACTTCCTGGGCACCTGACCCCCCAGGCTGCCACCCCAGAACCCCCTGCTCTTTGTCCCACACCCAGAGCCACGCGGGGCAGTTCCTCCTACTGCAGCGGCCCTGACTGGCATCTGTCCTTGTCGCCTGGGACTGGAAACAGCTCTGTCCTGCTGGGTGAAATGGCTTCACACAGCACACACAGGCTTCTGAGACCGACGTCTTTACTAAGTTACATCCTACGCACTGGGACACAGGGAGGATTTCAGGTAGGCAGTGCTACGTCAGCTACACAGGAACTAACGATGTTCACAACCAAATCCAAGCCAGCACCCCGAATCCTCTCTGCAGAGGCCTGTGGACCGCACCCCCCGAACCTCCATCCAACCGGACTCACGCTTCGTCTGTCTCCTCCGAACCACTCTGGTCTACACCACCGTGCCCGCCACAACGCGCTCCCGCATGCAGCAGACACGGGGCTGTGTGAACGCGTGCATCTGAGCCTTCGCCCCCACCCGGAGCTGGAACTGCAGGGGCTCCTGGCCTGGCCCTGCCCCCAGGGCAGCTCCTCAGGGTGACTTCCAGCTGGTGTCCAGGGAGGGGGCAATGATAGGAGCCCGCCAAGCCCGAAGCAGGCAGGTAAGAAGTGTCCCAGCACCTTCACAGTGGCCGCTCGGGGCGAGGGGTCACCTGCTCTTTGTATGCACACAGCAAATCCATGTTCTCATCTCAGTGGGCTCCTGGTGACATGGACCTGCAGGGACCCATGCCCGAGGCCTGCTTACATCCCTCCAGAACAGCGCCCTCCTGCTCCCTGTTCCCCATCCGGGCACTGGCTAATCCACATGCCCAGGAGTTCTAGACACTGTGCATGCACTCTCGCTGTGCTTAAATTTAAAAGATGTTTTAAGAGGTTAGACAACTCGCGCAGAACTCCCGCGGAATTGCAGAGGGCAAGGCCACCTGTCACCAAGCCCCAGGGCCACCCTGCAAAGATAAGAGCCCCAGTCCTGCAGCACTGGTTGACAGAAGCATGATTTTCCCCCGTCAGCCTGTTAAGGCGACGGATCAGATGGACAGCTTTTCAAACGCTGACCCGGCCTTGCGCCCTAGAATAAATCCCACAGGGTCCTGTCACGTGATTCCTTTTACATGTTGTGGAGCTCTATTTGCTTATATCCCATGACTGAGTTTTGTGTCTGTGCTCCTGAGGGATGCTGGTCTGTGATTTTCTTTTTCCTTGGGGCGTCAGGACAGAACCCAGAGGCTCGTGCGTGCCAGGAGTGTGCTCGTCGGGCCTGGTAGCCTCCTTTGCTCTGGCATGTGTGTCTGTTTTTGGTAGCAGGGTAATACTAGCTTCATAAAATGAATGAAGACATGCTCCCTTCTGTTTCTGGAAGGGATTGTGTGGCAATCATGTTAATTCTTTCTTAAATGTTTGGTAGAATTTTCCAGTAGAAAATTCTCCAGCTGGGCCTGGAGATCTGGGGACTCGTTAATCACGACGCTGGGTCCCCCAACCCAGAGCCCTGGGCACGTCCATCCCCCGAACCTCCCCTCAGAGTATTCTTACGCTTGTTCCACACACGTCCAGGATTTTTAGCTGTACTTTAGGGAAGGAACAGGGAAGAGTAAGCCTAAGAAATAGGGAAAAGAAATTCTCACCCACCCTCCAGGAAGCCAGACCTCTCCTCAGTGGCATTTTAAACCCAATGCAGCCATGTGCCGCAGAGTTCAGCTCTTTGCTCTTGACAGGGCTGGGTGGAACCCACACCTGAGGCACACTAGGCCGGGGCTCTACCGTGAGCCACACCGCTGGCCCGTCACAGGCAACACAGTGGCGTTTCAGTCAGTGACGACCGCATCGGTGATGGTGGCCCCCGAGATTATCCTGACCAAAGTCGTTGTGGATGCTCACTGTGATGTCCGCACAAGACAACACCTAAGATACACTTCCCACAAGAGAGCTCTGTCACGAGCTGGCGTCAGACTGCAGTGGCACTCATGTGCACGTGGGCGAGTGGCCCTGCACGACACAAGAGCGGCCACTGCTGTGCGTGTCCCTGGGTACCACGTCGAGCCTGCAGTGGCTGTGAGCCGCAGGTCTGAGCAGGGACAGAGGCTCAGAGGGCCACGGGTATCCGAGTCACAGCAAGTCCCACGGTCCTCGCATGATGTCACAGCCATTGGAAAACCAGCCCCAGATTCTCCGTCAGTCCCGTGGGGTCGGCCGCCAGGCCACCCACTCACTATGAGCATTTTCTCCTCTCTTGTGGGCCAACTCCCTCATCGGCACAACAGGGATCAGGAAGTCATGTCACACGACTGCAAGGCTAAGGGGAATCATCCTGAAAGAGTGGGAGGCCGTCCTGTCCCTGTAAGCCGCCTCTGCTATCTGTTTCCCAGGGAGCCCAGCAATTCTGCTTAACCTTAAAGAGTGGCTGGTACCCCTGGCAAGGGTGCGGCTCACGAGACAGCTTCCACCAAGTCAAAGCTGCGTGACTCCGTACTGATGTGCAGCAACTCTCCCTGGGGACTTTTGAGACAAAATACTAGAAGACACGTACTATTATCATTGCAGAATGGGGCGTGAACCCAGGGCCTTCACACGGAGCTACATCCCCGGCCCTTTTTATGTTTTATTTTGAGACAGGGTCTCACTATGTCACAAAGTTTTCCAGGCTGGGCTACAACTTGTGATCCTCCTGCCTCAGCCTCTGTGAGTGCTGGGACTCCATAGGATTCATCTTTGTTTATGGCTGCTTTTATATTGAAAGATAAAGCCCTACTTCTCCCTCAGGAACACGGATGTGTACACAGAAGTCACAGAAGACACCGGGCTGTGCTGAAATCTGCCACACACAGGTGCCCACAAGGACGGGACGGCGCTGCAGGAAGGGGACCAAGTGCCCTGGTCCAGGCCGGAGCCCCGCGCCCTGTCGGAGTCACATCAGGGCCTGTAGTGAGCATCACGGTGGGGTGGGCAGGATGGCTCCCTCTCTGCCCCGCAGATGTCATAAACACGCTAAGGACACACACACGGCTGTGTACGTGTGAGGCGCTGGCGCACGGTGGAAATCCACACTCCTCCACCACAAAGGCCTGACAAGGTCAAAGAGGAACCCAGCAATTATGCTCCCCACATTTTTTATCTTAAACTTCAGCCCCGCCCGCTGAGGAGCTGGGTGGTCACACTGCTGAACACTGAGGCTAAGAAGCATTCGGCCCCTGAAACGAGGAGGACAAGTTCTGTCTGGTCCTGAGACTTGTGTCGCAGCCTTGGCCAACAGCTCCTAGGCAGGGGCCGGGTGGTGACACAACTCAGTAGAAATCTCTCCCTCCCAGAAAGGGCACCCAGCAGCCACAGAACAGGTCCCTCGGGTGCCCTCACCGGGACAGAAGAGCAGCCACAGAAAGAATCAAAAAGCGCAGAGAACCACGATTTTAAAACATGCGGGGAGGGAGCTGGTGAGATGGCTCAGCGGCTTAAGTGCCTGCCCGGCAAGCGCGAGGGCCCGAGTTCGACTCCCGGATCCCACATACGAAAAAAGGGCCGGTGATATCGCTCAGCAGCACGGGCGCCTGCTGGCGCGCGAGGTCCTGAGGTCGACCCCCCGGTACCCACAAAAAAAAAAAAAATTAAAAAAAATAAATAAATAAATAAAACATGCGGGGTTTCGGGAACATCGTCTCTCGGCCTGCCCAGGCCTGGCTTCACCCACGCAGAACTGGGAGGGTGACCCTGGGCCGCACTGCGGTGACTCAGGGACAAGAACCAAGCCCTGCCGGGCAGGGGCAGCTAGTGCATGCAACGGAGAACGCGCGCTCTGCCAGGACTCGCTCCGTGCAGCTGCCTGGCACCAATGCCCCCAGGAGACCAAGCGACTCCACTAAACTGCCCAAGGTGCCACAAGATGCCGGAAGCAACTCGACTCCCCGTGGTCCCCACTGCCAGTGCAGTCCCAGCCTCGATCCAGCATCTCCCTGTAAGACCCACCCTAACCCCAGGCTTCAGAGAGGCAGCCCGAAGGGAAACACGTGTGCACAGGAGTGAGTCTGTGGGGAACCAGCGGCCAGCAAAGGGGAGACAGGGCTGCCTCCGCTGAGCCACGCCGGGCATCTTACCGCGTCCGACTCTGCGTGCGCTGGCCGGGCTGCTCGCCGGGGCCTCGGGTGGGCCGAATGCAGCATAGCATGGCGGTGTCTTCACTGGAAAAGAGCACAGCAGGGCTCTGTCGCTTTCTTCCTTGCAGTGGCAAGCTGCACACAGCAGCTGTGTGTCCTCCCCCCAGCTCCCAAACAGGAGTGAACCCAGGCCTTCCCACCAGCTGCATCCCCAGCCCCTTTTTATTTTTTTAGTTTGAGACAGGGTCTTGCTAGGTTACTGAGTCTCCAACTAGGCTGGGCTCCAACTCGTCATCCTCCTGCCTCAGCCTCCTGGAGTGCTGGCATGATGGGTGTGGTGGCTCAGTTAGTTTGACTTATTTCTTACCGTACGGTGTTTCTGGAGACACAGGAAATGCTGGGGTGGAACACACGGGCTCTTTGTTGTTCAGCATCCTGCCATCGATCACGTCGAGGTCTTGGGGGTACGCAGGGATCACCGTCTGGAATCAGGAAGAGGATGGGAGAAGGGGAGTCAGGGCCCAGCCCCCATGCAGCTGCACCCCTCAGATGCTCCAGGGAGCTGAGGCCTCGTCTGCAAGTGGCCTCATCCAGCCACAAACTGCAAAGCGCTTTCTGCTAACAGTGAGGAGGGGAGAAGGCGCCGGCGCAGGCTGTGAGCTCCACATGCGGGGCCGCGGGAGAGTGACACACGCCGGGCTTTGCTCACATCGACGGAAGATCACAGGAGTCACATGCACGGCACAGAAAACAGAAACACTGCAAACACCAGGACAACAAAGTGGTTCTGTTGGTCAGTTACAGCCACCGTGACCAGCGCCTCCCGTGGAGGCTCCCACTCCTCCGCGTGAGAATCACAGAAGCCCGTCACTGTGGGCCAGGGGGTAAGGGGTGAATCAAGGTGTGATGTGCGCGCGTGCCAGTTCCCCACGGTGAGTGCACACTAAGAAGCAAGGGGGAATAAAAGTCCGAAGTTGAGTCCTTGGTACGCAGTTTTACTTCTGCTCCAATTAGAAGCCTGTACTGCTTCTCCCGGAAGGGCCAGGAGCACCCTTGTCTGTGACCTCCTTGGACACACTGTCCCTGAGGGTCCGGCTATGACCCTGGCCTGCAGGGTGTGGCGAGTGCCTCAGATGTCCCCCACCCGCCCGCTTACCTAGGCCTGTGCGGCCGCCAGCCCTCACAAGCCACCCGAGGCTCCACACCCACGGCCCCTCCAGGGAAGAAGGACCAGCACGCACCTCTTTGATGTCCCCCGGAGAGGGGAAGGGTGCTGGATTTGGGGCGGAGTCCATGCTGGCCTTTGCCCAGGCACACTTGGAGAAAGACAGCTGGCTCCCAGCGTCATTGTCATACTGTCCCAGACTCATCTTCCGGAGTCTTCCGCCCAGGGGCTCGTCACTGGAGGGGCCTGTGCGGAGAGAGATGTGTGGGCTGCCGGGCGCGAGGAGACCCTCAATTGAAACCCCATTGTGAGCAGGGTGCAGTGGTGAACGCCTGCAATTCCACCACTCTGGGAGGCTGAGGCAGGCAGATCGCAAGTTGGAGCCCACGCTGGGCAATTTAGTGACACCTTAGCTCTAAATAAAAAATTTTAAAAGGGTCGGGTTCAAACCCTGGTACCACACACACACACCTATTGTGAAATTTCTCCAGGGCAGGCTGCGTTTCATTACTGGTGGGCGCTCTCTGGGCACATCAGGGCTGCTGGGAACAGAGTAGAACCCAGCTCCCAGGCCAGCGCAATCACGCGGACTGGGCCGAACACAGAGCACACAGCAGCCCCGGTGCAGGACAGAGCTGGGTGGGTCACACACGGCCAGGCTGGGCAGGGCTTGCGGGCACCCTGATGTCCCCACGCCTCCAGTGACTCCAGGGAGTGAGAGGGTGGCCCTCGCTGACAGCCTCAACCCTAACATGGGGAACCTGGAGGGCAGAACCCCCTAATCCAAGCACCAGTGGTAAATATTCGAGGACCCAAGCTTCTCTTAGCCAGCAGTGTAGACGTTTACTCCTGAATCCGATGCCCATGGTCCCTGCTCATGTTAGGGGGGGCCCTGGGGTCCTTGCTGGAATCGGCTACTTCTTAAAATTCTCTTGTAGCTGGGGCGCTGGGACAACCTTGCTGTGGGCTATGAAGGTGACAATGCTTTGAATCAGGATGGACTCTGGGAGGCTGAGGCAGGAGGATCTTGAGTCGCAGCCAGCCAGGCCAATTCAGTAACTTAGTGAGACCCTGACTCAAAATTAAAAGTAGAAGAGGGCTGGGGACGCAGCCCAGTTTGAAGAGCCTGGGTTCAATCCCCAGCACCACACCATGAAACAACAATGACATAGTCTGAAAATTCACACCCAGCTCCCATCCCCCTACAGCTGATATTTAAGCTAAGATATTTAACCTCTATCTCGTGACCACAGCCACAATGACGTCGCACGGAGCGACAAGGTCTGGTCCCTGATCCCTGGCAGTGTTAGGCTCTCTCTGATGGACAAGCTGCTGAGGCCGGGGCCGCCTCACAGGGACACACAGCCTGGCCATGACATCGCCCCTCTGCAGGGCTGCACTGGGATTCCTGGGCTCAACCCCATTCTCCCCTCCCACCCCGAGACGGGCACCACTCTGCCAGAGAGGATTCCTGCTGAGTCCCCGAGGAAGGAGCTGGCTCTTGGCAGGGCTCCGTGGGGCTGCCTGGAATCCAGTGCTGGTGCTGAGGCCAAGCTTCCTGTGCCAGGGGACGGCTGCTCAGTGTCAGCTGGCTGAGTGACACCCAAATCCAGCTATCCATCCACCCTCCTGACCCATGCAGCGCAAGGCCAGCGTGCGGCCACCCTGAGCCCAAGGCCACAGCGGAGAGCGCTCTCCTGCTGCTCACTGAGCACAAATCCCCACTGCTGTCTCAGGGTACAATGAGGGTGACGCATTGGAGCCGGGTTTGGGGGACCCACGGCAGACGCCAAATGCAAAACCCAGCGACATCCAAATTGCCCTTATGCCACCTGTGCCGACCATGTAGACACCCAGGACAAAGGCAGCCTGGGCGTGGGGCCACCCAGGCTCTGGGCACCCTAACCAAGGCCACCACTGCCACAGTGGCGAGGTCAGGACAGGAAATCCTCAGGCTCCTTGTCAGGGACACTGGGAGGGGACACTGGGAGGGGACACACAGCCCACAGAGACCTGGAGAACCGGTGTCCGGGCCCAGACTGCCAGGGGCTGTGCCGAGAGCTCACGGGCAGAGCTGGGGTCAGTGCTGCTGCTGCCCACTTGTCACTGAGGAAACCGAAGTGCGCGAGGGACATTCTTAGCTAGAAAACTGAGAGTTACGAAGAAACACCCCACGGAGCTGCTTGCACCCCGGCACCTATCGCATGGAAGTCTGACTTGGGAGCTCATGGGCCGGGGCAGCAGTGCGGGTCCCTCGGAGGACTGGGCCATCTGGATGTTTCCTGGAGAGCGCAGGGGGACGCCAGATCCCAGGCCCTGAGGTCCACTGGGAGGCAGGAAGAGAAAGGAAGGGAGGACCGAGTGCCCAGGAGCCAGCACTGAGCAGCCTGTGGTGACTTTGGTCACCAGATCCTGTCCACTGCTGGGTCACACGGTCCACTCCCGCTGATGAACTAAGGCCACCGCTCACAGAGGGAGGCAGCTCACGGGGCAACAGGTGACCACTGGCTGTACCCTATATCCTACGGCAGACCCAAGTTCCGGTCCTATCAGAAACTCGCAGGGAAACGTTCCAGCCTCCTGGAGGCACGGGTCGGCTCTCCAGGTGACCGGAACACAGCTGCAAATGCACGCGCATCGGTATCGGGACAGGTTCCAGCAGCAGGGTGCACCCGCCCCGCCTCGCCCCTTCCCCAGGAAGTCCAGACTTCCTGGCAGGAGGCTTCACTGAGGGTCAGCAAGTCATAAAAGACCGCAGCGCTTCCAACTCACAGGCCCCACCAGGCCAATTCACTCTGCCACCCACTGAAGCACCCCTGGAGTCCTCTTTCCTGAGGGTCTTTACAAGGTGTGGTCAAAAATACGGTGACGGCTGCTGCCGAGCACCATCCAAAGGAAAGCAGGCTCATAAAGACACAACACCGTGTCCTCATCCACCTCGTTCACCGGATCTGGCACCGTGTGACTTCAGGCTCCTCCCCAAAGTCAAAATGACCACAAAAGGCAAATGTTCTGAATCGATTGAGGACATGGAGGCAGCCAGGACAGCGCAACTAATGCCACTCAGGAAAGAGGACTCCAGAGCTGCTTTGGAAAGTGGAAAGAGGGGAGGGGAATATATTCTAGGGGGATTAATGATAATGTGTCTTTTACATGCTTCACCATATTTCGTGACCACACCTCATAAGTTCACGGAGCGAAGGCCAACTTGCTTGGAACAGCACTGTGTATGAATGGCCCACGGCAGTGTCTGCATAATGAACACTAACGCAGGCAGGAAAGCCAGTGCTGGCCAGGCACTGTCAGTGCGGGGCTGAGGCTGACGGGACAGAATAAAATATTTTGACAACATGAAGCCCTCGGGGTGCAGAGAAGCAGAGGTGGCTCTGCCATCCATGGAACCACACAAGTCACCTCCGGGATCCTCGGGTACCACCTCCCTGCCCGGAGGCTGTGGTTCAGGGAACCCCCCCACATGCAGGCTTGAGAAGGCGGGGAGTCCCAAGAGAGGCAGGGACAGCAGCCCCAGTGAGGGAGCAGCACTTGGAGGGAACAAATGTCGCCCACGCCAGCCCCATACACCTCTCCCCACTTTTCAAGGGGTACAACACTGCACTCAGAGGTCCAGACCGCACAGGGCCCCGGCCAACAAGGCTGACACGCCAGTTCTGTCCTGGGGTGAATGTCCCCTCAGGGCACACCCAGCAGATCGACTCAGGTCCTGGGGTGGGGGCGCCTGCACTGTCCCCTGTCCCTGGCTCTCCACCTTCAAATATTTGCCGCACGCTAGGAGACACACGAATGAGCCATGGGAGCTGCCTAGAGAGCTCTTCTGATTGGTGGAAAATGGAGTGTAGTGGGATGAGGGTACTGATATGGAGTGCAGAGTCAGACAGGTAGGGGTCAGAAGTCCTGGAGGGGCTTGGTGGCTGGGGTGGCTGGGACAGCGAAGGTGCTCAGAGCGGCAACTCTTATAGCATTACCACCATCATCACCATCATCACCACCACAAGCATCACCATCATCACCATCACCACCACCATCGCCATCATATCACCATCATCACCATCACCATCATCACCATGATCATCACCATCATCACCACCACTGTCATCACCACCACCACCATCATCACCATCACCATCATCACCATGATCATCACTATCATAACCACCACTAACATCATCACCTCCACCATCATCACCACCACCACCATCATCACCATCACCAACCACAAGCATCATCACCATCACCACCATTACCACCACCATCACCATCATCATCGCCATCACCACCATTATCACCTCCACCACCATCACCACTACCACCACCACTGCCACCAGTATCACCATCATCATCATCATCATATTGTATTGATCAGTTTCACATCACTGCAGCAAATACTTGAGATAACCAACTTATGAGAGGAGAGGTTTATTTAGGATCACAGTGTCAGAGGTTTCAGGCCCTGATCATTTGGTCCTGTTGCTCCGGTTCAGCAATCAAGAGCTCATCTTGGTGGAAGGGTATGGCAGAGCAAAACCTTCCCATCATGGCCATGGAGCAAAAGAGAGAGGAGAAAGAATGGTCAGAGGTCCCAAGGTGCCTTTGAAGGGTACGCCCATTAAATGACCTAAGTGACACCATCTACATTGACTTACAGATTTCCTCCTAGTCCCCACCTCTTAAAGCTCTACCTGGAGAGCAAGCCACATGGACATTTGGCAAGGGGACACTTGGATCCAAACTACTGGAAAAGCCACCACCATCATCATAAGTATTCATCACCTTCCTCATTGCCTCATTAGAATCATCACCATCATAACCAAATCACCACTCTCATCAGCACCATCACTAACATCACCGCCATCACCAAATCCATCATCACCACCACCAAGTCCATCACCAAGTCCATCACCACCATCAGAGTCATCACCACGTCCATCACCCTCATCATCACCATCATTAGAATCATCGCCATCATCACCAAGTCATCACCACTCTCATCAGCACCATCATTAACATCACCATCATCACCAAGTCCATCACCACCACCATTAGAATCACCATCACCATGCCTATCACCACCATCAGAGTCATCAACACGTCCATCACCCTCATCATCACCATCATTAGAATCATCACCATCATCACCAAGTCATCATCACCCTCATCATCACCATCATTAGAATCATTAAAACCATCATCACCATCTCCATCCCCACCATCATTAGAATCATCACCGTCTTCACCATGATCGCCATCCTCATCAAAACCGCCAAGACCCCCTCATCACAGCTCCGTCATCCACCACTGCAATCAGCAGCAGCAGCCCCAGCTGCACCAGTCTTATTACCTTGCTGGCATGGAACATTCTCAGGAATGTTCAGCCTTTAACCTCCATCTCGGACCCACGCTGAAGGGCTGCTGCCTGCAGAGCTGGTGTGATGTCAAGTCGCAGAGCTCTACAGGACACACAGCAGTCCTCAGGAGGAGCACTGGGCAACACGATTCCCAACTCCCTATCGTAGTTGTGGCCTTTCTTGCATTCAGGACACTATTCGCAGAGAGATGGATTTTACTAACTTCAGGACTCTGAGGCCTCTGTGCTGTGCCACAATCAAGACAGCTGAGCAGCAGTCAGCTTCCAGGGCTGAGACGGAAGGCTGGCCAGGCAGGAGGGGTTCACAGAGAAAACACAGCGCTCTGGGAACTCTGTGCATGAGGCTCAGGAGGTATGGCCAGGCCCTACCGTGCTGTCTGTGAGACTGTGTCTCATGGACCTCCTGCGACCCATGCGGCGGTGACGCACTGTTCTGCATGCTGGAACTGAGAGCCCAGCTGTGCAGTACTCGCCTCCCCAGAGGCAGACAGGATGGACGCGGAGCAGGGGACCTGGGAAACCTTCAAAGCACAAGCTTTTCAGCGTCCCACCCTCTGAAGATGTTCCAGGGACTCAAAACCAGCTGGTTCACCACCACACTTCTACAAGTTTTCCTGCTAGTGTCTAGGAATTTTTGTTTTCAGTTGCTCATCAACCTAGCCTTTTCTAGTTAACACATAAATACAAATACTGAAATGTAAATTTTAAAATCACGAAGGTTCTAGCATTCTCTCTATCTGCCGGAGTAAAACATTCCTTTAATGTTCCCTTCCCTGCCCAGCTGGAGTGGGTTACAGATGTAAAGCTTCTTCTGATGGGATTTCCAGCAATGCAAGGTGTCCTGGAGGGAGATCGAAAGGCCACCTGCACACAGGCACCTTCCCAACCTGGCCTTCTTGTATTAATGTAGTGCCAGTCTCAGGGCTCACCCCATCACCCTGCTGGGTGCGTACCTAAAACAAGAGGCCCATCCTGGGGATGGCACCAGCTGAAGCAAAGACCCAGCTGGCTCTGCCCCGTCTCCAACGCCTATGTCCCTCTACTATTGCTGCTTTGCAACAGGCTTCCAACAAGGTCACTGCCAAATTTCAAGATCTCAGAAGACTAACATCCAGTTTGCTTATACCTTACTCAACTGCTGTCTCTACAAGGCCAAAAGTAAGAAAAGAGAAAAGAAAAGAAAAGAAAAGAAAAGAAAAGAAAAGAAAAGAAAAGAAAAGAAAAGAACAGATGGGAGGGGAGGGGAGGGGAGGGGAGAGGAGAGTAGATCCAAATGGCCCAAACACCTGTCAAACATAAATGGATTAATAAATACTTAAAATTTCTACAACCTACAACCAAATGTGTAGTGGATTTTGCTAGTTGTTGTTGAAATATGAAAGCTCTTTACTTTCAAAATCGTAATTATTTCACAATAAAAACCAAAGGGGTCTAAAATTAAAGCTTCAGTTATTAAAGTGATGAGTCTTTCAAATAATTTAAAAACAGGAATGTGAGGGTGGGAAATATGAGGAGATGTTCTGAAATCCCAGAGTTTATACCAGGAACAAGGAACCCCTGTGGAGTGAATTCAGTCTGCTGGAAAACACAGCAACCAACCAGGGCCATGGCGTGGAAACCTGGTCCCTGAAGGCTATTCCCCAGTGACACTCAGATGCCTGCAAACCCCTCTGCATCTCAGGAGAGACGTCAATCCCAGCAAAGGCACTTCTGATTTTAATTTTTCCAAGCAATTTCTTCTAAGTTGTGTTGCGGTAAGCCAGGTCCAATAATGCACAGTTTTCTTCTCACATGAAGCCTTTACTTAAACCCAGAATTTCCTGAGTATACTGGATTAAATGAGCTAATAAATGTTTTAACCTGAACTGACGCTTGCTCACTGTTACTCTGGTGGTAGTTGTGCTTATTACATGGCTGAATCACAATCTGAGAACCTAGTCTGGGGAGACGCCACCAGCTGCTCCCCTCTTCCAGGTGTCTAACAGACACAGCCTGAGGTGGCCGTTACGGAGCAGGTCAACTTGACTGACCTTGAGATCTGTGTGGGGTATGGTGGAGCACACTGCTGGTTGTGTCTGGGTGGGTTGTGGCTTTGGGGTCTATGTCTGGTCCCTCTCCCCTTCCTCTCTGGCACTGTTCCCCTGCTCTGCTTCCTGGCTGCCATGAACTAAGCAGCTTTGCTCCTTCACACCCTTCCGCCATGATGTTCCTGCCTTGGAGCCAGCTGACCATGGACTGAACCCCCTGAAACCATGAGCCACATTAAACTTTAAACTGTGGGTGTCAGTTGTGTCCAGCAATGGGAATGTTACCTGACTCATCGGGGAAGCTGAAATAATCCGCTGTTCACCCACTGATGACCCCAATACTCAAGAGGTGACTCAGCCTGTCATCTCCTCACACTCTCCATCACCAGTCACTGAGACAGGGCTTCCTTTTCACAGACGGCATGAGCAGAAATTCACAGAACTCGGTCCTTTAACCCTGCTTGGTCCCTGGGGCTGACTGCTGAGTCCCCTCCTAGGCCCAGATGACCAGTGCCAGCTCTCCAGGCCCTCTGGCCTTTGTGCCTGCTGACCCCAGAAGCGTACGATAGTGACTTGATCCCAGTGCAGGTTGAGAAGGCTCTGCTCCAGCCCTGCCTCCCTGCAGGCAGCCGACCCCTCCTGCTCCGGGGGTGCACACGGGCAGCCCTCATACCTGGCCTACCACCCATGCAGTGCGTGGCTGGCAACCTTAGTTCTCCAACTGGAAATCCTCCTGCCTCAGCCTCCCAAAGAGCTAGGATTACAAGCATGTACCACCTTCTTATCACAGGTCAGTAGCCCGTGGACAGCAGCTCACCTGGATGCCTGGAGGGACTTCTGCTGGGACTTTCTGAGGGGTTGGGCAGCCTGCTGCTGGCCCGAAGCCCACCTCCTGTGCTGTCAGGACACACAGAGCCATTGGCTGGGCCTCCCAGGGAGTTCATGTGGGTGGGGATGGGCTCAAAGGTGGGGTCCAGCTCCAGGATCAGCCTGTTGAGCTGCTCGATGGACTGGTCGATGTCCAGGGTTGGGGAGCCTGGGGCAGGGCCTGCACTAGGCTCTACGCTGGCTCCATTCACCATCTTCTCATCTGGGAACCTGGGCTGGAAGGCTCTGCTGGGGGGTCCGGGCTGCTGGGCGTCGGGGGCATCCGACCCATGGCCAATGCCCCTCTGCATGGCCACTCTGCTACTGGTTCCTCGGATGGGGGTGACAGGAAGCTGGGGCTGGGCCTGCATGAGGCCAGAACCATTGGTGGGGCCATGGCCACCCAGCCTGGCGTCCCCGTCAGGCGCAAAGCCATACTGGTGGGCAGCCACCATCTGCTGCTGCCGCACCCAGCTCTGGGTCGGGTAGCCACTCTGCCCACAGACTGGCGCAGGGACAGGAACCGACGGCTTCCTCAGCACAGACTGCAGCTGCTTGGGCTCCTGGCCACTGCCGAACGTCCGCTCCCGCTCATAGAGGCCCAGGTTGGGCGCTAGGGCACCAGGTGCGTCCTCCCCTGGGCAGCCGAAGCCATCAGACAGCAGGGAGTGCTGGCTGCTCTGGTGGCAGATGAAGGGACCCAGGTGGGCTGACGGTGGCCCCTCTGATGAGGACAGGGTGCCCAGGCTGTCCATGCTGTGCAGGTCCTGGTGCGGCATCTCGTCATCCAGGATGTCCGTCTCGCGGTCCTTCGGGGCAGCATCCCCGTTCACATGGACCTGCACGGGCACCACGTGGCGTGTCCCCCCGAACTTGCTGCGTGCATCCGCCATGTCCTTGAAGCCACTGCCTGTGTCCTCCAGGCCAAAGCCGCTGAGCAGCTGGTCTAACTCAGCCTTCTCCTGTGGGCTCAAGCCCCTCGGCGGCCCAACAGCTGGCCGCTCCTCCGTCTTATCCGTCCTGGCAGAGGCAGTAGAGTGGCCCGAGTCGCTGCTGACCGACAGGGTGTGGTCGCTGTGGTCGGGGCTGCCAGTGGCTGGCAGGGCTTGGGGACTGCAGGGGTCGGAGGAGCTCTTCTTCCTCACCTTGGCATAGAGGCTACCATCGACAGGCCCTTGTGTGTGCAGCACTGCGGGGAGAGGAGACAGACACGGTGAGCTGGGGACAAAGGAAGTGCCACCCCTCATGTGGACACACCTCAGCTACAGCACACTTGTGACGCAACTTACAATAAATAGGGACAGTGGGCATGGTGACGCACACCCACAATCCCAGCACTAGGGAGGCTGAGGCAGGAGAATCATGGTGAGTTCGAGGCCAGCCTGTGCTACACAGTGAGTTCAAGGCCAGCCTGACTGCATAGGGAAACTCTGTCTCAAAAATCCAAGCAGGGACACAGACTGGGCAGGGTCCCAGAGCTCCACTGAAAAGGAGTTCAAAGAACCACAGCCAGCAGGTGCCAGAAGCATTTCTAGATTTCTACGCAAAACCAACTCCTTTCGACAGACCCATCTTGCCTGGGGGCTCACACTCAGTGTGGCCGATGTCGTCTGGGGAGCCAGCTCGGCTCATAGAGCCCCACGAGTCTGCTGCGGCTGAGGCCGAGGACTTCTGTTCCCACCACTGACCGCTGCTGAGGGCCAGCTGTGTGTGGCGCCGAGGTGTTACTAAACCAGTGGTGCCTCCATACCCCTTCATAACTGGCTCCAGGAGGCGCGACGAGCAGCAAGGACGACAAGTGCTCAACAGACTGCTCTGGCTGGAAAGACCAGCGAGTCTCGAGGCCACCAACGCCGCAAGTTCTAGCTTGGGGGTCGAGCACCAAACAAGTGACCACTCGTGGGATAGAATTTCTGCACCAAGTACTAAATCTGACGAGTTTCAAAGCAGTCATGTCCCATTGCAAAGCTGCTGTCCTCTCTCCCCGTTTGGGACCTGCTCAAACCTCAGCACGTACCTCGGTGAGAGGGAGCCTGGACTTCCCGCTGAGCAGGGCCTCTCTGGGCTACAGAGATGCCTGTCCAAGGCCAGGACCACCCAGCTCTTGAGGCCCAGGTACAGACCTCCACCCACAGGAGGCAGGAAAGGGAAATCAGGCCTGCAGTATGGGCAGGAGGAGCAGAATCTTCCACTGCGGTTGTTTATTTGTTTTTGTTTTTGTTTTTGAGACAGGGTCTTGCCATGTAGTTCATGGTGGCCTTGAACCCACTATGTAGCCCAAGCTGGCCTTGAACTCCTGGTGATCCTCCTTCCTCAGCCTCCTGAGTGCTAGGATTAGAGGCATGCAGCACCATGCCTCAACTACAGTCCTTTTGAATCAGGCCCTGGTAGCGGCATTCGGAGTCCCGAGCCACAGTCTGCACCCTGGCAGCCATGAGTTGCTAGGGCCACTCATGGGGCGTCGTGGCAAGAGACTCCTGAGAAAGCTGGGTGCAAATGCCACTAAAGGTCATGTGATTTGCTCCCCAGGGAGGTGCTACTGGAAGGTGGCAGAACCTCTCAGAGCTGGGAATCGGGGAAGGTCTTGGGTCATCGGGGGTGCATCTTTCTGCTTGGTGAGCATTATGAGGACCCTTGTCAAGTAGGACAGGCTGGTAACTGCTGCACGGATCCCCTGCACTGGGGGGACAGCCAAAGCACAGACCACTGAGCCGCCCAGCCGGAGGCACAAGTCTGCTCGTAACAGGAACAGATTGCAAGTTGCCTGCCAAGGCTGAACACTCACGACTTGCACCAAGTCATAAATATGACTTCCCCTAAATTAACTGCACAATGGCTTTAAAAAAAAAAAAAAGGAGCCCAAGAATTGAGTTGTGAATACATTCTGCTAATTTAAACTGGAAAACCAAAAAGCAGCTGCCAGTCATGGCAAGGCGAAGTCCTTGGTCGTCCCATGCTAAGAACAGCACCTCAAGAAGGAAGGCAATGCAGACACGAAAGGGTGGGACGGTCCCATGGCTGCAAGAACGTGGGTCATCCTGTTGCTATTTTGTTTTCGGTACTAAGGATTGAACCTGGTGCCTTTGCACTGATCTTCAGCTCTACCCAGGCTTGAGACAGAGTCTCACTGAACTGCCCAACCTAGGCTGGAACTTGGGATCCTCCTAGCTCAGCCTCCTCGTGCTGGGACTGAAGGCGGATGCCTGCATGCTCGGTACCTACTGTTTTTTTTTTTTTTTTTTTTTGTGGGTACCGGGGGTTGACCTCAGGACTTCGCGCGCCAGCAGGCGCACGTGCCGCTGAGCGATATCACCGGCCCCTTTTTTGTATGTGGGTTCCAGGAGTCGAACTCGGGCCCTCGCGCTTGCTGGGCAGGCGCTTAAGCCGCTGAGCCGTCTCACCAGCCCACCTACTGTTTTTATTAGCAGTAGAAATGCTGAACGGCTAAGGGATGCACCACAAACACCAGCATTCCCCTGCACTGACTGTGCGGCTCCATGCCAGGCCAGGAGCTGAGCGTGGGGGGGGGCTCATGAGCCCTGCACCCCACGTGGCCTCATGCCCGTGTCCTCACTGCAAACTCAGCCGCAGGACGGAGGGGCCATCCTGCCCTGTCCAGGGCCGAGACCTGGCGAGCTTTCCTGAACTGTCCGCCACACCCTGACAGTCTCAATCTCAGAAAAAGCTCGTAATCCTGACTCTGCAGGAAACCCTGGGAAGCACGCTGCGTGAAACCCCCAAGTAACCGTGCAGGGGCAAAGGTCCTGCTAAAGGGCCGGAGCTGGAGGCTGTCCTGATCTCTACGCCTCTCAGGCCCAGGGAGGACAGAGGAATGGAACCACTCAGCTCACAGGCCCCTCAGCAGGGCGCCCTGGAGCCCTGCTACAGGCTCGCTCCATGGTGGACAAGGCCACGATCATCCATGGTCCCCTCCCCACCCACCCTGCTGTCCCAGCCACCAAGGCTGCACTGTCCCCGGGCCTTTGCTCTTGCCACTCTCTGCTTCCAGACCTGGCCCCTCCCCTGATAGCCCCTCCTTGCTTCGTTTCTACTCACAACGTGCACACCTACCATCGGGGGTCACACACTTCCTGTGTGTTGTGCACTGCCGTCTGCCCTGCTGGAACGGGAGCCCCCAGGGCACGGGTTGCTCGCGCAGTCCTGGCACCCAGTGGCCATTGATTGAGTCACCAAGAAATGAAGTGCCCCTGCTTGTTCTCACATGACAAAACCTCAGATGCTGTGCTGTTTCGACAGGACCTCAGCGCCTCCACGGGCAAATAAAAAGTCCAGCAAACAACCGATAGACCCAAAACAAACAGCCCGAAGGGATGGCGGGAAGACAGAGGCGCCCCGGGGCCCTGCACTCCAGGCGGCCAAACACCGCCTTCCCAGCAGCACAGCAGGCTGGCTGTCCACGCCAGCCGGGGTGGGAGTGGCCGTCACTCCTCACCTGGCTGGACGCCAGACAACAAAGCCAAGTGGAAAAGTACCTCCAGTCGCCTGGTTCAGGATTGTAAGACTGCAGGGAACGTAAAAGTCATGACCCCAAGGTGAGTGTACTGTGGCTGGAAACAGGAAGCAGGGGCCAGAGAGCCATGGTGTGCACGGACGCAGGGCACGGAGCAAAAAGACAGAACCCTGCAAACAGGGGTCCATAACCGTCCTAACGGCACCATCTCCGGCGTCTTCCTGTCACCTGTGAGAGGCAGGCCTGGCGCCACATGTGTCTTGTCCCCTGTGAGCCTGAGTCAGCACACTGCTTTCTGCAGGACCAGAACCCTCCTGTGTCCTGGCTCGGGACCTGTCCCATCCTGTGACCCCTGGGACCCCCTTCCTATGCGCTGCCACTGCCCAGCCACCCGGAGTAGGGGCCTCGCTGGCCAAGGCAGCTTGTGCGCTGTTGGGAGTAACTTCCTCAGCTGGCACCGGTTAGAAATCAAACAAACATTGATCCAGCGGGGGCTGAGGGCTTCCGGCCCCAGACACGCCAGTTAGAATGAGGGTCTGCAGAAGAGCTAGGAGGGAGAAGCCGCAGAGGGGCTCCCTCTACCAGCCACTCCAAGGCGGCTCCCCTCACCTCGACCTGTGACCCTGAGCACCTGTGGGCTGCTGGCCATAGACAGGCGCAGTGAAGCCCCAGCCCCGCCCACTGTGCTGGGCAACCACCCAGCGCCAGGGGAGCTGGGACCGAAGGGGCAGGCCACACAGTCCCTGGGGCCGTGCGCTGCTCTTCTGAGCCAAGGTTGGGGTTGGCACCTCCATCAGCAGAGCACAGAGAGGCTCACACGGGCAGCGTCTCCAGCATCCCACAGACATTCAAAGACACTGCCGTTGCGTGAGCCCCCGTTGCACATGTGCCAAGTGTGCAGTGGCCCCAAGGTCTCACCCAAACCCCACACAATCTGCAGAGCAGGAAGTGGAAAGCCCATTTTATAGATGAGAAAACAGAGGCCCGTGCAACTGTGCTAACACCTAAGATTTTAAAAAGGCTACTGAACAGAGCATCAGGAAGCCAAGCCCAACTGTGTCCAGCTCCAAAGCCCATCCTTCAGCTCATTCTAACCCCAGCCAAATACTCCAGGTGAAACTACTGATTTATTCACCTGAATGTTCTCTCTATAGTTTCCACAGATAGGAAATCTAAAGCAGCCAGGCACAGCGGTGCACACCTGTAATCCCGGCACTCATGGAGGCTGAGGCAGGAGAATTCCAAGTTCAAGCCGAGCCTGGGCAACTCATAGACTTAGCAAGTACCTGTCTCAAATTAAAAAATAAAAAGGGCTGAGGATGTAGCTTAGTGCAATTGCCCTAAGTTCAATCCCCACTAACAGTAAAAACAAAAAACCTTCAGGCATCTGCACACCTGCATGTTTGTGTACACAAACACACTCACACACAGAGCCCTGGAAACCACTAAGCACTTCCTCCCTGACTGGAAATGGTTCTGAATCCCTGGAGTCTTGTATGTGGCTGTGCTCACGGCTTCACGCTCAGCATCCGGAGCTGAAACAAGGCACCTCTGTCCCCACGATCAGCGGGCTCAGCCCCACCACGGTCAGGGCGCACGGGAGGCCTCCACCCAGGTCCAGGGGAACAGCTGCTTCTCCACAAGTGGCTACCGAAGACCCCGTCTCCAGGTGGCCGTGGAGCAACTCACCGCAGCCTCATAGAGCAGTAAGTGGAGGCCGACATGGGCCCGCAGCCCCCAGGCTTTCACCGTATGTCCGGTACCTCAGCTAAGATAAGGATCACGAGGCTGAGAGCGGAGCGGGTTCCTCCTCAGCTGCCTCCTCCCTCCTCTCCAGCCTCCCCATCCTCTTCCCACCTTCCTGAGAGGTAAGAGTGCTCTTCTCCGTGAGAACTCAGCTGCCCCTGTAAAGCCTTCCTGGTGACATGGAGCCCCCTTGTGTGCTGTCACTGGCATGACCCATGCACACACCTTCATTCCCTTCTACTCCTTCCAGATTGCTCCATCCAAAGTCAGGTCCTGGCCTGACCCCAGCAGTGTGACCTTGGATCAACCACACGCTCTCTCTGTGCCCCGCCTTCCTGGTCTGCGGAGAAGCCACTGGGAGAAGGGCGCCTTGGACAGCAGCTCCCGGGATCGCCCTGCGGACTCAGTGACAGCACTGTGGAGGGTAGGACACACATCCCGCTGGGGCTGACAGTGACTGTGCACCCCCACCCCCACAGCCTGGCTGCGGGCAGGGAAGCGACACTCCACACTGTCTGATGGATGAGGCCAGGCGCTCGGGTCTGCGGACCTCAGGCTTGGGGAATTACACGGGTGAATTGCTCTCTGATCAGTCTCTACTGAAAGACGGATTTATGTTCTTAATTTATGCACAAGTTCCAAGTGTCATCGTGGAACTCTGGCATGACTCACATTGTCCCTGGTGTCCATCTTTCTGACTGTCCACACAGCAGTCAGCCATGGTTGTACAGCCAAGCCCTTAGTAGCTGCAAACTATTCAAGTCATATACTGCTTTCAAAGCACAGTGACAGGGCCACTGCACCCAGCACCCCAGGCCACTGAGGCCTCACTGAGGACTCACGGGCAGCCCTGTGGGGCCCAGGTCCTCTGCAGCCCCAGCAAAGACACGGACTCTAAGGAACTGGGACAGGTGACCCAGTCACCTTGGGATGAACGCCCTGGGCTCCCCTGTCCACCCTGGCTGTGCTGGCCACCGCGGTCACCCCATCCCTCCTGGTCTTGCTGATCCAGCTGACACTAAGCTGCGGCCCCGCAATGGGCATGTGCTTCCTCACAAACCACACGGCCAAAGGCTCTAGGAGCACAGGACATGGGGCAGCCAGCAGCAGCCTCAGCCCCGGTCAGGACGTGCACTGAGGGAGCAGCACGGACCCGGTTTCTGACATGCAAGGGTACACTGGCGAGCGAGCCAGGACCCAGCACAGTGAGCAGGGAGCTTCCAGGCTCCCAGCCAGGCTCACAGGAGCAGGCGTCTCCGCTCACGTCCTAGGGTCCCTCTCCCCCAGGGCCTGCAGGAGTGTGGGGACACATCCTTCCCTGTCAGGGCACCTGGGCTGGGACAGCCCCTTCTGAAGGTGGGTGGCCTCACCTTGCTGATCACACAAGGAAGAAAGCGTTCTGCGTTTGCACATGGACATTTATAATTAGGGCATTTATCACCTCTTACTAAAACAAGACCAGTTTTTATTTTATTGCAATAAAGTTTTGGCTGTGTACTAATTAAAGATGTCCTGAGTTTGTACTGAATCACTTTTTCATTCCGGAGAAAATCAACAGCTAAGAAACAGTGCCTTGACTTGGGCCTTCAAGAATATCCCCTTTAATCTACAAAACCAGAGACCGGCTTTGACATAGTACAGGGCGGAATGAAATGAGCCCTTTTCCTCCTTTTTCTTTTTTAGTGCCAATACAGTAGTAAACTTTCGTCTTGAGAAGGCAGCCTCTATTTCTTGCACTAGGCAGAGTTCCAGAAATAACTCCACACTAAGGCCCGGTTCCCTTCATGGATCAGCTTCACTTTCCCGAGTGCCCAAACATAGAAGGACCCTTTGCAGGGCACCCTGCAGGTGGGCAAGAGGACCCCTGGCAAACTGCCCAGGGGAGGCTGAAAAATCCCCCCCAAGGAGCAAGGCTGAGCTCAGCACTAAAAACTGGGCAGGCTGTAAATTCTTGGAAAAACAGAGAGCAGGGGGGAAATTCATGAAAGCAAGGATCAGAGCCACTGCGACACACCTGTCCAGCCTGTAAGGGTCCCCACCCCACACCAGCTCCAGCCAGGAGCCAGGAGCAGTCAGAAGCCTTCGGATTCCAAGCAGTCCAACTCCGGGAGAGGCGAGGAATGCGGCAATAAGGAAGGGCTAGGGTAGGGTGCTCGGTGGAGCTGTGATAGGCAGGTCCCAAACATAGCCAGGTACACATCAGGGTGGACCCCATACCCCACATGTCCAAGACTCCGTGGCCAGCTCCCTGTGGACACGGCTGACTGGGAAACAGGAGGTGCCTGCAGCCCTGGAGCTCCACATCAGACCCCCAAGGTTGGGCTCTCCAGGGGGAGAAACAGGTTAGGGGACCCCTCCAGCCTGCAGGCAACTGAAGCATGGGACACCATCCTGCCTGGAGTGCCAGTGCAGGCTCTGCCCTGGCCCATGCTTTGGTCCACTCCACAACCCCCATGACTCCTGGCCACACCATCACTCTCCCTCTATAAGTCTCAGAGAGCATGAGACTCGGTCACAAGCACCCAGACCCACACGTGCAGGTGCACATGCACACACACACACACACGCAGCTCAAAGTCCTTACCTTCCTCCCCAACACCCCGAAGCTCCTGAAGTCTTCGACCTCTGGGAGCATCCAGAAGCGGGTACCTGACAGCCCCTTCCCTCCCTGAGGGACCCCAGCACCTCTCCAGCTGGGAAAGAAGGTGAAAGATCCCTGCGGGCTGTGCAGGAACTTGGATTCTGCCGAAAAGCCCAGTGCCGTGTAAACAGGAGGGTGGGGGTGGGGTGCAATTGAGTTTAGTGAAATTTGAACTCTGGAGGCCAAGGAGGCAGGGAAAGGACTCCTGGAGGAGCCGGGCCAGACTCCAGAGTCTTCCACGGGATGTCGGAGCCGTGTCCCTTGCAAACCCACATTCCAGCCTCCCCTCTTTCTCCAAAGTTCCAGCCAGAAAGTCCCCACCACACACACCTGTCTCCCGGAGCTGTCCCTACCATTTCCCTCTCGGAGCTCCGAGGCCGCCGCCAGGGCTAATCTGCACAGCATGTTTTGGGCGGTTTCGGCAGCAGATCCTTTCTCTCCGCCTCATTACCTTCAACTTCGGTGGGCTTTGCCAGCAGCTCTGCCCCTGCCTCCACTGGGCATCAGTCACGGCCCAGACACGGGCTATCACTCGGCCAGGGAGGGACGGACGTGCTGCGACACACAAGAAAGGCCTGCTGCGAGGCCCTAGGGTTCTCCAGCACAATGTGAAGCCTTGTAAATGTCACCACTCGGCCCGGGGCAGGGGACAGAGGACACGCCCGGGCTGTAAGCGCAGGCAGAGGGTGACACGTAGCTTCAATAAATCACCCGAAACCTGCACGGAGGCTCACCGGATAGGAAGGCAAACCCCACAGACACTTGAGAGAAAGGCCACGGTGCACCTCTCCTACAAGAGCACCTACAAAACCCAGGACTGGGTCAAGGGTATGCACCAACCCACTTCCCTGGAAAAGAAAGCAACCTCCCAGTTCCCATTCCGCAAACAGCGGGGTCCCTGCCATCAAGGAAGGGGTCAGCTCATCAGATCCTACTGTCGCTTCTAAGAACTGGCACCAAAAGGAGAGAGCCTGGGACCTTGGACACGGATAACCTAGTCGAGGACTAAAATGCATGTCTGCGAGTCTCACGGGCAGATCTGGGCTCCCAGCGCTGTGGAGGAACTGCAGCAAGGTGCCTGACCGAGGGCCCCCTCTCTCCGTTTCTAGCTGGAGTAGTGGAAGTTCCAGGGCGGACGATGTGTTCAAAGGGGCGTTTGCTTTCGTGGTGCTCTGCGCCAGATTTGCTTGAGGTTCTGGGCTTTGTCCCCCTTTTCTCCCCTCCAGTGGCTGAGGGGGCCTCTTCTCCCTGCTGAGCAGAGCTTTATAAATGAGCTGCTACCCTCTTCACCCATCACAGGGCAACCGGCACCCTCCTGGGCCTCAGATCTGCTGTTCATGCTGCTGGGGGCGCCGCAGCAGGCCCACACAGAGCGTGTCCTTCTCCAACTCTTCCCTGACCACGGGTCTGCATGATACGGAGCCGCCTCAGAGGCTGTGAGCACTAACTTCTCACCAAACAACTGGGGCTTTTGCGGCCTCACTGGAGGCTAACTCTGTGGCTCAGAGAGTTATAAAAGGCCACAAACCTTTTAACACTGAAAATTTGCAATTCTAGAGGCAGGGGTGATGGCACACACCTGTAATCCCAGCACTCAAGAGGCTGAGGCAGGAGGATCACTGCAGGTTTGAAGCCAGCCTGAGCTACACAGCAAGACCCTGTCTCAGAACACCAAAAAAAGAAATAAGAAAAAAAAATGTTGCTATTCTGTGTACATGGGATTCTATGTCTAGTGCAGAATTACTGGCGCGGGTTTCCCAAGTATTTCTGAAGTTAGCTGGCCTGAGGGACAGGGGGATGAAGAATGTCCAGCGTGAGACCTGTTGGAACTCCTTCAAGACAGAAGAAAACTAATGAAGAGAAACCAATTGAAAAAATGGTAAAAGATGCTGGGAGCTGGGAGTGGTGGTGCCCACTTCTAATCCCAATACTTGGGAAGGCTGAGCGGGAGGATTGCAAGCTCAAATCCAGCTTGTGCAATTTAGGAAGCTGAGCGTGGTGGCACACGCCTGTAATCCCAGCACTTGGGAGGCTGAGGTAGGAGGATCACTGAGAGTTCGATGCCAGCCCAGGCCACATAGTGAGTTCAAGGCCAGCCTGAACTGCGTAGTGAGACCCTATCTCAAGAAAAATAAAATAAAAATAAAATAAATTAAAATAATGAAAAATAAGATAAAAAGTAAAAAATAAAAAATGAAAAGGAGCTGGGGGTAGAACTCAGTGTTAAGGCCCTGGAGTCAACCCCCAGTTTAAAAAAAAAAGGCAATTTCAAAAACCAGTGGAAACGATGAGAGGTATTTATACCTAAGGTCAAAAGGTACACAAAAATGTTTCTTAGCCACGTTATGTGGGTGAGAAGCGGCTGTCACACAGATACACATCAGCTGATCGACAGATACGCGCAGCGCGGCCTCTCCACACGGAGCCGTGACAGAGCCCTCAAGAGGGCAGAGGGTACAGCCGGGACGCAGACTAAAACTTACAGCAAGGGGGTCACAGAGGCCGAACGCACTTCCGTGCATGTCCAGCTGGACAAATCCACAGAGAAGAAAGGGGGAACGGCGGCCACGGGAAACGTCCTGACAGATGACAGCGGCCGCCGCTCCATCTGGGAACGGCCGGAAACCAGTGCGGTGTGTGCTCGGGAGGGGCTAAAGGGTGAGTCTATGTTACGCAGATTTGATCTCAATAACAAAATAACTCAAAGGAAGCAGACCCTCAGGCTCAGAGGCGCGGGGTAATGAGGGTGCGTTCAGGAGAAGGAGGACAGTCTCGCGGTGCCTCACACACGGGCTTCATGGGAAGTTTCTGGGGTTGGGAGGGGACAGGGACAACGGCGCTAACAGTGTCAGGGCTCCGAGCCCGAGCGCCCAATTCCAGCAGGGAGAAGGCACCTGTGTTTGGGCAGCAGCAGAGGGGAAGCAGCCTCCCCGGCAGGACCAGGGTGTGGTTTCCAAGGACACCATCCCCTGGACGGAAGGTTGGAGTGGGGCGCACAGGGGCATCGGGGAGTCCCGGTCAGGGGTGAAGGAAGGGGATTCTCCTGCCTGGAAGTCCTGACCTGCACCATGCCCAGCCCCCGGGCCTCAAGCTCCCGCTGACCCCACCGCTTGCCCACCCTGAGTGTCCTGACTTCCGGTTCCTGCTCCCGCGCTGACCCTCCAGTGCCAATGCACACACCTCTCCCGCCACCTGCTGGACCCGGTCCCCACAGCCACCCAAAGCGCATAACCCCTGAAAGCCTGGGCCTCGCCTGGCCACCGTCCCCAGCCCCTGCTCACCTGTCCCACACCCACTGTGAGCTCTTGCCCCTGCAGCGCCATCCCAACCACTGACCCCGCCAACGCGATGCACGCCATCCAGATTTGCAGGGGCCCCACCACCGGCTCACTGCCTGCCCCAACACCCCTGGTCCAAGGCACCCATGGGCCCTCCCAGCACAGAGCCACTCTGCCCAGGTCTTGAGAGGCCGGGCCGGGGGCTGGCTCCCCCTCTCAAACCTCACGTCCAGACTCCATGTCCCCACCCACCGGATGGAGCATCTGGCCAGCGGGCCAGACCTCCGCTGGACTCTTCGGCCTGTGGACCAAAGCCAGCACTCCGCCCCCAGGCGCCCCAGGTGACAATCAGGAGCTGTGAAGCCGCCATCTCAGCCAGAGTAAGGAGGAGACCAGCTGGAGTTCTAGGTCTGACCCCATCGCACGGGCCTCAGGGTTCCCTGAAGGGCTCCCCGGAAGGGGCCGCCTCTGCCTTCGCCCCTAGGTGAGCTGACCACATCCTCGGTGGGGGATTAGCAAGACAGCATGGAGCCCATCCCTGAGGCATGGGAGGTTAACTCAGCCCCCACCCAGAGTGGTCGTAAGGACGGGGCCTCACTTCCTCCTTCCCCCTCTCCCTAGGAGCCCCCTACATGCTGCACCCAGTGGGACCGCTCCGCGTCCACGCGCAGTGTGGCTACGACAGCACCAATGGCTGAGAATGGCTGCCAAGCCAGGGAGCCTGAGGCTGGGTCGTGGAAAGTTCCAGCCCTGCCTGGGTGAGCGTAGAGACCTAGTGAAACCCTGTCCCAAAATAAAAACCAAGGAAGGACTGGGATGCAGCCTGGTGTGAAGCCCTGGGTTCAATCCTTAGTACCCAAAAATAAGATAAAATAAAGTAAAATAAATAAAATAAGATATATGAAATAAAACGGGCTGTTGAAATCCTGGCAGAATTCTACAATCAACTCCAACGACCCCAAATATCACCACGGTCCTGTCTGGAGTAATTTCACTGAGAACACAGTACCGGTTTCCACAGGAAGTTACCTCCGCGAATCCCGAATTATTCCAGTTTTCCAGGACTAAGTCCCAAAGACCACAGTGTTGCAGGGAACAGAGTCCTTGTTAAAAACCTGTCACCACGTCCCACAGCTGTGGCTTTTGGGATGTGGAAGAAACTTCCTGGGGACCAGTGTCCACCCGCCTAGAGCCCGAGGACAGCCAGGCCACGGGCAGAGAGAGTCTCGAGGTTCACCGCTGCGCTGCCTTCCTGCGCTTCCGGTCGTCTCTCAGGCCCTCCTCACTGAAGTTTCGGTCCCGATTCCACACCTGCCTGGCCCCATCCCCAGGCACTGGCCGCTTCTGCCCCCGACATCATCAGTTTTTCCTCCCTGACTGTTCTAACCACATCCCTGGCCCTGCCCGGGCTGGCCCACGGCCTCCTGGGAGGCCCCCATGAAGAACGAGACTTCACGGGGACACCAGGGTCTCATGGGCTTTGCTCCGGCCAACGTGCACCGCACCTACGTGGAGAAGGAACAGGGCTGACAGACCCAGCTCCTACCACAAGGGTGTCACGCAGTAAACTGAGTCTGGAGGTCACGGGAAGCTCACTTTCCCTACGCTGCCACTAAAGTGACTCTGATTTCCAAAGTCCAGATGGCTGTCTTACAACACGCCCTCCACCATCCACGCTGAGTATGAGAAATAATTCAGACAGGAGCCCACCGAGGGCGGAGGCCTGCTGGTCTCAGAGAGCAGGAGTGAAATGAAACCACGGTACTTCCATCCCCTCCGTCCTGGGCCCTGAAGAGAACACGGGATGATTCCCTGCGACTGTGTGTGGCCCAGCTCAGAGATTCTGCTCGTCACAACAGGAGCGCATTCTACGTAGAGCCCCGGGACGGCCACACACACCGGGGTTTCCCACGGCGCTGGCTGCTGGGTGTCCAAGTAAGAGCTTTTTATGCTGGACCCAAGGAAGAGCAGCAACAGGTAAAAGAGGGCTGGGTGGACAGGGCGGGCCACTCCTTACTGTAACCTGGAATCCTGCAGCTGCGGAGGGAGAGCTTGAAAGCTGTGGACCCCAGAAATAATCAGGACCCTAAGACAGCACCGGTTATAAGTGTAAGGGACAGTGCGTCACATGGGCAGGGTGCCTCCACAGCACAGAGGCCTGCGTGCAGCCTGAGAGGTGCGCAGCAGTGTGCCCGACTATGGGATGCCTGTTGCCATGGAGACAGAAGGACCTATGTCAAAGGGATGCTCTCAGCTGTGCCTTCTTACAAATTCCTCCCTTTCCCCTTAACAGATAGGCGATCTTCTCCTCCCCATAGGACCCCCAGCTCTTCATTTTGTTTTTTCTTTTTTCCTTTGCAGTACTGGGAATTGAACCCATGGCCTTCACACTGAACTACATCCCCATCCATTTTATTTTATTTTATTTTATTTTTATTTTTTTTTTTTTTTTGTGGGTACCGGGGGGTCGACCTCAGGACCTCGCGCGCCAACAGGCACCCGTGCCGCTGAGCGATATCACCGGCCCCTTTTTCGTATGTGGGATCCGGGAGTCGAACTCGGGCCCTCGCGCTTGCAAGGCAGGCGCTTACGCCGCTGAGCCATCTCACCAGCCCCTTATTTTATTTTTTTGAAACAGGGTCTCACTATGTAGTTCCAGCTGGCCTTAAACTCACTGTGCAGCCCAGGCTGGCCTTGAACTCGTAGCTATCCTCCTGCCTCAGCCTCCCGAGTGCTGGGATTACAGGTGTGCACTGTCACACCTGGCTCCTATTTAGCGCCTCCTTCCAAAGAAAGAAGTGTGTGACACAGTCCTGTACGCAGGACCTGAAAGGCCTCCTGGGCACTTTCCTAAGCCTGAAAGAGAGATGCGGTAGGAGAGGTGGAGGCGACCAGCGAGGGTGCTCCCAGGAGTTGCGGACACCCAAGCTCAAGCGCGTGAAGAAAAGCATGCCGGCTTTTCTTTAACCCCAGCCCCATTCTTGCTCATGCTTTGGGTCCCGTTTATCAAATCTTTCAGTCAGATGTGGCAGAAACTAGAGAGGCAACCACAGGCTCTGCAGAGAGGACACAGAGCTCCTGGTGTGGACAGGGACTCTCCCCAGCAGGGACAAGGCGGGAAACCAGTCAGGTGTGACCCCGTTGGGCGTCACCATGCTGCCAACTCATGCCTGCCCACGGCAGGGGACAGCGGAAGGGTACCCAGAAGAGGGCATGGCTCCGGGTGTGGGCACAGCTGCTGGGGAAGAGATGAGGGGCACCCTCAGGACCCGGTGAAGGGGGAGAATTAAAATTTTAAATAAAAGCCTGACGAAGATGCCCACCAAGACCAAGCAGACACGTCCGGCAGGCCTGATAACAGAACACTTCTTCCTTTATGTAAACCCCTGTCTTTGCTGCCCTTGTGTAACTGACGGCCTTACAATGTAACTTAAAATGTAACAGGACATTTCCTCCTCTGTGTAACCCATGCTTTGCATAACTGATAGCCTTATGATACAATCTGAAATGCTGCAACTCCTTCAGCAACCCATGATGTCACCCAACCCTCCAATCATATGCGCCAAATCTGCCTATATACCTCCCCGCTCACTTTCCCTTTAAAAGCCCCGAAACCCCGCCGGGGCAGGTTCTGGCTCTTTGGGAAAGATCCTACTCAGAAGCCGACTGGTGTAATAAACTGCCTCCTTAACCTCCTCGGTGCCGTTTCTTCCCATGTTTGGCCTGTTTCCCACAACACCAGGGCTTCCACACCTGCCCTGCGACACTCAGAGAGGGACACCGTGCACACTGGGGTCCCAGTGCCCCATGAGGGACTGAAAACCCAGCAGGGCTGCGGCTAAGCCGCTTGTCTCCATCAGTGTGCACCAGGGCCCAAAGATTGGAACGCAGGGCAGCACCGAGTCACTGTTCGTGTGTTGGGAAGTGGGCATGGCCACCAAGGAGATCCCGAATCCAGAGAGCAGCAGAGGCAGGAACTACAGGAATGCCCCAGCAGCCACCTTCCGTCCCTACTGCACAACCCTCCAAGAGGACACTGGGGACACGGAGCGGGGCCCAGGGCAATGTCCCCTGCTTCCTCCTGGAGGTAGGAGGCTGGGGCTTATGCGCACAGGTCAAATCCTGCCTTGGTCAGTGCCTTGGTCGCTGGCCCCAGGCTGAAGCTGCTGACTGCCAGCGCTGTCGCTGGGCAGCTAGAGCGGGCTCATTAACAGGACGAGCTCATCCTGATGGCCCTCGGGTCAGACAACCAAGAGCGCCTCTGTGAGACGCCAGCGCGGAGCACCGCGTGAGGCCCTGGAACTCGCAGCATCACACGTACTCTCTGACCTGTCTCATCCATTTTTAAAAAACAACAACACAGACCCCCCCCACTGTGCTTTGTATCTAGATGACGCCCCAAAGCCTCGTGCACTCAGAGGTGGAGTTTTGGGAAGGTGACTGGATCAGGGAACGCTGCAGCCGACTGGCTGTTAGGAGGTGGGGCCTAGTGGCAAGACGCGGTCCCTGGGGTTTGACCCGGAAGGGCTTCCCTCCCTCCCTGGCTCCTGCCTTCTCTGCTTCCTGGCCACCATGAGGTGAGCAGCTCGCCTCCACCCAGGCCCTTCCATCATGCTGTTCTGCCTCGGAGCCAGTCGTGCAAGGACTGAAACTCCTGAAACGTGAGTCAAAATAAACCTCTCCTCCTTCAAGTTGTGCCAGGTATTTTGTCCCATTATGAGGAATGTAACTAACACGTCCCCCACACACTCAATTAAGGCTCATGACACAGGGTGGCCCTCTCAGGTGCTGTCTCCTGTCCCACCTGCCACACTGCATCACACCTGGGATCCCACCAAGGTGTCAGGCGGGAGGATTTGCTGCTGGGGTCACCGGGTCACTCTGAGGGACAGAGGCTCACAGCCTGCAGTGATAATCAGGAGAGGGAAGCACCCGGAGCAACGCAGGCGTCCACGTGGCCTGTCACCATTTAACACGGCTTGAGGTCGTCTTGCGAGCGGAGCCTCCCTGGAACTGTCTAAGCTGGAAAACGGAAGCATGGGTTTGCACATGTGAAAGCCATCAGAACCAAAACAGAGCCAACGGTGCCAAGCTGCACCAAAAATCAGTGAATAAAGTGGGGAGGCTGGGAAGAAGCCATTCTCACGCACTACTGACTGATACTGGCCGTCACCAGAAACATCCACGGCCACCTCCACCGATACAAAACGCCCTTCTGCAGGGAGGTGTGTCCAGCTACCCCGTTCAACTTCAGGCTCCTGCCAGCTTGTGGTGAATCATTACAGCTTCAAAATGTCTTATGCCATCTGCTTTATTGCTCTTTTTTCTTTTTCAGTTTTTTTGACACAGGGTCTCGCTATGCAGTTCAGGCTGGCCTTGAATTCACTAGCCCAAGCTGGCCTCGAATTTGCAGTGATCCTCCTGCCTCCACCTCCCGAGTGCTAGCATTACAGGCGTGTGCCACCACGCCCAGATGCTTTATTATTTTAAAACTTCTCCTTGCCTGGACCTTTTGAACCTGATCCTACTTTACTATGTTTATTCCTCCTGCAATGCAATTCCAGTCCACTCTCTGGAGAATCTCTCTCTGATTGATATAAGTCAAGTAGGGCAGATCTAAAGACATCTTCCTCTGTATGGTAGAGTCAAACCAGTCAGCGAGTCGCCACCACAGCCAGACCTGGTGGGAAGAGGATGCATCTGTGGACGCGGTGCAGCAGCAGCTCCTCTGGCCCATGAGGCATCGGCAGCAGCCCAGAGAGACAGCACAGTGGGCCTGCCCAACGGATCCCAGCAGCCTCCTGCCAAGTTCTCAAAGCAACTTGCTTCGCTTTTCATAACCTTAAAACCTTACAGTTTCCGGGGAGAGCAGCTTTCAAACTGGCAGCACCCGGTGGGTCCCAACTTGGTACACACACCTGTGGCCAACTCTGCGTGCTGTGGCTGGCGCTTCCTGACCCAACATGCCCCACTTAGCCGTCCCGGGAGCTTGGCATGGTGTCCGGAGCAGAGGGCATGGAGCATCAGGACTGCACCTTACTGTGGAGGGCAAAGAGCATCTAAATCCCCTCCAACTGCCTGCTCCAGGAGCCCGAGCGCCGGGAATGTTTACAAAGGTAACTCGATGCCAGGACGCGCCTGCTGCGCACCGAGGTGCTGCCGCGAAGCCTCCGCCCACCCTGGTCGGTCCTGGAGTGCCCCTGCAGCCGCCTTCTGGTGGACCTGGTGTCTCTCTCTTCAGCACCTGCTAAGTAGCCGAAGCTGCCACCTCCACCCCAAGGAGCCAGCTGCACTTGGTTCTTGGCTGGGGTCATGGTTTGAGTCAAAAGTGTCCCCCAAAAGGCTCACGTGCTCAAAGGCGGGCTTTCGGGAGCTGGTTAGATCATGGGACGCTATACCCACTCATGGATTAGCTCCTCGACAGCTCACACAGCTGCTGAGCTGGGAAGACAATGAGCCATTTGGAAGTGGGATCTTTGGGCCACCTTTGGGCCACGTATCTTGTCCCCAGACCTTTCCCCACTCTCTGGCTCTTTCTCAGTCTCTGCTTCCTGGCTGCCATGGGTCGGGCAGCTTTGCTCCTCCACATCCTTCCACCACGATGTTTCGGCCTTGGGGCCAGTGGACCATGGACCTGCCCTGTTCTCCAGACTCCAGGGCCTGCAGGACAACCTCAGCCCCTCGATCCTCCTCAGTCCACCAACCCTGCAGCCCCTGGACCCGCACTGTCAACCCACAAAGGAGCCAAGCTCAGCGTGACACTGATCAGCCATGAGCCTTGTCTCCCATGACCCAGCACATGGGTCAGCTTTCCTGTGGCTGGGACAAAGCACCCAACACCCACAGCTTACAGGAAGATGGGCTTGTTTTGGCTCATGGTTTCAGGGGATTCAGTCTGTGGTCAGGTGGCTCCAAGGCAGGAACATCATGGCGAAAGGGCATTGTGGAGGAAAAACCACTTAGATCATGGTGGCCAGAAAGCAGAGCACAGGGAAAAAAAAGAAGAATCCAAGGACTAGATAGTGTCCCCAAGGTCATGCCCCTATGATCCACCTAGTCACACCCGGAACTGTGCTTTCCTAATCTCTCAAGCCAATCAGGTTAATAGTCCAGACAAACCATCACTCCCAGCCCGCAGCTCTGTTCTGCAGCCTCCTCTGGCAGACCTGGCACACTCCTGCCCGGAGTGCAAAGATACCCCAGTCGCCCCTGCCTTGCCCAGGGTAAGGGGTGCACTGAGCCCCACCTGCACCTCGGCCTACAAGGCCATGATCCTGATCCCCTTGGATGCCACTTCAGAGCAGCTACTCCTCTCCTGCTCCTTCCTCATTCTTGACACATACTTCAGCCATAGCCCGTGGTGCACCCACGGGGACTAACAACGAGGATAAGGTATTTGGTCGCCCCCTGGAACAGTGGATTCCGCATCCACACATTCAACTAACTGTGCTTGGAAAGAATTTCTAAAACATGGTGCAGAGCTGAGCATGGTGGCACATGCCTGAAATCCCAGCACCTGGGAGGCTGAGGCAGCAGGATCACTGTGAGTTCAAGGCCAGCCCGAACTACCTAGTGAAACCCTGTCTCAAAAAAAGCAAACCAAACCAAAATAAAATAAAATAAAATAAAATGTGCACGCAGACTTCTTTTCTTCTTGTTAGTCCCTAAACAACACAACTACTTAAAAAGCATTCACAATGATGGTATTTTAAGAAATCAAGGCCAAGCGTAGTGGTGCACACCTGTAATGCCAGCACTCAGGAGGCTGAGGCAGGAGGATCACCAAGAGTTTGAGGCCAGCCTGGGCTATATATTGAGATCCTGTCTCAAAAACATAAAACAAAAAAGGAAAAGAAATCAAGAGATGATTGCTGTCAGGTATAAGAAAACCAGAGATGACTGAAGGAGGAGGACATGGGGAAACCATATACAAATATTATGCCTTTTTCTAAAGGGACTTGAGTACCCAAGGGGTCCTGGAACCAGGCCTGGTGGCCACAGCGGATGACTGCACACAATGTGTGTTGATGCATCAAGTGGACAAATTGCCTATACGATAATGAAACCTCACACACTCGGAGGACATCGTCCGATTAGAAGAGGCCATTTGATAGACGACGTCCAGCAGGCGTGTGGCCAGTCATACCAAGGCTGCACAGACAGAACTCTCTGGGGCCAAGAGAACTCTCCTCAGGCTGGCAGCGGAGGGGCAAGGGGTGGCAGAGTGGAGCTGCCAAGCACCACAAGAGGGAGAGGCCTGATGGCAGGAGGAGGGAGAAGTCCAGACGCAGTGCAGGGAAAGTACAGCTCAGAGCTGGGAGTGGGGGTGCACATCTGTAATCCCAGCACTCTGGGAGACTGAGGCAAGAGGGTTGCAAGTTCAAGCCCAGCCTAGGTAACTTAGCAAGATCCTGCCTCAGAATAAAAAAGGGCTGGGCATATAGCTCAGAGCAAAGGTCCTGAGTTCAATTCCCAGTTCCACAAAAAAAAAAGGTAGTGGAGCATAAGAGAGGCAGACCTTGGGGACAGCGGTCTGAGCAGCCCTCCCTGCGTGCGGGACAGCGAGGCTGGGTGCCTCCTCACTCTTGGCTGTGGCCTTTCGCCTATCCCGGCAACTCCCACCCTGACACAGCAACTCCACCTGCTCCAGGAAGAAATGCACCCACTCCATCTTCTTCGTGACATGGGGACACCTGCCACGATCAGGGTTCCAGTGAGCAGGGACACAAATCGAGCTCTGTCCTGTGTGACTGTGAAATGAAGACAATAGGACAGGACCAGGAGGCTCTTGGGGCTGTGGGCGCCGAGCTTTGGTCTCTTCTGGCCCAGCTCCCATTCACTGTAACCTAGGATCCCACAGCCAGGCTCCCTGCAGCTGCCACACTGCACACCTGGCCTGGTCCCCCCATCTGGGGATGCTGAGCCCCCACACACATGCACACGGCCCGTGGATTTCACCCCAGCGGGGAGCGCAGCACCAACGGGCAGGAGTGGCCACGACCTCGAATGCATCTCTCAGCTGAGGACAGGACCTGGTGACCATGACCATGCTACGCAGGACGCATGCCACTCCTTCCCGTGCAGAAAGCGGAGACTCAGCCTTGATAGGAAAGGCAGCTTCTGAGCAAAGGCCTGGGCCAATCCAGGGCGGCAGGGGCACCTGGAGAGAAAGGCGGCTGCATCTACACATCCACATCCAGGGGTAGACGTGGGCCGGGAGAGATCACGTTCCAGCCCAAAGCAAAGGTTCTGGAGGCTGCCAGGCCTCCTGGATCCTCAGAGCCCTGGGACCAGTGCTGCATGGGGCTTTGCCCGTGGCACAAAATACAGCTAAGATGCCACATCCAGTGGCCAGGGCCATGGCTTCATCCAGGGACCAGGGCTCCGACCAGCGCAAGGGGCCCCAGGAGTTTCGGCAGAAGCCAGCCTTGCCTCCGGGTGCCCAGGAGGAAACTCAGAGAGCACGGGTTTCCTGGCTCGGCAGGTGCCATGTGGGAACACTCCACAGGGAGTGTCGCTTGTCACGTCCATGGCCGGAAACGCGGGCCTGGGACCGCTAGAGTTTAACTTGTCTCTTTGATCACTCATTCGGCAGGCACGCACTGAGCTCCACTCTGGTCCAAGAATACCCAAGTGCTCCTCTCAGGCTCCCATTGTAACCCGACTCCCAGGGGGCAGCATTAGGACTTGGAGCCCCCGGAGGTGCCATCGGGTTAGTGCCCTGTAAAAGGACCCCAGAGCTCCCTTCGCCCTCCTTCTGCCCTGCAAGGACACAGCAAGAAAGAAGGCCACTGGACCCAGGCAAGGGGCTGTGATGGTGCAGACGTGAAGGGTCCCCCAAGCCTCCTGTGCGTGGATGGTGACGGATCACGGGGCGCTGTCCCTGTCAGTGGCTTCAGCCATAGAGGAGTGCGAGGCTGACTTGCTGCTAGGAGGGGGTGGCTGGAGGTGGTCCCCGGTGCGAGACCAGGAAGGGTGTGTTCTGATCCCCGGCTCCTCCCTTCTCTCTGCTTCCCGGACACTGAGGCCTGAGCAGCTTTCCTCCCCTTCCCCTCTGCCTCGCAGCCAGCCGACCCTGAGCAAGCTGAGCCCAGACCGACCTCTCCTCCGGGAAGCAGTGGGTACTGCGTATTCTGTCCGGCAAGTGGAAGTGACTGGGACAAGGGCCCTCACCAGAACGCAGCCTGACCCGGGACCTCCCACCTCCAGCACTGTGAGAGGCCAGTTCTTGCTGTCTCGGGCACCTGGCTGTGGTATCTTCTTACCAAGCCAGGTGTGGTGGCGCACACCTGTCATCCCAGCACTCTGGGAGGCTGAGGCAGGAGGACTGCAAGTCTGAGCCCAGCCTGGGCGACTCAGAGAGGCCCTGTCTCAAAACAAAAAGCAAAGAGGGTCGGGGACGTAGCTCAGTGCGAAGCCCCTGGGTTTAAGTCCCAGTACCGCGAGAGAGGAGAGGAGAGAGAGAGGCCCGGAAGATCTTTCCTGCATGCTTCCTTCTGAATTCTGCTGCCCCTGGCTGTACCGCCAGCTGCTCTGTAACTCACGTCCCAGCTGCACTTTGGGAAGTGACCCTGGAGACCACATGTCATGGCTGGGTCCCCGGGGTGATCTTTAGGTGGTGGGACCTGGCAGGAGGCAGCCACGTCACTTGGGGCCCAAGAGGGGGCTGCTGGCACCGGCCTCTCCTCCCGCATCGCCTGCGCTTTCACCCCCTCGAGTTCTCTCCATGTCTGGGCACCGCCCCAGGCTCAGGGGCATCTGGTGTCCCCGTGAGTCCTTGTGTTCAATGTCACCCTGCTGGCCAGACACAAGCACGAACCTCCCCAGCACTCGTCAAGGGGACCCTGGTGCTGCAGGGGACACACTCAGGGTCCCTTCCAAGTCATGGGCAGTTCTGCCAGGTGCTGCTCCCCAAAAGGTCCTCTGTCTGGAGGAACCAAGCAGACAAAACCCCTGATGCTCCCCCAAAGCAGGTCTGATGCTCAGGAAATGTTGCGAAGGACGGGGGACCCCAGCAGCTTTGACGGCCATCTCTGTCAGTCTCCCCAGTTGGCAACAGGCCGTCACCCCTTTCCTGTCTCTTGGGCCACCTAAGACCAGAATCATGCATTCCCTAGGAGAAGGGGGACACTCACAACAGCAGATGTTAAATGACATGGCTGCAGAACCAGGCCCCTGAACAAGCGAGCAGAAACAAGGCCACAGGTCCATGGCTGTGACCATCAGAGGACACCATGACCACACGTGGCATCCAAGCACGCTGGAGGGGAGGGCAGCACACGAGTGCAGCTCCAGGCTCCTGGCTGTGACCTCGCCGGCCAGCATACTACCCACTACAACTTGGTAAAAAGCCCGATTTAAATCCACCAAGCCTTGCTGGGTGTGTTGTGCACACCTGTAATACCAGAACTCCAGGAGGCTGAGGCAGGAGGATCGAAAGTTTAAACCCAGCGTGGGTAATTTAGTAACTTGGTCAGATCCTGCCTCAAAATAAACAATAAGAAGGGCCAGGGATGGGCGCCGGGAGCACGCACCTTCACCATCCGCGCTCAGGTTCTCGTAGGAATCCCAGCGGATGAGCGGATCCGCGGTGTTGAAGTCCACGAGGACGCTGTGGTCGCTGTGCAGGTGCTCGGAGCCTGGGGGACACGGTGAGACATCAGGCCCGGCCAAGCCCAGCACCCCATCCTCAGAGCCAGGGGAGGAAGGCGGAGGGCTACTGATGTCAGCGTGGAAGCGAAGCCTCCGCGTCCCGCCCTCCTCCTGCAGCCCTGCGCAGGGCAGAGACCGGGTCCCCAGGTCCCCCGCAGGGCCGGGGGGGGGACCCCACTGTTCCTGCGCAGTGCCAGCCCGGGACTCTGAGTGCCCGTTCTGCAAACCCTTCACATGACACGGGCTGGTTTTCGCTGTTTTTATGAGAAAGGAGAAAGGGCTTTGCACACAGACGCCTGCACTCTGCTGGGCTTGGAATCCCCTCAGAAAACGTGCGGTGCTACTCGCCGATGAGAGAAGTAATCAAGTAGCACAGCGGCTCAGGAAGGGGAGGGTGAGACACACGGACACTAAGGAGGTCTCTGCCGTCCTTGGCAGCCTAACCTGGGGCCGGCCGTGCCAGCCCTGCCTCAGGCTTTTGTTTCGTTTTGTTTGAGGTACAGCTCGAACTTGTGATTCTCCTGCCTCAGCCTCCCAAAGCGCTGGGATGATGAGCGTGCGCCACCACACCCAGCCATCTCTAGTTGTGCACCAGCCCAGTGCACCTAATGTCTCCAAGCCCCCTCCTCCCTGCTGCCCAATGTCCTCTTTGTTTAAAAAAACATCTGAATTATGAAAGTTTGCAAGGGTGCTCAGAGGTGGGAGACGGCACCCGGCACCCTGCCCGGCCACCCACCTGGGATCTTCTCCGGCGTGGCCGAGAACACTAACTCCACCTTCCCGTAGTCAGGGAAGCGGTCATCTGGAAAGAAACCGCAATGAAACAGGCTCATCCTCCCAACCCGCAGGGACGCCTACAGCACCCAGAGGACCCGTGGGTTCACGCTGTCTCCATGGCTTTTTCTCCCCAACCGGCTGCCAGGTTTCCTGAGGTTAGTGACAGTGGGGTCGGCTATATCTCAGGACGAGGGTGGGGACCCGAAGGGCGATGTGCCCGCCCCTCACCACTGCAGGCGCCGTCCAGCTCCTCCTTCCCCAGCAGCAGCGTGTGGCCCTGCACAGCGCCCGTGTGGAACTGCAGGCGGAAGATGACGTCGCGTGTGGCCGAGCGGTACTTCTTGTGGTAGCATTTCACCTGCCGGAGGGAGGGACGGGGGACAGCTGAGCCGCGGAGCCCGCGCCCCGGGGGACTGCACATGGCCCCGGTGAGGGCAGCGTGGCTGAGCGCTGACCTGGAATCTCAACTTTGGACATGGGCGGGTAAGGACACCTGTGGCAGATGAAAGTTTCCAGTACCCTGGGCCTCTGAGGTCACCCTGCCCCTTTCAGAGCACGGCCTGGCTGTGCCCTTTTGGAAGACCTCTGAAGAAACAAACCCCGGGGCCTCTCTTCCTAGACTTAAGCCTGAGTGCCATACAGTTGCTTTCTGGCACTAAACTCCACGTTCCAACTCAGTGGCATCCAGTTTGCACAAAGAGGAAGTGTCCCACCATGGCTCTGCAATGTCCTGCATGTGGCACGGACAGAGGAACAGAGAGGGAGGGAGGAAGGGGACACAGCCCGAGGCCAGGACAGAGTCAGAGACACAGAGTCGGAAAGAGGAGCACTGATGTCCAGTGCCCACCGCCCAGATGTCTAAGAGGCAGTGGTTTTAAGCGAAGCCTTCCTCGCCACGCCGCTGGGATCTGAACTCGGGCTGTGAGGAGCCGGGGTCCCTGGTGTTCCCGGGGTGCAGCACAAGTCACCCGGTGGCTGTGCCCATGAACCTGGTGAAGACACCATCTGGGGCACTGGCCAGAGTGGGGCCTGGAGCATCCTGTCCATCGTGACACAGGGGCGGGGTCCCTTGCCAGGTCTCACTTCACACAGCACCCACCGGGGACCGAGAGTGGGGAGGCGGCCGCTTTTCCTGATGTCAGACGGCTTTACACATCTCACACAGCCAGGCTTGGTGACACACGCCTGTAAACCCAGCACTCAGGGAAGCTGAGGCAGGAGGATCACAAGTTCAAACCCAGCCTGAGCAACGTAGCAAGACCCTGTCTCAAAAAGAAAGATTTTTTTTTTAAATAAAAAAAAAAAAAAAAAGGGCTGGGGATGTAGCTCAGTGCAGAGGACCTAGGTTCAATCCCCAGTACTTAAAAAAAAAAAAAAAAAAAAATCACATGCTTCCCAAATCTGTATGAGAAGCAGCGGCAGGGCAGGTGTGACGCTGATGGGTAACACAGGGCAGTGTGCGAGTGACACTGCGCAGCAGAGAAACCTTCCTGCAGACACCAAAGAAAAAGAAATCCCGCCCGGAAGCCTACACAGGAGTCGCTGGACACCGCGACCCCTCGGTTAGATGCAGAGTTGTTTATGCCAACAAAAACATGTAAGTAAGCCCTGGGGGACGAGCACTTCACACGCATCAAGGGCTACTGGGTGCAGGCGGTATGGACAGGGCCCGGGTACAGACCCGGCCCAGGGGTGAAGACCCCGCCCCGGACTCTGCGGTCAGCAGAGAAAGGAGGAGGAAGAGGAGGAGAAGGAGGGAGAGGTGGTCAGGGCCTTAGCTCCCTTGCCCGGCCTCGGTGCACTGGCCCGGGTCCACCCCGCCTGCCTGCCAATCTCTGACTCTGCGGTCAGAGCCCGGCCCTTCCTGGATGATCCGAGGCTCGTAGCTGCCATCAGGTGCTTCTGCCAGGGGTGACAGTGTGGCCCTCCCTGTCCCCAAGAGCCCAGGCCACCCACGCTGCACCCACTCTCATAGCTCGCCCCACTCAAGGTGCCCAGGTCTCCTGTTCCAGATATCACGGGCGACAATACAAGGCCTCAGGTTCTCCCAGGCTCGTCGAGGCTGGCAGGAGCAGTCCAGCACCGGGTCGGCACACAGCGCCCCCAGCATCACACTCGCGCTGCCCAGCAAACTTCCTCCCTCACCGATCCGGCAGATGACGGCACCCCTTCCTGACCTCCCGACCGACTCAATGACCATCTCCGACTCTCGTGGGAAAGACTCGGAAACCGCAGGACTTCCCCAGCCTGGGGCTCCTGGCCGGCCAGACCTCGAGGGGAAACAGTCCCCCACCATCACACCGCACGACCTGCAGCGCCCGCCCCAGCTGGACACCTTCTGCAGCAGGACCACGTGGGTGGCCAGGGGACCCCACTCGCCGGGAGCTCTCAGAACTGAGGGATGCCACAGCCGTTTAGGATTTCATGTCCCAAGTGTGACATAGGTATTACAATATCACCCTTGCTGTTTTGTTGCACAGATTTCATGAGCGTTGCAGACAAATCCAACACAAACCCAGCTATCTCTGATGAGTTACGTCTCCACCCACAGCCAGTCCACTGCACCTGCCCGTGCCACAACCTGATCCAAAACCGTGGGTAGGAAGTATTCGAGGAAACAGCACCTGTCGGAAACATGTAAGGACTTTTTTCCTTCTTATTATTCTCCAAACAATAGAGTACAACAGTTTTTGTTTCGTTTTTTCGGCAGTACCGGGGATTGATCCCAGAGCCTTCAAACTGAGCCACACCCCCTGCCTGTTTTTTATCTTTTATTTTGAGACAGGGTCTTGCTGGCTCACTAAGTTGCCCGGACTGGGCTCAAATTTGCAATCCTCCTGCCTCAGCCTCCCAGGTTGCTAGATAACAATAACAATTTACACTATGTCGGTATTATACATAACCCAGAGAGGTTTTTAAGTCTACGGAATGGTGCATGCACACAGACTCTGCGCAAATGCAAGGTCATTTTATGTGGTACCTGAGAACCCTAGGATTTTGGTTCCCGCATGGGTGCCGGAACTGCGCTCTGTGCACACTGAGAGGTGGCCGCATCTGTCACTTAAGGGGATCAAGCTGCTACATGCAAAGTGCTTGGGACTGAAAAACACTGCATGAAAATGACGTCCACGGGGGGCCTGGGGCACCATGCTCTCCTTCTGTCTAATGAAATAACCTGGGAACTTGGCCTGACCTCATTTTCCAGCAGTGGCGTGAAGTTATGCTGATGCCCTCAATGGGACCCTGTGACGATGGTGACCAGGCCCATGCCCTGCTCTTGCCATGCGGGTCCTGGGTAGGCCAGGTCCGAGGGCAGGCACAGGGAATCCCTGGCCAAAGAGAGAATCCACAGCCTATGTTGAAAGACAGCGGTGGACCACAGGCCTGATACCTGCTGCATACCCCCTCAGCAGGGAACAGCACCCTGGACCAACGGCATAGGGCTAAGGATGCGATCCCAGCAGCATTCGCCCCGCATTCAGCGCTCGGTGCCCGTGCAGTCAGCTCCAGTCTCCTCCCCATACCGGCCGCTGTCCAGGCTGGCAGGACTATCTCAGCCTCGAGGGATCTGTGTCCCCGAGAATAAGCTGGAACCACGGAGCTGGAGGCCAAAGAGGGCTGAGCCGCATCTGCCACGCACCTGCATCGGCAGGCCAGCTCACACGGCGCTCTCCGCCGGTGCTGCCCGCAGTGTCAGGTGGTCACGATGCCCTTACGCGTGAGTGGTGAGCTGGGTCACGTGCCGGCCTGAAGGACCGGAAGAAGACCTGGTCCAGGTCTTCAACAAATGGCACAGCAGGCAGAGCAGAGACAGGGCCCAGGGCCTCTCCCGGGAAGAGGTCAGAACCTGCCTTCCCAGGGGTCACCCCAACTAGCCCCACAGACACCGGCCCTTCCATTTGTGAACCTGACTCCTGCCAGCTTTGTCCCCATGAAGAAAGACCTGCAAATCTCTACGCAAAGCAGACAGTTGCCAGCACTGAGGATGGGATGGACCGGAGAGGACAGGACACTTTTTGGAAGGAGCCAGGGGAGGGACAGGGAGCCAGCCAAGAGGTGAATTTCCACCTTAGGGCAGCCTGGGCACAGAGCTGCCCTCGGGGTGGATCCAGCCGCACGCTATCTCCTCAGGTCCTTTCCAAGCCTGGGATCCGGCCAAAGCCTTCCCGGGAAGCGAAACCGCTTGCATACTTGAACTCTGCCCAAACAAGGTCGTGACCCTTCCTTCCCCACGCAGCCTTCAGGACAGGAGAGAAGGTGAGTTGGCTGCGCTCTGGGACCTGTGGGTGCATGTCGAGCCGTCCTGGGCCAAAGGTTTGGGTGGGTGGAGGGCACGGGATGCAGGCTGCCAGTACCCCCGTGGGCGTCTGGGTTCCTCTGGAGGTGAGCCGGGGCTGTGGAGGAGGATCCTGTGACAACTCCGCATTTTCACACCTCAGGATCCCACCATGGTGCCAAAGGTGGGGCTGCGGAGCCCTGCAGCGAGGAATACACTGGGTTCGGTTTCTGCCTGCGTCAACCTGAGGCTGCATTCAGGCGGAACCAACAGCACTGGGCTACTGAGCTTCAGCACAACGCAGACTTCTAGGCTGGGATCCGACTGTGGGCCGTGACCCCGGGCTTCTGCCCCTGGACGGCCACCGTCTCCAGCTCTACCATGAAGCTGCTGCCCACTGACTGGCTGGACAGGCTGATACCCAACCCGGCTGGACTTCGAGGGTGACGTCCACGCACCCAGTGCTGCCTCTCTGGGAACCACTGATCCCAGCATGGTCGGGTCCATGCGCGGCTCACATTCCATTCACCATGTCACCCTGTCCAGGCCACCAGCTGGGGGCAACTGCTCCCCCGGGAATGCCAGTGACCCACCAGAGCCAAAGGCGCCCAGCCGCCAGCAGGCTGAAGGGCCTGGATCACCGAACCGGGCTGTATATGGAGACAAGGGTTTTTGAGAAGGTGATTCAGTTAAAATACGGCTGCTGCAGGGCTGGGGCTGGGCCCCGGGTTCAATTCCCAGCACTGGTTCGATTCCCAGCACTGCAAAAAATAGATTTTAAAAGATCAGGCCAATCGGATGAACTCTAGACAGGGTCCTTAGAAGGAGAAGAGCTTGGATCTGACACTGACAGGGACAACCTTGTGACCAAGCCGGGCACAGAGGCCCCGGGAGAAACCATCTCAGCCCACACATGGACCTTGGATCTCCGGCCTTCAGAACGTCGAGAGAAGAATGCTGCATCCTACGGCGCACAGCCCACAGTGGCCTCGCTGAGGTCAGCCGTCCTTGTGGGTTCCTGACAAGCAAACCCCTTACTAATCACTTTTGTGACCGGAGCAAGGAACACTCACCCCCTGCGATGGAAAATCACCCTCCTCGGCCGCCACCCCCATCTCCCATCTGATAACGCTGCAGAAATAACTACGGAGTGCACAGAAAGCGACTGCAAACAGGAAGCATCAGTCAGGGCGAAGGCACCTGAAATATTCCATGCGCAGGAGGAGAAAGGGCACGGGAAGGAAACATCGGATCAGAAGCAAGTCTCTCTCCTGAAGGATGGAGACTCTCCACTGGCCAGCAGGACTCGCGGGAAGGAATCCTCGGGGACAAGGGGCCCCATGACAGGAAGCAGGCTCCCTAGACCCCAGCTGAACCCCACACCCGGTGCCACACCGCTCAGCCTCCAGTTCTCTCTTCTTCCTGTCTTTCTTTTTGCAAATCGGGGCATCGAACCCAGGGCCTTCGCACTGAACTACAGCCCCAGCTCTTTTTTATTTTTGAGACAGGGTCTTGCTGAGTTGCTAATTTGCCCATGCTGGGCTTGAACTTGGGAGCCTCCTGCCTCAATCTCTCCAGATGCTGGGATTACAGGTGTGCACCACCATGTCTGGCTGCTCCCCATTCTTCCAGCTCATCTGTAGCTCAGGGTGAAGGTCCTGGGTTCAAAGCTCAGCACCAGAAATACACAAAGGGATGAATAAATAAATAAAGTCTGAATCAGAAGGAAATACAGGGTGGGGAGAGCTAGTGAGGGCCCAGGGAAGCTGGGTGGACGGCAGCCTGGAGATGACCAGCAAGAGGGAGAAGCCCCACAGACAGACAAAGACAAGGCCACTGTAGCCACATTGGGGTTATGTCTGAGCCAGGAGGGGGACAGGGCAGAGCTGGGCACGAGCTGTCCTTTCCTGAGACCTGGATAAGAAACAGGGAGGGGAGGAGGAGCTGCCGGAGGACTGGCGCATGGAGAAGACCCGGAAGGGTGTGCAGTGGGACAGGGAAGGGACTCGGGACAGCGGTGACAGCAGGTTTGGGTTGAAATCCTCACCCAAGGTGATGACATTAGGAGGAGGGATGGGGGAAGTGACTGGGTCAGGGGTTGTGGCTTCATGAAGGGGACCGGAGCCCCTGTGAAAGGGACCTGAGAGCTGCTGTGTGCTTTGCACCTCATGGGAACTGGAGAGCTGGGCCTCGCCAGGTACCAACCTGTCCACACCTGGACCCTGGACTTCCAGGCTCCATAACCATGAGAAATGAACGCTTATGGTTCCAAAGCCACCCAGTCCATGGTGTTCTGTAAAAGTGGCCTCAGCAAACTAAGCCAGTCTTCCTCTCTGCCCGCTGCTGTTTCCTGGCCACCTTGAACTGAGCAGCTTTGCTCCACCAAACCCTCCAGCCACGATGCTCCTGCCCTGGCACCAGCCGACCAGGGACTGAGCGACCAGAAACCGTGAGCCAAACTAAATCATTTTCTCTTTTCAATCGTGAGCACTAGGTACTGAGTCCCAGCAATGGCAAACCTGACCAACACAGCGTTCTTCCCAGAGACGCCCACACTCGTGTGGCCTGGGTCTCCCCAGCCCCCACGCCTCACAGTGCACTGGGGGGGACACGTGCAGCCAGGGCCACCCAACTCCTGCTCCTGGATCTCAGAGCCAGCGCTGCTTGGGGCCGCATGTTCCTCGGGCTGCTGCTGTCCCAGCCCTCCACAGCCTCACCTTCAGGGACATCAGCAGGAAGCAGCACCCAGAGCCCCCCAGACCCCATGCCCCAGGCCAGGCCCCCAGGAGCCGCAGGAGCTGGAACAGCAGCATCCACAAGGCGTGGAGCCCACTTAGAAGGTACCCGGCCATGCTCCTGTGCTTTGCTCCCCATAGGCCTCCAAGGGTGCTGCACTTTTCAGGATGTCAGCTCAGCACTAAGTGAACCCAAGCTTGGGAAGGAAATTTCCAGGAAACTGCAGATAACCATGGATGCGGACTTTGTGTAAAGGGCAGAGCAGGTGCAGGCCCTACAGGGAAGGTCGCTGAGCAGCTGGGTGACGTGCTGCTTGGGAACACAACAAGGTGTGTGTTTAAATAAAAAATGTCATATAATGAGGGACACGTTGCCATGAATCCCCCTCAAAATCCTCGCCTTCTCTTTAAACCCCGTCACGCCATCGTCTTTGCCACTTTCTGCAGCAGCTCTGCAGTCCTCGTGCCTGAGTATCCTTAGCTGCTCTGTAGCCTCGATGCCCTGAATCCATTCAAAATGTTGACCTTTCACGGTCAGTGTGACTTGGGGGAGGAGCCAGAAGTCACACAGGGCCGGATCCGGTCATAAGGTGGGTGAGGACACAGCGTCATGTTTTTAGGAGCTGCCTTTCTGTTGGATGGCGCTTGGCAGCAGCATCCACTGTATTTGTGATCCCATCTCATAAAGACACGCAGGAAAGAGGACTTCAGAGCTGCTGCAGAAGGTGGCAAGAACGATGGGCTGAGTGCGTTCAAAGGCAGGAGTATTCATGGTAATGTGTCCTTTACTGTAATAATTTTTAAAAATTTAAGCGTTCACTGTATTTTGATCACGCCTTGTAAGTGGAACGGTTGTGGGCCACCAACACTCGAGGAGAGCTGCCTCTCCCCCAAGCGGACTCTGGACACCTGGCTAGCATCGTGTTCCTCTGAGGACAATCACAGTGCAACCAAAACAGTGCCATGTGTGAGTGAGCTCCCGGACACCCCTGCCAGGAAGACGCCAGGCCCAGGCCGGCCCCTGGAGAACACTGCCTCGCCGCTCACAGCCCTGCTCTGCCCGCCCTGGACCCGCCTCAGTGACCCAGTGACAGACACATCCTGTCACTCCTAATGCCCAGCATACTGGGGGGTGGAGAGCGGGGACAGGACTGATCCAGAAGACCAGGCCAGATGTGACAGAGGCTTGCAACATGACAGCTCCCATCAATGGCCACTTTCCAAGGGACCTCACCTGTGGACAGCGCCCATGCTGGTCCCTGCAGCCACCAGCCCTCACCACTCTCTTGGGACAGAGGCCAGGAGCTGCACCCCCCAGACCTCCTGGTGGTCACCACAAAGCGAAGCAGCCAAAACCACTCATCCCTGGGCCCAGGGAGCAGCCACCCTGGACAGGCCGACCCCAAGACCCCACAGGCCCCTCCTGGACCCCTATTAAGAGGGACACTGGGCCCCACCCCACAGTGGTGGTGGCACAAAGCCACAGCCCCTTTGCTAAATGAACCAGGGGGCCTGGAGACCCAGCTGGGCGCCATGCCCAAGGCAGACAAGAGCAGCCAGGGCAGTCTCTGCCCCCTCTTCTGTCCCCTCTTCACCCGCAAGCCCGGACGTCCTGGTTCCAGGGCCTCTATCCTAGAGCAGCAGAAGGGAGAGGCCGGGAACCAGCTTGGGAACTCAGTTCCTTTGCCCCAGGGCTGTGATGAGGATGGAGACATTGGGCACGGCCAAGCACGAAGCCTGACAGATCCCGGCCCTCACTGTCCTCCCTGCCCCAGGCATTCTCCCCTGCAGAATTCATCACAGGAGCAGGACCCTGGACCCCGAGCTCCATCCCCAGCCCTTTTGATTTTTTGAGACAGGCTCTCACTAAATTGCCCAGGCTGAGATTGAATTTGTGATCCTCCTCTTTCAGCCTCCAAGAATGATGGGATTACAGGGGTATACCACCATGCTGGGCTTGCGTTGTTCTTTGATTAAACATTTTTAGTCAGACAACTACCAAATGCCTTAAGGTCAAAGCTATTTCCATTTTTCCTATCTTTTTTTTTTTTTTCCTAGGGAATCATTTTTCCCTTTGGGTCATTTTTACTGGGACGGCAAGCATAGTGGCTGCAGTGGTGCCAACACTCACCATGACATCCCCCTTCAGCAGCTGGGCTGGCTCTATGGCAATGCAGATCCTGCTCGGGCTGTCAGGGCCAACGTTGCTTTGGGATAAGCAGAAGGGAGATCATTATGCGGTGTCATGGTGTCATATACAGGATACATGTTAAAAAACACACATAAACTGAAAACCCAGACTTCACAAGAAGTTCCAATAGCCCCGTGTCCAATTCAGAGACTGCGCTCGCTGCCGCGCCCCGCCCCACCCCACCCCGCCCCCTCCAGGAGCCGCAGCAAGGCGAGACCACTTACTAGATCCCTGATGTGTACACGGGCTGCATGGCCTGGTAGAGCTTCAGGAAGGGCCGGCAGGCTGCAAGAGACACGGCCGCCTGAGCACGGGCTTCACAGCCTGCGGGGCGCGGCTGCCCCAAGGCAGGGACGGTGGACGGCTGTGGGAAACCCCGTCCCCTCCTGGAGCTGCCCAGGCCCCAGAGCTGCAGAGCGACTCAGCTGGACCTTTACCGGAGTCACGGGGCTCTGAGAGTGGGGCTGGGAGGTCTCAGCACCCATGCGTGGCCTCAGCAAGAGGCCATTTAGTTTTTTATTTTAGATTCACTTACTCATTCATTCAGCCATTCATTGTGGCACTGGGTTTGAACCCAAGACCTTCCCACTAAGCTACATCCCCAGCTCTTTTTTTTTTTTATTCTGAGACAGGGTCTCCCTAAAATGCCTCAGTTGGGCTCTATCTTGGCAGTCCTCTTGCCTCAGCCTCCCAGAGTGTTGGGATTACGGATGTGTGCCCCCACTATGCCCGGCAGGATCATTTTAAAGAACAGGAGCTGCTGGGACCCTGGCAAGAGTGGAGAAGGCTTCCACACTGGCCCTGAGGCCAAGTGCACAGCTGGCCACAAGGCTGCAGGGCCAGGCCGCTGACGGCCTTCCAGAGTCCACGCTGGGGACACGGGGGTGTCTGTGAACCCCCACTGGCCACCTGTCCCTGGCCTGGTCAACAGTGTGGTCCCGAACCACACAGCTGGGGCTCTGTGCACACAGAGGGACCACAACTGCAACCAGGGAGCCCAGGTGCAGCTCTGGGCATCGTGGGGGGACAGCAAAGGGACAGGGGACACAGACTGGGACAGGGATAGGGAAGGAGACAGAGAAGGGGATGCACAAGCCTAGGACAGCAGGATCGGCCCCACACTGAAGCCGCCCCAGTAGTGACCCACCTCCACCGATGTCGAAGTTAGGGGTGCCGTGCAGCACGACGCAGTGCAGGAAGAGGGGCGAGCCGTTCATCTTCATGGAGCCCAGCAGCAGCCCGCTGAGGAACTGGACGTACCTGCGAAGGAGGCGCTCAGAGCCCGGCCTGCTGGCCTTGCAGTGGCCGTACCCACGGGGATCTCAGGGAGACCCTGCCCTGTTGCACATGGCGCACTCCCGGGGGCCCAGCCCCCTCCTGGGGGCACCATCCACACGGACCAAGGACCGGGACACTAGGAACACAGAGGCACCAGCACCCCTGGGCGTGGTGCCCGCCCTGGGTGGCCTCATCCCTGCTCCCAGGACCTCGCATGAAGCGGGACCAGGACCAGGCACAGCTGGCCACATCCATCCTGCACCATGCCACAGCCCCTGGTGACAGGAAATGGGACCTCAGAGGCCCCTGACTGGCTTGGTCCTGAGCGTCTCCTGCTGGCCATGCCCAGCTCCAAGGCGAAGGCCACCGGGGCTCCATGTGGCGGCACAGGTATGGCCAGGAGGGCATTTTCCAAGGCAGGAGCACATGATCGCTGGTGCCCTCATAGGGCATGATGCCCAGCAGCGGCTGGGACCAGAACCAGATCGTCACATCTGACCTCCCACAGTCTCGGGCCTCCCTCCCAGTGCCCTGCCCAGAGCCCAGAGCTGGAGCTGCCCCTACATCCCTATCAGCGGCCCCACTGCACCTCGACCCCTGCCCTGCAACTGTGACAGGGGCAAACCAAGTCCCCTAGGACCCCAAAGTAACCAGCCACCTACAGGTGGCAGGAAGTGACGCTGCCCAGCACAGGGTCCTCACATCTGCCTCCAACTCCCTGTGGGGACCAAGAACCATCCCACGCCAGAGCAGTCCTGAGGCCCAAACTTCCATAAGAGCAAATCTCCACTGTACACTGACAGTCAGGCCCTGCCCATCAATCAAGCCGCTGAATTTGCAAACTGAGTGGGCGGAAGCTTCTCATGCACGTTAAAGATAAATAAATAAAACCCTGCTTAGAGACGGTGCTCTAGGAAAAGCCTAGAAAACGGCACTGGCTGTGTGGTCAGCATGGCTCGGGGAAGGACTGCAGTTCCTGTTTCCATCCACCTGGTGCAAACAGAACAGGGAGGAACCTCACAAAAGCCAGAGACCTGGTGTCCCCTGAGGCCAGAGTCTGGCCACAGTGACTTCCCATGGGGCCTGAGCTCAGAGCAGCCCCCAGCCAGGTTCCACCCCACAGTTCCAGACCCAGGTCCCTGGGGTCCTGAGACACCAGCAGCTGCCCCGCGTCTGCCGCACACAGCAGCTGGGAGGGATTGGACTCACATACAAAGGGCCAGAGTGCAACTTCCCCTCTCCAAGACAGAAAGCCATTCTGTAATCGCTCTGGCCATTCCTGGAAAAATCTCTGCTGCCTGGCTTAGAATAAAACTGCAAAGCTGCTAGGTGACAGGCCCCGTGTCACAACTGCAGAGGACATACATCAGGAAGGAGCCAAGCCTGTGTCTCCTCGACACCTCTCCCCCTGCTTAAGTCCCTCCAGACCTCGGCCTGTGGGCAGGCAGCGAACCAGAAGTCCTGCTCCCCTTGGCTGTACCCCAACACCTCCAGGGCGTGCAGAGCAGGAGAGAAGAGAAACTCTCTCCAGCTTCAGGAACTTGCAGATGCAAGACAGGAACCCAGCTTATGGGGACCTGTGTCCCTGTCTGTGTCGATGAAGTTTTAGTAGAACACAGCTATGCACCTACAGGCACTTTTTGTAAGAATAGTGGTGACCTCAAGGTTGCAAAGCCAGAAGCGTCATCCTCAGGCTCTAGGTCAGGGTCACCAAGCCCCACTCAGCAGACAGAAATGAGTCGCAGCACTGCAGGGCTGCAGACCCACCCTGGGGGCGGAGAAGGGGTGCTGGGTCTGCAGTGTGGGGTTACCAGGGACACACACACGAGGGATACCCCCTTCCACCCTCATGGTCAAGGGCACGACCCAAGGGCGCTGTTCAGGGTGCCGCAGGGGGCAAAGGAGGTACCCTCCAGCCCTCGTCCGCTCAGTGGTAAAATCCCATTCTTCCCTCTGGGGCTGGGGTGAAAACCTACCGCTTCTGCGAAGGCTGCATCAACGCTGAGACTTTGTCATCATAAAACTTCTTCATTGCAAACCTGTCTAGGGCCTGGTCCGCACTGGGGAACAGAGAGAGAAAAGGGGGGCTCAGCTCTGCGGAACGCCTGCCCCCACGGCTGGGTGGCCAGGACGTATGTCCTGCAGCCACCTCCTCCCCGCACCAGGAGCTCGCTCTTCTGCACCAGCTGTCTGCATTCATCCAACTTCATGTCCCTCTGGGAACGCATCCAGGTCAAAGTGGCAGTGGGATCTGGTGGCACACCTGTAATCCCAGCACTCTGGGAGGCTGAGGCAGGAGAATCACAAGTTTGAGCCCAGCCCGGGCAATTTAATGACTTAGCAAGACCCTGTCTCAAAATAAAAAATAAAAAGGGCTGGGAATGCAGCTCAGTGGGCTGGTCCTGGATTCAGTGCCCCAGTAACACACACACACACAAAAAGAAAACAAAATTTAAAAAAAAAAGAAAAAAGAAAGAAAGAAGATGGAGCCTGCAGGGACTGAACTCATGGGTGAAATCCCACCCCTCCCCCACGGGAGACACCAAGATGCGAGGCCCACTGGGGCTGTGACTGAGACGACGGAGGGCCCAGCCTCAGGACTGCAAGCGTGCAGGGAGCGGACCCAGGACGCGTCCGCAGCACACACCCCATGAGGTCCCAAGGCACAAGTCTGGGACCCACCTTGGGGCACCTCACTTCTAGGACTGGGCTGGAGGACAGCTGCAGAGGGGGCAGCCGGGGTGGGCAGGAGGTGTCTGAGTCCCCAGGGCCGCACAACTCCGCTCTAGGACGGACGTCGGAGCGACCCTGCACCTCAGCTCCACCATGACACTCGGGGCTCACGGAACCTCCCACGGCCCCACGTCGGGGCCTCCCCAGTCCTCCGATCTGAGCTCCCCATGAATCCTGGAGCGGATCACAGTGAGACATCACAACAGGAGCTGTGCATGCCCAGGGCTGCCCGGGAAATCGGACAGAGGTGTGGGCCACTCCGTAGAAAAATGTGCATGCGCCCCTGCAGAAAAAAACGCTACGTCCAGGATTCATAGACACTTGGAAAAAATATGCAGCAAGATCAGCAGCAGGGGGCCGGTGAGACGGCTCAGCGGCGTAAGCGCCTGCCTGGCAAGCGCGAGGGCCCGAGTTCAACTCCCGGAACCCACATACGAAAAAAGGGCCGGTGATATCGCTCAGCCGCACGGGCGCCTGCTGGTGCGCGAGGCCCTGAGGTTGACCCCCGGTACCCACAAAAAAAAAAAAAAAAAAAGATCGGCAGCAGGCCAAAGAAAATATATCCAAAATCGAGTTCAGCGGACTTGGTTTGCCCTGAGCGCTACGGGGTGGCTCACTTGCTGCTCACATCTGTCTACACTGGGGGCGCGGCTGGTGGGGCGTCACACACAGAAGGTCCGGTTGAGCCCCGAAACATTCACACACTGCGTGGACAAATCTTTCAAGTCGAAACACGCAGTTAGAAACCACTCATGGGTGGGTATGCGTGCACTTTTCCAGAATTCACTCGTTTAATCACATGCCAAGAATACATCGGAGGTAACGCTAACACTCAGCGCTGACGGCCTTATCAGTGCTGATGACCCGAGTCCTGACTCTAAACCGTCCTCTCAGCGCTGACACAAGGCTTGCACTTGGTGACTCGGAGCTGTCACCTGCTGTTCGCACCTGTGATAAGGTCAGGTGCGTGCATCTCTGCTTCTTAAAGAGAAATAAGGGGACCGCGGGGGCAGTGACGAGGGACGTGTGTAGAGCAAGAGCGTGTTCATCACAGAAGCTCGAAGGAGAGAAAGCCCGGAAGCAACCTGGTTCTAAAGGAAAGCGGGAAGCAGGCTGAGCGAGCAGAATCGTGGGTGCTTAGGTCCCTAACCCTGCGTCCGCGAAGCAGCATGCATCTGCCACTGAGGCAGGATGGGGAGAGGCCGACGATGCCGTGTGCAAAAGCAGGTGACAGGAAGTGCCCATGAGTAAAGCACTTCCGCCTCCCAGGTACCCCGAAAGGGGCCGCCACTGCCCGTGTGGGTAGGATGCTGGGGAAGCCTCTGTGCAGAGCTCACTGTGGCCTTTGGGGCAGCGGAGGGACCCACAGGACCAGGGATTCCACCTGTCTCGGATTTTCACTGGGGGTGCAGCTTCCTCCCTTGCAGCTGCTCCTTCCCCGGGTTTCCAGAGGAAACATCCAGAAATCCAAATCAGCCCTTCGCGCTGCAAAGGAGCAGGCGCGGATCATAGGGGCGGGCTCCGGAATCCGGCTTTGAGGGGACGGGGCAGGCGCACAGGCAAAACACACAGGGAGCCTCACCTTCTTTCGTTTCCTGGAAAGTTGTGGGGTCAAATCCCAGGCCTATTGCTGAGCTACACCCCAGCCCACGAGTATTCCCTGAACTGGATTCAGTTGGAACAGACAGCCCGCTTCAGACAGCGGCTAGGGACGGATCACACCTGTCCCTCTCCGGAGCCTGGACCAAGGCCCCCGAGATCCTTGTGACCCCATGGTGGCCATCACACCTGCAGAGGGACCCAGGGAACTCTGCCGAAGTCCCCACCATCACTGTCCCACCCTCTGGGTCCTGGCCTGGGCCTGCCTTCCCACTGAGGGGCGTGAGACCGAGAGCAAGCGGCCCAAAGACTGAGCCCCGATTTCCTCGGCTGGACGACGGGAAGATAACCACTGCCCGTGGGCTAGTTGGGAGGAGTCGAGAAAAGGGGAACACTCAGCGCTCTTCCCGGAGGCCCGGGCATGTGAAACTGGTGGCTGTCACATCGCTACCCACAGAGTGTAACCCGGCCCACCATGCTTACCCCGGGAACATTCGGCTCTCTGTTACTGGACAGACGGGGCTCACCCCCTTTGCGCGGCTCCACGCACGGCCTTCCCACCCACCATCCACACAGGAAGTGTCCTCTGCACGCGTGTGAACCCTTCCGCAGAAGCTGGGTTGGGGCACAGCCCCCCAGGTCCCGTCCTACCTGGCTGAGACGTTGGTGAAGTGCATGTAGGACGAGATGACCACTCCAATGCGTCCTTTCCCACCCTGCAGGGACAAAGACGAGCGGATGTTCTCCGGATCCCACCGCAGAGAAGCCAGCCAATGGGAGGACACTCACCCAGGGTCGCCCGCAGACATCGCCCAGCCGCAGCCACGGACATGTGCAGCCCGGCCCACAGGGGCATCACTGAGGAAGGGGAGCCAGGTGACAGCTACCTAAGACGCTTCCTCCCTGGCTGCTGTGAAAAGTGTGCCACCCTGGCATGGCATCACAGAAAGCCATCGCGGCAGGGCTGCTGGTACGTGGCCTTTCTACACGACACACGGCTCCTGACCACTGCTGACGGGGAATGAACGAGCAAACTCAAGTCAAGATTCTGATGAACCAACAGTCCTACTCAGATGCCACCGTGAGGAGTCCTCTCTCTGTCCTGGGAAAGGCAAGGGACACCTGGTCCATTTCAAGTCCTTTGCAGCTGAACCCTGGCACGTGCAGTTACCAACTAACTGTGAAGCTTCTAATGTGTTTCTGGTTTTAAGAACAGAAGTTCAGCCGGGCATGGTGGCGCACGCCTGTAATCCCAGCACTTGGGGGGCTGAGGCAGGAGGATCGCCGTGAGTTGGAGACCAGCCTGGGCTACAAAGTGAGTTCAAGGCCAGCCTGGGCCACATAGTGAGACCGTCTTAAAAAAAAAAAAAAAAAAAAAGAACAGAAGTTCACCTATCAGAAAAGAGCCCCAAACAGACAGCTACGTGGTAGCACTCACTGCTGATATCCTCAATCAGTTATTTTTGTAACACTAGTTATAGATAAACAAAGAAAATATTAAGAGATTCTAGGGAAGAGATAGACAGCAATACAGTAACAGTGGAGACTTCAATTCCCCACTTTCGCCAGTGGACAAAGCATCTAGACACGGGATCAGTAAAAGGAAAAAAGCACCAAACGGGAACTGCACCCCGACACACTGAGGACGCACCCCTCTCACAGACCACAGCGGACTGCGGCGTGGACCTTGTGCTGGGGACAAAGCAAGTCCCAACAGAGGTAAGAAGGCTGGCATCGTATCGCATCTCTCTGCTGACTGCCCTGGCACGAAACCATAAATCAGTGACGGAAGGAATCTTGGAAAGATCACAAATAGCTGGAAGCTAAATGAGCTCATGAGCGACCACTGGGTCAAAGAAGAAATTAAAAGAAAACAAAACTGTAACAAGACATACGAAAATCTATGAGGACAGCAAAAGCAGTTCCGAGAGGGAAGTTTAGAGCGGCAAGCATCTACAGCCGAGAAGGAGAGACCGAAAATAACCTAACTTTATACCTCAAGGAACTAGGAAAACACCAAACTCAACCCAAAGCGAGCAGAATTAAAGAAATAGCAAAGCTCAGAGCCAAACAAAATAGAGGCTCAGAAAGCAACAGAAAAGATAACAAAATTGAGAGTTGGTTTTTCTTTAAACAAGGTAAACAAAGTTGATAAAGCTTTAGCGAGACCCATTAAGAGAAAAATCAATGAAATGAAAACTAATGAAAGGGGACAGTGACACGAAGGGCCACCAGCGACTGCTACGTTCAGCTGTTCTCCAACAAATGGGACAACCTAGACACATGGATCTACTCCTAGACACACACGAACTGCCAAGGGGTAATCAAGAACAGAGAAAGGAGACTGACTGAATAATAAAAAGCCTCCCGTCGAAGAAAAGACCAGATGGCTTCAGGGATCGATTCTGACAGTTAAAACAGTGGTCTCAGTCCTTCTCAGGCTCTTCCAAAAAAGCAGAAGAGGGAAAACTTCAAAGCTCATTTTCCAGGGCTGGCACTACCCTGATACGGTGTTTTTTCTTTCTTATTTCCTAATTGTTCTTCCTGTTTGTCCACGCTCGCGGGACTTGAGGGTCACGTCATTGCGGGGAGTTGGCGCAGGTGCAGGACACGCCTTCATTCTTTTCACGTCCCCTTGCCCTCCGATGTTTCTCCTTGAAGGAGCCAGATGGTAAGTATTTCAGGGTTGCAGCCCTCGGGCTCTTGCTGCGAGCCCTCAGACCTGCGCGGATGTACGTAGAGAACGTGTGGCTGAATTCCCGTCGGACTCTGTGTGCAAAAGCTGAACTTCACAAAATTATGATGTGGCTGGGGGAGGGGGCACGCTTGTAATCCCAGCACGCTGGAAGCTGAGGCAGGAGGACCACCCTGAGTTCAAGGCCAGCCTGGACTACATAACAAGACCCTGCCTCAAAAAACCCAAACCAATTTGTCACCTAACAACAACCCGTAGCTCTCAGCTTGCAGGGCACCAGGTGACAGAAGTCAGCTCTTGTCTCCGGTCTTTTCCCACAGGCAGCAATCTTTAGGGCTTGGACTGTTCTGGTCTGATCTTAGCAAAGCCGCAGAATCGCTGACCCCACAAATCCTGTGTGCATTGGTCACCAGGACTCCCAGACAAAGGGGAGATGAGGGGTGAACTCTCAAAAAGCAGGGCTGAGGGAGGGAGGCTGAACCACCTGGCAACTCCCGTCAGACAGGAGGGCAGGGGAGGGGCGGCTGACCGCCTTGCCCCCACCCCTGCCCTGCCCCTGCCCAGCCCTGCCCGTGAGCCCTGGCATGTGCGGAGGCCTGGGCATTCTGCAGAGCTGGCAGATTCCAGCCCACATCAGCAATTCCGCCCGCGACCATCCACCTCAGCGATGCCACAGAGACAGGGCTCACGGCCGGGTTCCTGAGCGCAGCACTTCACGCACACAGCCCTGGGTGGTCGCTGGGCGGGGGTACGTCTCCGTGTGGTCCTGAGGGAGTCTGTGGGCGCAGGACCCAGAGCTGCTTAGGAAACAGGTACTGTGGAGACCTCTGGGTGACAATGTCATTCCTGGGCCCCCACCTGCTTCAAACAGTATTAGAACTCATCATTTAAAAGCTGAAGGGGAAGGCCAGGCATGGTGGTGCATGCTTGTAATCCCAGCACTCAGGAGGCTGAGGCAGGAGGATCGCTACAAGTTCGAAGTCAGCCTGGGCTACAAAGTGAGTTCAAGGCCAGCCTGCACTGCACAGTGAAACCCTGTCTCGAAAAGACAAAAATAAATAAACACATAATAAATAAATAAATAAACACTGAAGGGGAGAAACTGAGGGGAGAGGAGGGAGTAAAGATGACCAAGATGTGATAGGTACATGTACCAAGTCCCCGAGACGAATGGAATTACTATCTATTGTGAAATACACAATGGAGGGCCGGTGAGATGGCTCAGCGGCATAAGCGCCTGCCTTGCAAGCGCGAGGGCCCGAGTTCGACTCCCGGATCCCACATACGAAAAAGGGGCCGGTGATATCGCTCAGCAGCACGGATGCCTGTTGGCACGCGAGGTCCTGAGGTCGACCCCCCGGTACCCACAAAAAAAAAAAAAAAAAAAAAAAAAAGAGAAATACACAATGGAGTACTACTCAGCCCTCAAGAAAGATAATTTGAGTCAGCTGCAGGGAAACGATGCTCCTTGAGACCATAATGCTAAATGAAAGAAATCGGACACAGAAGGCAGATTGTTGCATGGTTTATCTTCCATGAGAAGCCCAGAGCATAAATAACTAAAGGAGCAAAATAAAAGACAAATCTAGGAAACAGGTGGCAGACCTTTGGAGATGGAAAGGGGATCTGGGGACAGAGAGAGAAAGAAGGGAGAGGACGGGAAGTAGAAGGATTAAGATGCAGTGTCAGGGCCGGTGAGACGGCGCAGCAGCGTAGGCGCCTGCCCGGCAAGCGCGAGGGCCCGAGTTCGACTCCCGGAACCCACATATTAAAAAGGGGCCGGTGATATCGCTCAGCGGCACGGGCGCCTGCTGGCGCGCGAGGTCCTGAGGTCGACCTCCAGTACCCACAAAAACAAACAAACAAACAAACAAAAAAGATGCGGTGTCATACACGCCGCTTCCCCAAGGTAAATACAGTCATGATGTATTGCAAGTCTGTACTAATAAAATAGAGACTGAAAAAATTCATATACATAAACCAACATTTACATAAAGGACTGACCACTATGTCTTAAAATTATGCTTTTTTTTTTTTTTTTTTTTTTTTTTTTTTTTTGGTGGGTACCGGGGGGACGACCTCAGGACCTCGCGCACCAACAGGCACCCGTGCCGCTGAGCGATATCACCGGCCCCTTTTTCGTATGTGGGATCCGGGAGTCGAACTCGGGCCCTCACGCTTGCCAGGCAGGCGCTTACGCCGCTGAGCCATCTCACCGGCCCAAAATTATGCTTTTTAAAAATAAAACTATGAATGACCCAGCAATCTGACTACTAGGCACACATTTAAAGAAACTGACACGTGCATCTAAGCGACTCTGTTCTGACAGCCATGAGTGAAATCCACCCCAGGGCCCAGGCTGAATGGACAGAAAGAGAAGATGCTGCAAATGCGCAGAGTTTCACTCCGCATTGGCAGGGAGGAAATCCTGTGGTTTGTGACCGCACAGAGAGCACAGGAGAACATTCATTTTTTGCTGGTTTCTTTAGGACAAGCAGGAAAACCTATCCACAACCAGCCCCGAGGGCCACCGAATCCTCAACCCATCCTTGGGACCAGGGCGCGGGGCGCGGGGCTCACCCTGCAGTGGATGACGACCACATGCTGCGGGTCGCTGTTCAGCCAGGACTCCTGCGCCTTGCATATGGTACACATCTTGTCGAGGGGCGGCGCATGCAGCTCTGGCCAGCCCACGTCCATGATCTGCAAAGAGAGACAAGCCCGGCCTCAGTTTCCCTCCCTTGAAGCCCTCAGAGCCACTGCATGCTGGCTTCTTTCCTTTACTGATGTAACAAGACCGCAATGCCAGACTCCTTCCCTGGGGAAGATTTTCATTTGTAGTGCTTGGAACCGAGATTGTTTCAGATCTCAGGATTTGGGAAATTTGGAGTACTCGCATAGACTCTCTTCATTTAGCATCCATAATCCAAAAAACCCTGAAGTTGGAAAAAAAAAAAAAGCTGGGCGTGGTGGCACACACCTCTAATCCCAGCCCTCGGGAAGCTAAAGCAGGAGGATTGCCATGAGTTCAACATCAGCCCGGAGGACATAACAAGACCCTGTCTCAAAAAAGCAAAAAACAAAAACAAACAAACAAAAAACCTCTGAAATTGGAAATGCTCCAAAATCTAGAACTTTTTCCACGTCATGTCAGTGCTTCAAAAATTCAGATTTCAGAGAATTGTGGACTTGGGGCTTTAGGGTCATGGATGCTCCAGCTGTATTTTTTCATTCCAATGGCTGCAAAATATTCCAACATATATAATATTCCAACATATATAATATTCCAACATATGCACTATGTCTCCATACATATAGTATGGTGTGTGTGTGTGCCACAATTTATACTTACACAGTCTTGAGAATTTTCTCTAAATCTTTCTGCTGAAAGTAATTAAGGATGCAGCAGAACACTGACTACAGAGGGGTGGCGGGAGAAAGTGCAGTGCGGGAGAGACACCTGGAGGTGTTCTCCGTGTGGCTGTGGTGGTTACACAAATCTGCACCCACGAGAAAGTGGCAGAGCAGGGCGTGCGTGTGCGCACACCCAGAGGAAGTGCATCTGAAACGAGTGATGGGTGCGTGAGGTCCACAGGGGCAATGTCACCTTCCAGGCGTTGACGCTGCACTGCAGGTTAAATCCCCTTCCCTCAATGCTTGCAGCCCCACATGTCTGGGGTCTTGGGTTTTTCCAGACTTTAGAGTATCTTAGGGACTCGACCCAAGTCCACACATGAAATTTACACATGTCACACGCACCTTAGCCTGACGGCCTAACGGTAACTCCACACACTACTTTGTATGATCTTGCACAGGAACACGGTTTTACAGCGTGGAGCTTTCACAACATTGTGTCCGCACTCAAAGTTCGGCACCACGAAGCACTTTGAACTTTAGATTTTCTGATTAAGGATGCTCAGCTTGCATTTATTTTCAAGATGCCACTACTCGGGGAGACCAGGTTAGGGGCACACGAGACCTCTCTCTACTATCACTGCAACTTCTTATGGAACTATAATTATTTCAAACTGAAAAATTATTAATTTTAAAAAATCCCAGCTGGATGTGCTGGTGCACACCGGTAATCGCAGAACTCAGGGAGGCTGAGGCAGGAAGATGATAGGTTTGACCCCAGCACCACACACACACACACGCACGCACGCACGCACGCACACACAATACCCCATAGCAGTTCCTGATGCCCACATCAAGTAACACTTGCCAAAACCTGAAACAAACTACTTTTGCACAAGCGGAACAGACATTGCTTACGTTTTACGAAACTCAGAATATAAAGGAACGAAGTCCATACCTTTGGGTTAAGCTTCGCAAGGTCAAACCTCTTCTCTGACAGGTTTAACACCTGCAAACGGGAGCGGCTTTTAGATGAACGTCAACTCGAGAGGAAAAAGACACAACTGCCTTTGATCGACATGTACAAACGTGCACCTCATCACAGAATGCAAACCAAGATGAGGACGCCACCCGAATCCTCATAAATCCCACCTACGTGCTAATTCTACTTTTGTTAACTAGGGCTAAAGCGGGTAATTCACCATGTCACTGTTTCTTTTACTCCACTGGCTACAAAATATCGCAACACACAGGACACACACTCTACAGGGCTACACAGACACAGCCTGGCTCTCCTGGTCCTGCTCAGGAGGTAGGAGACTCTGGGGAGGGCAGCCTCTCCTCTTCAGTGCAGATGTAATGGGAAAATAGCGCGGTGGTGCACACTTGTAATCCCATCACTCAGGAGGCTGAGGTGGGAGGATCACCATGAGTTCAAGGCCAGCCTGAACTGCATAGATCTCAAAAAACAAAACACTACAGTAAAAGACACACTGCTGTGAAGCCCTCTCAAAATCCTCCCCCTCACTTCCAACACACTTACCCATCGTCCTTGCTACTTTCTGGAGCCCTCTTTCCTGAGGGTCTTTAGTTGTGCTGTCCTGGCTGCCTCAACGTCCTGAACTGATACAAAACGTTTTCCTTTCGTGGTCATTTTGACAAAGTCACAGGGTACCAGCTCCAACAAATAAGGAGGATAAGCACACAGCGTCGTGTTTTTACGAGCCTGCCTTTCTGCTGATGGTGCTCGGCAGCAGCATCCACTGTATTTTTTAATCACACCTCATAAAGACACTCAGGAAAGAAGACCCCAGAGCTGCTCCAGAAAGCTGCAGGAATAATGGGACGAGTGTGTTCAAAGCAAAGCTGAGTGTTTTGAGGAGGTTCGTGGCAAGATGTCTTTTACTGTGATGAATTTAACGTAAACACCGTGTATCTGCATCACCCCTTGTGTGTGGCAGCCCAAGCCGAAGAAAGACAGAAATCCTGACCTGGCGTGAGCCTCCCCAAAGTTCACTGGAAAATCAGAGCTGCTACAGGCTCTTGCTAAAGACTCAGTAAAGTAGAAACAGGAAAAAGACAATGCGCCAGCAGCCGGCACCCTCAGACAGGGCTGGAGGGGGCAGGGCTTGGGGCAGGTCACTGAGTCCTGCCCTTAACAGTGGGGCAGCTTCCTCGAGGTCCCCGGCTCAGTTTCAGCCCCAGCCCCGATGCCTCTGGGCCTGCTCGATGTGGACTGCTGGCGTCATCAGGGACGTAGGTGGCCCCTCCTGGAGGTTTAGATCTAGTGTTCCCCAGAAGTGTCCATATGTGGAAGGCATTCACAGGGATGTTCAGTATTGGATTCACCCGTGCACGAATTCACGACTGAATGTGCTATTAGGGGCCTGGCTTGAGGTGGTCACTGGGGTGTGACCAGGAAGGTGGATTCTTGTCCCCTAATTCTCCCTTCTCTCCCTGCTTCCTGCCCGCCATGGGGTGAGCACCTTTCCCTCCAGCCAGGTCCCTCTGCCTTGGAACCAGCTGACCATGGACTGAATTCTACAAAACCATGAGCCAAAATGAACCTCTCCTTCCTGAAGCTGCAGTGTTGGGTACTGTGTCACAGGGATGGGAAAGTGACAGACACAGTCCCTCTGTGACAGGCCCTGCCAGGCAGGAGACTGGGCCACTCGTCCCTGTCCACAGCAGGTCACAGCCAGGGAGGGCAGAAGGGCAGAAGGGGCAGAGCCTGAGGGTGGACATGCCAAAAGCTTCAAGACCTGGGCCAGGCCCCTGCAACTGGACATAGGCACCCTGTGTCCCACACACAGGTCCCCCTCAGCCCAGGTGTGGGGTGGAGAAGGTGACAAGGTGACAACACCCTCCCTGTTGCTCCCAAGATAAGGGACGAGCACGAGATGCAAGGGATCCACAGGGACCCAAGAGCAGGAAACGGAAGTGAGGCTCTGCAGGGGCTCAGGGACAGAGACTAGGGCCGGGCAGAGAGGGGACAATATGATGCTGTTCTGCAGTCCCTGGGTGTTAGAAAGGAGTCACCTTGTGCTCTAGGGCAGCCATGTGTCCCTGGGCCACCCTCCCCTGTCCCCAGTCAGGCAAGGGAGGCCACATGGCAAGTCCCCAGCCATCCTGGGCAGCAAGGGACCCACGTGGCACCCGCCACTCACCAGGTAGTTGTCCCCGTGCTTGGACTTGAGCATGCGCGTGACCTCCTGCAGGCTGTGCAGGTAGGACTCCTCGGAGCAGCCAGCAGGGAAGGACATGGCGATGATGCGCTCCGTGATGTAGGTGAGGTCCAGCTGGTGGCCGTCCGCCATGGCGGGGCTCAGGGATGCAGGCCTGTGGGGAGGAAGGGCCCGTCAGCCAAGGGGAAAAGGGAAAGGAGACGGTGGTCATCCACCACCATACAAGGACTCGAGAGACAGCACCCCGGTTGCTGACCACAGTGCATCTGCCACACCGTCCTCCGCTCCCAGGAGGGCACCGATCTGAAACCCTCACAGGGGATCAATGGGTCCACACGGCTGCTGGCCATGAGCAGCTGGGGTCAGCAGGGCAGCCTGTCCCCCATGGAGTCTCCGACCCCCTTTTCAAAAAATTTAAAAGCGTAAAAAGTTGGTCAGTAAATCGTCACACACCCGTCACCCAGCCAACACCCCCGGTTGACTCCTCCATCGCTTTCACTGCTCGGAAGCAATCTCAGACCCCCATCCACAGAAAACCCCGCAGTGGCAGCTTCTCAAAGCTGCTGCCCTTTGCGGCGCAGATGCAGCGTAACATCGGACATCGATGTCCAAATGTGCTTTCCAGCTGCGTTGTTCAAACGAGGACCCACACTTTTCCCGAGGGTTTTGCTGTTTTCTCTACCTTATTCGTCAGATCGGAATGTGAAAGGGTCTTGGTTATTTCTAAAAATCATAGCTGATTATTTAAAGTGTGGACTTTATAAAAACAACGGGCTTCCTGTGGCCGTCACACCCTAGGCACATGTCTCCCCAAAACCCTTCGGTGACCCTCATGGATGCTGGGACCTACACCCTCAGAACCCGGCTACCTACGGAAGACAATCACAGGCGTCACCCTGGCTTCTGACACCAGAGCTCACGTCCAGGAAACGAACACTGAACCTGGTGTCACCTTGGGTTACTGATGTTGAAATGCAAATGCCGTGGGGCGGAGCCGGGGCAGAGCCTTTACTTGCCACCCATGAGGACCTGGGTTCCATGCCCAGCACCACAAGATCGCTACGGCATCAGGCCCAAGCCTCCTCCCTGGAGATCCACCTACGGCCAGGGACATGGTGACACGGGACCTCGGGGACACTCACCGCACAGGCTTCTCACAGCAGACAGGAGCCAGTGGCACGGAACTAGCTGGGGTCTGCAAAGGACAAGACAGGAGTCATTCTGAAGCTTCCTTGTGCACCAGTCCACGTGGCCCTTGTCACAGCTCGAGAAGGACCACAAACAGCTGTGCCATAGTAATGTGCCATCCGTGGCAAACCAAGCGCTGCTGCCATCAGTCCCTCTCACCAGCCGGAGACTCCAGGCCACCCAGGGACACAACTCCATGACCCTTAGCAGGACGGGGCTGGGCCAGGGGAGCAGGGGACACCTGTCTCCGTGACAGGCTTCACTCTGGGCACGGGAGGCACCGACCCCGCTTAAGTGACTTTACAAGTGACAATGATTCCCGTCTCCAAAGCAAGCAGCCTGGGGCTGAGAAGTCAGGTCAGGTCAGAAACAGGTTGGGGGGCCGGTGAGATGGCTCAGCGGTGTAAGCGCCTGCCTGGCAAGCGCGAGGGCCCGAGTTCGACTCCCAGAACCCACATACAAAAAAAGGGCCGGTGATATCGCTCAGCGGCACGGGCGCCTGCTGGCATGCGAGGTCCTGAGGTCGACCCCCCGGTACCCACAAAAAAAAAAAAAAAAACAGGTTGGGGAGACCCCCAGGGCCCCTCTTGCCTGTGTCTGGGGACACCAGGGCACACAGCACCCTCTGCACTTCCGACTGCACCCTGCTGACCTTGGCCCACAGCAGCCCCTAACTTACGCCTGGTGCCCCCCACCAACGGTGAAGGATGGGGCGGAAAATAAACCCCAGAGATCGCACAGGATCAACAGCACAGCCGTCCCCACGTCACAGCGACGACGCTCGCAGCCAGCTCCCAAGGTGCGGCGAGGTCCCCTGGGCCTCGGCAGCTGGAATCGCACACACTCTCTGTTTTCCAAGGTCTGCGCACATCTGCCTGTCCTTGCTCCCCGCCCTTCCGCGGTGAGGGTAGCACCAGGCCCAGCCCCCCAAGGCTGCCCCAGGGCCACTGCGGTCACTCCTGTCCCATGTGGAGCTCTGCCTAGCTCCAGAGGACTGTAGCACCCCAAAACCCAGGCCAGGTGAGCCCTGCTGCCTCCACACCCTGCCCCACCCTCCCTGCCCAGGAAGCCGTGACCCCAAACCCTCGGGGCCCACCCTGGACCAACTGCCAGCCGCTTCTCTCCCTGCCTAGCAGAGCAGCAAAAGCAGACAGCTCGGTGGATAGGACGGAGTCAAGGGGTCCACGCTGAAGGCCTCCCCAGAGAATGAGAGAGCAGGGAGGCCGGTTGAGGGGAGGGTGGGGTGGAAAAGGCCACAGTGTGACACTCGAGTTAGAATCTGCCAAAGTGAGAGCCATTAGTCTGTGTGACCAATATGCACGCATCAAAAAAGACGTGAAACAACAAAATAGAAACTCCACAAAAGCGGGCACAGGTGACATGTAAACTGGCTTCTCCGTCCTGAAGCCCTTGCCCGCACAGATGCATTTAGAAGCTGGGAAGTGTGTGCCTGAGGAAAGAACCCTAAGGGAGCTGGGCGTGGTGGCGCACACCTGTAATCCCTGCTCCTGGGAGGCCGAGGCAGGAGGACTCCTGTGCGTTCCAGGCCAATTTAGGCTCCATAGTGAACTCAAGGCCAGCCGGAACGACACAGCGAAACTGTTTCAAAAAAACAAAAGAAACAACAAAAAGAATCTTAAGGGAATGATCGGGAAAGCGGTATGGCTGAGGGTGCCCAGTGCAGCTGGGACACAGTGGCCTCAGGGGTCCAGTCACACCAGCAGGGCCACCCAACCACCCTGTCTTGCCCCCTTCTCCGGGCCCAGAGCCCCCCAAAGCCCATTTCCCGAAGTGACCACATCGCCCTCGAGACTTGAGCGCTGTAGGAGGTGCTCCACAACTGCAGGACGGATGGCCGGATGGACAAATGAGGGCTGGGAAACTCCTCCAAGCCCGGGAAGAGCCCCAGACACCACTGTCCCCTCCACGGAGTGGGCGGTTGGAAGGGCTCGGGCTATTCCCGTGTGGTCGAGCGCAGGCTTTGGCAATCACAGCAGTGCTGAGCCTCGCTGAAGCACACCTGGCCTCCACGGCTCGCTTTCAGAACGGTGCCCAGGAAGCTGTTTCCGGTCACTGGCTACTGCTTCTAGGAGCCAGGGGGACTAACGCACCTCAAACGCAGTCCTCACAACCTAGGCCCACGTGGGGTGCTCTCAGCTAAGCAAAGCTGGGCAGTTAGGGCCGCGGGTCCACCTGGCTGGCTGGGATCCGCCTCAGGGATTGGCAAAGCTCACTTCCAGGTGCATCTGGGTGGGTCATGGAAGTGGGACCTTTGGTCTACATCTGGTTCCTGGCCACTTGCTCTCTGGCACTGTCCCCTGCTCTGCTTCCCGGCTGCCATGAACTGAGCAGTTTTGCTCCTCCACATCCCTGCGCCGCGAAGCTCCTGCCTTGGAGCCGGCTGACCATGAACTGAACGGACTTAAAACGTGAGCCAAACAAACCTCTCCTCCTTTAAAGTGTGGGTGTTGGGATTGTGTGTCAGGGACAAGAAAGCTAATACCAAAAGGTTTCACCTCATCAGGAAATGTTTCCCACGTCAACATCTGAGCAGGCCTCTGAGGTGAAGCGGCCTGGGCAGACCTAGCACGGTCCCGGGCCACAGCTGAACCAGGTGTAGTCTCTGGACGGTGCCACCAGATGGGACCACCCAGCCACGACTCAGCCACTCAGCCAGCAAGGCCACACTGCAACCCAGCTGTGGCCTAAGCGCCGTCCACCCCACCAGAAATTCGCGTCGAGGGCCACCCTCACTGGGAGGAACGAGGGTGGGGCCGCAGAGGACCTGTAAGAGGCAATGGTGCTGAAATCAGCAATCATTCAAACTGCACACGTGGCCAAAATAAATTCTTACACCAAGAATTCTATAAACCCCAAGGCTGGGGAAAACAGGAGGAAACGTGGCAGGGCGGGCGGGGCGCTCTGCAGCACCCTCGTCCCGGAGTGGAGCCCCAGCCCGGCCGGCACTCATAACACAGGCATCACTGCTGCTCTGTCCCAGGTCAGGACCTGGAAAGATGGCTCCTGGGACGCGATGGCCCCAGGGCCCTGTGACTCACCCCGCCCAGCGTACCCACACACACCGGACGGACCTTACTGAAGTCCAGGGAAAGCGCTGGTGCCCACTGAGGGCCGCTGTGCTCAGCCCACTTCTGTCGGGGTTCTGAAGAGAGGCCCTGTGCTCCCCAAGGACCTGCAGTCCAGGATGATGGCACCGAGCCCGCCTGCCCAGCTCCAGGAGACAGAGCCTGGGTGACTTCCTGCTGGGCTGAGGGATCCGGGCAGCCCGGCAAAGGCCAAGCCAGGGAAGAACAGCCCACACCGCCCACCCAGGCTCCCGGGGTCCGGGAGCTCTTCTCGCCCATGACCAGCAATCCTGCAGGCTGAGGACGACCCCACCTCCCGGCCATCGATGAAACCACAGCTGTACACCAGGCCTGTGGGCCACCAGCAAAGAGCACCCGGCCGAGAAAGGAGAGGTGATCCGGCTGCCCCGCGGACCTCTACGCAACGATTAGGAACACACATCTCTTCTGCTAAGGTCGCTTTTTGTTTATTTGAGGCAGGCAGAGCAGTGGTGGCTCCGCAGCAGGAGGGGCTGTAAACCAGGGAGCGCACCTGACCACCCATGGGTCAGGAAGGCCTGGGGCTCCAGGCCTGGCACCTCTGGGGACAGAAGAGGTGGATGCAGGTGCCTGGGGTCCTGCAGGCAGAGAGGGCTGGAGAAGGCCCACGTCACCATCCGCTCTGCAGGGAACCCACAAGCAGCCCAGCCAGGAAGCCAGCGTCCCCAGAGCCGTCCGAGCCCCAGGACTCGGCCGCCCCTTTCCAAGGTGAGAGCTGGGACTCCGTGCACGTCCAGCCCGAGGTCCAGCACAAGCCGGCCCAGTGCTGGCACGGACTCGGTTTCCTCTTCCCCGTGTCCTTGTGGGCTGCTGACCAAGTTCCCAAGCCCTCCAAGGACAGCGGCAGAACCCGGCACCAGGCAGACGGCACAGCTCAGCGTCCACTGCCCACCGGGCAGGACCAGGGCCCCGGCTGTTATGAGCCTCAGCGGTCATGTCTGAGGCAGGGGACCATGATGCCCCCTCAGGCCCTTCACGCGTAAAAACTTGCAAGTCCAGGCCTGATGCAGGGACACACAGCTGCTCCCCAACCTCTGTGGCACCTCACTGTGATGTGTCACCCCTCTTTCCCGGGGTCGCTGCTCGGTGCCTAGCAACGGCCATGAGGAGCAAAGCAGAAGGTGCCATAGGCTGGCTCCCACCTTTGCGCCACCGTGAGGAAACTGGAACTAGGGTCCCTTCAGCCGAGTGCAGCCTCCTGAGATTTCAGTGGCCTGTGACAGTCACCACCTGGAAACCTCACATGGAAAATTCCAGGTACAAACAAGCCCAAAGCCACGTCACAGTGCCTGTCACTCACCTCTCCTCTCCACACCCCAGGGACACCGAGTCGTCCCACGTGATTCCAAGAAGCAGGCTGAGCCTAGTGTGTCACGAGATCACACTCATAACTTCCACAACCGTGTACGGTGGCGATAAGTGCTCTCTGTGGTACTGTCATCGGTGTTATTTCTTTTTTCAGTACTAGAGATTGACCTCAGGGCCTTTGCATGAAGCTACATCCCCAGCCCTTTTTAAATTGTTTTTATTTTGAGACAGGGTCTCACTAAATTGCTCAGGCTGGACTGGAACTTGAGATCCTCCTGCCTCAGCCTACCAGTGTGCTGGAATTACAAGTGTGCGCTGCCACGCCCAGCTTACTGTTAACTCTTACTGTGTCTACTTTATAAATTAAAATTCACCACAGGTCTGTATATGTAAATAAAATGTAGTACTGTAGGGTTTCATACTGCAATTGTGCACATGGCTGGAGGTCTGGGAACACAGAGGCGACAACTGGAGAACCTGGGCCAGCCACTCAGGCCAAGGAGGAGTCACGGGTCTGAGCCTCCGAGGACGCTCTGGTTGCCAGCAGCTGTCCATGAACACTGCAACCTCGTGTCCCACAGGCAACTAGAAAAAGTGTACTGCAAACACCACCCAGGTGGCACACACCTGGAATCCCACTGGAATCCTCAGCACTGGGGAGGCTGAGGCAGGAGGATCTCCACAAGTTCAAGGCCAGCCTGGGCTACATAATGAGACCCTGCCTCAAACAAACAACAAACAAACAAACAAACAAATAAAAAAATCAAAGGCAGCAACCAAGCCGGGTGTGGTGGTGTAGGCCTGTAATCCCAGCACTCTGGGAGGCTGAAGCAGGAAGATCATGAGTTAGAGCCCAGCCTGGGCAACTCAGTGACTTAGCAAGACCCTGTCTCAAGATAAGACACAAAGCCGGGGATATAGCTCAGTGTGCAGGCCCTGGGTTCAATCCCCAGTCCTGGACAAATAATAAAATCAAAAACAATAAAACTGAAGGCTGCCACGTGACAAGCCTACGAGCATTCCTGGCTTCCCTCAACGCTCAGAGGAAGAGGCGTAGAAGACAAGCGAGAGTCTCCAGAATCCCAGAGTCCCCTATGAAGCCAACTTTACACTAGCCACGCCCCCTTTGACTCAGTTTCCTTATCTGCAAGGGCAGCATGGTTGGCGTGCTGAAAAGGAAACACGGAGAGAAGACCCTGCCGGGTAAACGCCGGCCCTTGTCCTGCCGCTATCCTCGTGGGGGGGGGGCGCCAGGCTCCGGAAACACACGCCCCCAACCCCGGGGTCTCCCGCGGGCAGCACCTCGCAGAGGCAGGAAAGAGCTCAGAGAGGGACGGTGCCTCCTCAGCAGTCGCACAGCAGTGAGACCCCCCTTCCCTTCCAGTGAGAGGACAAGGAACCAACTGATTACCAGACTTCCTGGCTTGACTGCTGTCCTTAGGGCTCTCGGACACGAGCCGCGAAGGTGGGAACTGCAGATAAAATACACCCCAAAGGGAACTCGCTGAAACCGTGTCACTTTGCCGGGAAGCTCGGAGGTGCTCGGTTGGGAGCTGGCGGCTGGATTATCTGGAATGCGGTGCCAGGGTCGGCTCCTCCCCGGGCCGGGCTCGCTGCTCTGGAGCCATATGGAAGCAGGGGACGGAGGGGGACAGACGGACAGCGGGCCGGAGACAAACACAGCTGGGAGCTGCAGAGCCCAGCCAGCAGAGGGGACCGAGCTCTCCGGACACAGGCGCCCTCCCCGGGCTGAGGAAGGAAGCATGGGCCAGGGAGGGCGCGGCGGAGTGGACTCACCGCGCTCCGGCAGCTGCTTCTGCTCCTGGCGGCGGCTCCTCCTCCTGCCACCAACTGCTCAGTGAGCAGAACACGCGTTCCACGTCCCGGAGGGAGGCGACAGGGCAGGTGGGGGCCTACGCGTGCAGGGACTCGGCTGACTGGACACAGCCAGGAGGGCGGCCGAGCAGGGGGACCACAGCTGCGCCAGGCCACGGCCTGCAGAACCAGACGGCCAGACCAGGAAGCCGAGGGCTGTGTTCTTCCTGGGACCCAGCCAGCTGCCCGGTGTTCCCTCGCGGAACCCTCCAGTGCGGTCCAGGGCGGGGCACGCCTGCCTCCCCACTTCCCCCGCCTCCACTTCTCCCCGTAGTTTGTTTTTCCTTCATTTCATTTCAAAAAGAATTTCAAATGATCATCTAGGAATCTGATACAATTCATCAAATTTTAAAAAATGAAAACAAACCACCAAGCCAGGTGTGGCACTGCACACATCTGTAATCCCAACACTCTGGGAGGCTGAGGCAGGAGGATCGCGGGTTCAAGCACAGTCTGGGGCATTTAAGGATTGAGCAAGACCCTGTCTCAAAAGCAAAAATAAAAAGGGCTGGGGCTATAGCTCAGCGCAAAGGCTCTGGGTTTGGTCCCCAGAGCTGTATAAACAAAACCAAGAAAAGGACAAAACACACAAAAGGTCAAAGACCCGGCAGGAAGGCCAGAGCGAAAGCGCTGGGTCGCCAAGCCTGTGGCCCAGCCTCTGTAGGTGCTCGACCAGCTCCGAGCTTCCTGCACCACAAGACACAAAGGCAGATCGTGGCCAGATGTGGGACCGGGCTCAGGGAGATCTGGGACCTTAAACGTCACCCAACCCGTCTGACACGGTTTCATCGGTCACTTCACACTCAGGGGTGACAGCGGAAGGGCGTGGTCCTGGGCAGCCAGCCAGGACATCTGCTTGCCAGGCCTTCTGTGGTCACCCCCACACCCTCCGCAGCTGTCTGCACTGGGCTTGCATGTGACAGGGCCCATGGTGTCCCCTACAGGGACAGGGAGACACGTGCTTGCTTTACCACCATGCCCGACACGCACGAGTGCTCTTTATCGTTGTCAGCTGCTGCATGACGAAGACACCTCTTCCTCTAGAAAGAGGACCATGGCCCGGGACCCCTCACCCGCCAACGGGGGTGTCAGCACCCAGGGAGCACGGGGCCCTTTCCAGGCCCATGTCCGAAAGCTACCACGGGGCAGGAGGCTGAGAGTTGTGAGCTGGGATCCTCCTGCCTCAGCCTCCCAGAAGCTGGGATTACAGGCGCGCACCACCATGCCTGATCCAAATGTTATCTTGTCTCCAATTTTCCATTTTTATGAATGATGCTAGGATTAGGGTTGCCTTCTAGAGGAGACCCCCGTCTCCTGCCCAGAAGGGGGACTCACGCGGACCCCGCTCGCTCTGGTCCGGGGCTTCCAGGAGAGGTGGCTTTGGGGACCAGTTACTTCGCCCCAGAACACGGCGGGCGCTGCAGTGGTGCAGGGTTTGTGACCCCCTCTCCCATAAGGAACTGGGTCCCTCAAGTGCAAGGGGCCAGAAGGGTTGGGTGGTTATGAAACCAGCGTCCCAAGCAAGGGGTCAGGGACTTCTCTGCACAGGCACAGGCCCATCCCCTCCCAAAGACAGTGCTGGCCCACCAGGGATCACGCCATGCGCACCAGCTGCAGGGCCGGAGCACCACAGAGGGGGCGCTGGGCAGACGGAGAAGCCAGCTGGTCTGCCGGGCGGAGCCTTCCCTGGTTAGGACCCGAATTCCAGGATGACGATTTCCCGTCCCCCGCCTCGACCTCCAGCACTCTGAGGACGTCCCTCAATGTCATCACAGCTGAAACGCGTCCCTCAAATGTTCCTATCTCGGAGGGGACCCAACCTCCGGGGTTCTAGATGAGGGTGTCAGGAGACAGGGCCTTTGAAGCGGGGATTGCATTTCAATGGGTCCACAGGGTGGACGCTAATCTAATCTGACTGGAGTCTGTGCGGAAAGAGGCTGGGACACAGCCACACGCACAGAGGGACACGGGGTGCCGTCTCCTGCCCAGGAGGGGGACTCGCACGGACCCTGATTGCTTCCAGGAGAACGGAAGCCTGCAGTCCCAGCCACCGCCAGTAGGTCCCATTCGATGGCCACCATGGGTCCTGGACTCCATCCAGTGCACTCGGCCAGAGAACCGTCAGCTCCAGGCTCACACGGCTGCTGCTACCACAGCGCCATGCTCGGAGCCCCCGGCCCACCCGAAATATCTGTGCCTCGTGGGGTGTGTACTTGCGACATTGTCCCCTCGCGCGACACTGGCCCTCACAACATCCTTACTGTCCCCACCTTGGCGTCCCAATCACCCCGGGAAGGACCACTGCGGGGGCACTGCCAGCTCTGACTTGAATACCACCAATGACGGGGAGCTCACTGTCCCACACAAGTCCAAGTTCATTTTTAACTGCCTTCATTTTCCAAAGTTCTTCACGGAGTCAAACTCTGCTCTTCCTGACTTGGGCACCTCGGCCCCATTTCTTTCCTGAGCCAAACGTCTCCCGGCCGAGGGAGGCGGAGTGTAAACCCCAGGGAGAACAGCAGCCCTGCCCCTGGCTAGTCCGCTGTGAGTATTTAAAGGCTTTAGGAGGCAAACACTGTCCTCTCCGAAAACAGCAGTTGAACCTGGGTCACCGTGGCAGGCCCTGGGGGTTGGGTGCAGGACTTTTCAGCTGTGACTGCCCCAGGGCAGGAGCAGACTTCTCACAGAGCAGTCACAGCCAGACTGAATGCTCCATAAGGAGCTGAGCCCGCGGGTGCTCACGTGCATAAAGCTGACGACACAGCAGGCGGCCTGTGGCCCACCACCAGCCAGCTGACCTCTGCTCTCTGTGGGACACCTAGCATCCAGGGCCCGGGTACTGCCACCGGCACCGCAGTACCAACTCCACCCCCGTGAGCGACATCAGCACAGCCTCCCCTTCCGGGATGCCTGATGGCCAATCCCAAGCACATGACTTCATCCCAAAAGATCTGTCAGAGCTGGCGTGGTGGAAACACAGCTGCAATCCCAGCACTCTGGGAGGCTGAGGCAGGAGGAGGCCAAGTCTGAGCCCAGACTGGGCATCTTAGCAACTTATTGAGACCCCGTCTCAAATTCTGAGGAAAAGGGCTGCGGTGTAGCTTTGTGAAGGCCTTGGGTTTAATTCCCAGTAATACCAAAGGAGAAAGAAAAGAGAAGAGGAGGGGAGGGGAGGGAGAAGGAAGGAAAGAAAAGCAAAGAAAGAAAGGAAGAGAGGAGAGAAGGGAGGAAAGAAGGAAGAAAGGAAGGAAGGTAGGTAGGAAAGATCTCAGTTAGCACCCTTAAAAGATTTTTTTTTTTTAAGTAGAACCACAAAATACCAGTACTGGAACAATAATTCCCTTGACCTTAGGAAGTATCTATTCAATGTTCAAACTTCTCAAACACATGTGTTTTTGTTTTTGTTTTTTTATAGTCTGTTCTTGAGTAAGGACCCCAATAAACCTTGCGTTTATTCCATCTGTCTCAAGATAAGATAAGTTCTTCCTCCTTTTTTTTTTTGAGACAGGGTCTTACTATGTAGTTCAGCCTCACCTTGAACTCATGGCAATCCTCCTGTCTCAGCCTTCTGAATGCTGGAATCACAGGCTTGCGCCACCACACCCGGCTCTTCCTCCTCTTTGAGCAACTCATGTCCAAAAGTCCAGGTCATCTTGCCCAGGACAATTCCCCACTTGAGATCTTGCAGATCTCTGGTCTTGCTTCACAGATGGCTCCGGCCTCAACTTCCTGTCAGTGTGGACGGGCCAGGGCTTGGTCTGATTCTCATCTGGCTTCTGCCGAGGAAGCAGTGGGGCGTCCTGCTCTTCCTCGGGAGCCGCGTGACCCTGGGCCCACTTCCCTTCAGGTCAGCAGGGCCACCCAGCGCCCTTCGGTTAGCTCCAGGCTGTGTCAAGGGCGCTGTTTCGATGCTGTCGTTGCTATCCCTCTTCCTTTGTCTGGAAACCCCCGTGCATTTCCTGGGAGAGAGCAGGCGTGCTGGGGAAGCTGGAAGTGCTCACCTAGCACGGAGGCCTGGGTTTCACCCCAGCACAGGTGGGGTTAAAGGGAGTGCTCCCCACTCCTTGCTTCTCCGTATTTACCGAGTTTTAGAATGAGCCAGTTCCCTAGCACTTCCCATAGGTAACTAAGGACAGTTTTTGGTTTTGTTTTCCTTACAGTCCTGAGGTTTAAACCTAAGGCCTCCCCACGAGCTATGTCCCCAGCCCTTTTTATCTTTTATTTTGAGACAGGGTCTCACTTAGTCACTAAATTGCCCAGGCTGGGCTTGAACTTGCAACCCTCCCGCCTCAGCCTCCCAGAGCGCTAGCAATACAGATATGGCGGCTTTGTTATTTTAAGCAGCACTTTTTAGGGTCTGTAGTACAAATCAAAAACAGATCCCATGCCCCACCAGGCATGGGATCGATGTAGACAGCAGACGTGGACTAATAAAAAATAAAAATGGTGCCAGGTGTGGTGGCACATGCCTGTAATCCCAGCACACAGGAGGCCGAGGCAAGGAGGATCACCATGAGTTCATGGGCTACATAGTGAGACCCTGCCTCAAAAACAACAAAAATAATAATAATAAGGTTAAAAAGTAAGCTAACGAGAACTAGAACGGTTTGACACGTGCTCGTGTCCGCACGTATTTACTGCTAAGCATAAAACAAACGAAACGATATAATGATTTTTTAAGAAGCACTGCTCCGGGTCCCTGGGGACTGCGGGTCACTCGGCAAGTGGCTGTGTCTCTGGAGCGGACCTGGGGTGTGCAGAGGGCCCGGGCAGGTGTGGGCCAGAGGCCGAGGGCCGCCAACCTCTCACTTCGGGATGAGGTCCCAGGTGCAGGGCAGCAGGTGCCGGCCCGCGTCCAGTGGTGTAATCATTAGCCCGGCTGCGTACGCAGACACCACCAGTGAGCTGACCCAGGTTCCGGCGCAATTCCTGCCACCTGTGGCAGTGGCGGGGCAGGATCCAGTGGGGGGGGTGTGACGGGCGCCTCGCTTCCCTTGGTGGGGACTTTCCTGGCTCTGGGCACGGCGGGGGCCCGGGTTAGGGTGACGACGGGTGGCGGGAACCCTCCCCTCCCCCCGCAGCCGCCTTTCCCAGAAATCCAGGCGCCCGCCCCCCTTGCTGGAAACAGCCACGGGTTGCTGTTGTTTTAGGTGTGGGAGGAGCCCGAGAAATCAAAGACAAGTCGGGATCAAAGTGTCCCCTGCGGCTGGTGGGCCTAGAGGGCGCCGGGGCAGCCCACGAGGTCTGGGCCACCGGGTGGGTCGCCTGTCTGCCACCATCAGGGAACATCTGGACGCTGAGGCTGGTGGGCAGAGGCCGGCCCTTCGGGAGGGGGCGGTGTGAACCCGCCGCGCTCCTCCTCCTGCCGCCAGACCTTGTGGAGGGGACGGGGTCAGCCCTGCCGCCGGGCTCACACGACCGCTCCGCAGTCCTTTCCCAGGGAGCCCAGCGGCAAAGCCCCGGGACCGCTCACAGCCAAAGGCTGCTCTCCAGCCGCCTCCACAGTGCCAGGCGCGTTCTGAGAAACCGTCCCGGTGAAGGAAGCAGGGCCTCCCTCCCTCTCTGACCCCAGCGCTGCTTTCCCTGGGGGCCGGGCCAGCGCTGGGACAGCTTCCTCGTGATTCTGTGGGCCCAGAGGGTCCAAAATGCCAGGGGACATTCTTGGGGCTCAGCCAGAAGAGCGCCTCATGCGGCCTGTGAGAACGGAAGCGGAGAAGTGTGTGCACGTGGCCTGTGTTACACAGGGCCTGGCAAGCACGTGCGTGAACACGCGTGTGCCTAGGACATGGGAAGCAGGTTCATGCACACATGTGCGTGTGTGTGCAAGACCTGGCAAGCATGTGGGTGCGCACACATGCGTGTGTGAGTGATTTTCAAAAACCAGAGACTGCTGCGCAGCTGCGAGCTTCCCGTGGTACGCGGGCCCTCCCTCCTTGAGTCCGAAGTTCGTCACAGCGGTGGAAACACTACCAGCAGGAAATCACCACTGCGAAATCAAACGCCCGGACCTCTGGGCCGCGAGGACCAGAAATTCTGTACAGACGGCTCTGGACCAGGGCAGTCGGAAGAGATGTCAACACCGGACCAGCCACCCGGCCCGGATGACCCAAGTCTCAGCGCCTCTGCACGAAGCCCCCAACCCGACGCCTGGCGGGTGGGAAGTGGGGTGTTCTGCTGAAATCTCTAGCTGCTTCATGGTCAATAACGCAAGAGGGTGAAGAGTATTCCTTCCCCATCCGAAACCTCTCATCTTGGTGGTGCTCATTCTGACCCAGCACCGTGCCTCCGTGACACTCGCGGATGCTGGTGGATGGGCAGGGAGGAGACGGGCTCCCGAGCTGCTCCTACGGTCACCCTCGTCCCCAGGTGAGCCTGCCACGTGGGACAGCCTCCCTCTGCGTCCTGCGAGCTCAAGCAAAGCTTACTGAGCAAGGCACCAACACACACACATTTCAGACACACATACCACACCCACACACCATGCACGCACACGACAGACAGGTGTGCACACACCATGCATGCACACGCGACACAAGCACAAATACACACACACCATGCATACACACACATCACAATGCAGACATGCCTGTGCTCACCATGCATGTACACATGCACACCAGACATGCACGGACATGCTCACACACACACACTGTGCATGCACACACATCAGACGCACACCATGCATGCACACACAACATGGAGACACAGAAACCCCATGCGTGCACACACGACACATACACAAGCACACCATGCATGTACACACACCGTGCATGCACATACAGCAGCACAGAAATGTGCACACACACTCCGTGCATGCAGACACACTCACCACACCACACACGCACGCAAGTGCAGGCCTGCAGCTGCCAGCACCCAGCACGTGAGCTCCAGCCTCAGACAGTGTAGCCTGAGTCCCGAGGTCACCTTTGACAGATAGAGCTGCTGGCTGCGCTTCGATTACACGGAGAAGGAAACCACTGTGAGCAGACAGGGTTCTGCCACAGCTCCCCGAGGGCGGAGAACCTGGCACAACCGCTCTGTACACGAGGGCAGGGGGAGGGCTCCGCACCTGTCCCCACTGCTGCCCACACGTGGCCGCCGGAAGGCAGGGACACAGGCTGGGCCTGCTTCAAGGACTCGGCCACGCTGTCAACAGCGCTGCCCTCCATGGGGCTGGCTGTGCCGGGGGCCACTCCTGGCTGCCCAGGAGCGCTGAGGGGGCCTGGGTCGTGGACGGGGACCTGAGGTTTCATACGGAGCCACGCGCGTGCCCAGGACTCGCTGACCCACTCAAGACCGGTGCCCCCACGGCGCACTAAGGTGAGGCTGGGAAAGCGATGAGCCCCTGCCAGCCGTGGTTACACCGGCACACAGAAGAGGGTACTGCGAGTCAGCAACTGCTGAGGACGAGCACGCGAAGCCCTGTGCTGACCACACTGCCCCCCCAGGCCTCCTGTCCTGTCTCCAAACGGGACCACAGGACCCAGGTATTGAGAGCCCCCGTCCCCCGCACCCTCGCCCTCCGGAAGGATGGAGGACAAGGTCCGCAGCCCATCAGACCGGTTCCCTCCATCCATCGAGGGCAGGAGAACAAGACAAACACACAAACCAAGAGCATGGCGCGGGGCTCAAGGGGCCTCGCCCCCCTTCATCGAGGACTCTGCAGGCGTCAAACCAGCACTGAGAATCTGAACCCATCACTTTCCTCCATCCTTACAGTGACTCAAGAGGAGGGAAGGAGCCCCACGAGAGAGGACAGAGCCCATGGAAGAGGAAGGGCACGGCTCGAGGTCGCAGGACTCCCAGTCCTTCCTGGCATCCCCCACTCTAAGCACCATGCCACCCTGTGCTCATGTGCACACGCGACCACAGATGTGTACATGCGTGTGGATCCACAATCGAGCCGGGGCACTGGCCATGCCTCAGTCCTCCGGGGCTGGCGCTGCAGGTGACAGGACAACACAGTGGGACGCAGGCAGATGGTGAAGCCAGCCCATCTCCTTCCGCCCAGAAGCCTGCTGATTACGACCTGGTCACAGATAGCCGAAGGCCCTGAGGAAGCTACACGGTGACATCTTGCTACAAAATGATTGTCCTGCTGCACTCGCGAGGTGACAGGATCATGTAAGGCTCGGATGTGGCTCAGGACAGGTCCCCAGCATATGCGACCCCCACATAATGTCCCACGTTTTTCTGCGGATTCCTGCTATTTTTAGCCTCTGGCTTCTGGTCCCCACCACAGTGACGGATGTCTGTAGTCCATGCGTTGTTTAAACGCAGGTCCCACTGCTGTAAGCTACAGAGGTGAACAGAAGAAGGCTCTGCTGCAGAAAAGAAACAGAAAAGCAGGCATCCTGGTTAACAACCACAGGAGCAGCCAGGCACGGGGGCACAACCTGTGAACCCAGCACTCTGGGACGCTGAGGCAGGAGGATCCCAAATTCAAGCCTACCTCGGGCAACTGAGCGACTTAGCAAGACCCTATCTCAAAATAAGAAAGGGGCTGGGGATGCAGCTCAGTGCGAAGGTGCTAGGTTCAACTGAAAAAGCAAAAACCAGCAACTAGACGGATGCAAAAGGGCCACAGCCACGTGTCCCTGCTGACAAATGAGCCAAGCAGGAGGAATGTCGGAATGTCGTCACCCCCACGGTCAGTCATACGTTGTCACTAACGCCAGCAGCATGGCCACTGTCACTTTCTGTCTGCAAATTAAGCCAAAGAAGGCAAAGCAAGTCCCGGCCCAGCCTCGCTGTTCTAGGGTTCCAGCAGATGAGCGCTCAGGCTGACGCTGGGCAACGAAGCCACACTGGGCGCAGAGGCCCACGCAGGGACTTTGCCCCGCAGGGAGCAATGGGAGGCCTCAGTCAACCTGCGGCCGCAGCCAACCAGGAGCACCCAAAATGCAAGTGGGCCTCCTGCTCCCAGTCCTGGAGAGCAGGTGAGTCACGGAGCCCAGAACGACAATCTCCAGGACTCTCGACAATGCGAGAGCAGAAGGGACCCAGAGAGACCCTGGAGGGACCCTGTGCATCAGCTCAGGCAGCGCAGGGACCAGGGATGGGTGACAGGCACGGAGGATGGCGCACTTGGAACCAGAAGTTCCTCCTGCCCCACGCAGCCACAAGCAATGGGGTCAGGGGATCGCAGTCCTCTCCACCATGCTGTCCTGCGAGCTGGCCGCGGCCCAGAGCACAGCAGCTCTGAAAAACCACAGGCTCCTCGAGCTTTACCACCAGAAGGTGGGATTTCTCTCCCCAGCTCAACTCATCCCCGATTCATCCTCATCTCTGGCAGGTCCCACGGGCAGCAGTCCCAGCGAGTGCACAGTCCTGCAGAGTGCGGCAAGAGCTCAGCCAGGGGCTGGCAATGTCCTCTCAGTGTCCCTGTGACCTTGACCTTGAGGAGTTGTCTCACTTGCCTGAGCCCTGGAAGATGACCTCAGTGCCTGACACCCAGCAGGTGCACAACCAGTGAATGGTTCAAAGGAAATACAGCTGCCTTCAAGTGGCCTGGCCAGGACTGCACCAGCCCACCTTCCCAAGGTGATACACAGGGACCCAAAGATACATTTGTGCCAATCCCAGATGCCCGGGCCCGAGGCCAGGACACTCCTGAGCCGTGCAGGAGCAGCAGAGAGGAAAGGATTCCATTCTCTCTGTCCTGAGAATGACTTCATGCAGGAACAATGTCTCTCCCGGAGAACAAGCTGGCTACGTCATGGCCCCAGAGCAGCGTCTGGCGAGGACTCACACGCCTGCGCGCACCGTGCTCCGAGGGTCTGTCAGACACTGATCACGCCGCCTGTCCCGGAGCTCCTGGCGCAGTGTGCCTGGTGGCCTGGGAGTGGCTGAGGCTGCCAGCCTGGGCCACATGTAGAGGAAAGGGTCACGGGTCACAGGTCATCGGTCAAGGGTCACAGGGAGCTCGGGAGGACTTGTGCATGGGCAACTCGGGGAAACACACGTGGACACACCTGTCACCATCACAGGCAGCACGCTGACCCTTCCGAGGCCGCAGCAGCCCCCTAAGATTTTGGTGGAGCCAAAAGGCTCCTGGCACCTGGTGATGATGTCCCTGTCCAATGGTCAGGGCGTCGGGCGTGCGCTCGGGTGACCCTGCATCAGCCTGAAATGGTGTGTTTGTGTCTTCCTTTGCAATAACCAAAAAAAAATAAATAAAAAATACAACTTTTTTAAAAATGAAAAGCAAACTGTACCGTACGTGTAGGGCACGATGGGCAGCATCGCCCAGGTTTGGGTCAGGTGCTCCGTGACATTAGCCAGACAAGCTGGGCTAACGATGCATCGGTCAGAATCGCGCCCACCTTCACGTGACCCTGATGGTCACACTGACGCGCACGTAACAGTTACACACAATACACGTATGCATTCAAATACATGTAGCAACAGTATACCTACTCTGATATACATGACAATCACATGTACGCGCACACACGTGTAACGATTACAAGAACACGGACACATGTGTGTAACAATCACACTACACTACATATTTATGCCTTCACATACATAGTAATCACATGCATAACATACACACTTATACACTTATATACATGTAACAAGTACATACACACACATTCATACACATAATTACACACATCACACATACACCTAGACCTGTAAGGGTTACGTGTAGAATGTGAACATCTATACATTCACAGGATCACACCCTTAATACGCTGTATCTATGTTTGTATATACACATAGAAGTTACACACATAACACATATTCGTGTACGTATAACAGGTACACACATGATGACACTGTCACACACATATACCAAGTACATAAAACCTACACACATAAACAATGACACGCATGCCCAGTCCACATGGCATGCTTTGGATCCGGATGTCTCCAAAGGCTCAGGTGTCCGAGGCTCAGTACCCACTGCAGCTGTGTCCAGGGGTGGGGCTTTCGGGAGGTGCCTGGACCCTGGGGGCTCTGACCTCACCAGAGGTCAGTTTACGGATGGGCTGATGGGCTCTTACCTGACGCGTTACCGGGAGTGGAGGAAACCCTGGGAGTGGGGCCTAGGACAGGAAGTGGGTCACTGCAGGTTTGCCCTGGAAGGCCTCTCTTATCCCCGCCCCTTCCTCTCTTTCTGCACAATGAGGTGAGCAGCTCTCTTCCACCTCGCCCCCCGCCATGTTTCTGCCTCACCACAGCCTACAAGCAATGGCGACGCTGACCAGGGCGGGAAGCCTCTGAAGCCAGAGCCAAACTCCACCCCTCCCCCTCCAAGTCATTTTCCTCGCGGAGTTTTCCCAGGAAGGGGAAGCTGAATGACACTGGATGTTCAAATACAGAACACCGCAAGTGTCTGACAGGCCCACAGCCTTTCCCAGCAGCCAGGGCCAAGTGGGCTGTTGTCACCAGAGCCTTTAGTGACCACTTAGGAAGAAGTTGGTGAGGCCACGTCAGGAGCCAGGAGGGCCCTCGCCATAGCCCGGACCCCGAGCAGCCCCTCGATGACCACCCAGCATCCCCGCCGGTCCCAAAGCCAAGGCAGCCAAGGCTGGTGATGACAGCCTCGCAGGAGCCCTCCAGAGCGGGCACAGCAGTGTCACCAGCAGAACACGTGCCTAGGGCTCAGTGACACCAAGTGGCTACATTCAGAAGGACACAATAATGGCACCCAGCCTGGGAACGGCACACCTGTGACACGCCTGGCCCCGCCACCCTTCCTTTCAGTCATGAGCCTGGTTAGGAAGCACCCTCACCCCCACTGGGTGAAGAAGGAAACTAAGGCTCAGCTGAGGGAAAGAATCTGAACCCGGCTTTGTAGTGACAATAACACTTCATGTGCCCCTCGCCAACCCAGCAGAGGATGTACTGCTCCCCAAAAGGTGGGACAAGCCTCGGGCCCGGAGGCCTCAGGACTAGGCCTCAGAGATAGGGAGGCAAAAGACAGGCAAAACCCAGAGACCCTCAGGCACTGTGTGTGGCCAAACCAGGGCCAAGAGCATGAAGAAGCCCTGTTCAGTTGGGGACGTATGAGCCGCACACCTGGCAGATCCCGGGGGACCCCACAGCTACACCTGCCTCCCTCCCTCCCTCCAGGCCACTTCTGATGGGTCCTATGAGGTCCTGCGTGGTACACAAAGCCCACAGGAATCCTGAGAGATAACAAGTCACCAAGGCTGAACCCCTTCATCTCCACTGGGCAGAGCCAAACCAGGGGGATCATGACATTCAAAGAAGTATCATTTAAAAAGCAGATAGAGGGCCGGTGAGATGGCTCAGCAGCGGCGTAAGCACCTGCCTGGCAAGCGCAAGGGCCCGAGTTCGACTCCTGGAACTCACATATGAAAAAAGGGCCGGTGATATCGCTCAGCGGCACGGGTGCCTACTGGCACGCGAGGTCTTGAGGTCGACTCCCGGTACCCACCAAAAAAAAAAAAAAAAAAAAAAACAAAAGCAGTTAGAAGCCAGGCATGGAGGTGCCCACCTGTCATCCCAGCACTCAGGAGGCTGAGGTAGGAGGATTGGTGTGAGTTTGAAGCCAGCCTGGGCTACACAGTGAGTTCAAGGCCAGCCTGGACCACATAGCAAGACCCTGTCTCAAAACGCCAAAAAGAGTATTAATAAAGGATTAAATAAAACTCAGATAGAAATTTATATTTACCTAATAACAGACCAAAGAGCAAGTGTTACCATATGCTATCCTCCATCTGGTACCAAAGAGGCATCTGCCAGAGCCGAATGTTCACAAACCCACACAGCCTGCTCCCCACACGCTACCCCATCACTGCCCACGCTCTCATCACTGGGACAGCCGAGGAAATCAAGCCCTTGCGGTTGCTTTTCCTGACCCTGAAAGCAGATCCCACTGAGGGGTGCATGGCCCAGCAGGGGGACAAAGGTGACTGAAGGGCTCAGCCCCACAAAAGCCCCAGAGGACTTCAGAACACAGTCCCAGCAGACTCTGCAGTCCCCAGACAAGCGCAAGGACTCACCTGTTCCTGGGGGGCTTGCACACCGCAGGGGGTCACCACCTTCAAAGGAGAAGAAACAGGTAAGCAAGGGCTCTCAGCACAAACAGCCTCACAGGCAAGGAGGCCCCCAGAGCCCCAACCGCCTCCCACCACAACCACGGTCCCAGAGGTGCAGCGCCTCGGGACGGACGAGCCCAGGTGTTAACACAGTTCCATTTTGTTAACTTTTGCGAAGTCCAGGTCTTTTTTTTATAATTTAATGAAAACCATGGATCCTCGTCCAAAATGCACATCATTCATAGAGACAGAATTTCACCTCAACTTCAAAGAATTGATGGCCTCTGAGATAGGAACTTGCGTCTCCCAAGCCCTTCCTCCCTGGAAGAGGGGCAGCTGGGCCCAGAGAAGGTGGGGGGCTCTGCAGCAGTATCCAAGCTACCCCGACTTCTCACTCCCACACCCGGGGTCACGGTTTGAATGGACTGTCTTTTCCGGAACTATGTCTGCAAGTGGAACTGAAAACAACCTAAATATGCTTACTGTACTCAGCACATGAAACAGCGGAACGGAGTTCCCTTTCTATCACAGTCCTCTGAAGAACCTAGAGCTCATTAAGAAAGACATATGCAACTGGGTGTGGTGCCACACAGCTATAATACCAGGACCTAAGCCAGACAGGTGAAGGCATCAGAAACGACTGACCCAACGGCGATGAGCAGCACTTTTTTTTTTTTTTTTTTTTTAATTCTCAAATATGAGAAGCACACCTTTGCTGTTCAGTCAGCATCAGGCCTCTAAGCTCCCACACTTGCCAGCCACAGAACCTTGGCCTTTAATCTCTCTGGCCTCAGTTTTCTCATCTGAAAACTAGAGGTCGTAGCAGTACCTTCCTCACAAGCTAGTTGTGAGGTCTAGGAGGTGGTGTCTGAACTCAGAAGAGGAACTCTCCCTGAGGACAAAGGGCCGTGTGTGGCTAAGGGATCACACTTGCTTTCTGCTTCTCCGGGGAAGCCAACCAGAGCCCAGGTTCCTACAAACAGGATTTCAATCCCCATGAGCTGCCTCACTCCTCCACTTCTTTTTTTTGTTGTTTTTTTTTTTTAATATGAGTACCAGGAGTCGAACTCAGGACCTCGCGCTTGCAAGCAGGCGCTTGTGCCGCTGAGCAATATCACCAGCCCTTTTTTTCCTTTATGTGGGTACCGGCAGTTGAACTCAGGACCTCGCGCTTGTCAGGCAGGCGCTTATGCCGCTGAGCCATATCACCGGCCCACTCCTCCACTTCCCAGCTCTCCCACCTCCAGACCCCTGGCTCACTTCCAACCTCAGAGAGCTTTCTGAACATGGGAAAGGAAAGAAAAACCCGGGATCTGACTAACTGTCCTTGTAGGCTGGAGTGGGTGTCACTGTGGCCTTGGTTTGTGCTATGGCAACTATTTATAGCTCTTGCTTATCTTACTCAGTGAAGTTCCAAAAACAGTACGAGACACATGGCTACTCATTTGTCTGGGACATGTCATTACTCCACCCCAATTCTGAGTCATATTCTTGTCGGGGACAGAGGTCCTCATGCAGTGCACCCGTCCTGCCCTCTGAATGGCTGTCCCTTTGCACACAGCGGCTGGCATGCAGGAACACATCTTTTTCATTTGCGGGTCCTCAACACCACGGTAAAGTTTGATGAATGGATGAGAGAAGAGATAAATAAATACAATATGAAAACTAACAAATGGCCTTGGAAATACAAGAAGTTACAGATTCTGCTAGGATGGCAGTGGCCTCAAACATGGAGACCCTGCGGTTAACAGAGAGCACTGTGACCAATGTCACCCCACTGGGTGCCTGGGTGCCTCTGTGGGAGACACAGGCAAGAAGTGTGCAAAGAACAGAGTCCCTGCCTTGAAAGCGTTATCTGTGCCCCACACAATGCAATGTTATTCCAGGATAAAAAGGAGGTAGCCGTGAAGGTACGAAAAGACACAGAGGAACTGCATATTCCTAAGTGGAGGGAGGCCATCTGAGAGGCTGCAGGCTGTATGAGCCCAAATACATGACATTCTGGGAAAGCAACCGGAAACTCTCAGTAGAAATCAGTGGTTACCAGGCACTGAGGGAGGGGGGAATACATGGCGCACAAACGATTTTTAGGGCAGTGAAACTATCCCATATGATGCAAGAGTGGCGGCCGTGTGTCGTTAACATCTGTCCAAATTGATGGCATGAACAACACCCAGAGTGAACCCCAATATCAACTGTGGGCTCTGGTTAATAAGGACATCATATTACAGTGATCTATGCATGCCCGCGTTTATAGCAGCATGACTGATAATAGCTAAATCTTGGAAGCAGCCTATACGTCCATCAGCAGATGAATGGACAAACTAAGCGTGGTATTTACACACCACAGAGCACTACTCTGCCATAAGGAAGGATAAACTTAAGGCACCTGTAGGGAAATGGATGAACATTGAGACCACACTGTTAAGTGAAATAAATCAGACCCACAAGCTTAAACACCACATGGTTTCTCCTATATGAGAAACCCTAAGTATAAATAAAGAGCAAAATAATAGATAACAGGAAGTAGAGAGAGAAAGATCTTTCTCATAGAGGAAAGGGATCAAGAGATGGAAGGAACGAGAAAGGAGGGGAGGGAAAAGAGGCGAAAAAGGAATTAAAACATCGCATGAAAAAGAAAACAACACATGTTACGTGCATGCATCCATTCCATACAAGGAATGTGAACGCTGTGTACTACAAATATGTACCAATAAAGAAATTTTTAAAACACAGGCTCATCAAATGTAACGCACACACTACAGGAATGCAAGATGTTTATATAGGAGGGGCAGGGAGTGTGCTGAATATTTCTACAAATCAAAAACAATCTTTAAAGATAAAGTCTACTGATGGCTTTCCATTCTCTGGAAGCGTTGTTGAGAGCATGACAAAGCCCAGTGGCCTATCAGAAACTTGAGGGAGTTTTTGGTGGGTTGTGGGGGTTGTTGTCATTGTTTTTTGGGATTTTTTGAGACAGGATCTCACTATGTACCCAGGCTGGCCTTGACTCACAGCGATCCTTATGCCTCAGCCTCCCAGGTGCTGAGATTACAAGTGTATGCCACCACACCCAGTTTAGAAACTTGAGTTTTAAAAGCAGTGGCAGACAGAGCACGGTGACGCTTCCCACATGGCCTGCCCTGGTCTCCCCAGCAAAGGACAGATGGGGTCACACTGTGCCTGGGGCCATCTGCAGCTGAGGTCACCACGGCCTCTTTGTCCCACAAGGCCAATCTGGACCAATCCAATGTTCGGTCTGTGTGTGTGGACAGAGCATCTTCTCCTCCCAAACTGCCCAAGTAGAAGCATTCATCAGAAAGTGAGCCAGGCCAGGAGTGGTGGCACACACCTGTCATCCCAGCACTCGGGAGGTTGAGACAGGAGGATCGCTGCAAGTTCAAGGCCAGCCTGGACTACACAGCAAGCCAGGATCCAGGTAGGGAGGTTGCATCTCCGCACCTTTGTGCTCCCTAACTCCAGTCTCTCCCGTGAATCCCTCTCGGCCTCCTGTCGTACCCGAGCTGCCACCAAACCTGACAAAGACTGTCTGCAGAAAGACCTTACTGAGAGCAGCATCGGGGACAACGCTGCACTTGGCATGTGCTGCAGAGACGAGCACACTTTGGAGACACAGCCACTCGCCGGACGCCAGACAGAGCCATCAGAATGCAGGATGTTTATCTACAAGCAGTGGGAGTGCTCAGTTCTTCCCTAAATTCAAAACTCTTACTTAAAAATATCGATTAGTTTTTTAATTCATTGTCTGGGCACATGCATTTGTTGAGAGAATGAAAAGTAACTAATATTTGTCCAAAGAACTGCAAACATGCAGGCGGGTATGACAGTGCAAGCTTGCGATCCTAGCACTGCAGGAGGCTGAGGCAGGAGGATCAAAGGTTTACGCCCAGCCTTGGACACTTAGTGACTTAGGGAGTGGCTGTCTTAAAACTTAAAAAATAATAACTGTATAAGAGCTGGGGATGTAGCTCAGTCGAAAGGCCCTGGGTTGGGTCCCCAGTACCACACAGACACACACATAAAAGAACTAGGAATTCAGCAGAAAGCACGCCCGGTTCCACACCAGAAGGGTTCCTGCGGTGTGCCTGAGCCCAGGCTGCGGGACAAGAGCTCCCTGGGCAGAGGCTGCGTTTCTATCTCCCTTTTCCTGCCTTCGGAGGAGGAGGGCAGGACAGGGACAGGGGTGCAGGTGCAGGATGCGCTCAGTTCTGATCCCAGAGGAGTCGGGCTGGCCCAGAAGGACGCAGAGTCTGGGTGGTGAGGCCTCTTACCCCTGGGCCTCCCCTGCTGCACAGCTGGGTGTCACCTCCAGTCTGGCACCCTTGGTCTGCAGGCCACCTGCCACCTGCTGGCACCCGGGGCAGCATCCCTAGAAGACAAGGGCCAGGGACGACGTGCAAGGGCAGCTGTCCAGGGCAGCCGTGCAGGGCACACGTCAAGCAGCCCCATAAACAGCCCCGTGCCCTGGTGACACTGCCAGCACGAGAAACTGAGGCTCAGTGGGGCCACGTGCAGGGCCTCACACATGGAGAAAATGACACGAGCTGCCCCAGGTGCTCCACTGTCCTGAGAAAGCCGCTCCCCTCCCTCACCACGGGAGTCACAGTGACAAGAGGGACAACAGCGCAGGGGGCTGGGTGCACCGCAGTTCCCGCTGGCAGCAGCAGAAGCCACTACAGAGGGCTTACGGGTTGCAGCCAGGGCTGCAGAGGCCCCTGTGCCAGCCCCTTTATGGCCTTCTCCCCGGCTCTGAGGCCTAATCTCCACAGTTACCAAGGGCAACCACAAACAAACAGGCCAAGCCCAGCCCGCACCTGGCTGCGTGGGCACCGGAGCCTGTGGGTCCACAGGACCCAGGCAGGTGGGGCGCACCTGCCCGGGCCTGGGCGTGGGCACAATGTGTTTAAAGTGCAGGAGTCTGTGTGACACAACGCAGGTTGTGTTTGAGGGTGCTGTGTGTGTGTGTGCGCCACATGTGTGGATATGGGTGTGTGCTCGCACCTTTGGAGATAAGTGTGTTTGTAACTGTGTGTGTGTGAGCAGCTGTACATGCCCATGCAAGCATGCGTGTGTGCACTTGCCTCGGCAGAGTGTGTCTGTTTGCCGTTGTGTTTCCGTGTGTGTCTCTCTCTGTGTGCGCGCACACACAAACCGCCCAAGCTCAGACCTGCAGTTGCATCCCCGGGTGAATGACAGTGTCATGGCCAACAAGCACAGCCGAGGTCCCCTGGGGGAGCAGGGTGCCTGTGTGGTCCCTCCCAGAGGCGTCAAGGAAGACTCCGGTGGCCCCGCCACCCTCCCCACTCCCGAGATCAAAGTCCGAAGAGAGAAAGGACCGTTCGGCACCACGCCAGTCTGCAGGCCTTGTTCGCCTTCTGATGAGCACAGGCAGACTATGAACTCGGCTTCTCTTGTCGTTATTTCCTGAGAAATGCAACTTCTCACAAAGCCATGCAGAGGGTGACATTCTCCTACCAGTTCCTCCAAGAACGCCTGGGCGGTGTGGCTGCACGACCTGTCCCTGAAGCAGCAGGACACAGGTAACCTGGAGTTCAGCTTTTATGAATCATCGACAATTCCCCAGGTACTGAGTCGTGGGAAGGAGGCTCCGAGAGCCCAGCAGAATCTGGAGCAGGAATTGAGGGCACACTCACTTCTAGCATGTTTCTACAGGTTCCGAGATACAACAGGAGCCAGCGGCCTGCTCCTCCGCGGGCCACCTCTGCCTATTCTCCGGGTCGTGCTGCCCGTGGGGGACTCCCCCGTGCCAGCCTCCGGCAGGCTTGGACAAATCTCATGCATGCCGGGATTCTGGGCCAGTGAATCAGCTCGACAGCATCAACCAAAGAGAAATTCAGATGCACTCAGGAATCGCAAACACGGACCGAAACTAGGCCACTAGCCATCACTCAGACTCAAAGCCAGCAACCAGGGTGAAGAGAATAGAGCCAGGCACCAGCCTGCCTCAGCCTTGCAGAGGAGAGAGAGCAGGGTCAAGCCAAGTACAGAGGCCGCTCTGTGTGCACAAGGTCTGTGAAGTTACTCCTCATAACGTGGGTTCTAAGAGAAGCTGCACGAAACCGAAGTTCCCCTTTGTTTTATCTGTAGGAAGACCCAGGACAGCAACACTTTCCCAAGGCATAAAAGCAATTGGAGGTCACGGCCTCCCTGGCTGGGGCTGGGATACAGAGGCCACGCGTCAGCTGCCCACAGGGACCGCAGCATCACGGAGTCGCCTTCTCTCTCTCCCTCTCTATACCGAGTAGCAGTCTGGGTAGACAGAGGACAGGGCTTTTTTGGAAGGGCACTATTATTATTTTAGAGCTTTTATAATTCATGATATATGTTACTGACCAATAAAAAGCAAGATGTTGGGCTGGTGAGATGGCTCAGCAGCATAAGCACCTGCCTGGCAAGCGCGAGGTCCTGAGTTCGACTCCCGGTACCCACATACGAAAAAAGGGGCCGGTGATATTGCTCAGCGGCACGGGCGCCTGCTGGCGCGCGAGGTCCTGAGGTCGACCCCCGGTACCCACAAAAAAAAAAAAAAAAAGCAAGATGTTTTTATTGGCCCATTATATAGACATGAGAAGGATAAGTTGCTCCATTGTTTTTTTTTTTTTTTTTTTTGTGTGGGTACCGGGGGTTCGACCTCAGGACCTCGCGCACCAGCAGGCGCCCGTGCCGCTGAGCGATATCACCGGCCCCTTTTTCGTATGTGGGATCCGGGAGTCAAACTCGGGCCCTCGCGCTTGCAAAGCAGGCGCTTATGCCGCTGAGCCATCTCACCGGCCCACTCCATTGTTTTTGTTGCCTCTTTTTTTTTTTTTTTTTGGAGACAGGGTCTCATTATGTGTTCCAGGCTGGCCTTTAACTTGGAGCAATCCTCCTGCCTCAGCCTCCTGAGTGCTGGCACTGCAGGGATGCATCACCATGCCCAGCAAGTTACTATTATCATTTATTACACACTGTGGCCGTAGAATGATGAGGAAAGCCCCTCTCCCTCACTGCCAACCATCTGCAGCTTGGGGGATAGGAATCTATTCCCCTCTCATGGTCCCAGAGGCAGGAAGTCCCAGGTCCAGGGCTCGTACTGGCGTTACCTCCCTGTGTCCTCACGTGGTTGTTCTGTTCTTTGCCTGTGTCCTGACCCCCTCTTTTAATAAGGACGTCAATCTGATGGCTTAAAACCCACCCTAATGACTTCATTTTAACTCAACTGTCTCTCCAAGGCCCTGTCTACAACACAGCGACAGACTGAGGCCCAGGAGTCAGGACTTCAACATACAAATTGAGGGGACATCACTCACCCCTACCGACAGCCAGCGGTGTGGGAGGACAGCAGAGACCACGGGTCGGAGGACACAGAGCTCAGTCTCCAGGCAGGCCCGGCACAGGGCACCACACACTCGGAAGCCACCTCCCCGTCATTCCTGTCCTGCCCTGGGGCGCCGCTCAGCAGGGGCTGGAGACCCTTGGTCAGCGATGGACACAAAGGATGGGGGGGGCGTCGCTGGATGCTTTGCTGATTCCCTCTGCTACTTCAGAGCTCTCCCTACCTCTGCTTCTGTGTCCCCTTTGTCCGTCTGACCCTGGAGTCCCTAATTAGGTTCGCATTCCTCGGGAAGCTCTGAGCCCGCAGAGAATGGAGCCGATTTAGCCACTCTAATTCCCAGGGGAGCCATTAGAGCGGCAGGACACAAACAGCTGGGATGAGTCTGTCTTCCGCTGTCTCCCGAGAGCTCACACACAGCCTGAGAAAGAAAGAAAACCCCCAGAACTCCCAGTGCTCACCTCCCTGGTCTCCTGGAGCCTCGGTTTCCCCCTGAAGCCAGCTCTGTGTTCCTCGTGATGTGCAGGGGAAGAAAAGAGCCAGCCGCGTGCCACCCAAACAGGATGAGCGGGGCCCGGCTGCACCCTCCGCACACAGGTGCAGGCGCAGCTCCTTGGCCAACTGAGGCAGGGGCCCCGGGGTGGGCCTGGGAACACAACAGAAACGAAAGCAAAAGTTCCCACTCTGCACCTACTATGCTCTAATGTTGGTCTCAGATCGGAAATGGAATGCGGGGCCGTGGCTGGAGCCAGGCCTGGGGGCTCTGCTCAGAGCAGCTGCACACCACACCCTGAGGACCCCGTGCCCAGGCCACGGCTGGGCCCCATGCAGGACCGCCTCTCCGTGACCGGCCACGCTCCCGTGGCTGAGGCTGTCCCAAAAGCCTGGGCAAGCCAGTTATAATCCTAGCTCCTCAGGAGCTGAGGAAGGAGGACTGCAAGTTCAAGGGCAGCCTGGACAGTTTAGGCCATTAGCGAGAACTTGTCTCAAAATAAAACATTTTTTTAAAGTGCTGGGGATGTGGCTCGGTGGAAGAGTGCCGCTGGGTTCCACCCTTAGTACTGCCAAAAACAAAACAGCTGAGGCAGGAGGATCTTGAGTTGGAGCCCAGCCTGGGCAACTTAGCAAGACCGTGTCTCAAAAGAAAAAATAACAGAAAAAAAGGGCTGGGGATGTAGCTCAGCACGAAGGTTCTGGGTACAGTCCCCAAGTACTGCCAAAAAATAAAATAAAACAGGTCAGACCTCAGGCCAGCGGTTCCCAGACTCCTGCATCTTACAAAGAAACCAAGATTACAGGTGGGGATGGCCAAAGTGCTAAGGGCTCGCTAAACAATCAGAAGAAAATCTCATAAATCCAACTCACTGCAGAAAGATTAGGAAGCCATGCTGAGTTTCAGTCCCTTCAGTCTGTAGATGGAGAACGGAGCCCCAACACCTCACCCGCCCCAAGGTGGTCTTTGGAAGGTGTTGGCCCTAGGGGCTTAGGGCTGACTAGCAGCTGGGGGCGGGGCCCGGCTAGGGCGGGGCCTGGTTGGGGGCGGGGCCTGCGAGGGTTTATCCCCTCCCTGGCTCCTTCCTGCTCTCTCTGCTTCCGGGTTGCCAAGCAATGAGCTGCTCTCCTCCGCTCCACCGCCTGGCTGCCCTGCCTTGGAGCCCTGGGACCATGGACTGTAACTGTGAGACGGAATAAACCTCTCCTCTTTGAAGCCGTGGGTGTTGGGTGCTGTATCCCAGCAACAAGGAAAGCGACAGAGACAAGTCATATAAAATGCCAGGGTCAAAGGAAACTGGAGCAAAGTGACTAGATCTGTTTCCATGAGGAAAACCCAGGTCTCAATCTCACCAGCTACCTCCGGAAACGCGTCACAAGCAGTCTGCTATTACTCCTGAGATGCAAGCCTGGCTCTGTAATTTACACTTCTGCTAATTAGCAGTGAATGACGGTCACCTTGTCCACGATCGCATCCCCGCGAGCCACTTCCAGCCTTAGCCCGGAAGAGCCAGCGGGCTGCATTTCCAAAGGGCCTTGCACGGAGCCTCCGCAAAGCGACTGCCGTCCCATCAGCAGGCAGTCTGTCCCCTCCTTCTGAACCAGGGCTCATCCTGGATGGCCCGGGACCCGTTGTCACCGACGCACACAGGAAACTTGTGAAGCTGGGCCTTCAGGGACTGCAGCAGCCCCTTGGCCTCGAGGAGCCACTGGCAGATGTGGCCGCCACCCTGACGGAAGCCAGCGCAGCAGTGTGGACGGCGACATGGGGCACCTGCCCAGTACCAACCACCCACAGCGGGCAGGAGAGTGTCCTCCCCTCCCCAACCCAGCCCTGCTCTGTCACTGTTCCTCTCTGATGTGCACGCATCTCATCTCTTGTGCCACCTGTCAGTGAGGCATCTTTAATTCTCCCTGCCTCGCCACAGGAGCAAGGATTGGCGGGAAATCGCTGAGGGCAACAGGGCAACGAGGATGGGATGGCACCCTCGGCCTTTCATGGGAGCAGCTGAAACCCCTCAGCCAGACAAGGCCTAAATAAATACAGCGACCAGTCAGGAGGAGGATGAGGAGAGACCGTTCCAGCTCCAGGACCACCGAGGATGAGCTCTGTTTCCTCTTGAAGACAAGCTCGTAGAAGCACTGCCACTCCCGCCTGTGACTTCCAACACCCTCCTCCTCACCGCAAAGAAAAACTCCGAGACCGCAGTAACTTTAACCCAAAGCCGCGCTTTCCGCTTTCCGAGCACCAGCGGCAGGTACAGAGCAGACATTCATGCTCCCCGCCACGGCAGCAACCGCACTGAGGACAGTTCCCTGTCACAGCCTCCTCGGGGCAAGGCCCCCTGGGATCCAAGGCCCTGGTCACAGGAGAATCACAGGAGCTACGCGGCCCACACAACCCCCTGGGGTCTGGGATTCTCGCCTGAACCCAGCAACAGGCGCCCTGCTCAAGCACCTGGTTCCCCCGGGCCCTTTGGCTAATGGTGACACGGAGAAAGTGGCAGTCCCCAGGGAGGGGACCACGGGACCTCGCAAGCAGTGGCAAAAGGAAGAAGCTGGGCACTTCTCCAAATTCCAGTGGCTTGACCCCCTCGCCCTCCACCCATCCATCCATCCATCCATTCACATACTCATGGGTTCAGAGCACAAATCGATGCCACGCCCCAGGGCACTCCAACATGAGGGAGCAAACTTCCACACAATCCTACCCCACAGCCCAAGACCCCCGGAAGTCCCGCCCTGCCCGTGTGACTGGCAGGTGAAACCTCTCCCTCCACCCTCAAGGGACAGGAAGTCCCTTCTGACCCATCCACAGACCATCGTTCAAGTCCAGGCCATCTGGGCCCTCACAGGGCAGCGCTGAGCTTTTCATCGGGCCTCCAAGGGGCAAGCAGCTCCCCCCAAATGCTTTTTAAATGTAAAGGAAAGAAATCTCCAAAAAAATCAAAAAAGGTTTTTGATCAAGATTCTGAAATCGGGGGCCGGTGAGATGGCTCAGCGGCTTAAGCGCCTGCCCGGCAAGTGCGAGGGCCCGAGTTCGACTCCCAGAACCCACATACGAAAAAGGGGCCGGTGATATCGCTCAGCGGCACGGCGCCTGCTGGCGCGCGAGGTCCTGAGGTCGACCCCCGGTACCCACGAAAAAAACAAAACAAACAAAAAAAAAAGATTCTGAAATCGGTATTTCTGATTTCACAGTGTGTTTCATTCATTCAGCCCTTCTGTCTTCCCGTCCTGTCCCTCCAAAAGACATCGCCTGTCGGTTATTCCTAAGATTCCGTGCACCAAAGTGTCCAGTGGTATGGAAAGCTAGCAGTCCAGATCCTCAAACCTGGCTGCATCAAGAACAGAGATGTCACCTATAATCCCAACAAGACGAGAGGCTGAGGCAGGAGGACCACAAGTTCCAGCCCAGCCCCAGCAATTAATTTAGCGACTTAGGGAGACCCCATCTCAAAAGAAAAAATTAAAAAAGGCTGGGGATGTAGCTCAGGAGGGATGCTGTGGGTTCAGTCCCAGTATCTCACACAATGAACAGAGCGGCCCAGGCACACCGCGCCGGAGAAGGCTGGAGTCAACACGCGGACGTGTGCCGAAGCAAGCTCCAGAGCCGCTCCCGCGGGCAGGGAGAGGGCGACCCGTGAGCCATTTCTTGTCTCAGCGGAAAACGGGGGTGGGTGCTTCCTGAATCCTGGCCTAAAATTAATAGCTTTATAGTAAGGAGGAGGCCTTCGGGAAATAAAAGTTCATTTTAGAGTCTTTGATGACAGAGAGCAAACATCAGTTATGCGTTTTGGCCCCACTGCTAAAAATGCGGCTGTCAGGGGCAAGGCTGGGGGCTCTGCAGGAAACACAGCCTCCCCAGGTGTGGCCACAAAGCCGTTGAGGACAGGCCTGAGACGAAGACAGGGACAGCACGCGCCACCAGGCCCGCAGGATGTCCCCGAATGTGCACCCAAAGAGCTGCTGGGACAGATGGGCACAGCCCTCGGCACCCACACTCCTACGCTGACGCAGCCACCCTGCAGGGCAGCTCGACGCATCCCACAGGGGACTTCCACCCCAGGCGGAGGGACAGGCCGGTCTGGGAAGAGAGGGGCAGGAGGGCCACGGGGCTGGAGAGGCACTCAGGAGCCCTGGATTTGGGGGCTCAGACACTAGCATTTACGAGGATTCTAAAGTTCAACGAATAAACTGTGGTGGGAAAAAAGAGGCAGGAAGAAAGGGCACCCTCAGAAGCAGACGGGTGAACGGACATCAGCTCACACAGGGACGCAGGCTACGGAGCGTTCCCAGGAGAAGACAGGGTCCCGCAGACGCGGCCAGCGCCGGAGACAGCCGGGGCCCGGTGGGAGGAGAGACGCTGCTCCCTCAGCCAGAGGAGATGGAGGTCACCGAGCAGCCAGGAAGAGGCTCAGAGCCAGCCAGGGAGAGGCCGGAGTCGGCCGGGCAGGCAGCAGTGGGGCCCGGTGAAGGCCCCAAGCCACCGGAACCAAGGCAGCACTGAGCAGGCTGAGTGGGGTTCCAGGCTCCCCCGGGCACAGGGAGCCCTTTGAGGTCAGCCCTGAGTCAGGAGCATCCACCGAGCCAAGGCGATGCCCAAAGCAGCAGGGAGAATACGCAGAGAATGTGCCTCGCTTTCCTGGCCTGTAGCAGTCACCACGCAAAAAGCACATGGGCATCACAGTCCTTGCACATCCCGACAGTGACAGCTTCCATACCCGACGTGCATCTCAAGAGAACTGGTGCCTTTCAAGCAAAACTCTCAAAACAGGGAGACGGATCCTGAAGCAGTCCCCGGCCCTGCACCCCTAGATGGCAGAGCCCCGGGTCAGGAGGTAGAGTCCATTTCGGGGTGTCTCCCCATAGCAAGGCATGGTCATTTGCATTTTCCACTTCTCCCCAAAAGAGGCCAGGGAAAGAGAAATTAAATAATCGCCTATTACAGAGCTGCAGGAACCGCAGCGCCCGTGCAGAGCCGGAGAATACCCACCGCGAGCTGTGCTTGCTCCTGTTTTTGTCTGCATTTGAGCGATTCGACGTGTGCCCATGGCAGGCTGCCCGAGCAATGTCGCCAGCACCTGTGGAGCCCAGCACACCCCTTCCCATCCGACAGCCAGACAAGTGTTCACACGCCTGTCACTGCTGCCACGGAAGGGGCTTGTCTTTAACTCTCTGGTGTCCCTTCTGTGATCACAGCCAGCCATGCGAGGTGCGATGGCGTGTTCCCTTGCTGAGCCCTGACAGACAGGCTCCCCCTCAGCATTGGATGGGGGTGGGGCGCACCCCAGTCAGTCGTCCAAGCAGCAGGGCCTGCAGGCATCATCCTCCTCGGGTTAGGATCAGTCTGAACCACAGTGGTGGGTTGTAGAAGCTGGGTGCCAGTGACCACAGCGTCTTGGCACCAACAAAATACACTGCGGCTACAGCGCGTCTCCATGATGGCCCCCAATCTCCCCGTAACACAACAAGGCATCCTCCAATGGCAGACACTGTGAGTCCTTGAGGTGTCGGGCCTGGCCCGAGCCACTCCCAGGATGGGGGGTGGCGTCACACCCTGTCCACAAGACGGACCAGCACGTCGGAGGGGACCGGTGCGGGCTCATCTCGGGGCCGAGCCGTGGCCTGCGAATTTACCACAACACAGCGGGGAGAGGACAGGCGGCTCAGAGAATGCAGGTGACTCCTGCAGCATCTCCTCACGGCCATGTGTCACTCGGGAGGGCACCACACAGTTGCGCTGTGCTTCCCGGGGTTGCATCCCAAGGTTGTCCCATGGCTTCGTGTCACTGTGTGAACTTCACGTTCCCAAGACTCAGCCAGCCTCAGTGGCCCAGGGGCCACCATCACAGTCCGCTGTCACCACCATGGCACATGGCGGTGCATGGCTGTGATTTCCCTCCGTTAGAATAGGGCTGGCAAAGCCAACACAAACACAGCTCAGACTTAAGCCATCCCAGAGAGCACATCTGTCGTCATGAAGAGAGTTGATCATTGTCAACTGCACCAGACAACCCAGTCCTGCTGGCCTGGCCACACACCACAGGCAGCTTCGACCCCTCCACGTCCCCGCGCCCAGCCCTCTTCCCTCAGTCCTGCGATGAACACAGAACTGTTCTAAAAACAACCTCTATTAATTTTTCAAAGAATTTTAAAGGTCAGCTGTCAAACATCAGGACAAACATAGAAAGCCACCTTCACCCAGCAAAACAGGCTCCCGCTGCCTCCTGGGGCCGCAGGCCAGGCTCTTCCTGGGACAGCAAGCCACACCTGGACCCAGCTCCCGTCACCCATGGCAGCACCCAGGAAATGTCTATTCAACAGGCTGGCTTAAAAAGTAACTACTTGGCCAGCCCTGGTGGTGGCCCTGTCATCCCAGCACTCTGGGAGGCTGAGGCAGGAGGATCTCAAGTTCAAGGCCAGCCTGGGTAACTTAACAAGACCTTATCTCAAAAATAAGAAAGAGCTAGGGGTGTAGATCAGTGTGAAAGCCCTGGGTTAAGTAAAAAAAAGAAAAAGCCTCCATCCTTAGAGCAAGGCGGGGACAGGAGGAGGGATGCCATAACACTGGGCCATTCCTGGACCTGTCTCCTCTGGGATGGCACGAATGGGACCCCTGGGAGGGGAGATGACAGACAAACCCGCCGGCCTCCCCGCGGTCCTGAGGTGCCCCTCCCCCTCCGTGAAGAGTCACTGTCCAGCCACCTTAGGGCATCTCACTGGGCTGTGACTGCCCGTCCCACTTCAGGGTGAATACACCGCCTAACGCTGAGATAGCCAAGCAGCACCTGGCCGTCCCCTTCACCCGGTACACAGGAGGGTGGCATGACTCAGCCCACAGTCAGCACACCCCTCCCCCCCAGTCCCCTGCGGAGGACAGGACAGGCTGCCTCGGCGCACCCTCGGTTACCTCCCAGCTGCTGTCCAGGTGCTCTCACAGGCGGTGCCCTTCCTGCCCGCTCCCCTCACACGCAGGCCCACGAGAAGCAGAAGCAGGACACCGCCCAGCACTGCGGAGCTCAGGCAGGGACCCAGGCCCGCGGCCAACATCTCCAAAGCCCCCGAGACGCACTCAGCCATGGAGAACACCACTGGCTCTCAGGGACATTCTGCAGATGTCCCCCAAACCACCCTGGGTGCCCGGCACCAGCTCCAGGAGAGGTCCTGCCTTACCACAGCAGGCTTGACTTTGAACTAACAGTAGAGTCAAATCAAAGGATTAAATTTAGACCAATTTGGACCAATCAGCAAGCTCAAATTTGGACCAATCGCAGCCTTGAGTATAGGCCAATGATGGGTTCAAATATGAACGGATCGCAAGCTCAGATCTGGACCAATCAGTGGGCTCCAGTGTAGACCAATCACAGGCCTGCAGCTGTTATATAAGCAGCACTCCCTTCCCACCCCAGGTTAGTCTGGGGGACGCTCTCTGGCGTGCTGGTCTCCCTGTGCTGCTGCAGCGCTGTCCTGCTCGATGACAGCCTCACCCTGTAAACACCAGGACTTGTTATCCCTGAAGTGGTCCAGAGCCTGACAGCAGGGATTGGTGGCTGATGAGGAGCATTTGCACCTGACCAGAGGCACCAACCAGAACATCCTTCAGCGGTGGCATCCTCTGGCGATAGCAGAGACCAGGGACAGCAAAGGCACAGAGCCATTACACTGAGTGCAGGGCCACTGACACTCACCGAGCCGCGCTCTGCCCAGCTGGGATTCCTGTCTCACTCACGGACTGGCGACAGCCACACAAGCACACGTGGGGACTAGGAAAGCAAGAAACACAGCACACAGCAGTGAGCCGGGCCCACGGGGCTGGGTTCTTGTGAAAACTCTGTCAGTACTTTCTTACTGACACATTTGGGTCACATTTGGTCAGATTTGGGTCCGCAGGATGAAAGCCAGCCCCTTATACACCAGGCAGGGGTCAGGCTGGACACTCTGATCTTAAATGCCCTGTCACAGCTGCTCTGTCACAAGGGGGCTGAGGGTGGCAGTGGCTCGGGGCCTGCCCCAAGGCCATACAGACCCTGCACCCCATGCAGAGCGGAGCTGGCAGGTGGCACTGAGGGGCTCTGGGACCTGGGGACAGTGATTCCCGGCACAAGCAGCAGGGTCTCTGGAGAAGCCAGGACATCTTGGAGAAGATATCATGGATGTGAGATGTACAGGGCCAGGGCAGCCGGGGGCACCTGGAGCCCAGGTAGCTGGTGTGGGCATCTTCCTGAGCTCACGCAGGTACCGAGGGCAAAGACCCCACTCGCGTGCACTCCGGCTCCGCTGGCTCCTGAGTCTGGTCCCCTCCGGGCCTTGGGTGTGAGGAGAGTTCTCCGGAGGTCTGCACTGCCTCTGCCAGCCAGGACCTGCCACAGCGCCCTGAACATACCACAACTCCCAGGTCAGAGGGGGCATGGCATGGGCAGAAGTGGAAGAAGCCAGAATTTGCAAGGACAGGGTTCCCAGAGAACCCCATTGTCTTCCCAGAGCCCCCGCGTCATGGGGACAGCACCGGCCACTCCTTCCCCTTCTCACCAGCATCTGCCTTCCTAAAACTGCTGCCTCTCCTACTTCTCCTTTCCCCGTGCCCATGAGTCAACGGCAGGAAAAGAGCAAGTCACGAGGCCCCCACTGCTCACGCGGCTCAAGTGAACGGGTGCAGCATCCCAGGAGCGAGGTGCTGAACCCCAGCTTTCCCGCTTTTACCTGGACCCCGACTTCCCTAGAACGTATGTGATTGCATAGTGCCGGCTGAGCCACGTCACCTTGCCTGTCCTGAGGACTGAACCCAGGGCCTTCGCGCTGAGCTGCACCCCCAGCCTTCTTTATATTTTACTTTGAGACAGGGTGTCGCTACATCACTAAGTCACCCAGGCTGGGCTGGGACTTTCCATCCTCCTGCCTCGGCCTCCCAGGGTAAGAGAGGGTCATTTTTACGTTATGGGGAAGAATCTCTTCTCACGCATGAGGAGCCTGAGGCTCACGTGGACTACCTTAGTGAAACACCCTAGGCTTTGGCACGGTGATCAACTTCCACATCTCCAGAGGCCACAAGTCTGTGCCCCGTCGGGGCACCTGCAGACTCGCTGCTGGAGAGGACCCGCTTTCAGATCCACGGGGTTCCTTCAGAGTGAGGGCTCCACTTGCTTGGCCTCATCACCTCCCAGGGACCCCACCACCCAACAGCGCCACACGCACACTGAGAAGGACGCAGGAACTCCAGTCACAGCAGGGGACCCAACTGGCCCCACGCAGACCACAGCCTGGGTCTCTGCCCCTGTCTGCCACTGACCTGTGTGGCTACCCTGTCCAGTGGCTCAGGAAGACACTGACCTCGACCTTCGGGGTTGCCACTGTCTCAGCTGTGACTGTTCCCCTGCTCATCCTGCCCCCGAGGACTCAGTCTCCAGCTCGCAGGACAATGTCCCACAGGCTCAGTGCTGCAGAGGACACCGAAGGCCTCACAGGGACGGCACAGACCAGTGACCACAGCGGTCACCTCCACCTCGCGCTGAGCAGGGCCCGGGTGAGGGGTGTACACTAGGTAGCCTGAGACCCCAGCCCTCGTTTCTACCAAAGCCTCATGACTGCCCAAGAGCCCGTATTTCAGGAGCCTGCTGGATGGGCACGCGTGCACACACACACACACGTACACAGTGACCCCCGGCCCAAAACCCAGACATAATGCACACACACAGTGTCACAAAGAGCCCCAAAGCCAGACGTGACCTGTAGACCCATGGTCACCCATGACCCAAACCCCGGGCAGTGGTGTGGGAGGAACCACAGGACCACATCCCGTTCCGCTGCAGGAGGACCAGCCCCGTCGGGCTCCACAGGCCGCTGGAGCCTCAGCCCCGTGTCCACAACAACGCCGCAGTATATTTTAGGAATGAGAAGGTGCTTTGTTGTTGCCGGTGGGTTTTCTCCTGCCAGTCAAAGCTATGCTATCAAAAAACAAGAATGCGATACCTTCCCCGGCAGCCGCATCTGATAGGAGTCACAGCGTATCCCTCAGCGCCTGCCAACCGCTGTGGTGAGAAACCGGCCAGCAGTGAGAGTTCAGGCTTCAGGAATGTTCTTTGAACCAAAGAATTCAGCCCCTAACTCACCAGTAGGGCAGGGACAAGGGCAGACTGTCTCTGCAACAGTCAGGTGACACAGGAAGGTGACGGGACAGGAGAACAGGCAGCTCACCCCTTCTCCCAGCCCTACATCGGTGACCAGAAACAAGCTACAAATACAAATACAGGGCGGCCACTGGAGACCCCACGGGCGAGGGGCACCGCGAAGCCCCTCGAGGGAAGAAGACCCCTGCAAGTCTGAGTCGCACCCCAAGGTGGGGCGACCCCTACTCACCACCACACCTGGAAGCCCCGCGTGGACACGACCCCTTAGGTAACAAGGGTGCAGCACACAGAGAGGAGCCCAGCTGGGCACGAAGCCCTGAAATAAATCTGGCCCAGTACCAGCCCCGCCTGCTGTGCACTGCTGCTGGGACAGAAAGATTTGCCTACTGGAAAGGGGAAGCCTGCTGAGAGGGTGCAGAAAGGGGCAGCAGAACTGCTCCCTCGCCCCGCGGAGCCTGGAGAGGCAGCCACGTGACCTCCAGGAAGAGGAGGGGAGGGGAGGACACAGGCTGGGACAGCTGCATGCTAGGAAGTCCCCGTGAAGAGGCAGAGTCATCTCTCTGGAAAGAAACAGGGCCAGGCCTGCCTGCTTCTTCCAACTGCATGTGTCCGAGTGTGTGTGTGTATACATGCGTGTGTACACGTGTATGTATATGCAAGTGTGCGTTCATGTGTGTATGTGTGGGTGCATATGTGTGCGTGTGAATGTGTGTGTACGTGTGTGTTTGTGTGTGCAGATGGCAGACAAGGTGGAGGAAACTAGCCCTCCGGTTCCCATGTGCAAACACACACATGCGCACGAACCTGCACACACAGCCTAGAATCTGTTCCCAACACAGCCTCAGCCTGGAGAATGAGGTCAGGGTGGGAGGCTCAGGCTCCTCAGTCCACAGCTGCTGCAAAACCCCAAGTCTCTAACACCCTGAGTCCCTAGCCACAGCCGTGGGGCAGCTGACTGGGACATCTCAGCCCCGCGGGGTTCAGGGAGGCCCGCGGCTCAGTGAGGGCCCGCTGGAGATCCACAGTATAAGCAGTGGGACTGAAAGCAATGTGAATGTTTAAATTTATATTTTCTTAAATGAGTAAAGTAAAAGACACATTGCCATGGATCCCCTTCCCCAAACTCTCCTCACTTCGAATGCACCCATCCCATCATCCTTGCTACTTTCTGCAGCAGCTTTGGGGTCGTCTTTCCTGAGTATCTTTAGCTATGCTGTCCAGGCTTCCTCAATGTCCCAAATCCATTCAAAACGTTTCCCTTTCATGGTCATTTTGACACTGGGGAAGAGCCAGAAGTCATAGGGGGCCAGATCCAGCGAAAAAGGTGGATGAAGACACTGTGTCGTGTTTTTACGAGCTGCCTTTCCGCTGGATGGTGCTCGGAAACAGCAGTCATCGTATTTTTGCTCGCACCCTGTAAAGACACTCAGGAAAGAGGACTCCAGAGCTGCTTCAGAATGACAAGAACGGTGGGATGAGTGTGTCTGAAGTGAGCGGGAGGATTTTAAAGGGGATTAATGACAATGTGTCCTTTGGTATAATAAGTTTCTAAAATTTAAACATTCACGGTATTTTTGATCACCCACTGTATTTAGGAAACTTGGAGAATAGAGAAACCACAAACTCTTCTCCAGTGTCCCCCAAACCCCATTCTTCAGAGTCTAAACCCAAAAAAGCCCAGCGTAGCCTGTGACCATCAGGGACCGCTCACAGCACTCGAACCTCTCTGGGGACACACAGACCCATGTCACACCTCCTACTCCACGGTTCCCAGATTCCGCGGCAGCAGCAACCCTTGGGCAACCGTGCCTGGCCTGTACCCCATACCCCTCCATTCCCACCCCAGCGGCCCAAAGAGCGGCTGCCAGGCAAGGAGAAACCGGGGATTGCCTGTCACTGAGAAGAAGCCCGGGGAAAGTGATTGAAACCTTATCTGAAATCAAATTCTTGGGAATTATTTTCTATAATGAAAACATGGATTTCAAAGCTCTCGGGTTTATTCTTGACTTTCTGTGGCCGCCATCCAAGGGGCCCCCCTTCTCGGCGTAACACTCAGCAGCAGCCAGCTCACTGCAAGAGTCCCACGGGAAGCGCGGAATGCTCACCTGGGCTTCACATTTCTTGTGGCAGGAATACTTGCAGGCTGGAAAAAAAGAAAAGAGAGAATGTGAGTGTGTCGGGCAGCTTCAGCGGCGATACATTGCTTTCTCTTTTTTGCCGTACTGAGGATTGAATCCACGGCCTTCACACTGAGCTACACTCCCAGCCCTTTTTCATTTTTTATGTTCAGCCAGGGTCTCCCCAAGTTACCCAAGCTGAGCTCAAACTTGCCATCCTCCTGCCTCAGCCTCCCAGAGTCAGCGATGCTTTCTACAACTCCAAACTCCCTGGCTCCTTAAGAAAGTCCAGTGTGAAGGTCCCATGGGCAGCCTGTCCCCGACAAAAGCAGTTCTGTTGTTGTTGTTGCTTTTTTGTTTTTTGAGACAGGGTCTCATTAGGTAGCCCAGACTGGGCTTGAACTCACTATGTAGCTCAGGCTGGCCTCAAACTCACAGAGATCCTCCTGCCTCAGCCTCCCAAGTGTTGGGATTACAGGCATGCACCACCACACCCAGCAACAAAAGCAATTTTGCACTTGGGACACAAAGCAGAGGGGAGAGAGAAGCCTCGCACCACACCACAGGGCGGCAGTGCAGCTCCAGCGTGTGTTTGGTGCGCATGAGGCCCGGGGTTCAGTCCCCAGCACCAAAACAACAAAAAAGAACCCAAGCACAACTATCCCGTCAGCAACAGCTCTGCCAGCCCAGGCAGAAATCTGGGGAGCAGGGGCCTCGGAAGACTGGGACTTTTCAGGGTGCACCCAGCCAAGCTGGACCCCTAACGGAGATGGGCGGCAAGCCGGAGCCGTCGAGACCTTGCCCACGGGCCTGGCAATTAGAACTGGGCCACGAAGACGAAGAGAGAAAGTTGCAGAGGGCCCAGCGCATTCATTCACACCAGCGCTTCCGGGCGTGAGGACGTCCTCAGCGTGGGTCTTGCACTGCGTCTGCTTTTTTGGGAAAAAAACTCCTGTCCGAATGCCTACAGGACATTCTGCATTGGCCCCTGTGAACTGCACGACCCTGTGTTGTCGCAGCTCCGACGGTGCAGGCAGAGGCAGCACAGGACTGGATGGGGGAGGCACCAGCGAGAGGGAGCCCCCTCCAAGCCACGTGAGCACCCCAGGGCACACAAGGCAAGGAAGGCAAAAGCAGCACGAGTTCAGTGTCCCTCAGCCACGCCCGCCCATCGCCCAGCAGCCTGGTGGGCTCCGATTTCATGAAATATGGGAATGGTCCCGAATGACTCGGAGGAGGGGAGGAGAATCCCCTTCAGAGTCCAGCAGCGCTGAGAAGCAGAATCCGTGCAGGTTCTGAACAGCGTGGCTCCGTCCCACCAGGAAAATCAACTCCGGAAGCCCTGATTTCTGGCTAACCCTGAGCCGCTGCGCCCGGAGGACCCCGCTCCACCTCCACAGCTCACGGGGGGCTCACAGTCCCCCGGCACGAGTACGGCGCATGAGGTACGGAAATAGCTCCTCTTTCCCTTCCCTTCGCAGTGGGCAAGGGACCCTGTTCCTCCTGAAGACAAATACAGCTTGAGTGTCCCTTATGCAAGACGCTTGTGACCCCAGCGCCTCAGATTTCAAAGTTTTTCAGATCTTGGAATATTCACATTTGACTGTCCTTAATCCGAAAATCCAAAATCTAAAATGCTCCAGAATCTGAAATTTTTTGAGCATCCAAGTTTCAGATCTTGGAGCGTTTTTGGACAGTAGATTCTCAGATTAGGCATGTAAATCTATAAGTCACCTTGAATTTTAAAAAAGGGGGGCCTCCACTCCTCGTTCCTTTCCCCCCTCAGGTCCTGACTAACATCTTCCTGTCTCAGTCCCCACATCTGCCCACAGCTGAAGGACACGGAGCCCATGCTCCGGGCTCAGCTCCTCCACTGTGAGATGGTGATGGGGGCCCCAGGAAAACAGCCGATGCCTGAGACCTGCACAGAACAGAGCCTGACGCAGTGGCGCACACATCTAAAACCAGGAAGCTGAGGCAGGAAGATGCAAGTTCAAGGCCAATCTGGACAACTAACAAGATCTTGTCTCAAAATAATTAAAAAGGGGCTGGGAGTATAGCTCAGTCCCTGGTACCAGGGTGAAAAACTCGTGCAGGACAGGGCAGGTATAGTGCTCGATCGACGCTGTGACCAGCTGCCCGGGGCTCAGACGCCACTGACACGGACCATGGCCTCCCCCGAACCCCACTCCTCCTGCCGTGGGTTTCTCTGTGTCACCACATCCTGGTTTCTGGACGCTGAGCACCCAGACCCCTCAGGCCCTCAGTCCTCGCCCCCGGATCCGCGCTGCGGAGACCCTCCTGCAGCTGCACATTCGCAGTGCCCCAAGCTCTCCTCCACGACAGCCCTGGCCATTTCTCCTGTGTCCACGGGGTCAGCTCAGCCACCTCTGAGGAGCTGGTGGGGCCGACGAGGTCAAACCATTTCTGAACCTGCGCTAGGACAGTTCTCGTGTCTCCTCCCAGCGGGCACAACAGGTAAAACTGCTGCCACCTTCCCAAGCATTCAGGTGACACCACCAACCCGTGCCCATCACCACTCGGTGCTACCTGCCACACCCTCACTTTTAAAAAATGCCAGTTTCAGTGAAGAAAGTCCTAATGACACAGCAGAAATTGTTAATTTTAGTCGGCCTGGACCCAGGTAGACACCTCAATGCCGACACCGCTGTGCAAAACCTGGGGGCCACCGGACACTTCCTGCACCAGAGCTGGGCGTGGGACAGTGACAGCCAGCAGCCACACCAGCCACTTCCATGGGGACGGCATTTTCATCTAAACGAATTCCTGGCACACAAAATACGATTATTCACAAGCGAATGGCGTCCCTCTCTCAGAAATAGACAGAGCGAGCTGTCACACCACTGGCCAGACCGAAGGTTTCGAGTAGAAATTAGACTTCTGGAAGATTCATGTCCCCAACCAGGAGCATGACAACTGCTAGGACTTTCCTGAGAAAATTACTGGGGCCATTAGCACATGTGGTGGTTCCTGACGGTGGTATGAGAAAGGCCCCAACATCTGGCCGCCTGCACTGCGTCATGGGCCAGGAATTTCCTAACGACCAGGAAGCAATGTTAACTGCTGCGTAAAGAGACCCACTCGAGATGCAAGACAGGCAGGCAGGTTCAAATAAAACAGGAAGGAAGCCAGCTGTGGGGCACATGCCCACAAGCGCAGGACTCTGCACAACACCCTGGAAGCAGGGACAGAGTCTGGAGCCCAGGTACCTCCACTGGCACTCACAAGTACCAACCCTGCCCCAAGAATTGCACCTGCACCCCCTTCCCTCCCAGGGGCATCCTGCAGCCAATCCCCAGCATATCGCCTTGTCCATAAAGACCTCAGTCACAGCCAGGCGTGGTAGCACACGCCTGTCATCCCAGCACTCAGGAGGCTGAGACAGGAGGATCAAGGCAAGTTTGAGGCCAGCCTGGGATACATGCTGAGTTCAAGGCCAGCCTGAACTGCATATCGAGACTCTGTCCCAAAAACACAAACAAAACTGTCAGCTGAAGTTGTGTGTGCGATCAGAATAGAAGGTCCGGAGAATGGGAAGCGCTGTTAAAATGCTTCCTTTTCCAGGGCCGGTGAGATGGCTCAGCAGCGTAAGCACCTGCCTGGCAAGCGCGAGGGCCCGAGTTCGACTCCCGGAACCCACATACGAAAAAAAGGGCCGGTGATATCGCTCAGCGGCACGGGCGCCTGCTGGCGCGTGAGGTCCTGAGATCAACCCCGGTACCCACAAAAAAAAAAAAAAAAAGCTTCCTTTTCCAGCAGCCTCACCATGGGCACAGGATCCAGCACCTCCAGCAAGCAGACAGGAAGGGTGGCCCTGCGCGGAGGCAGGGAACAGAGGCACCAAAGATACACAACATCCCACTCTTTTCCCTGCATCTGAAAAAGTCACCTTTCATTAAAAATAATATTTTTGGGCTGGTGAGATGGCTCAGCGGGAGGTCCTGAGTTCGACTCCCAGTACCCGCATAAAGGAAAGAAAGGGCCGGTGATATCACTCAGCAGCACAAGCGCCTGCTGGCAAGCACGAGGTCCTGAGTTCGATTCCGGTACCCACGTAAAAAATAATAATAACATTTTTATATTAACATACAAAGGGTTTATTTACTGTTCTCTGTTTCCATTTCTAGTCTATCAAACAGTGCTGGGGCGGGGCCCCATCCACGGGGTCTTCAGAGACCCCAGAGGGAGGCGGCCTTCTCATGGCAGCAGCACCGACCCTGTGAGGCTCTCAGGAGGGGACCCAGTCCTGACCTAAGGGAGGTGACAGACCTCGCAGGGCTCCGGCGCAGGGCCCCACTCCTGAGAAAGACCCCAGAGGAGGAAGCAGCTCATCCAGGGGTGCAGTCCGCTCTGAGCCTGGAGCTGGACCTGGAGGGGGACCTGAGGGACAGAGCTGGAGTCCAGCATGCCAGCCAGGCCACACCTTCCCAGAGAAGACCCATGTGTTCTTCCCTGCCCTGCCCTGCCCAGCCGCAGTGCCAGGATACGTGCCACAGGCTTTGAGTACTTTGGCCCACTTGTCCCCAGAGAGGAAGACACATTCTCCCTCCATCTTACAAATGCCATCCAGAGGCACATTGAGGAAGTCACCTGCTGGGGTGGTCGGGGTGGAGGGTCAGCATGATGGGCTTTGAGATCCACCCAGGGATCAGTGGAGCTCACTTCTGTTATGCCTGGTGGGCCACGGGGGCTGGCCTTGGGGCTACCGTGGTCCCTGCCCCTTCCTCTCTGGCACTGTTCCCCTGCTGTGCTTCCTGGCCACCATGAACTGAGGTGTCATCCACTGCACCCTTCCACCATGATGCTTCTGCCTTAGAGCCAGCTTACCATGGACTGAACCCCTGAGACCAAGAGCCTCTCCTCCTCGAAGCTGTAGGTGTTAGGTACTGTGTCCCTCAGCAGGAAAGTGACCTGCCCTGGACAGCAGAGCTAGTCCATGGGGAGGGGATAATGATTTCAGAGGCCAGAGTTGGCCACCAGCCTGGCTCCACACACATCGCAGGGAGCAGGACTTAAAGACTCACTGAGCTAGTAGGCCATGGCTCTTCTGTGCCTGGTGCTGCATCTGGGAGCTACTCTCACTAAGCCAGTTAACAAACCCCTGCCAGGAGCTACGGCAGTGTGGAGAGTCGCTGTCCCCGGACCAGAGGAGCTAGAAGGTGAAACTCATATAGCATAAATGACACGAATTGCAAGTCCCCCGACCGTGACATTGAGTCAGAATTGGAAAAGCAGAAACGAATGCTGTAACAAAACACCACGGAACATCCTGTTGATGTTGGTGGAGGCCACGCATTCCACAGCGAGGGACGAGAGTGTACACTGAAGGGAAGCCGGGCAGATCGGCATAAACAGAATGGGACGACTTCTGCATCGTGAACCAAAATTAGCCAAAAAGCAACTGAATGGGAATGGGAGGTCCGAAATATGTAAAGCGGAAAGACAAAAGAATGACCATCTGTTTTTTAGAGGTAAAAACCCATTAAAAAAAACTGGCCAAGGTTTTGCCTAATATATTATTTTAAAAATATTTAGTATTCCTAATATAAGGAAATCTTAGAAACCAAGAAGAAAAAAAGTAACCTAATTCTTAAAGAAGAAAGGGAAGGTAGCCCTGGAGGCACACATTTGTAATCCCAGGACTCTGAGAGGCTGAGGCAGGAGGAGCTCAAGGTCAAGGCCAGTGTGGGCAATGTAACAATGACGTTCTGTATCAAAAATAAAAATTCCTCTTTTTTCAAAAAGAGCTAGGGATATAGCTCAGTGTGAAGGTCTTGGGTTGAATTCCCCAATACTGCAAAAAAGAAAAGAAAAAGGATTTCAAAATAAATTCTTTTAATGAGCAAAGGGAGCCGGGCATGGTGGTGCACGCCTGTAATCCCAGCACTTGGGAGGCTGAGGCAAGAGGATCACTGAGAGTTTGAGGCCAGCCTGGGCTACACAGCGAGACTCTGTCTCAAACAAAAACAAAAACAGAAAAAAAGGAATCCTGGCTGCCACGGCAGGGGCTCCTGGCCGAGAGGCTCCATGGGCAGACATTGTTCCAGGTTGCCGTGGCAGTGTGATTCTTCCAAATGTGTCCCCAGCCCTGGGAAGCCAGGCTGTGGGCCGCTCCGCACATATTTACCCAGTCATAATGAGTGCCTCGCGCGCGGCAGTGTCCTTGTGTGCCAGGCACCCTGCAGGCCGATTCCACAGCCCTCCGCCAGGCTCTGTGTCTGGAGAGAAGCCTGAGAAGGACGCCCTGCTAACGCCTCCCTGGCTTCCCGCTCAGGGTCACTCACAGGGACAGCTTGGTCTGTAGATGCCATGCAGGCTCAGAGACCCACGTGCCCGCGTGGGTGACCTGTGCATAAGCTCTAAGTAGAGAACTCTATGAAATCGTCTTTTGGAGGGGACTGGGGACTGAACCCAGAACTTCTGCCCCGAGCTCCATCCCTGGCCCATGTTTTATTTGTGACGTTCAGACGGGGTCTCACTAAACAGCTAAGTTACCTAGGCTGGACTCAAACCTGCCAACCACCAGTTAAACACAACCTGCAGCCAGGCACGGTGGACACGCCTGTGATCCCAGCATTCTGGGAGGCTGAGGCAGGAGGACCAAAAGTTTGAGCCCAGCCTGGCCAATTTAGAGAGACTCTGTCTCAGAATAAAAAATAAAAAAGGCCGGGCGTGGCGGCGTACGCCTGTAATCCCAGCACTCGGGACACTGAGGCAGGAGGATCGCCTCAAGTCTAAGGCCAGCCTTGGCTACACAGTGAGTTCAAGACCAACCTGAACTGCATAGTGAGACCCTGTCTCAAAAACTGAAAAAAAATATTTAAAAATTAAAAATTTTAAAAAACAGGAAATAAGAAGGGCCGAGGATATAGCTCAGAGCAAAGGCCCTCAGTCCAGCCCCCAAGGAAAAGAAAGAAGGAAGGGAGAGAAGAAGAAATGGGAACAAAGAGAAAAGAGCTGCAGGATGACTGATTGGGGGTATTAATCAAAATCAATTAATTGATAATCAATCAGCTTGCCTCTGATCAACCCCACAGTCACTTACCTCCCAAAGCTCCACCTATGGGCACAGGTGGCCCCTGGGGACATTCTTCATCCGAATGGAACAGGAATCAAATTGCCACCCCACTGGCCTAGAACCCACTTCCCGACAAGGTAAAGCCAGGGCTCCGCGGGTTTCCTGGAGCAGAGTCAGGTCAGCCACGTGGGACCCGGGAGCCCCGTGCTGTCTCCTCGGGGTGCTGCGCACCGCTGGGCCTCTGGCCAGGGCGGTGGGCACTCGGCACAGCACAGTGCCAGAGCTACAACTCGAGAGCCTGCTGCCCTGCAACGCCGAGCTCCAGAGAGCCCCGAGAGACGGTGGGCAATGCCAGTGCCCACAGAGGCCCAGGGACAGCCAGGCACTCACACAGAGGCCAGTCTCGGGGGTCCCTAGTGCCGCCAAGGAGGGGGAGTCCAGAGACGATCACCTGACTGACCATGCAACTGGCCAGAGCCGGCCGCCTCACTAAGTCTCCCGACGGCGAGATAAGCTGGCGAGCACGCACGTCTCTCCCGGGGAGCGCGTCCACCCCCCGCTCTCCTTTGAGAACAAAAGCCCCTCCTCTGGCTCTGCGTCTCTGTCTCCCTCCAGATAAGATAACGGCGTCAGCAGCCAGCTGAGCGACAGGGCCGGAGCACGAGCGGAGTTCGCACTCTGTCCCTGAAGCAGGCTCAAGCCTGCCAGGTTCTGAGTCACCGGTGTCACCCCAGGGGGCTGGCGGCAACTGCAGGCCCTGGGTCCTGGGCCCAGATGTCGCCCTGGGAGCTCCTCTGCCTGGGTTCAGCCCCAGGTCACCGGAGGAGCCAGTCACAGCCACAGGAGGCCGCCCTGCCCACATGGTCACCGCTGCCAGCTGGTCCTGGGTCCCTGCCCTCCCAAGGCCACCCCGTCCTGGCTCCTTCCCTCCTTCCTCTGGGCTGGGGGTGGGGGAGCAGCCACCTGCACCCCAGTGCACTGGCAGGGCCTGGGGCTGGCCTGTACCCCGCCTCAGTCACCAAGCAGGGAAGGCACTGCCGCCCCAGGGTGGGCTGGCTCCACACACGGACAGGAAGCCAACCTCCCTCATGGCCCTCGTCCCAGCCACCTCAGCCAGGGATGGGTGCAGGACGAGAGCCTTGTGGGGCCACCGAGGCCACGTCAAGACAGGAGAGGGTGGCATGCTCCACACCTCGGGTTCTGGTAGGAGGAGGATGACCACCAGGCCTGGGGTGGGCACCGGAGACCCAGCACAGGGCAGGAGGTGCGGCGGTGATGCGCCGACTCCCAGCCACACGCTTCGGTCCCAAGTGCAGAAGGTGGCAGTGTCAGAGAGGCACGGGGCTGCCTTCCCGCCCTGGCATGGGCTCCCTGCCTTGGACAGGATCCCAGGAGACCCACATGGGACCGTCACGCATCAGCTTCCTCTCCACTCCTGAGGGACCTTCTGCCAGGTGCCCCAGTGGAGGAAGGGGCCGAGCAGGTCCCAACACCATGGGACTCTGCAAATTTGCCACAAGAAGCCGGGCATGGTGGGGCACAACTATAATCCCAGCACTCGGGAGGCTAAGGCAGGAGGACCACAGCAAGTTAGAGGCCAATGTGGGCTACATAGTGAGCTCAAGGCCAGACTAGACTACATAGCAAGACCGTGTCTTAAAAAACCAAAACCAAACCAAAACAAAACAAACAAAAAAGGTGAGTCCAGCCACTGCAGGAAACCAGGGGCCGTGTAGAAGGTCAGGTGAGCGTCCCCTCCTGTGGGGGCAGCTGTGTGCGCCCTGCACACTTGCCCTGCACACTTGCCCTGCACACTTGCCTGCAAGCTCACAGCCCCGTGAGTACAGCAGGGCCACACCAAGCACAGCCAGGACGAAGGGGGAGGAAGAGGGAAATTCTGAGGCTCAACTCCGGGAAACTCCCCCGAGCCTGTTTTGATTCTGCGATTTGTTTGTTTCTCATGGGCCGAGCTCGGGGGAGAACCACAAGCGTGGCGCACTTACCTCGGCACAAAACCCCTTGGCCGTCGATGATTTCTTTGCAAACTCCACAGGCTTTGGATTTTTTAAAAGCCTTTTTCTTAAAACTGTGCAGACTCTCGGTAAATTCTTCTGGCTGGAAAGAGAAAGGGAGAAACTGTCAACTCTTCAGCTCATTTCTGCTGCTTCTCTCTTCTGCCTCTCAGGAGCTCATAAATCTAGCCGAGTCTGCAGAACATTTGAGCAGAGCAAACAGAGAGCAAAAAGTCAGCCCAGCAACGCGCAATTCCCAAGGCGGGCGAGCACTGGGGTCACAGGTCCTGAGAGCCCTCGCGGTGCCGCCAAGACCGAGCTGGGCACCAGAGCCGCTCCCTTTCAAACCGGGACTCCCGGCACCCACTCTGCAGCCACACAGCGCTGAACCTTTTGCAAAGAGCACAAAAGCTGAGCAACTTTCCGCTCAGAGGTGACACCAATCTCCACTCGGTTCTGGGGCCTGTCTGGGCCCACGCACTTGTCTGTGGGACACACGTCAGACCAGCCCGTGACACGCGTGTGCTTCCTCCTTACTCCTGGGCTCAAGCGTGGGTGCTGGAGGAAAGCAACTACTCACCCCCCAAGCTCGTGCTCAGGGAGACGAGCGTCACGCTCTGCCGCCGACCTCGGAGGATTCGATGCGCTCCTCAGCCAGGCAGCATCCTGACGCCGTCCACCGGTGTGTGACTGACGTCCACGTGGGAGCAGTCCTCGCACACCGAGGGAGGCCGTTACCCACCCACCAGCATTTACCGACAGGTGAAATATCACCGAAAACGGGACGATGAAACCGTTTATTTATGTCCACGAAAGATTCGAACCTATTTAAAAATGCCCCAAACGGGAAACAAGCCAGGTGTTCAGCATAAGGAGAACGGATCACACACACACACACACACACACACACGCACACACACAAACCCACCATATATTCACGCAGCAGAATAACGTTCAGGAGTACACAAGCACAGACTGTATACATAGAACAACATGGGTAAACACGAAAGTGTCACGATGAGGGACCGGAAGAAGTCAGACAGCTGGGCGCGGTGGCTCGCGCCTGTCATCCCAGCACTCTGAGCCAGAAGCTGAGGCCAAAAGGTCTTGAGTTTGAACACAGCCTGGGCAACTGAATAAGACCCTGTCTCAAAACTTAAAAAAGGAAGGAGCTGGGCATGGTGGTGCACTCCTGTCATCCCACTCCTGTCACTCAGGAGGCTGAGGCAGGAGGATCACTGTGAGTTCGAGGCCAGCCTGAAATACATTGTGAGACCCTGTCTCAAAAAACCAAAAGAAGGGGCCGGTGAGATGGCTCAGCGGCTTAGGCGCCTGCCCGGCAAGCGCGAGGGCCCGAGTTCGACTCCCGGAACCCACATACGAAAAAGGGGCCGGTGATATCGCTCAGCGGCACGGGCGCCTGCTGGCGCGCGAGGTCCTGAGGTCGTTCCCCCGGTACCCACCAAAAAAAAAAAAAAAAAAAAAAACCAAAAGAAGGGAGAGAAGGGGGGAGGGAGGGGGTAGGGAGGAAGGGAGAGGGAGGGAGATCAAGCACAGAATTCTCAAAAAGTGGGTCTACTTCTAGGGTGTTCCTCAGTAGCCACTTAAAGAGACGAGAAACCCTACCTGTAACGAGAGTAATCAATACGAGGTAAGCCAGGACCAACTGCGGTGTGAGGACAGGCAGGCAAGGACACCGAGAGCTACTGCGACCGCATTACCCACGTCTAGGCGGCAGAGACCCAGCAAGCCAAGGTCTGAAGCAAACGCCAGGAGAGAAAACGGAAAACCCCGAGTGAAGCATCCCCTGTGTCCGATTCCTGCGGACTGGGCACTGCCGATGCAGAGAGCAGAACCTGAGGACCCCACCATGGAAACCATCCGGGGTCAGGCCCGGGGGGCGGCACACAGCGCATACGTACAGGGACACAGGAGCCATGGGGAACTTCAGAGACCCACTGGACGAGCAGGCGGGGAGGGGGGTGGCATTTGCAGAAATAATGGCTGAAACGTTCCCAAAATAAGAAGAGAACTACAAACCCACAGAGCCAAGAAACTCAACAAATCTCTGGCACAAGCAAGATGACAGAAACTTCATCCGGGCACATGACAATTACATGGTTCAAACCCAGTGATAAAAAGGAAGTCTTAAACTGGGCGCGGTGGTGCTCAAATGTCATCCCAGGAGGCTGAGGCAGGAGGGTTCCAATTGAGAGACCACCCTGGGCAACTCACCAAGCCTCTGTCTCAAAACGAAAATAAAGAAAAGCTGGGGAAGTAGCTGAGTGGTAGAGCTTATCATGCACGGAGCCCTGAGTTCAAACCCTAGCACCACAGAAGAGAAGAAAAGCTTAAAAGCAGCCGAGGGAAGAAAAAGACACACCACAGGGGGAGGAACAACTGTTAGGATAACAGAGGATTTCTCCCTAAAACAAACATTGCCAGGCATGGTGGTGCGTAGCCATAACCTCAGCAATCGGGAGGCAGAGGCAGAAGGATCACAGTGAGTTCAAGGCCAGCCTGAACTGCATAGCAAGACCCTGTCTCAAAAAAGAAATATCTGCAGGTGGGAGAATGTCTGGGAAGAAACCAGCCCAGCCCACACCTGATCTCAGACTTCCCACCTCCAAAACTCTGGAAGAAAGAATTTCTGCTTTTTCCTCCACCCAACTATGGACCTAGAAAAGCAGCCACTCCTCTCTTCTACTCTACAGATGGAGAACGCAAGATGGGAAAGATTCTGAACGTTGTCAAACAGCCCAACCAGGACAGAACCCTTGAGTCGGTGGCCGGAGAGTACACTTCCCTTCCGAGGACCTTCGGGAGTTCACTAAGCTGAGCCGTATTTGGGGACATAAAACAAGTCTAAGTAAATCCCGAAGTGTGCAAGTCCTACTGAAAATCTGCTCTGACCACAAAAAGAAATCTCTGGGAAATCCCCAAATATTTTGCAAACTAAATGACACACTTGTAAACAACCCACAGCAAGCTGCGTTTATACTAGGAATGCAAGCTTGGGAAATTGTTCAAAAATCAACCAGCAAAAAAGATAACTGTTCTTCCTCAACACAGAAATACCACCGACAAAATCCAACCTCTCTTTCCTCATTAGGACTCACAGCCCGCCAGGCACGGTGGCGCACACCTGTAATCCCAGAACTCTGAGAGGCTGAGGCAGGAGGGTTACAAGTTTAAACCCAGCCTGGGTAACTCAGCAACTTGGTGAGACCCTATCTCAAAAGAAAAAGGTCTGGGGATGTAGCTTGGGGCAAAAGTCCTGGGTTCAATCCCTAGTGCTGTTAAAAAAAAGTCAGAGATAAGTAGGAATAGAAAGAAACTTCCTCGACCTGATAAAATAAATCTACGTGAAAGCTACGGCAAACATCGTACTTCATGATAAAAGACAATACTTTCCTTCAGGATCCGGAACAAGCAGAAACGCTGTGGTCAACGCCTCTATTTAACGTGACTGCAGTTTCTACACAGTACCAGTGGACAAGAAAAGGAAATAAAACTGGAAAGGAAGTAAGACCGGCTGGTTACGGACGAGATGATCATGAATAAAAACCTGATGAAATCGACGAAAAGCTTCTGGAACTGACCCATGCATGTGGCAAAACTGACAGAAACGAGATCCGCATTCAAACGCAACTCGATTCCTGCATGACAGAAATGATCTTCAGAAACACTGCCCCTTAAAAGACCCTAAAAAGTACTAAATATTTATGGATAAATTCACAAAAGATGGAAAGGACCTATAAGCTAAAAACTACAAAACGTTCCTGAAAGAAACTGAAGACCTAAACAACTAAACAGATACACAGTGATAAATAGCTTAGGGAACTCAGTGTAACGACAATGGAGTTTCCCCCAGTAAGCTAGAGATTCAATGCACTCTGAGACAAAATCCCAGCAGGATTTCGTTTTCCTGGTACTGAGGACGGAACCCTCGGCCTTCACAGTGACCTGTCTCCCCAGCCCTTTTTTATTTTTTATTCTGAGACAGGGTCCCACCAACTTGCTAAGTTGTCCAGGCTGGAATGGAATTTGGAACCCTCCTGCCTCAGCCTCCCAGAGTGCTGGGATTACAGATGTGCACCACCACATCCTGCCCCAGCAGTTTTGTGTTTTTTTTTTTTTTTTTAATGGCAAACTGATTGTGAAAGGCACGTATAAATGCACAGCACTTGGAAATCCCAAAACAACAATAAATACCGCACACGCTTAAAGGGACAATTGGATCACTTCTGCACTGTGTTTTTTTTTTTTTTTTTTTTGTGGGTACCGGGGGGACGACCTCAGGACCTCGCGCGCCAACAGGCACCCGTGCCACTGAGCGATATCACCGGCCCCTTTTTCGTATGTGGGTTCCGGGAGTCGAACTCCGGCCTTCGCGCTTGCAAAGCAGGCGCTTACGCCACTGAGCCATCTCACCGGCCCTGCACTGTGTTTTGAAAACAGATCTTCAGTTTAAAAATCCTAAACTGGGTTCCAGTTCAAATGTGCTCTTGAGGTCCTGTGAAACTCAGACCGGGTTTTGGATGAACACCCTGAATTCTCATTTTTGACAGTCCAAATTCTCCCGAGATCTAATTACAATCTCTCTCACAAGACAAGCATACACTCAGCTCACAACTGCAACCCTCCGCCCTGCGCACATGCACACACACACACAGCTGCAGTCCTCAGCAGCCCGAGAGCCCTCCACCCCCGTGCGGGTTGTCGGGTGGCCTGTAGCTTCCTATGGTGACCGATTCTAGACCAGCCTGCAAGTCCTCCTGCATCTTCACACTTAATCACGTATGCCCGTGTGTTCACGGTGACGCACGAGACTATCGCACATGGGAGGTGCCCGGAAGCACGCAGAAGCCCGTGCTCTGGTTCTGCCCCCACCCCCCGTGCTACACGCGGGCCAACCCTGGCCAGCCACAAGGTCTCCAGATGGGAAAGGAGTCCTCCCCGCCTGGCTCGCACCAGCGCTACTGTAAGCCACGGAGCGCCACCCGCACCCCTGCACAGAACAGCTTGGGCAGTTTCTAACGCAGCTCAGCCTGGGCTCCACCCCACACCAGTGAAACCCTTCGCCCCGGCCAGGGTGGAGCCGGAACCCCGCGATGCTTTCCAAGTTCACCCGAGAACCAGCACCGCACGACGGCTGTACTGTGAGGACTGACGCCCACTTAAGGCTGCTTCCTACGTCTGTGTCTCAGTATTTCAAGAGGTTGCCTTTTCCTCCTATGAAGCCTCGGTGGTTAGTTTTCATGTTTATTAGTACACGTTCGCTGCATGTAATGACTGCATCCATCATGGGGAGTTGGTGCCTATACATAACACATCTTAATTTTGTTTTTACTTGCACTTGCTCTCCCTTAAGAGAGTCCCTTTTTTTTTTTTTTTTTAAAGCTGGGCGTGGTGGTACACACTTGTAATCCCAGCACCTGGGAGGCTGAAGCAGGAGGATCGCTGTGAGCTCAAGGCCAGCCTGGACTACACGATGAATTCAAGGCCAGCCTGGACTACATAGCGAGACCTTATCTCAAACAACTAGAGAGAGAAAGACGGAGAGACAGCACGAGGCTTTTGGGCAGCAGACATCATGTATTCGGTGCCCTACAAAAGCCAGATAACAGTACTGCTAATTACCAAGATAGACCTCAGCAGGGCAGTTCTGTGTCACCCCGTCATCTCTACTCTGCCGCAGATGGGGACCTGAAATGCAAGACTCTTCACTCTGCAGCCCAGGGGCAAGGTCCAGGGCACCCCGGGCTCACGCCTTGCGCCACACTAACAGGAGCTAGCATTCAAGAGCCACACAAACGCCTCCCTCCGGGGACGCCCAGCGGAGGCTCCTGTGCCCGCACCCGCTCCGCTGTGCCGGCCTGCACCTCCCCATAGGCAGGAGCCCGGGCGCTGTCGCCTTTGTCCTCCGTGGGCCCTGCCAAGCCGCCTCAATTAATATCTGTTCACCACATGAATGGCCCACAGTCTGCAGGCCAAGGAGGAATACTGCGACCTTTCATTCTTTACAGACACCTTTACTGCGGCCAGGAGAAGGAGGCACTGTGTTCCTACAGCCTTCTACCCGCGGCCCCAGCCAGAAGCCTCTGAGGACACAGCAGCGGCCCTGTGCTGTGGGCTCCACCATCCCGGGTAGCCCAATGGCGCCAGAACATCTGCAGGCACATCTGGACGGAACGTCCCTATTGCGAAGGAGACCACGGGATCAGACAGCTCGTCTTCACCTGATACTCATTCCTCCCACGGCGCGGGGAGGGGCCGCACCTGTGAGCAGGCTCAGTGCAGGGATCCACATCGCCTTAAATCGTCAGGGGCTACGCTTTGGAGGGGCAGCGGCAGGCAGCGGGCGGGTGGCAAGGCTGGTGGTTCTGCAGGACTCCCGGAGGCAGTCGCGGCAATTATTTCTGGGGTGGAGGCCCAGGGCCTGGAGAAAGAAAGAGCTCTGCAAAGCTAGGCAGGGAAGAGCTCGCTCCACACACGACCCATGGCCAGAATGCCAAACTACGCCGGGGACTCTCTGCTAAAGGTTTCCAACAATGCGTTCCGGAAATCCTCAGCCCTGCTTTAGGGAGGGGATACAGATGGGCATCTGGGCACCCAGGAAGCCTCTGGGGAGGCAGACACTGATCCAGACACAGCCCCAGTGGACCTTACTCTGCAACGACCCAGACATGAACATGCCCACCTAGCAGATTTGACCCCAGGCCCCTTGGGATGTCCCTGCCCACAGGGGACCCTCCCCCTCCGCAAAGCACACACAGTTCCCGCTCTCCGAGCGCCAGCCTTTGGCTGCTAAACCCCACACCAGAATGCTGTCCAGCGCAGATCAAGTATCTGGCTGACCTACAGAAAAGTGTGCACTCCCAAGACTTTGTAAGTTTCCATGAAAACAAACGCAGTGAGCTCTGCCCCTGCTTGTTAAGACTTCAGTCAAACGGGAGGGGGGGTGCACCCCTCTGTTTGATTCGAACACCAGGGGCCCCGGTCCTCTGGGCCACGGGGCGCCAGCTGCACGCACGCTGGCAAGAAACTCGGATTATCCGCATCTCAGCACCACCCCGGCGCCTTTACCGCTGCCAGGAACGCGCGCGGGGCAGTGAGCCTGCGCAGTGGCCAATGTCCCACTTCCATTCCAAAGAAAGGAAGCCGAGAAGGCTGCAGGGGGCAGGGGCACTGACGCACCTGGAATGAGCGCCTCGGGGGGGGGCCCCCACGAGGCAAAGCCGGCTGTCCCTCCCCCATCGCCCATGCACAGCCCCGCGTGCAGAGACCAGCGGGCCAGCGCGCCGGACACGAGCACACGCGTGCACAGGGTGCACAGGCATGGATGAGCCCCCGGCATTGCACGTCCTGGCCCCGCGCCCAGGGTCCAGCACACGGCCACCCCGCACTCACCTGGGGCCGGCGTCTGCGCGTCCCGGCCTCGCGCGCGCCCCTGGCCGGCGGCCCGGGGGTCAGGGCGCGCAGCCGCATGGCCACGCGGCGCGGGAAGCGATCCGCCCCCGCCGAGGTCGGGGCGCAGACTGAGGTCCCCCGGGCTCCCCGCGGGCAGAGCTGCCCGGAAACGATGGAGCCGGGAGGTCCGCGCCGTCTCCACGACCGAAGTCAGACGCCGGGAACAAAAGCCAGGCGCGAGAGCCGCCCGCGCGCGTCTCGGCATCTGACACGAATTAGCCCTCTCTCCCGCCCGCCGACTGCGGGCTGCGCGGCCAGGCACCCGGACGTGGGTGCAGCACCGCCCTCCGCGGGGGAGGGGGCTCCCCGCGCAATCTGACCCGAGTTACGGGCTTGGCAAGGGGCTCGCTTTCCTAGGGTTTCAAGCCTCTCCGAGCACGCGGGCCAGGGGTTTCCAAGAATCACAAACCGGAGGGCTCCAGGCTCTGGGAGTCTTTACATCTGGACTGTTAGCCAGTAAAACCCTGCACGGGCCACGGCAGGCCCCGCCAGGCACCAGCACTACCCTGAAAGCAGCGCATTTGGGATGCAAAGAAGAAAGTGCTAAGGCAGAAAGGTTATTATTTTTTCCAATCTGCCGCTTCAAGTAAGAAAAACAAGGGGCCTGCCTGCGCTGGAGGAGGGGGGCGGCCGGGGGATTTCGTGCAGAACTTAAAGGGCTGCGCGGTTGTGCCACCTCCTGACCCATCATAGAAAAGCGCTTTTAGGAGGGAACTGGACCCCCGGAGTGCACGAAGTGAGGGTACCCGGGTGGGGGGAACCGGAGGTGTCACTTCGAAAAGCGGGGAGGGGGTGCGCAGGACCCCGGGACAGAAGAGCTCCTCTCAGGTGCCTGTCAGGCCGTACTGGAGCAGCGGATCGTGGCTCTGTAAAGTTCCCGACAAGCCTCCTGTCTGAGAAAGAAGCTACGCTCCTCGGGCCTGGGGGCTGCAGCCAGGGGACCCCTGCGCGGAGCCGCCTGGAGCTGAGCGTGCAGCCCCCGCAGTGAGGCCCGGGCTGTGAGCCTGGCTCCCCGCCCAGCCCATGAGCAGTTCTAGTGACCCGCCGCGTCCCGGGCTCAGGCCTTGCGGGCCGGACACTGCAGCCCAGCTCTGCTCCCCCAGCCCGACATCAGGAGCAGTCTGGGTGGGCCGCGCAGCGCCTTTATGGCTACCACATGTTGCAAATTCCAATCATCAACTTCATCTTCCCGTTCCAAGGGCAAAGCTGCTTTTCAACTTTCAGCTACAAAACAGCGCAGAGAACCAAAAAACGCCGCCTCCTGCCACTCAGAACTGCGATCATCACATGCAAGGGGCGCCCCTCCCACCCCAAATCCAGTCCTTACTCGACTTTTCGCAGCAGCTCCTCACTCTGAGTTCTGTGCCCGTGCATCAGGATGCGTTTTTTCCTGTAGTTTATTCAAACTCATTTTTGCCAACACTTCTAGGTCACGTTCCTACCTACGCATCCCTGTGCCCTGGCAGAGGGGCCCCTGACTCTGCATCGCACTGACTTCAGATTCCCACCTCTAACCACACGAGAGCTGCGCCCAAGTCCTCCCCACGGCCCACGCACCAGCTGGCACCTCTCTACCCCACAGGGCCCCCTGCTGCCAGGCCACCTGGGTTCTGCCCTGGGTTTCCTCAGGGCTTTTCAGTGCCTTGCTGTTCTTCACCTCCCCGGCCAGTTCATCGTCTCCTGGGGACTGCATGGCTGGGGCCAGACTCTTGCGTTGTCACCTGCCTCTGCCTCCAGCCTTCACCATCGCTGACCACCCGCCCCGGCCACACCCACCTGCCCCGGGCACCGGGGAAATAAGCAGAAGTGGAGGGTCTGGGGGTCCAGGGAAAGCCGGAAGCCAGGACGGGTGCACAGTGCTCCCTCCTCCAGAACACACAGATCCACACCCCAAACCCGCACTGGGGACTTGGACTCGCCTCGCCCTCTCTGCCAGCCATAGTGGGTGGCTGTTTTCTGCCCACCTTCCGGTTTCTTCTCTGCTTTGCCTCTGTGCCTCTCCCCGGCCAGAGGCCTCGCCTGGCTTCCTCCGCCCCTGACCTTTTCTGCAGATGACAGAGCCCAGACAGCCAGGGGACCCAGCATGGCCGAGACCAGGGAAGGGCCGCCGGCCACCCTAGGGAAGAGAACATGGCCAAGCTGGAAACACAGACAAGACTTCAAATCTAGGTTCCAGCCAGGTATGGCGGCATAGGTCTCAATGTCAGCCCTATAATGTCAGCACTCGGGAGGCTGAGGCCGGCCTGGGCTACACAGTGAGACCCTGTCTCAAAAAAAGAACAAGCGGGCTGTGAGTTGCAGGCAGGCAGACACTTTCCAGGATTGGACCCCAGGCACCCAGGCCAGGAGGTGTATCGCACAAGGGTGCTCTGAGGAGAGGGGGCTGTGGGGCTGATGTGGGGTGCATTGGGACACTCTGGGTGGGGACGCTTGGAGAGGCGAGCGGGGGGCGGGAAGTGGTAGGGAAGGAGGAGACCCAACACCCAGCCGGGCTGGACCCTGGGTCAGTAGGGGCTCAGGCGAAGGTCCAGAACGAGTACCGCACATGTGTTTGCATCTAGGAGGCCCTGGGGGCTCCAGGGGCGCAGGCAGAGGCCAGGTGAGGGCCATGGCCGGATCTTGCCCTTGATACCCACCTGGAAACACTGGGACACAGGAGGGGAAGGGGATCAATTAGGGGTGCACATGAAGAAAGCCAGAGGACTCCTCCCTTGGGCTGGAGAAGACAGTTGGTGATGGGGAAAGGTGCTGTCTCAGTCACCCTCCTGTCGCTGGGACACAATGCCAGACGCCCACAGCTCGAGGAAGACAGGTTTACTTTGGCTCACATTTCGGTCCATGTCAGCGGGCTCCAAGGCCGGGCGGCAGGGTGGCAGGGCCTGGCAGGGGAGAGCTGCTCGCCTCAGGGCCCACAGGAAGCAGAGAGAGAAGGGAGGAGCTGGGGGGGAGATGGACCCTTCCAGGTCACACCCCAGTGACCACCTCTTCCAAGTAGGCCACCTCCTAACAGCAATTCCGCCATGAGCCCCCATGAGCCAACAGCACACGAGGCTCGGGGGACATCTAGATCTAAACAGTAACGGGAGACCCGAGTAAACGCTGCGTTCAGGGACGGGGACAGAGACCCTGGGACATTAGACATGAAAGTAGAGGTGCTCCTGTGTCTCCGGAGAGAACCCACATGTCCTCACAGTACTCGCAGCCGGCCGGCCGCAGTTCCCAAGCAGGCGCGGTGTGGGGCACCGCTGCAGCCCAGGAGTCCGGGTGTCGGCCCCCCATGGGGTCCCCAACCCAGCCTCCCTCTCATCCCGGGGCAGGCACCCCCTCGTGAGCAGCAGGAGGCCCTGGGCACAGGCCTGCAGCTGGTGTCCCACACAAAGCGTTCATCCTTCCCAGGTCCCCGCTTCTCCGAAAACCACTGCCGCAGATCGCAGGACCCGGGAGGAGCCCTGGAGCCCCTGACCACCAGGGCCACCAAGATGGCTCATGGCTGCAAAGCACAGGGCGGCCGAGGGCCAGGGCCTGAGCCAGCTGTCACCTGTGACAGCCACATTGCGAGGCGTCCTTATGAACAGAGGTGGCTTCACACCCTTACCTCGAGGTTTCTGGCAGTGCCAAGGGCCCACGTGCTTGCCCCCCACATCTGTTCCATTCTCGCCCTGTGCTTCCTCCCCACGCTGAGAAGAAAAGCTGCCCTGACCAGGTTAGGGTCCCTCCCGGTCCCTCGAACCTCATCCTCACTGCACAGCCCCCACCTGACCTTAGAGGAGGGAAGGGAGGGGATGGAAGACAGAGGCTCTGGGCATCTCCACCCCCTTGGGGACACACTGGACATCAGCGTCCTGCAGCCTCAGGTGCCCAGCATCCTGCCCAGCTGGGACACTGAGACGCTGAAGCTCGCATTTCCTAGGATACCAAGGGAAAACCAGACCATCACTGAGGCTCGGCAGTGGCCCCGATCTCAAGGAGCCTGGGAAGCGCCACGCAGGGACAGGACCATCTTCATTCCCCCCACAGAAGTGACTCAGTGACTCAGTTTGAGAGACAAGGAAATGGAGACTTCAGGAAGTGTAACAACCACTCAGCCTCAAAGCTTGTGCCACTGGCCAAGAGATGGAATTAACGTAAGTGTCCACAGGCGAACAAATGTGTAAGGAAAATGTGGTGCACGTACACTGTGGGATACTATACAGCCTTAAAAAAGAGGGAGTCCTGTCATCTGTGGCAAAGAGGAGGGAACTGAGGTCATTAAGCTGGACACAGGAAGACCTCCGCCACCTGCCCTCACACCCGGGTAGAATCTGAAAAGCAGTTTTCAGAGGCTGGGAGAGGAGGGGAGAAGCGTGTCACCGGGTACGAAGTGGCTTAGGAGGAGAACGTTCAGGGTGAGGACGGCCAGCACTGTCGTCCTGTGGACACCGAGTAGCTGGAGGGCTGCGAACATTCTCACCACTGCCGCTGTGCACGCTGAAGGTGGAACACAGCGTCTGCCTGGACCAAAACGTTCCCAGAGCTCAGGCCGCCCTGCACTGATCCCCGGCGCCACACACACACACACACACGCAAGTCACGCTGTGCTTGCACAATCAAGTGTACATAAATATGGTCAATTACGATGTCCTCAGAACCCCCATGGGGCGCGACGCATCCCCACTTCACCGCGATCCAATCCCAGGCCAAGCCTCCAGCCGCACCAAAGCGCAGCAGGACGGGCCACACTGTGGATCGAGACCTTGCCGGTGCTGGCCGCTGCCGTGGCCTCGCAAGGACCCCGCCGGGCAGACGCAGGCTGCGGCCACTGCCTGCCACCATGCGACGCCATCCAGGCACAGCAGGCCAGGACCACGAGCAGCCATGGGCCCCACCCGTGGGCTCCGCACCCACACATCCCCGCCTGGCACACAGCCACATGTCCACAGCACCCGGGGGTGTCCTCGGCCACTGCTCAGGGCCCCAGGGCCAGGCCACAGCACAGCGGGGATTTAGTCCCTGTCACCAGTGTAGGGCCCGAGCCCCAGACTGGAAGCGTACTCCTGTCACAGGCCGCCACCCCACTTGTGGTCACTGCCATCCAGACCCGGGCTGAGCTCCCGGGATCGCGGCCCTAGGGAGAAGCCACAGCACCACCTTCTTCCGGGCCTGGCCCTGCGCTGTGTACTCAGGGAGAGGGAGTCCGGGAAGCCACCAGGCCCCTGATGATGAGGATGACGCAGGACCCCGGACAGTGCCGAGTGCGCTCGCAGCTCCCTGAGGTGAACAGTCACCTGTACGCGCACCCCTCATCCTCTTCCGTCCACGGCAGTCCCTGAGCCCCAGGAAAGCACCGGGCCCCAACTCACCACAGAGCCTCCTCCTGCGCACATGCAGTGAATAGCCATGCGGTCCCGGCGGAGCTGTCCCCTGCTGCCGCGATCCCGGGTCCCCAAGCCACATGTGGACCGGACAGGGTCTCGTTGGTCAGGGTATAGAGCAACAGACAGCCCCAGGGCCTAGGGTGACACACCCCCGACACGCCCGGGGCCGGGCCTCTGGAATTTGTGGGCCCTATCTGCTGCCCTTTGAGTCCGATTAGCTGGGTTCCCTCACCATCACTGCTCCATCCCAGCCTTTCCGGGGCTGCAGGCCAGGCCAAAGGAGGGGCAGAGAGAAGATAAGCTCAGGCGGGGGTGCCTTCCAGGGAGGAAGAGGAGGAGGAGGAGGAGAGGCAGGAGGAGGGGGAGGGGAGAGGGACAGGGAGGGTAAAAGGAGGAAGGCGGAGGAGGAGGAAAAGGAGGAGAGGGAGGGGAAGGGAGGGGGAGGGTAAGAGGAGGAAGGCAAAGAAGGAGGAAGAGGAGGACAGGAAGAAAGGGAGGAAGAGCAGGAATCAGGGAAGAGGAAGACAAGGAGAAGAAAGGGAAGAGCCGGGAATGGCAGAGGAGAGGAGGGAGGCTCTGGCTCCCGTCCACAGGGCCCAGGTGGTAAGGAGCATCGAGGTCTGAGAGGAGCGCATAGGAGCAGGGTAGGGATGGGGCAGGGGCAGGATGAGGGGCTCCCCCACCTTGGCACCAGGGCGGCTGGCGCAGCACGCTGGCCTCAGCTGGGCTGGGTCCCAGGAGACAGGTCCTGTTGGGGCCTGGCAGGCAGAGGACCCCAGCCCGTGTGGTTGAGGGGCACAGCACTGTGGCAGGAGAGCTAGGGAGTGCGAACCCCTCAATCCCAAGGACCAGGGCTGCCCCACCCAGCTCCAGCATCACCCTACAAGCCCAGAGCGCTGGGGGCCGCCCCACCGCCTCCCGCAGCCTGCATAGTACCCCTGATCCACAGCCGGTGAAGGTCAGAGGGACCCTGGGCACAACCCCCCAGGAGCCCTCAGTGTCCCACCTCCCGGCAAAGCCAGGTCCAGCAGAGCAGGTGACACATAGGTGGCCGAGCCGCCATTCCAGATGTGCCGCCGCTGCGCGGGCCCGTGACCCGGTGACCTGGCTCCCCAGCTTCCCTTGGGCACTGTCCTTGCTGTCTCTGTGTTCTCACGCATGAGCCCCGAACCCACCAGCCTCTCAGAATGTAAGGGACGCTCTTCCTTCCCTGGCCGCCGAGAGCCCACCTCCTGTCCACTCTCCCCGCCCTTGCCTCCCCTTGTCCCCCGCAGCACCTCTACATTTCCGGTGCCTGAGCTCTGTCCCTCAGGCTCCCATGTGCACGTCCCCAGCTCCCAGCTGTCACCCTCCAGCCTCACCGATGGCCGATGGCCCTCCAGGTCCCGGACCCCCCACCCCCACTTGGCTGTGGAGGACTTGGGGGGCTCCTCCCCTCACCCTGTCCGCCTCCCTCGAGTCAAGGCCAAGCCTGGGCTCCTCTTCTCTCGTGGCACATGCCCTGCAGAATCGATCCCGACAGCCCCAGCTGTCTCCTCTCCTCTCCCTGGGCCACCATAAACGCACTGTCCCCTATGTCCACAGGCCGGATCCGGGGAGAGGCAGCATTCCAGTGGAAGCCTCCCCACCTTGAAGCAAATGACACCCTAAACACAGTCCCTGGCCTGCAGGCCAAGGTGACCCAGCCTTTGCCCTCCGGCCTGTTCTCCAAGCTGCTTCCTGCCTGTGGCTGCAGGACATTTGCACGGAAGGTCACCTGCCTGAATACAGCTCACTCCTCTCTTGCAACTCTGCAGGCACCGGGCCCTCACTTCTCACCCTACGGAACCTGGCCCGCCTGGCCTGTCCTCACCCCACCCTCACTCAGCCTTGTTTCGCTCAGTTAGCGTGTGTGGGAGGTCGCCTTCAAGGCCAGCGGCCCCATCCACTTACTCACACAGGCCCAGAGTGGTGCTCAGCACTCAAGCAGGAGAACCGGGGTCAGGGATGCCCTGCTCTGGTCCCCGCTGTCCCATCTATCCCCAGAGCCTGAGTGCTCTTGAAGGAAATGGGGACAGACATTGCCCGACATCCCACAGCCAGCAGTGGCCAAGGGGAACTTGCGACCTGCCAAGCCCTGTACGAAAGCCAAATGGGGAAGAAGATGGACAGGAGCTCCTGTCCACAGCGGGGCAGCCAGGGCCACTAGAAGAGGACAGCACACATGCAGCAGGGACTCTGGGCACCTTCTGGTCATTAAATATAAAACCGCAATAGTGCGATCCACAGTGGCTGGCATTGAAACACCTTGGTGAAAGACACAAACTTAGTTGTTTCTCACCCTGGCCACAGGAAACGGCTCCTGTCTCATCCATCCAGTGACCATCAGGGGCTCCATGAGGGATGGGACAGAGGACTCAGCCTGCGATCCGGAGAGGAGTGGACGGTTGGCAAGCGCTGAGCCACAAGTGCCCAGATGCTGGGACATCATTTAAAGCATCTTAAAGGTCCCCCTGCTGGCCTGTGGACCGCAGACAGGCGAGATGGGAGTGGGGACGTGCAGGAAAAGCTTACTGATCTTCGTGGCCCAGGCAGGGGACATAGGGGCCGGGGCTGGGGCCAGGTCGGGGCTGGGGCCTGGGCCCCAGCAGCCCCCTCCTGGCAGGGAGGCCGTCAAGGATCACAGGTAAACGACATGGTGTCCCCATCCGGGTTTCAATTGAGCAAATGGTAGACAGGGCCAAGATGGGGTGCAGGAAGCCCCCAGGGCTTTAAGGGTCCGGCAGATGCTGCCTGCATGGGACATGCCACGGTGGACATTGCTGGACAAGCTGGAGCAACAAGTCCAAGCTGGGGAAGCCAGGTCCGCAGACGGCTGCTGCCCCGCGGGGAGGGAGGTACAGATGGAGATCCAGTTGTGCACACCATGTTAGCTGAAGGGTGCCAGCCCAGGATGGAGGCGCTAGGCATTTGCAGAGCCTGCAGAGCAACACTGTGTCTTCATGCAGAAGAACCTGGGGGGGGACCTGCAAACCCATCACCCAGCTGGTGTTTTCATAAGGAAAAGGAAACAAGCGACCAGGCCTTCGAAAAAAGCCACACTGTTTCCCCGATGTTTACCTGAGCGCCCCACCCGGCACATTCTCCCGGCACACCTCATTCGTTTCTCCTTTCTCTGTTTCTCCTGAGGCTATTTTGGCTGCAACGCAGACTCTAACAAAATAACAGGGATTTGACAAAGAACAGGAATGCGTGGAGCTGCGTTTCCAGCCATCCTGCCCCGCCAGGAGCTGTCTGGAGTTCAGCCTAGGAACCGGGTGGGAAACAGTTTCCCTGCAGAAACAAGAAGAAAGTCACAACAAAAAACCACCCTGGAGGCCCAGCACTGGGAGGCTGAGGCAGCAGGACAGGTAGCTCCAGCTCAACCTGGGCAACTTAGTAACTCAGCAAGACCACCTCAAAATAAAAATTTTAGAAGGGCCAAGGAGGTAGCTCAGTGCTAAAGCTCTGGATTCAACCCCCAGTGCTGCAAAAAGGAAACGAAAACCCTGTTTCCATTTCCAAAACCAGGAAGATACATACATAGGACACATATATGTATATACACAGACATGTGCCTATGTCCACACAAACATGCACACGTATACACATCCGTGTGTGCATGTGCACATGCAGCACACACGCAGATCCATGCAGCCAGGTGTCGTGGTACACACCTGTAACCCCAGCATTCTGGGAGGCTGAGGCAGGAAGGTCTCAAGTTCAAGCCCAGCCTGGGCAAGTTAGTGACTTAGGGAGACCCTGTCTCAAAATAAAAAATGAAAAATGCAAGAGGACTGGGGCTGTAGCTCAGGGCAAAGACCCTGGGTTCAATCTCAGTATCACAAAAAGAAAAAAAAGCGGGGGGCGGGCCACGTCAAGGAATTCTCCAGAGTAAGTCAACAAAGTCGCCGTGGCTGGCGGAAGTCTGGGTAGGAGGTGGGCAGTATCCTGCCCTGCTGCGTTGGCACCGCCGCTCGGCACACCCGGAACGTGTGCTGTGGGCACGGGAAGGGCTGCTGCACAAGTGTGGCCCGGCTTGGAAGGCGCAGGGATTGGCTGTCCCACGGGGCGCAAGCCCAGGCAAGCCGGGCGTCGGATCAAGGCCGGCCGCCCCCAGGTCACCGCACACCGGCTCCTCCGGCAGCATTGTTTGCGCTCTGTTCTACCCCGCTCCTGCTCAGCTCCACACCTTCCCGCCCGGGCACCCAGCACTGACTTCCAAGGGGCCACCAAGAGCCCTGCAGGGTAGCACGTGCTCAGGGACAGGGGGGCCCCTCCACCTCCGCCTCCAGCACATTCCCACCCGGCAGGATCTCACTCAACCACCTGGGACAGGCGCGGCACCCCAGCACCCGTCTCGAAATAAAAATATAAAAAGGAGCTGGGGATGTAGCTCTCGGCCACCTCACAGCACGTCACCCATCGTGGAAGACAGGGAGGCAGGGACGGGGCTCAGCCTCTGGCAGGGTGGACAGCAGCCTTCGAGGGACACCTGGTGAGGATGTAAAGAGGAAGCGCACAGAGCAGCCCTGCATGTAACACACGGGCCGCGTCATCCCCCGCGGTCCCTGCTGAGCCACCTCCCCCTGGGAAGGGTCACAGCCATCCTGCAGTGCTCAGTCCCTGTCAGTCCAGACCCTGACCCTGTGCACACCCTGGGGACTGCGAGGTGACACCACAGGAGCAGTCACCTGCAAGGTCACTGTCACCGTGCATTTCAGGGACTCTTCACGGAGGACTCAGCAGGAAACCAGTGCGCGGCCTCTGCTGCCTCTGCCAAGTCTGCTTTTTGTTTTTTGAGACAAGGTCTCGATATGTAGTTCTGCTGGCCTTGAACTCACTACGTAGCCCAGGTTGGCTTCCTCCTGTCTCAGCCTCCAGAGTGCTGGGATCACAGGTGCGCACCCCCACGTCCAGCTATTGGCCTTCTCCCTAGGATGTTGACCTCAGGAGCCTTCGCCCTGCTGCTCCGGACCCTGCCCACCTTCTTTTGGCTCCAGTGCGTGCTGGGCACTGCACTGTCTCAGGCCCAAGCCGGGTGGACACGGCCAGCAGCTTTCCCCAAGCAGTTCACGTCTCTCCTCCTCCACGGTCACCGAGTCCAGGAAAGCCCTCCAGCCTGGGCCCTAGCAGCAAGTGCAGCGCATCCATGTATGTGACCAGACTGGGACTTCTATAAATGCCACTGTCGTGGGCTGGGGACATAGCTCGGCACTGGAGCACCTGCCTGGCAGGCCGAGGGCCCTGGGTTCAATCCCCAGCACTGCATAGAGAACAGACATGCTGTCTCTGAAAGTAAGTGCCACAGGGAGTCAGCAGGAAGATGAGGCAACCACTTGGAAGGCAGGGAAGAGAGATTTATGGGTGGTCACAGGAAGGAGCTGCTTGATCAAACCAAGCCTGACCCCCGTATTACTTCTGATGTTCTAATTACATAAAACCAATAACCACCCCCTGCCCCCAAAGAACCCTTAACATCACCGTCCAGGGAACCTAAGGTAGTAAGGGGCAGTGCCACGATGTCTGGCTGGGAGGGTTAATTTTACACATTCTCCTGAACAGGCTAGGGGGCCCGGATGTTCAAACAGCCTTCTAGATGTTGCTGGGCAGGTATACCTTAGGCACGGTTAACATTTAAATCAGGAAACTCTGACCCTCTGCAATGTGGGTGGGAGGGCCTTGTCCAATCAGGGGAAGCTCTGACAAGGAAAGCCAGGGGTTCCCAGGAGGAAGAAAGTCAAGTCAGCTCCAGACCTACACCTGCTAGACTCTCCAGCCCTCCCTGCAGACCCCGGACTCACCAGACCCTAAACCACATGAGCCAATGCACCCGTACTGGACACACACCCAGACAGCCCTCGACACGGCCGGTCCGCTCAGGAGTTCCTGGCCTAAGGGAGGGTGCACGTGACGTGGAAGGCACCCTTGGGATTGTGGGTGTTGATCCTTTTCTGAGCTAGAGATACGCGGTACAATAATCTCTCCTCACGCGGGTGGGGCCGGCCGGCCACAAGGCCACAGGAGAGACCACCAACAATCAACAGTGCCCCGTTACCTGCTGTGGTGTGTGGGAGGTCGGCGTATTAAACACAATCTTTTCTCTTTTTGATGATACTGGGGATTGAACCCAGGGCCTTTGCACTGAGCTACAGCCCCACCCCTTTTTTATTTCTTATTTTCAGATAGAGTCGCACTAAGTCACTAGCTGCCCAGGCTGGGCTGGAACTTGCAATCCTCTTGTCTCAGCCTCCCAGAGTGCTAAGATTACAAGCATGCACCACCACACCCAGCTTAAACATATTCTTGATTTGTAATATTTTCAATTAACAATAGGTTCATGGGGCAGTCATCCCACCATTAAGTCAAGGAACATCTGGATATGAATGCCTGCTAATGGCTCCATTTCTCTGGAGAACCCTGACTAATCACATACCTGCTTTTTATTTTTATTTATTTATTTTTTTTTTGTGGGTACCGGGGGTCGACCTCAGGACCTCGCGCGCCAGCAGGTGCCCGTGCCACTGAGCAATATCACCGGCCCTTTTTTCGTATGTGGGTTCCGGGAGTCGAACTCAGGCCCTCGCACTTGCCAGGCAGGCGCGTACGCCGCTGAGCCATCTCACCGGCCCATACCTGCTTTTTAAAATTTATGTATTTATTTTTATTTTTGAAACAGGGTCTTGCTGTGTAGTTCAGGCTGGCCTTGAATTCCCTATGTAATAGCCCAGGGTGGCCTCAAACTCACAGCGATCCTTCTGCCTCAGCCTCCAGAGTGCTGGGATTACAGGCATGCACCGCCACACCCACACGCCTCTGCGGTAGCCATGCCCCCTCCTCACAGTCCAGGCCCACCTCAGCTGCAGGCACCTGGACTCTGCCAAAAAAAAAAAAAAAGCATGGCCGGTGAGATGGCTCAGCGGCTTAAGCGCCTGCCCGGCAAGTGCAAGGGCCTGAGTTCGACTCCCGGAACCCACATACGAAAAAGGGGCCGGTGACATCGCTCAGCGGCACGGGTGCCTGCTGGCGCGCGAGGTCCTGAGGTCGACCCCCGGTACCCACAAAAAAAAAAAAAAAAAAAGCACACAGCGTCCTACACCATCTGTTCCACAGAACCGAAGCCTCAGCCAGTGGAGCCGGCTCTGAAGGCTTCAACCTCCAGAAGGTTGATTTCACGCCTAAAGGCTGCAAGCCCATTGGCAGGGACACAGCAAAATACGGACAAATGCTGAAGGTGCACGGATTCTCCCTTGTTGGCAGCATCGCACTTTCCTACCCCACACCCCGCTGGGTTTCCTAATCACAGGCAGAAATTCAAATTGGGGGCTCGGGGTGCTCAGTGGAACCCCCCCTAGGTATGAGAAGCATAAACATAGCTCTTCTCACCGGGTCTGAGGCCTGGGAACCGCAGCCGCCGACAGGACGCCACGTGCAGATTGCTGCAGAGCCCAGCAGAAAGCTAAAGCCACCTGCCTTAGAGCAGCCTCCCTGGGGTGCAGCTGCGTCACATGCTGGAGAAAGATTAACCCGGGCGAGGCTCTGAATCACCCAGAGAGTCTCCCGCAGGAGTCTGGGCTGGAGCCCCGGCGAGTACTTTTTTTTTTCTTTTTTTCTTTTTGGTTTTTTTGAGGCAGGGTCTTGCCATGTAGCCCAGGCTGGCCTCAAACTCACAGCAATCCTCCTGCCTCAGCCTCCCACATTCTGGGACTATGGGCATATGCCGTCACACCTGGCCTCCGGCTAGCACTTCTAACCACTCCCGTTTCAAGGCTTGTTGGGGGCCCCACTTTGGGAACTGCTGAGAGGACACACATCGCAGCCGCAGGCGCTCTCAGCAGAGCTTGTGGGATACTAGGCGCCTGGCGGGGAGTCCCCAGCAGGTATCTGCCCTTGGCACCGGCAGCTACTTTACCACACCCGTGGAGACTGCAGAGGGTACCATGACACACTTCATCGTGCAGTGCAAATGTAAAGAAAGATGAACAGAAAGGAAATTTTGTTTTGCAAGGTTTGCAAACAATCCAAGGAATAATCTGCCTTTATACTGAAAAGCCTTCTGTCCCAGTGAAAGGGGTTGGTAAGCAAAACCTGACTGCAAGATAAGTGCTTCTAAAGTGCTTAGAAACTGTGAAAGGCTCCCACTTCCTAATCCCCAATATAATAACAGACGCAGCTGGAGATCAACCTGTTAAAACCTGTGGGTAAAAGCTGTTAGAAAGTGAGAGACAGGCCCAAAATGCAAAGGTAAAAATGAGCCCTGACGTTAAGAAATCTGGGAGTCTTAACCAAGTGATCAAACCTTACTGGCCAACTGTGGGACAAAGACACATTGCACTCCTGGTGCAAAGCGAGCAGAGGTACTTCGCACAAATTAAATCGTTTTGCAAAATCTGCTTACCCTGAGTCTAACAACAAGACATGCATCACACAAATCCAAACTATGTGACCCCTACTAGAGAACTGGCCTGAGTCTTTAAAAAAGTCAACATCAAGGGAGAAATAAAACTGTCCCTGCTGGGTGTGGTGGTGCATGCCTATAATCCCAGCACTCAGAGGCTGAGGCAGGAGGATCACTGCGAGTTCAAGGTCAGCCTGGGCTACATAATGAGTTCAAGGCTGGCCTGCAATGCATAGCAAGACCCTCTCAAAAAACCAAACCAAACAAAACAAAACAAAAAACAAAAACAACAACAACAACAACAACAAAAAACTGTCCCTGTATTCAGACGACATGAGTATCAACATTGAAAAATCCCAGGAAATCTACAAAACAAAACTCCTGGATCCAATAAGTAAATGTAGCAAGGTCAAAGGAAACAAGATAAGTATAGGAAACTCAGTGTCTGTATTTAGCCATGAAACAAAATTTAAAACATGGTAGTGTTTATAATCTGACACACATACACACAAAGAAACACTTGGTGAAAATCTTAACAAGACAGACACAAGATTCATAGCCCAAGAACTACACAATTTTATGAAAGATATGAGAGACAATCTAACAGGAGAGGTATACCATGTTCATGGCTTGAAACATGTAACAAAGCAAAGCTGCCCTTCGACAGGGGAGTGGCTAAACAAACTATGATACCTCCACATCAGGGGACACAGCTCAACACTAAACAGGAAAAATTACTGACACACGCAGTTGGGGTGAATCTCCAGAAAGTAACGTTGAGTGAAAAATACCAAACCCAAAAGGTGCCACATGCTAAGAGTCCGTGTGCACATATAACATTCTTGACATGAAAAAAAATTATAGAAATGAAGGATTAGTGGTGGCCAGGGTTAAGGGGGGTTCGGATGGGACAGCAATGAACATGGCTATCAAAGGCCACCTGGGGCTTGTGGTGGTGACGGAATGTGTTGTCTTGACTGTGCCAATGTCAACATATTGGCTGTGACACTGTTCTAGAGTTTTCCAAGATGTTACCTTTAGAAGACAAGAGGTAAAGGGGACATGAGATCCCTCCATATTACTTCTTTCAACTCCCCGCAAACTTTCTACAAACGAAAATTAACTCATCATGAAAAAACTATGATGGTATTAAAATAAGCCAGGTGTGGTAGTGGTGGTGCAGGCCTGTAATCCCAGCTGCTCTGTGGAGGACCACCTGGACGCTCTCCTTGAAAGAAGAGCATTTATCTCCATTTTGGCTAAACCTGGCCCTATTTCCATGTACTGATACGTACAGAGCTGGCTAGGACTTTTCTTTATCCCTTCAATTGGCTTTAAGCAATGCAAATCTGTCCAGCTGAGGTGCTGATGTGTAGTGTTTGAAGCAAGCGACAGGGCAGTGTTTCCCTGCCCCTGTAGCTCCCAAAGCACATGTGTGAGCCTGGCAGGATGGAGAGCCGTGCTCCACGCTGTCGGCTGGGATCGAGCCTCGAGAAAGAGGCTGTGACTTCCCAGGCATAGAAGATTACACATCAGAGCTGAAGCACCGACCCCAAAACATTAGATACTACAATGAATTGTGTTATGCACATTACTCCTTCTGCATATCCTTCCCTCTGCATATTGCAGAGGTGATTTCAGGCCACCTACCTAGCCCGGCTCATGGTGCTCACGTACTTCCCGCCACTCTCACAGTCACTCATCCCCGAGCCACTCCCCTCCTCGAGAATCAATAAAACCCGGGTTCGGCCCTGGGTCGAGGTCTTTGTTCCAGTAACCACCATCTTGGCTGGACTTAGGAACCCCTTGACTCCCCACAACTATAAATATGCCTTAGTGTCTTTATTCTCGCCGTGGGTTGCACTGGAAGTGGAAGATTGGAATTAACTCGCTACAATCCCAATAACTTTTCCATGGGATTACAAATATAAACTTCCTGGACCCTGACAAGGACCGGGAGGGCTCTCTGTACTACTCCAGAGACTGAGCCAGGAGGATTGCAAGGACGGTTTAGGGCCAGCCAGGACAACTCATCTCAAAATTAATGACAAGTATTAGTATTCAAATAAAGCATGGAGGCAAGTGCCAGCTCGGAGGAAGGAGGTGGAGTCAGGGAGACTCTGGGCCCAAGAGGGGTATCTGGAACCCCCACTGAGTCCACAGTGAGACTGCAGGTGAGCAGGAGGAGCTTTGGGGTTTTCTGGTTTGGTTTGGTTTGGTCTGGTACTGGAGACTGAAGCCAGGGCCTTTGCGCTGAGCTCCATCCCAATCCTTTTTCACTCTTCATTTTGAGACTGGGTCTCACTAAGTGACTAAGTTGCCCAGGCTGGGCTGCAACTAGCGATCCTCCTACCTCAGCCTCCAAGAGCACTGGAATTTGCAGGCGTGTGCCACCGTGCCCGGCTCTTCTGAGCCTCAGTTTCGCTGGCGCTTGGATTGTTTGGTGTCCCTGGAACACCGCAGCATGAATGAGGAGGGGATGCGTGAACAAAGGCAGGAAGGAAGGGGGTCTCTACCCAGGGCCTCGTGCACAGCCAATAAGCCATGCAGCTGCCGCACCGCAGGGTGTGACCCTCCCACCCAGGGCTACAGCCCAGGCTTGGGAGCTGCGCTGCTCTGCACCGGGTCAGCAGCTTCAAACAGAGCAGTACGTTGGGGACGCCGGCAGGAAGGGGGCAGCTGGGCTGCACAAGTGACAAGGCCAGAACCAGCTGAGGGGACTGTGGCCCCGGGAGTGAGGACAGAGGAATCGGGGAGCAGGCAGTGACAGCGTCCCGGCCCGCATCTCCCCAAATCTGCGGCTCCTTGAGTGCTGTCCAAGACCGAGCTCTGCCCGATGGTGCCTGGGCAGAGACAGGTGACGCTGTCCCCCGCAGGTCGTGCAGGAGGCACCGGGAAGGAGCCCAGCTGAGCAGCCCAGAGTCCACCTCAGGAGTGGCATGAAGGCCACGTCCTGTGCTGGGCGGCCAGGTTCGGGGGCTGGGGGCAGCCTGGTGTCTTGGACCTCAGTGGGGCAGGTGCAGGGCCTCCTCTCAGGGCTGTGTTGTTCGCTTGCCTTAGACGACACCCAACGGACACCTGCAGCCAGGAAAGTGACACCAGGCCACAGTGGCCAACCTGGGAGAGGTGCTTGTGGTTCTCCAGAAAGTTAGCAGCATTTACTGCAAACAGAGCTCCAAGAAAGAAAGGTTGGCCCTGAAAACAGCGAAGCCCTAGAAAATGCGTAAGCATCTCTCACTCTCTCTCTCTCTCAGTAAAGATCGGCTTCTAGAATGTTCTCATCTCCTTCAGAAAAGATTAGCTTCTAGAATATTTTCTCATCTCTCTTCTTCAGTGAAGATCAGTTTCCAGAATGTTGTCTCTTCTCTCTCCTTCAGTAAAGACCAGATTCTAGAACGTTCCTGGCAGGAACAGAACTGTCTCCCCAGCCGCAGCAGCAGGCCTTGGATGGAGGCTGGCCCCGTAGCTGTCCAGAAGATGGGCTGGGGCTCCGAGGGAGCAGAGCCTTGCCCGAAGACACAGCTACCTCGACGTCTCTTCCAACTGTTCACCCTGCTGGAAAACAGGAAGCCACAGCCTTGTCCTTGTCCTTGGGGGTGGCATTGCAGTGGGGAGATGGCATGACACAGCCCGGCCCCAGAGGATGAGTGGAAGTGCCTGTGGGCCTGAGGGCCAATGTCCACTCTGCCCCGCATCTGGCGCAGCCACGGGGACCTGGGCCTGTCTGACGCAGGCTTCCTTTGGGTCGGGTGCTCCTGCAGAGTGGGGGTGACACAGACGGGAGAAAAGCTGCAGCCCTGACCCAGCTTTAACACTGGCCGTGCTTGGGGCACAAGGCCACCAGGCACCCAGCAGCCCAGTGAGGTCACACAGAGCCAGAGCACCAGGGCCCCTGGAGCCACCTCCTCCTGCAGGGCCGCCACCCCTCGCTCCACCCACAGCCAGGCAGGGCATCTGTCACAAAGTCACCTGGCACTGCAGAGAGCTCCGTCCCAGAGGGGATGGCAGAAACAAGCATTGCACACAAGCAGCAGGGCGGGCAGTGACCCCGGGGCCAGGGATGCAGGACAGTGGAGACCATGCCCAGCCAAAGCCTGCGTCAGCTCCTGCCTGCTGGGCCAGCTCATCCTGGCACCGAGACCGGAAGCCTGGCCAGTTTGGAGCTGCGCAGGGCCAGGGCCGCGCTGAGCTCAGCACCGGCCGCCCCGGCTGGACACGTGGCACGGACCTCGGCGGGCCACGTGCAGGCTCTCACAGCACCTGACGAAGCATCGACAAGTCTGTCCACCGTGCTCAGCGTCCTCAGGGGACACAGTGGGAAACCCAGGAAGCCAGCAAAGCCGGCAGGGGGAGAGGTCGGCAAGACAGACACACACACAGTGTGCTGCTGACCCCAAGCTCTGCCAGCAACAGGGGAGGAAATAATCGCACTTTTGGATACAGTGTAACAATAGGTAGCCTTTTCAAAGTGTGTCATCAGCCAGTTGTGGTGGCTGTAATCCCAGCACTCTGGGAGGCTGAGGTGGGAGGATCTCAAATTCAAGCCCAGTCTGGGAAATTTGGGGAGACCCTGTCTCAAAATTTTAATAAATTTAAAAGGGTCAGGGATGTTGCTCAGTGCAAAGGCCCTGGGTTCAATCTCAGTACTGCAAAAATCAAAATAAATTTTAAAAAGCATATAATCACCATTCCTGTTGTTTTCCTATCCCAAGTAACAGGCAGTGTCTCGTAAGTGCACACGCTCTTCCTGATGACTTCTATTTTGGATTCCTCCTATTTAAATGGGGGGGGGAGTCAAATAGCAAGATAAACCGATTTAGTGGCGCTGCAAGTATTCATCTCATCCAATTTTTTTTCCCATTACTGGATCCCAGGATTTTCACAATGAACTACCTCCCCAGCCCTGTTATAGTTTTTATTTTGAGACGGGATCTCGCTAAACTGCTAAATTGTCCAAGCTGGGCAATCCTCCTGCCTCAGCCTCCCAGAGTGCTGGGGTGACAGCTGCGTGCCACCACATTCGGCTTTACTCAAAAGCGTCACTGAAATCACAGCCTCCCAGGGGGAAGTGAGAAGGGTCCTGAGGAATGGACAGGGAGAGCACAGGAGAGCCCCACGCAGAGCAGAAACCCTGCGCGCTGCCCCCATGTGGGCGAGGCGCCCGGAGACGTGGCCCCTGCTGGGGCTGGAACAGGTTTCTGTGAGTCCCCTACACCTTGATCCTCTGTGCAGTGGGGCCTTAGTGTGGCGACGCTTGCCATCCACCTGGGCCTTCCTAACTGTGAGCACAGACCCTTCCATGGTCTCTGGCTTCCTGCTTTCAGATGTCTCTTCCTCCCCCGGAGTCTCACCGGAACCAACGGGTCCACCAGATCGTGGACTCTGAGGGCTCAGTAACCCTCTCTTCTTTCTGAAGCCAGCCTGCCCTGGGTATTCCGTCACAGTAATGCAAGCGTAACGCACACCCACTCCTTCCTTCCCAAGTACCCGGCCCACTCCACCCTGCAGCTCCCCGCAGGCTCACCACTGCCTATGCTGAGCGGCCCACAGCTGGGGACCCGGGGACCCTGGGAACAGGGCAGGGCCTGCCCACCCTGCCTCTCCAAAGGCCATGGGATGATGCCTTCTTGCTCCACAACTCTGCACCACACATACAGTAAACCTGCCCGCCTACTGCAGTCTGCATGCTTGCAACTTCTGGTGCGGGCTGTCAGTGACCCCGCCCTGGGGACTCTTGGCCACTCCCCCTTCTCAGCTCCCACCAGCACCCCACTATCAGCAAACAGTGCTGAGATCTGCAACATGCATTGCTGCACCACCAGCAAGGGTGGTCCCAGCTGTGCCTCAGTTTCCCTAGTTTTAAAGCTCAGAATGCAACATCTTCTGACATTCCTCTCCACTTACCTTGAGCAAAACCCCTTGGCAAGCTAGGGGCCTCATCTCCTCCCCCCAGCTCCCAGGGGAGGAAGCCCCTGCCACCCCCCCCCCCCCCGCAGAGCACTCTCTGTCCCTCCATCCCTCCCAGCTGCAGGAATTTGGGGTCCCTCCCCCTGCTCACCCCAAATCTCATCCAATGCCCAGCTCTGCAAAGATGCCAGCAATTCTGGTCTAACGTGTTCCAAGGGGAAAGCAGGGCCCGTTTGTTGACATTCCTGACCTGGAACTGCGGTGGATGAATTCTTGGAGGTAAAAATTAACCAGTATCAGCAGAGCAGGGCCTTCCAGCCGGGCACAGCACTGGTCCCAGGGAGCTGCGGCACTGATCAGAGCAGCCAGCTCCTCGCAGGGCTGGGGGCCCCAGTGCCACCAAACAGCGCCCGGCAGAACTATTGGGGGGGGTGGGCAGGGCCAAGCCATGCTGGGCCGGAGCAATGCCCAGGGAACCCTGCGTAATTGCGCTCGTAGATCACAGCGCTGGCCTGCGTTTTCCAGACGGAAACATTTGTCCAAATTAAAACCATTCTCCAGAAACAAACTCAGACGCTTTTAATTGAAAATAAAACCAAGCAGCCCCGAAGGCTTTTTTTCTTCTAAATGAAAGACATTCTTCGTGCTTTCTCATTCCATTAATCACCAAGTTTACACAGGCTGTCAGGAGGACTGGGGAGCAGCCTGCTCTCCCCCTCCTGCAGACCAGGCTGCTCCTGTGGGCGCCGAGCCAGCTGCCTGTTGGCACGGACAGCAGGTGCACACAGTGAGGACCAGGTGACCACACTGACTCGGCGGCCATCTGAACATGTCAGCAGCTCCTAAAAGCTGGTGGTCACTTCTGCCATCCACCCAGGACAGAAGGCAGGGACGCACACACCCATATTTATACCCATCACCCAGAGAGGGAGGCAGCCCAAACGTCCACTAACTGAAGAATGGGTCCCCAAAATGTGGCATGTCCATACAAAGGAATATTATTCAGCCTCAAAAAGGAAGACAGGAGCTGGTGGCCCATGCATGCCTGGAAATCCCAGCACTCTGGGAGGCTGAGGCAGGAGTATCATGCAGAGTCCTCAGAGCCATGGGGGTGGGAAGCAGAATGGGGATGTCAGGCCTGGGGATGGGCACAGAGAGTAAGCATTTCACAGGGACAGAGAGGAAACTGGTTCCCGAGATGATGTAATGTGACTTTCTGAAGAACCCCAAAGGGCCGGTGATACAGCTCAGTGTCACAGCACCTCCCTGGCAAGCACAAGGTCCTGAGTTCGATTCCTGATACCAAAAAATTAAAATTAAATTTAAAAAAAGGACACTGAATGACACCCTGAAAATGGTCCAAATGCTAAGTTTTATGTTATGCGTGTTTTACCACAACAAAAACTGTTCATGTTCTTTGATCCCAACCCACCAGAAATCTGTCCAAGAACACAACTAGCTAAGATCTGCGCAAAGATGGCCCTGCAAGGACGCACACGGGACACTCGAGACCACACACAGGTGTCCAAGGCCACAGTCTCGGCCCAGCTATGGTCCAGCCTCAGGTGCCTGTGAGGAGCTCACCCTACCTTAAATGTCCTCCCAAGGCCAAGGAGGGAGCACGTGGGAGGCGCTGAGGTCCCTGGGTGTCCCCTGAGCCCGTGACATCCTCGCCACCCCAGCCCAAACCCTCTCCTCCATCCAGCTGCCCATGTGGGGGATTTTGTAACAGCGAGGAAAAGCTGATTAACAGGGTGATGCTGGTTCCTCTTGAGCGTGCTTCTGCCTTCTCCAATTTGGAAAAAGCCCGTTATTATTTTGTAAGGAAACAGTCCACCAGCAGAGTAGGAAGCGAAGACATAGCCGCCGTCACTCGGGAGGGTCCCGCTTCCCTGAGGAGCACAGGGGACCACAGCGCCCAGCTCCCGCCCACAGGACAAGGGCCCACACTGCTGGCAGCTTAGTGTGGAGAGGACCCCTGTCCACCCTGGCCGTGCCCGGAGACAACCAGACACAGACACCTGTCCCCATCCTTTGGACGCACACAGCACCATGCCAGCCACCTCTGTGTCACCCCGCCACTCCTGGTCAGGATCAGAGCCCCTCAAGCACAGGATGTCTTCCCAAGGGTGGACAGGCGCAGTTCCTGTCCCCAGGCCACAGGAAGTCGGCAGGACCAGAGTGGCCAGGGACTGGAGCCAGCGTACAGGGCGGGTTGCAGTGACACCAAACAGCCCCCTCCAGGTCCCGGCTCAGGCTTCCTGCAAGCAAGCATGCGTCCCTGCTCAGCTCAGCGAGGACCAGCACTGAGGACTGAGGGGGACTCTCCCTGGGTTTGAGGGACCCCAGGCCTGGGGACCCCGTGGCACTCCCTCCAGCAGGCACCCAGGGAGAGCCCGGAAGGGTGATGGATGACGAGGCGGAGAGGAACGCAACGCGGGGGCCTTTGTTCTGGAAGGAATGTGCACAGGCCAGACTCTGGCTGCAGGCCCAGCGTGGCCCCAGGCTGCCGCGCCCGCCAGATGTGTCCTGGGCAGATTATGGTGCAGCCCAAGGAAGAGAAACTCTGCACCCACAGCTGTGCCCGAGGGTCTGGCGTGAATCCTCGGGTGGGGCAGGAAGCAAGCCCCCAGCCTGGGGAGGCCGGGCAGCTGGAGGAGGAGGAGGATCACAGTCCGCGGCCCTGCCCTCCAATTCCAGAATGCGCCGCCCCCTCTCTCTAGCCACGCCTGCCCCTGGGTGCATTCAAAACAGCAAACGCTGGTTCTGGTTCTCAGGGCACGACTATAAAATCCACACTCCAGAGCTTCCGTGTCACAGTGCAGCTGCCAAGGCGCGAGGACAAGGAGGTGCCACCCTTTGGGTCACCTGGAAGTGTCCCCAGAGCTAGGGGGTGTGGCCTAGCTGGGTGAGTGCTTGTCATCCTGACCAGGGCGCCCTCCTTCAAACTTCCTGGGTGCAAGCCAGGTGCAGTGGTGCAGGCCTATACCTCCAGCACTCTGGAAGGCTGAGGCAGGAGGATTGCTGGTTGGAAACCAGCCTGGGCAACTTAGTGACTTAGCAAGACCCTGTCTCAAAATAAAATTAAAACTAAAGGGGGCTGGAAGTGTGGTCCAGTACCTCAGCCAGGGTTCAACCTCCAGTACTGCGAAACAAAACAAAAACGAAACAAAACAAAACCAAAAACAAAACATCTTCCCAGGTGCCACTTGGGCAGCTGCAGTGGAGACTTCTAGCCTTGTCTTCTAACATCTTGGAAACCACGCAAGGTGTAAGAACACGATCACCTCTCCCAAGGGAGGAGGAAACGGAAGAACCGGCAGCTCAGCGTGCGCTAGAATTAGAGCTGAGGAAGGAAGAGGAGTGGTGAAGGTCAGCAGCCCGGGTGTCCGAGGAAGCAGCTGTGCCCGAGCCCCAGCTGCAGAGACCCAAGTGTCACCAGATGCCACTCAGCCCAGGGCTGGGCCAGGCGGGGGATGGGGACCGGAACCGGCCCACAAACAGACCTGGATGCCAGTCCAGGATGTGAGAGTGTCCTGCACTCGGAAGTCTCAGTGCCCTTTCCAGAAAATGGGGGCAACCAGGCAGGGCCAAGCAGAGACGCTCTGCAGGACACCTCTCCAAAGAGCTCCTCGCTGGCCCGCAGGAGAAAATTCTCTAGACCAGCCCATTTGAGACAAAGCATACTAATACTGGATATCAGTACTACACTATGGCCCTCTTTTTTTAAAAACTCAGCATAAATTTATTTTTCCTTTTTGAGACAGGGTCCCAAACATAGCCCAGGCTGGCCTCAAACTCACAATCCTCCTGCTTCAGCCACCTAAGTGCTGGGTGAACAGATGTGCCCCCCATTATGCTGGCACAGCACAATTCTTTTCTGAAGAGTGTAGTGATCATCCAGCATCGTCCCCTCTGCCAGGTGTGATGGCACACGCCTGTCACCCTAGCCCTCTGGGAGGCTGAGACAGGGAGATCACAAGTTTAAGTCCAACCTGGGTAACTTGGGAGACCCTGTCTCAAAATAAAACATTAGAAGGGGGCTGGGAACGCAGCTCGGTGAAGTCTTCGGTTTAATCCCTAGTACCGCAAAAATAAAAAGATAGAACTGTCCCCTTCCTGGACACGGGGCATCTCAAGGGCTCCTAACGTGCACGGGCCTCACCCCCAAGTGACACAGTACCACCACTGGTCTCCACGTCTCCCCAGCCTCCTCTGGGGTCCGGGCCAGCAGCGGAGGGGCCCAGGGCCAGACTAGGCCAGAGCTGGGTGCAGTGGGGACCTAGAGGTTCCCCAGGAACCAGGGAGCAGGGCGGCAGGGGCCAGCAGGGCCCTAGAGGTCCACTTCGTACCCCACACTGTGGCCTCAGGTGATGAAGCCCAGCCCGGTGCCCAGGATGCAAACAGAAAATCCATGAAATGCAAACACCCTCTCCTTCTGCTTCTCCCGGCACTCTGGGAGGCTGAGGCAGGAGGATTGCTGAGTTGGAGCCCAGCCTGGACAACTTACGGAGACCTTGGCTCAAAATAACAAAGGGCTGGGGTGAGGCTCTGGGTTCAACCTCCAGTACTGCAAAAACGAAACAATTAGGTACAGCATGCACCCCTTGCATTCAGAAAGGAGGACACTTAAATACCAATTCCACCCCGAGACACTCCAGAAGATGAGGGCTCAGTTCCCTCCTCTCTTGGCTTCAACCACGCCAGTTACAAGAAATGACTGGGTGGACTGTTTTTATCACTCTACATTAACCGAACGCCTCCTTAACCAACTGAGCAGTGCCCCTGACGGCAGGACAGGCCTGGCCGCAGAGGACTCTGGTGGAGTGGGCTGGCTCTCTGCTCGGCCCCTCACCAACCCCACGGCCCAGATGCTTACCCAGGTCCTGCAGAAGGGGCCGGGGATCCCAGCACCGTCCACCTCCTGGAGAACTTCAGCGCAGACCCAACCCTGCCAGCCCAGCTCCCCAGGTGAGGCACAGACCCCCCAGGTGGCCCCCGGAACCACGAGTCTCCTCCATGAGACACTTGTGTTCCTGAGCCTCGGTTCCCAGGGTGCAGTGGAGGCTGCCAGCCAGCAAAGGTCTCTGACCACCTGGTGGGTGGCAGGGACAGAAGGACCCCAGTCCCTCCCTCGCACGTTCAGCCACCAGAAGTAGGGTACAGTGGTGCATGCCTGTCATCCTCAGGAGGCTGAGGCAGGAGGATCGCCGTGAGTTGGAGGCCAGCCTGGGCTACACAGTTCAAATCCAGCCTGAACTACATAGCGAGACCATGTCTCAAAAAACCAAAACACACAAAAAAGAAAAGAAAACAAAACAAAACAAACACACACACACACACAACAAAACAAAAAGTTCAGCCGCAGGAGAACCAGAGCGCTCCCCTGAGCCTTGGAAGGGGCAGTGCCCAGAGCCAGGGGGCAGGGCTGGCCCAGACCCCCAAAAGCCCCTGGACCTCAGACACCGGCTCTATGTCTTCCTGGTCCGTAGAATGGGTCCGTGTATGCAGAGTTGGGCAGATGGAGCCAGGGGCCGAATCCCCCCGGCCTCCTTCCAGGGCCACGAGCCCAGGAGCCTGCGTCCACCCCGCGCCCTTCCGCTGGGCTCACATTTACAATAAAGCAGCTCCACTTTAGAGCGCTGGGTGCCCGAGTGACACTGTGTGAAAAAGCAATTTGCATTCAGGAGCCTGTAGCGCCCCGAAGCTACTATTTTTCTGTCTTCTCGGTGGTTTTTAAAGAAAGCATTCAACTGCTGCTGAGAGCTTTGGCAGCCTCGGGCTGAGGAACTGCTGCCCAGACACCCTGGAGAATGCTAGGCGCGCAAGACTGTGGGCCGGGGCCCAAGGACCAGAGTCCCTGAGCCTCTACTCACCCTTCCTTCCGCACATCTGTAAAATGCTGCTGTGTCCGGGTGAAATAAGAGAAACGCGTGGACGCAGCACATGCACAGCGTGAACGCTCTTGGCTGCCCTCCTGTCGCTGGCTCCGGAGGTCACCGTGAGTTTGAGGTCCTCGGGTCCACTGCGAGCTCCCCACCCCAGCCGAGCTGTCCAGCTCTGGCCCTCCAGCCGCGGAGCCTCCCCACCCCCTCCTGGCCTTGAGGGCCTCCCCACAGAAAAGCCTTTCTCCACACTTGTGGGTTGATTTGGAAATACAACTTGACAGGCCTCAGAGAGGAAAAAAGCAAATCCCAAGGACACGCACACCGCATTTCAAAGGGAAGGAAAGAAAGAAAGCACTTTTTAAAAGCCATTTAGTAAGCACAGACCCGACGCCCCACGAAGGGCTTTGCAGCCATCATATGATATTTCTGCATTCGTGCTTTTCGAGAATCTATATTAAAAGCCCTCTGTGATCGTGCATTCGAGCGGGGAAAAAAATTGGGGGAAAACAATCTCAGAAGAGTGGGCGGCGCCAGGGCTGGGCTTCCCTGCCCGGACGACCACCCTCCTGAGTGGCCTCCCTTGGCCTCACCCCCTGGGAGGCGCTTTTTGATTTCCAGCCCCTCTGCAGAGTCCCTGTCACCTGCTGGCACCATGTGGATTGGTGCCAAGGGGCCGCCGGTCTTCCCGCCACAGCCGCAGGTCCTCTCCCTGAGTGGCCAGAGTGGCCCGGGACCCTCCCTCCCGCGCCGCTCGGGGACAGCGCCGGCGTGCGGGGACGCACGTGCCACAGGTGCCCCCGGCCGCGCCGCCCCCTTCCCCAGACCCCGCTCCTCCGGGAGGGAGGGGACGGCGCCGAGGGACCCGGCCTCGCAGTCCCAAGCGGAGGGGAACTCGCCTGGGAACGGGGGTCCCGAGCTGGGCGCTGGCGCACAGTGACCCCGGAGAAGTCCAGAGCGGGCTCGGTGGCTCCCGGCCGGACGCGTCCCCGGAGCGAAGTCCTCGGGCTGCGACGTGACAGCAGCGCCGCTCCGCCCCGCCCGCGGTGCAGGGCGCCCCGGCCGCGTCCCCGGATCCGCGCTCTGCACCCCGCGCCCCGGCCGCGTCCCGGGACCCGGCCCAGCCCAGCGCCCCGAAGCCGGCCCCGCGTGCCCCCAGCCCGCGCCCCTGCTGCGGCCCCGCGCCCGGGGCGCAGGGACAAAGCGCGCGGCCCCGGCCCGGCCCGGCTCCTACCTGGCGAGCGGCGCCGTCCGGCGGGGCGATGGCCGCGGCGAGAAGAGCGCGGGGCGGCGCGCGGCCCGGGCTCCTCCGGGGCCCCCTCGAGGCGGCGCGGGCAATCGCCACGGCCCGCGCCCGGGCCCCGCCGGTCACCTGGCCGCATGCCCGGCGAAGGCGCGCTTCTAGGCAGGCGCGCTCCGGGAACTGCCCCGCCCCCGACTGGGCACCGTGGGGACCGGGCTCGCAGCACTCTGGAGGCGCCCAGCTCCGGGTGGTGGAAAGGCCCCTAGGGAGGCCGGCGGGTCATTCTGTGCCTGGGGAGCAAGACCCACCCCGCCCTCTGGCAGAGCACAGTCCAGGGGAACTGCGTGCTCCAGGCGGCACTGAATGCCGAGGAAGCCCAGGATGCCTACAGCCCCTGCAAGGAAGGGGTCAGGTTAGACTTCAGAGGTCATATGACTACTTAAGATAGGCTAGGACAAAGGGGCAGGGTTAGGCAGGCCAGGGGCACAGAAGAAAGAAGGTCCCCATTCCGGGACGGGGACATATGCCTGTAATCCCTGCAATTGGGAGACTGAGGCAGGAGGATCTCTAGGAGTTCAAGACCAGCCTGGGCTACATGGTGAGTTCAAGGCCCACCTGAACTACATAGCAAGACCCTGTCTCAAAGAAAAGGAAGTCCCTAGTAGAGGGTCAGAAGAGCCCTGGCCTGTAGGCTGGCCATCCCCAAGATTAAAAGGGCCGGACTCTGCCTCTCAGCCTTAGTTTTCCCATTTGTGAAATCTGGGGAATGAAGGTCTGGGTGTGGAGTGCGTGCTGCACTCCAGGGTCACAGAGGAAGTTCCAGCGGTGTCTCTCCCTGTGGCCACCTGCAGCCCTTACAGGCGGAAGACGATTCCAGCGAGACTCCCTGCCCCGCTCCCACGGCTGCCGGGGCTGGAACGAAGGTCCCAGGGTCTCAGCGGAGCAGGCACAGGTGTGGCTTCACTGTCCTGGCTTCCAGACCCAAACCCTTACCCCTCCCCAGACCCTGCAGGGAAGCAGGAAAACCCAGTGGTGCGGAGGGTGGAGAGGAAAACAAGAAGTCCTCTCTGGTAGCCGTACAAGATGGTGTCACCCCAGCACCTGGAAGGCTGAGGCAGGAGGATGGATGTGAGCTCAAGACCAGCCTCGACTAACTTCATAGCAAGGCCTGTCTCAAAAAAATAAAAATAAGATATTAAAACAAGGAAATAAAACAAGGAGTCACCCGTGCAAGGCTGTTTTAAAAGCAGGGTCAGAGATTCTGGGTCCAAAGTCAGCCAGTCTGGGGAGGAGACGGGCAGCTGATCCCGAATTTCCCCTCTGAACTCGGAGCCCAGGCCACTCCGAGGCTGCTCTCAGAGCCGTGAACAGGCCCTGAAGTTCCAGAAAGCAAGGTCTCTCCTCTCCTCCTCTGCGGGATTCCCGGAGCCCCCCGCCAGCCCTGGGATGAGGCAGATGTGTCCCTGCCTTCAGCCCAGGAGGCCTTTTTTTATTTTTTATCTTGAGATGGGATGTGGCAAAATCACTAGGTTTCCCAGGCTGGGCTCAAACTTGAGATCCTCCTGCCTCGGCCTCCCAGTGTGCTGGGATTATAGGCGTGCTCCATCACACCAGGCTGACCACAAGAATTTGAACTCGTTAGGAGGAGCACTGGCGGGAGCTGAGGTTATTGAGTGTGGAGAGTTCTCGGGACCGCTCCAGCAGTGCCTGTCCTTACATTCCCTCTCGGTGTCCCCAAAACTGGAGGCACAAGCAGGGCAGCCCCTGGCCACACAGCTGGGCCCCGCGGCGCTGGCCTGGCTCCTGGGCCCCCACTTCCCAGGCCACAGCTTTGAGTTTCCAGAAACTTAAACAAAAACAGCGCCTGGCCAATTATCTGAAAAAGAAGTCATGGATTTTTTCCACCCGTAGTCTCCAAAAATATCTCACAGGCAAAAACAAAAGTGTCGAACCAATTTAGCCAAAGAAACGTCGCCCCTCCTGCCAGCCCCCGAGCAGGGCAGGGTGTCTGGGCTGGAGCCACGAACTGCCACCAAGTTCCTGCAGCCTCAGCCTCTCCGTGCTCCTGTGAGACCTTGGCGGCTTCGGGTGGGAATCTGGAAGTTTCTCTAGGAGGCTCATCATTGTCATACAGGTTGCCTCCCCCTGGCCAAGGCCTGATAGCTTTGCATCCCTATGTCAACGGCTTGGATATTCTACTTATTTCTTATTTCCTTTCACTGAAAATTAATATTTTCCAAAGCAAGGTGTGGTGGCGCACGCCTCTGATGCCAGCACTCGGGAGGCTGAGGCAGGAGGATTGCTGGTGGATTCCATGTCACCTTGGCAGGGCTGAGCTTTGCCCAGATCCTGCATCTGGGCAACCGTGAGGGCTTCAGGTGAGCCTGGCAAATGGCTGGGAGGCTGAGTGAAGACAGTGCTGTCCTCGCCCCATGGTGGCAGTGTCTGGTCCTCCCAGGGAGGAGAGGAAGGACAGGTTTGCTTCCACACTGGGACTCTGTCCTGCTCCTGGACTTGTGCCCCTGCTCCTCAGCTGGCTCATAATGGACTGGTCCTAGCCACCTGGCCCGTTTGCCCCCGCAGGTGGCAGACTGGTGGCTGCCAGGACAGCATGCGCGATGCCTATGCTCCGGCTCCTCCCCATTTCCGGCCATGGCTCTGTCTCTCCGGAGAGCCCTGGATGTCACAGCACCTTGTCCTCCACTGGCTGCTGCAGACCCGGGGCTGGGACCCCGCAGCCCAACACAGCTTCCGGGTCTTTGCGTCTCACACAGCTCAGCGTCCCTGGGAAGTGGGCTCTGGAACATGCGTGTCATAAATTCACTCAACAAACCTCCCTGGAGCCCTCAGGCTGGGCCAGCCCAATCCCCCCACTTCTGGGGTCACGGTTATCATGCTGGGTCGAGCCCCCCAAAACTTCAAGCTACATGATTTTTTATTTATTTATTTATTTATTTTTGGTATTAGAGATCAATCCCTGGGCCTTCACACTGAGCTACAGCCCCAGCCCTCCCACTGTTTTTTTGAGACAGGGTCTCACTATGTAGCCCAGGCTAAACTCGAACTTGCAGTGATCCTCCTGCCTCAGCCTCCCAAGTGCTGGGATTACAGGCATGCTCCACCACACTTGGCTCCCCAGCCCTTTTAAAAAATATTTTTATTTTGAGATGGGGGTCTCACTAGGTCAACTAAATTGCCTAAACTGGGCTCAAATTTGCAATTCTCCTGCCTCAGCCTCCCAGACAGGCACACATCACCACACCGGGTTCCAACCTCGCCATCTCAGTGGGCTCAGAAGGGGTTGAATTCCGGAAGCCAGCAGCATGGTGGATGCAGCGCCCAGCCCATCTGCAGCTGCGGGGTGGTCTGAAGGAGGCCGAAGGAGCTGGGAGCTGCCCGGGGCCTTGTGGTTCCACATTGCTTCGCTCTCTGCATTTAAACAACTCAGAATGAGAGCCAGGAACTCCACCCATTTACTTCACTGCGCGGCTGCACCCCAGACCCCTAAAGCGACTGCTGCTCAGAGAGGGCCGCCCCACCCCCGACCTGCCAAGGCCCTGATCGGTGTGGCTGCTCCTGGCCTCAATGTCACCCACTCGAGCTCGGCACACTCCCTGTCCTACCTGTCACTCTCCGTCTCAAAGAGTAAACCACGGTTTCTGAAAATCAGACCTCTTAGCCACAAACCCACAAGCCCCAGCCCTTTTTCATTTTTTATTTTGACACAGGGTCTTTCTAAGTTGCTAAGTTGCCCAGGTTGGGCTTGAACTTGCAATCCTCCTGCCTCAGCCTCCCAGAGTGGTGGGGTGACAGGTGTCTGTCGCCCAGGCTGGCTGGAAGTTCTTAAAGGAAACGTGTTCACTCAGCTCTCTCCAGACCTACGCCCCATACCTTAATTGGGGGAGCTTCTCCTGGGCTCCCCCAGGGCCAGACCCGGTCTGTGACCTCAGTGGGGACCCGGCCAGTGCATCCTGGGGAGGCAGCCGGCTGGCCCGTGGTGGGGCTTCCCTGGCCTCAGGCATGGGCCTGACGATGCTTTGCGTCCTGAGATCCAGCATCTTCCCGGCTCACCTGCGACAGAGGCAGGGTGACTTTGCTCCACACTGCAGGCTGCGGGCCCCTGCGACCCCAGGAGGCAGCCAGGTGTGAACCAGCTGGGCCCTCAGCCCTGCCTCCTCCAACTGCCTGTGTACCAGGCACAACCCAGGCCCCAGCATCCTGCCGGGGTTGGGATGCATGGTGCCCTCGATGTGCCATGAAGCTTTGCAAGTTGCTGACATCTCCATGCCCCAACTCCTTCCCTAACAGACAGGCAAGACAACGAAGCCAATCCCAATCCCCCTGTGGAGTGCAGAGTAAATCCATCAAGCTGGGCATGGTGGCATACACCAGTCATGGAACCACTTGGAGGCTGAGGCAGGAGGATTGCTGTGAGTTCAAGCCACTACATACTGAGTTCAAGGCCAGCCTGAGCTATATGTAGTTAGTATGGTAAGGACCTAGCTCAAAAAATTAAAAAAAAAAAATAATTCCATCAGTGCATATAATCTTCAGTATTCACCTGCCGGCCATCATGACACAATCCTACCGTCCTTGTGTGCGACCCAAGTGTGCAACCAAACTAAGCACAAAGGTCACTCAGCCAAGGGCCACCTGAGGAGAGAGAGCAGCAGACCTGTGTTCCCTGCAAGAGTGCTTGACCTTGCACTCCTCAGAAACCTGCTTCGCCTCCCTGGCTCCTCCTAAAGCCAAAGTAAAAAAAAAACAAGAGAAACACCTCCTGGCTCAGGCGTGGCTTCCACGGCGCCGGTGTCAGCAGCTGCATCCCTGTGAGGGCAGGGAGGGTTCAACACACAGAGTCCAAGAATGCATACGCTCGGAAAGTCATGCTGAGATCTATGGCTGGAGCCCTGATGAGGTGACCGGCGGATGCCCTGCTCTGTAGGACTCGCTGCCCTGCAGACCTGGCGGGGGAGGGTCCGGAGCAAAGCTCAGACGAGCGCCATGTCACCGGAAACAAGGGGGGTGAGGCTTGTGCTGTGTGTCAGTGTCACTCTGAGGATGGCCACTAACACCCACTTCGTCACCGTGGGCACACTGCCCCGCCCTACGCCACCCAGGCTCTGCATCCCCCACCCTTGCTTCTCCCGCCGAGCAAACGTGGCTGCCTCACAAGGTGCCCGCTCTCCAGGGCAGACTCGGGTTGCTGGTGCTTTCGTGAATGGTGATGGGGGATTGAGCCCAGGGTCACAGCCCCTTTACTCTTTGTATATTTGAGAGTGCTGCTGAGTCACTAAGTTGCCCAGGCTAGAAGGGATCTTGAGATCCTCCTGCCTCAGCTGCCCGAGATGCTCAGATTAAGGGCATGCACCACAGCCTCCGGCTTGGGTTCTTGTGCACATTAATTTTTAGGGTGTGAATTGTATGTGAGCAAATAGCCCAGGGAGGTGACCTGCCAGAGGCGGGCTCTGACTCCTTCCCCGGGGCCACAGCTGCCCCTGCACCTGGCTCCGTCCTGTGCCCCAGCCCCAGCTGTGCTTTCCTGAGGGTGCCAGGGGCTGTGCAGACACCGCTGGCCCCTTGGAAGTCTCAGGGTCACACACAGCGTGTCCCCCTCAGCGCAGGAAACTGTGTGGCTGGGGAGGGGCCAGAGGAGGGTCCAGAGGGAGGAGAAAAAAGAAAGTGGAACATGGCCCAGGGGTGGGGCTCGGATTAACGCCCCCCTCAGGGTGAAGGGCCGGAGGTGGCCAGGGTTTCTCCTTGCAATTTCGCTTCTACTTAACAACCAGTTTGGGCCGGTGAGATGGCTCAGCGGCTTAAGCGCCTGCCTTGCAAGCGCAAGGGCCCGAGTTCGACTCCCGGATCCCACATACGAAAAAGGGGCCGGTGATATCGCTCAGCGGCACGGGTGCCTGTTGGCGCGCGAGGTCCTGAGGTCGACCCCCCGGTACCCACAAAAAAAAAAAAAAAAAAAAAAAAAAAAAACAACCAGTTTATTGTATCCGGGCCTGGTAGTGCACGCCTGTAATCCCAGCACTCGGGAAGGAGGCTGAGGCAGGAGTGTCATGAGGTATTTACACAGGATGGAGCACTACTCTGCCATAAAGAAGGATAAACTTGAATCTGTGTGTAGGAAAATGGATGCACCTTGAAACCATGACATTAAAGTGAAACAAGTCAGACACACAAGCTTAAATATCACATGGTTTCTCTTTTATATGAGAAACCCAAAATACAAATAAAAAGCAAAATAAAAGATAATATGAAGTAGGAAGGTAGATCTTTCTCAAATAGGAAGGGAATCAAGAGATGGAGGGAAAGGAGGGAAAGTCAATGAAAAAGGGAATTTTTGTTTTTTGTTTTTTGTTATTTTGAGGGTCTTGCTATATAGTCCAGACTAGACTTGAACTCACTATGTAGCCTAGGCTGGTCTCGAACTCTTGGCAATCCTTCTGCCTCAGCCTCCTTCCCGAGTGCTAGTGCTACAAGTGTGCGCCACCACGCCTGGCTGGAAAACGGATTGAGATGTGTTACGTGCATGTACCCATGCCAAGGAATATAATCACTGTGCACCGCAAACATGTTCTAATAAAATCAATAAATAAATGAGGATCATGAGTTTGAAGCCACTCTGGGCTACACTGTGAGAGCCTGACAAGAAAGAAAGAAAGAAAGAAAGAAAGAAAGAAAGAAAGAAAGAAAGAAAGAAAGAAAGAAAGAGGAAAGAGAGAGAGGAGGAGGGAGGGAGAAAGGAAGAAAGAAGGACAAAAGAAAGAAAGGGAGAGAAAGATAGATTGTTTCCTTGAGCACTGCAATCAGTGCTGCCACACCCTGAGGCATGGGATTTATAGACTCTTGCCTGCACATCGTGGCCCCTCCCAGGTGACCTCACTGTCCACATTTCCGGGGTGAGGGCTGAACTCAGTGCAGGGCTGGAACAGTGGGTGCCATTTACAACTGGGGCTGTGCACGCCTGTAATCCCAGCACTCAGGAGGCTGAGGCAGGAGGATCGCCATGAGTTGGAGGCCAGCCTGGGCTGGCTACATAGCGAGACCCTGTCTTGAAAAACCTAAATAAATAAATAATAATATGAGAGTTTTGTAGGCCTGCAATCCCAGCTATTCAGGAGGCTGAGGCAGGAGGATTGCAAATTCAAGCCCAGCCTGAGCAACTTAGTGACGCAGCAAGAACTTGTCTCGAAATAGAAAATAAAAAAGGGCTGGGGATGCAGCTCAGTACGAAGGCCCTGGGTTCAATCTTGAATTCTCAGTACTGAAAATAAATAAATGAGCAAACAAGTACATAATAAACGAGGGCTTCAAATAATTATGTTCTGTACTGGGGATTGGAGCCAGGACCACACTGAGCTACTTCCCCAGCCCTTTCTGTTTTGTATCTTGAGACAGAGTCTTGCTAAGTTGCCCAGTTCCAGGGATGGAACTTATAACCCTCCTGCTTCAGCCTCCCAGAGTGCTGGGACCACAGGCCTGGGCCCCCATGCCCAGCTAGTGCCAACACTCTTGGCCCCTGACCTTCCCACAAAAGCCACAGCAGAGCTCTCTGGCGTCCTCAATGTCCTCGTCCCCGTGTCTCTTCTTCCAGCCCCTCCTGACTTAGACTTGTCGACCACTGCTCCCTGCACAGTGACAACAAGCGGCTCCTCTGAAGCCAGGTCACAGCTGATTCATCACCCTCACACACCTGGGAGGCTGGGACTTCTTCAGCCTGTGTGGGAAGTCGCACTGGTCGCCGGGCTAGCAGCCTTCCAGTAAATAATTTCTGGGCCAACATCCTCTGGACGCCTCCCGGGGTGCAGGCCAGGCGCTGCAGAGCAGAGCTTGTCCCGCCATGGGGTCCGCAGCACCTGCACTTGTGTGGGGGGGATTGGGGTGTAGCTCCCCAACTGAGTGCTCGAGAAGAGCTGTTTGTTGCACGTAATGAACACCTGCAGCCGGGCATGGTGGTGCACACCTGTCATCCCAGCACTTGGGAGGCTGAGGCAGGAAGATGGCCACGAGCTTGAGGCCAGCCTGAATGACATAATGAGACCCTGTTTCAAAAACAAAACAAAGGGGTCCAGTGATATAGCTCAGCAGCACAGCGCCTGCCTGGCAAGCACAAGGTCCTGAGTTCGATTCACAGTACCAAGAAAACAAAACAAAACAAAACAAAAAAGATGTAGTTCAATAGGATCACCTGGGTTCAATTCCCAGTTCCACAAACAAAACAAAGCAAAAAAAACTTAAAATCACTGTCTTGCTGTAAAATGCACTTCCTATGCCCTCTCAGCTTTTGGATTTTTTTTTTTAGAATAGGTTTTTCCCAAATGGAGAAATAGTAGGAAGAGCTTGTGAAAATCTGGAAAAATGCTTTGGAGAGAGAATCCTTTCCTTCCCAGGTCCGTGGAGGCCACACCCTCCCCTCCCCGTGCTGCCCCTGTCTCTGTCAGCTCCAAGGTCCCCACCTCTGGCTTCCGCCTACTGCCGCCTTCAAGGCTGGGAATCCAGGAGCAAAATGCGGGTAAAGTTGAAATTCACTCCCTCCTGCCTCCCCGCCCCCTCGATCCCTGTCTCCCCTTCTCCTCCCTGCCCCGGCCTCTTCTCGCTCTCTCCATCCGAACACACCCAGCCGCCGGCTTTGAGCACACAAGGACCGGCGTCCTCCCTGTTCACTCCGGGAAGCGTGAGCCATCGACCCCTTCAGATTTCTCTCTCAAACTTGGCAGGTTTGAGCCCCACCCTGGGCCCAGGAGGTGCCCGGAAGCCCGCAGCGCTCCTTCCATCCCTGGGGAGGAATCGGGCGTCGACGCCATGCATGGCCCAGGCTGCAGCCAACTCCCAGAGGTGGGGCTTCCAGAGAGGGGGCTACTGCCCACGGTGCTGTGACCACAGTCCCGAGTGGTTCTGGAGCCCTGGTCTCACCAGGCAGTTCAGAGCCAAGACTTGCTTTAAGCTGTTTTCATTTTGCTGGGCGTGGTGGTGCACAACCGTCTTCCAGTCCACTGGGAGGCTGAGGCAAGAGGGTCACAAGTTTGAGCCCAGCCTGAGCAACTTAGCAAGACCCTGTTTTAAAAGAAAAAAAATCCATCTCTCTCTCTCTCTCTGTCTCTCTCTCGTCTATCTATCTAGCAATGTAAAAAGGGGTGGGGATGTAGCTAAGGCCCTGGGTTCAATCCCAGTGCTGAAAAAAAGAAAGAAAAGAAAAAAAAGTTGTTGGCATGTTGCGGTCGTCCAAGAAGAGCAGGCACACAATAAAAACCCCAGTGTTGAAGAAATGCAGCTGCTCCCCTGTCTAGGCCCAAATTCCCCGCCTATCTCCCGTGAGACCACAGCTTTTGGCTGTACCAGGCGCCCTTCTAGAGCTGTCCCCAGGGGTGGAAGGAGCGCTGCAAATGCCGAGAGAGGACACGTGTGTGCTCGTGAGTGTGCACACAGGGCGTGGGGGCAGAAGTCTCTGCCTCTCTCGGCATTTTCTCCAATTGCAGCCTCCTGTGTACGGGGGAGGCAGGGTGTGCGGGGCCAGAGGCTGGGGGTCTGCGTCAGATTCCACCTTTCTTCATACAACTCACTCTGTGATTTTGTTTATTTACTTATTCGCAGTACCGGGGATTGAAACCAGGGCTTTGCACTGAGCTACATCCCCAGCCCTTTTTCCTTATTTGTTTAAGACAGGGTCTTGCTAAGTCTTGCTAAGTCAGGCTGGGTTTGAACTTGGGATCCTCCTGCCTCAGCCTCCCAGAGTACCGGGATGACAGGCCTGCACCACCATACCCAGATTTTCTCTGTGATCCTAAAGCCCAGGAAGCCTGCTCTCTCAACTCAGCGGACACAAGGCTGTGTGTGGACCCCCAGCCCCTCATCCATCTCCTGAGAGAGTGAAACCGGTGTTCATGTAAGTTTCTATCACACACACACACACATACACACACACACACACACACACACAGACAGCTGTGAGCCCTGCCTGGTCTCCGGCCCTCACGCTGGGACCCAAGGGCCCAAAGCACAGGACACGGGCTCTTCAGTGCCCAGCCCTCTCTGGGGATTTTTGGAGCCCCTTCCTCCAAGCCAGACACCTCCCTGTGTCCCCCACACGGGCAGACCCCTGTGAGGAATAGGTGCGCCCCAGGTGGCACCCATCAGTGTACCCCAGATTCCCACGGGGGCTGGGGTATGGCAGTGCTTGCTGACAAATCAGTTACAGATGGGGAAACCCTTGGTTCTCCTCCTCCTCCTCACCTTCCTGTCCCTCCTCCTTCTTTTCAGTAGGTCCTGGATCCAACCCAAGGCGTCTGTACTGAGCGACCTCCCTGAGGGTTTTAAAATTTGAGAGTCTTGCTATATCACCAAGTTCCCCAGGCAGGCTTGAACTATTTTTGTTCTGATTCATTTTTTTTTGTTTTTTGTTTCTTTTTTTTTTTTTTTTTTTTTTTTTTATAAAGGGTCTTGCTGTATAGCCTAGGCTGGCCTCGAACTCCCAGCGATCCTCCTGCCTCAGCCTCCCAAGTGTTGGGATTACAGGTGTGTGCCACCATGCTTGGTTCAAACTTGTTTTTTTGAGATAGGCTTTCAATATGTAGTTCAGACTGGCTTCAAATTCGTGGTGTTCCCCTTGCCTCAGCCTCCTGAGTGCTTGTATGTGCCCCCACACCAGGGCTGGGCTTGAACTTGAGATCCTCCTGCCTCAGCCTTCCAGAGTGCAGGCATTACAGGTGCACACCACCATACCCAGCTTCCTTAGCTGTTTCAACCCGCACCACTCCGTCGGCTGTCACCGAGGAGCCCATTAGGATGGAGGGTGGCCCACAGGTGCCTTCTGAGGTCACATGGAGAGGAAGAGAAAAGCCGCAGAGGAAACCGCACAGGGAAGCGCGGAGGAGGGACGGGCAGGGCCCTGTGTGGGGACAAAGGTCTCAAGCGAACGCCAGAGGCCTGCGTTCAGGAAGAGGCGTATTCCTCTGGACACAAGAGGAGGCGGCGAGCCCGAATCAGATGTTTGACACACGCTGCCCTGCTGGGTGTCCCGTGGTCCCGTCCCAGCCCTCTGGGTTGACCCCTGAGTGAGGCTCCTCCTGGTGGCACTAGCTCAGCTGTCTGGAGCCCGGAAACACACGCGGACAGCATGTGGATCTGCAGCGCCGCGCCCGGCGCCACACGAAGGACAGAGGGACAGAACCAGCACCTGCTGCTCATGCATATTCACGAGAGGGCGGAGCCTCCGGGCCTGGGGCCCCGCACCCGGAAGCGGTGCTTTCCCGCGCCCAGCTCCGCGGCTGAGGCTGTACAGCTGCCCGTGGGCGGCGCCCGGAGCCAGTTCCTGCAGCCGGTTTCGTTTTCGGTACACTGATGCCTTCTTTTCCCCCAATCTAAAAGCAAACCGGGCTCATCATCAGACATCCGGAATGAAAACTCCAGGAAAAGAACGAAGGAAAACACCTCTCGGTGAGCTTGTCCCCTGTGACAGGCACGTGGCTTTGGGAGCTGAGTTGCTCGGGGTGACACCGCGGCACATGCTGTCCCCGCGCTCCACCTTCCCCCCACTCTGCGGAAGGGCTCTGCTCGTCCACACTGCCTTCAATCTGCGAAGCGCAGCTCTGCGGGCCTTTCTGATGCCACACAGGACACCAGGTAATGCTGGATCCCAACCACTGTCGCTGTCGCTGTCCGATGCCAGCTCGTACTGGGCACCACAGGTCGACTCTGCCGGGAGGTGTCTCCGCCGCTGTCTCTGTGGGCTGCCGGTCTCTGGAGCTCTTTGGTATCAGCAGCTCCGAGTGCTTATTCACTCTGCCACACTTCTCGGGATAGGATCCTAAGTAGACTTTTGGGACTTCTGGAGCCCACACCACCCGAGAAATAAATCCCAAGCAGGTTTACAGGACACCGCAGCGCGTCCTCACTGTAACAGGGCTGTGCTTCGGCCCTGGGGGCCAGCACACAGGGGGAGCCCTCCTAGACTGCACCCCGGGAGCCTGGGCAGGCTTCTTAGGTAGCCGCTGCAGACCTGTTTAGTGAGGGTGAGGGTTGAAGCCAGGGAATCTTCTGGAAGGCCTGCTGTGAATGCTGGGTATGCAAATAAGGGACCCAGATCCCTCCCTTCCTGATCTCAGCCACTCCCAGGGCCCTCTCCTTTCTCAAAAAGGCCACAGTGTGGACCGAAGCGTGGGATGGGGTGGGGCCCACGTGGCCTAGCTGGCTGCACTCATGTTGGAGTGGAGAACGGTGGGTCGATAGCCCAGGGAGGACACTGAAGCAAACTGTCCCAGTCTATTGGGATGCAGGGGGAGCAAAGGGAGGAGCAGAGAGCTGCCAGCCATGTCACACCCCCTCCCACAGGGCACCCGGGGGGCTGAGGCATGAATGCTTGCATGGGAGCCGCGCTGTCTGAGCCCGGTCCCGAGTGACATCCTGCCCATCGCTGGCCACTCACTCGAATAGGGAGGGACGATGGCCGATCCACCCTTTGCCCTGCAGAGAAGGCTGCTGGGAGCCACAGAGCCGTTGTCTGTCCGTGGCAGAAACCTTGCCAGCCCCAGCCTGCTGACCTCTGGACCTACCGCATAAAACTGGGCAGCACTTGTTGGAAGAACTGGCAGAGAGGCTCAAGACTCTGGCAAGACGTGCACTTTGGGAGGCCCAAGACTTCAGAGCTGCCAGGAAAGCCAAGGGCAACTTGGCAAGGGAGTGGGACAAGCCCCACTGTCATGCTGGGGACCTGGAGTGGCAGCTGCTTCTCCAGCAACTGCGAGCTCTGTGTTAATAACTGACACACTGAAGCACTGCAGGAATGAAGTGTCACGTGTGGAAGACAGGCGTGGTCCGGCACTGAGTTTGTCTTAGTTACTTTCCTGTTGCTCAGACAAAATACCCAACATCCACAATCCGAAGGAGGAGAGGTTTATTTCAGCTCACAGTTCGGCTGGGTTTCAGCCCACAGTCGGCTGGCTCCAAGGCAGGGCAGCATGCAGAGGGGCCTGGCAGAGGAGAAACAGTCTGTGGTAGGGCAGCAGGAAGCAGTAAGACTTCGTCCTTCTTTCCCTTTTTATTCTATCCAGGCTGCAAGCCTATTGGCTGGTGCCACCCACACCCATGGTAGGCCTTCCCTCTTTAGTCAGTCTGTCATTCAGACAGAGAACTCTGCTAAACCAACCAGTGGACTAATCCAGGATTACACACCCATGATCTGGTCACTCCCAAAAGCCCACCTAGGAGTGCATGAGGCTCTGGGGGGACATCCAGGTACCTAATAAACCGTAACAGAGTCTAAGCCCCCTCCCCCCGGAAATGTGTAGGCATGTGTGTTTGTGAGTCTGAGTGTGTGAGTGCATGCGTGTGTGTTTGTGTGAACGCAGGCTGTGTGGTCTGTGCATTTGTGAGAACGTATGTGTGTGTGCATGCCTGAGCCTCTAAGTGTGTGTGTGAGTGCTTGCTCGCACTGGTCGTGGCCTGGTTTGGCACCTCCCCTCCCCTCATGGCTGTTCCTAGATGGGACTGCTCCCCCTCCAGCGGCAACCTGAGCATCCTGTGGAATGTGGAAATAGAACCAATCCTCTTTACTTTACTTTGGCTGCCTCTCTCTCTCTCTTTCTCTCTCTCTCTCTTTTTTTTTTTTTTTTTTCGAAACAGAGTATCACTATGTATCCCAGGCTGGCCTCAAACTTGCAGCAATCCTCCTGCCTCAGTCTCCCTAGTGCTGGGATGAAAGGTGTGTGCCACTACGCCCAGCGGCCTCATCTCTTTGCAGAAAAAAAAAAAAAAGTGGATGTGGCGTGGGAAAAGCTGGAGACCTCACTTCTGCTCTCCCAACAGCTGCTATCTGAAGTCAGCCTGGCTTTGCGCTACACATGAAGGAAGGACATTTTCCTGTGGATTCTGCAGGACAGAGGTGACAGGACCTTCTGATCATTCTGTGTGAAAAGCCAGGTCAGAAAGCCAGGTGTGCAGGCGCAGGAGCAGCCCCGGGTGGATCAACCAGGGGTTTATGGAGCCTGTGTCCTGAGTCACACCCGTAGCAGGCTCCAGGGTGCAGGGCCGAGACCTGTGGCTATGGACACGTGGTTCTTGGATGGTGGCCATCCAGGTGTCATGGAGAGAATGAAGGAGTTGCCTTGGAACCCAAATGTCTCTGCCATTTAGAATATGATTATGTTTGAGCCAGGCATGATGGCACACACCTGTCATCCCAGTACCCTGGGGGGCTGAGGCAGGAGAATTGCAATTTTGAGCCCAGCCTGGGCAACTTAGTGATTTAGAGATCCTAAATCACTCTCAAAATAAAAAATACAAAAAGGGCTGGGGCCAGCTCAGCAGCATAAGCGCCTGCCCGGCAAGCGTGAGGTCCTGAGTTCAACTCCCGGAACCCACATAAAGGAAAAAAAAGGGCCGGTGATATTGCTCAGCAGCACAAGCACTTGCTGGCAAGCGTGAGGTCCTGAGGTCGACTCCCGGTATGCACATTAAAAAAAAAAAAAGGGCTGGGGCCAAGTGTGGTGGTGCACCCCTGTAATACCAGCACTTGGGAGGCTGAGGCAAGAGGATCGCCATGAGTTCAAGGCCATCCTGGACTGCATAGAGACCCTGTCTCAAAAACCCTGAGTGCTGGGATCGCAGGTGTGTAACACCGCAGATGGAAATCCTGGTCAGGGGCCTGAGGGGGGACCTGAGGTACTGAGCTTGTCCTAAGCACCCACGTGCAGCTGGGGCTGCTGGTCTGGGGCCCACGAAGGTAACGGCGGCTTCAAGCATGGGGGTCCACACGGAATGATCTCTCGCCTCGTCTTCGGGCTGAGGCTGTCTGCTTGTTTTCCTGTGCAGTAAGGCGGAGAGGGAGGAGAGACTTGATCGGAACGGGAGACGGGAGGACAGCAGGCGCGGGACTCCGGGACCCTCCGCCCTCGGTAAGGATGAAGATACCTGTTCCTGCGTACTCCCCAGAGGGCCCCGGAGCCTCTTGTTTGGGGGGAGATGGGCTCACGGGTCTGACAGCGGACTGGCGGTGGGAGGCGGGGCCTGGCCGGAAGGGGTGGCCCTGTGGCCGGGAAGGGCTCCTCTCCCCCGGGCCCCGCCCTTGGCTCGGCTTCCTGGGCGCCCCGATGTGAGCCCTGTCCTCCGCCTGACCCCTTTCGCCACGCAGCCGCCCAGGCAAGGGCTGAAACTTTTCAAACATGAGCCAAAATACACCTCTCCTCCTCTAAGCCGTGGGTGTCGAGTATCGTGGCCCAGTGGTGAGAAACGTGAGGAGGACAGCACAGTGCAAAGGCACCGCCAGCCTCCCGCGGCGTCACAGTTGCAGCCAGGCTGGGCGCCCTGAGCGCCCCCCGATTGCCCCGTGCTGTGAGCGACAAACGCCCCGTGGTGGCGTCTGCAGCGAGTGACTACGAAGAAGGGTGTCACCATGTGATGTCCTCACGGAGTGGGAAAGAGGCTCCAGAAATGTGTGTCCTCCGGCCACACGAGGCTGAAGGGGCAGCAGGGGATGGAAACGACCACAGCCGGTGTCAGGAGGCCCCGGGGAGCCCTGTGTCCTCAGAAGGCCGCTGCTGTCCCATTCCCAGGAGCCAGCTGAGATGGCCGCATCCTAGGACGGCAGTGGAGGCTGAAGCGGGGGTCCCTGGTGTTACTGTCCTCCGTGTAGCTGCAGGGACTGCTCCCAGGCCGGCAGGGGCTACTGACATCACACCCTGGAACGTCCCTGAGCCAACGAGCTTTGCACGTGGACAGATGGCATGATGTCCTCCTCTGGACAGCTGACCTCAGGGCATATGCAAAAGGAGGTGACACACAGAACAGAGGACACAGGACAGCAGTGGTCACGCCTGCCTTTCCTCCTCGGCCAGGACCAGGGGTCAGCATCCCCCAGCAGGATGTGGCCGGGCCAGGGGCTCTGTCTGCTCTCTGCACTGCCCGTGCAGTCTTCAGCGCCCGGCGGCTTTGGAGCAGGGTGTCTGATGCCTGCGTCCGAGACCTCACTGGTGTGCGTGGGGCTGCAGATTTGCACTGTTTGTGGTTGAAGCAAGTTTGTTACACCCGAGGTCTCGGCACATTCCTGTGGTGCGTCCGAGGTGGGGCGAGGGGTTGTACATTGGTGAGTCGTTGCTTCACGGTGTGCCAGGCATGCTGCCCGTCATTAGCTCTGTGCAAGACAAAACCAAAGCTACCTGCGCTGTCCCTGCCTGGAAGCGGCTCCTGGGCGGACCCCACACGCCGCTTCCTTTCCAGACAGCTGCGGCTCCGGGGCCAGAGTTTGCTTGGTTCTGTTCCCGCCTTCTGCATCTCGTGACCAAGAAGCCCTGAAGCCTGCCCTTTGCTTGCTGTCCACCGAAGCTGCTCCTTGTCCCCTCCCTGAATTGGGGTGGGCTGGGTCCCTGGGAAAGATGGGGGAGGGAGTGGAGCAGCGGAGAGAGGACGCCCTGTCCCATCTTCCACTGAGCTATTCCAGTCCCCAAACCGCGGCCGCCCCATGGAAGCTCCATAATTAGAGGGTCCCCGTCGGCTCCGTCCAGCCCTCGGGATGACCACGGGAAAGGGAGCGAGCGGGGGTGTTGCTGGACCAGGAAATAACAACGAGCAAATGACAGAAAACAACAAACCACTGCAGTGGGAGTGACCGCAGCTCTGCGTTTCCCAGGCAGACACCGACCAGAGGGAGGGGCCCAGCCGGACGTGGGCTCACTCGGCTCACTGCAATGTCACCTTGTGGACCCCGTTCCTCCCTCTGCTGTTGCCGCTGTCGAGAAGGTTGAACTGAGGTTTTAAAATATTTACGCGTCTGCATCCTAAGACTGTCGGTCAACTCAAAAGTACACCCGAGGAGTTTGAGATGACGAGGAAACTGGGCTTTGAGATAAATCAGTGAAGGACCTGCCGTCCTCAGGACTCTAGGAAAATGGGAGGAGAGCAATTGGCTAAGGAGAGAATTAAGCAGGGAATTGCAACTTTAGCAGTTCGTCTACACAGCAGGGGACACTGCAGGCCAGGACTGCTAGCGCTCTCTGGACGCTGCTTCTCTGGAAGGTTCAGGGAACTCCCCACACCCTGGGCTCCCCGGCAACGGCCTTAAAGCTTTCCGGGGGGGTCTTTCCTGCTACAGCTGATTCTTGCCATGGCCTGTGAAAATTATCAGGAAACTTGATCAAAACACAGATTCTGGGCATTGTTCTGCTCCATCTGGATTAGTTTTTGTGATGTGGGGCTTTTTTGAGACAGGGTCTCACTGTGCAGTCCAGGCTGGCCTTGAACTCACTTTGTAGCCCAGGCTGGCTGCAAACTCGCAGCGATCCTCCTGCCTCAGCTTCCCGAGTGCTGGGACTACAGGTGTGCGCCCCCACGCCCGGCTCGTAATTGTGTTTTTAAGTGATTCTCCCAACATGACTGTCCTGGTGCAAAAACGTGAAGAATTACAAGTGGAAAGCAGCTCCAGGTGGGTGTGGTCCTTGTCTTAGTCCATTTCTGCTGCTGTAACGGAGCACCCAAGGCTGATAAAGAAAAGAGGTTTGCTCGCTGGCGGAGTCTGTGGAGTCCACTCTTGGGCAGCGCCGTCGAGCTGGGACGCCTACTGCATCTCCACGTGGCGGTGGTGGACGCAGAAGAGCGCGTCTGTGAGGGGAACCACGGGAGGTGTCAGCCTTGCTCTGTGACAGCTCCCGCTTGGAGTCACCAACCCAGCACTGGACAACCGGCTGCTCCTACAGATGGCTTTCATGGTTTCTGGGGGTGGAGCCTCGACCTAATCACCTCCCACTAGGCCCCGCCTCTTAAAGGGGCCACGCCTCTTAATCCTGTTACAGCAGGACCAAGCTTCCAGCCCGTGGAGCGTGGGGGACAGGTGTGACGGAACCACAGAAGTCTCCTTTACTGTCCATAAAGGGCCCCTTTCTGAGACTTCTGGGGCCATGCTGGAAAGCAGGAACCCCAACTTGGAGAAGCTTTCCGTAGCCCAAGATGGAATAATTTGCGCACCGAGGGAAGAGGGTTTGGCGGGGGCCAGCCCAGGAGGGGCGCTTCCTGCTGACCCCCACCTCAAGGCTCAGCGGTGGCACTGGGGCCAGCCCTGCAGCAGGACAGATGTCACAGTCTCCTGCCTTGGGGAGCAGCTCATCGGCCAGAATCAAAAGTTTCTACCGTCTTTCACATGAACAATTCTCATTTATTGTACTTTTTTAAAAATTTATTTTTCAGTACTGGGGATTAAACCCAGAGCCTTTGCACAGAGCTGCAACCTCAGCCTCCCCCCGCCTTTTGTATTTTTATTTTGAGGTGGGGTCTCACCAAGTTGCTAAATTTCCCAGACTGGCATTGAACTTGAGATCCTCCTGTTTCAGCCTCCCAGAGTGCTGGGACGACAGGCTGAACCAATCTCACTTTGACTTCTCAAAAAGCCCATGGCATGGGCAGGGCAGAAACATTTAACAGATCAGAAACTGTGACTCAGGGGCCACCAGTCCCTGGTCACACCGCCCTGAGGGGCCGGGCCACAAGACACAGAGCCACTGAGCTCCTCTCTGTCCCAGCTTTCTGCACTGGGACCAGCCAACCTCATTGTCCCTCAAGGGGACTGTGGGCCTTAGGAAACCTTGCTACCTTCCCCAGCCACCCTAAGATGTCCCTATCGACAGCAGGCTCCAGGACATCACTTCTGAATGTTTTCAACACGAAACCTCAAAATACACCCATGGGAATTATGGCCTAGATGCCCGGTTCACAAGAATGTTGGAAAATAAACCGTGGGTCATCTAAAGTATTTCATGTATGTGTGGGACAAATCTGAATTCTACACCCGGTTCAATTTCCAGAGTCTCGGTACCTAAGGAGTCTTCAGGAGAAATGTTTGAGATACAGACTTCGAGACATGAATCAGCCAGGTGTGGCGGCACACGCCTGTAAGCCCAGCACTCTGGGAGGCTGAGGCAGGAAGATTGCAACTTGAGCCTAGTCTGGGCAATTTAGCGAGACCCTGTCTCAAAAAATAAAAAAGGGCTGGGGATGCAGCTCAGGAGAAAGGCCCTGGGATCCATCCCCAGCACCCAAAACAAGACAAAGACCCAGCCAAGGGCAGAGAGTGTAGCGCAGGCAGAGCTTGTGCCCGGCCCACACAGGACAGTGGAGATAAATAAAACTTAAAATAAGCCCGGCTGCCCGCAGTCATGTCTGTCGCCCAGCCTGAGGCCCAAAGCTCCTGAGGGAGGCAGAGCCTCTGGGAAGAGCGTTAGCATCTCCGCCTCTGAGCAGGGTCCCTAAATAAACCAGGGCTGCAGACGAAGGGCGGAGGGTGCCCGGGGACTCCCCAGGGTCCCTGCCAGCCCAGCCCCGGCCCAACTCTGTGGCGGGGGCTCAGCTCCCTCCCTCCCTCAGGCGCAGGGACTCTGGCAGGGATGGCAGCAGAACGGAGCCCCCTAGACCCTGAGGAAAGTGTCCTGTGTCCCACACAGGGGACCGAGGGGCCCTGGAGAGACCCAGAGCTGTGTGGAGGAGCTCAGGGTTGGGATGGGCGTGGAAGACCCAGGTCTTGCTGATTGCTGGGTGTGGCCCTGGCAGGGTGGGCAGGGTGCCCGCTTCAGGCGGCTATCATCCGGGTTTGGAAGCGCTCCCGTGCCTCAGTCAAGCCGGGAAAGGCCAGGCTGAATTTCCCACCATCCCACAGGGAGGGGGCTCCGAGCTGTGTTGTGGGACGTGGTCAAATATATGGTGAATGTTTACTTTTTAAGAGCTGGGGCAGGCTGGGGAAATGGGTCAGGGGTGTTCTGGGGACCTTGCTGCTCTAACTGTAAATTCCTGTGGGTCTGTAGTGATTGCTAAATGAAAAGCTAAAAAGAAACAGTCATCCCTGCCGTGGCAGGAGGACCATAAAACTCCCAGCATTTTTTATCATCCTTCCAACTGATTATTTGCTTGTCTTCTTATAACCAAGCCATATCCTTTGACATTTGGATGCTAACTCTTCCTCCAGGAAAATACTCAGCTCATCCCATGGGAAACAAAGGTCCCATTGCCCCAGGACTGCGAGGAGGGAAGCTGGACTCCGGCCCTGACAGCTAACGGGAACACAGGAGGCAGCAGAGGCACAGGACCTACACCCCACGCCGCGCTGAGTGACAGCTCGGGGAACGAGAAGCACTGAAGCCTGATTGCCAGGGTCTGACAGGTCCCGCTCTGCACTGGGCTTGAAAGAGCGAGGCCACCGGCTGCTCCCGTGGGACCCGGGGGCGGTGTGCAAGTGAATAAGACAGAGGGCATCGGAGGAGTGTCCCGTGAAGACCCAGGGACGCCAGAGGGGCTGGGGGTGGCTGTGTCTCAGCTGAAAGAGCAGACTGCGAGGGGCTGTGGTCCCGAGGGACACATGGGGCGAGGAGATAAAAAAAAACCTCGTCCGCCTGTCACTCCCGAGCAGGAGCAGGGGGACAGTGAGTGCTGGGAACAGGACTGCATTTAGTGACAGCAGCAGGAAGGGGATGGCGGACCCACCCTCTAGCCGCCCAGTTTCTTGCTGTTGGAGCTGAGTGGCCGGGTCTATGCAGTTTCCGAGGCTCCCAGCATCTCCTGTGAGCCCAGAGCTCCACCCTGCAGCTCCCTCCTGCAGTTCTAGGGCCTGGGGTCTGACTGAGGAGGGGCCTGGAGGTTGTGGGAGAGTGAAAAACGAGTGCCCGTGAGGCTGCGACACTGGCCGATGCTGCCTCGGCAGCTGCCTAGGGCCAGGCCCACTCTGCTCAGATACCCGCGGGCTCTGAGCCGGGTCCTGAGGGCGCCAGCGGAAGCCTCACCAGCTTCTATTCCAGACGTGGGGGAGAGAAGCGGGCTGTCCACACCGAGAGAGGCGCAGCGCGACTACAGGTAGCACAGCCCTGAAAGCCGGGTGTGGTGACACACATCTGTAGTCCTAGCCCTATGGGAGGCTGAGGCAGGAGGATCGCAAGTTCAAGCCCAACCTGCACAACTTAGCGATTTAGTGAGGCCCTGTCTCGAAATAAAAATAAAAAGGAAGGCCCTGGGTTCAACCTCTAAGTACAGTAAATACATCATAATGACAGAGTAGAGAATCCCGACTCACGGTGCTCCTCTAGTCCACGGACACAGAGGGCGCTGAGGACTCCAGGGAATTACACACTGCGAATACAACCTCAGGGACAGTGCCAGCTTCAGGGTGCTTGAAGAACATCGATTTACACTTTCGAGAACAAACCTAAGCTCAACGTCTATCTTCTCTACGTTAGAGCGCTAGGTGCTGAGACACAAAGTGGTTTGGGGGGCAGATGCAGCCTCCACCTGAGATGTGCGTTGAGTGTCCTTTGGAGGGGCTGAGGGACACCTAGACGGCTGGCGCAACATGGTTTCAGGTGTCTGGGGCACTTTGGAAGAGACTAACGATGTCTGCATGCGTGGACAGGATGGGTCAGTCCTCACCAGTGTGGGTGACACGCCCATCACGCCCTGGGCGCAGAGAGTGTGGCAGGGAGGGACAGTTCTCTCCTGGAGCCAGGACTCCACTTCCTCCTGCCCTTGGGCACCAGCGCCCACGTCTCCAGGCCTCTGGACTGGGATAGAAGCACGCAGCCACTTCCTGGCCCCCTGCTCAGTTTCAGGTCCTGGGACTCTGGCTGCCTGACCTTGTAAACCAGCCCTGCGCCTCTCTCTCTCTGTCTCTCTCTCTCCTGCTGGCCCTGTGTCTGCAGAGCCAGGGCCAAAGCGCTTGTCCTTGCGGAATTTATAGCTTAATAGTTACACAGCAGTTTAAAATTCCAATATGCATCAACCTCTTTGGAACTCCACATTACCCTTTAAATTCCCCTGTTGGAGCCAGGCACGGGGCGCACGCACATTACCCCGGAAACTGAGGTCTTTTCACGGACTCCATAGCGCTGCCTTTTCCGGAAGGCCCCGCAGTCGGGACCACAGAGCTGCCTTTTGGAGGGTGTTCCTTGCCTCAGGTTGTGCACTTAAGTTTCTCCCCCATCTTCTCTCGCCCCACAGCACTGGGAGCTGCCAGTGACCTGGCTGTCGCTGTTCTAACAGGTGTGCAGTGGGGTCACGCTGTTGTTTTAATTTGCAATTCCCTGATGACTTGGGGCGGTTGGCATTTTTTCTCTACTTACCCACAATGGCATGTCTTCCTGGCGTGCACGTTCAGTGCTATGGCCTGACATGCTGTTTGTTTTCTTTCCTTTTTTTTTTCCCCCTGAGGGTTTTTTGTTTTGTTTTGTTTTGTTTTTTAGATCAAAACCCAGGGCCTTGTACCTATTAGGCAAATCCTCGGTCATGGAGCTACCTCCTAGCTCTTTTTATTTTTATTTTGAGACAGAACATCTTAGTTACTTTTCTCTCGTTGCTGAGACAAAGTACCCAACACCCAAAGTTAAAGGGGGAAAGATTTATTTAGCTCACAGTTTGTAGAGGCTTCAGTCCATCATTGGCTGGCTCCAAGGCAGGCAGGCTTGGCAGAGGACAAACAGTCCATGGCGGGCAGAAGGTAGCAAAGCAACAAGCACGGGACCTTAACAGTGTCTTTCTGTTACACAGTGTCACAAAAAAAAAAAAAAAACAAATAAAAAGTCATCCTAATAACAAAGATCATCTAGATTTTCCCCTGTCTTGCCTTCTAAGACGTTATTTCTTTTTGCTTTTGCTTTTTTTTTTTTTTTTTGTGGGTACCGGGGGTTGACCTCAGGACCTCGCGCGCCAGCAGGCGCCCGTGCCACTGAGCGATATCACTGGCCCCTTTTTCGTATGTGGGTTCCGGGAGTCGAACTCGGGCCCTCGCGCTTGCCAGGCAGGCGCTTAAGCCGCTGAGCCATCTCACCGGCCCCCTGCTTTTGCTTTTTGAAACAGGGTCTCACAATGTAGTCCAGGCTGGCCTTGAACTCACTATGTAGCCCAGACTGGCCTCTAACTCGCAGAGATCGTCCTGCCTCAGCCTCCCAAAGGCGGAGATGACAGATGTGCGCCACCACGTCCAGCTCCACTCTGCCCTCTTGATGGTCCTCAGCTCAGGACTCATTTCCTTTTTGATTTCTTGTCTGGCCTATGGGTTGTCGGGAAATATTTAAGGCATGATTCGAGTCAGCAGACTCCAGCCGAAGCACACAGCGGCCGCAGCACTCTTTGGCTCTGGGTAGAGATCCGTGCCAGTCTTGAGAGGGTAAATTCTTAGGCTGTTGGCGCATGACCAAGAGCATTTAGGAGAGACGTCGCTCAGCGCGTCTTAACCCATGGCTTCTACTGTGAAGTCAGCTGACCAGCCTGTGAAGCTTATCACCAGAATGACTGGAATCAAAGTCATAAGAATTCCAAACTAAACCAGAGCTTACTAGAGTCAGAGCCTTAGTATTTTTTTTTCCTTCTTCAAAAAAAAGAAAAAAATGATCTTTATTGGCACATTTTATGTATACACAGTGATCACATTCATCATGGGGAGTTTGTACCTGTACATGATATATCTTGCTTCTCCTTTTTTTCCCATTCCCCTCCCCTCCCTTCAACCCTCCTTTCCTTCCTTGTTTACAAAAGCTTTGTTTCCATTTTTTCTTTCTTTTCTCTCTCTCTCTCTCTTTTTTTCACTTTTCCCTTCCTTCCTTTCCCCCTCCCTTATTCCTCTTCCCGTTTTGACATTTTCTTCCTATTTCTCAATACCTATTATACATTTTGGTCTTTATTTACACTTTCGGTTTCTCACATTAGAGAATGTGGTATTTACACATGTGTGTCCGATTTATTTCACTTAAGATTATGGTCTCAAAGTGCATCCATTTACCTAGAAATGTCTCAAGCTTATTCTTCTTTATGGCAGAGTAGTACTCCATTGTATATAAAAAACCACATCTTTAACAATTCACCAGCTGATGGGCATTTGGGTTGTTTCCAAGATTTAGCTATTACAACTGTGCCACTGTAAACATGGGTGCACATATATCGCTGTGGTATGATGCTTTTAATTCTTTTGGGAAGATACCAAGATGGGAAATAGCTGGATCAAATGGGACCTCTAGTCCTAGTTTTTTGAGGAGTCTCCACACTGATTTCCACAGTGGTAGCACCAGTCTGCACTCCCACCAACAGTGGAGAAGATTTCCTTTTTCCCCACAGCCCCGCCAGCATTTGTTACTGGTTGATTTCTTGATAATAGCCATTCTTTCTGGAGATGGAATCTCAGTGTTGTTTTAATTTGCATCACTCGAATGACCAGTGATGTTGAACATTTTTTCATAGATTTATTTAGAAACTTAGTTTTTAGTTTTTTTTTTTTTTTTTTGTGGGTACCGGGGTCGACCTCAGGACCTCACGCGCCAGCAGGCGCCCGTGCCGCTGAGCGATATCACCAGCCCCTTTTTCGTATGTGGGTTCCGGGAATCGAACTCGGGCCCTCGCGCTTGCCAGGCAGGCGCTTAAGCCGCTGAGCCATCTCACTGGCCCCTCGTTTTTAGTTTTTGATGTTGCTCTTTTTAATTCTTTGTTTGTGTGTGTGTGGTTCTGGGAATATTTGCTAAGTTGCCCAGCCTGGGCTCCAAATTGCAATACTGCCTCGGCCTCCCGGAATGCTGGGATTCCATGCATACACCTCCCTGTCCTGCTAATGTTGCTCTTTGAATCTTCCATTTGCTGTGGAGAAAAGCTGTGGCCTCAGTGTCTAATCTTCTGTTCTCACTGCCTGGGGACCTAGGCCTGGTGGCTTCCCTCAGGGTGGCCCAGGCACCCCCGGATGTTACAGAAGGTAGAAGCATCTACTCACGCGATCTCGACGCTTGTGTGGCTGGAGAAGGAAGGGACCCGTCTCAGGGACACCAGAAAGCTGGGGCTGGATCAGGCGCCATCCTAGAAGGATTCCACACAACCAGAAAGGGGGCGAGAGGAGGAGCCGGAGTGGGGCTGTGCGGGTCACACAAAGGGGCTCTGTCCTGCAGCCCCCGGCCCCTGCGCATGGCTGTCAAAACACAGAGGACATTCCTCAGCTGCCGCACACAGGCCGGCCCGGAGCAAGCCACTAGGTGGTTTTAGTTTATTAGTCCAGCCAAAGTCATAAATCCTGGCCTGGAATGCTGGCCACCCCCACCCAGCCTCCCTGCGACATCCCAGGCCAGAGCTCACCGCCGCCGTGACTTTCAGTTCACCGTGATGTAAACTACGCTGCAGCAACGTCAGAAACTCTAAAATCAAGGAAGGGAAAGTAGAAATCACACACAGAAGCCTGTCCACAAACAACTACTGAATACAAACAGGATCTGTAGGCAAGTGCACGTGTGAGGACGTGTGTGGAGTCAGGGTGGGGGGGTGACGGCTTTGTCAAGCGTTTATTGTGAAATACAGCATCAGACAGCGCAGCAGCACAAGACCTGCAGTCCGTCCAACAGTGACGCGAACCCCAGCAAGCCCCAGAAACAATTTTCCTCAAAGTTACCCGCAACATTCCCCAGCAGAAAGCTCTATTCAGACTTGGGGATATTTCGTGTGTGTGTGTGTGTGTGTGTGTGTGTGTTTTGTAGTTTGCTATCTTTCCCTAGATATTTAAGCTTAGCTTATTAGTGAATTGTACGTGAATAGCACACGCCTATTTACAAGGTGTGATCAAAATATACAGTGAATGTTTGATGGGGACCAGGCTATGTGATAGATGTGACTGGAGGTGGGTGTGACCTTGGTTCAGGAACAGGGAGCACTAAGGCAGGCTGTGTGCCCTCTGGGTATGGGCAGAATGCTAATAAGCAGGCACTCCTGTGGCAAGGTAGCATCTGCTGAGGACAGTTGTCAAAATACAGGCATTTGGGTTTAGAGAAAATCTGGTTCCTCATTAGTTTAATCCTTACCCGCCTGTTTTCTATAGTTACTGTTCCATGAAATGTGTGCTACGCCTTCCCCTGTGCCTCTTGCTGGCCAATAAAAGCGGGCCAGCCTCGGAAGTAGCCGAGCCAGTCCACTAGAGGCGAACTCCTCCCGGTCCCCCTCGAACCCTGAAAATTGTCTCTTTGTCTTTCTTCATTCCCTGTTGTCCTCCCACAGGTATCAGAGGCTCTGAGCAGCCCTCAGTAAATGTTTAAATTAAAAAGAATTGATTACAGTAAAAGACACATTGCCGTGAATCCCCTTCAAAACCCTCCGCCTCACTTTGAACACACTCATCCCACCATCCTTGCCACTTTCTGAAGCTGCTCTGGAGTCCTCTTTCCTGAGAGTCTTCACTAGGTGTGATCGCAAATACAGTGAATGCTGGTGCTGAGCGCCATCCAGCAGAAAGGCAGCTCCTAAAAACATGATGCTGTGTCTTCATCCACCTTATTTACCGGATCTGGCCCCCCATGACTTCTGGCTCCTCCCCAAAGTCAAAATGACCATGAAAGGGAAACATTTTGAATGGATTCGGGACATTGAGGCAGCCAGGACAGCATAGCTAAAGACACTCAGGAAAGACGACTCCAGAGCTGCTGCAAAAAGTAGCAAGGACAATGGGATAAGTGTGTTCAAAGAGAGGAGAGCATTGGGAAGGGGATTCATGGCAATGTATCTTTTACTGCAATAGATTAAAAAAAAAAACTTTTAAACACTCACAGCAGTTTTTGATTACACCTTGCATATATTGTTGTTTCTGGTGTCTTCTGCATACTTCTGTTTGGAGGCCGAATCCATACACCTCTTTGTATGTACTTCATTCATACTCTTGGTTGTACACTACACTTTTCATGCCATTATGCTCTCAGTTTATCCATTTGCTGCTGATGGACAAGTGCATCTTTCCCATCTTGGACCTGTGGACATGATGCAACTCTGGCTCCAGGGACCATATGCCCAGCCTTCTCCCCATGTATGCCTCGGACAAGACAGGCTGTATTCTGGGGTCTTGTCTTGGTGTCACTGGGACACGATCCCTGACACCCATAATATAAAGGAGGTTCACGGTTTCAGAAGCTTCAGTCCACGGTTGGGGCTCACACACAGAAACAGCTCCTGTGGAGAGAGCTGCTTGGGTCATGGAGGTCAGGAAGCAGAGAGAGAAGGGAGGAGCCAAGGACAGAGATTTATTTCTGGGCCACACGCCCAGGGGACCACATCCAATGAGGCCCCACCTCCTAACAGCAGGTCAGCTGCCTAATCCAGTCGCCTCCCAAAGCCCTGCTGTTGGCCCAAGGCCCTTGGGAGACATCTAGATCCAAACTATTCCAGGTCTCCGAAGAAGATATTGCTGTTTGCCCACTGGCTGCACCAATTTACTTTCCAACTGCTCCCCATGCCCAAGACTTGGTACTGTCCAATATCAACTAATTCTCTACTGCATCACGTCATCACGCCTGCGGGAACGTTTGACGTGTGGGAGGCAGTAGGAAGTGCTGTGTGTGCACGTGTTGTGCTGTTTGTCGAATAAATGTTCAAACAAAATAAGTTAGATCAGATGATCGCTAGGGTGTCTTATAGCCCTCTTTATTGTGAACATAATTAGCTTTATAATTATTGATGTCTTATATAAACATATACATTATATAATTATAGTACAGCTATAATTATCTTAACCCTATACTATTACTAATGCAGTCCTATTTGTTATTAGTTACATATAGTTCACTGTCATTTATGCGTATTAGCTATACATTTCATTATTTTAGGTAACTAAAGTACTTTAGTTAATATAAACAGCCTACTTTGATGTCTGTACATTGTCTTTCATTTGTAATATGAGGATAATAATTCCTGCTTTATAGAATTCTTGTAAGAGTTGCATGAACAACCAGACAGGTTTCTGAGAGAATTTTAGCAAATGTTCATGACCTTCCTTTAAACTGTAATTGCAGTGCACCGCTGAAGGGTCTGTTTATCTCCATTCTCTGATTATTTAAATTTGAGATAAGGACATTCCTTGTTTCGTGCATCTGCTTCCAATCACGGTAATGGAGGGGGTTGTATAATCTAATTGAAACCTATCTGCATTTAAGAAAACAACTTCAGCCTCTCTTTGTGTTAGTCTATCTTCAAAACCGTCTTTTCTTTTTATGTGCTACCCAATACTTCATAAGTCACTCGCTATTTCTTGCATGGAACATTTTCAGGAACTGGCTTTTAAGACGTGTGAACATTCCAGGACCATGACACCCAAGAGTGCTGGTGGCCGGGCTGCAGCCCCCTGGGGTGGTCACCCCTCCTGGGCAGGCCAGGCCTGCAGGCCAGATGTGAAGAGCTGCCGCGTGCTTTTTATGCTTTCCCTGAAAATGCTTGAAGATGAATTGGGTTTTCCTTGAATCTAATTTAGCTTACACAGAACTACTCAATGTGAAATATTTTTAAGACAAATGATAAGATAATTTACTTAGAACTTTGCTGTGTAACTTTGGGTCATTAATTATGACCTCCTTGGATCTTACATTAGAAAAGTATGCTCATTTATTATATGAGAGGCAAGTAGAAAATTCATCTTTTTCCAAAAGCAACCATGACTTTTAGTCATACTTTATTCATATTAAACATGTGGTTATTGCATTATGAAAAAATAGCAAAGCAAATTATGATTTGTAGAGAATCTACAATTCTGGTCCTTATTAAAAAAAAAAAAAACAACTACGGAGAGGATTGGTGGGAGGAGTGTTCTTTCCTAGTGATTTTTCTTTGGATATTTTTAGTGCATCCCTTTATAGAAAGCTCACAAGTAGAAAGACAAAATTTTGTCTTTTGAGTCTTAGAATATGATTTCTCCCTTCATTTCAAATTTCAAAGATTTTAACACCCTATTGTTTGTTTTCAAATGAAATCATTAAAAAATGCAGCCATTAGAATAGTTTTGTTTTGTTTTTGCAGTGCAGGGGATGGAACCCAGGGCCGCGCGCATGCTAGGCAAGCATCTACCCCTGAGATACACCCCAGCCTGAGAATAGTTTTAATGAGCATTTCAAAGAACTCATGAATTACTATCACTTCCTGATTTTCAAAATACTTGTTCTTTCCCCATGTGGTGGAATGAATCTTTGGAGAAGGGAAAGATTGTGTCTGGGCAGGCTGGGAGAGGCGAGGGTTAGGGTTCTGGAAGATGTGGCCGGGTGCAGTCCCCAAAGCCCAGAGGCCCCATCAGCTGTGGCACAGTGCTGCAACTCTTGCAGTCTAGACCTGGAAACAGGTCTGTCTGTCTGCCCTCGGGGACATGTTTTCATCACTTTCCTTGTCAGTGAGACATAAATACCCGACACCCAGGACTTAAAGGAGGAGAGGTTTATTTTGACTCACAGTTTGTAGAGGGTTCAGTCCATGGTCAGCTGCTCCAAGGTAGGGCCACAGGGCAGAGGGGCCTGGCGGGGGAGAGCTGCTCACAGCATGGGGGTCAGGAGGCACAGAGAGAGAGACAAGGGAGGTGCAGTGGAGGAAGATGAACCCTTCCAGGCCCCGCCCCCAGTGATCCCCTCTTCCGACCAGACACTACCTCCTAATAGCAAGTCAGCTATGAGCCCCATAATCCACTCAGCTCCCCAAAGCTCTCCTATGAGTGCGCGAGGCTTCGGGGGAAGCTACATAAGAACCCTAACAGGACACACCGCCCACTTTCCGGTCCTCACCTGAGCTGGCTGGATGGTGCTTCCTGTGCCTGCCATCAGGTCTTCCTTGACCTGGGGACACCGTCCTTGGTGGGGTGGCAGCTCCTCTGTTGGCTCTTAAGCCACTGCCCCAAGGCTGGTCCCCAGGGTCTCCCTGCTTACCTCTCTTCACAGGTGGCTGGGGTGGCTCAGTCTAACACTGCAGGTGACACCTACCAATGGTCATCCAGCCCCAGGCCGTCTTCTGAACCTCGGGCCCTGGTGCACCATGGTCTAGCTTTGCCACCCACTCAGGATGAATGCTCTGGGCCATGGGCATCACCAGGGCCTGGACCACGGTCATCTGCCATGTTCTTCTGCGTGGATGGCATCGCCAACTCATGCAATCAACTGCTGGTTTCTGTTTGTTTCTGTTCCGGTGGCTTTGTTTCCCACGTCTCACTCCAGCCCATCCGCTCCTCTCCACCCAACCCTAGGCTCCGTTCATGCTGTCTTCTTGATCGCTCCCCTCTTCTTTTAAAAGCTGCTTAGCTGGTTTCTCTTCCTCTAGTCTCTCCCTCCCATGTTAATTAATGATCTGCAATACCACCACAGACCCTCCTGAAACACAAGTCTGATTGCATCTTTTCTCTAATTAAGATGGTTCCTTGGCTTTGCACCTCTTTAGAAAAGGCTCAACTTCTCCACACAATGGATAACGCAAGCCCTTGAGCAGACTTTGGGCTTTCCTGCCTGGGTAGGAGCTGGATTCTGGGTGCTGAGTTCATGGGAACATTCCTTCCTGGTCCTCAGGGCTCCCCAAGATCCAGCTGGTCGACAAGACTTCATGGAGCCGAGACGCTCACAAGGACACCGCAGAGCAGAGCTCCTGGCAGATCCCCTACACATACGGAGTTTTGTATGCAGAACTTCAATAATGTTTCACGTAAAATTGTAGTAGAATTTATTGTCTACTACAAGGAGCCTTGCAATAAATTCCTCTGTGAGTTCCGTTTCAGGAAATATTTAGTCTCTACAATTGGAGGCATCTGTTTTCTGTTGTCAAAAATTTAAATCGCTGTAACCTGGGGTCTCCTTTAGCTTTAAAAGCCAAAAACCTTGGAACCAGATCCCTTAGCTGAGAATTGTAAAGTGCTTAGCTGTGCTGTCTGAGAATAGGGACCCCTTTAGCTTCCTTTCATGGATTCTTCTCCTTAACCCCGAAGAAGCATTTCCCCTCTTTATCCTCTAACAACTTGGAAGAACTCGGGATGGTGGATAGCTCAGAATATCAACACAAAGACTTCAACAGAGTGGCTTCCTTCTAGTTTTTATTCTTATGTATTTTACAAAGCTGTGATTTTTCACATACCACAAGGAGGACCATGAAATTCCGTCCCTCTTGCCCCTCTCCTTGGCTCCTTTTCGCTCTGATCACTTCTAACCTGTGGTCCGGCCCTTCAGGATTTCCTGCCAGGGTAACTGCAGTCTTCCTCTCGGGTCCTTGGGACCCAGAGTCTTCTCCTGCCCACCCAGCTTCTAAATCACCACCACAGCCATCTTTTTAAACTCTGTGATGTGGATCAGTGATCTGAGGAGAGGCTTTTAAATTTTCCTGCCTAGAAGAACTTTTACGATGCTTCGGGAACTCCATGGTGGAGGTGATGACAGATACGGTTTGGATCTAGCACATCTCCCCAAAGTCTTATGTGTTTGGAGTTGGGGCTTTTGTAAGGCGATTGAATCATGGGGGTGCTTTACTCATGAGTGGATTAATCCACTGATGACCCCATAGCTGACTTGCTTTTAGGAGGTGGGGTTTGGTTGGAAGAGGTGGGTCACTGGGGTGTGGCCTGGAAGGGTGCATCTCCCTCCCAGGCTCCTCTCTTCTCTCTGCTTCCTGTCCACCATGATGTGAGCAACTCTCCTCCTCCAGGCCCTTCTGCCATTCCCTTCCTGCCTCGGAACCAGCTGACTGCGGGTTGAATCCTCTAAAAACCACGAACCAGAATAAACCGCTCCTCCTGTAAGTTGTGGGTGTAGGGTACTTTGTCCCAGTGGCAAGAAAATGAGTAAGACAACAGGATTCAGATCAAACGTATTCAAAGATTCTAGAAACCTCCTGGAGGAGACTAGTTGGACCCCTGCTTGCTGACATTCTAAGTCGAGGAGGGCATTAAGCCAGAGACCTCAACCCCCAGATAGGGACACCTAATGGCTGAAAGCTACACTGTGAACCCTGCATGGAGACGCATCGTCTTCCTCTAGGATGGATGAGAAGGGCAGACAACACTGGGGAGACTTCCTGGAGTGTGTGCCCCACTTCCTACATTTTCAGTTACACCGGTCAGCTGTGGGCTGAATTTTGAGAGACAGAGGCCACATTCACTCAACTTTGATTACAGTATAGTGTTATAGTTGTTCTATTTTATTATTAGTTGTTGTTACTCTCTTGTTGTGCCTAATTGGTAAATTAAACTTTACCATAGATTTGTACTGGGTGATCAAAAAATATGGTGACGTTAAAATTATTTTTTAAAAATATGTATTGTAGTAAAGACATATTGCTATGAATCCTCCTTGAAATTCTCCCCCTGGCCTTGAACACATTTACTCAGTTGTTCAACCACTTTCTGAAGCAGTTCTGCAAGTCTTCTTTTGTGAGTGATTTTATGAGGGGAGATAAAAAATACGGTGAAGGATGTTGCCGAGCGCCATCTAACAGAAAAGCAGGCTCATAAAAATGATGCTGTGTCCTCATCCACCTTATTCACCCCATGACTTCTGGCTCTTCCCCGAAGTCACAATGACCATGAAAAGGAAATGTTTTGAACCAATTCAGGATATTGAGGCAGCCAAGACAGTGCAACTAAAGACCCTCAGGGAAGAGGACTCCAGAGCTGCTGCAGAAAGTGGCAAGAATGATGGGATGAGAGTGTTCAAAGCACAGGGGAAGACTTGGAGGGGGATTCACGGCTCTGTGTCATTTACTGTAATACACTTTTAAATTTAAACATGCAGCACATGTTTTGATCACACCTTGCATGTAGAGAAAAAAAGCATAGCATATGTAGGGTTTGGCACTATCTGCGGGGGGCTTGGGATGTGTCCCCTGGGAGTCAGATGTCTGCACTGTGCATTTGTCTCCTTCCACAGGGAGGTGATGAGGTCCTTCCGCACCACCTCAGCCCCCCAGCCGAGGGCCGGGCTTTCGGACAGCTGCACAAGGACCTCGGCGTTTAGAGCGGCCGAAGCACCAACCGGATCCTCACAGGGCAGGCAAGCAGGCGGCTGGAGGCTTGAAGCGGGGATGGAGCAGGAGGGTGCTGTGTCCTAGGGAGAGAGAGGCAGAGGTGTGCATTTCCGCAGCTCCATGCAGAGTCAGTGGAATCATTTGACAAGGAAAGGGCATTCACCACGTCCTCTCTCCCTCCTGGTTCAGGGAGGCCACCCATTTCATTGGAGGTCAGATATTCCCTCAGCTTACCTGTTCTGACCTTTAAAAGGTGGACAGAAATGATGTGGGTCACTTCCAGGTAGAAGTTTTAAGAACAAATGAGTGATTTGGCATTTTTTTTTCTCCATTACCACCATCATCATCACCTCCATTACCATCACCATAACCATCACCGTCACCATCACCATCCCCTCCACCATCATAACCACCTCCTCCATCACGGCCATCAGCTGCATCACCCTCATCAGTATCTCCACCACCACCATCATCACCTCCATCACCATCACCGTCACCGTCACCATCAGCATAACCATCCCCTCCATCGTAACCATCTCCTCCATCACCACCATCAGCTGCATCACCCTCATCAGTATCTCCACCACCACCATCATCATCACCTCCATCACCATCACCGTCACCATCACCATCCCCTCCACCATTGTAACCATCTCCTCCATCACCACCATCAGCTGCATCGCCACCAGAGAGAGCTGGCCTGGCTTCCTCTCCGCACTGCCTGCCTGTCGCACACAGGGGAGGTGTTCCAGAGCTGGGGCTAAACAGGAAGAGAGGAGGAGGAGGAGGAAGGAAGGAAAGGAGGGGGGGGCAGGCCAGATATGAGGGAGTTTTGGTCCCAATATGTAGGAAACAGCATGTTGCGTGCTTTGTTTTTTTAAATTTTTATTTTCATTAGTGCATGTCTGTCACATATGACATTTATATCAACCATGGGGAATCGATACAAGCACTTAACACATTTAATTCCCTTCACCCATCCCGTTCCTCTTCCTCTTTCCTAAGCCCACCCCATCCACGAAAGAGAGAAAACATGGGAAATCGGTCTTTCTGAGTCAACTTATTTTGCTTAGCATGATTTTCAATTCTGTCCATTTTCCTGCAAATGATGTGATTTCATTCTTTAGGGCTGAATACTATTCCTCAGTGTATCTAGACCACATTTATATAATCCACTCAGCTGTGGGCAGGCGCCGAGGCAGCTTAGCTATTGTGAGCTGGGCCATGATGACCTAAGTGAGCCGGTATCTGAATGCCGACTTCAGTTCTTTTGGGAATAACCAGGGGACTGGTACAGCTGGACAATGGTAGCTCTATTTTTAGTTTTATGAGGACCCTCCACGCTGATTGCCATGGTTGCTGTGCTAATCCACACTCCCACCAGTGGTGTGGAAAGGCTCCTTGATCCTACAGCCCGGACACCGTGGGCTGAAACGTCTGGGACCCGAACCAAAGTAAACCTTTACGGCTCTCACTGAATAGCTCAGGATTTTGTCACAGCAACGGAAAGCTGACCAAGGCAGCCACAGCCTTTATCTTATTTCATTTTGTTTTATTCTATTTTGAGACAAGGATTCATTAAGTTTCCCTGGTGGGACTGGAACTTGCAATCCTTCTGCCTCAGCCTCCCAAGCTCTGGGATCGCCATGCCTGCCTCATTGTTTTATGTATAGGGGTGACAGTGGGACAGAATAGGTGCAGAGAGAGAGGAAATAGAAAGTAGAAAGTCACAGAAAAGGGGGAGGGCATAGGGAGAGAGGGAGAACACACGGGAGGAAGAGGATGTGGAAAAGAGTAGAATGGAAAAATAGGAAAAACAACCGACAGAGTGAGTGAAAGAGACCCCACGGCAGGAGAGCAGGGCGTCGCTGTGAAACCCACCGCGGACGCAGGAGCGCTGTGGGCCTCGGTTGCCCTTCCTCCTGCAGAGGCTGTGAGGACACAGGGAAGAGAAACCCGGGCTCGGGTGGAAAGCCAGACCGTGGCCCAGAAAGCTCCCCGGTGGGAAGGGATGGGATTTTAGCAACGGAACTGAGATTAGGGAAGCAGGAGGGTGTGCCTTCATCCAAGGCCATGCGGGCCCCCTGCAGCTCTGCTTGTAGCTTTCTTCCTTTCTGTTTCACAGGCATGGTGTGGCTCGAGGAGACAGGCCTGGCCTTTCTCTTCCACCCACGCAGGTGAATCAGGGAATGGACCATCTGAAGCTGCTGCCACTGGGACTGCGACCAGCCCTGGATCGAGGCTCTGGGTCCCTGCGGACGGTGGCCGTGGCCTCCAGGGGGCTCCCAGGGAGGCTGCCTTTCTCCGAGCTCAGCGGCCAGTGGGGGCCACACAGGACGACGCGGGGGGAGGGGGAGGCGTCCACCTCCAGGGCCAGGGAGGGCTTGAGAGCTCACGATGCAGCTTGGCAGACCCCGCAGCCCTTCCTTCCCAAGGAGGGAATGGATTGCTCGCCTCCAGAACACCGTTTGAGAAGCTGGATCGAGCGACTCTGCCGCTGGGAGTCGGCCGGGATCGCTGGGTTAGAAGTGAGGACAAAGAGGGGGAACAGCGGTGAGAGCTGGCCGGGCCCCGGGGCCCCGCAGGGCAGAGCCCCCAGTCCACAGCAGCCCCAGGACCCTGGGTCCACCCTTGCCCAAGCTGCACTCCTATGAAGATGACTCCAGCCGTCTTCCGTGCCTCAGTTTCCTCATGAAACGGGAATGTTAGTAAGAGAGTCTCCCTCACCGGTTTCTGTGAGGTTCCTCGTGTCCTCATCAGGTGCCAGCAGGGACCGCAGTCGTGGCTGTCTTAGCGGAAAGACGCCCGGAGACTCTGTGCCCTTTCACGTGCTTCCATCCAAATCACGAAAGAAACAAACCCGAGACAAAACAGCCAGCGCCCGTCACTGACATTTATGATCGCTCCCCTCAGCTACCAGGAGGTTGATGTTTCCCTGGGTACAGGATGGTGAAACTGTACTATCAGAGCCTAAAATTTTACAATTGGATTGATTTATTCAAGGACGTGGGAGGTATTTTGGGCAGCTGAACACCAACTTTAAGCTACTCTCAGGCACCCATTCATTTGGCCAGTCAAGTACAAATGGAGGCTGGGTGTGGTGATGCACCCCTGTAATCCCAGCACTCGGGAGGCTGAGGCAGGAGGATTGCCTCAAGTTCAAGGCCAGCCTGGGCTACATAGTGAGTTCAAGGCTAGCCTGAACTACACAGCAAGACCTGTCTTAAAAAAAAGTACGAATGGAACAGGGAACACTCTCCCTACGACCTGAAGATTCCTGTGAAGGCCGCCTGCACGTGGCACATTTAAAACTGAGTACAAGAGACCAGACTGACTTCTTGCTGGATGTAAGAGCTGTAAATGGCGCTGTAGGAATGCCAGGGACATTACTCGGGAAACCGTAAGTTCCATGATGTTCATAAACTTTGTAGCCTCTAAACAACAACTCTCCTCAAAGAACACCCCGGAAAGTGAACACACAAAGGTCATCTTGAAATAGCACATGCCACCTTTTGAGTACAGTTAACCCCCGAACTCGTGCAAGAGTTTAATCCCCAAGTCGTACGTTGATGGTGTTACAAGAGCAGGAAGCTAATCCAGCGACGCGTGTCAGGGTGGGGCCTTTGGAAAGTGATTGGCTTTAGATGAGGACGCATGGGCGGGAGCCTACGATGGAATTCTGGTGGCTTTGTGAGAAGAGGGACAGAGCCTGGCAACACACGCACAGGGACACGCTCACTCCCTGCCCCTGGCCCCGTGCCGCCATGGGAACCTAGCAACAAGAAGGCGAGGGTCACGACAGTGCTAATGTCAGCACTGTGCCCTTGGATCCCCAGAACGCTGAGCTAAATAAACCTGTGTTCTTTAGGAAGTTAACCTGACCTAGGTATTTAGTTATAGTGGCACAAACATGACTAAGGGCAGAGCACAAAGCTGCATGAGGCTGAGGAGCCCCCAGCTGGATGACACAGCAGATATTGACGAGAACGCCCTTTCTGGATGCTTCCACCTCCCGGGTACTGTGGGGCATGCCTGTAGTCCCAGCTACTAGAGAGGCTGAGACAGGAGGGTCACTTGAAACAAGCAAACAAAAATAAAGCTCCACTTCAACGTCAGTAAACAGGGGTGAAAAGTATATAGGTTGATAATTCTGAAAACTAAAAAAGAATGTTCCCCTCAATAATTATCAAAGAAGTTGTTTGAAACTTTTTTTTAAAAAAAGATTACTTCAACAGTTCTTCTCCTCCCCCTTTCCCTCACCCATCCTCTTCCTTCTTCTTCTTCTTTTTTTTTTTTTTTTTTTTTTTTTTTTTTTGTGCTGGGGTCAAACCAGGATTCACAATACTAGGCAAGTACTCTATCCCTGAGCTACATTCCCAGGCCTAATTCAACAATTTTAAAGAAATATCTTCAACCCTGGTGGTAGTATTAAATGGTCATCCCCACAAATGGCATATCATGGTGGCATTTTAGAATGTACTGTGACAGTAGATGTCCCAAGCCATAAATGTACTCCATATTCTTTGGCCCTGTAATTCAAATTTCAATAATTTATCCTCAGGAAATATCACCTCCAAAAGAGGTGATAATTTAGAAGAAACACAGTGCTTATCATAGCATTTTATGTAGCATTGTAGTAGGGGTTGGCAAACTGTCCCACGGGCCGGACTGGCCCTCTGACTGTTTGAATAAAGTTTTATTGGAACACAGTCTTGCTCATTCATCAACACCTACGCGCTGGCTGTATTCACGTTGTACAGGCACAGACTCTGGCTCCTAAAAATCTTTCCTGTCAGCTCATTTTGCAGTGTTGACTTTTCAAAATCCTGGATTGTGATATCACCATCTATTAATCAAGTTATTAACTTTATATCCTGTGAATCATGAGTCTAAGTGTAGGTGTTTTATGCTTTTTTTTTTTTTACAATTATGGATAGAATGCTTTTTTTAAAAATGAAGTTCTCGGGCCGGTGAGATGGCTCAGCGGCTTAAGCGCCTGCCCGGCAAGCGCGAGGGCCCGAGTTCGACTCCCGGAACCCACATACAAAAAAGGGGCCGGTGATATCGCTCAGCGGCTTGGGCGCCTGCTGGCGTGCGAGGTCCTGAGGTCGACCCCCTGGTACCCACAAAAAAAATAAAAAAAAAAAAAATAAAAATGAAGTTCTCTTGTTACTAATGGCTGACATGGGAAAAGCTTTGGATTTCCAAATATTTATGTTGTAAACAACCATGCTGTAAATTCTCTTACTTGGTTAATTAATTTTTACTTGATCCTCTTAAAGCTTTTGAGCAGACTAAGTATGTGGAAGGATTAAAGTAATATTTTGTGCCATTTCCCATATTTGTCTCCCCTTTTCTTGAGGGCTGAGTTAGCCCATATTTCCAGGACAGAGTTCGTGCTGAGGATGAGCACGGGTTTAGCGTTCCATTGCTGTGATAAATGGCTTGGGCAAATCAACTTAAATTAGGGGAGGTTCCTGTTGGTTCATGGTTTCAGTGCATGGTCAGCTGGCTCCACTGTTTCCGGGCCTGAGGGGAGAGAGAACATCATGGTGGGGGCCTGCGGAAGAGCAAGGATGTCATGGTGCCCCAGAAGCAGGGGGTGGGGGAGAGGGAGGAAGGGGCGGGGCTGAACTATGCCCTTCCAGGACATCCTCCAATGACCTACTTCCTCCAGACCTTCCTTAGGGTTCCACAGCTCTCAGTAGCCCGTTAGGCCACAGATCCATGGACGGGTGAAGCCACTGGTAAGGTGAGAGTCCTGGCGATCCAGTCTTCTTTGCAAGATCCCGTCAGTGGACACTGCCGCAGGGAAAGCCAGGCTTCAGTGTGTGAGCTTTTGGACGACATTAAGGACTCAAACCACACCACGCGTCATTCTCTCAGGTCTGCATGGCTTTGACCCAGCTACTCAGAGTCCAGGAGCTTCTGCTAGTTCTAAAAACCCTCACCCCAAGAGCTTTCCATTCCCCTGACTGACTAATCCCCCCATCCGCTCCCGCTGCAGAAGATGACTGCAGGGGTCTCAGGAGGACCACGCTCTCTCCGTTTCTCTTCTGCTTGGCGTGGGCTGGTTGGGGAGGAACCACGAATCCTCTGTGTTCCTGAGCCACGGTGGTATTTTGGGGTATGTAGTTTTTTCTGTTTTTTTGTTTGTTTGTTTGTTTGTTTGTTTTTTTGGTCCAGGCTCACAAAGACAAGTGTGAGAAATGCAAATTTCAAAAGCTAAGCAAACAAGAGAAACAATTCTCTCAAAGAGGTAACCGCACACGACGCTAAAGATGGAAAGGCAGGATGCAGTAGATGGGTACAAGCTCTGTCCAGCCTCCTCTAGATTCGGTGACACCCAGCTATAAACCCATCAGTGAACTAATCCAGTATCACACACCCCTCATCTCGTCACCTTCCAAAAGCCCCTCGTACGAGCCCATGAGGCTTCGGGATGGACATCTAGATCTAAACCGTACCACTGGGTACAGTGGCACAAAGCTGCAATCTCAGCACCGTGGGAGGGTGAGACAGGGGGACTGAAAGTCTGAGCTCAGCCTGGGCAATTTAATAAGACCCTGCCTCAAAATAAAAAATAAAAAAGGGCTGGGGATGTAGCTGAGTGGAAAGGGCCTGGGTTCATTCATTCCCTAGTACCACACACACACACACACACACACACACACACTACACACACACAAAGAACAAAAGGAAAGAAGGAAATGTGGACACAGGCTGCCCTGTGCATGAACTTTGGGGACATTATAATAAGCTGAGTGAAGCGAGGATGGGGGACAGTTTCAGCTTTACCATGAGAAGTCGAGGTGGTTGCTGGTGACAGCCGCTCAGTAACCTGAAGGGATTTAAAGGCTGCTGAGCCATTCGGCACCCTTGAAATGGCAATGGTTAGGCTGTGTGTCTCTCATCACTTTTTTTAAAGGCAAAGGCATGGAAGTGTGACCTGCTCAGCTCTCTGCCACTGAGCCCTCAGACCTGATGGCAAGGCCCCTGGGGACACAGAGGCCATGGGCCCTCTCCTCCCCAGCACTGGCGGCCTCTGATGGCATGCCCATGCTCTGAGGCCTTGCGACCGGTCCTTGAACTCACTGCTGTCTTTGAGGGCCTGTGCAGCCCCCACGGCTGTCGTAAATAACTGTGCCAGCACGATTACAAGGGAGGGTGAGGATGCAGCGGGAGGCTCCGCAGACGGCTGGGCGCTGGGGACTAAGGAATGTCCTGTCCTGCGCCTGCTTTATGTGCTCGCTGGTGATAAATCATAATAATGAAATACAGGTCCATGTCATTTGAAATCCACTTTTCCTGTGCCATGCAGTCCTGCTGAGAGACCAAGGCAACGAACTAGTCCTCAAGCTCCACGTCCTTCCTGAGCCTGGGCTGGTGGGGCATGGGGTGGTAACGAGTAGCAGGCCCAGGGACTTGTCCTCGGGCTTGGCTGTCCACCTGCATCCCCTGCTGACACCCCCAGCATCCCTGAGGTAGGTAAGGAGGCTGCAGGCCTAGACTGGATGTGGGCGCCTGAGCTTGCTGCCCCGGCAGGGCTGAGGCCGTGCTCTGCCTGGCTCATGGCATTTCTGGTCACAGCCGGCTCTGTGTGGGCATCCGGACTGGCCATGGTTCCTGTCCTGGGGATGCTGACTTTGCTTTGCCGTGTGGTCTGTGGGGAGCTGTCCTTATCCTCCTTATCACCGGATTGGCACTGCGCAACTTCTGGCTCCTCCCCAAGGTCAGAATGACCAGGAAAAGGAAGCATTTTTAATCCATTCAGCACATCAAGGCAGCCAGGACAGCACAACTAAAGACACCCAGGAAAGAGGACTCCAGAGCTGCTGCAGAAAGTGGCAAGCACGAGGGGATGAGTGTGTTCAGAGAGAGGGAGAGGTTAGAAGCAAGGGGAGGGGATTTTCACAGGGATTCATGGCACTGTGTCTTTTACGGTAATACAGATTTTTAATTTAAATGCCCACTGTGGTTTTTTATCATACCTCGTATCTGGGAGAGGCCCAAACCTCTGTTCCTTCCTTTTTTAGGTGATAACGGTGCTGTTTACCGTAGATCCAGGCTTACTCGACAGATGTTTATCCTCCCTGCCCTGGACTTCGATGTCTGCAGTCACGGCGTGGGCAGGGCTCCTTCCTAGGGCCTCCCTCCTTGGCTTGCACATGATGTCTGTCCCCTGGGTCTGCACACAAGCGTCCCTCTGGGTACGTCTGTGTCCTAAAGTCCTCTCCTATAAGGACAGGTGTGCAAGAGGAAGGCCCGTTCTCCTGACTTTCTTTTACCCTACTTGTCTCTTTCCACATCCTATCTCCAGATACCTCATTCTGAGGCTCTGGAGGTAGGACTTCAGCATAGGAATTTTGGGGGACACAGTTAAGCCCATATTACCCAGCACTGGGATGTGAAGATCAAATCAAGTGGTGGCTGCATCAGTGCAGGGTTGGACTTCATGCCTGTCCCCACCCTTTCCAGGAGTCACCCCCTCCCATTCTGGCTTGCTGTCCCCCTCACCACACCCTCCTCTTCTACCCACAGTTGCCTTCCTGGCCAAGGGCTGGGTACATTTGAGCAGAGAGAGTCGAGTCCACCAAGCCAAAATTTAATTTTTTATTTCCCCCACTTTCCTTCATTCTGGGCTGGAAACTCAGGAGCATACAGAAGTTGCTCATAGGTAGAAATGCATGGCCAGCAACATCACAGGAGGACACAGAGATAGAGCCAAATCTGAAGGCTGCCTGGGAACAGCAGGAGACCCACACTGGTGACCTTAAGCCTGGCTACAGGAGGACAGCCAGATGCCATGCACTGGACAGCAGCTCGGTGTGAGCAGCGCCATCTTGGGTGTGGCAGCAGCGTTACTGTTCAAGTGACCCTGACCATTATCCCAAACTCTACAGGACAAAGCTGTTAAGCTGTCAACCAAGTGTGGTGTGCTGGCAGTGGACACCTGGGCCACTTCCTAACAGACACTGGATGTGGAGCAGCTTTTGAGAAAGACTAGTGCCTCCCAGCTGGCTGCGGCCCGCTTCATCTAGCTTATCACAGAGACCCTTCTCTCTCTCCTGGGGGCACGGGGACCCTGTGCTGCTGCTGCCATGGCACCCTCGTGTCCAAATCCCTGCCGGATTATCCTCCTCCCCACATCTGTCTCCCTCAGCCTCTCAGCTCCTTCCACTGTTCGCAGCCAGTTCTTGTACACTGATTGCTGAGGTATAAGCGGCTCCGTTAACCTAGGTCCATGGATCCTGCGCTCGCGGGTTCTAGGTAGAGATATGAGCAAGGGTGGTGTTATCCGTGTGGCTGAGCGATGGCTTAGTGTGCAGGAAACCCTGTGGAAGTTGCCTGATTGTCTCCCTTCCCACAGGGGTTTGTTTCTGCTGCCTGGGCACCACCCTCCTGGTCCTCATCCCTCTCTTGCGGGCCGGGTATCTGGTCACTGGACACCAGAGGCTGACGTCGTTGGCCACCACACTGCTGGGGTGGGGCGGGGAGGGGAAGGAGCCCCAGGCGGATGGGACAGCCCAGGCAGGGCGTGGCCACGTGTGGTCTGGGGCGACCTGCTCCAATGCTGAAGGCCACGCAGATCCGCACTGCACTCAGCCCTGAGTCTCAGGCAGCTGCGAAGCCCGTGGAGGAAGTGGAGGACGTACAGTAGAGCCGGTCTGTTCAGAAAGCCGCAGTCCCCGGCGCTGGGGTGGCCCCACCATGGTGCTTTTGAAGACTGCCATTCAAAGCATTCGGGGATGAAGTCATCGGATTCTTTCAATATTGCTTAGATTTCTGGTAACCCGAAACTTTCACACAAGCCAGTCTCTGCCTGTGGATTAGAAACACACACAAAGCCAAGCAAGCCTCCTTGTCCCCTGTCCTTTGATCCAGTGACACGGCGTCGCATTTGCTCACGGAGCCCCGGGATGTGGGTTTTCAGGCCTGCCCGGCTTTGTTCTGGAGTTGGTGGAGAAGAGGACAGATGGCAGTGCCCACTGCATCACTGAGACCTTCAGGAACAGGAGAGTGACCGTCCCCAAGTCACCTGCAGAAGCTGTACAAACAAGGCTACATCCACAGAGCCCTGAAGCCCTGCTGAGCCCTCGAGGCCTGACTCAGCGTCCTGGTGGGGCGCATTTGTGTCTGATCACATGGAGGCCCAGCAGCTCGATGAATCCTTCCTGGGAGCCCCTGCACGTCCTGCTATGGCGTGAGGAGGGCTGTCCCCTCTGCAGTGTGTCCCTGACACCTGGGACACCACTGTCCCACGCTCAGTCGGCGTCACAGCACCCTGTGCACAAAACCCTGTCCCAGGAACACAGCCAGGGACCTGCTCCCTCCAGTTCTCGGTGGATGTTCTGCCAGGATGGTGACACTGGATTTCTGTAGGAGAATGCAATGGTCCATTTCCACTAAACAGGCTGCATTTCAACTCAGAGGAAGAGGAACTGGGAAGCACATGTTTCTTTTTTTAATTTAAATTTTTGTCAGTCCATGTTTGCAATACACGATGATCACATTCTTCATGGGGAGTTGGTGCATGCAGGTAACACATCATTCTTTTTATGTCCCCTTCACTCCCCGCCCCCTCCATCTCTTGGTCCTCCTGGGAAACGTATTTCAATGGCATTATTTTAGCTCTGCTCCTTTACTGAATTCTACATGGGCATTAGGACAAAAATCAGCACTGTAAGATGTAATAATCAAGAATCAGATTTTTTTAACCCTAAAATACAAACGGTATTGGGACCTCAGTGCCAGACACAACCCAGTGTCCTTTGGTGTGTTACTTAAGATATCTGTACCTCGGTTTCCTCTCCTGTGGAACGAGCTGTCCTCCCCTCCGCTTCTTAGGCTGGGTGGAACCATCGAGTGAGGTGGAGAAGGTAAATGCCACGCCCCATGGGCTAGGTGACTGATGTAAACCAGCACCCGTCTGTCAGGTCCGCGGGAGGTCAGGGACGCCACCGTGGGGCCACAAGAAGGGGGACAGTAGGAGGGTGACTCTCCCCAGCCAGACTAGCAGGCACCAAAACTGCTTCCTGTTCTGTTCTTTTTCGGTTTTGTTTTCAAAACCGGGAAGCCTGTTTTTGCCCCATAAAGCCAGCATGCATTTTTCCGGCGGGGGCTTATCTTCCTTGGGCAATTTAGCATCCAGCCAGGCATGTCTGCAGCCCCACACCAACTGGGGGCGCCTGCCAGACTGCGAAGGGCTAAGCCGATTACCCCGCTGTGGAGGGGCCCATTAGTGTGCGCTGGGTCCTCGGAGAGTGGGGCTCAGGGCAGGCACTGCTGATTGAAAGCCTGACCGTCCTGAACTCTCCATAACCTGGTAAAATTGTAAACGTCCTATTAGGAGGAAATGGAGGCTCTGCTGGACTAGTTATAGATTAGCAAAAGAAAATCTTATTATAAAAGCACAAGGAGATTTCACATTTCCTCCATGTGCAGAACAGCATCGGCCAGGCACGATCAACTTGTTTGACATTCAGCACAGAAACCAGGCTTCTATCAGCACAGTAATGAACGTGCTTCTCCGTTCTGACTGCAGGGCACAGCCCTCACCTCTGGACAGCATCAACTCTTCTTTGCCACGAAGGTCTGAAAAGGGACCAGCGTGCAGGGATGCAGATGATCGGAGTCAATGGTTCTCTAGAGTGGAAATCCTGATCCCTCATGCCTGCTTGCTTCTCTCTACACATGTCGTTTGTTATTTTTTCTGTGGACATAGTTTTAAAAACATTATTTCAGTTGAGGAATTATTGTGAGGAAATGGGCCATTCAATGAGCAGTAAGCCCAGTAAGAGGCACTGGGAACTCACTCTTTGTTTTTTTGTTTTTTTTTTTGTGGGTACCAGGGGTCGACCTCAGGACCGTGCGCGCCAGTAGGCGCCCGTGCCGCTGAGCGATATCACTGGCCCTTTTTTCGTATGTGGGTACCGGGAGTCGAACTCAGGACCTCGCGCTTGCCGGGCAGGTGCTTATGCTGCTGAGCCATCTCACCAGCCCTGTTGTTTTGTTTTCTGAGACAGGGTCTCACTATGTAGTCCAAGCTGGCTTTGAACTCACTATGTAGCCCAGGTTGGCCTTGAACTTGAGGCGATTGCTGGGATTACAGACACATGCCTCCACGTCCAGTTTGGGAACTCATCCTTCGGAGCAGCGGGGCAGAAGAGCTGAGAGGCAGATGCCAAGGTGAAAGGCAGAAGAGCTACTTTTGAGTCAGTAGAATCCTCGAGGTACCTGGCAAAGATTTCTGCCCAGATGTAGCCCTGGCACTGCAGCCTCCCTTCTGCTGGTGGTGATTTCTAATCTGGAGCTGGTACCCTGGGAACTGCATGGGTGTCTTTCCTTCCTTCCTCTCTGGGTTTCTGTTGACATGGGTGCTAGATCTTTCCTTAGTCTCACAGGACCCTGAGTTTATTTTCTGGTTGTTGAGATCCGGTGACTCCTATTGTCCTGTCTCCAAGCTCACTGATTCTTTATTCTTCATTCTCCTCTTGAACTCATCCACGGAATTCAAAATTTCTGTTTTTGTAACTTAGTTCTAAAATGTGTTCAGTTCTTCTTGGTATCTTTTACTTTCATCTGTGCCTATCTTTTCATTTCTTCTGAGTGTGTTCAGAATTGCGCAGGGAAACATTTGGATGACGACTGTGTTAAACTCTGCGTGCTCCTGTCTCAATCATCTGCCGTATTCAGTACTTAGGCTACAGAGCGGGCTCTTTGGTCTGCGCCCTTCAGTCTCTCCAAGCTGTTGGCTGCTCCACCTCCCTGTCTGGGACACAGAGGCAAGAAGGGAGCCCGGGGAACTCAGCGCTGGGTCTTCCTGGTACCAGCACCTTTGTCAGTCCGCCTTCTTTCCATTAGGAGTCTTCATGTAGTGTTTTATGTCGAGGGGCCAGGCCAGGGAGCTACACAAAGAGTAGGGGAAACTGTGTACTCACCTTCCCATAGGCGGAAGTCCTCTGTTTTTAAAAAAAATACAAATGAGCACACACATTTAGACAATGGACGTAGCCATGTGCAGTGCAACAGGTGTACAAAGCAGAGATGAACGGAACGTGACGTAACATAGCGTAACATAGCGTAATGTAACATAAAGCAACGTAACATAGCAACACAACACAACGTAACGTCACGTCACGTAATGCAGCATAATATAGCGTAATGTAGCGTAACGCAATGTAACGTAATGTAACGCAACGCAACACAATGTAACGTAACGTAATACATCGCAACACAATGTAACGTAAGGTCCTGGAGTAATAGCACGTGAGCGCCACATGCTAGACTAAGGCCCAACGTTTCTTAAGACGCGGTGCCCAGCCTCAAATCGGGGAAGTGAGGTTTAACTGCATCTTATCCAGCTATGGAACTGCAGTAGTAAAGGAAGAAAGAAACTTGGCTGTGCGAGGTGTTGATACGGAAAAAAAGATACCTGTTAATTCTAGGCTACATTTTCAGTGCGAAGGATTCCTGCAGGTGCGGCGATCGGAGAGGCAGCTCCTGCCTGCGTGCGAGCTGACCGCTGCCTTCCAGCCTTGGCGCGGGAGCCCCGGGCCCTGTCCCGCCCCGCAGGGGCGCGTGGAAGACGCCGCGGGGCGCGCGGAGAGGCGGCCGAGGCTGAGCAGGACGAGGGCAAGATGCGCGGAGACCGGTAACGCACGGGTGCAGTTGAACAGTGGTGAGGAAATCAGATCAGAAATCTGCAGGAGATTCTGTTAAAAAAAAAAAAAAAAACACAAAAACCCCCCAAAAAGCAGCCTAAAAAAATGTGTTGAATAGCCCGAAGTAATGATTTATGTGGATGCCGAACCTTGGAGAGAAAGACTGCAGAGCAGACTGCATAAATTCTCCCACTCGATCCAGTTCTGCTCAGTTCTTGTTCTCTCCATTGCTCTCTGAGCCTTCTATTTCTGTCTCTTTCACACACAGGAATGCACTTATATACTCTTACACAAAGCTAGACCTACAGTTTAAACACAGAAGCATGTTAAATGCTATGGGAATGGAGAACCAGTAAAGAGAATTACAAGCCACAAAACAAAACTTAATATCCAGCTACACTGAGAATTTTTAACCCAACATCTTCACTCCGAATGTAAAAATCAACAAAGAGCCCCAATTCCATTCCTGGGGAATAAAGATGTTTTAAAGACTTTTTTCTGTTTGTTTATGATTCAAAGATCCAGATGTGCTCATGTTTGAAAACATTTAAGACTAAAAATGACTGCTCGAAAGAAAGACTCATAATTTTCTGTTTAATGTGGTTAGCGTTCAGAAGAGAAGCAGAGTATTTATAATCGAGACGTGTTTTAGTTCTGGAGATTAGGGGTAGAGGTAAAGTTTTATAGAAGGAATGTTTCAAATTCAAGAGAGTGGGAATCTGGCAAGATTGTGCCGTACCCAAACTGGAGCTGAAGATTAAGAACACCTTGGACTGTAGCTCTGAGCATTTCCTTAACAAGGCATTACAGTCGAAACTCTGGTTTAAGAATTGGACTTTAATAAATACACAGAAAAGCGTGTCTGTTGTGTGTATGCTGTTTGCAGCACCGTCGCCAAGTGTGTGTAAATGCGCTCAGGTCAAAAGGTCAAGAGCATCAGTACCCTGGGGGCTGTGTCTCCTCCTTCCCTTGCTAACTGCCACCCGAGTTCTGTGACATGGATGATCTGTGGTGTCCTTGAAGTTTCTATATGGGATTTATACACAAGGATGCCTAGCAAGAATTCTTACGCATTTTCCTATGTGCATATGCTGGCTTTTCTGCTAACTTGGATTTCTGTTCTTTTACCTAAGAATGGTTTCTGCTTCAGTGGATATGGGAAATGTTCAGATGTGGTAGATGCCTTCCTTCCTACCTTCCTTCCTTCCTTCCTTTCTTCCTTCCCCTCTCTCTCCTTCCTTCTCAATCTCTCCTTTTCCTTTTCTTCTTCCTCTCTTCCTCCTCCTTTATCTCTGCCTCCTCCTCTGTCCTTATTTTTCCTTAGTACTGGGGTTTGAACCCAGGGCTTTAGTCCTGGCTACCTCTCTAGCTTAAAATTCTTATTTTGAGACAAGATCTTGCTAAGTTACTATGTTTGCTCAGGCTGGGCATGAACCTGTGATCCTTCTGCCTCAGCCTCCCAAATTAATAGGTCCCCTTTCTTTGCAACACTTGGCATTGCCACAGCCCCCACTTCTTACCCAGCCATGTCCCTTCTCTCGGCGAAAGCCCCAGTGCAAAGGTGCTTGTCATTCTTATATGTCTCCCAGTTGCAACACTGACAGTCCCACTTGAGTAAACCATACAACTTCTGCACACTCACTTTCCCCTTGACTCTTGCTTTTTACTTTATTAAGGTATAGTTCGCATACACAAAGCTTACCATCTAGTGCACAGTCTTCATAAGGTTGTGCAACCATGGACACATAATTCCAGAATATTTTCTCCCAGATACTCTGGCAGACAACCTGCATTCCACATTTCCCCTGGCGACCACACTCTGCCATCTGTGTCTATGGATTTCCCAGCCTGCACGTTTGATGGGAAAGGAATCATCGTGTGGAATGTGGCTTTGTGTGCCTGGTTTCATTCACTCAGCACAGCGCTTCCCGGGTTCACAAGAGCTGTCGCACGTCCGAGGTGCCTGACTTTCTGTGGCGGAGCAGCACTCCCTCCCGTGCACGGGTGACTTCACGTCCCCTCTGTCAGCATGGGACCCCGCTGGCCATCGGCATCGCGCTGCTGTGGACGTGAATGCATGGGTGTGGTGTGCACCGACGGCTTCAGTCTCTTGCGTGTGGACTGAGCAGTAGAGTTGCTGGATCGCATGGTGTCTATGAAACACCAGCCTGCTGTGTAGCATGAAGGACACCTTACATTTCACACTTACAGCAGCAGTGTGAGTCCTCCAACTCCTCCAAGTCTCACCAACTTCACCCTTTTATGAAATTGTTATAGGACCAGCCTGGCAGGCTCACATGCACTTTTGCAAACGAATTTCCCTTGGTGGATTTCCATAAACTTGGGATTGGGACCAGTTTCTTTTTATTTTCCTATAGGCGGAGAGATGGACCACACTCCTGTTTAAAACAGAAATGCTCACAGGTGGAAAGCTTGACCTGTAAAAATGTCCCCCCTCATCTTCGAAGCAACCCTCTTGCCTCAGCCTCCCGAGGGGTGGGATTACAGGTGTGTGCCACCACACCCAGGGATATTTTCATTCCTGATACCCTTGGCATCTATTCAGTATCCTTTGCTCATAATTCACAGAGATTTTCCCGATGTTCTCCAGGGATGGTTCCTGAAACATTAATACCCATGTCCCCCAGCCTTGTCTGCTTTACCGAGGGACCTGGTTTCTTGGTACCAGCCAGGCTCTGGGCAAGACAGGCCCTGGCCATGGTCCTCTTGGCCTTGGTCCTTGCAAAGAGGGGCTCAGGGGATCCCACAAACCCGGTGTCTGTCTGCTTTGTGTCCCTACAACAAAACAGTGGATGCTGGGTATTTTGCAAAGAAGTTTATTTAGCTCACGATTGTGGGGACTGAAAGGTCCACACGACATGCCACTGGTGTCCTGGCAAGGGCCCTGTCAGTGTCACGTGGCAGGAGCACAGCTGTGAGCACTCACATGGGGAGAGGGGCTGGGCACAGGGGGGAGTGACAACATAGGGGACCAATGACAACCGGGCTCTGGTGGGGGCTGCTGGTACCTTGCTGTGGAAGCTCAGCATTCCCTGCAGAAAGATGCACTGTGGGTCAGATCTTGTCCCCAAAACACACGCTGTTATCTGAAAGCCAGTTTGTGGGTGCCAAAGGGCAGCCAGTGTCTCAGACACCGGTATAGCTACCACGGAGTTTGGGATGCCCCCCAAATGTATGCTTGCTATTTCGGAACTATTGCTAATTTTTCTGCTCCATTCCAACCGACCAGAACAATGTCGGGAATGCATCTTTAGACGGGTGCCCTACAGACCCAGGAAGCACTTTAGTCATGGTCTACAGAGAATGTTGATCATGCAGCCAAATATTTGTATCTGCTTTTAAACATCGTAATCAGTCCTTGCCCTTTGTCTGGAAGGACATGAACTGCTATTTCTCTTACCCAAATCAGCAAGCTCTTATTCGTGGCATGAAATCTTTCTTTTCGGTGAAATGTTGTGCTGTGACGTGAGAAAGTATAATCTTTTGCAGGGCTTCTAACAATGTGAAATAAAATTAATTCTGGGGGAGAAAAGATAGGGTGAATTCTTAGCCAGGCGTAGTGGTGCATGCCTGTAATTCCAGCACTTGGGAGGCTGAGGCAGGAGGATCCGTGCAAGTTAGAGGTCAGCCTGGGCTACAAAGTGAGTTTAAGGCCAGCCTGGACTGCGTAGTGAAACCCTGTCTCAAAAGATAAAAAAAGAAAGAAAGAAAGAAAGAAAGAAAGAAAGAAAGAAAGAAAGAAAGAAAGAAATCAGATATGGTGAATTCTTAGCCCCTAGTGCCCATGAATGTGATCCTCTGCGGAACTGGGTTTTCGCGGGTGTCTGGAGTCAGGAAGGGGTCAGGCGGGTAGGCCCTAAGCCTGTATGACTGATGTCCTTCTAACAGCAGGGAAATTTGGGTGCGGAGACGCACACAGAGCCAGAAGCCAGGGAGCACCAGGAAAAACTAGAAAGGCAGGAAGGATCATCTGGCTCACCCCTCTGCACCCCAAGTGGTAGATTTCTGGCCTCGAGAGCAGCAAGGGAAAAGAGTCATGTTGTTCAAGATGCCTGGCTCCAGGGACTCTGTGGTGGCCACTCTGGAAAAGAGGGACAGAAGGAGAGAGCGTCCAGGCCTCCAGATTGCCTGGCCAGACAACTGGGTGCAGCCAGGCAGGGTCGCAGGCCATACCTGTCTCCTGGCCCTGCCCCCACCGTAGCTGGCCAGGTGTTTGCCATTTGATTGACAGCCTGAAGCCTGGGTGCAGCTCATCGGTAGAAGGCTTGGCTGGCAGGGCCTGGGCTTATTGGGAGCAGTGCAACATACATGAATGAATGAATGATTGAATGATTGAATGGACAGATGGATGAATGAATGGGTGGATGGATGAATGAATGGATGGATGAATGAATGGATGGATGAATGGATAAATGGATGAGTAAACAACAAGTGTAAGATCACACTGACAGTGCAGGAGCTGGACATGAGTCGGAACCTGTGGCAGATGCCCTGCCTGACAGCCCCCTAGACACCCCCACTTAGTGACCCAAGTGACCATCTGGGGTTTTTGTTTTGCTTGGCTTTCTTTTCTCCAAAGTAAATTAAGTTGGCTCTTCCTGGAGGACACTCTCAAAGGTCCTCTCCACCCCAACCACTTCCAGACTTCAGTTGGGCAAAGGACGCAGTGATTCCTGGAGAGACGCCAGCAGTGACATTATGCAAAGTATCCTCACCTCCTCTGTCCAGCTCCCTGAATTTCTCCAGGCATCACAGAGAGAGGTGGCCACTGCCCACACTTGCATGCTGGGCCATCTCTGTAGACCTCATAGTTGCAGAGGAGGAAGCCAGAACGCAGCGGGGTTGGGGCCTTCACCATGACTTCAGCTCATCATGGGCACAGGGCTGGCACCGTCGACTGCACGGCCGACACGTGGTCGTCTTCTCTGTGTGCCGTGCTGTCCCCTGCCACTCGCTGGTCTCTCTAGCACCTACTGGTGGCAGAGGGGAAGCTCTAAGGACACTGTTCTTTCTGTGGGGACCCATCCCTCGTAGCTTGGAACTGAATAGTCTGAATCGCACGAGGTGTAGCCCAGAAAGAGCAGTGACAGCTGCCTGCTGTGACAGCTGCACTCTGTGGAGATGGCTGCTCCCCAGGGCAGAGTTTAACTTGACCTCATCATGTAAGGCACCTTCAGCCGCCAGCCCTGGGTCACCCCTGTGCAGGTGCCAGCCCAATACTAATGCAGTCCCCCTGCAGGGAAGAGCTGTCCCTGTGGTCCCCTTGCCCACAGTCATCAGGGCTCGCTCAGGCCACCTGCTCCCAGATGCACATGGTATGACTGCTTCTGCCTGGGTCCCCGAGTGAGGAGGCCTGGGGTTCTGCCTATGAGTGTCCCTGGGAGGCCTTGGCTTACGCCTGGTCACCTGGTGAGAGGAGGGGATGGGTGATGAGACAAGGGAGGCTGTGTGCGCTGGAGACAGTGCTGTCCCCGTCCCCTGCTCCTGGGTGTGGCCTCTGGGTGCCTCTGCCCGCCTGGCTCCCCGCCGCATCCTCTGCAGGCCTGGGGACGGCCAACTGGAGGCAGATGCCAGGCACAGCCGGCAGCCAAGGACCTCCCTGGCCTCGCTGGTGATTCCCAGCACATCCTGGTTGTGACCACTGTCCCCAGGATGGGGTGCTCTGTGTCTCTCCCATGCAGCCCAGCCCATTTCTGGAGGAAGCGGCTGGTTATTTCCAGAGCTGTCACCTCGAACCTCATGGACAGCCCTCTCTCAGACAAGGAAACCAAGGCCAAGAAGACTGAGCCCCAGATCTCAGCTGGAGCAGCTGGGTGAGGCCACTTCCCACAGCGCCGGTTCCTGGTGCACCGCACCAATCAGAAGGGCAGCCTGCTACTGTTAAAAAAAGAGCACACAGACGTCAAACGAGAGCAAAGTTGATTTTCTTCTTTGTCGTGAAGTTTGGATCTGGAGGCAGGTCATCTAGAAGAGCTGGGGTGGCTTGAGGAGCACCCACAGTCCTGGGCCCTTTTCCTCCTTGCTTTGCTGCTCATAGTGGACAGCTCCCATTCTTACACGAGCTTCTCATGGATCAGAATGGCTGCTGGGGATCCAGCTGTCAAACTCATATTCCAGGCTGACAGTAGGAAGATGAAGATATAGGCAAAAACGACCCAGGCCAATACTCTGTCCCTCTGTTGAACTACCTAGAAATCTCACCAACAGACCTCAAAGTGCCTGCGCCAATGCGAGTCGGGTGCCGGAAGACCCAAAGCATCAGCTGCTCTTGGGGTTTATAGAATTTTCCCGAGACCTGTGGTCATGGACGTAGTCTCATTAGAAATAATGACGGGGCCTGCACAGCGAGTTCAGAGTCTGGAATCGCAGATTCAGGCTCGAGGAAGTGGTCCTCACCCAGTGGCCCGGAGCGTAAGGGACTCATTATGCAGAGGTCGTGCAGGCCTAGAGTGTAAGGAGCTCGAGAGAGATTGGGTCGCTCTCACATAATGGGCCGTGGGCTTGTTAAGGAGGGCCGTGCACATCTTTAACTTGTCTTTGTTTACTTTCCCATAAAATACACTTGCATTAAAAAAATTAGAAAGGCAAGTGAGACAGTATAAAAACTTAGACGGGCCCAGGACAGGTTCCTGTTGTCCTCTTTCCTTTCAGTCTCCATCTATGGAAAGGACAGTGTGTAAAACCGAGGCTGTTTCTATGTGCACAAACGCAGGGCTTGCTCTATAATTCAATGTCGGAGCATAAATATCTCGCTAAGGAATTTAACATTCTTCGAAACCATTTGTAAAATGGTCTAACATACCCCAAGGGTGTCTGGGTTACTTCCAGACTTGCCGTGATGAATAGTTTTCTACATAGACTTTTTTTTTTTTTTTTGTATAGTTAGACTTGTTTCTTTTGGCCATTTTTAACTACAGACAAAAGAATTTTCCTTGATGAGATTTCTGATATGGGTTATGGGACAGAGGATCTAAACACCAGGTTAGAAGGTCGGGATGTCTTGTGGGGTCCCTAACCCACGCAGGGATGAGGCTTGACAGGGACCACTGTACAAAAATGTCCTTTTGGCCTGCAGCCACATCCAGCCCTACACGTCAAGCCGCAGACGGAAGGCAGCCGAGCACATTGTGCTGCTGCAGACGTGGACGCCTGACTCGTGGGTAGCGCTGAGGAAGCCCAGTAGCCTGAGGTGGCCTCGGCCATGATGCCTGGCTCAGCTCGCTCATCCCCCCCGTCCTGGAGCACGGCCGTCCTTGGTCTCGCAGCTGCGGTAACACATGCCGTCCCTGCTCAGCGGCACCGTGTTCACTCCCAGTCTGCCACCTCTACCTTTGGCTTTTTTGGCACTGTTTACCTTGGGCAGCCAGTTCTTGGACCCCAGTACTCTGGGTCTTTTCGAGAGAAAGCCTATGGCCAAGTTGCTTCCAACAGAATTAACCAAAACGAAATATCACATCTCCTGGTGAGAATGGCTATGATCGAAAGACTAGACATAACAAGTGCTGGAGACGATGTGGGAGAAGACGAATCCTTGCATAGTGTGGGTGGGAATGTAAGCATAGCCATTATGGATAACAGTATGGAGAGTCCTCAAAAAGCTAAAGATAGAACTACCATACTGCATGATCCAGCGACCTCCCTGCTGGTTATGTATCCAAAGGAAATGAAATCAGCATGTGAAAGAGACATCTGTACTTCTGTGTTAATTGCAGCACTATTCATAAAAGCCAAGACATAAAATCAATTTAAGTGTTTATCATCAGATGAATGGATAAAGAACATGTGGTACATATACATAATGGAATACTACACAGCCACGGAAAGGAATGCAATCTTATTTGTGATGACATGGATGGAACTGGAGAACATTATGTTACATGAAATAAGCCAGACACAGAAAGACAGGTACAGCCTGATCTCACAGAAGTAGAGCATAGAATGGCTGATACCAGAGGCAGGGTGGCAGGGGGTGGTGTTGATCAACATGTACTAAGTTGCAGTCAGATGAAAGCAAGAAGTGCTGGGGTGCTGCCGCACAGTAGGGTATTGGGCTTTGTTGGTTATCTTCTGTGGTGCCGGGGACCAAACCTTCGACATGGCTCGTGCTCAGCGGGCGCTGCAGGAGAAGAGGCTGGCTGGAGACCGCGTTGTTCTCTGGCTTTTCTTGCTTGCCCGCTAAGACAATGGTGAGCAGGAGGCTTATGACGGAGTTGGAGCTGCTGCCTGCTCCCCAGAAAAAACTCTGAGGACAAACTTGCTTCCACGGCCTCGCCTACACGGACCCCTGTGTCTCTGGTGCGCATGCACAGTTGGCTGGGAGGGCACAACCTCGCCGCTTTGCTGCGAGCAACCTGAAGGCACAGCATGGTCACGGCCACATCCTGCTGCACTTTGTCCCGGCGTCTCCCTGCCCAGCCTCCAACCAGCCCCATCCGTCTCCCGCTGATGACTCCGTGAAATGCCGCGCAGCTTGACTGTTCCAAGAGGCCTCATTAGGGTGAGGAAAAAATCGAATTTACCAAGGAAGAGAGGAAGTGCTTGGATGAGAAACATGGCAGGTAACTGAATTGCAGATCGGTGCCTGGGCGTGTGAGTCATGCTGATGCGGAGCCGGCGACGGGACGGGACGGGCTATGTCTCCCAGAGCGGCCTGCTGGCCCCGCTGCTGTGGTTCCCTTGGCCACGGCCACGTGTGGCCTGGCACAGTGCGGCTGGGTGAGGAGCAAGAGACACCACAGTGCTGCCCCGGAACATCCCACTCAGTGCTCATGAACAGAGGGAGGAAGGTCAGATTTCATCCCGTCCCATCCATCCAACTGTCCATCCGTCCAACTGTCTGTCCAGTCTATGTAGCTAATTATCTATCTAATCTAATCTAATCTAATCTACCTCTCCTAATCTATCTACCCATTCATCTATCTATCCCAATCTAATCCGTCCGTCCATCCGTTTATTCTAATCTATCTATCTATCTATCTCTCTATCATCTATCTTCTATCACTCTAGCTATCGTCTATCATCATCTCTCTATTCCATCTGTCTATCACAGTACTGGGAATCGAACCCAGGGCCTTCACACTGAGCTCCACCCCTAGGCCTTTTCTTTTTCTTTTTTTGGGAGGTGGGGGCAGGGTCTCACTAAGTGTCTAAATTGGTCTGGCTGGGCTCAAACTTGTGATCCTCCTCCCACTGCCACACTTATCCAATGCTACCCATTTTACCTACGAGATAACAGAGGCTTTCAGGGTTTTTGGAAAATCTCTGTGACGGGCCTTGAACCCTTGTACTTCTGAGTCTAACTGCGCGTCATTTCTGCCCCCTCCCAGTGCCTTGTAGGACAGGCGCAGTGAGGTGGAAATGGGCCCGGCGACCTGGCCCAGGTCATCCGTGGGCCACCTCGTCCTGGTGTCCCTCTTGGTGTCTGATGACTTCCAGCACAGGGGGAAGAACACTCTTGCTGGTGTGAAAGGCTCGGTTGGCCAACTCAGAATGGCCCACTTCCTTGGGAACGAAGGAAAGTTTCTAAACTTCCATGTGCAAGGACAGTGTTTCTTTTTTCTTTTTTTCTTTTTTTTTTTTTTTTAATGTGGGTACCAGGAGTCGACCTCAGGACCTCACGCTTGCCAGCAAGCTCTTGTGCCACTGAGCGATATCACCGGCCCTTTTTTTCTTTATGTGGGTACTGGGAGTTGCACTCAGGATCTCACACTTGCCAGGCAGGCGCTTATGCCGCTGAGCCATCTCACCGGCCCAAGGACAGTGTTTCTTCCACAATGACCCTCGTCGGCCCCCGGGGGAAATTGCACTGGGGCAGTGCCCAAGACAGTGCAGCCGAGAGTGCAAATGATTTTGCAGTTCTAACGTGCTTGGCGAGCAGTGTCATGGCGTGTTGACGTCCTCGTGCCTTCGGTGTGAGCAGTGGAGTTGGGATGCGTCGAGATGGAGAGGCGTGGGCTATGCCCACGGGCCTGTGTCCTTGTGGAAAGCGGAATTCTTGGCATAGGGACACTTGGAGGGGAGGAGTGAGGGTCTCGGGAGGGGACAGCCATCTGCAAGCGAGCAGGGAGGCCTGGGACACACTCTCCCTCCCCACCCAAGGAGCACCTGGCACTGTGACCCGCTGGTCTTGGGATTCTACCCTCCAGAGCTGCAAGAGGGGAAAACCCTGCTGTTTACAGCACCCAGTTTGTGGTATTTGGTGAGGGGAGCCCCAGCAAACCAGCACAAAAATATATACCGAGCCAGGTGTGGTGGCGCACACTGTAATCCCGGCACTTGGGAGGCTGAGGCAGGAGAATTAGCAGGAGATTGAGGTCATAATACTACAGACAGCTAAGTCAGGTAGAAACATTATAGGCAGTCAGACAGGGCGAGGCCATCAAGGAAGTTAGTGCAGAAGACAACACATTACAACTGTGGCTGGAGGCATATCTGTCCAAGGCCAGGCCTCAAGATAAAGATGGGGGCTGGTAGGGCCAGTAAGATGGCTCAGCGTCATAAGTGCCTGCCTGGCAAGCGTGAGGTCCTGAGTTCAACTCCCGAAACCCACATACAAAAAAAGGGCTGGTGATATCACTCAGCGGCATAGGCGTCTGCTGGCGCGTGAGGTCCTGCGGTTGACCCCCGGTACCCACAAAAAAAAAAAAAAAAAAAAAAAGATAAAGATGGAATGACCAGGCCTACATGCCTCCCGAGGGATGAGCAATAGACTATAATTGGTATCACCTGGTCCCATAAAGTCTAGATAGATATCAGTCATCCAGGTGGGTGACCAGGGCGTCCTCATCTATCCCTTCCTAAAAGGTCCTCATTCTTTCCATGCACACTTGCTACGTGACCTGCTTCCCCGTTGGATCAACATTACCTAAGTGGCTATACTTGCAATCTTATTGGTTGATCATAGCCATGTCCCACTTTGCACCCACCTCATGATTTTGCTCTATAAAACATCGTCTGGAAAGTGGAGTCCGCGGCAACCCACCCGGGTCTCCTCCTGTCTCTCTCAGGAGCTGTGTCTCCCTCATAAAGTTTCCTACTCTTAACCTCCGTTGTTCCTTAGAATTCATTCTTTGGTTTTGGGGAACACAAACTCGGCGGATGGGACATCCAGCAGGTTGGGAATTACATTTATTCCCCTATATAATCTGAAGGTCCTATATCATTCAGAGGTCCTACATCAGTAAGAAGCAAAGCATATTGGCCAAGAGTCCACACCAAAGTGGACTTAGCTGTTTGTCCTGCAGCACGCTGTAACACGAGATCAGCTCAAAAGTCTCCCCTCGGCCTGTGTGCCTGCTCCCTTGTGGTCCCTCTAATGAGGGTCCCCAAGCTGGGAGCCACTTGCTGGCCAGAGTCCCTATGCCACTACGGTTGGAGGCCAGCCTCATTCAGCCCATCCCTGAGCCTCACGGCCACTGGACCACCCTGTCCCTAAGACACAGATGCCCCCCAACCCCCCAGTGTAGACAGGTGACCCCTGGTAACCACCGCATCGGACGCAGGCAGCCAGGGACAGCGCCTGTCTTTTCTGATCTGAGTTAGCGGAGCTGTCGCGTTGAGGCGGAACCCTCACCAGGCCACTCCTTTGCTTTGGAAACTTCCCAGGAGAAAGGAATTCTGGAGTGAAACAGAATCCCATTGTGTGGCCCACAGAGGGTCCCTCAGAGTGGCCTTGTTGACCCCTGACCCTTGGGTCTTTGCCCAAAACAAAGTGCGCATTTCTGAGGCCATCCTGGCCTAGCTGGACAGGAGCGCAGCTGAGCCTGCTCGCACCGTCTCCTGAGGATGGATGGATGGGTCCTCCATTCAAGCCAGGGCTCTTCTACTTGCTACTCTGATTTGAAAAGGAGTCGGATTGAGTGTCGTTCACTGTTTACCAGCAGAAGGGTGGAGATCGGGTTACAACTCCGCCGTATCCTCTCATCTCCTTAGTCAAAGCCGCGTGTACACAGAGCATAAGTTCATCTTGTGCCACGGCTGGGCGAGGGGAGGGGACAGGGACAGGGACAGCCCCAGGGAAAGAGAGGCAGTAATCAGGTCGAGGACGGCTAAGCGGCCCTTTCTCTGCCCTCACTTTAGGACTTTAATGGGTTTTTGTTGTTAGAAAAGTCTCTGGTTTTCCCTCTGTCAGGCTAATTAATGACCTTTCTCCCAGAGCCAGGCCCACAAGATGTTTTATTTATTTATTTATTTTTGGTACCGGGAATCGAACTGGAATCGAACTCACGACCTCAAGCTTGCCAGGCCGGCACTGTGCCGCTGAGCTATCTCCCCGGCCCTTGGGAGATGTTTGAATTTGAGACAAGTTTCCATCCATAAAAATTCATATTTCTACTGTTGGAAAGAGGTTTCCACCATGAAAACCAAACTTCATGTTTGAAATTTGAGGAACGGAGTCATTTTGTGGGCCTGGGACGGGCGAGTGGTACAAAATCAGAGCCACCATATCGGTGTTAGGAAACTAAGGAATATTTCAAATCCACAGCTCAGCACAGAGAATAACTGTGTGTCCACTACGGGACTCTAACACTTTAGCATATTTCTGCTTTTCTGTTAAGAAATAAAACACACAGAGACCATGGAAGACTGTCTGCCTTTCTTTCTTTTCTCTTTCTTTGTCTCTCTAGCCTGCATTTTCTTGAATGTTTGATAAAAATTGCTTGTGTGAATGCTGTACTAATTTTGAGTGCCTCTAGATTTTTAATTTTATTTATATTATGCTTGAGATTTAGATTTCTTGTTTTCCTTGTAAAATTGATTAGATATTTCTAGGCCATTAATTTGCTTTCAAATGTGTTGAGATAATGATCATAGTATTATTTTACAAGTGTTTTAATCTTTATGGTACCCAAATTCATCTTTTTTTACATTCTTCTTGTTTATTTGTGATATCTCTCTCTATAGTAGGTCTATATTAACTTTGTTACAGATGTGTTTAATTACTTAATTATTTTGATTTTGTTTTGGTTTTTTTGAGACGGGATCATGCTATGTAGCCCAGGCTGGCCTTGAACTCACCGTGAGTCTCCTCCTCAGTCTCCTGAGTGCAGGATTACAGGCGTGCACCACCACACCTGGCTTCTTTTATTTTATTTTATTTGTTATTTGAGACAGAGTCTTGCCATGCAGGTTAGGCTGGCCTCAAACTCACAGCAATCCTCCTGCCTCAGCCTCCCAAGTACTGGGATTACAGGCATGGGCCACCATGCCCTGCATGTTTTTTTGTTTTTTTGAGTTAGGCTCTCTCTGTGTATTCCATGCAGTTCAGGCTGGCCTTTGAACTCACTATGTATAGCCCAGGCTGACATCGAACTCACTGTGACCCTCCTGCCTCCACTTCCTGAGTGCTGGGGTTATATAATTTGTCTCTATCAAAAACCTGAGTCTATTGTTTTGTTGTTTTACATTTCGGGATCTTCTGTGATTTTTGTTTTGTTTTGTTTTGTTTTGTTTTTGAGACAGGGTCTCGCTGTGTAGTTCAGAGTGGCCTTGAACTCACTATGTAGCCCAGGTTGGCCTCAAACCCACTGAGATCCTCCTGCCTCAGCCTCCTGAGTGCTGGGATTACAGGCATGCACCACCACGCACAGCTTCTGTGATTTTTAAAAAAATTTTTTATATTTCTCTGTCCTTTATGTTCAATTTATTTTTCTTCTTCTGGGTTCTCAGCATGAACATCGCGATTATTTATTTTGACATTTTCCTGGTTTCTAATCAGTGATTTTAGAGCATAAATTTTCTTCTACATGCGACCTGAGATTCATCATGTAAGGTAGTTTGTACTGTGGTTTCTGGTTTAAATCATGAGTTATTTCGGGGCATTTGGAAGTCTTCGGTTGGAGCGTTGTATTTGAGGTATCTGTGTGTTCTGCTGTGTTTCACAGTGGGGTGGTGGCCAAGGGACCAGCTCTGGTCTCCTCCCCTGCCACCTGGCTTCCCTGTCATGCTTGCGTGCAAGGCCAGGCCTTTCCGGGCCACTTAGCATCCAAAAATATGATGAAATTCAATAATCAGTTTAGCAAACCCTGGCAGCCCACGTAGGTTTTTAAATGAATGCAAACGCAGCAGCCTGGGAGACTTCAAAGTTTGGCTCCAATAACTGTGTTAAGTTGAATTAGTAAAGTCAGGAAAAATGAGAGCTGTTAACCTAACCAAATTCCATTGTTTGCTTTACAAAATGAGGACTGTATTTCCAAAGCTGCAGTTAAATATCAGAATTCTGGAGCGGCCTCTTCCATCGCCTTGATTAGATCTGCATGGTAATTTGCAGAAATAGATGCAACCGGGAGAGCAGGCAGCCTGCAAAATAAGATTTCAGGCGGTTCCTACACACGCGGATGCAGAAAAACAAACAAACCCAGGAAAGAACCCGAGTGCGCTCCTGGGTCACCGGCAGTGACAAGCTCGGGAGACTCGAGACGGAACCCTGTCCCACTCTGGCTCTGAGCAGCGACCTCGGATAACATCCAGTGACTGATGAACCTGTGTTCACATCCACGTTCCTAGCAATTCATCCCGTGAACGCGATCAACCGCGACTCCTTGGGTCTTAGTTCTTCTCACCTGCAAAATGGATGTTGCTAAAACTGGTCATCCTGGGGGACGGGGTGAGGGGAATAGGGTTTGTATGTGCACACAGAGAGATCTCACACTGAAGCCAGTTTCAGACCAGCCTGATAGAAGCAGAGAAGGAGAAAAATCAATGGGTAAGGCTCGAGGAAGCAGTGCCCCAGAGAGAGAGGCAGGAGAGCCTAGCGGTTACGACCTAGAGGCCAGAGCTGTAGTGTCTGGGTTCGGTATTGGCAGTGTGAGCTACAACAAATCAGTTCCCCTCTCTGTGCCTTCTTCCTTTCCTCAAACTGCAGGGGAACTAATGATAAAGTCCACCAGGAGATATTGAAATAAACAGTGAATGTTTAAATTAGAAAAAATGGATTACAGTGAAAAACACATTGGCATGACTCCCCGTCAAAACCCTCTTCCTTGCTTCAAACACACTCATCCCATCATCCTTGCTGCTTTCTGAAGCAGCTCTGGAGTCCTCTTTCATCAGTGTCTTTACGAGATGCGGTGAAAAGTATGGTGAATGCTGCTGCCAAGCGCTGTCCAAGGGAAAGGCAGCTCATAAAAAGATGAGGCTGTGTCCGCATCCACCTCAGTCACTAGAGCTGGCCCCGTGTGACTTCTGGCTCCTCCCCAAAGTCTAAATGACCATGAAAGGAAAGATTTTCAATCCATTCAGGACATCAAGGCAACCAGGACAGCGCAACTACAGATCGCACTCACCTTGTAGTCTACAGGGGCTTTGTGATGGTTAAACTAAATAATATCAGCAAAGAATTTAGAAAAACGCCTGGCTTCTGATGAACACACACAACACACAAACACACAGTTGTTAGTATTAGCCAGCAACACAAAGCAGTTCAAAAGCAAAAGGTAGATGCCATAAAATATGTACGTATTCCTATTTTTAGAGGTATCTTAAAAATCAGACAAAATGATAAATACTCAGATTGAAAAATAGGGCATTGAGATAAATAAGTGGCTTATTTTTTAAAAACTTCAACCAGAAAACATATATAAAAACGTTCTCTTCACTAGTAACAGAAGCCAGGTGGATGTCAGCGGTGAGCTAAGCAGGGGTGTGTCACGGAGGGACCACTGGATGCTGAGGACAAAGCTCCCTCCTTGCGGTGGCAGGGACCTGGGGGACTCACATGGGGACAGTGACAGGGAGGGAGGCCCTGCACCTGTGAGGGTCCCTGAGTCCTCCTCTGCATGGGGACAGCAGGTGTGAGTGAGGGCGAGACGGCCCCTGAGCTGTCGGGCTGCATGGGAACCCCAGAAGCCCGGGCCACCACTGGGCCACCCGCTCCTGGCTCTGTTGAGGGAACAACGAGCCCCGCTGAAAGCTGCCCGGGTCCACGGACATCGTCAGAGCAGCAATCAGGTGGCCCAGATGTGTCCCAGGGACACAGCCACCACCGGCGACAAAGCTCTGGAGTGTGTCCTGGAGTACGAAAGCTCTAGCCATGGACAAGGTAAAACCCACAAGCTTGGCATCCAGTCCTAACAATGAACAGCTGGGAATTCCAACGCGCAGACAAATACAGCCCATTACAGAGAGAAGGAAGCGAGGGAAACGAGCCGGGCTCCCCAGAAGAGGGGCTGGCACCAGGGGGTCACTCTAGCAGCCTCCTACCTAGCAGAAAGGTAGAGGGTGGAGAGCTGGCAGGCGCGGGCAGGGAAACATGCGTGGGAAGGGGGTTTGGGATGGGGACACAGAGACGGCGGGGCCAGAGGGGAAGTGGGAAGGACGGGGATGCGATGTACACGGCCCGGCTCCCCACAATGCACGTATTTACTATCCATTGCAAACACACACTAATAAGAAGTTTTAAACATGAAACAGTGATATAGAACAAAAACAAAAACTCTAAAATGACAATCTGAGGTTTTGGGGGAGAAAACTACAATGTGTGAGAAAAGTGTGCCATTTGGGACCCGGGGAAGAGTAGATGTGGTGGAAGAAGCCGAATGAGTTGAGGGTATAGCAATTTAAAGCGTCCATAGTGGACTCACGGCCAGCCTGAACTGTATAGGGAGACCCTGTCTCCAAAAGACGAACAGAAAGAAAGAAGAAAGAGTTTTGCCCAAAGAACAATCCGGAAGGGCACCCACTTTAAAAAACTGGTGCTGTGCAACCAAGTTGTTGTATGGCGAGGAGAGCGGGACTTTCTGTTCTGTGGGCAGCCGATGCAGGGAGCGGTGTCTTGGCCGTCACTGGCTGACCGGCGCCCATGCCAAGTCGTATCCGGGTATGGCGCAGGGTGAAATGTGGCCGAGCCCCCCGCGGCTGAAACAGACATCTCAGGGGAGAGTTTCCAGCTCCCTGAACCACAGTGTCACCACGGCAGTTTATGTCTCCCTGTGGCTTGGGCAGCTCCCCTCCTTCTCCCCGCCACAGTTCCTGCTGCAGTGCTCCGTGGAGATATTTGGTTACTGATGTGCACATAGTCCTGGGATGCTAAAAAATCCAGCACTTTTGAGTGTGTGTGTGTGTGTGTGTGTGGGCGTGTGCGTGTGCGTGTGTGGTGCTGGAGACTGAACCCAGAGCCTTCACACTGACCTATATCCCCAATACCCCTTCATTTTACATTTTGAGGCAGAGTCTTGCTAAGTTGCCCAGACTGGGCTCACTGGGCTCAATCTTGCTATCCTCCTGCCTTGGCCTCGCCGAGCGCTAGGATTACAGGGCACACTACCACACCAGGCTAGAACCCAGCATTTTTGATCTTCCAAGCATGACTGGACCTTTACTGGCTCTACTGTGGCCTAGGCTCTTCCTTCACCCGACCTGGTTTTGGTCTGGTGGAAAGTGGCTGCAGGTGTTGCTAGGCCCACGGTGAGGAGGCTGGCGTCTCAGTATGCAGACCCCTGGGCAAGTCAGGGTGGCCCGCTTCTCCTGGAGCTGGGAGCCTTCATGCTGTGGGACCCGCACCCATGTAAGATCATCAGGGAAGGAATAAACCAGTTTTCCTGGTGTCCAGAAACAGGTCTTGTCGTGACGCACATTTCTGATTGGAGTCATTCTCTTGCCTGCAGGAAAAATCATCAGTACTTTTCATCAGTCTTTAAGTTAATAGCAGCTCAAGACATGCTAATTTTGAATGCTGCAACAGTCTTAAATTAGTGCTATAATTATTAATTTTTTGCAGAGCTGGAGATCAAATCCAGGGCCTCGTGTATGCTGCAGAAGTGCTCTACAGCTGAGCTACATCTCCAAATCCTAAGTTATTATTATTATTATTATTTTATTTTAAAGAGAAGAAAAAACAAAACAAAACAAATCAAAAAAGAACAAATTTTCAAAACAACATAATAGGAGGGTAACATGGTTAATGCATTACGTATTGTTATCTTTAAGTTAGTTATTCAGGATACCAGATATTAGCATTCAATTGTCCAAACATTATTGGCACAAACCTTACTCTTCAATGAACTAAGTAAAATTAGTAGTATATCTATCTTAACCATCTTATATATATATACAATTTTTTTTCCTTTCCCTTCTTTCTTTTCCCTGTTCCCCCATCCCAGTCTCTCTTTCCTTTTGACCAGTTTATTTTTGATTCACCATGTCTATTGTACAGTTTGGATCTTATTTACTCTTTCATTTTCTCATACTAGAGAGACAATACGATGCTTACACTTGTGCGTCTGGTTTATTTCACTTATGAGTATTTTCTCGAGTTGCATCCATTTACCTATAAAAGTCTCCAGTCTATCCTTCTTTATGGCTGAATAGTACTCCATTGTATAAAAATACCACATCTTTCTTATCCATTCCTCGGTTGATGGGCATTTGGGTTGTTTCCAAGATCTGGCTATTACAAATTGTGCTGCTGTAAACATGGGTGCACATATATCGCTGTGATACGATGTTTTTAACTCTTCTGGGAAGATACCCAGAAGGGGAATAGCTGGGTCAAATGGGACCTCCAAAGCTGAATCAGGAAGATTTAAAAATCCTAAATAAACCTAAGTTATTTTTAACCTAATTCTTTACTTTGATTCCCATGCAGTTGTAAGAAAAAATACAGAAAATTCCCATGTACCTTTTATCCAGTTTCCTTCAATGGTACTGTGAATCTACTCTCGATTTCTATAATTTGTCACTTCAAGGAGTTCACATAATTAGAAGCCTACACAGGTGGGGTGTCCCTTATCTGAAGTGCATGGGGCTAGAAGTGTCTCGGATTTCAGGTTTCCAGGATTCTGGAATATTTGCATGGATGCAAAGAAATATCATGGGGTGGGGCCCAGGTGCAAACACAGAATTCGTGTATGTTTCTTAATCACCGTGTACACACAGCAGGGGTGATTTCACGCAATGTTTTAAATAATTTCACACACGCAATCAAGGTTCATGGTACGGAATTTTCCACTTGCAGTGTCAGAGTTCGAATTTTCAGACTTGGGCCTGCAGGAGGGATGAGGCCTTTTGAGGTTGGCTCTGTGGGCTCCACATCGCTGCTTGGTGATGACACGTGCATCAGCGGTGCTTCCCCCGCACTGCTGAGTGGGTGCGAGGCATGATGGGACCATGACCTGCTCAGCTACTCCGCCCGTGGGAGGTGTGGGAGGGCGCCGTGCACAGGATCACCAGGGACACCCAGGCACAAGTGAACAAAGGCTTCATTTCTCTTAAAGTCGGCATATGACAGGGACACCTGCACACTGTGCCCCAATTCACAGTAGCCAAGATATGGAATCGGCCCATCAACTGATGAATGGCTAAAGAAAGTAACACAGTGGACTATTATCCAGCCATGAAGAAGAACAAGATTTTGCCATTTGCGGGAAAATGGGATGGATCTGGTGATCACCATGTTGAGCAAAACTGGCCAGAGTCAGAAAGTCAAATATCTTATGTTCTCTCTAACATGCAGAATCTAAAAAAGATGACAGGAAGTAGAGGGGAGACTTTATTAGACAAGAGAAAAGGAAGAAGTGGTAGGAAGAGGGGGTATAAGGGTAGGTAGTGGGGGCATGAATATGATCTAAATATATTATACCCATTGGAATCCAATATTCTGTAACATTAATAGGCACTAAGAACAAAAGGGAAACATTTTTTTAAAAGTCTTCATTTATTTGGTGAAAGAAAAAAAAAAAAAAAAAAGACCAAAGGTAGGATTTCTGGGTCCTACATTTTCACATTTCACTTTGTAAGAAACCACCAGCAAGGTCTAAGGCACTCTCTGTGACCTGGCCTCCTGCAATGAGCAGTGTTTCTGTTTACATAGGTCATGCTCAGGTATGGAGTGATACATTGTTGCATCTTGATTTACATTTCCTTAATGGCTAGAGATGTTGACATCTTTCCCTCTGTGTGTGTGTGTGTGTGTGTGTCTATGTGTGTGTGTGTGTGTTTGTGTGTGTGTCTTTTTGTGTATGTGTTTCCCATCTGCTCGTCCTCTTCAGTGAAATGTCCACTCATTTTTCTGGATCCATTTTTCTCATTGGATTTTTTCATCTTTTTGGTCAAGCTCTGAGTGTTCTTTATATATCATACATACTAGTCCGTTGAAGAGCATGCAGTTTGTAAATATTTTTTTCCAGGATGTAGGCTATCATTTCATCTCAACAGGGTTGTTTTCGGAGCAAAAGTTTTTAATTTTGATGAGATTTATTTATCACTTTTTTAATGGATGGTGCCAATTGTCTCCTTTGTTTTTCTATCCCCCAAGATTTTTAGTTTTATGATTTGCATTTAAGTCCATCATCTGTTTTGAGTTATTTTGTATATAAGGTGTGAAGTGTTGGTTTAAGTTCTTTTTTCTTTTGCTTCTTCTTTATTTTTTTTTTTTAGACAGGGTCTCGCTGTGTAGTTCAGGGTGACCTTGAACTCACTGTGCAGCCCAGCCTGGCCTTGATCTTGAGGCGATCCTCCTGCCTCAGCCTCCCGAGTGCTGGGATTACAGATGTGTGCCACCACGCCCGGCTCTGTTTTGCTTCTGATGGTTAATTGTAACCACAACACTGTCCAAGAAGCCACCTTTTACTCGCTGAACGGTGTTCGCAATTCTGTCATGAATGGTGGGGCACAGGTGTCTGTGCGCATCTGTTCCTGGATCTGTGTTCTGTTCTGCGATCTGCAGGTGGGGAAGAATCTCCATCTCTGTAGCTCGATGCCTAGAACAGCCTCTTCCTGTGCTAGGCATAGATTCGCTTCCTCCCTTTCCACTCTGATTCAGCATCCGAGAGTCACAAATCGTGTCTTCCACCACTTTTGAAAGAAAAGACCTCAACCCTGCAGTCAGCACATGTTCCTGAACTTTCTTGATCAAGTTGCTTTCCTCCTACCTGGCAACAGGACCAGAATGACCATAAAACAAAGATAAAAACAAGGCTAGGGGTGGTGGCGCATGCCTGTGATCCCCGCACTTGGGAGGCTGAAGCAGGAGGATCACCATGAACTTGAGGCCAGCCTGGACTGCTTAGTGAGTTCAAGACTAGCCTGAGAGCCTGTCTCAAAGCAAACAAACAAACCAACAAACCCCAAAACAAAAAACAAATCAAAAACAAATCCCTCCAAACCCCACTAATTTTAGAAAGTAGCAATTTCAAGAAAGCAGCCCTGATGAGCTTGAATGTCTTGAAAATTACTCAACTCCGACCAACTGCAAAGGAAGCTGCTCTGAGGTCTGCACTTTTTCAAGGCCACGGGTTAATAAATCTTAATGCTTAGCCAGTTCTATGCCAGAGAGAGGAGAAGGAGGTGGTCAGAGGAAGAGGTCCCTTCCTACAGTCCCAAGGGTTTGCACAACTTTGTTCTACATTCCCCTGGATTCTGAAAAGCAGATAAAATAAGTCGCCACACGGGTCAGCAACGGGCGACAAGGGGGGCTGTGGCCTGTGTGTATGGGCAGGCTGTGACTTGGGACTTTCAAAAAAGATCTAGTGGAGCGCTGGCTGTCATGGGGAGACCCCTGGGTCCGCTGTGACTCTCTCTCCTTGCTCCTACTTATAACTGATCGACTGCTAAGCCCTTCGGCTTGATGCTGGGTAACAAATCACTTAGGTCGCAGCTGGCAGTGGGAACCGCTGTGCCAGGTTTGCAAACCCCTCAGGGACATGGGTTCAGTCTTCTCTGAAGGTATCGTGGTGTGATGGGTGTGAGGCGGGACTCCTCGGATCCCCTCGGGATTCCATCCTTTGGGAAGGAGCTACCTGAAGATCAGGTACTGAGGAGCCCAGCCTTGGAGGTCTGTGTGTGTGGAGCTTCCATTATATTCCTACTTAAAATTGTTATTGTAGCTGAGTGTGGTGCTGCATGGCTATAATTCTAGCACTTGAGAGGCTGAGGCAACAGGATCGCTATGAGTTCGAGCACAGCGTGAACCACAAAGCAAGATCCTGTCTCAAAAAAATCAAGTGAAAAAAAAATTGTTATGTTAAATGGAAAAAAAAAATTCCTCTTTGAGTACTGCCTGATCTTTTCCAAGGTCTGAAATCTCAGACGATCTGCTTTTTAGACAATTTTTATGACATGTACTGACACACACCCATCACTCTTGGAAAAGCATTCCCTAAAGATCTACACAGAGCAAAAAAGAAAGTGCAAAATATTTTTAGTATTTCATTCTGCTTTCAGGTTAGCGGACTTTCTCAAAACATTGGAATCCATGGAAAACTAGGTAACACTTGTTTTCAGATATCTACAGTTGCATACATGGATCTGGGGTGGGTTGAACTTCGTCCTCTTCCAAAGAAGAGATTCTAAGTGCCAAGCCCCGGGGCCTGTCAGTGTGACTTTGTTTCACAGACGATGGAATTAAGATGAGGTCATTCCAGTCATCCGACACGACCGTGCCCTTACAAAAGGGGGAAATGTGGATGCTGAGGCGTGCATGGGGCAGACATGGTGAAATGATTAGAGTTACGCTGCCACAAGCCAAGCGCTGCGGGAAGCTGGGCGAGAGCCCGGGCCGGGTCCTTGTCTGTCTCTGCACTGCGTCATGGCCCTGGCCCTGCCAACACGGACCTTGGACCTCCAGCCCCAGGACAGAAGCAAGGCATTTCTGTTGTTCGTGCCGTGCCGTGCAGCCCTCGACCTCCGTTCTGGGAAACGATGGCTGCAGTCTGGAATACCCCACGCATGCACGGGAGAAGCCAGCTGACAGAGCGTTTTGTCCTTGAGAATTCAGCCTTCTTGGGCCCCATGAGGATATAGTTCAGCGCCAGTGTATAAAGTCCGTCTTCACAGCAACGCAGAAGTGCTGGTTTATGTCCAGCACGTCACAAGCGCCGTTCTAGTACACATCCAGATAAGGAGGGGTTGGTGATAATATTTCAGCTTCATTGGAGCGGAGCCTGCCGGAATGGAACGAGTCAGCAGTGCTTGCAAATTCATCCTGTGCAGACTCGCAGGAATCTAGAGAAAGAAGATCCATCTTTTGGGGCCGTTGCTTCAGCCTTTCTGTTGGGGCTCTGATTTACATCTACTTCTAATACAGTCTGTATTTGTAAATCATATCTAAACAGTTCTTTTGAATTGAATTAGCTTTTCTTGTGATGTCCATCCAGGGAAAAATTCCAAGACATATTTAGAAATATAGAAAATCTTAAGAAAAAACAACAAGAACCATTAAAAGTGGCCATTTCCCCCAACTGTAACTACATCATTTTGTCATCTCTTTACTTGAGTAATAGAATAGCACCTTTTAAAAAGCTTTTCATTGGGAGAGAATTTCAAACTTATTACAAAAATGTTAAATAGAGCTCTCACAAATCCTTTAGCCAGCATTGCCTATTAATCTTTCGCCTTGTCTGGTTGATAGTTTGCCCTCCTTTGAGCCATCCACATCATCCATTAATCAATTTATTAAACATTGACCGAGCTCTGGGCTCTGTGGAAGACAAAGTGGAGGAGACAGAACTCTGCCAGCCAGTGGGGAGCCAGGCTGGGAGCCGGGGCCGGAAGATCACATCTGTCAGAGCCACATCCGTCAGACCCACATCCGTCACCCAGCGGCGTCCGAAGCAATCTGGAGAAAGACAAGTGCATCCTGTGCCCTTCCCAGGCTGACTCGGTGCAATTCCATGATTGCATCATTAACAATTCCTCTCTGCTCCACAAGAAGAAACAGACCAGATCCAAGGGCACCCAGCATTGCCAGATTTTGGCCATCATTCTGAGATTCCTGCTTTCCAAGGTCTGCGAATCTTACGTCTTCTCACTGGGTGTAGTTCACATCCAGGTCAGCGATGCCTGTCATTGGCTTTCCAGGCCCTAGAACCTTGCCTCGCCCAGAAGTACTTGATGAGGGAGTGAACCTTAAAACTCAGTTTTCATAATCTGGACTTGGATTCTAGAGAGCAATAGTAGTGTATGCCGACGCTAACTCATGGACCACTCCCAGCAGCCCCTCGGGGCGTTCCCTGGTGCCCCTTTGGAGAGAGGAGGACATAAGGATACAGAGGTTGAGTTTGTTGCCCACAGCTACCAGCCCCTGGCTGCAGCTGCATCACGTCAGGGAGGGGACCCAGTGACCTCCTTTCCCGCCAGCACGCGTGGATCTCGTTCTTTCTGCCCGTGGGCGCTGGGCTGGGGTTCCGTGACACGCAGCTTGTGTGCCCTCAAGGATTCCGGCTAGCTCAGCGGGTTCAGACGCCTTGCACCATCAGGCAGAAAGCATTCGGAGTCGCTGAAGCTCCAGGACTCTTACGGAAACCAACTGTAATCACTAACGCTTCAGGGTACAAGGGCAAAGCGCCGCCGATCCCCTTGGCAGCCAGGTTGCTGTGGCAGGCGCTAGGCGGCTCATTTGGGAAGCTAAGTGTTCTGGCTCACCTTCAAACTGCCCCGCATCCTGGCACAGGGAAGGGAAAAGACGCAAGAAAATTCACCCCGGGGCGCTTCCTGTGTCCCAATGAGCAGCGGTTTGCAGAGTTCGAGTTTGCACCCTGAACCTGAAAGCAGAGGCCTTGCACGAGGTGCATGGAGTTTCTTCCCACACCACCTCCCAAGCGTGCCAGGGACCCCAGCTGCAGGCATTCGCCCGTGCCGGCCGGGCACTCTGTCGCAGAGCTGCACCCCAGCCAGCAAAGGACAAACGATCCCAGCGCTCAGGTGCTCTCTTTCCGGGGGCTGCCCCTGCCTCGCTTGTCTGTACTCACTAGAGAAAATCAAGAGGAAAATTCGTGGAGCAGAAACCCTCCGCTCTTTTTATTGCCGCCTTTTACTGTGGCATTGGGGACTGAACTTATGGCCCGCTTACTGAACTACATCCTAACCTTAAAATTTTTTTGAGACATGGCCTTGTTATGTTTTAAGTTGCCCAGGCTAGGTTCAAATTTTCGATCCTCCTGCCTCAGCCTCCTAGAATGCTGGGCTGACAGGCCCTGCCCCCACGCTCCTAGCATTTGTGTATTGCATGGCAGACACAGAGGCTGGCCAGCTTCTGCAGGGTGGGGAGTCCCTGCGGTGAGAGGCCTGGGCCACCTGGGGAAGCCGGGCGGGCACTTTCCTGCTGGGGCCGATGGAGGGCGCTGTCTGGCGAGCAGGGGCGGCAGGCGGGAGCCTCAGCGTCCGGCAGCCACGAGTCCTTCGCAAGCACAGTGAGCCGCGTGACATGTGCAGGTGGTCACAGATGGCCTGGGCCCCAGTCCTTTTCATTTACAAAGATACAAATCTTAATTATTAATGGCTAAGATGAAAAAACACACTGCCTAAGTTAGGAAATTCAAACTGGCTGTTTCCTCAGTTCCACTGCACAAAGGGGGTCTGTTCTGTGACATCCAGCTGGCCTGGCCCATGCCAGCACCAGGGCATCCCCAGCAGGGCAGCTAATGCGTGCTGTGAGAAAGGGGTACTCCAGCACAGATGCCCACAAAAGCCAGGGGAGAGGTCCGGGCCTGGCCACAGAGGCTTCTGGGAAACTCCTTCTGAAAATGCCTCACAAAGCGATCACCCTGGAAAGAGCTGTGCTGTTCGGAGAGAGGAGAGTCAAAGTGGAGACTGTGCCAACTCGGGACCTCATAGGCACGAACAGTGAGTTGGGGGTCAGACGCCAGCAGAAGCCACTACAGCTGTGGCTGGGAAATTATTTTCTAAGCCCTAGGAAGAGAGCATAGATTCTGATCTGTCGTGAGGGTGTGAGGACGTTTAAAGTCCCGCTGGCTGTGAGAGTTACAGAACACAGAGCTGGGGTTAGGATGCTTACAGGACGGAGATGTGACACAACCCTTCAAGATGCGGTCCAGGGCCTGGGCTGCAGCCCAGTGGCAGGGCTCCTGGGTGTTGGAGACCCTGGGTTCAATCCCCAGCACAAGAAAAAGGAAAAAAAACCCAAAAAGCAAAAAAGCAGCCCCCAATACAACAAATAAACCAAAAATTCAAAAGCCTATGGATTTTCAAATTGACAGTCTTTCTTTTCACTTAACCTCAGTAAGAACGTTTCTAATATTGTATCAGTAGCTATAGTACTAGCTTTTCACTTGAGATGGATTCTTATTTTAAAAAATCATATCGATTCCTTTTTCATGAAAGGTTATGTTTTAGATATTGAGAACAGATGTTAAATTTTGTCAAATGCATTCATGGAGAAAAAAATCAAGTGATGGTTTCCTCCTTTTTTGGTGAAGGTTGCTAATATATTTTTAATACTAAAGCATTTCTATTCTTGATTTACAACATGATAGAGCCGGTGAGGTGGCTCAGCAGCGTAAGTGCCTGCCTGGCAAGCGCGAGGGTCCAAGTTCGACTCCCGGAACCCACATACGAAAAAAGGGCTGGTGATATTGCTCAGCGGCACGGGCGCCTGCTGGCGCATGAGGTCCTGAGGTTGACCCCGGTACCCACCAAAAAAAAAAAAAAAAAAATTAAATAAATAAATAAAACATGATTGTGGGATATTATTTTTTTAAATCTGATAGATTCTATTTGATAATATTATATTTAGATTTTTGGTATCAAACTCAGTAAAACCGGCATGTCTTTTGTTAAAATGTGGGATATTTTTTTCAAGTTTGAATGACAATACATTGCTTTTTTTTTTTTTTTTTTTTTGTGGGTTCCGGGGGTCGACCTCAGGACTTCATGTGCCAGCAGGCGCCCGTGCCGCTGAGCAATATCACTGGCCCTTTTCTCGTATGTGGGTTCCGGGAGTTGAACTTGGGCCCTCGTGCTTGCCAGGCAGGCGCTTATGCCGCTGAGCCATCCCACCGGCCCATGTCTTTGTCTTTTTGAGACCGGGTTTCACTATGCAGTTCAGGCTGGCCTCAAACTTGCAGCAGTCCTCCTGCCTCAGCCTCTTGAGTGCTGGGATCACTGCCTATTTTACAAAAATACCTCTGGAAGCTTTTCCTTTGGCTCTGCTGTGGAAAGGTATGTTGGGCACTCACATTTTATATTTTTCTCAATTGTTTTGTGAATTTTGCTGGGGAAGCCACCTGCCCTGGAGCCTTTGCAGATGGATATCCAGACACTGGGTTGGATTTCTGCCTCTCCTCGGTGCAATTTGGGGCACCTGCAGTGTGGATCGCTGTCTACCTGGGCTGCCCTCTTTCTGGCAGCTAAGTGGCACGGCTCTAGGCCCGTGAGTCACGCACAGGCCTCCCTGTCGGTGCCCTTATCCACAAGCAGCTCTTTCCAACATGACTTCTGAATGCTCTGTCCTTTCGTCCTTCCCAGCGCCCTGAAATCTGTGGCTCTGGGGTTTGAGGAGACCCCCGTAACTCCTCTCTGCTCCTTAGTCCGTTCTTCCAAACCCAGGAGTTGCGGCTACACCGTCTCACCGGGGGAGCTCTGTGCGCTGGAAGAGGCGCAGCTTCCTGCCTCTCTCTGTTCCTCGTTCTGCTCAGCAGCCATTCTTGGGATTATTGGTCACCAGCCAGGCCACAGATAATTTTTAAGTTTCTGGAATGGTGGAGTTTCGTTTCTATTTCCCAGTCTCTCTTTCGATTCCAGTTGTAATCAGCAGTGACGGGGCAGACAGCTCCTGAGGCTATCAGGTTAAGCAGGAAGTCTTGCACCACATGTTAACCATGAAGCGGTCCCCTAGTTGGGCAGAGTGTGTCCCACACAGCTATCCCCCCTACACAGAATATTTATGCAAACAGAGCTCACATTTCCGGCACAGCAACCGTTTCAAAGCAACTTCAGAAAATTAAAAAAAAAAATTACTAAGGAAGCAATAGACACAAATCATTTTGCATGGTCTTACCCCGGTAGCTTGGTAACCAGAAGTGCTCACTACGGGACCATCTTCTGCCTTGGACTCCGCGGCCCTGGGTTCTTCTACAGCAGGGAGTTCCAGGCTGTCGGACAAAGTGTTTATCTTCAGCAGAAGTTCGTCTAACAGACTGGCGAATTCATCCAGGTAGTGATTCTGAGGAGAACAAAAGCAGATCAGTAAATGCATTCTAGGACGTCCGTTTTCTTTACCTCTCATTATTTGAAGCCCTGAAGGCCACTGGATGTTAGAAGGATCGTGCTATGTTAGAAAATGTGCTGGGCTCGGACCTGGCCTCACGCTTGCTCTCTCCGCACCCCAGCTCCTCCATTTACAGACCGCATGCACTGATACCTGCATAAACACTATGGGTAACAGTGCCACATCAAGGATGACTGAATGGACGCAACAGCAAGAGTGAGACAGGAAGCACACGCAGACTCAAGTGGCCAGGGTCACGAGCGCACGCGACAAGCTTCGGAGCTGCACGGGGTGATGGGTGAACATCAGCTGTGGACGTGAGTGTGACCAAACCACACAAAGGGCACGAAGTTTTGGGTAGAAGTTTAGGTCTGGTACCAAAACGAGTGACTAAGTCTCAGAATGATACTGTGTGTGTGTGTGTGTGTGTGTGTGTGCGTGTGTGTGTGTGTACGTGTGTGTGTGTGCGCAGGGAAGATCAGAAATTCCATCTTTCCAACCGTACAAGGTCGTCGCAAGGATGCAGTGACTGAGTGGAGGAAATCGTGCTTGGGAAACTGTAAAGCGTGCTAGAATTTCAAGGGAAGACCCTCTGAGCTCCGCTCTGATTGAGAACTGATCCTGGCTGTTGCCGTGGTACTTGGCACAGAGTCACAACCACCCCGCGATCACACAAATCACAACTCTGCAGCGACAGGATCCTCACAGGGACCTGCTGGGCTCACAATTCCACGGCCCACGGCTTACAGGATCCGTGGACACCTCGGCCTCCTCCAGCGCGGGCTCTGCCAGCCCCAGGAAGGTGAGTGTCTTCCGCCATGCAAACACGGCGATGTCCTCAAGTCTCACGGGCAATTTGCCATGAAAAGATTTTCTTTTTTGGAAACAAGTCAGGAGGGAAACTCTCAGCTGGCAAAGAGAGTAAAATAAGCAAATTCTGCATCAGAATTGGTTTAGTTTGATAAAGTAGAAAATGAAGCCTCAAAATTGCAAAAGTGAAAAGTTTTTAGATAGGATACCAAACTCACGATCCACACACGTACAAAAAAATGAAAATAGCTTTTATCAAAATTAACAACTACAGCTCTATATAGACACTGTTAAGAGAATGAAAAGCCACAGGTTGGGAGAAAATATTTTCAAATCACATAGTAATAAAGGAATTGTACTTAAAAATATAAAAATTGCCATCATGATCTATACTCATGTCTTCCCACTATGGACTGCGAACTTCTTGAAGTAGGAATCAGATGTTATTACCTTCGTTTCACTGTTACCTGACTATGATAACCATTCTTTACGCAAATGTTGAATGAGTGCATGAACAAATGGGTAGATAGATGGACAGATGGGTGGAGAGGTAATGATAAATGGGTGGGAGCAGGGTGGATGGGTTAGTGGTGGGATGGATGGATGGGTGGGTGGGTGGGTGGATGGATGAGTGGATGGATGGGTGGGTGGGTGGATGGGTGGGTGGGTGGGTAGATGGATGGGTGGGTGGATGGGTGGGTGGGTGCATGGGTGGATGAGTGCATGGATGGATGAGTGGATGGATGGGTGGATAGATGGATGGATGATGAAGAGGTAAAGATAAATAATTAGGTGGGATGGTATGTGGATGGATGAATGGATGGGTGGATAGAGAAATAGTTGCTTGGGTGGGTGGGTAGACAGTGGATGGACTGATAGGTGGAAGAAAGGGTGGAAGGATGGATATATGGATGAATGGATGGATGGATGAACAGATAGAGGGCAGGGAGTAGGGAGTTGGGAGCAGCTGAAGAAGCAAAGGCCTTGGGCCTGCGTGTTGCCGAGGTGTGAGTGTGTGTAGTCTCTTCTAGTTTCACTCTACTAAATGAGAATTTTAAAAACTGCAAAGAATTTAAGTCACTCGTGAAGCTCGACTACCAATTCCTCTCACACGTACTGGGCTCTCCACGGATCAGAGCTCCCCTAGGAGGCGGAATGTGGCCGGAGTCAAAGGGAGAACTGGTGCGGGGACGAGCCATGCCTGGGGCCTTGGGTCCAGCTGCTGGATGCTGGGTGCGGGAAGGCTCCCCACTGAGCACTGTCTTGAAACAATGAACAGCACTAAACCCTGAGTGGGCGCAGGGTGGACCCAGCGGCAAGGCCACTCAGGGCAGTGCGGCGTCCACCGTGTGCGTGGAGCTGGGTCAGGCGCGGAGCATGGGCTTCCAAACCTGAGTTCTCACCTGAGCACCTGCAGGGCCTCCTGACCACAGCTGCAGGCCACTGCCTGGGCTGTGACGGCAGCAGCCCGGGCTTGCGGGGTGCGGGGGAGTTCGGGGCCGAGCACTGAGAGCCAGGCCTGCAGGGGCCAGAGGCGATGCAGGGCATCACCAGTTTCAGTTCCATTTCAGGTAAATGTGCAGTTTCAGTATAAGTATTCTTCATTGCTGCAGGGGGCATCCCAGCATTAACAAATCATTCATTCACGGAAATTTCAGTGACCCATCCCATCCTCCTTGCCACTTTCTGCAGCAGCTCTGGAGTCCTCTTTCTTGAGGGTCTTTAGTTGCGCTGTCCTGGCTGCCTCGATGTCCTGAACTGATTCAAAACATTTCCCTTTCGTGGCCATTTTGACTTTGGGGAAGAGCCAGAAGTCACATGGTACCAGATCTGGTAGATAAGGGAATGAGGACACAGCCTCATGTTTTAGGAGCCTGCCTTTCTGCTAGGTGGCGCTCAGCAGCAGCATTCACTGTATTTTTGATCACACCTCATAAAGACACTCAGGAAAGAGGACTTGCAGAGCTGCTTCAGAAAGTGGCAAGATGGGCCGGTGAGATGGCTCAGCGGCATAAGCGCCTGCCTTGCAAGCGCGAGGGCCCGAGTTCGACTCCCGGATCCCACATACGAAAAAGGGGCCGTTGATATCGCTCAGTGGCATGGGTGCCTGTTGGCGCGTGAGGTCCTGAGGTCGACCCCCCGGTACCCACAAAAAAAAAAAAAAAAAGAAAGTGGCAAGAACAGTGGGATAAGTATGTTGGAAGCGAGGAGGGTATTTTGAGGGGGATTCATGGCAATGTGTCTTTTACCATAATTTTTTAAAAAAAAGTAAGCATTCTCTGCATATTTTGATCACACCTCCTAATTCAGCACAGCGTGAGACCCAGGCAGGCTTCCTGGAGGAGGTAGCACCAGGAGGCTGCTGTCTCGCTGGACTGTTGTCAGCTAAGGGAGACTCCCACCATCTGTGTCCATGCCCTGCCCAGGGCACCAGGACAGAGAGCTTTTCACCCCGACAGGACAGCCGGGGCATTCATACCTACCATTCCCAGGCATAGCGTGGCCGTCACGATGGACAGGGCCCCGAGGCACTCAGCCGTGGCTTGCTGGTGGGAGGCAGACGGGGCTGGGAACCAGTCTTCCTGGCTTCTCCCAGGAAACCCCAGCAGCAGCAGCCGGGGCTCCAAGTGTGCAAAGGTGCGGGGTGGCAGCGCCCAGAGCGCACACAGAAGGTGGCGCAGGTGGACGTGTGCGGCCAGTAGCAGGGCTCCCACCATCTGCAGGACAGAACAGAGCCATGACCCTGAGCTCCCACTGCCCCATGAGTTGGCGGCTTCTTTGGGGGCCCCTAAGTGGGTAAAAAAAGAGGGAAGTGGTGTTTTGCGTCTGTAATCCCAGTACCCAGGGAAGCTGAGTCAGGAGGATCTTGATTTCTAGCCCCGTTCTAGGCCCATTCGAGCTCACGTGTGGACAGTGGCCTGCCCAGCAGGTGTCTTCAAGCTGCAGCGACAGCCACATGCTGCGTCCCTGAAGAGCCCTTCTGGCCCCTACTTGTCACTCAAAGATGTCCCTGTCCTTCCCCTGAGCTCGTCTGAGTATCAGTGACTCGAATCGTCCAGCTTCAGTGGAACTTGGGAGAAAGCAGGCACAATTCATGGGTCCTCGTTGCCGCAGATGCAGCAGAGTGGGCCCACCGGACCCTTGGGGCCCCAGGCACCTGTGCCGTCTGCACGTTCGCATTCCGCTCCCTCTCCGTACATTTATCCACATGCCGGGCTTCTCCCCTTACATCAGAGCCACTTCAGCAGCGTGAATGGTGACCAGCTTTTCCCTGATTCCCCGGGTGTTGCACAATTCCACTAGTGAATTCAGTAACACTACAGTGAGCTCCATGTCTGAGCAGGACGTCTTTGGGAGTGGGCCAGGGCTGCGGGAAGTAGCAAGTGGCTGTAGTAACCAAGACCCCAAGAGTTGAGCCCAAGGGCAGCCATTCTCCCTGCTTAGAGCCCCCGTTCCTCTGGGATAATGAGGTAGTGCATGAGAGGCCACGCTGCCTTCCTGACACCCAGAGGACATGCTGGAGATGAGGTCCCCGCTCCCATGAGCAGTGATAGCAATGCGGTAGGGAAATCGCACCGTACTTAATAAACCACAGTTATTCTTGTCATGACCGTGGTTTACCAGGCAGCTCCTGAGATCAGTGACCTAAAGGCACACTGCAGTGGATTCAGAGACCAGGATTCGGGACCGTGTCTCCTGGAGAGAATTTTCCTCTTTCCCCGCCCACGAGACAGGCTGATGTGCTACTAGACTGGGAATTGACGTGGCTGGGAGAATTCCTACCCCAGGAGTGGAGATGCTGGAGGCTGAATCTTGCATCCGCCTCCGGCAGCAGCAGGACGTCGCCACATTGAGGAGGCCGGGGAGGGAAACGCATTTCAATGTCCAGAGGAGCAGGAGCAGGCCCTGGAGCCACCGAGCCCTCTGCGACAGGAGAACAGAGCAGGTCAGAGTGACAGTGGAGGATGGGAAGACGCGGGGACTTCAGGACATCTGAGGACCATGCATGGCGTGTTCCTAGATTTGACGGAGTTTTGTGGACTGTGACTCCCCTGGGTCCACGAAGTTCCGATGTCTGCAGAGAGAATGATCCATGTGGGACTGCGGGCAGCTTTCAAAGCACAGGGCTCATCGTTTGTGACCACGTGGGACACCAGGCCTGTTGCTACATGGTTGTGTAGCCTGTCATACACGTGATTATATGAAATTTAGACATGGCTTGGGGAGCATAAACCGTGTTCATGCTGGCGCTCCTTGGAAGCTAGCTGAACATAAGGGAAGTGCAAATCGAAGCAACTCTGAAATTCCATCTTACTCGAGCCAGAATAGCTGTCATCGGGAACCCCAAAATGCCGATGTTGGCAAAGACGTGGGCAAAAGGAACCCTTCTATGTTACTGGTGTCCGCTGAGACAGCCATGAGGGAATGCAGTATGGAGATTCCTCAAGAAACTAAAAGTAGAAATTCCATTTGACCCAGCTGTACTTCTCCTGGGCACATTCTCCAAAGAGTTAAGGACATCATACTGTAGTACGCCGTGCATTCCATGTTTATAGCAGCACAGTTCAGAATAGCTACGCTCTGAAAGCCCTAGATGCTGGTCGACAGATGAATGCATAAAGAAATTGTGGTATGTACACCATGGAATATTACTCAGCCATCAAGAACAAAACCATGTTATTTGTAGGAGAACAGATGAATTTTGAGACCACGATGTTACACAGAAAGTATTACATGTTTTCTCTTACATGAGAAGCCCAAAGTATAAATAAAGAGTAAAATAAAGGAGAGATGTTAGAAAATAGGGAGGTAGGCTTAGGGAAATGGGGGAGGGGATCATGAGAGAGGGGCGGGGAAATTGGGAAGAGGTAAGAAACCATAGAGATATGATTCCCATGGGTATCGACTCCCCAGAGCGAGGGTAACTGTGTACCGCAAACATATGTGACTTTAAAGCAGCAGCGGCAGCCGCTAACGGAAGAATTAGAAATCAGCCCAGGCTGAACCAGAACCCCCAGCGGAAGCGGGAGCCCGGGGACGGGGTGTGGGACTGCAGCTGGACCTCGCCCCACCGCGACTCTAGCCTCTCCCCAGCCCTGGGCCGGCCCGGCTCGGTTTGCTCCGCACAGAAGCGCCGCTCCCACTCTGGGAGTCCCGGCCGCCCGCCCTCAGCGTCCCCTCGCCCAGCGCTGTCCCCTCACCCAGCGCCGGGCAGGGCGAGGCTCCCAGCTGGGGCCCGGTCCCCACCTCACCTGGCTCCACAGTGCCATCGGGCGCAGGTCCAGAGGCGCCCGGCATGGTCCTTGGCGGATCTGGTCGGCGACGTCCCCGGCGAGGCCAGTGAGGAGGCCGGTGGCCATGTAGTAGGCGAGGGCCACGCCAACCGCAGGCAGCTGCGACACAGAGGAGAGACGGCTGCCCAGGAGGCCCGGTGGGCACCCAGGACGACTTCGGAAACACGAGGCGGCTGCCGGGGCCTTGATGCCACGCGGGAGGACGCTCGGCTGGGTGGGCAGCGCTATAGCTCGTAGTATTTTTTCTTTTCAGATAAAGACATTATTTTCCCAGGACAGGGAGTGAACCCAGGGCCTTTGCACCGAGCTACCTCCCCAGCCCTTTTTTATTGTTTATGTTGAGGCAGGGTCTCGCTATGTTGCCAAGTTGCCCAGGCTGGGCTCCAACTTGCAATCCTCCTGCCTCAGCCTGCCGGACTGCTGGCATGACAAGCTACATCACCATGCCCCACTGTTCTGTATTTTTTTTTTAAACAAAGAAAATGAGCTCAGGATCCTACCTCCAGCCAGTTTCGTGGTTTTCGCCAGTAGCTGAGGGTGCCCACCTCTGCCATCTCGTAGAGCTGCAGACTGAGGTGGGCCAAGCTGAGGACCAGGAAGGCCAGCTGGCGGGACACAAACAGGCAGGAGAAACAGAATTGCAGACAAGCTGCTTCTTAAAGGTCTGAGCTTCCGGCTGGCTTCCTGCCAGTCCCCTTAGCCAACATGACACAAGCCATTTCTGCTCCTCTGGGTTCGATGATGAACTTGCCCTGCCCTGGGCACCTGGGCAGGTTGATCCTGCCCATGTGTGGCAAACTCTCAGAAGCCCAGCTCCAGGCCGGGCGCAGGGGCCTCCAACAGGCCCACAGCATCGAACCACGGACTGGAGCATCCACGGACGTGTGGGACATGCGTATGCCAAACTGCGAAAGCTCTGGCTCGTAGATTTCATGTTTCCCACTTATTAGTTTTCTCGGCCAAGTGAACCTTTAAAAGCTCCTGTAGTCAAGATTTCTCCATCTTTTTTTTTTTTTTTTTTTAAAGTACTGGGTATTGAACTCAGGGCCTTTACACTGAGCTACATCCCCAGCCCTTCTTTTATTTTTTATTTTGAGATATGGTCTTGTTGAGTTGCCCGGGGACTGAAATGAGTAGATACTTTTCAGAAGAAGAAGTACAAATGACCAGTAAATACATAAAAAATGTTCAACATCTCTACTGTTAGGGAAAGGCAAATTAAAACAACACTGAGATTCCATCTCACTCCAGAAAGAATGGCCATCCTCAAGAAATCAAATAATAACAAATGCTGGTGAGGCTACAGGGAAAAAGGAACCCTTCTGCATTGTTCTTGGGAGTGTAAACTTGTACAGCCACTATGGAAACCAGTGTGGAGATTCTTTGAAAAACTGAAACTAGCCATTCCCCTTCTAGGTATCTTCCTGAAAGAGTTAAGACATCATATTACAGTGATCCATGCATGCCCACATTTATAGCAGCACAATTCATACTAGCCAAATCTTGGAAGCAGCCTATATGTCCATCAACAGAGGAATGCATACAGAAAATGTGTTTACACACAATGGAGTACTACTCTGCCATGAAGAAGGATAAACTTGAGTCATTCATAGGAAAATGGATGTACCTTGGGACCATAATATTGAGTGAATTAATTTAGACACACAAGCTTAAGTGTTTCATGGTTTCTCTTACATGAGAAACCCTAAACATAGATAATTAAAAAACAAAATAAGACTGATAATAACAGGAAACAAGGAGATAGATCTTTTGTAAGGCAGAAGGGACCCAAGAGATGGAGGCAGAGGAGGGGAGGAAGGAGAGGGGACGTAAACAGAGTGCAGATGTGCTGTGTGACATTCCACCTCCCCATAAGGCGTGTCGTCACTATGTACTGCAAACACGGATGAATAGAAATAAAAATTTCAGAGTAAAAACTGTAAAAAAAGAAAGGGTTTTGAAAAGCCCGTGTGTAATAAAGTTCTGCAGTGGCTTTCTCCCTGGTGACGCGTCAGCAGCTCGTTCCTGCTCTAATCGCACCCGGCTTTCTTCCAAAGAGGCAGGGACCGGACAGGCGAGCTCCGGGGTCCCCATGCCCACTGCCTGCTGCAGGAGGCCGCAGACAGCCCCAGCCCAAGGGTCTCAGTGCGGGCGCTACACGGCAGGGCCAGCCAGTCACGTAGAAGCCGAGGCCAGGGTCGGCAGAGGGGCCCTGCTGCCCCAGAGCAGGGGCACTTTACGCATTGCTGCTTTTGGTCTTTTTGCATGAATTCTGTATTTGAAAGCACCACTCTCCTTGACTCCCAATTCCCCGTCCCCAGGGCTGCAGCTTGGAGCTCCATCGGCCTTCACTGTGTCCCCGCAGGAGAGCGAGTATGACCTTGAGTGTGACCTTGACTGACCAGGTTCTTCCTGACAGAGGTGGTTAGTGAGGCACAAGCCTGGCAAGGCCCTGGGGGAAGCGAGGTGACTTCTGGGGCTTCTGACGTTCATGGAGGTACGCAACCCGGCCCGTTACCCATGCAAATGCCTGGGGCTGAGACTGAAGGCCGTGTCCCTGTGTCACTGTGTGCAGTGACCTGGAGAAGGCGCCTCGAAAGAAGGGACCGAAGTAGCTGAAGGTGCTCAGGCGGCCTTGGCCCTGCAGGATTGGGGTCCTGACATGGAGATGCCCTCAAGCCCACACGGTCCCCTCCTTGATGGCCACTGGGGCCCACTCAAGGACACAGGCAGATGGCGGCCGTGGGCCCCAGGGGGACGGTCCTCATCCAAACCCGACCTTCCTGGACCCTCGGTCTTGGACCTTCAGCCTCCAGAACAGTGTCAGATAAACACCAGTCTTGAAGCCACCAGCTTGGGTACAGCTGCTGCCTCCACCTATAATACAGCTAACTGATAAATGAGGCACAGTGAGGGATTACAAACCGGGCACGGTGGTGCACACCGTGATCCCAGCCCCGTGGGAGGCCAAGGTTGAGGATCTAGAGTCTGAACTCAGCCTGGGCCACTTAGCAACTCGGCAAGACCCTGTCTCAAAATTTTTAAAAATTCAAAAATAAAAAAGGGCTGGGGGGCCGGTGAGATGGCTCAACGGCTTAAACGCCTGCCCGGCAAGTGCAAGGGCCTGAGTTCGACTCCCGGATCCCACATACGAAAAAGGGGCCGGTGATATCGCTCAGCGGCACGGGCGCCTGCTGGCGCGCGAGGTCCTGAGGTCGACCCCCCGGTACCCACAAAAAAACAAAAAAAAAAAAAAAAAAAAAAAAGGGCTGGGGCTGTAGCTCAGGGCAAAGGCCCTGGATTCAATTCCCCGTACTGAAAAAAAAAATTTCAACAATAACTAGTAATAAAATAGGACTATTATAACCATGTGCTATAATAAAGTTATTTAAAACCATGTGAATTGTTTGTTTCTAGAATTTCCCATCTGATATTTGTGGACCACAGCCAACTGCAGTAAAGCCACCTAAGGGGGTGTGGCTGCATTTTGTGATGGCAGCCAAAGCCCACAGGCACAGGTATCTGATGTCACCCCAGTCCGCCTATGATGTATACAGCGCTGGGACGCAGCTCTGCATTTTCACTCCCAGGCGACAGCTGGCTTCCCCCCAGGTGTCTCCATCTTTGATACAGAGCTGGCAGGTGATAGGGGGTGACACCTGCAGTGGCGGGGTGGCCAGTAGTCCTCCTGCATGGGGGTGCCTGGCAGGGGAGCCCCGTGTCCCATCACCTAGGATGCCAGCGGCTGGCAGCTGCACTCACCTCAGGGAAGGCACTGTGGTACCAGGGGGCAGAGCTGCCACGGAAGACCCTGAAGGACTCCACCCAGGCTGAGGGCACCACCTTCCCAGTGGGCAGGGCGTCCACACTCAGAGTCACGCTGGCAAAGAGCTGGGTGGCCGGGTGGTAGAGGGCGAGGTGCACGGATGTGGCCCCGGTGCTGCTGTCCATCCAGCCGCTGGTCCTCAGAGTGGTCAGCACCGCATGGGCTTCAAGCCTGCGGGAAGCCTGGACTCAGGGGGCTGGGAGAGGCTGTGGGGTCCCTGGTGAACCCCACGCAGCCCAGGAGGACACCAGATGTGAGCCTCAGTGGGGACAGGGCACCTCTGCCTCTTGGGGACCCGCGAGGGCCCTGTCCCTCCTCCCTTGTTCCAGTGTCCCTGCAGCAGCGGAGACCCCGGTGGGCAGACCGGGGCCAGGACAGCTTCCAGGCCTTGCCAGGGCGCAGGGGAGACTGCCCGGCCCTCCCCCGCCTCGGGGAAGTTCGCTTTCCTCTCGGTGCAGCAGACCCTGCTGTTTGATGGAAACCGCATCTTCCTAACCTGTATTTCGCACCAAGTCTCGTCCTTGTTGCTACTTTCTGTGTCCCTAGAGTCTGCACGACAGAAACTCCAGGGACGCCCTGTCGCTGTGAGCAGAGGCCCTGCGGTGGGGAGTTAAACATCACCCTTCGCCAAGGGGCCGGCGGACAGGACAGGACAGGACGCCTGACCCGGGCCTGGGGACCATGTAGGTGGTGTTTGCTACACTCTGAAACCTCCACCCTGGCCTCCTCCAGAGCTGGGGATGACACAGCCGCCACACAGACTCCTGCGGCCAAAGCCAGCACAGGACAAATGTCCCTGCCCCTTTGTGGCTGTCAGCGGCTCTGCAGCCTCCGTGCTCAGGCTGAGGGCCTGGGTCTGCCCTGCTCTCCTTGCCCTAACGTGCAGGACATTTCTGTCATTCACGGAACCCGTGTGTCCTGCCTGGACTGGCTGTGACCTGTCCCCTCTGCGGCTTGTCAGGAGCTGCGCCTGCTGCACACGACCACCTCCCTGGTGCCTGGCTTGGTGCTGCCCAGTGGGCCCAGGTGGGCAAGCGCTGCCCTGGCCACACAGACCTGGTTTGGCCCAAGCTGGGCCCGTGGGCATCCCTCCTCACCCCGCAGCCCCAGGGGCCACTGCGGGTCATGTTCTGGTCCTCAGAGCCTTCAGCTTTGGGGCTCCATAGAGGAAGGGAGTTTTCCAGGAGTGCTGGAGATGGCCCAGGCGGCTGTGGAACAAACCACCAGTCAGAAGATGCCCCCACCACTGTCCCAAGGCCTGAACCGCTGAGCGGCAGCGCCATGCCCTGTGCCCTCCCAGGGCCGGTCCACCTGTTGCACAGGTTCTGGGCTCTGGAGCAGGAAGGTTGGGGCTCTACCTGTGGAAGGCTAGCCCTGGCCGCCCTGCAGCCTCCCAGCCCTTCGACACAGGTCTAGGCCCATCTGGGGCGCCCAGCCTGCCAGAGGAGGAGCTGGGGATGTCCCGCCTCCCGCTTTCCCCTGGATTCCCAGGTCTCTTAAGGCCAGAGAGTGAACAGGCAAAGCCACAGAGAGGGGCAAGGCCAAGCCTAGAAAAGGCATTTGGAACAGGGGAGAAAGAAGTGTGGCTGCTGCCCTCCCCAGCCTGGCACCCCACTATCTCAAATGGCCCCCCCATCCTCAGGGAAGCTAAAGTGACCTGCGGGTTTCTTGCCCTACTGTCTCCCACGTGTTCCTAATTTGATTTATTTCAAAAGAAAGAAAGCCAGGTGCTGTAGTGCACACCTGTGATCCTAGCACTCAGGAGGCTGAGGCAGGAGGATTGCTGTGAGTTCAAAACCAGCTTGGGCTACATAGTGAGTTCAAGGCCAGCCTGAACTACACAGTGAGACCCTGCCTCAAAAAAAGAGAGCGTGTACCTTGTGTAAACTGCCAGGGGAGACTTTCAGCTGCTTAATCACCAAAGCGCCTAGTAGATAGAACTTTCCTTCGAGAGCTCCAGGCTGTGAGAAGAAAAGAGACTCACCGCGGGGCACTGTGGGCGTCACACGCCCTCCTCTGGCAGTGTGGGCAGCCTTGGGGGACCGTGCCCACTAAACCCAAGGCCAGAGTCGATTCCAAGGGTGCAACCAGCTTCCTGGGACACAGCCCCTGCCTCGCAGCCTGACCTGAGGACATGCATTCTGGTAACGTTTCCCCAGGCTGTCATCCCGTGATGTCACATAGAAAGCAACAAAGCCAAATGAGAAGTATGGTGTTCGAGGGATGCAGGGGGAGGTTTTGTTTTTTCTTAAGCTGAGGGTAGGGAAGAAACAAAATAGGAGCAGGGAATGGGATTTGCCCACCTGAGCCCCTGGCGCCCTAAACATGGAGGGGCCCCCCGTGTGCAGCCCGTCCAGCGGTGCGCTCGGCCTCCATGTGCTCCAGTCCCCGGTGTGGCTCAGGCTCCCCAGCGAGTACCTGGCATTGCTTCATTCAAGATAAAACCAAAAGCTGTTTGTGCCACCCCCAAAACCACAACAAGGGACAACAAAAGACTCTTTCCTTGCCAGTTTTGTCTCGTTCAAACTTCAGGTACTTTGCAAGAATGAAACCAAGCCCATCTGCAGTGTGAGGCACAAGCTCTGGAATTCTCTTTGTACCGCACTGGCAGGAGAGAAGGGAGAAGAGTGGGAAAAGCACTTGTTCACTCGCTCACTCATTCAATCAACAAACGTCACTGTGCAATGACTGAGGCACCAGCCACAGGGAAACAGAGAATCAAGTCGTCAGCCTGGGGTGGGGAAGCGAATAATAAATCCATTACACAAGCGTCCCGACTACCAGGCTCAACTTAGGGGGTGTTTGTGGCTTTGACAAACAGGCCTGGGTGTAAAGTTGGTGCTGTGGTTGCATCTAGATGTCTCCCGAAGCCCCATGGGCTCACAGGTGGGGTGCGGGGAGGTGAGGGGATCAGTGGGCAGATTAGTCCGTGGAGGAGTCCACAGCCGGTCTGGTGGGAAGAGTCGGTCCCGGGGGGCGGGGCCGGGAAGTTTTCTCCTTCTCCCTGGCTCCGCCATTCTCTCTGCACTTCCTGTGCGCCCTGACGTGAGCAGCTTTTCCTCCCCTAGGCCCCTCTGCTATGCCCTTCCTGCCTCGGAGCCCGCAGTCTATGGGCGGAAAACGTGCGCCAGAGCAAACCTCTCCTTCTCTAAGTTGTGGGCATCTGGTATCGTGGCCCAGTCATGAGAAAGTGACTGAGGCAGCTGGTCCGCGGAGGGCGGAGTGCCTGAGCCACTTCGGCCCAGCCTGAGAGCTGCAGAGTGCGGCTCCCCCAGCTCTGTGTGCGGGGGCGCACCCAGGGACTAGGAGATGGGCCAGGGGCAGTGTTTGCCCCCGTGAAATTGGCAGGCACATGCTGGACATCAGGGCCACTGTCTCCACACGGGGATGGGACACTAGCTGCTCCCCAGCACATGGCGAGGACCACGTTCTCGGGCCACGGTGGGGGGCAGCCCTCACACTGGTGATTCGGGCAGCTTTTTGAGATAACTTAGGAAAAGTGTTTAAAGCCTTTATAGACACCCTGGCATGGTGGTGCACGCCTGCGATCCTGGCACTCTGAGAGGCTGAGGAGCTCAGCCTGGGGCGATTTAGCGAGATCCTGTCTCCAAATTAAAAAAAGAAAAAAAGAAAAGGGCTGGGCATGTAGCTCAGTGTGAAGGCCCGGGGTTCCACCCCCAGTACTGAAAAACAGCACCATCCTTATAGGCATGCTGAAAATTGGACAATACAAAAGAAAAAGAAATCAAGGACAAAGAAAGGTCATAACATGCAGGTTAATAGAGGCAGATGCCTCAGCCAACAATTTATATGTATTATAAATGTATTCAAAAAATGTCCACGGGGCCTGGGAATGAATAAAAGTCTAGTGAGCTGATTTATCTGACTGGCTTAACTTCCTTTTCCTGTAGAGAGCTTTTCTCCTGTGCATTCAAGAATTTGCTTTTCGTGGGTTCTGTAATCTTGGCACCTCATCTGTGCAGGCTGCTGCCGGACACTGGCATTCTGCAAATCCCAGTGGGGCAGCATGGGAGAGCAGGGGGAGGTGGAGACTCGCCCAGGCATCCGGAGGGCGGGCTGAGGAAACTGAGAGGCCCTGGGAGGAGCGGACAGATGGGAGCACAGAGCAAGCAGCTCTGCAGAAATCTATCTGCAGAGGGAAGGGCGATGGGCCACAGAGAGGCCATGGAAGAGAAGGAGGGAAAGGAGACCTTCGCTTCCAACGGGGAGAAGCGTTAGTCACCTGTGCTGTGGAGCAAGATGACTTGATGGAAAAATTGATTTTACATTTATGGCTTAATGTGTTCCATAGTACGTACTTAAAAAAATACGGTATATATTTTTAGCCACATTGAGGTTGTAGAGTCAATGGTGCGTGCGTGCACTGCATGTATCTGTGCATGTGTGTATGTGAGTGTGTACATGTGTGTGTGGTGCTAGGGATGGAACCCAGGGCTCCATGCACACCAGGCTGGTGCTGTACCACTGAGCCACACTCCCAGCCCACACCGGCACAGCTTATGGAGAGACGTTTGCCCCTCCTGCATCTGCCGCCTGTGGGGAATGACATTAGAGAAGGAAGTCAGGAAGGACACGGGTGTGACCCAGATCCTACGCCCAGAGGGAGCGCAGCGCCTGCTCTCTCCTGCCACCCTGGAATTCAGGTAGTGGAGCAGGCGCTCCAGGAGTATTCCTCGGCCTGTACTAATTACAGCAATTACGCGAAACAGGCCCCTGAGGCTCGCTAAGCCATGCATGAGATCCAAATCAGCAGTTCTTTTCCATTTATGCTGCTTAGGCGGAGAACCTCTCTCATTTATTGGGGCTTCATTTGGTAGTTTATTTTGGTTTTGTTTTACTTGGAATTTCAAGGAGATTTTAACTGAGTTCAGAAATACTTCAAGCACAGCTCAAACACGACAGGCTCCAGGAACATGGTAACCTCTGGTGAAGACGCAGGGACCCAGTAGCCCAACTCCCTGCTCTCGGATGAAGATTCTGCAGCTCAGAGCCAAAGCACAGCCCGACGCCTGGGAGCCCAGTCCCTGAACTCCTTTTAACCCAGTTCCTCTGCAGGGCGGGGCTCAGCTCCCCTCTCTGGAATGCTACAAATCACAACCAGTGAGGAGCCGCTGATGTTTCAGGGTTAGGAACTGAGGGGTATGGGGGGGGACAACGAGAGTCCACTTTAAACATCCCATTAGGAACCAGGACAGATGCACACATCTCTAGCCAGGCATAGGGGCAATAATCCCAGCACTCTGGGAGGCTGAGGCAGGAGGATCACAAATTTGAGCTTAGCCTGGGCAATTTAGCAACTTAGTGATATTCTGCCTCAAATTTTTAAAAAGGGCTGGAGATGTAGCTCATTGCAAAGTGGCCCTGGGTTCAGTCCCTGGTACCGCAAAATAAAACAAAGCAAACTGCATCCCCGGCTGGTGGTCACAGCACCCAGAGGTGGTGCTGATTCGAGTCCTTGTGGGAAGGAAACACAAGGGTTGTGCAGACCCACAGTGTGGACCTGTGAGTGGTTCCTCTAAGCCCATCTAAGGATCCCGGGCACGTGAGAGCTCCCCAACATTATCTCAGCCGCCGCATTTCTTATTTGAGTACTGAGAGGCATCGATTCCTAGGAGAAACATGTCACATAATGGGGACTATGAAATGTGAGATATCATCATCATCACCACCACCATCACCATCATCACCATCATCATCATCATCACCATCACCACCATCACCATCATCACCGTCATCATCACGATCACCACCACCATCACCATCACCACCACCGTCACCATCATCATCACCATTGTCACCATCATCACCATCATCATCACCACCACCATCATCACCACCATCACCATCATCACCACCACCATCATCACCACCACTACAACCACCATCACCATCATCACCATCATCATCATCATCACCATCACCACCATCATCACCATCATCACCGTCATCATCACAATCACCACCACCACCACCATCACCACCACCGTCACCATCACCATTGTCACCATCATCACCATCATCATCACCACCACCATCACCACCACCGTCACCACCACCATCACCACCACCACCGTCACCATAATCATCATCACCATCGTCACCACCATCACCACCACCATCATCATCACCACCATCACCACCATCATCACCATCATCATCACCACCATCATCACCACCATCATCACCACCACCACCACCACCACCACCACCATCACCACCACCACCATCAGCAGCAGCAGCTAAACCAGCAGGCTTTCCGGCTCAGGTTTCCATTCCCAGACAGAACGGCCCAAATTGTCTCTTCGTTTTGCCTACAGCGCCACCTACTGGTGCAATCTGTGCATCTGCGGGGCTGAAGAGTTCCAGGCTGAGAAGGCTGGAAAGTGGGCCATGCGGAGGTAACTGCTGCTTTTGCAAATGCTGAGGCGCAGGACACCACGTGGCTCAGCAAGCGAAAGCTGGATTCTCGTGCCAGGAGAGTCCAGATTCGTTGAAGGGGGACTTCCGGGTCTCACCTTTGGCGCGAGGCAGAGACCAAGAGGACTAACGGGAGATAACCACCCTCCCTTGCGGAAGGTGGAAAGAAAAATGTTCTTCAGTAACAGATAAGATTAAATGGGCTTTCCAGCCTCCCAGTCCCACCAAAGGAAAACACCGACAAAAAGATATTTACACCCAATTGATGACTTCCTCAATGGCAGCACATTCACAGAAATGCTCCAGAAATATGCTTTAAAGTATTATTTGGAGAAAGACAGAGTAAAACTTTGAAACACACAAAATTACTTCACCTTTTGTCACTGAAACCATAGTGAATAACTGATATCAATTCCTACTGTGAACTTCGGAATTCAAAGCCAAGCTTCCCTGAAAGAATTATCAGACTGTTTTCGGCAGGTGAAATAAAGTCTGACCATGGATTTAACAATTACTTTCGGTTGGGCATGGTGGCATATGCTTATAATCCCAGCACTGGGGAGGCTGAGTCAGGAAGTTCCCTGTGAGTTTGCCTGCGAGTTCGAGGCTAGCCTGGGCTACATAATGAGTTCAAGGCCAGCCTGAACTGCATAGTGAGTCCCTGTCTCAAAAAAACCAATAAACAAACAAACAAAAAACCCAAACCAAACTGCCCCCAAAAACTCAATGACTTTCAATAAGAAAGGATCGAGTTTTTAGAGATGCTGAGACACAGAAAGGAAATACAGTGTGGCAGACGCCGCCCTGCCTGCCTCTGTCTGGGGTGGCATGGAATCTTCCTGCTCTGTATTTTTCGGTTCCATGTCTACCTGTGACAAAACGCTACTGCTTTTAAAGTAGGAAGAAATGAACGAGCACCAGTGAGAAAGCAGGATTCTGGGGGAGCAGGATGGACAGGTTCATTTCGGGTCATCTGTTGTGAACCCCAGCCACGGCCTCTGGGTGAAGAACTCTGATGTTTCCCGCAAAAAGGAATCTGTGAGACCCTGCTTTGGTCCAGGCCCTCATTTGTCCTGGGATACCGTCGTTTCGCTATTTACTCAAAGTAAGATGCTAGGAACATGCCCAAGCCTGTGAATGGAGACCTTGCGTGTGTGTGTGTGTGTGTGTGTGTGTGTGTGTTTGTGCATGCGCAAGCGTGTGTGTGGTAGTGGGGATTGAACCCAAGGGTTTTGCATTAAGCTACATCCCCAGCCCTTTTTACATTTTATTTTTGTTTTTATTTTGAGACAGGGCCTAAGTCCAAAAATTGCACAGTCTGAACTCAAACTTGTGATCCTCCTGCCTCAGCCTCCCAGAGTGCTGGATAACAGGTGTGCATCACCACACCTGGCTGAAGCCTCCTATTAACACTGGGGAAATAGCATCCACTGAGTCACCATGACAACCGTTTCCAGATTTCATGTGTGGGACATGGCAAAGACCCTCGTCTGGGATTTCTCATGGCTGGACAAGATGCAACCCAGGAGGGGATTAGAGGGTCGGTGGGTCCCCTGCTGACCCTGTCTGTGCTAGAAGACAAAGATGGACAGGACTCAGGCAAGGGTCACCACGGGAAGGCCACCTACTGGATACCTGCTTCCCTTTGGGTCATCTTGGCCAGGAACTAGGGGGACAGTTTGCAGTCCTAGAGGTGGCCCCCCGTCTCCTACCTCACAAATTCCCTCCGGATAGCCCGACTGAGCGAATGTGCGTCTGCAGGGAAGGTCCCATAGGTCGTCCACAGGAGCAGGAGCAGCATCAGCACGTGCACGGTGATGTCCCTGTGAAGAGACAGCAATGCCAGCATCCTCAGGGATGCTGTGGGACATTCGTGATGTCCCAAGAAGGAATCCTGGTACGAGGTTCGAGAGGTACTGAGGCTCATTTTCCCTTCTTCTTTTTGCACATTGACATCCTGTTTTCCTGTGACCCACCATTTTTGAAAAAGACCGTTCTCTCTCCACTGAATTGTCTTCGTCATGAAGACCACTTGCACAGAGTCCGTTTGTGCATTTCCGGGCTCTCTGTTCTGTCCCATTGGTCTTCGCGTCTACGCGGTGCCCAGACAGCACGCGGTCTTGGTTTCTGCAGCTTTGTACCACATCTGAAGGTTGACGGTGGCAGCTCTCCAACTTCGCTCTTTTTCAGAATTGTTCTGGCTGTTCTAGGTCCTTTGTTCTCCACAGATCTTTTCAAATTGGTTTGTTAATAGCCATTTCTAAGAACGTGCAGGATTTTGGTTGTGACCACATTGGATCTACATATACAATGGAAAGATGCAGTAAGACACTGAGTTACCCAACTGACAGGCATCGCACATCGCTCCACTTACCTAAATGTTCCTCAGTTTCTTTCATTAGCGTTTTGTAGGCGTCAGCATATGGATGCTGCGTGTTTCTTTAGAGTCGGATCTAAGTACTTCATTTCTTTGGTGCCATGGTAAATAGTATCTTAAAATTTCAGTTATTTATGACTGGTATAAGGAACAGAATTCGTACTGACTTGTAACCCGCAAAAGTGCTAAATTCACTTAATAGTTTTTACAGCCTTTTTGTAGATTATTTGGAGTTTACTGTGTAGACATTCATGTCATCTGTCACCAGATAATTTTATTTCTTCCCTTCAGATTTTTTTTTTTTTTTTTTGGTGGGTACCGGGGGGTCGACCTCAGGACCTCGTGCGCCCACAGGCACCCGTGCCGCTGAGCGATATCACCGGCCCTTTTTTTGTATGTGGGATCCGGGAGTGGAACTCGGGCCCTCGCGCTTGTAAGGCAGGCGCTTATGCCGCTGAGCCATCTCACCGGCCCTTCCCTTCAGATTTGTATTCCTTATATTTCTTTTTCTCGCCGATCCCACAGGCCAGGGCGCCCATCATGATGTTCGTTAGGAGAGGCCGCATCTTTGTTTTGTTCCTGATCGCAAACGTGACGTTCGGTGCAGGGTTTTCACAGATACCCATTATTAGTTCAGGGAGCTCGGTTCTCTAGTTCTTGTTGCTGAGTTTTGAAGTTTCCTTTTTTCATGAATAAATGTTCGGTTTTGTCAACTGTCTTGCGTGTGTCTTTGAGATAACCCCGTGGATGTCCTTGTTGAGTATGCCGATATGGTGAATTACAGTAACCACTTTCGACTCCTGTCTCTCTTCATCTATCTGTACCACCTCCTTTTTTTTCTTTGGCTGCACTGCAATTTGTTTGTGAGCAAATCGGTTCTTTGTGCTATGGATTTCTCGGTCTTGCTTCCTCCTGGTGCCATTTAATATGTCTTCACTAGAAATGAAAAGTTGCCCAAAACAACAAGAACTGTCATCACATTTCTCTTTAAGATGACGCCGAAGTATCTTACTGTATTTATTGTATTCTGTTCGTTGCTTTGTTGAATACTGAATTTTCTTTTTTTTTTTTTTTTGTGGGTACTGGGGGTCGACCCCAGGACCTCGCGCACCAGCAGGCGCCCGTGCCGCTGAGCGATATCACCGGCCCTTTTTTTGTATGTGGGTTCCGGGAGTCGAACTCGGGCCCTTGCGCTTGCCAGGCAGGCGCTTATGCCGCTGAGCCATCTCACCGGCCCGAATACTGAGTTTTCTAACAAGTCTTTTAATCTGACTTGTATCTGTATGCACAGAGGACTTCGGCTTTTGCATTTTAATTCTATAGTCTGCTACTTTTACTTTGTTCTCTTGTCATCTATGGCAGTTTCCTCGTTTTTGTGGGATTTCCCAGACTGTTGGCGGTGTCATATGCACTCACAGCTGGTTTACCTCCTCCTGAACCTGCTTTCTCTGTGGTCCCCAGAGTGGGGCCGTGTCCTGGGGGTCCAGGGGGCTCAGCTGCCTTGGGCTCCCAGCTGTGGCCCTGCTGGGGCTCTGGGCTTCCTGCTCCTGGGGTGCCAGGCACCTACGATGGCTCTATGCAGTCCTGAGGCAACTCAAAGCCACAGGCTCCAGTGACCCGTGTGCGCTGTCCCCACCTGTGCGCTTTGGAGGCGTGGGGACAACATGTCACCTGGCCTCCTGGAGCCCGTTCTCAGTGGGTTTCGAGTTTGCTCTGTCAGTTGCAATATTTTTATGTGGCGACCTGGCGACATGAGTGAATTGTGCCACCGCTTCCACCCGTTCCTCCCGCACCACCAGGCGGGACACAAGCGCAGCTCTGCCCTTTGGCCTACTATTTGCTCCAGGTCACTTTGTGTAGTTGAGGGGAGCTGGCCGCACTTCGGGCTGCGGGGAAGGGGTTTAAGGAAGAGGCTGGGGCTTCTACTCCATGTCCGGCAATGCCGTCAGGGGAGGAGCAACAGGAACTCCTGAAGACTTGACGAATGACCTCAGGACCCTACAGCCTGGAAATCAGGTCAAAGGCATGCTTCGACTCAAGCTCACGAAGCCTCCTCCAGCAGCTGCTGCCCGGTCTATGTACCCACAGTCCACATGCATGGGTTTGCTGCAGCCTCCGTGTTTCTCAGGTCTTGTGTTTTAATTTGCAACAATTCCTTTGTGGATAAGCCTAAAAATGATTCAACAGATTTAGTGTTGAGCAGGACAACATGCGTGCGCCTTGTAATACTAAATTATTTTAGAATCCTTGCCATGGGGCCAAGTGGATGCTCCGGGCAAAGGCACCATCTCCCACACGCCGGTCTGGTGCTGAGCACAGCGGTGGCTGGGACCGAGTGGCTATGCCCCGAGGGAGGACACAGGGGGCCTGAGCAGCTGCCAGTCGGCTCCTTATCATGGGCAAGTTGCAGAACCAAGTTTCCTTTTACTTTCTGGTACTGAGGATTGAACCCAGGGCCTTCGCACTCAGCTGCGTCCCCAACCCCTATTTCTTGGGAAGTCACTGAGTTGCCCAGGCTGGGCTCAAACTTGTGATCTTCCTGCCTCAGCCTCCCAGAGTGCTGGGATGATAGGCGTGCACCACCATGCCCAGTTCAGAACCATGTTTCTGGTTCCATTTCTGTTTCCCTGCATTGCACACGCTGGGGGCGCCAGACGATGTATGGAAAAAGATCCCTCCCACGTCCCCCACGCCCCCACAGCGGCAGACGGCCGGTTCCTCCGAATGGGCACCGGAGCACGGCAAGCCCACTGCGCCCAGCACGCACCCACCTCAGGGCCGCCTGCATGCGGCTCTCTCTCCTCATCCTTTCCCTGGTGGCCCTGAGCTGGGCTTTGGATGGTGGCCGCGCCCAGCGCAGGTGGCGCTCTTGTTGCCGGGCGGCCAGGACCTGTTGGACAGTGCACTGTGAACCTCAGCAGCCAGTGGAGGCCGGGGCCCCTGCCACGCCTGGCTTGTGCGGTGTCTGGGGACAGAGGGTGCTCTGTGCCGGGAACACACCCGGGTTGTTGGGGAGCGCTGAGCCTGGGCAGCCCCTCAGAACAGATCTGTGTGCATGTCACAGGCAAGCTCTTTGGCCGGAAGTGAGGCTGGCTGCTACCAAAGGCACTCAGGAGAGGCCTCGGGTCGAAGGCTGGCAAAGGAGAGCAGCAGTTATCTCTGGTATTTGCATGGGTTTTCTCGTGGAGACCTGAGAAGTCTGGGAAGCCACTTTACAGTACAGTCGTAGCGACCAATGACCCTCATTCATTTATTTATGTTTTTAAGCATTACTGAGGTCAGGCATGGTGGCACATGTCTAGAATCTGGGAGGCTGAGACAGGAGCACCACATGTTGAAGCCAGCCTGGGGCAACTTAGTGACTTAGCAAGACCCCGTCTCAAAATAAAATAAAAAGGGCTGAGGGTACAGCTCAGAGCAAAGGCCCTGGGTTCAATCCAGTGTTGCCAAAAGAAGCATATTGCTTTCATACAGCATTTGTTCAAGTTCAGGGCATAACAGTAGTCAAACACGCCCATCAAAAAATATTCATTCATTTATTTCCCAGTTATTTGTTTGCTCACTCAACACACATTCGGGGAATAGCCTGGGGTCGGCATGGGAAATCTGAGAGGTCAGAAGTCAGGTTAGGAAGGAAGGAGTAAAGGAAAGAAGGGAGGAGGGGGGCAGAAGCAGTGAATTCTGTGAATCCACCATAAAGCAAATGGCTAAATTTCTCCAGAGTCACAGCCAGGAACTCTGTTTCTCATTTGCTTCAATATTTTAGAAACATGCTCTTTTTTTTTTAATGTTTGGAGGCTCCGATTTCACTCGGGTTGGGGTGGAGGTGAGGAAGTCGATCCTGCGGACTTAACTCTCACCCCGAGTGTGCAAGGCACGTGGCAGGGAGGTGACACGCAGGACGGCCCGAGCGCGGGGCTCTCACCGCCACGGCGTCCCCGCTCACCTCCGCAAGCCCCACGGCGCGGCCCGCAGTGCAGCGGCCGGGAGCAGCAGGGATGTGCCAGCCCGGACGCTCTTCCCGCCCTGAGCCCAGATTCCTGGTGGCTTCGTGTAAAGACTCAGCAAAACACTGGCTATCGTCTCTTCTCTTCCAAGCGAAACCCAGCGCGGCGCAGCAGATCTGGGGGAAGAGGAGAGCCCAGGCTGTGTGTGCTCCGTCCTCATGAGCCTCTTGCCTGTCCCATCGCCTCAGTCTCCTACCAGCCCTGTACAGACACCAGGGGTTGCTCCCCCTGACAGCCGGGCCGCTCAGCACTCACTGTGGCCTCACCCATCAGACTTGTGCACTTGAGGCTTGGATCCCTCAACTGAAAACTGGGGGTGAGAGGGGTTCACTCCTTACACCTCCCTCTGCCCATACTGGCAACTGAACCCAAGGGCTTTGCACTGAGCTATGTCCCCAGCTCTTTTTGGCATTTTTAATTTTGAGACAGGGTGTCCCTATGTCCCTAAGTTGCCCAGGCTGGGCTTGATCTTGAGATCCTCCCACCTCAGCCTCCCAGAGTGCCAGGATCACAGGCATGCGCCATCACACCCAGCTTTGAGGCTTTTTCATGAGGATTTAACCCCAGGCACACAGGAAAACTAGCACAGGGCCTGGCCCCCGGTTTTTCTCACCACATCTTAAACTGAACTATAAAGAAAAGCAAGACAGTAGCAAGATGCGGGCGCAGTCCCCTCTCGAGTCCTCACTGCTCCACCCGGGAGGCTGTTTCTCACCAGGAGTGGCTGGGTGATGAATGCGCAGAAGACCACAGACAGGGACAGCAGCAGCAGCCACCGTGTACACTGGGCTGGGAGGAACCTGGGGGGGACAACAGGAGAGGCTTTGTGGGTCCGGGGTCCCCATCCTCTCAGGGAGACCCTGACAGGAAGCGGGGCTAGGCACATGGGCAGCGTCCCTTGGAGAGGAACCAATGAAGAGACAGAGCAGAACTTGGGTGGAGAGGGAGATGTGACGGTAACCATGGTAACAATGGATGCAGGACCGGAAGCTCGAGTTAGGGGACACTTGTGTGTGGGGGCGCATGGGCAGCAAGAGCAGCAGGACTGGGCACAATTCCAGTTTCCTCTGCTCCCCCAAGTCCTGTGGACCTGCGCTCTGGACAGCGCTGTTCATGGATGGACCGCGGAGGCACGGAGGTGGCCTGGCACCTGCAGCTGGGAGGAGGGAGACCGCGGCGGAGCTTTGGAATTGCTGCTACTCCTCATGGCTTAGGGACAGCTGGGTCCCTGCAGGCCCGTGTTGCAGGGCTGTGCGCTCGGGGGCCCTTGCTTCCTGGGGTGCCTTGGTTGGTACCCGGGACTCACCCAGGCCGGGTGGTGGGCTCTGATGCTTTGGGGTTGGCCTAGGATTCTGTCGCTTCAGGAGGTGGGGGGGATGAAAGAGAAAACAGCAACGGCAACATCAGGGGCTGCAGGGATCCGCTCACGGAACGAGACCCGGAAACCACCACCGCTCACCTGTAGCCCAAGAAGCCTGTCCCCAGCCCGCAGGCCAGGGACACCAAGCTGCAAACGGTCCAGGCTGCTGCTCTTGGCCACAGAGGACAGGCCCTGGACCCCAGGGCTGCGAGTCCTTCACGGCCATCCCTGGGAGCTACGGGAGAGCAGGATGGGCACAGGTGGGTTAAGAGACCTCGTGGTCCCACCCTCGGTGGGACATGGGCTTCACGGCCCCCTGGCCAGGCCCTGGGTGCCTGGGGAGCTGCTTCAGTGTCATCCTGAGCCACGTGTGTGGGAGTTTCCAGTGCTATTAGCATAGGGATTGTCAGGTGATGTAACGCAGCCCCGCCCCCCTGATGTGGGTGGGCCTCGCCCAATCAGTTGCAGTCTGAGTGGGACAAATGGGTTACAGGGAGCTCTTCCTGCTCATGGACAGAGGGTCCCGCTTCTGTCACAGCCCAGCTGATATCAAGGGCGATGGGCTCCATGGGGTCTGCTCTGCACCGAGCCCCAAATGCTGGCAGGGACACAGCTGTGACCCGCCCCACAGCCTCTCTTTTCCTGTCTGCTGCATAACTCCTCCAGGACCAGCCCATGACTGGAGGGTTGCCACCGTCCTCGGGCCTGCAGGACGCTGTCCCAGAAGCCGCACTGGGCAGACCTGGGACGCTTGCTGAGCAGGCACCGGGCGTGTGGAGCTGTGGCCAGGGCATCCTGAGCAGCCCGTGCCTGCAGCCTCCCGGGTCTCATCCACAGCCGCAGGCTCCTCCCATGACCTCTTGCCCTAGCCCAACTCCTGCGTGGCCCCCTTGGGACAGTGGCTGGCCGTGGGACGCCTGCCTGCAGCTCTCCACAGAGTAGTGCCCCTGCTGCTCAGGCCAGGGCTTGACTGGAAGGTGCTGTGGCCCCAGGACCTGAAGCTGTGCACCTCCACCCACCCAGATGTGACTGACAGGGACGTGGCTGCCTCGTGGACCGTCCGGAGGCCCAGTGGGACCTGGCCCCTGTCCCTGCCTGGGGAATCCCCTCCCTTATCTGGCTCATGTCTGAGCTTACAGCTAATTTGAAGCTGGGACTATTATTTTATTTTTTGAGAGAAGGTCTCACTATGTAGTTCAGGCTGGCCTTGAACTCACTATGTAGCCCAGGCTGGCCTTGAACTCTTGGCAATCCTCCTGCCTCAGCCTCCCGAGTGCTAAGATTACAGCTGGGCGCCAACCATGCTCTGCTTGCAGCTGTTAATCTGATTTGCATCTAAAACATTCAAACTTCCGAATATTTAGAGAAAAGCGCGGAGCACATTACTGACTTTCAAGAAGCTCTGAGCCTCCTGTGTGAAGTGTAAGTCGGAACCGAGCAGGGTTTGGGAGAAAGCTGGGTGTGGAGGAGCCTGGAGCACTTGGTGACATTTGGCCCAGCACAAGATCTGTCTTCACCCCTACCCCACTGTGGTGCTGGCCCCACAGAGCTTGCACCGCACACAGTAGTGTCACCTTGGGAAGCTGGAGGACCACGGTGGCTCCGGTTCCTCACCCTGCCGGCCTCCAGCTCCGGGGCTGGGCAGGCTGTGTCGCTCCCAGAGACCACGGCTGTTGCAGGCTGCTGGAACAACAAGGTCAGGCCAAGGTCAGTGCCAGAGTGGGTCATTTGTGCTCTTGACGTGGTGCCCCTGGCGGTCTCCTGGGGGACAGGAGTGGCGGGGTTGGGGAGCTAGGAGGGAGGATGCGCATCAGACCCAGGAGCCGACCCTGCGGGCTGTGGGCTCCGTGAGCACCGGGGACAAGGCTGGTGGCCCAGCAGTGGCTGCTCAGCCAGGGTGATGGCCCCCTGCTCCCCGGGACAGGAAGCACAGGTGGCCAGGCAGGGACTCGGTCAGGAGCAACAGCTGCACAGGAGCTCCAAGGTGGAGGCCGGGGCCAGCTCCGGCCCAGTGCTGGGGTCGGGACACAGGGCACTCTGAGGAGGAGGCCGTGAAGAGGCCAGAAAAAAACGCCCAGGAATCCCGGGGTGCGCTGAGACACCCCACAGGGAAAGGCACCATCACACACATCCCAAACCAAACTCCCCTGGACGCCGCCGTCTGACCCTTGGCTCTCCTGAGCTGCAGGGCCCTGCGGAGACTGGAGCTGAGGATCACCTCACTGTGTCCCGCATCTCTCTCCTGCAGGCCCTGCCTCCGCATCCCCTTCCTGTTTCCTGCCTCTGCCGACTCCTCCCTGGGACCCCCCCCCCCCCGAAATGGTCCTCTGCTCTCGAGGATGAGCCAGGACGGCACAGCAGGTCTGGTCCGGATTCTTTCCTCACCCAACTCACCCATGATGGACCCTGGCCATGGGAGAGGACAGAGGTCCAACTGCCAGCATTTTATGTTAGAGGTTAGCCGATGCACCGAGTTACGAGTTACCTTGGAGGGCGCCTGTATGGCTGGCATCCTTCCATGGGAATTAGGACCTGATTAAAAAATAAGAAAGAAAAAAGAAAGCCAGGTGTGGTGATGCACACCTGTGATCCCAGCACTCTGGGGGAGGCTGAGGCAGAAGGATCATATTGAGTTTGATGCCAGCCTGGGCCACATAGAGAAACTGGCTCAAAACACCAAAAAACAAAACAAAACAAAATAAACAAGGAGGAGAGGAAGGAAAGAAAGACAAATGTACACTGCTCAAATAGGGCTTCCTTAGGGTGACCAGCAAACCCTGCTGACCCAGCAGGAAGCCCAAGAGCCAGGACAGGTCCTTCTGACAGGGCCACCCAGCTGTGGGTATGGACGACCCCTCTTCCAACGAGGCTGCCCTGGGAAAACACGGCGGGGTGAGGAAAGCATTTCTTCAAAAAGTACAAAGAGCCTTAAGCAAAAATAAACGTGACTGCATAAAACTTTTAAGAAAGTAATCGCCAAACTCGAACAGCCATGGCAGCTGGGAAGAAGCATCCACTTGACATCCACATCTGTCTCTTCACTTCCCAGAGGCCAGCACTTACCCAGCACCCAGGTAAAGGGTTTCACAGGGCCAGGGGAGACTGAGGCAGAGGAAGCGGGAGCCCCCCAGAAAATAAGATGGTTTTCCACATGCAGAAGGGGAAATAGGAAGAATGCAGATGTGCCGCATGCGGGGACCAGCTCCCCAGGGTGACCGTGACCCGTGTACTGCAAACATGCACTAATAAAAAGAAAACGAGAAAAGAAACACGCAGAAGAGTCCTCCGAGGAGAGGGACCCTAAGGACAGTGCCTGGGAGTTTCCACCCTTAAACACATTACCCCAAAGCGCCTCTGTCTGTGTCTTTGTCCCGGGACCCAGTGGCTCAGCTGGACACCCCTCAGCTTCCTGCAGAAGCGGGGATGGTGGTTAGAGCAGCAACATCCCCAGGATGGAGGCGCTGCCCGTGGCACAGGGCCATGCTGATGGGTCATTGTTGTTGGTACCTTGCTGTGTCCGAGAAGCAGCGACAGGAGCTGAGCCACTGAGGAGGCCACGAGGGCGCACAGGAGCCCCAGGCTGAGGGCTCCGAGGGGGAGGTCCGTGGGGCCTACATCCAGCGGGAGCTGCGACAGAGCCACAGGGGCGGTAATGTCACCCGCAAGGAGCCCTGGCATTTCTGGTTCTGGATGCATCTCATGCGAATGCACCTCGTGTGTAATCAAAGCCCCTTCCCTCTTTCCCAGGTTAAAGAAGAAGAAAATCACTTGTTTTCCTCCTGGACAAATTTTCGTGGCCCAAATGAATGTTTGTCTGGGGCCCACTTTTCAGGAAGCGTAGCTGGGTTAATCCTTGGTGTGATTCAAGAAGTCCCCAGGGTATTTACCATGCCACCCGGCAGAAAGCAGGGGACAGAGCCCCAGATTGCACGGCCATGCGCGGTAGCGCTGCAGCTTTCCTGACTACAGGTTCCAAGGCGTCCCCCTGGGTAGGGCAGTTTCCTTTCTGCTACTTGATGACATTCCTTCATCATCTTTTTATAAATTCTACCAACATGGTATTCTTAAAAAAAAAAAATTCTGAGCAAGGCATTGTGATGCACACCTGTAATCCTAGCACCCTTGGAGGCTGAGGCAGGAGGACTGTAAGTTCAAGTCCAGCAATATAGTGAGAACTTGTCTCAAAATATAAAATAAAAAGAGGGCTCAGTATGAAGACTGGGCTCAATCCCCACTACTGCGAAAAGAAAAGCAAATCTACAATGCCCTCCATCCCCCCTTCTGACACCTGGCACCTGTACGGAGCCATCGAGCCCTGCTGTCCTGTGGATGGATGGGATTGCTGAGTTCTCCCTCTGGGACAGACCTGTCACCACATTCTCCAGCCACACAGGGGACCCACGATCCCATGGGAATGGCCATGAATTTACCCTAAGAAACCAGTCTACTCCCTTCACCCTGAAAGTCACGCTGAGTGGCACTGGGACCTGGGCCAGCCGAGTGCCCAGCCACACCCTGCCTGTGGCCCTTGGCTGCTTCTGTGGCTTTAACCCTTCTCTGGGGGCCATGCTGCGGCGCTGGGGTTGGGAAAGCACTGTGCACGGGGAGAAGCCCACCTGGCCTTGTCCTCCTGCGGTGGCCAGGGCAGTGAGGCACGCGTGGGTACACAGCAGGCAGAAGCACACGGCCAGGCGCTGCGTGCGCGGGGGGCCGCGGGAGCCAGGTGGGCTGCATAGCGACAGCCAAGCGTGGTGGCTCTCCAGGGACTCCGCGAACTTGGCATAGAAGAGCTGGGGGAGAGGGCAGGTCCCCGAGGTCGGGCACTCAGGCGGGTGAATGGGTCCTAGGCGGAGACCCCCTCACCTCGGCCGGGTGACACACAGCCAGCAGGAGCAGGTGGACGCCCCACAAGGCCCCTCGCTGGCTCCCACCCTCCCGCCTCCTCGGCTCCTCGCTGGGGTCCGGTCGCACTCCCCTGCCTGCCTGGCCTGACCACCACACCCCGTACTGGGGATCGAACCAGAGCTTTCGCACAGAGCTACATCCCAACCCTTGTCTTTTCTTACTCTGAGACACAGTCTTGCTAAGTCTAAGTCACGAAGTTGCCCAGGCTGGACATAAACTCCTGCCTCAGCCTCCCAGAGTGCTCCCAGCGGGGTCACGGATGAGCAGCACCCCTCCTGCCTGGGACTTCCTTTTCTGGGCTGCCCGTCCTCCTCTCCTTTGTGCTCCTGGAAGATTTCTCACCTCTCTGCCCTCAGCGTCCACCCGGCAGCACAGCCCCTCTGACTGGGCTCTGTGTGCACCACGAGCTGGGCTGCCCCGCTGCCTTGGCCCCCAGCAGCCCATCCGAGGTCCCCCATGCAGCAGGTCCTTTACTGCCCTTGGGACTGCACTGAGCTCTAAAAGTCCCAGCGCAACTCAGTAATGTTGGGTTCTCTGTATTGTGGAAAAAACCGAGCTGCTTATTCACGGAGTCGACGCTGGGAATGCAGGCAACGGAAGAAGCAAGAGCCAGCAAATCAGTTTGCAGCAAATGAGAATGAGTCTTTTGCATGCAGGTTGACTGACAAGTGACAACTGGATTATGGGACACAGTCACACGGCTTACAGGTGATGAAAGAGCGAAGTGTAGGTTTCTCACCAGCATTGCTGGAGAGGAAGCAAGGGAGTATCCTTACAGTCACCTGTGAGTGGTCCTTCTTACATGGAAATGATGCATAGGGACAGTCCCAGGTGAATCGGGCCTGCGGTTTTAGGTGCTGACGAATTTCTAAAAGGGGTGATCAAAATATCCAATGTGTATTTAAATTTTTAAAAAATTTATTATAGTAAAAAAATACATTGCCACGAATCCCCTCAAAATCCTCCTTCTTGCTTCAAGCACCCTTATCCCATTGGTCTGGCCTCTTTCTGCAGCAGCTCTAAAGTCCTCTTTCCTGAGTGTCTTTATGAGGTGGGGTCACAAATACAGTGGATGCTGCCGCCAAGTGCCACCCAATGGAAAGGCAGATTCATAAAACCACGACACTGTGTCCTCACCCACCTTATTAACCAAAGCCGACACCATGTGACTTCTGGCTCTCCCCCAAAGTCAAAATGACCATGAAAAGCACATGTTTTGAATTGATTCAGGACATCGAGGCACCTAGGACAGCACAACTAGAGACCCTCAGAAAGAGGACTCCAGAGCTGCTGCAGAAAGTGGCAAGAGATGTGGGATAAGTGTGTTCAGAGCGATGGGATATTCTGAGGAGGATCCATGGCAATGTGTCTTGTACTGTAATACATGTTTAAAAAAAATTTTTTTTTGGTATCAGGAATCAAACTCAGGACCTTGCACATGTTTTAAAATTTAAGCATTCATCCTATTTTCTGATCACACCTGGCATATGCTGTGGCTGACTGGAGACCTGCGCTTCAAATTCACTGGGGCCATCTTTCTCACCAAGTTAGCAGTGTCACACCTGAACACTCCCTGGTCAAGACCCTGGCCCTTCTCGTCACCTGGCAATGGGACGCGATGTAGGAACTAGCGCCCGGAACTGGTAGCACTTGCGGGCTTTTCTCACTCTCTGAGACCCGCCTAAGAACCATGTTCCAGGAACCCGAAGGCACGCAGAGAGCTTCTCCTGCAACACTTCTGCTACAGAAATAAGGCACAGAAATCACCCATGGGCAACAGGTGGACGCCGAAGGGAGGATCGTGTACGGTGAGCCATCCGATGGCCCTTTCGAGACCTTGAAGGCCATTCACGAAGAGACTCACTCTAAAATGCTGGATTGGGAGGTGCAGCATGCACAGCAGTGTCCCCCCAGCGGTGTAAGATATGTTCAAGGCAGATCAGGCACGAACATGCGAAAATCACCGCCTTCCTAGGCAGTCGATGACAATGGGTGGCTTTGTCACTCCCCGGCGCTGAGCTCCTGCCGCCCCCGCCTGGACCATATCTACACTCTGTCATAATTTTCTAAGTTGGTTAGAATCCACACAGGGCACTGGAAAGTCTTTAAATAGGAGCTTCTGAGGCCCTGAAGACTATTTATTCCAGAAATGTCATTGCTGTTATCGTTGAATGGGGAAACGCGCTACTGCAGTGACAGATTGGCGAAGGTCATCAATCTGAACAGCATGGCCACTCAACGCACGCATCACTGCATATATGGATGTCTTGATACTTAACTAAGAAAAGAGTGAAGTCTGGCACGGTGCTGCACACCTGAAATCCTAGCACCCTGGGAAGCTGAGGCAGGAGGATCACAAGTTTGAGCCCAGTCTGGGCAATTTAGTAATTTTGAGAGACTCTGTCTCAAAATAATAAAATAAAATGGGCTGGGGATGGAGCTCAGTGCAAAAGCCTTGGGTTCATTACTGGGGAAAAAAAGAAAGAAAGAAAGAAAGAAAGAAAGAAAGAAAGAAAGAAAGAAAGAAAGAAAGAAGGGAGGGAGGGAGGGAGGGAGGGAGGGAGGGAGGAAGGAAGGAAGGAAGGAAGGAAGGAAGGAAGGAAGAAAAGAAAGAAAGAAAGAAAGAAAGAAAGAAAGAAAGAAAGAAAGAAAGAAAGAAAGAAAAAGAAAGAAAGAAAAGACCAAGTGCCCTTAATTTTAGAAAAGTTTGAAGACAGCTGCGGCGTGGGAAGCAGAGCCAGGCTGGAGTCTTGCAGCCGCGGGAGGCGGTGGCACCGGGCACCCACCTTCTGGAAGCCGAGGCCTCGGTGCAGGCAGGGCAGCTCCCGCTCCACGCAGCCGTCCCCCCGGCCCACCGCCAGCCAGCACCGCGCGGGGAAGAACCAGGCCTGGCCGGAGCGCAGTTCCTTCACCATCACGCAGCTGAGCAGCCAGCTCGGGGCCGGCCCACTGTTGTCGTGCCACAGGCGGACCTTCCGGAGCTGGCCCAGCTGGGCAGGGGTGCTGGGGGCACCAACAGCATCTCATCAGCCAGGTGGGGACAGCGCGGAGCGGGTGGCACCTCGCCAACCCCCCGCTGACCTCGGGGCCCGTGTGGTGCATGAGGGCGCAGGTGGGACCTGCCGTCAGACAGCTGTCACACTGTGACCGGCCAAGGCCCAGGGCACGGCAGGCACAGTGAGTCCCACCGGGCACCGCGAGCACAGAGCGCGCTGGCCTTCAGCACCCACAAGCCACCCCACAGCCCCCAAGTGTTAAATGGAAGCTTCCAGAAATGCCAATCGATGTGTTTCCAGGGCAGGACATTGCTGTGGGCATGCACCATGTGGGCACACATCGAAGGTACAGAGTTCAGTGCCACCTGCGTTCCCGACACCCGGGGGGTCCTGGGACACAGCCCTGGAGGACAACGCTGTTTAACTCGCCCCAAATAATAAACTGTAAAAATACATCATTAGATTGCTTGTAACTTGATGGTGTCATGGCAGACTAACGTTCTCCATTACTGTTTTACGGTTCCTGGTGTCACCCCAACTCTGACTGGCCCCTCTTTCCCGAGTCATGTGGCTGGAATATTCCGGAATACCTCAGGATAAAGGTGTGTCTGGAATTCCTTTCAAACAGCGCTCCCTCTGGACAGCAGAGTTCTTTGGTTTCTGAAAGTCCACTTTCACCACATAAAACAATAAAAACCTCGAAATACAGACAGAGGGGTGAAAGGTCAGGAGGTGAGAGGTCAGGGGTGAGAGGTCAGGCAGGTCACCTCACACAGGACACCTTGTACTCTGGCCAGGGATTCCCACACTCCCACTTCCTCTCTGTCCACAAACCCCATGGGCCATCACCTGTGGGGCCGAGGGAACCAGAGTTCCCACATGGCCTTTCTGGGGGACCCTCGGGAGGCTGGAAGTGGGGCCCAGTTAGGCCAGCTGGTTCTCCACACATCTGACCTAGAAATCGAGGTGCCCCTGGGGTCCCTGGAGTATCTGCCTGTCTCAGGAGGGTGGAACACAGGGAGGGGGCAGCTTCCTCCGCCCTGAGGCCCAGGGGAGGCTGCTGGACCCTGGAGGGGGCACCACGCCTGGGGTGCACCCCGGGGACACAGTCTGGTTCCTGTCACAGAGAAATTACAATTCCGATAGAGTCTCATGCTTCCCCTGGAGAAATTTACTCCTCGTTTCTGAAATCCTTTCCCACCCCGAGGTGTCACCCACATTTTCTCTGAGTGGTTTTGTTTTCTCGCCCTGCTGTCTCTAGCTCACTGGAGTTTGTTTTTTGTGTCTAATGTGAAGTAAGGATGGAACGGGACACTTTTCCACAAGATACTGCCACAACACGGTTTATTGAACCGTCTGCTCTTCCTCTCTGCTTGGTTAAGGCCCTGGTGCATGTCTGGCTAGGTTCTGGGGTCTCTAATCTGTCCCCCAGATCTGCTGGCCTGGCTTTGGACAGAGCTACACTGTCTTAGCTATGGTGCTTCACCACTGCCTGAATCAGAGCCGGAATTGTAGCCTCTCCACGTGCCAGCTTTCCTCTATGAAACGGGCGTATTAATAAAACTTAATTCACATGATTATTGTAAATGTTATAGATTAATCTGAGAAAGGCCATTCAGAAATATAGATTGGAATATATAAATGTATATTGATATTTCAGCAACATTTCTCCATGAGGGTATTTTAAACATTTTTTTAGTACCAGGGATTGAACCCAAGACCTGCCCACTGAGCTATATTTCCAGTACTTAAAAAAAATTTTTTTGGGGGTATTTTGAGGCAGAGCCTTGCTAAGTTGCCCAGACTGGGTTCGAACTTTCGATCCTCCTGCCTCAGCCTCTCAGAGCGCTGGGACAATGGGTGTGCAGTCCCACAGCCGGCTGCCACGGAGGTCCCGGGCGTGTTTGATGAGTGTACTTCTAGGCCCCGCTATCACGTGGCCGTGAGGAGAGAACCTTGTTTCCAGTTTGGGGTTAGAGACAGGACTGCTGCTTTACAGAGGCGAATTTGGGGATCTTTCCTGATCATGAATCTAGCAAGTTTCTTAGGTGTTCTTCGTGATTCTAATCACACCCTGAAATCCTTTTGCACTGTTACACAGATGAGCTCATCCCCTGCCCAGAACCGGCTCTCTTCCCCATCGATGTTCTAGTTTTGTTTTGCTTTCTTGTCCTAGAGGAGCTTTCTAGGACAGCGAGCCATAGACACTGATATCGACACCCCTGGGGACCAGCTGTGTTTCTGTGAAATACGAGGGTGAGGGCGTCGAGGATGGGCTCACAGAGTGAGACCATGGGGGCTGTGAACCGCCTCGTGTTTCCAGCTACCCTGAGGACCCTGGGCGGCACCACCATGCAGGTCCCCACCTACCACTCTGCCACCCTGGGCCCTCTCCATGCCCCCCAAGCCACCCTGGCCCCTCAGAAAACGGAGATGCCCCTGGCGAGGAAGCGCCCTGGGTGGCTCTGCTGCCAGTCTCAGCCCTGCCACCTTGCAACATAGCCCCACAGCTGCTCTCCACGGGGACAGTGGGAAGAGGAAAGGGACAGAGCTGGTGACAGGTGAGGGTCCTGGATGTGCAGGCTGGGAGGCCGTGGAGAGGGTGGCCTGGTCTCAGGCCAGGAATATGATGGCCCTGCTGGTGACAGGTACCATGTGATCGACAGGACAGCCGAATCATCACATGGCCACTTCCAGTGTCCCTCGGCCACCCACGTCCCCAGGAAGGCGTCCCCAGGAGCCCTGCTTACCCTGGAAGTGAACCGCGCCGGCGCCCAGAAACCAGTGTCCACGACGACCGCGTATAGCTGGTGTCCAGGTGGTGTGGCTTCCTGCAGAAAGATGCAGCCAGCTTTCTTTTCCTCCTGACCATCTACAAGTCTGCTTTTCATAACCGCAAGTCCATAGAGAATTGTAAAAACCACCACACACATACTGGGAAGCAGGTTTCGTGGGTGACTGTAAAGAAAGCGAGAGAAATGAAGAGTACTGCTCATGCAAATGGACACCTGGGGAAAGACACTGTCCCTGAAAATGTGACAGCCCTCCCCGCCTTCAGGGGATCCTTCCTTCCTTCCTTCCTCCCTCCCTCTCTTCCTCCCTCCCTTCCTTCCTTCCTTTCCATTCTTCCTTTCTTCTATCTCTCTCTCTCTCTCTCTCTCTTTCTGTTGCCTTTCTTGTAGTACTGGAAATTGAACCAAGGGCCCTCACACTGAGACATCCTCAGCCCTTTTTTAATTTTCTATTTTGACACAGGGTCACCCTGAGCCCCTAAGTTGCCTGGGCTAGGCTTGAGCTTGCAATCCTCCTGCCTCCCACAGTGTGCCTCGGTGCCCAGCGTCGGGATATGTTTCCAAACGCGCACTACAGGCTGAGTAAGCACAGGGGCTTCTGGAGATACAGAGCTACCCGCGGTCAGTGGCCAGCCTCTGTGGCCTGAACCCCAGAACCACGGGGCCTGTCGTGAGCAAGGCTCTACAAAGATCGCTGGTCTTGCTGCGTTGATGAAGCATGAGCCACTCGACACACGCAGGATGCTTCAGACCCCCAGGTGCAGTGACGCCTGCCCCCAGCAGAGCCAGGCTGGGGGCCCGCGATGGCAAGGTTTCCAGTGGCATCTTCTGCTCCCACCTGCCCCTGGGCGTGGCTCCGTTTGCTGGCACCTGCGGGTTAAGCTCCCCTGGTCTCAGGCGCCTACTCTAGCTGGGGAGGAGACCATGGCACTGAGAGGAGCCACAGAATGGCACCCAGGTCATGTCCCTTGGGCAGGGACCTTAACCCAGTAAGGTGTCCTCCTGGACTGCAACCTTATGGATTGTGGCCAAGATTTCCCAGGGGAGGCCCCGGGCCCATGCTGTGCGGGGACGCTGCCCCTTGTGTCCCCTGCCTCACTCGCCTTTGACCCCGCCTGGGTGCTGGCTCTGCCCTGGCTGCCCCTCACCCGTCCCCGTCTCTCTTCCAGTCAGGCAGGACGAGCTTGCTGTGGGCGCCTCGCCCACTCTCACCCTGGGTTCCTGCTGCCCCTTAGCCGGGACCTCCTGGCCCGATGTCCCCATGCTCCTGCCTCTGCATGACTTCTGCCCGGATGGCCCTGGAGCGACCCCTGCCCTGTCGTTTACCCCTCAGGGACAGCAGTGTCGAGGCTGCAGCCCTCCATCCCTGACCCTTGGGTGGCTGGGAGCTTCCCGGGGGCCAGCGTCTACTGTGTTTGTCATTAGCTTCTGACCCACAAGTACGACACCGCCGAGGCTGGGAAGGGATACATAAGGCCGAAAAACTCTAATGCTCAACCCCCCAGAAAATACAGACCTGACCTCGTGAGACACGCAGCAAATGTCTCCTAAGCCCTGCAGGGGCCAGGCTGGGTGTCAAACATGGGGGACAGGACGGAAGGGACAGGGAAGGCCCCAATACCCGAGGTGGCCCTCGACTCACCCACATTTTAGACTCTAAGTGCAGTTGTGCTGTAGAGCACAGCGGCTACAAAGATTGGGGTGAGTTTAAAGTCTAGTGTTTAAAGTGGGATACTTCTGAAAGACAAAGAGGAGGTGTCACTAAGCAGGCTGTGACACTGAGGACGAACCAGGACAGGTGAACGGGGTGGCATTGCTGCGTGTAGGGACTCAATCAATAACAACTGACCGAATTCACACTGGACTAAAGCTAAGTTTAACAGAAGAAAAGTATGTTGATTTTCCTCTGTTTATAAATCTCATGTTAGTGGATGGAAATATAGACTGACACTTGAATATAACACTTACAGACAATGATCTCCTTATATTCATACTCAGTGGTTAAAGAAAATGTGGTTATTTATACACCACGGAGTATTACTCAGCTATAAATAAGGATACACTTGGATCATTTGTAGGAAAATGGATGCACCTCAAAGCCATGTTAAGTGAAATAAATCAGATGCACAAGTTTAAATATTACATGGTTTTTCTTACATGAGGAACCCCAAATATAAATAAATAAAAGAGCAAAGCAAAAGACAGCTAATAAGAAACGGGGACATAGATCTTTTGCAGATGGGAAGGGGACCAAGAGATGGAGGGAAGGGGAGGCAGAGAAAGGGAAGGGATGTACAAAGAATGAAGATGTGTGTCGTACACACACCGGCTCTCCATGATGAATATACATTATGTAAGGCAAACATGTACTAATAAAAATAAAAATAAATCAAAATAGGACCACGATTTCAAGCATCTCCTTCATTGTGGGCTTGATCCTAAGTGGGCAGCTGTGCCAATAAAAGAAGTCTTGGCTCAGAAGCCGGAACTCACCCCTGTAACAGGGAAACATCACTGGTTTCAAAACTGGCGTTCAGCTTCCTCCTCAGGACGGAGAAGGGCGCGAGGCGGTCGTAGCTGGGAGGGAGGCATGGATAGGATTTTGTCAGACATGGCCAGAGTGGCTGTCACAGGGCACCTGCCTCCAGAAGTGCAAAAGGGAGGCAAATCCCAACCCCTGGAGCCCCGGGTGTGGCCCAGTTTACAGTGTTCATCAAGACCTGAGTTAGCGGCGCTTTGTGGCTGGCTCTTCTGACATCTGAGGGCCGGGGCGCGGCTCTGTCCCGAGGGCCCAGATGTCAGGGGGCGCCCAGGTCCCGGGCAGCCCCTCCACGTGGGGACAGCTCCCACTGGCCACTCTCAGAGCTGCCTCGCAGGGACGCACGCTGCCCGCCTTGGCCTACGTCCTGTTCCTGGTGACAAAGTCCTATAGCTGATAACCACGACCACCACCATCAACACTGCCTTGAAAGAACAAACCCATCTCGCCCTGCTGTCCTGTGAGTGGACTCTGTGTTTGTTTATTTCCTACCCTGGCTCTTGGAGAGGTCAGTAACGGAGGAGGGACAATGGCATCTGTGCGTAACCCGACTGGAATATTGGGCTGTGACCAATCTCTGTGACTGGCACCCCACAGTTATTAAAGGTGACTCAGAAAAGCAAGAAGCAGTGATGAATATCGCCGAGGTGGGGCCATCTGCACATATTTGCCTCCTAACAGGAAACCCCAGGATGCAGCTCCTTGCTGTTTAATTGTTCTTCAGAAGCGAACGACAATTCCTGTGTCTCAGATGCCTGACTATTGTTAATCTCTACCTTAGCGAGACAGTCAGAACAACGAAAACCCACACGCTGACCCTCTCGTCGAGCTGTTAATCCTGCTGCTACATAATAAAGAATTTCCAGCTGAGGCCCGTGACGCAGATGCTCAGAGATTCCTAGGAGGATGCTCAGGTCCGAGCAAAGACGACTCCTGTCCCACGAGCTCATCTTTAAGCCTGGACCTGGGGTGGGGTGGGGTGGGGGTTCCCCCTTGAAGAGGAGGTGGGGTGGCGATGACCCATGACCTCATCTCCAGAAGGACGCTGGCTGCCAGCAGGAACCAAGCTGGCCACTCAGGACACGGGTATGGAAGGCGTCCTGCTGAGAGTGTGCCAGCCCGGACTGCTGGGGCCGTCCCCGGAGGACGGGACCCAGAACGGCGCCCGGGGCTTCGGCAAGCGCTGGAGGGTTTTTGTCCCTTGCTAAGACTCTCTAACCCTTTCTCAGCAGCAGCTCCGCACCTGCAGTTAACTTTGTCTGGAGAAGCTCCTGCTCGAGGAGGGAAGCTTCCCGATCTCCACTCTCTCTGATCCCAGAGCAGGCACCGGACCCACTGGAAACGGACGGTGTAGTTCACCGCCTCCGCGAAGTGCTTGTTTGGGGGTCTTCTGTCATAGTCGGCATCTAATAAGGATAAATATCCCACGTTGGCACCTAAAGCGAGAAAAAATGAAGAAAAAGGACGATGCGAAGTTTGCAAAAGGCGGCTCCATTTGGGGACAGATGCATGGCCGGGGCTGGGGAAGAGGGGAGAAGAACCCAGGATCGGCGGCAGCCGGGCGGGGCACAGGGCCGCATATGTGTATGGGGTCCTTGCATCCCGGGATAACAAGAGCTGCACCTGGCGAGCGGCCGGGAGCTCTCACAAGTGTCTGTGGGAAGCGGTTTGTGCACATGAGGGCAGAGAAATGACTCAGATATCTGGGACATCAAGAAAGAAAACCTGGCACAAGGAGGCGTCCCGGCCACCGACCTGGCCCTGCAGCAGCTGGGGTGTAAATTTGCACGCTCCAGGCGTCCCAGAGGTGGGTCTGTCGCACCAGGAAATCTGAGGGGCTGGGCCTCTTGGAGAAGCTAGGAGACAAAAGTGAAGCAGCGGGATCTTGCCTTTCTCCTGTCACAAGCGCTTGAGTCACACAGTGTGCACCCTTCTCACTGAGAAGAGGTAGCATTGGCTGAAAATGTCCAAGTTGGGTGTGGTGGCACCCCGCCTATAATCCCAGCACTTGGGAGGCTGAGGCAGGAGGATTCCTGTGAATTTGAGGCCAGCCTGGCTACATAGCAAGTTCAAGACCAGCCTGAACTTTGCAGTGAGACCCTGTCTCAAAAAACAGAATAAAATAAAACAAATAAAAATGTCCAACGTGCTTATCCCATGGCACCAACTGGACTTGTAATAAAAACTTCTATGTAACACTTTCACTGAAACATAAAGACTTCAGTACATACAAGAAGAAGAATAGCCAGTATGGTTTGTAGGAATAGGCCCATTGGCTCTGAGCTAGGCCTGGTGGTGTACTCCTGAGAGGCTGAGGCAAGAGGACTGCAAGCTCAAGTCCTGCCTGGGCAACTTAGCGAGACCCTGTCTCAAAATAAAAGTGAAGTTTAAAAAAGGGCCAGGATGTAGCTGAGCACAAAGGCCTGGGTTTGGACATCTGAAGGCTCGGCTCGGGGCAGATTGAGAGTGCAGTGTGCACAGGATTAATCCGGGTGCCAAGGCTTCTGGGTGGCTTGTGAGTGACACACAGCCTTGGCTCAGGAATCCCCTTTGGTCTGGTTGGGGGACCCACCTAGACCAGCAGGTGCAGGGAGACAACTGACCTTTCTGCCAGGTGTTCCAAACACACAGGCCTTGGAGTAGATGTGACCCAGGCCTGCCTGTTCCAGGAGGGCTTCGCCACCTGTACCTGCTACAAAAGCCACAAACGGTGGCTTCCCCTGCCCCATCCACGCGCGACTCCACAGCGGCCGTCCAGGGCTCCTTCCCGCAGCCATAAGCAGGGCCCGTGTGACCGCACGGACCCAACAGCCCTGAGAAAGGTCGCCCGCTGGCTTATCAAGTCTCCTGACACAGATAAACTTGAACACACATTCTCCTTTCGGAAACAAAGAAAGGAAATAAGAAAAGAATTCTGCCCGGATCTATTCTAAATGAGACCACATATGTTATACTAATGACTCTCATGCTCGTTATTCAACTTCAGAAGAAAAAAGGCTGCTTTGCTACCCAAACAACAAAATACATAACATAATTTCTTTTACAATAAGCTGCTTATTGCTTTAAAAACACAGTTTAACTCACTAGTTTATTCATAAAACATTTTTTTTTTTTTTTTTTTTTTGTGGGTACCGGGGGGTCGACCTCAGGACCTCGCACGCCAGTAGGCGCCCGTGCCGCTGAGCGATATCACCGGCCCCTTTTTCGTATGTGGGTTCTGGGAGTCGAACTCGGGCCCTTGCGCTTGCCGGGCAGGCGCTTAAGCCGCTGAGCCATCTCACCGGCCCTCATAAAACATTTTCTTGTGACGAGAGAAAAACCGTTTTAATTCCATGGCTACACATGGAGTGTCACAAAATGGGAGACTTGCGGAAGGGCCAGAGGGTTCAAGGTTTTAATGGCATCTGAGTTACAGGAAGGAACGGGGCTTGGGGCTTCCTGGGGGGCTGGAGGGAGGGCACATGGTGACCCCCAGGGACAGGACATCTTGCTGCGGTCCCCTGTCCCCGTGGCGGTCCCCCCAGCGCACCTGACGAGCAACAGCACGGGAAACGCTCTGGTCTGGGGCTTAGCAAATGCCACGTGTATCTGGAGCGACTCCTGGGGGTGCTGAGCCAGCCCGGAGAATCGGTGGATGTTCACCCGATCCCGAAGCAGAACGAACGGGCCTTCACTTGTCTCATTATCCTGCCGTGGAAGAGAAAACAAGCTAAGCGAAAGTTGTCCTTGGAAAGATAAACGCGTTAGAAACCAGCTGACACAGCCTTGATGAAGCAAAGACGGCAGGGACGGCTGTCCTCACCCAGCTATCCTCGTCCCCGAACTCCACGGTCATGGGGGTTTCCAGATGTCGCCTGTGGACAGGGCTTCTGGTGGGGCAGCTGTAGAGGGTCAGGTCCACGACGCCCCCCACCTAAGGAGACAAAGGCCATTGCAGGAAAGGGAGGCAGTGGTTGACTCAGAAAACCAAGGTCTAGGGTTTCCCACAGAAAATGGGTCTAATTACTCAGAAACCGGGACACAGTCCTGCTTAGATTTTCCTAGAGACACTGGTCTTGAAGAAGGGTGGAGATGGAAGTGCCTTCCAGGGGCCCATCTGTTGGCACACAGGCCAACCCAGTCGCTCTTTTTACCGCCAAAGCCCAGGGACTGCAGACTTGAAGTGGGATTGGACGGGGCAGGTTGGCGCCCACCAGTACCTGGCCGGCGGCTTGGCCCCCAGGGTAAGGGCTCTTCCTGAAGAGCGTGAGCTGGCTGATGTAGCACGGGCTCTGTGTTTCCTCTCCGGCAGGAACGAGCCCGGCCAGGTCCCCAGGCAGGTGCACGAGGACGGGGCCCAGGCTCTGCACGGAGCTGTGAAGACCACGATGAAGAAGGACCCGGAACTCCATTGAACCAGCGCTCAGGGACAGCCACTGCCCAGGGCTCAAAGAGAGTGCGCCCTAACGCAGAGCACAGGGGTCAAATGTGTGCAAGGCAGAGAAGAGAGCCGTCCCTGAATGCAGGTCAGGGGAGAGGTGGAAATCACTGCTGGCGGTGCCAGGCATGGTGGTGCACGTCTGTAATCCAAGCACTCTGGGAGGCTGAGGCAGGGGAATCTCAAGTTTGAGCCCAGCCTGAGCAACTTAGGGACTTAGTGAGACTCTGTCTCAAAATAAAAAATACAAAAAAGACCAGGATGTGGCTCAGTATGAAGGCCATGAGTTCAATCCCCAGTACAATGACACAGCACAGTCAAGGCAGCCCATCTGAAGTTAGATTGGACCAAGCAAAGAATTTGATATAAGAACATAATGGCAACTAATAGTAAAATATAAAGTGTTCTTTTTCCTGGCACACCCTTTTGTGACATTTTATTCATTTTTAAACAATTGCTAGGCTTCTTGGGAATCCCTAGCCCATCCAAAGAGAGTGTTAATAACATGGTTATTTTTTAAACCTCAAGACTGGTTAAGGGAGCCAGGTCTCGGTCCAGGGTCGTAAATACTCAATGATGCTTTTCAACGTGCTAATGTGTACTGGGCATTATTAACAGATTCCAGTAGAGGACTGACTTATTTTCTAATTTCCCAAGTATTTCAGCAACCAACATCTAAATAAACCAGCAGGCCTGGGAGGGAGGTTAGATTGCAGGAGGAGAGAAAGCTATGTATTAATCACTGCTCTGGAAAAAGCGTTGGCTATTTCCTAAGATGAAGACGTAAAACTCTTGAGATAATTTCCCAAAGTTACCAGAGCATAAATAAGGTACATTTATAGTAGAGAACAGCAGGGCTTATGCTCTGTCCTTTCTTTCTCTCTTTCTTTCTTCCTTCCTTCTTTTTTTCTCTTTCTTTCTCTTTCTCCCTTCCTTTTTCTTTCTCTCTGTCCCTCTCTCTCCTTCTCTCCCTCTTTTTTTCTTTCTTTGTCCCTCTCTCTCTTTCTTTTTTCTTTCTTTCTTTACTTTCTCTCTCTCTCTCTCTTGCTCTCTCTCTCTTTCTTTGTCTCTCTTTCTGTGGTACTGGAAATTGAAACCAGGGTCTTTGCACTGGGCTACATCCCCAGCCCTTTCCCTATTTTTTATTTTGAGATAGAGTCTCCCTAAGTTGCCCTGGCTTTGCTCAAACTTGTGATCCTCCTGCCTCGGCCTCCCAGAGTGCTGGGATGACAGGTGTGTACTACCAGGCCTTTTTAAATTAACTTGGGTAAGAAATTGTTTGCATTATTTCACACCGTCACTCCAAAAACAAAAGGTTTCGGGATAAATGATGTTTTTCTAACTCAACACCTTCCCAAATATCCAAACAAGAACCTTGGGAACCTGACACTTACACAAATGTGTGAAAGTTCCAGACAGAAGCTTCCGAATAACCAGCTGCTTTCCAGAGTCACAAACGCGGCTCCTCTGAAACTGATTCTAATTTGGGTTGTGGGGAGTGATTACACACTTGGGCTCAGGGGAACGGCTGCGATGTTGCTGTTGTGTTTGTCTGTAGTTTGGTGCTGGGGGTGGAACCCGGGCCCTCGTACACACCAGGCACACTCTTGACCCCCGAGCCACGCCTCAGTTGCAGCTGGGGAGTTTTCTCTGTACTAAGGGTTGAACTGAGGGCTTTGCACTGAGCTACGCACCCCCACCGACTCCGCCCCCTTTTACAACTTTCAGACAGGGTCTGCCTAAGTCACTGAGTTGCCCAGACTGGCTACCACTTGCCACCCTCCTGCCTCAGCCTCCCTTATATCCTAAGCCACACCCCTGACCTTTCGCAGCTTCGCTTTTCTGGGTGGAGGAAAGTTTACTTACCAGCAGCGCCTCAGAGATAACCTTCATGCCTTCCTCGTGCACGTAGTCCTTGCGCCTCGATTTCCCAGGCTCGGAGGCCTCCCACACTCCGGAGATGAGAAGGATGAGCTCAAGCCCAAGGCCCCCGTCACCTGCAAACCTCCCCGAGAACTGAGCTTGGTCTCGAAGGAGTGTCCGGGTGAACCTGAGGACGCGCGCCGCAGTCAGAAAGCCGAGCTGTGAGGTGAGACAGGGCGGGAGCGATGCGTTTCCTGGCACGGTGTGGACGCTCTTGCCCCGTCAGAGTCATTGGGAGGGTAGATGCTGACTCCAGGGTCAAGAGAGATGGACCAACCCCACGTCCGGCTGGTGATCAGGGCACCGTCCTCAGTGACCATCTGCTCTGTCACGTTCAGATAACCAAGGACAAACGAGAAATCCCTAACACCACAGCCCTTCCTGCTTGGAGATGTTACTTGGTTTGAACCCTAAAAGCCAGTTCACAAATTCTTTCACAAGTCAGTCCCAACCGCCTTTCCCAGCCTTCTCCTCCCATCTCTTACGAATACTCTACAAGGTGTGACTGAAAAAATATGCGGAATGTTTAAATTTTTAAAAATTATTACAGTGGAAGATACATTGCCGCGAAATCTCCTCAGAATACTCCTTTGCTTTGACACACTAATCCCTTCCTTCTTGCACTTTCTGGATCCTTTCTGGAGTCCTCTTTCCTGAGTGTGTTTTGCTGCACGGTCTTGGCTGCCTCATTGTGCTGAACTGTTTCAAAACATTTCCCTTTCATGGCCATTTTGACTTCGAGGTAGAGCCAGAAATCACACAGTGCCAGATCTGGTGAATAAGGTGGATGAGGACATGCTGGCTTGTTTTTAGGAGCCTGCCTTTACGTTGGATGGCACTTGGTGGCAGCATTCAGTGTATTTTTGATCAGACCTTGTAAAAACACTCAGGAAAGAGGACTCCAGAGCTGCTTCAGAAAGTGGCAAGAACAATGGGATCAGTGTGTTTGAAAAGAGGGGGAGATTTTGAGGGGGAGTCATGGCAATGTGTCTTTTACTCTATTTTTAAGATTTAAATATTCACACTATTTTTCAATCAACCTTGTATTTCTAATCCAAGTGTGTCAAAACGTAACTGTGGACTGTAAATTTATTTCTCAAGAACTGATCATGGCCCTCACGATTGTGCAAAAATATTAGGAAAGCTCCCTGGAAAGAAGTAGCACATACCTTGATCGGGAGGCTTATAAGGTTCCTCAGTATAAGAACAGAATCAATCATTTCTTCCTGAATGGCAGAAATAAACAAGCACACAAAACCAAACAATAATAAGAAAGAGGACAGCTGAATTATTAATGTAGCTGCAGCTTGCGATGCAGAAACGGAGCAGACTACATGCTTCTCAGCTGAGAACCCAGAGGCGCGACCTCCTCCAGCAAGAGCATGACCTGACCTCAAGTTTCCCTCCCAGCCTGATGTCATTCCTCCTCTGTGCCCCGCCAGTGTCCCCATCAAGACACTGACACTAGGTGGGAGGAGATGAGAGAACAGAGCTAAGGAAAACTTTGTAAAAATACCAGAGAGAACGATGCAGGGAGAAAACCATCAGTTGAAGTGAAGCATCTCGTAATTACAATGAGCAGGACATGTTTGTTGTAGATGTGAATGTCTGCAGTGACCATTGTAAGAAAGCTGCAGAAATGTGAGCAAGCACAGGAACCTTGGAATACACGGCTATCTCTTAAGAAGCGGCACAAAGTTGGGACTAACGTTCTAGGATATTGTTTGCTATGGTTTAGATCTAGAATGTCCCTGCCAAAATCACAAGTGTTCAGGGCTGGGGCTTGTGGAAGGCGATGCGATCGTGGGGGTGCTGTAGTCAGCAATGGGTGAGTCCATGATGAATCTATAGCTAAATGTGCTGTTAGGAGGTGGGGCCTCATTGGAAGAGTCACTCGGTGGTCACTGGGGCTGTGTCTTGGAGGGTGCCTCTCCTTCCCTGACTCCTCCCTTCTCCCTCTGCTTCCAGGCTGCCATGATGTGAGCAGCTTTCCTCCATCAGGCCCTTCAGCCGTGATGTTTCTACTGACCATGGACTGAATCCCCTGAACTGTGAGCCAAATTAAACTTTTCCTCCTAAGTTATGAGTGTTGGGTATTGTGTCTCAACAACAGGCAAGCTGACTAAGACACTGCTGCTAAAAAGACAAAAACAGATTGGATTTACATAACCTTTCCTTGTGGAAATGATAGCAGAATTATGGGTAACGATGAGACTTTTCTCTTTCCTAAACCAGCAGCACTCATTGGAGAGAGGTACCAGCAGGGGAGCGCGAGGGTGGGAGCCACACCAGTGCCCACGTAGTGTCCTTTCTTGCCTGTGTTTCCTACCCGTGACCCCTTGCACGTGAGCCATCCAGGCCCAGGCCTTCTGACCTGACCTGGGTTCACAGACACTGACCCCTCAGCTCGGGGCCCTACCTGATCTGCAGTAGCAAATCCACACACTGCAGAGACCAGCGCTTCCTGCATCGGTGACCACAGATCACAGGAAGTGCTTGTGTCCTCCTTAGCCAAGCGACTCAGGATCCCGGCGAGCATGGCGACGTAGTTTCTGCTCTCCGCGTCGCTCCCCATCAGCTGGAGGGTAGACAGGTTCCTCAGGCTGGGACTGTACCTGAAGGAAGCACAGGAGTTGTAGCGGTTGTCACAACGCCCTGCAAAACTCTGCACCCCGCCTGCTGAGGCTGGGGTAGACTTTGTTCTCCGTGGTGGGGCAGGGAAGAGAAAGATGCGATGGGTCGGTCTGCGTAGAGGAAACTCTAACTTCATACCCAAGTCCTATCCAGCCCCTTAGATCTGAACTGGAAAGACACAAAAGCCCAGACAGACAGATACAGAAGCACCATCGCCAATGAGGGCCCGTAGTCCAGAATCTGAGATGCCGCAAGGACGGCCACCAGCTGACAGTCCACAAGCACCCTCATAATTAGGAGGCAGTACTTAGAGCCCAGGCCCGCAACAAGGACACAGGTTCCCTGTACTTGTGGTCGCATGTCCAACCACACGAGTGTGTGGCCTCTGATTTCAGTGGCTGGGCATTTATTTACTTTTTGCAAACTGTATTTCATTTATTTGCATTCGAGAATGCACCCTGGTGTCCAGGAGAGAGCCCTGTGCCTGAATTCAAAGGTGACTTCCAGTGCTTGCTCTGCAATTTTCTTGCTGTGACATGTCAAGTGCACCCTCTAGCAAGATAACTGAACCCCGTTGCCAAATACGTGTGTAAAACAGAAATCCCAATTAATTAAAAAACACATTGTAGGTGCCGAAGCACACATACGCATAGGCACACATTTGACCAGTAAGTGATTCACAGACCAAATCCACAGGAAACAGGGTTAAAGCTAAAAGCATACAGACAAGTTGCAGCAGAAACACACAGGCTTCACGAGGACGGGAAAGAGACCTCACAGGCTTAGCTTTGCCAAGTCAGTAAATATAAAATACGACCAAACAAAACCAATGATAATTGTTTTTAAAATATTAAAAGCCATTGCATAAGAAAATATCTATAAAATGTCATTGTTGGGCTTATAACACAGAGACAGGGAACGTGACAATAAGCACACGAAAAAGGGGGTAGCAATGAAGCTGTATGAGAACAAGGACGAGACAGCAAATGGCGACTTGAACCCACAGGCAGCTACGGAGACAATCGGCTAGGAGATGATGGACTTTAAAGCACTCCTAGAATACTGTATCGCACTTTCTTTACAAAAAAGATCATTGTATAAAAGAAGAATCAGGGCCGGTGAGATAGCTCAGCGGCATAAGCGCCTGCCTGGCAAGCGCGAGGTCTTGAGTTTGACCCCCGGTACCCACATTAAAAAAAAAAGAATAATCATAACATTATATAATTGGGTCTATAACATACAGAGAAATTATGAATGTAATAATGACACCCTTTCCACAAAAAGAAGAGGAAACAGAGCTATATTGGAGTGAAGTTTCTGTATGGTAGGAAATAGCTATGCTGGGGACATAGGAATTGCTTTATGTGACAAAGGCCTGGGTTTGGCGAGGTGACCGGCAGGTGAAACCAGGATTTACTGATGGTCACCTGGTGAGGGTCGTAGGCAATGTTGTGCTTCTTAATGAAATTAAGTTACAATTAGTTTGTAGTAGTTTCTAAGGAGCTCAGATGCAACAATTACATGAGTATCTAAAAAAAATACTTAAAAATCATTAAAGGAGCAAAATAGTCCACTAGAAAACATTCACTTAAGATAAAAAGGTTTGTAAAGGAGGAAGAGAAGAACAGAATGACCATAAGATATGTAGAAACAAAGTGAAATGGCACCCAGAAAGTCAACTATATTAATAATAACATTAAATGTGAATGAGTCAAACAATCCAACCAAAAGACAGAGACTATAAGACTGGATACAAAAGCAAATGCCAACTATTTGACATCTAGTGGAGACAGTTTACAGATGACACCTGAATACAGCTTTTTAAAAAGAGGAAAGGGCTTTGTGGGCTCTGGAGCAGGAGTACAAGTGCCCTGCAGATGTCAGTTGACAGGACTGTCATGGCAGCAGGACTGTCATGGTAACACCCTGAATTGTTCTCCTGCCCTACACTATGCAGGGAGTTCCTAGCACTCCTTTCTCTACCCTGTCACCAGCTTCCAAGGAAATCTGAACACTGCTATAAGATGTCTGTGTGGCAGCGTGGTTACTCACAGATCCTCACTGGAGCAGCTATTCCCATGGTAACGTGGCAGCACAGTCACCACCACAGAGCATGGCTGTATCCTGGAGCCTTGGCCATCTGTGATCTCAGTGGAAACCATGACTGTAAGGGAAGAGGACACAGGAGAGCCACCCTGGGCACACGTAGGCTGCAGTGATGCCTCTTGACACACTGACAGGGCAGCTCCATCCCGGCCAAGTTCAGGATGAGAAGGAACTGCAAACTGTCTTCCCACCCAAGGTGCCACGTGGTGGATTCCAACAAGTCAGTGAGCAGAGCCCCTGCTGATTGGTAGGTCAGGGGTCCATGTGGCTACGAGGGCACCAAAACATGGCAGGGCAGGGAGGAGGAGTTCAGGCCGTCCCAGCCTCTGGGGAGATCTCACGCTTGACATGAAATCTGAGCATACAAGGGGACAAGGGAACCAGGAGCTGTCCCCGAGGTGATGGCACAAGCTGCCTACGCACCGCAGGGGTCAGGGAACAACTGCGTCATTCGGGCTCAGACGCTCCTGAGACCACGGTGCAGGGGTCCTGCGGCAGCACAGGATGTAAAGGGCAAGCAGGACGGCCCTGCTCTCCAGCACGTCCCCGCCAGTGACAAAGTGAGAAATGTTGAAGCCCAGAGCGTGAACTCCAGACTCAAGGGTTAGGGCAGCATTTTAACTAATTCCAGGTTTAAAAGGCCTAAAAAAGGAGGTGAAGGAGGATTCTGATGGGGAAAATTGCGTGAAAACATAGAGATGTGGCAGGAAGTGGCTGTGCTGGGGACCTAGGAATTCCTTCATGTAACAAAGGCTGGGCGGTGGCAAGGCAACCTGTAGGTGAGCTCAGGCCTGAGAGACGGTCGCCTGGTGAGGGTCACAGGCACAGTCATGTGACCCACACAGGAGGCCCCAACACAGGCACCCCGTGTCTGTGTGACACCTTCAGTCTGAAACCCTGAGCTAAGGGTCGGGACTGAATTAGGAGGCCGGAGCTTCTCAGGATGTGGCCCCCGGCCGCCTGCATCCCAAATCGTCTACAAGCAAACTCTGGCCCCACATTTCCCTGAGGGCTGGAGTCAGTAGATGTTGTGTGGTCGCTGGGATAAGCAACCCCACCGCGGAGAATGTTGGGCCTGTGAAACAAGACCGGGAATGTAAGAGGCGGACCAGGCTTCAGGGAGACTCCGAGGAGACACGAGGACCCTGTGCCCTGTCCCTGCACGCAAAAGACAGGAGCAGACAGGGCGCTCGTTTAACATCTGTTATGTTGCATGCATCTTGCTTATGTTTACCCTCTTATAGATCCTGAATTCGGATATTTGTGGGAAATGATCAAGCTCATAGTGACAATAATAAGCAACTACTGCACGAGGGACGGAACTGAGTCACACCACTAACGCTCCCACACCACTCTGGGGCTGGGCCCATGAGTGGAGGCCCTCCCCCGGGTCTTCTATTTGGGCATCTGTCCAGCCTGTGGCCTGTGGCTGTCTGGTGGACAGAGGTCCTCCGTGTACACAGGGTGCTCAGGAGAACGGTACAACCGTGGCCACCAGGAGGGTACCCAAGGTGGTGGGCGTCCTGGACTGGGGCACATCCTGTCCTGACTCAACTCATGGGATTCGTCCCCGTGCAGCTTCCACATGTAGGTGAGCTTGGGAGGAGAATCCGTTAACACAAAACCTTGGGGAGACAGAGGGCGAACGCAGATTTGGTATTTTAAGGTTTATCAAATTAGGCCCACGAGCACCATCTCCACCTACTAAGCCAACATGGGCTGCGCTCATCAGTCTTGTTGCTCGACTTAAACCCCGAGATCGGGTGGGAACGCAAAATCATGGTGATTTTTTTAAAAAAAGCAGAATATGATTACAAAGCTCACAAAGAACGCTGCTCAGAAAAAGTTCGCTCAGTTTGACTTAAATCTAGAAGAAAGTGCAAGGGTTCTAGTTTGAGGTGGTGGGGGAGCCTCACAAAGAAAGCACGCTTGCTGGGCTCGGCGGCAGTGAGATTTGAACACATACGGTGGCAAATGAGTGCAGACTTCAGGCTGAATAGTCTCTGCCCAAATCAAAGAAACTTCTAGATTAGTGACCCTTGACCTCATCTGCACATTGGAATCACACGGGAGTTTGAAAAGTGAAACAAAATCAAAAACACCACCCCCAGGACTCTCATTTGACCAGATCCTGTGTCAAATGTCCCCATTTTCATACGTTCTGGTGAGACCCACTTCCAAGGACTGGGCTAGAACTGGACAGGTGCTCAGGGCATGGGGTCAGGGGAGGAAGCAGCTGATGCTGTGAGATTCATTTTGCTTTGGGGTGGACCTGGTGTCTCCCAAAGGAAGGCCCATGTGTTAGACTTGGTTCCAGAGTGCTGCTATGGGGAGGTGGTGGTACCTTTAAGAGGTGGAGCCTGTCGGGAGGTCCTGGGTCATTGGGGGCGTGGCCTTGAAAGGATATAAAGACCCTGGCTCCTCCTTTTTCTCTGTCTCTCACACTCAGCCCCTGCAGTAACCAGGCCTCCTCCACACTGCGCCATGTTGGATAGTGACGGCCACAAGCATCGTACCGATCAGTTATGGAATGAAACCTCCAGGACCATAAACCAAAACAAAGCTTTCCTCTTTTCAAATTGATTTAGGAATTTAGGACTTGTTACGGAAGGAAGACTGGCTAACACAAGGATTATAACTAGCTAATGCAACAGTCCTTTACCCCACATCTTCTTTTTGGGGTAAGGAGTACCTTGATTTGGTTTCATCTCAAATAACCGCAAGATGCACCAGAGGTGATGTATTTTCTTTGTAAATAAAGGATGTCTTGGTCTCACCTATTTAACTAACATCTCAAAACAGTCTTGGGCATTTTATCATTTATATTACATTTTAGTTACAATTTAAGATACAAAAAGCCAGGTTCTAGACGATATTCCTAATGTCCTTTCTTTGTGAAAAGGTACATTATTGGCCTAAACTAAAAAGTATTAAACTTATCAAGGTGATTAAATAATTTTAATTTCTAGACAAATAGTGCTTTTTTGTTTGTTTGAGATTTTTTGGTTTTTTGATTTTGTTTTTTGAAACAGGGTCTTGCTATGTAGTTTAAGTTGGTCTTCAACTCACTATGTAGCCCAGGCTGACCTTAAACTCACAGTAATCCTCCTGCCTCAGCCTTCCGGGTATTGGGACTACAGGCCTGCACCACTACACCTGGTTTAGACACATAGTTTTAAGAACTTCCAGTTTGTGGAAACCAGGAGAAGTTTGTGACCCTAAATAGGCACAACAATCACCCCAATTCTCCCAGTGACTTACCTTTGTAATTGTCCAAGGGGTCTCCAGCAGGCAGGGCAAAATAATACTGGGTGTCTCTCCCGCGGTACAGGGTGTGTCTGGAGGTGTTTCCTACCCGGTAACTAAATTTGTAATGAAGATCCTATGAGGAGCAAAGACAGGAGAGCTGAACACATTGTGGATGGCATCATGGATAAGTGCAAGTGCACCTGCAGCCTTCATGGCACCCGAAGGCATACTCTGCAGCAGGATCAAGGTGAATCATGGCGAAGCACGGGCCTCAGCTACATTGCGCACTCTGGGGCCTCCCTGCCCTGCGGGGCTCTCCTGTCCATCTATCCAAGGGCTTCTTGCAGAAAGCAGATTCCCCACTTGGGGTCGGCTAGCTCTCCTGGCCCCGGAGACTTCTGACTATCAGGAGTCAGACCATCAAAGTCCCTCAGCTGCAGGACGCAGCCATGAGGGGCAGCAGAGGGGAGGCCAGGGCCTGGCCCCGCTTAAGGACAGACGCAGGCTTTGGAGGAGGAGCAGCAAGGGTGGGGCGGAGGAGCAGTGGCAGGCCGTGTCCACAGTGAGAGCCAGGGAAGGTGCCCTGGAGACTGCAATGTCTCAGCCTCCTGCCTTGAGCTCAGGAAGAAGTACTGTTCTCTTTCTGGCACTTCTCCAAGTGAGTACCGAGTACCCTGTGAGGTCCAGGGGGAGCCGCCCTCCTCTCCTTCCCATCCGATCCAGGGTGCTCTGCTGTCTTCTCTTAAGCAGGAAAGGAATGGACCCCGTTCACCCCAACTTTTCAACACCCAGCTGCTGTCCCACATCCTTCCAGGGTGGGAACCTTCCTGCCTCAGCCTACCCTATAGAGAGTACGCTGAAATTTCCCAGGGCTGCCGCTGTCTTCCCTCTCCCAGCGCAGCCCAGGGTGGGAATGTACCGGTGTCCCGGACGTGCAGAAGATGCTGAAGACGGTGAGGGCCTCGAGACCGCGGTGTGGCTGCAGCTGGCAGGCTGCGTCCTGGGGTGCACGGCGGACGGGTACGTACAGCTGGGCGCGGCCTCGCAAGCCGGACTCGGCCGCTGAGAGAGACGAGGCGGGGCGGTCAGCTGCGGCGAGAACCCACCTGGAGCGGCAGGTTATGCTTTCGGAGCTTCTGTCTTACAGCAGGGTGTGGAAGTGGGGTCCCTGGGCCAGCGGCCTCAGTAGCCCTCGGGAGCTGGTCAGACAGGCAGCTCCGCAGAGCTCACCCCACACTGAGATCTGGCAGCGGGTGTCTTCGCAGCCCTTTGGGGCGCTTTGCGGCCGTGGGGTTGGAGAACCCCGTGGCGAAGGGCGCGGTGATTAACACACTGCGACCGGCGCTGTCGGAGCCCAGCGGCGAGGGCGGGCAGGACAGACCTGCTCGCTGTCCTCTGAGAGACACGGCCCACAGGGACAGGACACAGGTGCATGTGTGTCACCCAGAGCATCACACCTCGCCTGCCGGACTCCGGAGACCATCACGTCCGGTGAAACAACATGAATATCGCACGGTTTCTCTTATAGGAGAACCCCAAAGTATAAGTAAATTCAAGAGCAAGATAAAAGACAGGGAACAGGAAACAGGGAGATAAAGCTTTTGCAGAAGGGAAGGGGACCAGGAGATGGAGGCGAGGAGGGGAAAGGGCAGTGAAAAGAATTGAGATGTGTTATGTGCGTGCACCAACTCTACGTCATGAGTTTAGCATTACATAGGGCATGCATGTATTAGTAAAAATAAAAGCCTCAGTGGTACACACACATAGGAGAGCTAAGTTAAACGGTACCACTGATTCAATTTCATATTTTTATTAACTACATTACTATCACAAGTATTTTCAGCCAGGTGTGGTGGCGCACACCTGTAATCCCAGCACTTGGGAGGCTGAGACAGGAGAATCACCAAGAGTTCAAGGCCAGCCTGGGCTACATAGTGAGACCCTGTCCCAAAATAAACAAACATACAGTGTTTGACATCCCTGTTGCAAATAGCTGTGTAGGATTGCCCTGAGTAGGTCTACAGCAATACCCATAACCATTATTCCCCAAAGAAAAACATTTTATTGTCCACTTTCTGCTATTGTTAGTCATCTACAGTGATAATTCTCATACATAAATTTTTTAAACTTTTAATGTGTTTCTCTTGGCATGAATTATGGACGGAGACTTACATGTCAACCTGCTTACAATCGTGATGATAATGACAATTATTGTCACAGTAGGGACCATTCACGGAGCCTGTGCCACCTGGCGGGGGGACTCTGTGTGTGTGTGATGTCACTTAAGAGTCACATCAACTGCAGAAGACAGACCCCTTCACCCCAGCGAGCCCCAGAGGGAGGAGGGGCGAACGCTGTCTGCTCGCAGGAAATGTTCTCAAAAGAAGCTGCATTCAAGCAAGCAGGGGCCGGGGATATCGCTCAGCAGCACAAGCGCCTGCCTGGCAAGCACAAGGTCCTGAGTTCAACTCCCAGTAGCAAAAAAACACTTCAGGGTTTGCTCGAGCAAGCAGTCTGGGGTATGAGGTGTAGACAGCGTGGGGAAAGGGGTGGGAATTGGGCAAATTTTCGAGGTGCTGGAGAGCAGAGGGCAAAGGTGTTTGTGGGAACTGGCAGAAGCGGGGCCAGGGCTTAGCGTCCGAGTGCCACGCGGATGGAGGTAGGTGGGGCTCAAGGCAGCTACCAGGGGCCACACGATGCCTGGGACCATTGCATGCTGGACCAGCACTGTCTCGGGGCTATGTTGCCTACCCTTTTTAAAATTTTTTATTTTCAGACAAGGTCTTGCTAAGTTGTCCAGGCTGAGCTCAAACTCAAGATCCTCCTGCCTCAGCCTCCCCAGGGTGGGTTTTAATGAATGCAAAAACGTGGCTGTCGAGCCAAATCTAGATATAGACACAAATGGTTGACTCTTCTGTTGTTACATGGGACAAAAAACCTCTCAAAGTAGAGGGAAATGTCTAGAAGTCACCCAAATGATGACCTCGGATTGGGCCGCGGAAATGGGAGGAGGGGTGTGGGCACAAGGAGGGTGAGCTGTGTGCGGGTGAGTTCACACCCACGCTGCCCGCAGGACACCAGCAGGGACACCTGCTTGAAGGTTAGATAGGAGGTGCAATCAAAAATATGGTGAACACTTAAGTAAAAAATTTAACCATTATTATAGTAAAAGACACATTGCCACGAAGCCCCCTCAAAATCCTCCCCGACAGAGAGGAAGGGGAGAGGCAGAGCCAGGACCAGGGGCAGGAGCATTGCGGGGAGAAGGGCGTCATTTCAGGAAAAAATACTAATAAGACCGAACACGGTGGCTCCGCTGCACGCAATCCAACCGCTGCGAGACTCACCCACGGACGCCTGGAAGACGTACGTCTCTCCACTGCTCAGGGAGTACGGCTTTATTGTCACAGTTGGCTCAGTGACACCTAGAGAAAGGGAGGTGGCCACAGGGCAGCATGGTCAGTGGCTCCAGGGCCAGCAGCGGGGCAGGGTCCTGGAGCAGGTTCTGCCCTTGCTCTGGGTGAAGGTCAGATGCACCCTGGTTCCACATCTTGTCCCTGCTTGTAGGTGACACTTCTTTGCTGGTCCCCCATCTACAGAGCTGGGCTCCTATCTGCACCCCTAGAAACTCTGCAGAGGGGGGACTAGTCACCCCAGGCCAGAGATGACTCCACCGTCCTGCACAGCATTGAGCCCTGGTCAGAGCTTACTTTCTGTGCCCATAGCAGGTTCCATTTCATATTCTACTTTATGCATCTGGCTTATTATGAAGTGTTAGTAAAGGAGGTTAATGATTCCACTGAAGAAACTGTGAGTCTAAAGGGCACACCCGTACCTACCTGCTGTGGTGTAGCTCTGGAAGACCGCGTGGCTGACGGGGGCCTTGGGCCAGTCAATGGCGAGGACAGGCAGGGCTCTGTCCACAGAGACGAAGGGGCCCAGCAAGCTGTCCCCATCCCCAGGGCTGCCCCTGGCGGCATCTGCCTCTGCGCTGGGTCCTGACCCTGGGAGGCTACCACTGTCGCCTAAAATGGAAAAAAGCTCCTGATAGAAAGCAGGGACAGGGACTTTGCAGAAATGGGAAGGGGATTTGGGATGGGGGAAGACAGGGAGAAGAAAAGGAAAATAAAAATGATTAAGATGGGATCTGTGTGTGGCATTCGCCAGGAGGATTGCAGTCCCGATGTATCGCACACTCATACCAATAAAACCTAAAGACCAGAAAGTCCCGATCTTTTCTAATGACTCAGTGTTGGTGTTAATAACTTTTTCTAGATTGTTGGATATCGCATGTCTACCACAGTGTCTTCCGCGATTGAAGATGAGGAATGTGCTGGGGGGAGGGCGTGTGCGGGAGGGTAGCGGGTATAGAAAGTTATTATGTATCTCGTTGAGAGACCGAGATGCCCCGGGGAATTTACAGAGATGAAAAGGCGCCCACTACACTCCGTGAAGTGAAACAGCAGTTATGAAACTGTACAGGTGGCAGCGCCCACTTTTTCTTTTCAAAACTGCATGACTGCACCGAGGTAAGAGGGCATGGTCCCGAGTGGAGCCCACGGAGCTGCTTCCATCGCTCCCTGGGAGTGGTAGCTCAGCGCGCTTTTCTCCCTGTTTGAGAGCGGATTTTGATTGTGCTGTTAGGAACGTTTCTCGGTGGAGGAAACGAAGCCTCGCTGGAAGTGTGCGAGCTGGTGCTAGTACCAGTCGCAGCAGTCATTCCACGTGGTGTGCGTGCGTCAGGTGTGATGGGCACACCTCCGGTATGTGAGATTTCGTCAACCATGTGCAATCACAAATTAATAAATAAACAAAACAATAAAGTAGCCCTGAAAATACAGTGTTCTCTGCAACAGAGAGAGAGAGAGAGGATGTACTTTGTTATTCTATAATTCATGATCTAATTACCCCTCCCTCCCTCCATCTTCCTTCCACAGGTATTTATTTTGATCATCTGGGTCCAGATCTAAGAGCCAGGTCACAGCGTCCTTGCCCTTGTCACATGGAGGGAGTATGAACCACAGAGGAGGACACACGTGAGCGACAACGAGGTCGAGGCGGGCGCTGAGTGTACAGGAGGACAGGATCTGCGGTGCGGAGAGGCGTGGGGAGGGCTGGGCTGCAGTGCAGCAGGAGCCAGCGCCCAGCGTGGGAGATGAACGCACGGCTCCCTGCCCATGCTGCCACTCACTAGTGTCCCCTGTGGACGCCCACGTGCTGGGCGCTGTGGCCGTTCCAGGGACTCGGGGTGAGCCAGCCACTGAGCTTTCCTCGAAGACCCAGTGGTTAAACAGGCACTGGCTCGTCACACGGGCAGAGCAGGTGCATGGGGCGGTGGGGCCATTGGAAGAGTGGGGGGCTTTAGAGAGGGGAACAGAGTGGGAAGAGCCGTGGGAGGTGTCCCCATGAAAAAACATGGGGGCCAGTGTGTCCCCCATGGGGCTGTGGCCACCGCGGGGCTTGGAGAACAGGTTGCGAAAGGGGAGAAGGAGGAGAGCCAGGCTTGGGCAGACCGCGCCCCTCAGTTTAACTTCTTCCTCCAACTCTGGGGCTGCATGGGGGGGTGCAGACTTCAGGAAGGAGGTGCAGGGAGGACAGGGTACGGGGGCCCAGACAGAAGCATCGCACAAGCAGGGTCACCTGGTTGTCGTCCTCGGGCCGGCTCTGCTTCTTGGATGTCACTGTAATAGGCCTCAAAGTCTATGGGAGACAAGATCGTGGGTCCCACTGAAATCCACACGATTCAGCGAGCGGAGGGCGGGACGTGGCACTGTCTCATGCAGGGCCACTGTGGGAAGGTTCAGTCCCGACCCTCGGAGCTGTCTGTCCCGGGGAAACCCTGGAGCCCAGTGAGAAGGACAGGGGCAGGGGCGGTGGCACTCACCATCCAGGGTAGGGGAGAAGCTGGGCGGGGGCTGGCTCTGCACAGAGGGGCTCTTCGTGGCCGGCTCTGGGCCCCGTGGGGCACCCTCCAAAGGCTCCCCTGAGGCCATGGCTTCACCAGCAGCGGGAATCTGGTGGCCACCCACTGTGGGCCCCGTGGACACGCTCCCCGGGACTGCAAGGACCGGCCAGCACAGGGTTGTGGGTGGGGACAGTGTGGGTGTCCCAACAGGATGGACCTCGGCGGGCTCAGTGGCTGGCAGGTCTGACTCTGATAACTTCCGAGTGGCTGTGAGCGCCACGGTGCCCAGCAGCTGCACGGTGCTGCAGAAGGGAACTGAAACACACGCGTGACCACGTTAAAATTCCGGACCCAAACACAAAGCATCCGTTCTTTAGAAGTTTACAGTTTAAATAAACACGCTGCGCTTCAGCAGAGGTGTGGGGGTGATTTCAGCCGGTGGCGTGGGACCAACAAACGTCTGCATGTGGGAAAAGGGGTTCGCAGCTGTTCCCCTGGAATGTGCTCCCTGCAGGCTCTGTGTAGCCCTCAGAGGGTGTAGTAGCACGCGCCTGACATCCCAGCACTCGGGGAGGCTGAGGCAAGAGAAGCCCAAATTCAAGTCTCACCTGGGCAATGTAGTGAGCTGCTGCCTCAGAAGAAAAAAGGAGCATGCCTGGGTTGGGTCCGCACACCACAAAAAAAGAGGAGGCCCTGTCGGACCCTAGGCACCCCAGCATGGGTCGCTCATGTGTGTTCCACAGATAATTTGGGGTACGTGGAACTTTTCCTACTCCTGACTCCTCAACCTGACCAAAAGGATCCCCTATAGCAATTGTATAATTTACTGTTAAAAATGTATGATGAAGGATCCAGAGCAAAGAAAGAACAAGCCGGGCTGACACCACCACCGCTGTCACTTGGGGCCCCCAGGCTGGGTCCTTTGCGATGCGTCCATAAGGGTTTAACCCCAGCTGCATGTGCCCCGTGCCGTCCTCTGATCTGCAGCCTGGCTTTGGTTCAGGAAAATCCAACTGCCTGAGAAAACTCGGGAGCTCGGCTCCTGCAGCAGAGGCCATGGTCAAATCCGTGTCAACGTCCCTCAGCTGCCACGGCTGCTGGACTTGGAACCTGGCTTGCAGGGCCTCAGGTGGCCCAGCTGACGGGTTAGGATGGCAGCTCTTAACCGAATGGATGCATCTGCGTCACGTCGGCCAGTGCAACACGACCATTGCTTCATTGTGACCACCTTCTCCATGTACGTGTTCAACCTATAAAAACTCAGGCTAGCCGTGTTGGGACACGCCTGTAATTCCAGCACTCAAGAGGCTGAGGCGGGAGGATCGCCATGAGCTCGAGGCCAGCCTGGGCTACATAGTGAGCTCAAGGCCAGCATGGATTACATAGTGAGACCCTGTCTCAAAATAAAATTTTTAAAAACTTTAAATAAATAAGTAACTACAAACTCAGATACCTTGGACTTTTTCTAGGCAACTAGAATTTGCATTTTCTCCCTGGGTGGCCATCCTGATTTGGGCTCGAATAAACTGTCCCCACACTCAGTGCCTCAGTGACTCTGGGGTGGAGAGACTGGATCCCTGGATACTGGGGCGTAGAGAGGAAGTGTGGGTCAGAGCCGGGCCTGCACGGTGCTGCTGCCCGAGGATCGGCACAGTCCCCAGGGACCAGGCAGAACAGAGGAGCTCGGCTTCCACTGCTCTCTCATCCCGAGGATCCTCTCTGGGACCCCGAGGACTGGAATTTCTCCGTCCCCACCAGCAGGCAGCCGGTTCCGCAGCGACACCAGCTGGGGCCTCCAAGTCCATGCAGTCCCCGCTCTGTCCTCTGGGAGGCAGCATCTGGTCCCACGGGCTGGGGCTGGGTCCCTGCGACCATCCCCACTTCCCACGCCAGTCAGCAGCCCCAGGCGGATTTCCTGTGCTGCTGCCCGCTCAGCTATAATTCGGGGTTCCCGATCGCCTCTGGAGGGCTGGGGAACGTGCTGTTGACTCGCAGAGCTCGGGAAGCACTTAGACTCGCTGGCTTGCGACAGAGGACACGGCAGAGGACACGGCAGAGGACACGGTGGGGAGACGTGTGGGGAGAGGCGGGAGGGAGGGCAGGAGTGTCCAGCTTCCAGGGCCTCGGCTGTCCATGTCTCCAAACCCTGTCCTTCTGGGGTCTTTCCGAAGCCCTCGGGACACAGGCACGATTGACCACGTCACCGGTGTCTGTGACCAGCGGGGATTGGAAGTCCTAACCCTCTAGCACTGCCTCTGTCCTTCTACGCTCTGGCCCTCCCTGGAGCTACCTGGGTTGCCACTTACCAGCTCATTAGCATACAGAAAGCCACTGTCACATTAGAAGCTGCATGCCAGGAAAGTGGAGCCCAGACGGGGTATGTCTGTCACGGTGTCAGGGGACGGGGTATCTGGACAGCGAGGCTCACCCTCCCCGGGTCGCTTCCTGCTGCTTACAGTGGCTCTGAACCCAGGAAACTGCCCAAGTGAGTGTCAGCGTGGCCTCCCAGCACTCCGGGGAAGAGGGGTGGCATTGGGAACGCCTGACTTTGGTGAAATGTCACAGGTGTCCCCAGGGCAGGAACGAGGCACAAGGTGAGCCCGAGTGGTTGCCAGAGCGGGCAAGACACCATCTCGGCCCCTCAGGGGAGCCTGAGCCTTCCCCAGGTAAAGCCTGCACCACCCGTACCTTCGATCCTGCTTTTCTCTGTGGCGTTGACCCAGAAGAGCTCCCAGGAGTAAGAGAGCCCCCGCGTCTCTCCGCAGTCGTCACACACGGCGTGGAGGGAAAACGCGTCGTTCCAGTTGGCGGAAACGTCCTTAAAGCTGACCCAGGCGATGTGCAGGGATCTGGAGTGAGGGTGGGTTTGATGTTTCGGGAGGACAACTCGAGGGGTCCCTGGCTGCACGTTTGGCTGGCTTGGTACTGTGTGAATTCACGGCAACGGCACAGCCAGTGTGACAGGCACACGCCTCGTGACCGAGGGCGGCACACGGGACACGTGTCATCTGGACCACCTACCAGCGTGCACTAGCTCCAGGTCAGAGAGGTGGGGAGCAGGACTCGAGACCCCAGCCGCTTCCGTCACCAAGCCCACAGGGCCCGTGCAGCCACGGCCGAGTGCTCAGCTACAGGGGCCCTGGAGCAGTTGTACCTGAAGGCCGGGTCCTCGCGGGTGGACAGGAACACCTGGGCCTCGGAGGAGTTCCAGCCTCCGCTGGCCACCGTCAGCGTCACGAGGAACTGCTCACAGCATCTGCTGAGCCGCTCTGCCGCGAAGGACAAGGTGGGGGCGCTGGTGTCCAGCTGGTGTGAGGTGGCGTCGTCAAAGCAGGGCCACCCAGGTGAGCGGGCCGCAGTGCAGGCCCAGTGGTAGCTGTTGGAGAAGCCAGGTGGGGCAGAGTCAGCACGTGGTGGGGGAGCCACGCCGGCCCTGTTCTCCAACGTCAGCTGGGTGGCTGTGACTTGGGATGCGGGGGTGACAGCCATGCTTACCCGCCATGCGCTGGCACTGGGCCCGACCCCTGCCCTCCCTGCACGTGGCGTCCTTTCTGCTCACACCTCCGTCCCCCCCGGGTCACGCAGCCATGTCCCCTGGGCCCTCCGCAGACAAGAAGGAGTGCATCTGGGGTGTGCTGGGGAGTGGCCCTTTCTCCGCGGTGGCTGTGGACATCCCTCCGCCACCCCCACCCCCTGCAGGGTGAGGATTCCCGTGTCCCACCGCGCGGGACACGCGTGCTCCCTCCAGGTTGGGAGGGAAGACAGGCAGCGTCGTCCCAGCCTGAGCGGGACGGGAGGGACGACGCGAGGCCGGGTCTGCGGTGGAACCCTCCAAGCTCAGGAAGGGGCTGCACGGCGGGAGTGGGCCGAACAGTCGGGGCGGGCCTGGGGCAGGGCTGGGACCGGTGCAGATGCGCTCAGAGGGTCTGGCCACATGGGTCAGGGGTGGATCCATGTCAGGAGACTGTGCGGGTCCCCACATGGGGTGCGACACTGTCCTCCCACACCCCAAGATCTTGCAAAAGGGCAACAGTGAAACCTCACATTGCAAATCAATATATACAGAAGTACTGGGATTGAACTCAGGGCTGTGCCCTGAGCTACATCACTATTTTCTCACACCTTTTTCTTTTTTGAGACAGGGTCTCATTAAGTCACTAGGTTGCCCAGGCTGGACTTAAACTTGCATCCTCCTGCCTCAGCCTCCAGGAGTGTTCGGATTACAGGCATGCACCACCAAACCCAGCCCCAAATATTTAACAGATATGTTAAACACTATCTGAAAAAGCTATTTACATTTTACTCCTCCTTCCTAAAATACCTTATAATCTGATCCTAAATAAAACAGTTGAGCTTATGAAAGCCGATGTGCTTTAACACGCTCAGGACTGGCCCGTCATTTGCATGTCTCGCTGCTGGGCGGCTCTGAACCACGGGGATACATGCATGGCTGCCCCATCACGTGGCACAGGACGGTCCCATCGGGTGGCTGAGCTGGCGGGAACGTGTCAAGCTATGTTGGTGGAATTCTCGAGCAGCTCCCTCCCAGAGCTCTGCTGTGCAGTTGGAGCAGTCGGAGCCCAGAGCTGCACCGCGGTGGCCTCACCTGAGAGCAGCCCCTGGGTGGTCAGGGTCGTAGGACTGGGTCCCCCTGAGGATGACAGGTGCCCCAGAGGCCCTGGGGACAAAGAGGTGGGTGCCCTCTGAGATGACGGCGACAGGTGCTCGGGCCCGCACCTCCACTCCCACTGAGTAGTTGCTGTGCACCACGCTGCCCCGGATCTGCACCTGCAGGGGCAGGGACAGGGCATCAGCGGGGCAGGGCAGTGCCCCTGGACTCGCATGCACCATGCTAGGAAGGGAACCGGCGGGGTGCATGCATCCCTGTCTCCAGAGGGCTGGGGCCAGAGTAAGAATAAAAGATCAGAGTCAACGGAAGTCGTGCGTTTTTTGGGGGTTTTTTTTTGTTTGTTTTTTGTTTTTGTGTGTGGGTACCGGGGAGTCGACCTCAGGACCTCGCGCGCCAGCAGGCGCCCATGCCGCTGAGCGATATCACCGGCCCCTTTTATCGTATGTGGGTTCCGGGAGTCGAACTCGGGCCCTCGCGCTTGCCGGGCAGGCGCTTAAGCTGCTGAGCCATCTCACCGGCCCATTTTTTTGGTATTTTTGAGACAGGGTCTCACTATGTAATTCAGGCTGGCCTCCAACTCATGATGAGGCCTCCTGCCTCAGCCTCCCAAGTGCTGGGATTACAGGTGAGCGCCACCACACCCAGCATTCGTGTTTCCCTTTTGAGGTCCACAGGAAAGACCCCAGATGACTCCCCGAAGAGCAAGCGGCCATGAGCCAGATTTCAGTCATCCAACCTCCACCAACAGTCAATTTTCCACAGTCTGATTGTTTCTTTGGCTTCTTTACTTTCCTTTAGCCCGATTCTTTGTAACACTTAAGCACACCAGACTCAAAGAAAGGTGCATGGAATTTAAGACTAATACTTCTACATTTAGGAATCATGAAACACTTTATAAAGAAGGAATTCAGTGTGGTCTTTTAAAAGTTTGATGCAGTTTGAAAAACTGCTTGTGCCAGGGACATGGGACTCATTCCAGATTTTTGATTTTTTATTTTTGAGGTCCCAGGGATTGAACCCAGGGCCTTTGCACTGAGCTACCTCCCCATCTACTTTTCAGTATTTTTACTTTGAGACAGGGTCTACCTAAATGGCTAAGTTGCCATCCTCCTGCCTCAGCCTCCCACACTGCTGGGATTACGGACACGTGCCACCACCCGTGACTGCCATTCTGGATTTCCTTCTTACTGCTGCACGTGACTCTCTGCTGGCTGGTGTCCTGAGCAGGACCAGGGACGACAGAATGGCCGTAGGGTCAAAGCCCCCATCTACACCCATGGGCGAGGGTGTCGGGAATGCGCCTGGACCCTCACTCTGCCAGGCTGATTGGAGCCAGGGCTGATGGGCTTATTAACCATTCTCCCTGCCTCCCTCGCGCGCCCGATGCCCTCATGCTCAGGGAGCTGGTGGGGGGAAGGGGAACCCCGTGCCCACGCTGGCAGCCCTTTTCCTCCTGATTTCCGGGTCAGGAACAGCCCTAAAGAACGGTGACGCCTAGCCAGGCGTGGTGGCGCAGGCCTGTGATCCCAGCTGCCTGGGAGGCTGAGGCAAGAGGATGGCAAGTTGGAGCCCAGCTTAGGCAACTTGGTGACTTTGTGAGACCCTGTCTCGAAAGAAAAAATAAGTAAAGTTCTGCGCGGAGCTCAGGGCAAAGACCCTGGTACTGCAAAGGAAAAAAAAAAAGCCATGGATAAAACATTTCCACTATTTTAAATTAAGCTTAAATACAATGAACAGTGGGAATCCTTGTGATGCTTTTGAGCTGTCCAGAGACGCCGGACACCGCCCCTCCGGTCCAGCCCTCTCCCTCCTCATCCCCTAGGACGGGAACCCGGTGGGGCTCTCTCGCCCCATCCTCTTGTGGAGGAGGCTGCACCCCTGCTCCCCCTCGGCTCCCCTCGGCCTGGGCGGCTGCACACAGCCTGCCCTCCATGGACGGACACGGCGCCTGCATGCCCTTTCACCATTTTCCCCACCGAGCTGCGCTGAGCACCGGCCAATGACCAAAGTACCGGGGGTCGTGGTGGCACCTCCCGTGTGGCCCTGGCCTTTGGTGGATGCCCCAGTCCTTTCTGGGATCCATGTCCCCATTGCAGAGGCCAATCCTCTCTGGATGCCCTGGGCCGGCAGAGGGCATGGACGAAGGCCTTGCTGGACGAACTGGGTGGGGCTCGGGGTTATTGACCGGGGTTTGGTGTAATATATTCCCTTGGAAGAGCTGCAGGTCTCTCTTAAGAGCAACCTGCATGGGCTGGCACACATGCGCGTGTGCGCACACACACACACACACACTCACACTTGATAGGAGCAGAGCTTGGGTTCCCCGGGAGCCTGGCCTGCCGGATCCCCGTGCTGACCTTGGCGGTGGCCGTGTAGTCCCCGCTGTCCAGTGTGTAGCCCGGCAGCACAAGGGTCTGTCTGTGGGTGTCGACGGCAGCAGGCAGGGCAATGGGGGACCCCTCAGCATCCGTGAGGCTCCAGGTGTAAGAAAGGCCACAGGAGATGTCACAGAGGACGGCGGCTTCAAACGTCACTCCCAGCTTCAGGGGCTGAGACCGCCACATCTGAAAGGTGACAGAGAAGACGTCTTAGGAACACATCTCAGCGCCTTGCTTGTGCTCTCTCGTAGGATGGGACCCAGGGTGAACCTCAGGCAGCACCGAAACAAAGACTGTGTGTATTTTACACACAAAAGTAAAAGTGGAAAAACTAAGTAGTTATGCTTATGTTCTTGTAAAGGAAAGACACTTTCCCAGCATACGATTAATGGAAAAATATCAAAAGAGAGCATTACTAGATTTGATTACATAAAAATTTTGAACTTCTGAATGTCAAAAATGTAAAATTTAGCTACGTGCAGTGGTACATGCCTGTAATCCCAGCTCCTGGGGAGGCTGAGGCAGGAGGATTGCAAGTTCAAGGCTACCCTGAGCAACTTAGTGAGACCTCATCTCAAAAAAAAGGTGTGTTGGGGGGCCTGAGGATGTAGCTCAGCACTCCCTGGGTTCAATCCCCAGTAGCACAAGAAAAGTAAAATGTAAAAAACAAAATTATTTGCAGTGTATATGAGAGATTTACTTTTGTTTTCTAAAATATTCTAAAGTCATTCTCAGAAATCATGACATTTAACCTCTAAATACTAAGAATGTATATCTATAAAAACTTAGTGTTTTGGGGTTTTTGTTTGTTTGTTTGTTTGGTTTTTTGAGACAGGGTCTCATGCAGTTCAGGGTCTCATGGGGAGGACGTGCCTGCCCCGGCCACGTCACAGGTGCCCCGACCTCCACCCACCGCCCAGCTGTGGGGGCCAGGCCTGCGCGTCCCCAGGTCCAGCAGGAACCTCGGGCTCTTTGCTCGTCACAGACAGCCTGGTCACACGCCCAGTGCCATCTGAGCACCTCTGCCCTGAGTAGAAACGGGTGCTTTCAATCAAGGCCCTCCAAGCAATGCAAGAAACTTAAAAAAAGCAAGCAATGGGCCGGTGAGATGGCTCAGCGGCTTAAGCGCCTGCCCGGCAAGCGCGAGGGCCCGAGTTCGACTCCCGGAACCCACATACGAAAAAGGGACCAGTGATATCGCTCAGTGGCACGGGCGCCTGCTGGCGCGTGAGGTCCTGAGGTCGACCCCCCGGTACCCACAAAAAAAAAAAAAAGCAAGCAAAACCCCCTTTCCCTTTTTTCTAACCTATAGTTGGCACTCAACAATCGTTTCTTTTCATTCTGGTGTTAAATTTGCCTTTCTCCTGAAAAATGCTGCAGTTCTCATGCAATCCAAAAAAAAAAAGAAAGAAAAGAAAGAAAAGAAAAAGAAAAAAGAAAGAAAGAAAGATGAAAAAGAAAAGAAAAGAGGAACGCCAGCTCCTTAAAGCGAATGGCGTGGAACGCCCGAGGCACGCAGCAAAGAAAGGCCTCATTCCTGCGCCCCGACGCGGCCCCCCACCCCGCACAGGGCAGGCCCACCGCTCCCCGGCTGGGACAGGGGACAGGACTCCTCTGTGCCACTCAGCCCCCTCTGGTCCCCTAAGGCCTCGTCCTTCCTGACACCGGTCCCCGCCCTACCTGGACCTTCCCGGGCCCCATGTTCTTGACAGGGGGCGGCTGGCAGGGCTGGCGCACGACGAAAAGCTGTGTCCTCAGGGCGGCGGAGCTGATGTTGTTGAAGGCCAGGACCTGCACTGTGAACTCGCCCTCCCTGCATGGGCAGACAGTGGAGACGAGAGACTGAGGTTGACCCCGGTCAGGCACCGCCCTTGTTCGCAACATCCGAAATTGGCGTCTTGACAGTGTTTGGTGGCAGGCCAGCCCCAGGAGGAGGGACAGAGTAGGCAAGGGCCATAGTGGCTCTATATAGAGGCCACTGGTTGTCCAATCGATGGACCAGCTGCCCTCCCCGGTGTCCAAGCCCAGGTTGATGTCACCGGTTCCAAACAACAAACCCAGGTGGTGGCACATGGCTGCAGGCCCCCCGGGGTTTCCTTCTGTGAGGCACCCCTGGCAGGCACTGGAGGCTCCCTGGAACCTGCTTTCATCTTGGCTCCAGGGGACAGATGTCCTGCCCACCTCATGGCTCAGGAGAGCACGACAGACCCCAGCTGGGCCTGAGTCCACCGGGAGGGGCAGGGGCCCAGCGGGCAGCACCTGCACTGGCAGGCCCTGTTTCACTAAGGAAGTATGCATCGATTTGGCTGGAGGTGCAACCTGGGCCGTCATTCAAGACTTCGGGGTCTGAGACAGAAAGACAGCTCTGTCCAGAGGGCGCACATTGGCGCCTCCAAGGACTGGAACTTCCCCCGCCGTCCAGAGCTTCCGGAAGAAAGGCAGGGGTGTGGGAGAGCCGGGGCCAACACTAGAGATCGCACCGAACGTGCCCTGTGGTTTCCAGGCGGCAGGAGGGAGCCACAGAGCACGCAGCAGGCGTCAAGGTACAGGTGTCTGTGACGAGCCACCTGCCACCCTTGCTCAGTCCCTCTGCACGCGAGACTCTGTTTCCAGTGGAGAAGTCCTGAGCCTGGGCGAGCGAAGGGCAGTCACCGAGGCCCCTCCCACTGGCCGTGCTGTCTCCGCGCCACGCACCGCGAGGTCCCTACACCAGCACAGGCTGCCGGGCCGTCTGCGGCTGAGTCCCTGCGTCGGCCCTCACGGCCATCAGACCTGGGCGCCACAGGGAGGTCTCGGTCCACTCAGGACCCGGACTCCCCGAGCAGGCACCTGGCTGGCCCGTGCTGGACCACGCGCCTGACCTTGCGCTGTGCGAGTCTGTGGCTTCCCACGGGCCAGGCCACGCTCCGGGAGCGGCCGCTGGTATTTTGGACAGAGGCAGCCGGGCCTCCTTCTCGCGTCGCTGGACGCCGCATAATGGCACCTCGGTCCCGTAAGGTCACAGCAGAGCTGAACCACGCCTGCGTCTAGCAGCGCCAGGGCCGCCACGTGTAGCTGCGCAGTGCTTGGGCAGCCGCCTCGTCCATCCCCTGACTGCATCCAGGGGCCCCATCAAGTGACGGCCGTACACCATCTGGGCACGATGACAGATCACTGATGGATGGCACATTTCTCAGCATGTGCCTGGTCACGGAGGGACCCATGACTGTATCTCCATGATGCTTTGAAAAAGCCAAATTAAAGGTCCACGTTCACACTCTTCGTTGTGACCCCAGCCCTTTGTAATCCTTCCGGGCACCTCACGCTTCTCCTCCCGCCTCTGTGACCCCGAGGCGTCTCCCCAGCCTCTCAGGACCGCTACCCTGGGCTGTGGTCTCTGCAACCTCCCCGCTGTGACCTTGCTCTGCTGTGACCTTCAACCCTGCATGTCCCCTTCCTCTCCGGTGCAAATGCTCCTCATGGATCTCCACCTTCTGAGGCAGAACAAGCCGTCCCTGCCGTGCCCCGCATCCCCACCATGGCAGGAAGCCCCCGGACGGCGGGCGACTCTCTCCCTCTTGGCCTTTCCCCTGCTGCGAGGTCCCCGGCAGCAACTGCTGGGCTCGGCGTGTCCCTGTCTAACATCTGTGCCGAATGGAGTCGCGTCCCCTGCCCGTGGCCTCACCTGCTGTAGACGTGGCTGGCAGAGCTGCCCCCTGGGCTGACGGTGCCGTCCCCGAAGTCCCACCGGAAGGCGACGTCCGTGCCGAAGTTGATTCTGCACTCGAAGGCCACGCTGGTGTTCACCAGCGCCGTGGGGGCCGACACGAGCCGATTGGCCTCGATCCGCCGCTGCACCTTGAGGATGTGGGGCTCAGAGACCACACTACCCATCCCGCCGGAAGCAGTGACCGTCACCCGGTACCTGCGACGGGGAAGACGGGTGCAGGAGAACTTGTCTGCGGAGAGCCCCGCCCAGCGCCCACAGAGAGCGGCCGGCGTTCATGTGTAGGACTTGTCACCCTGCCTGGTGATCTGTGATCGGCACCTCACTGGGGACAGGGGGCAGCAACGCTTTGGCCTCTCTCTCGTTCCTTAGTTACTTCTCCAGGCAGGGTGTGGTACGGGGTCCTCCTTTATGGGAGGATGTGTCCCAGTCAGACCACGGTGGAGGCGGGACAGGGACTCGGGGTTGCCTGGTTTCAGAGCCCACATCCTTCTACGTAGAGCACACTGAGGAGAAGCGAGGCCTCTTCCTCAAAATCTTCTTTTTTTTTTTTAAATTCTAGAAAGAGTCTCACTAAGACTCTAAATTGCCCAGGCTTGATTAAAACTTGTGATCGATGGGTACAGTGCTGCACGCCTGTAATCCCAGCACTCAGGAGGCTGAGGCGAGAGGATTGCCACGAGTTTGAGGCCAGCCTGAACTACACAGCAAGATCCTGTCTCAAAAAGCCAAGAAAAAAAAAATTTTTTTTTTAATTAAAAAAACTTTGCAATCATCCTGCCTCAGCTTCCTAGGCTGCTGGGGTTACAGGTGTACACCACCGTATCCCACGCCTCTTCCTTTAATTCTCCTGCTTGAGCTCAATTTGCAGAAGTACTTAGTGGCTTGTTACAGAGTGGACAGGACACCCTTAACTTGACATTGGTGGCAGCGGGGTGACCCTCACACTGGTGCCCGCTGCACTGCCGCCGCCGGCCCCTGCATCACGATGCCCAAGTTCACTGACCACTGGGGGACACTGAGCCGCCTCCGGATGCTTCTGGAGGTCGTCCTCACTGGGGGGCTGTCTCCAAAGTGCCACGTGAACTCCAGGGGTGCGGTTTCCTTGGTAACAGCCACAAAGGTGACGTCCGTGTCTGTGGCAAACACAGTTCCGTTTGTGTAGACAGAGACGGCTGCGACAGAGAGGGAACAGCGGTTTGTCCCTGAGTAGGGGCTGGGGTCTGCCCAGCGTCTCAGCACCTCCGACCCCGCCTGGTCAAGGGCCATGGGGAGGAACCAAGGGGGCGCAGGGTCAGATGCAAGGTGTGGCAGAGCTCGAAGCCATCAGGAAGGCTCACAGGCAGGGACAGGGACAGAAAATGGGCCTGGGCCGCCTTCTCATCCTTCCCCGGGATAAGAAGCAGTCCTGTTGCTTTCAGGAAAGCCCTAGCGCCCCCTGCAGGTGAGCCGGAGCTACTCGGGGCTCAGGGAATGCATCTGGGGCGCAGCAGCCAGACCGGTGCTGCCCTGGGGCTCAGTCACCGCTCCTGATGCAGAACGGATTTGCTAAACCTGCCGTGGGAACAGACACGTACGCTGCATCTGGTACCGAACAGTCACGCTGGGACAGGCCCGGCTGCAGCCCGCCTGGGCCCGAGAGAGGAAGGACACATTATAGGAAGCGACCCCTGGGAGGCAGTGCATGACCACAGTGCCTACAATGAGAAAAAGCACAAGACCAAAAAAACTTTAAAATTAACTCAGTTTCCTCATGCAACACATCTTCATAGTTAACAACATACAGCAAAGTTTCAAGACTTCCCTGCTTTCAATTCCAATGAATTTCGAAGTTTGGAGCATGTGCGCTGAAACCAGACAGGCTTGGGAAAGAGGAACCTTGCCCAGAATTTGTCCCACTAAGACTTCCTGTGAGTATTTTCTCTATCTCTGCGGGGGACTCCCCGCATAGTCACAAATCAGTTAACGCCTTTGGAACACGTTCACTGCTTTGCCAGGTGGCCTCGCGTGAAACGCATGTCTGTGGAAAGCATGTCTGCACACGTGACTCGGTATCTTCACTCCCAGGGCTGCCTTGACAACAATCCAAAGAGAAGCCTCATGCACTGAAGTCCTCTAAATGGCACTCTGTATTTTGCACACACGTGTGCTCGCATGTACACACTTACACAACTGTACACCTACATGCACCACACACGTGCATGTATGTATTGGGAGGCAGACACTAAACACTGAAGCAGATCGCAGGAGAAGGCTGTGATCTGAAACACCCCTTTTGTCCCAAAGGGATATTTAGAAAGGAGGTGGAATATTTTATGATGACTGCTGATCTTTGGTATTACTTTTCTCCTTATAGAGAGAAAAAGCTTATTTATGACAGAGATAAAATACAATGACTATTTTGCTCTTCACCAATGCACCTAGAATGTTTGTTTGTTTGTTTGTTTGAGAAAGGGTATGTAGCCCAGGCTGGCCTCGAACTCGAAGTGATGCTCCTGCCTCAGCCTCCCAAGTGCTGGGATTACAGGTGTGAGCCACCACACCTGGCTTGCACCAAAATTTTCGAAAGCTATTCCTTGAAGAAGAGTAACAGGGCCTCATTAACAGTGACTAAAAACTAATCCTGACCCCAACCTGGCAGTCAAAGAAGTGTGAGGAAAGTGCAGTTCGGGAGTTTGCAGAAGCTTCCCCAGTTTTCAATCTACCCAGACCGTCTGCTTCTAAATCATGGCAGGGCACCCCCTGGCTGGACGGCTGTGTATTGGCCCAGAGTTTCAGGAACACAAATCCAGCCCGACAGTGCTGCTTAGAGGCTGACCAGCTTCCCTCTACACGGATGATTCTCGTGTGGAGTTTCTCTCTAGGCCAATGGCATGGAAAACAAGCAGCCAGCGTTTGGAACAAGTTTCAAGGACCGCTCCCGGAGTGAGCTCCCTGGGTTGCATCCCCCACCCCAGGCTCCTCCTCTTTCCTGTGTCTGGGAAATGCTACCCACAATTCTACCCGCTTGGGCTGCACTCTGGGGTTATCTTTGACCGGGTCTGCGCTGGCTGTGGCACTTGGACTCTTCCTCCAGAACTCTTGGCTAAAGTCCCTCTTCTGCCACCTGCTGCCCTCTGACCTTCGGGTCCCCCTTACAAGGTGCACAGGAAGGGAGCAGCACACCCGCCGTGCAGGTGTGTGGCAGGTGTGAGGTAGGTTGTCTTAGTCACTTTCTTGTTGCAGAGACACACGCTGGACACCCATGGTTTAAAGGATGAGGGGTTTAATTTGGCTCATGGTTTTGGTCCATGGTCAGCCAGCTCCAGGACAGGAAGGCCTGGTGGAAGGGTCTGGTGGAGCAAAAGCTGCTCACATCATGGAGGCCAGGAAGCAGAGAGAAGGGAGGAGTCTGAGAGGGAGACAAACCCTTCCGGGTCACACCTCTGACCCCTGGCTTCAGGTCAGGCCCCACCTTCCACAAGCCCTGTCTGTAGCGCATGTGGCTCTCGGGGGACATCTGAGATCCAAGCCTGACAAGGTGTGAGGAGACTTGGGGACACCAGAGACTCCTCACCCCCTGCGAGGCCTCAGCGGGCTCCTCAGCCCTGGCCTTGGCTGTGGCACCTCCATCTGTTGACAATGTTCCTGGACAGCTGTTGCTCCCTGCTGCCACGTGTGCCACCTCCTACCTCAGGTTGTTCTGCTGTCCCCACAGCACACGACGCCCCTCTTCTGAGACTCCCAGCCCCTTGGCCAGGCCCCCTCCAGTCCTGTCCGTCCTCTGCATATCCCACCATCTTCATGAAGTTACAAAGTCCTCCAGGCCAGGACCTCGTGTGACTTCACCTTTGCGAGCTCAGCACTGTGCGAGAACTATTTCCTAAGTGTGGGAAGGGTACGTGATGTCAGTCGATGGAATTCGGATCATGATAACCGGGACGCTGTGACCAAAGTGGAGGGAGAGATGGAGCTGAGCCTGGCTGCCCCGCCTCGGATGTGGCTCTTACTTTTGTGCCCTGGGCGGGAGCCCGCAAACACAAGGACTTCATCCTGGCGGACACTGCTGGAATTCATGAGCACGGACACAGCCCTGCGGCCCACGGCCACGTAGTAAGGCCCAAACTCCACCTCTGGTCCCTGGTGCCCACGAACGGCCGCCCGGAGCACATAGACGCCCTCTGGAAATGAAAGAGAATGGGCGTCGGGGATGCTCAGGCAGCACAAGGCCGGCGAGCGTCCGCGGCCGCCACCACGGGGCGACGAGGGAGGAGGGGAGCTTCTCACCCGGCAGCAGGAAGGCCCTGGCCTGGGCATTTGGCCCATGGAATGCACGGGGACGAGTGAGGCTGAGTGCTTTGCTGGGTGAAATTCTGAATAAAGAAAGCGCCTTTTTGTTTTGTTTTGTTTTGTTTTTTAAGCAAGGAGCACTGAATATTTTCCACCATTCCCTGAGAATGATGCAGCCAGCTCTGCACAGGATGAAACTAGATATTATTATCCCAGAGCCAGGTGAGAGAGGGGGAGGGAGAGAAGGAAGGAGAGAAGGAAGGAGAGAAGGAAGGAGAGAAGGAAGGAAGAGCCAAACGGCATCGATCAAGAACGATCATGGCAGAGCACAAAAATAAAAGGCCTCAAACCCTCACCCTGTTTTCACGTCCACGCAACAGGACTTCCACCTGAATTTCCGGCTCAGAATAGTACAGAAAAAAAATGCTTATCGTGTTACCTGAGGAACAGAAATAAGGAATGGACCCAGAACACAAGAAAAGACCCTAAGTGGAAATGTTCAAGTTAAGCATCCAACTCAACACGGAAAACAAGACAAGAACAACACTTGCAAAAACAGGGAGAAGAAAACCAAGATCATGAATTAATAAATTAGGAGAAAACAGAATAAACGAAACCCCCAAATCAAAAATAGGCTTTGAAAGAAACGAATGTTCTTCTGTGGGGGACCACCTGGATGGCTGTCCTTGAGAGAAGAGCAACTATCTCCATTTTGGCTGAACCTGGCCCTAATTCCACCCATTGATATGTACAGAGCTGGCTAGGACTTTTCCTTATCTCTTTAATTGGCTTTAGGCAATGCAAATAGGTCCAGAGGTCCTGATGTGTAGTCTTTGAAGCAAAGTGACAGGCCTGTGTTTCCCTGCCCCTTTGCTCCCAATACGTGGTTGAGCCTGGCGGGATGGAGAGCCGTGCTCCACACTGTCAGCTGGGATTGAGCCTCGAGAAAGAGGCTATGACTTCCCAGGGCATAAAAGATTACACATCAGAGCTGAAGCATCGACCCCAAAACATTAGATACTATTTTGAATTGTGTTATGCAGATTACTCCTTTTGCATATCCTTCCCTCTGCATTTGCAAAGGTGATTTTCAGGCCTAGCCCAGCTCAGGAGACTCACGTACTTCCGCCACTCTCACACTCACTCATCCCCAAGCCACTCCCCTCCTTCAGAATTAATAAAACCTGGGTTCGGCCCTGGGTCGTGGCCTTTGTTCCAGTAACCACCATCTTGGCTGGACTTAGGACCCCTTGGCTCCCCACAACTATAAATATGCCTTAGTGTCTTTATTCTCGCCGTGGATTGCATTGGATGTGGTAGATTGGAATTAACTCGGTAGAATTCCAATAACTTCCTTTTGGGTTTACAAATCTAACTTCCTGGACCGTGACGAGGACCAGGAAGGGCTCTCTATATTCTTCAAAGGAATGAATGAAAAGTCACTCAGCTTAATCAAGAAAAAGAAGAGAAAGAATAAAACACAAAATAAAAAGGGTAAAAGGAAATAACCACAGATATTGATGAAAATTGAAGGATGATGAGCACCTACTTTATTGGCCTCTATGCAAGTAAATTTGAAAACATGGATTAAAGAAATAATAGCCTCTCTCTCCCTCCCTCCCTCCCCCCTCTGTGTCTCTGTGTCTCTCTGTCTCTTTGTCTCTGTCTCTCTCTGTCTCTCTCTGTCTTAGATAGGATCTTGCTGTGTTGTTCAGGCTGGCTTTGAATTCACTATGTAGCCCAGGCTAGTCTGGAAATCACAGTGATCCTCCTGCCTCAGCGTCCCAAGTGTTGGGATTACAGGCGTGGACCACCACACCTGCTGAAGATAATAGTTTTCCTTTTTTTTTTTTTTTTTTTTTTTTTGTGTGTGTGTGTGTGTGTGGGTACCGGGGGGTCGACCTCAGGACCTCGCGCGCCAGCAGGCGCCCGTGCCGCTGAGCGATATCACCGGCCCCTTTTTCGTATGTGGGATCCGGGAGTCGAACTCGGGCCCTCGCGCTTGCTGGGCAGGCGCTTAAGCCGCTGAGCCATCTCACCGGCCCCAGATAATAGTTTTCTAAAAGCACATCACCCAAAAGAACTGACCAGAGAAGACACAGACTCCACAGATAAAAGAAGAGAAGGTGGCTGTGAGCCCCTCAGGCAATAGGAAAAAAACTAGTTTTCCTGAAGGGCTGAAAAGGAAATTCTTCAAAAGAAAATGATTATTTTCAGAGATGCAAATTAAAACAACACTGAGATTCCATCTCAGCCCAGAAAGAATGGCTACTATAAAGAAATCAACTAATAACAAATGCTGGAGGGGCTGTGGGGAAAAGAACCCTTCTCCACTGTTGGTGGGAGTGTCGACTGGTGCAGCCACTGTGGAAATCCGTGTGGAGATTCCTCAAAAAACTAGGGTTGGAGGTCCCATTTGACCCAGCTATTCCCCTTCTGGGCATCTTCCTAGAAGAATTAAAAACATCGTACCACAGCGATATATGTGCACCCATGTTTATAGCAACACAATTTGTAATAGCTAAATCTCGAAAACAACCCAAATGCCCATCAATCAAGGAATGGATAAAAAAGATGTGGTATTTTTATACAATGGAGTACTACTCAGCCATAAAGAAGGATAAACTGGAGACTTTTATAGGTAAGTGGATGCAACTCGAGACCATACTCATAAGTGAAATAAGCCAGACGCACATGTGTAAACATCATATTGTCTCCCTAGTGTGAGAAGCTGAAAGAGTGAATAAGATCCAAAGTGTACAATAGATATTGTAAAATGGGAAGAAACTGCTCAAAAGGAAAGAGAAACTGGGATAGGGGAATGGAGAAAAGAAGGAAGGGAAAAGAAAACAATATATATATGTATATATAAAAGATAGTTAAGATAGAACTAATTTCTCTTAGTTCATTGAAAAGAAAGGTTTGTGCTAATACTGTTTGGACAATTGAATGCCAATATCTTGCAGTCTGGGTAACTAATTTAAAGATAACAATACACAATGTATTAACAATTATTACCCTCCTATGATCTTGTTTTGAAATTTTGCTCTATTTTTTTCTTTTTAAAATAAAAGGGTCGAGGATATAGCTCAGCGGCACAAGTGCCTGCCTGGCAAGCACAAGGTCCTGAGTTCCATTCCCAGTACCAATAAAAAAATAATAATAATATAATTAAATTAAATTTAAAAAAAGAAAATGATTATTTTCAATGGTGTTTAAAGTCTTTCAGGACAAACAAAACAAAACAAAACAAAAAAAAACAAAAAAAAACTCCACGTAACAGTAATGCCAAAAATCCCAAACTATTGCAGGAAAGCCAGGGACTACAGACTGATCCCACTTGTGAGTAGTGGAAAGTCATGAGCACAATGCTAGAAAATTGAGTTCAGGGCCAGATTCAAAAAGTAATATAGCAGCCTGGCATGGTGATGCACGCCTGTCATCCCAATACTTGGGAGGCTGAGGCAGGAGGATCGCCACGAATTCGAGGTCAGCCTGGGCTACATTGCAAGACCCTGTCTCAGAAAAAAACAAATAAAAATGATGATGATGATGATGATGATGATGATGATGACAATGCAAATCGACTGTTCCCTCCCCCTAGGAATTCAAGACTGATTCTACATTAAGATGTTGGTTAATGCAACTCGTGACATGCAGTAGTAAAGAAGAAAAAGAAAAGCATAAGACCAGTTCCACAGAGGTTGAGGATCTGATAAATTGAACCACTCTTGATTTTAAAAAATGGGGGTCTTAGTAAAAAAAAAAAAGGAAAAGACAAAAACATTCTTAGCATGATAAATTATATTTGTCCAAACCCAGTACATTTTGTTTTGTTTTGGTTTTACAACACTGGAGATTGAATCCAGGACCTTTGTACTAAGCTACAAAGTCCTGTTAAGTCTCTGGTTGCCCAGGCTGGGCTCCAACCTGCGATCCTCCTGCCTCAGCTTCCTAGAGTGCTGGGAATACAGGTGTGTGCCACCGCACCCACCTCAATATCAAGTTTAATGGAAAAAAAAATAGAAGGGTGTAAACACAGACACTCCCACCATCGTCTATCTGCTAGTCCCATTCCTGATGTCCGGGAGTCCCAGCCAGTGTAGTTACACGGGAGAAAGGGATTGGGTTCATCATGTTGAAAAGAAGAGGTTGCTAGGTCACCATTTGTAAACAATATGTTTATGTAGCTGAAAAACACTAAAGAATATCTTCCAGCATAACAGTAAAGAATGCAAGGACTCAGTCACATGGAGGGGCCTCAAAAAGAAGAGCAAATACCAACAGTTTTTCTATATGTCAGAAAGGACCAATATGAAGATAAAAATGGAAGAAAATATTCTATTTATAATAGCACAAAAATAAAATGTACTACAAGAACTACATAAGTGCCATGGGAAGAAAGTTTGAAACCATTTCCAAACATACAAGGCAGGACTGAAAGGGGCAGGGCACATGCCACTCAAGGGAGGCTCTGAGAGGTAAGCGCTCCGCGTAGGTCAATTTATAAATCAAGCACAATTCAAATGGAACTGCCTGTAAGAAGATCACTTCAAATGCATTCTACACCCAAATGTGCAAAATGGAAGTATAAAAGCACGGGACAATGCCACGAGAGAACTGCTTATAAACCTGAAGCAAAGACCACAGTCCCAACAATCACGCAAGCCTCGGAAACCAAAAAAGAAAAGGGTGATAAAACGTTGATAAAAATCAAAATTTTTACATGAAAAAATGATCCATAAGCAAAGCAGAAACCCAAACAACAAACTGAGTAGAAAAATATTTGGGACTCACACTAGAAGACTCATTTTCTCAGTAACAAGGGTCCAGACCAACGCCTCTTTTCTTGGTTAGGTGTGTCAAATATTAGCACTTTCACACAGATGAACTGAAGAGCATGCGCATTAAAACTGCAGATAAAGATTGTTTCCCTCATCACACTGATGTCTTGAGACTTACAGCAGGGCAGATCAGATGGTCTTACTGAAAATAGGCTAGCAACACCCTGCAAGGTGCAATTGTACAGAGCACTTGGGGTAATTTCTTTTTTTGAGACAGGGTCTTGCTATGCAGTTCAGGCTGGTCTTGAACTCTCAGCGATCCTCCTGCCTTAGCCTCCCAAGTGCCAGGACTACAGGCATGCACCACACCTGGCTGATTCCTCTTTTCTATGAATTGCTACTCATGCCATTAGTCCCTGCCATGTCGCTCTTGGACAGACCCGAGAGTTAATCTAAGACAGCAGTTCCCAACCTGTTTGACACCAGGGATAATTTTTCCACAGGCTGGCTCTGGGTGGGGGTGCTTTGGGGATGATTCAAGCACATTACTTTTACTGTGCACTTTTACTTTTACTGTGTGTTATTATTACACTGTGAATTTTACATCTATTTTTATTACTTTAGATTTTCATTCGGAGCATGCATGCTAGACCCTGCACCCTCACAATAGGTAGCAGGGTTCAAGCTCCCAGGAGAATTGAAGGCTGCAGATCTGACCCGAGGGCAGGGAGCCTGGGGGCAATCGACACACAGCTGCAGCTTCCTCCTCACCGCCCAGAGCTGTGTGGCCCGGGACCCAGCAGGTCAGACTCGGTCAGGCCTGGGGCTGGGACCCTTGCTCTGGGGATGGATCTGCACTGAGGGGGGCTGCCAGCGAGGAAGGTGACCCTGCAGCAGGCGCAGGAGGGGAGCAGCAGGCCAGGCCAGGCGTGGCCGCCTGCGGGGTCCCGGGAAGAGGGTTCTTCACTGCGCTCCTGCCTAGCACAAATGAGCTCAGCTTGTGAGAATGTGCCAGGCCCAGATAGTGACATTAGATAAGAAAAAGAAAGAAAATATTCAAACCCTGCCCGTGATGAAGACAGCATCAGAATTCTCCACTCACTTCTGAACCGCAGGGCTTTATGATGGGCAAGTGGAAGGGCCCCCACCAGGGCTTCTGCAGTGAGAGACCCTCCCTCCCTCTCTCCCCCTCCCTCCTCCTCCCCACTCCTCCCCCCTTCCCGTCTCTGGCTCTGGCTCTTTCTTTCACGAAATGAGAAGTGTTGGGAATTTAGCACGAAAGAATTTGTATGTGAAATGGCATGTGTGTACGTGAAGGGCAGTTGAAGAGATTTCCGCAGTGGTGATGGTTTGGGGCATTTGCCCTGTGTCAGAAGGAGCCCGTGTGCCAGTTATGTGACCCCTGCGGCAGCTGGGAAGACGGAATGAGATGGCGCGGGCCGAGTTGGCCAGAGCCTGACACAAACACAGAGCTTTCTAGATATGGGGTGCCACCAGACTGGCTGGGGGGCCCAAGGATGGAGGGGGCTTTCCTCCCTTCCTGCCCAGAGATGCTTCTGTTCCCAGGCCCCGAATTCCTGGCCCAGAGTCCAGAGAAGCACATGGCACTGTACCTTTCCCGTACCGGTGGAAAGCAGTCACCGCAGCGGCCTCGGTCATGTTGCGGAGCCTTATTTCAGCCCCCAAACTGTCCCCGAAATCCACCCGCAGACGGAGAGCCACCCCCGAAGCCAAGTGGATGCGGAATCCCAGAGTTGGAGGAGCCCGGGCGTCCGTGTCCGGGACGCAGTGGACAGCGGGGAGCGTGGCATCGTCAGGGTCCGGCGCGGGGACGGCCTCAGGAGGACACGGAGTGGGGTGGCAGGGCAGCTGGGGACCAGATGGTGACCTGGGCAGGCTGGGGGTGCAGGCAGCACCAGGCAGGGTGCCCAGGGAGCCGTGGGGGCAGGCAGAGACTTCAGGTTTCGGGGTGTCTGACGGGGTCCCAGACGTGTCACCAGGTGGGGTGGGCGTCGGAGTGAGTGGCCTGGCAGAGCTGCGGTGAGAAGCAAAGTGGGAAACTGAGGAAAGGCATCCCTCGCTGGCCCTCCAAGTGAGCCCTGCCAGCAGCACCGGCACCCATGGGTGCCAGGACGCCGGGGCCCACTGAGTCAGCCACGGGCTGTGGCCAGCAGCCCCCTGATGACTTGATGTCAGCAGAAACACGAGAATCACTGCTGTAGCTACAGAAATCAGAGCGGGACAGTTTTCCCTCATCACTGATTCAGGGGACCTGAAGGGTGTGGTCTGCCGCTCCGGGGAAAGGCTCTCGTGGGCGTGGGCGCCTCACTCCCGCAGCTCCACACACAGCCCTGGGGTGCAAGCAAGTCGTGGCCTGGGGACAGCGTGGACCCTCCACCGCCAGCTCCGGCCCTTACTCGTCAAAAGCAGCTGCAGGGGAAGCACAGGGCTCTGGGCAGTTGGCAGCTGGCCGCACGACTGCCAGGGTTTAGATCAGGAATGTTCCACGAGACCACCTGCATGAGGCGGGGCTCCCGGAAGGAGACTGGATCTGGGCTCAGGGCGGGCGCCTGGGCAGGAGGCGGGGCCTGGAAAGCTTCATCTCCCTCCCAGCTCCTTTTATCTCTCTCTGCTTCTTGACCTCCATGGCGTGAGCAGCTTCCTTACGCCAGACCATTTCTGCTTTGGTGCTAGTGGACTATGGACGGAAGCCGTGAGCCAAAATAAACCTCTCCTACTTTAAGCTGTGGGTAGCAGGTAGTTTGTTTCAGCAGTGAGGAAAGCTACTAAGATACTGGCAAAGGGTAAGACCCCTCCGATCAGAGAGCAAACACTTTCACGGAAGCGGAGGAAGTTGCTGTGTCTTTTTTTTTTTCCAGTACCAGGGATTCAACCCGGGGCCTTCACACTTAGCTACATCTCCAGCCCAATTTTATTTCTTATTTGGAGACAGGGGCTCACTAAGTCATGAAGTTGCCCAGGATGGGCTTGAACTTGGGACTCTCTTACTTGAGCCTCCTAAGTGTGGCAATTACAGACGTGCACCACCATGCCCAGCTAAGCCTGAGTATCCTTGTGGCCAAACTTCATCTCCCCGACCCCTCCTGTGCATAGGCTGTAGAGACACAGTCAGACAGGGTTTCTGTCTGGAGCACTGACCAATCTGAAAGTAGCGGGAACCGTGTGACTTGGGATGCTGACGACGTGGTCCCTGTGGTGGTCACTCGGAAAGCACTGGCCTCCATGATAGCTCTCATGACAGCGAACAAAGAAGACACGAAATCCCAGCGGACGGGGCAGGGTTGGGGTGAGAAGGGCTGCAGCTCCATGTCCTTCCCCTACCTCCTGGGAATGGTGGGGAGGCCGGAAGACGGCCCCCCAAGCAGAGCTGGCTGGGTGCTGGCCTGTGGGGATCCAACCACCCTGCTGGGGGCCCCTGTGGTGACAGTCCCAGGAAGCAGGGCCTTGGCTGCCTCCTCTGCAGAGCTCAGCTGTCTCGAGTCACAGCAGGAAACCTCCATCCACCAGCTGCAGGGGGCCGCTGCTGAGGAGGCGCCCTGGAACGGAACAGCTCAGTGACCGGGGGTCACTCTTGTGGCCTCCTGTTGCGCCAGCGATGGAACCATGTTGAGAGTGGATCATTTATGAGGTGTAGCAGAAAACTACGGTGAATGCTGAAGCTAAAAAATACGTATTACAGTAAAGGACACATTGCCATGAATCCCCCTCAAAATCCTCTCCCTGGCTTGGAGCACACTCCTCCCATCGTTCTTGCCACTTTCTGTGGCAGCTCTGGTGTCCTCTTTCCTGAGTGTCTTTGGTTGTGCTGTCATGGTTGCCTCAATGTCCTAAATTGATTCAAAACATTTACCCACAGTGTCATTTTTTTTTTTTTTTTTTTTGTGGGTACCGAGGGTCGACCTCAGGACCTTGCATGCCAGCAGGCGCCCGTGCCGCTGAGCGATATCACCGGCCCTTTTTTCGTATGTGGGTTCCAGGAGTTGAACTCGGGCCCTCGCGCTTGCCAGGCAGGCGCTTATGCCACTGAGCCATCTCACCGGCTATTGCATTTTTTATCACAACTCATAAAGACACTCAGGAAGAGGACTCCAGAGCTGCTGCAAAAAGTGGCAAGGAGGATGGGGTGAATGTTCAAAGTGAGGGGGAGGATTTTGAGGGAGATTCATGGCAATGGATGGTTTACTCTAATCAATTTTTTCAATTTTAAATTTAAGCATTCATCACACCTATATATTTTCCAGCATCCCATCAAGTGAAAAGAACACCCGACTGGTACCCAGGCATGTGCCATCACGAATGTCAGGATGGCTTATCGTCAAGAGTTCGTGAAGCCCCTCAGCTACCATAACAGAAATTAGATGTTTTCTATTATCATCTGTGACTGAACTTGAGGCTTAGGGACAGCATTCTCGCACAGCCATTTCTCTGCCATCTTATTGCGGCGAGAGATTTCGGTTATGCCTTCAGAGGCCTGCACAGTGCCTGGGGACTTAGAAAGGAGAGGTCAGGGTCCCTGCCCAGCTCCCAGGTGGGTGCCCCCAACACTCCCAGCAGCAGGGTGCCAACACCAACCTCGCGTGTCGCCGACAGTGCGCCGTCTGCTTTCCCTGCCGCACACTGCTGCCAGCGACAGGAGCTGGGGCCCCCGCTGCTCTGGACGGGCGTGATCGTAACCGATGTCTCGTGGGGGGCTCTGGAGGTGCAGGGACAGGCAGAGAGAGAAGAGGTGGTGTTCCAGCCGTGACGGCGCATCCGGTGGCCGGCATCCGTTTGGCTGAGGGAACCCTTGCTGCGGCTTGGATCTAAAATGTCCTCAAAGTATCCCGAGTGTGGACAGATCCTGGGGTGCTGTGGTAGGAGGTGGGGCCTGGGGGGTCATGGGGCCGTGGTCAGAATACCATGAGCAGGAGCACAGGCGGGGTTTGAGGCTTTGCTGCAAGGCCTGGCTCTGAGCCGGACAAGTTGGCCCGGGACAGGTCCCCACCCACCCGCATGCTGTTCTAGGGCCTCAAGTTAACGTGTGGTGACCCTCAGAAGCCAGCGCCACCCTGGGCCTCATGGGGTAGGATACTTGCCCCGTGCATCCCATTCTCGAAGGTCTGCCAAGAGCACAGAGGCCTGGGCCTGCTCACCCGGCCCCTCCGGTCACTGCCACTGTGGCCAAGGTGGGACTGGCCGCCCACCACTGAGCGGCCCAGAGAAAGCCCCGCCCATTTTTATTTTTGTTTTGTGCTACTGAAGACTGAACCCAGGGCCATTTCCCTGAGGCACGTCCCCAGCCCTTTTTATATTTTTTATTCTGAAAGGGATCTTGCTAAGTTACCCAGGCTGGACTCAAACTTGTGAGCTTCCTGCCTCAGCCTCCTGAAGCACTGGGGTGACAGGCATTTGTCACTGCTCCTGGCCCCTACCCTGTGTTCTTGCTGGTGGTTCATCCCCAGGGGATCCAGCGCGGGAACAAGGACAACATTTCCCATGGTAGCTCCCACTTGTACTGCAGCAGTCACACCTTGGTGAAATCCTAAACAATTTCTGAAAATAAACTACAGAATTCTTCTTTGCTAGTGTAGGGGAGAATGGCTCCGCCCAAGCTGTAAAGAATGCTTCTTACAGGCCCCATGGGAGCCCGGCTCCCAGGAGAACCCCAAGAAGGGAGGGTTCCCTGCCGCAGCAGGGGCTCGGGGGCCCAGCAGAAGGACCTGCGTGTGGGACTCCACGCACAGTCAGCAGCCTGCGGGGAAGGCCAGCCTGTCCTCGGTGAAACAGGTCCCTGAGGACCTTGGGGTCTGTCTGAGTCCGGGGCTGCTGTCGGGGCATGGAGCGGCCTCTCCCGTTTTCTGTATTCTGTATCCTGCTGTGCTCATGGGTAAGACCTGGGCCTTGGTCATTCGGTGCACGCTGCTGGCTTCGTGCCCCACGTGCCCTGTGTGCCCTTAGGTTCCTGCATTCGGCCCTGAGATTCACCCCCACCTGCACCCCCTCTGCCATCTGTGGTCGGGCAGCAGCGTCTGGCTGTGTCATTGCCACTCTGACTGGATCAAAGCTCCCCGGTGCGGGGAGTCGTGGTGAGCCCAGCTCCCTCCCTGGCACACAGTGGGCTTCCGCACATGGGGGCGTGGTGGGGGGACTGGAAATTAAAAAGTAGGAGGGACCTAAACATCCTGCAGCCTGAGAGCAAAGGCCAGTGCGCTGGAGGTGACCCAGACTCATCCAGCTGTCCCCGGCCACACCGATGGCCACCATGGTCACAGCCCTGGATAACGACCCAGAATGACAGCTCACAGGGGCAAACAGAAGGGCGCTGCATGGAAACGGGGATGGACGGGCAGGTGGATGCACGGCCAGAGCTTCCATCCTTTAAGAAAGCGAGGGTGTGTTTCTCCTCGTCACGCCTCCGTGTGAGTCCTGTGATTATGGATCGCAGGAGGCCAGATGCACATGCGAATCGTGCTCACCTCAGTTTCGAATATCTAATGCTTTTTTTTTTTTCTTTATGTGGGTACTGGGAACCGAACTCAGGACCTTGCGCTTGCCAGGCAGGCGCTTATGCCACTGAGCTATATCACCGGCCCTGCTATTTTTTACTTGTGGCAAAAAAAAAAAAAAAAAAAAACCCACAAAAAACCCAGCATAAAATTTACCACTGGCCATTTTTATTTGAGGGGTGCATTTTGCTTTGTTTTTGTCTTTTTGACCCAGGGTCTCACTATGTATTTCAGGCTGGCCTTGAACTCACTGTGTAGCTCAGGCGAGTCTCAAATTCGAGGGTGATCCTCCTGCCTCAGTCTCCCGATGACAGGTCAGTGCCACCATGCCTGGCTAATTTCTCAAGAGCGCAGTTCAGTGGTGTAGCATTCAGGTTGTCACGCCGCAGAGCTCCAGGACTTTACCACAGGCTCGTTCCCGTGAAGCAACCCCGTTCTCTCCCGCTCTCTCCTCCGGAGCCCGAGACCGTTTTCCAGCCCCTAACCGAGTCGCGGCTTCCCTGGGCTTTGACGCAGCCGGAATCGAGGGCCCCAGGCCCAGGTCTGCCTCCTCCCAGATGCAGCAGGTGCCCCGACCCCGCTCTGCGCCACCTCTTCCTCCTGGGGACTCCGATAGGGACCCACTGCGGTCGCCCACAGGTAAGGGAGTTGGCCTCGTGCCTACACGCTGGGTTCCCCTCGCCCAGGAACGTGCAGCGGGCTCTGTGCGCCTTCCCGCCTCTCTTGGGCATCTTTGAAATCCACCCGATGTGTAGGTGAACTCAAACAAGGCTGCTAAAGAGGTAAAACGGTTATTTCCAATGTTCACAAGCCTGGTGGTTGGTGTAATAACAGGAGTCGCCACAAGAGGGCAGACAAGGACTCCATGTACTATGTAAAGAGGCGGGGAAACCAGGGCAGGAGGAGGCTATGTTTTTCAAAGATGCCAGCAGGTCGAAGGCTGCTGTCAACTACTGAATAATTCCAGCTTTCTTGTCTACCCTTAACTACGCTTGTCTCCCAAAGGCCAGAAAAATGAGAAAACAAAAAATAGAAAAGAGACAGCTTTGGAACCATGTACATCGTACCACAAAACCTGAAGGATTTTAAACTGGGCGTGGTGGCAGACGCACGTAATCCCAACACCTGGGAGGCTGAGGCAGGAGGATCAAAAGTTTGAACCTAGCCTGGAGAAATTAGTGACTTAGCGAGACCCTATCTCAAAATAAAAAGTGCAAAGGGCTAGGGCTGTAGCTCAGGGCAAAGGCTCTGGGTTCAATCCTCAGTAAAATAAATAAATAAATAAATAAATAAATAAATAAATAAATAAATAAATATTTTTAAAATCCCAAAGGACTAATCTGGAAGGCAGACACAATGGAGGACAGAGCCAACCTGTCTTTCTCTATCATATGGACCCCACAGCCCACCGCTCAGGCCGTTTAAGGTGAAATAACCCCAGCCTGGACCAAGCCCTGGCTCTCTAAATGTCCCCACATACCACATGGGGTGACAGCCAAGCCCTAGGGTCCTGTGGCTCAGCTGTGAGTCCCAGCCCAGCCACATCCCCAGGCTGTCTGCTCCCTATGCATAGGGAGCCCAGGAGGGCAGGCAGCGCTGCTTCTCTTAGACCTGGAGATGTGTTTGGTTAACACGGTCCGGGAGGGGAGTTGGGAAGCATATTTCAATACAAAGCCACTTTCCTTCTCCCTGCATTGGTGAGGGGTCACAGGCCCTGGCTTGGCAATATTGCCACATACGTGGCATCCACGACCTTTGCCAGTATTGCACTGTTCTGGGGATGGCAGAGCTCAGACACTTGGGCCTTGAGGCACCTTGTGTCCTAAGGGGATGAGTGGAGCCACTTGTTGAATTGGTTGGGCTCTGAAGGCAGGGAGGGGCCACAGAGAGGGCCAGGGACCTCAGCATACCAGGACAGGCCACCCGCCTCCTCCGTTTGCTGAGTCACTCTGACAGTTAAATACTGACATGCAGGGAGCTTCCATTGAGAGAGATTTGAGATGACTGCACAGGTATGAGCCAAACCTAGCCTTCCTTGTGCCCAGGGCTGGACCCTGAAACCAGGCTCCTAACAGAAACAGCCCTGCATGGCTGTCTGCATGGTGGCATGGTGGCTTTCCTTCTGATCTTTTTATGATCCAAACTACTGGTTTAGACCAGAGCTGTCACTTTAGGAATTCTACTGATCAAGTTCATTGTATCGGTGCCCATTGCTGGGCACAAACCCAACACCCACAACTCTAAGGAAGAGAGGTTTAATATGGCTCATGGTTCCAGGGGATTCAGGCAATGGTTGGCTGCTCCAAGGCAGAAGCATCATGGCGGAAGGGTGTGGCTGGGAAGCAGAGAAGGGGAATAGAGCCAGAGAGGAAGGGGCCAGGGACCAGACATGGACCCCAAGGCCATGCCTCCAAGACCCAGTCAGATGCACCCAGAAATGTGCTTCCCTGCCATCCTCAGGGCAGATCTCAAGGCAATCTAGGTGACCTTCTACCCCAACTGCCAGTCTTTGAATGGGATTCCAAATACTCCACCATCACCACCCTGAGGGAAGATCTGAGTATCTTAGAATTTCAAATGCTATTGTTCCATCTGACGTATCTATGTTAGTTTTAGAGAGCAAGTACCATAATTATGAGCCGTGTAGACTTTAAATGGTAGTCCTATTGTGGGACAGATGAAACTGAGAGGAGATGGAAGAGCTCACACACACACATCATGTGCACTAAGCGCACCACAGGCACCACCCCACATAGACACACTGCGGAAACACATATAACACATGCTTAGGTCGCTTCCATGACATGGGGCCTGGTGGAGCCAACACACCGTCCTCTGTTTGTACAAGTGAGACCACTAATGTCAGCTTCAGTGGCCCACAAGGCTACAAAAGCCACAACTCCAGAAACGTGGTCTTAGTATCAATCTCAGTGGCTAACACACCCATGACATATTTGGTCTACAAATTGTAGAACCGGATAGGGAAAAACAGATGAAGCCAGCAACTGCTGCTGCTCTTCAATTTTTCTTTTCTCTATTTAATTTTTTTTTTGAGATATTGCAGATTGAACTCTGTCCTTTCACACAGAGCTACATTCCTACCCTTTAAAAAAATATTTTTCTTTTGGAATGAAAGAGGAAATGAGGGGAGGACTTCTGGGAAGACAGTGGAGTGGTGAATAGCAGAAAAACAGCCTCTACGAGATTTGGTGTCCAGACGAGGGAATACAGCAATGTGAGGAGGAAAAGAAGGAGGGAGGTGGGTCCCAGGGGCCCAGCACGGCTCTGAAGCGAGAACTGAAGCCCACGGGGAGAGCAAAGAGAGAGACTTCAATGAAGAAGAGGGAGGTGTGGAGCAGTCCTTTCAAGCCCTGGCTCCCTGCGCAGGAAGTGCAGCCTAGACCTGCAGACCCACGGTGACTACTGGCAACCCCAGAGGCCTCCACAGAGAAATGCACCAGTGGAACGGAGCAGTGGATGCAGCGGGCTGCGGTGGCTGGTGAGTTGTTCAGGTTCAGACGTCCCTCAGGAGCGGGAGACGGCCAGGAGCCATCTCGGAGAGGGGCCAACTGAGCTCGGAACACAGAACTGCTATGGGTTCCACCTAGTGGCTCCCAGTTTCAGGGTGAAGCAGAACCGAGTTCAAACCGGCAGGAGGTCAGGGGCTGAGTTCAAGCTGACAGGAGGCACACGGAGTGTTGGAGGCTGAACAAATCGGGCTCCAGCCTCACAGAGAGAAACCAGCCTGCACTGCAGTGCAACTGGAGGCGCAGGCTTGCTGGGATTCTCCACCACCAGCATAAATCTACAGCTGGCTTGCTGGGATTAACCATGCACCTGGGCTCTGCGTGCCCACTTCATCTACCAGCAACAGCAGAGACATGCCTTGAAGTGGACATTTTTTTTTTCTGTTTTCTTATTTTTGTTTTGTTTTCTTTTTTCTTGATTGCTTGTTCTTGTTTTTTATATGAGTGTGAACATTGTTTCTAGTTTTGTTGTTCTGTTCTGTTCTTGTTTTTATTTCTTCCTTCTCTCTTTCCCCACTGTCTTCTTCACCAGTTTCTGAAAGTTTGCAGTATCTTCCTTTGTCCTCCAGCCTTACTTTTAATATCTTCCTCTTCTATTTCTCTGTTTTCCCCTCTTACACCTTTTAAATTTTCTCTCCTGAAGGTAAAAATCACCATACTGAGGGCTTATTTACTGCATGCAATTTTCCAGTTTATTTTACATTTTGTTATATAATCACAAATCTAGATCATATGGTTAAAGGTGGTAAATTAATAGTTACCAGAGTTACCAGAGTTTGTCATTGTCTAGGCTGTTTCATGCTATTGTTATTGTGGATTGTACTACTTTAGCCAAGGTGACACAATTGTTCTAATAAGTTGTTCTTCCTTGTATGCCAGGACTGAGACTGCCTGAGGGTCATAAACAATACTATAGGCCAGTGCCAAAGAACCAGGGGCTGGGCCGAGTGGGCAGAAACTTTTCATCTCCAATAAATTGAAAAGGTAGGATCTTGCAACAGGCTGAAAACCCAAAAGCCAGCTACACCTGGAAGACGTCTCTGAGATGTAGTCATTTCCTAAGGGTTCTAAATACTAGCCTTAAAGCTACCTGCCATACATAATTTACAAGCATAAACCCAGGAATTAAACTAAAAAATAAATAGAAAATGAGAAGACACTTAAGCAAGATGCAACCCCAGACTTCCAGCTCACCAAAGGCAAACTCAGGGGGCAATGAGGTGGAACAATTGCAAAGACACCCAGCTGGACTCTCTGAAGTGGTAACAGCAGAAGCAAAAAAGCAGATGAATAAGGCTCTAGAAAAAAAAATCAAATCAGAAATAATTTCTCAGATAATTACAGAAATGGCTACCATAATGAAAGACATGGTTCGTGCTTCTAGAGCAGATAGAGATAAAATACAGAGACACTTAGGAAAATGATGGAAATCATGAATACTGAACATAGGAAGGAAATGGAATCAATGAAACAGGTGCAAACAGATATCCAGGAGATGAAAAATTCCATTGAAAGTATATGTAGCAGAATGAGCCACTGTGAGGACAGAACATCAGATATAGAAGACAGAACTGCAGTTAGCAATCTCGAAAAGAAAGATTTCTTAAAAATAGCAAAGGACCATGAAATATCTATCAAATAGCTGCTAAATGATGCAAAGAAGAATAACATAAGATTGACTGGAGTCGTCAAAAAAGCAGGAGATAGTGTGAACAACATAAAAAAACTGCTCATAGAAGTAATGGCAGAAAACTTCCCAAGCAAGGAAAAAGAATTTGACATACTGATAAATGAGGCATGTAGAACTCCAATTAGCCATGATCAAAATAAAATCTCCATCAAGGCATATAAAGTCTACATCAAGGCATATGATAGTCAAGATTCCAGAAACTCAGCAGAAGAATAGAATAGTAAAAGCTGCTGGAGAAAAGAAACAAATCACCTATGAAGGAAAGCCCATCAGAATCATAGCAGACTTCACAACACAAACCTTTAAGTTAAGGAGAGCTTGGAGTAAAATATTTCAAGCCCTAAAAGAAAACAACCTCCAACTTAGATTGATGTACCCTACAAAACTATCTTTCAAAATTGATAGGGAAATAAGATACTTCCATGACAAAGAACACCTGAGGAAATTCATGACCACCAAACCAGGACTCCAAAATATTCTGAAGGACATTCTAGAAAGAGATAACGAGGACTACGACTCTGTGAACCCCAACAGAATGAATCCACCAAGCAAAGGAAGTAATTAAAGAGAAGAAAAAAGGAAGCCAACAGCAGGAAAATAACATGACAAGGATAAGTCCGTACATATCAGTTATAACCATCAATGTTAATGGTCTCAATTCACTAATCAAAAGAAACAAACTGACAGAATGGATCAAGAAGCGAGATCCAACAATATGCCACATACAAGAAACACATTTATCTCAAAAAGAAATTCATAGACTGAAAGTCAAAGGATGGAAAACAATACTCCATGTGACAGGAACCCAGAAAAAAGCAAGGGTAGCTGTTCTGTTTGTAGACGAAGTGGATTTCAAGGCAAGACTGATGAAAGAGACAAAGAAGGTCACTACATCCTTGTAAAGGGAACAATCCAAGAGGAAGAGATAACAATCATAAATACATATGCAACAACCACCAGTGCACCCAACTACATGAAACAAATATTAACAACATGAAAAATCAAATAAGCACGAAAATAATTGTAATGGGGGAACTTAATACCCCACTGTCACAAATAGGCAGATCAACTAGACAAAAAAATCAAGAAAGAAATATCAGAACTGAACCAAAGTTTTGAACAAATGGACTTAGTAGATGTCTACAGAGTGTTCTATCTCACAACATCAGAATACACATTCTTCTCAGCTACACATGGAATGTTCTCCAAAATAGACCACATATTAGCTCACAGAAAGTGCTTAAGTAAATACAAAGGAATTGAAATTATGCTATGAACATTATCAGATAATAGCGCAATGAAATTGCAAATCAATGGTAAAAGAAACCAGAAGAACTTCATAAACACATGGAAATTAAATAACACCCTCTTGAACAACCAATGGGTCACAGATGAAATTAAAGAAGAAATTAAACAGTTTCTACAATTAAACAGTAATGCCAATACAACATACTGGAACTTATACGCTGCAGTGAAAGCAGTCCTATGAGGGAAATTTATAGCGGCAAATTCCCATATCAGAAAAACAGAGTGAGCTCAAATACACAACCTAATGTTGAAGCTCAAACTTCTAGAAAAAGAAGAGCAAGGCAAGTCCAAAGTTCATGTGAGTGAGGAAATTATAAAGATCAAGAAGAAATTAATGAAATGGAAACTAAGAAAACAATACAAAGAATTAATGAATTGAAGAGTTGGTTCTTTGAAAGATTAAATAAAATTGACAAACCCTTAGCCAACCTTATCAAAAAAAAAGGAAAGACTCAAATATATGCAATTAGGAGTGAAAAGGGTAAAATCACAACAGATCCTGCAGAAATCCAGAGGATCCTCAATACCTACTCAGAGAGCCTGTGTTCTGGTAAGATGGAAAACACAGAAGAAATGCAGATTCCTAGATATGTATGAATTCCCAAAGCTGAATCACAAAGATATAAAAATTCTAATTAAACCAATATCAGTCAATGAAATTGAGGATGTAATTAAAAACCTACCATCAAAGAAAAGCCCAGGTCCTGATGGATTCACTACTGAATTCTACATGAAATTTAGAGAAGACCTAATGCTGCTACTTCCTGAACTCTTTAATGAAATTGAAAGGGAAGCAATACTCCCAAATTCATTCCTGGAAGCAATCATTACCCTGATACCAAAACCAGAGAGGATCCAACCAATAAAGAGAACTAGAGGCCAAACTCCTTAATGAACATAGATGCAAAAATCCTCAGTAAGATACTGGCAAATAGAATGCAGCAAATCGTCAAGATTATACACCATGACCAAGTTGGATTCATCTTAGGGATGCAGGGATGGTTCAACATATGCAAATCAATAAATGTAATACACCAGATTAACAGAACCAAGGACAAAACCATATGATCATCTCAATAGATGCAGAAAAAGTGTTTGACAAAGTCTAACACCCATTCATGATAACAACTCTACAGGAAATCGGAATAGATATTCTGTACTTCAATCTGATAAAAGCCATCTATGACAAACCAATAGCCAACATAATACTAAATGGTCAAAAACTGAAAGCTTTCAGTCTAAAATCAGGAACAAAACAAGGATGTCCACTGTCACCACTTTTATTCAACATTGTTCTGGAAACATTAGCCAGAGCAATTGGGCAGAAGAAAGAAATAAAAGGAATAAGGATAGGAAAGGAAGAAGTTAAATTATCATTATTTGTGGATGATATGATACTCTATATAGAAATCCTCAAAAACTCCACCAAAAGTCTTGTAGATTTAATAATCAGATTCAGTAGGGTAGCCAGAAACAAAGTCAACACTCAAAAATCAATAGCTCTCATGTACACAAATAACAAACTCACTGAGAGAAATCAGGGAAACGACACCTTTCACAATAGCATCCAAAAAAATGAAATACTGAGGAATCAATTTAATGAAGAAAGTAAAAGACCTTTATGTTGAAAATTACAGTACTCTGAAAAAGGAGATTGATGAGGATATTAGAAAATGGAAAGATATCACTTATTTTGGATAGGAAGAACCAATATACTGAAAATGGCCAAACTTCCAAAATTGTTATACAGATTTAATGCAATCCCAATCAAAATACCAATAGCATATCTCAGAGAATTAGAGAAAACAATCCTAAAATTCATGTGGAACCAGAAGAGACCTAGAATAGCAAAGGCAATTTTGGACAACAAAGGCAAGGCAGGGCACATCACAATCCCCAACCTGAAATTATACTACAAAGCTACTGTGATAGAAATAGCACAATGGGGTGTGGTAGCACACTCCTGTAATCCCAGCACTCGTGAAGCTGAGGCAGGAGGATTGCCACAAGTTTGACATAAGCTTAGGCTGCATAGTGAGTTCAAGGACAGCCTGAACTACATAGTGAGACACTGACTCAGAACAAAAACAAAAACAAAAACAAAAACACCCCAGCATGGTACTGGCAAAAATATAAACCCAAGGATCAATTGAACAGATTAGAAGATACAGAAAGAACTCCAAACACACTCAACCACCTTATCTTCAACAAAGGTGCCAAACACCTTCACTGGAAGAAAGACAGCCTCTTTAATAAATGGTTCTGGAAAAACTGGCTTTCCACATGCTGAAAATTAAACCTAGACTCATATCTTTCACCATGCATTACACTACAAATGAAATGGATCAAATATCTAAATATGAAAATAAAAACGCTAAATCTGCTGGAAGATAGAATAGGTAAAACTCTTGAAGACATTGGTATAGGCAAAGACTTCATGAACAAAACCCCAATCACACAGGAAATATCACAAGGAATCAACAACTGGGGTCGCATCTTATTAAAAAGCTTTTGTGCTGGGCATGGCGTCACATGCCTGTCATCCCAGCACTCATGAGGCTGCAGCAGGAGGATCACCATGAGTTTGAGGCCAGCCTCGGCTCTGTAGTAGGTTCAAGGCCAGCCTGAATTGCATAGCAAGAGCCTATGTCAAAAAATAAAAATAAAAACTTTTGCACAGCAAAAGAAACCACCAGGGCCGGTGAGATGGCTCAGCGGCTTAAGCGCCTGCCCAGCAAGCGCGAGGGCCCGAGTTCGACTCCCGGAACCCACATACGAAAAAGGGGCCGGTGATATCGCTCAGCGGCACGGGCGCCTGCTGGTGCGCGAGGTCCTGAGGTCGACCCCCCGGTACCCACAAAAAAAAAAAAAAAAAAAAAGAAACCACCAACAGAATGAAGAACTATCCACTATGTGGGAAAAAAAAAAATTTGCCAGCTGTTCCTCAAAGGACTAATATCTAGAATATATAAAGAACTCAGAAAAAAATCAGACCCCCCCCAAATTTAAAGACACGATCCAAAAATGGGCATCTGAAATGAATAGACACTTCTCAGATGAAGAAGTAGAAATGGCAAATAAATATATGAAAAAATGTTCAACATCACTGGTCATTCAAGAGACGCAAATTAAAACAACGCTGAGGTTCCATCTCACCCCAGAAAAAATGGCTATCATCAAGAAATCAACCAGTAACAAATGCCGGTGGGGCTGGGGGGAAAAGGAACCCTTCTCCACTGTTGGTGGGAGTGTAGACTGGTGCAACCACTGTGGAAATCAGTGTGGAGACTCCTCAAAAAACTAAAAGTAGCCAGGCATAGTAGTGCACGCCTGTAATCCCAGCCCCTTGAGAGACAGAGGCAGGAGGATCGCCATGAGTTCAAGGCCTCCTTCAGCTACATAGGGAGTTCAAGGCCAGCCTGGACTACATAGTGAGACCCTGTCTCAAAACAAAACAAAACAAACAAAACAAAATGAAACACCCCTAAAACTAGAGGTTCCATCCAACCCAGATATTCCCCTTCTTAGTATCTTCCTGAAAGAATTAAAAGCATCGTACCACAGCAATATATGCACACCCATGTTTATAGCAGCACAGTTTGTAATAGCTAAATCTTGGAAAAGCCCACACGCCCATCATCTGATGAATGGAAAAAAAGATATGGGTTTTTTTTTTAATACATTGGAGTACTACTTAGCCTTAAAGAAGGATAAGCTTGAGACATTTGTAGCTAAATGGATGCACCTTAAGGCCATTCTCTTAACTGAAATAAGTTGGACACACATGTTTAAAACCACATTGTTTCTCTGGTGTGAGAAACCAAAAGTGTAAATGAGGACCAAAATGTATAATAGCTATTAGGAAATGGGAAGAAAATGTTCAAATGGGGAGGGGAACAAGAGAGGGGGAGGGGGAAAGAAAAGAAAGGACACAAAAAAAAGAATAGAAGGAAAAAGGGAAACAAAGCTTTTGTAAATAAGGAGAGGAAGAGGGGTTGAAGGGAGGGGAGGGGAATGGGAAAAAAGAAGCAGCAAGATATATCACAGGTACAAACTCCCTATGAGGAATATGATTATTGTGTATATCTAAAATATACATAAATATACAGATAAAATCTGATTGGAGAAAATTAAATAAATAAAATGTACCAATAAAATTTAAAAATGCAAAATATTTTTTCAATTTTGACACGGTCTAGCTAAGTCATTAAATTGCCTAAACTGGGCTCAAACTTGTGATCCTCCTGCCTCAGCCTCCCCAGAGTGCTGGGATTACCGGCGTTTGCCACCAGGCTCAGCTTTTGTCTTCTGTTCTAGGGACAGAGGCAACTCCTTCCTGTTCTCCGAATGATCAGAGTGAATGTCAAATAGGCCAACACCTAGGCTTTGAAATTTTGAATGAAAGAAAAGCAAGATTTAAAAAAGAAGCCCAGGAGAAATCTGGAGCCAAGATGGGTCGGCGGAGCTCCCGGTGGCCGGGCCTCGCCTGCGAGCTGCTCGCAGCGTGGACGAGGGAGGGCCGGGTGCTGCGATCTCCGCTGGGCTTGAGCTTCTAAGCAGGTGGCCCCGGCGCGCTGCGGGGACCCTGGCCTGGCGGGAAGAGCTCGGGCCGGCACCGCACAGAGTCCTCCCTAGCGCGACGGGACAAAGCCGCCCTCGCCACAGTCCGGCGCCCGCGCGCCAGGCCAGCTGTCCCCGCTGCTGCAGCCCCGAGGTGCCAAGGGGCCGTCGCCGCAGGCCGCAGCGAGCCCAGGACGTCCCCGAGGGGTGGCTTTTCCAGGAGCGACCCTCGGAGCTCAGGCCAGAAGGGATTTCGGGGCAGACTCAGGGTTCCCTAAATCAGCGTCCGCGGCCGCTGGGGTCAGGCTGCGCCGTCACGGGCGGCCCGAAGGAGCAGCCAGTGGAAGCCTGGTGCGGGGTGGGCACCGTGCTTCCCCCCTGTAAACGCCTGGAACGCATCCCTCTTTGGCCCTTTTTTTTTTTCCCACAGGAAGTGGGATATTTCTTTCGGAAGAAGTCGTTCTGCTCGCGCGCATTACACTGCAGCCTAGGCCGGAGCAGCGCGGCTCACCGTTCCTGGTCCCCGGAGGCGCCCGTGGCCTGCGCCGCGGCCCGTGGGTCCCGGACAGGGCAGTCAGCCCGGCAGCTTCCTGGAAGACAGAGAGACGGAGGTGCTTAGTGCTCCCGATTTCTGCACAGGGACCTCAGGTGGGGACACGCCTCGTACACAGGGTGATTAAAATACACAGCGAACGTTTAAAATTTAAAAATGCAAATACAGTAAGAGACTCGCTGCTATTAATCCCACTCGAATTATTCTCCCTTGCTTTCAATATACTTATCCCATTATTCTTGCCGCTTTCCGAAGCAGCTCTGGAGTCCTCTTTCCTGAGTGTCTTTACTAGGTGGGGTCACAAATATAGTGGATGCTGCTGCCCAGCGCCATCCAACAGAAAGGCGGCTCCTAAAAACACAATGCTGTGTCCTCATCCACCTTATTCACAGGATCTGGCACCATGTGACCTCCGGCTCTTCCTCAAAGTAAAAAATGACCATAAAAGGTAAGCGTTTTGAATCTATTCAGGACATCAAGGCAGCCAGGACAGCACAACTAAAGGTACTCAGGAAAGAGGGCTCCAGAGCTGCTGCAGAAAGTGACAAGAGCTGGGCATGGTGGTGCACGTCTTTAATCCCAGCACTCAGGAGGCTGAGGCAGGAGGATCACCATGAATTTGAGGCCAGCCCAGGCTACATAGTAAATCTGAGGTCAGCCTGAACTACATAGCGAGACCCTGTCCCAAAAATAAAAAAGGAAAGAAAGTGGCAGGGCGGTGGGATAAGTGTGTTCCAAGAGGAGGGGAGGGGATTATGGCAACATGGCATTTACTATAATGTTTTTTATTTAATCACACATGTATTTTTTTATCACCCCTCATACACTGAGGAAAAAACCACACTCCAGTAAATGATATTTTCCCAACTCCAGACAGCTTTGTTTGCCCAACACTTGGAGGCAGCTGTCTGTCCGAGGCGTGATTTCAGGAGGGGTCTTCATGTGGCTGCCGACACAGAGCACTTCTCAAGGGCACAGGTGGGAACAGAACCCAAGACACGTGATCATAAAAGGGCACAGCTGGTCCTCAGAAGCCCAGAAGGGTCATAGGGCACCCATGGGGACACCCCAGGCCCACACCCTGTTCTCCAGCGCTGGCCAAGAGCTGTCTTGTACCTCTTCACTGGCTTCCTCCTTTGTAATTTAGAGGCTGGGACCAGGTCCTCTCCATCATAAGATACCACCTGCCCCAGCATTCCTGGGGATCGAACCCAGGGCTTTTGCACTAAACTACTTCCTCAGTCCTTTTTGCCTTTTATTTTGTGATTGGGTCTTTTTTTTTTTTTTTTTTTTTTTTTTTGAGACAGGGTCTCACTATGTAGTTCAGGCTGACCTTGAACTTGTGGCAATCCTCCTGCCTCAGCCTCATGAGTGCTGGGATTACAGGCATGCACCACCATGCCTGGCTGAGACTGGGTCTTACTAAATTATTAAGTTGCCCAGACTGGGTTCAAACTTGGGACCCTCCTGCCTCAGCCTCCAAGAGTGCTTGGATTACAGGTGTGTGCCACCATGGCCAGTCAGCACTGGTTAGTTCCCTTAATTCTGTGCATCAACATTTTAATGTCATAGTAGAGATATCACGAAACTTGGTTTTATTTAGTGTTTTGCCTCAAAGATGAATCTCTCTATTCTAGAATTGTTTATGAATTCACATTCAGCTGGAGGCCAGCGTGACACCAATGGTGGGAAAGGCTTGGGGTACAGCCGCTTCTTGGATGGGGGGCTGGGAGGATGAGGGGGGAGCCCGCAGTCCGAGGTCTGCTGGCTTGGCCTCAGCTCCCGTGAGGAGCAGGACCAGGAGCCCAGCGGTCTAAGGAGGGCGGTGACTAACAGCGCCCTGCCTTCCCACCCTCTCCTCCGCCACACCAGCTCCCTGGTTTCCTCCCCACAGTGTTTGTTGGATGCAAATCTGAGAGATTTGGGGCCCTGTGTGCCCTCCAGGCTTATTAGTCCCTGCTTCTCAGTGCTTCTGGGCCACCGGAGGAGCACAGTGGGGGACCCGGATTGCAACTCCTTTTTAAGCAAACCGCCTCGGTCCCTCTCTGAAGCCCGGTTCACTGACACTTTCCTGCTAGATCTAACGCCTGTGCACAGTGCGCTGAGTAAAGACACCTGCGCGGAGCCTGGGCACCTGCGCCCCACGTCAGAGGAACCCCTCCCCACCTGGCTCTAAGCCCCGTTCCTTCCCCGTGGGGCTTCACGGATGGAGCTGGGCTCCAGCGACAGCGGGACAGAAGAGGAGCAGAGAAAGTGACGGCAGCAACTGCCCTGGCCGGTGTGGCAGCCACAGCCTAGCGGGCCTCCTGGAGCTCAAAAGAGGTAAAATTCAGGAGCTTCTCCAGCTTTAGTCCATGGTGATGATGGAGCTGCCAGCGCACAGTCAGCGACAGAGAATGCTTCCACTGTCGCAGGACACCCCAGTGGCCTTGCTGGGCTTGGCAGCCCTGGCTCACTTTCCAGGCAGTGCTGTGGGCATCGTACAGCCCTTCGAGGGATGGAGTCGCCAGGTTGCCCACCTGCTCAGCCTGTGTCCTCTGGCCTGGGATCTGCCCTACCCTTGGCCCAATACAGAGCCCAAATCATACTTCGTTCCTCTGGAGGGCAGAGGATGTACCAATGGAGGTAAGACCTGGACATGATCAAGCAAGCTGGAAAATATGCTGAGTTCTAAAAACTTCAAGTACAGCAAGCATGGTAGTGCACACCTATAATCCCAGCACTCTGAAAAGCCGAAGCAGGAAGATCCCAGCATGGGCAATTTAGCAACTTAGCGAGACATTGTCTCAAAATAATAAAAAGGGCTGGGGATGTAGCTCAGTGCAAAGGTCCTGGGTTCGATCCACACTACTGCCAAAAAAGCAAACAAAACAAAACCTTTAAGTATGAATATTCTGGATGAAACTAGCAAAGTGGCCTCTAAAAATGACCCCTTTTAAGAACCCACTATCTACGCTCTCCACTTAGGAGACATCAAAGACTCCACAGGACCCTGTCTTTCCCTCTGACCCTCCTAACAACAGAGAAAAGGGACAAGAAGAAATCATTCATTTCTTTGCCCAAAATCAAGGGGCAAGACAGAATCCCAGCTGGACGTAGCCCTGGGAGCCGCTTGCGGAAGGCGGAGAATGGAGCAGGGCGGCCACGCCTCCCTGTCATCTTTGCTTCACTTTGTATGAAAGCCATCTCCTTAGAACTTTCTCAAATCACAAATTTGCCCTTTCAGATTTCACGCTCAGTTTTTGACGCCACTCCATAAGTAACAGTTTACCCTGCTGAGTCCCGCTTTACTCGGCCTGCTCTCGGTGCATAAGATGCGCAGGAAATAAAGCTAAAGGGACCTGGCTGGTGGGTGCCACCGCTTGAGGAGTTCCAGCAGGTTCAGCAAAAAGCCAGCACGGTTGTTCACACAACGCACTGCGTTAAGGATAGGAAAGCAAACAGCTGCGGCCGCGGCCACACAGCAGGGCACTCTTCCTGAGATGAGAAGCTGGGGGCGCTCTCCCGGGTCCCTGTGCTTCGTGATGTGAGGGTGGCATTTAATGACACCAGGTCCGGGCTGCAGCTCAGACCAGAGCACACATGAAACTCGCAGGGGAGACGGATGCAGAGTGATGCTCGTCCTGAGGAATTGACCGTGCTCCTCATGGCTCAAGCCCGGTTCTGGTCGTTATTACTCAGGATGTGCGTGCCTCGGTTTCTCCCCTTTAATGGAGCTTCGTGGGCCCGCCTCATGTGACCTCCTCACTGCCTGCAGGACCCCCGAGCCGACTCATTTCTGTTCTGCTCCTTTTCTACCCACCCCACTGGCACACTCGGGGCCGCCGAGCACACAGCGTCCAAAGGGGCACACTCCGGTGACTGAATTGGGAACGCAGGAGACTACTGCGCCCGGCGGAATACAGAACTCACCTCCCTTTGAGCTGATCCCTGGCGTGGACCCCACCAAGGGGAGCAGGGCTGTGGCTACCATCAGCACCCTCCAGGCCTGGCTCAGGCCGCACAAGCCCATGGGACCACCTGCTCGGCACCCAAATCACAGCTGGCTTTGGGGTGTGCACACAGCCTCCTGATCCTGCAGGAAATGGGCTTCCAGACCCCGGGGCCAGGCAGGGAGCTTCCCCTGCCCCAGTATCTTGGGACAATCAGCCAATCGCAATCCCCCAACCAGCCCCCTCCCCCAGGAGCTCTGGGGTCCCCTCCCAGCATGCTTCAAGGCTGTTTCCTTGAAGACAAACATGTCCTACAGGGTGTGGATTTGCAAGCAAAGTGTGTGAGCCCTCAGTGAGGCTTAGCAGTAGCTCCACGGAGTAAACATGGTCGCTGTGACTATGAATAACAGCTGGGTGCCCTGCAATTCACAGTGGAGGGACATGGGGACACTTTTAAGGCCATTTTCAAGTTAGAGAAAGCCCAGTTTTGTTACATCTAGCACTAAAAGTGGGAACGTGGCAAGGTCTTGGCACCAAAAGAAAGGGGGTCACTTTGTCTTAGCAAAAGGAAATGACACGACCGCCCTCATGTTTATCGTATTGCAATGCAATTAAGAAAATCGCCACACACACATCCCCGGGGCACTGCTTCGCTGGGGAAGCACGCATTTTTAACCTGATTACTGAGCAGTTATCTGGGTCATCTTGGCCCCTGTGTCCGTCCGGCCCTTGCCAGCCTCGCCTCTTGCCTTTGCACTCGACAGAGACACTGACCCACCCCAGTCATGCTGAGGAGCCCAGCCACTTAACTAATGCAGGGCACACGCCCGCCTGGTGCAAGTCCGTGCAGAGGCAGATGGGTGAGACCCTGCCCTGTCCGCACTGCACCTCGGAGTCCCCCGGGCTCTGGCTCTCGCCTCCTTGTGGTCATCTGCTTTTGCTCCCCACCACCTGTGGCTCTCAGTAGGATTTCCTCTCCGTTTAGAAGATGACCACACGGATGGATGACTTTAAATGGAAACTTATATGGTAAAAAGAGGTTACGACTTTACATAGATGCTTTTCTAAGTCTAAATTTGCAAATAACTAGGCTGGGAGCTCAGGGCTACTTGGTGAGAGGGCGCCGGCCTGTCTCTCCCGGAATCCTTCAGACGGAAACCTAACAACTCAACACCCCCACTCTCACACAGTGACCCATGACAGTGACGGCCTTGTTCATCAGCCACAGCGTGGATCCTCAGTGTCCCCACAGGCCCTGTACAAGGAAGGCTTGGTTGGGCCTGCGGTGCTGCTGGGAGGTGGTGGCACCTTCAGCAGGTGGGGCGTCACTGGTTTGTGCCCCTGAGGGGATGGGGGACCCGGACCCCTTCCTGCCCCTCTCCCTGCTCCCGCTGCCAGGAGGTGGGCAGTTCCCTCCACCCCAGCCCCAAACCACAGGGCGAAGCTCTGAAACTGACAATGAACAGACCCTTCTCCCGCAGGCTGTTAGCACGGGAATTTCACAGCAACGGGAGCCGGCTGATCACTGCTAGATTCGCCTCCATCTCTGGGCTGCCCAAGTGCCCCGAGCCTGGCACTACTTCAACGTGACAAATGGTAATTTTGTTTTCTATGCATGAAAGGATGTGCTGTGAAAATGAAGCCTGAAGTCTAAGTTCAGGAAACTGAGATTTCCAGCTGAATATGTATAAATAATATTCAAAGAACAAATAAATAATATTTATTTAGTCCTGTAAAAATATTTTTTACAAAGTTGGTTACAAAATTATTAGAAAATACCTCAGTGTACAAAGATGAAACAGGAACTACCCAGCAACAGCGAGGCTGAGCTGCTTCTTCAGTGTAACAGTATCGGAACGTCTTCCGTATTTGTTTAAAGTAACCTCTCAAATCATTTGTAACATGAAGGGATGAACCTGGAGAAACTGTTAAGTAAAATACGCCAGGCACTGAGGCTAAACAGCCTACGTTCACGTGTGAAACGGAGGCCAGAGTGGTGGTTACGGGAGGCTGGGGCTGCCAGGAAGGGACACCGTGGCTACAGGTGATTACAGCGAGGTGGAGGAACCTTGCCAAGGGTCCAGGACAGACGGAGACAGACAGAAAAACGCGAGGAAGCAGACGACGGGCCGGGCCAGGCTGGCTGAGTGGTCGGAGGTCTTTACCGGGTGATGAAAATGCTCTAAGCCGACTGCGGCGGTGGCTGCACAACTGGGAACGCATCACACCCGCTGGAGGGCACGGGGTCACACGGGAAGGGCACACGAGTTATCGCCATACGTTTTAAAACAAAAAAGGGCAGAATTGGACCTCTTGGAAATGACAGATGTACGCAAGGTGTACCAAGGCTAGGGACACCACCCAGCGTGTCCTCCCCTAGGGGCAGAACCACAGTTCCTGCCGCAGGACCCACGCCGAGGCCGCTTTTCTGTCCTCGAGCGTGATTTCAGGTATTATGACTGCAGCTGGAATCCATTTTGTAACAAGCCAAAGAGAGAGAGGCTTTAAAATTTAAAATATCTGTTTTATGACTTTTTGAGACAGGGTCTCACTATGTAGTTCAGGCTGCCTTTGAACTATGTAGCTCAGGCTGACCTGGAACTCACAGCGATCTTGCCTCAGCCTGGAGTGCTGGGATTAGGGGCATGTGCCATCGCACACCGGAAAAGGTGATTTTAAAATATTACTTTAACAAAATACGACATCCAGTTAAAACTAACATCATTAAACACCAGAAGGGTTAAATACATTGGTTTTTACCATATAATACAAAAAGGTCAAAAAAGAAGTTTCCACTTTTTGCTGACCTCCCGTTTCCTCATCTCCCCCTAAGCGGCTTGGGTCTGGCTCTATAAAGTGACCTTAAGATGCTAGCTGTGCTGCCCACTTCCCTGGGGCATGCGACTTTATGGAACAGGAAACAGCGGGGTACCCTCAGGGAGGAGGGGGCAGCACCCCCACCACTACGGAGGCAGCTCTGGAACAGCTGGAAAGGCGGTTCCTCCAGGCAGGCGGAAGTCGACTCACAGCTGCCTCTGCGGCTCCTCCACAGGCAAAGCTCCTCCTGGAATGCCAGGCCTGGCGCACCGAGCAAGAGCGAGCCACTCCCCACGCGGAGTTACACCCTCAGGGCCAGTGTGGGGCCTGGTGCGCACAGGCTCTGGCTCCACCTCCAGCACTGCTGAAAACACACTAATCTAAAAGCAAAAGGAGAGGAATACAGACTGGAACTGTCGCTGGAGGCTCTGCAAGCCCCGAGTGGGAGGACTCAGGCTTGGGCCAGTCACAGAGGTCCAGACGTGTCACTGAGGCTGTGGGGAGGGCCCAGGATGGACAGGCAGAGGGGACATGCAGAGCCGTGTCCGGGGAGCAGCAGACCTCCGAGCACACCGGGACCCCATCCCAGAAGGCATCCGCGGCTTCCAGGAGGAGGCGCTTGCTGCTTTAGTCTGCACAGGCCTAGGGCGCAGCTCTGTGCTGCCTCGCGTGCTCAGGGTCCTCTGCAGCTACAAAAAACTAAACGAAACTAAAGTCTGGACAAATCCTAGTTTTTCTTCTCAATGTCTTAGAACCAAAAACAAAACAAAAGAAAAAAAAAAAAAAAAAAACCAGAAATGAGTACTATGAAGTAATCTGTTTATCCAACTGTGTCACTGAAATCCAGCAGAGGAAGAACTGAGCGCGGTGTGGGGCTGACAGTGCCAGGAGGGCGACAGCGCCTCGGGTGACAGAGCCTCGGCACAGGTCCCTGCCACCTGCCGTCACCACTGAGGTCCCAGGCCCAGGCTCAGGTCCGAGGACAGTGCTGCTAGGCCAGCGCCGGGATGAAATACTGGAGGGAGACGTCTTCGTGGAGCAGATGGAGATGAACCATCTTGCTGGCCACGATATCTGGGGAGAGACCATGGTTTCACAAGCCACTTGGACACCCGCTCTGCCCCGCCTCTCTGTCACATGGCTCCGCACCCTTGGTGCCGCTCACCAGTCATCTCTGTTCTCGGCCCTGCTGAGGTCACAGCCCAGGCCACAACCACCCCTCCCCCGGAAGGAAGCAGGAAGCATGCGGCCACCAGGCCTCAGGTGAAGACCTGGAAGGCGGGCTCTAGGTCACACTTCCAGGATCAGCGTCCTTCCAGGGGACAGCGCTGTCCATAGGGAGAGAGGGGTGTGTGACAAGAGCCCTGCATCTGGACACCTGTAGGCAGGCACCTGCGGGCCACTGTTCCACCTGACACCTGCCCTACGTCCCTGGTGCCATCTCCCCCTCCCGGCATCTTCGTGTCTCCCCTTCAGAGGGGCTGGTCCTGGACAGAGCCGCCTGACCCCGTCTGGTCTCCTCCGGAGCGCACCGGGGCATCTTCTGGGCTGAGGCGGCACGGACTGCGCAGCGCTTCCCTGCCGCGCTGAGCTCAGCCCGCCGGCCGCTCCACGGAGCAGCCCTTCGAGCCCTGGCCACTGCCTCCCCGGAGCGGCTGTGACTTGCGCAAGGTGATGGTGAGGAGGGGGCGGGAGCACAGCCCAGGGTTGGTACCCAGCCCAGGTAGGGACACCGTCAGCCAGCAGGCACCTGCCGCCTGTCAGGCTAGACGTGACCAAAGGGTCCAGGACAGGAAAAACGAAACAGAGGGGACACTCACTGCACAAGGCCTTCGTGGGGCTCGCCTGCTGCCCGGCGAGGAATTGCAGGAGCTTCCTGATGTCCACGCGCACCTCGGCCATCTCTGCCGGGTCTCTGTCCCGAGAGGCGGCCTCAGAGGCTAGAGCGACACGAGTGGTTCAGGTGTGACATCTCCGGGTGTAACAGGGAAACCGGAAACGCACAGCGCGTGTTCACGTACATACACCATCCCCCCCACCGCTGGTGAGAGCACGCTGGACACACAGCACAGCGTGGAGCTGTGTCACCTACTGCGCGAGCGCTTCCTCGGCCCTACTCCTACGTACTCTCCTAACACCGCTTAACATACTACAGCGCCCTCCGCAGGGTCTGCACGGGCGGGAACGTGAAACAGGACTGCACCTCTCCTTGAGGTCGAAGGAAGCAGCACCTGGTGCTCACTAGGTTTCGAAAGCTGAAGTGTAGATAGTTAACGCGAGGTTCTCACCAGAGCGGAGGGAACGGAGAACAGCCTTCCCACTTCTGGGGACGGGTGAAGGGGAGCCCCGCGGTGTTCAGGAAGAGACCAGCTGAACGGCTTGGAACCGAGTCCCTTCCCACAGGCTGCAGAGCTGCGACCGATGGTGCAGCAGCCCCTCGGTCACTGCAGGGTGCAGGTCCCCTGTGACATAACCCTGGCGTGTGTCCATGCACAACCAAGCCCAAGGCAGCAAATCCAAATTCCGAGAGCAGCCAGGGCCTCGGTTATTTGTCTGGGAACTCATGGATCACAAATGATTCCACACTGTTCACAGCTACTTCCACGCTGGTGCTGCGCCTCCACCCTGGGCCCTCTGCGCATCCGGCTCCCCAAGGTGTTCAGTTGTCGCCTCTTCCTCCACTGCTGAATGACCTGACCCCGCTGTCATTTATCACCTTGTGAAGACGAAGAGTGTGCCACGTGCACACACATCACATCCTGTCCCCGCAAATCTAATTTCACAAGCACTGACGTGACTGAAGGAGGAGGCTGTAAGTAGAAACGTACCCACCTTTCTAACTGTTCAAGGCGAGAAACTAATCTTTCAGAGGAGAACAAGAACTGAGGCTAGGCGAGGTCTCAGAGTCACGCAGGGTGACCCGAGTCCAAGAGAAGAGGAAGGGGCCCCTGTGCCCCCTCAGCAGCCGGGCGCCTCAGCCCTGTACCCCGGTGCTGCCACTGTGCTGCAGGGACAGCTGTCCAACTTCCACTCCTTCCCCACACAGGGACAGGGAAACCCGCCCTTGGCCTTTATTATGTTACGATACTTTGATGCGTATATATCTCAAACAAGTAATTTATCAAAAGCAAAATACAACCCACAAGAAAACTCACCTAACGGAGGATTTCCAAGATCTTTAAAGTGAGTTGCAACACACACTAGCTCAGTTTCTATTTTCAAGTTCAGTTCTCCATTTAGGTTTGCTTCAATAACCTGCAGAATGAATATTGTAAAACAGTCTTAAAAAAGAAAAGGAAAATGAAAGGGAAGACCCACATGCCATATTTCTATAAGAGGACCGAACCCTCTGTCACAACTGCACATTTACTACGATCAGGAAGTGAAAGAGAAACGTTTATTTAAAGGCTGCACTGCGATGTTGGAAGCGAGGTCGGAATCACCAAGCTCTGGCTACTGTCAGGCAGCAGGAGGGCCGGCGGCCACCTCCCTCCGAGCTCTCTTCAACTCCTGCTCTCCAGGGTGCTGGCGCTGTCCCTGCAGGTCCTGGGATGTCCCCACAGGTAACGGGGGTGGGAGGGCTTTCCTTCCCAGTCCCCACCCAGCCTGTCAGCCAGAGCGAGACGGAAGCACAGTGGCTGCAGAGCCTGCCCACCTGCCTGTGGAATGCGGTGCCCATTTCCGGTGCTGCCCGCTATTAAAGCCCGGCAGGTTCACAAGCCCACGGGTACTTTACCACCAGAGTCCTGCCACCCGGTAACACGAGTGACCCCTAAGCTGGACGGGAGAGCATCTGGCGCTGCGGCCTGCTGGCCTCATCCTTAGGAACACTGCTTACTGTCCCCACCTTGCTCCTCACCGCTCTGCACTCTGCATCTTTGTCACTCCAAAACAAAATGGAAAGCTTTTTTTTTTTTTTTTTAACTTGGACAAGTTCTTATTTCTGAGCTTTTGACATTAAACAGAAAAATAGCCCCCAAACTCACTTATCACATAATCTAGTAAACTTCTCTCTGAATAAAAAGCATTCATTTTAAACGGGTTTTCTTCCTTTCATTAACCGACAAACACAATCGTTACATTTCCTAACCTACAATACTTGACTGAAATAAAACATGTACAACAACCCTTGGGGCGATTCTGGACCACTCCCTGGCGCTCTGGAGAGCCGACGCATGACACAGACCCATTGGTTTCAAGCAACCACGCGCCCAAGATCTGAAAACTCCCATTGTTTGTGAAAAACAGTGGTTTTGGAAATAATTTATTCAGTGGCTTCAGAAATAAGTATTTATGCAAAGCAACCTGCAACGGTTCTAGACTCACTTCATGCCTACACACTCTCTTCCGCTTTCTTTTTTTTTATTTTTTATTTTTTTGTGGGTACCGGGGGTCGACCTCAGGACCTCGCGCGCCAGCAGGCGCCCGTGCCGCTGAGCAATATCACCGGCCCATTTTTCGTATGTGGGATCCGGGAGTCGAACTCGGGCCCTTGCGCTTGCTGGGCAGACGCTTAAGCCGCTGAGCCATCTCACCGGCCCTCTCTTCCGCTTTCTTGCGATTCCTAAAATCTGCACAGCGGAACTTTGGGGTCCAAGTCGCTCCTGTTCCCACTTGGTGCCTGGCCCACGGCTGTGCTCGACCGACATTTTCTGAAGGGGTGCACAAGCTGCCAGCTCTCTGAACATCAGGCACCATGTCGGTGTTAGGACGCGGTTACCTGCACTATCGCCCCATCAACAGACGCGGTTTCTTCAGTGATTTCCTTAATGCTCTTTACCTACTGCTTGCTGAATGCCAACTACCTGCACTGCGCCCCTATCAAACGTTACCTCTGAATTCAGAGGGACAAAGCCCCTGTGCCAGCGCTCCTCGCACCCCCAGTTAAGGTAAAACACCCAGCACCAGGCTTCACTGAACCTCCCGCCCCGTCCACCACATCCCGGCGCCTCTGCTCGTCCTGTTTTAATCGCTGAACCGGTCCCGTGCAGCCACCTCCAACACACCGCACGAAGTGTCCCACAGCAGGGCACGGATCCCTAAGCACTGCTACTGGACCTGCTCCCACACAGACACCGTGGGGCTCGTCCGGGAGCCGGAGGAAACGCAGGCCTCGGGCCCAGCCCCAGCTCCTGAGGCGCAGTGTGCGCTTTCCCCACGCCGGCAGGGCTCGGAAGCACGCTTCAGGACATGCTGGGGTCCTGGCTGCTGGCTCCGAGTTCTGCATGGGTCACACACCCGGCCCAGCCCGCCCATCACCTGCCTCGCATACGGCAAGGGAAGGAATGAGTGGGGCTGAGGGAGGGGACAGGTAGTGCGCTGGGTCCCCTTAGCTTTCCTCAGTTCTGCAGTCCGCTGTCTTCAGACGCAGAATCCTGGCCCTCAGGGAGCTCTCGCTGTGCACTGCGCTTTCCACTCCAACTTATTTAGCTTCCATTTAGCAATTCCACCGTTTCTAGACATTTTAAAAACACTCCAGAGGAAACGGCTCTGGTGATTCTAAGCCACCTGCCAGCTCTCCGCTTTGCTGACTCATTTCCACGGAACTCGAAGCACAAACATATGGCTCCTTCAGTTAATCGGCAGCCTCTCTGTGCCTCCCTTAGGTCCCCAGTGCCCAGAGGAAGCGGCCTGAAGACGGCCTGACATGATGCCACTGTCGGCGCCGGGTGGCCACGGGGCAGGGGGCAGAGCTCGGATCCAGGTGAGACCGGAAGCCTGGCATGGGCCCTGCTCTGAAGCAGCAGACTCCAGGGAAAAGGGGCCCAAGAACTGAACTTCAAAACCTTTCTGTGATTTAAAAATCCCTCGAAGCTGAATTTCACTCTACATCCGCGTGGTGACCCTGATGCCGCCTACTGAGTGACAGCCCCACCAGGGCGCTAGGACAGACAGGGACAGTCGCCCCCCTTTCTGGCTGGCAGTCAGAGCCCGAGCCCCTGCAGCTCTCCGGCGGGCTGCAGGGGCCGCTGGGGAGCAGCATTTTCCTGCGGGTGGCGGGGAAGGGCTGGGATGGACAGGGTGGCGGCCCAGTGCTGTCCAGGGGACAGGGAGGAACTGAGGCAAGACGGCCAAGAACAGGATGAGGCTCCAGGTGGCAGCCACAACCCACGCGCTCAGCAGGGAGGCCGGCGGCAGAGACGCGGCCCAGACAGCTGGGACGGGCGTGGCTCGCGCTCGCCAGCGCACAGAGGCCTCTCAGACTTGGGGACAGAATCCCTGTGTTTGGGGCGAGTGAGGGCAGAATTCAGGGTGAGCTCAGGTGAGCGCACTCCACCCAGTCCCCAGGCACTGCTGTGCACGCTGGCACCGCGTGAAACGTGGCCGGAGGAGACCACAAATTTAACGCAAAACTAAAAGCACCAGGAGCTCGGTGAGAGCTACTTGGAACACGGACTGCTGTGATGCGGGGTCCCCGTGCTGGGCTCCCGCCCACGACAGGGCCCTCCAGACACTGTCCATCACGTTGGTGGGTTGGGAAACACACCGGCCTTAGCAGGGGAAGGTGCGGACACTCAGGCTGGGCCGCGGCGCAGCGGTGCAGCCGTGCTCAGCACGCCAAGGCTGCGTCCAACGCCAGCACCAAGAAAATGAGGACCAAAAGGTGGTCTCCTCTGTTCAAACCGCAGGGAAAGGCGTCAGAATGACTATGTTCCAGGGGAGGCACAGCGGTCTCCTCGGGGAGGAGAGGTGCAAAGCCCTGGGAGAAGCTTCTCGACAGTGCCTCAGCCAGCGCAGCAACGCAGGAGCAGCCCTGTGCCCCGCGAGCTCCCGCCCACGGAGCAGCCCACGCAGGCGGGGCCGCCCTCACAGCTCTTCCCCCACGTCAGGACTCACGAGGTGATTGCTGATGTTCTTCATTTTCTCCACAACACTCTTCATAGTCTTCAGGACTGGTAAATAAATACTGACCTATGGGACCAATCAGAGAAATCAGCAGGAGGAGAAATACTGCTATGCCCCAGTGCTGCCTCTCTCAGGAACTCACAGGCATCCAAGCAGAATGAAGGGATGGAACGCCTGCCTCTGGTTACCCTGGTGACCACATCCCCGTGGGCTTCTGCCTGGTTCAAGGACTGCACACAGCAGCTCGGCTGAGACACCGTGAAGGGGTCCACGGGGAATAAACCCAGGGCCCAGCAGGAGGCCTCCTCGCAGGGACATCTACACCCAGAGGCCTTTTCCGTGTTCCGTGCAAAACACAGTGGGAGCCACTGCCCCTCACCCCAGCCTGTGTTACTCACAGCGCTTCACAAAACGCTGGCCTTCCCCAGTCTGCAGACAGGGTGTGATTGAAACAGTGTGCATTTACAATTTAAAAACTACCACAGTTAAGATGGCCATGAATCCCCCTCAAAATCCTCTCCCTGGCTTGCAACATACTTGTCCCATTGTTCTTGCCGTTTTCTGAAGCAGGTCTGGAAGTCCCCTTTCTTTTATGAGTTTGTTTGTTTTCTGAGACAGGGTTTGTTATGTCGTCCAGGCTGGCCTTGAACTTGTGAGGATCCTGCTGCCTCAGCTTCTTAAGAGCTGGAATTACACGTGTGCACCACCACACCTGGCATGCAAGTCCTCTTTCCTGAATGTCTTTGGCTGCCTCCATGTCCGAAATCAATTTAAAATGTTTTTCTTTCATGGTCATTTTTGACTTTGGGGAAGAGCCAGAAGTCACACCATGGTGCCAGATCTGGTAAATAAGGTGGACAAGGACATAGTGTCATGTTTTTATGACGAGTCCACCTTTCCGTGGGATGGCGCTTGGCAGCAGCGTTCACCATATTTGTGATCACGCCTCGCAAAGACACTCCGGAAAGAGGACTTCAGAGCTGCTTCAGAAAGTGGCAAGAACGATGGGATGGGTGCTTCTGAAGCAAGGAGAGGGGTGTTTTGAGGGGAATTCACAATAATTTACTGTGATAAACTTTTTACAAATATTCACTGTATATTTCAATAGCCCCCATTCATTAGATGTCTTCTAATGAATGTCAAGTAAATATTTTATCCAGTATACATTTAGAGTTTCTTCTTAAATAAATTCTGAGCAAGAGCCAAAGGACTCCCTGGCATCGTCCTCATTTTCAGTGGCTCTGGGGCTCCTCTCAGCAGGAGTGTTAACCTGGCTCTAAGTCACACAGTGCCTCCTGTGGCTGTCACACACGTCCAGACGCGCAGCCCTGTGCAGCCCAAAGTGGTGCCGCAGACCGAGAGTCATAAACACAACTGGCATCCAAAGTGTTACTTCAGTTTTGTTTTGTTCAACAGCTGTTATTGAGCAAGACATTCTCTCTCCTCCATGTAAAGAGTATGGTATTTGCACTATGTGCATCAGAGTTTTAAAAAGTTTACGTAAATAACAAAAGGCAAACATGCTGATTGTTTTTCCTTGAGTACCCTTTAAAAACGTGTATCACTTTCTTGGCAGGCAGGCCCTACACATCTTCCAAATCAAATACACTGCAAGACGACAAGAAACCTTAGAGGATCCAAAACTACCCATCAGCTGTGATGAACAGCAGGCCGGCAAGTGTCACTCACATCAGCATCTGGGACCGAGGGCTCCTGTAAGTCCTTCCACAGTTTTCGAGGAATAACCTTTATGGGGATATCATGTGTCACAATGCGACTACTGCTGGACACAGACAGCTGCCAAGAGAAATGTAAATATTTTATGTTGTCAATATTAAAAGCAAAGATAAAACTAAAAAACTGAGGATGAAAAAGTTGAGACACCAAGTCTAAATGGAATGATCTCAATTCATTCACCCAAAATCCATTCAACTGGTATTGACAGGGCGTCTGCTCTGGGCTCTGTAAGCAGCTAACATGTGGCGAGTCAGACAAAAGTCCCCAGTGTTCCAGGGGACAAAGGGGCCGGTAAGGAAGCAATCAAACAAAATGCATGTGGTACTCATTAGAGCCTTGACAAAACATGGTAGTGACCAGGCTGAGCATGGGGAAGGTCCCTAGACTGGGAGGTCAGGGTAGGCCTCTCAGAGTAGGTGACATTGCAGATAACAGAATGAGAGGGGCAGACAGCCATGAGGGGGCAGTGTCTGTGAAGCCACCAAATGGACAGAAGCTGCCTTGCTCTGCTCCAGCAACCCAGAAGCTATTCTCTGGGCACAAGAGGCTTGGTGTTCCTTCACTGCTGGAAGAATAAACAATGTTTATCTATTTCCAGGGGCTTCTATTGGACCCGCAGACCAAAGTCTCTGGCCCTTTTACACAGAAAAGTCTAGGTTAACTACTTTTCCTTAAGAAAGTGAAGAAACTCCAGATTCATATCGTGACACTGAATGCCCTGGTTAACTCTAAGAACTGACTCACTGCAAATTAAACAAAAGTTACAAAGTTGAGACGTTCTCTTCCATGGAGCACTTGAAACCATAAACAATGCTTGCCCATAGATGGACAAAGTGTGTACAAAATAGGAGGGAGGGGAGATGTAAGGACAGTAGTGGCTGGGAGGAAGCAGTACTGATGCTGAGCACTTCATAAAGAAGGACTTTTGGCTTGAAGGACAGAGAAGTCAAGTGGAAGGCTCGACATCACCACTCTCTGGGAGTTTGGAAAGAGCTGGACATAACCAGGGAATGACTCAGAGGGCAGTTATTTGTGATTTGGCTTCCAGGTAGGTTGGGCCACATGTGAAAGGCTTTGCACAACATACTAAGAGAGATGAACTTCAACCTGTGTGTGTGTGAGATCTGGGGGGAGCTGTGTGCTACACTCATCTGGCAGTAACGTGTAAGATAGTTGTGTCACTGAAACATGACTGGCGATTTAAAGATATTCCGGCAGAAGAGGTTTGGGAAAGCACACCGAAAGTGAAAATGGATAAAAACCATGATTTCTACACTGGATAACAATACCACGAAAAGAAATTCAGATGCTGGAAGTTTTACTCTTTGGAAAAGGCAGCATCCTAGTCGAATGCTATATGATCACGACATTAAAATAATGAAAAGGAGAAACTGACTCTAACAGAAAAAGAGGAGTCACACACCAGATCTTTAAACAAAATAATTAGCTTTCAACAATGATGTTTAAAAGCCCAGGTGTAGAACTATTGATACTCCTTAGAGGCCGAGACTTGTAGAACTGTTCAGAAACCCTGTTCCTCCTACTCACCAGCTCTATGGAGACTGTGAGGCAGGGAAAGTGTTTATTCGTCAGCTTGATTTTCAAGGTTCTGGCATTCTGGGCGGTCTTCAAAGCTCGAGATAAGTTTTCTGATGTTAGTTCTAAATAAATCACATTGTTTTCTGCGGACACACCATCCATTTGAAATTCACTGAAAAAGTTCTCCTAGGGGAAGAAAAAAAGGGCACGTGTGGCCTTTCCCGTGGCACTGGTGGAGTCTGCGCCCCTCGCGGCTGGCTCACCTGCTCCAGCTCACACCACATGCTCACCCCGCCGCTGGCCAGCCTGTCGCAGAGGATGAAGTTCAGCTTATCCGGGCTGATGCGGAGGGTGCAGGTTTTGGCCAGCTTGGCTATCATGTTACTGACTCCTGGGGCAGGGAACAAGGTAACGAGTTACTAAAGGGAACAGCAAGCATCCTGGAGGTCATCTTATCTCCCAGAATTTCTCATTCCACCGGGTGCAACTTCCCAGTGGGAAAATAACGGTTGCCGCTGGGATCCCGATGGGAAGCGCTTCAACACCGACGAGGCAGGCCATTCTCCCACCAACCCCATAGCCATGCGGCACGCAGCACCCGTGCCCAACAGGGAAACTGAGGCTCGGCCACGAACTGGCACCTGAGGTGGGGCTTTCATACATTCACCACAAACTTCGGGTGTGCAGCAGTGTTCAAGGAATGTCAGGCACAGCCTGGGCGAGGCCGCATAACCGCGTCTCCGCCTCGCGACCACCCTGGGGTCCCTAGCCCCGTCCCACCCCCGCAGCGCTGCGGCGGCAGCTCCCCGCCTCCTTCCGGTCCTCCCACCCCGCCCGCGACCCCAGCTCACGCGTGAAATGATTCAGACAGGCCGCGTCCACGATCTTGGCGCGAAACTTCATAGCGACTCCGGCCCCGCGGGGCGCATCTGATGCGGGCCCACTCGGGTCCGTCCCTGAGCGTTCCGGCCGGAAACGCGGCGGTGCTCCCGGAGGTTCCGGTTCCCCCCAGAGCCAGCCCGGGGTTCCGGGCAGGAGGTCCGCGCGCTAACGCTGCGGGCGGGTGGGGCCCCCGGTGTGGGTAGGAGGTTCGTGTTCAGAGAATTCGCCTTTTGAAAAATACTTTGACACCTATTCAAGTTCTGGGTTTCGTTTTCCTTCGTTTTTTTCTTTTCCATCTTTTTTTTTTTTTTTTTTTTTTTTACTTTTTTTTTATTTCGAGATTGGGTCTCTGTAACTCTCAGGTTTGTCCAGGCTGGGTTCAGCCTCCTGCCTCAGCCTCCCAGAGTGCTGGGATGACAGGAACGTGCGATCTCGCCCGTTTTAAAAGTCCCAATAAAATCAATCTTTTATTAGAAAATCAATTTATAAAGATTTAATAAAGTATCGCTTAAATATATTTCTTTAAAGTGAAATAGCTCTACACCACCAGCAGCCCGATAATAATATAGTACTGGTACCTCAGAAGTTTAAGGTTCTGAACATTGTTTTAAATTTTGAACACGTTACTGATTAGTCGTTAAAGATAAGGGGTTTGAAGAATTCTGATCTTCTGCGACTTTGAGTACGAAGTTCACCAGATTAGACGAAATTCTTAGTAGAATTTTAGTAACAAGTTAGAATTTGCAGTAACAAAGCGCTAACAGGCTCGGTGGCTTCAACCACAGATGTGTATTTTCTCTTAATTTTGGAGGCAGGACAGCAGCACAGCTGGTTTTTTCTGAAGGCCCCTCTGACACATGTGTGTACAATTTCCTTTAAAGAAGATCAGGCCACCAGTGCAGTGGATTGGGGCCGATGCTACTGACTTCACTTTAATTTAATCACCTCCTTAAAGACCCTATCTCCTAATACAGTCATATTCTGAGGTGCTAGGATTACGACTTGAAGAAGCAACTTTGGGAGGGACACTGCTCAGCCCATATCGAACAATGCAAAGGAAGTGTGAGTGGGAGCCATCATGCTTCATTGTTTAAGCCCCGGGAAATGGAATAAAGGGCTCAGAACTCCTTGCCTTCTTAAAATAAGTCAACTTACTGTAACTAAGTTTGTGGCCAAACTCATCTCTGTCAGCTCCTCTGTGGTGGGACAGCTACTGAGTCTTGATTAAACCAGCAGTAGAGGGGGAAAGTGCAGAAGTTTCACTATTGCCTAGCATTGTTTTTTGTAGCCCAGGCTGCCCTTGAACTTGCAGCAATCCTCCTACCTCAGCCCCTGAGGTGCTGGGATTACAGGTGTGCTCCACCACGCCTGGCAACACACAGCTTTTTCAGTTAGAAATATGAATTTAATGTTCTTTCGTGTCTTTTCATGGCTTGATAGTTCATTTCTTTTTAGCACGGAACATTTCATTGTCTTGAGCGTTTGTTTATTCATCTATTGGAGGACATTGTTTGCCTCCACATCCTGGCAATTATGAGTAAAAGTTCTCTAACCATTTATGTGTAAGTTTCTGTGTGAGTGTAAATTTTCCTATCATATAAATCCCAAGGGGTGCAGCAGGTGGGTAGCATGGAGAACTGCATGTAGCTTTGTTAAGAAACTGCCAAGTTGTCTTTCAGAGTGGCTGTACCATTTTCACTTCTACCAGCAATGAATTAAAGTTCCTGTTGCTCCACATTCCTGTCAGCACTTGATTTTGTTTTTGGATTTTAGTCATTCTAATAGGTTTGTAGATGTATCTTTTTGTTTTAGCCTGAAAGTCCCTGATTACATGTGATGTTGGCCATCTATTCACATGGTTATTTGCCATCTGTATAGCCTTCTTGTAAGGTATCCAGATTTTTTTTTTGCATATTTTTATGCGGTTGTTTTCTAATCATGAGTAGTTATTTACATATTGGATGCAAATCCATTATCAGGTATGTTTTGCAATATTCTACCCCAATTTTTTCAGTACTTAGGTTTCATGCATATTTTATTTTATTTATTTTTTTTTGTGGGTACCGGGGTCGAACTCAGGACCTTGCGCGCCAGCAGGCACCCGTGCCGCTGAGTGATATCACCGGCCCTTTTTCCGTATGTGGGTTCTGGGAGTCGAACTCGGGACCTCGCGCTTGCTAGGCAGGCACTTATGCTGCTGAGCCATCTCACCGGCCCCCTCATGCATATTTTAAAAATCAGACTTTTTTCTTGTGATATTGAATTGTGTAAATTAGAAGTCATTATAGCTAATAGTATAGCGGTTCCTCATAAAACTGAAAATAAAACTATCATATGATTCAGTAATCCCACTGAGTATACACCCAAAGTAACTGAAACCAGTATGCTGAAGAGATGTCTGCATTCCCATGTTTATGCATCTCCACTCCCCATAGCTAAGATATGGAATCATGCTATGTGTCTATCAACAGAATGGGTTAAAAACCTGTGGTATGGGTTAAAAACCTGTGGTATGTCTATACAAAGCAAGGCTGAAATGCAGCGGAGCAAATGTTAAGTTCTGTAGCTCCGTATTTGGCACCTGGGGCACAGGTAGTGAGATATGAGTTCCAGACGGTTTGGTCAGCCCCAACCTCGTGGCCTCACATACGCTGTCTCTCTCTTGTGCTAGTTTCATTTGTGATCTGTAGCTTTCTTTTGCAGACATTCCACATTCCTGGCATCTCTGACTTATTGGGAGCTTCACTGCATCTTGGGCTTCATTCCCACAGCTTCACACACTGCCCTCTCAGGGGCTCCTTACCTGGCCTTCCTTTGAAATCTGAGTGGAAGTCTCCCTGACCCCACAACTCTTCTATTCTGCATGTTCATAAAAACAGCATCATGTGCACAATGCCATGGTCTGCTGTCAGTGGGAATGGTAACTGGGCCCCTTTGGATCATGGCTGCAGTGGCCTCTGAGTGCCTGGATGGCTGAGCATTGTGAAACGCATCCTGGGGAAACAATTCATTAGAAAGTCCTTCTCAAGCAGTTATCCCAGAGATGCTCTTCTCAAATGAAATGTTGATACTTTTGTATTTGATATTTTTATACCCTTAGCCTGCAATAGGTGCATCTTGCTGATTTCTGAGATGCCCTCAAAGCATTTTTCTGGTCCCTGTACAAAATACTTGGTTTCTTTTTAATGGTGGTAATCACTTCAGAGGTCACAACTCCTTTGGCTCCAACTTTGCACTGTTCCTTGTGAGCCCGAAACTAAGTTTTTCACATTTTTGTACTCTGCATTTTTCTCTCAATTCTCACTACAGTATTGCTAAAAGTAGCCAGTAATACCATCCCACAGCCTGAATGCTACGCTATCTTGAAATTTCCACTGCGAGATTAATTTTTCCACCACCCTTAATCACAGTCTCCCACCAAGTCTCAGGATATAAGCAAACTATAGGGATTTTTTTTTTCCCAGAACGTAACACACAGTGGAGCCCCTTGTTCTCATCTGAAACCCCCTGTGTCTGGCCTTTACTGACCACATTCCTATTAGCATTCTGGTCTTCTGAGTTTTTATAGAATCCCCTATTAGGCTGCCCTGTTTATAGCATTCAAAGGCTTCTCTAGCTTATATCTCTAAATCTTCCAAAATTCCTTCCCCAAACCAGTTCCAAAGGCCTCTAAACCACGTGGTCAAGAACAGTCACAGCAATGACACCACTCCTGGTACCAATTTTATGCATTAGCATTTTTATAGCTGAGACACAACAACCAACACTCACAGCTTAAAAGAGAGGTTTAATTTGCTCATGGTTTCAGTCCATGACTGGTTGGCTCCAAGGCGGAGACATCATGGCAGAAGGGCTTGGCAAAGCAAAGCTGCTTAGTTCATGGTGGCCATGCAGCAGAGCAGGGGAACAGTACTTGAGAGGACCAGGCTATGGACCATACATAGTACCCAACAGCATGCCCCCAGGACCCATCCAACCACATCCAGAGGACGGGTTCCATTCGTGCCATCTTCCCCGATGGCCAGTGGATGGCCACGGCTGGAGTAGAGATGATTCTGCATTAGGTCGATCACACAATCCTGTCGTTTATTAGTCTCGTTGTGACCAACAGCATTGTATACATACAAAGAGCAGGTACAGTAAGGAGGCGCACGACCCAAGCTGGACCGCAGGAACCAGAAACTTTACCAACGATTTCATCAGCAGAGACTGACCTAGTACGCCGCTACTGCACAGCGGAACCGCACAGGGCCGTAGGGAGCTTTTGCCGTGAACGTGAACAGCGTGAGATCAGATAGAAGAGGTGCTGGGGACCTTACGGCGACCGGAAAAAAAGGAACACCTCACTAACACCTACCCCGGATAGCGCCTCAGCTCGCCTCTTCCGGAAAGAGAGCCCGCGGCGCCCGTCTCGCTGCGCCTGCGCACTGACGTCTCCGCGGAACGAACCAATGGGACGGCGGAATAGGCGGGCTGTAGGGAGAGAGCCGGCTTCCGGTTCCGGTGGGCCTTTGTCCGCGGCGGTGCTACGTGTCTCCGACCTCTTCAGTGGCGGCGGTCGGTAAGGGTTTGTTTTGCTGGGGGCCCCGAGGCGAGCCGGGCGGGCACGGGGCACGGGGCCTTTGTGAGACCGGGGGCCAGCGGCCGTGGCGTAGCCGGCGGGTCTGCCGAGGGTCCAGCCGCGACACAGCGACTGTCACGGCCTCGCCGGGAGCACGGCCCCAGGCCCGCGTCCCCAGGCCTGGAGGAGCCTTCCACCCCAGGGTTCTGCTTCTCCGGGCTCGCCCTCGGTCGCCCTCCCTCTCGGGGCTTCCCGTGCCGTGTGCTGTCGTGAGAGGTGGTGACCTTTCGCCGTGTGCGCGCTTGGGATCTCATCTTGTAAAACCTGTGCGGTGTCCTGGCCCCGCCACCAGTCCCGTGGTGTAAAATGGGAGAGGTGGTCTAATTTCTAATCGAGAGATCCTGGTGGGTTCTTGGGTCCGCTTCTCTGACATTGAATGCGGTGTTCAGTGTCGTGTGCGTGTTTCTGGACAAAGAGGCCTTACCGTTTATCACAGCCATGATTGCATAAAGTTTACGACCATTGCGTTTCAACAACAAAGTGTAGTATGGAGCAAACAGGCATTACTGTGTTTTTGTCCCAGAACGCTTACCGAATTCCTAGGAAGCATTAAATGTTTCATACATATTATTCCATTGAATTGTCCACTGCCCATGCTAGATGAGGAGACGGGGGCTTAGGTTTAGGTTTTGTAGACAGACTTAAACCAACATTAGAGTACAAGTTCCCTGGCCTCATTAGCTGTTTACCAGTAGCTCTCAAAGCTATCTAAGATTGGATGACATCTCTATTAGATAGAGATTCCCAGAAGAACCTATGTGATAAAAAGTACCATCTTATTCCGTAAAAGATTCAAACCTAAGGGTTTGGAGTTTAGGTGGTAGCTTCTCAGACCTTGAATTTTGCTTTAGCCAGTCTTTGTGATTTGAAAATTTTGTCTGGCTCTGCCCATCCCACACGGTACAATGTTCTCTAAGTATATTGCGTAGGCGTATAACAGGTTGAAATCCATGTTTGCTCTCATTTTAGGCTCTTGCTGTACACCTGTTTGATCAAAAAGTACAGTGAATGTCGCTGGTGAGTACCATCCCACGGAAAGACAGGGATCTTCAACATGAAAAGCGTCACAGTGAACCTTAGTGAATGACAAGTTCCTGTTTGTTCAGTGCATTTAGTGGGCTGTGAGCCACAGCTGAGAGGCGTGTTTTAAAGTGTGCTGTAAATCATGGATTACAAACAACGCATTAACATGAAATTCTGTTTCAAACTGCAAAAAAGTGCTAAAGAAACCCACGAAATGTTAAAATTAGTTTATGGTGACGCTGCAGTGACCAGGAAGACTGTTTACAAATGGTTCGAGAGATTTCGTAGTGGCTGTGAATCGGTTGAAGATGAGCGATCCGGGCGTCCTTCAACATCAAAAACCCAGGAGAATGTTGAAAGAGTAAGCGAAATAATTCGATCAAACAGGCAGTTGACTATTAGGGAGATTTCTGAGGATCTGAACATCTCTTACGGCTCCGTTCAAAGCATTTTAACAACAGATTTGAACATGAGGCAAGTGACTGCGAAGTTTGTTCCACCTGTTTTGACTGAGGAACAAAAGCAACAACGCTTATCAATTTCACTGGAGTTGCTAGAGCGTTCTGCTTCAGATTCTAGCTTTTTAAGATACATCATCACAGGAGATGAAACGTGGGTCTATGGATATGATCCTGAGACCAAGGTTCAGAGTTCTCAGTGGAAATCACCTTGTGCTCCTCGTGCAAAAAAAGCACGGCAATCAGGATCCAACATTAAGGTGATGTTGATTGTGTTTTTTGACCTTGATGGAATTGTCTTAGCTGAGTTTGTACCTAGGAATACTACAGTGAACTCTGAATATTACAAGGGCTTGTTAGAGCGTTTAATCAATGACGTATGTATAAAACGGCCTGAGAAATGGGCAAATGGTTTCATCCTCCATCATAGCAGTGCTCCATATCACACATCGCTTCTGGTACAGCAGTTTCTGTCTGATGAAAATATTACAGTGTGTCCTCATCCACCTTATTCATCAGACCTGGCACCGTGCGACTTCTGGCTCTTCCCCAAAGTCAAAATGGCCATGAAAGGTAAACATTTTGAATCGATTCAGGACATCAAGGAAGCTGTGACAGCGCAATTAGACACACTCACAAAGGAGGACTTCCAGAACTGCTTCACAGAGTGGCAAGAACGATGGGATAAGTGTGTTCAAAGCGAGGGGGAGTATTTTGAGGGGGATTAATGGCAATGTGTCTTTTACTGTAATAAATTTGTTTTAATTTATACGTCGTATTTTATGACCATGCTTCATAACATTTTCCTAATAACCATCGCATTATTCTGATCATTTTTTATTCATTTATTTTAACTTTATTGATTTTAAACATTGTCATTTCTTAAATTATGTATAATCTTTTTCTGTTTTATGTATTTTCAAATGGTGTAAGATTATTACTAGAGCTGTATTGTCCATGTTATGTTTAAGTTAGTCATATTTTATGACCGTAGGGCTTTTAGTATTTTCCATATTACCACTCCTGAAAAATCTTGGGAGTCCTCCCTGCTCTGGTCCCACTCCTCTGAACAAAACTTTAACATGAAATCAACAATATATTTGTTGCCAACCTAGAAAGTTTGTTATTCATTATGATTTGTGTATTATAAAGTAAAAAAAAAAAATTATCTACTTTTATCCATTAATTACCTGTTAGAAGTTGGGGATATAACACAGAATATAATATATGTAACATAAACACACTAGAGAATAGTTCTCTTATGAAGCTTAGAATCTATCGGGGAAGACTGTCATAAATAATTGCAATTTTTTAAAAATCACCACCTTGATAAGTATTAGAATAATTAGAAGGTCTGATAGTACATTACAGCAGGGTAATCAAATCAGAAGGTCTAGGATAGCATCCCTGAGGAAATTGAAATGTCAGATCTTTAAGGGTGTTAGAGGAGAGAAAAGACAGAAACACTGAGATAACTATTCTTCTCCAGATGCTTTTGCTTTTAAATTAATTGCAAGTCACCGTTTTAACTTTGAACAGTTAGAGTAATCAGGCTTAGGCATTTAAGTTTAGGGGAAGGCATTTAAGTTTAGTATGGAGTTTCAATACTTTGATTTTGTATTCATTACTCTCAGCCTTTTCTGCCACTTGGAGATAATAAAACCTATCTTATGGAGTGGTAAGTTTGAAGCAATTACTTCCAAAAATTTTCTAAGATACAAATTTCTTAACGTTAGGCATTTTATCACTGATACTTGGGGAGGTTGTCTTTTGAGTGACAGGTGACTGAATGCATATGATCAGCATACGCTACCACAGTTACTATGAGGTACATTTTGGGTCATGAAGAGTTAGATCTGGAAGGAACAAAGTACCTCACCTCTCTTCTATAAGTTCATAAGTCCCTTTTACGTTACTGATGAAAAATGTCAACTCTGGAATTGTGGAATCGTGGGGAGAATAACAAAGTAGAGGTGGGAAACCTCAGACTATCTCTGGCTTCAGTTTCCTAATCAGTAAAACAGAAGAGGTAGAATAGTGTCTGCCTCCAGTCTCAGCTTTCTTACACTCCGTTTCTGCTCTTGCTGCTTCCCATTCATTCTGTGGTCAGACAGCTTTCATTGATAGGAGGTGTTGCTTTCGTTTGATGTGAAGCTAGTTTAAACACTGCGTATGTAACCTCCCACCCCCTTCACACTATGCTTTTGTCTCTTGCCAGACTTCGCTACCTGCCTTGGGTCATTCTTACGTATGTCCACCTGCACGTTAAGAGTATGAGTTCTGAGGCAAACTGTTTGGTTATCTGTATCAATTAAATATATAAACATTTGTACTTCCTGTAGAAACTAGTCCAATGCCTTCTTGCATTCATTGAAAGTACTGAATAAATATTAGTTGATTTATGTCACCAATTTCAGGTTATCTTTGTGTAATGATGATGAGGTTAATAATAACAACCGACCTTTAACCAAGGACATGCCCTGTGGTAGAGACCGTTCTTGCTTAATGTGAGTCAACTCATTTTATCCTCAGGTAGAAAGTGAGGCACAGAGAGGCTAAGCAACTTCAGTGGTGCGACTGCTAAGTGGTAGAGCAGCCTGGGAAACATTTCTGCTGCTAGTTACTTAGAAAAACTTTCACTGTTGAAGGAGTTAAAAATCTACTGTTAGATTTTTTTTTTTTTTTTTAAACTGGAAACCAAAGCAAACATTTTGTGAAAAAAAAAAAAAATTCTTTTTCATGTTATTGCTAGGGGAGCTGTAAAACTGAAATCTTTTTCCTAATTGAAAGCATAAATCACTTTAAATCATTTTGAGGTGATAGCAAGTCTTTCATTAGATTGAATTGTCATTTTTTCTTTTGATGTTTTTTTTCTTCTGTGTTTTACAATTGTAGCAGTCGAAGTTAAAATCCCTACTGTATAGTTTAAAGGAGGTAAGCATTTGTTGGTGTTTTAGTTATAGCAAGCCAATTTAATAACGCAAACAATTAAAGGACTAAGCTGTAAAATATTATTCAGGGATGTCTCATAACTTTCATCTAGTAATGGAATTTATATTTAGTATCACAGTACTAAAATGTGTATTTAACTACAATTTTAATGTTTATATATTTTTTGTTTGGTTGGTTTTTACTGTGCTGGGGATGCACCCAGGGCCTTGCACATGCTAAGCAAGTGCTGTACCACTGAGCCACATCCTCAGCCCCTTCCTTTTTATTTATTTATTTTATAGTACTAGGGATTATTTCGAGACAGGATCTTGGCTAAGTTGTCTTGAATTTAACAATCCTTCTGCCTCATCCTCTGGAGTAGCTGGGATTGCAGGTGTGCTGCAGTGCTGTGCTCTTAAAACTTAGAAAGTCTATAGCAGCTCTTGTTTTCACTGTGGTTAAGGCATGTTGAATGATTACGGTTCAATACAGTGTTTGAGAAGCACTGTACCCATCTGCAGACTTTCAGCTGGTTTCTTGACCACAATTATGAAAACTCCTCAACCAACCAACTGACAATTCTGTCACGTAATTAGTATTTTTGATCAAGTTCAGAAAGAAGCCAGATAAATGTCAGTTCCAAAATGACATTTCCCAAATGAGCACAGTGAATTTTAAAATAAACTTGTTCCAGTGGTGGCGCATGCCTGTAATCCCAGCATTCGGGAGGCTGATGCAGGAGGATTGCTGTGAGTTCAAGGCCAGCTTGGGCTACAAAGTGAGTTCCAGGGCAGCCTGAACTACATAGCAAGACCCTGCCTCAAAAAAAAAAAAAAATAAATAAATAAATAAAAAACAAAAAAAGTAAACTTGTTCCAGAAACCATATCATCACAAGTACCTTTTTGGCTCTAGGATTTTAATGTCTGTTGTGCTTTTCTTTTTTAAATGTTACCTTGGGGTAAATTTAGATGTGATTCTCAAATAAATGGTTTTGATTCCATAAAATCACAGCATACCACATTTCAGTCCGTTATTACTACCGCAGTCATATGTGCTCAAGAATGACCATCTTTCTTTCTTTTACAGGGGCGGCTGAATGCTTTTTGGAAGAGTGTTTTTCACCTTGGCTCCTGGGGGATTAGTAAACAGATGAGGGTTTGATGAAATACTGCGCTGTACCTTTGAGTGCTCTTCTGTTTGTGCTGCTAAAACTAAACACCAAGGCGGGGTAATTTATGGGTGACAGAAATTCATCCCGTTTTTCTAGAGGCTGCAGAGTCCAGGGTCAGAGTGCAGGCAGGCTGGTGTCTGAGGGCCTGGTTTCCGTGCCCCCTCTGTCCTCACATGGAGAGTGGGATGGGACAACATGTCAGAGGCTCCCCGAAAACATTGAATATTGAGGTCCTAACTCCCATCAGCAGGAAGCGCCCTCCTGGCTTAACCACCTGCTAAGGGCCCTGCCCGTTAATTCTGTCAGCTTGGAGGTAAGTGTCCACGTAGCCTTTGGAAGGACGCGGACATTCAAACTACAGCGTCTTCTATCAGGTCAGTGTTTTCCTGTGAGGGAAACAGCAAGTAAAGGATGGTAGGGATGGGAAAGGCCTGTTATCAGTTGAGGGTATGGTGATAGTGTGGTCCATGAACATACTGTAAACAAGTGGTAAAAAACGAGTTCCTTTTTTGAAAATATTCTATTCAATTTGTTCATTCAGTGTTTCCTTCCAAATGCTAATCTTTTTTAAAAACAGCAGCATCTGGTTGAGTCAATGTCCTCTAATCGGCAGCGAGTGAGATGGTAGATGTCTTATACAAGTATCTTAGTCTCTTTTGTACTGCTGGTAATGGAATGCCACGGATTGGATAATTTATTTAGGAAAATATGTTTCCTAAGAGTTCTCAAGGCTGTGAATTCAGCCCAGTATCTGGGTGCCAGGATCCGGCAAGGGTATTCTTGGCACATCCCCCCACAGTGCTGGCCAGAGCCAGAGAGAGTACCGCAGCCTCTGGACTGGGGCTTCCGTCTGCTCCTGAGAGGGACCCCCACCACCAACCCTCCCAGCAGCCCACACTGTCACACGGCTCAGATGTCCAGCGCTTGCTCTCTGCGGGCACATTCAAGCTGCAGGAAGTATCTAGTTATTAAGACCGAGCGGTATTCCTCAGTCTTGGACCATAGTTCAAAGACTAAAGTGTAGTTTCATAGTAATAACAACATAGATTCTGTTTTTGAAATATTAACAGTGCTTTAGTCTTGAGTGAGGTGTCCTTGGGAAAATAAAAATGCACTGAATCATTGGCTGTCTCTAATCTTAAGGAGGCCATACCACCTCTTATATTCAGCTCCTTAAAGGGCTAAAAATGTGTTTGCACATGTGTGTACATGTATATCTATACATTTACACATGCACGTGTACATCTACATGTACATGCACATATATACATGTCTATATTGATAAAATTCTAAAGTACATATTTTATTTGCTACTGGTATTTTGTTGCAGTATAAAACATTAATTTCTTTTTACAGAAAATAATTATAAGTTCCTATTAATAGCATACATTTTGGCTACTCAGATTTTGATGAACCTAGTTCTTGACATGGGTAAAGTTGTGCATAAATTATTTATATCTGTAAATGAGGGTGGACCAAGAACTCTGGTGATAGAGCAGAATAACCTTCATAAGCAACAGTTAAATTTCTTAAATCAGAATGTTTTTGTTTTATTAATGATACTGCTAGGAGGCACAAGGGCTGTACATTTGTGTTGTAAGCAGCACACCTTCAGCATGAATAGGAATCACCTGTTTAGTGTTTAGTAACTGGTTTGTTTTCTAAATACCTATAGAAAACATAGTTCCTTTTTTGTGATAGTTCTGCCAAGTCTCTGGAGCCCTAAATTCACGGCCAAACTCTTGTCTACCTCATCTACAGAGTAAAATCGAACGAGGAAACAGCAAGGGGAGATAGTAAGAACACAGGCAACACTTCCAAGGCTGTGTGGCTGCTGGCAGCCTTGCCCCTCCCTGGGCATTTGTCTTCCATCTGTTGGCAGCCAAAAGCACTTCTGGTGACCTGAATATAGGCGGCGCCGCTGTATTTTGGGTATAACACTGGCACCTTCTATCAGCCTCTGCTTAAGAGGTGCAGAGTTTGAGCCTTGAAGTCCCACAGAGCCATCACTCAAAGTCTCGACAGTAGATTTCTTCAGTCCTTCGATACAGTAACCCCTATTTTCCGGGGCTTATTCTGTGTATAACCTGTCAGTGACTGCTACTATAGTACTGAGGGCGCGTATTTCCCTTTTTATTTATTCTGTGGTGCTAGGGATCAAACCCAATGCCTTGCCCATGCTAGACAAATGCTCTACCACAGAGCTACACATTTAGCCTTTCCTTTGTAATTTTTGAACTTCTGATAGAGCTTGCTTAATTTTTTTTTTTTTTGTGGGTACCGGGGGTTGACCTCAGGACCTCGCGCGCCAGCAGGTGCCTGTGCCACTGAGCGATACCACCGGCCCTTTTTTCGTATGTGGGTTCCAGGAGTCGAACTCAGGCCTTCTCACTTGCTGGGCAGGCGCTTATGCCGCTGAGCCATCTCACCGGCCCAAGCTTGCTTAATTAAAAAAAAAAAAAATCAACCTAATTTTTAACACTTTTCTAGGGTTTTTTTTAAGAAGACACCTAGAAAAGACTCCCAGAATGTCTTCAGTCCATGATTTCAAGTGCATAAGAAAGAACAGATAATTCACTAATTACAACTTAATCAAAATATATTTGCGAGCCAGATGAGGTGATGCACACTTGTCATCCCAGCACTTGGGAGGCGGAGGCAGGAGGATCACTGCAAATTCGAGGCCAGCCAGGGCTACACTGTGAGTCCAAGGCAGCCTGCACTAAGACTGCTGTTTTCCAAGGCCCTCAGAAAACCCTTGTTGAATTTCTAAGCGCTTAGCATTTGTCTTAGTTAATTTTCTCATTGCTGAGACAAAATACCCAATACCCGAGGTGAAAAGAGGAAAGGTTTATTTTGGCTCACAAAGTTTTAGTTCATAGTTGGCTGGCTCCAAGGCAGGGTAGCATGGCAGAGGGCCATCACAAAGGAGAAATATTCCATGCTGGGCAGAGGGCAGCAAAGCAGAAGGTACCAAGCAGCGAAGTAGCGAAACAGCAAGCGACAAGTGACCACAGCAGCCCTCTTTCTGTCCCTTATATTCTGTCCAGGCTACCGTCATCCTATCCCCACAAGAGTCACTGGGCCACCAGGTCCCTCCACGTCCAGCTGACAGGCCTGTCACCCCCCAGGCCACCTCTCCTGACCCTGAGGAGCCCACACTGAAGAGACTGTTTATGTCAAACCCGGAGTCCCCCCCCAGGTGGCTCTGGCCCTCCCTGGGACCGGACTTAGCAGGAACGCTGGCTTCTCACCCATGTGCCCAGTTGGTATAGTTGGGTGTTTGTTCATATTTTACACCATAATAAAAGCAGGTAGCTTTCTTATTCTAAAAAGACATCCATATGCTTTTTGTTCTCGAGTCCAATCCAGTGTTATCATGACAACCACATTGTCACTGAGTCCTCAAATGGCCTTGGAACTTCACCACTCAGACTCCTGGAGTCCACTGGAAAGATGCTCGAGTCACATGCAGAAGTCCCTCTCCTCACGTCGTGGGCATGGGAAACCAATCTCCAGTCTTGCAAATCCCCCCTTCAGGGCAAAAGAGAAACGCAGGCTCCCTCTTTCCGTGTGACTGTTATGAGCACCTCTTTTGTCAACATGATCTTGTCCCCCACCTCAACTGCATACAAAATCTCTACTTCTGTACAGCTTCAAATCCAGCCCTTCACGTGACTGCTGCAGCGGATTACATCTTTAGACATGGTGCGCCCCAAACCATATGGTTATTTTTGTAATTTTGTCTTTTAAATCTTACACAAAATAAAAAGTCATAAACCAAAATCACAGTAGTATTCACTCTTATGCTGCTGATGGAAATAGATGGGAAATCTTGCAACTGGAAATTCAATTTTATTTCATGCAGTAGCTGACTGTGGACTGGAACCTCTACACACTATGAGCCAAAATAAACCTTTCCTCCTTTAACTTGCAGGTGCCGGGTATTCTGTCTCATTAACGAGAAAACTAAGACACTCACAGTGGAGATGTGGACGGGATTTACTATGCATCCTCTGCTGTTCTGAATGGTCCAGAGGGATCTTTTTAACTTGAGGAAAGGCTGCCAGGTTGTCAGAGTTTTTATCCCTGGATGTAGGGATTTCCAAACAGAACTCCATGTATTCTTACCTGGCTAGCTTTATTCCTAGATGAATAACAAATAGCTTCTGATGCAAATGCAGCAGCCTCACTTGATAAGTGTTGAAGTTCAGTGTGGAATTCTAAATGTTTCAATGACCTCTTACCTAGTTAATAGTATAAAGCATATACAAAGGTTAAAAATTCCTCTGCTTCTAAAGAAGATCAAATAAACATTCAGTATCTACTTCATGATAATCTGAGAAATTCTGGAGTGAAGATACAGTCTTAGTCATTTTCTTTGTCGCTCAGACACAGTACCCGACACCAGTAATTTAAAGGAAGAAAGGTCCATTTTGTCGCATGTTTTAGTAGTCTCAGTCCTTAGATGGGTGGCTGGCTCCAAGGCAGGGCAATGTGGCACAGGAGCATGGCAGGGGAAAGCTGCCCCTGGCATGGGAGACAGGAAGCAGAGAGAGAAGGGAGGAGCAGGAGAGGGAGATGGACCCTTCCAGGCCATGCCCCCAGTGACCAGCCTCCTCCACCAGGTCTCACCTCCCAACATCACATTCAGCTATAAACTCATGAGTGGACCAACCCACTGATGAGTATCCTGCCCCGATGATCCAATTGCTTCCTGAAAGTCCCACCTGTGAGTATATGAAGCTTTGGGGGGGACATCTAGATATAAATCATAACAGATATGTTGTCACAAAAAGTTCAAAAAACTAAATAGGTGCTGAAAATCAAATAGAATGTCTTCAGATATCCTCTAACCTAAGGATGAAATGAACAGTAAAAAGAGATTAGAAAAACCCTTTCAAATATTACATTGCAGTGTTTCAAACCAGCCCTGAAATAATAGCAATGGATAAATTGCAAAAGTTTAATTCACCTATTTTGTATTTACTAATGCTTCTCACTAATGGAAAAATAATCTTCAGTCACATCAAAAGATGTGTACAATTATTCAGCTCTTCAAACGCCACCTATCTCCTATTATCTCTGCACTCCGCTTGACGTTAGCCGTGGGTCTCAGGATGAGTGCTGCTCTGAAGAAACGCGGAACATGGATACCATGGCTCTGTGAAAGTCTGCAAGCAGCACAGCTACAGAGGCGTAACGCACTTTTGATATTTTCCTGGCAGGAGGGAGGGTGGGAATCATCCTTCTGACCTCCGCATGGCCAGATTCCACACCTGATGCAGAAAATGCGGGGCCACCCTGCAACCAAAGCAACGTCCCTTGCTACAAGGAGATCTGAGGAGGAAGCATGGATTCCACCCCATACCGAAGCATGAGTGAAAACAGTTGCCTCCACACTGTGATGCATTCTTGGGCCTCTTCCTTCACTATCAGTGTGGCATTAAGAGGACAGTCATGTACCTGGGAAAGGTATCAGCCAAGAGCACTCTTCAAGAGGACCCTGCCTCTTCCCCGGTGAGCCCTCATTTTCAGGAGTTCAGAGTTTTCCTTTGATTTATTGAAATCCTCTTTTAATCATTCACTTCCGTTGGGAGATTTTTACACAGGCATGTTACTTCTTTTGTATGTTTCTGTAAATTATACCTACTTACAGGATGTTGCTTGTATTTATGAGTGATATATAGATGGTTATTTTGCATCTACCATTTTACTGCAGTTTTATTTCTTTGTGATTTTTAGACACTAGACTTTGTTGTATTTCAAGGAGTTCATCAAATTATCTGCAAACAGTCCTGGCCAGAACTCCTCACTAATTTTTACCTCTGATTTAAAAATTATCTGTCTCTCATCTAAGTGCACTGGCAGTGCTTCCAGACTAGTGTCAACAATAGTGGTGACAGTTGGCACCCTTACCTGGTGGTAAGGTTTGGGTCTGGGATCTTCCCTCAAAGCCTCAGCTCTTGGAGGCAGGGCTTGTAGAAGATGATTGGATCATGGGACCCCCTACAGCTGCCCTGCTGTTAGGAGGTGGGGTCTGGTCGAAGGGTGGGTCATCAGGGGCATGACCTTAAAGGTCTTTCCCCCTTCCCGCTCCTCCTGGCTGCCATGTTGTGAGCAGCTCTCCTCCACCCAGGCCCTTCCACCATGCTCTTTCTGTGCTTAAGCCTTCCAAACATGGACTGAAACTGTGAGCCAAAATAAACCTCCTCTCCTTTAAGTAGTGGGTGTTGGATATTGTGTCTCAGGAATGAAGAAAGTGACTAAGACGCATGACATGTAGAGGTTGTAGAAATGAAGGTACAGATGCTATCGTGAGAATGAAGGTTGGATAAAACCATCTTCTTCTAGGTACAAAATTACTTCTCAGTGCTTTAGCTGTGCAATTACATCCTTAAAAGGCAAACTGCAAGAAGGTTGAATTTACTTTCTTATTTTTATTAGTAAAATTCATTACTTTTTACTGGCAAATAGGAACCACTTTGAGGTTACTCCCCACTCCCCACTTTTGATTCCTAGGGGTGCAGTCTAATCTAGCGAAGAGGAATCTTACAATGTTGCGGTCTTTGGCCCCAGCTCCTCTAGGTGTGATCGCTGGGGATGCCGTGGACCCTGAATCGATACAAACAGGTATAGTGTGGGTGTCCCCAGTTGCTAAGGATTTTCAGTCTCACACATAATAAGGATTCAGAAATTTCACGCTGAAAATGAAGAAAAGAAATAATTTATAATGCAATCCATCTCAAAGAATTCCAGTGGATGTGGATATAGCGGAAAATTAAAACCCCTTCTTTATAACCTCCTCTAACACAAGCCTTTCCAGATATCTGCCGAAAGGGAGAGCGAATGCACTACTGGAAGGAATATGGTGGGGGGGGTAATGTGGTGATCTAGATAACGAGGTGCCGCCCTCCGCCAGGGTCTCTTGCTCAGCGCTCCCTGCTGTGCTACACAAGAGCACATCTATGAAGCCAACTGTAAACCCAAATGGATGAGCTCAAGGGCCTAAGAAGAGGCGATTAAATGTGAAACTCTGATGATACATTCATTTCTAACACTTGTGCTCATCCCTTGGTATCTGCAGGAATTGGCTCCAGGACCCCCACTGGTACCCGAATCCTTAGATGCCCAGTGCAGTATGGTGTAGCATTTGCATAGACTCTACCCACACCCTGACACGGTTTAAATCGCCCCAGCGATGGAGCCGATCACATCATACCATCTCACGGGCACTCATTACCTGCAGGTCAAATGTTTGGATGGTGGGTTCTGTTTTGTTATAGATGAACCGACCTAGGAAAATTTCTTCTCCTTCACATCTTTTCATAAGGCCCTGTAAAGAGACCAACAGATAAGGAGTTTGTAATGAGTAAGTTTTCAGTTAAAATAAATGGATGTTGAAGGGAGGGGAGGAGAATGGGAAAAAAGGAAGTACCAAGATAGGTACAGGTACAAATTCCCTATGATGAATTTGATCAACATGTATATCTAAACTGTACCAGTAATAATAAAAAATGAATGGATGTAGTTTTGATTTACCTGACATTGTGTGTGCCCAGTGGGAGCAGGGGCCGTGCTAGAGCCAGGACTCAGACTCGGGGGGTTAGTGAGACTGAAGACTGGTCATAGGGCTAAGGAGCCAGATGATAGCTGGTTAGCTTGCTAACTAGGTAGCTGATAGCTAGCTTGCTGGCTAACTAGGTAGATGGACGATAACAGAGAGAGATAATAGAAGGATGCTAGGAAGATAGAAGAAAGATAATAGAGAGAAAATAGTACACAGGTGATAGGAAGATACAAGAAAGATTATAGGGAAAGATAGGGAGAAGATAGATGAGAATATTTACACTTCTGATGAAAAGATTGGGAATGTTTTAGTGTGAGAAATATAGTAAAACTGAGCAAATTAAATAAAAATAAAGCAGTTATCTTCCAAAACATCAAAACTTATGCAAAAAAGAAAAGAAAATAGTATTCACATACACTCTATGGCTCAACTAGGAACAATACTGTACACACATTCACCGTGAAAACACTGAACATGATTGAAACACAGAAGGTGAAACTGTGCTCCTCAGGCACATCAGACATAGGTTTAGCATGAGGCCCCGCAAGTCTGATCTTAGGTGTGTGCTCCAGGCAGCAGAAACCAAAGTCCACACAAAAACCTGCAGACGAGTGTTCACAGCAGCAGTATTCATAATGGACAAAGAGCTGGAAATAACTACACAATAGCTCTACACAAGCAACTCTATGCAAATAAGCCTACACAAAAATTGTACACAAATGTACAGGCATAATCTATTCATACTAGAAAAACAACTGGAAACAAAATCAGATATTAATGCTTGCTCCAATATGGGTGAATTTGGAAAATATGACACTAACTGAAAGGATCCATCCATTCATGAAGGTCACACATGATGATTTCATTTATATAAAATGCCCAGAATGGGTAATGTTTATGGAGACAAAGTAGACTAGGGGTTGCCAGGGGCTGGGGTGACAATGGGCAAATGAGAGCGACAGCTGAGGGGTTTGGGGTTTCTTTTTGTGCTAAATGTTAAATGTTCTAAAATTGATTGTGGTGATAAATACACAAAGCCACTGAACAGTGCACTTTAAGTGGGTGAGTGAATGCTATGCTAATTCTCTCCATCAGCCTGGTTTTTGAAAAAGATACAAACATATTAGGAATGTGAGGGTTGGGGGACATCACCACCAAAAAATGAAGAAATAATGGTAAAAGCAAATATGGAGGCAAATATCAAAATATGCAGCTAAAACTGTCTCAGGTGGAAGTGTTGGGATAACGGGACAGAGAGCCAGGAGACAAGGAACCACTGTTTCATTTTAAACTTTGTGGAAATATTTAACATTTTTGCTGTATGTGTAAAACTTTGATAAAAGCAAACAATAAAATTAAGTGCTAGAAGCCCTGCTGTCCAACTGTTGCACATTGTAGATAACAAAGCAAAGGCCCAGAAAGCGAGTAACTCAACTAAGTAGCCACGCAATGGGGAATGGGGAGGGTCCAGCTCCTAACGCTGGCCGACACCTTCTGTCACCACCCACTCTTGAGTGACGGGTTCAGGCAGTGTCTCACATGGACAGAAAACTCCTTGGGTGCACTGGAGATGTTTCCTGATGGCGACACCTTCTCCGAGATGTGCTCCATGGTGACAGACATTGGGATGATCTTCCGGGCAAGCCTGATTAGGATATGACCCTGGGAACCTGGAAAGGCCCAGCACTTTCCAGGGTGGACATCTGGCTGGAAAGAAAAGACCGAATTAATCTCTCGCATGGTTTTGCAAATCCACTGCTAGAACACCAGTCAGCTAATCACTACTGCTGGCAGGTCTCTCCAATGCCTACAGGATACAGGCAGTGTTTGGGAAACGTTATCAAACAGGAAGTGTCCATGATACCCCTAGCTTTGGTTGTCCTTCTGGAGCACTTTGTGCCTCTGTCAATTGGAAACCTTTATCCTGCGAGCACTGCTTTCCTTCATGCCTCTAAGTGGACTGTGAGATGCTAGATGCAGCTAGAGGGTATGTGTGGTGGTGAGGCTGTCGGTTTTGGTGAAGACCATGATGATGGTGATGGTGATGGTGATGGTGATGGCGGTGATCATGGCCTCAGTGGAAGTGACTGTGGAGGAGGTGATGGGATGGTTGCGATGGTGGTGCTGATGGTGCTGATGACCGAGGCCATGGTGGCCATGGTGGAGGTAACCATGGTGGTGGTAATGGTGGTTGGTGATGGAGATGGCAGTAGTGAGGACGTTTGTAGTGGTCCGGGAGATGACAGCGATGGTGGAGGTAAAGCGAGCCCTATCATTGTCTAGATCTAAACTACGAGTACAATCTGATAGAGGAGTGTGGGTTTGTCCCTGAAGCTACTTCTAAATTTGAGACCAATTTTGAGTGTACTTTAGTTAAAAAGTGTTCTACTGTTGTGCTGTCCACTTCCTTTGGCATTGAACTGAAAGGTTAAAATATTATCTGGAAATTGTTCTTGTTATAATTGGACTTAATGAGACCATAAGGCCTGAGTAGCACTTAACATAGTACTGGCTCTTAAAGGAGCAGCATTTTCAATGTTTGTTGATTGACTGAAGTTTTCAACCTAAAACGGAGGACTTAGAAGCAATGTAAATGAAAGATGTGGAATGCATATGTTCTAAGAAATAAATAGATCTTTAAATAATAAATTTACCAATCACAGTTTACTGACCATCGAATAAGAAATAATCCATATGGTATAATGACTATAAAAATATAAGATTATTTCAGATTTGGATGCTCTTTCATTACCTGCATTTTAAACATTAATATTTTCTGGCAGGTAATAATGAAATTCTAAAAGAGAGATGGGTTAATTTCATTCTTTACCTGAAGTATAATATCTGGAGGCATTTCATGATTTAGGAACCCTATTCCATGCCAATACAGTTTTGTCTTATTATTTGTGTAACTTTCTGAGGTTTCAGATTCAACAATGGAGGCTCCTACAATATAAAATATTTTTTAAATTAAAAAAGCATGTACACAACTTAATACATATCAGTTGGGTTTTAATGATGTACTTGGAAAAATTGTTGCTGGGACAATTATAAATGAGGCAAAATTAATGGTCAAGGAATCAGTGGGGAAAATATGACTTCATTTCCACTGAAATTCTGTCATATTGAGAAAGTCATGTTGGCCTTGGACAATTTTACAGAATTTCAGAAACTGATATTGTGATAAAAAATTGAATTCTGCAACAATTAAATTGTAGCTGGAAATAGTATACATATTATTATAAAAAAATACATATGGCATTCCATATTTTCACAGCTCATGTGATAAATGAAATTTCCTACAGCCCTATTCCCTTGAAAACAAACAGACAAACAACAGAGAACCAAATATCATAAACGACCTACAAATTATATTCATAATCCCTATTATACTTACTCACTGAAGTATAATTTTAATCAAATAAATATAAAATATATTTATAATCAGTATCCCTTTAGATTATTTTAGAAAGCAAATGTGTTTTGTACGCTAGAAATAAAAAAATGTAAACCACTTCCTCAAATTTCATTTGAGTAATGCAATATAATATTAAAAGTATATGCACTTGACCAAATATTTGATTTCCAGAACTTTCAGTAAGATTGCATGATCTGAAATAGTAAATGTGCATCCAGGATTGCTAAAAATTTAGTCTTTAGGCTCCCTGTGAATTTAAATTTTAGATCAATAAAGATTAACTTTTTAGTGTAGTCATGTCTCATACAATATTTAGGACATATTTATCCTAAAAAAAATTATTTGCTATTTGTCTAAAATTCAAATTTAATGAAGCATCCTTTCTTTTACCTGGCACCCCCACACATACTTGTTTTTCGAGGTTGGTACTATCTGCTCACCCAATTAAAACTCCTACCCAACCGATTGGACAGGAAATATTTTTTCACATACTAATGTGGAGACTGATAACCCCCATATAAGCTTTTCACAAAACATTGCATTGTGAGGTTTTTAAATAATTCAAATATATTTACTTTTTTTATTCATTTAGGTTTTTTTAAATCAGCTTTTTAGATGATTCAGACACCATATAATTCATCAAAAGTGTACCACAACTTTTAGAACAATTAATTAGCTCCCAAAGAAACCCGTAGCAATGAACAGTTCTCCTCATTTCCCAAAACCCCTGCTTCGGGCCTAGACAATCACAGCTCTGTCTCCACAAATCAATCTACGCTGGCTGTTCCTTCGCTGTCTCTTTGGACTCATACTGGGCAGCCATTCTGAACATGGCTCCTCCATCTAGCGGAATACGGTTGAGGTTCATGTGGGTGGTATTTAGGGTTAACCCTGACTGCTAAGTTACTTTCCTAGCCCTACAGTTTGATTTTTTTTTTTTCCCCAAGGAGGGTTTTAGGTACACATTCAATTTCTCTAACAAATGTAAATTTCCCATTGGAGATGGTTAAGGTGTATGATTCCCAGCCCAAGCTCTTAGGGCTTACTTTTATTTTATTTTATTTTATTTTTTTTATTTTTATTTTTTTTTGTGGGTACCGGGGGGTCGACCTCAGGACCTCGCGCGCCAGCAGGCGCCCGTGCCGCTGAGCGATATCACCGGCCCCTTTTTCGTATGTGGGATCCGGGAGTCGAACTCGGGCCCTCGCGCTTGCCGGGCAGGCGCTTAAGCCGCTGAGCCATCTCACCGGCCCAGGGCTTACTTTTAAATGGAAAATATTAAGAACATTACTTGGCTCGTAAAATGACTTTTAAATGATTCTTTAAAAACTACTATTTAGTCACTAATAACGCATTTAGATTCACCACAATGCATGGGCCTTTTAGTTTACGATATAGTATATAATGTAAGATTTTCTACCTTCCCCATCAGCTGGCTGTCGTCTCAGCCTCCTTGGGGGTCCTTTTAGACACGTGCTAAATTGCAGCGTGTGTACCAGGATTTACCTTTGGAAGCCACTCAGAGGTGACCACTTTTAATCGCTTCCTCTTCCTCTAGACTTATTAATCTCCCCCCTCCAAAATTACCAGAAGGATAAAGAAACTTAGGGAAGCGTGAGGCCTTGAGGCATTCCATTTTTTTCTCTCCTCTTCTTTTCTATACTCATCTTTTCGCGTTTTCTGTACATACTCACCGGCTGACTTCAGGGCATAATCAGCCATCTGCACTTGGTCCTCTCTCAACTTTTTAAGTACATAATGTACCAAGTCGAACATTTCCTATACAAATTGTAAGAAGAGTTTTTTTTGTTAATCTCTACCAACTGCTTGGGTTTTGATTGTTCACTGTATGGATTTTCCCTAATCTGCAAAATAACGATTGTTTGAGCACCTCCCGTGCGGCTTTCTGAGCCAGGCACTGTGCACCCTGGGACCTGGAAGGTCGCCTTCACAGCCCTGTGGGCGGCGCCTTCTCTGGCAGGAGAAGCCGCTAAAGCTAAGACAGGTTCAGGGGCTCTCTGGGGCCACAAGGCAAGATGGACCTGGGTCCCTCCGAAGCCCTAACCACTGCACCCTTGCTCTCTACATTTTTGCTGTATGTGTAAACCAGAGCATTCTGCAGTTATTTGTAAAACTTGGCAGTGTGCAAAGACCACACGACTGCTTATATCCACAATTTTTTATCTGCTCGAATTAACCACAGGCTCTGCAGGGTGCTGTTCTAAAGTAAGCGAGTATCCCAGGCAGGTGGACCAGTTTGAGCTCTCACAAAACAGTGGCAAGGTAGAAAACAGGCCCTGGAGGGCAGTGAGCGGTCAGTGTCAGAGTTCTGTGCATTTCCACATGTGGACCTGCATAAGGGACAGGTACAGTGGTGCTGGTGGCTGCAGAAGAGAGAGGTAAAGCTGAGCTCACTGGTTGGTTTGTTTTCTTGTTTTTTTTTTTTTTTTTTTTTTTCCACTGAGGATTAAACCCAGGGACTTTGCCCTCAGCTACATCCCCAGGCTTCTAATTTTAAAATTTTGAGACAGGGTCTCGTTGATTTGGTGAGTTGCCCAGGCTGGGCTCGAGCTTGCTATCTTCCTGCCTCAGCCTCCCAGTGTTCTGGGATTAGAGGCATGCACCACCACACCAAGTTTAGCTCACTGATTTTTTCACTATTTTGCCTGACCCTGGTGCCCACGAGCCTGAAGGCACCTGCTATGAAAGCAGGCACTAAGAACCCCTTGCAATTTCAGTGTTTGGAGGTAGATACTTGAAGACTGCCACTTGGAGAGTGGTCTTTTGTTTTTGTTTTTTACTGGGAAGTGACACAGAACCAGGAGTTTACTTGGGCAGGAAGGAGGTCCTACTGCAACACCACGTCTTTGCGACCAGCATCGATGGCAAGGTGGGTTTTCTGGGCAAGCTTGAGGGATGGAGAGCTAATGTCGCAGCTCAATGTCAGGGGACACCTAGTGCCCACGCAGAGAAGGGGTGGGATCAGCACTCAGGAAGTGCCGTGCCCCATGACCCACTGCCCTCCAGTCCCCCTTGCCTCGTCTGGCACCTCAGTGCTGTCCTGATCCCGGGTGACATCCCTGGGGCCACTCCTGCTGTCATCGTATGTGCCGTCCTTCATGTCCCTGAGCAACGCCTTCAGCATGTCCATTTGCTCAGTTAAAAATAGAATCTCACGGAAATTGTCCTCCAGAGTGTGGCTCTCCTTCCTGCACGTGGAGAAGCGCTCGCTCAGAGAGGACGGTGGGACGTTCCTCCCGTGGGGAGCTGGGGCTGGGCTTCGCACCGCCACTGGAAGGGGTGCTCAGTGCTATGGAAGAGACACACTCCCAAGGGGGAGAGCAGGGCGTGTGTCGGTGTAAAGCGTCTCAGGTCACCACGTAAGAGCCACAAGGACAGTAGGTGACACCTTCTGTGGTGCCCAAGTGCTTGGCTAGCTCTGCACTGGGAGGAGGACAGGACTCAGGCTACCCTCCTTGTCGCTCTGCTGGGCGATCTCACATCTGTGAGTCCTAAGTCCCAAATGTCACACTCCCTCTAATGCGGACAGCTTGCACTCCAAGTGGAACACAGGACACTGGTCTGGAGTTCGTGGACAGACCCTGGGCCCAGCTGGGGACCAGCTACCTTTTGCTGGTTTTACAGCCTGAATGTGCAAGATTTCACCTTCCAAGAATTCAGTCTACTACTCTGCAGTTTAAGAATTACTGATAGAGAGAATAAGAAAATATTAAACAGGTATTTTCTGAGGTTGAAAAAAAAAATAAGCATGACTTGTCTAGTTTTCCCCCCTAAATTGTAAAACAATATATCTTTAAAGCTGGGAAAATACAAATATTTCAAAGAAGTCAACACTATTAAATTTCAGTGTGATCTAATGGTTTTTATTTTGTGCAAAAGTCAGTAACGAAATAGGGTCATATTTGTGATTGTGTGTCCTAGCACACTCTGAAAATGAAATACATCTTAGAATTACTTTAATAGCTTCATAACCCCTTTAGTTCATGGATAGATTCTAATGTATTTAAACTTTGGCCCATTTTCCTCACCTAAAAAATGGTTGCTTTCCATTTTTTTTTTTGTGATCATGATTAACATTGAAAGTAAATCGAGTGTGTATTTCCTTCAAGAATGATCTGTGGAAGCAGAAATATGTAAAAGGACCAATAACTTCCTAAGGTAATAAAAATATAATTGTTTCGATTGAAAGGTATATATGCCTACTCTAAAGAAAAAAATCACTGGATGTGATGATGCGCACCTGTACTCCCAGCACTCTGGGAGGCTGAGGCAGGAGGATGGCAAGTTCAAGCCCAGCCTGGGCAATTTAGTGACTTAGCAATATCCTGTCTCGAAATAAAAAATAAGTTAAAAAAGGGCTGGGGATGTAGATTAGTGTGAAGGCCTTGGGTTCACAAAAAAGGAGAAAAAACGAAGATATATAGATGTTGGTGGCCAACAGGAAATGGCCCCAGGGAAAGGGCTCTAGCCTGCCTGAAGAGGCAAGGTATAATACTGTGGAGATCAGATTTTCATTTTCAATTCTACAAAATCATCCCAACACTCACTTTAGAAGTTCCAGCTGTTCTCTGGGCATTCGAAATCTGGCCTGGAAAAAAAGAGAGAGCTAAATCATTCTGAATCCTGACAGTCCAAGTGGGGCTCTTCCTCCTCGGAGATCACACCCTTTCCTTTTGAAATCGCACTGGCACCCTGGCTCAACACCCCGCAAAGGCGGCTGGGGCCCGGCAGTGCCTGTGAGATGCCCGCAACTTCCTTGGCCTGCCGGTTACCAATGCTCTGCGCCGAGGCGGCCCTGGGTGCTCTGCAGGGGGACCGGGTTTCCCGCTTCTGGGGTGGCTGCGAGGGGAGGAGGCGCAGGGGCAAGAGGGCTGAGGGAAGGTGGGTGTCCAGGGTGGCTTCCAGGAGCAGTGGGTGACACCACAGGGACATGCTGAGCCCTGTTTCTACAGGTGGAGTTGGATTCCCAGTCCCCATCAGGGACTGCAGGCATCTGTCCAATGCTGACAAGGGGCCTCCTGTTTGCACAGGTGGCAGCCTAGCCAAGAAGGCGGGGCAGAGAAAGTCGCTTTTCTGGACGCACTGGGTTGGTGTCGCCACTGTGGAGGTGTCACTAAGGGGACAGGACCATGGGCAGTGGGGAGACGGCGTGCCCAAGTGGGGAGTGGCCCAGCTGCTGCTTCCCCACCTGCATGGTCCCTGTGCCCTTGGACTCATCCGGCTGGGCGTCAGCCAGCCTCTCCCTCGCAGCACCCTGAAGCCCTGCACAACCTTCTCCTCAGCCTGCACCGCCTTGCACACAGTCCCGCGGGCTCACACACACTCCTGCACATACACACCACACGCACGTATGCTCTTCACACTGAAACACATATGTACACTCGCACGCGTACACAGTCATGCACACAGTCACATGCAGTCATGCACATTCACACACACTCTTACACATACACACCATACACACATGCTCTTGCACATATCTGCTTGCTCTCACATGTATGTATACTTGCACACGTGCACACACACAGATCCAGCACCTGCTCTGACATAATACCTAGAGAAGGTCAATATTATTACCAAGAGAAAAGGGGAGCAGAGGGATCCTGGGGTGCGTGGGAGCCCAAACAGAGCGGACAGAGGTCAGAGGAGAGGAGACAGTAAGAGGATGCCTCCCCCCACAGGATCCCAGGAGCGACAGTCAGCGGCGCCCACAGAGGCCTGGCCTGGGACATGCCTGCTTCCCGTCTGCAGCGCGCTTCCCGCCTCAGGTCACTGCCGTCCGCCTCACTAGGTGCCAGGAGAGGCGTGCAGGTCAGGGTGGAGGGACACTACGGAGGGGCACGCTGGGTCTGAGTCAAGCCAGCACTTTCCTTGAGCCTCAGTGGTCACTTAGGCCTTGGAAGTTGCCAGCAGCGCTTATGGAATTCCATCCCAGCCCAAACCGCTCCTGTGTGTGGAGGACACCTGGACACGTAGCATCTTTCGCTTGGAGGACAGCGCTCACATTTCTGGAGCACAAGAGAGAACCTCAAGTGGCTGCGTGGGTTCCCGGGGCTGCAAACTGGGGGCTGGAAACACCATACATTGCTCTGTCTCAGCTCTGCAGGCCGGAGGTTAGAGGCCAAGGGGTCCACAGGTGACACTGTCCTCTGAAGGGCTCGGGGAGATGACAGTTCTGGCCTCTTCCAGTTTCCGGTGGCTCCTCCCACTCTTGGTTTGTGGCTGGTCCCCTAATCTTCGCTTCTTCTTTGTCTTGCTCCTCATTTTCTCTTGTAAGGACTCCTGTCTTTGGATTAGGGCCCATCTGGGTCATCTCAAGATTCTTAATTACACCTGCAAGGACCCTTTTCCCATAAAGGTCAGTTCACAGGTCCTTGGGGTCAGGATTCTGTGGGGGGGTCACCTTTCAACACCCTACGGTGACAATCAGTATGTCATCTGGGTCCTGGGGAGCAGGCTGGTGGCAGTGGTTGCCTGGTGTGTGCAAGGCCCTGGATTCCATCCTCAGCCCCTGCACGCCACAGAATGATACCTGGGAAATTTCCTCCTCTGATTAATCTGCTTTTCTGTTTCAAAGAATCTCAGTTCCTGTCCATTTGCTACACTCAAAATAGTGCCACGAACAAAGGGACCAGTTACAAATGTGTGATGACAGCATTAGAATGGAATGCAGAGTGGGAGAACAAGTTATCTTTTTTTTTTTTTCAGCTGAGCAGCTTAATTTCTTCTGCGATGTCCTCGACACTTTCTTTGTGACAGGGATGTGGATTTGGGAGCTTACACTGCTAGAAACAGACTCCCATTTCTTGTTTTTCAGTTTCAATTGGAGTGAACTGCTTGTCAGTAGGGGCAGAGTTTCCAGTTTAATTTTTTTTTTCTGTTGTGGCTTTGAATGAATGATAGAACACGTTCCTGAATTTGCTGATACATGAATTTGAAAGTTCTTTGAATAGTAAAACTTTCCATAATTTAAAAACATTTTTATTTTGCTTCAATCCCAAAAGGATTGCAGGCTTATCCTACTACAGAAATCATCCATCCATCTATCTGTCCTTCTATCCATCCACCCACCCATCCATCTATCTAGAGTATTAAAACATGTAGGACAAAAAAGAGATATGTGAAGGAATGAAAGTGAGGAAAAAAATAAGCATTGGAGAAGTAAGATAATGTTAGACGCATGGGATTGGAACTTACATGTGCTTTAAATTCTGAGAAGCTATTAGCTGTGAACCATATATTTGTTTCTGAGCATCACGGCAACCAGTTGGGGGGGGGGAGAAAGGCTGGAGAACGATCAAAATTCACAGCATCTACACTGCAGAACAAAAAGAAAAATCACACTTGGGAGGCTGAGGCAGGAGGATCACTGCAAGCTCCAGGCCAACCTGGGCTCCAAAGTGAGTTCAAGGCCAGCCTGAACTGCATAGTGAAATCCTGTCTCAAAGAGACCAAAAACAAAAACAAAAACAAAAAAGAAAAACAGAGACATCAAAAGTATCACTGAAGATGAAGCTCAGGGGAAGAGCATAAGCCTAGTAGGCACAAGGCCCTGGTTAGATCCTGGGCGAAGAAGAAGCAGGAAGAAGGAAGAAGGAAGAAGAAGGAAGAAGAAGAAGAAGAAGAAGAAGAAGAAGAAGAAGAAGAAGAAGAAGAAGAGGAAGAGGAGGAGGAGGAAGAAGAGAAGAAAAAGGAGGAAGAGGAGGAGGAAGAAGAGGAGGAAAAGGAGGAAGAGGAGGAAGAAGAGGAGGAGGAAGAAGAGGAAGAGGAAGAAGAGGAGGAGGAAGAGGAAAAGAAAAAGGAGGAGGAAGAGGAGGAGGAAGAAGAGGAGGAAGAGGAGGAAGAAGAGGAAGAAGAGGAAGAAGAAGAGAAGAAAAAGGAGGAAGAGGAGGAGGAAGAAGAGGAGGAAGAGGAGGAAGAGGAGGAAGAAGAGGAGGAAGAAGAAGAGGAAGAGGAAGAAGAGGAGGAGGAAGAGGAAAAGAAAAAGGAGGAGGAAGAGGAGGAGGAAGAGGAGGAAGAAGAGGAAGAAGAGAAGAAAAAGGAGGAAGAGGAGAAGGAAGAGGAGGAAGAAGAGGAGGAAGAGGAGGAAGAAGAGGAGGAAGAAGAGGAAGAAGAGGAAGAAGAAGAGAAGAAAAAGGAGGAAGAGGAGAAGGAAGAGGAGGAAGAAGAGGAGGAAGAGGAGGAAGAAGAGGAGGAAGAAGAAGAGGAAGAGGAAGAAGAGGAGGAGGAAGAGGAAAAGAAAAAGGAGGAGGAAGAGGAGGAGGAAGAAGAGGAGGAAGAGGAGGAAGAAGAGGAAGAAGAGGAAGAAGAGAAGAAAAAGGAGGAAGAGGAGAAGGAAGAGGAGGAAGAAGAGGAGGAAGAGGAGGAAGAAGAGGAGGAAGAGGAGGAAGAAGAGGAAGAAGAGGAAGAAGAAGAGAAGAAAAAGGAGGAAGAGGAGAAGGAAGAGGAGGAAGAAGAGGAGGAAGAGGAGGAAGAAGAGGAGGAAGAGGAGGAAGAAGAGGAAGAAGAGGAAGAAGAAGAGAAGAAAAAGGAGGAAGAGGAGAAGGAAGAGGAGGAAGAAGAGGAGGAAGAGGAGGAAGAAGAGGAAGAAGAGAAGAAAAAGGAGGAAGAGGAGGAAGAAGAGGAGGAAGAAGAGGAGGAAGAGGAAGAGGAGGAGGAAGAGGAGGAGAAGGAGGAGAAGGAGAAGAAGAAGAAAAAGGAGGAGGAGAAGTGGAGGGGGAGGAGGGGCAGGGGAAGGGGAGGGGAGAGGAGGAGCGAGGGAGGGAGGGGTGGGCAGGGGAGAAAGGTGGGGAGGGGAGGGCAGAGGGAGAGGAAAGGCATCGCAGCGCCTGCTCTGTTCCTGGTCGCAGTCCCTCCGCGCCACTGCACCCGGTGAGATCAGTGCTGATCCCTGGGAGCCTCCCTTGTGCTCCGCCCTGTGGGCCGTCAGCGCCAGGCCGGCAAAGCACCCTGAGCGTCCGATGCGGACCCCCCAGGATACTGTGTAGGCCCCAGACACTCAGACGGACCAGGTTAGGCAGGCCCTGTCCACGCTCTGCGGCCAGGCGAGCAGGTGCAGGGTTCTGTGAAATCCTCCTGAGGGACGAACGTGGCAAGGAGAGCAGCCGAGACACAGTGACCGGCAGAGCCACGGCTCTACCCACTGCCTTAAATAATGTCGACGGTGGCTCAATACCTTATTCCTTGGAACTCTGTCCCTTGGCTCCAGGAATTTAGCTGGGACAAATTCACCAAGGTACAATTTGGCCACCGAGCTACTAAATAATTTTCTCAAGCACACTCAGGAACACATCTGATTTTCAACTGTATAACTAGAAGTCGTGCCCCAAGTAAACGGTTACACTTGATCCCTAATATGGGGTTTCTGAGATAAACCAATTAAATGCTGGAGCAAGTAGCGTGAATCATTGGCCTTAACCTCTTCCTCAGGATGATCAGTCTGTGGTCACACAAGGGTTTGTCCTCAGCAAACGGCTGTGAGTAGACGGCACCCAGGCTCAGTGAACTCGGTGTGCATTTCAGCTTCAGCATTTGCAGCTGGGCAGCTTCAGGCTGCCGGCCTCAGCGCTCTGATCCGGATTCTGATCTACCAATGGACTTAGTGATGCTCTTATCAAAGGATCATTTTGAGGAGAAAGGGATGTGTTGGATTTCTTACTTTCCTGTTCTCCATGGTGGGAGATGGGGAGGAACATCCAGCTTTGTGAAAAGCTATCAAAAGTCATTAAGTTTCAATATAAAAAGGTCATCTAAAAATTGTGAATATTCTTTGTTTATCCTTCTTTCAGTACACGTGTCCTAAGTAAATAGTCAAGGATGGGTGAATGGATTTAGCCACAAGGATGGTTATAATATGAAAGATTAGAGACAAATTAAATTGTTCGGAGAGAAGTAATTGTTGTAATTATGGAATATTACTTAGTCATAAAATGCTGTTATAAATTGATATCTAAAGCAAGAGGATGTGTTTACAATCTACTGTTAGGTGAATGAACAAAAATAAGCCGCAAGACATCTACTGCATGTGGCGTGGGATCTGGGAAGGGTCCCACACAGAGCAATAAGGCACCATCTGTCCCCAGTGGTTCCTGACAGAGCTCTCATCTGCGCAAAAACCAGAGTAACACCTGTCAAAAACGAAAGGCCCACAGCTAAACCTCAGTCTCAAAAAAATACTGTCCCTGGACACAGTCTCAGGCATCTTTAAAAGGAAAACACCACCACAGAGTTTGCTGATCAGTCTAAAATCGAGCGATGAAGAAGGATGATTCTTGAAAATTGGATAGAGAGCACTAAAATTCATTCATTTTTTCATTTGTTCTTTCACGCATGTAGCTACTTGCAGAGTTTCCCTGTACTTGGTGACAATTTTAGGATCTGAACCAGCTCGCTACTCATTTTATTTTAGTAGGAAGGGGAGATGGCAGGAAGAGTCCACAAATGAACCAGTGAGTGTCTAAGGTAAGGTAGAGGTGATGTGCGGGAGCCCCTGTCACCAGATGCTGTCACAGGTGGTCTCGGTGGGCACAGAGGCTGTTCCAGAGAAGGATTTGAGCTGGGTCGGAATATCAGAGCAGGCCCACCTTGAGATCTAGGGCAGAATACTGCAGGCAGAGGGGTCGCCTAGTGTTCAGGCTCTGGTAGAACCTGCCAGAGAAATTTATGGGCATAATTGGGTACTCCAGAGAGATGGGAGGAAGAAAGGCAGAGAGGGAGATTTGCTTTAAGGAGTTGGCTCATGCAGTGGTATAATGGTGGGGCTGGACAATCTGAAATAGTCAGATCTGGAAACCCAGGGACGAGACGATGGTGTAGCTCAAGTCCGAGGCCACAGAGATGAAGAATTATTCTTCCTTGAGGCTGCACTTAAGACCTTCAGCTGATCAGATGAGGCCCACCCAAATTGTGGGGGCCAATCTCCTTTATTTAAAGTCTATCGATTTAAAGGTTAATCATATCTAAAAACATAGGGCGTGCAAGGTGGTCCACACCTGCAATCTCACTGGGGAGGCTGAGGAAGGAAGATCGCCATGAGTTCAAGGCCAGCCTGGGCTACCTAGTGAGACCCTGTGTCACAAAAGAAAAAAGCAAAACAAAAAAACCTTTCAAACCAACATCTAGACTGGTGCCTGACCAGACATCTGGTACCATGGCTAGCCAAGGTGACGAGTGACACAGCCATCGCGAGGAGGTTGGGTCACAGCCAGGTAGTAACTGGGACCACCACTGTCCACACTGCGTGCCGGTCTCTGTCTTCCTGGGGATGACCTGCCTGTCTGGCCCCAGCTGCCAGGGCCTGGGTCCTGGTCTTCGATGTGTGGACCCTAGCGGTGTGGGAGTCATTGCACGCTGACCTCCCACGTGGGTGTCTTCTCCCACGTGAGGCTCCTGGATTCTCTGTATAAGCACAGTGAGCAGCGTCTTTAAGACCTGGAGTGGTTCCAGGTATCGGCCTGCGACCTCCAGAGGACTGCTCTTCACTGGCCTGGGCTACTGCTGGGAACACAGATGTGCAGTCTCCTCGCGTAGCAGCTCCATCTGGCAAGATGCGTGGGAACGGAGCAGTTGCCAGGTGGGCTGGGAAGCAGGGGACTCAGAGGCCCTGAGGGAAAAGGGCCTGAGGTGTGCATCTGATCCTCGGGTCCAAGGTCATCCACTGGGTGGGTGGAGCTGCTGAGGGGTAAAAGGCCGGTACCTGCATCTGTCCCTCCTTTCCGCATAGAAGCGATGCCCTGGCTGGAGCTCTGTTCCCTTCCTCCCTCTAGTTTTCTGAGGTCTGTGCATAAAATGGATGAGGCTCTCTAGGAATACAGGGCAAGGGACACGGGGTGGGGTGGACCAGGAGGAGGACGTTCAGTGGCCAGCCTCAGGGGAAGCCCACGGAGTTCTAACTCTGTCTGGGGCAGAGGAGAGCTCTGTGCTGACCGGAGTGTCAGGAAGGGTACCAAGGAGGACCCACTCATCAATTCTCCTTGTGCTGGAGCTTCACGTAGGGGACCTGCAGAGATTAGAGGCTGTGGAGAATTTTTAGGGCTTCTTATCTATAAAACCTCTTCAAAGAACTCCATTTCCTGTGTTACTTCTGTTAGATATTCTCACACGAAGCGAAGACCACACACGGGAAGCTGGATTCGCCTTGCGGCATATTACATTTTAAATGAACGACAGGCAGGGATAACTTAATAAAACATCACCTGGTAACGATAAAGCCTTGTACCATATTCTGCAAATATGGCGTGTAATTTCTGAGGAATCGCTGTTTCTTTAAGCCACTGATGATTTCGAAGTCCTGTCAAAGAAACAAGACCAACTCTGATTAAAAGGCATATCTGGAAAGCTTTATAAAATATTTACATGTATTAAGAGCAATTCTATAAGCATGGAGGATCTAGATAGATCCTTTCAAGTCCCTGGGCAACATCATTACAGACCTCCGGAAAGAACAGAGCAGAAAATCACAAACAAGATCGCTTATTGTGGAACTCCGAATCTCCGCTCAACAGCAGAACAGAGGTGACCGAAGAAAGCATCAGTAAATTGGAACATGGGACTATTGGTATTTTTAAATCTAGGGAACAGAGATAAAAAAGAAGTGAAAGTGAATGGAGTCTCAGGAAGCCATGGAAGACCATTACGTGGACCAAGAGGGGCACGGTGGAAGTAGCTGGTGGAGGGAGTAGAGAGAATGGAACCAAGAATATTGGAAAAAATACAGTTTAAACTTAACAAATTTGATGAAAAGCATGACTCTATAAACCAAGAAGCTCGACAAACTCCAAATGGAACAAAGTTAGCTATATTCACATTGAAACACGCTGTAATCAAACATAAAGAGAAACTTGAAAACAGTGAGAAAGAAATGCTTTGTCACGTACAAAGGACTCTCAGTCAGATTGTCCTTCATTTTTTCAACTGAAACCACGGAGGCTAGAAAACAATGGGGTGACATATTTAAAGTGCTGAAAGAAAAAATGAAATTGACATATTGAAGGTACCAGAAGAAAAAACAGAGAATTTTATTCCAGCAAAATTAACCTTCCAAAGGAACAAAAGATAAGTGCAAGGTTGTGAGTTCGATTCCTGACACCAAAAAAAAAAAAAAAAAAAAGGAAATGGAAACCAAAGGAACAAAAGAATATTAAGATATTCCCAAGTAAACACAACTTGAGAGAATCATTACCGCTAGACTTGCTTTATAAAAAAAAATGGCTGAAGTGAAAGGTAGCCAAAAGATTAACTCAATGCCATAAAAAGAAACCAAGTTCTCCAAGTGAAGAAAGAACATAGCTAAACAGAAAAGCCAGAATTACTGTATTTTTACTTGCCAATTCCTTTTTTAACTTTCTACATGATTTAAAAGACAAATACATAAAAATAATTATAAATCTATTACATATTACACAATATGTAATGGTGTAATTATTGACAACAACATAAAGAGGGGCAGAGCTGTAGAGGAGTGGAGTGTGTTAATTGTTGTGGTTTAGATCTAGAAGGCCCCCCCCGCAGGTCTCAGGTATTCAGAGGTGGGGCTTTTGGAAGGTGATTGGACTGTGGGGGCGCCGGCCTCATCAGCTGATGAATCCGCTGAGGGGTTCAGAGCTGACTGTGCTGTTAGGAGGTGGGGTGTTGGGGGCCAACATCACAGTTAGGCCTCGGGCGCGGCCTGTATTTCTGACTCAAAGCCTGCGCTAAATTACCCCTCCCATCGACCTGGGCAAGATGGCGCCTGGTTCCTGCTTTCTGGTTGTGGTCATTGCTGCTCGCGCCCTGTAAATATGTGAGTCTGCCTAGAGACTGATGAGTATAGCCTATGAGCTTTCATTTCCTGCTGTATTGCTATTGGCGCCCCTATCCTTATAAAAACATGCAAAGCTGCCCTTTAGGAGCAGAGCACGGACGGAGCCGCCACAGGGCGGACGCTTGTAGAGGCTCTGGAGCTGTGAACGATTAAAGCAAGCTTTCACCGACCCGTGTTGTGTGATTCTTCTCGCTGGACGAGCAGAAGCGCGCGACATTTGGTGGCCCGTACGGGGAACTGATCACCCTTCGTGCGGGGTCTGGTGGAGCTGCATCGAGTCACAGGACGGTACGTACCTTCAGGTAAGCGGGAGGCTTAACCTGGCCCTGGGTGGACGCACTTTCAGGGAAATTCCGCTCTCAATTGCTGAGGCGGGGGTTGCCCATATATCGGGCGTGCTCACGGCGGGGACGGTGTCGCTGGAGCAGTTTCAACAACAGGGAAGGTAATAGGCGGTGGAATGCAGACATGTTGCTTGGCAAAGGCCCTTATGCACAAAACCAATTCGCGGCCATTACACCACACCTAATCCTGTCTATGCCAAATATGTAGTCAATGCTTTACAGATTCTGGAAACCGCGGGCCCGATAAATTCCACCTCTTCGGTGTTCACTATACTCCAAACTATCCAGACACAATTACAAAATAGAACCCACAAAATTTATGTGGCTCATATCAGAGCACATACCCAGCTCCCAGGCCCGCTCTCAGAGGGCAATGCAATGGTAGATGCAGCCACGCGCCCAATATGGATATGTACGCTCTCATCCCCGGCTGAGAGAGCCCAACAGTTTCACAAAAAATTTCATGTCAATGCTCAGACCTTGGCAGCTCACTTTAAGATCCCCAGGGCCCAGGCTCGAGACATTGTCCGGCATTGCGGTACCTGCGCCGTGATGCGCCCCCAGCGGTCCGATGGGATTAACCCGCGAGGACTCAGACCGGGTCATATCTGGCAAATGGATGTAACACACATCCCAGAATTTGGGTCTGTCAAATATGTCCATGTCTCAGTAGATACTTGTTCTCAAGTTGTTTTTGCCACGGCAGAAACGGGAGAAAAGACATCTAATGTTATCAATCACTGCCTTGCGGCTTGGGCTGCATGGGGAAAGCCTAAAATACTAAAAACAGATAATGGGCCCACGTATACAGGTGCGGCCTTCAAAAGCTTCTGTGCAACCATGGAAATAGTCCTTAAACATGGCATTCCATACAACCCAATGGGCCAGGCTGTTATTGAAAGAACACACCGAACGCTTAAAGATACTCTAAATAAACAAAAGGAGGGGATGGGCCGTGGCCTCTCATCAAAAAGGAAGCTCTCCCTTGCTCTATTTACCATCAATTTTTTGAGCTTAAATTCGGACAACCGCTCCCCTGCGATGGAACATTGCAATCCTTCCCCCCAAAATAAGGGGATGGTCACTTGGAAGGATGTCATCACGGGGCAGTGGATGGGTCCGGACCCGGTGGTCAGCTGGGTCCGAGGTGCGGTTTGTGTCTTCCCACAGGATCCTGGACGGGAGCCGGTGTGGGTCCCCGAAAGACTGACGAGGACCGCAAATATACCAAAAACCCACCAAGACCAGACCACCAAGGAAGATGGGTATTCCACCGCCGCCGATGGTGATTGTCTGGCTCCTGCTCAGCACCTCGTCATCTCTGACCCTCCAGAGTCGGAGTGAGGGCACAGATGAGTACCTGTGGGCTTTGTGGCACCATCCACCCAGTTTAGCCCCTTTCCATTGCCTTTAATACCAGCTTCCCAGTTACTCCAGATACCTTAGTGTTTTCTTATGCTAACGTTACTGCACAGTGTCAGCCTAACAACTCTTCTCTGCCTTTCTTAGAATTTGTTAATCAAACCTGACACTCGTGCTATGGCACCGCTAGGATAAACTCTCCTTCGGGGTGGGGGGTATGGACAACCGGGCCCGTAAGGCCACCCAATGTCACCAAGATAAAAAACTGCAGTTCATCGGGGGACGTATGGGGGCATTTTATGGTATGTAGAGAGATCCAGCTCCATTACCTTAATTGGGGGGTCCAGGTTTTCAGCCAATATCAAGCTTGCAACCCCCTAGGAGGATGTGTAGACCTCCGACCCTTTAAGACTAATAGGTCACGGACCTTGTCCAAGATGTCTGACTGGCTCAAAAATACATACTTGCCCTCATTCAAAAATCTCTCAGAGCAGGTCTCTATTGGCTTAGATAATGTAAAAAAGATACAACTACAGCCTGTTACTTTTGACCTGTCCAGTTTGGGAACTGTCATCACAAAATTGTGGGAAAAGGTCACCTCCTGGTTTAGCTGGCCCAGTCTGGCAACTTGGGTTGCAATCGGAGTCGGTATTCTTGTTGTCTTGGTTGTTATCAAGTGCCTGCTGGATAGATTAATGCAGACTCAACAACAGGTGCGCTTGACAGCAATGGCTGCCATGCAGTTGGCGGATGGAGGCCCTACAGCCAGGCCAGCGGCTGCCTACCTGCTCAGGGTCGCAGAACATCGCTTTTAGCTGGGTGGGTGAGCCAAAGACGGGTAAGAGCAAGGATCCCCAGCCTTGACTCAACCTAAGACAGGCCCCATCCCATTGCGTGGCGACCGCCGTCGAGTGTGTGACTAGGAAAGTCACGAGGTGCTCCGCAGGGGGGTTCATGGCGGAACACCTAATGCATGCCTGCATGCATCTAGGTTCCATCCAGTTACTTCCTAGCCCCACAAAAAAGGATGAGGCCCAGGATGGTCGATGCTGGACTGCAGCCGGCGCAAACGACCACCGGGCTAATAGTGGGGTGCAGGCCAATACATTCACTCGAGACGGGCTACGTCTGCCTTATTATGTGATTTTTAAGGGGGAAATGTTGGGGGCCAACATCACAGTTAGGCCTCGGGCGCGGCCTGTATTTCTGACTCAAAGCCTGCGCTAAATTACCCCTCCCATCGACCTGGGCAAGATGGCGCCTGGTTCCTGCTTTCTGGTTGCGGTCATTGCTGCTCGCGCCCTGTAAATGTGTGAGTCTGCCTAGAGACTGATGAGTATAGCCTATGAGCTTTCATTTCCTGCTGTATTGCTATTGGCGCCCCTATCCTTATAAAAACATGCAAAGCTGCCCTTTAGGAGCAGAGCACGGACGGAGCCGCCACAGGGCGGACGCTTGTAGAGGCTCTGGAGCTGTGAACGATTAAAGCAAGCTTTCACCGACCCGTGTTGTGTGATTCTTCTCGCTGGACGAGCAGAAGCGCGCGACAGTGGGGCCTGGTTAGGGGTGGTCACTGGGGTGTGACCTGGAAGGGTGTATCTCCCTCCCTGGCTCCTCCCTTCTCTCTGCTTCCTGTTCACCATGATGTGAGCAGCTCTCTTCCGCCATACCCTTCCACCACTCCATTTTCGAACATGTGAGTCAAAGTAAATCTCTTCTACTTTCAGTTGTGGGTGTTAGGTATTTTGTGATAGTGACAAGAAAATGACTAAGACACAATTAAAGCTAATCTGGTATCAAGTCAAACTTTTTGTTTGTAAGGTGAAGATGTCACTTGCAGTTTCCATGGAAACCAGAAAGTAAAAAAGACAATCAAAACAGTGCAATAAATCAATTAAGCACATAAGAAGGCAGTAGTGGTGGAAGCGAACAACAAAAAATATAAGAGAGAAAAAAACAGGAAAATGGCAGAAACAAACCTCTCCTTGAAAGTAATTAAATGTAAATGGGGTTATTCTCTCCAATAAAAAGGAGAGACAGGCAGAATAGACTTAAACACATGATTTGGCTATGTGCTGCTTACAAAAGGTTCACTTTAGAACTCAGACTGAAAACTTTAAAACAATGCTGAAAGAAATTAAATAAAAACTATATAAACAGAAAGACAGCCAAGCACGATGGCACCTACTGGTAATCCTAGCACTCTGGGAGCCTGAGGCAGGGAGATAGCAAGTTTGAGCTTAGCTTGGGCAATCCAGCACCTTAGTAAGACCCTGTCTCAAAATTTTAAAATAAGTGCTGGGAGTGTAGCTCAAAGTGAAGGTCCTAGGTTCAATCCCCAGTATTGAAAAAAATTTTAATGACAATCCAATAATCCATATTTATGAATTAGAAGACTTCTTATTAAGATGCCACTAAGACGCTAAGCATAGATTCAAAGCAGTTCCAGTCAAAATCACAGCAATGTGACGCTATGGTTGTAACAGACACGTGGGCCAGTGGGGTAGAATTAGAAGCCCAGAATTTATACAAGTGTAGCCAAGTGAACTTTTGGCAAGCACGTCAAGACTATTCGAGGGCTCCAGTGGAGGAAATCATCTTATGAGCAAATGGTGCTGGGTCAACTTGGTACCCACACGCAGAACCAGAACAAATAAGTTGAGCCCATACCTTGCACCAGGTACAAAAATAAACTGAAAATAGATTGGTGACCTAAGGACAGTTGCTGAGACCATAAGATGACTCGCAGAAAACAGTGTAAGTCTTCAGGCGTACGATTTTATAATGGATTCTTTCACAGAACATCATTGAAATGATAAACTTTTGTGTATCAAAGGACATTAAGAGAAAATGGAAAAACAATGTACAGAATGAAACAAAATATTTTCAAATTACATATCTGAGAAGCCTCTTACAGCTCAATAGCAAAAGAATGAACAACGCAATCAAAAAATGAGCAAGAGACAAATAGTAGGTTTTTCCCCTAGGAGTGGATGCAAATGAAAAATAAGCTCATGAAACGGTGTTTGGCATCCTTAGTGTTGAAGGACAGTGAGTCAAAACCACAGAGAGAGGGCCGGTGAGATGGCTCAGTGGCATAAGCGCCTGCCTTGCAAGCGTGAGGGCCCAAGTTCGACTCCCGGAACCCACATACGAAAAAGGGGCCGGTGATATCGCTCAGCGGCACGGGTGCCTGTTGGTGCACGAGGTCCTGAGGTCGGCCCCCCGGTACCCACAAAAAAAAAAACAAAAAAAACCCACAGAGAGGTGGAGAAACTGCTGATGGGGACGCATAGTAGCACAGCCACTGCGGAAACCAGTTTGGCAGTTCCTTCCCAAAACTCCTTTACTACGTTTGTGCTAAAAGGAGCCAAAGTCAGGAATTCAAACAAACACTTGTACACAAGCCCTTGGCATTGTTAGCCACAAAAACTAAAAGGTGGGAGTGGTCCAAGTGTCCATCAGTGGATAAATACAGAAACAAAATCCAGTGTGTACCTATGTTAGAGTATTCTTCAGCCAAGAGATGAGTGAATGATACACTGCACGACATGGATCAACCTTCAAAACATGAAGCTCTGCACAGCCACCCAGACAAGAAGGGCCACACGTTGAATGACCCCAAATGGGTAAGTGCAGAGAGGCAGGATGCAGCCTGGTCGTTGCCAGGGTCTGAGGAGGGCGGCAACAGGAAGCAAGTGCCTGCCGGGTGCAAGGTACTACTTCCTTTGGGGGTGATGAAAACTATTTTGGAACTCTAGAGAGGAAATGGTTATGTGGCATTGTGAGCACACCAAATACTACTGGTTTGTGGGCCTGAGAAAATTTCTTTTTATATTGTGTGAATTTCAACTTGGTAAAGAACAGAAGTATCAGAGTCCTGTTTACTTCCACTGAAATCATGTTTCCATTCCTCCAGCAGTGTCTAAAATGGATCTGGCACATTTGTTGCCAGCTCAAAATTAGGAAATACAAAGAAGCGGTTTGCACCCAGTGTGATGACATAAAGGTACAACTTCTTACAGATTTTTATTAGTACATGTTTGTGATCTATAATGAATGCATTCACCATGGGGACTTGGTGTATGTACACACTACATCTCAGTTCTGATTCTTTCCCTTCTCCTCCCCTCCCTCCCCTCTCTTTCCATCCTTAGATCCCCTTCCCATCTGAAAAGGTCTCCCTCCATGTTTCCTATAGTCTCTTCCACTTTGCTCTTTACATTAATAAATCTTAAAAGATGTCGCTAGGGATCAGGAAAGGATCCCCCAGGGCCCAGGGGTAGTGGCTTGGTCCCCAGTCTGGCACTATTGCAGGGCATTGGACCCTTGAGGAGGCGGCCTAGCAGGAGGAAGTTAGATCATTGGGGTACACCTTGGAATGGGACATCGAAGCCCCAGGCTCTTCCTCTCTCTCCCTTTCCCTTCCTTAGCCACATACTCCCACCGTGATACACTGTTACAGGCCCCAAATCAATGGACCAATGACTGTGAACTGAAACTTCTTAACCCATGTAAGCTAATTATCTCAGGTATTTTGTCACAGTAATGTAAAGCTGACTACACAGATGCCAGAATAAGAAACATCTTGAGCACAAGTAATTCAGCTGCCTATGTTGTGTGCTCTGACCCGACCCGAGGTGGAGACTGGGAAGGGCAGGCCAGCATCGATACACACCAGCCTTGGGGACCGCGATGAGAATGCTCTGGCCACAGGGATGGCCAGAGCAGCGGCGGCAGCGAGGTGGGAAAGGCCAGCTGGATATCAATCCCAAGGTCAACAGAGATGAAGAAACCACAGCCAGGAAACAGAGCAAGTCAAGAAGGGCATGGTTCTTGCTAGAAACCAGAGCACTAAGGGCGTCCTTCGCAGGGTGCTGGGCTGGGATTGGTGTCCCAGCAGCCCGGACTGGGAACCGGCCGGGGTCGGGCTCGGGCGGCTGTCCAGCTGTAGGGGTTGTGGGTGCAGTCACGGAGAAATAGCTCCCAGAATGCTGCCCTCTTGTAAGACGCCACATCACAACAGCAGCCGGATCAGAACCTTGGTTTTCATGGGAACTCTGTGCCTCAAATTGACAATATCTTCTAGAGACCTGTCCTCCTGTACCAGGGGCCGTGATACTGGCCCAGTCAGAAAGTGTGAGCTTCATGTGAAGGAGAAATTTCTTTGGGATCCATGTCATTGGTAAGAGTCTTTTGTGGTCAAAATCTCCCAAGAGGAGTTACCCAGATTTGGAAAAGGTAGAATGTAAGATGTGTTTACAGTAAGTATATTAAGGATTCTTAACTTTAAATCAACTTCCGTGATTTTAAAATACAATTCTAAGAGGAAAAACAGCACTTTGTAAATTTTCTATGAAGATCTTACATTACTTTTATAATTTGAGATAAAGACAAACAAAACAAAACAAAACAAAACAAAAAACCCTCAAAAACATGCCACTTACTCCCGTATTTTCTGTGGTACTTATTTAACAAATATGAACCACTCTATTGAGCTCTTTCACACCATGCAAACATATCCTGTGAAATCACTTTAAGAATCACTATCGGTCAGACTTACCAACAAGAAGAAAAGTCAATATAAACATTATACTTAGGATAATCTTCCATAACCGAGTTAACCTAAAAAGAATAAAGACAATAAGAAAATATTTAATCAAGTAATCCATTACTACTAACCTTTAACTTAGATTTTAAGCTACCCACTACACCCAAGCCAACGGCCTATTTATTCTTGTTTTTTCTTGCAGAGCAAGAGATCCTGATTTTGTTTATTTTTTAATTTTTATTTTTATTAGTCCATGTTTGCAGTACGTAATGAATCCCTGATGCTTCAGAAAGTGGCACGAACAATGGGATAAGTGTGTTCAAAGTAAGGGGAGTATTTTGAGGAGGGTTAATAGCAATATGTCTTTTCCTGTAATAAATTTTTTTTTTTTTTTTTTTGTGGGTACCGGGGGTTGAACTCAGGATCTCATGCTTGCCAGGCAGGCGCTTATGCCACTGAGCTATCTCACCAGCCCCGTGTAATAAATTCTTGAATTTAAACATGCACCATATTTTTGAATCACCCCTTGTACCTCCAAGGAAATGTTTCCTTGAAATCATCACCCTTTAAATATCATCGAGCATATGGGGGTGGCAGAAGGTAAATTATTCTAAGGTTAGTTAAAGCCCCCCCCGGGGGGCGCTGCAGTAAGTGAAAATTATCATATTTACCAAAGATTAATTCAGTTTTTTAAAAAACTTAAAATCTGGGCTGGTGAGATAGCTCAGCAGCACAAGCGCTTGCTGGGAAGTGCGAGGTCCTGAGGCTGACTCCCGGTACCCACATAAAACAAAAAACAAAACAAAACAAAAACCTTAAAATCCTAGCTGCCAGGCTCTGCTTTGCAAAACAAAACTCGTTCTACACCTTCAGGGAGCCATGCTTTACTACTGGCTGATTTTCAAATGCTGTTCTTACAGCAGGGGAGACTCTGTAGCGATCCTTTAATTTTTGTCGACAGTTTTGTCTCTGGCAAATGCTTCATTGTTGCCACTGGGACTGTTACCTCTTCATTTTCAGAGTTTATTTTCCTAGCAGGCAGCATGTTTGGCCAGTGGGAAAGGACAGAGCTTGCCTGCCCTCTCGGTCCAGATGATAGATAATATGCTCTTCTTAGAGGAAGTGCAGTTATTCACTTAAAATGAGTGTCCACTGTCAGGCTGTGGGTCCACTGTCACCCAAGGGTGTCGCAGATGCCATCTTGTCTCGAGTCCTAAGGCCACCCGAGCTCTGCACGCCATCAACACTAGACAGCCAGCCCTTTGGTGAAACAGTGAGTCATCCGTAGGGCCTGGCTCCTCTTTCACCGTCCTTGTCCCCACCCTACTGTGATGAATCTAACCGCTACCGGCACAGTCAGCCAGCGGGCCACGGGACATCATTTTCCAGACACACAGGGCCCAATGACACGCAATACAGACAACGCGAGACCTCACAGAAACCGGTCCACAAAGTCACGTACCCATTTGTGCCAGGGTTCTGGTGTTCTGGTAGCAAGACAGGGATGCTGGCGCTGCTCCTGGAATCCTCAGAGCGACTTGGGAAGGGCCGTGCACCTCGCCTCAGCTTCCCTTTCCCACTCATCGCCCCCACTGGGCAGCCGAGAGCTCATGGAATGCCGGACGCCATCCTCTCTCCCTTTCCTAATTTATGGGAAACTTGGAGCTGTGTACAGTCGTTTGTTTTCTGTCTTCTTACTTCACGGGTGTTCTCCTTCAAGGGGGAGCTCTGAGCACATTCTGAAGGCCCCTTTATTACATCACCTTCTGTGACGTCTCATAATGGCAGGGGGCCACCATGCCCATCCAGGGTGCCACACACCCACCGTTCTGCCCCGCAGGCTGTGAGGTTCCCTGGTTTAAACCTGCTGTGCACCGGACAGCTATGCTGTGTCACACAGCTGGATGTTTTGAAAAATATATAAAATATCAAAAATACAATGGAAGAAATCAAGAGGTTGCCTCATCTCACACTGTCCTTTTCCCCCACAAATAACTGCCACCAGAAAAATTAAAATACTTCATCCATTCCTATATATTCTTAATACATATAGTCTATAAATAATATATTTTTCATGCTTTAAAATTGAAATAAGTGACATGGCACTTTTTTCCCCCAACAATATATTTTTGTTTGTTTGTTTTTGTGGCACTGGGGACTGAGCCCAGGGCTTTTGTACTGAGCTACATCCCCAGCATTTTTACTTTTTATTTTGAGACGGGGTCTTGCTAAGCTGCTAAGTTGCCCGGGATGGGCTCAAATTTGTTCCTCCTGCCTCAGCTCCCCAGAAAGCTAGGATTGAAGTAGAAATCCTGACCTAATGCAGCCATTTTCTTTTCTTTTCTTTTTTTTTTTTTTTTTGTGGGTACCGGGGGTCGACCTCAGGACCTCGCGTGCCAGCAGGCGCCCGTGCCGCTGAGCGATATCACCGGCCCCTTTTTCGTATGTGGGTTCCGGGAGTCAAACTCGGGCCCTCGCGCTTGCCGGGCAGGCGCTTAAGCCGCTGAGCCATCTCACCGGCCCCCCATTTTCTTAAATAAAGCTGCAATCATTCTGTTCTGTCACTGAACTCAGCTCAATTATATGACTTGTTATCAAATTGAAACTTCTGTGAATGTGCTAAAAACAATTCTCTTGCATACATCATAAGATACCCATTGTACCCTGGCCTTCAACAAAAGCTTATCTCCTTCTCATAACTTCTGTTCACCAACTTATAAAAAGACAAACTTTCTGTAAACCTCACCTTAGACTTTGGAGATTACTCCGGTGGGGTCTGCTAGCATCAATAAAATTTCCTTTCTCCTCCTGAGCTCCTGGCTACTGTTGATTCAATTTTTCCTGCAACAGGATTACAGGTGTGTGTCATGCCCAGCTAACACTATCTATCTTAAGCTATATTAACCCAGTTTGCTAATCTTGCCTGCTCCATAGTATTTTACTACCTATGCATCAAAATTTATTTACCTATTTTCCCATAGATGTATACTTAGGTTATTTTTCAGCAATACCAATCGTGCTCTGTGCTTGCTCTTGTATGGACATCAAGGCATGCACCTGGAAATGGGATTGCTGGGTGGAAGAAGCCACCTTGTTTGGGGTATATGGTTCTGGAGTGACAGTTATTTTGCTGTCAGCACTTAGTGGCATCTCACTTATATCTATTTTAAAATATGAAGTTTTGGAGTGACACTAGCAGGATGGCAGGTGAGGAGGCCCCTGCTCATGTCCCCCCATGTCAACAATAATCCAGTAGACACCACAGAGAAAGCGCCTCTGTGGGAGACTTGGGGTCCAGGTGACAGGCTGTGAAACTCCAGTGGATGCCCAGGCTGAGCAGGGCCATTCTGAGAAGCCAGGCCCAGGCTAGCTGGGAGGATCTCTGGCCACGGTCCCACCCAAAGGCCCAGAAAAAGCCCTTCCTCCCATGGACTTGCAACAGCCCCTTGGTCCTATCACTGTACTTAAGCAATCTACCTGGGAGGAGTCCTGCCCACCTATGCCCAGGGGTCCAGGCCTGTTGTGTTGTGAACACAACAATGACCTGTGACCTAGTGGTAGCCCCTCCCAACTACAGTCTGGGCATATTTTCACAGGGACCGTGAGGGGACACTCCTATCCAACACCTGGGGCAGGTCTGCCAGCCATCCATCTGCAGTCTCCAAGCATCTCTGAGACCCAGCTCTGGACTCCTCAGCCATGGTCTGGGAGCCATCCAGGTCATCCAGAGACCCGGAGAGAGACACGGCCATCCATGTCCCAGAGGCAGGGCCACTGATCCATGGAAGACCTTGACACAGGCCTGTGACTCCTCCAGTCCCTCTCAGCTGAGGTGTGACAGTAGTCACGTCCACCCAGGGACTCACTGGGAGACGAACCCTCTGTATACCCAGAGGGCCACTTGCTGTCCTCTGTGTCAGCCTCAGGGCCTAAAGCAGTTCTGTGACTTGGTTTCAGTCCTCTCAGGCATGGCTCAGGGACAGCCCTGCCTGCTTAGGGACCTGCCCAGTTAACCAGTGTAATTCCTCCCTCCCAGACACCCAGTAGGGTCACATCCATCCATGCACCTAGTAGCCCTGCTATCTGCAGGCTCGACTGTGGACCTTGAAGTGGATCCTTGTTGGAGGGCCAACCCTACTTACCATGGCCCAGAGGCATTCTTCTCCACCCAGGGACCAGGCTCACCTGAGCCCCTCATAACAGGTCTGACAACTGAAGACCCACTAATAGTCATCTTATTTGTCTCCAGCCTGCTCAGCTGCAATACTGTATACATTTCCCCCAGGCTGGGAACCCAGCAGTATAAGATCTTTACCTGCTGAAATCTGTCTGAAAAGACTGGAGAAGGTGCTTGCTATTTCTAAGGTACAGATAACTATTCTACCCTACATGGATGACAAAGAATCTAGCAAGAATGACACCATCAAAAGAAACTAATGAAGCTTCAATAACTGATCTCAAAGAAATAGAGATCTACAAATTAGCTAATGAAGAATTCAAATAATAATTTTAAGGAAGTTCAATGAAATGCAAGAAGACACATACAGATAACTAAGGAAAACCAGGAAAATGATGCATGAGCAAAGTAAGTTTAAGAGTAGATACAAATAAAAAAGAACCAGGGCCGTTGATATAGCTCAGCGGCATAAGCACCTGCCTGGCAAGCTCAAGGTCCTGAGTTCGACTCCTGGTACCCCCCCCAAAAAATCAAAAATCCTTGAGCAGAAGCCAGGGAGATGGCTCAGCGGCATAAGCGCCTGCCTGGCAAGTGCAAGGTCCTGAATTCGACTCCTGGTACTCACATATGAAAAAAGGGCCGGTGATATCGCTCAGTGGCACGGGCGCCTGCTGATGCGCAAGGTCCTAAGGTCGACCCCGGTACCCACAAAAAAAAAAAAAATCCTTGAGCAAAAGAATACAATGATAGGCTGAAAACCTCCATAGAAGGACTCAGTGATGCAGAAGAAACAGTGAACTGTAAAGTAGGTCACTGTAAATGTGTAAAACTGTAAAATGTGTAGAGGGGGAAGAATTTAAAAAAGCAATAAAAGAGCTCAGGACCTATGGGACACCATAGTGAATGAATATATGCATTATGGGAGTTGGAAAGGAGAAGAGAGTAAGGTGGGGAAAGATTAAAGAAAAAAATCCCAGTCTTGGCGGTGATACAAACATCTAGATTCATGAAACTTAAATATTGCTAAGTAAAATCAATGCAAAGGCAATTACTCAGAGACACATCATAATCAAATGATCAAAACTCAGAGACAAATAGGCAATTTTGAAAGCACCAAGTTACTTGTCAAATATGATGGACCACCATAAAAATTAAAGCAGGTTTCTCAGGAGAAGCCTTGCAGCTTTGGATAAAATGAGATAATATACTCAGTAGCAAGAGTAAAAACATTTAAAAAAACAAAACTGTCACTCAAGACTCTTGCCTGGAAAAGCTGTCCTTCAGAAATAGATGAGATAAACACATTCTTAGACAAATAAAAGCTGAGGATGTCATCACCATCGTGATATCTTGTATGACCTGCCTTACGGGAACTGCGAGAGGGAGAATTCAAGTGAAAATAAAAGGTAGCTAAGTTACAACATGAAAATGTAAAGCTAATACATAAATGTAAAAGGTAAATGCATAGTCAAATTCAGAGTACAGTAATACTGTATAGGTGCTGGTAAGCCACTTGTAACCATAGTGTACAAGTTAAAAGATAGAAGGCTGAAATGATAGTGACAATAATTAATTAATGTATACATAATATAAAAAGAAATAAATTGCGACATTAATATAAAAAGATGTGAGGAGGAAAAGTGAAGGTTTTTTTTTGTATGCAACAGAAAGGAAATAACAAAGACCAAGCAGGAATAAATGAAATAGAGACTAGGAAAACAAAGGGAAATATAAAAAAACTAAGATTTTTTAGAGATTAAGTTGACAGATTTTAGCAGTCTAAGAAAAAAGGAAAAACTCAAATAAATCAGAAATTAAAAGGAGATATTAGGTTATTACAAAAATGCAAAGATCATAACAGGCTACTATGAATAAAAAAATTGGATGGATAATCTAGAAGAAATTGATAAATGCCTAAAAATACACAACTTAATAATAAAGAAATAGGAAATCTAAACAGGTCAATAATGAGTGAGGTTGAATCAGTAATAAAAAATCTCTCATAACAAAAATTCCAAGATCTGATGCCTTCCCTGGTGAATTCTACTAAGTATGTAAAGAGCAACTCCAGTTCTTCTCAAACTCTTCCAAAATATTGCAGAAGGAGCATTTCCAAACTCATTTTGTAAAGCCAGTATTACCCTTATACCAAAGTTAGATCAGGATACAACAAGAAAAGAAAATTGCAGACCAATATAACTGATGAACAGAAATGCAAAAATTCTGAACAAAATACTAGCAAAAAATTCAGTGTCACATTGAAAGGATCATATATCATGATCAAGTGAGATTTGTCCCTGGGATGCAAGGATGGTTCAATATACACAAGTAAATAAATGTAGTACACCACAGTAACAGAAAGACAAAAAACATGATCATCTCAATAGATTCAGAAAAATTATTTGAAAAAATTCCACACACTTTCATGGTAAAAACTCCCAACAAGTTAGAAACAAAAGGAATGCACCTTAACATATTTAAGGCCATTTATGTCATCTTCACAACTAGAATTGTACTCAATGGTGAAAAGGTAGAACCTTTTAAGATTTGGAAGAAAATAAGTGTTCCCACTCTTGCTATTTCTACTCACCCTAATACTAGAACCCTTAGCCAGAGCAATTAGACAAGAAAAATAAATAAAAATCATTTGAATTGGAAAGGAAGTAAATTGTCTCTGGTAATGACATGATCTTACATATAGAAAACTTTAAATATTCCGCCAAAACAATTGTAAAATAATTTAGTAAAGTTTCAGGACACAAAATTAACAGACAAACATAGGTAGTATTCTTATACTAATAATGAACTATCTAAAAAGGAAGTCAAGAAAATAATTCCGTTTTATTGTTTGTTTGTTTGTTTGTTTGTTTTTTTGAGACAGGGTCTTGCAATGTAGTTCAGGCTTGTCTTGGACTCATTATGTAGCCCATACTGACCTCAAACTCTCAGCAATACTCCTGCCTCAGCTTCCCAAGTGCTGGGATTACAGGCATGTGCCACCACACCTGGCTTAATAACTCTATTTACAGCAGTGTCAAAAAATTAAAATATTTATGTGTCAGTCAGCTTTCCATAATTATAACAAAGTACCTAAGATAATAACTTAAAAAGTAGAATGGTTTATTTGGCTCATAGTTTCAGAGGTGTCAGTCCATGGTTGGTAGGCCCTGATGCTTTTGGGCCTGTGGCAACACAGATCATGATAGTGGGGAGTGCATGGTAGAGCAAGCTGCTTACCACACTGTGGTGGGAAAGCAGAGAGAGAAAACCCCAGCATCCCACCATACTTAAGGTCACACCCCCAATAACAGAATACCTTCCACTAGACCACGCCTCTTAAAGGTTCCACCACCTTCCAATAGGTGAGGACCAATCCTTTAAACACACAGCCATTGGGAAACATTCTAGGTCCAAACTCTAGCAGCCTAGGAACAAATTTAACCAGAGAGGTGAAAGACCTGTATGAGGAAAGCTTAAGACACTGATGAAAGAAATTGAAGAAGATGCAAGTAGTTGGAAAGACCTTGTTCATTCATTGGAAGAATTAATATTGTTGGAATTTCCACACTGCTCAAAGCAATCTACAGATTCAATATATTCCCTATCAATGCCAATGCCATTTTTCTCAGTAATAGAAAAAAAAATCCTAAAATTCATGTAAAACCACAAGAGACTCAAAATAGCCAAATAGCTTTACAAATCTGCTAGGCATTTCTTAATCCAATGAAGGTGACATATCAGGATTAATGGTCACAACTTATTTTAAAAATAGGCCAAAATCCTGCATAGCCAAACAGTCTTAAGCAGAGGGAGCAAACCTAGAGGCACCAAACTACCTGACTTGGAAGGATACTACAGGGTTGGGGTGTGGCTCAGGGGTAGAAGTCTTGCCTAGCATGTGCAAGCCCATGAGTTGATCCCCTGCACTGCAAAAGAAAAATATCCAAAAGCCCAAATTACTTAAGTGTTACTGTAGTCAGCTTTTTGACCTTGAGATACAATACCTGACACCCACAAGTTGAAGGAGGAGAGGTTTAATTTGGTTCACGGTTTCAAGGAATTCAGTCCATGGTCAGCTGGCTCCAAGGCAGCAACATCATGGTAGAAGTGTGTGCTGGAGCAAAGCTGCTCAGTTTTGGGAAAAAGAGCAGGGAACAGTGCCAGAGAGGAAGGGGTGAGGGACTGGATGTAGACCCCAGGCCACGGTTCCATGGCACACCCAGACACAACCAGCAGTGTGCTTTACCAATCTGCTAGGTGTTTCTTAATCTGATGAAGTTAGATTAAGTCTGAAGCTGTGGCTTCAAAGCTGGGGTCCAGGGTTGTCTGAGGACAGGTAAAAGATGTGAACCTGCTGTCTGGTGCAGGCACAGACTGGGATACGTTTATATGACCATGACTTAGCTGGAGCAAACCAAGCGTGTGCTGGTCAGGCCCAGCAGAGAAGAATGTAAATAGGTGATAACGGCATATATAAGCAATAAACAGTACACACACAGCTGCTCTTTCTTGCTGCTGCCTGCCTTTTGAACTGATGTCTCCCTCATGTGCATTCTTTTCCCTGGGGATCTCACCTGCAAAAGTACTTCTACAGGCCCCCAGCCATGACAACATATCAGGATTAACAGTCGCAGTTTATTTAAAAAATAGGCCACAATCCTGCATAGACATTTTTCTAAAGAAGACATACGAATGGCCAACAGTTGTCTGAAAACAGGCTCAACATCACCAAACACCAAGGAAATGCAAATTAAAACTACAAGTACGTACACTACTTCATACTTACTAGGATCGTTATCAAAAACACAAGAATGGACAGGTGTTGGCAAAGACGGAGTAGAGAAAATGCAATCTTGCATACTATTGGTGAAAATGTAAACTGGTACAATAATGCGAAAAACAGTATGACATTTCCTCAAAAAATGAAAAGTAGAACTCCCATATGATCTGGCAATCCCATATCTGGGTACATACTCAAAGGAAATAAAGTCATATGTCAAAGAGGCACCTGCATGACAGTGTTCACCAAAGCACTGTTCATAAACGCCAAGATGTGGAATCAAACCAAGTGTCAATTGATGGATGAATGGGTATAGAAAATGAAATTTACACACACACACACACACACATGCACACATCCATGAAAAAGTAGGAAATCATGTCCTCTCTGACAACAGAATGAACCTGGTGAACAATTTTCTAAGTGAGGGCCAGTGAGATAGCTCAGCGGCATAAGCGCCTGCCTGGCAAGTGCGAGGTCCTGAGTTCGACTCCCAGAACCCACACACACACAAAAAAAAACCCAAAAAACAATTTTCTAAGTGAAATAAGCCAAACACAGACAGATTCTACTGTGTGATCTCACTTATAGGCAGAACTTAAAATGTTCAAATGTACAGAATTGGAGAGTGGAATGGTGGTTGCCAGTGGTGGAGGGGCAGGTGAAAGTGGGAAAGGGGAGGTATTTGCCAAACGGATCAAAGTGTTACTTACAAGAGGAATAAATTATAAGGATCCACTGCCAAGCACGGTGACTAGAGAGGGCAATGCTATACGGTACACCAGACATTTCCTGAGAGGGAGCTCTTCAGTGTTCTCAGCGCACTGCTAAAGAAGATAATTATGCGTGGCGATGGATATGTTCATTAGCCTGACTGTGGTAAGCACTTCACACTATATCTATATATTGAATTATCACATTGTGCAACTTAAATATATAAACTTTCTAGTTGTCAGTTATACCCGATTAAAGTTGGAAAAAGTTAAAATGGGCCATTCTTCTTAAGAAATTCCACCAGAGAGAAAGGGCCAAAGGGCCACCACGGGATGCCACAGGGTCTGGTGCTGACAGCGACTCACAGAGGTCCTGCCTGCCCGAGCGCCGACAGAGATGAGGATCTTCTTTTTCTGACTCGGCTGACAGCTCAAACTGCTACGTGACATGGAAATACATAAATATATGTCAAAGGGGAGAGGCTATTTTTAAATCGTTTACATTATTACCAAAGAGGAAACACACAGTTTAAAACTGCCCATGATTTGTGAAAAACTGGTGTTAAGCATATGCTGCATAATCTGGAGAAAAAGATAGAGGCCACAGAAGGTGAGGGGCGGGAAGGAAAATGTATCAGGGTCTTTTAGCTACTTACGATGAGAAGGGATGGGCAGAGGGGAGAGATGGAAAAATACCAAATAAAGACATGTCCCAGGAATTCAAATAAACCAACTTCAATCAACAACAAGGGGAAAACAAGAGACCAGGCAGGAAGAAAGGGTCAAGGGAGTATGAAAAATTGGAATTTGTACCTAAATTCTGCCTTCGTTACTTTTCTCTTGTTGCTGAGACAAAATACCTGACACCCAAGTTAATGAGGGAAAGGTTTATTTAGCTCACGGTTTGTGGAGGTTTCAGTCCATAATCAGCTGGCTCCAAGGCAGGGTGACATGGCACAGGGGCAACAGTTTAAAGTGGCAGAAGACAGCAAAAGCCCCAAGAGCAAAAGGGGGGGCAAACAAGCCTCTTTTCCTCCCTTATATTGTAAGCAGGCTACCCCCCAGGGCAGATGTAGCACTCACCCCATCTCCATGCCCTCCTCTTGCACAGGCTCAGGGTGTTTACAAAGTGGGGACCCTGGTCCCCTGCTGACTTAAACTTCTAAACTTCTCAAGTTGACACAGTGTGTCAACCAGTACAACCCACCCCTTGCCAACTTGGCAACCAGACACATTTCTTTAAAACAGTTTCCAGATACAAAGACATGCTTATTCTTATCATTTCACTACTTGAACATTATGACACAGGTTTAACAATCCTTAAGAACCAGTATTAAGTCTATCAACATTATATTACATTGGAACCATAACATTTTGCCCCTGGCCCCCAAAGACTTGTGCGTATCCCTTTATGCAAAAGGCATTTAGTTCATCTCTAAGAGTTGCCGAAGTCCCAACAGTTTCTGCATTGCTGAAAAGTCCAAGTCCCAAGTCTCCTCTGAGATGCAAGGCAAACTCTTAGCTGCAAGCCCCTGTAGAAATGAAAAGTTAAACACTTTCAACATTCAATGGCACAAGATAAACATTTTATTCCAAAAGTTTCAAAAAGGGAATACAAAGGAAATGGACCAAAGCTAGTCCACAATCCAGCAGGGCAAACATTAAGTCCTGTAGTTCCATGTCCAGCATCTGAGGCAATCTGTGGCAAGGTGTGAGCTTCAAAGGGCTTGGGTGGCTCCACCCCTATGACACTTATGGTGGTTACAGCCCCCATGGCTTCTCTCTTGGGCTGGCTTTGCTCCCTCCTTGCAGGTTTCCTCAGATGATCCACATTCCTGGCTTTTCCAAACTTCTGGGGTCTCCACTGCACCTTTGGCTTCACCTTCACAGTTTCACACATTTCCCTCCCAGCAACACACATCCTGGCCTACCAGACCTTCTGAAATCAGGGTGGAAGCCTTCTTAACGCCATAATTCTTGCATTCTGCATGCACCTAAAACCAGTGCCACGTGGATGCTGCCAAGGTCTGCTGCTACCTGGAGCAGTATCCAGGTTTCCCTCTCTCTTGGCTGTAGGGGTCCAGTGCCTGGATCACTGGGAATTCTGAATCCAATTCTGAGGAACAAATTCTCTATGCCACCACCATTCTGGAGCACGATGTTCTGCAGCTTTCTCTTCAAAGCAAAGTCTCTCACTTTTGCAGTTCTGAGGCTGCAAAGGTGGACACTTGCTGCTTCTTGTGATGCCCCAAGGCCATTTTTTATATTCTCCTGTTCCTTTTCGGCAATTGAGATTTCCTCAGCTTTGTCTTTGCAGTCCACAGCTTTATTACAGCTTCCTTTCTGGCCAAACTCACAACATTTTAAATCATGCTTCTGGGCTCTTTGTTCTTGATTTTCAACATACATCTGGCTAAAAGCCCCCAACAGCAGCCATGCCACAGCCTCAACATTCAACTGCCTTGAAATTTCTTCTGCCAGATTAGTTCGTCCACTGCCCTTAATTTCAGTCTCAGGCAGTCTCTGGACACAAGCAAAATGCAGACAAACTTTCTGCCATGCCATTTCACACATCATCTGGACTCCAACAACCAGTGCAGTCCTTCCCAGCAGAAACCTCCTGAACCTGGTCTTTACTGGCAGGATTTCTACCGGCCTTCTGGTCAGAACCAGAATCTCCCATACAGAACAGCCTAAGGTGTTCCAGCTCTACTTTTCAGCTGGCATCTCCGAACATTTCCGAACTCTTCCCACAAGCCATTCCCAAAGGCTCTTGAACTACATGGTCAGGTATAGTCACAGCAATGACCCCCCTTCTCTGGTACCAAATTTTGTGTTGGGTACTTTTCTCTCATTGCTGAGACAAAACGCCTGACGCCCAAATTAAAAAGGAAAAGTTTTATGTAGCTCACAGTTTGTGGAGGTTTCAGTCCATAATCAGCTGGCTCCAAGGCAGGGTGGCATGGCACAGGGGCAACAGTTCAAGGCAGCAGAAGACAGCAAAAGCAGCAAGAGCAAAAGGGGAGAGAACAAGTCTCTTTTCCTCCCTCATACTGTATGCAGGCTGTCTGCCCTATGGCGGGTCCTTTCCACTCACACCGTCTCCATGCCCTCCTCTTGCACAGGCTCAGGGTGTCTATCTACAAGGTGAGGACCCTGGCCCCTGCTGAGTCACTTAGTTAAACTTCTACACTTCTCAAGTTGCCACAATGAATCAACCATTACAAATACCTTTTCCCTTTTCTCCAAATGCTCATAAACAGGTGATACCTACACATATCTATAAATGTATGGGGATAAAATTGGCATGAAGTGAGATTATGTGTGAGGTGATGTTAGATCCTTTTAAATTCTGAGGGCCAGGAAAAGTTTAGGAAACAAAGACACCGAGATATTCTCATTATAAATAGATTGTTCTTGTGTTATGTCTTCAATTGATTTGCCATATACAGACATCTGGGGTTTCAATGATGCGCCAAAGCAAACCTTCCTCCTAAGGAAGGTTCATTCTTCACAGTCATTTCAGCTCCAAATGCTCCTCACTTTTACTAACGCCACGCTTTTATTAACCCGACTGAGAACTACAGATATTCTCTGCTTGTGATAGCTGCAGTTACTGTGATCAGCTGTTTTAAAAAATAAACTCTGCGGATGGTTTAATCCCCTGGCTGAAGTTCTGATTTACACAAGCAGCCTGGTGATAACCGAAGAGCCTCTGTATACAGTGAGCGAATGTGTCGGTGCGGCACGAAGTCCTGATTAACTACGGATGGGGCAGGCTGGAGATTCTTAGCATTTGTCACAATGCACTATTAGAGCTGGATAAATCAACGAGCTAAGGCTTGTCACATGCACACAGAATTTCTTCTCTTACCCGGTTACCACATTCCCCACCTTCTCCTAGATGTGTAAAGCTGCACTCCTATAACAGAAGCAGCACCTTCTTTAGGTCAATGTGCTGAACGGCCACCAAACTAAAAGTCTTGATTAAAAATATTCAAAGCCAGATGTGGTGATGCATGCCTGTAATCCCAGCACTCAGGAGGCTGAGGCAGGAGAATCACTGTCAGTTTGAGGCCAGCCTGTGCTACATAGTGAGACCTTGTCTCAAATAAAAATTTTTTTTCAACAAGAGAAAAATCAAAGGTATTTATAGCTGCCCCAGCTGTTGGAACAGAGGCTTTCTTTGCAGGTTCTAGTAGTTAGTTGATCCTTGTTTAACCCTAAATATGGATTAACATGGGTAGTTATCTCCACTACTTGGCCAGGGTCACATGACACTCTGGGTGAGAAGTGTCCCCTGCTGACCTGTGCCAAAGCTGTCTCCTTGCATTGGATTCACCAAGGTTGTCCCAAATAATTTCCATTCTTGTGAAGCAGCGCGATCCATAATATAATTCTCTCTCTCCCCCTCCCAACCTCTCTCTCTCTCTCAGTCTTAGTCCTGTCTCTCTGTCTGTGTTTCTCTCTCTTTTCCCAGATCTCAAATTCAGCAAGACCAACCACCTCTCATTTAAGCTAAGGGGTTGGAACTCTAAATCCTGTATGGTAGGAATATGGCTAAGCGCTTTATAAAAGGGCCTCTCGACCCACAAAACAGAAATATTCCCCCAAACTAAGATACAGGAAATGTTTACATGGCAATTTCACTATTAGTATACAATTGGCAGAAATGTCTATTTGCTGAATTTTACCAAGTACTTAGCCTCTGTTTATGCACTAGGTAATACAGAGGTTTAGAGTCCAATTTCTAAAATTAAGCATCCTTTTGTTAGGTGAATCATTACTCCCGCATTTGCTTGGATGATATTTTTAAGTACTGGGGCTCTTCCTTAGAGGTGAGACGATCACCCTTGCTTGGAGAACTTGAGGGTGGATATTCCTAATTTTCGTGGTTTCCAGTGGGTGGGGCTCCACACCAGGCGTGGCCCCGCCCGGTCCGCCAAGGCTCCGCCCCGTCCGCCAACGCCCCGCTCCACTGAGTCTCCTCTCGCCCAACGCTCTGGGCGGTTGACGGGGCGCCTGCGTTCTTCCCGGGCTCTGATTGGCCCACTGGCACTCCAGACGTTGACTCTATTGGCTGCCTACACTCTCGCCGCCCCCGCTGATTGGCCGCACGGCCGTTGCCGGGGCGACGCGGGTTGTTGCGGTTCGGCGCCGCTCTGGGAGTTGCGGGTTGGTCCCCGACTGCCAGCCCGCGCCATACAAACGTGGGCCACCGAGACCCCTGGCGAGCGGGCGAGCTGCGCGGCAGGGACCGTCCCGTCCTGCGGCGCTGGATCGCCGGCTGCAGACCCCGCCTACACCTGCCGTAGGCGTGTCAGCTGCAGGCCCGGGCCCAGCCGCGCCCGCGTCGCCGCAGCGCCCAGTCATGAGGAACACCAACAAGGAGGAGCCGGGCGCTGGGCACCGCTACGCCCCCTGCGGTGAGCGGGGCGGGGGCCGGGGCGCGAGGGGGGAGGGTGGACGCAGGGGCCCTTTGACTTTTTCTTTGCAATAGTTCAGCTATTAACTCTCCTGCTGTTTTCCTGCGTGTTAATGAAGGACCTTTCTTTCCTGGCTGCATCCTCAAGGTATTTCATTGACTCCGCATTTAGACCGCAGCCAAGTTAAGTCTGTTTCCTGCTTGAGGGGGCCGGATGGATGCTGGACTGGAGAATCCGGGGGAGGGGGGGAGTTCGCCGCTTTTTATGCACCAGGGTTTGAAGCTGAGAAAGGAAGGGAGAAGTCCTGAGACTGTCTTGATGGTTACCTCTCTGCGTCTCGGGAAGGGCTGGAGAGAGAGGGTGGACAGCCCAGGTGCCGGGGTGGTGGGGCTGAGTTCAAGCCCTGTACATCTGTACAGGAGAGAAGCGAGACGTGGCCCTTCCACATATCCGCACGCACTTCTAGTCCCTGACTCTGACTGTGACCACTACTGGTGACAGGACAACCGTGCTGGGGACTTGAGGGGTGGAGCATGAAGGGAAGGAAACTCAGCAGTTCCTCTTCTCTCACTTTGGGCTCTGGAAACTTGGCGGGACCTCAGGACGCCTTAGGAAGTGGTCTCATGTGCATGCACACTGCTGACAGATGCTGACAAGTGCCCGGCGCGATGCCCAGCCCTGCATAGGCGCTAACGCAGTTAAACCCCTGCCAACCCTACCGGGCATCACCACCCCACGATACAGACCAGGAAACGGAGGCATGTGCAGCTTGGAGTAAGTTGTCCAAGCCCACACAGGCGCTAAGTAGCTTCACAGCCCTTACTTTTAATGGGGGAGCTGGGGAGCTAAAGACCGGGGCGGTGCCCCGTGGGCTTGTGAGTGTATGGAATGAGCCGGGGATTGTGTTATACTCTGAACATCGTGCTTCAAGACCAGAAGAGCTGCGCCATCCTTGCTTCTGCTCACAGTCACTGGCAGCCACTGTTTCCTCATTAATAAAACAAGGGAAAATAAAGATTCTAATATGTAGTCTATAAGAAAACAGGGAAGGAGAGAGAGAAAACCAATAGGATAGTGTATGACCTAGGGCCGTACAGATGTTAACAGTTTTTGAGTGATGAAAGCTGTAAACCCGGTACTCTGGGAGGCTGATGCAGGAGGATTGCTAGTTTGAGTCCAGCCTGGGTAACTTAGTAACTGACTTAGCAAGATCTGTCTCAAAAACGGGCTGGGGATTGTAGCTCAGTGGGAAGGCCCTGGGTTCAGTCCCCAGTACCACACACACACACACACACACACACACACACACACAGAAGTGTAACTCTTTGTCCCTTTAACCGTCTGGGAGGTGGTGATGATTGGTTCTTAGCTGTTTAGTCCCTGGCTCTCTCAGCTGTTCCTGGCACTCATTTATAAATGGATTAGAGCTCAGTGCCTGTCCAAATCTTCCAGTAATGAGCAGGTGGAAGATGTGCTGTTCTCTGAGGGTTAATTAGTAGTCAAAACACAGAGAGGAAAAATAAGCAAGAATCAAATGCCCTCTTTCTAAAAGAAGCAGTCTTTGAGCTGAATGACCAGAATACAAAGCTACTAAACTCTTATTCTTAATTCTTAAACTGATGCTCTGTGCTCTTTAGTGGAATTCCTTAAACCTCTCCCAAGTATTTTCTTTTCAGAACTTCATGGCGTTGATTTAGCTAATTAATGTCCCTGAGGTACTCAAATTTTCCTAGGTACCTAAAAAAATTTTCCATGTTAAGTGTTATTCACTTTTATGCAGTGAACCGAGATATAGTTTTAAGTAGAAACTGGATGTTTAGGCTTTTAGCCTTAGATGATGATGACTTCCTATTCCTGTGCGCTTATGTGAGCTGATAAATTTATTCTATACTGTTTACCTGTGTGCTGAGTATCGTAACCAACAAACCAACAGGCTATCTATCTATCTATCTATCTATCTATCTATCTATCTATCTATCTAATATGGCGCTGTCAAGTCCGGAGGGCAGGCTGGAGCTGAGGGATGACTTTGCATTCAGGGGTGACCTTACACTGGAGACCAGCTAATGTTGCAGTTCAAGTTCAAAATCCATCTGGAAGTAGAATTCCCTTTTCCTTTTATTTTCTTAAACCTGGGAGCTGATTGAATGAGGCGCACCCATATTATGGAGGGTCATCCAATTTACTCAAAGTCCATTGATTTAAATGTTACTCTCACCCAATAAAGTACCTTCACAGAAGTATCTAGAACAATGCCTGACCAATGTCTGGGTACCATGGCCCACCAAACTGACACATAAGTTTGCCACTGCACCTACCATGACCTGGGGATTGTGTGAAACTCTGAACATCATGCATTTTTGACAGTTACATTCTGACAACTGCCATTAAATACACCCACTGTGCCACATGAATTACATCTTTTGTGTTTCACTGTTTGCCTGGATTTTGTTTCTAATTGCCTGTGAGGTTTTCTCTTTGTGGCAGAGTAGTACTCCATTGTGTGTAAACACCACATTTTCTTTATCCATTCATCTGTTGATGGTCATAAGGGCCGCTTCCAAGATTTATCCATGATGTTCTAAGTGAGTCAGGATTCTTCAGACTTCCCTATTCCCCAGCATGGCAGGAAAGACAGTTAAATCTCACCTCTATGGAGAAGAGACAGACAGAGAGGTAGACAGGTGTGCGGGGCCTTGGACACCTACCTCTCTGGAAAGCTGGGATACTGATGGAAGACGCCAGGGCAGGAGGTCAGGCGAGCGGTTCCTCTGTGGCATGGGCAGCTGGTGTCCCTGTGGGCTCTGTGGATGGGGGCGCCCACTGCTTAGTGTTAGGGTACGATGTGGCAGGTCCTGAGGAGGAAGACCCTTCCTCGCCTCTACCTGTCCCCTGTGGCATCCTGTCTGCAGGGAGACAGACCCGAGGGCACTCTCCACCCTCCCTGTCCACGCGGCCTCCCGGAACCCACGGTGACACAGCGCGGCTCTCTCCCATCCAGATTGGTATTACCACCTCCCGGCCAAGCGCTCCGAGAAGGCCGTGGGCGCCCCGCCGGCATCCCAGATCCCGGGGCTCAGCAACCTGGGGGACTCACAGGACCGGAACGTGCTTGGGGCCAGGAGGTACTGGATCAAGGACACGGACTCCGAGTACGTGAAGCTCGCCAAGCAGGGCGGCAGACCCGGTAAGCCCGCGTAACCCTTGCACGAATAGACACACACGTATGTATCCCCACGTGGGAGATTACAGCTGAGCGGCGCCTTTGTAGTGGTTCACATCACACCCCTGCCTTCTTCATTGCAGAGAGAATCTCAGGGAGCTGTTTACTTCAGGAGGGAACCTATGCCTGCATTTTAATGTCCCCTGCTTGCCACATCCAGTTCCTAATTTGTAGTTTTCCTTTTGCTCCTTCTCGGTTATCCTCCTTGCTCCTTGTCCGTAGCAGGAATGTTTTGGTGGTAGTGGGGATTGAGCCAGGGCCTTCCCACTGGAGCTACACCTCCAGCCCTTTTGTAAAAAATATTATTTTTCATTTTGAGACAGGTTCTCCCTAAGTTGCTCAGTTGCCCGGGCCAGGCTTGAACTTTCCACGCCCCTGGCTCAGGCTCCCAGAGTGCTGGGATTCCAGGCCTGCACCACTGTGCCCGGTTTGAATGTAATTTCAATAATGGAAACCACCAGTGTGTTTCAGTGGTGATGGTGATAAAATTAACTCTGACGCACACGAGATTTAATTGAGAAATTAGGCTAAGGCTGCTGGCTACTGAGCGCAATAGAGTTCATTGTTTAGCGGGGGAAGGGCCATGTCTCACAGAGAACCTTTGGGGTAAGGGACATCGAAGGCTACTGGACTTTTCTTCCATCCCCTCTGGCCTCCATCGCCCCTATGGGGGCCGTGGGGAACCGAATGACATGAAGATTCTAGACCACAGCGTTACACCGACCCGGCTGGAAGCAGGTGGATCGGGGTCGAGTACTTTTGTCTTCCGTCCACCTCAACCTCCTGTAGGTTAAAAGAACAGTGGGATTAAGAAATACTTAAAAACAAACAAACAAACGAAAAGAACAGTGGGGTTGTCACATTTGCTCACTGCTGGCCACATTAACAGAAGCCGCTTATTTTGGTAAAAAGGACTTATTCAGAGCTCGCTCTGAGGAGATGGAGGGCCCCATTTACCTCCCGTTGCCAACTCCCGGGTGCAGGTGGGCAAGGGTCCTTTATAGCAAGGAACGGGGTGGGATGGGGACAGAGAGAGAATGCAGATCTCCACCCGTGCTGTAGCACTTCCAGCATCTCCAGCTCATTGTCCTGCCTCCTGGGCCAGCATCTGCACATTGTGTCCCTTTGGGGGACTGAGGAGAGGTGGGTGAGTGTTGGTTATGAGCAGGAAGTTTGGAGAAGTTGCTTATCTCTAAAAAAATTTAACTTTTAAAGTTCTATTTTGCGGTGCCCATTGCAAGACACCTAGCAATAGCTGAGTAAGATCTGTAAATTAGACGCAAGTATTGCATCAAACCACTTTCCTGATGGGGTCACCATGCAGTGATTCCTGATTTGGGTCACTTCTGGAAGCTGGTGCTGACACAGAGAGGTGGAAAAGATTTCCTGTCTGCAACATGCTGCCCTTTATTGCTCTAGTAACAATAACAATCATTAGCTGGGCGTAATGGTGCACACCTATAGCCCCACCACTTGGGAGGCTGAGGCAGGAGGATCGCTGTGAGTTTCAGGCCAGCCTGGGTTACATAGTGAATTCAAGGCCAGTCTGAACTACATAGGGAGACCCTGTCTCAAAAAAACAAAACAAAACAAAACACATCAGAGAAGGCCGGGCGTGGTGGTGCACGCTTGTAGTCCCAGCACTTGGGGGGCTAAGGCGGGAGGATTGCCACGAGTTCCAGGCCAGCCTGGGCTACATAGTGAGTTCAAGGCCAGCCTGAGCTACATAGTGAGACCCTGTCTCAGAAAATGAAAAATCAACCAAACAAACAAACATCAGAGAGTGACTGTATAACAAATGTGATGAAATAACATTGGGCGAGTCCGTGTGGAGGATACAGGGGGATTTGTGCTCCTTGTAACTTTACTGTAAGCCTGAGACACTTAGCAATAAAACTGTCTTAAAGTTTCAAATACCTACCTGTAGCCCCAGCACTCTTGGAGGCTGAGGCAGGAGAATTGCAAGTTGAAGCCCAGCCTGGGCAATTTAGGTAGACCCTGCCTCAAATTTTAAAAAAGGCTGGGGATGTAACTCAGTCCAAAGACTTCAATCTCCGGGATTGCAAACTAAATAAATAGATAGTTTAAAAATGGAAAGTTAAACATTTCTTACTGTGAGTAATAAATCAACAGAAGTTTTCTGCTGCTTTGGCGTGGTCATTGCCCCATTCTGCTGCAAAACCAGTTCTTCTGCTTCCTGCTTTTGGCACCAGGGGAGGGGGCGGAGGGATGCAGGTAGACAGCGCAGGTGAGCTGGGAGCAGGTGGGCCTCTGAGGAGGAGCCCGGGCTCTGTGCCGCTCAAACTGGCTGCAAAGTGACTAGTAGACTTCCCAAGTGACTTCCCCTGGAAACCTCAAGGGGCAGGTTGTCCTGGAAATGGCTATGGGTCAGGGCCAGCCCCCCATGGAGGAGGAGGAGAAGGGGGAGGAGGAGGAGAAGAGGGAGGGAGAGGGGAGAGGAAAAGGAAGAGGAGGAGGAGGAGGAGGAGGATCCACCACTGCAGGCTGGGGACAGGGTCTGGGTAGGAGGAGGCCTGAGGAATGACAGGGGCCTGAGCCCTGGACAGGAAGTGATGATGTCACCATGCAGAGACCAGGACTGGGGCTTTGTCCAGCTCCACAACAGAGCAAGGTGGAGGCAGATGTTGCTGCCTGCAAGGCAGGTGACAGCCACCCATGGGCAGCCCGGAAGCCCCGCCCAGCAGCCTCCCCTCCTTGAGCTTCCTGCCCGGTGGCTGGAGCACACCCAGCACCTCTGTGTGTCTCTTTTCCCTGGAGATCTGCTGAAGCACCTTGCACCTGGGAGCAGGAAGGGGTCCCCGGTGGCCTACGCCCTGCCAGACTGGTACGTCCACCACAGCAAGCCGCCCACCGCCAGCCAGCGCCCGTGAGTACCTGGGAGCGCCCACGCTCCGCTTACCTTCCTCACAGTCAGACATCCCGGGGTGGATTTCAATGACACGGGTGTCTAACACTGGGCACAAGTGTGTGATGCTGCAGGTCCAGGCGCTGTTGTACAGTGTACAGCTCTTTGGGGGATGTGATGCAGTTTGACTAAGCCAGAGCCGGGGCCCGTGGGGCCCTTTGTGCCTACCTTGAGGTGTGGACCTGTGGGCTACTTGTGGGTGAACAGCCTGGGGATTTCTCTGTCCCTGGGGATATGACCAAGGTTTCTTGTCCCCAACCTTTCTTCTCATTAAGGACGAAAGGCAGGAGTCCCAGCTAGGAAGATACGCACCCTGGAGCTCTGTGACAGATACGGAGCTGTGGGGAGCCAGGGTCCCCACGAAGCTTCGGTGTCCAGGGTTTCCCGTCTGTGGCCATGTAGACTGGACCCTCCACGCCATCTCGCTTCGCCAGAGAAGAAACATGGGCGGCCATTTGGTCTGCTGCCTGTTTTTGTTCCTGTTCTCATTTTTTGCGTGGAAGACAGGACCACCAGGGCTGTCTTTCCAAGCCATTACCCGGTGTCACCGAACTGTCCTGCCCACGGTCACACTGTGGTTTTTGTCTTTAGGATTCTGCTTCTCTCAGCTTTTTGTTTTCAACAAGAAAAAACACACAAAACGTATTACACAGCTGAGGCTAGGGAGTATTTGGTTCTTCTCCCTAATGAATGGTTTACTTGCCTGGCGTGCACAAGACCCGAGTTCGGTCCCGGGCACTGCACACCCACACCCACACCCACACACACAAACACACACACAAACACACCCACACCCACCCACACACACACACCCACACCCACCCACACACACACACCTACTCTCACAGATGCAGACCCAGAGTACTTAGTGCTAAGTAAAGAAGAGGAATGGGACAAAATGAAAGAGACCCTCAGGAAAGGGTATGGGGGAGTATGGAAATGACCTTCCCCCGGGTACGTGGTTGACAGGAGAAAACCAGCTGGAAGTTGAAATACCCACATTAACTAAGACCATTTAACAAAAAACAAAGCTGGTCATTATTTTAAATGATCATGCTAAGTGGTAACTATTTAGAGCTGTATATCTCTTTGAAAGGGGACGGAATTAGTACATGCTAGTCTAAAAGAAGTAACTGTTTGATGAGTTCTCCGCTTTGTAAATCCATGTTTTACTGTACCCCTCTTCACTCCCACGGGAGCCTGCGACTCCTGAGCTGGCCTGGGAGGAGGACTGGGGTGTCTAAGGGGACCCCCCAGCCTGTGTGTTCAAGGGAGCCAGATGGCATTTACGTGAAGAGAGAGGGTGGAGGGAGAGAGGAAGTCGTGCTAGGTGTGACCCCCATGTGCCTGCAGGGTGCCCGTGGTGGCCATGCCGGATTACATGGTGTACGAGGAGTTCCACCCCAGCCGGGCCAATGGGAGCTACGAATCCAGAAGGGGGCCCTTCGACTTCGACATGAAAACAGTTTGGCAGAGAGAAGCTGAAGAGCTCGATGACAAAAAGAAGGTGACAGCTTGTAGATGGTGGCATCTGTGTGTGCCGTGCTTCCCTGGCCCCCTGAGCTGCTGAGGGCACCTGAGATCCAGCCTCTCTGCGGGGAGGGGCAGGCTCCGTCCCTCTGCACACGGAGCTGAGCCGCGTGGCGGGCGTGGTCCAGCCTGGCCGCTCACCTGCCAGCAGAGCTGGGTTATTATAGCTCCCGGTGGCTCTTACTGAAGCCACTGGGGGCCTCGGTGTGCAGGCTTTTGTGTGGACTCATTTCCATTCGTGTGGTTCTAGGGCCCTTTAGTATTTCCTGTTGATAAGTTTTCATCTTTTTCGTACTGAGTAAATCCACCTTTTTTTTTTTGAGACAGAGTCTCACTATGTAGCCCAGGCTGGCCTTGAGCTCACTGTGTAACCCAGGCTGGCCTGTAACTCATGGTGAATTTCCTGCCTCAGCCTCCGGAGTGCTGGGATTGTAGGCACGCGCCATGACAGCAGGCTTGAGTAGATGCATCTTTACTTGAACATAGCGACTCCTTCTGAGCCACTCCTTGCCCTCTTACCGAGCCATTCTGTGGGGCAGGCTTGCTGCTGAACTGTGTTATCTGACCCAGTCAGTGAAATCACGGCCACGCTGAACGTCTGTCCTGCAAGTCTGTACCTGTGCGCTCTGACCCGGGGTTTGTGTGTTTTCACACAGGTGAGGCTGCCAGCCATTAACTCAAAGCATCTCAGCAAAGTGGGGACGCCCGTGGGTCCCAGGGACCCCGCAGGAAGCAGGCTGTCCTTCCCTCCCATGTGAGTGCTCGGACTGTGGGCGGCCGCTGTCGGGTTAGGTTCGGGGTTGATCTTCTAGGTTTCATCCCTGTGGCTGTGGGACTGGAGGTTGAACCCAGGGCTTTGTGCTGAGCTACACCCCAGCTCTTTTTTAATTTTTAATTTTGAGACAGTCTCGCTAAGTGCCCAGGCTGGGCTAGAACTTGCGATCCTCCTGCCTCAGCCTCCCTGAGTGCTGGGATTACAGACTGCACCACCATGCCCAGCCTAACCCGTTCCTTCCTGGCCGTGGTTTTGCCATTTGAGCACGTGTTTGTGTTTCCCCTTTTGTGTCCTGTATGCCATACAGCTGTCTGCTTTGGGGCCACTTGTCTGGCACAGTCCTGCTGCCCAGTCCTGACGTTTTCTGTCACTAGCCCTGAAGCCTAGTTTGTGCCTTGTGTCTGCACTCAGCCAGAGGGGACATCAGGGTACGTCAGGTGCACTAACATTTGCTGACCTTCCAGCTGGAGTGAAATCCTTGAGGCCTCTTGTGTCTCCTGACTTTTCCAGAATTCTTGTTTGGTGCTAGAATAAATGTCGTTATTTGCCTGACTAACTCTTTAGATAGTTTCTCATGCAAGGGGCTGGCGGAGAATAGTTACATCAAAGACACCATGACAATCGCAGCTCAGGCTGGAGGGAGGGAGAGGAGGCAGAAAGGGAGAACCATTAGGCATACCTTATGGTGCATGCTGGTAATCCCAGCACTCAGGAAGCTGAGGCAGGAGGATTGGAGCAAGTTCAAGGCCAACCTGGGCTATATAGCAAGACCCTGTCTCAAAAACAAAAACAAACCCAAACAAATAAACAAAAACAAGAGAGCAGCCATAACAAGTCAGAAATCTGAGGCTAGAAGGTGACAGGAAGTGGCAGGCTGTCACACAGACCGAGGAGAGGGACTTTGAGGAAGGCGTCCCTGGGAGGAAGTGGAATGGTTACTGGTTTCCAATTGGCCCACATGGAAAAAGGTTTTGGAAACTGGACTAAACAGACTCTCACCCATGTATCAGGGATGTTTTGAAACATGTCTATAATCCCAGCACGGTGGCAGGTTGAAACAGGAAGGGTTAGCTTGGGCAACTTAACAAGACTCCATCTTGAAATAACAAATAAACAGGGCTGGGGATGTAGCTTGGTGTGGAGGCCCTGGTTCAACCCCCAGGGGTAAAAAAAAAGAGAGGGAGAGCAGACCCACGTAAGAGCTTCCTTCCTACCTTTTAGAGAGAGCTATGTCCTCATCAGATCCTTACTCCCTGAGCACGGGTCCTGGTTCCTTACTGACCTTTGTACCTAAGTTTAGAATCCATCTTTCTCTCTTTGAGGCCTGGTCAGAAAACCACTTCCCCAACAAACTTCTCCAAACTCATCAGCAATGGTTACAAGGATGAGTGGTTACAGCAGCAGCAAGCGGATTCCGATAAGAGGACCCGGAAGATGTCCAGGGCATCGGTGTCGTCCCAGTCCATGCAGGACCCCAAGGAACCCCAGGACGCAGAGTCACCGCAGGACACACAGGCTCCGGAAGTCTCCGAGAAAGCTGAAGGTGAGGCGCACCCTGCGATCCCTGTGTCCCTGTCCTGTGGTTTTGGTTCATTGTGACGGCAGCAGGCAACTTTCTTTTGTCTCCATGTATCTCATGACGAGAAGTGCACAGCCGGGCGTGGAGGCGCATGCCTGCAATCCCAGCACTCTGGGAGACTGAGGCAGGAGGATGGCATATTCAAGTACTGCCTGGGTAACTTAGCAAGACCTGTCTCAAAACAAATTAATTAAAAAAAAAAAGAGGGGGGGGCTAGGGATGTAGATCAGTGTGATGGCCTTGGCTTTAATCCCCAGGACAGGAAAAAAGTTTTTTTAGAAAAACCACAGAAATATTAAGGTCACAGGTAACTATGAAGATAATGTATTCTTTGTTTTTTCCTTGATCTCTGGGGCTTCTCCTTGTGTTTGTCAAATGTTGGTTCTTTATTTGGTATGATGAAAATTGAACACCGCAAGTCCCTGATGTACAAACAAGGTCCATTCCGGGAGAACGCTCGTTAAGTCAGATTCATTTGTAATCTGACAAAGTCTCATGCAGTACACCTGCCCGTCTTACGCTGCACACCTGTGCAAGTTTGAGCCGGAAATGTTCATAAGCTGGGGACTTTCTGTACACCAAATAACAGCAGCTTTAGTCTCCTGGATCCAAAGAGCCATGACCCCGTGAGGTGGGCTTTGGCCTATGCTAAAGGCAAGGTTCCTTCATAAAAAGCCCTCGTTTGCCCCCCCCTTTTTTTTTTTTTGCAAAGAACTCAACTTTCAAACTTGCAACTGCTCCATTATCTGCATTTCTTAAATGTTGAATAATTTAGAACTTTCTCTGTAATTAGATGTTCCAATTGCTACCATGGTTTTTATGTTTAACAGTCGCCGAGAGAATTATTCTCATTTTTTTTTGGATACATGCATCTGATAGCTGACATGAACACTCTCTTTGGTTTCCATAGCTCCATTAATTATTGCTTAGTTGCCTCTGGGCTAATTATTTTAATCTCGGGGCTCCCTTCCTGTGATTAAGGGGAAAGAAAGCATCAAGTCTCCTCAGACAACTGAAGCGCTTGATTTGGCTATGTGTGTATGTGTGTGTGTGTGAGTGTGTGTGTGTGTGTGTGTGAGTGTGTGTGTGTGTGCACGTCTGCATACAGGTCTGCTTGGCTCTCCACACCCACCTCCTTGCTACACTATTTGGGTGACATCTGCACGAGAGGCCAGCTCTCTCTTTGTCTTCATGGAGGAGGTAGAAGACAAGTTCACAGCCAAGTGGCCAAAACGTGCCCTTGGAACTCTACAGAGTCGCCGGTGTTGGATGACTTACCGTTGTTTTAAGTAACACAGACTTTTGACTAATTCTTTAAGTGATTATGAATTGTTTGAATACTTGGTCTATTCCATGGAATTGAAAAACTAATGTACTTTTTCTCTATTACAGAGTCTTCTCCTCCGAGTGAGTATTTGTAGAGAAACTGACCTGCGTTGGAATACGAAAAGAGTCTTATACAAAAAAAATCAGCGGATGTATTCCTTAAGTCTCAGAGCGCAGACAGTTGGCCACCTACGATGGGTCCTCTGAACTGCATGTTTTCCGACGTCCCGTGTCTCTGCCACACACACTTTTGAAATACGCCGTGTATTATCATTAACTATAGTCACCCTGCTGGCAGTAAATTGCTAAACATATTCCTCCTATCATACTAACACTTCGTGTGAGCCGTGATCCAAAAACGCCATGAATGTTTCCTCCCCCTCACTTCGAACATGCTCATCCCATCCCCCTTGCCACTTTCTGCAGCAGCTCTGGAGTCCTCTTTCCTGCGTGTCTTTGGTTGCACTGTCATGGCTGCCTCGATGTCCTGGACTAATTCAGGACATTTCCTTTCATGGTCATTTTGTCTTTGGGGAAGAGCCAGAAGTTGCATGGTGCCAGATCCAGTGATTAAGGCGGATGAGGACACAGCGTCATGTTTATGGATGGCGCTCAGCAGCATGAACATGGGATACCTTTCCATATATTTGTGTCCTATTCAATTTCTCTGATTATTTACTTTTAATATTTTTAATCCTACTGAGAAAAGGTTTTTTTTTTGTTAATTCCTTTTTTTAATAGTTCATTTTTTAGTTTTTTGTCTTTTTTTTTTTGTGGGTACTGGGGGTCGACTTCAGGACCTTGCATGCCAGCAGGTGCCCGTGCTGCTGAGTGATATCACCGGCCCTTTTTTTCGTAGGTGGGTACCGGGAGTCGAACTCAGGACCTTGTGCTTGCCAGGTAGGTGCTTATGCCACTGAGCCATCTCACCGGCCCCCTGTCTTTATTCTTTTAGTTCATTGTTAATGTACAGAATGCTACTGATTTTTGCATGTTGATCTTGTCTCTGCAATTTTACTGGTTTTTTTTTTTTTTTTTTTTTGGTACCGGGAATTGAACGCAGGACCTTATGCTTGCCAGGCAGGTGCTTGTGCCGCTGAGCTATATCCCCGGCCCCAAGACAGATTTTACTGTATTTTTTGATCAGGACTAACAATTTTTTGATGCAGTTCTTGGGGTCTTCTATATACAAGGTTATGTTGTCTGCAGAGATAATTTAACTACTCCTCCCCAATTTGGATGATTTTATTGCTTTTTCTTGCCTGCTTCTCTGGCTAGGATGTACGGTGCTATACTGAACAGAAGCAGTGGGAGTGGGTGCTCGTGTTATCCCTGATCTTACCAGAAACACTTCCACCATCCAGCACTGAGCACGGTGCTAGCGTGCACTTGACCATGTAGCCTTCGATGTGTGGTGCATTCCTTCTGTAATTCACTCGAGAGCTTTTAGCAGGAGATGATGTTGAATTTTATCAAACTTTTTTGAGGTGATTAAATATTTATCTTTCTCTCTATATATGTATTTTATATAATTTTTGGCCTTCATCCTGTTAATGTGGTGGATCACAGTTATGGATCTGTGTGTGTTAAATCATTTTTGCACACCAGGGATAAATCCCACATGATCGTGGTGTACGATCCCTTTAATGTGGTTTTGAGTCGGGTTTATTTATTTTTTTAAATTTATTTTTATTTCTATCTTTATTTATTTATTTATTTATTTTGGTACCACAAATCGAACTCAGGACCTTGTGCTTGCCATGCAGGTGCTGTGCCACTGAGTGATATCCCCGGCCCTGGGTTTGTTTTATTTTATTTTATTTTATTTTATTTTTTGTCTCTATGTTCATCAGGTAAATTGGCCTGAAGTTTTCTTTTCTTGTAATGTCCTTGTCTGGCTTTAGGATGAGGTCATGCTGGCCTCATACAGTGAGTTTGGAAGTGTTTGTGGGAAGAGTTTGAAAAGCACTGTTAACAGGACATCTTTTAATGCTTGATGGTATCCACGGTGAAGCTGTCCAGTCCTGGGCTTTTCTGCGATGGAGATTTTTATTACAGAGAAAAAAGCATTCCGTCTCCTCACTCATTACTGATCTGTTCAGGTTTTCTCTTCCTTCATGATTCAGCCTGGATAGATTGTATGAAATTTGTAGGAATTCCTCCATTTCTTCTAGCTTAGCCAACTTGTTGGTATATGATTGTTCCTAAGTAGTTTCTTAAAATCCTTTGCATTTCTGTGGTATCAGTGTAATATCTTCTTTTTCCCTCACTATAGCTAAATATTTGCCGATTTTGTTTCTTTTTTCCTTTTTTTCTACATTTTATTTATTCCTGTCAGATCATTGTTTCCTTACTTCTACTAACTGTGGGCTCAGATTGGTCTTTTTAGGATCTTAATTTAAAATTGCACAAGCAGCAGGTATAGCGTCTCAGCTGCCTAGGATATGTGGGGGGTTTTAGTTTTATGTTCTGCATGGTCTGAAGCAGACAGAATTTATTCTTTTTTTTTTTTGGTACTGGGAATCAAACTCAGGACTTTGTGCTTGCCAGGCAGGCGCTGTACCACTGAGCTATAGCCCCGACCTGACAACTGTTTTAACAAGAGTATACAGAGGGGAAAGGATGGTCTGTCCACTAAATGTTGTTGGGGAAAATGAATATGCACATCGAACAAAATTAGGAATTTGATCAAGAGCCTGTCACCTAGCAGTGGTATGAGCTTATAAATTCTCTGCAAGGAGATAAGCCACTCCAGGTACTATTTAATCTAAGTGTTTCCCTTAGCAATGAGGCCTGTTTCATTCCAAAGAAACATTTAATCATCCAAAATTGATGCCGTGCTCACGAGACAGCAAAGCCCCCACACCCAGGAGAGTGAGCTGCCAGGTTCTGCCGCAGAGTCAGGAGGGTGTCACCCGAGCCTCGGCTCCTGCCCTCCCTCCTCGGCTCTTCATTCTCCCCTCCCTCTGACCACCTTCTTCTTCCACCACTTCCTTTCCTCTCTGTTCCTGTTTTCTTCACTGCATGGGGGTTTAAACTTTGTAAACAGCGGTGGCCAAGCCAGATGGTGCATTTTCCCTGCCAAGGTGAAAACCCTCTCCTTGGAGCTGCGCCTGCGACTTCCTGGTGTCAAGCTTTCTTGTTAGCGTCTCTTTCCTTCAGGAGAGCAGGACCGTGGTCATTTCACTGCTACACTGCGCAGTCTCCTACATAGGGTGGTGAGCCCGACACTGGCCGTTAGGTCTCCGCTTCTGTTTTGTACTTGACTGAGGCCACTGGGGACGCACGGCGTAGGACCTGGGGCACAGGGACAGATGCACCCAGAGTGCCATTCGGCTGGGAGGGCACGGTGTCTCAGGCAATGTCACGCCCCCAAGCAGTGCTCCCGCTGCCCAGCTCTGCTCAGGGTCCTTGTTGCAGAACCTCGTCACCGAGGACAGCATGGCTCGGGGATGTGAGTGTCCCCCAGGACACGCTTTCCTCCCTCCCAGTGTCTCTCATGTAGAGAGGTACAACTGGATGCTTCTTTTCTTTTTTCTCAATACTGGAGATTAAGTTTAGGGCCTTTACACTGAACTACATCCTCTGTCCCCTTTTTAAAAAATTATTATTTTTTTTTTAGCTTTGATTCAGGCTCTCACCAAGTCGCTAACTTATCCAGGCTGTCCTCAAACTTGCAGTCCTCCTGCTTCAGCCTCCCAGAGCACTGGGATTACAGGCATGCACCACCACACCCAGGTGGATACTCAATTTTTATGTAGATGTTAGGTTTAAGCCTAAGAACAGGGGTAGAAATATGTGCTTTTTTACTTGAGATGAATAGGTCAGTTTTGTGATTTATAAAGGAATGCCGCCTTTATCTGTCTCCTGTGTATTTACCGTGCATTGCAGGTCCAGAAAGCTCGCCACCGCCGCTGACACCCGCAGAGCTCGAGTAAACCTGATGTAACATTCAGGATCACTTTCCGGGAGCCAGCTGCGAGATGACTGTGTTACCCCCACGTTCCCACGGCTCCTGTCGTGTTTGATTAACAGAGACTGTCATGGATTAGTGTGTATTGCAGCAGATTTGATACCACTGTGGCGTAGGTGGTGACGGTGCCGGCCTCTCGTTTTTGCATTTTTCTCTGAGATGTCACACACCGCTCAACAAGTGCAACTGTGGTCTCGGCTGTCCCTTGCCTCGCTGGGGTGGCGACATCCCCTCCGCTGGGGACCAACTTACTTCCTCCCTGTTTACCACTAGCATCACCTCCCGCTTGCGGCTTGGGGTGGCGTTGGTATTAGACTCTGAATGGGAAAAGCTCAGAGCAAGCTTCAAGCCCTTTCCTGTATAATGCACCCAGAGTGCCATTCGGCTGGGAGGGCACGGTGGCTCAGGCAAAATCACGCCCCCAAGCGGTGCTCCTATAATCTTTGTAGAAATCATTTTCCTGTTACAAAAAAATTAATTTTAGAATATGGTGATACAATTTATATTTGAAAGGATTTTATTATGACTTGAAGTTTTAAACATTTAATGCACAATAAAACATTGTAACAATTTCTAGTTTAAAATTTTTTTCCTAATACTTTTTAAGGTCCAGACTATTAAATGGTCATTTTGTATCCTTTCAGTAAAAATACATTTAATTTTAGTACTTAATATAGTAGGCTTTTCAAAAGAAAATTTCTAATAATCAGACTGAATGTTCTTACTTTATAAAATTTATTATAGTTTCTATATAATTACTTTGCCTTCCACATAGTTTTATATTTTGTATGTTTAATTCATTAATAAAATAATAATTTTTAACAAGGAAGCTTTTAGGAAGACAAATATGACTACAGATATTTTAGCTTCTTTCACAGAATTTACTTATCATGCATGCACACAACTAAAATTTAAGTTTCAAATTAGTTCTTTAACTGGGACACCAAACTGAGCACTTATAAATATATTGTTTAATTACACTTATAATGAGAGGATGAATGCACTATGTAATTAATTTGAATGGCTCTCTGTGTTGAATAAAAGCAATATGCCCATACAGTAAGTTTTTTCCTCTTTCCTCCCTTCCCCTGGTTTCTTCTTCTGCTCAATTCCTACCTCATCTGCCAATAACAACCCTGTCTCAATGAGAAATTCATGAGGAATGTATAAAATAGTATAGAACTCTTCAATTCTTTTTTTTTTTTAGGTTGTTACAGTTACGGAAATCTGTGGTTTATGGGAAGAAAGGACACAATTTGTAGTAAGAATCAGTGATCAAATCTTGGCTTCACCTCGTGTACCCCAGAGTCTGTTACTGAAAAAAAATTCGTCCTGTAGTTAACTTCCTGGTTGGTAAAATGCAGCAAACATATTATGAAAGCAGAAAACTTACAATGCCATCCAGGTGTTGGTTTTTTTTTTTTTTTAAATAAATAACTTAGTTCTAAAAGTAAAAACAGTGCAAGATCGTAGTAAATATAAATCATCTGTTAAAAGCAGCAGATTTTTCAAAAATAAACTGGCTTTTATTCATGGGGATGTTTTCATGGGTGTGTGACACACACGCACGCGCGCACACACACACACACACACACACACTCCCTTCAAGGAGTCTGACATTTCTGTGGAAGGTGTTCAGCCCCCTTAGCTCAGCACACCCCTTAATTAGCTTAGTTCAAAGAGGGGGGCAGCATCGAATCTATTCTGAACACCATTTCCTCCCCTGGAAAGTGGAGATGAGACGGCCCAGAGGCTCCGTGGAAGCTGAGCAGAGGAGCTGGCGGGAAGGGGAGGGTGCGGGAGTGGGTTTAAGGAGGAGAAGGCGCAGCAGAGCCCACGCAGGCCCTAAAGCCAACAGGAAAGAGAGCAAACAGTCCCGGCAGAAGCAGCTGTGCAGAGCGGGGGTGTGAGTTCCTGCACCCCGTGGCCGGCTCCCCGGGGCTCCATCCCCAGGTCTACAAATCTCGTCCTAACTGTACATTAGCAGTGAAAGCCCCATAGGTTCCACCAGTGACTTCTATGAAGCACTTAGGAAGAAATACCATTTTCTGGGATTGCTTCCAGAAATAGAAGCAGAGGGAGTAATTCCCAACTTACTCCTGAGGCCTAATGCTGAAATTAGACAAAGACATTACAAGAAGAGAACGATACAGAACAGAAAAAAAAAATTTTTTTTTTCTTCAAAAGAGAACATCTACAAAAATTTTCAAGGCAACGTAATACCTAAGGATGAGAAACGAAGGTCTTCTGCTAAGACCGGGAATGAAGCAAGGTTGTCCCCCTTTATCGCTGCTTTTCAGCGCCCTCCGGAAGTTCTAATTAATGCAATAGATAAGAAATAAAAGGGAAGGAGACTGGGAAGTGCTTTGGTGTGAATATCTGTCTGTCACCCAGAATCCGTCTATGGAAGCCGAGCCCGTGTGATGGTGCTAGGAGGCGGGGCCTTTGGAAAGTGACCAGGGCTGAAGTATCCTGAGTGGGATTTGTATCTTTATAAAAAGAGACCCAGGGAGCCTGCTCGTGTCTTCCAGCACAGGAGAACTCAGCCAGGAGGCTCCATCCACAAACCAGAAAGTGCACTCTGGACCTGGACCTGGAACTTGCCATGCTCCATACTGAAGAAATAAACTGGGTGTCTATGAGCTACCCAGTTGGTGGAATCTTGTCAAAGCAGCCTGAATGGATTAAGATAGATAGGAAAGAAGGATTAAAACTGTCACTGTCCCCAGGTGACATGATGATCTGTGTAGAAAAACAATTGACAAAGAAACAAAACTCTTAGAACTAGTGACCAATTACAGCAAGGTTGCAGAATAGAAAGCAAATATATAAAAGATACAAAGCTAATATATAATGTATTTGTGTAAATACAAAACTAAGATACAAGATTGCAGAATGCAAAGCTAATATACTTTCCTATATACCAAAAACAAACAAGTAGAACTTGGAATTTAACCACGATGTATGTGAACTTCCTGTACTTTCTGTTCCATTTTGCTGTGAACCTAAAGCTGTTCTAAAAAGTCTATGAAAAATGAAAAAATAATCATCTAGATGTGAGTATGCTGTAATCCCAGCATTCTGAGAGGCTGAGTTAGTAGGATTGCAAGTTTGAGCAAAGTCTGGACAATGGAAGGGCTTAGCAAGACCCTGCCTCAAAACAAAAAATAAATAAATAAAAAGGTCTGGGGATGTAGCTCGGTGCAAAGGCCCTAGGCTCAATCCCCAGTGCTGCAAAGGAAAGCAAAAAAGGAGGAAAAAGCAAAAAAAAACCCAAAACAATTTAATTAGAAAATGGTCAGAAGATATAAACATTTCTCCAAAGAGCATATACAAGGTGTTGTGCTCCACATGGAAAGATATGAGCCATCAGGAAACAAACTTAAACCACAACGAGACTTCTGCTGACTAAAATAAAAATAATGATTACACGAAATACAAGAATGCAGGGAGACCGGATCTCACATGTTGCCGGGGTGTGGAGGGAGACACAAAAACACTGCGCCGCTCAGGAAAACAGTCCGACCCCTCGTAAGACCGAGCGTGCAGTTACCATACCATGCGGCAGTTGCTCGCGAGGCATCTGACAAAGGCACGGAGTTAGAGTCGCAGTAAAACGTTAGGAGAAATCTCACATTGGCTCTGTACAGGGATTGAGCCCAGGGCCTTCACACTGAGCTGTGTTCCCAGCCCTTTTTTGTTTTTTCATAGAGGGTCTCACTAAGTCACTAAGTTGCCCAGGCTGGGCTTGAACCTGCGATCCTCCTGCCTCAGCCTCCCAAAGTGCTGGGATTACAGGTGTGCTCCACCACGCCCGGCTCCTACCAGCTGTATTCTTAATATTCTTAAACCAGAAACAACGCAGATGTCATTAACGGGAAAGGCTATAAGGAATCTGTGGCATAGCTACCAGGTAATGTTGCTCAGCTTAGAAAGGGAGAAACTAGCAGTACACGAAACGCCACAGACGGGCCTCCAGGGAACCCTGACAGGTTAGATACCCTTTGTATGTATATAACTTTTTTGAAACGAGCAAGTCTTGGAAACAGGACAGGCCAGCAGGTGCAGGTAGGGATGAGGGAGATGGAGGGAGGTGGCACGGATATTAAAGGGACACAGCTGTTTCCTACCTTGACCATGGTGGCACCCATATGTGACAAAAGTGTGTGGGATAAAATCCAATACAGAAATGAGAACAGGGACACCCAGGACATCTGGATCATGTTACCGTCATATCTGGGGTGTGACACCCACCTATGGTTTGCAAGATGTCACCACTGGGAGAAACCAGGTAAGCGCATCCAGGGTTTTCTCTACCTAGCCCCTTACAACTGCTGGGGGTGGTGCTGCATGCCTGTCATCCCAGCACTCAGGAGGCTGAGGCAGGAGGATCATTGTGAGTTCGAGGCCAGCCTGGGCTACATAGTGAGACTCTGTCTCACACAAAGCAGAACAAAACAAAACAAAATAACAAACAACACAACAGGAAACATGATTCCATACAACTTTACAATCTATGATTATGTCAATCAAAATTCAGTTGAAAGAACCAAAGCTGGGAATGGACTCCAATGTCAGGGTGAGGCCCTACATGGTACCGTGGTCAGGGAGGCGCCCCTGGTGGTGACTTTGCACACAGCGGGAGAAGCCTGGGGCAGGAGCTGGGGGCGGAGCATGGGCCAGAAGGGGTGGCTCCGGGGCACAAAGGGGACCTGTGTGGGACTTGGGTTCTTGCCTGCACCTGGCAACTTCCCAACGCTGACTTCTCCTGGTCTGGTTTCCAGTGCGCAGAACAGGAAGAGAACCCCTGGGTATACACCGACACCAGCGAAGAGGGTTGATAACAACTCGATGGACGTTTTAATCACTATTATTATTTTTTTTGAGAATAGGTCTTGCTATGTAGTTCAGGCTGCCCTTGAACTCACTTTGTAGCCCAGGCTGGCCTGTAACCCATGGCAATCCTGCCTCAGCCTCCCAAGTGCTGGGATTACAGGCATGTGCCACTATGCCAGTTTTAATCTATTTTTTAACAAAAGCAGCACTCAGGAAGGAATCTCAGGGTACCGAATGGCTCTGTGGCAAGTGAGAAGGAATCTTAAGAACAGGAGTCCACCTGTTGTATCACGCTTTGTGACAGCTGACGCTTTGGAACCGCCTCATTCCCCACCTGGGGACGAACAGGCTGAGCTCAGACCGGCCTCAGTAACATCACTGCTCACCGGGGTGCAGCCTGGCCAAGGATGCTGGTGCCATCTCCGCGGTCCTCGGCTGGGCCAGCCCCAGTCTGAGGTGTGCTCTTATTATTCCTAGGTGGAATGTGTGAAGAATTGGAGGCTGAAATTAGTGTTTACTGATTTTTTTTTCCACATTGGTGATGTGACTCAGGGCCCCTGCATTGAGCTATGTCCCCATTTTAAAAAATACCTTAAGATGTTGAGATAGAGTCTTGTTAAATTGCCCAAACTGCATTTGAACTTGCAGTCCTACTGCCTCAGCCTCCCAGAGTGCTGGGATCACAGGCATGGGCCACCACGCCCACCTTGAGGTAGTGTTTAGAACGGAACCCTGAGGTAGAAGGGCGTGTGGAAAACCAGGGTGCAGCCAGAGCTGTGTGCGGGAAGGGTGAGCCAAGGTGCGGGTTCCTGTGCCTTCCTAGCTGACAGCTCCCGGAGGATCTGCCTGAGAAACGCCGCCCCCTGCCAGCTGGGGCGCCCAGCGACTGCTGGTGTGACTGGTGAGTGGTGGGTGGGTGTTCCCCTTGCTGTCGCTCCTCTGTAAACACGAGGGCGAGGTCACAGGGAAGCGACTCCCGACCTGTTAGATGCACCAAGTGTTTATGTCTCACAAAGCTGAAGAAAGGACTCAAGGACAAAGGAGGCAAAGAGTAGGAAAGTTTTGTTAAGAGAAAGCTCCTGAGAGACAGGAGGGGTCCCGAAAGTGGGTCGCCACGCTTCGTCTACAGTAAAGTCACATTGTAGATGGCTAAGTTAGGCAGAAATATCATAGTCAGACGGGGCTGGGCCTGCAAAGGAGTCATACGTCACAATTGTGGGTGGAGGTGCACCCCTTAGAGGCCAGACCTCAAGACAAAAGATGGGGTGACTGCACCTACATACTTCCCCTCGGGAGGGACAGCAGTGACCGAGCTTCTAAAGAGGTATCATCTTGGGTGGAGACCCGAAACCAGCCTTTCAGGAAGTCCCTGTTCAGCCCATGTACGCTTGCTACGTGACTTGCTTCCCCATTTAATCAATATTACCTAAGTGATTACACCCATGATCTTATTGGTTGACCATAGTTTTGCCCCACCTCATGCCTACCTTGTGATTTCCCATTGGATCAATGTTATGTTGGTGACTATACTTGTGATTGTATTAGTTGATTATAGTTTTGTCCCACCTTAGACTGCCTCACCTCATAGTTTTACTCTATAAAAACTCCTTTGAGAAGTGGGGTCCCTGGCCACCCGCTCTGGACCCCTTGAATCTGTCTTAGAACAGAAGCCTTTCTTTCTCTCAATAAACACTTCCTACTCTTAACCTCCGTTGTTCCTAGAATTCATTCTTCAATTTCAGAGAACATGAACTCGGACATCTAGCAGGTTGGGAATTATATGTCCCTTACATTATTTGGAGGTCTTATTATTATAGACAGCTAAGCTAGGCAGAAATATTATAGGCAGTCAGATAGGGCTGGGCCCTCGAGAGAGCCAGGGCAAAGGTGAAATGCATCTCAGCTATGGCCGGAGACATATCTGTTGGAGACCAGGCCTCAAGATAAAGACAAAATGACCAGGCTTGCGTACCTCCTCGAAGGACAAACACCAGGCCTAATGAAGCCTAGATGGACATCAGCCACCCTGGTGGGTGAACAAGACCTCTGGACCTATCATTTCCTAGAAAAAGTCTTTGTTCTTTCCATGCACCCGTGTTACATGACTTGCTTCCCCATTGAATCACTATTACCTGAGTGACTATGCTTGTATTCTTATCGGTTAATCATAGCTGTAACTCATGACGTACCCACGTGGGCATGGCTCTATAAAACTTCCCTAAAAAGGGCGGTCCTCAGGCAACCTGTTTGGGCCCCCTCTGACAGGAGCTTTCTATCTCTTGATAAATATTTCCTACTCTGAACCTGTGTTGCTCCTAGAATTCATCCTTTGATGTTTAGAGAACACAGGCTCAGCGTATCAGACATCTAAAAGGTTGGGAGTTGTAACGTTTCCCTTGTACCGTATTTGGAGTTTCTGATATCATCCCTGTAACATACTTGGAGGCCCCAGTGAGATAAGAAGTAGTTCACAGGAGGTAAGAGTTTGCTTTTATTTCTTGATTGCTGAATTATATTAGGTAATCACAATTGTCATTCTTGTTTGCACTGTTTGTGCCTTTTGTAAATTGCTTTGTGCCTTTAGTTTATATGCATTTGTTAAGATGATTAGGATGTTTCTTTAAAGGGGTGTTTTACTTTTGTGGACAAGGTCTTGTATTCCTGTTTTATGTATATTCCATTTAGAGCTGCTTGACCTGTTTGACTTGTGACTACTGTGGTTTTTAATCTTTAGACGACGCAAAGGAGAAATAATGTTAGAGCGCCATCTGGTGGACTTAGATGTAAAATTCTGTAAAAAGGGCCTTTTTATGAAATCTCATCTATATTCAGCTCAGGTTTTTATCTGTCCCCTATAGAACGCTAAAACCAAACAGTGTTTATTCTGCCAACTAGTAATTGCCTTTAGGGCAGCTGACACTCTCAAAGCAGAGGGCAGGTTTCTCCAGTACCACCTGGTGAATCCCTGTTCCCATTGACACCAGTGGCCAGTGGAATGCTGACCAGACGGGCAACTGGATTCCTTTCTGGAGACAGATCTGATTGCGTGGAACTAGTGAAAACTGAAAGGACAACTGAGGGGTCATGGCTGGGGCAGCTCTCCAGCAGATACCCAAAGGTCCCTCAGTGGAAGCTAGCTCCCTTCAGCCCTGAATGGGTAATCAGCAGATAATCCCCACTTACCTATTTTATCCACCTGCACTGCTCAAGTGAGGTGAAAGGTAACCCCTGCAGTGATTATCAGGTGTCCTCTCTCTCAGAGTGACCTGCAACAGTGCTGTCAGAGCCCTTTCTCAAGCCTCCATTAAGAGTTGAGCTACAAGTCTGGACTTTTCTCTCTCTACTAATAAGTTAGAAACCCTAGTTTTTCTCCAACTTACCAGGAGATAACTTTAAAAATCCTTGATTAGAGACCTCCCTTCCCTCTAAGAGGCTGAGCTGAGGTAACGTACAACATCTGTTTGCCTTTCTTGCAAAAGCAGCTATCAGGAAAAGCAATTTACATTCATGGTTTACATATACTGAGAGCAAACAAGAGATTTTTAGCCAGCCTTTCTCTTCTTTCATGCACATGTAAAACTGATAGATGTGCCTTTGCTGATTTGTAAATCATGGTTGCTAGGTGACAAATATGTGCTTAACCTGTGAACTTCAGATACTTAAAGAGTAGAATGGACTTTAAACGTTCTGTGCAGCTTTGTCTTGCTGCTAGGAAAGTTGCCTAGGTGATTAGATAGATAGCACAGGTGTCTCGGAGACCTCTTTGCCCTAGGGCCCCGGGCAAAGTTCCTCAGATCAGTTGTGCTTCTGCCTAGCTCTAAAGGCGATCCCTTTTGCAGGATAAAAGCTGCTGCTTTGTGATCCGTCTGCCTCACTCTCTTTAAAAATCCTAGAAAACAGTGGTTTAATGCTAAGCAATGCTTCCTTCTTTAAACATAGCTGCTACAACTGAGATCAATTTTAACTAGTACTTATAAAAAAAACACCTGCTGGAGTAAAATTTGAGTTCCCAAAAGATATAAAATTATGCACCAGTATGAGGGTGGATAGGCTGGTTGAATTTTATCTTCTGGTCTCTCTCCAGATGGCATCCACGTGCCCTGGAGTGGAATCAACTGGAGGGATGACCTGAGGGTATAAGAAATCAAGTAGAAATTAAAGAGATGCCTAATTTTCTCTTGCATTTCGGAAATGGGAACCTCAATGCCAAAGTTTCTTACTCCTTTGGGATGTATTCTTAAGCACTAGAAGATGTTCGACCCTTATATTGTTGAAAAAGAGCCATTTGATATTCTTTTGCACCCACACGTGGCCTGCCCACCCTCTAGAGCCAAAATGGAATGCAGAGGGAAGTATTAATTATGATGCTATTTCACAAATAGAATTATACTGTAAGAAAGAGAAAAACTGGTTAGAATTACCTTATGTTCAAACTGTTTTTGCATTAAGGACTAATTCTTAGGGCCAGGGATATCGCTCAGTGGCACAGCACCTGCCTGGCAAGCATGAGGTCCTGAGTTCAATTCCTGGTACCAAAAAAAAAAAAAGAAATAATTCTTATTTGTGCTCAAAGTATACTTATAAGCCATATGAGACTACTTTAGTTCATCTATTCTTTTCTCTCAGTGTCCTAAGGCAGATCAAACAAGATGCAGGACATTTTCCAGATGACCCTGATAAGTACATTGAGGTCTTTAGAGGACTTACTCAGACCTATAAATTAAATTGGGGAGACGTAATGTTACTCTTAAATCCAACATTAACTTCTACTGAGAAACAAGCAGCATTACAAGCTACTATTACATTTGAGGATAAATATCATCTTAATTTTAGAGAGGCAGAAGACAGGCAGCCAGGGAGCAACCAGCTCCCCCTGAAGCTCAAGCAGTCCCCACCCAGGACCCCTGCTGGCCGAAAAGCCAGACGGGAGATTAGAGCAGAGCCATTTTGAGGTGTGAATTCTTAAAGGTCTAAGAAGGACAAACACCAAGCCCTCTAGTGATTTTAAATTGTCAACTACTTATCAGGAGAGAGATGAAAACCCCTCTGCCTTCTCAGATCATTTATAAGAGGCACTGATGAAATATACATCCCTGGCTCCTGATTCAACGGAAGGATAGATTATTCTTAAGGACAAGTTTGTTACCCAGTCAGCCCCAGATATTAAGAAAAAGTTACAAAAGTAGCTTTTGCTCAAGGTACCTCCCTTGATACTTTAGTAAAAATCACCTCCTCGGTATTCAATAATCACAACTGGGGGGAAGCCAAGGAGAGAAAACAAAGAGACCAAAATGAAACAGATGCCTTTGTTGTGGTCTTAAAAAGAACAGACCCTAAGTCTGATTCTTGGGACTCCAAGAACAGCTCGATGACTAAAGTCACCTGCTACCACTGTGGAAAGCCAGGCCTCCTTAAGAGGCCCCTACACCACGCCCTGACTGCAAAGGTGGCCTCTGGAAGCTGGACTGCAATCTGAGGTGGAGGCCCCAGAGCTCAGACTTCCTTCCCAGCTGGTCTAGCAAGACCGAAGGGCCCTGGGCACTGTGCCTTTTCCCTCTGGCTGGAGTGCCATCTCCACAGAGGAGCCCCAAACAATGATAACTATAGAAAAAACAAAACAGCCTGTTGCTGGACATTGGCGCATGTCTTTTGGTCCTTTTCAACCCTCGCCTTCCTTTCAGCCATCATACCTCAGTGAAAGGAGTCACCGGAGAAGAGGTAACTCACTATTTCTCAGCCCTTAAGTTGTAATTGAGATGGCTTTCTCCTCACCCATTTGTTTTTAATTATACCTGAAAGTCCAGTTCCCCTCACAGGGAGACATATTTTTTCCTGTTTAAATACTGTAATATACATGCACCCAGGTCAGGTACGGACAGCCAAAGATAAAACAAAAAGAACGATAAGACCTGCCTTGGGGCCGCCCTTGCAGAGGGATGTCCCATGAACGCTGTGAGGAGAAAAGGAAGCTGTGGGTAGGTGACAGAAGCGTTAGGGGCGAGGCTAAATGGAAGGGAGGGCGTGGAGTTCCCAAAATTCTTAAGACAGAATAAAATACAAAAAAAAATGATCATAGGTAAAAGGTTTTTATTTCTTCAAATGCTTATTACAAGCAATCTCTGTTAATTGATGTATAAAAGTTTTGACTAATCTTATATAAAACAGGTATTACAATTCAGACTTGGCCAAATACCTCTGAGTGCACTCTGGTCTATTAACAACCATCTCATGTGTGCTTGTCTGTCTGTCTGTCTGATCTATAGCCAGTTATATTATTTATAGATGTTTTGTCTGAGCTCAACAATTTTTCTTCTCTTTGCCTTTTCTGGATTTCTGAAATACTTGTCTATAACTTAAGTTGGCTTATAGATGTCATTAGAGTCGAGGACATGCTTCCTCCCAGGTTGCCAGCTGATCAAAATGATGCTGAGACCGGTTTTACAAATGCAATACATATTGTTGTCTGTGTACAATAAGTTGGGAGTCTTTCACTGGTCAAAATAATGTGTTAATTGTTACAATCTGGTTCTCATAAGTCATCAGAAATTTGTTAAGACAGTTAAGTAGAGATCCCTTGGGCTTGAGAAAACTGCTACACAGGACTCCTCCTGGTGAATAGAGGAACAGCTGCCCGAAAATATCTCATCCCAGCCTTTGTTCATTAAGGGGACCCCAATAATCATATTACTGTGATATGTTTACAATGGCTATTGTCAAAAGGTGAAGTTTCCTATAAATAGAACAATCAGGTTTTCTTACTAAAAGATGCTCTTGGTACAAAAACTAAATTAAGGGATGAAGGGGTTCACATAGCTGTGATACTCATTATTACTAATTTCATGGTGTGCTACATAGATTCATGCCTTCTGGGTGTGCAGGTCTTCTAAGACATAAAGCCAGGATTGTTTATGGTGATAACCTTTTTCTAGACCCAGATATCTGCCTTTCTCTTTTGTTCCAACTACTCATAATAAAAAATGTGTCAAGCCAGCATGAGACCACCTGTCAAATAATAGTTTTTTAAAGGCTTCTGTGACGTACATATTATATATTTAGATATATAACACTTAGAGATGCACAGACACTAAAAGTCCAGACAATGTCATGTGCTAAAATTAGAGGCTGGACATTATAAATTTCTAAGCTACATTTATAGGCTGGTATGTTCTCCTTAGATGACAGCCTATTAAATGATAATAAATTATATGAGAGTTTTCTTTGTGTCATTTAATATATTGTGATCAGATAGAGATGTTGACCATAAAGGCTATTCTATGCTGAGGTGGACATTTAAGTGTGTTACATAAATAATGTCATAGGCCAGGTGTGGTGGCACATTCCTGTAATCCCAGCACTTGGGAGGCTGAGGCAGGAGGATCACTGCAAGTTTGAGGCCAGCCCGGGCTACATAGTGAGATCCTGTCTCAAGTAAAAAGTAATTATGTTGTCATGATTGCCATGCTAGATTACTATGTTTTCTCTGTAAAGCTTTATAATTGTTGTCTGTTAATGTTCTGCAAAGATTCAACTACCAAAACAACCATGATTGATAGGAAATAACAGTCCTTTGGCCATACTTTATATTTCAAAGTGCTTGATATCCAGATAAAATTATAATAGTAAAATTCACTGCCCCCCACTGCAATACTAATGTCACCGATCTATTCTGGGTGTTCAACGACTAAAGTTTAGAGACCAGAATGAGAAAGGTAATACCTGAGGAGACTTAACTGACCTTGATAGACAGCAGAAAGCTAATTTTAATTAACACAGGTCTCACTTTAACTTGGTCTTAAACACCCAGCAGAAAAGTATAACCAAAAGGTATATAAAGAAATGCCATAGTAATAAGTTAGATATAAAAAGAGACTCCAATTACTGACCTTTTCTGGCAGCTTCCAGCTACAGTGGTATCGGACCACTGTTACGGGTCATTAAGAAAAACTGTGATAAAAACTATAAAAGCTCAGCAAGAGTCTTTAAATTCTTTAGCTAAAATTGTCTTGTAGAAGCACCAAACTCCATCTTCTTTCTGCTAAAACTAGAGGGACTTATGACAAATTATCAGACTTCATCGGTAAAGTGGTCCAGGAGCCAGTAGGTTACAGCCACTATTAAAGTCCCTTAAAAGCAGATTCCGGACTTGGCTCTTTCCCCAGCCTGCCTTTCGGTTCTGGTGCCTATGCTCTGGTTATAAGCAGAAATACCAAAATGACACCCAGGATTTGGAGGCAGACTTATTTACGTTGACGGGCACTGATCAGGATCATTTCCAAAATATCAGGCCCCGATCTCTGGTGGTCTAGGGCTTATGTGGGATAAGCAAGCAGGAAGTGCAGAGGCAGAGTGGCTGGTCAGTTGGGGATTGGTTTATACAATGTGCATCATAGTGACCAGCCATGCATCACAGTGACCAGCCGTTTCTAACAGATAGGAGCAACCAGAACTGGAACAGGAACTGTTACCGGGGCAACTAAGAAACTGAAGTATACTGGCTGGGGGCAGGGCATTTTCTGTTACAATACATGCTCTAATTTCTTGAAAAATTGCTCATTCTTGCCTAGGGACTGCCAAGCTCCAAGTGATCTTGCAGACAAAACCAATGACAAATGTGCTAGACTCCTTTACTGGACCTACCAGATCAACCTTGTAGAGAGTGCGTCATACAACACACTAAGGCCTTAAATAGCTACACTGAATGGGCCTTAAATGACACCTCATCTGGTCTCTCTCTCCTAAGTAAAGAGGTAAAATTAATGAGGCAAGCCGTCCTCCAAAATCAGATGGCCTTAGACATCTTGACAGCAACACAAGGGGGCTTGTGCTATTATAAAAACTAAATGCTGTGTGTACATTTCTGATCCTCCTGCTAATATCTCAATGGCTATTCAAGATAGGAGATGACAGGTTAATTCTGAAACTCTCTGGATCTTTTTCTTACCATCTCTATGGGAAAGCTATTACTGGCTCTTCCTGGTGGAAATATTGTTGGTTATATCCATAATAGTCTTGTTGATCTTAATTATTTGGCCCATATATACTTAACTTTTTCTTTGGCCTTGTCTCCCCCAGACTTATAGCTACATGCTGACCCAAGGACAAAAACACCTGAGGTCTATTGAGGGTCTTTTAGATAGACCGTCTGGAGAGTGTGTCTAACTGCCAATCACAACTACAACTCCCGTCAGCCTGAAGAATCCAGAACGGTCATAGCCCCTTACCTCCTCACGGCAGTTAGGGTACCTCTTCAGAGGGGGGACTGTTATAGACAGCTAAGCTAGGCAGAAATATTATAGGCAGTCAGATAGTGGCAGACCCTTGAGAGCATCAGGACAAAGGTGAAACACATCTCAACTGTGGCTGGAGACCAAGCCTCAAGTTCAACACAAAATGACCAGGCTTGCATACCTCCTCGAAGGACAAACACCAGGCCTAATGAAGCCTAGATGGACATCAGCCACCCTGGTGGGTGACCAAGACCTCTGGACCTATCATTTCCTAGAAAAAGCCTTTGTTCTTTCCATGTACCCGTGTTACATGACTTGCTTCCCCATTGGATCACTATTACCTGAGTGACTATGCTTGTATTCTTATCGGTTAATCATAGCTGTAACCCATGGCATACCCCTGTGGATATTGCTCCACAAAACTTCCTTAAAAAGTGGGGTCCTCGGGCAACCCATTTGGGCCCCTGCTCCCTCTCAGGAGCTATATCTCCCTCTCAATAAATATTTCCTACTCTTAACCTCTGTTGTTCCTAGAATTCATTCTTTGATTTTTAGAGAACACGAACTTGGTGTATCAGACATCTAACAGGTTGGGTGTGTAATATTTCCCTTTTATCATATTTGGAGTTTCTGATATCACCCCTGTAACGTGCATCACCCCTGTTTCAACATCGTGGGTTACCTTGGGTCAAATTACAATCAACCTGTAGGATTCCAAGGACAGTCACTTAGCTAATGCTGATCTAATAGAAATACAGCGTGTGTAGCAAGGGGGCATAGCATGGGGAGGAACAAAGGCATTTCTGGAAGGGGTTGGAGGGAGGGGCAGAGTGTTCTGGTCATTCATCTGTATGTTTGTCACACTGTTTCTGTGGTGTTTTACATTGTTTTTGCATGTTTATGACATTGTTTCTATGTGTTTGTTACATTGTTTCTCTGTGTTTGTTATATTGTTTCTGCGTATTACATCAGCCAGGCTCACTAGGCCAGATAGTACTAGTTACAGGACAGCCTCGGACTGATTTTTATCTCTGGGGAGGTGCAGGCCTGGCCATCTTGTCTCCATCTTGGGCCTTGGTTTCTAACAGCTCATCCACCACAGGCCCGGTCGCCTTATCTCTGCTCTGACTCTCGGCCTGGTCCCTTTTTAACTGCCTAGCAATCTCTACCTGGCTGCTATCTGCAATAATGAGATGCTGATCATCCCCGATCCTTTCTCCTGCAAATCCAAACGCACAGCCCTAATCTCAGGAATCCTCCGTTTACCCAGACTGCACCTCAGGGTGAGCCTTTGGTGGAGACAGGTGGCCAGGGAATTCCAGGCCACATCGGTGGGCCACAGGCCTCCAGGGGTGGAGCCTGTGTGATAGAGCAGACTTACCAGGGTCCCAGGGGAGTGTGCCTCAGTGACTCTGTGGAACACAGACAGGGACGCTGTGTCCTTCTGAATCGGATGGAACTGTCCACTCCCCTGGCTTCTGTCAACCATAGTGATACAGCTGTGACTCAGCACAGGGGCCTCATGACCTGCTGTGGCCAGCTGGCTGAGGGATGCAATGTTCTAATTTCTCTGCTTGAGGGGTGTTCTGGAAACCTTGTTCCTGGGGTTCCTGCCTCTCCGGGGGTGGGGGTGGGGTGGGGGCTCTAGAAGGCCACACCGTCCCTGGGATGCATGGGAGGCACCTGGCGCCAGCAATTAGGGGTGAGGCTGCATGGGGGAGAAGCAACTCCAGCTGCTAGGAGGATTTCCAGGAGCTTGAGCTTCTCCAGCATCCGTGTGCTTCCCTGGTGCGGCCTGGTCTTCCACAAACCCCGCCCCTCAGCCCTGGGCCTGTGTCACAGCTCACAGAGAGTGTCCCCAGCCCCGTGATGTACTGACCCACAGCCTGCCAGTGCCTGGTCCCTCCCTGGCCGCTGCTGAGGTGGCCCTGGGTGGCAGATACGGGTGACATGGGGTTTGCAGGTAAGGCTTAGAAATGTGGGACACAATTTTGTCCCCATTCTGTCCCATCTGCAAAGGTAAAGTGACAAATGAGCCTCTGGTGCTCATTTGATTTCTGGGCTCCCTTACAGCTCCTTGGAAATGTCAGAAAAAATCCTCAGTTTCCCCAGGAGGAGGGGCACAGGCCAGGGCAGCTCGAGGCTTCCACGGAACCCTGCTTCTGGGGACAGCCAGTTTGGACATCTGGGCTGCCTTCAGCCCTGCTCTCCTGTCCCTGGGTGCCACTTAGGGAAGCAGACAAAAGCCATCTGTGGGGCAGGAAGAGGCCTGGGCACGGCCGCGGCATCAAGTGTCAAGTGTCTCAGGGAATGAGCTACAGTTTGGCGGGATTAGCGGTGTCTGAGTCACTTCCCCGCCCCAGGCCAGCACTCTCTGGCTTTTCCCCAAGCTACCGGGGACTCCCAGGATTGGGAAGGTCCCAGAAAAAACCGGAAGCTGGCAGAGAGCTCCCAGTGACACCGCTGACCATGGCCAGCCCACCTTTCTGACCAGCAGCCGCCGCACTAGGCTGTGGCCCTGGTACTTATTGGCCAGCAAGGACACCTCCAGGCAGACAGAGTGACCTTGGTCGTCCCAGAGCCTCTGCCAAGCAAGTGTCCCGCGCCGCAGGGCAGGTAGGACCGCAGCTGGGACGACAGTGGCTTAGGGAGTCCCACGCCCCGCGAGCCCAGGCAAAGCAGCACTGAGTGGGGGGTGCGAGACAAACTTTCGGTCTGCGCGGGGCGCGTCCTGCGGGGCAGGCCGGGCGCGGGGCCGGGCGGGGCCGGGTGGTGACCTTCCGGCAGGGCAGGGCCGGCGACCGCAGCGGGGAGGGGCGCGCCGGCTGGGATTGGACCCCGCGCGCCCCGGGGCTCAGTGGCCGCGCGCTGCCCGGTGCTCGGCCCCCGGAGCCAGGTCTTTGTCGCCGGTGTCGCCGCGCCATCCTCGTGGGCAGCGGTGAGTGGGGCGCGGTTGGGCTCTGAGCTCGGCGTTGGCTTTGGGGGACCCTCGCTCGTCCCGGCCTCGGTCTTGCTGCGCGGAGATGGGGCTGCGATGATTTGGGTCGCGTGGACGTGGGCGGCAGGCGCGCGGGAGGTGTATGTGGACCGTGCGCTTCTCGCTGTCCCCCCTGTCGCCGAGCGTGGGCGAGGGCCCTTGGGGCGCAGAGTCGCGGGTCCGGGGCCCCGCAGCGCGCAGACCTCCCAGCCCAAGCCCTGGAGAGGTGCGCTGAAAAGTGATGTTTTGTCCCCACCTGCCTCTCGGTGCGGGAAGCGATACGGTTTCACTTTCTAGACCGTTACACGAACCTTCATCACTCCGGTGGATTCAGGGGTGCACCGAGTCAATGTCGGCCAAAATGGTGCCACGCGAAATACAACTTTGCAGTCACCGGTGTTAAAGAACACGGTTTCATTTGCACGGGGAAGGGTGTCCCTCTGCAATTCTTTTGTGTGGCAACCTGATCTTAGACCTGGGGTGGGGGAGCCGCAGCCCCCCTTGCTGGCACAGGTCTGACATGGCTCTTTCCCCGCAGGGCCGGCGAGGTGGCCTGTGTCACGCATCTGCCCCTTTCCCCGCAGGGCCGGAGAGGTGACTCAGGTCTCCGAGAACACAGCGGCAGCCTTCCTGCCCGCTTCCTGCTGCTGATTTAGAGCGCCTTCCACACCCGGCAGCTGCCACCAGGGTGAGTCGCAGAGAGCACTGCGGGGAGCCGGAGGGGAATGTGCATCTCCACCCCGGCCGGGAGGCGGGGTTCAGGCCTGGGAAAACTCGCCCTGTCCTTTTGCTCCCTTTCCTCCATCCGTCACTGACTGTCCTCGCGCCTGTCCTCTTGTGCCTCAGGTCCCCCCTTGCTGGTGTACTCTGGCTTTGCGGGACCATTGGTCCCATTCATTTGCTGTAACCTTGTCTTTGAAAATCCTCGGGGACTCCCTTGAATAGAAGGAATGTGTTGAGCTGTGGGGCCCTGCAGGCCGGGCTGGCCGGCCTTTGTCTGTCCTGCCTTTCAGTTTGTGCACTTTGTGCGCAGCCTGCATTTTGGTCCAGGCCTCCCCACCTTTCGGTCAATCTCCCCTTGTTTCCTTCCTTTCTTCAGAGGCCAAACGGACCTTCTGTCCCTCTGCGAGGCCTCCGGAGTCTTCAGGTCAGCACAGGTTTATTGGGCACAAATCATACTCTTCGATCAGGGAGCTGCCACACAGGCGGGCTTTAAAGTAAGGTTTTAGCTGAAAAAGATACATTGGGCTTTTTCCTTTATGTTGGCTTTTCGTCAATGTGCATGTCGTGTTTACTGAATGTAAAACTGATGCAAATTCATTGAAAAAAAACAACAATAACGAAAACAGAAATCAGCTATATAACCGAAAGTGAAACTTGCAGGTTTTCCTTCTCTTTAAGGATAAGTGCTGACATTTATTCTCCCTCCTTACCTCCTTTCACTTCCTCCTCCTCCTCTCTCGCAGTCATTCAAAAAAGTCTTACGTTTTTTACACTATGTACACAAGTAAATGACTTAGCCGATCTTAGTTTAATGGGTTAAAACTTAAAAAAAAAAAAACAAAAAAAACAAACCCACTTGGCGTAATAAGTAGGGTGTGGCACAGAGAAGGGAAGCAGGCACTCCTGAGGGAGAAGTTTCCAGGGAAAGGTGTAACCCCCAACCTGCTGGATGTCGGACACGCCGAGTTCGTGTTCCCCGCAGGCGAAGAATGGATTCTAAGAAACAACAGAGGTTAAGAGTAGGAAAATTTATTGGGGAATAGGAATGGGGATTAGGAATAGCTCTTGAGAGACAGGAGAGGTCCTGAGTGGGTTGCCAATGAGCCCATTTCTCTGAGCAAGTTTTATAAAGCCAAGTCACTGAGAGGTGGGTACAACGTGGGTCAAATTACAATCAACCTGCTAAGATTACAAGGATAACCACTTAGATAATATTGATCAAATAGTAGCAAGGGCATACGTTTGACATCATGAATTTTGGTGGATAATCCAGTCTCAGTGGTTATAATCTTGTCTTTAGTCTTAGTACTTTTGGTCTTAGTGTAGTCTTTAGTCTAAGTGGGTGGGAGAGGATGGCCCACCCCTAATGAGATCATGGCTTATTTATATGGGGAGTATGTAAATCTGTCCATTGTGACTTTAATCTTCAGGTGCACCTCCAGCCAGTTTTTAATATGTTCTCATCCTCTGCACTGGCTTCCTCGAGGGCCCAGCCCTGTCTGTGCCTAGAATATTTCTACCTGACTTAGCTGTCTATACTACCTGGGGTGGGGGCCAGTCCCCACAGGTTAGGTGACGTTGGCAGGTCCCACTGCACGGACAACTGCCCCGGGCATGGCGGGCTGGAGAAAATGTGCCTGGAAGAATTGAGAGGGTCCCCCGGCTCTGCGGAGTGAGTCTCATAGTCCTGGTTTAGAAGAGAGGTTTCTAAAGCCCCCGCCCTCCGCCTGGCATCTTCCCAAAGTGCTAAGGCCAAAATCCATCCATGGAGGAATTGGCCGGGGCTCTGGAAAGCGATCAGCTCTCCAGGAACAGCTCCTAGGCTCAGGATAGGAGCACAGGTCCTGGCCTGGCCTCCCTGCAAGTGTCCCAGGGCTGCTGCCCACTGAAGCCAGTGCCCTGTGGGGTCAGGACTCTGCCCGTGTGGTTTCTTCCCTTGATGGTCCTCTGCGGTCTTAGTCCTGGCTGCTCTTAACTGCTGATTCCCGGGGCTCACCCCTGACCTCTAATTCTAACGATGGGCTCTGTTCATTGTTACCCAATGTGCAGGGAAGCCAGTGCCATGGCACCAGGGATTGCCAAAGACCCAGTGAGGAGCCCAGGAGCTGCGAGCTCAGGTCTGCCTTGGGGGAGTCCTGCAGGGGATGATGAGTTGTGACACCTTTGACCAGATGACCTGGTTTCCTCTGCTCATCTCTATTCTTTTTATTTTATTTTTTAAATTTTATGTGGGTACCGGGAACTGAACTCAGGACCTCGTGCTTGCCAGGCAGACGCTTGTGCCGCTGAGCTGTATCACCGGCCCTCATGTCTATTCTTGAAAACCGGGTTCCAGATCATAGATGGTCAGTGAAAGCCCCGAGTCTGTGTCCAGGCCTTTGCTTATTTCCCGCTTTCCCGGGAGCGACCTTCTTTCCCTGCAGTGTGGTGGCTTCCACGCTTCCGTTCCCCCACGGGGTGACTCCCACACGCACTTTGTGCCGGAGTCGTCCCGGAATTCTCAGCACACTTCAGTAAGAGGCTCGGGAAGGTTTATTAGGCAGGAGTTTGGTGGGTGGGGAGGATGTGGCCCTTTCTCAGGGGGAAGCCAATACAGGTGAAAAGAGGCGATCTATTCACAGGTAAAAGAAGTCGCTTTGCAACTAAAAAGAAAAGTGGGGCCAATTTGCAGGTGAAAGCGAATTGCTCAGCTTATTGTGTTTGGGGAGAAGAGAAAGCCTGCAGCTGCGGTTTTCATTTTTCATAGGATTTCCCTCATCTCCTTTTGACCTCTCTGTTTCCTGCGTCCCTCCTCACCCCCTCCTTCATGGATGAAGGGCAGAAACTTCCAGGCCCATTTGCCCCTTGCCCTGGCTCTGTTCTCAGCACCTGTGCAGGAGAGAACTCGGGCCTCGCTAGGCTTGCTCTGCACAGGACCCCAGGCCATGATGGGTCTCTCCCGGGCTTCTCTATGGAATTAATGTCTACTGCTGGGGGAGAGGAACTTCTCATGGTTCAGTCACAAACTGATAAAGATTAAATAGGGGAAGACAATACGCTTTTGTTTGCTCCTGAGGCAGGGTCTTGCTATGTGATTCAGGCTGGCCTCGAACTTTCATCCATCCTCCAAAGCCATTCGAATTTCTTAAACTGTGTAAGGAGAAAGCCCAGCAGGTGTTCGTTAGCTGCTGACCTTATTCACAAACATCCATGCCCCTCTTCCTACAGGGGAAGGCTGCACCGGAAATGTGCAGAATTCTGAGGGCCCGTGAGTGGGTGGGGCATGGGTGGCCCTGGCACCCTTCCTGTGGACAGCAGTGGCTGCCATGGGCCAAGTCTGAGGAGGTTTCCCAGGCGAGCAGCAAGCTGGAAGCGGAAGGCTGCAGAGATCCGGGAGAAGGGAGAGCTTGGAAGTCCGTTTTGTAAAATCAAATACATCACCTTAGGGGCTAAAGCATACATGTTAACCTGTTGGAAGAAAAATGTCCAGGATCCACAGTAATTGTAGTTCAGTAAAATTGATAACAGGGGAAAAAAACTCCCAGGCTTGTAGATGTCTGGCATGAGTTCGTGTTCTGTAAAATAGAAGAATGAATTTTAGGAACAACGGAGGTTAAGAGCAGAATATATTTATTGGGGAAAGACAGCTTCTCTCTGAGAGAGACAGAAGGGGTCCCAAGTGGTTGCCAAGGACCCTGCCTTTTCTAGGGATTTTATAGAGCAAATCCATGAGGTGAGGTGTGGGGGGGATCCAAGGTGGGGAAAAATCCAAGGTAGGAATGAGGTGGGGCCAAACTATGGTCAACCAATAAGATTACGAGTATAATTGCTTGGGTAAAATTGATTAAATCGGAATCAAATGGGGAAGCAAGTCATGTAGCCAAAGGGCACGAAACAGGACAGGGGCTTTTCCTGTAGGGGGTTGGGTCAGTGGCTCTTCCTGACTTTCCCAAGGTGATCGATACCTATTTAGAATATCAGTCCCTGTTGTTTATCCTTAGGAAATATGTGGGTGCATTCGTTTCATCTTTTGTCTTGAGGTCTCGCCCACAGTGGGGGCGGGGGGTGGTGGTGGTGTGTGCCTGTCTCCCCCATGGTTTCAAGGTATCTCGTCTTCTGCCCTGGCTCCTTCCTATAATATTTCTATCTAACTTAGCTGCGTATAACAAAAGGATTTAAAAGCAATGATTAGAAATGTCCGCGAACGTTCAGCTGAAGAACTCTCCTAGATTAAAACAACATGGAAGGTCAGTCTGCAGCAGGGCGGCAGTAGTTCAAAGTCCCCATCAGTTTGTAGAAGCCACGCCCCTCCCAGCCCCACAGGGGGTCTCCTCTCGGCCCCTCAGTTGGCTGCAGCTCACTCTTGCTCCACACATGGCCCCCTTTCCTCTGCTCACCGGTGGTCTCTGGGGACAGCAGCCGCCTGCAGGGTTGCGTGGCTGTTGGTCCCCATCCTCTGAGACCGGCTGATCCTGGGGGAGGCTGGGATCTCTTTTCTCACCTCCTTTTTTGACCTTTCTGTGGGTGGCAGGTGATGATGTAGTTGATCTTTCCCAGCGAAACAGGCCTCGGATGAACCAAGCTGCAGTTCCCAGGGGAGCCTGACCCCCGGGAAACCTGGGTGCACGGTCACCGAACTCAAGCAGGGACCTTTCCAAGGGTCACTGAGAGGTCTGCAGCTCGCTCTGCCGGCGCAGTTGGGCAGGCAGTGCCTCCCCGTGTGTAGGGCGGGGGGGGGCCAGGAAGAGAGGAGGAAGGAGCCAGAGGGCCTAGGGGACAGACTTCTCTGCCCATCCGCTCTGGGCGCTGTGATGCTGCATGACCCTGAGCCACCTTCCTTTCTCTGGGATAAGTGACCATGCCATGTGATGGTTAAAGGACTCGGGGGAGGGACCCAGAGCGAAGCCAGGTTTCTGTGGAAGCTGGGCTGACTGAGTCTGTTTCCTGGATGCTGCAGGAAGCCTGACGTGATGACCATGGGCCTTTGACCTGCGTCCTTCCCTGGAGGGCACTGTGGGGCATCTCGCCATCACCACACATCATGTGGAAGCCGCTCTGCCTCTCTCCTGCCTGTGCAGAGGTGGCCTGGGTGTGACTGTGGCCCCTTGTCATAGGAAGGAGGGCCACACGGGCCTGGGAGGTAGCACAGTGGTGCTGCCTTTGCCTGGCAGGTGTGAGGCCCTGGGTTCAGTCCCAGCAGTGAGACAAAATTCGTTCCCTCCTTTGGCGCTCCTTCACCGGACAGTGATGGTTTGGGTTTTGCTCCACATCCAGCTCCTACAATTTTCTCTGGTGATCAGAATGCACCGAGAATGCACCCTTATGGTCATGAGTTAGCTGTTTACAACCAGCCGCCTTTGGGTTTTACCTTAGAGGTGGAGACTGGCAATTCAGAGGTGAGAATGGAATGTGCCCCTGCAGACGCCTTCCTTGTCACTGGAGGGATCTGCCCTGCTTTTCAGGCTATCGGGGTGGTGAGACACGCAGGGGATCGCTGCTTTATGAGCCAAGTTCAAAATGTGAACTTCACCTCCACAGTGCTGTGGTAGAGCACTTTTGTCCCACAGGTGGGGGAAACTTAGCCTCCTGAACCCCAAGGCTGTGTGTAGGGGGCTTTGCTCTCCAGAGCTTTGTGGGGAGGTGGCTCCTGCTGAGTCCCACCAGCTCTGGGGCCTCTCTTACCCTAGGCTGGACGTAGTGGTGCACATTTGTAATCCCAGCGCCCTGGGAGGCTGAGGCAGGAGGTTGAACACAGCCTGGGCAATTTAACAAGACCCAGTCTCAAAGTAAAAAAGTGACAAAGGGCTGGGGATGTAGCTCAGTGTGAAGACCCTGAGTTTAACCCCCATGACCCCCCCAAGAGACCTTTCTTGCTTTTGGGGTGCCTGTTTGTGTTCTCCCTTAACCTGCCCCTTCCCTTCCCCTGCCATCCTGGAGCCCTGGAGGAGGGGATTTTGGGTTCCGAGGGGCGACGGGGCGGGGTTGCAGTGTTGCAGTGTCGTTGGGCCTGCTGCTGGGCTGGGAAGCCAGGAGGGGAACCTTGTGGGTTCTCTATGGAACTTGTGGGTTTCTGGAACGTTCTTGCCACCTCATCTCTGAAGTTAGTATCTCCCCCACATACACACACGTGTGTGCGCACACACACACTTGGCACACTTGCATCATCTACAGGACATTGGTGTGACAGCCTTGCATCTGTGGGGCCACACGGGCCTGCTGTGTTCTGAGGGTGGTTTTTTCCCTAGGGTCCTGCCACAGCCTTGGTGATGGCATCGACAGGCGCTGGAGCAAAGGAGCTCGAGAACCATCATGGGTAAGATGGGCTGGGCCGGTTTTATCAGGCGTGCTTTGAGCTGCTTGTTTGTCTAAGGACTTGCAGGTCAGCACAAGGGAGGGGACACTGAGGGGCTGCCGGCTGGGTGTGCTGCTCACTCAGGAGGCAAATCTGTCTCCCAGATGTCCCTCTATGTGTAGCCACTTTTGTTAAACAAAATCCCCCCGCTTACATTCTAGTTCTCTTGTTTCATTTTTTTGTGGGTACAGGGGGTCGACCTCAGGACCTCGCGCGCCAGCAGGTACCCATGAGGCTGAGTGATATCACTGGCCCTTTCTTTGTATTTGGGTTCCGGGAGTCGAACCCAGGACCTCGCACTTGCCAGGCAGATGCTTATGCTGCCGAACCATCTCACCTCTTGTTTCTTTTTTGTTGTTTTTGTTTTTTGAGACAGGGTCTCACTACATAGCCCAGGCAGGCCTCAAACTTATAGCAGTCCCGCTTCAGCCTCCCACATGGTGGGACTACAGCCCTGGGACACCACACCCAGCTTCTGTTTTGTTTCCGAACCATAAATATTTTGCTCTTGTCTTTGTAGTTTGTTATAATTCTACCGTCAAGCTCAGGGCCTTGAACATGCTGGGCAAGCGCTTTACCAACTGAGCTACGCCTCCAGCCCTGCCCTGATTCTACCACGTGTTTTTGATGACTCGTGTTCGAGGCTTAGACATTACTAAGAAAAAAAAGCATCTCTTGTTTTCACCTGATTCTTCCATGGCATTTATTTATTTAGTGCCGGGGATGGAACTGGGTCCTCGAGCATGATGAGCTCAAGCTCTCCCCTGAGCTGTCACCCTCCTCACCCCCCATGGACTTTCTATTCTTTCTTTCTTTCTTTCTTTCTCTCTCTCTCTCTCTCTTTCTTTCTTTCTTTCTTTCTTTCTTTCTTTCTTTCTTTCTTTCTTTCTTTCTCTTTTGCTTTTTTGAGACAGGATCTCTCTGTGTAGTTCAGACTGGCCTCAGACTCACTATGTAGCCCAGGCTGGCCTCGAACTCACAGTAATCTTCCTGCCTCAGCCTCCTGGGTGCTGAGATTACAGGTGTGCGCTGCCACCCCTGGCTTGTGTGGACTTTGCTGACTTTCCTCATTCCTCATCACCTACTTCCTGCCAACTCCGCTGTGTCCCCTGGGTGGCCTCCTATCCAGCTTCCTTGGCCTCCTGAGTAGGTTCTCAAGGAATATTTGTTCAATGAATAATGTGATGGGGTGAAGCCAGATCAATTCCCGTGCAATTACATGTAAGCTAGAGAAATACTTTCCCAAGCGATGTTTCCATGGCCAGTTACAGCGGACCCTCGAGTTAGGACGGCCTGCCTCAGGAACAACTTGGGTTACGACCGGATTTCCGTTTTAACTGATGACCAAAGTCTTGAGTTAGGACTCGAATGCCGGCCGCTTGTGCTTCCAGTTGGACTCAGATGCAGATTTATCCCTTAAAGGGTTCTGGAAGGAGCATCGCAACATCCTTTCCTGTGTGGGGTTAACTGAGCAATCCTGGGCCGATGTCTCTCTAGGGACACTGAGATCCGCCTGGGTACAGGAGAGACTTTGAAGGCTGCGAAGAGGAGCCCGAGCCTTCATCGACAGCTTCAGTTGCAGCCGGCCCTCGGGAACGCACTGAGTTCCTGAGTCAAGGGTCCACTGCAGTTTGAAATCCCTGGAACGGTGCGTTGGAGGACATCAGTTCCTCCAGCACATCTCGAAGTTTTATATTTTGAAATCATTGCTGGTCTCAAGGTTACGCTGTTTCCTTCTCTGACTTGTCCTGGAATTGAAGTGTAGAGAAACGCCGTTTTGAAACCTGCGGCTGGGCTTCTTCATCCGGTCCTGCTGTGTCATTTTGAACCCTGCCTCCGCCCTGCTGCTCGCGCCGTTTTTGTGACTTCCTTAGGAAAGTAGGGGCCTCAATCCAGTTAAACTCAACTCGCAGCAACGAGGCTCATGGCTCCAGAGAGGGTTCGTGGTGGTCAGGATTTCAGGGCGCTCCAGAGGTCGAAAAGGCTTTCTGGGAAAGTTGAGGGACGGTCCTAGCCGCACATGCTTCTGGGTTGGGCCCCTGGAGCTTCCCTGCCCCAGTCAAATAGGCCTCGAGTCAGAAAAGCCGGGCCTGGAAGAGCGTCCCGGGCACAGGGCTGAGCGTGCCTGTCAGGAGCGGCTGCCTGGGGTGCGGCTGGCACAGTACCCAGGTGTGGTTGGCGTGTCAGGGTGGGGAGTGGTCACCCCTCAGCTCGCAGCTGGCTGTTATTTCCTAACACCTGCTGGCGAAACAGCCCCCACCTGTCTCTTAGTCTTACGCTTCTCTTTCCTGCCCGGGTCCTTCGACAGCGTCCTGTGTTCAGCTGATCCGCAGGCCACTCCGGGAGGCGGCCGGGAAGGGGAGTTTGAGAACCAAGCGAAGGGCAGCGTGAGTGTAGGCGCAGGGAGAACGGGTCTCAGCGTCTGCCAGAGAGAAACGGCGCTGCCAGACGAGACGGGAAGCGGGAGATGGCAATGTGTTGCGCAGGATTCTGCGATAAACGAGACACGGTCGTGGCCTCCAGGAGTTTTCGTTGCCGGAGAAGATTACGATCCTTAGGTTAACCATGGAAATCACAGTGATGAGCCATATAAAGAGGCCTTCGCAGCGCCCTCTGGGGAGAGGGAGACTGGGTGAGAGCCCCTCGGCTTGTGTCCCCACAAGCCTGTCCCCACAGACCCCACAAGCCTGCCACGGGCTGAAGACATCGCCAGCTGTCGAGTGTCGTGTGCTTCCTGTGGCCGCGTGGGCCTGACCTGCCCAGCATCACCAGACAGGACCATGCTCCCTGCTGTGACCAGGAAAGGTCCAAGTTCACAGTGTGGTTCTATGGGACTTGGGTCACGTTCGCAGCTTTGTGAGGTCAGGGTCACCCCACTTCTGCCTGCAGGCAGCGGGGACCCACTCTCTGCATCTGTTCTCCTTCCTCGTGAGCTGGGTGGAGGAAGAAACCCAGGCAGCTGGTTCTGGGAAGAAAGCCAGGCTTGGAAGAGAGGCCCTGGAGGCTCGGGTTTAGGAGCCCATGGGGCCTCAGTTTCCCCCCTGGGCCTCACCTGACGCTGAGGTCAGACGCTGAGGAGAGCTGTGTGGAAGGCTGGCTCTGGGACTCTGGCCAGGCTGCATGTGGTCTCTAGCCCGGGCCACCTGTGTGTCAGGGAGCTGTTGCTGGAACACGGCCACACCTGTGTGCTGTCCACACTGCTCTCTGGCGACAATGGCAGGCAAGAGGTATCAGAAACGCAGTGGCCCCAAGAGACACATTGGCTTTTTTCCCCGCAGTACTGGGGATTGAACCCAGAGCCTTCACACTGAGCGATATCCCTAGCCATTTTTATTTTTTTGTTTTGAGACAGGGCCTCACTAATCACTAAATTGCCCTGGCTGGGCTGGAACTTGTGATCATCTTACCTCAGCCTTCAGAGTGCTGGGATTACAGGTGTGCCCACCACACCCAGCTACTACCCAGCCTGCCATGAAAAGAAAAAGTTTGCTAATCTCCATTCTAGAGCAACAATGCACTGTCCAATTTGAAATGTAATATGAAAAAAAATTATATCATGTACAGGTACAAATTCTCTATGATGAATGTGATCATTATGTATATCTAAAATGTACCAATAAAATCTGATTGACCAAAAAAAAAAAAAAAAAAAGAGGAAGAAATGTAATATGAAACTGAGTGTGGTAGCACAGGGCTGGAATCCCAGAACTCTGGGAGGCTGAGGCAGGAGGATTGCAAGTTTGAGCCAAGGTTAGGCAATATAGCACTTAGAGAGACCTTGATTAAAAAAAAATAAGTATATATATAGGCTGGCAATGTAGCTCAGTGAAGGCCCCGGAGTCATTCTCCAATACCACACACACACACACACACACACACACGCACACACACACACGAAAGAAATGTATGAGCCGCACACAAATGGTCTTATAACCCTGGAGAACAGCACCACGAAGATCTGCCTGCGTCACCACCGCTGATGGACACGGTTATGCAGAAGGGGCAGCTACTGCAGCAAGGCACAGAAAGGCAGCAAGAAAGGCACGAGGGTTGGAAGGCTCATCGGTGGATGCAGGCGTCGAGGCGATTCCCCCACCCTGGTGTTTCTGTCTGATCCTCCTGTGCTGAATCCAGGGCGGCTTTTAAAATGAAGTCCAGGGCCGGTGAGATGGCTCAGTGGCATAAGCGCCTGCCTGGCAAGCGTGAGGTCCTGAGTTCGACTCCCGGTACCCACACACGAAGAAAGGGCCGGTGATATCGCTCAGCGGCATGGGTGCCTGCTGGCGCGCGAGGTCCTGAGGTCGGCCCCCGATAGCCACACACACACACACAAAATAAATAAAATAAAATAAGATGAAGCCCAGAAGCCTGTGTGTCGGGGAGGAGCTGCCCCTCTGTGTGGCGAAGCTGCCATTGTGCTCTCCGTGCTTGCGTGGGCTCGGGCGCTGGGGCAAAGAATTAAGAGGGAGCAGACACAGGAAGTGGGGGCCCTAGCGCAAGGCCATCTTGTCCCCAGGATCTGGCTGTCCTTTCCCCTCCACGTCCTGCACACTCTGCGCCCATGCGGGGCGCGTCTGTGACAGTGACACCCGCACTCTCCAAACCGTCGGCCTTCTCGCTTTCCACCAGTGAGCGCCCTGTGCAGCTTGCAAATCCCAATGTGGCGACCATGAAGGAGGATGTCCTCTACCACTTCAGCCTCAGCACCAGCACGCACGACTTCCCAGCCATGTTCGGGGACGTGAAGGTGAGAGCCGGCTCTTCGTTCCAGGGATCTGTCACACGCTCTGTGTTCTCCCGGGACGGAGGGAGATAGGTTCACAGGTGGCAGAGAGGTGACAGGTGACAGACAGGTCCTTGGCTTGATGTTTTTCTCAAGTCTCGGCAGATTCTTACTTTTCAAGCATGTGAACTAGCCAGTAAGAAAGGAAACAATCCTAAGTATGCTTGCAAACTTAGTACGTAACTGAAACTATCTAAAACAAACTTCCGGAGCCGAGAATGATAGTGCATGCCTATAATCCCAGCTATTGGGCAGGCTGAGGCAGGAGGATGGCTTGAGCTCAAGAGTTCGGGGCCAGCTGGAGCAACATAGCAAGACCCTGTCTCAATAAATAAAAAAGAACAAAACAAAATAAAATAAACCTATGCTTCATTGAAAGGAGAGGGAAAAATGAAACATTTTCAAGGCATGCAGGCATAATAAATAGAATTTGTATTGTATCTGCTTGGAATTTTAGATGCACACTGATACTGCTTAATTGTTTTAAAGACCAGTTTTGCTGGATGTAGCTTTAGTCTGTCTTCCTACAAAGTCTTAAATTCCTCAGTGAGAATTAACCTAAACACAGACTTTAAAAAGAGCTTAAATATATTTTTCATTGACACATAGGAACTGTGTATTTGTAGGACATAGTATGATATTTTAATAGATGTCTACAGTGGCCAGTGATCGGATCAGGGTGTATGATACCCATAACGCAGACATTTATCATTTGGACTTTTCTCTACTGCCTGTTTTGAAATACGCAGCTACTTGTTGTCTACCACAATTACCCTACTGCCAGCACAGGACTCATCAGATGTCTAGTCCCTGGGGAATTAAAAAATCAAAATAAACCGAACCACGGAATCCAGCACTGGCACAGGGCTCATAGTTTAACGATAGAGTTGTACCCCTTCTGCCACTGGTAGTATTAGTTTTGGGGAATGTTGACTTCAAATTGTGGGACCACTTTTTGTGTCCTTTAATTCCCTAAAATTCCATTCATCCTATTAATCTATTAAGCTTAATTAACATTCTTATTCTATTAGGCATTACTACTATTATTATTATTGGATTAGTATATAGTGATTTTTTTTTATTCCAGGCTGCAGAAATTTCATGTTTAAAAACTAGGAATTTAGTTCTGTTATCTTCAAACTCATTAAAACTGGCTTATTTTTTTATTTTTATTTCTTGCAAAACAAAATGTTTTCTTACACGATGCTCTACAAATGAAGGTTTTCAGTTCTCTGAGTGAGGCTCCCTGAATGGCTGAACCTTCCCATGTCCCCATGGGGACTGTAGCTCTTTCTGTGCAGTGACGCCTTGGTACCCAGGTGACAGGGAAGAGGGAGCCATCATGGCCAGTTCACAGATGGCTCTGGGGCCCTGGGCACACAGGAGGTGGCAGGACAGCAAGGGCCCCCCCGGGTGGGTCCAGAGCCAGGCTGTCCCCAGAATCCCATGCTGCCTCAAGGGCTGAGCCTGCCTGGACCCTTCTCTTCCTTTCCAGGGCCCTGTGGGTGTGGCTGAGGCCAGCACTCCTGATGGTCACCCGGGTCCTTACTGCAGCTTGCTGGCGTTTCTAGTAAATTGCTAGGTGACACTGCTGCTCCTGGCGTGGGGACCCGACCCTGAGGACCTCCCTGTCTTCTGTTGCAGTTCGTGTGCGTAGGGGGAAGCCCGTCCCGCATGCTCACCTTCATCAGATACGTAGCCACCGAGCTGGGCCTCGGCCATCCCGGGGATGAGTACCCCAACATATGCTCGGGGACCGACCGCTACGCCATGTACAAAGTGGGACCGGTGCTGTCTGTGAGCGTGAGTACCCGCCCTGGGGGACCCCGGTGGCCCCGAGCCCACCCCTCTGCACACACACAGCTGGTGCCTTCCTCCTGTTTGCTCTGAATGGCCGCACAGCTGGGAGGCGGAAAGGGGGGACCTAGGCTTCCGCCCTTGGACTCGGCTCCTGGAGAGGCTGCGCACACTCGCAAATCCAAATGCAAACACAGGCAGCTGTGTGCACAGCTCGCAGGTGGCAGGTGCAGGGAGTGAGTGCCGAGCATGTGGAAGACAGGACTGGGTGCTCTGTGCAGAGCCACAGCCATGTCCCAGCCTCCTGTCCCCTTGGCCACCTGGCAGTTGTGAGTTAAGTTCCTGACCAGTTGGATTCTACTAACGAGGTCTTCTGTTTCCCAGTTTTGATGTCCTTTGTCAGCGGCGATGAGAACGGGGAGCTGCAGGGTGAGCGAGGGACGCCGTCCTCAAGATGTGCGTCCCTGGCTCTGACGGCTGGGACCTGTGGCGAAGTCACAAACACATTTGGGAGCCCAAAAGCGTCACTGAGTTATAGAGAGTGTGCAGAGGCATTTCCTGGGGGAGGAGGACGCTGAGACAAATTAAAAAAGAGAGTCCAATGCCCTAGGGCTCTGTCTCAGCAACAGCACCGGAAAGTGCTGAGGGGCATCGTGAACGATGTGACACTGGCAGGGTCCTTGGGAAGTGGTGGGGTCTGAGTGCAGACTGCGATGGGAGGGTGTGGCACAGGAGGAGCATAGAATAGGAGCTGAGGGCCTGGCCGCTGAAGCAGAGCACGTAGGGAGAAAAGTGAGGAGGCGAAACTCCAGCCTGCAGGGTGGGCATTTGTGCAGGGCTTCAGCAGTAAACAGGAGCTGCTTACCTTCTTGCCGAGCTTGCAGCTTCTCAGCCTCTACCCTCTTCACACTCTGTGTGGACCAGCTGGGGTCGTGTGTAGGACAGCTGTGTGCACACTTCACAGTTCCCAAGTGTTCGCAGGTTTTAAACTCATGTTTTGAGGTTCACCTTCCCTCACCCGCATGAAGAGCTTCTTAGATTGATGGGCAGCATGTAACACATCGACCAGAACACAGGAGTCTCCCGAACCCGCAGCAGATGCACCCCAAGACTCCCGTAGATGCCGGACACTGCCGCTAGCACGAAGCCTGCATACTTTGGTTTCTCCCCATACATACATAGCAGTCTAATGAAAAGACTAGGCCTAATTTGATAACAATAGCTAGTAATAAAATAGAACAATTGCAATGATAGCCGTATAGAAGCTCCATGAATGTGGTGTCTCTGTCCGAAGAGGGGGGTCTGCCGGGCGGACAGAGCTCGACCCGGGACTCAGTCTGGCTGTCCCTTTGCTTCCAGCATGGCATGGGGATCCCCTCGATTGCCATCATGCTGCACGAGCTCATCAAGCTGCTGTACCACGCCAGGTGCACCAACGTCACCATCATCCGGATCGGCACCTCCGGGGGGATTGGTAAGGGCTGGGACCTCAGACCCCGTGGAGGACTGAGACCAGGAGGGGTGGGGCTGCCTGTCAAGCATTCCTGCTGTAGCTTCCTTCAAGAGAAGCGCGTTAGGGTTAACAGGAAGTGTCCTGCATCCATTCTCCCAGCCGTGCCCCTACAAAGCTCGTCCTTCTGCTGTGCACACTTTGGATTTTCTTGTTTTGGTTCTCAATTTTTATTTATTTATTTATTTTTGTGGGTACCAGGGGTCAAACTCAGGACCTCGCGTTTGCCAGGCAGGTGCTTATGCTGCTGAGCTATCTCACCGGCCCTTGGTTCTCCTTTTATTTTCTAATCCCTCCTTCCCTTCTGCCTTCTGCTCCTTCACTCAGTGCTTCACCCCTTCCTGCAAAGATCTGAAGCATTATACGAGAAAACATAAAAAAAAGAAAGGCTGAGGCAGGAGGGATCACAAGTTTGAGCCCAATCTGGGCAAGTTAAAAATTTAGTGAGACTCTCAATAAACAAGCATTGGGGGATGTAGCTCAGTGTGAAAGCCCTCAGTTCAGTCACCAGTAGTGAGAAAAATTGATGACTGAAATAATTCTGGAGAAGTGGGTAGATTCTGAAACTTCCTAATAGCCCCATAAAAGTGGACATTCTAACCAAAGAGCAAAGGCATCATTGATGGATGTCACGGACAACATGTGACGAGTCGTCCTTACCAATCCCTAAGTGCGACAGATGGGGAGGGAGCCTGAGGAGATGGGTGGTATTGGCACCGTTTTGGGAGGGAGTGGCACTGCGGTGTCTGCAGACCTGAGCACAGAGGAGCCCCAGGCAGCCCAGCCCCTCAGGGTCCCCAGGAAAGTGTGTGCAGTTCAGAGGGCAGCTGTTCAGGCAGGAGAGTTCACCCATCAGGGTCCTGGAGCCGCAGAACCAGGAGGAGCTGCAGAGGAGGCTGGGAACTGGCCCTTGGGGAACTGGCCAGCAGGGATGGGAGCGGCCAGGCAAGAGCAAGTTCAGATAAACCTGGACAACAGAGCGGCTGGGGAGCCTTGGCCACTGGCTATGTTTTTGTTTGTTTGTTTGTTTTTCTGAGACTGGGTCTTGTTCTGTATTTCAGGCTGGCCTTAAACTCACTATGTAGCCTAGGCTGGTCTCAAACTCATGGTGATCCTCCTGCCTCAGCCTCCCAAGTGCTGGGATTACAGGCGAGCACCACCATGCCCAGATGGCCATATTTTTAACTTTATTTTTATTTTTTTTAATTTTTAAAAGTGTTTTTTTGAGAATCTTTGGAATCTTGCTGTGTTCCCCAGGTTGGTCTCACAACCTCTTGGGCTTACATGATCTTCCTGCTTCAGCCATCCTGTCTGGCTCTTCTGCTCCTCCTCCTCCTCCTCCTTTTTCTTCTTTGTACTGGGGATTGAACCCAGTGTACACTGAGCGACATTCCCAGCCCTTTATTTTTATTTTTATTTTTTGAGATGAGGCTGTGCTCAGTTGCTGAGTTGCCTGGGCAGGACTGAAATCTGTGATCCTCCTGACTCAGCCTCCCAGAGTGCTGAGGTCATGGGCGTGGACCACCACACCTGGCTTCAGTCATGTTTTCAGTCTTTCATGGGAACAGCTAATGTGGGAGCTCCAGGAAGGTCTCCTGGTGCATTCCTGCTCCCCCCGCCCCCCTCCCCGCAATGTTGCAATGCTACAATGTTGCAATTTGACAGTGTTACAATGCAACAATGTTGCAATGCATATCAGGAGAGGGGTGTAGTGTCCTGGTCCCCTGGGGCTGTGGGAGCCAATGGCCCAGGTCTGCAGGCCTCACACACTGACACAGGCTTCTCAGCCCTGGAGCCAGAAGGTCAAGGCCAGGGTCCAGCAGGGCCAGGGTCCGGGGTCCTCAGACTGCTCGCTGTGTCATCACACGGTGGGAGGGATGCGGCATCTCTCTGAAGTCCCTTTTTGAGAGCACTGATCCCGTTCTTCTTTTTCTTTGTAAGTACTGGGGAAGAACCCAGTGCCTTTGCATTGAGTTGCATTCCCGGCCATATATTTATTTAGAGATAGAGTCTGATTAAGTTGCTGAGATGCCCAGGTAGGGCTTGAACCTTTGATCCTCCTGGCTCAGCCTCCCAGAGGGCTGGAGTGACAGGTGTGGCCCACCAGTCTCGGCTTCAATACACAGACTCTGTGGGACCTAGACACCACGTCCATCGCGATGGTCTAGTCATATAAAGTTGTTATAAAGCAAAGGGCAAGGAGCAGAACTGCGTGAAAATACCACTGCGGGAGGCTCTGTAGAGCAAACCAACAAACCAGATTCAAACCGGACCCTCGTGATGCGTCAGTCGTAAGGACGAGCAGTGGGAATGGCAGTCTCCGAGGCTGGTTTTGGGAGGTCGGGGGTTTTTGTGCTACTTTCTTCTTTTGTACTTGCTTTCGAGCAGACAAGGTGGCGTCACGTAAACAAACCTTGGTCATCTACGTGGCGGAGTGATGAGGCGATGACGATCTGTGTCTGGGAGCCTTAGGCCACTGCACCAAGGGCGCAGAGTTCCCGGCGCTGTCTCACAGACCCGCGGGTGTTGTTCGCCCACAGTGGCAGCCGCTGTGGCACCGCAAGGTGCTGTGGGTCACATCCGTTTCTCTGCGCTTGCACTGCCCCGTCTGCCCTGTGGAGCTGTGACATCTGCTCCCCCCCCAGGTCTGGAGCCTGGCTCCGTGGTCATCACGCGGCAGGCCGTGGACGCCTACTTCAAGCCGGAGTTCGAGCAGATCGTGCTGGGCAAGCGGGTGGTCCGCAGCACTGACCTGGACGAGGGGCTGGTGCAGGAGCTGCTGCGCTGCTCGGGGGACCTCAGCGAGTTCGCCACGGTGGTGGGCAACAGCATGTGCACCCTGGACTTCTACGAGGGTGAGACGGGGGCGGGGGAGCCTGTCTGTCCCGTGACTCCAGCCGTGGCAGGGTTCACGGTGGTGACAGTGGCCGGTTGAAGACAGGTGGGGTCGGATGCACCCCGTGTCAGCGTGCGCGTGGTCCCTGTGCTGCAGGCCAAGGCCGTCTGGACGGCGCCCTCTGCTCATACACGGAGAAGGACAAGCAGGCCTACCTGCGGGCGGCGCACGCCGCGGGCGTCCGCAACATCGAGATGGAGTCATCAGTCTTCGCCGCCATGTGCAGTGCCTGCGGCCTCCGAGGTGGGCGGCGCGGTGGGCCAGTGTCCCCTGCATCTGCTCCCTGGCCCCAAGGGGACCTGGTGCTGGCTTCTCCCCGACCCCGGCCCTGAGGTCTATTTCTGAGTGAGGTGGCCCCTGCTCCCCTTCGATTGTCACACAAGACATCGCAGCAGCCTTGGCATCTCTGCTGCGACTCCCCACGTCCTGGGTGCCCTGAGGTCCCGAGTTGGCTTGGGGACCCTGGAAAGAGAGGAAAGAGGCAAATAAGAGACAGGGCAGCTTCTGGAGCATTTTAAGACTTTTAATTCTAGTGCTGGTCAGATTTCACGTCACCAAACAAGAAACTGGATGACGGAGGCAGAAATCCAATTTCAGGGCAGCGGGAGCTTCCTGAGCTCGCAGATCCAGCGCCCTTCCCCGTCCCTGCTCTGTCTGCCAGCTTGTCACTGCCCGTTGTCCAAAGGTCCTGGTGTCCAGAGGGGAAGGGCAGGGCACCCCCAGCCCCAGTCCTCCCTGCTCCTTTGGGGAACTGAGCCAGAGATGTGTGCCCGTGTGACGCGGTGGCTTTGCTCTTTGCAGCGGCTGTGGTGTGTGTCACACTCCTGGACCGGCTGCAAGGGGACCAGATCAGCAGCCCACACGAGGTGCTGGCCGAGTACCAGCAGCGGCCGCAGCGGCTGGTGGGCCACTTCATCAAGAAGAGCCTGGGGCAGGCCTGAGGGCCGCATCCTGGGGACAGGCCGCTGGAGACGCCCGCCAGGGGGACTGCTGTCCAAGTCCCCTTTGTGTGGAGCTCACTTCCCCAAGGATTTGGGGAGCAGGTTGCCATCCAGGGGAGAGGAATCATCATCAGATCACCCACAAGGGACGTCATCTTTTTAAAAACTTCATTAGAGCATTTCAATGACTTTATCTTGGAGTTTTTTTTTTTTTTTTTTCCGTAACATTCTGCTGAATATTTGAACTCTTGTTAGGGAAAAATATAAGATTTTTAACTTCTATGCAATTCATGTGAATAAACAAGGAATTTGATAACCATGGTAGCAAACTTATTTCCTGAAAGGCTTTTAAAATTCCCCTCCCGCTCTTTACCTTGGGGTCCTTAGAGGGATTGGGACTTTGTGCCTGTGGATGGGACAGTGCCTGGGTTCAGGACAGGGTGTCCTGGCGGACCGTCCAGGGCTCTCGGCCTCTTGCTGTCTCTTAGCTTCTTGCTTCCAGCTTCAGTCAGGGGCTTCAGGGCAGATGGACGGGGACCCAGGGGATGCTCTCTGTCTTTGGTGAGGCAGCAGGCTGAGGTCCCCAGCTCGGGGAAGTTTATTCTTGGGACATCTCTGGCTCCTGGGCACCCCACGTTCCAAGTGACCTCTCAGCTCCCCCAACTCAGGGCGGCCCATTTCGAGCTTGAGTTGGGTTTGTGCCTGGTGGGCACCGAGGCCCATGCCCAAGTTCGGAAGGTCTGCCTGGCAGTTCGGCCCATGAGTTTGAGGGGCACACGCAGAGTGTGGGGACCTGACAGTGGGTGCGTGTGTGGGCTGTGCCCTCTTTGAAGAGGCCCCTCTTGGGATTCTGAGGTTCACCCCAAATGAAAGGCCATTCAGCACCCACAGGGCACTAACGGCAAGAGTCCCTGGCCCTGAACAAGCCCTTTCCTTCCCACCTTCTCCAGTCCTGGGGCCGCCACAGGGCCCAGCTCAGGTGGAGACGAATCGCGTGGTTTCTCCACCTGCACCCTCGGTGGCTGCCCACCGCACCCTTACCTGAGGCACAGGGCCCTGGGCCGCGTGTGTCCAGCTGCAGCTCAGTGCTCTCGGCCTCTGCCCCCAGGATGAGCTGTGGGAGCTGGACACATGTCCCTCTGTCCCCAAGGAACCCTTTCCTCTCCGCCTTCAAATTCCTCTGCCCCAGAATCCAGCTGGGCATCGTCGTGCCCCTGTGCGGCCAGACAAACCTGCCAGTGCCCGGTGTGGGTGCCCTACGCAGCCCCGGGCTGGGCTGGGGGTCTGCATCCTCAGGACAGCTGTGTGTCCTTTGTGTGTTTGGCTGCGGGGGCAGATGGGGCACAGGGGTCTCCCAGGCGAGTCCTCTTCCTGCCTCAGCCCATGCAGGTGTAGACAGGCGTCCGCCCTGCGCCTTCCGGGACAGCATCTTCCGGAGCAGAGGTAGAAACGCACACAGCTGACAACAGGACCGAAGACGAAGGAGGAGGCTGGGATTAGCTGTGACTAGAGGGGCTGAAGAGTCACCTCCTCTCTCTGGGGTGGGGTGCGCGACAAAGTGACTTCGACAGCAGGTTTCCCTCCCTAGAAAGACACTCACTGCCCGTCGCAGGGCGTAAGGGCCAGCTCAGCCGGCACCGCCCCGCCCTCTGCTGGCCACGTCTGGTAGTGCATGTCACCGGTCTCCGGTCCCAAGCAAGGTGAAGTCCTGACCTCAGGTGTGGCTAAGGTTTCCTTTGGTCACTGCTCTGTCCGTGGCGCTGACATCACAACCCTCCGTCATGTCATCCAAATCCCTCCAGAGGTCACCAAAGACTTCTTGAGGTCTGAGCTCACGTCCCGGTCTGTCCACCTCCGGACAGAAGGCCCCTCCGCCCTTCCTCCGTCCCCGCATGACCACGAGGACCCCTTCCTGCAGTGTAAGGACACCAGCACGGCGCTTTCTGCAGGTCAGGACTGGGAACATAGCTGGCTTTGTTCTGACGGCACCGGTCCCCTCCAATTTCCAAAACTGTGGTCACAAGTTTGGCTCCAGTGCCGTCCCAGCAAAGAGCTCAGAAAGCCACGCGAATGCCTGCTGAGCACAGCACCAACCAGAAGAGGAGGTTCCGGGGAGCCGTTCCAGGGTTTACCCGCAAACCTGCAGCACCCTTACTTAAACGGGGAGCTGTTGAGGTGCCCCCTGCACCCACCTGGGCCCCTGGTTCCCCGCCAACCCTTCCACCTGTCCGGGGCTGTCACACGGCAGCCATGCCACCCCAACCTGAAAGGCACAGCATGAAGGTTTGCTTTTGTAAGTGACAACAGAGGCAGTGAAGCATTTTAGAAGATTAAATGTGTGTCTCCCGCACCTCGGTCACGAATCCTAGCACGAACCCATGATTTAAACCCAGATTTAAAGCCCACAGTCCCTGCCTGCTCCCAAGTCTGCTGGTGCCTCAGCCGCCAGAGCACTCGCGTGACTCAGGAGACGCCAGTGAGGATGTTCACAGTGGGACAGTCCTCAGCCGCGAAAGCCAGGACCTCCACTGTCCATGTGCCAGAGAGTGAAGGGGTGCACACAGCTTGGGGTCCCCAGAGGGTGCAGTATGGTGACACTGAATGTAAACAGCTTCCCCAGCGGTGCGAAACAATGTCGCAGAAATCACCGTAAGTGGAAAAGCAATGGTGCACACGTCACTTTCCACTGACACACGGTTCAGAAAGAGCCTAAACTAGGATCAGTCTCATTTAGGAATGCTCACATTGCGATCAGACGAGGAGGTCAAGGAACCCCAAACCAGGGCAGGTGGCTCCAAAGTGAGGTGGCGTTCGGGAGAAGCAGGGGGCCGCAAAGCTACCAGCGATGTTCTTTCCCATGTTAAACTCTGTTCCTCGGGCTTCTCGTTTTCTTTGCACCTTGGTCATATTTCAGATCTCCTCAGTGTGTGTTAACGAAATATCTAATCAATCTCTACCAGGGGCTGTGGGCTGTGAGTGGTGGATAAAGGAACCGTACCAGTGTGAGAAAGCATTGCTCGATAGACACGGTTTCAGTTGCCAAACACAGGAAAGGGAGAGCTAGCTGACTGGCTTTCATGCAGGAGGGCCAGCTCTGCACGTGTGAGCTCTTTATAAATAATAGCTAATACTTGTCAAGCAACTGCTGTTTAGAACTTCCCTGATGACCCCGCCTCACCCACTCCCCAGCTTTTGGCGGGCACTGAAGCTAAGGATTGACCAAGGCTTGCTGAGGGTGGCACAAGGGGCAGGCTGAGCCAAGTGGAGCATTCTTTGTACACATGAGTGCACACAGGCAACCACCTGTGTGCCCTCTGCACACACACATGTGTATGGGCACATGTACATGCACACACATCTGTGAGACCTGAGCACATACGCATAGGCATGCAGACACATGCGCACCCACAACATGGATGTGCACATATGCATGCATATATCGCACGTACACACACACACACCCCTGCACGTACAGGCACAAGCATGGAAGTACAGATACACAAGCTCATCTAACAGGAGAAGCCTGGCACTCAGCTCTCCCTACTTCACAGGGAAAGGAGGATTTAGGTCTGGATCTCAGTACTTTCCAATCCTTGTGCCTCAGTCAGTGCTGCAGGGCTGGGGAATGGCTCGCCTTCCAGCCTCTTCTGCAGAGCGTTTTGTTACCACTTTTGAAAGATGTAAAACTGTGACTGCCATGCAGACACACAGTGTATTAGCTTTCCTGTTGTTGGGACAAAACACCCCACGCTTACAACTTAGAGGAGAGCTTTAATTTGGCTCATGGTTCAGGGGATTCAGTCCATGGTTAGCTGGCTCAGAGGCAGAAATGTCATGGCAGAAGGGTGGGCTTGGTGAAGCAAAGCTACTAACCTCAAGGCAGCCGGGAAGCAAAAAGAGAAGGGAGGAGTCAGAGAGGGAGACGCACCCATCTAGGTCACACCCCAGTGCCCACCTCCAACCAGGCCCCACCTCCCAGCAGCACAGTCAGCCCTGAACTCGACCATGGACGAATCCCCTGAACCATGAGCCAAATTAAAGCTCTCCTCATAATCCCATCACCTTCCCAAAGCCTCACCTCTGAACTCTTGAGCCTTTGGGGAATAGATAGATCTGAACTCTAACACATAGTGTGTGTGTTGTGGAATTGAAACAGTTGTGCCACCAAAAGACTTTCCCTATCAATACGTGAGCAAGAAAGTCACGGTGACCAGCGGTGGCACTGTGGGTAAGGAGGGAGAGGGGACAGACACTTGCGGCACTTGTCAGTGAGATGGGGAAGAATAAGGAGCATGTCTCCATCTCCTCGAGCGACTGGGAGCTCTGGACCCAGCTGTGTATCCATTCTAGCAGTTGGCTACAATTTCTAGGGGTGTAAATAGCCTTGGTGGGGCCAAGTTCAATGCCAGGGAGGGGCCTGCAGTGTTGGGACAGGACAGGCTTCCTGTGGCACCGGGTTCCCACCGGTGTCCCAAGAGGACCCCTCGCTCCACTTCACTTTCTGCCACACACATGTTTGTCCTGCACAGGGTTCCAGTGAAGTCCCCAGGAGGCCTGGGCAGGGCTTGCAGGTCAGAAGGGCTAGGGACAAGGTTCCAGGTCTCCCTGGAGGGCTGGCCTGGGGGTCTTTTTTCCTTGGGTTCTGTTTTTTCTTCCCATTTTCTTCCTGGGGCAGCTGTCTCACCCCACTTCCCACACCTGCTTGTGCCCAGCCACTTATCCCCTGTCTGAGGGCTGGGGCACATGCTCCTGCCACCCTGCTTGCTAAGGTTTGGGGCAGTCACAGCTGTCATAAAGGCACCTCAGGGGACCCAAGGAGACATACGCTGAGTGACAGCAGTTGTGTTCCTGTTAAAAATGTTAATATCGCATTATCTCTTTGGTTTGAGCAACTGAAAATGTAAATAAGAACAAAATTGTACAATAGAAGCCTGGTGTGGTGGCGCATGCCTGTAATCCCAGCACTCGGGAGGCTGAGGCAGGAGGATTGCCATGAGTTCGAGGCCGGCCTGGGCTACAAAGTGAGTTCAAGGCCAGCCTGAATTGCACAGTGAAACTCTGTCTCAAAAGACAAAAAAACAAAACAAAACAAAACAAAACAAAACAAAAAAACAAAGCATTTTATGAAGTAGGAAGAAACTGTTCAAAAGGAAAAGGGAATGGGGGGGAAGAAAGGAAGGGAAAGAAAAAAATGAGAAAAGCATAAAATGGAAAGAAAGCTTTGTGAACAGGGAGGGGAAGAGGGTTTGAAAGCAGAGGATGAGCATGGGAAAAAAAGAGGAATCAAAATATATCATGTACAGATACAAATTCCCTATAATGAATGTGGTCATTATGTGTACCTAAATTGTACCAATAAATTTAAATAAACTAAAAATAAAAATGCAGGGGCCTACACCGGGGGGTCTCTGGGCAGGCTGCGTTCATCTTGGTCCTTGGGGTTTGGGGTCCGGGTGTCCATACTGGGTCTGGATCCCTCCCTGACCTCGACTGCCTTGGGGCAGTGTCCCCGTCACTTCCTCGGGGCAGTGACAGCTGTGGGAAGCAGGAGAGGCCGCTCCTGCCAGTGCGACCCAGAAAGCAGCTGGGAAGGGACTCCGGGGACACTAAGGCAGCTGTCCCAGGCCCTCTGTGGGGCCGGGGGCGGGGATGCTGTCCCCAGCTGGCTGACTCTGGCCCTGGGGCTGGGTGCTGCTCCGCTGGGTCACTTAACCGTCACGGACTTGAGGCTCCTCCAGTCACCGGGTGAGCCTGATGCCAAGTGTGTCCACCCACCGGCAGCCTGGCCTTGCTTGGGTGGGTGCCCCGCGGTCGCAGGGATGGTGTTGTGACACAGGGGTGCCCTGACCTGGCCCCGCGCTGGTCTCAGTGATTTCGTGCACATTCCTGGCTCCTAGGTTCTGTGGTAATGCCATGTGGAATTTTTCCAGGAACTGCCATACTGTTTTCCATGGTGGCTGCACCATTTTACTTTGTGGCATTTGTTAGTTTGTTTGTTTGTTTGTTTGTGACACGGTCTTGCTATGTAGCCCAGGCTGGTCTTGTACTCCTGGTGATCCTCCTGCCTCAGCCTCCTGAGTGCTGGGATTACAGGAGTGCGCGACCACATCCAGCCTTATTTCGTGGCTTTTTTTTTTTTTTTTAACCATGGGGTTTTACATTTTTTCCTACAAACATTTTTTTTGTGTTGGGGGCTTGTAAGGGAAAGCAGAATGTTTTATGATTTTTGCTTCAGTGATTTTAGGACAAATTAAGTCCTAAACTCTGATGCCAGGCTTACCTTAAAAAACAACAACAACAAAAAACTGTGGGGTTTTAAATGGGCCAGGTGACGTCTCTGGGCCCAGGCTGGGAGGCCCTTAGAGCCCGGAAGGGCATCAGCACCCTCACACGCTTCCTGACCCTGCCTGGGCTGTGGAGCGGGCGGAAGGGAGGGCTGCTCCCTCCCTGCCTCGGGGCCCAGCGGAGGAGCCCAGGTCCGAGCTGAGGGTGCAGAGAGGGTGAAATGCAGCCTTAGAAAGTCCACTAAGCCAAACTGTCTCTGAGGATTAACCAGGGGCTCCCTAAGAAGAGGAGCCCCTCGATCCTCTCATTTACGTGTGTAGAAATGTTTTGCAAGGGTCGGAAGTAGAATAGAAACCAATGATATGCTGAGTCCCTTCCACACGGAGCCCCTGCGGAGAGCTCTTTCCCTCCTTGCTCCTTGCCCCCTCGTTGCTGTAATATTACAGACGAATAAACGCCAGTGAAATGTGCTGCCCAAGGCCGCCCTGAGCCGGGCTCAGGCATGTGCATAGCACCCTGTGCCCTGGTGACGGTGGTACTTGTCACCCTGGCTGGACTGCGGTGCCATCTGAGCGGATGCTACGGACAGTGACCCTTGGCAGACCTGAAGTCACCGAGGAAATGGCAGAAGGAGCAAGGCCAGAGCGACCAAGTAAAGTCATAAAACGGTGACGGTGAAACTTGTAGAGGCCGAGTGCCCAAACTGCTACCTCAAACCTATTTATTTGTCATAAATTGCCAACACTGCAATTAAACCTGAATGCTGAGGTTTTAGTTTAGAAAAAACAACTCATACAATGCGTGGCGTCATTGCAGACACGTGCCATAGGTTCACCACCATGGTCATAAAACCCAGGGAGAATTCCGTGACCTCCCCGGGGCTGGACATGAGACGCTCACATCCGAGGTGCCCTAATACCCAGAGGAAGGGGTCTAGGAAGAAGCTGAACAAACAGGCCTGGCCAAGTCCCCTCCAGTTTAACACTATGGATCACACTCTGCTCTGTCACACTTCTCCATGGTTCTTTTTTGGTCTTTTGAGACAGGGTCTTGCTATGTAGTGCAGGCTGGCCTTGAACTCACAGCAATCATCCTGCCTCAGCCTCCTGAGTGCTGGGATTACAGGCATGCGCCACCAGGCCCAGCTCTCCACAATTCTTTTTTTTTTTTTGTGGGTACCGGGGGTCGACCTCAGGACCTCGCACGCCAGCAGGCGCCCGTGCCGCTGAGCGATATCACCGGCCCCTTTTTCGTATGTGGGTTCCGGGAGTCGAACTCGGGCCCTCGCGCTTGCCAGGCAGGCGCTTAAACTGCTGAGCCATCTCACCGGCCCTCTCCACAATTCTTACTTCCTCATCAAATCTGCTATTAAGGAGCACTGTTTTGTTTCTTCATGGCTCTGCGTCATGTAAACTTATAGAAGACAGTGTGTCCACTTTTGTTAATCTGTCCCGGCTACAGCAGTCCAGGAAGTGAACCTCAGTGGGAAGAGTGAAAGGTATCTCTCCTCCTGACAGGTGCTGGGGACTCGGATGGGACAGCCAGGACACCTCGCCTGTGGGGAGCCTGCAGCCGGGGTCACGAGCAGCTGATAGCACCTGGGGAAAGCAAGAATTTGCTCCATTGTCGCCCTCTTTGACGTCTACCTGTAGCAACCAGTTGAGAGAAGAAGCTAAAACTTGTTCTCGTTCCTCTTTTCTAAATTCAGATGAATACCTTTGTTAAGTGGTTTCTTTGGACGTGATTCATTTAGTTTTGGGGTACCCAATGGTTATCGGTCCTTCCCTCCAGGGTCAGCTGCTGCTTTCCTGTTGGTTTCCGTAGTGTCCCGGGGACTGGAAGTTGTCAGGGTGAGCAAGGTGTGTGTGTGGTGGACAACTTCAAGTTGGGGCCCCAAGGACAAGCCCGTCGGAGGAGTGAGCCAGACCCCTTTAGCAGCTCACGTACTGACCCTTTTGAGAAGGGGTGATCTGTGTCTTTACTTTTCCTGCTGATTTTGGGAGGGGGTCCGGGCCTTGTGAGGACCACAACTTTCATACTCTTTTTGAGGACATCACTTGCGTCTATGGTTAAGACATAAAAGGGCTTATTGCTTTGGGTTCTGAGTCACTTGATGGATAAAAGTTTGTTTTTTTTAAAAGAAGGAAAAATAATTTTAAAAAATTGAATACTTCCATTTATTACTTGTCTCAACCAAAATGGATAAGGTACCCCAAAGGGTGAAAATAAAGGCAAAGGGTGGAGTGTGCCATCTGGTTTTGGACTAGTTAGAGGCTGTTGCCGAGAACTTGATAGGAAAGGTTCAGTTTTTAAGGCTTTTTCTCTTAAGCTAAAATGGAACTCTGAGAGAAAAAAAAAAAAAGTCTGCTGAAGAGTTTGTGGGACAATTTATCAAGACATTCCAAAGACACACATTTCTAAATGTAGAACACAGAGAGCTTCCAGTTTCCATCTTGGTTGGAAATCTGCTCCCTGATGTAAATGAGGATCAAAGTGAAGATCGTATCATCAGATAGGCAGGGCCGCCCCTGGATAGCAAGTGGGCTGTGACCCAGGTCTCCAAGGAATTAACATCACCTGCCCCTGTCTTGCAGCATGAGACTTCACAAAATCAGAAATGTGACTCGCAAAGGGACCCTGAAGCCACCCGTCCTTCCTGAGCCCCAGACCTTCCCAGTTCATCTCCAGACACACGCAGAGTTGAAAGGTCAGACAGTGGGGAGTAACTATGCTGCACTCACGGAGAAGAGGGGAAAGTTTAGTGACACCCTACAACTAGAATCCAAGGCAGACGCGCCTCCAAGCTCCGTGGAGGAGACTGACACCCTCTCTCTGTGCCTGTGGGGTATAATCGTCCATTCTGCCTTTCCCTGATGCTGCGAAACCTCCCTCACTGTGGGGAAAGAGAAGTGGGGACTATCTAGGAAGAGCCTGGAAAATGAGAGGTCTTGAAAATTTTTTCTACAAATATTAACATGAAGCTTTAGCCATCTGAGCGGCTGAAGCCACTCAGCACCAAACCCTCCACAGGTGCCCCAGCTTGATCTGGGATGTGCCAGCATACAGATCCTTGAGCCTAAATAAATACCTTCTCTTTATATACTACCCAGCCTCAGGCCTTCTGTTACAGCAACAGACACCAAACTGAGACATAAGTCCTGCTATCAAAAGTGCACTGACTTGCTGGGCGTGGTGGCGCACACCTGTCATCCCAGCACTTGGGAAGAAGAGGCAGGAGGATTGCCATGACTTCAAGGTGAGCCTGGGCTACAAAGTGAGTTCAAGGACAGCCTGAACTATAAAGCAAGACCCTGTCTCAAAAACAAAATAAAACAACAAACAAACAAAAAAACAGCAACAACAAAAAAACAACCCACAATGGTAGAATTTTCTAAGGTTATTGGTTTATTTTTGGTAAAAACTTGTAAAAGTTTTTGCTTAACCTTTAAACAATCTGCCAAGAAAAAACAAAAAATTTTACCAAAATAATTTCCTGTTCTTCACATTGTCTTTATCAGGCCTTTAATTACCTAAGAAAACTGTCTTCTCAGTATGTAAAAAGATTTTGTTCACAGCTATGTAATCTTCTGTATTTGCTGTTAAAATCTTTTATTAACACTTTAGGCAGCTGAGTATCCTTTCATAATGATCTGTGATCCTATTTAATTAAGTGTTAAATCTTGGTATTTCTGACATCTGAAAATCAAATTCTAAATGGCATCTTTTTTTTTTTTTTTTTTGTGGGTACCGGGGGTCAAACTCAGGACCCTGCACACCAGCAGGCACCTGTGCCACTGCGTGACATCACCGGCCCTTTTTTCGTATGTGGGTACCGGGAGTCGAACTCAGGACCTCGCGCTTGCCAGGCAGGCGCTTATGCCACTGAGCTATCTCACAGGCCTGGCATCTTTTTTTAACCTTGAACGACTTTGATATTTCCCAGAGGGTTCTGGGAAATCTCAAAAAAATTGTTCTCTTCTTATAAAAGGTGAGATGTTAAATTAGTCTCATTTGGTGTGTTCAATTGCTTGTTAAATTATGCCGTCCCATAAGAAGCAATGCTAACTCTTCTCTAGGTTGCGTTTGTATGGATCTGCAGTATTACCCTGAGTATTTCAGAAGCTGTCCACACCCTAACTGATGCTGGCATAGTGTTCTCTGGTGACCGATGAGGATCTTTGTGGCAGACAAGGAGTCTCCTTCCACAAGAGACCTGTGGCAGGAGCGAGTTGAGAAACGGAAGGCAGAGCTTCCTCAGAGTTTGAATCTTCCAGTGGTCTCCATGTGGGGCCATTGCTGAGGTCCTTTCCCCTTGATCCAATGGAAACCACAGTGTCAGAGTGTGGCCTCTTCCAGCCTTTTGTGGCGCTTGCTTGGGGGAACCTGGAAGGGTTTTCCTTTGAAAACGAGCACAAGTGGTGAATGCATTGTTCTCCTGGGTTCTTTCTCCCACCTCCACGCAGACATCTGCATGCATCAGGCTTGGACTTGACCATGCAGAGGCAAGGAGGGACAACTGTCCTTTCCAGGCCTTTCTCCTTCCCCTTTGAGCCTCTGCTGGTCGCTGGAGTCTGCGTAACTCTGAACACCACTGCTGCTTGGGAAACACTTGCGATTGAGCAGACCCTCTGCTTCCGAACTTGTTAGAACTTTTCACCTGTGAAATTGAAATTGCAGCAGGAACGTACCGCAGACAACCTGATTAACAGCCGTAGCCAACTAGCTCGGTGTGGACTTGGAGGAAGATCTTCAGGCTGTTTATGTGGAAAGAAGTTTTCGGATGTTTTAGTCTGAGGCCAACTTATGCAAAACCCTGCAAGCGCATATGCGGTCTTAGATTCCCCGAACCTTATTGTTAGCTTGCAAGATGTAAAATGCTACATTATGTATGCAGATTGCAGGCGTAAGAGGATGTGTTCTGTCTCCAGCCTCAGGGGATGTTGTATAAAAAGGAGGCAGGTTTAATGTGCTTTCCAGATTGAAAAGGAAGAGGCGGCACCCAGCGCTGTCTGCTCAGGGTAGAGCCTCAGGTAACCAGGAGAAGAGCTCATTCATTCTCTGTTATCCTCGTCTGCCTCCCTCCTTTGGCTGGAGAATCCCTGACACACAGCATGGAGAGATAAAGAGCACAGCATCTTAACAGTACAACCGGGCACACCTTCCAGCAGCCACTGGTATTAGAGGAGTAACAGTACACGGCTTGTCAGTTTTTCTTTGAAGAATCTGAAGGAAATCATCTTTCAGAGATGCCAGCAGGAGATCCATCAGGAGGGACTCCCTGAACCACAGGGATCTCTGGTTTTCTGCCTCCCAGGACAGGGTGGATCTGCGGTCCGGCAGTGGAGTGAGGAAGGTGTGGTTGAGAGGAGCGGGGTTGAAGGGGTGGGGGAGAAGCCCCGGGTCCTTCCAAGATGGATTAGCGGGCTGATGGGAAACAGAAACGCGGCGGTGCGTCCTTCCTGCTGAGGGACGGAATTTGCACATCGCCCCGGAGGTCAGCGGTGTGATGAGGAAGTGGGAACCCGCCTGTGGCTCCTCCCAGGAGTGAGCTGTCTTCCAGGAGAAGGGCCTGGAGCCCCGCCACAGACGTTGTAAAGTGGGGCGCTGCTGCTACCGAGGGCAGACCTGTGTAAATGCATTTGTATGGGGCTTTAAATAATCTTTCACAATAAAGCCATCTTTCTCTCTACTTAGCTTTATTTGAATTTGTACAAACTGCCTAATTCTTTCTTTCTTTTTTCTTTTTGTTTTCCCCAGCACTAGGGATTGAACCCAGGGCTTTGCACTGAGCTACACTGCATCCCCCAGCCTATTTCATTATTTTGTTTTTTGAGACAGAGTCTTACTAAGTCACTGAGTTGTTCAGGCTGGGCTCAAACTTGTGATCCTCCTGCCTCAGCCTCCCAGTGCCCTGGGATTAGAGGTGTGTACCACTGTGCCTCTTTTTATCCTCATTGCTGTGAACATGCGCAGGTCACAGAGGTGAATCTGAAGTCTCCGCTTCTTTCTTTTTGCCCCAGTTCTTCCCCACCTCTCTCTTCTCCCATGGCCACGGCCCCACCCCAGTTCCTCCGCTCTGTCCTCTGGGTCCCCAGAGTTCCGGGGACAGGAAGAGCAGCGGCAGAGACAAGGGAAGTGCAGTTACAGAGGTCAACGATCTTTTGCCCAGATTTTTCAGGTTCGGTTTTCACACAGATCCTGAAAACGAGACGGAAAGTCGGGTGACCTAACTTTTCAATGTCATATGGGGTCAAGAGCCCACAAGGACTGACGAGGGGACGTGTGTGTCCTTGCTCGGCCTGTTCCTGTGGCTCAAGCCCCCAGATAGGGGATCGACATGTTCACTTCGGCGCATTGACTGGTAGAGACGCAAATCATTTCGGTCCAGTGGGAGGTCCGGTGTGGTCGTGTAGCGCACTAGCACTAACCCGTTCATAACGCAGCAGGCAGCCTGGCCGCTGGCTCTACAAACCCTCCTGGTGACGTCTACTGGTTTCCCTCCCAAACCAATTGAACAAAATCCTGGGTATGTGGTTATTCTGTATATGCAGAAGAGTAACGGTCTCTCTCTATCTCTGTCTCTCTGCCTCTTTTTGTGTCTCTCTGTCTCTGTCTGTCTCTCTGTCTGTGTGTCTGTCTCTCTCCTCAAGGCAACACAAATTTGTTCTCTCTCTTTTTTGGAGGCCAGGGCCCCAAGTCAAGATGGGTGTTGGCAGGGCCTCTTTCTCATGGGATCCAGAGTGTGGAGGACACCTGGATGACTCTCCTTGAAAGAAGAGCAATTATCTCCATCTTGGCTGAACCTGGCCCTATTTCCACTTACTGATATGTACAGAGCTGGCTAGGACTTTTCCTTATCCCTTCAATTGGCTTTAAGCAATGCAAATTGGTCCAGCTGAGGTCTTTGAAGCAAGGCGACAGGTCAGTGTTTCCCTGCCCCCATGATCTCTCTTTCCCAGTGTCCTCACCAGCAAGCCAGGCTTTGTCCTCTTAGTGTGTCATACACTTTTCCCTATGGGGCACACTTCAGGCAAAGGGGCAAGAGCTAAACCCACAGGGCTGCCACCCCCACTGCCATCCCCACGAGGTCCAGATGTGTTACGGGCTCCCCAGAACCAGCGTGGGGAGGCACAATAGTGTAAGAGCTGTTCTTTGGAGCGTTTTCCATTCGTGTCTGCTCACATTTCAAATTTCTAGGCTGTCCTCACCTCGAACTCAGGTCATATGGGAGGAACCACAATGTCCCCCCTCTGGGAGGGACAGAAAGGCCACGTGGGTTACTCTAGTTTGATTTCTCTCTCCAGGGTGCCTGCTCTGATTTAAGTCTCAGAATTCTCCAAATCTTCTTCCCGGGCATCTTAGTTGTGTGAAGTAGGCTTAATCAGTCCTAGTTGGAACCAGACCCTAAATTTTCTTTTTTTTTTTCCAGTGGCGAAGTTTATTTGACAAAGTAAAAGTGAGGAGTGAGTGAGAAACTGGCTCCGCAGAGTGAGTGTGGGCTGAGGAAAAGCAGAAAAATAGGACCCTGGAGAAAGCAGGGCAGGCTACCACGAGGAAAGTCACGATAGCCAGAGCCTAAATCTTGACTTTTAAGTACAAAGGTCATTGTCCAGAGGTAAAACAATTTGGAGGGATGTTTTTAAAAGTGTCTTGTAGGAGTCTGGAGAAATTCGTCGGATGCACACATGCATGGATTATTGGGAGAAAACCGAAGGGAAGATTCTTTAAGAGGGGACATGCACCGTCCAGTCCTCCGTGCCCTGCTGTCACTGAGGTGGGGCCAGGACAACACCAGCCCACGTAGCAATTAGGGTCTGAACACATAGGCAGCCTTTCAGAGCGCACAGGACGTCATGGCTCGGGGCTGGCAGAGGCGGCAGTGCGACACTGCAGCCGAGAGGACACAGGTAGCCTCCCGAGTTGCGCATGGTCCCAGAGAGATGTGGGGGGACAGCTGGACGTTTTCTGCACCTCTGAGAAGGACCTGCAAGTTAAAGGAGAGAGGGATTTTGCAGTCAGGATGAGAAGATAGAGCAATAAGGGGCCCCATGGGCCAGGGCCATGAGGCCACATTCAAATGCACGTCTTCAGCGGGAGACATGAAGGTGTTGGGGGCGGTTTCGGATGGTACACCCTCGTGCATGGTGGTGAGGAAAGAGATCAGATCAGGGTACGAACTGGGGAGCCGGTAGTGCAGAAACTGTATTTAAAGCCACGAGTCTGGCTGAGGTGTGAGTGTTACGAGAGATGAGAAGCAGGTAAGGACTGAGAAGGATGGACCAGGGAAGTGGGGGAGAAGGAGGAGACAGCGGCGAGGAAGGAAAGATGTACCGTATCAGACACCGTTGCCTGGTCACGCAGGAGGAGACTTGCTTCGTCCGATCTTTGGATTTAGAAAGACGGAGCCTGCACAAGGAATGTCAGCAGAGCGGTGGAGACCAAAGGCTGATGGCACTGCATTTAAAACAATGCATTCAAGGCAGAAAATGCAGGGCTGGAGATGTAGCTCAGCAGCAGTGCCTGCCTGGCAAGCGTGAGGTCCTGAGTTCAATTCCCAGTACCAAAAAAACAAAAACAAAAACAAAACAAAAAGAAAGAAAATGCTGTGGACAAAGAGAATATGGGTAACTATTTTGAAGAATTTTAATATCGATTAAGTTGTGGTGCAGTAGCTAGAGGAGCCAATTCTTACTGGATGGCAGTGATGGATGGTGTACTCGTGGGAGTAATTCATGAAAGAGTGCAAAGCTGACCATCCTGCAGAAGGCAAGAGAAGCAGCCAGTGTGCAAGGAGGGAGCTGCATGCCCCAGGGAGCCAGGAGGCCCTCCGGAGGAAGGAGAGGTGGGCTGGTCCATTTGGCGAGGGATCGTGTAAAATCCCCTACCTCTGTTTTCTCACTGAAAGGCTAAGCCCCAATTTTACATCCACACAGTGAAATGTAGAGTACTCACCCAGCTCCGCGGTTTGGTGGGACTCGTAGCGAGTGCGTTTAAACATATTTTGAAAATTGCAAGACTTTGCATGAATGATGGCTGTTTTGGACCTTGGCAGGGTTGTCCTCTCTCTGCGACACCCACATTTCTTTCCTGAGGTCTTCAGGATTCTGGATGGGAGGTGGTGCGGTCCTCAGTCCTTCCCTGTTCTTGCTGACCACACCTTGTCCAGGGCACGTGCTCTCCCTCGGCCCTTGCATTGGGAGGAAGGGGACTCCCGCCCTGTCCCATGGCCTACGGGAGGTTTAGATTTTGCTCTGAGGTCCTTCCACCCTGAGCTTCTGACTTAGGTTAAGACACCTGACATCGGAGTAGTCCTACATTACATTTCCTTTCTTTTTGTACTGGGAATCGAACTCAGGACCTTGCACCTGCCAGGCAGACACTGTGCTGCTGAGCTATCTCGCTAGCCCCTACATTTCCTATTTTCATTTGAAGAAATACAGTTTGACTCAAATGATAGGTCTGAGAAACATGATTTAGACTTCAGATTGTCAGCCGGAGGTGGTGGCATACTCTCGTATGCCAGTAATCCCAGCACTCAGGAGGCTGAAGCAGGAGGATCACCACAAGTTTGAGGCCAGCCTGGGCTATATAGTGAGTTCAAGATCAGCCTGAATTACATAGCAAGACCCTGCCTAAAAAAACAAAACAAACAAACAAACCAACAATACCCCCCCAAACAAACACAAAGACTTCGGATTGTCCAAAGTGAATTAGAAGGATAATTCTACTCAGTGCCCTTAAATCTTGGTCATAGGTAGGCAACTTTCTTCTCAATATTGTTAATAGATTTTTGAGGATTTCTTTTGACTTATCTTAGCTTGGAGGACATCAGTTAGCATTAGATGATGGAAACTATTTGTTCTGATCAATTTATTGTCTTTTAAATAGATTTCTTTCAACACAATTTCAAATTATATTTTTCTATTAACACAAGAAGAGAAACTAATTCAGATTCATGAGAAATTATTGAAATTAACAAGATAGAATTTCAGTATCAGAGAAGAGTATGTTATTTAAATTACCTGGGAGGTTATTAGTTTTTAAGATTTGTAAGTTACAATTAAATATGAAGCACTTGGGCCATGGAGGTTCCTTAAACCGTGAAACTCTTAATTGCTTATTGCACCTGATTTTAATAGTTTTTTAAAACAGAGACAAAGAGGAAATTTTACCAGAAAATCCTGAATAATTTACATTATAACTTTTAAACTGCATTTCCATAACCTTTCAAAGGAATCAGCCAGGTGTGTGTGTGATAATCTCCTACATTCACGTTTTTCTAGGCTCATCTGATGGTTTGGTTGGCTTTTTAGGAACTACTCAGCTCTGACTGAAGCAATTTATGTTTGAAACTTACTCCACCCCAGCAGCTCCAGATGTGTAAGCGTAGCTGGGAAAGAGGAAGTTGGTTTTCTGCCCCCCAAGGCCCTTTGTGCTTTCTTCCTTTCTGCCCTGGGTTCAGCCCTCCTTCTCCCTTTCCTCCCCTGTGTGTGTCTGGCTTCGTATCTTCTTACCCCATTCACCTCTCCATGGAGTCAAACCCTCATTCAAGGAGCCAAGAGCCCTGGCTGTGGAGTGAAAGGAAGGAGGCGGAGAGCAGACCCTGGGAGCAAGTCTGCTTATCAGTCATGAGGCCCGATGTTGTTCCCATGGGACAGCCAGTGTGAGACACCCGTGACAAAGCACCAGTAGATCTGGAATTCAGACTCGCGATGGCAGAGGCACGCGGAGCCCCCCTCTCCTTCACAGATGACCCATGACTTTGTAATAGAGGAAATACGAATATGCAAATCGAGGGTGTCCAGCTTTAGAGACAATCTCCGGTAAATTCCATTCTCAGGATCCTTTTATAAAAAGCCTTTTATCCCCCCCACAACTCCATGGTTTTCTCACTGTCTGTCTGCCAGAGTCAAAGGAATTCCCAGGTCCAAGATGCAAATGTCAGGCTTAAACTCTGTAGCTAGCCTCGTCTTCAGTCTCTCAAGTAGAAATGTGGGTTCCTAGGTCCCTTTTATCAATGCTGTGTACTAACTAGAACACTCGGGTGGCCAAAATGAAATCCCACAGACAGGGAGTCTAAAACAACAGAAATCTGATTCTTTTCACAATTCTGGAGACCGAAGCTAAAGATCAAGGTGACATCAGGGTTGGTTTCCGGTGGAGCATCCCTTCCTGGAGTGAAGAATGCTGCCTTCTCGCTGTGTCCTCACCTGGCTTTCCCCCTATGCATGTAGACTCTTGGTGTCTCTTCCTCTTCTGTTGAGGACGTGGCCTTACTAGATTAGGGCCCCTCTTTGATGACCTCATTTAACTTTCCTTCAAATCCAGTCCCAGGCGGGTTAGGATTTTGGAGGAATAGATTTCAGCCCATAACACCCTCCTTTTCTTGGTGTTCCTCGTGCTATGGGTTTTGTAGCAGAGTTCCCATTTCCTAATCACTGCTGAACCAGAAAACCATTGCTTTTGTGCATCATAGCAGGAGGGCTGATGAGTCTAATCTCATGGTTTTCTTCTCTGTTTTTTTTTTTTTTGAGACAGGGTTTCACTATGCAGTTCAGGCTGATCTTAAACTCACTTTGTAGCCCAGGCTGGCCTCGAACTCTCAGCGATCCTCCTGCCTCAGCCTCCCGAGTGCTGGGATTACAGGTGTGCACCACCATGCCTGGCCTCTTCTCTGGTGGTTGATGGCTGAGTTTGGACTTTTAATATTCTGCTCCTGCATACCATACACAGGAAGCTGTGGAATTATTGGTCACCCGGGAGGGTGGGTGAAAGTATTCCTATATTATCAGTGGTATGTGGGCATTTATTATCGCACTCTCCAGAAGCCAACTTCTTGGAAAGTTCATCTTGGGCCTGTGGGACTCTGGAAGCAGGCAGCTTTGGGAGAAATCAGGGATGCATTTGGTACTTTTTCTTAGTTCATCCATGGTGCATGCTTCACAGTGGTACTGGCTGGGACAGTGGGCTGTGGTTAGTAGGTCACTGTTATGACCAGTAGCTAGATGTCCTTCCAAAGCCTCATGCACTCATAGATGGGGATTTTCAGAGGTGGCTGGATCTAAGATGTGTCAACTTGGTTTAAGGGTGTGTGATCACTAAATTAGTCCACTCATTGTCTTAGCAGAGTCCTGGGTTTGGATAATGTGTAGCCTGGATAGAATATAAGGGGGAAAGGAGAAGGCTGGCTCACTGCTTGCTGCCTCCTGCCTACCCTGCCATGGACTGCTTCTCCTCTGCGATGCCCCTCGCCATGCCACCCTGCCTTGGAGCCAGCCAACTATGGGGTGAAACCTCTATAAACTGTGAGTCAAAAGAAACTTTTTTTTCTTTACATTGTGGGTGTTGGGCATTTTGTCCCAGCAATGAGAAAATAACTAACACAGTCATGCAGCTGGATACCCATGGGTTAGACCTGGATTCCTGCCTGGCTGGTTCCAGGGCCGGAGGCTGGCTTCTCTTGAAAATCCACCCCCTGATGGGTGTCCCATCACTATAACTTCACTGTCTCACCAGCCTTGACCTTTCCTCCTTTTCTCCTGTTGATGTCACTTCTCTGTCCTTTATATCTTCTCCCATTTTTCACCATGTGTTGTAGGTCCTTATTTCCTTCTCTTTGGACAATTGTAATAGTTCTTTCCTGCTGCCTTCCCAAACTCTAAGTTGTGTTAAAGGGGATATGGGTGGTGGGGGTGGTTATTTGCAGAGAACTGAAGGGAAAGAAGCTAGGCATGTGGTGAAGGTTTATAACCCCAGCACTCCGGGAGGCAGAGGCAGGAGGAGCCCAGCCTGGATGACTTAGTGACTTGGTGAAATCTTGTCTCAAAATAAAAAGTGTTTAAAAAGTGCTGGGGATGTAGCTGAGTATGAAGCCTTAGGCTCAATCCCTAGTAGTGCAAACCAACCAACTAACCAACCGACCAACCAACCAACTGACCAACTGACCAACCAACCAACCAACTGACCAACCAACCAACCAACTAACCAACCGACCAACCAACCAACCAACTGACCAACTGACCAATCAACCAACCAACTGACCAACAGATCAACCAACCAACCAACTGACCAACAGACCAACCAACCAACCAACTGACCAACCAACCAACCAACCAACCAACTGACCAACCAACCAACCAAGTGACTAACTGACCAATCAACCAACCAACTGACCAACAGATCAACCAACCAACCAACTGACCAACTGACCAATCAACCAACCAACTGACCAACAGATCAACCAATCAACCAACTGACCAACAGACCAACCAACCAACCAACTGACCAACCAACCAACCAACTGACCAACGGACCAATCAACCAACCAACTGACCGACCAACCAACCAACCAACTGACCATCCGACCAACCAATACAAAACAACAATAAAACAAGAAGGAGTAAAGGGAGGTCGCTAGGGTCCCCATGTGGACAGGCTTTGTTCTCTTTGAGTTACTTGTCTCAGTTACACATCTCAGTGACATGGAGACAGGGAGATAGGAAGATGGAGGGCGATACAAAGACAGAAACAGAGACAGGGACAGACAGGGAAACTCCTAATGACCGTGTCAGGCTGGCCTCCAGCCTGGCACAGCCTTCTCCCAGGAGCGAGTTTTCATAGACCGTTTGGTAGAATCTCTACCCAACACGGAAAATGCAGATCATGCTGTATATCAAACAGAGAAGAAGTCTAGTGTAGAGAGCTCGCTGACTGGGCGACAGCAGAGCCCAGGGGCTGGGGAGGAGTTGCCAGTGAGGCAGTCATGGTGACATGTGGGTGTTCATTAGCTAAGGTGGCCTGGGTGGCAGAGTTCTCCATGCCAGTCCTCTCTCTTCTCCTCTTCACCCCCCTGGGGCTCCCCCCCACCTGAAATTCAGGACCCTAAAGTCTGGCAGCTTCCTCCTCCCTGCTCCTCCAAGCTGGAGTGTTATGACGGTGTTTGTGTATATAGCAAATATCTTTTTCTTCTACCTCTTATCACCTTGTCATGTAACAGGATGTAATTACATTCTAGCATTTAAGTATTTTTAAGTTTGCATCAGGATATTTAAGCTACAGGACTATCAAGGAGAAGAATGTGTGGAGGACCACCTGGACGGCTCTCCTTGAAAGAAGAGCATTTATCTCCATTTTGGCTGAACCTGGCCCTATTTCCATGTACTGATATGTACAGAGCTCGCTAGGACTTTTCCTTATCCCTTCAATTGGCTTTAAGCAATGCAAATCGGTCTAGCTGAAGTGCTGATGTGTAGTCTTTGAAGCAAGATGACAGGTCAGTGTTTCCCCACCCCGTATCTCCCAAAAACATGTGTGAGCCAGGCGGGAGGGAGAGCCGTGCTCCACACTGTTGGCTGGGATCCGGCCTCGAGATAAGAGGTTATGACTTTGTAGGGCATAGAAGATTACACATCAGAGCTGAAGCACCGACTCCAAAACATTAGATACTACCATGAATTGTGTTATGCACATTACTCCTTCTGCATATCCTTCCCTCTGCATATTGCAGAGGTGATTTCAGGCCTCCTACCTAGCCCGGCTCATGGTGCTCACGTACTTCCTGCCACTCTCACAGTCACTCATTCCCTAGGCAATCCCCTCATTGAGAATTAGTAAAACCTGTGTTCAGCCCTGGGTCTTGGCCTTTGTTCCAGTAACCACCATCCTGGCTGGTCTTAGGACCCCTTTGGCGCCCCACAACAATAAATATGCCTTAGTGTCTTTATTCTCGCGGTGGGTTGCACTGGAAGTGGTAGATTGGAATTAACCCATCAGGATTCCAATAACTTTCCCATGGGATTACAAATATAAACTTCCCGGACCCAGACGATGCTCTGTAAGAATGAACATCACTCAGATATACTACGCCTCCTCCTCTGGGGGAGGAGCTAGTGTGTTTATGGCTGTAGATCAGAGAGTTGTACCATGTTAGGTAGAACCACGACCTTGTGATCGTTTTTATTGGGAGATGAAGTGTGGCTTAAGGGACTTGAGTGGCACCACTTTGACAGGCGAGGACTAGCAAGGGCTAATTTTAGGTGTTGGTTGGGCCATGACATATTGCCTTAGTCACTTTCTTCACTGCTGGAAAAAAGTATCTAACACCCAGAAGCTAAAGGAGGAGAGGTTTATTTTGGCTCGCGTTTCAGTCTGTGATTGGCCGGCTGCAAGGCAGGATGGCATGGCAGAGGGGCACAGTGAATGAGAAGCGACTCACATCACAGTGTCCTGGAAGCAGGGAGAATTGAAGGAGGAGCAGGGAGGGACATAAACCCTTCTGGGTCACACTCCAGGTGACCCGCCTCTTCCGACCAGAGCCCGCCTCCTAACAGCCAATCAGCTGTAAACTCCCATAATCCCATCGCCTTCCAAAAGCCCCACCCATGAGCACATGAGGCTCTTGGGGGACATCTAGATATACAACCTGACAGATACCCGGGTACTTGCTGAAACATTATCCCGGCAGTTTCCGTGAGGGTGCTGTCAGTGAGATTAACGTGGAGGGAGGAAGTCTGAGGACAGATGGCCTCTCCGAAGGGGCTGGGCCTCATCCAATCAGTCAAAGACCCGAATAGATCAAACCAGTGGCCCCCCTCTGCGCAGCAGAGAATTCCCCTTGTCTGATGGTCTTGCACTGGGCAGAGCTTCCTCTCTGCCTTCAGACTTGAGCCGAAGCGTCCGCTCCCCCGCATCCTGAGCCTGCTGCCTGTTAGAAGCTGAGCCACCCGTTCTCTTGTGTCTCTAACTTCTGGATTCACCTGCAGGCCTTGGGACCCGCCCACCTCCCTAACTGTGTGAGCCAGCGCCTAATAGTCAGTCAGTCAATTACCAATGGTTTTGTTTCTTGAGAACCCCAGCCGCGCTGCTCTGTGCAAGCAAGGAACGAGATGAAATGTGTGCCCCTGGCGCTACTCCAGTCCAGCACTGCAGTGTAGAACGGGAATGTCTGTGGTCGGGCGCTTTTCCTGAATTTTTAAAAACCATCACAATTACCTGTGGTGCTCGAAGTGTTTCCAGCGAAGAGCACCTCTGATTAGGTCGAGGCTGAGAAGAGACCGCGCGGGGCTCACCCAAACCCACGGGTGTGCACTGAGTGCTTCACTCTGCGGCTACCAGTTGTGTAACACATCGTAAAGGGAAATTGATGTCCTGTGAAGACATAAATTTAGGGATACTCGACTTGAGTCCTTTGCCGAAGCCTGTGACCCCCGTTTCCTGTTACAAAAGCCGCGTCTCGAGCACTGACAGCTTGTGAAAATTGCTTTATGAAATGGAAGCCCACAAGGCCGGGTTTCCCGACGTCCTTCTGACCACAGCTGGGGGCCACAGGAACTGGGGAGGGCCTGGTGTCAGGGATGATGGAGCAACCAGCGCCTAGCTGAATCCACGGTGCCCCTGAAGTGTGCGAGTGCGCAGAGGTCACGCAGGGCTCGGAGGCGACCCCAGGCGTGCTGAGTCCTGACACGCTGGCACCTGCCGTCCCCCCTGCTCTCCGAAACGCTCCCCCAGCCTCGTGGGGGGAAACGCGTGGGCGCGTGTATGAAGTGTGGTGTGGCAGCTAAATGCATTCTGAGCCACCCGTCCTGCAATCTTCCCACGGCCCAGAGCGCCCGTCTTTTCATTCTCTGCCTTGTGAGCACAAAATGGAGCTATTTTGGTAAATTAGCGTGACAGCTCATGTTTCAGGAAAGGAGTGGAATAATTCCCTCTGATCAACATCAAGGGGGGGGGTGTTTGTGGGAAACACAGGCCTTGCACCTTGTGAGGGACTTCTGCTCTGAGGGACCCGGGCGAGGGTGGGCACCTCCGTGCTTGTGCCCAGGAAGGGCCCGAAGGCAGCCTGTGGGGAGCCAGCTCGCCCCATGCCTGAGCAGCTCCTGCAAAGGTAAGATTTCTCAGTTGTGCCGAGCACGAGGGACATTTGATGCCTGCTTCCCTGGGTCCCCAGTAATCTCCCTTGCATCATGCCCTCTAGCGGGATTGACTAATAGGCGACGTGCCTCTGCTCGCGCCCGGCAGATATAAGCGACACTCGCAGGCTGACTTCCTGGCTAGGAGCGGGGAGCAGCAGGCATGGGGCGCGCTGGGCGCCAGTTCCGAGCCCTGGTCTGGAAGAACGGACTTTGCCGACTGCGGCACCCGGTGAGTGCTGCGAGACGGGGTCTGTACATGGCTGGCTGCAGCTGCCCCCACTGCCCCGGGCTGTGTTCCCACTGCGGGGTCTCGGGAAGGCTGATGTGCACATCAGAACCTGCCCCAAGGGCCCAGGAGCGGACCCCTCATGGCCAGAGCGGTGTTTCTTGCAGAAAAGCCCTAACTGAGAAACACTTCAGAAATAGAGTGAGTGGAACTTGAGCCCTCAGTGGTGTTTGGGTGTTTTTTGTAAAGCCTGAACTGTGGATGGTCTCATTTGAGGGACAAGACCCCAAACATATTTGATGTGTAAACAGAACCCTACAGGGCTGACCTCAAAGTGTGCAAACACATCTACTTAGTGTTCTCCTTCGATGTCAGTTTTGGGGTTAATTGATGTTTTTTGAACTTCATTCCAATGACATCAGCAAAGCTTTCCTAAGTGGATTGGAAATGCCCAAACCTAACCTGTGTGAACTCTTATGAAAATCCCCTAAGTGTGTGTCTCAATGGAATGGAACTCAGTTGCTTACTATTAGGATTAACTGCCCTTTATTCCTGATGCTACCAGATAAACATTAACCTTCCAAACTTCGTTTTCAGCAGTTAGATCTATATAGATCTATATTATTTCTGACTTCAAAGTCCACACTTAACATAAGAGGTTTATTTTCTTCTGACAAACTCTCCTGTTTGAAGAAATTCAGTTCATGTTGAATTTCATTTTGCTGACTCCTTAGCTGGAATATTCTTCCTTAAAGGAAAGAGAATGGTAAAGGAGGTTTTTTCTTTTCTTTGTGCTATCAGGATCAGAACAATTTTTGTTGGAAAATTGACTGTATGAAAGTTTTTAGACCAGGAGTGAGCAAGTGGGCTTCACGCTCTTGATGACTGTTAGTGTGCCTATCTGACTAGGTGAATTTCCATTTGTGACAGCGTGCTTTGTTCACTTCTAAGTTTGTTTTGGGGACCTACGCCACTTTTCCCATCAGAGAATGTTCCAGGGGACGCTGGTTTCCCAGACACTGTTCTTTCTCTTTTATGTTTGCAAACTTGTAGCTCCAATAGTACAGAGGTGTCTGGACTCTATCCTCCTTATAAGGACACCCAAGTTGTTCAAAATTTCAGTTGCCATTGCTGCAAGGGAAACATCCTCACCAGAATTATTTCGTCCACTGATTTATTTGCTAAATGTTTATTTTAAATGCTAACCTCCTAAATCCATCCTTCTTTGGCTAGTTTTCTTTTTTTTGGTTTCATAATAGCTTTATTAAGTTACAATAGACTTAAATTAAAGACATTTAAAATGTAAAGTTCAATATTTATTTATTTATTTATTTATTTATTTATTTAAGACAGGGTCTCACTATGTATCCCAGGTTGACCTCGAATTTATGGTGATCCTCCTGCTTCAGCTGCTCAAGTGCTGGGATTACTGGCCTGAGCCACCATGCTCGGCAATAGTTTGATATTTTATTTTATTTTTTTTCCTTTTTTTAAAAATTTTTTAAATTTTTAAAATTTTTTAAAAAAATTATTTATTTATTTTTTAAGACAACAAGTAAACATTCTCGTGTATTAACAAACTCAAGAATTAGAGAATGTACAAATACCTTTTGGAGAAAAACATTACTCAGTATAAGATTATGTGCTAGTTTTCTTTTTGGCATTTTTTTTTTTTCCCCACAACACACCACAGATTTGCTTACTTGCTAATGGCCCCTGTCTCCTGCATCAGCACGTAAGATCCAGGGAAGTCAGGCATTCGTCCTGGTATCCCCAGCATGCAGGACTAGCATGCAGCAGGTGTTTAATAAATATTTGCTGAAGGAGTAAAGGAGGAATTAAGTACATATTTGTCGTGTTTATTGCCTCTCTGTTGGGTGAACAAGACAAATGTATGCCCTGAACTATAAAAGCTATGGTGAGTTCTGAGAGAATCAACCAAATATACGATTAAATATTTAAGGAACCCATTTCTAGGGATATAGCCTACAAATGTCCCTGCACGAATCGGAAGTGATACTTGTACGGGGTCCTTCATTACATCGCTGCTTACAATAGCAACATGGTAGAAACAATGCAAGTGGTTTGCACTTAGATAGAATTCGGAGCTTCTTGCCTGCATTCACATCCCAGTTTGGCTACAGAGGAGCTGGCTTATTCAGGCAAATTTTGTGGGTGGCTTTTCCTCCCTATAAGATGAGATTAGTAGCATGGATTGATGGTTGGTGCATGTAATGTGCTACAGTGGTGACTGGCATGAGTTGGAGCCGTCTTATCAGGCTATAGTGCTGGGCAGGGTAGAAATGAGTCTCAGACATCTAGGACACAGGGTGCATGCTGAGAGAGAGAGAGATGCAGGAGGCACAGGGGCAGCCCTGGGTTTCTGGCTTTCACGCCTTGGTTAAAACAGAACCCCGGCGGGCTTAGGATGTGAAGAGGTTTCCATCTCCTAATTAATTGCAGCGGAAATATTGAGGCCAGGCCCCTCCGATGAATGTCTTTAAACTGGCCTACTTTTCATAGCTCCCTTCTGTTCCCCTATGATGAACTAAAAATTCTTTGGTTTTCCATTATGGAAATGGGGGATTAGCATAAACCAAGAAGCAGCCAATCTGAATGAATGAATGGCCTCAAATAAATATTTCTTTCCTGAATAGGAATCAGACATTATTTGCAAGATGAAGGAAGCTTGTCTGCTTTACATTTACTTAAAACAAACCTTCATTTTATTATTTTATGATTATAGTTCCTTTAAAAAACATTTTATTATGAAAATTTCAAGTGGAGGAAAAAGAGCATAATTCGCAGATAATATTCATCTTCTATCCTGGCTCATGGATTGTTAAAATTCTACTGTTCTTGAAAAATCTTATGCATATAAAAGCATATCTTAATACTTATTTTAATTCCACTCATTGTTTTCCCCTTGATTTTTATTTATTGTATAAGCAGCACCAGGGAAATTTTTTAAAAAATCTTCTAAAGTTCCCTTGTGCTAACTCTTCCGCTTTCTTATGGTCTTCTCCTGTCATTAGGCGTATGTAATACAATCATTTCACATAATTGAAATCATAGCGCTTTTCTTCATTTAACATGGAAATTCAACGTTTTAAAAGTTGCTGTGTCGTCCTGTTATTGAATAATTTTATTGCCTAGGGCTTCATCCGGCGGATTTATGTCATGTGTCCATCCGTTTCCTTATATCGGGCTTGGAGTTTCGTCCTCCTTCTTACTAGCATGAAGGAGATCTTCTGGGTCATTTCCCTTGAGCGAGTTCCCTTGTGTGGGGCTCTGGGCCATGGTAAGGACGTGTGGATTTGGGGCTGGTGGATGGCGGTTGATGATGCCTTCAGGACAGTCACAGGGAAAATCCTGAGCTACCTCATCAGTGTTGCCACTGTGCCCGGCTTTTCCATGTAGATTTACAAATTCATTTTTATATTCATTCTAACCGGAAGTCAATTAAATACTTCTGATTTCAGAGATGTAATAACAACAAGAAAATACAATCAGCCAAACAGCTGCCCCTTTGGGTGTCTTCTACTGTGAGTTCTGTGGTTTTTTGGGCTCTCTCCTGTTCTGATTCCGACGGGAGGGCTGACCCACACTGTGGATGGCACTGTTCCAATCGGCACCCCAAATCACGCAGCAGAGACCTTTCTCTGGGTCACTGTCACCTCCCATCTCCTGCCTCTATAGAAATCTTGATCTCTGTTATTGATTTTATCTCTGGTGCCCACTAATTTCCTCCATCCCGTCCTCAGCTGTACATGATGCTGATCACCTGCTCTGTTAATGAAAGCTGCCACAAGCCTTGAGTTTGGTGAATCTTATGGAAACTTGGGCCGGTGCAGGGGGATGGGCCGAAGTGTAATACAAGGACCTTACTGTAGGTCGAATGCCCCAAAGGCCCCCCCCAAGAAAGGCTTGTTTCTCAGGATAGCTCTATCAGGAGGCTGTGAAAATTTTGAAGAGGTTGGGCCTAGCAAGAGATTTTAGGTCACTGGGGGCATGGCCTTGAAGGGGAACAGGGGATGGTGGGATTCTGGCCCCTTCCTCTCTCTCTTTGCTCTCTGGCTCACGATCAGGTGAGTGGTTTCACCCCAGCATGTGCTCCGCCACAATGAGCTGCCTCACCACAGAACCAAAGCCATGGATTCCAGATCAGGAACTGGCACCACCGAAACTGTGAGCTGAAATAATTTTTCCTTGTAAGTTGATTATTTCGGGTATTTTTTTTTTAATAGTGATAGAGAGCTGACTCTGCCAATTATTGTTCTAAAAACCCATGGTTCACTCCCAACCATGGCCTGGGAGGGGCTGGTGCAACAACAAAGCTATACTGGAAATGTCCTTCTGCCATGCACATCACACTACAGATCCTAGCAATATGCATCCCAGGTTTCTCCCACACATAAAGCTCTGCCTTCTTATTTCAAAAGGCCATAGTGGTACAAGACATATGTTCTCCTAGAAATAAATAAGAGTTGTGGCATCTTGCCATGGCTGCTCCATCTGGCCTGGCTCAGAAGAGGTCCCTGTTGCTGTCCAGTCTCTGTGATAGCAATTTCTCCATGCAGCACGTGGACAAGTTCAAATCCAGCTCTCCCATCAGATGGATCCTTGTCAGCCCACCCCAATCAGACTGAGCCCCACTGTGTGTAACTACCTCCCAGCAATCTACCTTGGGGTTTCATCCTTAAAAAAGCAATCTCGGAACTCACCATTTTTCTTCAGTGATTCAAGGAACAGATTCCCAAGCCGAGGTCCACTACCTGAAACCTTGGAGTTTGTGGGTATGAGTGTTTCCCTTTCTAAACAGAAGAACCCCAAATTTCTTTGAGATTTTTCCTCTACCACTGAATTCCAATGCTAAAAGGCTAACTTGGTGTTGAGAAATAACTTTCTTTCTCAAACAACATGCTAGCCACAATTTCTGCATATTACTGAATTTTAACAAATTATAGATAAGAAGCCCTAGAAGTACCATAGCCCTTATTTCTTTTGGACATTGTCTTAGAGGTTTTCCTGTCTGTTTTTGCATAGTTACAGTTTACAGCTCATCAGCTGTTTGCTGTCAGATTTGCAATAGGGTCTGCTAAAGGAAGCAAGAGGTCAGAGGTCAGTCGTATGATCTCTCTCTCAAAGTCAGTTTGGAAAAATATGTCCAATGACCTTGAAAGGGAAGAATTCCTGGAAGATGCTACAGTTGTGCATATTTATTTATTTATTTATTTTTGAGACAGGGTCTCACTGAGTAGTTCAGGCTGGCCTTGAATTCACTATGTAGCCCAGGCTGGCCTCGAACTCATAGCGATCCTCCCGCCTCAGCCTCCAGAGTGTTGGGATTACAGGCATGTGCCACCACACCCAGCCCATTGTGCATTTTTAAAAATAGCAGAATAGCTTTATGTTAGGAACCTCCACCCCACCTCCAAAGCTCAAATGTAAAAACATTATATTAACAGACTGATGCTGGTTGTGTTTCTAAAGGAGGTGTAGATAGCATGACCTCTATGTGGATTTTAGGCATAATAAAGTTCAGTGTCACTGAAACAGAGTCCTAGAGCTGAAGCCAGAGGCTGAGATTTGTTATGAGTCTGCATTCATGTGGAGTCCTGCTACGCCTTTGGTAAGAGGTTTCCCACCAGGAGAGATTTCTCCAGAGCGAGGGTTCTGGCGTTGTCCTGCAGGGCAGTTGGAGGGCGTCTCTGTGTACGACTGGGTCTCCTTGGGCTGCAGTGACGGGATTGCATGGACAGAGTGGCTTCTGCAATGGAAGTGCGTCATCTCAGGCAGAGGCTGGAAGTCCAACATCAAGGTGTTGCCTGGTTGGCTTCTCTGATGGGTGGTTTGTGGGTAGCTGTCTAAGCCCTATGTCCCTTTGCATTATCTTCCCTCCATGTTTGTCTGTATGTTTGGCTTTCTCTTGTATAAAGACATTGTCACACAGGACTAGGGCCTGCCCTACTCTAGCGCGACCTCGTCTTAATCAGCTATCCACAGTAACCCTGCTTCCAAATAAGGTCACATTCTCAGGTGCTGGGAGCCATGACCTTAAGTATGAGTTTTGGGGACAGCTCAGCCTGTGAGTGCAGACCTGGCTCCACCTGGGCACCATCGGTGTTTCCCAGCTCCAGCCTCAGGAGATCTCTCAGGTGTCTTGGACCTCAGGGGCCACCACCCCACAGGGATAAATGTGTTGCATCACCCACATGAATCGAAGGACAGACATCCATTAGCGCTTGGCCTCCCTAGGAGCTGGTTTCATATCTCCACTCAGACCTGACTGCCCTCCTCTCCCAAGTGGAGGCTGCCTAAGAAGCCAGGGTGGCCAGGGGGTCCCATGGCTATGGCTTCTGCTAAGCCCTGGCTGACAGTGTCTGAGGGTCACAGCCAGGACTCCCTTTAAGGCCAAGATCTGCCTTTCAGTTGAATGTCTGTGGTTGCTTGTGTTTGTAGACTGGCTGAATGAGGCTCATTTCTGGGCATGGTGGGGGCCCCCGGGGTGTGCACATGTTGGCCGTACGCACCTGGCCTCTGGAACAACATCGGAGTGCCAGGACCACAGGTGGCCTTGTTGGGCGTCAGAGCCCTGTCATGGCAGGGCCTGGGTCATGTGACTTGGGTGCATGCTGGCACGGGTTCCTGCTCAGGTCCTTCTGGTGGTACATCCAGCCCACGCGCAGGACGTGGGGAGAGATGGTGAGGGCTGCTGGCCATTCCTAGCCCAAGATGGCAGCCTTGGCATGGGCCACCCCAGTCTCCTTGATGCCCTGTGCCGAACACATCACAAGCGAGCACAGTGCTCCCGTGACTGGAGACCCCTGGGGTCAGGGGATCCCCTCTTCCCGGCCCACTGGTCAGAAGGGAGCCCAGGGCACTGCTGAGCAGTAACCTGTGTCCAGCAGCTGGACATACATGGCAGAGGGAGCCCCATACACAAGCGCTGCTGAGTAGGATTGGGGTGTGAGGCGAGGGGTCCTAGGGGCAGTGTGGGAGCCCTCCATCTATTCCCCATGTTTCCAGCAGTTGCAGGAAGCCCCCACTTCCACTGATGAGGGCACACGGGCTGCTCTTCACTGGGCTTGAGGAAGAAGCCACTCTGCTGGGCAGGCAGGAAGGCAAAGTCAGTGGTCTTTCTCCCGGTCACTCAGTCTAGAGCCTGAGGGGTCCTTGGGCCAGCGGCTGCCCTGGCTCTGAGGACTCACTCTGTCCTGGACCTTGGAGAGGGAACTGTCAGTCGCCGAAGGCCACTCTAGGTCATTCGGGAGTGTCTCAGTTTCCCAGAGCAGCGGTGAGCTGCGCAGTAATCTAATGATTGAAAAGAAAACACGCTTTTGTGCCTTCAGGGCCCTGAGCTGGCATGTGTGCGGTTGTTTGGGGTTAGTTTGTTTTTTTCCTGCTTCTAATTGGGGTGCCTTTCACTCTTGATTCATCTTAATTTGCTGCTAATCCCTCAGCGTTAGCTTTGATTTCCTCCTTGCCTCTCTTGGACAGCACAAGTGATTACATAACCATCCAGACGCGCACACGCTGTGGCAGGGAACTCCTATGAAAAGGAAGATGGCAGTCCGAGTTTGTTCAGCTGTAAACGTCCTTTGTGTCACAAGTCCTTACCTGAGTATAAGACGATCCCTTCTTGTAAAGGTATAGAAAACGACCGTATCTCAAAAACAAGGAGTCTGATTTCTTATTCCCTAATTTGATTGTTTGCCAAGGTAAAAAGAAATGAAAACGCCCCAGTTTCTACACTGCTCTTTTGCTGCGGTTGTGAGCAACGTCAGATGGTGGGTTTATGTAGCTCCGCGAAGCACAGGAAGACACTGCCTTCCTGCCTGCCCCATGAATGGGTTCCCAAGCCCATTAAAGAGCAGCCTGTGTGCCTCATCACGGAAGTGGGGGACTTCCTGCAAATGCTGGGAACATGGGGAATAGACGGAGGGCTCCTCTCTACCAGGAGGCTTCTTCCTTTCCTCCTGCATGGGTCTCACAGAGGTGCCTGGGGTCCCTGCTGGAGGGCTGACTTTGGCCCACACGGGCTCCATAACTGAACTCGGGGGCAGAGACAACCTCAGGCTTGGTTCTATGAGATTCCTGAGAGTCTTGTGGGGCTTGAGGCTGTCAGGAACCGGCCAGATGGAAGAGCACGTTCCCTTTGCCACCTGCGGACTGTGGGGTGCTGCCCGTGTGTGTTCCACTCTTCGCGTACCCTCTGCTCTGCCTGCCTTGTGTTCTTGGGCACATATCCTTCCCTGGCTGCCTGCAGTCACTGGAGGGCTCGCTGGATGGGTCCACCTGTGCGGTCAGACTGCAGCTGTCCCCTGCTGAGAACTGGGCCCTGCCTGGGGTGTACAGGCCCCCTGGCTCCTCTGATCGCGCCCCACCAGCACCTGTCGCACCTCAGCAGGAGGTGCAGCTCCCTGGGAGTCACACCTGTGTGGACAATGACTGGAGTGAGAGGGAGGGAGCCGAGGAGCCCATGCCTGTCCTAGCCTGATGGAGTCCCTGCTGAGTGTCAGCACCCAGGGGCTGCTCAGAAGACCCCCTGGGAAAGCTAGGTGCTGTGCTGTGCTCCCAGCCTGACCCCTGCGCCGTCCCCAGCTTGGCCGAGTGACGTCCGATTGTCCTCTGTCTCCCAGATGATCACGACTGGGATTCTTGTGTTACTCAGTCTGCCCAGGCCCTGCATTGCCAGACTGCACCCAGACGGAAAACTGAGCCCAGGGAGGGCAGCAGCGGGGCCTGGTTGCGACTTGCTCAGTGGGAATTCTGGGGTTGGCGCACACACTTTTACAGTTTGGAAACTGCACCCCTTCCGGGGCTCTCCCTGAGCTTTGGTGACTTGTTCGCTTGCCTCCTTTGAGTCCACGCAGGGAGAAATTCTTCCTTACTCATCTTTCCAGTGCCAAAGTTTTTATCTCATTGTTTGACAGAGAAGTGCTAAATAAATTTTACTGAATGAGTGTTAAAAGAAAACCCATTGTTTCAATAGGAATTTCAAAAAGAAGAGGAAGAAGAAATAAAAAGATTTTGCCCACTTCTTTTCTCCCTCAGTTTCCAACTAACATAAGAGTTTGTAAAAGCTTTTGTTGAGGAGGAAGTTTTGGGGTTTGCTGGAGAGACCTCTGGAAACCCTGCTCCTGACCCCGAGCGCGCAGGCAGCTCCCCTGTGACCGTGGTCGGGAGCTGGTGTTGACCGTGTCCCCGCTCGGACTTGCGCTTTGTTTGAACGATTGTGTGCACAGTAGATGGTCTTTTCCGCAGCACTTGACAACAAGGCCCTCAGAGTCCTTCTGGGAAAGTCCCCCGTCCTGCTCATCGAGTGACCCAAAGAGACACAATGGGATTTCACACTGACTGCAAAGCCCTTTATTTCCAAGGTGGGGGTGACCGACTAATTATATGCTTTGCTTCAGCTTCCTTGATATTCTAAGCTTCTTATGATGTTTTCCTCTCTCAGTGAAGGAGATCTTGTGACGAGCCCCTCCCCCTGAAGGGCCCTTCTTCCTTCTTCATTCATTTATAGTCTTGTCTTTTGTACTAAAGCATTTCATTCTTTGTGATTTTCAGATGTAACCAAAACCACATGCCGCATGAGTCACTTGGGGGATTGAAAAATGGATTTAAACTCCGTCGGGTGGATGGTTTGTTGGAGTGGGATGGAAAAGTACTTGTTTTTTATGCAGACCTGAGGTGCTATCCAGGCTCTGTAATAAATTAATTCAAAGATACCGGGCAAATAATTTTGTCATCATGGTTTCCAAATGTACAGTGACACTTCCCACCGGTAGTTATGCAGATGGTGTCCCAGATGAGCAAGGATTTGTAAACCTTCAGGATTACACAAGAAATTCCCTGAGCCTGGGCCCCATCTCAGCTCTGCACCCTGGAAGATCCTTGTTCAGGGCTCACATCTGTACCTGGTTAATTTCTTTTCATGAGCACGGAATGAGCCTTCCTTATCTGAAATGCGTGGGACTAGAAGTGTTTTGTACCTTTCTCAGATTCTGGAATATTTGCCCATACTTAGTGAGATGCCTCGGGGAATTTTCATCCTGAAATTTTATCAGCTGTTACTCGCTCTATTTTTGAGGCTATTTTACTAAGTACACATGTGCGTAAATTATTAGCTCTTCCTGGGTACCTATTGTTTTACTGTGACCCTCTCCATATCTAATAATTCACTTTATCAGGTCTTTTTTGTCTGATGTCAACATAGCTAATTTGTTTAATTTTTAGTAGTGTATTTCTTCATGTCTTTATTTGAAACAATTTGTATCATTATATTTTAATATTATCCATTGTAAATAGCAAATACCTGTTTTAAAAAATTAGGCGCCCAGGGCCAATGAGCTAGCTCAGCAGCGTAAGCACCTGCCTGGCCAGTGCGAGGGCCTGAGTTCGACTCCTGGAACCCACATACGAGAAAAGGGCCGGTGATATCGCTCAGCAGCACGGGCGCCTGCTGGCGCATGAAGTCCTGAGTTCGACCCCCGGTACCCATAAAAAAAAAAAATTAGGCGCCCAAATCCTTGTCTTTTAAATAGTTTGACCCTATCCTTGTTTGAAATCAATGCACATTACTCAAAACCTTGTTTAGTAGATGTATGTCTGCTGGTGGGTGGCTTGCTTTCTATTCATCTGGTTGTTTTCTTTCATTCTTGATAGAGAATTTTTCTGGGTACACAATTCCAGATTAACAGAGCTTTCTAAACAATCTAAAGATATTTCATTGTCTCCTGGTTTCTTGCTATTGATAAATCATTGGAAATTCTCATCCTTTGAGGTAGTGTGTCTTGAATTGTTATTGAGGTTTTTTGATTTAGTTGCACAGAAATTTCATTATATTGTGTCCTAGTGTGAGTTTATTTATCCTGTTAATTTTTTTTTTTTTTTTTGGTCCTTTTGAGACAAGGTCTCACTATGCAGTTCAGGCTGGCCTTGAACTCACTATGTAGCCTAGGCTGGCCTCAAACTCACAGCGATCCTCCTGCCTCAGCCTCCTGAGTGCTGGGATTACAGGTGTGCGCTACCACACCCGGCGTATGTTGTGTTTCTTTTATCTGCAAATTTGGGTCTTTTATGTGCTTAGAAAAATTCTTAGCCATCAATTTAAAAAATACTAGACTTTCTACTTCTCCATCTCTATAAGGGGAACTACTACCTACTCCCACCCTGTAATTGAATCTTACCTTTAAGGATTCAGCTCATGATTATAAGAAGAGTCGGGAGGAGGGTCACTCCTCTCCTCTCAGGTCTTCGGAGATGTCCTTTGCTTTCTGTAAGATGAGAAATGCAGCATTTTTTTTTTTCCTCTTTCTAGCTAAGACACTAGTGAGAGTAGAAGGGATTTTATTGGATTTTAAATTCGGTCTCATTTTTATTTTCATATTGGTTTCTAAGTTATGGCTACTTCTACTGGGTATCATGTGTTCATGTATTTTTTTCTTAAGTCACACTTACTTCCTGTTAGAACATTATGAATACAGATGTATTGACGCCTAGCACTCTAGGCGTCATTTGAGAGAATGTTTAAGGTCTGAATGATTTTTTTTTCCTTGTCCATGAGTTGCTTTTCCCTACTGTCCGGACATCTATATTAGTATTTATCTATTTATTTATTTTTTCAGTACTGGCAATCAAACTCAGAGCCTTCGTGCTGAGCTACATCCACAGCCCTTTCTCATTATTTAAAATTTTGAGACAGAGGCTGGGCTCAAACTTGTGATTGTCCTGCCTCAGCCTCCCAGAGTGCTGGGATTACAGGCATATGTTATCATGCCCCATTTACTTTTCCTTTATCTTTACGATCAATAGCTTGAAGCTCATTAGTCATAATTCAACTATGACTTTTTTCTCCCCTGAAATATAGTAGACTTTTTTTCTGAAATAGGGTACATCTATCCTCAGGTAAAGTCTTCTCTACACATCCACCACACTTGATGTGCATTAGTTTCATAATGTGGGAAAAACCCACTTCCTAATGTTTTCAAATGATGTATTCTGTGGCATGGGGCTCATTTTGTTTTGTTTGGTTTTTGCAGTACTGGAGATCAAACCCAGCACCTTGCACCGAGCTGCATTCCCTGACTCTTCTTATAATCATGAGCTGAATCTCCCATTTTCATTTTGGAAAGGGTCTCACTGAATTGCTAAGTTGCCCAGGTTGTGCTGGAACTTTGATCCTCCTGCCTCAGCCTCCTAGAGTGCTGGGATTACAGGCATGCACCATCACACCTGGCCATGCATTTTTTAAAACAATGTTGTTTCCATTTGAAGTGAGAAATTTTTCATTGATCTGAAGGCTGTCTGATTAATATTTGTAGCTTCACTGTTGCTGCTCCCTATTTAATATGGCAAAATCCTTTAAGTTATGTTCTCTGTGCATGTAGGAAATAAAATACAGATAAAAAATTGGAGAAAATGTTTGTTATACATAAGGCTAAGAAAGGGATGACTTCTTTAATTAAAAAAGAACAGGGCTGGTGAGATAGCTCAGCGGCATAAGCGCCTGCCTGGCAAGCGCGAGGTCCTGAGTTCAACTCCTGGAACCCACATAAAGGATAAAAGGGGCCGGTGATATCGCTCAGTGGCACAAGCGCTTCCTGGCAAGCACGAGGTCCTGAGGTCGACTCCTGGTACCCACATTAAAAAAAAACAAAAAAACCCCGAACAAACAATGATTGATAAGTCAGTTATAAGAAGAGAATAATAGAAAAATGGGTACCTTAAAAGAAAGATGGGTACCTATCTTCATGGAGAAGATAGACAAGGAATTACTACATACTTACAAAATTTGTTGGGTTTAATAATTATTTTTACATGTCAGTTTGACAAAAGTATAACAAAAAATTAAGTTTGTTAATCCTGGCTGCTACTGTAGAGTAGCATTTAATGAGGGAATTTTACTCATATTTATTCAAACTTAAAACCCAGATTACAATTCATGTGCACTTTGGTTCAGTAATCCCACTTAGCAAAGGTATCTTACAGAAAAATATATGGAAGTCACCCAAACAAATGAAGAAAACTCCTGATAGTTTTGGCCCAAACAGAAAACCACACAAATTTCCTTACTTAGGTGATTGGTTAAATTCTACTGTAAATTATAAGCAATGAGGTAGATTGGTAAGTGTTGCTATGAAAAAGTGTTTCTAAAAATATTACTTATACTTACTTTTTTTTTTTTTTTTGAGACAAGTTTTCTATATGTAATTCAGGCTGGCCTCAAACTCATGGCGATCCTCCTGCCTCATCCTCCCGAGTGCTGCAATTACAGATGTGGGCCAGCACACCTGGTTTACATATGTATTTTTTAAAATGAACTAAGAAAACCAGGATAAATTATTCTTTGGGGAGACTGCTTGTATTCTTTTTCTACTTTTAAGATTTCCTAATCATACATGTATTTATTCACGTATTTATAATATCGAAAGTTGTTACATGAGTCTTGGGCCTTCGAGTCTGTTTTCTTTCTAACTCTTTGTCCTAAAAAAAAAAGCCATCATAGGTCACTAAAAATGAAAAAGAACAACCCCTCCAGAAATTGCACTTGTTCTTCGTGGTATCAGGGTTTAATGCCAGGCATATTTTCTGTGTTGCATATTTCTGTTATAGAACTAATTATAGAACCCACCCACCTGCCTGCTCCAACACTTCACTGACTGTTAAACTTTACAGTGGATGACCAAAATGATTTCCATGAATTCTCTGCTCTGAAGTGCTCTTGACTTTCCTTTCCTAGTTTCAGTAGGATGATCCTTGGACCAGCGTGTAACCCCCTGGGGAGGTTTTCCCATTATGGAATGTGTAGTATTGGGTTTCAGCTCTTTGCTGGGGAATTTTTTATTGTGTTGCACTTTCTGGCACAAGAAACACTTCCCTGCGCACCATTTCACGGAGGGCGATGTCTTCTCGTCTTTAATTCCAGCAGGGACTGACACGCTCTCCACCCCCTCCCTGTGTCTGTCATGATGGCTCCTGGTCTCACCCACTCGACCGGCCACAGTAGATCTGCTCACAGCAGGCGGGGACCACAGTGAGCGGGGGTGTGGCGCAGAGAGTTTAAAGAGCAAAGAGCTAAAGAGACCAGAACTTCGTTGTTGTTCACAGCATTGGAACTGGGAGTTAGAAATAGTAAAACACCCGCGTCAGTGTGGACTAAGCGTCCCAGGTTCGCAGGTGTTTAGGTTTGTGCGTCTGTATTTATTTATTTGATTCCCTCCCTCCCCACTTTCCTTCCTTCCTTCCTTCTGCTGGGGCTGTGCCCAGGGACTTTGCATTGAGCTACATCCTAGGTACCTCGCCTTTTTTTTTTTTTACTTTTTATTTTGAGACAGGGTCTCACCAAGTTGCCCAGGCTGGGCTTGAACTAGGAATCCTCCTGCCTCAGCCTTCCAGAGTGCTGGGACTACAGGCACGCACTGCCAAGCCCAGCAATGCTTTTATACCTTGCATCTAGCTGTCTGCTTTTGTGTTTGTAATAGGAGATGGCATGAAATCAATAAAGGAAGATTATACATCGCAAGAACAAATGAGGAACTCATGACAAACAGAATAATGGAAGATTTTCTATTAATTAATCTTTCATTGGGCTGTATGTTACAGATAGTGCTTCCTTCTTAAAGAATTGAATTCAATATATTGATGGCAGGGTTTTTTCCTTCTAACTTCGAAAATCAGGGTTGTGCAAATTATCACAAGCTTTTTGGGTAACTCAATCCTTTCAGGTAACTCTCGTAGGTGGTCTGTGTCAAGACATTTGACTCCATTAATATTACTTTTAGGAGTTTATTCAAAACTCAAGAAAGTAATTAAAAAGAAAAATAGTTTATCCACAAAACATTTTCCCAGCTGGACATAGTGGCACACACCTATTACCCTCGTACTCTGAGAGCCTGAGGCAGGATGATCACGAGTTCCAGCCTTGCCTGGGCAACTTGTAATATCCTGTCTCCAATTTAAAAATGTTAAAGAGCTGGGGCTATAGTGCAGTGTGAAGGCCCTGGGTTCAATTCCCAGTACTGCCAAAAAACAAAAATTTTTCCCCTTGGAGGAAGAATGGATATGTGGACTACGATATATCCATTTGACAGTGAGATGGTAGCTGTGATTCTTGACAGCAACCCTGAAGTATTCATAAAGCGAGGGCAGGAAGAAGTGGGCACCTCCACTAAGGCTGGCAAAGGATGTGTTTGGATGGGAAGTTTGGGAATGTTAAAGAAATTAGAAAAAGAAAAAACAGTGATTTGCTGAAGTGTGGCAAAGGCACATAAGGTTATTTATTTATTTAACTTCTTTAATGCCATAAATTGTGTAAAAAATGAAAATATAGGAAAAGGAAAGGAGCAGAAGCCAGGCCTGGTGAGAGACAGTCAAGGAGATGATGCAGTGGGGACCTGGACGTGGTGATACGGGACCTGCACTTCTCCTGGGGCCCCATCCCTATGGCTGTTCTAGGACACACTGGGCAGGGTGACAGTGGCAGTGGTACTTTGCAGATTACTCAAGTACTATATGTTTTTTCATTTCCCAGGTCATTTCCCTTGCCGAATTCTTCTGGCCCTGTATCTTGTTCATGATTCTGACAGTCCTTCGGTTTCAGGAGCCTCCCAGACACAAAGATAGCTGTAAGTGTCGCTTTGAATTCAGCTCTTGAGTCACAAATCTTAGATAGAAAATGAATGGTCCTCACTGGCGGTCTCTGTTGGTTGGGGACTGCATTGCGTATTGCAGAAAAAGGTGAAACCATATTGTGAAAACCTCTTTTAGGAAGAGCTGGGAAGCTTTTCAGGGTTTCTATGGATTATTTTATTTTATTTATTCATTCAACAAATGAGTACCAAGTGCCCCTTGTGTCCCAGCCTGCAGATGAAATGGTGGACCAGGTATTTTCTTATCCATACAGGACTTGCTGGAGGGGCAGATTATTATAATACATCGGGAGTAAGTACAGTGGCCACCATTCCTGACATATTCCTGAGAGAAGGGGATGCAGAGCCATGCTAGTGAAATGTACCTTCTATCACTAGCTGGAATATGACCTCCAAACCTCTATGATTGCCTATTCAACAGCCCTTGGTCAAATGTATATTGATAACTCCATTTTTTATCCTTAGCTGAGAAGCCCACTCATTCATTTTTTATTCATTCATTTTTATTCATTGATTCAATCATCAAACATATAGTGAACCATTTTCAATGTGCAAAGAGTTGAGCTACATACTGGACATAGTGGGTCTCCAAGTCCTGGGAAGTGAAATCATCTCGCAGATCAAAATAGACAACAAGGGCGGGTGAGATAGCTCAGTGGCATAAGCGCCTGCCTGGAAAGCGCGAGCTCCTGAATTCGACTCCTGGTACCCACATATAAAGGAAAAAAGGTGCAGTGATATCGCTCAGTGGCACAAGCACCTGCTGGCAAGCGCAAGGTCCTGAGTTTGACCCCTGGTACCCACATTAAAAAAAAAATAGACACCAAGGGAGAGGCTGTCACCAGGGAAAACCTAGAGACCAGTGACTTGTCAGATGCCTGCTGTTATCAGCAACTCCGCTGTTCTTATTCATCAGGAGTGTGACAGATGCATAGGGCTGGGACACGCATCATCAGCACTTTATCCACAGAATGAATCACTGTAACCATGTGTGTCCTGAAAAGTCTTTGCTCCTGGCCAGTATAGAACACATTTTACATCATGTAATATTTAGCAACTACACTTAAACATTTAAGAATCCATTTGCACTGAACTTGAAACTTATGCACAAACGTTAAAACTCCTGACTTTTAACATGAGATGGGAAAGTATCCATTCTTACGCTTCTTACCCATGGTTGCATCTGGGGCTGGGATGTGGAACAGAGGTGTGGCCACTCCAGGGACAGGGAAGCTAGCAAAGCCCAGGGAAGCTACCGTTATTCACAGCCACTCTGCCTAGAGTGTGAGTACAGATGTGGGTAAAAAGTGTTATGTACAGAGTTTTATTGTTTTTGGATATTCTTCAGATATCTTTTGATAACAGATCTAATACTATCATAATTTGATGTACTATCCACTAGGTGTCCACTTCTGACTTCCGGTAGCAGGGCATGGGCTCATTTCTTCCTTGCATTTGTTCCCAGGTTTCTTGCAGCCCCGGGATCTACCCAGCCGGGGCGTTCTCCCCTTTGTTCAAGGGCTTCTTTGTAACACCGGCTCAACCTGCAGGAACTTCAGCTTTGAAGGGTACATGGACCACCATTTCCGGTAAGAGAGACACAAACATGCTGCTCAGAATTCCTGGGAAGCTAGTGCCACGGTGGGCATCATAGGTTTAGTACAGCCTTAACGATTTGGGATGGGTCAGGGATTATGGAAGGTATAGAATGTAGATCTCCAAAAAATCAGTTTTATTAAATTCATATTCAATGATAATGGCCCCTGCTAATTGTTAGGGTCTGTGAGGAGGACTTTCCATTGTGTTTCAAGATTCATAGCCTAAATGCTGGTGAGCAAATGCCAACTGCATGTAATAGTTTGTTTTCTCCAGGTTAAAACTCTGACTTCAAAACTACTTGCTGTAGCCAGCTTTTTATTTTGGGGCTATTCACTTTGAGCTGCCTCCTGGGGTTTTTCTACTGTGCTGTTGACTGGGATCCTGCCTCCAACCTGAGATCAAAGGAAAAACAGTTGTCATCACCTCTTCTTTCTCCACACTACCACGGCATGGTTTAGATCTAAAATGTTCCCCCAGAGTCTCATATATTCAGGGGTGGGGCTTTCAGAATGTGCTTGGTTCATGGGGATACTATATTCACCAGTGGATTCATCCATTGATCAGTTCATGGCTGAATGTGCTATTAGAAGGGGGGCCTGGTCAGAAGAGGTGAATAAATACATGATTTGGAAGAACCTATTCTTGTCCCTGGTCCTCCTTCCTCATTCTGCTTCCTGGCTGCCATGAGTTGAGCAACTTTCCTCTGCCATGCTCTTCTGCCATGTTGTTTGTGCCTGAGAGCCAATCAACCATGGACTGAAACCCTAAACTGTGAGTAAAAATAAACCTCTTTTTCTTTAAGTTGTGGGTGTTGGGTATTTTGTTCTAGCACTTGGAAAGAGTAATAAATAAAATTGGTACCAGAGAAGCGATGTCATGGCTGTAACCATACCTGACCCTGTGGTTGAAAAGCATTTGGAACTGCTTTGTGAGAGGAGTTTTGAAAGGTTTGAAAAATGAGACCTAAAAGGCTATAAGCAGAGTTTAACAGACAGTTCTGCTCATGGCTGAAGAGATCAGATAGGAATGCAGACAATAAAGGCCAGGCACAGGAGGTTTCAGATGAAAATGAGAACTTTGCTGGAAATTGGACTAGGAGCCCTGCTTGCTATATTCTGACAGATAATTTATCTACGTTGTGCTCATGTTTTGAGACTTTGCAGAAGGCTAAATTTAAAGCTGCCAAACTAATTAATCTGGTGGAAGAAATTTCAAGGCAGCTCAACATTTAGGCTGTGGCATAGGTACTGTTGGCTGCTTTTAGTGAGATCTACAGTAAAAATCAGAAACAAAAAACAGAATCAAAAAATACAAAAATTTTACACCTTGGCCAGAAAAGAAAGCACTTATGAATCTGGGGCCAAGGAGAATATGGCTGCTAAAATGACTAGTAGCCATTTTATGGAAAGTACTTGACACTTGAATAATAAAGGGCATCTCAAAAATCAGTTAGACTCCCACTCATTGTAGGCTGAAGGGCATAAAAGGGTAAATGCCTTTAAAAGACTTTGTTTTACAAAGAGATCCCCAGGGTTTCCTGTTCACGCATAGCTACCTACCAAAGAGTATTCTCCAGTTCAGCCATCCAGGCACTCAGAGGCTACTGCAGCCTTGGTCCACAGGGACCAGTGTACTGCTCCAGGTGGTGAGAGTCTTTGATGTCATTCACATGCTACTGGTTTTTCAGGCATACAGAATGCAAGAGTTATGGGGTCAGGAAGGCTTCCACCCAAATGTCAGAGGAAGGCCCGGCAGGCCAGGCGGTGTGCTCATGAGATGGATGTGTATAACGCTATATTAGTAAAACTAAGCCAGGTGTTGTGGTGCATACCTGTAATCCCAATACTCTGGGATGTTCAGGCAGGGGAAGGCAAGTTTGAGCCCAGTCTGAACAATGTACAAAGTTAATGAAGACCTGTCTCAAAAAGGGGGTGGGTAGATGAGGATGTAGCTCAGTGTTCAATCCTCAGTAAGCCCAACCAAAAAAGGTAAAAATAAAGGTGCACTGGAGACTACATTTTGGAAATGCAAAACTATAAAATATCTGCAAGAAAAACAAACAAACAAACCACATGCAGCAAGGCCACCCAAACCCTTTGGAGCTCATATCTCACCACAACTTGCCCTGGGTGCTCTAGATGGAGCTACAGGGATTAATGTCTGTCCTGCTGGGGCTTCCATTTCGCTTTTTCCAATTCCTTGTATCTTCCTGTTTCTCCCTTTTAGAATGGGAATGTTTACCCAGTGCCATTACATGTTAAAAGTATTTAACTTTTGTTGATTATCAATAAAGTAGGAGAGGAGGAGGAGGGAAAGGAAGGAAAGGGAGTCCACTCGAGTTCTCCCCACTTTGCTACTCAGCTTCCCCAGTTCCCAGCACAGGCTGGGCCACAGGTGCTGTCTCTGGAGTGCTGTGGGGTCCTCTATAGAGTGCAGCTGAAGCTTGGATGGGGTGCCCTTGGTGCTTTCTTCCTGGGACCTCCAATCTGAGGAAGTGGAATTGGGGAAGGGTTAGGAGTAACTGGGAGAGAGTCCTCCCAGCCATTCACCCTCCTGACCTCCTTGGCAAGCACAAAGGAATGGGTCTAAAGAGGCCAAGTATGGGCCTCTCCAAAACAGGAAATCCAGGGAATTAAAAAGCTGTGCTTGTTTGGGGGTGTCTTCTGGTGTGGTTGGAGGTTGGGAATATTTGGGAAACAAATACGAGATTCCTTTATAAGCATAAGAATCAGATACTTTGGGGGGTATCTTTAGACAATCAAATCTATTGCCAGGCCTGTGGCTCCAAGATAGACTCAGACACCCTCCTTTAACCCCTGGGCTTAATGTGGAGAGGAGGTGGGGAGGCCAGGGCTTTCCAGAAGGAAGCTTGGGTATCCCTGGGGCATCAGACTAGGGGTGAGGGAATGCTGGGGGCTCAGAGGTGTGGACTTGGGTTTTCAGCCCTCTATGATTCACTTCCCGAACTCCTCCACCTTATAGCAGTAGAGGACTGAATTTGTAGGGGGAAGCCTGTGATCACTGATGACTTAAAGAGTGTCCAGTGGCCACCATGGCTGGGGCTGGGGCTGGCTTGAGACCCTCCTACCCAGCAGTCAATGGGAGAGAACTTGGGTGGAGGACACTTGGCCAGACAGGGTGTCCTTCTTAGAGCTGTGCAAAGCCCCTTCTCTGGCTGTATGTAGACTCAGGCTGGGGACATATAAGAGAACTGGGGGATCTGGGGAAACCTGCCTTCGGAGTTGAGATGGAATTGCATGGGAGGCTGGATAACCCTCTTTTAAGGCTGTTTCCCTCTGCCTCATGCTTTCTCAAAAATGCTGGTCTTTGCTCTCTGCCTTGGCATAAGGAGAGGGTCATCTGTGCCCTGAAAGGCAGTGGGGACTCCGAGAACACCAGGCTATATCTGGAGAAGATGCTTCTAGAAGTCACCTTGCATTGTTCCTCTCCCATATCTCAAGCCCCAATGTTGCTGTGCCTCAACTCCAATCCATCTAGGGCCCCATTCTGCCAAGATCTGTGGGTCCAAGTGGAAACACTGGGGAGGAGTCCAGGGGCCCCCCAGCTCCCACTACCCCCATTGCTCTAGAGCTGCGAATGTGGACTCAGGGAGTCTTGCCTCCCCTGAACCATCCAAGATTCCATCGCTTCCTCCCACCCTCCCCCAGCTGGTTTTGTGCAACAAAGGCAAAGGAAAAAAAAGTAGTGCAAATATTAAAGTATAAGATCTTTATCATTCAACTTTTAGTTATAAGTAGAAAATGAAGCTTCCAGATAATTTTAGACATAGTATTTATAAATGGTGTTGTCTTGGTCCATTTGGGTGTTTTAACAAAATGTCTTACACTGGGTAGCTTATATGTTTTTTTTTTGTTTTGTTTTGTTTTGTTTTTTGAGACAGGGTCTCACTATGTAGTTCAGGCTGGTGTCGAACTCACTAAGTAGCCCAGGCTGGCCTCAGCCTCCCAAGTGCTGGGATTACAGGCATGTGCCACCATACCTGGCTCGGGTGGCTTATAAGAAAGAAATGTTTATTTCTAACAGTTTTGGAGAAAGAGAAGCCCAAGATCAGCGCACTGGCAGAGTCAGTGTCCTGTGATGACCCTTTTGCTGTAGATGGTAGCTTCTAGCTGTGTCCTCACCTTGTGGGAGGCTTGAGGGCCATCTCTGGGGCTCACTCAGTAATCCCATTCACCAAGACCCCCTCTCATGATCTAGGTGCCTCTCCAGGCACGTAGTACCCTCTCTCCTCCCTCCTGCTGTCCTGGGGGTTTAACTCAGGGCCTTCTCAGTCAGCTATGTCCTCGTACTGCCCCTTTTTGTGTCCAGTAGTGCCCAAGGATGAGATGGGAGAAATGCAAGATGCAATAGAGAAAGAAAACAGTGAGGAGAAAAGAGGGAAGAGAGAGGGAAAGAGAAGGGCACAGGAGGTACTGTCCAGCTGGCCTCTGGCTTCACACCTGGCCACTGGCACATAGGCATCTCTCATTTGTTTCCCATCGGGTCAGCTGTGAATTTGGTGAAAGTCCAAAGCCAAAGATAGGCACCCACTTCTGCTTATTTGGTGGTAACTGATTCGGTTTAGAAATGCCTGGAAACAGATGTTTCCATTTCAGGTCCAGTTTGACGTTATCGTGCTTCATGAATTTCCACACCCTCTTACATTTCCCTGTGAGATTTCTCTGGGGACAGAAGCTCCAGCTATGAATTGTGGGTTCCGATTATGGAAACCAACTTCCTCATTCCTGGCTTTCTCAGGGAGCTTCCTCTGCCTGGAATAAGAGGATTTCAGAGCAAAACCAGGAATCATTGCTGACAGTTGATGGAGTGGATGTTCCCACAGAGCATTAAGGATTGTTCCTATTTTAAGATAAAACAAATGCCACAAAAGCAAATTTAACGTGGCTTCTACCTCTCCTGTGCGGAATCTGCCCACAACCCCTTTCTGCTGCCAGCCCACAGCTCCAGTGTCTGGCCCCCTTATCCTGCTCCCTCTCATTCCCGACTCCTTGGGACATTCTCTTCTAACAGTTCTCTCATTTCCAGCTGTCCTCATGTCCTGGACATGTGTTCTTATTTTCTCTTTTCTCCATTCTCAGATGCACCCCTATCCCTGGGGAATCTTCTTGACCTCTCTCCTCTTTCTTCACCATTGCCTTCTTTTGGTTCTTTTTTAGTCATCGCCTGTGGCTGCCTCAATTTCAGCTTCTCACTGTGCTCCTTGGACACTGGAAGATCTTCCAGACTTTGTAGCCTCTGTGTTCTCACATCTGCCGAGCCAGGGGCATCTCAGCCTCCTCCTTCCATCCTAAGCAGCCTTCACTCAAAACAGGTGGAATTTGATCTTTCTTTAAGTTTTTTTTGTGTTTGTGGTTCTGGGATGGAACCCAGGCTTCTTGCCTGTGAGGTGGGTGCCCCATCACTGAGCTGCACCCCACACCAGTGATCCTTGTTTCTTGAAAGTCTTTGCTGATGTGGAGAAGTACTGACACTGGAGAGGAGTGACGGAGGATTTCTTCCCTGCTGCTGTTCCCATTCCTATACCTGGGACCCTCACACAGTGGCCAGGATCTCCAGTCCTTCCTCTGCATATTCCACAGTGTCTGCAGCCTCTCTCTGGTTGCTGTTCCCATCCTCCCAGCCTTGGGGGAGCCCCAGGTCTTTCGAACGCTGTCTGCAGACAGCCTAGTGCTGCCTAGTTCTTCCTCATGGGGAGACACAGCATCTCTGCGCTCTGAGGAGAGGCGGCTTGCATGGTTCTGCGTTTATTTTCAAGCCCCATCCAGGAGCCTGATGGAGCTCAAAGGGGACTGATTCTGACTGGAGTTTCCTGCCCTGCGTGGCCAGCATGCATTGTTTAATTCACTTGGATTTTCTTCACATGTCTCAAGGTGGGGTTGTAGTATTTTTCCATAAGATCAGGAACGTCTTTTGTTGACTTTTTTCCTAGTTACTTATATATTTTGTGTTGTTATTAAACATATTATCCTTTAAAAATTATACCATGCCACTGATTGTTGCTTGTATAGTGGAAGTACAATTAGCTTTAAAATTCAATACTGTTGATCTATATAGTAATATTTATGAGTACTTTCAGTGAGTTTTAATGCATTTGTGCATCCATCAACCATCGGCATGATTAAGATATAAAGCACTTTCCTTATCTCCCCAAATTCTGGGCCCTATGCCTGTAGAACCTACTTCCACTCCATCTCCTTTTCCAGATTCAGGGAATGATTCATCTGCTTTCTGTTCTTTAGATTAGATTGCCCTTTCTAGAATTTAAGACAGAAGATAAAAGACATTTCCAATGTCTGCATTTTTTCAACCAGCAAAATGTTTGGAGATTTATCCCTGAGGTTGTATGAATCAGCAGTTCATTCCTTTTTGATTGCTAAGTAGTATTCCATTGTGTGGATAGACTAAATTTGTCACTTCACCACCCATTCCTGGACAGTTGGGTTCCTCCCAGTTCGCCTATTTATAACAAAATATAATTTCAGCCACTATGAACATTAAACGCTAAGTCTTTGTGTGGACAGATATTTTAATTTTTCATGGATAAATACCTTGAAGTGGAATTGTTGGGATGAGTGTTTAATGTGCTTACCTTTATAACACATTTCCAGGATGTACTCCAAACTGAGTGCAGGTTTCCATTCCCAACGCCAATATGTAAGAATTCCAGTTGTTCTGCATCCTTGCCAGTATGGGACATTGTGTTAATACATTTAATTGTAGCCATCAATGATTGTATAATATCATCTGATGGTGCTTTCCACTTGCATGTTTCTGATAATGACCATGAAATTTTTTTTCATGTGGTAATTGGCCATTTGAATTCGTATGTGTGGGTGTGTGAAATGTCTCTTCAACTCTAACAAATAGAAAAAAATCTTCATATTGGATTTTTTGTTTTATTGAATTCTCACAGTTCTTTACATATTTTGAGTGTAAGTCTTGTCAGATGTATGTATTGTGAATATTTTCTTCCAGTTTCTGACCTATCTTTTGGTGGTCCCTTGCTATTTTTAAGAAATCTTTCTTTTCATAATCACTAACTGCAATCCTGCCTTCTATATCTGATATTCTGTCCTCACATTGGCTCATTCTGTTGTATATAATTTCAATGGAATTTTTAATTGGATCTGTTTGAATCTGTTTCATGGATTCCATTTGTTTTCTAAGTTGGGTGTTCATGGTTTCCATCATTTCCCTAAGCCTCTCTCTCTCTCTCTTTTTTTTATCTGTATCTGCTCTAGAGTCACTGAGCATGTTTTTCGTTATGGTCACCATCTCAGTAGTTATCTGAGAAATTATTTCTGATTTGATTTTTTTCTAGAGCATCATTCATCTGCTTTGTTACTTCTGTTGTTACCACTTCAGAGAGTCCAAGTGTATGGCCTTCAAATTCTTCCACCTCATTGCCCCCTGAGTTCGCCTTTGGTGAGGTGGAAGTCTGGGGTTGCATCTTCTCATTTTCTCTCTCTCTCTCTTTTTTTTTTTAGTTTAATTCCTGGGTCGATGCTTGTAAATTGTGTATACTGAGTAGCTTTATTGCTAGTATTTAGAACCCTTAGGAAATGGCTACTTCTGAGAGGTGTCTTCCAGGTATAGCTGGCTTTTTGGTTTTCAGTGTGTTGCAAGATCCTACCTCTTCAATTTATTGGGGATGAGAAGTTGCTGCCTACTCTGCCCAGCCCCTGGTTCTTTGGCACTGGTCTATAGTATTGTTTATGACCCTTAGGCATCTCAGTCTTGGTGTACCAGGAAGAACAACTGATTAGAACAATTATGTCACCTTGGGTAAAGTGGTACAATCAACAATAACAATAGCATCAAACACAGCCTAGAAAATGACAAACTGTGGTAACTATTAATTTACCACCTTTAACCATATGGACTATATTTGTGGTTATATAACAAAATCTAAAATGAACCAGAAAATTGTATACAGTAAATAAGCCCTCAATTTAGCAATTTTATCCTTAGGGGAGAAAATTTAAAAGCTTTGGGGAAAAATAGAGAAATAGCAGAAGAGGAGGAGATTAGAAGTAAGGCTGGTAAACAAAGGAAGATCATAGAAACTTTGGGAAACTGGTGAAGAAGACAGGAGGGAAAAAGAGAAGGAAGAAATAAAAACGAGAACAGAACAACAACGACAAAAAACTAGAAACCATGTTCACACTCATATAAAAACAAGAACAAACAATCAAGAAAAAACAAAACAAGGGCCGGTGAGATGGCTCAGCAGCATAAGCACCTGCCTGGCAAGTGTGAGGTCCTGAGTTTGACTCCCGGAACCCACATACGAAAAAGGGGCCAGTGATACCGCTCAGTGGCACGGGCACCTGCTGGTGCACGAGGTCCTGAGGTCGACCCCCGGTACCCACAAAAAAAAAAGAAAAAAAAAAGAAAAAATAAAACAAAATCAAAAACAAGAAAGAGAAAAGGAGAAAAGAAGGAAAAGAAGTCTACTTCAAGGTGTGTCTCTGCTGTCACTGGTAGATAACATGGGCAGACAGAGTTCAGATCCAAATTGATTAATCCCAGCAAGCCAGCTGTAGATTTTTGGTGGGGTGGCTTATTATCCCAGCAAGCCTGCACCTTCAGTTCCAATGAAGTTCAGGCTGGTTTCTGCCTGTGAGGCTGGAGCTCGATTTGTTCAGCCTGCAACACTCCATGTGCCTCCTGCTGGCCTGAATCTGGCTCCTTTGCCCCCTGCTGACTTGAACTCGGCAGCCTCACCTTGACACTGGGAGCTGCTAGATGGAGTCAGCTCTTGCTCTGAGTTCCAGGCTCCATTGTCCCCTCTCCAAGATGGCTCCTGGCCAATCACCCTCTCTCCGGGTGGGCATCTGAACCCAAATAACTCCCAGCCACTGCAGTCCGCTGCATCCACTGCTCTGTTCCATTGGCACATTTCTTCATGGAGGCCTCGGGGTCACCAGTAGTCATCTTGCATCTGCTGGCTTGAGCTGCCCCTCCCATGCAGTGAGTCCAGGCTCAAGGAGAAAGCACTGCTTGTCACCTCCTCCTTCTTTGTTGAAGTCTCTGTTTTCATTCTCCCCATGGGCTTCAATACTTGCTTCAGATCCTTGCTGGTTCCTGGGGACCCACTTCCCTCCTTCTCTTCCTCATGTATATTCCAGTGTCTTCACACCAAATCTTGGAGAAGCTGTTTCACCACTCTGCTATCTTCCCAAAGTCTGGTCTGACCTATCTTTTGAAGAGCAGAGGTTTTTCTTTTTTCTCTCTTCCTTCCTCCTTCTCTCTTTCCCTTCCTCCTGCCCTGTCCTTCCCCTCCTCTCTCTCCCCTCTCTTCCATCCCTTGCCTGCCTCCCCCCATCCTGCCCTCCCTCCTTCCTTCTCTCCTGGGGATTGAATCCAGGGCCTTTGCACTGAGCTCTATCCTCAGGCCTTCTTATCTATTTATTTTTTTGAGACAAGGTCTTGATGAGTTGCCCAGGCTGGGCTTGAACTTGCCATTCTCCTGCCTCAGCCTCCCAGAGGGCTAGTATTAACTCCCTTTCACAGTCTATGAGGGTTCAAATTCTCTACATCTTATCCTTCTGTTCTTTAGATTATAGCTATTCAGGATATAAGTCTATTATCAGATATATGACTTTCACATGTTTTTCTCATTTTGTGGGTTATTTTTCTATTTTCCTGATTGTATTCTTTGAAACACAAATTTTCCAACTTTGATGAATCCAACTGACTTTTTCTTTTGTTGCATATGCCTTTGGTGGTGTTGTAGTCAGGGCTTGAAAGGGAATAGATTTAATATAGGACACATGATTTATAGGATTATTTTACAATATTTACTCAAAGAGTCAAATGCAGAAGAGTGGCAGAGATCTGTCCACGTGTTAGAGAACCAAAGAATCCAGCTGAGGGCTTGGATCCCATGGCAATGTCCTTCATGAGTCCAGTTGGAGGTCTAGAGCCCACGACAATATCTCATGCAAGTCTGTATCAGGGATCTGCACTGGGAAGGCTCAAGGTCAGTGGTGGAAGCTAGAAAGTCTGCACCAGGGGGATGAAGGGTCTGTGCCAGCAGGCTGAGGGATCAGGAGCCAGGAAGCAACACTCAAGTTAAGAACCAGAGCTCCCCCAGAGAGACCCGCAGCCATGCTCAGTGACAGGAAGGACCCAAGCTCCTCCAATGATGAGAACAGCTGAGTTCACATCAGGAGAACCAGTGGGTCAAGCTTCTCCAGGATAATCAACAGCGCACCATCTTCCCTCCAGTTCTCCTTTTATGCTGTTGGTAACAATCCTCAGGTGAGCCTTCCACACCCAGAACCATGCCAACTGAGTTCATCTGAGCGTTACAAGTTGACCATAAGTTAATCCACAACAGGTGTCATATCTAAAAGTCTTGGTCTAAGGCACAATCATGAAGATTAACTGTTAAGGTTTCTTCTAGGAATTCTAGTTTTGTCTCAACATTTCCAACTGTGCTTCTTTTGAATTGGCCTTTGGGTATGGTGTGAGGAGGAGGTCTGACTCCATTCCTTTGCATGCGGATAGTCAGCTGTTCTAGGGGTTTACTTTTAATCTATATATTGGCCAGAAGGGGGGTCTTCCATGATTGGAAGCATGATCCATCTCATTTGTTTAAGTTTTCTGAATTTCTCTCAGGAATACTTCTATCATTTTCACTTTTATATATATTGTTTGAAATTTATTCCTAGGTAGTTTGTGTTTTTTTGGTATTCTTTTCAGATGTTTAAAAATACAGGCCATTACTTCTTGTGGCTGTTAAATATATCCTTTAGGATTTTATACATACATGATCACATCATCTGAAAATACAGTCTTACTTTTTCCTCTCTTACTTGGATGCCTTTTTTGTCTTTTCTGAGGGTGTAATGTGTTCTTCTCTACCTCCCTTATTTATGCTAAATCACTGATTTTAGATGTTTTCTGATACAAGTTTCAAACCCCATGTATTTCTGAGTCCTGTTTGACTGCATCCAGCAATTTTGAAATCTTGGGCTTTCATTTGCCTCAGATTTAAAATATGAACTGATTTATATGGTGGCTTCATCTTTGATGCATGAGTTATTCATTGGTCAGATGTTTGATTTCTAAATATTTGAAGATTTTCCTAAAATCCTTGACTTATAAATTCCACTGTGGTTTGGAAACTCACTCCATCTGATTATAGCTTTTTAAAATTTGTTGAGGTCGGTTTTCTGAAAGAATACTGAATACCAAATCTGTGCCTGAAGAGGCTGTTTGCCTTCTGCTCTTGATGCAGTGCTGTTCAGGACATCAATATCGTGACCGATTTTCTGTCTATTTGAGCTATGCATTACAAACAAAAGGAAGTAAAATGTCCAATTATAAAGGACTTTTCTAGTTTTGTTTTCAGTTCTATGAGGTTTTGCTTTATTTACTTTGAAAACCTAATGTAAATATTTTCATATCAGGATTATCATGTTTTCTCCATTGGCTCACTTATCATGACATGATAGACAATTATATGTATTAATGTATGCATATAATATGATGCATTATGTTAGACATTAATATGTATTCAACATACTATATAATACGCATAATATATGGTACAGAATCATACATAACCTCTGTATCCCTGGCCATATGTTTTGTTTTGAAGTCTACTTTGATATTTACATAGACTTTGCAGCTTCCTTTTGATTAGTGTTTGCATATTACTTTTCTTCTTTTTGCTTTTCAGCTTTCTGTGCTTTGTATTTAAAATTAGACAGCACAGTCTTATAAGCTTTACCTTTCTGTGCTGATGATCCATGTTCCTGGCTTCTCCAATCTTCTGGGGTCTCCACTGCATCTTCAGTGTCACACTCCCAGCTTCACACACTGCCCTCTCTGGCACACTGCCTGGCCTCCCAGGCCTTCTTCTGGAATCTGGGTGGAAGCCTTCCTGACCCCACAACTCTTGCATTCTGCACACACCTAAAACCGGCACCACGTGGATGATGTCAAGGTCTGCTGCCAGCTGGAGCAGTAGCCAGGCTTCCTTCTCTCTTGGCTTTTGGGGTCCAGTGCCTATGAATCCAATCCTGAGGAACAACTTTCCTGGGCCTCTGACATTCTGGAACAGGGTGCTCTGGGCTGTCTTGCCAAAGCAAAGTCTTTCACTTTTGCAATTTTGAGGCTGCAAAGGGTAGAGTCCTGCTGCTTCTTGTGATGCCCTCAAGCCATCTTTTCTATTCTTCTGTTCCTTCTCAGCAGTCAAGATCTCCTATGCTCTATCTTTGCAGTCCACAGCTTTACTGGAGCTTCCTTCCTGGCCAAACTGACAACATTTTAAATCATTCTGCTGGGCTGTTCGCCTTTGATTCTCAACATAGATCTGGCTAAAAGCCCCCAACAGCAGCCATGCCACCACCCCAACATTTGACTGCCTTGAAATTTCTTCTGCCAGATTAATTAGCCCACCACCCTTACTCTCAGTCTCGAAGTCTCTGGACATGAGCAAAATGCAGACGAACTTTCTGCCAAGCCACAACACACATTGTCTGGAGTCCAGCAGCCAATGCAGTCCTTCTTCCCAGCAGAAACCTCCCAAGCCTGGTCTTTACCAGAGGAATTTCTAACAGCCTTCTGGTCTTCTGAGCTCTGACCAGAATCTCCCATACAGTTCAGCCTAAGACATTGCAACTCTACTTTTTCAGCCAGTATCTCTGAACCTTTCCGAACTCTTCCCACAAGCCATTCCCAAGGGCTCCTGAACCACATGGTCAGATATAGTCACAGCAAGGACCGCATTTCTCTGGTACCAAATTCTGCCTTAGTTACTTTTCTCATAAGACAAAATACCTGACACCCTAAGTTAAAGGGGAAGGGTTTATTTAGCTCACAGTGTGTAGCGGTTTCAGTGAGAAATGGTGTTACTCTCCAAGATGTGATGAACAGTCAGGTTGTCTAATGATGGATGCGTCGTTCTTGTGTGTGGCTGACCGGGTGGAAAGTGAATGTTCTGCTGCAGACTCATCGCTCTGTGGCAAGGCGGCCTTTGAGGAAACAGTGGGAAAAAAATCCTGGTTCCCCATGTGCTGTTTGCTTATTAATGTCATGCTGAGCTGAGAATGTAGTACATGCTGCGTGGCTTGGACTGTCACTTTTCCCCTTCCTTCTTATTCCCAGGCAGTTCAGCCTGGCTGGTCCTTACCCCACCCCTCGTAGGCACACAGTATGGTGATCTTATTTTCAAGATGATTTTCTAAGAGTGACACTGCTTGCAAAACTTTTTGACCTCAGGGAAACTCTCCCTGGGTCTCAGTTCCATCTGCAAATTGAGCCTAAATAGTGATATCTGAGGCTTCTCCCTCTTCTACATCTTCAGATCTCTCAGGGACTGCATGAGTGACTGGGCACTCATGTGGGACATCTCGGCCCCTGGTGTTTGAGAGGTGGCTCTTGGTGCTGGTTTGATGGTTGAGAAAGACATTCAGTCACCCATGTCAAGTGGCCTGTTCTTGTCCTGCATTCGAAGGCTTCTTTAGAAGATCTTCCTTTTGCAAATCTTCCCTCCCTACTAAGGCCGAGCACTGCAGGATAGAAGTCCAAACGCGGAACCAGATTCGGGAAGGGAAGCTGCTCTGCCTTCTCCCTCGCAGGGCTGGGGTTTCCCTTGTGTGCAGGAATTCCCCCACCCACCCTTTAATCAAGGATTTTCTATGTATTTTCTTTCTTCTATAAACATTTCTCACGTTAGTGATAATTCATAATCCAGTCTTAAGGAAAAATTGAGGTACTTTTGAAATAATAGAACATAAATAGAACAATAAAGAACGTAAAACCAGGTCATTGTTATGGGAGAATTTCATCTTAAGTTACATCCGTCTCTATAATCTGATAATTCTGTGGTTTCTCAGGGAAGTCTCATGTTTAGGGCAGGTAGAAGAGTTCAGATCATGGTTCAGATTCACAGTAGTCAGAGGTCATTTTTGGCTTTAAAATTTTTTTATTAGTCCACATTTGCAGTACGTAGTGACTACACTCATTGTGGGGAGTTGGTAGCTGTACACGACACATCTCTTCCCCTCCCCGCGCTCCTCCTCCCTTCATCTCTTGGTCCTCTTCCCTCTTGCAAAAGTTCTTTCCCTATTTCCTCTTCTCTATCTTTTATTTTGCTCTTGATTTATATGAGGCCCCAGCAGAGCAGTCATAGCTGATTTAGCAAATTCTCTTTTCTCTTGATCTCCAAGATGCTGTGATCTAAAAGCCATTGAGAGGGCCAGTGAGATGGCTCAGCAGCATAAGCGCCTGCCCGGCAAGCACGAGGGCCCGAGTTCGACTCCCGGAACCCACATACGAAAAAAGGGGCCGGTGATATCGCTCAGCGGCACGGGCTCCTGCTGGCGCATGAGGTCCTGAGGTTGACCCCTGGCACCCACAAAAAAAAAAAGTCATTGAGTTTGTTTTATTCATCAATAAATGTTGGAACTGCTCTGACTTTGCTCTTGGTTGTGAGAGTTCAGTGACAGTGTTTGTGGGAGGATTTTATTGTAACTCTTTGTCATGCAAGCTTTGGTTTTCTTTCATGGTAGATTTACGTGTTGACAACTATTACTTCATTATCACAGTTCTCTAATTTGTAAAATAAATACAGGATTAAAACCTAAAAGGTTCTATAATTTGTAATCAGGAATATTTCCCTTCAACTTTGCACTTTTTTTTCCTTTTGAATATGCTGAATTTAATTGGATGCTTGGATACTTTAACAAGCTCTCCAGCAACTTATGACATGATTCCCTACTTTATTTCAAATCAGTAGTTCTACCGATTAAAAATAAATTTGAGATTAGATGTAAACAGGTGTACAGTGGTGATTTCTAAGGCCATGAGGATATTTTCTCTTCCTTACTGGTAAATTTTTTTCCTTACGTGATATTTATAGCCCTAAGAAAGATGCAGCAATACCATTTTCCTAGTTAGTCTCCATTTCCCCACAACCTTAGGTCAGGGTTGGAGTTGCAGGTGGTGTGGGTTAGAATGCAGGTTTTTGGATCACTTTCTACCTCTCCCTCTCAACCCCCCTCCAGTGGGAATGGGTGGGAAGAAGCCCCCAGAGTGAGGATTTTTAACAAATTTCCCAGGTGGTCTCTCCCTCGCTCAAACCACCCCTACCGGAACACATTTCTAGGAACCCTATTTTTAAAGATAAAAGAAAATCCTCACAAAAACATATGCTTTTGTTTAACATTCTCCTAGAATTGGAGATTTATACCATTTCTAGCATTTTTCTCTGCTCACCGTTACTCTCAGTTATATGCATTTTATTTTTTTTGGTGGGTACCAGGAGTTGATCTCAGGACCTCGTGCTTGCCAGCAGGCACTTGTGCCGCTGAGTGATATCACTGGCCCTTTTTTTCCTTTTTATGGGTACCGGGAGTTGAACTCAGGACCTCACACTTGTCAGGCAGGCACTTATGCCGCTGAGCTATCTCACCAGCTCAGTTATATGCATTTTAAACATCTTACTTCTCTCATCTTTTAGGAGTAACTTTGCAAAATGATAAAATAAAATTAAAGGCAGATCAACTGGAGAGAAATTTCCTATAAAGCAATAAAAGATACTATATTTAAAACATAAACAAACTGTATATAAACACAAAGAAGACAGTAAACAATTCAATAGAGAAAAAATAAAAGCTTGCATGTTGAATATCCTGAAGCCACTGCCCTTCTGAATCCTGGATTTACATGAAAAGCTTCCCTTTGTTTGTAGGACCGGGAATTGAACTCAGAGCTTTTGCACTGAGCTATATACCCAGCCCTTTTATTTTTTATTTTGGGACAGGGTCTGGCCAAGTTGCTATGTTGTCTAGACTGGGCTTGAACTTTCGATCCTCCTGCCTCAGTCTCCCAGAGTGCTGGGATTACAGGTATGAGTCACCACGTCTGGCTAAAAAAAGCCCCCTTTTAAACAATAACCCTTTTCTTGCTCTTGTCCTCTTGAATACTTTTTTTTCCTACCTGCAGCCACAGGGCTGTTCAGATTTCAAATTCCATTTGTTCGTTGCTGTTTTGTAGGGAAATACTTGACTTTTTATTTTAACATTTCATTCCACAGCCTTGTTCTAATTTCTTTCTTTCTTTTTTAACGTGGGTAGCTGGAGTCGACCTCAGGACCTCATGCTTGCCAGCAAGCGCTTGTGCCGCTGAGCTATCTCACCGGCCCTCTAATTTCTTATTAGTTCCAGAAGATTGTTTTGGCGGAGTCGATTGTTTTAGATTTTCTCTGTGGTAATTATGTCGCCTGAGAACAAAGACAGTTGTACCTCTCCTCCTTCCCCCTTCATCTCTCCTGTCCTCTTTGTGTCTCCCTGCATTTGCCGGGGGTTAGGGTTAGGGTTAGGGTTAGGGTTAGGGTTAGGTCGGGGTTAAGGTTAGTGGTAAGGTTAGGCAGGGTGTTGGGAGGGCATGGGGTGGGTTGTCCCTGCTGTTCTTCTGTTCTCCAGGGAGACTCTAGCTTTGCTCTGCCAGCTCCTTCTTGCTGCTGTTCCCACCAAGGTGAGTGAGTTTCCTCTTTCCTCACTGACAGGAAGTTCTTACCAGGAATGGCTGCTTCATTTCATGCGATGTCTTTTCTGCACTTGCTCCTGTCATGGTGCGTTGTTTCTCTTCCAGACTTTTGATGGGGTGGTTTGCAGGGATGGGTTTCCAAGTGTGGATAGAGAGCTCTCTTAGATTTGCAGTCACACATCAGCCCTGGTGAAAGCTATCCAAGCTCCCTTCTGTCTTTGTGCTAGCAGAGTCCTTCCTAGTACTAACCCTGTGGGGAGCCAGCTGACCCTTCAGCTCACCTTTACTTTGTCCACTCGCTGCATCCTGCTATGTCAGCCTGTCTGCCACTGGGCCTTTGCATATGGTCCCCCTGCCTGGAACACACTCCCCAGCTGTTCCCCAACTAGTGTGGATGCTTACTTTCGTAGAAATGGAAATGAAAGCTAAAGCACACATTTACAGAAAAAAAGCTTTAATTGGGAAGTTAGAGGGAAGGCAGGAAAAAACCATCTTAGGAAGCTGAGTGGGCACACTTGATACTGGGGTGCAGACAGGCCTGCCCTCAAAGGTGGGAGGCCAGTGTTCAGGATTGGCTGGTGGCTGCTCATAACCTCATTCCTGGTCTGGTGGCTCGGAAACCCGGGCTGATGGTTTTGTTTCCAGAAAAGAGTTACCTCTGTCTGTCAGGGTCCCAGTCAGCGGAGCTCTGCCCTTTCTGGAACCCAGGTGACCACAGGTTCGGGACAGTGGCTGGCAGCCTCTGGGGCATCTGGATGTCCCTGTGAACCTCTCATCTTGGTGTCCTCAGTCTCAAAGCAGGTGAGAGCCTATACCTTCAGGGCTGATCAGCCCCATCTGGCAGCTCCTGGGTAGACACTGCCTAACGGTCAACGTAGCCCTGCTCCGAGTGGAGGCGCGATCGGATCCAGGATTTACAGACAAAGGATGAGAAATGGTCAGGCTGCGCTCCACGTTCCTCACAGGCTGGGCATCTCTCGATCCAAGTGAACAATCATGGTTCTTAGCAAGAAAGAATTCTAAGTCCCTGGCAGTTCCAGAAGGAAACACAAATCGTGGTTTTAGTGAGTGGCAGGCAAGCACCTGGATGCCTGTCCCAGTGCCACCGAGGTCCCTGGCGATGCCGTAAATGCGCAGCTGGACGTTTTGCTCTTCGGGTCTCAGCGGCACCCTCAGAGGTGTGCTGGGAGCTTTCCAGGGCTCCTGAGCTCGCGCGTGGGCCTCACCGCAACCCTGTCCCTTCTCCTGCAGAGGAAGCCGCTGCCCCTTCCCTGCTGGCGACTCTCAGCACCGCGGACAGCGCACGCCGGATGTCTGCAGCGAAGAACTGAAAAAACAAAGAAACGACTAATAAACTTACAAAAAGTGGAGCTCTATGAATAATACGCACAATAAAAGCAGTTTTCTAATTTTAAATCTGTAGCTTTTCTTTCCCAGGGATAGTTCCCATTTTGGAGGAGCGTCGGGTCCTGGCTGTTTAGCAGAAGACAGTTTGCTTTCAGGTCCCAGGAACTCCGAAGGCTGGGGGGAAACTGATCAGGGCGAGAGAGCCCCACTGTGGATTCGATACCATTTGCTTGGGTTTTTTCTAGGTTCCAAACTGCTGCTGACGACAGGACGGTCAGCAGCCTGGACTTCATAGAAGAGATGCAGGACCTGGCCGAGGACATTTATGAGACGGCGAGCAAAGCGAAGCACTTGCAGAAGCTCTGGGGAGAAAGAGTCCAGATGCCAGGCAAGTGACTCGATCACACCTGGGGGGCCACCTAGCTGGGCGCTCTGGGGAGTGCAGGGGACACGAAATGTGAGTAAAGTCCCAAAATCCTGGCACGCCCCTTGGTGTATGAGGCCGGCCCTGTGGCCAGTGGGGCTGCAGCTGGGGCCCTCCTTCCCCTGCACTGGGGAGCGCCTTGTGCTGTTAGGGAGGCTGAAGCAGGAGGATCCAAGTTAGAGTCCTGCCTGGGCGACTTAGCAAGGCTGTCTCAAAAAAAAAAAAATATATATATATAGAAAGGGCTGGGGACATAGTTCAGTAGCAGAGCACCCCTGAGCTCGGTCTGAGAACCTGGTAGTGGTTTGGGGGTTGCGGAGGGGCTGTCTCCTTCCCAGCTCTGCTCCGTGGTGGGCTTTTCCCAGATGCCTTTCTCCTCGCTCTTCTGCTGCCCACTTCTCCATGCACGTATCTTCCTGCTTTTGAGATCTGTGCATACATGCTCTGGGGCCCTTTCTGCTCCTGTGTCACCAACACCAATTCTGGTCCTGGATGGTGAACTCGCTGCGCTCCTAAGCTGTTGGAATTATTAGGATTGGATCCTTCTCTAAACAAAAGCGATTTCTGTTCATTGTGAAAAATACCCGCCTGTAGGAGGCTGCCACTCTGACTTCTATATCCGTGCTAAGACGTCAGGGCTGGCACAGATCTCGGCACGAGGCATTCATAGATGACTCAGCACCTTGGACAGGACCGAGGGCCATAGTCACCTGTCCTAGGCCCACTGTGAAATGGCAGCTACAGGGACCCTGTTCATGGCTGCCAGATCCGATTCAGCTAAAAGTGAATTTTAAATCACAGGTAATTTTTAAATATGTGTGTTTCCCAAATAGTACACATATATTGTACAGAGACTATTCATTTTTTCATAATCTGAAATTCAAATTTAACTGGGCATCCATTGTTTTTATTTGGTAAACCTGGTGACTCTAAATAACCAACTCGAAGTTTTAAAAAAGAGCTATCTATCTATCTATCTATCTATCTATCTATCTATCTATCTATCTTTCCCCTTCTTCATGGAGTGTATACAAGTAAATGAAGTGAAGAGATTGGTAGAAAAATGAAGCGGGAACTCCTCGGAGGAGGTGGCATTTCTAAGAGAGAAGATATCCCCTCTGTCCAGGCTAGGCCAGCGCATGGCACACTGTGGGCCCCCTGATACGCAGATTCCAAGATGGACCCAAGGTATATAAACAAAAGATGAGAATAAGGTGGGCATATTGGCACATGTCTGTAATCCCAGCACTCTGAGAAACTGAGGCAGGAAGATTGCAAATTTGAGCCCAGCCTGGGCAACTTAGTGAATTAACAAGACCCTGCCTCAAAATAAGAAAATAAAAGGGCCTGGGATGTAGCTCAGTGCAAAGGCCCTGGGTTCAATCCCCAGTACTGCATGCACACATGAGAATAGCTTTTAATACCAAATAATGGAGTTCTTTTATTAAGTCTGATTATGGGTTCATTTTGTTTTATAAAATTTGTTCTTCAAAAAAATTTTTGAAACATGTTCGTGAAAGAAGAACTAATTATTTTGAAATGCGTTCTCCACCATATTCTTAACTTACTTCATTTGAGCCTTTCCTCATGGGCTATGTAATCCCAAAAACAGTCCAAAAAGTCATAATTTCACTTTTTGTTCCATCTTCAATTTCTTCCTTTCTTTTTTTTTTTTTTTTTATTTTAAAGAGAAAAAAAAAACAAAACAAATCAAAAGAAGAACAAATTTTCAAACAAACATAATAGGAGGGTAACAATGGTTAATACATTACGTATTACTATCTTTAAGTTAGTTATTCAGGACACCAGACATTAGCATTCAATTGTCCAAACATTATTGGCACAAACCTTACTCTTCAATGAACTAAGTAAAAATGGTAGTGTATCTATCTTAACCATCTTATATATATATATATACAATTTTTTTCCCTTTCCCTTCTTTCTTTTCCCTATTCCAGTCTCTCTTTCCTTTTGACCAGTTTCTTTTTGATTCACCATGTCTATTGTACATTTTGGATCTTATTTACTCTTTCAGTTTCTCATACTAGAGAGATAATACGATGCTTACACATGTGCTTCTGGTTTATTTCACTTATGAGTATTTTCTCGAGTTGCATCCATTTACCTATAAAAGTCTCCAGTTTATCCTTCTTTATGGCTGAATAGTACTCCATTGTATAAAAATACCACATCTTTCTTATCCATTCCTCAGTTGATGGGCATTTGGGTTGTTTCCAAGATCTGGCTATTACAAATTGTGCTGCTATAAACATGGGTGCACATATATCGCTGTGGTACGATGTTTTTAATTCTTCTGGGAAGATGCCCAGAAGGGGAATAGCTGGGTCAAATGGGACCTCCAACCCTAGTTTTCTGAGGAATCTCCACACTGACTTCCACAGTGGCTGTACCAGTCGACACTCCCACCAACAGTGAAGAAGGGTTCCTTTTTCCCCACAGCCCCTCCAGCATTTGTTATTAGTTGATTTCTTAATAGTAGCCATTCTTTCTGGGGTGAGATGGTATCTCAGTGTTGTTTTAATTTGCATCTCTCGAATGACTAGTGATGTTGCACATTTTTTTGTATATTTATTTGCCATTAGTATTTCTTCATCTGAGAAATGTGTATTCATCTCAGATGCCCATTTTTGGAGTGGGTCTTTAAATTTGGGAGGTCTGATTTTTTTGAGTTCTTTATATGTTCTCGATAGTAATCCTTTGTCTGAGGAACAGCTGGCAAACATTTTTTCCCACATTGTGGGTTGTCTCTTCACTCTGTTGGTGGTTTCTCTTGCTGTGCAAAAGCTTTTTAATAAGATGAGATCCCAGTTATTGATTCTTTGGGATAGTTCCCGTGCGGTTGAGTTTTTATTCATAAAGTCTTTGCCTACACCAATGTCTCCAAGGGTTTTACCTATCCTACCTTCCAGCAGATTTAATGTTTCTGTTTTAATATTTAGATCTCTGATCCATTTTGAATTTAGTTTAGTGCATGGTGAAAGATATGGATCTAGTTTTAATCTTCGGCATGTGTAGAGCCAGTTTTTCCAGCACCATTTATTAAAGAGGCTATCTTTCTTCCAGCGAATGTGTTTGGCACCTTTGTCAAAGATAAGGTGGCTTAGTATGTCTGGGGTTGTTTCAGCATCTTCTAATCTGTTCCATTGATCTTCAGGTCTGTTTTTTTGCCAGTACCACACTGTTTTTATCACAGTAGCTTTATAGTATAATTTCAAGTCGGGGATAGTGATGCCCCCTGCCTTGCCTTTGTTGCCCAGAATTGCCTTTGCTATTCTAGGTCTCTTCTGATTCCAAATGAATTTTAGGATTGTTTTCTCTAATTCTGTGAGATATGCTGTTGGAATTTTGATTGGAATTGCATTAAATCTGTATAACAATTTTGGAAGTATGGCCATTTTCACTATATTGGTTCTTCCTATCCAGGAGCAAGGGATATCTTTCCATTTTCTGATATCCTCTTCAATCTCCTTTTTCAGAGTACTGTAGTTTTCAGTATAGAGGTCTTTTACATCCTTCGTGAGGTTGATTCCTAGGTATTTCATTTTTTTGGATGTTATTGTGAAAGGTATTGTTTCCCTAATTTCTCTTTCAGTAAGTTTGTTATTTGTGTACAGGAAGGCTATTGACTTTTGAGTATTGACTTTGTATCCAGCTACACTACTGAATTTGCTTATTAAATCTAGCAGTTTTTTAGTGGAGTTTTTGGGGTCTTCTGTGTAGAGTATCATGTCATCTGCAAATAATGATAATTTAACTTCTTCCTTTCCAATCATTATTCCTTTTATTTCTTTCTCTTGTCTAATCGCTCTGGCTAAAGTTTCCAGAACTATGTTGAATAAGAGTGGGGACAGTGGACATCCTTGTCTTGTTCCTGATTTTAGAGGGAAGGCTTTCAGTTTTTGGCCATTTAGTATAATATTGGCTGTTGGTTTGTCATAGATAGCTTTTACCAGATTGAGATAAAGACCCTCTATTCCAATTTTCTGTAGGGTTTTTATCATGAAAAGGTGCTGGACTTTGTCAAAAGCTTTTTCTGCATCTATTGAGATGATCATGTGATTTTTGTCTTTGGTTCTGTTAATATGCTGTATTACATTTATTGATTTACGTATGTTGAACCATCCCTGCATCCCTGGGATGAATCCAACTTGGTCATGGTGTATAATCTTCTTGATGATTTGTTGGATTCTGTTTGCCAGTATCTTATTAAGGATTTTTGCATCTATGTTCATTAGGGAGATTGGCCTGTAGTTCTCTTTCTTAGTTGGGTCCTTCTCTGGTTTTGGTATCAGGGTAATGCTTGCTTCCAGGAATGAATTTGGGAGTATTGCTTCCCTTTCAATTTCATTGAAAAGTTTGAGAAGTAGGGGCGTTAGGTCTTCTCTAAATTTCTTGTAGAATTCGGCAGTGAATCCATCAGGGCCTGGGCTTTTCTTTGTTGGGAGGTTTTTAATTACATCTTCAATTTCATTGGCTGATATTGGTTTATTTAGGATTTTTAAATCTTCTTGATTCAGCTTTGGTAATTCATACGAATCTAGGAATCTGTCCATTTCTTCTGCATTTTCCATCTTAGTAGAATATAAATTTTCAAAATAGGTATAGATGATCTTCTGGATTTCTGCAGGGTCTGTCGTGATATCACCCTTTTCATTTTCAATTGCATGGATTTGAGTCTTTTCTTTTCTTTTTTTAATAAGGTTGGATAAGGGTTTGTCAATCTTATTTATTCTTTCAAAGAACCAACTTTTTGCTTCATTGATTCTTTGTATTGTTTTTTTATTCTCCAATACGTTAATTTCTGCTCTGATCTTTATAATTTCCTCCCTTGTACGGGCTTTTGGCTTAACCTGCTCTTCTTTTTCTAGAAGCTCGAGGTTCACCCTTAAGTTGTTTATTTGCGCTTGCTCTATTTTCCTGATATAAGTGTTTAATGCTATAAATTTCCCTCTTAGGACTGCTTTCATTGTATCCCATAAGTTCCGGTATGTTGTACTGTCATTATCATTCAGTTGTAGAAAGTGACTAATTTCTTCTTTAATTTCATCTGTGACCCATTGGTTGTTCAGGAGGATGCTGTTTAATTTCCATGTGTTTAGGGAGTTTTTGTGGGATCTTTTGCCATTGATTTCCAATTTCATTGCACTATGGTCTGATAATATGCATGGGATAATTTCAATTCCTTTGCATTTACTTAAGCAGGTTTTATGAGCTAGTATGTGGTCTATTTTGGAGAACGTCCCATGTGCAGCTGAGAAAAATGTGTATTCTGATGTTGTGGGATGGAACACTCTGTAGACATCTACTAAGTCCATTTGTTCAAAAGTTTGGTTCAGTTCTACTATTTCATTATTGATTTTCTGTCCAGTTGATCTATCTTTTTGTGACAGTGGAGTATTGAGATCTCCCAATATAATTGTATTAGTGCTTATTTGATTTTTCATGTCCTTTAGTACTTGTTTTATATAGCTGGGTGCATTGGTATTTGATGCATATATATTTATGATCGTTATCTCTTCCTCTTGGATTGTTCCCTTTACAAGGATGTAATGACCGTCTTTATCTCTCTGAATCCTTCTTGGCTTGAAGTTCACTTTGTCTGCAAAAAGAATAGCTACCCCTGCTTTTTTCTGGGTTCCTGTGGCATGGAGTATTGTTTTCCATCCTTTGACTTTCAGTCTATGAATTTCTTTCTGAATTAAATGTGTTTCTTGTATACAGCATATTGTTGGATCTTGCTTCTTGATCCATTTCGCCAGTCTGTGCCTTTTGATTGGTGAATTGAGACCGTTAACATTGATGGTTAAAACTGATATGTATTGACTTGTCATGATATTTTCCTGTTGTTGGTTCCCACTCTTTGTTTTTCTGCTTTCCGGCTATTTAATTATTTGCCCTGCCTGGTGGATTCCTTCTGTTGGGGTTCCTATCTCTTTCTAGAATGTCCTTCAGAACGTTTTGGAGTGCTGGTTTGGTGGTCATAAATTTTCTCAGATGTTCTTTGTCATGAAAGTATTTTATTTCTCCATCAATTTTGAAAGATAGTTTTGCAGGGTACATCAATCTGGGCTGAAAATTATTTTCCTTTAGAGCTTGCAATACATCATTCCAAGCTCTTCTTGAATTGAGGGTTTGTGCTGAAAAGTCAGCTGTGATTCTGATGGGTTTTCCTTCATAGGTGATTTGTCTCTTCTCCCTAACAGCTTTTAAGATTCTGCCCTTCTGTTGAATTTCTGGGATCTTGACTATAATATGTCTGGCTGAAGTTTTTTTTTGATCATGTCTAGTTGGTGTTCTAAAAGCTTCACTTATAGGGGTGTCAAATTCCTTTTCTCTTCCAGGAAAGTTCTCCCTGATTATGTCTTTGAACAAGGTTTTAATGTCGTTGATGCTATCTCCTGCTTTTTCATTTATTCCAATTATTCTTAAGTTGTTTATCTTTGAGTCATCTAGCAGCTGCTGAATTGATTTTTCATGGTCCCTTGCTATTTTTAAGAATTTTTCCATTTCATGATCACTAATTGCAAGCCTGTCTTCTATATCTGAGATCCTGTCCTCGCATTGGCTTATTCTGCTACAAATACTTTCAATGGAATTTTTTATCTCTTGGATATCTGCTTGAATCTGCCTTATAGATTCCATTTCTTTCCTATGCTGAGCATTCATGGTTTCTATAGTTTTCTTAAGTTCATCTATTTTTTTGTCTGTATCAGCTATAGTGTCCTTAAGCATGGTCTTCATTGTAGACATTATCTCTGCAGTTATCTGTGAGATTATTTCTGTTTTAATTTTTTCCAGAACCTCATTCAGTTGCTTTGTTGTTACCACTTCAGATAGGCCAGGTGGGTGGCTTTCGGATTGTCCCACCTCGTTGCTCCCTAGGTTTGCCTTTGGTGAATTGGATGTGTGTGGTTGCATCTTGTTTAAGTGTCGTCTCATTTTTTCTTTCTTTAATTCCTGGGGTGATGTTTGCAAATTACCTATAGTAGGTTACTTTATTGCTAGTGTTTAAGATCTTTAGAAGATGACTACTTCTCTGCAGTATCTTCCAAGTGGAGCTTGCTTTTAGGTTTTGAGCTTTCTGCCAGATCCTACCTCTTCAATTCGTTGGGTATGCGAAGTTGCTACCTGTTTGGCCCAGTCCTTGATTCTTTGGTACTGTGCCACTGTATTTTCTGTGTCCCTTAGTCAATCTCAATCATGAAATATCAGGAAGGAAAGATGTTTAGAACAATTATTTCACATTTGGCTATAATGGTAACTAAAGCATCAAACACAGCCTAAAAAATGACAGACTGAGCTAACCAGTTATTTACCACTTTTAGCTGTATAGAGTTGCGGTTATATAACAAAATCTAAAACACACCAGAAAAATTATATGCAGTATACAAGTCCTATGTATGTCCATTTTTCCTTGAGGAGTTTAAATTTAAGATGAGTTAAGGAGGAAATAGAGTATTGGGAGAAGAGGAAGGAATTAGATGTAAGGTTAGAGGACCAAGAGGGATCCCACTAAAATTGGGACACTAGTGCAGAGGACAGGTGGTAAAAAGAGAAGGAAGGGATAAAAGGAAGAACAGATCACAACCACAATCACAAAGAAGTTAGAGGCGCTGTTTACACTCATATAAAAAACCAGAGAGAATAATGAAGGAAAGAGCAAATACACATACAGAAACAAAAACAAAGATAAAAACAATAAAACAGACAGATCAAAAATAAAACCCCACCAAAAAACAAAACAAAACAAAACAAAAACAAAAAAACCCTTCGCCAGAACAAAAAAACAAATCAGTGAGAAAAAAAAATAAAAATAAAAATAAAAAATAAAAATAAAAATAAAAAATATAAAAAGAATCAGTTCCAGGTGTTGACTCTGTTGTAGGCAGGTACCTTGTGACAGAGTCCTGTTCTGTGCAGGTCCGTCCCAGTAAGCCAGGAGCGCCCTCTGGCGGGCGGTGAGCAGAGGCGCGTACTTTCAGGTAGAGACCAGTCTAGCTCGCCTCCGCTCTCAGCGCCCTTTCACGATCCCTGGGCCTGAGAGGCTCAGCGTGCTGTCCGGAGCGCGGGTTCCCTGCACTGGTTCCCGCCGCTCTGGTTTTTCGCCACGCCCCCCACAATGGCGCCGGGCCAGTCGCTCTCTGGCGCGGGACAGGCGTGGCTGAGAGTCCAGTCTCGTTCGCCTGCTGACCTCAGCACACTTTCGTGGGCTCAATTGAGAGGCCCTGTGCTGTCCTGTTCGGAGCACAAGTTCCCAGAGCAGTTTCCGAGCCGCTCTGAGTTTCGCCACACCCCCCACAATGGCGCCCGGCCGGTCACTCTCTGGCGCGGGGCAGCTGTGGCTGAGAGACACTCACCGCCGGTCAGCGCCGTTCTCCGCCGCTCCCCTGCCCCGCCGCTGTCTCAGGATCCTCCGTGGGGGCTCCCTGGGCGCCAGCTGCCACCGTGTGTCCGTAGAATTGAGCCTCCGCCGGCGCTCCAACTCCCGGGATATTAGAAGGTGCACGCGCGCGGTCTGCTCCTTCTTTCCTTCTTCTTTGTTGGAAGTCACCCGTCACTGGTGCCGGGGGTCCCAGATTGCGCTTCAGAACTTTTCTGGGTTTTGGGGAGGCATCTCCCCCCCCCCTGCGCTTTCTGGGTCGCTATATTCCCGTGTTCCAATGGTAACTTTTAGAGAGAGTTTTGCTGCCTGCTTCTTACTCATCCGCCATCTTGAGGTCTCCACAAAGGATTTGAAGAGACATTTTCCATAAAGATACACAGGTGGCCAGTGAGCACTAATGTGGGGCTTCTTTCTTGCTTGGTCCGTGTGTACCACTTTCCTCCCACTGCTAGTCCCCGATTAGATATAGAAGTGCTGCCAATGGCGATCCGCTCTGCTCCTGCAGTCTTCAGTAGCAGGGCACTCCAGTGAAATTGTGCCAGGAATCAGCCACTATCGCCGAGCTCTGGCCACCACGTCTGTAGCCCTCCGCTGCGTCCCCTTTAGGAAGGGAAGGCCCCCTCCGGCAGCACGGGGGCTCCCAGCCTGTGGGGCTGAGGCAGGAGGGCAGAGAGGACAGAGGCGTCTGTGGCTAGGAGGAGCCACCCAGCCCTTTCTTTTTTTTTCTCTTTGTTGGTCCTTCACTCCCTCTGCCTTGCTCTGACTGCTCACCGTACTTGGTGCAGTGAGGGACTGATTAAAAACAAAATACCCGGGCCAGTGAGATAGCTCAGCAGCATAAGCGCCTGCCCGGCAAGCGCGAGGGCCCGAGTTCGACTCCCGGAACCCACATACGAAAAAGGGGCCGGTGATATCGCTCAGCGGCACTGGCGCCTGCTGGCGCGCGAGGTCCTGAGGTCGACCCCCGGAACCCACCCACCCACCCACACACACACACACACACACACACAAACACACACACACACACACACAAACACACACACACACACACACAAAATACCCTGTAGCAAATGACTGGGGTTTGGATTACTAGTTACATTTTCTTCCAGGAAATTACACAATGTCAGGGTGGTTTGGAAATGGACAGCGACGGTTTGCTTTGGCTTCTTCCTCTCATTGACTGTCCTTGTCCGTGGGGCTCTGGGGCTTCACTGGACCTGAAAACTATGCCACTTAGCACATGCTTTTGGGCTGGTGCTCGAACTAATCTCTTAAATCTGCTTTATTGTAGATTCTTCTTATGGTTCCGGTTTTTTGACAGTAAGTATCTTAATAAAAGTTTGAATCTCTGTTACGTTTAAGACACTGTATTTATATTTAGTCCATATTTTCAAATGGTTTGATATTTTGTTGTTGTTTCTTTGAGATGGGATCTGTCTATATAGTTCAGGCTGGAATTGAACTCACTATGCAGCCCAGGCTGGCCCTGAACTCAGAGAGATCCTCCTGCCTCAGCCTCCTGAGTGCTGGGGTTACAGGTGTGCGCCTCCACATGTGGCTCAAGTGGTTTGATTTTATGTAATGATTATGTTGGAGCTGTATTTGACAGGGCTCAGGTAGTTGCTGAGGCCGGTGGGTGCTGTGGTGCCCACAGAGTCCCTCTGTCAGATGGGCTCAAGTCACTCTGAGCTCTCATGAGCCTGGGATTTGCGTGTTTACTCGTAACCTTTGACCCCCTTGAGCACAAAGCCTTTGGTTACTGTGCTGGTCATTTGCGGGTGTGGCATTCCCCCCCCCGGCTGCCCCTAGGGATGTGTGCCCAGGCCTGATGGTGTTGTGGTTGTCACAGTTGGGGACAGGTAGGGAGGCCAGTGCTGGCTGTGGGGGCAGAGGCCAGAGCTGCTGCCAGCACCTTCACCAGAGATGTACCTGGCTCGGATGTCAGTGCCGGGGTAGGGGACTGGAGTCAGGGTCTAGCCTTGGCCCTGAGGGTATTTCTTTGGCATCACAGGCATATTGTGGCAACAGCCACGCATGTGCATGGCCCTGCCTGATCCTAAGAAAGACTCAGTTTACAAAAGAAGAGTATGTGATAAAACCATTAGAAGAGAAGTAAAAGAATAAGGGCCACACGTGAGGTGGAATGGGGCAGCCTGCCCGCGTGTCCTGTAGTAACGACCCTAGGAAGCAGGGTCACCACGGGGTAGATGGACACACACCCTGACCGTGGCCTTTTGGATGCACCAGGTCCAAAGGACAGTATTATGGGTCATGCAAATGAAGGGTCTTAAAAATAACCAGAAAACTTAAAAACAGAATAAAGCACCACTTTCAATGATCAAATTAGCACTTTTAAAGGAAATTATGATACCTACTGCCTGTTATATTGTAGTCCACTGATATAATCATGCATGTCTTATACAATAAAAATGAGCGCAATAACTTTTGAAAAAATAACCTGACGTCCTCTGTCCCCTAATCATTCTGACAGTGTATCTCCCTTATAATGCAAGAGGATTAAAATGATACTAATTAGTAATGATGGGTAATTTTAATATCCCGAAGTCGGGTCAGTACGTGTTGATAGATTATTTAGCACGGTTGCTTCGTAATTAATGCGGTACGAGGAAAATGATTATGTCACATCAAGGGTAGGAAGCGGAGGGCCACATCATATCTTTTTGATATGATTTGCATGTTCAGCATTTGTACTGCGAGCTGAGGAAGTTACAGCTGTCATGAGGGGAGAATGGTAGGTGACTTTCCTGTTACAGAGAATTTCCGATGATGAGGTCGTACAGTTTTGGTGTCACTTTGAGTACAGTGGCCGCGGGGATACCATGAGCAGGGGATGGTGGACAGGAGGTGCACACCCGGAGGGTCTTTCTGGACATGGTGCTGAGCACAGACAGATGGAAGGCCGCCAGCGTGGAGCTGTCCAGGGGCAGAGGCGGTGGCGGGCGGTGGGGTTCTTGATCCGAGGAAGGCAGAGCCAGCGTGTGCTGGTGGATGTGAGGTGGGACGTGGAGAGGAGTTGGGGGTGGCTCCGAGCTTCGTGCTCAGCCTCTGGGTGATCTGGAGCAGCTGCTTCCTGAGACCGAACTCGTCTTGGTGGTGGAGCGGGCATGGGAGGAGGAAGCGACCCCGAGGTTGACTTGGGCACGTTAGCGATGCACCCAGAGGCCTGGCTGGAGTTGAGTCGAGCAGTTTGGGTTTGTAGGAATTTGAAGGTGACCTTTGTGGACATCTAGGGAGGGAGTCAGGCAGAGAGCAGGGAGAGACTGAGCTTGGACAATCGTCTGAGAAGGTGAAGAGGAGACTGATGCGGAGGCAGAGGGTGGGGAAGCAGGGTGGGGGAGTGAGAAGGAGCCACTGTCCCCTTGCTGTGGTGGAACGTGAGGGGGAGGCGGGAGTGGCCATGGAGCAGTGCATGGAGTGCGGGGTGGCCGGGCTGGATGGGAGTGTGGGTGGGAGTGGACACGGGGCTTGCAACCCTGCTGAGAGCCAGCGAGCACAGAGATGGGGCAGTGTGGGGGGCTGCAAGGACTCCTCTCCTCCACGCTCACCTGCGTCTCATTCGTACCCTGTGAAGTGGACACTTCCGGGGAGCCCAGAGCCCAGCAGACCCCCTACCCAGCTGGGCTTTTGGTTTTTAAATCCACTCCTCTCGTGCATCAAGGCCAGCCCGAGAGGGTGGGGAGCCCCGGGAGTCTCCCCCTGCTGGACATCGGTCTCGGCTGCAGGACCAGGGACCCTTCTCCCCCCTCCATGTTGTCTTCCCTCCCTCCCCCCTCCCTCCCTCCTCTCTCGTCCCCTGCTTTCCCTTCTTCGTTTTTACTTGCTGCTTGTCTTCCTTTCCTCCTCTCTTCCTTTTTTCATTTCCCCCTCCTTTTCCTTTTGAGATTTTATAATTACTTTAAATTGTAGGTTTTTCTAACTTTTTATTTTTTGACTTGATTTCAAACTTATATAAAAAAGTTGCCCATACTTGAAAAAAAAAAAACCCTAACAGAATGGTTTTAAAATTCTGTATGTTCAACACAGTGATACATCGACATGGGTCTCTGTCTCTGTCTGTCTGTCTGTCTGTCTGTCTGACTGTCTGTCTTTCTCTCTCTCTCTCTCAGTTAATAAAACTAAAAAGGATGACTTTCATTACTTTTCTCCCATCACCAGATGGATCTCAACCAAACCGAGCAGGTGATATCAGAGTTGGAAATCCTCCACCAACAGCCGCATCTCTGGGATTTCCTGCTTTCACTGCCAAGACTAGGGACAAATGGAGTTTGCGTGGGAGACGCCACACAATCCATAGTGCACTTTCTCCGGGCAGTTTTAAAGTAAGTGAAAAAGTAAAATATAACTAAGGATAGTGTTGATTTTTCTGCTTATTTTTAATGGGAAAATACATATCACTGAGTAATTGTTTGATAAAAGTAAAACTCCACAGCGACGTCACCTGCAAACACTTGGGGCCCCGTGCCTCTGTCCCTCACCTGTCTGGGGACATCTCTTGCCTTGATGCAGGGATGTTAAAAGCATATTCTTTCTAATTAAAAAAAATTTAACATTGCTCCCATAACATTTCATGGATTCCTGTAGTTTTCAAATGATCATTTTTAATGGCTGTATAACATTCCATTTTGGTGAAGTTTTGAATACAATTTGCTTAACAATCTTAGCATTAGACTTTTGTTTGTTTCTAAGTTTTTCACCATTAGAGAAGTGAAATAAACATAATAATCTTAGCTAATTATGCTACAGTTGCCTGAAATATCACCCAGACCTGATAAGCCCAGTTCTTTTTGTTGATGGTTCAGGAAGTTGGGCATTGGTCTTGGGTGATGGGTCTGACCCTGCATTACTGGGGGGCTTCTGGGTGAACCCCTTTCCATGGTGGCTTTCCTACTTTTTAATCTACATATTTAAAAAAATTTAAATTTGTTTGTGTCAACACCTATTAATGTGTTGTTTTATTAGTAAATGTTTATATGCTTTTCAGTGTGTGTGTGTGTGTGTGTGTGTGTGTGTGTGTGTGCGTGTGTGTGTGTGTGGCTGGGCCTCAGTGTATTTTTGCTGTATGCCCTGAATATTTTCCCAGTGGACAGTGAGAATAGTCAGGGTGTTTTGAGAGATGAAAATTTTGAAATTAGAAGATACTGATGGCAGTTGTTAACATGTATCCTCTTCAGCGTGAATTTTGTATCTATACTTGGTTTTAGGAGCATGATTCCAAGAAAACCTGTACTCATGCAAATAAGAATGTACAAGTGGAACCAGTTTGCAGTGGTACATCTTGCAGTCTAGGGATTTTCTTCAGCACACAAATATCCCATGAGAGATTTTCCTTAATGAGAAACCACAGGGAAATTATCCTTTCAAGCCAAACTGTATGGTTGTATTGGTCTTGTGTTGCTGAAATGTAAATATATCCCTATTTCAGTCAAATGTATTTTCTGGCCTGTAAGTTTAGGTATAGTTATTTATAAAATAAAATATTGATATTTAATAAATATAATGAGTACCATACACATGTGGATTCCCCTTTCCCAAGCCCCTTATTCTGTGAAAGAGTTTGCAAGCCACAGGTTGACCCCTGATATTCAGAACCATGGGCTGAAACACCATGGAGGGCTGGGGTATGTACATGCCACCCCAGTAGGCTCCCTCCAAGCATTAGACTATCTGTCTTAGTTACTTTTCTCTCGTTGCTGAGACAAAATACCTGATGCCCAAAATTAAGGAAGGAAAGGTTTATTTAGCTCACAGTTCGTGGAGGTTTCAGTCCATATCAGCTGGCTTCAAGGCAGAGTGGCACATGGCAGAGGGCAACAGTTCATGGCTGTGGAAGATAGCAAAAGCAGCAAGAGCAAAAATGGAGGCACATGAGAGAAGACTCTTTCTGTCCCTTATATTGTATGCAGGCTACCCACCCTAGGGCAGGTGTAGCACTCACACCCATAATCCCAGTACTAGACCATGAATCAATCACAAACTCTAGAAGCCGCCCCCCCATGACTGCATGAGGCTTTGGGGGGATATCCAGACACAGACCATAACACTATTTGAACTTGATAGCTGTTTGCACTTCCAGGGTAATAGCACTTGTGGCCTGGCTGGCCTTGTCAGTGGTCCCCAAGGCTGAGCTTAAGACAGCACCCATGGGAGAGCCATCCCAAGCCAAGGCTTGGGTCAAAGGCCATGTTCTCAGGTGTCTGGACACAGAGACTTCCCCCTGGGTTTAGTGTCTTGCCCAGGGAGTCAGTGCCTTTGTAGTCGCCAGGAATGCTGACGCGTGAATGGCCAGCCCCGTCTCACGATAGGGCCAGGGCTCCGTCCATGGGACGTGTGTGAATCCAGAGCCGATGCTTCTTGTTTGGCCAACGACCGACTCACTTCTTTGACTTTGTTTTGCTTCCAGTTCCGTAGCATCTCTGGACAAATTAGATTGGCTACCACTCAACACAACGTTCTCCCAGGTCTCTGAAATCGTGCTGAACATGACAATCTCGGCGCTGGCTTTCCTGCAGCAGCCTGGAGGAGCGGCCACTGGTACGTGCCCCTGGGGTCACTCCTGGGTCACAGATGTCCCCTGCCTTCAAGTTAGTGACATCAGCATGGAGCTGGAATGAGCTGCTCAAAGAAGTGGGTCAGTTAAAATACCCAGTGCAGGCAAGAGTTGCTCCTGTTAAATTAAGAAAGGGTGGAGGCAGAAGGAAAGTTAGGAGCTCACAACTGGGTGTGACTTCCGCCACTGCTGGAATCCTGCAGGTGTTGCTAACAAAAATGATATTTTTAAATTAAAAAGTAAGTTATTTGAAAATTCTTTGACTTGATGTCTTTGAAGCCTAGACCAATCTTTAGTTCTTCAATTTCACCTTCCCTTTCTCTACGAGGAAATATTTGAAGAACAATAAAGGTAGTAAGAGAAGGAAACTTGACGTGGATTTAGCCCACCACCTGGATTATAGTGTGTGCCTTCCTTCCTCCCTCCTTTCCTTCCTTCCTCTATCCCTTCTTCTTCCTGCCTTCTGTCACTCCCTTCTTCCCACCCTCCCCTCTGCCTTCTCCCTTGCTCTCTCTCTCTTTCTTGCAGTGCTGGGGATGGAATCTGGGTATTATGCATGCTACCGAAGTGCTCTGCCACTAAGCAGTGCTACAAATGCTTTTCCTGACCTAGAATATTATTTCTTAAATTGTCACCTGGGCCTTGTTATTTTACTTTAAGGTCTTTCTTTATCTCTCTCTTTTAAATCTTTATCTGTTTTCTTAAGGGTAACACAATGGGAGAAAAATGGACAATTTTCTACCAGTCCATCCATCCGTCTGTCCATTTGCCCCAGACATCTATTTACCCATCCATTCATCAATTCATTCACCTACCACCCATCTGTTCACCTGTTCCTTAATCTACCAACACATCCACCCACCCATCCGTCCATCCATCCGCCCACTGACTCCATCTATTTATTCATCTCCTATTCAGGAGGTACTCACCGACACTTTCTATGACCAAACACTGCCCCAGGCAGTGGGAATTCACAGCTGAATAAGACACGGCTCTTCCCTGTCAGGAAGGTCATGTTTTGTAAAGGAGGGAGACAACAGGATAAAGGAAAAACAAAGGCCGTGGGGAGGGATCTGACAGCTTCCTCAGGAAAAGCTTCTGGGCGGAGTTTTGAAGGATGGGTCCTAGTCCATCAAAGAGACCGGGGGCATTTCTAGGAAAAGGGAAGAGAGTGTGGTGTGTGGGCCCTGCCGAGACCGAGAGTGTTGGCTCTTTGTTATTTCTGTGGTGCAGTGGGGTACAGGAGACGGCCCAGAAAGGGCGCTCAGGCCAGATCACACGTGGCAAGCAGGGCAGTCGAAGACGTGCTCCTGGGCAAGCGAGGGGTACCTTGGACACAGGCAGTGCTGGAGCTCAAGTGCCAGGATACCATCTATCGCCCCAAATTCCCCCTGCTGGCTGTGACCCAGCCCAGGGAGACCCCTAGAGCGGAAGGTGTCTTTGCACGCTCTGTGGGAGGGCAGCTAGGCCGGCAAGGATCAACTCGACTCTCACCTTGAGTCCCAGCAGGAATGACTGTTTCTCATCTCCAGAACAGAACTCATGGGAGGCAGACTGGTGACGCAGCACACTGAAATTTTCTCAGTGACCTCGACTTCGGTGAACTCATTTGGAGGCTCAGGGTTTTGTATACCATCCAAATTATAACAATCGATTTACCTTACAAGGGCCAGGGATATAGCTCAGCAGCACAGCGCCTGCCTGGCAAGCGCAAGGTCCTGAGTTCGATTCCTGGTACAAAAAAAGATATAATTTACCTTACAGGTGGCAGTGTAATTACTGTTAAGAATGTAATTAAAATAAGCAGCCTTCTCTCTACTTGCCTGCAAGTCAGAGGTAAGGATACTACTGCATAACTTCTAGAGACTTATAGAAGTCTAGAAAACTTCTAGACTTCTAGGGACCACTCCACGTTGTCTTCATTCTTCTGGTCTCCGAGAAAAGTTCTTTTGTCCGATGCACTGATTACAACGTGTGCAGGGAAGGGCTGAGCTGTGGCTGTTGGTCCAATCATGTTATCTATTGAGGTCGTTAATTCACATCTTCTAAACATTCTGTTGTTTAGGCACGAATTTCAGAATCAAGGTTGACTTTTGCTTTTTTTTTTTTTAGAATGATTTTATACTTTTGAAGCTATTAATAGACCAGTGTCTTTGGTTTTCTTCGCTTTTCTGGAACTCCGTGAATAACTGTAGAATATTCCGAGAGCGGGAGACATTGATAGTTACGGTTCAGGCTTGGGAACTAGCTCACCTGGGGGGGAATCCCGGCGTAATCCAGAAGTGTGACTTTAAGTGACTCTGTCTGTCTACTTCCTCCTCTCTCAAGAGGGGCATCTCCCTGATGGGGCTGCCAGGGCAGCTCAGACCTGGCACCTCTTCAACACACAGCGCTCGCTCGTTTTACCTGAGGAAGCCAAATCTCCCCTCTGTAATGTCATTCAGAGATAATCGGACTGGAAGGTGAGAGTCTTATATTCTTGGGATTCACCCTGTCTCAGTCCTACTGCTGGGATCAAACAGTGCACACCCGGAACTTAAGGGAAGAGAGTTTTCCAAGCACTCAGTCTATGGTCGCTGGCTCTGAGGCAGGAGCATCCAGAAGGGTGTGGTGGAGCAAAGCTGCCCATCCCATGGCATCCGGGAAGCAGAGAGCTGGAAGACCAGAGAGAAATGGGCTGGGGACCCGGAGTGTCTTTATCCAGTCAACTTGACCCTCAGCCTAAACCAACACACCCCATTTTAATGGCTTCTCGAATTCACCTTCAACCTGATAGCTACCTTTTTTTTTTTTTTTTTGCACAAGTCCCAACTGTGCATTCAATGTGTGGATCATATGAGATCATGCATGTGGACATGGTTTTGTAGGGGCTGGCGCGTGTGTTCAGCGGATGGGTGTACAACTGTGATCTGAAATGGTCTGGTGGCTGCCTTTTCAGGTGAAGGTGCACACTGGAGTTTACGTGCTGCTGTGTTCGCAGTTGCTGGGCTGTGCTCCTTGGAGGTTTCTTCAAGCCTTGGGAGTTTTGGATTTATATTTTGGGTGTGTCTCTTCAAATGGTGTTGCTGGAGAATTTGAACAGCTCTTCTGTTTTATACCTTGATTACTCCAGAGGAACTTTATCCTATGACTTTAAATAACACTTAAAAATATAGCTCCATGGTGTTTTATTGTATGAATATACTGCGATTTGTCCTTTCCCCTCATGCTGAATCCTAAGCTGGTTTTAAATATTTAATCAGCCTAAAACCAATACAGTGATGTTCTACATTAATTTTTGTTCAGTTATCTGATTAGGTTTCTTGAGACAGATTTTCTGAAGTGAAATTATTAGGTTCAGTGTTTTGAATTTTGTAAGTCTACTGACATATGTTTTCAAATTACTCTAAGGAAACTTTGTAACCCTTTACATCAGGGAGCGTGTGACATCTCACTCTGCTCTGTATCGAATCAAGCACAGGAGTCCTCCTGAAATCTACAGTTTCGCCTTTTTTGCAGATTCAGGGACCACAGTCAACTGCAGTCCCAAAGATATTAAATAGGAAATTTTAGAAGTAAACAATCACTGAGCTTTAAATTGCATGGGTCGCTGGGGAATGGGAACTCTCATACCACCTACTGTTTTCTGCCTGGACATAACCATCGATTTGTCCAGTGTAGCATGCCGCCTACACTCAGCTCCCTCAGTCACTTAGTAGCCATCTTGGTTAGCAGATCCTCTGTCACGCAATCCCAGTGCTGCATCGAAATGATATTTATTCTACTTAATAATGGACCCCACACACGAAAACTAGGAAAGCTGACCATTTTCTTGCAATATGTCTTTATTGTTGTTTATAATCACTTACTGTGCCTAATTTAATTTAAATTTATTATTTAAATTAGGCGTGTGTAGGTAGGAACACCATATGCGCAGGGTTTGGCACTACCTGAGGTTTCTGGTATCCACTGAGGCCTGGGATTGTATTCCCCGCGGACAAGGGGAGATGACTACATTAGCTTTTGTTCCTTCTTCCTATTTGGTGCCCAAATGGTATTTTGTCTTCATTTGCTTTTTCTCTAGAGGTGAAAAATGACATTATTTTTTGAATCACTTTAGACACATCAAAATATTACAAGAACTGACAATGTAACTTATTTTGCTGTTGCAGAGTCAGTTTACCACCTTCCCCTGCAGAACATGGTACGGGACCCGCAGAAAGTACAGAATGACCTCAAATCCCAGTTTGGTTTTGATGATCTTCAAACAGAACGAATCCTGAATTATTCGGCGGAGCTGCAGGAGGTGTGCACGCTTGATTGCTTCTCACACGCTTGGGTCTCTCTTGGAGAGTCACTCCAGGGTACTGTCAGCCCTCGGCTTCACAAGCACGGAGCCAGCCAACTGCAGATCAAAAACTCAAGAAAAAGCAAACTGTGTCTGTACTGAGCACGAACAGACTTTTTCCTTGTCATTTCCCCTAAACATTACACAGTGGTGGCACCATTCACAAGCTTAATTATCTGTTCCAAGATTCTGGTTGCAACTCAATCACGGAAAGAATTCAGTTTGGGAAGCTACGCACCACTGTGTAACAGCAATGTACATGGCATTTATGTTGTATTTGGTATTTGGTTCATCTAGAAATGTAGGAAGATGTCTGAGGCCATAGCAAATACTACAGTAGGAGACTTGAGCATGTGTGCGTCTTGAGATCCTTGACAGATCCTGGGACCAACGGTTGGTGGAAATGGAGGGACACCCGTATGCTTCTCGGAACAGCTGGACAGTGGCAGTGTGAGCTGGTAGCCAGATGGGGGCGTCCTCCTACCACAAAATGGGATTCTGAGACACAGCAGGTCCTGGCTGCCCCTGTTTTCCTCTCTTGTCACTCCACCCCAGCACTCGGAGTCAGTTTAAGCGATATGATACTCAATTGCTCTGGGGCCCAGGAGCGGGAGGAGCCAACTCAGGTTGGGGTGTGAGGTCCTCCAGCCACGAAGAGACGGTGGGCGTCCAGGAAGGAAGTGGTGCTCTGGCAGGAGCATGTAGGGCATGAGCAGGTGACTTTCTGGGCAAATAGACAGCTGTCACAAGGAAAAGAGGAGAGATGGGTCATGAAGGCAAGCTAGATTTTCCAGAGTCAAGCCTCACTGCCCCAAACCAGGTGGGTGGAAGAAAGGGATTGGACTCGCTGACCTGTAGGACCCGGTTCACACTGCAGCTGTGGATGTTCTGAGGCAGCTGTCACCTGCAGACCTCCCTGTTGTGGCTCAGCCCAGCTGCGGGCTCTTTTGCTTTGCAGATGTGGGTCCAAGACCACACACCTACAGCTTTGGTGCAGCGACATGTCCTCCAGGCCCCGCCTCCAGGGTCAGGGCTTTTCTTGAGTAGCACTCAATGTTTAGAGAAGACCCGCCACGTCCCTTAAGGTCTGCATGGTTGGGATGTGGGTTTTGCTTTTCCATGAGCGCCCATGACCTTGTGAGTATACTGTCCCGATAGCACTTGCTGTGCTTCACGTGTGGGAAAGCCAGTCTCTGAAGGGTTATGTGATGGCATTTGGAGGTGAGCCTTTGGGGCATTACTAGGGTTACATGAAGTCAGGAGAGTGTCCCCTCACCCATGTTAGCATTGGTGGATTTATAAGAAGAGGAAGAGAGACTCGCATTGGCACCCTAGCCCCATCTTGCCCTGTGATGCCCTCTGCCACATTATGGGGCAGCATGGCGTCTCACCAGATACAGAGCAGATGCCGGTGCCATGCCCTTGGACTGCTCAGAACCATGAGCTGAGTAGACCTCTATTCTTTATAAATTACCTCATCTCAGGAATTTTGTTATAGCAACAGAAAGCAGACTAAGACAGTGCTTTACATATGTAGATGCAGTTGCTGGTATTGTGCAGGCTCCTGAGTTTGACCTCTGGACTGCAGATGCTGCTCTTGGTCTATTTCCAGATGGGTGGCCTGGAGGAGAGGGAGCCAGAAGCCTTGGGGGCCGATGTGGTGTTGAAAAGCCGTTTCTGCCCTGCAGGTTTAGGCTTCTTGTCTCTCACCTGATGCAATCTACTTCTGACAGGGCCTGAAATTTGTGACTCTGGGCATTTCTCATGGCTGTTGTGGATGAGGTGTGATGCTCCAGTTGGCTGAATTCCACTCCAGTTCTTTCTTTCCATGTTTATGAGCCAATTTTCTGATTATGTTAGAATATAGTCAAGTCAAACTGTGTGTGTTGGTTACTTTTCTCTTGTTGCTGAGACAAAGTACCTGACTCCCAAAATTAAGGAAGGAAAGGTTTATTTAGATCACAGTTTATGGAGGTTTCAGTCCATAATCAGCTGGCTCCAAGGCAGGGTGGCATAGCTGAGGGGCAACAGTTTAAGTTGGCAGAAGACAGCAAAAGCAACAAGAGCAAAAAAGGAGGAGAACAAGCCTCTTTTCCTTCCTTATATTGTATGCAGGCTACCCGCCCTCAGGTGGGTGTAGCACTCACATCATCTCTGTGCCCTCCCTTGCATAGGATGAGGATATTTACAAAGTGAGGACCCTGGCCCCCTGCTGAGTCACTTAGTTAAACTTCTAAACTTCTCAAGTTGACAAAATGAATCAACCATTACCACATGCTAAAGCATAAACAGCCACCCTAGGGCATGTCCTCTACACCCTAGGATGCAGAACTGCCAAGTTATTCAGTTAAGCTTCTAAACTTCTCAAGTTGACACAATGTTTCAACCATTACACTATGTAAGACTTTTGCCTTAGAATGGCAAACACTTTGAGATTAGAATTAAGAGGGAAGCAGTGAGAACTACCACTGTGTATCCTCCAAGTTTGTGGATATTGTGTGTGGTATATACGAACTTCTCCTGGCTGCTGTAACAAGTCACCACCAAGGCAGTGGCTGAAGAAAACCCAAACAGACTGTTATACATTTCTGGAGGCCAGAAGTCCAAAACAGGTCTCCCTGAGCTAAATTCAAGATGTCTGGAGGGCTGCATTCCTTTTGCAAGGGAGAATATTTCTTTGCCCTCTACCCTCCTATATCTTCCATGGCTGGGCCCACAGATTAAACTGGGAAAGGATAGATAAACAAGAGAAGCCCAGATTGAATTGTGTAGGCATGCTTGGGAGCTCACAGAGACACACACAGCTCCAGGAGGCAGCTGGATGACGGGGATTTGTACCATCTTAAGCCAAATAAAAGCAAAGGTACTTTGGCTTCTGGATGAGGGGCAGACAGTGGCCTGGAGAGGGATGGGTGTGTCTTGTGAGTTAAGGTTGTCTCCATGTCAGGAGAAGAGTCTGTCAGGTGGCAGAGTGCTCTGGAGGTCTGAGTCTCTCCTGGACTGGAGTCATCTGTGCAAATGGAAACCTCTTTTGGTAATGTAAAGTTTCTTCACACAAGGGGGCATTTGTGCTCTTCTTTTAGGCAGTGAGGGGGTGGTAAGGAGCTTTCCCTGTGTCTGCTGACTCTTACTTTTATTTTTTAGCTCCAAATCACCCCATGCCAAAGAGGCATATTTGGGGAGGGGCACAGTCTCACTCATTTCACTGTTTCTTTCCCAGGTCCTAGTGGCCCCCATATTATTTGCTTATGGTGTCTTCTCCATCAGTAAAGCCAGTGGTGGTCCATCCTTTGCACATCTCAGTCTCCAACACTGACTGTTCTGTGTCTTGTCCCCAGGAATAAGGACCCAGCAGATGCCCGGGTCCCCGTGATAGCTCAGGAACCCCTCCTGTGCGCAGTCTGCTGATGAGCACTTCCTCCCGTCTGTACCCCAGATCTCACTGCTGTGTAGCATGACAGTCACAGGAGCTGGGGATGAGGGTGAGGGCGTCTTAGGGAGAACATTACCTGGCTTCCCGCCCCTTGCACGTCCCCTTGCTGCCTGGCTCCTGCCTCAGGTCCCAGAACTCCCCAAGTCCTGCCTGGCTCCTGCCTTTCCCCTGCCTAGATCTCCCCGGGGTGCTCAGTAAGGCTTTCCTGGGCTCTGGTGGGGTCCTCCTCACTCCCGTTCTCTGTCCCTTCCCTTAGAAAATGGTTCACCCAACCCCATGTCCTCTGCGAAGTCCCATGACCCCTTCAGCCTCTGCCTCCATGGTGTCTGACCTCCCGTGATCGGGAGCCTAATGTCTGCACAGCTGAGCTCCTCGACATTGAGTGCGTGGGCAGCGTGGGACTCCTTTCTAACAAAGGGGCCCTGTGGCTTTGACAGTCACACGTGAGGGTTTTTCATCTGGACCCTAAAGGAAACTGCAGAACCGACGAACAGGACGTTAATGCTTTCTGATTGTTCGACTGTCTTAGTCCACTTGCTTTGGATGTAACAAGTTACCGTAGCCCGGGAGGCTTGTGCAAGAGGAATTTTTCCTCATGGTTCTGGAGGATAGAAGTCTAAGATCAAGGCTGCAGAGATTGATGTGCGGTGGCAGATGACTTTCTCGTTCACAGCCAGTCTTCTCCCTGTGTCCTCACAGCACACCAGCAGTGAGCCTGTTCCCTCGCCTTTCTTTCGCGTGGGCACTCGTCCGATCGCATGAGCTCTGCTCTTCTGAGCTGTCTTCCAGGCCTGCGGATACCATCTTGCGGGTTAGGATTCCGGCATAGCAACTCTCTGGGGGACACAGATGCTCACACACAGCAGCCATTGGTTCCGAAAGACGGCGCTCCTGAACGATGACACCACAATTGTTACAAGACTGTGTGTGGGGGTGAAGTCCAGTGATAGAGTGTGCGTGAAAAATAAGAGGTTCGATGCAAAATGTGAAACACTTTCTGAACCAGGAACCCAGTGTGAGTCCCTCTGGTTTTATCCATTTTGATAATTAGAAAAGAAAGTGTTCCCAGCAAAGCGAATTTGTGAGTCCTCCTGGTGAAGCATTGCTTTCCACCTGCTTCTGGCCAATCCTGAAAAAAGGACCAATTTTCTTCCTTAACTACATAGATTATTATTATTATTTTTTTTTGTGGGTACCGGGGGGTCGACCTCAGGACCTCGCACGCCAGCAGGTGCCCATGCCGCTGAGCGATATCACCGGCCCCTTTTTCGTATGTGGGTTCCGGGAGTCGAACTCGGGCCCTTGCACTTGCTGGGCAGGCGCTTAAGCCGCTGAGCCATCTCACCGGCCTTAGATTATTTTTAGAAGAGAAACATTCTAGGGAAAAAGGCTTTAGTTCTGAATAAAGAATTTTTTTTTTTTAATATCGTGGCCAGTTTCCCAAAGAACACGACTTAGAGAGGATGGTGAGTTTGGTCTTGTCCAGCATGTCCAAGGAGGAAGCTGAGCGAGAAGGCCACCATGGAGACCGCCAGCCCAAGTGGTCAGAAGCCAAAAACTACCTCGTCCAGGTGATCAGCCGGCTGCAACTCTACAGACAGGTGCTGCCCCAAGTCTGAGGCTCCATCCTGGGGCCAGCAGTGTGCAATGCCCCGTCTCGTCACCGATTGTACAACCTCCTCAGGAAGAGGAGCCCTGCATCCCAGCTGTGGTGCACACTTCTCTCTTGGGTACCCACAGCCTCAGCGTGGGTCACCCAAAGTCCCTTGTAGGTTGGAATATCAGAGAATCTGGGCAAAAATGGAGATCGTGGCTTAAAGGTCTATTTTCAGAGATGCTGCTGTGGGGCCAGTGCCGCCCAGTTCATGGCTGATGGACCCCGAAGCCTCAGGGTCCTGGCCAGCTCACACCTCTGTTTTGGGGGGACATTTTGAAGATTATGAAGCAGAGCCCCTCCACTAGTCTCCCCATTCTCTTTATCAAGTGATATATTCCCGCTTTCTGTTTTCTTTCAAAAAACACACCCCTGCAAAACTTTCATCTCCCTTAATATGTGTGACCAATAAAGATCAAAATCACAAATCATGGATACAACACCCTTCAATGAAACACAGGCACGATTGTCCACCTGCTGGCCCTAAACTCATCTGGCATGAGAATGGTCAAGGTGGGACTTTGAGATGACCAGAATCAAAGTAGACAGGGTGCTGAGCTTTGTGCTTTACCTGGGCCACCGCTTACATGTGAGGTTAATGAGTTGTGAGCAAGCTCCCCTCTGCATCACACATGTCCCTGTGCCACGTGATGTGGGCACCAAAGAGCTACTTTGTAGTAATGTGGACGATGAATCCTGATACTAGTTGTCTTGCACGTCATCGTTTCTAAGCTCATGTCACAAGGTGGTATTCAGTAACTATCCATTAATGATACCATTTATGCTAAGGCATATGATTACATTTAAGCCATAGTAAACATGTTAGTTTAGTTTCCAAATTACATTTCATCTTTTTAGAAATTTATGCTATTGCTTTCTCTGCTCTCCCTCTCCTCTTTGAAGGAAGGAAAGAAAGGAGAGGGCTGATTACAAAGCTGTGTCTATCCATTGTTGCAATTTGTAATGTTAAATTTCCTAGGAGAAATTAAATCATAATGCAGTTGTTAACAGACATTTCAGTTATCCAACAAAATTTAAAAACTGGCTGACTGGCTGTCATGTAGAATGATCAGTTACATATTTTTTTAACTATGTGCATTATTTCTGAAGTTATTAGGAATGATAATCTTTCATTTCTAAATTTGCAGGTGTTGGACCAGTGGCAGCAGGGTGGCCTGCTTCAGAAGCTGCTCATGAACATGGGCGAGAGCCTGCAGGCCATCAGGGACAAGTATGAAGAGGGGGGCTTGCCATGGAAGGTGGCAGAAGCCTTGCATGCTGGACTGCACCTCCTGAGTGATGCTTTGGCAAAGGATGGCCCCAAAGACAGCCACACCTCTCCACAGATGTAAGGCCCCTTTCCCTGTTCTATTCACTAGCCTAGGCAGCACTGCATTGCCAAGAATGCACGACAATGCTGTCAGAAACAAATTCTTTAAAAACACTGCTAGACAGCAAGGTCCTGGTTAGCAACAGGAAGCCACTGTGGGTCGGCATCAGGAGTGGCCTCAGCAGCGATCTGGACACTGATCCAGAGCTGTGAAACAATGGAATGAGAGATGATGTTTGAGAAAGTGTCCTTTTCCTGATTTTCAGTTTTATACCAAAAATCATTTGTTTGGCATGGCATTTGTTTTTAAAATCATTTGTTTGGCATGGCATTTGTTTTTAAAATGGACACATACATTTTAGAAGTACTAATGGGTAAGGAGCTCTGCTGTTTTTCCTATTTAAACAGTGTATGTAACTGAAATATACACATAGGTCCAGAAATAGTTCAGAAGTGGGAAAAGGTAGAACTTGTGGTTTCTTCATTTTTAAAATAACCAAAATTAGTTCAAAATGGCCAATTCTGTTACAGAACTGGATCTTTGTCCTCAATAGCTTTGACAGTTTGCAGTGACTTGAATTTTATCATACTCCAAAAGTGAAGGCTCCCACTGGAATACAGTGGACCCCAAAATTCACAGGGGTTACGTTCCTAGAGTACCTGCAAATTGTGAAAAACTGTGCCTTTCAGAAATGGTCAGAAAAATGCTTATAAATGCCTATTTTTGTAGTTTAAACCCTAACTATGCTGTCTCCTGCAGTTATGTAATTTAATTTAATAAAATACTGTATTAAGCCTTAGAAGGGGCAGGGTGTTTTGATGGCATCATAGGGTTCTTAACGCTTTAAGAAGAACAAAACCGAGTCCACTGGAGATAGCTACAGGCGGTACAACAACCTGTTACGACGTGGGAATCTCGGTGCATCTGCCAGAGACGGGTTACAGAGCAGCAGCCAATCAGCAGCAAGGAGAACTGAAGAACACTCTCGGATTGGCTACTTGCAAACCTCCCGCCCTCCCCCAATTGCAGAGGATGCTTGCGGTTTCTTTGAAATGCAGGATTTCCACAAACAAGTATCGGGTTCTGAGGAAAAATCCTCGAACGACTGAGGCTGTGAACTCTGAACCGCGAATTTCGGGGGTGTACTGCAGAACAGTAAGGATTCTCAACATTATCTCAAAAGATTTGATTTCAAACCATGGACCACACAAGCTCTGGCTCTCTGTGGACCACGGAGATGGAATCAGGATGACTGAGTGTGTGTCTCTGTGTATGTTATGATGACACAGGAAGTAGCAATGTTTCCGACTCTGACATTTCTGGAACCCAGCTAGGAAAGGGGATATCGCTTTCCGAGGTCCTTTTTCCTAATTTCTACCTTAGCAAGGCCCTGAGGTATGGGATGCTGGAGAGGTAGGCAGTAGTGAAGGTCCTATCAGGGCCATAAAAGCTCCCAGAAAATGGATCTCAAGGGCACCAGGGTCGCCTTGGAACAATGAGCTGGACAAAGCAGAGAGGAAGCACTGTGCCATCAGTTGACTTCAGAGGCAGGATACCGCCTTGGGCATTGAAACTTTCCCGCTGGTTGGCTTGGGAAGCATCCTGAGTCTTACATAATACACGCTATTGGTGACATCACCTTCTGTCGCCTTCATCATCCCATAAACCTTAAGCCTTCCTGGCTCTTTAGCCCAGGGACGGCCTGCTCTCCAGCACTGACACACTGGGAGGGTGAAGCCCCAAGCAGCTCTTGTGGCTCTTGGCTGAGGCAGGGACGGAGAAGCCAAAGATGACCCTGCACCCTGGATCCAAGCACAACTGAGCTCTCCCTGCCTCCCCGCATGATGTCTGTACACACTCAGGGGTGGGAAGATGAGTCGCTGGCGCTGGCTTTGCCCGTCCACCTGTTTTGTGCACTAGGCATGCAATCGACCTCTGGAAATGGAGTCTTCATTTCTGTTTGGACCATCGTTTGTTACAGGGAATGCAAACCTGCTGCCCACTAGCTGTTTTGGTGACACGCAAGTCCCGGGCCTTCTAGCTCCTTCCCGGGCCCTCGGCTTCTCCTCTGGTGGTGGCGTCCGTAGACCATCTCTAAGCTTATTCTAGTTGTGGACCCGTTGGTCTGCTGCAGCCTTGGAACAAGACTGCCCAGAGGTCCTGTGGCTTCCCCTTCAGAGGAGGAGTAATCTGCTGGCACGGTCAGGCTACCGTGAAGATCGCAGGGAGAAGCCCGTGCGAGGGCGCCCCGCGTGAGGGATGCTCTTCAACACCAGCCCTTTCTCAGCTCTGCACCGACATTTGCTGATCCCTCCCTCCAACCGCCTCCTCCATCTTTGTTATAGTTTGGGTCTGAGATGTGCTCTGGAAGCCTCGTGTGTTCAGTGGTGAAGCTTTTGGAAGGTGATCGGATCACGGGGTGCTGTACAGATCAGTTAGTTAATCACGATGAGTCCGTAGCTGACTGTTCTGTTAGGAGCTGGGGCTGGTCAGAAGAGGCAGATCACTGGGCGAGGCCCGGAAGGGTCCGTCTCCCTCCCCGACTCCCGCCTTCTCTCTCTGCTTCCTGGCTGCCATGCAGTGAGCAGCTCTCCTCTGCCACACCCTTCCACCCTGTTGTTGCTGAAGCTGAGACAGGAGGATTGCTGTGAGTTCGAAGCCAGCCTGAGCTACAAAGTAAGTTCAAGGCCAGCCTGAACTACATAGTGAGAGCCTGTCTCAAAAAGACCAAAAGAAAAATGTCGAGTGTTGGGTGTTGTGTCCCAGTGACCAGTAAAGTGAGAGATAATCTTTCCGACCTTCTTCTTTTTGTGGACACATGGGTTTTCTTACAGGGTTTTCAGGTATCCTCTTACACCTTCAAGACCCTGTAAGCCCTTTTGTTAATTGTAGTTTTGGAGTCCATTTTTCTTTTACTTTGGGCAGAGCCTTGAGTCCCGCCCCAGCGGTGATGTGCGCGGTGAAATCCCCGGGCTCCTCTCTGCCCTGCGCGTGTCCTCACCTTCCTGTGTTCCTAGGGCTGGCCCCTCTCTTCCTGTTCCACCTCCTGAGCCGGCAGGTGCTTTCTCACCCACCTTAGTATTTTTGTTGTTTTTGTTGGATCCATTGATGTCTCTGCTACCTCTTTGCCAGTGTTTTCTCCTTGTCTCTTTCTCCTGCAAATCTTTGTAAGATTCACCTTCACCTTTGGCAGGAAACGGTGTCTTTCATCCTAAGCTTTGGTCCAGGAAATCACACCTTTTTCCTGCCCTGTCTCCATAACCAGTTTTTAACATCCTTTTCTTAAATCAAACATTTCATCAAAAGTGATGGGAATGCTGGCAGGCCCTCCGTCTCCTTCTCAGGACTTGGTGTCGTTCCTGACCTTCTTACCCCCACTTCCCCAGGTCCCCTCTGGTCCTGCCCCAGCCCCCTCAGTTGGGTGGTGGAGGTGGGGAGCTCGTGGCGTGCTCTGAGGTAGTGCAGGTGCTGGCGAGCCCCGGTCACACAGGGGAGTTTCAGGGTGCAACAGAAGGCCACAGCCCTGCACATGCATGTCGCCTCGAAGGATCTGGTCACGGATTGACCATATGATGCCTGTACCCACTTGTCAGAACCTAAAGAGGCTCCGGAGCCCAGGTCCAGCGTCTGGGCATTGTACCTTTTTACCTGGACAGTTATCTTTTTCCATGGGCAGAATAAAATAAAGTACAGCTGTCTCTTTCCTACTTTCTAGCTCTTCCCAGGATCCATTCCATTTCCTCCTCAGTGCAGTCTAACCTCACCTCCTCCTGTGGGGGCCCAGGCCAAGCCCCCCCACTTGTGGTGTCAGGCCAGGAAGAGAGGCCACATCTGTGGTGATGGACGTGAGGACAGGTGCCCCCACTGCCAGTTTCTTGTAGGACGGATGTCACTGGGACTCTTCAGTCTGTGTTGTGGCCAAATCACCAGCCACCAGCTACAGGGCTGCGGTGGCCATCTGTCCCTCTTGCACCTAACCCAGGACTGCTGAGATGGTCTGCAGAGACCAGTGGTCAAGGTGGCCAGGAAGTTCCAGCGCAGCCAGGAGCTCGAGGCTGGGGCGTGGCTCCCGCCATGGGAGTGTTTTGCTTGAGCTCCACACAGCCACATCTTCTTTCTTTTTGGCTTTCTGCCTTTTTCATGGGGGAGGACCCTGTGCTGGCCTGGAGACCCAGGAAGCCTGGGCTCGCTGCTCCGGGATGATGCTGGCGCCCACAGTGTGGCCCCAGGGGCTCTCTGCTGTCCCACGCTCGCTTCCATCGCAGTTTCCTCTTGTTCTCAGACTTGGTTCCTTCCCAGCTTCTCCTCTGAGTTCCTTCCTCCCTCCATGTGAGTAGGGCATCATCCTGCTCCACACACAGAGCAAGCGATGCCGTGTCTCTTCAACTCTTGTCTTCCGCCAGCCCCAGTGGGACTCACAGACAGGGAGCCAGAGGTAGCTGTCATGGGACAGTGCTTGAAATCTTCCCCTGGGGACTTTTCTGTCTGGCTTTCAAGGTGAACATCTTAAAAATACAGTCTTCTTCCTTCTGTGTCTCCAGCGTGACAGTTCTGTGAGCCTAACACTCCAGGGACTCTAGGTGTCAAGTAGCTGGCTGGTCGCCTTTCTTTGACCTTGGAGAATCTTACCGGTGTTGTTAATTTTCCCTGGTTAGGATCACTTTGATGGGTCCTGCAAGCCACTCTACACCATCCCAATATTTCAAAACTCTTCTAGAACATAGAACATTTGTCTATGTCTCATAACTATAGGCTTTAAGGCAAATGGTTTAAAAATCTTACCTGGAACTTTTTTTTTTTTTGTCTTTTTGAGACAGGGTTTCACTATGCAGTTCAGGCTGGCCTCAAACTTGCAGCGATCCTCCTGCGTCAGCCTCCCCACTGCTGGGATTACATGAATGCACCACCACGGCCCGCTCTTACCTGGAACTTTATCCTGAACTTCATGTTTTTTACACACCACTGGGAGTGCACTTTCCTGTTCTGGGGTAAAAAGGAATGTTCAGCCCACCTTTGGTACCTAAAAGACTGCCAAATCAGCTGACTCAAATGGTGCAGTTCGTCAAGAATCTGGTTAGAGGATACTAGCGTGTGAACACACTTCCCAAAGCAGTCGGATGTTTCCCTTTGCATGGAAGTCTCATTTCTCTAGCTGATGCACTGAACTCTCCTCATTTCATTTCATTTCATATTTCATTTCATTACTTCATTTCATTTCATTTCTTTCTTTTGCCCTCAGATTCCAGCATCTGCAGAAATTGCAGAGTGTGCTGCGAAAGCTGCCCCGGTGGCCAGCACTGGAGAGACTGCTGCAGCTGGATGGGGCCCTCAGGAATGTGATAGCCCAAGATTTGGATTTTGCCCAAGGTAAACCAGTCACCAAGTCACTAAGAGCAAATGTGACATTTATTGAGAAAAGGACTTGCAGACGTCCCGACAAGGTTGTCAGCTTGGAGCTGGGTTGTGCTGGTGTTTCGTACATATTTATGCTATGCTGCAGGGCCTTTGGGGGTATTTCACATACTGCACGCCACAGCAGAATACAAAAAGCTGTCACAATAGAGGGCACATCGTGCAGCTCACCACAGCCTGCAGCGTGGCCTGGGACAGGTGATATCCCAGGGCTGGAGTTTAGCTGTCCCATTCACACCAGCATCTGCAGTTCTCCAGCTGGAGAGGGACCTGAGTGTGTTGTGAGTAAATGAATCCTTGTGCTCTGTTTCCCTCCCCTCCACTGCTTGGTGTTAGGCAGAGAGAGCTTATTCCCCCTCAGTGTGCACAGTGTCCTTTCCTGAACCTTCCCTGACCCTCGTGGGTCTTATTCCTTCTACCCTCTTCTGAGAAAGTCAATTTTGCACTTTCATCTAGGTAGGCTGGAGCCTTTTCATCTTCTTAGGGAGGAGAGAAAAGAAATGAGGAGGGATGTTGCTGTAGAAGTAAAACTGTCCTATAATGAAAAAGCCATACTCCGGCGTCTTCAGAAAAATTAAAACGGCAATGCAGCGACTTCCTCCATTTTCCTTTCTAAGGACAATAATGAAATATATGATAACAGGTCAAGTTTAATGAAATGTGTACTTTTAGAATTCAACTTATTGATTCATGGCCATGCATACAATTCAGATTTGAACAAGAAGCCTAATCGGAGTGAAAATTACATCCTTGATCTTGCAGGAATCCTTGCTCATCTGGAGACTTTGGCAAATGATTCTGTACTGGGTGGACCTGACCATTGGAAACTAGAAAAGGATGCGTACTTTGGGGGGTTAAGGCAGGTAAATCACATATTGAACAATTTTCATAAAACACCGAAGAAGCTCATGCAAAATTTAGCTTTACCATTGTGAGTTATGCCAGCAAAATAAAGAGCAATAGGCAAGTTTTCACAGACTTTCATGCTGCATTTTAATATTTTTATTGTTGTAGTTCATGAACCCAGGAGAGGATGGCTGAGCCTCTCAGAACGTTGTCTCTCCATGCCTGTTCATCTTGTAGATGCTGACAAAGAATGCCACCACTACCTGTCTAAATGGACGCTTGCCTGAGGAGGCTTCCATGTCCCCCAGGAATTCCAGCACCTGGGGGGACCCCTGGGGACTATTGTGCCACCACACTTCCTTCAATAAGACTGGAGTTTTTAACAGGCTACTTGGTACAGTGGAGAATGCTGTAAGTATCTCACCTTCTGACCTCTTCCCAGAGCTCCCAGGGGGCCATGGTAAGTGTTAAACTCACTGAAGATGCTACATCTGAGCCTGTGTTTCTTTTTTTCCTTTTTTTTTTGTGGGTACCGGGGGTCGACCTCAGGACCTTGCATGCCAGCAGGTGCTCGTGCCACTGAGCGATATCACCGGCCCCTTTTGCGTATGTGGGTTCCGGGAGTCGAACTCGGGCCCTTGCTCTTGCCAGGCAGGCGCTTACGCCACTGAGCCATCTCACTGGCCCTGAGCCTGTGTTTCTGGCAAGGAAGGCTTGATATCAGGCCACACATTTAAAGGAAGCTGGTTGATTGAATTGCAGCTGCCTCTCAATTATACTGCTTGAAAGAGTGCCACCCACCCAGCCAAAGCCTACTGGGCTCTCCCTCTGGACTTTCAGCTGCGCACCTCTGTCCCTTTGGTTTCTGATCTCTTGTACTGCTCCATACAGGAAGAGGAAGGAGGCATAGCTTTGCTGCTTTGTCAGCTTGTTGCAAGAATGGTCGTTGTCCACGTTCAGGGTCTCAGGCCTTGAAAATCACGCTCTCCTCACGTCACTGGCTGGGACACAGGCTCCCCTTGCTGAGCGCTCTCATGGAGCTATGGACAATTTAGCACTTTGTTTGGGAAGATTATTATTTCAAGTATAGCTCCTGTATTTCTTACCAAGAATTTAAAATTACAGGATTGTCCTTTATTTTTTCCCATAAGAATTACATCTTCCTTATATACCGTGAAATAAAACCAGTGAAATGAAAGCTGAGGTAGTCACCTGTGCGTAGTTTGATGCACTTAGTGCTTTCTCCCATGTGCACTGCATGGTAGCTGCCAAAGGAAGCAGAACACGAAGCCACTGCTTCAGCCTAACAAGGCAGAGACACAAGTGACGGGAGCCTGGCCCCTGGACATCTCCCCAAAGATGTGGATAAGCCTTAAATGAGGTGTGGGAGTCCGGATGCAAGGAGAAGTTAGAAAGGACACTAGGCAGGAAGAAAAGTGTCTTAGAAGTCAGGCAGGCACATGGAAAACCACATCCTGTTGCACATCTGCCTTCCTGCCACTGGGTGTAAGCTCTTTCCTGGCCAAAAGCCCCTTCTGGACTGCTCTGTGTCTATACAGCCTGACTCCTAGCCCACATGCAGCTGGGACCCACAGGATCTGCTGTGGGTGGTGCATATTTCCAGGTCACATATATCTGATGATGCTTACTGTCCCTAAGAAACACTTTAAAGCACAGAGCCTGGAAGCAAATACATTCTCTTTTCTGTCATGGCTGCAGGGCTGACAGGGTTCAGCCGGGCGGTTCTTCTGGTGTTCTTCCCAGCGCTGCTCCTGCGGCTGCAGTCAGATGGCCCTAGGGCTGGACTTCTGATGCTCGGCTGGGATAAGAGGGGCTGGATCGTCTCCTCTGCTGAGTCTCAGGGTCTCTCTCTCCAGGTAGTCTAGCAGAGTACTAGACTTGTCACATGGCTCTCCATGGTCCCCCAAAACAGGCCAGCAGGGAGGCTTTAAAGCCTGAGACCACTGCTTAGAAAGCATAGGATGGGAGTTGCCACAGGTCACCCTTGCTGAAGTTTATGGGTAAGGGGAGGCAGAGCCCAGCCTAGAAGAGCTGTGGGAGAGGATATTCAGAGCGTGGTTATCAGGAGAACTGATCACTGGGGCCAGCCGGGGAGACAAGCTGATGCAGATGGCTGTGAGACTTGGCCCCACCCCTACTGGGTTTTATTTTGATGTCTATAACTAAACATAAGTAAAGAGTCCAGTCCAGACCTGTGCCTCGAGGAGTCGCCATCCCACGGCTGTGGTCTTTGGAGCACAGTTTGAGCGGAACCCTTGATAAGTGAGACCATGTCCATACATCTCAAGTATTCACATTTGCATGGCTTTATTTACGACAAGTCGTGTCTTCTTTTCCTGTTAAGGATCATGTTTTGCAAGAAGCCATTGCTGGGCACACAGATATTCTGGGTTCGGACCCTGAAGCATATCTGGGCTGGCAGGAGATCGAGAAGCAGCTGATGGAAGTGAGCCACTCCTGTTCTCGGCTCTTCCAGCTGCTAGAAGCTGATGCCTCTCCGGAGAACGGTGTCTCTGCTGGTGACTGTGAGCTCCAGCTGGTTGCTACTGTGTGAGTATGTCGTGGGTGGAAAACCTCCCAACACTATGACATCAGCCGATCTCAGCTGCTCTCTTTCACTCGGAGGATTCTGTTTTTCATAAAGACAGCAGAATGATGTTAATTTATTTTCAGGAGATTAACTTATTGGTGCTATTAGAAAGCATCTAAACTCTATACCATGTTAAATAATTCTCTTAAGTTTAACTGTTGGCTTAATCTTTCACAGGGAGTCTAGACGCTGTATAGGCCATGGTATGATGTGCTGGAAGTTCTTGTCACTACGCAGGCAGAATTCTTACCTTAACTGCCAGTGGGACACTTCTCTAGGGAGCCATGATTCTCCAGAAATTTTGACTATGTTTATTTTATGGCTGCAAATTTTAAGTGTGATCGATTTTCACTTTCCTTGGCTGCTAGGTAGCACATACTCAAATATGTCAACTGGGGAATGTATTTTTCTTGGACTCAAAATTCATTTTATATTATGTCCTTTATTTTACCTTTTTATTTTCTCTTGATTTAGTCTCTTTAGAATTTTACATATGCCCATAAATATTTTTTCTTTCATTTTTCAAATCAGGGCAGAGGAATTCATAAATGAATAATTACTAAGTGAACTATTTCAAAGATTCAAATTTCTTTCATAAATGGATTACCAGGCACTTGCGTGTTTGTATGTTTAGAGGGTTGATAAAGATCTGTCATCTGGCAAATCATTATTGTTTTAGTTTCCTCTGGATTCTTTTTGACTACAGGATATTTCATATTCTTGAAAAAGCACAATCGTCCCTGGGACAAATGCCCTACTGGAAATCCTTCCCAGAGTTTATCAGGAAAACTTGTGAGGTGGCTCAATACGTGAACACAGAAGGAAGTTTCCAGAACAATCTGTCAGGTAAGTCAGTGGTCTTAATGGCAGGAGTGTGAGGTGTTTTTCCCTGAATTGAGGTAACATGACTTAATGAAAGGTCATTGTACTTCCTGGTAGGGAACTTAAAATGGAAGGCCGTTTAAGTACAGCTTGTCCTTATGATGTCTGGGTTCAGTTTGCTCCAATCCATTATGACCAGAAGCCTGCTTCCCCTGGCCCGGATGTCCCAGCACTGTTTCTAATAATGACCCACGTTGCTGTCAAAAGTGTCCTGGTTGAGATGAGCATTATGCTCACTGACTAATTGTGACCCTGCTCTCACGGTGGTCCTGCCTGGCTTCCCGCGGGGCCTCATGGTTGTCCTGCTTGGCTCCCTGCAGGGCCTCACGGTGGTCCTGCCTGGCTTCCCGCAGGGCCTCATGGTGGTCCTGCCTGGCTTCCCGCGGGGCCTCACGGTGGTCCTGCCTGGCTTCCCGCGGGGCCTCATGGTGGTCCGGCTTGGCTTCCCGCGGGGCCTCATGGTGGTCCTGCCTGGCTTCCCGTGGGGCCTCATGGTGGTCCGGCTTGGCTTCCCGCGGGGCCTCATGGTGGTCCTGCCTGGCTTCCCGCGGGGCCTCACGGTGGTCCGGCTTGGCTTCCCGCGGGGCCTCACGGTGGTCCTGCCTGGCTTCCCGCGGGGCCTCACGGTGGTCCTGCCTGGCTTCCCGCGGGGCCTCACGGTGGTCCGGCCTGGCTTCCCGCGGGGCCTCACGGTGGTCCTGCCTGGCTTCCCGCGGGGCCTCACGGTGGTCCTGCCTGGCTTCCCGCGGGGCCTCACGGTGGTCCGGCCTGGCTTCCCGCGGGGCCTCACGGTGGTCCTGCCTGGCTTCCCGCGGGGCCTCACGGTGGTCCTGCCTGGCTTCCCGCGGGGCCTCACGGTGGTCCGGCCTGGCTTCCCGCGGGGCCTCACGGTGGTCCGGCCTGGCTTCCCGCGGGGCCTCACGGTGGTCCGGCCTGGCTTCCCGCGGGGCCTCACGGTGGTCCGGCCTGGCTTCCCGCGGGGCCTCACGGTGGTCCGGCCTGGCTTCCCGCGGGGCCTCACGGTGGTCCGGCCTGGCTTCCCGCGGGGCCTCACGGTGGTCCGGCCTGGCTTCCCGCGGGGCCTCACGGTGGTCCGGCCTGGCTTCCCGCGGGGCCTCACGGTGGTCCGGCCTGGCTTCCCGCGGGGCCTCACGGTGGTCCTGCCTGGCTTCCCGCGGGGCCTCACGGTGGTCCGGCCTGGCTTCCCGCGGGGCCTCACGGTGGTCCTGCCTGGCTTCCCGCGGGGCCTCACGGTGGTCCTGCCTGGCTTCCCGCGGGGCCTCACGGTGGTCCGGCCTGGCGTCCCGCGGGGCCTCACGGTGGTCCGGCCTGGCTTCCCGCGGGGCCTCACGGTGGTCCGGCCTGGCGTCCCGCGGGGCCTCACGGTGGTCCGGCCTGGCTTCCCGCGGGGCCTCACGGTGGTCCGGCCTGGCTTCCCGCGGGGCCTCACGGTGGTCCGGCCTGGCTTCCCGCGGGGCCTCACGGTGGTCCTGCCTGGCTTCCCGCGGGGCCTCACGGTGGTCCGGCCTGGCTTCCCGCGGGGCCTCACAGTGGTCCTGCCTGGCTTCCCGCGGGGCCTCACGGTGGTCCGGCCTGGCTTCCCGCGGGGCCTCACGGTGGTCCGGCCTGGCTTCCCGCGGGGCCTCACGGTGGTCCGGCCTGGCTTCCCGCGGGGCCTCACGGTGGTCCTGCCTGGCTTCCCGCGGGGCCTCACGGTGGTCCTGCCTGGCTCCCCGCGGGGCCTCACGGTGGTCCTGCCTGGCTTCCTGTGGGGCCTGCTCTCTGGATGGAGCACTAATTCCATTCTCCACACAGGGAGCATCTCAGGCTGAGCAGGCTCCTGCGTAGGGAAATTTCTCTCCACACTCACACTCAACACTTCCAACTCCTGTCACCGAACATGTGGGTTTTTTCCACACCAGACAGTTTTCTGTTTCTCCTTGGATACCAACTGGGTGTCCTACAACTCACTCCAATTCTGACACCACCTGCCTGGAGATCGTATCGGGTTCTACAGATTGAAGGCTGTGGAAATCCTGAGACTGTCCCCATGTCAGATGACAGCCCACCTCTGGTTACAGAAGAATTAGTAGAATTTGACAGGTGTAGACTGAGAGATGCATGTTGAGGTATTTGCTTGGTGAAGTTCCTTCAGTCACATCAGACTCGAGAATCTTTCCATACGAGATTTTAAAATATTGGGCTTTGAGTAATGATCATATTATCGAGCAGTTTTGATGCCGTGTGGAGAGAGGGTAGCTAACCCCAGGCCAGGTAAATATTACAGGTGGATCCGAAGACTGTGGGCTCCTTTTCTTTCTTTCTTTCTTTCTTTTTTTTTTTTTTTTTATTTGCTTGGGTTACCTGCATTGTTCCCATGTGATTTGCTTATGTCCTTGCTACTTAAAGTATCCTTGGGCCAACAGCGTGAGTGACATCTAGGATCTTTTAGAAATGCAAAACTGTGGCCCCATCTCAGATCTAGAAAATCAGAATATGCATTTCAAGAAGACGCCCAGGTGATCTGTAAGCACACAGACGTTTGAGAAGCTGTGGCTTTATAAATAATATAATAAGCCTGTCACACATGCATTTTTAGCTAAGTTATCCTTATTTCTTTTTCTCCTTTAAAAACAAAGCAAAACAAAAACTTCCTGGGCACTGTAACAGTGTGGTATGATTGAGGCACTGATTAAGTACTCCAATGAGTAGATTCTGCTGTAATTAGTTAATTAAATTTATGGAGTACAGTTTTATCATGCAGTAAAACATGGTCTGAGATTAGTATTATGGCATGGGTTTTGCAGGCAGATGGACTTTGGGCCAATCATTACATCTGACAGATACTATTGAGTAGGCTAGCTTATCATTTTTATCCTTGACAAAATAATGTTTTTCTTTTATTTTAAGAGACTGGGGATTGAACCCAGGGCTTTGCACATGCTCAGCAAGTACTCTACAACTGAGTTACATCCTCATCTCTTTAACAAAGATTTGAGACAGGCTCTCGCTAAGTTGCTTAGGCTGGCCTCGAACTTTCTATCCTACTCCTTGAGTATCCCAAACTGCTGGAATTAAAATCTTGTATAGCTTAATTTACTGGGTTCTTGTGAAGATTAGATAAGATAATATATGTAAAACGCCTAGTATAGTTTTATAGGTGGATAGATATCAGTTCCCTTTCTTTGCCCATTGAAATGAGTGTCAGAATTATAATGCATCATAAAAAAAAAAGTGCCAGGGAATTTCCTTTGGAGGATTTTATTTTCTACTTTTGTTTAAAAAGATCTTTGATACTGCCCGGTTTTCTGTAACACTAAACTTTTCCTTGTCTGATGTTACACTCTCTGTGCTAGTTTTCTAGATTCTTTCCATCTTTTTTTTCCTGTAAACATTCATAACCTTTTATATATGTTATCCAGTCTACTTCAGTGGAAACTCGGTGAGGTATTATGGGTGCAAATTGTATGCAATTTTACTTATGAAATGGATACTAAAGAAGTTAAATGATTTGCCTCAACTGAAGATTTTTGTCTTAAAAATTGATTGATTGATTGGAATGTAATTGACATACAATAAGAGACATTTAAAACATACACTTTGGTAAGTGTTGGCATGTGTGTATATCTATGGAACTCATCATGGTAAGATAGCACCTCTGTCACGCTCCCAGACCTCCTTCCTGTCCTTCGTGATTGTCAATTCCAGCAGCTGCCCTGTCCCTAGCAACCACTGCTCATCACTGTAGTTGAGTTTTCATTTTCTAGAAATGATTTTCAATGTCTATTTTTGGTATGCTTGTATGCTGTCTATTATGAATTGTGCCATTCAAGTCTTTAAAAATTATTTGCTTATTATTTAGTTTGAAAGTTCTTTATATATCCAGGAATCAAGACTTTTGCTTTGTGAATATTTTTTCCCAGTCTCCAAATTGTGTTTTCATTTTTCTTAACTATGTCATCCAAGAGGAGAAGTTCTAAATTTTAAAGAAATTATACTTAATTAAAAAAATAGATTATGCTTTTGGTGTTGTAGCAAGGAAATCTTTGCTACAACTTAAGTCACAAAGATATTTGTCTCCATTTTCTTCTAGTTTAATATCTTAAGTTTTAAATCTAGCTCTATGATGCATTTTGAATTAATTTTTGTATATGATGTAGACACATACTTAAGTTTATTATTATTTTGCATATAAGTATCCAGTTGCTCTACAAAAATTTGCTGTGAGGTCTACCCTTTCTCCACTATATTATCTTTGTACTTTTATCAGATGATAGTTATCTGCATTTCTTTTTACGGACTCCGATGTTCCATTGACTTATTTGTCTGTCTTTGCACCAACATTGTACCACTTTGATTACCATAGCTCAATAGTTAGTCTTAGAGTCGAGTAATGCTCCTCTTATAACTTTGTTCTTTAAAAATTTTGGTCTTTTAAACTACTTCAGATCATTTGCCTTTCCATGTGAGTCTTAGAATCTGCTTGTCCATTTCTCAAAATTTTGCTGCAATTTTAACCAGGATTGAATTGAATCTACAGATTAATTTAGGGAGTCTTGGCTATTTTCCTGTTTTGAATCTTCCGATCTACGAACATGGTTTTCCTCTCCATTTGTTATGTCTTCTTTTTGTTTCTTGTTCACTTCTTGTAGTCTCCATTGTAAGTCTTTCACATCTTTTATTAGATTTATCCTTAATAATTTAATATTTCAGTACTATTTTTTTTGTGTGTGGGTACCAGGGGGTGACCTCAGGACCTCGTGTGCCAGCAGGCGCCCGTGCTGCTGAGCGATATCACCGTCCCTTTTTTCGTATGTGGGTAACGGGAGTTGAACTCAGGACCTTGCGCTTGCCAGGCAGGCGCTTATGCTGCTGAGCTATCTCACCCACCCCAATATTTCAGTACTATTAAAAATTGTATGACTTTAAAAAGTTTCAATGTTTAGTAGTCTGTTTCTCATGTATATTTGATTTTTGTCTATTCTTACATTTTATGAAATGTGCCCAATTTACTTTTTGGTTATCTTTATTATAGATTTCATCAGATTTTCCAGTAGAAATGGTAAAATCGATTATCTTTGTATTGTGATTGTTGGGATGGGCAGGGAGCATTGAGTCTTTTACCACTGAGTACCATGTTGGCCATAGGTTTTTCATAGATAGCTTTTATTAGGATGAACAAGGTTTCTTTTATTCCTAGTTTGCCAAGAGTTTTTTTTTTTTTTGTGGGTACCAGGGGGTCGACCTCAGGACCTCGCGCGCCAACAGGCACCCGTGCCGCTGAGCGATATCACCGGCCCCTTTTTCGTATGTGGGATCCGGGAGTCGAACTCGGGCCCTCGCGCTTGCAAGGCAGGCGCTTATGCCGCTGAGCCATCTCACTGGCCCTTAGGCTGTTTTTTAAATATACATTCTTCTAGATGTTTATGAAACAAATGAGATGGAACAGTTTTTTTGTGGGTACCGGGAGCCGACCTCAAGACCTCGCGCGCCAGCAGGCGCCCGTGCCGCTGAGCGATATCACCGGCCCCTTTTTCGTATGTGGGATCCGGGAGTCGAACTCGGGCCCTCGCGCTTGCCAGGCAGGCGCTTAAGCCGCTGAGCCATCTCACCGGCCCCTCTCTCATGGTCTTGATGGGTTTTTTTCCTTCTTTCTGTGGTGCTGGGGATTGAACCAAGGGCCTGCACATGTTAGGCGCGTGCTCTACCACTGAGTTCCAGCCTAAGCCCCAGACTCTGGCTCTGAAGACGCTAGGAGAGGCAGGCGATGTGCTCAGTCTGCGGAGATTACCCGTGACTGATGAGAAGCTTCGTGCATGTTCTACGGGACGGTTAATACATTTTAAGTTGCTCCAGTGTGACTACGGAAACAGGGCATACTTCTGGTCTTGGCGATCACCATGTACTGTTATCTTTGGTCTTTTTTGGAACGGAACCTCCTGGTCTCGGGCAGTTTCCTCGCAGGCATGTGTCAGTTCGCTCTCAGCTGACCGCTGGAGGGAAGCACACGCTGGGCCTCTTGGTGCGGGCGGCCCTCTCTGGTCTTCGGTCCTGAGCGCTCCGGCTGTCTTTCCAGCTCTCAGCTGCAACTCCTTATGTTTCTGGGTCACTTCTTTCTTCTTGTGCCAAGACCTGAGCTCCCACTGCGAGCCCCAGCGGGATCATTTTAGGTCTCGCCTTGTTTTCTATCTTTCGAGGGTCAGCATTGTCCATTCCTCATAGGGTAATGACGCTTCCTCTTGGATGGAAACAGGCTCGAATCAAGAATTAGGGAAACAGCTCTAGCATTTCCCACTTGACCAGATTTGTCTGTTATACCCAATTTGATGTCAATATATTTCCATTTAGCTCTCTCTGAGGACTCCCCTTGTTATGCAGAAAACATGGATTGGAAAATCATCAGTGATACTTATTTTGCCTTTTTGAATAACTTACTGACATCGCCAGTAACTTCCGCAACCAGGTAAGTTATTAGAATTTAGCTTCTTAATTTACCCTTCATCTGAGGATAAGCAAAGCCTGTTTTAATGTTTGTGAACTTGATTTAGACATTGACACAGTGTTGCATATTAGGTGTCGAATTAATATTTGTTTATAGAATGTATGACTCAGGTTTACAAGGGCTTTGGAAGGAAATATTAGATAGTAATAAGATTTTCCTGCAATAGCAACTTAGATTAATAATAGACATTAAAATCCAAGCATTTCTTTGAAAAGTAGGGTCATCTAGTTGCTTAGAGTTTAGATATGAGGTCAATAATTTAGACTCTGGTTGTTCTGGAGGATTTGGGGACAGAAGTAATTTCTGGAGTGACTATAATTCAGGTTACTTCTGCACTGCTACTTCAGCATATGTTTTGAGAGGGGGATTTTGTATATGATCATGGATACTGTGATACTGTGTCAAGTTTAAAAGCACATGTTACAGCTTATGGGCTGAGTTGAAGCCACAGCTTTGCTTTAGAGCAGAGCACTCCGACTTGGGAGTGGATCAGAGTTAACTGTGAAGTTTGCTAAAAACACAGATGTTGTACTTTGCCTCAGACACACTAAATCTGCCCTGTGTGCACAACCTGGGTTTCTGCATACTTATCAATCCCGTAGATGGTTCTGGTGTACACTGAAGTTGGAGAACTGTTCTGTGACATGTATCTAAAACCAAGATTCATAGCTGGGGAAACTTTAAGCCCAGCTCAAAGTGGGTACACAAGAAAGGCCAGTGAGCCAGACCCCTTGGGAATTGGTTCTCTGCTCCTGTCAGATTTATACTTCCTCACTTTCCTGAAAGTCTCAAATATTGAATAGCTCCAGAGAGACATCAGCAAAAGCAGTGTAGATGTACCCAGGACATGTTGAATATTAAATCTGCAGACTCATCACAGTCATAACACGTCTCTCATGAAAGATGGTAGAGAATTAGATGTTGCTGTAAGGAATGAAAACATATTAGAGACAAAGTACAATTAATATTAAGAAGCTGAATTCAAAATGAAAACACTTGGGTCATGTCCTGTTCGTGCCACCTGCTCACAGTGTGAATCTGTTAATTAAAAAAATGGAAATATTTCTTTTTCCATGAAATGGATGTAATGGACCTCAGTAGGCTGTCCTAAAAATAGACTGATTCTGCAGTTGTGGAAGTACTTCAGAAACTGAAGCGAGCTGACATATGTGACGATGCTACTACTGGTCCTGACTACCTCTTCAGGGGTTATTGTGCTGTCATTGCTCTGTAGCCCTCTCAATTCCCAAGGTCGATATACCTGGGCACTCTCTTCTGTGATGCATGGTTACTTGCGTGGTAGTCATTTTTATATAATGCATTTCTGTGAAGGACTGGAGTTAGTCTAGGTTTATACTGAATCCCTAATAACAGAACTCTCTCTTTACTGATGGGAATTTTTTTTTTTCAGAAATTGCTTTAAAATAGCCATTCTCTGTCTTACAAATAACAATTAAATAAATTAAACCCATATTTTTTTTGTGTGTTTGTTCTGACCTCAGCTATTAGAAAGGAGAAGAACATCGGTGCATTTTGTCTTTTCTATACCTACCTAGAGTCAGAGAAAGGAAAGTTTAACAAAAGGAGTTTGCCATTCCAGGCACAAACACCAGGAAAAGGCTGGAAGCCCTTACCCACAATTCCAGCTCCCGGAAATTCAGGCAGTAGGAGCTGTCATTGTGGCCGACATCACAGCCACGCAGCAGTGTGGTGGCCTGAACCCACGTGAAGCTGGTCTGAGCCTGGAGACCCTCCGTGGGGAGACAGTTTAGAGGCGGCACTGCAGAAGGTTCAGTGTGTCAGAGGTGAAACACAAGCTGCCTAAAGTCTGAACACTCTGAATTCTGAAACACCAAGGATTTCCTCAGTGGCTGTCACTTCTGAATTAGAAGTTCGTTCTGTAAGAGGGAACTGGCCATAACCTTCTGAAAACTCCACATTTTAGAAGGGAGCACCTGGACAGGAAGCCTGCCTTCTCACGCGAAAGAGCAGTAGCAGCGCTCCTGAACAGGGAGTCCCGGCCCGTCCTTAAAATGGTACTGGTACCGTGTCAGAGGCATCCCACCCTTTGGGCTTCCCTGGTAGCCCAAGACATTTTGAAATAAAATATGAAAATGAATCCTAAGATTCTTCTTGCATGAATGGCAAATTTATCTTTAACAGCAAACATCCTTTATATGTGAATCCACAGGAGCAAAAAAATTTAGAATGCATTTTTTCTGATTATAAGAAACATATTTGAAGCTAACTTACAACCGCATTTTGGATTTCTAAAACCCTTTCAAGTGCTAACAATAGTTTAATGTCTGTTGAGAAATGTACTCTCTAGTAAATGTTTCATTTAGGTGTACTGTACATTATTACTATCTTAGCCAATGAATATGCTGAATTTATTTTCTTTCTGATACTAAAACTATTCTATTAATGTTGTAGGGCCTTCAATTTCACAAAGTACCTTCTAGTGATGGAAAAGAAATGGCATGCCCGTGGGAATGAAGAGATGAACTTTCTTCTATCATTTGTGGAGTTTTTGGAGGAATTATTATTTCCTAATCCTTTTGAATCATCTAGTGCTCATGAATTCCATACCCTCCCCTCTTTTACTGAGAAGTTTCTGAACAGAAGTGTTTTGTGGGTAAATCACTTAAATTTAGAGAGAAACTCATCTAGAGTTGATGCTCAGGAACTTTTGAAATTTGGCAAAATGGTGATTGAAAAAATGCAAACTCATGGAAGTCATTGGGTGAGGAAGGCATACAAAAATGCTTTGAGATTCCTGGAATTAACACTTTCTGAAATTAATCCCAAGCTGCTAGAATTATGGCTGTATGGCATTTCAGAAGGAGAAAGAGCTAAGTTGGAAACCTTGTCTACACTTTTAAATTTTTCTGTCCCAGAAGATGAGAAGATTCTGAGTGAGAATTTTAACTTTTCCCAGTTGTTCCATTCAGATTGGCCCAAGTCATCATCCGTGAACATGGATTTTGTACACGTAAGCGAATCTATAATAAATAGCCTCTATGAGTTTGGATTTCTGACACAGGGAGAAGTCTCAGAAGCGCTGGACACAGTGTATGCTATCAGAAAAGCATCTGATCTTTTCTCAGCCCTTTCTGAACTTCAAAAACAAGAAATTCGTAAAATTTTGACTCATACCTACCTAAATGTCTTCAGAGACAAGGATTCTGCTTTACTTCTGCAAATTTCTTCTTCATTTTACCAATATATTTACAAATTCTTGAGCCTTCAGAGTAGAGAGCCATTGCTAACTTACCTTAGCCAAATCTCAAGACACATTTTGGATATTGTAAAGCAGTTTAATTTCCAAGACATCAGAAAAGCATTTGCATTTTTGTCTGAGGCTGCTGGGGTTTTTGGGGAAATTTCTGAAGAATCTTACTGTCAGCAGTTGCTTTCAATTTTTAATTTTTTGGAACTCCAAGCCCAATCCCTGATGTCTACAGAGGACCAAGAATTGGAAGTGATCCGTGCTACTTTGGCAGTCCTCAAACAGCTCCTCATAGTAGATGAGGATTTTCGCATTTCCTTGTTTCAGTACGTGAGCCAGCTCTTCAATGGTTCAGAGGATGCGCTGGTGGGTAGTGAGTGCTTTATTTTGGATAATAAAACAATTTCTCCCACAAACCGTTCAACAGTTGAGGGGCCTTCACTCATCCTCCCATGGGCGCAAATATACTCAACCCTCTCGGCCAATGTCAGTGTACTCAGTGAGTTTACAGCCATTCACTGTACGGTTTCATGGCTTCAAATATGGGCTGAAATCTGGGAAAGCATATCTCACATATTTAAGCTTGACTTGAATGTTTTCGCTTCTCTTCATGTCGGTCTCACTCAACTTTTGGGTGAATTGGAAAATGATGTGAAAATTTCTAAAAGCTGCCAAGGACTGCTTCCCAACCATCACGCGACTAGACTCATATTAAATTTGTTTGAAAATGTATCCCATCCTGATGGCCTCCGATTTGGGGATGATTTCCTGGATCTCAGGGATCTTTGGGTACCACTAGGTGATGCTTTAGTTACAGTAAAATCACTGAACCTGGACCAAATAGAGAGATCTCTTTCCGCCATGGAAACTGTCCTGCATCAGCTAACGTCATTCGCACTGGACACGAATACAAGCCAAGAGTTTTTACATTCGCTGCTTGATGTTTTCATTGAGTTAAGCAATGCATCAGAATATCTGGGTGGATATGCAGAGTTGATAAATCACTTTCTTTCCATCAATCTCACAGATTATGGACCGAAGTTTGAAAGCATCATTGCTGAGCTAAGAGAAACAATATTGTTTCTTAGACATGTGTCACATGATGGAGATTTATCGTCCTGTGCTGTTTTCCAAAATGTGACTGAGTTGATTTTAGGAGATGGCTTATTACATGCAAATGCTTCCCAGAGGATGGTGCATATTCTGGCCATGTTAAATTCCACATTTTCCCCAGAGATCGCAGTGAGCAGCCTGAGGGGATGCATTGCATGGATAGATGTCATAAACCATCTACACTCAAGGTATAACTCAAGTTTTTCACAGGGCCTTGTTTCCAGTATTTTTGGGAGTTTCCCAGATATAGAAAACAAAATGAACTCTACATTGAAAATTATGACTTGGGTATTAAACATAATGAAACCTCTTTGTTCTTTGAATGAACCAAACTTAAACTGTGTAAATATTTACTTGAAAGACATAACTGACTTTCTAAATACTATACTTACTACAGTCTTTGAAAAAGAAAAGGTACCGAAATTTGAGACTTTTTTAGCTCTTTTAAATGATTCTACAGACCATGTGAGAATGATTATCAAGACCTTAATGAGAGACTTTGATTCTGCCTCTCAATCTAACTGGAAAAATTTTAATGGATTAATTCTTAGACCCATAGAAGTGTCAGATGAAATTCCTTACCAGTTTCAGAATGTTTGGCTGCATTTAATAGCACTGGGGAAAGAAATTCAAAAACTTGTGCAAGATATTTCCCCTAACATCCTGGAAAATATTTCTTCTAAAACTGAAAAAATCTTGAGTTCATTTGCCACCACTTTCAAGGAAAAGGATATAAACAGTTTAGGCAAGTCATTTTATCTTTTAGCTAATTACCTTGCCCTCAACTTATCTCGTGATCTCCAGAATTCATCAGAAATTGTTCCAAATGAAATAAGGACATCAGTAGAACTTGGTATTCAACTGGTAAGGGATGTGTTCAACTCCTTAATGCCCACGGTCCAGCACAATATTCCAGTCGAAGCAGGTCACATTCAAGTTTTGAAGCGAGTGTCATCTCTCATACGCAGTCTCAGGAGGGCAGACATAGACCTTTTAGTAGGCCAGCTGGAACAAATTAGTGAAAGCTTAGTGGATTTCTTTAAGAATCTCAGTAGATCAGGCACTGATGACGGAGGGGTCAGCTTACTCGTTGGCTTGATGGAGCAGATTGTAGACAGCTCGCGTTCTTGGAATGTTAATCATCTCCTGCAGCTCTCCCGCCTCTTCCCTAGAGGTGTGGTCAATGTGGTGGTGGACGTGTACTATATTCTTCCTCATGTCATGCGGCTCCTGGAGAAAGTAGCTGATAAAAACCTCACGGAGGGCCTCAAGGATGTCCGTGACTTCACGCTCCTTCATGGCATCAGCATTGCCAACGTCTCCAAGGAGGACTTTGCCACTGTGATTAAAACTCTTTCTGATACCATTGAACAGATATCAGATCAACCCACTCTGGTGTCAGAGGCTTTAACTTGCCTTCCTGTGCTTTGGTGCAGGACTCATGCAACTTCTGGGTTTCTGCAGTATGCTGAGTTAGAGGGTTGTGATGTGCAGGGGTTCATGGCGTCTTCCTTTTATGGCAAAGTGGCCAGCATGCTGGACCATCTCCACCTGTCCCACCCAGGGGGGGATTCACAATGTTCAAGGAAAAGTTCACACGTGGAAATGGCGAGGAAAGTGGTCTGTGCAATTCACGAGCTAGCAGACTGGAATTCCATTCTTCTGGAGCTGTCTGAAGTCTTCCACCTCAAAACCTCGCTGCTGAAAACTGTGCAGGAATTTTGGCAGAAAGTGTTACCCTTTGTCCCACCTTCTGGAAATCAGAGTAATGGCAGCATCCCTGAATTTTGTCCTGGTGGTCCTATCAAGCAAGTTGCTTTGCAAATCATAGGAAATCTAACAGGTGTCAACTTTACAAAATTTACTTCTGATAGGAACATTCTTGACAAGCTAGCTAGTTTAAACAAGATTCTTCATATTGCTGAAGGTACAAAGATTGCTGTTCAAAATAATATTTCCTTAAATTTGGAAAGGATAATCAAAATGATTACTGGGGACTGGAACCTAGAAAATAGAACTCATTATCTACCCCCTCCATTCACGAGCCTTCTGAATGCAAATCATATAGGCAGCAGTTTAGAAGCATTAGCAGGTTTTCCTAAACCAAGAGAAGTAATGTATAGCTTTGAAGAACTGTGGCTAGACTTCAAACAGACCATGGAAGACCTGACACATGACGTTAGTATTCGACGTCTATTGTCTGAAATTACCAAAGGAATCCAAAGTATAAATTCAGTGGCCCTTCAAAACACAACTTTGGAGCTTTCCTATTTTCTAGAAATCCTCAATTCATCATCATTGAAGATGTTGGAAATTATTGAAGATTTTCTACCGGTCACAAAAAACTGGCTTCATGAATATGCAAAGGAAGATTACTCCAGATTGATACGAACATTATTTGTCCCTGTGTCCAAGGAGAGTTCAACTGACAATATAACTGTGTTGATTAAAGATATCATTACTTTTTGGGACTATCTAAAAAACATCTCTAGAGAAGGCAACTTTGATGTTGCCTTTCTTTCTCCCCTACTACATCAAGAACAGCTGGCTAATTTCTCACTTGTTCAGTGGCTTCTTGAAAATATTCTGATCAATCCCATCAATGGCATAGCTGGGAATTCTCAGGAAGCAGGCCCAAGTTTGGGTGCTACTGACCTTCACATAAGGAAGCTCATCAACCTCACCTTGAACCATACGTGGTCAGGAAATGATGGGAAAACTGTTCTCTCTCCAAGACGCATGGTGGATTTTGTGGATCAGCTTCTGAAAACATTCTTTTCCCTTCTCCTAAAGGAAAATTCTGACAACAGAATACCTCTTCCACTTAAAGACTTTGATGAAGATATTGCAGAGATGAGGTGAGTTTACTTTGGCTTTATACGGTACATGCCATTGCCATATATTTCAAACCTTTAATTTTTGGAGTATAAAAAATGCCAAGGATAGCACTTTCCCCTAACACCTCTAAATTATCTTTGAAGTGAATTTGTCTTCCTGAGCATTTTGTCAAAATATCAAGGTAAAATAATTTTGTTATTGTCATTTAACAAGTAAACACTTCAGTCTAGCCTGTGATAAGGAATCACACACTCTTTCATTTTTAGATTATGAAAACAATTATGAAACTCTGTTTTAGATGGAATTGAAAATATAGTTTTTATGGAAGGACAATGGTACCTCAGTTCGCAAACTTAATTCTTTCCACTATTCTGGTTGCAAACCGAATTGGTTGTGAACCAAATCAAATTCAGTGGTTAGGTTCCGTGTTGACTTTATGGGGGTACATTTGATTTGGTTTGTGGCTCATTTGGTTTGTGACCAAAATCTTGGAAAGAATTAAGTTTGTGAACTAAGGTACCATTGTATACACACATATAGCACAATGATTTAAATTGCTGCATTAAAAATGGAGCCCTTAAATATTTTCACTCCAGTTAATCTACTGTGATGTTTTTATTTGGAAACATTAACATGACTAGGCAGCTATCTTTATTCATATATCTTCCGAAATATCTTTGAATCTTACTGTGAAAACGCTGAAGGCAACTTGCAGTTTGTTCCATGTTATGTCAGTTAGGGCTCCACCATGGAACCAGAATTCTAGCTAAGATTTCATTGAAAGATTGGGTTCTGTAATTTGGGGTCTGGATAAGCAAGCCCATAGTCAGTAGTACTGGCCACCAGGAGGGAAGTCCCAGCAGGCAGGGACAGTAGGAGCGTGTGCTGGATCTTGTGGTCCGAGGGGGTCTTTAGGAAGGAAAACCCAGGAAGAATAAGCCAGCTGCCTACCCAGCTGCTGTTGGATCTGCAGGGCAGGGAAGCCCCATGCCCTCTTTTATAGCCTAGCAGCTGATTATGTCAGGTGCCCAGGGCACTCTCCCTTCTGACTACCTTGAAATTAACTGATTAGAGACTTTAATCACATCTATAAAATCTCTTCTCAGCAACACTTAGATTTGTGTTGTATTGAGTGGCCGGTGGGAGGCATATTCATGCTGCAAAATAGCCTCCAGCTCCCATCTGTCCTGCAGCTCTTCCTTGTAGCCAACACAAACAGAAAGGGCCTGCTGAGCTATTGTTGCACCTAGCCAAGGGGGCTCAACACGGAGTGATCTGTTAAAACTTTTCAAATCCAGAAAAAAATATAAATAGGCTTTCCTTATTTCCAGGTTTATCTCTCATATCAAGAATCACTTTGTAGTCATGTCACCTCTCACCTCCCTCACTTCTTTCCCCTCTTTCCTTGTTTCCTTCCTTTCTTTCTTATACTGGAAACTGAACCTGGGGTCTTCACACCAAGCTACTTCCCCAGCCCTTTTTAATTTTTATTTCTTATTTGGAGACATGGTCTCCCTAAGTTTACCCAGGCTGGGCTCCAACTTGCAGTCGTTCTGCCTCAGCCCCCCAGAGTGCTGGGATTGCAGGCGTGTGCTAACCATAACTGGCCATTTCATCTCTTTTCTAGAACCAAGTATATAGCTTTTCACATTGTTGGGTTCAAAGAATTGTGATAGAATTGTCCATAAAATTTCTGTACTCTTTTCATTGTTGGGGCAACAATAAAATTAAACTTCACCTGGAATTATTTTAGCATGTCGTCTTTCACTCAGCATTGCCCTTTCATGACACTACAGTGAAATGAATAAAATCATCACATATTGTCATCTTTCCATTGGTAATGTATGAAATATTAATATCATATTTACACTTCTGTCCCCAGAGATAAAATTCTAGAAGCTCTGAAGCTGGATCAGTTTCTGACCTCAAAGACTGAAGACACATGGATGAGAATTTTCTCAGGCTTAGAGAGGGCTCCATATCACCTGTTCAGAAGTTCTTTCATGACAGACAGTGAGGAACTCTATTCTGATAGCCCCGGAAGGCTGGAGTCCATGCACGATTTAGTCCGTGCCCTTCTGATGGAAGCCCCGGTGGAGAATAAGCCTGAAGGTGGTCGGGACTTCCCTGTGAGGCTGAGCCAGGTGCTTTTCCATGCGAACAACTCTGCGGATCTCTTCCAGCTCCACCGGGATCTTAGGCCAGTTCTTCACCTTGTGCGAGAAAGCTCCACGGAGATGGCAAATCTCGTGAACATGCTGCTAACCTCTCCTGCTGACTTCCGTACCTTGTGTCCTGTACTCCAAGAAGTCATACTTGCTAACCTCACTGACTTGCTTTCCTTCACAAATAACTCATTTCCTCTACGAAACAGAGAAGCACTAGAAATCACTACGATGTTGCTTGGTGTCATTTCTGATGCTGGCGCAGGTCACGTCCTGGAACCCCTTGTAGAAATATCTAGAACTCTAGCCACATTGCTAGATGACAGTGCTGGGCTGAAAGATCTGGCCACGACAGTGGACTCCTTTGTAAAACTTCTCCAGCTGGCCGAGAAAGTTTCAGGGAAGATGGCCACGATTTCTGAAACTCACTTCATCTCCAACACCAAAGACAGCAGGAAATTCTTTGACACTCTCTATTTTAGCATGCAACAAAGAGTTCAACATCTGGTGAAGGAAATGGCTACTTTGAAAAAAGGTCATTACATATTTGAAAACATAAATGATTTGTTGGTGCCATTCCTTGACCTGGTCTTTGGGATGATTGGGGTGAAACCTGATGTTTCACAAGACTCTGATATTTCCAGTCTGTCACCTAGCTTACTCACAGATACAAACCAATCCAAGGACTTTACTGAGCTTTTGGAAGAAATGGCTCAGTTTTTAACTTCTCTGAAAATTGATTTGGGAGACTTGGAGCGCCTTGTGGTGGCATTTAATAATGGGACTCGAATATTTCCTGTGGATTCTGTCAACTTATGGGAGGAAATTCTGAGTTGCTTAGTTCCTATAAATTACATCATCAGCCAAATAAACTTCTTGCACTTCAATCCCATTTCTACTCATGGTGGCCCTCAAGATACCAAATGGGAAAGAATTCATGAAGTGATCCCTTTTTGGGATAAAATGTTAACAGAAAACAGCACAGAAACGGGAACTTACGTGAAAATGTTGACTGATCTCACTTTAGACACTTCTGGGGATAGCTTAAAAAGGAAGGATGGAGATGTTTTAAACCTGTTGCTGACATCTACTTGGCCTCCACGTAACCTTTTAGAAACCATAAACACAAGTGTAGAGGCTTCTTATGGAATCAGAAGTGACAATGGAGATGATTTAAGTAAAGGTTTATTTTCCAACGTGTCCTTGATTCAGAATATAACTCGTCAGCAACTTGAAAGAGCCATCCAGGTGCTGCTAGCTAGAATTGCATTCTTGGGGCTTCTCCCAAACAACTCTCAGTGGATAAACTTTATAAGCACTCTGTTCCAGCCAGTTGCTGAGACTTTTATTAATGCAACTGCTGGGAAGAATGTCACATCAGCACAAGAGGAGAGGACCACAAAAGAGATGATGGGTTTCCCTCATAGCTTCAAACCATCATCGAGTTTCAAGAAATATCTGAAGCGATTAATAGTATTGATTGAAAACTGGCAAAAAGTCTCGCTGACAGATGCAAGGTAATCAAACACCTCATTCACTTCCTTTTTCCTATGCAGCGGCCAAGCAGGAAGTACATGGATCCAGGGTAAGTTGTTCTTGATTTCAGCTTTTATTTCAGCTTCACATAGACTTGATTTGTGTCCAGCCTTTTCTTTTCAAATCAGAGTAATTAGCGTACACATCCCCTCGCCATTTCTTTGGGGTGAGGTTGTTCGAAAGACCCTCTTGCAGCTATGCCGAGAAGCGCAATGCGTTAATGTAACTGTGGCCGCCCTCATGTGCCATAGAGCATTGCAACTTCTGAGTCCTCTCTGACCACGACTTGGCACGTGGTGGTCACTCTCACGTCTCTCCCTGCTCTCTCCCAGCTTCTGCTCACCATCATTCCACCCTCAACTCCTGTGAGGTCAGCTTCTTTACATTTCGCATGTGACTGAGGACATGTGATGTTTGTCTTACTGTTCCTGGCTTATTTCACTCAACAAGTGTCCCTTGGTCCATGCATACTGTCCTAGAGAGCAGGATTTCATCCTCCGTGGCTGGCATCCTGTTTTGACACCCTTGAATCATCTACTTTCGTATTTCAAGGCAGTGGAACAAGCAAAAGCAATGGAAAAAGAGAAAGCAAATTCAGGCTGAGCAGTAGCAAAATCAGTGCCATGAGCTAAAATAGAAAACAAAGCTTTCTGGAGGTCCAGATCTGGTGCCTGTGATTTCTTGCGTTTCTGTAAAGCAGGTTTGACAGAACAGGGCGGACAGCTCCTGCACGTGGGCTGCGATTTAGCCTCCCCTGCAGCAGGTCGCAGAGGTTTGCTCCTTAAGTCATTTTCTGTTTTTCCCCAAGTGTTGTGGAGATGTGTCAAGTCTTCCAGCAGCTGGAGGAACCCTCAGAAGCCGTGGCAAAGCTGCAGAGAGCGGAGATGGTGGTTCTGCGCACGCTCATCATCCTTGCAGGTGGGCAGGAGTGCTTGAGAATTGCTCGGTGCCACTCATCAGAGCTTGGCTGCCAGAGTGGCATGCAGAGTGTCCCTGGGTTTCTTCTAGAACAAAGCACTGCTTTCTTAGCCTGGCTACCAGGCTTGGCCACATCTGGGCCTCTCTTTCCGACTTCCTGGGACCTTGCTCTGGCCAAGTCAGACAGTGGCCCTGGCCCTGTGCTGGCCTTCTGGTCTCTCTCCTTGTCTTCATTCTTGGAGCATGCTTTCCTTGTCCCTGTGCCCTGGGGCCTCCTGTCCAAGATGGCCCCACTTCCATTGCTGTGATGCACCCATCGAAGGGCAGGCTGCCTGGTGGGGTAACTGGAATATCTCTGGGCTTTCTCCAGCATGGAAGCGTCAGGTTGTAGAGGACCTCTGGCTCCGTGGAATGAACCGCTGCTGTCTTGGTCATTCCCATGGACACGCACATCCCCTTCCGCCCAGTCTTCTGGGCACTGATGCTCAGCACCCTCTCCCGGGGCTCAGGGCTGAGCGCTGTGAGTTGCCTGATGGCAGCATGTACAGGTGAGATGGCTGAGGACAAGGACCAGAGAGGGGAAATGGGGACACTGGGGATGCATCTGATCAGACCAAGAGGAGCAGAGAGGGGCGGAGGAGGACTGGGGGGGTTTGAGTCTCTGCATTTATTATTAGATTATTACTGTTATTTATATCACCACTGCATCCTGTTATCCTTCTTAGCTTAGGTGTTATTTCTTTGACCTTCTGTACCTGGGCTCCTCCACTGGGTCCTGATCTCCTAGTTCCCCTCAACCACAGATGCTGTTCCAAGCGTGTCCCCTTCTGGTCCTCAGGGCTGTTCCTGTCCAAGGTAAACCACCCAGCACGTGGCGACCCGCGCACCGGAAGCCCTGATCGACGCTCGTGAATGAATGGGGGTTCAGTGCCAGAGCCCCCATGGTTCCTCCTGAGGTTCCCTGGGATCCCAGCTGTGGGAGACGCTGGATGAGCATGCGTGTGCACTGGGCTGGTTTTGCACAATTGAGCCAACCATGTGGGGCTGGGGGGATGTCATAAAGAGAAGAATGTGTCTTGCACAGGAAGGGTCACTGCGGGTGTCCACCTCGAGTCCACCTCCAGAGGAGGGGTCACCATCTTGGCGGATGCACTGTTGGGGTGGGTGGCTGAGGCTGGGAGCTGCGTGTGCAGGGCAGCTTCTGCCTGGGGACAACAGGGAGGAGACTCGAGCCTTGGGCAGACCAGTGCCAACACGTTTTGCAAAATGGGTTCAGCAAACAAGACGATCCCGGTGCTGCCACATTCTGGGCAGAAGCATGAGGGGGATGGGGGGAGGGTGGAGGAGGCCTTGGGGGTCGCATCCCCGGTGGGGGGCGGTCGGCTGGAACCCGAGCGCTGCACAGGTGTCTGCGTGTGCACCCTGGGCCACAGGAGGAGCCCTAGTGTGGACCCAGGAGGCCTCCATTGGATGTGTGTGGGAGGATCAGCATGTGTGGGGCTGAGTTGCGGGGTCCCCTCCTCCGAAAGGTGACTGAAGTACCTCAAAGCTCTGCTGTCCCCAGGGGTCCCCAGGCACAGGCTCACTCGGGACTCTTACAGTCCGTGATGTGGCAGGCAGCTGCTTTGAGATCGGTCAGGCCGGTGCGACGCCATGTGCCGGCCGAGGGACACGGGGCAGGCAACCGAGTCTCTCCGAGCCTTGGCCAGAATGGAGTGACGCCTGTTTCAGTGAGCGGCTGAGAGGGTTCAATAGAGGGGGCTGTGAGCACGGTGACCGCTAGGACCTGGCCTGTGTGGGTGCCCAGGGCCTGCTAAATCTTCTTCCCTGTGACAGAGCAGGCTCCTCGCCTTACAAAGAGCCGGCCCCTCGGATGCTGTCTATCTAGGGAGTGTCTCCTCCAGGGTCAGAGCCTGTTGCTCATGCAGCTCTTTTCACTAACAAGAACCCAAAAGCCGATCCACCCTTTGGACCAAGAAACATGAGAAGAGAGCTAGGCATGGGGAGAGAAGGCAGAGCACGGTTGATGTGGATGACACCCCAGTTATCTGCCCTGTGGGGTTAGGGGCTTCCTGTAGTTTTTTAAAGATGATCTTTATTTCCAATTGGAAGATGCTATGGACACTGGCAATACTGTCGCACACAAAGCGTGACACATCCAAGCACGGGCTGGGATGCTGAATAAGTGGCTCTGCCTGCAGAAGCCTCCTTGGGTGAGATTCAAGGCGAACTTCTATCTGATTCTTGAATGCTTTTCTGGTATATTGAATGCAGCCGTGTTCGCAGATGTAATTATTCTGACATTTCACAGTCAGCTAAGGTAATGGATTTTAAGTGAATTAAACACTCAAAGATGCTTGAATTCATACTGGCTTGCATCTTGCCATTTTGTATTGCAGCTGCTACATTAATAGAGCAAGTTATGTTAGGATCAGAAAACTAACATTCAGTCTTGATATTGCATTGTTATATTTTGTTTGAAGGAAACTCTGTGGCTTGGCTATCACTGGAACTGCCACCTCACTTCCTCACCAGAGGGCAGCTCCATCCCAGACAGACCCGGAGTGGGTAGATGGGCCAGCTGGTGAGGAAGACACAGGTAGAATGGGCCATGATGGCCGGACAGCTCTTGGATGGCACAAAGGGAGGGGAAGTCGGATCATTCTTTCCGCTGCAGTCCTGAGTCGCTGATCTGGGGGTCGAGCTCAGTGTCTGCAGGAGGGAAGTTGTTGTTTCCTCCTCCTGTGGCTTTCAATGTGGCCACAAGTTTGCCTGGGAGCCTGCTGGGCTCCTGGGACAGAGGACCATCAGGGGACATCTGCTTTAATCTTCTGGTCCCACAGATGGGTGAGATGGAGGGGCGGAGAGCAAGTCGGGTGCCCAGGGCTTGGAAGGAGGAAGAGTGGAGCGCTGGCTGCATGAGCAGCGCAGAGCGCCTGGAGATCCGGCAGCGCAGCGGGGTCTGTATGCTTCCTCAAGGCAGGAAGAGAGACTGGAGCAGCAGCAAGGGCTGGAGCCGGGGCTCGGAAGGAGCAGTGAGGCAGAGGAAGAGGGACCCTGGGAGGTGGCCAGGTGCTGGGCTCCGGCCGGGGTCAAGACCCTGTCATTGTGGTGACACCGGCAGGGCGTCAGATCCAGGGGCAGATGAAGCCAGATGGCACCACACCCTGGCCCTCCATCCCATAACCACAGTGCCTGGGTTGAGCCTTGCAGAATGCCAGGTGGGGCCCCTGGCACCCACTGTTCGCTCAGATGCAGGGAGCAGAGGCCCACACCGCTGACCTGATGCTCGGTGGCCGGCTGGCTTGTCGTGGGGCTCTCTCCTCTCCTGGGTTCGAAAGCACATCTCCTGTACCCTTTATTATATTTCCCCAAAGTGGGGGGGTGCATTTGTTTTCGAAGACAAATGCTGGGATGTTTGCCTGCACTTTATTCCCTTCCTTCCACATTTTAACAAGAAGTTACTGAGAAGACACGTTTTACATTTTCTATAATAAAACCTGTCTTCAAGACTGGTGAAACATGATTAATGAGAAAAGCAAAACAGCACAGCAGGTTGGACGCCTCTGGAAAGCACGCTTTAAGTATATCTTCTTGTTTGTTTTTCTTTTTCCTTTTTTTAAACTGATGCATGTTTGCCATACATAAGAAATACTTTCATTGTGGGGAACTGATACATATGTATTGCATCTTGCTTTAGGTATATTGCATTGACTTTGCATTGTATTTGCTCAAAACTCTTTTTTTTTAAACAAATAAACTTTATTTTTTTTTACAGTAGCTTTGGTTTCACAGCAACACTGAGCAGTAATACAGATTCCCAATGTCCTCCCGTCCCCCGCATCCCTGCCTCTGCCACTGCCACCTTCCCCACCAGAGTGTGGCATTTGTCACAGTGGATGACCCTACAGTGATGGTTTGCCTTAGGGTCACTCTGGGTCTTGCCCAGTCTGGGGTTTGGACAGATGCACGTGACATGTGCCCTCCATCGCAGGGTCACCACCCCAGCCAGCTCCTGGCTTCGTGCATTCGTCCCTTCTCCCCCCAACCCTTGGCAAGCACTGATCTTTATCCGGCTCCAAGGTTCTTCCTTTTCCAGAAAGCCACTGGGTTGAAATCACTTAATATGCATCCCGCTGGGACTGGCGTCTTTTCGCTTGGTGTCTGCCCACACTTTCAGAAGATGATTTCTGAGTAATGGCATCATCATTTGTCAGGATTAGTTTTTCACTCTTTGAAAAAAACTTCAAAGATTTCGTTATTCATAAATACACTGAATTTTCTCTAAGGACCGGGCATCCAGAGGCAGGGAGCTGAGTGCAAGGCACAGCATCAGTGGAGCAGAGGTGGGGACAGGGCGGTGCAGACATAGCGGGGCTCTCAGAGGATGCTGTGGTGCCCTGCGGAAGGGCACTGGGTGTAGCAGGAGGCCTGAGTGGTGGCTGTGGGAAAACTAGGTGCGCCATGGGGCCTCAGGGCAGATTGCTGTGCCTGCCTTCTTCAAGGAGGGCCTACAGCTCGGGGCTGGAGGCAGATTTAGGGTGGGGTGTGCATGGGACCTGCTAAGTTCCTGCAGTTTCCTGGGGATGGGGGTGTCCAGAGCTACTGGGTAAAGTGGAGCCCATGGAGAGTTTGGGGGCTCTAAAGACCCAAGCAGGGTATCTTGGGAGGCTTCCTGGTGTCGTTTGTGATGCATGGAGATGCCCACAGATAGAACTCGCATTCAATGCTTCCTTTCCACGGGGCACTTTGGGAATGAATAAAAGGCAGCCCTGTTTACAATGATGCCAGGATGACACATGGAAACCAAGACTATCCCGGGCAAACTGGGGTGAATGAACACCCCACCTCTGGAGGATGTAGGAAGAGGGACCAGTTTGGGGTGGAAGAAGAAGGAAACTGATTTCTATACAACCAGTTCTGCCCAGAAAAAGCCAAGTCTTTAACTGCATCCAGAACTCAAAAGGCAAAGTGTCAGCGGATGGAGAAAATCTGGCATGTACGCACGGTGGGATTATTCGGCCACGAGAAAACACACATTCTGTCATTTGCCACCACTTGGATGGGACTGGGGGACATGGTGTTGAGTGAAGGAAATCGGGCGCAGAAAGGCAGATCCCACATTTCTACTCAGAAGCTAGCAGGTTGGTCTCTCAGAGACGAGGGTAGATTAGTGGCTTTCGGAGCCTGAGAAGGGCTGCAGAAGGGAGATGAGAGGACAGGGCACGGGCCCAAGGGCAGCTGGATAGCAGGGAGAGCTGCTTGTGTTCTGCATGTGGTAGCACCGCTCCAGCCCAACAGTTGGTTGACTCTTTCAGAACGAGATTTCGAATGTTCTTCACACAAACAAAGCATGCGTTTCTGCAGTCATGGCTGGGCCAGTCATCAAAATGCTACACTGCACCTGTAAATGTGCTCTGCGTCACTTCAAAATTTAAAAAAAGTTTACAAGGCACAGCTTTGCACCTGTCATGCGAATGTTCCTCTTGGTGATGTGCGAATCCTATAGGCATCTGCACTATTTCCAGTCTCTAAACGATGACTCCGGGAGCGTGGCTGGTTCTGAGAACCTCTCTGTTTCTTCTGCAGAAAAACCCTTCTTGATGAAGGAGATTTGGTGTTCAGCTCTGAGCTGTGAGCAAGGTGGAACGCGGTATCTCATCCTATCCGCTATGCAAGGGGCCGCTCTGGTGCATGGCCTCTACCAGGTTTGTCATCTTTCTTGTTATTTTTCTTTCCTTTTTTTTAAAGACAGGGTCTCACTATGTTGTCCAGGATGGCCTCAAACTCACGGCAATCCTCATGCCTCAGCCTTCCAAGTGCTGGGATTACAGGCATGCACCACCACACCCACTGCCTTTGTCATCTTTTACATTTCAGAGAATTTCATGGTCATTGGCATCAGCCCTTGCCAGGTAGTCAGGTTGTTGCAAGCTCGCTGCTTGTCCTTATGGCCGGAGCAGTGATGTCATGCAGGGGTCACGTGGGAAGCTTGGTTAGCAGAAGGTGGTCTCCCCCACACCCGCCTTCCTGCCTCTTGGATTCTCCCAGCGGGGGGCCGAGGCTCCTGGCATTCACTTGGCGAAGGTGCTTGTCAAATTCTCAGGAATTTCCCAAGCTGCGTGTGAGGCTGACTTCAGCAATTAAATCATGAAAACAGGATCAAATAAGTTGTGTTATAAACAAAAGTAATCAGAGCTCATCACTTCCATGCTACGGCAGCGTGGCTGCTGTCACTGCCCTCCTGAGCTGCCTCTGTGGTATTCCCATGACATTAGTACCACAGGGTCCCACGCTACTCAGAGCTCCTCCCGACCCTGTGTTCAGCGACGTCACACTTGGCATTGTGACCTTGGAGACGTGGGGGCATTTACACCATGGGAAGTGGCAAGAGCAGATCTTTTATTTATTCACTCATTTTTTCCTGGACATCTAGTTTTTAAATGTTTGCCGGCCCATCACGGGCTCTAAGAATTGAGTGCACTTCCAGCTTCCAAGAACTGAGAGCCGAGTGGTAGCCCGTGTGAAAATGTCCTCTTTATTAATTTAAACGAGTGTCCAAGAGTCCCACGCAGGGGCTCTAACTAACACCAAACCTGCGACTGTGACTTTTATCTGGGCCGCTCCCTCGCCGGGAGTTCAGAGAAGCGGCTCCCTGCTGGGGGCTGGAATGATGTGGTGTTTGTGTCACAGAGCCTGCCTTTCTGCCGGCCAGGTCTGAGCATCGCTGGTGGCTTTTGCAGGATGGTGGCTCTGCCCAGTGTCATGTCCAGTGAGAGTTGGGTCGTCCCAGAAAGCAGAGGGAAAGACGATGGTGGAGAGGTTGAAGGTGGCCACGCTGAGCCTCCGTGGCCTCAGAGCAGCCGCTCTGCTCCAGGAGGTGGGAGGGGCCAGAGCCGCTCGCCCTGCACCCTTGGGCTCCGGCATCCAGAGAAACCAGGTGTGAGGGGCAGGGCAGGCCCTGCAGGGCCCAGAGAGGATCACCAGTGCGGCCCTGGAATTGGGCGGGTTGTCCTTTAGCTGTGTAGGTCACCAAATTCTCCCTTTCTCCCTCCCTTCCTCCTTTCCTTCCTTCCTTGCTTCCTTCCTCCTCCCTTCCTTCTTTTTTTCTACTTGTATCTCTCCCCCTTCCTTCTCTTCCTGCCTCTCTTTTATTCTTTCTTTCTTTCTCTTTTTCTCTTTCTTTCTTTCTTTCTTTCTTCCTCTTTCTTTCTTTCTTTCTTTCTTTTTCTTTCTTTCTTTCTTCCTTCCTTCCTTTCTTTCTTTTTCTTTCTTTCTTTCTTTCTTTCTTTCTTTCTTTCTTTCTTTCTTCTTTCTTTCTTTCTTTCTTTCTTCTTTCTTTCTTCTTTCTTTCTTTCTTTCTTTCTTTCTTTCTTTCTTTCTTTCTTTCTTTCTGTCTCCTTCTTCCCTCCCTCTCTCCTCTCCATCTCCTACTTTCTCCTTCTCTTTCTCATTCTCATTCTCATTCTCATTCTCTCTCTATCTCTCTCTCTCCCTTTGTTCCTTTCTTTCTTTTACAGTACTGGGGATTGAACCCAGGGCCTTCACACTGACCTACATCCCAGCCCTTTTTTTACTTTTTATTTTGAGAAAGGATCTCACTGAGTCACTAAGTTGTCCAGGCTGGGCTTGAAATTGCAGTCCTCCTGCCTCAGCCTCCCAGAGTGCTGGAATTATAGGTGTGCACCACCATGCCCACTTAGATCATGAGATTCTTATTTCTATATTATACAGGGCTTTGTCAAGTACATACCTAACCCCAAAACCTCAAACCCAAAATGCTCTGAAATCTAAAACCTTGAGTGCCGATATTGTACGGCAAGTGGGAGTGGTACTGACAAGTAGCAGCCGAAACGGAGACACACTGAAAAGATCGTATAAAATGACCTTCAGTCTCTGTGTGTAAGGTGTAGACACACGAATGGATTCCATGTTTAGATTTGGGTCCGATTCCCACGATATCTCATTACGTGTATACAAATATTCTTCAGTCTGAGAAAAGAGGTGAAATCCGGAGCCTGTCTGGTCCCAGCTGTTTCAGGCAAGGGAAACTCACACTGTGTTGCATGAGGGTCAAGAAAAATAACTCGGTGTTGAGTACCGAGCGATGCTGTGTAATGAAGCAGGCCAGAGGCTCCAGCTTTTGAAACAGGTCACTCAGAGGCTGTTTATGGTCGAAGCATTGTGGGGTGGCCGGTAACCCTGGCTGGCAGTTGGTTTTGATAAAGAAGAGCGGTTCCTGTTTTCTCTGATGACAAAAACAGAGCAGCACTTACCTAGGGCACACAGCTTTGAGGGTAGATCTGTGGTTCAAGGCTTCCAGCGCAAGGCTTGTGATGTCCCAAGCTGTGGGCGAGCTGGTCACTCCTGCTCAGACCCCTGCAGGCAGGGACAGCTCTGCTCTGCAGCTGCTCCTGCTAAAGCCCCATGACGCCCACCACCAAATCCTCCTCGCCTCACTGCTCTCTATACAGTTTTACTTTACTTTTCTGGGATTGACTTATTTCACATAGCATTTCTTTTAGGTTCATGTGTGTTGTCGCAAATGGCATGAATTCCTTTTTTATGGCTGAATAATATTCCCGTGTGTGTGCATGCACACGTGTGTGTATGTGTGTGTGTGAAGCTTTTCCTTTCTCCATTCCTCGGTCTGTGGGCACTGGGCACTTAGGAACATTCCATACCTTGGTTATTGTGAATAATGCTACAATGAACACGAGCACGCAGATGTCGCTTTGAGAGCTGGTTGCATTTCCATCGGGAATATCCCCAGCCATGGGATTCCTGGATCGTATAATAGCTCTGAGTGTAATTTTTTGAGGAGCCAACATACTGCTTTCCATCATGCTATGCTACTTTTTTTTTTGTGTGTGTGGGTACCGGGGGTCGAACTCAGGACCTCGCACGCCAGCAGGCACCCGTGCCGCTGAGCGATATCACCGGCACCCATGCTATGCTACTTTGTATCCTCGCTAACAACAGGCAAGGGTTCCCTGTTCCCCACGCCTCGCCTCACTGCACTGGGTGTCCCTTGTCCTGAGAGCAGCCGACAGTCTGGGTTTAGCTGCATTCCTGTGCTGTGTTCCTTAGTTGCATTCCCTGGTGGTTAGTGGTGTCAAGCACCTTACAGGTAGCTGTTGGCTATTTCTATGTGTTCTATGTATTTGAGCCTTTTGCCTATTTTTAAAAATTGTTAATTTGTTTGTCTTTTGCTGTCGGGTTGAACGAGCTCCTGGGCAGCAGGATCTGGGGATCTAAGTGTCGGTCACTCTGCAGGATGTCGCTTGTTCTCCGCCATACGTTAAAGAGCTCGCCGCCTTGCGTTGGTTAATGACACGCAGTCATGGAGCCTGGCTGGGAGTTCTTCCCTCTGCCCTGCGATGGCTTTGCACTCTCCATTTTCTGAGACTGTTGAAAATAAACTAAAAACTTACACTGCATTGAGCGCTGAGGGAGGCCCTGTGTTTGTCTGGAAACCAGACTTATGCTCATACAAATAAGTGCATGTGTTTCTGACTTATGCCCCCGCTGTGTTTTCTAGGAAATTGAAAAGATATGGAGCTCGCCTGGTCAGCTAAATTGTGCAAGTCTTAGCAGGAACCTTTCCAGAGCCTTGGAAAGCTTCAGAAGCTACTTAGAAAATGCCACTGAGCAGGACTGCCGGTGCCAGCCTCCGCTGCGAACGGTCCAGCAGGGCATGTGCATGTAGGTGCCAACGCGGCTTCGGGTCTTCCCCAGCGCTTTCCTTTGTGTGGGACGTGTCTAGTGTTTTTAAATCATGAACTTCAAGCCCAGTGTTGTGGTGCATGCCTATAATCTGGGAGGCTGAGGCAGAAGGATTGCAAGTTTGAGTCCAGCCTGGGCAACTTAGCAAGACCCTGTCTCAAAATAAAAAATAAAAAATAGGGGCCGGTGCAATGGCTCAGCGGCATAAGCGCCTGCCTGGCAAATGCGAGGGCCCGAGTTCGACTCCCGGATCCCACATACGAAAAAGGGGCCGGTGATATCGCTCAGCGGCACAGGTGCCTGCTGGCGCGCGAGGTCCTGATGTCGACCCCCGGTACCCACCAAAAAAAAATAAAAATAAAAAAATAAAAAAAGGGCTGGAGATGTAGTTCAGTGTGAATGCTTTGGGTTCAATCCCCAGTACCACGAAAAAAGCATAAATTTTAGACAAACGTCTGTGCCACACACTATGAATATACATATTAATATATGTATTTTCTGAATAATTTCAGCATGAGTTTTTAAATGTTAATTTATAAGATCAGCATTAGGCATGCAGCTCACCTTATTCATCTCAAGATATTAGACCAAGATGTCACTACACGTTCCAAGCGCATTAGATATGTTTAAATACGTTTTACCATATGGCTTAAATGTGGCTGTGGGAACAGCCAGACATCTTCAAGTGGCTTCTTCCCACGTGAGGAATTTCTCCACGTGTTTCTGAAGCGTGGGTCGCCCTGAGAGACCGGGGGCTTCGCGCTCCACGGAGGACTTGTTCACGGGAAGGTGCGGCCAGTCGCTTGCTGTCGCGGTTTCTTGACGTCCCTCGATCAGCCAGTCTGCTCTTCTCAATCTCTTGACTCACGCTGCTTGCAGGGGCTCTGAGATGGACACGGAGTGGGGGTGAAGGGGGTTCGGGTGCAGACAGCGTCAGGAGACCACGCGGTCTCTCCGCGGGATTTTATAGGAGCGTGGTCTCGTCCCCAGCTCATCTCCTGAGGACGGAATCCGCGTTATTCACTCCAACATGGTCTCATCCTCCCTAATTTAATTTTTCTGCCATTGTAGGTTGAGCAGAAGTCTTGGGGAAACCTGGTTGTCGAAGTATCCCTTTATGACTTTTCTTAGCAATTTCGCGGTCCCTGAGGGTGAGTATATGTTTCTTCTAATTGTGCTCCATTAAAAATGAAACCTAGTATTTCACTCAAATGTATTGCTAAAATAAAACAGAAGAAGGGAAAGCGATGGCGCATGTGGTAAGGAATGATTTGGAAGTTGGCTGGTCTGATGTATTGGGTGTTTATAAATTAAGTCCTAGGGTCCTGGGGTACCAAAGATCGGGCCGAGGATGGAAGGGAAGCTCCTGTGGCCTGATTTCGCTCTCTCTGTCTCCTTGGCTGAACTTTTTGATCCCCATTAGTCCCCGTTGTGGGTCCGCTCCATCTACGCAATTCACACTGCTTTGGCAGCATCAACACGCTCTGAAGGATTGTGGCAAATCCTTAAGTGATATTCTTCTCGGTAAAAAGTGAGATTAGTCAATACCAGATGTGATCAAAAAAAATACAGTGAGTATTAAAAAAAATGTATTATAGTAACAGACACATTGCCATGAGTCTCCCTCAGAATCTTCCCCCTTGCTTCCAACCCACTCACCCTGCATCCTTGCTACTTTCTTAGGCAGCTCTGGAGTCCTCCTTCCTGAGGGTCTCAGTTACACTGTGGTGGCTGCCTCCATGTCCTGAGTGGATTTGAAAATGTTGGCCTTTCAAGGTCATTTTGACTTTGGGGCTGAGCCGGAAGTTACACAGTGCCAGACCTGGTGAATAAGGTGGATGAGGACACACTCGTGTTTTTACATGCCTGCCTCTCTGTTGGACAGTAACTGGCAGGAGCATTCACCAAATTTTTGATCACACTACATAAAGACACTTAGGAAAGAAGACTTCCAGAACTGCTTCAGAAAGTGGCAAGAATGATGGGATAAATGTGTTTGAAGTGGGGGGAATGATTTTGAGGGGGATTAATGACAATGTGTCTTTTACAATAATAAAGTTTTTAGTTCAATACCCCCTGTAGCTTTTAATCAGCCTTTGTACATGTGGAAAAGTGAGTTTCTGACCTCACGTGGTCATTGTTCCCTAAGACAAAGCTTTTTCCAAAGTAAATCTTCCAATATGCAGATTTTAGAACAAGGAAACAAGTGAGTGGATAATACCACGTAACATGGGGATTGATTTACCTACAAAATAAATGACCTCAGTTACTCCTAGAGGAGTAAGATTTAACTTATTCAGCATCTCCTCCAAACCGGACATCGTGAAGGAGATTCTCAGATTGTAATATCAAATCTGGTTTTTACAGTCCTTAACAATCTGAACGTTTATCCCAAAATTTAGGTCCTTTTGTTTATGTTTCAGCTGTAAAAGTGAAAGATTTGATGCAGAATGTCACCAGGTTAACCAAAGAGCTTCAGTCTTCCGTCCCCATCTCCGATGAAACCATCCACAGCATTTTGGAAGCGAATATTTCCTGCTCAAAGGTACAGTGCTGCTGTGGGTGCTGCGCCCGACCCATGGGCCTGGCCTGAGGTTCAGCGTCGCGGTGCCCCTCCCCCCTCTCTTCTTCCTCCTCCTCTTCGCCTGAGGCTGGGAAACGTGCTGCTGCATCAGCCGCAGAACTGAAAAGGGAACTGAAGATGTCACACGTCAAGGAATGAGGGACGCGTCCTAGGTGGCACTGGGCACGGTCATTACAGAGGAAGGGAGCAGGTACATTTCATGGCCACAGCTGCCTCCTGCGGGGGCTTTACCTTCCCCTTCGGAGAACCCGGAGACCGGCCCAGGGCAAACATGTCAATCAGCTGGGCCCGGCGCTCGTTTACTTTCATGTCCGCTCTGGTTAAGCAGGGCTGAATGCAATCTTGATAGGTAGATTTATAAGAATCCATCTAAATTTAAAAAGAAATAGGTTAGAAACTAGGAATTCAAAATGCGTATTACAGCAGTAAGTTGTTTACAGTAAGACACATAGCAACTTCCTCCTTTCCTTTCCTTTCCTTTCCTTTCCTTTCCTTTCCTTTCCTTTCCTTTCCTTTCCTTTCCTTTTCTTTCCTTTCCTCTTTCCTCCTTCCTCCTTCCTCTTTCCTCTTTCCTTTCCATTATGGTTTGTGTCTAGATGTCCCCCCAAAGCCTCATGCAGTCAAGGGGGCGGCTTCTGGAGTTTGTGACTGATTCATGGTCCAATGCCGGGATTAGGGGCGTGAGTGCTACACCCGCCCTGGGACAGGGAGCCTGCATACAATATAAGGGAGCGAAAGGGGCTTGCTCTCTCGTGCTGCTCTTCCCTTTCTGCTGTTTGTTGCTTTTGCTGTCTTCCGCTGCCACGAACTGTTGCCCTCTGCCATGTGCCACTCTGCCTTGAAGCCCACCAAGTATGGACTGAAACCTCCACAAACTGTGAGCTAAATAAACCTTTCCTTCCCTAATTTTGGGCATCGGGTATTTTGTCTCAGCAACGAGAAAAAGGTAACCAAGACATTTCCTTTCCTTCTTTCCTTTCCTTTCCTTGGCTGGGGCTTGAACCCAGGGACACTCTACCACTGAGCTACACCCCCAGCCCTTTTTATTTTTTATTTTGAGACAGGGTCTTATTAAGTTGCCCAAGTGAAACTCCAACCTGCAGTCCTCCTGCCTCAGTTTCCCTCGGTGCTGGGATTACAGGCGTGTGCACCCGTGCACTGCTTCTATTTTTCAGTAATATACCAACTTCATCTTACTAAGCACCAAGCGTGCAGGGGGACCTTGGGGCAAGGTAGAGGCAAGGAGAGCAGGAACGATGTAGTAATTTCTCCTGCTTGGCTCGCACGCAGTCTTAGCTGGAAACGGTGACTGGCTTTGGTTTGAAATCTCTGGTGACCAGAACTCCTGACGGGGAACCCGAGCTCTGAGGCATCCTTCCAGAAGCTACCTGACATGTTAGGAGCAGCATCCGGGAAGCCGACTTTGTGTGCCTTCAGTTCGTACCTTTGGGGTTTGGCGGCTGCCAAGTAACTTTGCCGAGTGGCCACGAGGTGGCACCACTATTCCACCATGAGAAGGCTTGGACTCGGCCACTGCTGCTGCCCTGATGGTTTTGCGGTGTTTTCAGGGTCTGTGCCTCTTACCCTGGCTCTGCAGAGCAAGTTGCTGCGGTCACCTAAGTAACCGGACAGTGAGGTAATAAGGGGGTCGGCAAGTCGCGTGCTCCCCATTCAAGTGTACACTGGGGTCTTTAGCTCAGAACTGCTTACATGCGTGAGCCTACACGTGTCCACAATCCCCAGGAAGGGATCTGTGTTGTTTTAGGTGACACGCTGGGCTCTGCTGTTGTTTACAGTGTCAAGGCGACAACAGGACTGTATGATTTGCAGTACTATTTCCTTATTTTTGTCCCTAGGCTTCTCTAGTGTATTTTCATTAGTCAGTTTGCAAATTGATCAAATTGGATTTTTTTTTTTCAGTACTAGGGTTTGAACCCTAGGCCTTCACATTGAGCTACATCCCCACCTCTCTTCCTTTCTCTGTCTTTCTCCCCCATCCCATTTCTTTCTTTCTTCCAAGACAGAGTCTTGCTGATTGCTAAGTTGCCCACACTGGGCTCCAACCCATGATCCTCCTGCCTCAGTCTCCCAGAGTGCTGGGATGACACAGTTGTGGGCCACCAAGCCCAGCTCACACTGGACTTTTAGTCTTAGCTGCTGGTGGCCTTCAGGGAATTTTTACCAGGGTGTTAGAGCCCTGAGAAGACTGTGGAAATGGATCCGTTCTTTCCTTTCTGCATCCACTTCAGCTCTTCCTGTGTGTCAGGCTTGGTCCCAAAGGCTGTGGGCACAGTTCCCATGGGCACAGCACAGGGCGTGCGTCACGAAGGGTGGCAGTGGGAAGATGAGGCTGGGAGCTCTGTGACGCACATAGACCAGGGCAGGGGCCAGGTGGTCACAGGAAGCCTTCCTGAGCAGGTGACGATGGAGGAGTCACAGAGCCCAGCCCTTGCACCCCAGGACAGGGCAGGAGTGAGCTGAAAGATGAAGACGGCTGGTGTGCGGCAGCGTGGCGTGGGTACCCGGAAGGGGTTCCTCTGTGTTGCAGAGCTGCCTTCTTTTTCTATTATGGTACTGGGCATTGGACCCAGCATCTTTTCACTGAGCTACACCCTAGTGCCCCCCACCATTTTTTTTTTTTTTATAATTTCAAACTAGCTTGGTTGCTAAGATGCCAGGGCTGGGCTCAAACTTGTCATCCTCCTCCCTCAGCCTCCCGGAGTTCAGGGATGGTAGGCGTGCACCACCGCGCCGGTGTAGAGCTGCGTTCTCTAACATTAGCAGTGTCACCCAAGGAAAACCCAGACAACAGCCTTACGGGTTTGCGGGGCTCCTGTAGCCCAGCCTGCTCTCCTGGGCTGGAACCCCTTCTCCGTTCCATGCTGGTTTCCCGTGTTTATACTTTCATCCAGACCAGCAGTGGAGCCAGATTTTTACTCTTTGAAAATTACCAGTGAGGTCAGAGTTAGAGTCAGATGGACCGAAAGTGTGATCGCAGAGTCAGCCGCCTGCGCCTCTGTTTTCTCCACTGAGCAGCGTTCCGAGGAGCCTGCCGTTCTGCTCGGCAGGTGCCCCCAGCTCGCCCCATGATTTCTAAGGAAAGGGGGAGGACACCCGGCAAGGTCCGATGCCATCCGGGAGCCCCTTCAAGGCTTGTCCTGGTTGCTCTGGAGCACAGACAGTTGAGCAGGGTAAATCTGGTCACCGGTGGTGGGCTGTGTGGCATGATGTCCTGGGGAGCCCGCAGGGAACTTGTACCGGGTTGACGGTGTCACCTGAAGGTCATTTATGAGTGTCCTTTACGGGACACAGCTGAGGTCCCACTCATCTCCTCCATGACTTCTTAGACACTGCAACAGTGGAACCATTTGTTACCCTGTCTGCAACATCAGGGGACAGGAGGCCGGGACCCGGGCGGAGGGGCTGGCAGAGAAGAGGGTGGAAGGCAGCTAGGGTGCCCGGCTGGGTAGGCTGGGGGCCGGGTGATGCCACACCCAACCCCTGCCAGGGCCTGCCCAGGACCAGGAGTGGCAGGGAGACTCCTGGGATGGTTCTCTTCAGCAACTCAGGGGTGTGGGATGAATTAGTACCCGCTTCTCAATCAGTGAATCCATCTAATTCTTCCTCACCTTTGTCTTGAAATACTCCTAAGTCAGAGCTGTGGTTTGGCTGGTGCTGCCGACAGGCATCCGGCAGCAGTCATCGCTGCTGAGCACCTACCTGCCAGCCCCCATCCCATCCCATGCTCTTTCATCCCCTTTGATTCTCCAAACTCACCTCGGAATCCGTGAGCCTCTGCATCACCCCCGCGGGACTCCTGGGGAGTGGAGCCAGTTGATGTCGGCCCTGCTGCAGCACCTTCCAGCTTGCCGTCACCGACTTTCCACCCGTGGCTTTAGCCCTTCCAGATGCGACCTCAGAACCTTCTCTGCCTCTTTTGTACCTGCCTCTTTTTTGTGGTACTGAGCTACATTCCCAGCCCTTTTGCTATCTTTTCTTTTGAGACAGGATCTCACTAAGTTGCCCAGGCTGCGCAGTGTGAGGACCACTGGTTCTGATGAGACCTGATTTTCTTCTTCGGACATCTGGCCCAGGTCCCTGGCCCTCTAGCCACTTTCCAAGCCAATGACGTGCACGTAGGGAAGCGACAGGAGCCCAGTGTCCATGCCTCTGACTATCTGCAGGCCTGGCTCCTGGCCTCTGCACAGGAATTGTGCGTTTTGTTTCCAGCTGAGCAAAGCAGCACCAGCTTAGTTTTTAAGTCATCACCTGTGCACCTCTGCTACAGATACCCTCAGGCAGGAGAGAGAACTGGTGAGATTTGGAAAACCAGAGAAAAGGAGTGGAAGCGAACCTGTCAACTGGCCCGTGACTCCTGAGCCTCCTCACTGGGTATTTCCGGAGGGTGGGGAGTGAGCGCCTCCCTGTTTGGTAAAAGATGTAAGGAATTTCAGGACGAATACTTTTGCCCTGCGAGTCAATTCTCAGAGAGCTACTGTATGTGACTTAGGCTGGTTCAGGTGTGTGATGCCCTAGCTGTGAGCTGGCAGGCAGAGAGGACTTTCACTGGCCCGTCTGGGTCGAGGCCCGTGAGAAGCCGGGCAGCTCCTCCGGATGCATCTGTTTCCGAGGGACCTGCTCCTTTGGAGCCCACTTTATGGACACCCCCCACCACAGGACTGCGGCAGGTGCCCGATTCCCACCCCAGACCTGGCCCCGCCCCCGCACCCAGAGAGCGGCCTTGGCAATGGCACCCAGGACAACGTCCACGGGGTGCACCAGCACCGGGCACGTCCTGTAGGAAAGAGGGCTTCTTGGTTGATTGGGCTTGAAAGCGAACATATTCTACACATCGCTGCGAAAGTAGTTTGTAGATGGAATTGGCGTTTCAGTGGGCAGACTCGGCAGAACCGGCTCCCTCCTGGGATGGGCATCATCTAACCCACCCAGGCTGTCAGAGCGAGAACTGGCCTCCGGGCCAGTGGCTTCTGCTGGGAGGTGGACTTCGGACTCCCTGGGCTCCGCCCTCTGGCTCATTTGCAGACCCATGGGCACGGAGATTCGCCTGGGCCGAAGTCACTGTGTGCGCTTTCCTTTCCTCACCGTGTAGATGAGGTACACGCGCGCGCACACACACACACACACACAAATGCACACACACACGCCCTCCCTACCCTCCCTTTATGTCTCTGGGGAACTCTGACTAAAGTACCATGTGATCTCTCTCTCCTGTCCTTTCTTCCCTCTTCCGTTCCCTCCCCTCCCCTTCCCTGTTACTGGAAATTAAACCCAGGACCTTTGAGCTGAGCGCCATCCCCGTCCTTTTTCCATTTTTTATTTTGATACGGGATCTCACTAAGTCACTAAGTTGCCTCAGGCTGAGCTCAAACCTGGCAGTCCTCCTGCCTCAGCCTCCCAGAGTGCTGGGATTACAGGCCTACCCCACCACACCTGGCCATCACACGACCTTTTCCTTTTGGCATTTTGCAGCACGTGAAAGCATCTGATGGGTTTTCCCTGACATCAAGGCTCCTAAAACGTGGGCAGTAGCTCCTGTCACATGGTTCACATTCTTAGGTCCCACCTGCCTACAATATTCCATAACAATTGTAGTCCCCAGGAGTATAAAGAAACACAGGATGGGGGGAGCAGTTTTTGGTCTAATTTTATCATAAAAGTCACTAATTTTAAGGTGTGCCCAAATGAAGAAGCACCTTAGAGCCCTGGATTGTGGGATGTAATTCTTTTTCTTTTTTTTTCTGTGGGTACCGGGGGTCAAACTCAGGACCTCGTGCACCAGCAGGTGCCCGGGCCACTGAGCGATATCACTGGCCCTTTTTTCGTATGTGGGTTCCGGGAGTCGAACTCAGGACCTCGTGCTTGCCAGGCAGGCACTTATGCCGCTGAGCCATCTCACCGGCCCTTGTGGGATGTCGTTCTAACAAGCTGGTGCTGACACAGTCTGTGGTCCAAGTCTCCTTCTGGATTGACTTGTTTCTCTCTTTCTCTCTCTCCTTTCCTCCCTCCCCCACCCCTGAGGATTAGATCCAGGGCCTTTGCACTGAGCTACATCCTCAGCCCTTTCTATTTTGAGATGGTCTCACTAAGTTGCCCAGGTAGAAAGCAAACTTCTGATCCTCCTGCCTCAGTCTCCCAGCGTGCTGGGATTACCACTGGGCACCACTTTGCCCAGCTTGCTTTTTATTCAAAAAAATTTTTTTAGCAGGCTTGCCAATCTTAATTTTAACTCAGATGTGGAGGAGGCAAAAATATCAGCTTCACACTGTTAACAGTGGAAAGTAGAAGTGGACAAGCTGAAAGCAAAGGGCGAAACTTAACATCAGTCATGAGGCCCCAAGGGTGGCGTCAGAGGAGGGGGCAAAACTTGGGGTGAGCCCTGCAGAGAGCAGGGAGGTGTTGTGACAAGGTTCCGAGCCCTCAAGCAAGGGCCAACTTCATGCATAAGAAGCCAGAGAATGATGCATAATATTAGAAGCATTTCCCTGCAAAACATGTGTCTGAGTCACTTTCTTGTCTCTGAGGCAAAATACCCAACATACACAATTTAAAGGAGGAGAGACTTATTTGGGGGTCACAGTTTTGAGAAGTTTCAGTCCATGGTCAGCTTACTCCAGTGCAGAAGCAGCATGGTGGAAGGGTGTGGCGGAGGAGAGCTGCTCACCTCATGGAGGCCAGGAAGCAGAGAGAAAGGAAGAGGCGGGGAGGGAGATGCACTCTTCCAAGCCACGCCCCAGTGACTGCCTCTTCCCTGCCAAACCTCACCTCCCAACACACATTCAGCTACAGTGCTTCCATAAGCCCATCGCCTTCCGAAGCCCTCCTCCTCCGCACGTGAGACTCGTGGGGTCTGTCTCCATCTGACCCGTAGCAGTGTTGACAGAAGCCAAGAGACTTGGGCCACGTGTGGCCTGGACCTGAGTGCCCGCCGATGCCCCATGCTAAGGCTTGGTCCCAGGCTGTGGGCTGTGGGGAGGTGCTGGAGCCTTGAGGAGGTGGGGCCTGGCTGGGCGAGGTTGGGTCACTGGGGTGGTGGTGACTTTGAAGGGAACACGGGGATGGCAGCCCCACCATGCTCTCCCCACATGCTTCCCCAGAGCCCCCCATCTGTGCCAGCCACACTTTGTCTCACCACAGCCCAGGGTCAGTGGCCACGTGACCATGGACTGAACCATCCGAAACCCTGAACCAGACGGACCTTTCCCCATGTCGTTGTTTACCTGAGGATTTTGTCAGAGTGACAGGAAGCTGATGAGCACAGGCTGCTCATGCGACTTCAGCTTGCTGGGAGCACAACTCTTGGACCCTGTCCTCCTCCAAGACGTAAGGCCAGGGGCTGACACATGTGATGTCCCAGGGGCGTTCACTCTGATCCTCATGTTTTGACACAGGTGCTCCCCAGCGCCCTCACAGTGGCTCTGTCTGGAAAGTGTGACCGAGAGCTCCTCAGTCTCCTGCTGACCCTTCCCGAGGATGAACAATCCAGGTTTGCGACCACAGAGCTCTGTGGGCTGCCTGGGTCAAAAGTGTTTACTCTGATCGTAGTCCTGAGCCGAAACCTGGATCTGCGCACTTTTGTGTACAAGGTGCGGAGATGTGGGTGGCCACTGGGGCACATGGTAGTGGCTTTGCCAAGGGGTGCACAGGGGCCGGGCAGTTGTCCTCATCCTCTGCATTTGAGGGGATATGTTCTGGGACCCCACATGGGTACCCAGACCAGAGGATGCTCAAGGTCCTTATCCAAAATGGGCTGGTGCTTGCGTAGAACCCACACACGTCTTCCTGCGTACTTTAGATGATCTCTAGATTGTCTGTCATACCTAAGACCTAGAACACAGCAGGCAGATGGTTGGTGTACTGTGTTATTTAGAGAAGAGTCGCCCAAAAGTCCCATGTCTCTACATGTTCAGCACAAATACAATTTTTTATTTTGTGGTACTGGGGATTGAACCCAGGGCCTTTGCACTGAGCTACATCTCCAGCCTTTTATTTTTTTATTTTTTTTTACTTTGAAAGAGTCCAACTACATCACTGAGTTGCCCAGGCTGGGCTCAAACTTGTGATCCTGCTGCCTCAGCCCCCAGAGTGCTGAGCTGACAGGCCTGCACCACCATGCCTGGCTCAGATAGTTTTTTTTTTTTTTTTTTTTTTTTGTGGGTACCGGGGGGTCGACCTCAGGACCTTGGGCGCCTGCGCGTCCGTGCCGCTGAGCGATATCACCGGCCCCTTTTTCGTATGTGGGTTCCGGGAGTCGAACTCGGGCCCTCGCGCTTGCCGGGCAGGCGCTTAAGCCGCTGAGCCATCTCACCGGCCCTCAGATAGTTTTTTAAAAACATATTTTCTCTCTCTGGGTTGGCTGAGTGCCAGACGTGGTCCAGCCGGCTGTGCTAGCTGCCATGACATGCACAGTGTGCGACTCTGGCGGACCTGGCCACTTCTCTCAGCACCCCTTTGCTGACTCTGAGGCGGGGGCTGTCAGGCTTTGTCAGAAGTATAGGGTATTCAGGGACTCAGCAGGGCTTCTCTAGGGACAGGATGGCACAGCACTGGCACAGCATCAGTGAGGAAGGGCCGGTGGCCACGTGCACCACAGACCCTGGTGCCGGGGTCCCCTCACTGGAGGGTTTAGTCCATCCTGGAGCTGTGGATCAGGAGCTGTCCCTGCCCTGAAGGCCCACACCTTGTCTATGCCTGGTTGGTGGCCTCTGTCCCTCCAGTGTGATACGTCCAGCTCTGCAGGGCTGTCCTGGGGATGTGTGAAGGGAGGGCATCGGACACACCCCCAGCTTGCCGCCCTACAACATCCCACACAGTAGGGAGGGCTGGATGAGGGAGAGGGAAAGGGAAGGTGAGGGGACTTCCCAGAGGCCCATGGGGCAGCCCAACTCCCAGCATGCTCTCCGGCTCTCACCGGGTGCCTTCTCCATGGTCCTCCTTCTTCCAGTCTCTGCTGTTTGAATCTTCACCTGCTTCTCTGGGAGCCTCATTCCCTGCCCTTGGGGAATGGTCTCACCCCAGGTCCTCCTTAGGGACAATGTCCGGTCTATGGCATGGCAAGGTGGGTCCCGAGGAAAGTCTTGGGGTTGGGGAAGGGTGGCTTTGCTGATCCACTATCCATGGCTTCCTTCCTTCCCTCCGAGAACCTGGGGGTGAAGTTTAGAAAATGCGTACACACACACACACACACACACACACACACCCCAAAAGCAAATACTCTAATGAGCAAAAATAAGAGCCATGATCACTGGGCTTCTCACCTCAGTCTGGAAAATGGAAAAATTCTGCAGGCAAATGGTATGTGGAGGGCGGAGAGCTGCTCTGAGTTTTCCTTCTGATCGAAGGAGGAGGTGGTTGCTAGTTCATTCATCCAACAAATACTGTGCAACCACTCTGGCCAGATACTGTCCCGTCTCTGGCAGCTACGTCAGTGACCAAGACAGACAAGTCCCTACCTCTGTGGCATTTACAGTCTGGCACCGAGAATACGCAGATCCCAAGTAGGAGGTACCAATTGTAAGGAGGTGTAGCGCAAGCAGGGTTCAAAGGACAGCGATGTGTTTAAAGAGCTGGTGTTAATCTCCAACCCTGAACCTTTCTCACCATGAGACTTCAGGAAGCCTTTCATCCTCTGGGCCTCAGTTTCCCCATCCACAAAGTGAGGATTGTCTTGTACATCTCAGTGGATCAGAAGGATGGGGATGGTGTGTGTCTCATGAATGCAGTTGAGCAGCTGATAAATCCAAACTGCTCACATAAAAGCAGTGTTTTATTTTGAGCCTCTGCTCAACCATCATAGTCAACTCAAAGGTACAAAAAATTTTTGAAAATCATTTAAATTTTAACTGTAGATCGCTTTCGTTTCTGGTTTACATTTTAACAACACTGCTTCAATCTAACGTGCTCCAGAGACCGGAGCTCTATCTGCTCTCGGGGAGAGGACAATCAGAGTACAACAAAGATGTCGCTAAAATTTGAGAAAGAATAAAATGCAATAAGCAGGTTTTCACTGCTCAAAAGTGCTTGTGAGGGTAAAAATGCAGTGTTGGCTATTTCATGTCACGCGTGTGTTTGTTTTTGTCACCCTGTAAGACTCTGATGCCGTCTGAAGCCAGTGGCTTGCTCAACTCCCTGCTGGACGTGGTCTCCAGCCTCAGCTCCGTACTTACCAAAGCCCAGCACGTCCTCAGACACCTTCCTGGATTTCTTCACGCCTCTAAAATTAGTGCTTTGCTAGAGATGGCGGACTTTGAGCAGGTATGTGTTTGATCATTGGCCTCCGGCAAATGTGCCAATTTGCTCTTTCTTTGTATTTGCTCCCTTTGCCTTGATTTCTCTTCCAACATTTAAATTTTGTCATTTTAATGTTTCTGGAGGCAACAGCATGGCAGAGGAAGGCCTGACACTGCCTTAGAAACTGGATGGAGGCTCACATCCCAGCCAGGTGCAGGTTGGGATCCTTCGAGCATTGTCTATGAAGTAAGAAATCACGGGGGTCGGTGAGATAGCTCAGTGGCACTGGCGCCTGCTGGCGTGCGAGGTCCTGAGGTCGACCCCCGGTACCCACAAAAAAAAAAATCACTGACACAATTATTTGCACCAACAAGATTTCAAGGGCCTGTTTAACTTCATTCGGAGAGCAAATTGCTTTTAGAAACCTTAAGACATTTATTTACATATAAATAATTGGTTTACAAATTACAGATCATTGGCAGAAAATGCAAATAGAAACTTGGATTAGGTTCGCAGTTTGATATTAGTTTGTGTTTGAGGTCTCCTTGTCTGGGATGGGGCTGACCAGGAGTGGACCAGGACTGTGGGGTAGCGCAGAGGTGGAGGTGCAGAGTGAGGAGTGGGGGCAGCAGGATCCACGGAGCTGCATGGAAGCATCTACCGTGCTGATGGGGATTTGGGTAGCGATCAGGTACCAGGGTAACTTGGCAGGATGAACACACATTAAGACTGGTAATTAGTTTGAGTTAGTTATGTTCTGTGGATTAATAGTTTATTACTTGACAAACAACAAGGACTCACTGGTGTGTGTGTGTGTGTGTGTGTGTGTGTGTGTGACATGTTCCTCTTCTACTGGGTATATGAGCCAGAAGAACCATCGCGGTGATGTGGATGGCATCTCAAGGACTGAAAAGACCCAAGCAGAACCTCTGTCCCTCAACCTGTCGACTCGCTTGTGTGTCCAGCCACAGAAGGGCCCACGTGTCAGGAGTCTGTTTGGGAGAGGACTGTTGTGGGTCACTGCATGATAACCGGGCTATGTCTCATGTTCTCAGGCTTCACAACACGGCCAGGCCAGAAGTTCGGCTTTCGGTTCTTTCCAGTCTGTGATGAGCGTGGTCTGCCAGGACCAAACATCTTTCCTTAGCAGTTCGAGCACTTTCCTGAATTTGCCCAGCGTTGATCAGCTCTTGGAAGATGACAAGGAAAAATTCAACATCCCCGAAGATTCCAGTAAGAACGGGGATCCTCGTCCATTTAAGTTAATTTGCATATTGACAATTAGCTCTGCTTTTTACAAAATACTCAGTGCAGAAGGCTGATGGTACCCACTGCCATAGAATTTTCTCCTTAATTTTTAGAACAGTCACTAGATGCTGGCACGCTAGTTGGCTTTGGGAGGTCCCAGTACCCTTGAGCATAGCTAATCCTGTCACCCACGTCACTAAGGAACTGAGTCTAAAACATCTGTCCACGGAGGTCCCATTTCCTCTGGTACCCTCAGATAAGCGGTATTGGTCGGGGACCATGGATAAAGACCACGGGCATCATTTTGGCCTTTGCAAATGGCTCTATCACGCAAAGCCATTTATGCAAATATGGTTTCCTACAAATCTGCAGTCTACAAAGCTCTGTTTCAAATAAAAGCAGATTAATGACTTATTTCATAGTCCCACTTAAAGTGAAAACATTTTTATCTATCTATCTATCTATCTATCTATCTATCTATCTATCTATCTATCTATCATCTATCTATCTATTCATCCATCCATCCATCATCTATCTATCCATGCATCCGTGCATCCTTGCATCATCTATCTATCATGGTACTAGGGATGGAACCCCAGGCCTCCCACCTGAGACGTATCCAGGCAGGTGATCTACACTGAGACATATCCCCAGTTCAGTGAACCCATTTTATTAGAAAGACAGACTAAACGTGGAAATGAAGACTTCGGGTCCAGAGTGTTCACCTCTCCAGTGTATAACAAGTGTGCCTGTTGTTTTATGTCTCTGAGTCTTGTTATTTTCATCTATAACACGGAAACGATCCCTACCTCACAAGGTTGTCATAAGGAATAATGGAGAGGCTGTGTCTTAGCTGCTTTGCACAGTGGCTTAAATGCATCCCTTGCTGCATAGCACATTACCACTCACTCAGTGGCTGAAGGCGATGCATGGTACCATCTCATGGCTTCCAAAGGGCAGCTCCCAGGCACTGGCCAGCTGCTCCTCTGCCAGGATCTCACACAGCTGGTTGGCATTGGTCAGCTGGGTTCTCATCTGAGGCTCTCTGGTGCTGCTGGTAAGAGTCTTTTCCTTGCAGCTCTAGAATTGCTGGAGAGGATGTCAAGGCCAGCAGGGGCATCTCTATGACTCTGCAGCTTGCAGTCTCTTCTAAAGGGTTTACATGACTGCTCAGCTAGGATAGCTGATTATTCAGCCCTTAGGTAAACTCCCAAGTCAACAGGCTAAGGGATTTATTTACGTTTTCATAATTTCTTCCCCTTGGCTGTGAGATCTAATCCCGGGTGTAGCATGTGCCACATTCACGGGTTCTGTCCTTTCTCAAAAACAGAATACACAAGGCCTGGACTCTGGGGTCATCTTAGAACTCTGCCTACCACATCCAGGACACATCTCCACCTGCTTTGTGACAGCAGTGGTAGAAGTGTAGGTCTGGTTGGGAGGAGGAGCCTGGAATTGTGTAGTTGGAGGTATAGGAGGTGGAGTCAGATGCAATGTTCTGCTGCAGAGGTGGCAGGCCAGTTTATTTCTCAGCTAAGGGATGATTTGGATAGTTGAGAAATATTGGGTATTTTGGTAATGTAGATACTCATTGAGACTATTCATATTGAGTAGTTCTTTGTTGTTTATTTAGTCATTTTATTTTGGATTTGAGATTCTTGAGCATGATTGATTGCCCTTCTAATCCAGTCATCCATCCATGCATCTGTCCATCCCCATCCATCCATCCATCCATCCATCCATCTCCATCCGTGCGTCCATCCACCCATGCATCCATGCATCCATCCATCCATGCATCCACACATGCATGCATGTATCCATCCATCATTACATCCAATCATCCATGTATCCATGCACCCACCCACCCTTCCAGTTATCCAGCTAACATTAAGGACCAATTTTTGTTGGTCCTTTCATACATTTACTTTACTTGTTTTTCACAGAAACTATTAGGCAGTACCAGCCCCTCACTTTCCAAAGACATGTTGGAAGATCAGAGAACCTTATATCACTTGCCCAGGTTCACTTGCCTCACAAAGGGCAGACATGCAGATTCCTGGCTTCACATTTCTTGTTCTATACATACCATGATTGTATATTTTCTAAAATAAAAATTGCTATTATCTGTATTAAGCTTGCAATTTAAAGAATAAATTGGTAAAATATAGAGCAACCTCTATAATTAATGCTTTAAAAATGTAGTCATGTCCTTAATTTATATTTTAGGGGATTATTTCTATCAACTTACTGTCTTTGGAATAATTTCTTTTTCTATTCAAGTAGAGAATTTGGGAAGAAGAAATTTACACAAATGATCAAACAGTACTCCTCATACATTGGATATTATGAGTCATGATATTAAAGCTAAGTTAATATTTCCACGTTAAATATTCTCCTTGTGGGTAAAAGGACTACTTATACTGACACATCCATGGTTTGCTTAAAACCTTGCAAGTCTTATAATATTTAATTTTTAATCACTATGGTGATGAATTACCTATTCATTTAGATGAGTGATGGCAAACCTTTCAATGACAACAAACAGCTCACCGCATAGGTTCACCATCACTGATTTAGACTATTTAATTGGTATCAGCTAGGCTCACAATGATGAGAGCCATTGTGGAGAATTCCTTGGGTGAAAATAAGATGACCTGATGTATCCACGGTGACACATTTGATAATTCTGCATAGAGGCAACAAATAAGATCTAGGAGCTACTTGGAAAGTGGGCTCTATAAGAAAATTGAATTCTGTTCTCAATGTTGTGGGTGTTGAAATGAAAATCTTCTCAATTAAGGAGTGGATTTATTTTCTTAATCATTACCTTTTTTGTTTGAATTGTTTACCTCATCACCCTCGTGAGTAACTTAGCTGGGGAAGGGAAGCACTCTGCTGTCCCTTTTCGCAAGTCATTGATGGGAACGCAGTCCCCTGAAGTCTCTTAGGAGATGAGAGCCGCTGACCCAGGGAGGAAGATGTTCCGGGCTTGCGCCCGTGTTCAGAGCTGTGTCCCAACACCTGTGTCTGAACATATGCAAACCATTCATTGAAAATGAGGGCAATGTGGGTGTGTGCTAAGCTTTCCCATTACCCTGGCCCTTCTGTATCCCCCCGTATCGTGTAACACTTTTCCTCTCTCTTTTAATATCAACAGCACCATTTTGCTTGAAGCTTTATGAGGAAATTCTACAGTCTCCAAATGGCGCATTGGTGTGGTCCTTCCTGAAACCCATATTACATGGACAAATACTCTATTCTCCAGACATCCCAGCGATTAATGAGGTCATTCAAAAGGTGAGTTGGAGTGAATGAAAATCTTATAGATCACACACACAAAATACCAGGAGGAAATCTTCTAAAGTGTTTAACAGAAGTATCATATCCCTTGGGTTCCATGAAATATTCTTATGTTGATTAAAATTCATTTTTCGGGTTTCTCTTGTTATTGTGGGTGTGTTGAGCCCCTTGCTTAGAGGACAGTTGAGGCGGGGGTGTCATTGGAATCACTGGAGCAGTGAACTCTCAGAACTGTAATGCTAGAAGTCGAGGAGAGTTGGGAAGGAGGAGGGTTTTGGGTTGAGCAGAGGGACGTGGTTCCGAGAAGAAGCCGGTGTATTTTCTCGAAGCATCTGGTGCTGAAGAAAGAGGCAGCGAGGCTGCTTACAAACCTATGTAGGAGCAGTGAGCATTTTGTCTTGCGGTTTTTGTCTCCAATTGGTTGTGAGATTTAGCTCAGCCCTGTGGAGGATAAGCTGAGATGAAGAGGCCGAAGGAGACTTTCCTCAGGAGGAATTTCCACACGGCGAGGTTTTGCCTATGTTCCGTTAACTTCTTAAATCTGTTTCCCTACAGGATCTGTTATCATTAATATTTACAGCTTCTTTTTTAAACAATTAGACTGTGCTGAAGATTTTTCTTGTCTGGTGTCTTTTTTTTTTTTTTTTTGTGGGTACCGGGGATTGACCTCAGGACTTCATGCGCCAGCAGGCACCCCTGCTGCTGAGCGATATCACCGACCCTTTTTTCATATATGGGTACTGGGAGTCGAACTCAGGACCTCGCGCTTGCCGGGCAGGAGCTTATGCCGCTGAGCCATCTCACCAGCCCTTGTGTGATGTCTTTTTAAATGATTTCGTTGTATTATCCTGGGGTCTTTTCTTGTCTCCGGGTGGCTGGCTTGTGAGGCTGCAGGAACCTCGAAAGGGGACATTTCTCCAAGGACATGGGAACTATTTGATGTTACTCTCAAACACAGAAGAGGAGATACCCATTCCATTAATAAGCTTCCAAGCTTCAAATCATATTAACAATTTACAATCTTGAAAGTGCCGTGTGATCGTAGGATGAGTTAGGTTCTTTTTGATCAAATTCTCTTTTATAAGTTCCCCATTTCCTGCCCTTCCGATTGCTGTGTGAGTTCACGGCAAGTTTCCCGAGAGCTTTCTCTCCTTGCGGCTTTGCTCAGGGACTGCACTTCCCCTGTTCCAAATTGTAGTTTTAACATTTTGGTTTTGAGTCTTGAAAATGGCCTTTTGGAGGAGTATTGTTGAAAATCTGGACTCTCACAATAGAGGGATGATTATCTTGATATTAGATTACAGCTTCTCTGAGTTACCCCTTGTGTCTGGAGGGAGCTCTACTTCGAGGTCCCCCTTCCGTGCCTGTCTTAGGGACAGACACCAGGCCAGCACTGGAACTGAAGCTGACAGTTCTGTGATGTGGCCCCTTGGTGCAGTGAACTTGTCGGAGCCCTGGATAGATTTATAGAAAATAGCTCTGTATCACGGCTTCATCTTACATTTAAAATTTTTAGAGGCCAATTTTTCATAGTTATATAATATTATATGCCAATATTATTATCATTATTATCATTTTGAGACAGGGTCTCTCTATGTAGTTCAGGCTGGCCTAAACTCACTATGTAGCTCAGGCTGGCCTCTAACTCATGGTGATCCTCCTGCCTCAGCCTCCTGACTGCTGGGATTACAGGCATGCACCACCATACCTGGCTTATTTATTTATTTATTTTTTTATGTGGGTACCTTAGTCGACCTCAGGACCTTGCGCTTGCCAGCAGCATTTGTGCCGCTGAGCGATATCACTGGCCCTTTTTTTCCTTTATGTGGGTTCCGGGAGTTGAACTCAGGACCTTACGCTTGCCAGGCAGGCACTTATGCCGCTGACCTACCTCACCGGCCCCTGGCTTATGTTAATATTATTATTAATAACATATTTGTAAAGGTCGCCAACTCTGCTGTTTTTCTTGACGCAACAATCAGCATGGCAGTCTTTGCTTCAGAAGTGCTCCCCTTGTAGTAGGGAAGAGGAAGCGCACAGCTGAAGAAACAATTCAGATATAATACGATGAGAGACAGCTTCTCTGGGGGTAGGCAAGGGTCGGGGAACACCTCATCTCCCCAGGGAGGGCATGGGCAGAGGTGCGGGGGGGGGACACTCCCTGAAGCCTGGGAGATTGAGCAAAGCTTTCTCTGGTTCTTGCTGAGATCCTCGTCAGGTTGCGTAGACAGGAATAAAAGTGAGTTCTGCTTTAGTTGCCTTCTTATGACTGTAACAAAATGCTGGACACCCACAGCTTAAAGGAGGAGAGGTTTATTTTGGCTCACAGTTTCAGTGCGTGGTTGGCTGGATCCAAGCCAGAAATGGCAGAGTGGAAACAAAGGGGCTCAGCCTATGGCAGCCAGGAACAGAGAGGGAAGGAAGAACCCAATGGATGACTCCAGTGGGGAGCACAGCGCCCCGTGATCCAGTCACCTTCCACAGACAGGAGACTTTCGGGGGTCCTTTATATCTAAACCATAACAACTCCTTTTGCACTTATTTAACATGGCTGAAGACCATGTGCTATCTTGGTTTTGCACTGGTAGACCTGACTTTACAGCACTGTACCCCGGGTGATTTATTCTAGCCATCAGCTGTGGCCATTTAGTTTTATGAAAATTGGTTCTGGAGCTTAGGCACACAGTCTAATGTCCCACAGAGCAGGGAGACACTTGCTGCTGTCCCTTGGCATGTGTGAGTAATACCATGCGTACTGTTGGAGTGGCTGATGCTATAAATTATAGTCATATGGCACATAATGACATTCCAGTCGATGAAGGACCACATGGACGATGGTGGTCTCATACAGGTATAATGGAGCTGAAAGTGTCCTAGCACCCCGTGACAATGTGGTGGTCGTAAAATCACAGCGCAGCACATCACTTGTGTTTGTGGCGATGCTGGTGTGAGCAAGCCCACTGTGCTGCCAGCTGTATAAAAATATAGCACAGACAACTATGAGCACTACATCACCCTTGGTAATGATAGTAAGTGGTTATGTCACTGGCTTACATCTCTGGTGTACTATATTTTTATGGTTATGCTGGCGTGTGCGCTTTTCTCCTGTGGAGGAAAGGTTTACTGTGAAGCAGTCTGCTGGGCTGTACCAGCTGCAGCCTCCTGCAAGTTGTGATTCCCTGGCCTGTTGTCTCACCCTCACTGCCCTGGAGTGTGTGAGTTCACAGGGTTAAGTAGCTGGTGGTCGATGTTGCAGGAAGGCACCCTGCTCACCCTGTGATGTATGGCTATATTTGCTACTTGAGCTTAGTCTCTCCCTGCCTTCCTGGGAGGTGCGACCATATGAAGTTACTGCTTCTTCAAGAAAAAGAGTCTATGAATATTGGTAATTTCCAGTGGTTCCACCAAGGGCAGCTCTAAGAGGCATAGGGTCAGGACAGGAAGTATGTGTCTTCAGGAAGGCTGGATGCTGGCCCTCCCTCTCCTGTCACTGTGTAGTCAGGCTTCTGGCTTCTGTGGGGAGGACTCTTCCCTCCACCTGGATGCCCACAGTGCATGGCATTTGAATCCCTTGAACTCCAGGACTGGCTCTCATCCACCGATGTCACCTGCAGAGACAGCATCACGCATCGTGCTGGTGGCTGCCCGTGGACATCTTGAGAGATCACACCAAGGTTGGCAATTTTTCCTTCGAGGTGGTTGTAGTAGGAAAAGATAGGGTGCAAATTTCTTTCTTAATTTTTTTATAACTTTTCACCCTCTAGGCTCAAAATAATTTATTTTTTGTTAGTACATGTTTGCAGACGTTACATTCTTCATGTGGAGTCAGTATCTGGACATAACATATCTTAAATCTTCTGGCTTCCCTTCCCTCTCCTCCCTCCCCACTCCCTCCATCTCTTGGCCCCCTTCCCATTTGCAAAATATCTAGCTCCCCATTTCCTGTTGTCTGTCTTTTATTTTGCTGTTTAAGTTATTTCTACTTTGGGCTTGTCATATAAGAGAGACCATGCTTTCTTTTGTTTTTGATCTTGAGGGAAGGTGTCACTAAGTCATTTAGACTAGGCTGAACTTGCAGTCCTGCATCGGTCTTGCAGAGTGGATGGATTATAGGCGTGAACCACCACACCTGTCTTTTTTTGACTTTTCAAAGTGTTGATGCCAGGCAAGGTGGCATTTGCCTGTGATCCCAGCACTCTGGAAGGCTGAGGCAGGAAGATTGCAAGTTTGAGCCCAGCCTGGACAACTCAGCAACTTAGCAAGACTACATCTCAAAATATAAACAAACAAACAAATGAACAGCTAGGTTGTAACTCAGTGCAAAGGCTCTGGGTTCAATTCCCAGAACCCAAAAAATAAAAAGTGTTGTCTACACACAGGGGAAGTAAGAATATGACCAGTCGAGGGCAAGGATGGGGAGGCTGACTCTGTCATTTTCTCCTGGCTGCCCGTTGTAGGTCACTGTTTTCTGGGCTGTCTTTTTCCTTCTCGCACTGCCTGGTAATACAGATCCTGTCCACTTGGGAGCGGGTTGTGCCTTGACAGAATTTTAATTAATTAGTAAAACAGTGCATTTGAGGATAAGCAAAAACTATAAACATATAGTTCAAAAAAGGGGGAAAACCCAAGATGGCTTTTGAGCAAGGGAAATGATGCTCAAACTTATTCATGATAACAGAAATGCAAATCCCCAAAAGGAGGTGGCCCTAAACGGGTATCATATTAAAACGCTAAGGGCCGCAGGCTGGATGTACTGTGTTGGCTGACAGTATTAGGAGCAAGGCGCTTTCATACACCGCTGGTGAGAGGACACCATGTGATGTCTTGGAGACCAATTGAGAATATTTATCAGTATCCTGAAGACATAACCACACTTGAAAACAAGAGCGTTCATTGTCATTATTTATAAGTTCTAGGGCTGGGAAACAACCTAGCCATTGGTAGGGAAATAGTTAAATTTTGGTGCATCTATAAGGTGAAAACCTTACACATTATTAAAAAGAACGAGTTAGATCGAGACTGCTTTCCAAGATGAATTCCAGGCAAGATGCAGAAGGAAGGGGGTAGCTGCAGCGAAGAAAGACAGCATTCCAGTGTGCGCACCTGGGCTTGTGAACGTATGCACAGCCTCGGGGGTCCCAGGAGGAGCACTGAAAGTGTTTCCTCTGTTTGGAACTGGGTTCCTGGGAGACAGAGTAGGAAAGGAGGAGATCGCCTCACCAACTCCTTTGGAAGCTTGGAATCGGTGCAGAGAGCAGCAAATGTGCACATGATAGAATCCCGGGACGCCTCCGCCTGGTCCCGTTCTGTTGCGTGGGGCTTGTGTGTAGGAGTGAGGATTCCAGGCGCTGGGGGCGAGCACTGGCATCCGGGTGTGCTGGCTGCGTTTCCAGTGTTGTCCTACCCAGCCGTGTGCTCTGTCTGGACAGGTCAAGGTACAGGCCTCCTGTGAGGCCGCTTTTGCTTCTGGGACTGGAGAATGGCCTTCCTCTCCTCCTTTCACCCATCCACCCACCCAGCCATCCGCGCAGCTGTCTCTTCATGCGCCCATCCGCCCACGTATCCATCTGTCCATCCATCCACCCAAGACGGCGAGGTGGGCTCTCGCTACTACGAAATGGGTTGAGTGGAAGTAAGGCTATTCCCTCCCTTGGTTTTGCCCTTACTCGTTTAACCAAACTGAGAAAGAAATTTCTTTCTTTACTTTGAGTATATCCGATTTTCAAATCACAAAATTCCTCCGTCTCATTCCGCTTTAAGCAGAGAGACTGAGTGAAAAGGGAGAGGGTGCCATAAATAAGAAAATAATGGATTCAACCATAACAAAATAAATCCAGAGCTAATACCTCATGCTTTGACTCAGGCATCTTTTAATTTTTCCCTCTCTATTATAAATAAAAGAGTACTTACAAGTAAGGGAGGAATAGGCCGTTTTCTAGAATCAACAGTTAGTAAGTAGGTGGGATGTGGATGTAAAGAGGAGATCTAGAGCCGGAAGTCTCCGGACCTCTGTTTCTACAAGTTTCTGCCTCAAGGGCAACAGGAAGTGTCCTGTGTGTGTCTGGTGACCACAGAATGTCCCTGTGAACCTGAAACTCCCCAATCAGGAAATCTAACGCCTTCTGTACCTGCTGCGCCCGGGCCCCGCTCCTTCCAAACCTGGCTGATAACAGCGCCTGCTGAACCTCGTCTCTGCGAAGCGCATCTGCAGAGCCACCCTTCGCTCCCCTCCTGCCCTCCCCAGCTAGCACAGAGATAAAACCTCCCCACCCCGCGATTCGCTGCCCAGGTTTCGGAGTACACAACTCCTCTGGGTCGGCCGGCCTCACGAAGAGCTTGGTTTCCTCCACCTCTTTGATTGTCCGCTCGGTTTCTCACGCCACCCGGAGACTTGCAATTCTTGATTCCCCCAACATAGGAAAACAAAGTCCAAGTCATGCGTTTTAATGAGGTGAAAGTGAGTGAGATTAACCATGGGATGTCTGACAATCATGACCCAATTTGGGGTGGGACTTTGGGCTGTGAGCCTTATTGATTTCCAATCACCTTGTGAAGGTGATCAATTAAAAAGTACGAACTCATAGATTTCAACCTATTTGATGCATTTCAGTCCATTACAGTCTTTATTTTTTTATGCTCAAATTATCCCACCTGTGGTTAGTGGGCACCTCTTCAATTCGGCTCCTGTATCCTGTTAAAAAATTAAAGTTTTTATCTTGAGGTGATTGTAGATTTATATGCATTTGTAAGAAATAACAAAAAGATCTGGTGCACCCCTTATCGGGTTTCCCAGTGGTAGCATTTCACGGCACTGGCAGCATCCCAGCCAGGCTTCTGACATAGGTGGAATTCACTAATCTTATTCAGATTTCTCGGTTCCACTTGTGTGTGTGTGTGTGTGTGTGTGTGTGTACAGTATTTAGTTTCATGAAGTCCTCTTACCTATGCAGATTCCTGCATTTATCCCCAGAAAGTCCCATCACCAAGGGGTCTTTAGATTTATCCTTTTTTTTTTCTTTTTTGGTATAGGGACTCGAACTCAGGACCTTGTACTTGCCAGGAGTTATCCTTTCATACACACTCCATCCCTGCCCCTCGGGAGCCACTAATCTGGCCCCTTCATGTCAACATTGTTACATTGTAGAGGAACTTTTGTGCTCAAAATGTATCAAGACCCAAATGTGATAATAGTCCCCAGTCCTTCCCCTTCTGTAAACAGGCTTGCTAACCACAAGATGTATCAGAGGTAGAGCTGCACCTGGCCTGTTTTTGCTTCCAGTTTGTTCCCATATTTGTAAAGTTCCATTCACTCACAAAAGATTCCCGCCCTAGCTGATAAATGGTATAAAAGTAACTTCCTGTACTAGTTCGTGGCTTGGAGGCTCAGTGTAAAACACTTGGTTCTCTCTCCTTCTCCAAGTGCCGCTCGGTTTCTTCTGTTTCTTTGCCTCCGGTAAACCTAAAATTGCTTTAACAAAATAGATAGGATGATAACGTAGGTAACTGTTGGGGATTGAATTTTTCACTTACTGTAATTCCCTAGGGATTGGTCCATCTTGAGTAAATATCAGTGATTCATTCATTTTCATTGCTGAATAACATTCCATGGTCCCATATGCACTGCCGTGTATTTAACCATTTACACATTCTGTGATGTCTGGTTTGCTCCTTATGTTTGGCTCTTGTGTTCTGTTTCTCTTGCCTTCCTGTGGATCACTCAAACGTTTCTTAGGGTTCCCAATTCCCTTTTTTTTTTTTTTTTTTTTTTTGTCTTTTTGAGACAGGGTCTCGCTACGTAGTTCAGGCTGCCTTGAAATCACTTTGTAGCCCAGGCTGGCCTTGAGCTCATGGCGATCTTCCTGCCTCAGCCTCCATGCCTGGCCAGGGTTCCCAATCCTAAAAACTGATTTTTAGATCCCTATTCTGAAAAGCAGTTTCTTCGCAGTGAGTTTGGGTATATCTCTATATGATGTTCTTAGCGGTGGTTCTGGGTGTTACACGCACACATAGGTGACTTTTCACAGTCTACTGTTACTGACATTTTACCACTCTTGGGTCAAGTGTGGGGAACTTATTTCCACATAGGACATGTTACCTTCCCCATATTTAAATACACAAATACCCAACCCAGCAAACGGCAAGCTCAACGACACAGGCTCTGTGCACCTTTTTGTCAATGTGTTTCTTTCTGTCACTCACTGAGGGACGTACACTGGTCAATCCTTCAGTGTACTGATTTTATCCTTAGTCATCTCCATTCTTCTGCTGAACCCATTCTGTGAGTTTATTACTTTTAGTGGATTTTTCAGTCCTATGATATCCATACAGTTTTTAAAAATGTTTTCTGGGGATTGAACCAGGGTCTTTTACATGCTAAGCACTTGCTCTACTGTTCAGCTACATCCCAGCCTCCAACTTCTTTTCCTTTATTGAGATTCTTCTGTTATTTTGTTTCAAGACAATTGATGATTGCTTGTTGAAACATTTTCATGGTGACTGCTTTATAATACCAGCCAGATCATTCCAACATGCAATTTATCCAATAATGCTCTTAGTTGGCTGCTTTCCTTATACAACAGTTTTCTCTGGTTCTTTGTGTGATGGCTGATTTTTCAGTTGTGACCTGAACATCTTGGCTCTGGTGTTAGGATGTAAGGGCCCTTTTATCTTTTATTGCTGCAGCCAGTCATCCTGCCTGGGCTTAACGCACAGCTCTTTGGCCTACTGTGTAGGCTGTGGCTCCACTGATGGTCCACTTGGTTTACCTGGTGCTTCTGGAGTTCCTGGTAGTCTCGGATGTTGCTCATAGGAGGGACAGGTCAGTTTTCTCCATGTCCAGTGTCAGGTCCTTCCATGGGGACTGGAGTCATGGGCATTGGAGAGGGGGAGGACTAGGCAGGCCAGGCCCTTGTCATGCTGTAAGTCCTCCTGCTGTAGGGGCATCAAGGGTTTCCAGGCCTGGCCACTTGTGACAGGGGACCCCTTGCTTCTGTCTGCTCAGTGTCTGGGCTGAGTTTGTTGTGGTAGGGCCTCTGTGCCGGCCTGCCCCTGAGCCCTCTTCTCACCTGCTATGGGAGGTGTCATACCTGGCTGCCTGTTTTCACCAGGTGCCCCTCGGTGTTGTGGGCTGGCCTGGTGCTGTCAGAGAGCAGGGATCCGGGAGCCCAGTGGGGCTGCCCTGTGTTGCTCGGTGGTTGCTTGGGGAATGCAGCTTCCAGTCAACTTCCTGGGTTGGATGGAGGTGGTAAAACTCCCTCCTGCTTTGCTGCTCCTCCTGCCTGGGTCCCCGTACACTTTGTCTTCCTTTGCCCCTCTCTGTCTCTCTCCGGAGGCCTCCCGCACTGTTTCCAGGGTGTCCAGTGGTTCTTACAGGATGGCAGCAGGGAGAAAGGGGCTTCCACATCGTGGCTGGGAAGACCTTTTCCAGGTCCTTCTGACATGATTCAAGAGGCCTTTGATGACTGCCTGCCTGGTACAGTGACGTCCCCGGGCTCTTGGCATCTGCTGCCCATCTCAGACTGGAATCAGCCACCTTCCCCACACGTTCTGGTTTCTGTTAAGAGCATGTGGGTTTGAAGTCCTCCCTCTGGTGATGCCGAGGCTATTGGCCCAGTCACTGCGGCTTGGGCTGGTGTTCGAGGTGAGGGCTTTCTACAGCTTCTTGAAGATTTGTTACTTTGTTCTTAAAATACATTTCACTGAGATTTAAGATCTGTAGTCATAAATGACATATGTTATATATTATAGGGATTTTTTTTTACTTTTGGTAGCTTTGGTTTCTAATATTATTACATTATTTTGTTACATTTAATACTTTAAAGTTATTTTGAACATTATTATCTTTTGTTATTTTACTATATTTATTAACATTTTTTCATATTGAATGATTTCATATATATATATATATTTTTTTTTTTTTTTTTATGTGGGTACCAGGAGTTGAACTCAGGACCTTGCGCTTGCGCTGCTGAGTGATATCACTGGCCCTTTTTCTCCTTTATGTGGGTTCTGGGAGTCGAACTCAGGACTTCGCGCTTGCCAGACAGGTGCTTATGCTGCTGAGCTATCTCACTGGCCCGATTTCATATTTTATACTGAATGATTTATATACATTCTAACAGTTCAGTAAATATTAAATTGTTAAAATTTGGACTTCCTAGATATTTATATATTTTGTTATTTATTTAGAGGAATATCTCATGCATTTGTTGTTTATTTTTTTCTCCAAATCATTTAGTTTTAAAATTTATCTTGATTACTGTGTTTCTTTCTGGTTTCCTTAGATTTTTCTGTATTATTATTTTCTTGATATGTTAAGTAAATTTTATTTGATTAGTTTTTACTTTTTAATTTAATCACAAACATATGTGAGTGTGAATTTTGGTTATAAATAATGTATTTTGGTAGCTAATATTTTTATCTTCACTTTTTCTTGTATGATCATTTCCTGAATTCATTTCCGAAATTAAAGAGTTATTTGTAATAATGTTTTAAAACTTCAATTTATTAATCTAAAAATTTTTACACAAACTTTTGTTAAAAGTTTTTAATATTCATAATATATACCTAAGTAGTTGATAAGTTTTGATATTTTACTGATATTTGTCCTAGCATGCTAGTTTTAGTGAATTTTTGGGGGGTATTTGAATAGTAGGGGTGTGCATATATAAAATAAATTAGGGGGCTGGTGAGATAGCTCAGTGGTATAAGCGCCTGCCCAGCAAGCGGGAGGTCCTGAGTTCGACTCCCGGAACCCACATAAAGGAAAGAAAAGGGCCGGTGATATCGCTTAGTGGCACAAGTGCTTGCTGGCAAGCGCAAAGTACTGAGGTTGACTCCCGGTACCCACATTAAAAAAAAAAATTAGGATACTTTAAGTTTTAATAACTTGCTATATGCATCCTATATGGTCACACACATAAATGTTTGTGTGTGTGTGTGCATTCCTGGATGTTAGATTTAAGTTTTTATAAATCTCCTAAGTTGGTTGCATTAATAACAGTACCCAGCCTCCGCATGTCCTGTGTACGTGTTTTGACCGGCGTGGTCACATTTACTGCTTACTGAGCATATGTATGTGTGCAGGTCTTGTCCAAGACACTGAAATATTCCTTTATCTTCACAGTTTCAATCGTCCCACCCCTGTTTTCCTGGAAGGCAACAATGGGGCTTAGAGCTTCCCTCTGCTTGCCGTAGTGGCTGCTCTCCAGCGTCTGTGTCACTAAGAGGGTCCCCTGGTGACCCCTGGAGACATTGCTGGAGTCTCAGGCCTCCTTGTCACTGTCTCTTTGGCAGTGAGCCTCTGTTCGGTGTTAAATGTGCTTGATGTTTCGTTGAGATTATTTCCTTAGGGTAGAACCTTTTCATCTTGAGAGAAAGAGGCAATGTGCAGTTTTATGGATCTGTGACTGTGCATATTTTATGACACCAAATCATTTTATGAAAGTCTTACAGCAGGATACTCTGCCAGCAGCAATAATGGAATAGACACCCCAGTTTTATGCTGTCTTCCCTGGCATTGGCTGCTGTAGAACAGATGCACAGATATGAGTGGGGGGACATGTCGTGGAGAGGGGACACAGGTAAGTGCTGCTGCCTTTGGTTAGGATGCATGGGAGACATACGCCCTGCCCATGGTGAGGCTTACTCTGGGGGGCCGCCGTCGGGGGCACCGGAGGGGTGCGTGCTGTGCAGCGAGTTGCCTGCAGGGGACTAGGGCAGGTCTTTCCTCTGACGACCAAGTCATCATATATGATGCTTGTTGGTCTTGGAGATGCTACCGGACTGAAGATTCATCCTAATGCAACAACTAAATAAGAGACTCATCCGAATGTGCTTTTCTTTTGCAGGCTAATTATACTTTTTATTTTGTGGACAAGTTAAAAAGTTTATCAGAAACGTTGCTGAAGATGTTCAGCCTTTTCCAGGGAAACGGAAATGGACAGATGTTCAACCAGCTGCAGGTGGGTGGGGCGCTACCTGTCAGGGTCTGAGACACAGGGCCACCCTGTAGAAGATCCCAGCCAAGGAGCAAAGCTGACATAAAATTTGGTACATTTACAGGCTTTTTGTGAGTTTTCAGCGCTTTACCCCATGCAAGATGGTACCATTATGAAACTGATTAATGATTTATTGATATTTGCCTAGCTTTAAATTCTATATTAAATTTAATGTGTTTTAAATAGTTTCCATTCTTTTTAGTTATAAATTTACTATGATGATTAATGATCATTTTCTAATACCCTAAGTTTGACAAAGTAAGTAGGTTATGGTTTAAAATGTCCAGCTTCTTCAGGGCCAAGCAATTGTTAACTGCAAGATGTTAGTTCGGGTAGTTTACCTCATAACTTTAGGGGCACTTGGGAAACCCTAGTTGAATTTAAATCTGGTAAGATGAGGAAATAGTCCTGTGTTTTTGTTCACGTCTGGGTTCTTTATTACGCATTGACAAACATTTGGGGTCATGGACTTGGGGGTCAGACAATCTGGGTTTGATTCCAAGCTCTTCTGCTGTCCACGTGCTGTGTGACCTTGTGCTGGTCACTGAACCTCTCTGTGCCTTGGGCTTCTTCCTGTGAAGCCAGGAAATCATGGTAGCTGGGGAGTGAAGCAAGTTGTGGGGCAGGAAGCATTCAGAATGGGGTTTGCAGTGGAGACACTACTAGGTGACTCCACGTTCCCCCGGAAGTAGAGATGTGCATTTGTCTTATCATGGGGCATAGCTGTTAGAGCAAATGAAGAGGGATGGGGACAGGCCGGGGCCAGGTCACCCTGACTGGAGGAAGGCCACAGGAGGGAGGTGAAGTGGCTGCACCCTGGCCAGTCACACAGCTGAGGGAGCATCGGGCCAGCTGTGAGGGAGTCATGTGCAGGAGTTGATCACCTGCTGGAGTCCCTGGTCAGTGGAGTCCCCGGGACCAGGACTGCGCCTGAGCTGGAGACCTCAGGATGCAACGTGCTCTGCAGGCAGCAGCGGCCCTGGTCGCTCCGGTCCTCGTGGCTGAGGTCTGTGGTGCTCATTCTCATGGTGACTGCAGCGCTGCCTCCGAGTTACTGTTACATCATTCTGTAATCTGTTCCCTCATGGGTGACTTTGCTAATGCAGAGATCAGTAACCTTCCAGCAGTGGTCCAGATGTAAAGAGGTTAGGTGTGGGTAAGGTCCCATCTGCAGCTGTGAGTGATGGCGTAAGCATCCAAGTGCCAGATCCACAATGTGCAAATGGGGACAGAAAGCCGCATCCGACTCTGCTGCAGGCATCTGGCAGCTGCTCGAGAAGCGCAGAGTTTAGCTGAGTACTGTTCACTAAGTCACATATTCCACCACTTGAAGAATTGTGTATCTTATAGAGGATACAAAATCATAGATTGTTACTTTATTTCTTCCAGTCCTTCCCTCCTTCCCTTCCTCCCTTCCTCTGTGGTACTGGGGATTGAACCCAGGGTCTTTGCGCTGAGTTACATTCCCAGCAATTTGTTTGAAACAGGATCTAGAGAAGTCACTAAATTGCGCAAGATCGGTTTGAATTTGAGATCCTCCTGCTTCAGCCTCCCAGAGTGCTGGGATTATAGGTGCCCCTGGCTCATAAATTCTTACTCTGTTTCTTAGCTCAGGGTTCATGTTCAGGGAAAGCTTTCCGTGCTCGGATTTGAAGTCCATACCTGGTTCTCCTCCCATTGCCTCTAGGCGGTGCTCCTGACTTCGCCCCGTTTGCTTTTCCCCTCTGTAGAGGCAGCTGTACTGTCCTCCTGAGGGTGCGGCTGAGATCAAACGACAACACGCACAGTAAAGTACCCTGCGCATTGTCTGGCACGCAGCTAGTGCACCATAAAAGAAAGTTAATAAGATTTATTTTTAAAAAAGCAAACACTCAGATTTCTGAATAATTCCATTATCCTTGGGCAGGATTGGATGAAGCCATCCCAGTCCAGTGTGAGCAGAAGTGCTCACTGCAGGGGGCGCTGGTCATTAGAGCATCACTGATCCGAGACGCCCGTGGCACCTGGTTAATGGGGAAACAGTCTGGAGAGCGCAGGTTTACTCTCTGAGGAGCAACCGAATCCCAGATGCAGCCCCACATCTTAATGCCAGGGCTGGGCATCAATGCATCCACATTTCTCCCTCTCAGTTTTTGTGGGATTTTGTACGTGGAAGAATGATGTGAACAAACTTTTGCTGACTGCCAAGTCTAGATGCAAAATGTCATGAAGTTGGTGAAAGTGATTTTGGAGAACTCTCTACAGTAATATAACTACTGACCAGTGAGAGAGGAATGACCCAGAGGGTGCAGGGCAGGATGATCAAGAGATGAACAGGAATTGGGGTCGGGGGGTGCGACAGTCTGTCCTCAGTGGGCTTGTGATGGTGGCTGATGCTTTGCACCTGGCCCGTGGAAAGGTCACATAAAAGAAGGGATCTTCCAGAAAGCTATCAGCATGCGGCAGAAAACTGTGCCCCTGCAAATCACTAATGCGATTTTTGTTTTCAATTCGAGTGCATAATTACAATTCTTGTCTAAATTTTTATAATTGTTACCTTGATTTTCAAGGAAAAGACTTCATTAAATATTAACTTGTTATTCATAATGTTTAGAACTCATTATTATTATTATTATTATTATTATTATTATTATTATTATTATATTTTGCAGTATTGGGGACAAACACAGGCTTTTGCACAGAGCCATAATCCAAATCCTTTTTATAGATTTAAATTTTGTGACAAGGTCTCATTAAGTTTCTAAATTGCCCAGGCCAGGTTCAAACTTGTGATCCTCCTGCCTCAGCCTCCTGGACTTCTGGGATGAGAGGCATGTGCCACTATGTCCAGCTAGAACACTTTTTAAGTGGATTCACTTTATGTGTCTTTTTCTGGTGTCATGAACCTTTGAATAAGTCTAATGCAAGTATCACTAAGCAGGAGGATATGATGCTACTCTGTTTGTGAAGTTATATTATTTTCCTTTAGGAAGCCCTGAGAAACAAATTTATAAGAAACTTTGTAGAAAGCCAGCTGCACGTGGATGTGGACAGACTCATGGGAGATCTGCAGAGCTACGGTAAGTGAGCGTTCTGGCCGGCAGCCGGGGCCCCCCCAGTCCTCCCCCTCCCCCAGGAAGTGGCTTTGCCGGCTCACTTCCCCCTCTCACTTTCTGTGCTGGGATTACAGCGTGCGCCACTGCGCCAGGCTCTCCCTTCCCTTTTCACTCCCCAGTATGAATGGCCTAAAATCTGTGCAGTGATTCCTTCCGGGTTCGTCATCATAGCCTAAGATGTTGGGCCTGTCACATCTTTCTTGGCTTATTCATGGTCATAATTGTCAGTTGATTTCCTGTGCTGAGGGTGACCGAGTCATTTCCCTGCCTGGTTGCTTCACCTCGAGTTGTAGGACCAGTTGCCACAAAAAGGACCAGATACATAGTCTTCAGCGCAGAGCCAGGCTGTGTGTGGGAGCGAAGTTTCCCTTTTCGGTTACATTTTTCTTCACCTTTTCTGGCTTTTGCATTTAGCAGTCTGCTATCACTGCCTCACCCTCAGTGTGCCACTCTGTCTTTAGGGTTGCCAGGATTCATGCATTCCATGCCCTCAATATCATTTTATTTGGATGATTTGTGGGTTTCCTGCACAAATGTCATCCTGAAAAAAAACAAACAAAACAGGCACTGCAGGGAGAAACATGTCCTGAGTAATTTTACCCAGCAAAATCTTGGTTCTGTGTGCAAATTATGTGGAAATACCCCTTATTCCCTTCACTGATAATTTAAAATTAATACCACAAAATTTCATGCCTCTTCTACTTTTCTTCTTCTTCCTCTTCCTTCTTCCCCCCGTCCCCTTCTCCTTTTCTTTCTCTTTCTCCTTCTCCTCCACCTCCTCTTCTTTCATTAAAAATCATGTTGTTTCTATCCTTAGAGTTACATTGCTACTTTTTTTGTTATTAGCTTATTTTGAATTCTCTCTTTAATATTGGGTGAAACTAAATCTCCCCTGAGCATTTTATATATGGACAGAACTTACTGAGTTCAGATCTTGGCAGTGGTTCCTCACCGAGCGTGGTTGTTCCCTTGGGGACCACGGGAGTGTTTGGAGGTGTGTTGGTCATCACTGCTGGGAGGTGACTGCTGGGATCCCAGAGGAAGAGGCCAGGATTACTACAAAAACCCTGCATGTGCAGAGCAGGCTTGCACGGGAGTTACAGGCACAAGTGTCTTCATGTCTGGATTAAGACCCCTCCCTTGGGGCAGTAGGAGGGAGTCATTTGCTAAGGATAGTTTTTTGGGGCCGACACATCAGGTTCCCAAATCCTGCGGTCTCCTGCGGTGGATGCATGCTCCATTTCCGGTCCTGAGTTACTGTCATTGACCGGAAAGCCGTGGTCACGTGCTGTTGTCTGGATCTTGGAGCCAAATCATTGCAGCCTTGTGTACTGTGTTGTTCTCTGCTCAGCTGTGTGTGAGCTGCAGGATCCTGGTTACCCCTGAGGACAAGAGCAGGTAGTGCGTCTCTCCCAGGACTCCCATTCCCAGGCCCTTGGCGTTACCTTGCTGCGCGCTGTAGGAGCCGGAGTGGGCCACGAAGGCCAGCAGCCTGGTTCCAGGCCTCCCAGGGGCTCCGTGTCCCTTGCTGTGTACTCCATCCTCTCCCATAGCAGTGCCTTCCTCCCGCAGGTGGGACAGCACAGACGGAGTGTCCAAAGGGGCGTAGTGTGCAGGTGGTGTCTGGCCACATTCTATATTACAATGTCCAGTCCACTGTACCGGAAGGGGCCCCCAGCTATGGAAGAGCAGGTCGGAGTCCTCCCATCTGGTGAGAATGTGTGTGTGTGTGTGTGTGTGCGCATGTTCACGTGGTATACGGCGGCCCCTCACTGTCTACACAGAGAGGCTCCTAGGACCCATTTCAGACGCCAGTCTACAGCTGCCCAGGTCTCTGCTACACAATGTGGTGCTGTTTGCACAGAAGCCACCCAGCTCTTCCCGCAGTCCCTGTGTCATCGCTCGCTGCTCAGAGTCCTGATAGCACGTAATCAGTGTGTAAATGACATTTACTGCGTTGTTCAGGGCAACATGACAAGAAGTGTACCTGCTCAGTACAGATGCAGTTTATTAAAATACGTGTGAGTGAGGTGGCCTGAGTCCAGGGATGCAGAACCATAGACACAGAGAGCTGATCATACACACACATGCACACACGTGCACACGCACACATGCACGCACACGCACACACACGCACACATGCATGCACACGCACACTGTCTTAGCTATTTTTCTCCTTGCTGAGACAAAATACCCAACACCCAAAGTTAAAGGGGGAAAGGTTTATTTAGCTCACAGTTTACAGAGGTTTTGGTCCATCATTGACTGGCTCCAAGGCAGGGTGGCACAGCAGAGGGGCAACAGTTCACGGTGGGCAGAAGACAGCAAAGCAACAAGCAAAGGCCCTTAACAGCGTCCTTCTGCCCCTTTTATCTTATCCAGGCTACTCAGGGCAGGCAGCGCTCACAACCTGAATCCTAGGGCCCTTGAGCCTAGCATTGCACCATGAATCAATCCCAGTGTCACACACTCGAGATCCAGCCACCTGTGAAAAGCCCCACCTATGACCACAGGAGGCTTTGGGGGACATCTAGACGCAAGCCATGACACACACACACACACACACACACACACACACACACACACACACTCCTGTGCATATATGTATCTCTCTGTCTCTGTATTGTGCAATTACATACATGATCTAGCTTTTTAAAGCATTTTTTTTAAAAACGGCTTTGATTCTTCCCTTGAAGATAGTGAAAGCTATGTGATATGAGGTAAGGTAATTCTTTATTGTGTTTACCATCTGGAGTTATGTGCAGTTAAACTGTCTAACCAGGCTTTCCAGGCAGACTTATAAAGCAGCATATTCTGTGACAAATGGTCAGCGTATAAAATGCAATATAAAAATACCCTGTTTGCCCCATTCTGTAAAATTAAGCTTTCTCCAATTCACCATAAAAATATTAAAGTCCCCCACAATGGACAGTGAAGTTTCTGATATTCTGGTTTCCAGATGTCCTGCTGAGTTGCACAGAGAGGAATGAAAGATAGATGGTTGGTGCCTGTCTATCAGTTAGCAATAAATATGGCCATAGTTATCATTCAGTGACACTTACGGTAACATCAGCCTATCCATATTTATGTATGTATACACATAGTAACTTTAATTTATGTATATTATATATGTATACATATATTCATATACAGTAAACATTTATGTACTTTAAAATATTGTCATTTTAATAATTTTATATTGTAAAAGTATATATAACATTTATATAAAATGTATATATTTATAAAATATCATATATATATACACATACATATACATACACATATATATATGTGTATTATATACATATATATATATGTATATGTATATATATGACTGTATTTAATTTTCACAACAACCCCGTGGGTAGATGTGCTTTCCTCATAGACATGAAGAAATGGAAATGGTGACAGATTTAGACCTGGACTAAACAGCCCCACGGCTGCTGTGGGGCTCGGCCGTCTCCCCAGCCTTGCTGCATTCCTGGTCTGGGGCCCGATGGCCCAACGTCCTGAGCACAGCCCGAGCGGGCGGGAGTTGCACCCCTGGGGCCTCCGCACGTCTCCAGGGTCCACTTCCCTGCAGCAGGGCCGTCCTGAGCCTGAGGCACAGGTACTCCAGTGGGGGTCCCGGGCCCACGCGCAGCCGCTGAGGTCGCAGTGCACGGCTCCAAGCCGCACCTGCGCTGCAGCGTTTGGGGTAAAGCAAGACAGATCTTCGTCCTAAACGCACGAGGAGCAGACTGGTGTCATATACAATCGTAGCACACGCAATCACTCATTTCCCAGAACTTACCCCTTGTGAAGATTCATCCCGGATCCCGTCTTCTCCTTGCACCCTCCCTCCTCCTCCTTCCCTCCTCTCCTTCCTCCTCTTACTCCTCCATCTCCCTCTTCCTCTTCCTCATTTCCTCTTCCTTTTCCTCCTCCTCCTTTTCCTCCTTCTCTTTCTCCTCCTCTTCTACCTCCCCCTCCTCCCCTTCCTCCCCTCCCTCTGCATTCCCCCTCCCCCTTCATCCTCCCCCTCAGACCTCGGCTGCCTCCCCCTTCCTCCCCCTCCCTCCTTCCCCTCTCCTCATTCTCCCCTCCCCCTCCTCCCCTTCCCCTCCCGTGGCCGCAGCGGGAGCACTGTGTAGCTGCACAGCACAGGTCAGCACTGCCCACTGAGGTCAACAGCCAAGGGCCGATCCAGACACATGATGTCATCTTGGAGAAAGATGCAGCTGGAGAAAGTGGACCAGAAAATATTACAACCGCAGGTGTGGGCTTTGCCCCTGCACCATCCGCTTCAGGCCAGGGTGCAGGCCCTGCCATCCGAGTCTCCACAACAGATGACCCGGGCTGCCCAGCTTTCCATCCTGGCTGGGGTGGGGGTGAGTTCCGAAGCCCGGAAACCCACCTGAATACTGCTTTCATAGGCCTGTGTTACCCTTATTGTGCCTCTGTTGGAAATCGATTTTACACATTAACAAATAGGATACGATGCCACACCAAACACACATCCTGCACCTGCCCAGTGGCCACCAGCCGTGCTTCATGCTTCACTGCATCTAATCTCCATGGTTACAGAGTGTGTTGTCGTCAGTCCTTCGTCATGGGCAGGGTGAGGACAGAGCATCCACAGCCGGTGCTGCGCTCCCCGTGGCCCTCAGAACATAAGGCCCAGTGGGAGCAGAGAACTTGCATCTCCATCTCCAGGCCACCAAACACCTTGTGTCCTCTGGTTCTGTGAATGGGATGGTGGCCACATCAGGTCACTGGTCATCCTGTCCAGCAGGCCCAGGTCAGAGGCAAGGCCAGACCACCGGTGCCGAGCCTCTGCACTGCTCCAAGGGAGTCGCAGTGCTCTTGCTGGGCCCCTGTACCCCACTCTGTCCATCACGGAGGAAACCCCTTCCCAGCTGCGGGGCTCAGGGCACGCGGAGGTGGAGACCCTGACTTCTAGCTCCTCTCCAGGCACATCAACCAAACTACAGCCAGAGGTCCTTTCCTGCCTTAAATGTTAGCCGTTGTTGGCTGTGACACTGGGAGAGATGAAAACTGCAGTCAATCGTGTTTCCGCTGCCACCGGGGACTCTGGCCTGAGCTGTTTTGTTCCCAGCGGGTGAGCCGCAGCCTGGCTCTCCGAAGTGCCGAAAGCTGGCGTCTCCCACCTGCTGAGACTGGAACGAAGAGGAGAGAGCGATGGCTGTGACTCGCTGGATGACTTTGTTGTGTGGTTTTAGGATCGCTGCGAGTTTCTGTGCACGTGGTGTGTTGCGTATGCTGAGTTCTTCTCAATTCTTTATAAAATCCTGAGTGGGAAAAACGGAAGAGTCCTTTTGGATCTTTGGTCAAACCCCACCCATTCGGTGCGCAGTACCATCAGGGTGGGGACCACATTTGCTCTCCGTACAGAGACCCGGGGGCCTGGGGCCATGGTGGTAGCTCCCAGGCAGCACCTTCGCACAGCAAACTTGGGAAGTGGTTCCTGCGCCCTGCCGTGGCTCCCGTCATCTCTCCTGTGGCTCTCCCTCCCCACACTGCCTTTCTCCAGGTCGTTTACTTTCCTCAGCTCCTTCCTGAAACCTGAGCGAAAGTATGAAGACAAAACCGTGGTTTGCCCTGAGAAATGTTTGAAGCTCCACCTCCAGAGGCTCCAGAGCCCCGATGTTGCCAACATCTGATGCTATTGTTTCCTCTTCCGGTGCGCAAATCCAGGACAGAGACTGTAGTCCACAGGCTGAGGATGGGGTTTCCTCAGTGGAAATACACTGTGATCATTGTTTTTGCAAAGTTAGTGTCATAAAGTGACTTCAGAGAAGGCATTTGTTATGGCTTATGTCTCCTCAAAGCCTCATGCACTCATAGGTGGGGCTTTTGGAGGTGGCTGGATCATCAGTGTGTGAATATGGATTAAGGGTGTGTGATAACCGGATTAGTCCACCAACTGGTTTAGCTTAGCTCTGGGTGTGGCTGATAGGAAGGCCTGCCTTAGGTGTGGGTGGCACCAACCAAAAGGTTTGTAGCCTGAATGGAATAAAAGGGAAAAGCAGGCTAGCTGCTTCCTGCCTCCTGCCTGCCCTGCCATGAACTGTTTCTCCTCTCCCATGCCCATCTGCCCTGCTGCCCTGCTGCCCTGCTGTGGAGCCCACCAACTATGGACTGAAACCTGTACAAAGTGTGAGCCAAAATAAACCTTTCCTCCTTTAGCTTGTGGGTGTCAGGTATTTTGTCTCAGTGACAAGAAAGGAACTAAGACAGCATTGTTTAGAATTACTCAACCCTAGGTGGAAACATTATTATTTTGTTTTGTTTTGTTTTCACTGAATTCTCTGTGATGGATTCTTTTTTCAATAGTAATTACCATAGGTTTATTACATTTTTAAAGTGAAAATTCAAAATTGCATTTATCTTGTCTTTAGCAAGTCAACAATTGTGAAGCAGTTGCCCAGTTCTTTCCCCATTGTCATGTGTTTATTTATTTTTTTGGCTGGTAGATCTTTTCTTTTCTTTTTTTAATTCTAATTTAAATTTTATTTTATTAGTAAATGTTTGCAGTACATGAAGTTTACATTCACCTTGGGGGGTAGGTGCATGTACAAAAGAACAGCCTGGTTCTTTTTCTAATCTTCTTCCCCATCCCATCCACCTCCCTCCCTCCACCTCTAAATTCCCTTTCCCATTTTCATTTCGTTGTTGTTATTGTTTTAAGCTCATGTGTATGACATACAATGTTTACACTCATTTTAGTTATTTAATACCTGTACATGACACATCTTAAATCTCCATACTTCTTCCTCTCCCTCTCACTCCTCGCGCCTGGTCTCCTGGCCCCCTTCCCATTTGCAAGAGATCTATCCCCTTGTTTCCTTCTATCCAGCCTTCATTTTGCTCTTTGTTTGTACATTGCCTTACTCAAATGAGAGATACCGTATGGTGTTCAAGCTTATGTGTTTGATTTATTTCACTCAACATTATATTTTCCAGGTGCATCCATATCCTATTAATGTCTCACCTTTATCCTTCTTTATAGCCCAGCAGTATTCCATTATGTAAAGATACTATATATTTTTTTTTATCTGTTTCTCTGTCGTTGGGCATACAGGCTGCTTACAGGATTTAACTCGTATGAATTGTACTGCTGTAAACCTTGGTATGCACATATCACTGTAATATGATGTCTTTAGCTCTTATGGGAAGATACCTAGAAGGAGAATAGCTGGGTCATATACAATTTCTGATTTTAGTTCCTTGAGGAATCTCCATACTGATCTCCATAGTAGTTGTACTAGTTTCCATTCCCACCAACAATGTAGAAGGGGTCATTTTTCCCCTGAGCCATACCAGCATTTGTTATTCCTTGACTTCTTGATGATGGCCATGCTTTCTGGTGTAGGATAGAATCTTAGCATTGTTTTAACTTGAACTTCTCTAGTGGCCAGAGATGTGGAACATCTTTTCATATATTTGTTGGCCATTTGTACTTCTGAGAAGTGTCTGTTCATGTCACTTGCCCATTTCTTGGTTGGGTCAACCAATTTTAGGAGATCTAATTTTTTTGAGTTCTTTATGTATTCTAGAAATTAGTCCTTAAGGCATAAATGGCAATTTTTCCCATTCTGTAGTTGTCTCTTCACTCCTTTTCTGTGCAGAAGTTTTAAAATTTGATGTAATCCCATTTGTTGATTCTTGCTGTTATTTCTTGTGCAACTGGAATTCTGTCCAGAAAGTCCTTGCCTACATTTATGTCTTCAAATGTTTTACCTATTTTATCTTCCAGTGGGTTCAGTGTTTCTGTATTAATTTTTAGATCGTTGATCCATTTTGATTTTAATTTGGTACATGGTGAGAGATACAGGTCCAGCTTCAACCTTCTGCAGATAGCCAGTTTTCTCTGTTGAATAGGCTATCTTTCCTCCAATGTAGGCTTTTGGCCACTTTGTTGAAGATCAAATACCTAAATATGCCTGGGGATGTTTCTCTATTCTCTTTCACTGATCCATGTATCTAGTTTTGTTCCAGTACCATGCCATTTTTATCACTGCTATTTTGTAAATAGAAGGGCTTGAAGTCAGAGAGTGTGATGCTTTCTACCTTGCTCTTGTCACCCCACATTGTTTTTGCTACTCTCAGTCTCTTTTGGTTTCATATGAATTTTAGGATTTTTTACTCTAGTTCTGTGATGAATACTGTTGATATTTTGATTGAAATTATGTTGACTCTGTAGAATAGTTTTGAAGGTGGCCGTTTTGACAATACTGGTTCTATTTATCCAGGAGCAGGGGACATCTTTCCATTTTCAGACATCCTGTTTAATCTCCTTTTTCAGTGTACTGTAGTTTTCATCATAGAGAGCTTTCACTTCTTTGGCTAGTTTAATTCCTAGGTATTTAATTTTTCTTGATGCTAATGTGAGTGGTCTTATTCGCATAATGTATTTCTCACTGAGTTCATTATTGGTGTACACAGATGCTATTGATTTCTGTGTGTTGATTTTGTATTCTGCTACATTGCTGATATTGCTTATTACTTCTAAGGGTGTTTTGGTGGAGTGCTTTGGTTCTTCTACATAGAGTGTCATGTTATCTGCAAATAATGATAATTTGAGTTTTTCCTTTCCTATATGTGTTTTATGCTTCAGACTTTTCCTTCCATTTTCATTCTGTCCTCTTCGCTGCCACTGGTTTCTGTGTGACAGTTTTACCTTTGTGTGTTAACTATGTTTTCCCATTTCGATGTATCAGCATTGCAGAGAACATGTGTAAAAAGGTTACACACAGTCTTATTCTGCTGTGTTAACTACTTTTTTAAACTTAGATGTATCAGCATTACACAGAACACATGTAAAAAGTGGAGAGCTTGCATTCAGGAAGTAAATAGCGCATCTTGCATATGAGCAAATTTTGACTCCCTTTTGAATACTTCTTTAATGAGGGAATTATGCAAGTCATTCACATGTTCCCCACTGTATGAACAAAAAGCAGGGAGGTAGAAGAGAAGCTGATGTGTTCTAATTTGCTTGCTTTCCTCAGGAGGGATGCTGGACAAGGTCTTTAACCATGCAGGGGCTGGACACTTCCATTTCCTGGGCAGTGCCCTGGTCAACCTCTCTTCTTGCGTGCTGCTGGACCGCTTCCAGGCCTTGGAGTCAGTGGACATCCTGGAATCAGAAGCACACAAACTTATGCAGCAGAACAAGTTCTTGGCCAGTAAGTAATAGACAAATACGGTCACAAAGACACTGGCTCCCATAGGTTGTCATCTCACGTATTTCTCCCTAACAGTGTTTTATGTCAGCTCAGAGAAAAGAGAAGCCTTTCCCAGATAAACCATAAAATAAAACAGAAATACACGCACGGAGTTAATGAAAGCTTGCATCTCATGCCATAATGACTAACTGCGTTTTCACCATCCTGAGAATAATGATACTGGAGCATCTGTTCTTACTACTTCTCGACATTGTTTATGCTTAAATCTCACGTGATACATAACAATTTTCTTAAACAAAGTTATATTCTAATTTCCTCCACCACCTTTATTTTTATCATAGTATTTTGTTCTTTTGGGTCGAGGGTGAGAAAATACAGTGGTCAATTAGAATCCATTACTAACTGTGTACTTATTCAAATAAATATGATGCATTCTTGTATATTCTCTTTGAATCAACATTTAATTATTATCATTGTTTTGGGTGCTAGGGACGGACTTTATTTTTTTTTATTTTTTTTTTTTTTGTGGGTACCAGGGGGATGACCTCAGGACCTCGCGCGCCAACAGGCACCCGTGCCACTGAGCGATATCACCGGCCCCTTTTTCGTATGTGGGTTCCGGGAGTCGAACTCGGGCCCTCGCGCTTGCAAGGCAGGCGCCTACGCCGCTGAGCCATCTCACCGGCCCTAGGGACGGACTTTAGCACCATGGGTGCAAGCAAAATGGGTGCTCTGTTCCTGAGCTACACCCTCACCCTCTTTCTTTGTGTTTTATTGAGGTTTTGTGCCGGTTTGCCAGGGCTGTCATGATGAGGTACAGTAAGTGGGTGACTTAAACAACAGGAATCAGTTGTCTTTCCATTCTAGAGGCTGGAAGTACAAAATTAAAGCATCGATAGGTTTCTTCTGAGGGCTGGGAGGGGACGTTCTTCTGTTGTCTCTCACTGGCTTGTAGATGGTGGTCCCCTCCTTCCGTCTGCCTGTGTCTCTATGTCTGGCTTTCCTCCTTTTATAAGGACACCATCGTATTGAATTAGGGCCCACCCAACAGTCCTCATTTTAACTCAATCTCCCCTCCAAAGATGCTATCTACAAGCACACTCACATTTCAAGATCCTGTGGTGAGGACTTTGTCATCTGCGTTTTGGGGGAAGACAGTTCAGTTCATGACAGGTTTTATGCACAGAACTCAAAGAATCCATGTGGCAGAAAGCACAATCCGTATACTTGAGTTCTGAGTTATTGGGCCCCGGGGGATGGATTCAGTGCATCCAGTCACATCCGCAACTCAAGAGAAGAGATGCTGATTACTATTCGAGTAGCCTTATATAATTTTTCAAGTCCTGCAAAACACACATAATGCCTTTGTATTGATGGTAACACAATATGATTTTACTGAAGAAAAAGGGTACATTGGACTGGAAATTAGGTGTTGGTTCAGTCTTACCACCAGTAGCCTGTGGAGCTGAACATGGTTTTGCCTTCCTGGGGCTGGTCCCCCTCCTGCAGGAGGAGGTGTGCACCCCTCCCTGAGCTCCGGCGGTGCTTACCTGTCCTTCTCTGCCACCAGGTGTCATATTCAACAGCTCCTCAGTGGGCAAGACCTTTGGATCAGCATCCTTCAAATTGCTACCCCACGTCACATACACAATTCGCACCAGCATCTTATATAGCATGAGGACAGATTTGATAAAAAATCCTTCGTGGAAGTTCCATCCTCAGAGTCTGCCGGCTGACGAGTTCAAATATAACTACATCTTTGTTCCGTTGCAAGACATGATCGAAAGAGCCATCGTTGTGGTACAGACTGGGCAGGAAGTCTTGGAGCCAGCCACGCAGGCACAGGCAGCCCCCTACCCGTGCCACACCAGCGACCTGTGAGTAGCTGTCACCAGCAGACATCCTGCAGGGCTCTCCTGCGGGGAGCAGTGCTGAGGGAAAAACCTTTGAGCATTTCCATAGTCATCCCAGAGTACTTTAAAAAATAATCCACTCGGTTTTTTTAATGGCTCAAGATTTATTGTTTATATACTTGAGCTACTCCAGTAGAAATACAGTGGTTGAGATGCAATCGACCTTTGCATCTGCGGATTCTCACCATCAGCCACAGATCCAACCAGGTGCTGACTGAATGGATAATTCCAGAAAGTTCCAAAGAGTGGAACTGGAATTAGCCATGTGCCACACACATGCTGCCTCTGCATGAATGAGGTGGTGGGTAGGCTGTGTACTAAGCGTTACACGTAAACTAGGGGTGATGTAAAGCACACAGGTCAGGGGAGCGCGCGTAGGTGATCACAAAGCCTGCGTGGTTCCGTATCAGGGACTTGAGCACCCGTGGGCTCTGGTGTCTCTGTGGGGCTCCTGGGAGCCACCTTGTGTTGCTATGGATCAGCAGGAGTTCTTAAGTGACCAGGGGCTTTTACACTGCTGTCAGGCATCCATATGTTTAAGTGCCCTTAGCACCGGTGTGATGAGCACTATTCACAAAGACTGTGCATGTCCGGTCCCGCCCCCACCTGTCTGCACTTGGGGAAACCAAGCACTGCTATTTCATCTGTGGCACAAATTCTTCAAAGATTAGCCCCAGAGAGTACAAGGTGTTGAGGAATTCCAGGGAGGCCTATGCTGGTTCCTTAGGTACACGGGAAGTAACTGAGAATGTTGGAAGGTTAAGCTGTGTCATTTGGCTGGAGCTACTACACAGGCTGCGAGTCCTTGGCTGTCCCCACCTGCCGGCTCTGATGTGGCCACCTTCTGAAGCTCTCTTAAAAAGCACGGTGGAAAGTGAGTGGCCGAATGAGAGGTTATTAAAGGAATGGATTTTAGTGTCATCTTAGCTATAAGAACAAGGACGGACACTTGTCCTTCAGAGGTCCACTGCCGGTGACAACTCGCACACCTCCCACCTCCCACTGGGGCACAGCAGCTGGTCACCAGGCAGAGTGTCACTCCCTCTCCAGGCGATGGGAGCCTCTTGATAGGACAGGTGGCATTGTACCTAAGATCTAAGATGTCTTCAGAGGTGCCCAGATCATGGGGCGCCACACTCATCAGTGTACTCACCCAGGGATGACTTCATGGCTGACTGTGCTCTTAGCAGGCAGGGCCTGGTTGGCGGTGGTCCCTGGGGTGTGACCTGGAAGGGTGTCTCTCTCCCCTGCTCCTCCCTTCTTTTTCTACTTCCTGCCAGCCACGGGTTGAGCAGCTTTCCTCCAACACACCTTTCCACCATGGTATTTCTGCCTTGGAGCCAACTGACCATGGACTGAACCCCTGAACTGTGAGCCAAGTTAAACCTTTCCTCCTTCATGTTGTGGGTGTTGGCGATTGTGTCCCAGTGATGGGCAAGCTGATTCCAGCAGGTGGCTCGATGACTTACCTTCCTTCCTATCTAGCGATACGCTTTGTACACGATGGCTCATCCACACCTTTTTGGTGGTAGGATAACAGTCTGGAGACCATGTGATGGAGCTTATCTGTGGTATCCTAGTGTGGTGGGGAGAACTGGGGGTCAGGAAGAAAGAGACCAAGGTGTCCCTGTCCCCCAGGGACTGTCTCAGTGGGCAAATCACTGGCAAAAGCCCCTTAGCTTCTTTCCTTGTAGGCAAGAGCTTTTCTTTCTTTTCAAAGATATGATACTTTTGTCTTTGAACATTTTCACCATTGTAAAAAATGCTCCAAAGTCATTTTCTTGGAGGTGACAGCACCGAAAAGATGGCTGCTGTTGGCAAGGTCCATGCAGGGATGCTTTCCACCCAACCCAGAAATCCGAGGGGCCTCGAGTGCCAGGTGCCTGGGGAAGCTAGCGTTTTAGGATGCTGCTTGTTCAAAGATGAATCTCAGACAGTTTCCCTCTGACAGTCTCCTTCTGGCTCTGGAATTCACTGATCATCAGCACCCTTAGGAGAGGGGCGGTGCTTGTGTGGTGGGGACAGCAGGAGCCTGGCATTCACATCCTGGTTTTTTCCTTTGACCCAGGACACCCCCGGGAGGAGTGACACACAGGCCAGCAAAGGAGTTAGTGGACACTGAGGGGGCCTGGCTGGTGAGGTCCCCATTCCTTCCACCACAGTGCATTGCATGAAGGCAGACAGGAGGCTTTGAGGGAGCAGATGAAAACACGCCCTGTCGCCTCTTGAAGATCACTTCTTGTGTCTGAGACACAGCCACGCTGGCGAGCCAGGGTTGGTAGCGTGCCCAGGTGCAGCTCTGCTGCTGTGAAATCGATTCTCTTCGTATTCTCCCTGGATACTGTGGCACAACTCCTCAGAAACGTTTCTTTCATTTGCTTGACGGTGTGAAAAAGTGTTTTGATTCTTAGGAAGACTGAAGTCCTCAAGTCCTCTCTGTTCTATATCCTTCCTCTACACGTGCTTTGAAAACACCTGTGCTGCTGGAGACCCCGTGTGCCTGCCGTGAGTGAGACACAGCTGGGGTCTGTCACAAACTTGGCCATCTGAGAACAGATTCTAAAGCTTGCTCCGGCCACAGACCACACTTGTGGAAATTTTTGAATGGCTTCTTGCTGCTTATTGAATGAGCTATGTATTCATTAATTTATTCCTGTATTCAATGACATTTATGTGCTATTTGTCAGCCGCTAGGTTTGGTGTGAATCGGGGAAGGGGGTAGATAAAAATCGCTGCATTTGTGGCACTGAGAGCTCAGGGACGCAGAGTCTACAACTGCAGTAAAGAAGGAAACGTTGGAGGCAGTGTGTGCTCAGGTGCTGGGAGGGGTGAGGCAAGGTCAGAGGCGTGAGGGGGGTGTATCTGGAGTTACCTGGGATTGTTAATGTGATCGGGGGTGGCTCAGCCCAGAAGGGAATATTTGAGCAGACTTGGAGACAGAGGCACAGTGGAAAGTGTGTCCTAGACCAAAGGGGCAGTCAGGGCAAAGGCCCTGGGGTGGGACTGGCTTGGGATTGTGGAGTCAACAGAGCAGAGTGCACAGGGCAAGAGGAAGAAGGTGAGGTCACAGAGCCCAGCACAGACTGGGCGGCTGCGAGTGACCTGTCTCCTGCCTTTCATGGCAAACGTCCTGCTCAGGACGTGTGTGTGTGCGTGTGTGTGCGTGTGGAGGAGGCTTGGGGGGGCACCTGGCAGAACAGCGCCATCGTCTGGGAGGCTTGTGTAATAACCCGGGGGGAGATGGCGGTGGTTGTCCATGGGAGCAACGGTAAATCTGCTCAAGGTGGTCAGGTTTGGGTTGCATTCTGGAGGCAGAACCAGCAGATTAGCCAAAGACTCGAGGAGAATGTGGTAGAAAGGTACTGGGGAGATTCTCCATCTTGGGCCCAGTACTTGGATCTCTGGAGTGACACTGAACTAGGAGAGAAAAGACTGTGGGTAGAGAAAGCTCAGAGGAAAGGAATAGACATGCAGTTTTGAACATGTCCAGTTTGCTTTTAGAAACCCAGAGGAGGTGGGAAGGTAGATTTCTTTAGGAGTCTGGATCAGTCTGGCTGGATGTGTTAGTAAGAGTCTTCCTGTTTTGGTGGTGTTGGGGGCTCTGAGGTTGGTGGCAATGACTGTGGGAGAGAACATAGCTAGAGATGCGAGAGGCCAACACCAAGCCTGGGCATCACCTCAGAGAGGCCAGCGAGGAGCAGAGACTGAGAAAGGACATCCTCCAGATAGCAGGGGAAGCTCTGAGTGTGGACCACGGGGGCCAGGCTGAGGCACGGCCCCAGGAAGGGGAATGTTCAAGAGTGGGGCTCGTGGGTGAAATAAGGCAAAGGTGGGCAGTTGACTTCTGGACTAACGGTGGGTGAGAGCGTCGTTGGGGAGATTAGGGAGAGCAGTGTCTGTGACACGGAGAGCATGAGTGCACTCCAGGGGACCTGGAGGTGACACTGGAGCCTGAGTCCAGGCAGCTCTCAGGAGCTGTGCTTTCAGCGGAGCAAACGGGCAGGAGGGCGGTGTGAGCGGGAGGTGACCTCAGTAGGCCTTGATTGGGAACAGGCCACCAAGAGGAGAAAACAGACAGCTGTGTTCTTGAGCACCCGAGGGAGAAGTAGCCTCAAGGAGTGCAGTATCTAAACACGGGTCGGGTCCTGGCAGTTTGTCCATGCTGACAAAGCCTGTTTACGTAACCTTCCTTGGATGCCTCTCTCTGTCTGTCTGTCTCTCTGTCTGTCTGTAATATCCATCGACAGCCCAGGCCCCATTCCTTGAAGAGACTGGCATTAGGAAATGTTATCTTGAGATTACAGACTTCGTAAGGGCCAGGGTGATGTCTAATATTCGCATCTGCCTCCACCAGCAGTTATCATAAGGGCAATTTTTAATTGACACACAATCATGGATAAGGATACCTTTATGACTGGAATTACAGTGCATTTCATATTTCAACAAAGGATTTCAGATGTTTAATGTATTGCTTTGAAGAACAAGCCAACTTATAAACAATGTTTCAGCAAAGGAAAAGTAAAAATTACCCTAGAATCCTTTTATTTGGGAAAAAAGAACATCTCTTTGAGACATTTTCTTTGCCTATCATCTTCCCCGCTGCTCTCTGGCTCCTTCCATTCACTGCACCCTAGAGCTGGGTCATGGGCAGGAGATGCTGGACCGCTGGGTCTGGTGGGCAGTGCCCCCCGGAGGCACTGCGGCTGGGTGTGGATGCGTGTGGGCGGAGTGGCGAGTGAGAGGTTGACAGAGAATCCTGCTGGAGCTGTCAAACTCCTGTTCTGAAAAAATCGGCTTGGTCCACGTCGTACCAGTGAGAGGCCCTCTCCTGTGAGAAATGTTGGCTGTTTCCTTTCCTCAGGCTTTCATCGGGTAACCTTGGTAAACGCCTCTCCCTTCCAGTTAGTCAGTGCTATCGTCTCAGCAGAAATTCGCACTCCTCACAGCTCTGAGAGTGTGGAGCTCTGGAAGAGCCCTCTCCTGCTCTGTCCTCTTCCGCCCAGTGCAATGCAGATAACCAGCTGGGGACACCGACTTGGATGGGAAGCAGAAGAACTGCACTCCTCCTTGGGCTGTGTGACTCCGCCTCCTCTCAGGCCCCACAACTCTCTCTGGACTCTTCTTCCGGCGGGAGAAGGATGGCGAGGTGGAGGATGTCTTGTTGCAACCTCGAGGAATCATTCAGTTTCCACATGTTCTTTCTCTCCATAGCAGCAACAGCAACGCCTCTCTTGAGTTTGTATCCCATTCCCTGACACTTCGTGTCATTCTCCCTCTAGAACTTTATTAGCATGGCTGGAGCAAGTGAGACTCAGATTCCTTCCCCAAGGCCTCAGGGTATCTTTGTGTCCTTCAGTCCAACCTCCTCCTTGAAGAACAATTAATTACCACTATGTTTAAGTCATCTGTGTGACAGCTGGGTCATTCAGCTGCAGTTTCACCCCATTGTGTGGGAAAGTCTGGCACATTTTCTTGTGTCCTGATCACAGCTGAGATTTTAGCAGCACTCTTTAGCCTGAGGGTGTGGGAGCATGGATGCTCCAAGTGGCGGGTGTAATATGTGTAGTGCCTGGGGCCAGGTACTTCTTGTTTTGTCTTAAATGGCACAGCTCTGCACAATGAAGAGTAACCCTAGCCAGATTCCCCAACACCCTCACTTGGAGACACCACACACTCTGGCGAGGGGTGGCTCATTCAGTCACATACTTAGTCTTACTCTATCCATCTATTCAAAAACTTTTGTTTCAAACCTGCTGTAGGACATGCGTTTTCTAGGTGCTGGGAGGGATACAGAGATGAATGATATGCACTTCTTGTGACTCACAGCTTCACAGAATCCCAAATGTTGCCTTTGTAACTCTACTAAGGTGTTGTGGTCCATGGGTTCAGAATAGAATGACCCCCTAAAGCCTCATGTGTTCAGAGGTGGTGTGTGTGGAAGGTGACTGCATCATGGGGGTGGTATGCTCATTGGTAGATTCACCCACTCATGAGTTCATGGCTGACTGCGCTGTTGGGAGGCGGGGCCTGGTTGGAGGTGGTCAGTGGGGTGTGACCTGGAAGGGTTTATCCTCCTCTTCCCTGTCTACTTCCTGGTCGCCATGATGTGAGCAGCTCTCTTCCGCTTAGGCCCTTCTGCCATGCAGCTTCTGCCTCAGAGCCAGCTGACTATGAACTAAACTGTGAGCCAAGATAAACCTCTCCTCTAAGTTGCAAGCATCGGGTGTTTTGTCTCAGAAACAAGGAAAGTGAATAAGACAGGAGGAGAGGAAAGGAGGAAGATCATAAGACACAGAGGCTCTGGGAGTGGCGAAGTGGTTGATCACTACCGGTGTCTCCCAACAAGCAACATCTGGGAGGACTCCTTGAGAAGGAGGAATTTTACAACCTAGAAGTCTAAGTTTGGGCCCTTACAACCTGCGTCTTTATAGATCTAGGACTCCAGGTGTGAGTCTTGCTTCTGAGGTTGGATGATTTCTTTTGAGCTCCTGGGGTCTCTAGAGTGTCAGACTCTGGACACTAAATTGGGTTCCAGCTTTGCCACTTGCTGGTCGCAGGACCTTGGCCCAGTGCTCTGACAGCTTTGCAATCAGTGTTCTCCCCTTGAATGGGATGTTGACTGCTGATCTGCCTACCTGGTTAGGTTTGAGAAAAGCCCAGACCTGGGAAAGAATGAGGCAAGCTCTGTGAGCAGACCGGAAGCCCTGAGCAGCAGGCTACTCTGTTCTGACGCTGCTCTGTCAGAATGTTCTTCCATCTACAGGTGTGGAAAGCCAGGATGGGCTGAGGTTGGTGACATTATATTCGGAGAGATGTAGGTGCACTGGGCACCCTTCCTTCTCCCTGACATCCCCAAGTGAATCACAGAAACTAGAAGGGACTAAGAGAAAACACAGGGAGAAAAAGTGCGGGGCATGGGTACTAGTGCTTCCCTTTGGCAGCCCCTTGCCATGTTCCACCGCGTTCCGGCTCTGCTGCGATTGCTGAGGACTGAGCGGGGTGGTGGTGGTGACGGGGCTGCAGGAGAGAGTGGTGGAGGCAAGGGAAATGGGCAGGGGACAGGGCGATGTGGGAAGGGGGCCTGCAAATTGCCACCATCCCACACTGAAATCAAAGTCCTGCATCCTATTTCCCTGTGTGGTGCTCCCTGCGGAGCGACTTTGATCCAACACGCTCTGTTTTGCGTCTTTGAACTCACTCGGTTGTGCCAATAGAGGCAAGCAGCAGCTAAGACACCATTAACCAAGGTTATTAAAATGTAAATGGAGGAGGTGCCACCTGCAGAAAAAGAAATGTGACAATTAAATGTTTGTGAAGATCTGAGTGTCCTTTCAAAGAGGCTTGAACAACACATAGGTCAAACCTATTTCTGGGGTCACCCATGGCTGGCTGACTTCCTTCCCTTTCTTAGACTTCTCCGCCTGTCCGCATACGCACGCAGGTTCTTCTATTTTGTTTTTCCTACACTTATAATTTTACTTTTTAAACTAATGTTTAGAAATGCTTTTTATTATTGTCGCAGTGCTTACTTTACAGTTATAACTTATATAAAGAATATCAACCCTTTGAGAAATGAAAGCATTCTCTCTTATTTCATCATATACTTTCTCTTCTCCATTATGAAATTTTAGTTGATGTTATTATTGTGTGTGCTGCTGAAGCAAGCACTAGTTGATATTATTAACTTACTTCAAGTGATCTTTTCTACTATTAAAGACACTTAGTCTCCTTTTGCTAATATGAAAAAAAAATTATCCTTTGGTTTTGTCTTACACCAACCTAATTTTTCTCTCTGACTCATTTCCCATTCTCCATCCATTTACTCATCATACTATAACTACATTTCAGGGAATATAAAATTTCCAAAATGTCTTAGCACTTTAATTTCCATGTTTGTTTTTGTCTTTCTTTTACTGGAAAAGGCGCTCACTGCTTACCATTAACCCTTACACTGTAATTTACTAGTCATCATTTGGTAGGCTGAAATTTGTCCTCTAATAATTCCCTTAAGAAGATTTTACAAGATAATATAATGAGTTCTTGAATCCAGTACTTAAAACTCTTTGTGGTATTTGTATGTGATAAATTGGGTCCCTGCTTCACCACTTGCTGGTCGCAAGACCTTAGCCCAGTGCTCTGACAGCTTTGCAATCAGCCTCCTTCCCTTGAATGGGTTGTTGATTGCTGATCTGCCTACCTGGTTAGGCTTGACAAAAGGCCAGACCTGGGAAAGATATCTCGGTGGGGTATGAAATCCTTTGCTCAAACATTTCTTAGATACCTCTTAAAAATAGGTCTATTATTTTTGACCTTTAATTTATTATGGAGAATTCTTGATATTTTTCTCTTATCTGACTCAGTAATTTTGACCAGCTGCCATTAAGTTTAAAATTCAGTAAATTTAGCAGAATACATTTCATTGTTGACAATGCTAGGACAATTTTCCTTGAAACAAATGAGTCCTTTGAATTTGCCAGTTCACATTTTCTTTTATGGAAACCCAAGCAGTCACTTTCCCATCACTGGGACAAAATACCTGACATCTGTAACTTAAAGGAGGAGAAGTTTATTTTGACTCATTTATTTTAAAGGGTTCAGTCCATGGTATGCTGGTTCCCAGGCATAGAGGGTGAGGCGGAAAGGCCCAGGGGAGGGAGGCTGCTTACATCATGGCAGCCAGGAAGCAGAGAGGGAGGGGAGGAGCCTGGGACATGGATACGTAATTCCAGGTCCCAACCAGTGACCCCCTCCAACCAGTCCCCACCTCCTAACACCACATGGACTGCTGAACTCATCAAGGGATAAGTCCACCAGGGGTGGGGTGGTGGAGCACCAATTAGCTAAATGCATGAAACTTCTGGGGACGTTTTATATCTAAACCACAACCTACCTCCTTGATGCATTCTAGGTTTACCAACCTGATTGTTTTCCAATATTTTGTTTTCCTTCTTTAGGGACTTCAGTGACATGAATTTCTTTTACCAGTGTTTCTAGTCCATAAAATTTCCTTGATTCTTTTGAACTGTTTATTTCCTATAGTTGTATTTATTGAATATGCTTTTATGTCCTTACTGTATTTGGGGCAGTGTCAATTTCTACTCCAGTTTTTTTTAAAATCATTTGTCTGATAGTTATAATTTTCCATCTATTTCTTTTTAAGATCTTCCAGCTTACAGTTCATAATGTTTTGGCATTTTGTCTTCTCATCCCTAATTCCAACAGCTTTGTTGTATGGTGTTTCTTACAGAGGAGCTTGCTTTATTAGATATTTTGGAATTGGTGGCAAAAATATTTTCATTATTTTCATCTGCTCTGTGTCACTATCTTTTTTGGCATGAATTCTTCATTTGTTCATAGTGGTGCAACTCCCAATCTCACTTTTATAGATTTTTGTCTCCGTGCTTGTTACTCGTCTGCACTGAATCAGGTGCTCCTGATCAGGTGTTGTGAGAAGGTCCTCGTGGACCAGGTGAGGACGTGGTGGTGAGGACCAGGTGGGCGTTAGTGGCTTCAGAGCTCAGAGGCTCTCTTTTCCATTTCTACAAAGACATGGAGCTTCTTGCAAGTGTGTGGATTCTTCACGTGGACTTTCTGTCCGTTTCTATGGAAATAGGGTGTAGGGGTCAGGTGGCTTCTCCACTTCCCAATTTAAAATGCCTCTTGATGCTCACTTACATGAGGCTGTGTGTATCTTCTGCAGAGAGAGTCCTGCTAGCTTTTAAGAAGTCCATTTTTCAAGATGCCTTCTAAGATCTGCGGAGGGAACCGCTGAAATCTCTTTTGCTTACACTGTTTTTGTGACCCTTACATAAATGTGATTGTTTTTAGCAGCCTTCTCAGATACTTCGATGTCTTTTCCAAGTATTTAACAAAGCTGGAAGGTACACTTCTACCCTCCTCTCATTGGTTTTTGATGGGTTTCCTGAAACAGATAGAGAGTCTGCGTTGTGTGGCCACGTCTCTCGAGCACTCGTCTTTGCTTTGTTTATCCTGTCCCTTCCTCCCAGTGCCTTGCCACTTGTGCAGTGTGGAAGCCCCTGGGGCCCAAGCAGTTGCTCTAGGAAGACCGGGGTCGGGTGGGTACGATCCCAAGCTCTGGTGGCTTTCTCCTTTATGACTCGCGCACAGTGTGGATTCTGAACGCTGCGACTCTGGAGGCTTTCTGAAGTAGAACTTTAGGTAATATCTGAGCATGATTCTCACTGGCCCTTTGCGAGATGGAAGTTGCTGGGGGAACATATTCAGCAGCTGTCCCCCTGTGGCCTTTTAGAAACAGAGAAGTTCACGAGCAAACAACCTTTTTGAACGCCCCAGATAAACGCAGTGTGAGTTACTTTCCACTTTACAGGTTCCCCAAGCTTCAGCTTTGTGGCAGTCGTGTCACTCTGGGGGGACAGCTGGCATTTGTTGTGTGTACGGGTGGATATATTTATGGCTTCCTGTTCATAGTCCTCTACCTATTCTGAATGCTACAAAAATAATGATTAAAAAATCACAGAAAATTACCCTGCCCTCCACACACAGCGGAGGACTGGACAAGCTGCCCGCACTTCACTGTGCTCGCCAACCAGGTTCACCAAGTGTGTGACAGGTGTCTTCAGCAGAAAAATGAATAAAAACAGAGGTTAACTTCCTTTGCTTTCTTTTTTCTTTTTTAAACTCATCCGTGTAGTCATATATGAAAGTCAATACGAGAGCAGACGAAAATAGCAAATGTGGAACTCATGTATGCATTCAGCAGCACATGCTGGCTTCCCCTCTGTAGCAGGCCTGGTCCCCTCTGCTGTGACGGGGCCACCAGTGTCCCAAGCAGGTGGCCTGCTGTGGTGAGCGTCTGAGGAGGCGTCGGTCCGAGGGGTCCCTGGTGGTCCTCTCAGCGGAGATCCATATTCTCCTGGTCTCCAGGGCTGCCCTTGACCTCAGCAGAGGCTCCTGGTCTCCAACCCAGAAGGCCCCAGGCATGTGGGGTCTCCCAGCCCCTCTCTGCATGGCGTCCCCCCTTCACGCCATCGCCATCCTCCGTCTGGTGGTCTTGTTAAAAACCTGACACCTGCTGTCATCCCAGCACTCTGAGCAGCTGAGGCAGGGGGATCGCAAGCTTGAGCTGAGCCTGGGCAACTTAGCCACTGAGCCAGACCCTACCTGAAAATAAAAGAAATAAAGAAAGGGCTGGGGGCGTTGCTCACTGTGAAGGTCCTGGGTTCAATCCCAAGTACTGAAAAAAGAAAAAGCAAAATGCAAAACGAAAAACCATATACCTGATTATGTTGTCTCTCTGTTTCCCTCTCCTCTTCAAATCCTTCTATGGTATCTCCCTGTCTGCTAAAATCCAGGGCTTACCCTGCACGCACAAATCCCTGCAGGATCTGGGCCCGGCCAGTGCTCTGATGGCTCGCTCTCCTGCTGGTCCTCGGCCTGGGCAGCTCCTGACCAGGCCCCGCCTGTGCCACCTCTGACTCTGCACCTTTCCCTCCCGCCTGGAGCCTGTGGATGCTGCACAATTTGTTTCCTTGTTGTTTCTGCTCTCTGTTGTCTGTTGTTCCTTCTGGCCACCTTGCCTGACCCTGTCTGGAAAGCATCCTCCTCACATTGGCTTCGATGGCTGCTGTCCCCCCTTACCTAACTTGTCACCACCTGACCTTAGGGAGCACCTCTTGGTTGATTGGTTTATTTTACCCTTCCCCATATTCCAGAATGGATCGAGGCCTTACTGGGACCTTTATGTTCCATTCACTTGGGCATCGTAGACCCAATAATGTGGCTCCAAACTTTGGTTGATCTCAGCGATGAATAAAATAATTAATTTGTTGAGCATTCTCACTAAAGAACAGGTAGAGGGGACATTTTAGTGGCGGGGACTGAGAAGTTGCCTAGCAGTGGATGGAGAGGCGAGGGTTGTTCAGAAGCCAAGAGCAATGTGAGGAGGAGGGAATGGTCAGTGTGGCCCTTGTCCGTGTGGCTGTGATGTCCAGAGAAACGTAGCCGAAAGCTTCTTACTGCACCTCAGGGTGTAACTGGCATTGCGTCCTGGTCATATATTAGAAGTGGAGCCCAGTCCGCGTGGTCTGAAAAGTGAGTGTGGGAGAAACAGAAATGGAGATGTTCACTTGCCAATTCACACCTACGTTATGGATGGTAAGCTACGATCACTGGGGTCCCTGACTGAAGGTAGCTCGTGGTCTCGGTTACATGGGGAAAGCGTCGTCTTGGTTCATGGCCAGATTCCTTCCTCTCAGCTGCTCTGCATACAGCAGGGGGCAGAGGACTTGGGTTTGACCCTTGAGCACCCAGAACAAGCTGTGTCCCCTGAGGCACACCTTGGCAGCCAGGGTAGCAGTCACAGCCATCTTGCTCAGGTTGTAGGCTCCTGAAATACATGCTAACCTTGAAGGAAAATACTGAAAAGTTCCCACCAGTGCTGTATCCATCAAGTGCCGACTTTGATAGACTCGTTTTGCTGACCGAACCATACCCTTCCAGATTCCTGAACAACGTTGGATTCTTTTTCCCGCTGATAATGATGTTGACTTGGATGGTGTCCGTGGCCAGCATGGTCCGAAAGCTAGTGTACGAGCGGGAGATCCAGATAGAAGAGGTAAAGAGCCTTCGCCTGGCTGGCGGGTGGAAGGACGGGCTGAGGACTCCGGAAATGCAGCCCATACAGTGACCGGGCCAGGCCTCTCTGTCCTGCTCCCTGCCCTCTGCTGGGCTCCCAGGTGGTCTCCATGAGTCCCTGGCTAATTTGCATAAAGCCCAGAAAACCATAACATAGGCTTTTCACCTTAACGGATGGCTTTTAAGAATGAGAGTAGGTAAAGGTGCCTGGGGAAGATGGGACTGCCCACAGGTTCCTGCAGAGGGGTGAAGCCAGGTGACCACAGGTGCGTGTTGTTTACCTACTGAGCATTTGTTATCAATTTTACAAGCCACACAAAGGACTGTGTTACTGTGTTGCATGTTATTTACCTTTTGGTAGTCCATCTCCTCAGGGATGGCTGTGTTTCTTCCCTGCTCAGTTGGAGACTGAGGGTCCCACTGGCAGGCTCCCTATTGCCACCAGCCTGCTGGCCACCAGCTTGTGTGCCTAAGAGTTTTCCTTTCTTTGGTGGGGGGGTGTTGCAGTGCTAGGGACTAAAGTCAGGTGTTTGCACTGAGCTACATCCCCATCTGTTTTTTATTTTTAAATTTGAGACAGGGTCTTGCTAAGTCACCAAGCTGCTCAGGCTGGATTTAAACCTGCATTCCTCCTGCCTCAGCCTCCCAGAGTGCTGGGATTATAGGCATGCAGCACCACACTCAGCTCAGTTGTCCTCCTTATACACGTAATAAGCCCACACCCAAAATACTACAGAGTGATGGATAAGCAGATGGGAGAGTTAGTGGAAAACTTAATTTTATTTTTATTACTTCTATGAGGGTTATTTTGCAGAACACATTCTTAAGCCTACTCAATGACCCTCCAAACTGCAGAGTGTAAGGGCCAACATTTCCCTTCTTCTCTTTCTTTGTTAAACAAAACCAACACAACCAAAATGAAGAACATTATTGAAAACTACAAACCCCAAGAAACGTGAAAACACAGGGAGCGGGGCTGCGGCTGTCCTGCCCTTGCCTTCCGTGTGTTGTCACCAGGGACACCGTCCTCACACCTCCATCTCTAAGGTGGTGGACGGCCCACTTGGTGAGGTGCTTGTGAGGGTCCTACGCCCAGCTCTAGAGGGAGGCGTTCTTCCTGGGGTGCTCAGCACCTCCCCCCGCATGTGCCACGCCGTGATGACCCCGTTTCCCTATCTACAGTACCTGGGAATGATGGGCGTGCACCCAGCCATCAACTTCCTGGCCTGGTTCCTGGAGAACATGGCCATGCTGACCCTGAGCAGCGCCACCGTGGCCGTCATTCTGAAAACCAGCGGCATCTTCGCGCACAGCAATGCATTCATCCTCTTCCTCTTCCTCTTGGATTTTGGGGTGTCAGCTGTCATGCTGAGTTACTTCTTGAGTGCGTTTTTCAGCCAAGCTAACACTGCTGCTCTGTGCACCAGCCTGGCGTATCTCATCAGCTTTCTGCCCTACATAGTCCTGCTGGTGCTGCACAACCAACTAAGCTTGGCCATCCAGACGGTTCTGGTAAGTGGGCGATTCTGTAAAAATGCAAAATAAAATAAAACAGCCATTCTCACATCAAAACAAAACCACCCCGACAACTTGCTCATTTATCACTCTTAGATCTACATGGGCTTCCTGATATCTTTTTTATTCTACCCACAAATGCCAAAGTTTCAGTGGTAGTTCACTGAAATTGCACAGCTTCTATGGGGTGGCTGCCCAGTAAAAATGGGCATTTTTCATGAAACAGGGTCTCTCTGAGGACTCCAGGAAATCAGTGACATCCTTTGGGAAGCGCATAACTTGAGTTTCTCTGTTTCATGCATGGAAGGAAATAGATTTCTACAGCTATTTTAGAAGTAAAAAAAAAAGTCATTTTTTTCTTCAAGCATCGTGAATGACATCACATTAAGTCAAAAGATCTTTCTGTTAGCAATGTCAGAATTGCTCATCCATTTAGAATGTACCTCCCGAAAAAGAATGTGAAAGTTTTCTGGGTCTGCAGTATAAAATACATAGAAGATAGAAGCTCATTATTTTATGGCAATTGTTTGGCAGGTACAGTGCCTGACACGTGGCAAGAACGTAACCAGTGTGGGAGGGGGAGAATATCACTGTTAAGCAGATCTCTTTCACAGCATCGGTAACCTATCCGTACACATTCGCATCAGTAAGCTCCTGTCTGCAGCTCCTGCAGCAGGTTCCGGGATGTCTGGTGGGAGCCATGAGTGGCATCACCTTGAGGAATCCTGAGGTTCTGAGTCTCTGCACCTTGCACTTAAAAGTCTTGGGCTTGGAATCGCAGGGCTGCAAGGAGTTCTAAAGGCTTTTAAAATTCCTTTGGTCCAAACAGATTTCTTGACAACTCTGCTGTGTCACTTATTCATTGGGAGGGGCTCATCTTTTCTACTCATTTAGAGCCTGAGAGTAAAATGTAGCTATGAAAGCCACATTATTTTTACCCAACTTCAATAAGTCACTCAGTACCTGACGCGTAAGATACGTACGCATGTGTAATGAGGAGCTGTTATATTCAGTTAGCATTTCGCCCACTGACAGGTGTTCGTGGAGCTGAGCAGCCTGTGTTACATTTGCAATAACTCACTGCCAATGGTTTTGTGTTAGTATTAATTATATGTTTTCAAATAATTAACACACATGGGGCCGTTTAGTGCCCTTTCCTCGGTAAAGTCCTTACTCATGGAGTCACTGATGAACTGGGCTAACTTTCAAAGGTCCTTATTTTTGTATTTACTTTAATCCTCATATTTAAAAGGTCCATGCATACAGTGGTGATTTCCTTTGTGAATATTCAGATGTTTTCTAGCAATTGAAAAAAAGACACAGAAACCTGGCCTGCTGTATTTTTCAAGTGTAAGATATCTTTTTTACTGGCCTTTTCTTCCCTGACACAAAACCTCTCCACTGCAGATAAAACACCATTTCCTCCCAGGCGCTCTCTTTCTAGTGCAGCGTCAGGTATGCAGTCCATCAGTCTGCTTGCGGTGTGCTCCGGGCATCCGGTTCATAATAAAAATAGTAAATTACTCTATTCCATTTTCCATTGTTTTGTGCTACACATACCTGTATACAGCGTTTTGGATTTATGACACCTCAAGTGTTGCAGTAAAGAGAAATAATTCCCTTCAACATTAAAAGCTAGCTCGTTAGCATGCTTTTCAGAGGAGACCGACATTCTGTGAAGCCTTTCCGGCTCAGATATTTAAATTACTGCCCAGAGCCATGGCTGGGCATTCTCAGAGCCGGAAGTTGTGTGTCGCGGTGTCTCTTTGCGTTTAGCATTGTGGATTTTCTGCGGTCCTAATCAAACACTAATGGGCTGTTTTTCTCCTCACGCCATCAATCCATGACCAGTGCCTCCTCTCGACCACTGCCTTTGGACAAGGAGTGTTTTTTATCACGTTCCTGGAAGGACAAGAGGCAGGTGAGAGGATGTGGTTTTAGGAAGCGACTCCCAGGGATTCGGGTTTTGGGAAATGTGAAGTTAATCTGCAGTACCGAGTGAAACGTTTGGAAGGAGATCCTGGTATTTGGTTTCACTGATGTTGCCCTGCTTTTGAGAACCATCAAGAATAATCCCAATATCCATCGTTGCAGACAGTGTCCAGGCCATTTACCCAGCTCATGCTTGGCTCTTCCTTACGCCACCCTGACCTTCTAAATTCCTCCAAGAATGGGCGCACGTCCATTGCATTTGGTAACATTGCTGAGCTGGGATCTGTCTTCCTGGATCTGCTCCTCACTCTCCCTCTAGATACTTCCCTCACATGACCACTACTCACACATGTGTAAGCTTTTTCCTCTGGACCCTGGATCCAGCCTGTGTAGAGTGGAGCACGACTGTCTTTTCCAATTTTCTCTATGTATTGTATCCCTGTTAATGCAGATTAAAGTGATTTTTAAAAGTATTGTTGGCAGGGCCGGTGAGATAGCTCAGTGGCATAAGCACCTGCCCGGCAAGCGCAAGGTCCTGAGTTCGACTCCCGGAACCCACATAAAGGAAAAAAAGGGCCGGTGATATCGCTCAGCGGCACAAGCGCTTGCTGGCAAGCGTCAGGTCCTGAGGTCGACTCCCGGTACCCACATAAAAAAAATATATATATATTGTTGGCAGAGTTTTTTACTTATATTGAGATTTTGACAACTAAACTCCTAAATAGAACAGACATATATTTCTTAAAATTTTATGTGGTTTTGGGATGTGTTTTTGTAAACATAGACAAAATATATGCCTTAAGTAAAACTCAACTCTGCTATTGTATCAGCCAGTTAATTGGCACTGTTCTCAGAATTTATGTATAGTGTGTTAAGATATCTTTAGCATATGAATAGTCCTGACTGATTTCTTCTGCATTTCTCAAATTAAACTGTAAAGTAAACTGGATCAAGAAGATACAGAGGGAAAATGGTCACTGTCAGATCATTTGAATATTTTCGTTCAAATTCCAACAAGTACACCATGATCAAAACATATATTTCACTGAATTCTACCTTAGTACCCTAGGGAAATTTAGAAAGAGGAATGGTTTTCCTAACTTATATTCTAGTCGAGAAATAAATTGTAAAAGTATTGTAAGAAAATAATGATTCTTTCTTACCTTAGATCTTCTATATCTTATTTACATAATTTTCAAGAGCAGAAATAATTTATAATATAGAATGTGGGCTCCTAAGGAGACTTATTTTATTTAAAAATACTTATTTTTCCTAGATAAGATTTTTTTGTTAATAAGTGTATGAAATTAGATCTAAGTAAAGCACCTTTAAAAATTTAAATGTTGGATAATATAATGTTGTTAATCATCACTCCAGTGATACTGATGAAATGGATGTAAGATTATGCACACTAACATTTCCTCTGAAGGGTTATAGCTAATGGTATTGACTTCCTTTTGTCTTAGCTTCAGTCAGCTTTCCTTAAGCTTCCGGGACTAATAAACTTATCTCACCATGAATAGCCAAAGAGGAAGCAGAGCTCTCACACTGACCTTTTTCTTCCTGCCAGGGATCCAGTGGAACAATATGTACCAGGCTCCGGAACCAGGGAGCATGACATTTGGCTGGGTTTGCTGGATGATTCTGTTTGATTCAAGCCTTTATTTTTTATGTGGATGGTACCTCAGCAACTTGATTCCTGGTAAGAATTTTACACTTTCTAAAATAACAAAATAAACTTTGCAGATACTTTAATCCTCTATACATGAATTTAGAATAATTGTTTATTCTTCATAGAAGACATCTGACAGGAATTCTTAGGACATTTAAAAGGAGCTGTAGTTTTTTTTTCTTTTTTTTTGAGATGCTTGGTCAAAGGCCAAATGTGGCAGTTAGGGCAAAAGGTCAACTGGATCAGCTTGGGATCTGCCCGGGGGAATGGTGGAGCACAGTTCTGGGTGTATCTGGGTGGCTCATGGAGGCATAGCCTTGGGGTCTATGTCTGGTCCCTCACCCTTCTTCTCTGGCACTCTCTTCCCAGCCTCCATGAACTAAGCAGCTTTGTCCCTCCACACCCTCACACCATGATGTTCCTGGCTTGGAGCCAGCCAACCATGGACTAAATCACCTGAAACCCTGAGCCAAATTGAACCTCTGCTTCTTTAAGCTGTGGGTATCAGGTTTTGTGTCCCAGCATGAGAAGCTGTCTAATGCACCAAGTGAAGGGGTAGCCAGGATGAAAGCTGGCCAAGTCCACCAAATGGTACCCAACAAATGGGCTTCTGTCGATCACACAGAAAGACTCCTGGCCCCCAAGGTCAAGTGTTTGAAGGAGGTGGGCATGAGGGGAGCAGGGCCAGGACAGTCTGGGGCCCATGGTGCTGTTGGCCCCCAAGCAACACAGAAGCTGTGACAGGGGTCAGCTGGATGCAGACTCTGGAAGGAGCTAGGCAGGGTACAAAGATGTGGAACTGGGTTAGTGGGGATCAGGAGCCTCCTCCAAACCCAGGGCTGTCAGCACTGTCACAAGTAAGGGACTTCCCCACACATGTGACAAACACACCTCATAGGCTGGGGGACAGCACACCCAGCAGAAGGAGCACCACAGATGATAGAGAATTTCCCCTTCTTATCAGGAAGGAAAGAAACATGCATGCACGTTTGGGGTTCAGGCCAAAAAGAGCAGAAATCTCATTTAAAACATTAAAATAAAAGTTTAGGAATCAAACTTTGGTGGTATTATGTTTTCTTATCAAATTTACTGGTGACTCTACCTACATAATTCCTAATCTTTAAAATTAAGGACTATGAAGAGAAATGCAAATTATATACAAATGAAAGTGGAGGAACAGAAGAAAAAGCCCAGTTCATTCTGTCTGTGGAAACGTCTTCTAGACGAGGGGGGCTCAGGCGTCTTGAAGGGTGGTGCCATGGTTGATATCTCGGTGTCCCCCAAGAGCCTCAGGCACTCACAGGGGGCTTTGAAAGGCTATTGAGTCATGGAGGCCCTGTGGCCAAGGGTGATATTAGGAGGTGGGGCTGGTCAGAAGAGGTGGGTCAGGGGGGCGTGACCTGGAGGGGTGCATCTCCCTTCCTGGCGCCTCCTTTCTCTCTTTCTGGTCTCCATGAAGCAGCCCTCCTCCATGACTTCCCTGTACTATACTGTCCTGTCTTGGAGCCGGCTGACACTGGACTGAAGCCATGAGCCCAAATGAACCTCTCCTCCTTAGGTGTGGGTGTGGGTGTGGGTGTTATTTGTGTCTCAGTGTCGAGGAAAGTGACTAAGACAGCGGGGCATACAGGGAAACAGCATGGTTTTATTGAAAAGATTATTTTCAAATATAGGAGAATATGACCGAAAGAGGTGGAGATGGGTCACAATTTGAGTTGTGATTTATTTTGGAAACATTTAGATTGTATCATTTTGGTGCTTTGAATAAAATTTAAGAAAAGATGTACTCTGTGTGGGAAGATGCAAGGGAAATGGCCCCTTCCACACTGTAGGTGGAGATGGGAGATCGTTCAGCCGCAATGGGAATGAGTGTGGTGGTTCCTCTGAAGACTGGAGGTGGAACTACGTCGGGACCTGGCTGTCGTTCTCCTTGGTAGCCGCCTGAAGGAGTTAAAGCCAGCATACTATAGGGATGCCTGCATGCTCATATTTTTGGTGATACAATTTATAAAAAAGCCAAGATATGGAGCCAGCCCATGGATGGATGAGTGGATAAAGAAAATGTAGTATATTATATACAAGGGAGAATTTTTCAGCTGTAAAGGAGAACAAAATTACATCATTTGCAGGAAAATGGGTAGAACTGGAAATCATCCTGTTGAGAGAAATAAGCCAGACTCAGAAAGATAAGCATCATATGTGTTCCTTAAGTATCACACGTGGAATCTAAAGAAAAAGAAATTGGTGCAAAAGTAGAGGGAAACTCACGTGCTTAGACAAGAGGAAGGGAGCAAGGGTGAGGGAGGTAACGATCAAAACAGGCTGTGCATGCATGAAAATACTACGTTGAAAACCAATATTCTGTGAAATTACTAGGCACTGACAAAGTATATTTAAAGAAACAGAAAGATGTCTTCTAGGAAAAAAGAGCTTGAAGTAATCGTCCAGGAGCCGAGGCTCTGGGAAGCTGGAGCAGAAGCGCTGGGTGTGGGGCAGTGGCTGAGCCACGTAAGAGTGGAGCGTTGTGGAAGAGGTGTGAGAGGTTGACTGAAAACGAGAGGGAGCAGGGCTGGGCACAGGGAGTGGGCCTGTCCTGGGCAGATGGGGCGCAGCCAGGAGGAGGAGGAGGAATGAGATCACCAGGATGGAGGGTGTCGGGTGGGTGGGGCTCAAGGGACCCTGCAGAGGGTTGTGGCTGCTGAGGGGAGCAAGGTTCAGCTGGAACAAAAGACATAAAAAGTGGACAGTTGTTTCCTGAAGAGAAGAAACCCTGAATGTGCAGAGAGTAAGCAACCTTCAGACTGCACACAGAATTAGCAAGAAGAAACTCGCATCTGGATATACGAGGGCGATGTACACAGCAGACAGGAGAGACGTGTCGGGCAACCTGGGCGATCTGAGCGCCCCTCTGCCATTGGGATCTGAGGCGTGAGGAGCCTGGGTGATGTCTTCATATGAAACTCTAGGTGTTCCATGGGGTTCCCCTCCAAAGCCTGCTGAAGCTCTACTGCGTTAGATCTACATCTTGTGTGAGCGAACTCCATGCCCAGTAGGAGCAAGAGGAGTCAGGGCAGAGTGGAGCCACCTTCACCCAGCCTGGGTGCTTCCAGGGGAGGGAGCCCTGGTAGAACAAGGTCCAGGAAAGAGAAAAAGGGAGACAGAGGGAGGGGAAGAAGATAGAGGACAGAGAAGGGCAGAAAGACAGAGACAGACAGAACAGAGATGGATCAGAGACAGCTGTCCCGGCTCTCCAACTCTGCACCCTTTTGCAGCTTGACTGAGCTGGATCTGGGCAAAAGGAAGCAGTGACTGGTGCAGGCAGGGGGAGTGGGCACTGGGGTCTGTCACCACGACCACAGGATTGCTGTTCTTTAAGATGGTGCAATCCTGCATGCTTGCCTTTCGGGGAGACGCTGATGCTGGGGAGCAGGTGGAGAAGGGCAAAGGCACACACCGGGAATGATTACCGGGGTCACCGAAGTGCTGGGCCCCGGGAAAGCTGCTCCTGGCGTCCTGTGCGCTCTCAGCACGTCAGGGAGGTGCCAGGGGCCTGGCTGACCACTGAGTGGAAAGCTCCAGCCACAGGAAAAGGAAGAGGACAAACAAGACACACAGATATCACGAAGAGGAGGCAAAACCATTCTTCTATATAAAAGAAGCAACTGAAAAAACGGGCTGAGCAATCACAGGACTAATCAGTTACACAAAGTTAGAAACATCACCACCATTGGCAAAGAACAGAATAACAGGCAAGGAAACCCGCTCTTGTAGCTATAAAGTACCCCAGCATGAATACAGTGCAGAAGAGAACGTATGTCCAATAAAAACAGAAATGTGGATGATCATACATTGGAGTGGGATAAATGAAAAGCTGTTGTATTCCTGAACAGGGATATTTGTTATTGTAAGTATGTCAATGTTCTCCAAATTAAAGTACAAATTTCTGTAGTTTTAAATTATGTAATGGCTACTGTGTAACATTACGTTAGTGTTAAATAATGGAACTTACATAAATCATTTAAATAAAAGTGCCAAAGAGAGGAATTTATTTTTAATTGATGAAATGTTTGTAAAGGATAGCTAGAAATGTTAGTTATAATGAAAGTATTGAAGATAATGACGATGAATGGTGGTGACTGATGACTTGTACAAAATCTTACTATAAATTGACATGGTGGAGTTCTCAGTAAAATAATAGAAGGGCAGGATAGATTAGAAAGCTCAATACTCAATCCAAGTGCACACAATTTACTGTGTTAATGTTGACATTTTTATTCAGAGGGACAGGATGCATTATTCTTCAATCTATTAGGGAGAAAAAAGTTAAACTCTTATCCATAAATTCGGTGGAAATAAATAGTATTAAAATAATGAAGAGGGCTGGGAGGATAGCTCAGTGGTACAGTGTTTGTCCACTGTACATAATGCCATGGGTTCGATTCCCAGACTGCCATCAATGAAAAAAAGAAATCACACTAAAAAAAGGAGAGTTAGGGAAAGTATAACTTAGAAATAGATAAGGCCTTTCTAAACATAAGTCCAAAGACATAAATGATAAAAATATTAATTTAAATCACTATTTCAAAATATACAAAAAAGTGATATTACAGGACACTTTGCAAGCTTATAAAATGTTATAACTATATGAAAGAAAAGATAAAATTTAAATCAAATTTAAAGAGGACATATTCAATAGAAATATCAGCAAATGACTTCAGTAAGTCATTTGTTACAAAAGAAAAGTTTACGTTTCATGGATTTACTAGAAGTCTTAATGCTTTGCAAGAACATAAAAACGAATGTGCATAAAAGAAAACTTTTTCCTTCTCTGGCCTGAAAATATGATAAAAAGTGATTATAATTAGTGTAGAAATATATAGGAGGGAGGAAGAATGGTTGTGGATCCTTAAAAATTTTATTGTCCTTGATTCAGAAATGGAAGTGCAAAAGATAGGAACATTTATGTTTAATGCGGATTCTTTGTAAAAGCAAAAGTCTGGGAAACGTTCATTTCTAAGAATAGCAGATTGATTAGCTTGCTTCTGTTACAAATAGCTTGGGATATTGTAAAATAGTATTTAACCACTGAATTCTTTTTTTTTTTTTTTTTGTGGGTACCGGGTGGTCGACCTCAGGACCTCGGTGCCAACAGGCACCCATGCTGCTGAGCGATATCACCGGCCCCTTTTTCGTATGTGGGATCCGGGAGTCGAACTCGGGCCCTCGCACTTGCAAGGCAGGCGCTTATGCCGCTGAGCCATCTCACCGGCCCTTTTTTTTTTTTTTTTTTTTTTTTGAGATAGGCTCTTACTATGTAGTTCAGGCTGGTCTCTAACTCGTGGCGATCCTCCTGCCTCAGCCTCCCAAGTGCTGGGGTTATAGGCACGCACCACCACGCCTGGCCCTGAATTCTGTTTTATAGAAACAGATATTGATGTGGAATAAAGGGGATCAAATGGTGCTGTGGGTTCAAGGTTCTCTGAAATAAGGCATACAGAATGACATCATCCAGCTAAATGTTTTAAAAAACATACAGTTTAGGCTACGTGCTGAAGTGTAGAAAGTATGTGGAGTTTGGTGTGGTTTTGTTTTCAGTTTGTCTGCATTGAACAGGCCCATCTTTTGTAAATCAAATAAGCTATACAAATAGACTATATGTCTTACTTCTATTTTCAAAATGCCGAATAGTAAAAGAAAAAGGAACCAAAGCATGGGGCTGGGGCAGAGTGTACGACCACAGTACAGGAGGGGCACAGTTGGGCGCAAACCATCATGGTGTTGGCTAAGAATGAACCTTTCCGGTGATGAATAGCCCTTTATTCCCACTTCTCTGTAAGAAAATACGTGAGATACTCAACTTCTGTTCTTCTTGGAGGGGACTAAAGGAACAGAACTGAAAGTAAAATGTGGGTGTGTCCTAAGCAGGTTGAGGAAGTTTTCTGCTATTTCTCTTCCTCTTTTCCTTCCTTCCTTCCTTCCTTCCTTCCTTCCTTCCTTCCTTCCTTCCTTCCTTCCTCCCCTCCCTCTCCTTCCCTCCCTCTCTTCCTTCCTTCCTCCCCTCCCTCTCCCTCCCTCCCTCTCTTCCTTCCTTCCTTGTTCACATAGAATGAGATCTACCCTTGTAGCAAACAGTCAAATATAAAACACAGCGCTGGCAACTGTAAGCTCAGTGCTGTACTGCAGACACCTATGACTGGTTCCGGTTGCATCACAGATACTTTGATCCCTGTGGCCAATGCCTCCTGGTTTCCCCTCCTCTTGGCCACTGGCAATTATTATCCCACTCTATTGAGCCTATTTTAGATTTCTCCTATGGGTGGTATCAAGTAGTGTTTGTCTCTCTATGTCTGATTGCACTTAACATAAAGTCCTTCAGGTTTATTTCTGTCCTCCTCAATGGCAGGGTCTCCTTCTCAGCCCAAACGCTGAGCAGTATTCTATTTCATACATACACACACGCACTATGACTACAGGCAGCTGTCTTTTCTCCACCCCATTCGTCAAATCTCTCCTTCCCAAGTGAGCTTCTGTAAATCTTTGCACATCCTATGTCCAGGTGATTAATCACTGATGTCCAGGCTGCCAGAGCAGAAAGAATCAGAATCAGAATTTTATGTACTGTATCTATATATTTATATCTATATATCAGAATGTATACATAATAGAATTTTATATATAAATATAAATATATATGTATTTTATAAATAGAATGTATATATATTTTATATATGGAATTTTATATAATATATACATAAAGCATTTTATGTAAAATTGTTTTATATTTATGTAAACATAAGTCACACAGCTATTGGGAGTAATTTTGCAGTGACCATATGTGTATATATATATATATATACAAACACATATATGTGTTATACACACACTTATGTTTACATATACGTGAAACAATTTCCCCATTCATGCATCATCAGAGGACACTTATTTGATTTCTTACCTTGTCTCTTGTAGTAGTCAGCTTTCTTGTTCCTAGGACATAATACCCAGCACTCAAAGGAGAGATTTAATATGGCTCACAGTTTCAGAGGATTCAGTCCATGATCAGATGGCACCAAGGTAAAACCATCATGATGGAAGGGTGTCGTGGAGAAAAGCTGCTCATTTCATGGTGCCAGGAAGCAGAGCAGGGGAAGAGCCAGAGAGGAAGGGGTGAAGGATCAGATGTCCCTAAGGCCACACCTTCATGACCCACCCAGACATACCCAGAAGTGTGCTTTACTAATCCCAACATGACTCTGCAGCAATCTAATTGACAACAGCTGTCTGCTACAGGTCCTGAGAATAATTCTGCAATGACCATAGGAGTATAGATGTCTCTTCAACATACTGATCTCAATTCCTTTGGCTATATACCCACTATTGGAGCTGCTGGATCATATAGTAGTTCTCTTATTCATTTTTTGAGGAATCTCCATTCTGTTTTCCATTATGGTAGCACCATTTTACATTTCCACCAATAGTATACAATTTGTTTCTTTTATCTACATCCTTGCTAGTACTTTTTAATCTCTTTTTTCGATAATAGCCATCTGGATAAGTGTGAGGTGACATCTCATTGTGGTTTTCATTTGCCTTTGCCTCATGATTAGTGCTGTTCAGCATTTTTCATAATCCTCTTGGCCATCTGTGTGTTGTCTTGTGAGAAATGTCTACTTGGGCCCTTTGTCCTTTCAAAAATTGGGTTATTTATTTTCCGACTATTGAGTTGTAGAAGTTTCTTGTATATTTTGGAAATTATTCCTTTATCCGACACATGGTTTGCAAATATTTTCTCTCATTTTGTGAGTTGCCTTTCTGTTTTATTTTTTTTCCCTTTGCATAAAATTTTTAGTTTGATGTAATTCAAAGTAGGGAGTTTCTTTAAAAAGACAATGATGGCCCCGTAGGTGAGGCAGATTGTAGGGAGGGACAGCTTGAGGATCACTGAGATTGCATGTCCAGCGCCATGCTAGAGCCTTCAGCTGCCTCCTTTGATGTCTGTGACATCTACTCGGTTCTCCTATGGGGCAAAGAAGAGAAGCATGGGGCTCCTGGTGCTCTCCGGGTCTCTCTTCCTCTTCCCCTCCTGTCCTTGGTCCATGTCCATTCTTTTATCTCTCAGGCTCCTTTCTGGCTTTGTTTGTCATTTCCAATGATGAGTTTGAAGCTCACTTTTGAAGATGGGAATGGCCCCTCCTGTTTGGACTCTTGGATCTTCTTAAGGATGAAGTTTTCATTGATTTTCTGGTTCTTTCTGGTCTGGCAGCTCTGCACACCAGTGATGAATCACCTGGACACAGGAGAATGCTCAGCTCTGGGGAAGGGGCAGTTGATTGATGGGGTGGGGAATGGAGAACTGGATGTGGTCATGGGCTTTCTAGAGGATTCTGAGCATGAGGTCTGTGTGGCACTGGAGGAGGTGGGATGCAGACTTGGGGGAAGAGAGTAGAGAGATGTTTCCACCAGAAGAATTTCTTGCAAGAGCAGGAAGCATTCAAGAGATGAACTCCTGACAAAGAATTGAAAGAGAGGTCTAAAAGAGATATTTGTGCACCCATGTTCATAGCAGCTAAAAGGCAGAAGCATCTATCAGTGAATGAATGGATACCCAAAATGTGGTCTGTTCATGCAATGGAGTATCATTCAGCCCTAGAGACTAGGAATGGAGTTCTAAGACTTGCTACAATATTGGTGAATCTTGAGGACATCATGCTGGGTGAAATAAGATAGCCACAAAAGGGTGATACTGTATAGCTTCACATATAGAATAAGATCTCAGAGAAGGAAAGGGGCTGGGTTCATGGAGGAAGGCCACTTGGCTCCAGAGTGCTGAGGGCTGGTGGGACACAGGTCCCTACTGGGAGGATGGCATGAGTTGCCCTTCACTGAGTGGATCAGGGGAACATCAGCCACACTGGTGGCAAATCTGTCCATCCAGAGCACACATCCCACAGCTTCCTATAGGGCTGTGACACTCTGGACCCTTACCTCATGCCTGCATCACCCCAAAGCCATGCACCAAATGCCCAGAGGCAGCCCTTCTGGCAGCCTGCAGCTTATACCAACTCATCAGTTCTGGACTCACTTCCCTTCCCCACCTGTTCCTTCCCTTGGAAACCACAATACAGGCTCAGAGCCCCTTCCCCATCATCCCCTCTGTCCCTAATCCACCCGGAGCTCCTCCATGTGGCCCCGTGTGGCATGCTGTCCTCCCTCCTCTGGGAGCTGTGAGTAGTAAACTAGCTTTTCAATGGCAGCATCATCTCCTAATCTGTTAACCACTGCATCCAAGAATAAAAATAAAACATGTTTAGAAAACAGCCATTCAGGGCGCCAACTGAAAGTGACCCTTCCCACGTTTCTAAAACACCCAAGAGCATCTCACCGTGTTGAGAATCACTGTTTGAAAGTGTCCTGTGGGTAAAAGGGTGTCCCTAGATGGAAGGGGAGAAATCCTCTCTCTCTCTCTCTCTCTCTCTCTCACCAAGCTCCATGCAGATAAATGTTTTCCTCTATTTTTCCATCTCTCTTTGTTAAATCACATCACAGCAGCACAGTGTGACCCCGACAACCCCAGCCCCATGTGGATGGGACACAGGAGAATTCCCTGGCTGCTCAGAGCTGGCCCATAAGCATCTGGTCCTCTCCAAGAGTTTTCATTCTTAAACTCTTCTTTATGTGTTTCCAATTAAATTGGATTCTGCTTGATCTGTCTAATTTCATTGACTTCTTCTTTTATCACTGTCAGTTATTTTTTTCTTTTGGAGGGGGTGCTAATTAGTTTCCTGGCCTCCATAAGCTAGCAGGCAGTTTCCCTGGAGGACAAAAACTCAGTGAAAACCGAGGCCCTTTGCACATATGTATGTGCCAGTTACATCTGGTGATGTGAGCGGGGTGCGTGGGCTTGGAGAGTGCACGTAAAACAAGTTCGGATTTGTGAGCAAAAGCAGACAGAAGAGGAGAGTGGAGGAGCCTCCACACACACACGATTTGGCAGGAGTTTCTTCAGTTAGATTAATAGGTTAATTAATGCTAGTTAGAAAATATGGACAGATTAGCCCGAGATGGCCTATTTAGCAAACAAATCTTTAATTTTCAATTTATTTATTTATTTTTTTTTTTTTAATTTTATTTTAAAGAGAAGAAAAAACAAAACAAATCAAAAGAAGAACAAATTTTCAAAACAACATAATAGGAGGGTAACAATGGTTAATACATTGCATATTACTATCTTTAAGTTAGTTATTCAGGACACCAGACATTAGCATTCAATTATGCAAACATTATTGGCACAAACCTTACTCTTCAATGAACTAAGTGAAAATCGTAGTGTATCTATCTTAACCATCTTATATATATATATACAATTTTTTTTCCCTTTCCCTTCTTTCTTTTCCTTATTCCAGTCTCTCTTTCCTTTTGACCAGTTTCTTTTTGATTCACCATGTCTATTGTACATTTTGGATCTTATTTACTCTTTCAGTTTCTCATACTAGAGAGACAATACGATGCTTACACATGTGCTTCTGGTTTATTTCACTTATGAGTATTTTCTCGAGTTGCATCCATTTACCTATAAAAGTCTCCAGTTTATCCTTCTTAATGGCTGAATAGTACTCCATTGTATAAAAATACCACATCTTTCTTATCCATTCCTCAGTTGATGGGCATTTGGGTTGTTTCCAAGATCTGGCTATTACAAATTGTGCTGCTATAAACATGGGTGCACATATATCGCTGTGGTATGATGTTTTTAATTCTTCTGGGAAGATGCCCAGAAGGGGAATAGCTGGGTCAAATGGGACCTCCAACCCTAGCTTTTTGAGGAATCTCCACACTGACTTCCACAGTGGCTGTACCAGTCGACACTCCCACCAACAGTGGAGAAGGGTTCCTTTTTCCCCACAGCCCCTCCAGCATTTGTTATTAGTTGATTTCTTTATAGTAGCCATTCTTTCTGGGGTGAGATGGTATCTCAGTGTTGTTTTAATTTGCATCTCTCGAATGACTAGTGATGTTGCACATTTTTTTGTATATTTATTTGCCATTAGTATTTCTTCATCTGAGAAATGTGTATTCATCTCAGATGCCCATTTTTGGAGTGGGTCTTTAAATTTGGGAGGTCTAATTTTTTTGAGTTCTTTATATGTTCTCGATAGTAATCCTTTGTCTGAGGAACAGCTGGCAAACATTTTTTCCCACATTGTGGGTTGTCTCTTCACTCTGTTGGTGGTTTCTCTTGCTGTGCAAAAGCTTTTTAATAAGATGAGATCCCAGTTATTGATTCTTTGGGATAGTTCCCGTGCGGTTGAGTTTTTATTCATAAAGTCTTTGCCTACACCAATGTCTCCAAGGGTTTTACCTATCCTACCTTCCAGCAGATTTAATGTTTCTGTTTTAATATTTAGATCTCTGATCCATTTTGAATTTAGTTTAGTGCATGGTGAAAGATATGGGTCTAGTTTTAATCTTCGGCATGTGTAGAGCCAGTTTTTCCAGCACCATTTATTAAAGAGGCTATCTTTTTTCCAGCGAATGTGTTTGGCACCTTTGTCAAAGATAAGGTGGCTTAGTATGTCTGGGGTTGTTTCAGCATCTTCTAATCTGTTCCATTGATCTTCAGGTCTGTTTTTTTGCCAGTACCACACTGTTTTTATCACAGTAGCTTTATAGTATAATTTCAAGTCGGGGATTGTGATGCCCCCTGCCTTGCCTTTGTTGCCCAGAATTGCCTTTGCTATTCTAGGTCTCTTCTGATTCCAAATGAATTTTAGTATTGTTTTCTCTAATTCTGTGAGATATGCTGTTGGAATTTTGATTGGAATTGCATTAAATCTGTATAACAATTTTGGAAGTATGGCCATTTTCACTATATTGGTTCTTCCTATCCAGGAGCAAGGGATATCTTTCCATTTTCTGATATCCTCTTCAATCTCCTTTTTCAGAGTACTGTAGTTTTCAGTATAGAGGTCTTTTACATCCTTCGTGAGGTTGATTCCTAGGTATTTCATTTTTTTGGATGTTATTGTGAAAGGTATTCTTTCCCTAATTTCTCTTTCAGTAAGTTTGTTATTTGTGTACAGGAAGGCTATTGACTTTTGAGTATTGACTTTGTATCCAGCTACACTACTGAATTTGCTTATCAAATCTAGCAGTTTTTTAGTGGAGTTTTTGGGGTCTTCTGTGTAGAGTATCATGTCATCTGCAAATAATGATAATTTAACTTCTTCCTTTCCGATCATTATTCCTTTTATTTCTTTCTCTTGTCTAATCGCTCTGGCTAAAGTTTCCAGAACTATGTTGAATAAGAGTGGGGACAGTGGACATCCTTGTCTTGTTCCTGATTTTAGAGGGAAGGCTTTCAGTTTTTGGCCATTTAGTATGATATTGGCTGTTGGTTTGTCATAGATAGCTTTTACCAGATTGAGATAAAGACCCTCTATTCCAATTTTCTGTAGGGTTTTTATCATGAAAAGGTGCTGGACTTTGTCAAAAGCTTTTTCTGCGTCTATTGAGATGATCATGTGATTTTTGTCTTTGGTTCTGTTAATATGCTGTATTACATTTATTGATTTACGTATGTTGAACCATCCCTGCATCCCTGGGATGAATCCAACTTGGTCATGGTGTATAATCTTCTTGATGATTTGTTGGATTCTGTTTGCCAGTATCTTATTAAGGATTTTTGCATCTATGTTCATTAGGGAGATTGGCCTGTAGTTCTCTTTCTTAGTTGGGTCCTTCTCTGGTTTTGGTATCAGGGTAATGCTTGCTTCCAGGAATGAATTTGGGAGTATTGCTTCCCTTTCAATTTCATTGAAAAGTTTGAGAAGTAGGGGCGTTAGGTCTTCTCTAAATTTCTTGTAGAATTCGGCAGTGAATCCATCAGGGCCTGGGCTTTTCTTTGTTGGGAGGTTTTTAATTACATCTTCAATTTCACTGGCTGATATTGGTTTATTTAGGATTTTTAAATCTTCTTGATTCAGCTTTGGTAATTCATACGAATCTAGGAATCTGTCCATTTCTTCTGCATTTTCCATCTTAGTAGAATATAAATTTTCAAAATAGGTATAGATGATCTTCTGGATTTCTGCAGGGTCCGTCGTGATATCACCCTTTTCATTTTCAATTGCATGGATTTGAGTCTTTTCTTTTCTTTTTTTAATAAGGTTGGATAAGGGTTTGTCAATCTTATTTATTCTTTCAAAGAACCAACTTTTTGCTTCATTGATTCTTTGTATTGTTTTTTTATTCTCCAATACGTTAATTTCTGCTCTGATCTTTATAATTTCCTCCCTTGTACGGGCTTTTGGCTTAACCTGCTCTTCTTTTTCTAGAAGCTCGAGGTTCACCCTTAAGTTGTTTATTTGCGCTTGCTCTATTTTCCTGATATAAGTGTTTAATGCTATAAATTTCCCTCTTAGGACTGCTTTCATTGTATCCCATAAGTTCCGGTATGTTGTACTGTCATTATCATTCAGTTGTAGAAAGTGACTAATTTCTTCTTTAATTTCATCTGTGACCCATTGGTTGTTCAGGAGGATGCTGTTTAATTTCCATGTGTTTAGGGAGTTTTTGTGGGATCTTTTGCCATTGATTTCCAATTTCATTGCACTATGGTCTGATAATATGCATGGGATAATTTCAATTCCTTTGCATTTATTTAAGCAGGTTTTATGAGCTAGTATGTGGTCTATTTTGGAGAACGTCCCATGTGCAGCTGAGAAAAATGTGTATTCTGATGTTGTGGGATGGAACACTCTGTAGACATCTACTAAGTCCATTTGTTCAAAAGTTTGGTTCAGTTCTACTATTTCATTATTGATTTTCTGTCCAGTTGATCTATCTTTTTGTGACAGTGGAGTATTGAGATCTCCCAATATAATTGTATTAGTGCTTATTTGATTTTTCATGTCCTTTAGTACTTGTTTTATATAGCTGGGTGCATTGGTATTTGACGCATATATATTTATGATCGTTATCTCTTCCTCTTGGATTGTTCCCTTTACAAGGATGTAATGACCGTCTTTATCTCTCTGAATCCTTCTTGGCTTGAAGTTCACTTTGTCTGCAAAAAGAATAGCTACCCCTGCTTTTTTCTGGGTTCCTGTAGCATGGAGTATTGTTTTCCATCCTTTGACTTTCAGTCTATGAATTTCTTTCTGAATTAAATGTGTTTCTTGTATACAGCATATTGTTGGATCTTGCTTCTTGATCCATTTCGCCAGTCTGTGCCTTTTGATTGGTGAATTGAGACCGTTAACATTGATGGTTAAAACTGATATGTATTGACTTGTCATGATATTTTCCTGTTGTTGGTTCCCACTCTTTGTTTTTCCGCTTTCCGGCTATTTAAGTATTTGCCCTGCCTGGTGGATTCCTTCTGTTGGGGTTCCTATCTCTTTCTAGAATGTCCTTCAGAACGTTTTGGAGTGCTGGTTTGGTGGTCATAAATTTTCTCAGATGTTCTTTGTCATGAAAGTATTTTATTTCTCCATCAATTTTGAAAGATAGTTTTGCAGGGTACATCAATCTGGGCTCAAAATTATTTTCCTTTAGAGCTTGCAATACATCATTCCAAGCTCTTCTTGAATTGAGGGTTTGTGCTGAAAAGTCAGCTGTGATTCTGATGGGTTTTCCTTCATAGGTGATTTGTCTCTTCTCCCTAACAGCTTTTAAGATTCTGCCCTTCTGTTGAATTTCTGGGATCTTGACTATAATATGTCTGGCTGAAGTTTTTTTTTGATCATGTCTAGTTGGTGTTCTGAAAGCTTCACTTATAGAGGTGTCAAATTCCTTTTCTCTTCCAGGAAAGTTCTCCCTGATTATGTCTTTGAACAAGGTTTTAATGTCGTTGATGTTATCTCCTGCTTTTTCATTTATTCCAATTATTCTTAAGTTGTTTATCTTTGAGTCATCTAGCAGCTGCTGAATTGATTTTTCATGGTCCCTTGCTATTTTTAAGAATTTTTCCATTTCATGATCACTAATTGCAAGCCTATCTTCTATATCTGAGATCCTGTCCTCGCATTGGCTTATTCTGCTACGAATACTTTCAATGGAATTTTTTATCTCTTGGATATCTGTTTGAATCTGCCTTATGGATTCCATTTCTTTCCTATGCTGAGCATTCATGGTTTCTATAGTTTTCTTAAGTTCATCTATTTTTTTGTCTGTATCAGCTATAGTGTCCTTAAGCATGGTCTTCGTTGTAGACATTATCTCTGCAGTTATCTGTGAGATTATTTCTGTTTTAATTTTTTCCAGAACCTCATTCAGTTGCTTTGTTGTTACCACTTCAGATAGGCCAGGTGGGTGGCTTTCGGGTTGTCCCACCTCGTTGCTCCCTAGGTTTGCCTTTGGTGAATTGGATGTGTGGGGTTGCATCTTGTTTAAGTGACGTCTCATGTTTTCTTTCTTTAATTCCTGGGGTGATGTTTGCAAATTACCTATAGTAGGTTACTTTATTGCTAGTGTTTAAGATCTTTAGAAGATGACTACTTCTCTGCAGTATCTTCCAAGTGGAGCTTGCTTTTGTGTTTTGAGCTTTCTGCCAGATCCTACCTCTTCAATTCGTTGGGTATGCGAAGTTGCTACCTGTTTGGCCCAGTCCTTGATTCTTTGGTACTGTGCCACTGTATTTTCTGTGTCCCTTAGTCAATCTCAATCATGAAATATCAGGAAGGAAAGATGTTTAGAACAATTATTTCACATTTGGCTATAATGTTAACTAAAGCATCAAACACAGCCTAGAAAATGACAGACTGAGCTAACCAGTTATTTACCACTTTTAGCTGTATAGAGTTGCGGTTATATAACAAAATCTAAAACACACCAGAAAAATTATATGCAGTATACAAGTCCTATGTATGTCAATTTTTCCCTAAGGAGTTTAAATTTAAAATGAGTTAAGGAGAAAATAGAGTATTGGGAGAAGAGGAAGGAATTAGATATAAGGTTAGAGGACCAAGAGGGATCCCACTAAAATTGGGACACTAGTGCAGAGAACAGGTGGTAAAAAGAGAAGGAAGTGATAAAAGGAAGAACAGATCACGACCACAATCACAAAGAAGTTAGAGGCGCTGTTTACACTCATATAAAAAACCAGAGAGAATAATGAAGGAAAGAGCAAATACACATACAGAAACAATAACGAAGATAAAAGCAATAAAACAGACAGATCAAAAATAAAACCCTACCAAAAAACAAAACTAAACAAAAACAAAAAAAACCCTTCGCCAGAACAAAAAACAAATCAGTGAGAAGAAAAAAAAATAATAATAATAAAAAAAAATAAAAATAAGAAAAAAAAAAAAATTAAAAAGAATCAGTTCCAGGTGTTGACTTTGTTGTAGGCAGCTACCTGTTCTGTGCAGGTCCGTCCCAGTAAGCCAGGAGCGCCCTCTGGCGGGCGGTGAGCAGAGGCGCGTACTTTCAGGCAGAGACCAGTCTAGCTCGCCTCCGCTCTCGCCGCCCTTTCACGGTCCCTGGGCCTGAGAGGCTCAGCGCGCTGTCTGAGCGCGGATTCCCTGCACTGGTTCCCGCCGCTCTGGTTTTTCGCCACGCCCCCCACAATGGCGCCGGGCCAGTCGCTCTCTGGCGCGGGACAGGTGTGGCTGTGAGTCCAGTCTCGTTCGCCTGCTGACCTCAGCACACTTTCGTGGGCTCAATTGAGAGGCCCTGTGCTGCCCTGTCCGGAGCACAAGTTCCCAGAGCAGTTTCCGAGCCGCTCTGAGTTTCACCACACCCCCCACAATGGCGCCCGGCCGGTCGCTCTCTGGCGCGGGACAGGTGTGGCTGAGAGTCCAGTCTCGTTCACCTGCTGACCTCAGCACACTTTCGTGGGCTCAATTGAGAGGCCCTGTGCTGCCCTGTCTGGAGCACAAGTTCCCAGAGCAGTTTCCGAGCCGATCTGAGTTTCGCCACACCCCCCACAATGGCGCCCGGCCGGTCGCTCTCTGGCGCGGGGCAGCTGTGGCTGAGAGACACTCACCGCCGGTCAGCGCCGTTCTCCGCCGCTCCCCTGCCCCGCCGCTGTCTCAGGATCCTCCGTGGGGGCTCCCTGGGCGCCAGCTGCCACCGTGTGTCCGTAGAATTGAGCCTCCGCCGGCGCTCCAACTCCCGGGATATTAGAAGGTGCGCGTGTGCGGTCTGCTCCTTCTTTCCGTCTTCTTTGTTAGAAGTCACCCGTCACTGGTGCCGGGGGTCCCAGATTGCGCTTCAGAACTTCTCTGTGTTTCGGGGAGGCATCCCCCCCCCTCCTGCGCTTTCCGGGTCGCTATATTCCCGTGTTCCAATGGTAACTTTTAGAGAGAGTTTCGTTGCCTGCTTCTTACTCATCCGCCATCTTGAGGCTCAATCTTAATTTTCAATTTATCTCTATTTTTCTTTTTTCCTAACTCTGAAAAGCCTCTTGCATTGCCTTCCCTCCTGTCTCTGAACCCGTGGCCCTAGTTCAGGCCTCCTGTACCTGCCCCGGGCCATCCCCTACTCTTGGAACTCCTTCTGGTGCTGCTAGGTAACTGCCTCCCCGCCGCCCTCGACCTCTGCCATCTGCAGGCCAAAGTCCAGGTTCTTAGAAACAGACCATATGGACGCCATCTCTCTTCTCCCTGAGTGTTGTCCTGGACTCCAAGATGCTACAGAGCAAAAGCCCCTGTCCTTGGCGAGCCGCCCCCCACAGTGGCCTCCCCACTTCTCTCTGCTGCAGTCACACTGGTGGGGGAGGGCAGTTCCCTTACGGTGGTCTGGCACTGCCACTATCCTATAGCCAGTTTAAATAAGGACATTCAATAAATTTCAAATTTCAGATGCACTGCAAATAATTTGGGGGATATAGGTAGAGTAAAGCCTTGTTTGTTGTGTGCCTGAAATTCAAACTGAATCGGGCATCCTGTGTTTATATTCACTGAGTCTAGCGACCCTTCCCTGCCCCTCTCTGCCTTTTTTTTCTGGAACTTCCCCCTCTGCTCCAAGGGCCTGCTTCCATTCTGGGCAGAAACCCTGTGATCACAGTGCCTATCACTCCCTGCCCCTCTTGGCTGGTGGCATCCACTAGAATAGAGGTTGCAAGAGGAAGAGGCCCGGGTCTGACTCATTTATGTGGCCTGTGTACCACTGGGGGGAATTGGTTGGTTCTGCCTATGACTGACATCTATCTGGAAATGCAAACTGGGTTACAGCATGGCAGGTGTAGAACATTCTGGACTCTAGCCAGCTCTTCCGGTTCCCTGCACTGAGTCCTTGCCTGCCCTGTGTGTCCTTGGGGTGCTGGCTGGGATGGTGGCCCCTGTGTCATGAGCCGGCTCCTCCTGTGCTGCCTGCACACTGGGCAGCCTGGTCCTTATCCATTCTCAGCCATGCTTCTCCCTCCATGTCAGGGCTGGGGGGAAGGTGACTGAGATGGTGGTGGATGACGACAACACCCGAGCTCCATGACAGGGCTCCCTCCGGGTGCTCCTGGAGTTGCTGGAACTGTGCTGGTGTGTGTGCATATGCATGTGTACTTGTGTGTATATCATGTGCGAGCCTGTGTGCACACACGTGGAGGGCGATCAGCTCCTTGAGTGATGACCCGAACATTGAAAGACATTTCCAAAATTTTATCTATCTTCAATAACTCTTTCTTAAGTTGGAAGGGAGCGGAGCTGGGGTGTGGTTTCAGGATTTTCTTGTGGGGCATCCAGTACATGAAGATCCTCCATGGATTCCTTCAGAACAGGTGAGGGCACCTAGTTTCACATCTGCACATAGGAACTGTTCTTTTCTTCCTCCTGATTCTGAAAACTTGAGCTAAAATGCATGGGGTGGACCTAGGTTTATTATAAAATGTCTGAGAAGTACTTACATTTATAAAGAAATGGGAAAAAGATCCAATTATCTCCAACCTTAGTAACCAGAACTAAAAATATTTTTCCCACTTTTTTTGTTTTGAGATACTTTTTAGTACATAATTGAGTTTATATTGCATATATAAAATTTCCTGTATTTTAAAAAATAATATCATATGCATTTACCCACATCTTTGAAAATAGCTGTTCAATATCTCATGGAATGAAAGTAATAATTTCTTGTATTTTCCTCCTACTTTAAAAGTTTAAATAATTTACAATCGTATGTATGTCACCATCATTTTGTCACTTAGATTCCTAAGATTTTAATCCTAATTCAAAATCTGCAAAGCAAGTCAGTAACAGGTGTGCGAATCCTGTTGCTGACTTTCTTCTGTGTAGGTAATGCCCCTCGCTGGTGTCGCCAGTGGGACACCGAGCATGTCCATGTCACCTGCAAGGTCCCTTAGCAGAAAAACTGCTTCTGCGGCAAACAGGAGAGCAAGGCAATGGCGAGTATTTCCGGAATGATCTCCCTCTGTACGCTTATGTCTCCTCTTATCCCTGTGATTGCATTTTCACGCGTGCATGTGGATAGGGGCTCCTGCTGTAACTGGCAGCTTAGGGAAATGAGGTGCTGGAGGTAGGGTGAGGCTCCTTGCTTGTGTGAGGCAAGGTAACTTGTCTGAAAGGACTCCCCATTGTGCCCTGGCTGTGGTGCCTTTGTGTTCCCATGGGTAACAAGAAAGAGGAGGTCAGCCAGGGTGAGGCCTCTGGAGCCACTAGCAGAGCATCCTGGGACAGGCCTCATTGTCCTCCCTTTCCGTTAGGAAGGTGGAAATGACAATAGGACTGGCACATCAGGGGTTGCAGAGCTGTGTGAATTAAAACAATCAGGACCCTGGACAGTGCCCGGGACAGCGAACGTGTGGACTGCAACCTGATGCGACCTGATGTCAAAGGAAAGAGGCATGGTTTTGCTAGGGTCTTCAAGAACATCTGCCTGCAGTTGTTTGCTCGGCCTGCTGTGATAAAATATCCCATGCGGAGTGGCTGAAACACAGATGTCATTGTCTCACTGTTCTGGAGGCTGGGGATCCAAGGTATCGGCAGAGTCGGTTTCTCTCCACGGCTCCTGGCTGTCTTCTCCTCGTGTCCTCACGTGGCCATCCTTCTGTGTAACTGCGTCCTGATCTCTTCTGATCAGGACACCAGTCATATTTGTATTCAGCCCCACCCTTTGAGCTCATTTTGTCTTAACCACCTGTGTCAGGACTCTTTCCAAATTCAGTCCTGTTTTGAAAGAAATGCTCAGGGTTATGATTTCACCTTGTGAATTTCGGGGGACACAAGCCAGCCCATAGCCAGTGTTCAACGCTAGACCCCCAAACAGCTCTACATCCCTCTTTTTTTCTAGAAGTGATGGGTCTGTGTTTTCTTTGAGTATGTGATATTTTCGATATTCTGATTAGAAAGTGTAAGTGCTTCTATACCGTCTCTTTTGTTTGATGATCAAAGTAATAAAATAATATTCTGCAGGTCTTTCTTATTGCAATCACTTGTAGAATTTAGGCCTTTAGGTAAGTTACACTCATCAGTCTTAACCTAGAATGGATATGTTAAAGAAAATTGGGAAGCGTTAATAATTAAAGCCCCTTTCATTTTGACATATAACAAGGGCAAAGTGACTTAAAATGGACTGAAATGAATTCGGAGAATACGTTTGAAGAATGTTAATGGGTTTCATATGGAAATGTTGGTGTTGTGAGTTATTCTTCTTTGTGGGAGTTTTAATTGATTAATTCTTTGATGCACTTACTTCATGCTATTTCTCTTATCTAGCGAACCATGCAAATATCAAAGATAGGCAAAGAAGAGCCACATAGCAAGATAGGGTGGCCTTATGGGATAGGTGAGGCTTTACTCTGGGGAATATTCAGCAGTTATTCAAAAAAAGTTTGTGGACTCCCTCTCTGGGCATCTTGGGGGCATGGATGTGGGGGTGCTAGCAGATGGCCCAACTCAGGCCAAGGAGAGAGATTTGGGGCTCCCCTCAGTGCTGATATGCTATTCCCAGGACGTTGCTGGTTTGTGCATGGGGTGCATGTTGAGAACGTTAACATTAAATAGCATTTAAAGAGGATCAATATGTGCTATGCATATGTATCAATTCTCCATGATGAATGTATTTAGTGTGTATCACAAATACATACTAAAAAAGGAGGGAAATTTTTGTAGTAATACAAAATACTATAGAGCTCTCACCTCAGTAGAAAAACACATAATTCAACTGGTTTTATTTGTATCTTATTGTTTAGGAGCTTTTGGTTTGCGGAAACCATGGTATTTCCCGCTGACTGCATCGTACTGGAAGAATGTGTGTGGCTTGGTGGAGAAACAGTGGCATTCTCTAAGTGCTAGTCTATTCTTTTTCAATGAGGACTTCGGCAATAAAGGTTTGTAAAGGAGTAATACTGTTGAACGCATGGTGTGTCATGCCCCCCACCGCCGGGCAGTTTTCCGTTTCTATATGAGCCCTTGTAACTTGTTACTGATACTAGAGGTCACTTTGAAGCTCTCTCTGTCTCAAAGACAGCTACAGGGTTACATTTTAAGCCAGCGTCCCCTGGTTCTGTTTAGTCTGCATCATCTCAGGAATCCCAGAAGGTCTCCTGTTGTGTATTATTTAGGGTGTTCTTCTCTATATTCTTTGCATTTGTGCTTATGTAAGAATTCTGCGAAATTGAAGGATTAGTCCAAAATGAATATGTACAAAAACAAAAGCAAAGGTCGGCAGCTACCAGGTGGAGTGCATTGTGAAATGTTTAGTGTTTTCCCGCCTGCTAGCTTCATGCCAGAGGGGGTTTCTCTTCCACGTACAAATGGGGATATTTTCAGGATACTTTGAGGCTCCCAGGAGACAAGGGCAGGACAGTCCCTGTCCCCCCGCACTGCACTCATGGGTAGTCTTGTGGGTCTGGCACACAGGCGTTTTTGCAAAAGGACCACTCAGGGACTCTAAGTGTGAATATAGATGCAACACCAAAAGCTAGTGAGCTCCCATGATGGAGGCCATGTACTATGTCAATATTGGAAAGTCAATTTTTTCCCTAATTAAACAAGTAAAATATGAACCTTTTAGAAAAGTTGCAACATATCAACCAGCACTTCCCAACTCCTCCCTCCAGAGAGTATTTTCTGTGGACATTTTGTGTTTAACAAACCTGCCTATTGTTTGGTCTCTGCATCTACACAAATACCTGTGGGTGCCTTCTTTATTGTCTTGCAAACTGCTTCTCACTTCGTAAGGGTTCGAAGCTTCATCATCTGTGATTTCACATTTTGGTCATTGTAAAACCTCCTTCTTGCTTTGAACAAAGAAAGATGTTTGAACTATGTGGCATATTTCACAGAGCTGGAATTCAGTTGGAAAGCAGTCAGGATAAATTCTCATCTTCCTCACAGGGTCATCACAGCAAAACAGGGGAGGAGAGCTTGAGGGGCCCCTAGGAGTCACCCTCGTGTCTGTCACCAAGAAGTACGAGGGCCACAAGGTGGCAGTGCAAGACCTGACCCTCACCTTCCACAGGGGCCAGATCACGGCCCTTCTGGGGACCAATGGTGCTGGAAAGACCACCATCATGTGAGTTCTCTTTACCTTCATTTCCTTCTTAAAGACATCAGTTTACCTGTGACGTGGAAAGTTTAATTTTTTCCTTTTTTATTTCTTTTGAGTCTCAATACACAGTCAAGAGACACAGGAGAGACGGAGCTCTCTCCTTAGCACTGCCCTGGACCCTTAATCACACAATTACATTTTAGGCCTACAGTCAAAGAGGTAGGGATGGACAGATTGTGCTTTTAAAAATTAGTTCTTCTTTTATTTTTTACGAATAATTCACCATGTTTTGCTTTACTCACTGAAAGCCCTTTGGCGCTTTTAGTTTTTGTCGTACTAAGTGTAATTTTGCTTGCATATCTGTAAAGACGATGAAAAGAAGGATATTTGCAAAATCTTCAATTACCTTTGTTTCATGTTCTATTTTGTGTTGCTGTTCTTAAGGCTTGGTTTTTGGTTTAGCATCCGAAAGCTCCAGATTTGATAAAAGAATCCAATCTTGTAGAGCATTCCCCTCCCACTCAAGACACAAGAAGTTCAGCCGTTCACGGCCTCCAGCTCATTATACATCTGATGGTTTGTTTAAGTGAGGCAAACCCATCAAAGTTATAGAACATCTCTCAACAAATCACATTTTTTCAGTATATGTAAAGAACTAACATATGATTAGTGAAAACAATAAAACAAACTTTGCCCTAATCTTACCACAAAAGATAGAAAAATAAAATACATAAGGGGTGTTAGAAATCTCACATTGGAAACAAACTGTAGGGAAAAAATGCAAGCTGTTTTTCTTGCTTCTTTAGATGCAGAAATAGAACCGAAACACTGTCCAAGGTCTTTTTTTTTTTTTTAGTGTTTGCAAATTGGGCAAGTACAAGTCATACAAATAATAACGTGAAAAGCTAGCATTACTCATCCTGCTTTTACTGACACAACAACATTTCTTACAAGGGAAACTTGGAGTGTTTGTTTAGCAGAACGACGCAAATTGAATTTGGGGTTTCCGGATATTTCAAGGTTGTTGGCCTGAGTTGCTTTTAGTGCCCATTTGAAGCACATTTTGAGTCATCCTAAGTGCCTGTCTTCTCAGCAGGACTTAGATGAGAGGCCAATGAATGAACCAGGTCCTTGGCATTTAAAACAAAAATCTCTGAGATTCGAGTGGAACGTGGAGACTCGCCCTCCTGTCCACTGCTCCCATCCACAGATTCAACAAACTGGGGATCAGAAATATTTGAAAAAGCATTGCATCTGTACTGAACATGTACAGACTCTTGTCCTTAGTTTTTTTTTTTTTTTTGTGGGTACCGGGGGGTCGACCTCAGGACCTCGCGCGCCAACAGGCACCCGTGCCGCTGAGCGATATCACCGGCCCCTTTTTCATATGTGGGATCCGGGAGTCGAACTCGGGCCCTCGCGCTTGCCGGGCAGGCGCTTATGCCGCTGAGCCATCTCACCAGCCCTTGTCCTTAGTTTTTAAATAATAGGACAATCATTTACATTGCATTAGGTGTCCTAGGTAGTCTGGAGAGGATTTAATGTATGCAGGAGGAGAGCATAGGTTATGTGCAAATACTGTGCCATGTTATTTGAGAAATTTGAGCGACTAGAGACTTTGGTATCCATGGAGGTCCTGGAAGCAGCCCCAGAAGATACTCAGGGATCACTGTATAAACTATTTTATTATATTCCAAAAATAATGGCTGCAAATAATATAGCAGACTTGTTAATTGAGTTCCTTGAGGTATAATCCGTGTGTAGCAGACAGAGTCTGTTTATGTGTACAGTTTCATGAGCATGAACACATTTGTTTCATGCTTGCAGAAGCACCACAGTGAGGTGGTTCTCCCAGACTTCCTCTGTCCCCCTGTGGCCCTGGCCCTCCCTGGCCACTGAGTGCTGACTATGAACTAGTTTACAAATCTAGAACTTCCTGCCAGTGAAATTGTGTCTGGCTTCCTTCCCACAGCATATCCATCCTTGGCTGTCCTCTCCTAGCAGCTCTGTCCTGTGCTTGCTGAGTGGTGTCCTACTCCATGGAGGCACTACAGTTCCGTCACATTTCCTGTGTTGGTGGCATCTGAATCTGTCCCCAGTTTTCAGTGACTGTGAGCACAGCTGCTATGAGCATTTGTGCACCTGCCCTGGTACTGCACATGGTTTAATTTCTCTTGCATAAAAACTGAGGAGTGAATTTGCTAGGTTCTATGTTAGGTGCATACTTAACTTTTTGAAAATCAGAACACAGCTTAGAATGTAAATAGTATGCTTCTTGAGACAGGGAAGCAGAAGTAGCAACCCTTAGGCTTCTTAAGGTGCAGTGCGGTGAGTGACTTTCTGGGGACTGGGCCCTTGGGTTCTTTGGTTGTGGCAGGGCCAGATGATTCCGGAGAGAGGAAGAAAGGCTTGGGACAGCTTGGAGCCTAGGTTGGCACTTCTGTTTGCTTATAACAAATTATGAGGACTTTGGTAAATATGTCAATTTTTTAGTCTGTTTCCGTCTCTACAAAAGCAAGGTTGGATTTTCATCCAAAAGTGTGGGTGGTCTGTGGTCACAGTGTCGCCTGTAGAGCGTAGGCGCCCTCACACGCACACCTCACCGAGATTAACCAGGCGACGTCCTCGAAGCGCCTCACAGCTCTCCACAGGTTGGTGGGAGAAGGGTTGGCAGAAGGTGTGCGCTCTATGCAGACATCACCTGGGGTCAGCTGGGTCGCTGACGCTGAGTCTCAGCTACATGCAGCCTCCACAGTGATCTTTGTTCCCTGGATCTCTTTTCCCTGGCAGATCCATGTTGACTGGGCTCTACCCTCCCACTTCCGGAACCATCCTCATTGATGGCAAGAACCTGCAGACAGACTTGTCCGGCGTCCAAGCAGAGCTGGGGGTGTGTCCTCAGCGGGACGTCCTCCTGGAAAACCTCACCGTCCGGGAGCATCTGCAGCTCTTTGGATCCATAAAGGCCCCACAGTGGACCAAGCAGGAGCGACAGCAGCAAGTCAATAAGTGAGTAAGCGTCTCTTCGCTTCCCCCACCCGTGCCACGTCCTGGGAGAGAAGACGACAGAAAGAGGCACTTTACACAGGCATCAGTGTCAGTGACCCGGGAGCGGTTCTCAGCCGTGGAATTAAGGTGCAGCCAGCAGCACTGGGATTCTAGAGAAGGCTTTGCAAGCCTTTGCAAATCACGTTGAACGTGATTCATCTTTGACGTGGGCAGAGCTGAGCAAACACAGGAAGTGTGACAGGCTGTGGGTGGAAGTTTGTGTGTCTGGAGTAGAGTTCCTATGGGTGCCCCGAGATAAAAAGAATGTCAAGGCCAACAGGAAAGCTGGTTGGGAAGAGCCTTATCAGACATGCTACGGGTTGGGGCGTGGTCCTGCAGGTAGGTGTTATTGAGCAAGGCGCTGTGACTGGCCTGAGATCTGGAAGGTAGTTCTTATTGTACCACAGGTGCCCCAGCCGTGGGAGACTGGACACGATAGGCCATGTCCCCTGTTATTTGCTTCTCCATCACCAGAATCACAGGTGGCAGGAGTGCTAATAAGAAGTCATCAGCAGCAGACAGGAGAACATGAACCACACTGTCATAGGCCACCGAAGACAGTGGAGGAGGCTCCGGGCTGGAGCACATTTGGGTTGGATCGTAAGAAGATTGTGGAACATTGATGAACGGAGAAGCCCCGTAGGAAGCGAGGGCAGTGATCCAGGGAGGGTGGGTGCTGGGCCCTCACAGGGAGGGTTAGCTTTGCAGAAGTGAGCAGAGGAGTTGAGAAAGCGGCCCGTGGGAGCCCCCGGTGTGTCTGGAAGGAGGCGCTGCTGGGAGGAGCGTGCTGGTGGGGACCACAGGAGTGGTCTCATCCAAGTGTCTCTTCCCTGAGAGACAAGGGGCCTTTCCCCCGTTTCCAGACGAGGTAGCTGGGCCCAGGGAGATGGGGCCGTGCAGCTCACACAGGGGAGTGAAGATGTGGCCCGGGTGGCTCCACGCCAAGCACACTCAGCTGCTGTCCTTTGGAATGGTTGCTATGCGACAGCATGTGGGATGGAGGCCTCCCGGAAGGCGGCACTTGCTGGGGAGAGGAAGGGGATTCTCCAGCACGCGGCTGGTGTGATTGCCTTCACTGCAGTGTCGGCAGCCCTTAGGGACCCTCTGGGCTGGGAAGTGAAGGGGGACTTGTTCCCAGCTGCTCCCCCTGGCTCCAGTGAGTGCAGGTGACAGTGGCTTCTAAATGTAAGTCTGTGGCCGTGACAGGCAGGGCAGGTGGCCCCACAGCACCCCACAGTGGGACTCAGGTGGGGCTGACAGAGCTCTGGCTCTTCATGGAATGGGTCTCTGCAGCGTCAGGCTGAAGGAGCCTTCCCTGAATGAGGTCATCTTCAGGTGTCTGCTCACACACGCCGGTCCCTAAATGGACAGAGCCCGGCAGGATGATGGAAGGACGCACTTGTTAGAAATAAACAAAACAGGAGCACAAATCCAGAATATGGCAGAGGTGCGCATTACTCAGGGATCGGGAGGTGCAAGCAGAGACCAGGAAGAACCCACACGCAAGTGCAGGTTCCCCCAATCATTGCTCCGTGGAGAGCAGCCCTAGAAAATGACAGCTGGTGTCCCCAGGGACATGCCATGGTACTAGGTGAGTCGCAGCCTGGGAAATTGTCTGTTCGTTCAGACGATCTCAACTTGAAATGGGCGACTGCGTTTAGACACCAGCGATGTGGGTTCCTAGGCAGAACAAATCAAAGCTCTATGTGAACAGATGCTCGCACCGTGGGGTCAAATGCAAATTAAATCTGGACTCATGGACAGAGCCCTTCGGGGACAGGGGCTGGTGTGGACAGTGGTATATGCTACCACAACGTGAACTTGAATAGTTCTTTCTTCATTTTCCGTCTTTCCAAGCTGGCACATTAGGAGGGCATTCTCTGCTGCGGGGTGGGAGGGTTTGTATACCAGGACGTCTTCAGAAAGTGGCCGGGTGATTGTGATCAGTGAAATGACACTGGGCTCTTGGGCACACAGGGAAATGTTGATATGGAGCAAAGAAACTATCTTAAATTTGAGTGGGGTACTTAATAAGAGGTGGCCAGGGATTGTGTGAATTACATATTACTTGATAGCAAATTGGTAAATATACAACCCAATCTCATCTATAAAAAACACAGCTCACCTGTTTTAATTTAAAAAAAAATTCTGTCTATGCTGCACTACAGTAAAGCCTGCTGTGACAGTGACTGGAGCTTAAGTCGAGCACCTACCGGGGCCACATGGACCTCATCCTCTTATCTGGGTACCAGGCAACCTTAATGGTTAGCAATTCCCAGCATGTTGCCTAGCAACAAAGCCAATTTGCACAAAAACAATCAGAGTGAGATCATGTTTTAGGACAGTAGTTCTCAATTAGAGGGAAGGAAAACCGAAAACATCAGATTCATAGCCAACATGCTTCTTATTAGCATCCCGCAGCACCGCTTGTTTTCCTTCATGCAGAGCTTCGTTGAAATGGGAGTTCAAGGGAGGTAGCAGCCCTCAGGGAGTCTTAAGAGTGAACCTTTATCAAGATGCAGGTCATCACTGTTTTACCCTTACTCTGGCCTGGAAAAGATAGTAGTAACCAAGAGAGGGCTGTCCTCGGGCCTTTAAGTCAATGGCGAGTGATTATGTAGCTAAATTTACCACTTGGAATCCTGGAGCACACTATGGGACTCAGGCTGGTTTGGAGTAACGTGATGGAAGAGGGCGTTCATGCAGGTAGAGTGGAGAGGGGACCATGGATTGAACCTGGACACCCCAGGCTCATGGGCAATGCGGAGGAACCAGCCAAGGACTCAGGAGGGGAGCCCACGGGGAAGGAGTGCAGGGGAGCGGACCAGGTCCACCAAGGAGCAGGGCTTGATCAGGGCAAGGGTGCTGTGCAGGGGCCAGTGAGATGAGACTAGAACAAACCTCGGGATTCAGTAAGCAGAGGTCCCCAGTGACCTCGAGAAGGTCAATGTTAATAGCATGATTGGATGCACGTCTTTTTGGAGCCAACTAAAGAGAGAAGGGAGAGAGATTGGTAGCAGCACACTTTCCCAGGAATTTTCCTACACAAAGGAGCAAAGAGTGCGATGGGGACTGAGATGGAAGAGTGAGCTCAAGAGAAGGACGCTTCAGAAAGAGGAATTGCAGCATTGTTTCTGGATGCTGCCGAACTTTCCAACTGGGAAGGGGCGATTGGGGTGAGCTGGGGGAGGGGGTGGTTTGTGGGAACACGGCCCATGCAGGACAGGGGAGGGACCTGGAAAAGCAGTAGCGAGGGGGCAGCTCTCCTGAGCCCACATAGGACTGCAGGACGCGAGGCAGACTGAGTGGACCTTTATTCGACATCAGCACTTTTCAGGGTTAAGCATGTGTGGAGGGAAGTGAGAATAATGATGGCACTGACTTAAAGCTCAGAGGCAAAGGGAGGAAAGACCTCCAGGGAAGGAGGAACAATGAAAGACTGATTTGTGTGGAGTTCAGTGATTGCTGAGTGCAGAGAGTGCCTCGGGGAATCGATGTGGGCAGAAGAGGGGCACAGACTCGAGGCCCCGAGAAGCTGCAGTCGCCACAAATGACAAGGCCTGGGGTATGAGCAGTGGGATGAGGAGAGGCGAAGCGAGGGTGTTCTGCTCTGAGTAGTAAGAGCCTCAGTAATAGAGACAAAAAATAAGAGCGGAGAGAGGGACAGGGCACTGGGCAGATTCTGGAGCAGGTGGATGCCTGTGACAATGAAGGGATTGGGTGGTGGGTCCTGGTGGCCTGGAAGTCAAGGCTGGGCTTTGAAGATGTAGTGAAGGTCACACTGAGGTGCAGCGAGTCACTAACCCACACCGAGACCCTGTGGGAGAAGGAGCCAGCCGTCAAAGGAGAGGATTTAGGATGGTTAGGTGATCTGGCCCAAGCCCGTCTCTCCCTTCTTAACTGAGGCCATCGTACAGTTTTCCTGTTCCTTTAAGAACAGCTTCTTTTTGCCCCTTCCATATACCATTCTTTCCCACTGAGTCCTGGCAAATGCTTCCCTGCTTTTTCTGGAGTGCACCGTCCAAATCTCACTCTATCCAGTCGTGCTATCCATCTGGCCAACATCTCGTTGTTTTCTCTGGAGTCAGAGGAATCCCTCAAACACCTGGGACTTGACTTTACCTCCCTCGTATTTTATAATAGTTGCTTGTCTGATTTTCCCACTAGGCCCAGAGTTTCTCGAATCAAAGACAAGAGTCACTAAATTTCTCTAAACCTTGTAGATGGTGGGTGCCATACATTATATGAGGGGTTTGATAAATATTTGTTGAACGAATGGAGGACTGACGAGCAGCATCTAAATCACATTATAGGACACACAGATGGGATCTTACCTGAAAAAAAAAATCTTTTCCCCCTTTTCCTGTCACCTAGCAAAGTTCTTACCTTAGAGAGTTTTCCTGCCCTTTTGAGAAGAAATATGGAAATTTAAACCTGCAAAAGTTATTTTTTTCTTTTTGGTATGTTATAGATCAATAACTAGAAAAATACTAGCTCTTACATAACCCTAGACCTTACAATTAAAGAAAACTTTATTGAATAAAAACATTTGGCCAGTGTTTACACACTGTTTTATTCTTTCAAGTTCAATGTAAGTGCTGAATCATGACTAGAAAACAGAAGGATGCAAATGAGTGGATTTTGCAAGAGTTCTGTTCCTGTCCCAAGCGTAGGTCTTCAGACATTGTTTTACCGTCCCAGACGACTGCTCCGTGGCCCAGAGTCCTAGCAATACATCCTTCCCTGGAGAGGAAGTGGACCTTTGGGCTTCCTGGAGATGGCTGGGCATCACGTGGATGTGCAGTCTGCTCTGGGAGGCAGACAGAGTGACGTAACGGCCTTGTCCTTGGCAGAACCCAGTCCGCAGGGGGAGAGGCAGTGAAGCGGGGGATCTGACAGGTACACGGTGACCCAGTAGACACCAGCATGTGGCAATGGCAAAGGCACGTCCTGGCTTCAGAATCCAGCTCTGCCACTCGCTTACAACACTTTTTACAACGTGCACCATCTCTGCCTTGAGTTTCCCAAGTACTGCGTGGTTCTCATAACAAAGACCCTCCTTGGAAGGTTGTGTGAATTATGTTAATTTATACACACAAAGGACTAAAATAGTACCTAGTAAATGATACATGTCTAATAAATGTCAGTTATGATTATCCAGGCCTATTGCTAAAATTAAAAATAAAAAACTAACTGGGATTCCTTCTGCGGAGAGAATTTATGAGGTGAATACATGGTGTTCTTTAAATCCATAACTAGATTCCACTGCGCTATGATCTGAGTAGAAGGTTCTACTTTGAGTTGGACTTGTCCAAGACCCACAGCTCACTACCCCATGTGAACTCCCTGTGGCACTTTCTGGTGGTTCTGGAATATTTAACCTCTTGTGTTCCAGTTGGTTACGGACACCGTGATTTCTCCACAGCACCCAGGTCTCCACAGCACCCTGGAGAACTTGGGCTGAGGGGCTGTCCCTTCCCCAGATGCGTGCTCTCTGCACTAGCACCTTCAGGTCCCCTAGTGTAGTCTTGCGAGAATATAAAATACACATGAATGCTGTAGACCCATCCTTACTTCTTCAACTGAATTAAAATAATGATGAGTACATCATTAAGATGTATTCATGTTTTGCTTACACCTTGTCTGGCACCTGTGTGGGGAAGGTGTGGGAACAGAATGAACAGGTGGAGGAGACGAGGTGGTACAGGGCCCAAACACTGCCGAGTCACAAGGCCAGGTCTTAGAAGAGGAGGCGGCCTTTTACCCTGGGTTTTGCAAGGAGGCCTCACTGCGAGGCCATCCAGCAGGGCAGTGTAGGCAACCTGAGTGCTGCTAATGGATGAACAAACAGAAGAGCGGGTTGGTTTCACATACAAATACGACCAGAATGTGCATGTTTGAGAATAGTTGAGTCTGCTGACTTGTTTTCTTGTCTGTCTTCTCTGCGGACCGATGTCTGGTCCATGTGTCTGGCTTGGGCTTAGCAGATTCACATCTGCTGTATGGAACCATCCAGTGGGCAGGGTTGGGAGACCGTGGAGTCCAGGCAGTGGCCTGATGCAGCTGAGAGCCCTTCAGCTTCCTCCTTTCAATTCGCCATGAGTCTTCCTGGCTGTCTGCAATGAATCTTCCTGGCCGGGGCTCACTGATGCCCCAATCCTGGCCCCAGCTATCTGGGATGCTGGCTTTGTTCGTCTACTCTCAACCAAATAGGAGAGGTGTCCGTGCAAATGGAAAAAATGAGTTTATTTACAGTTTGGCCAGGTTGAGAGGCAAGCTACCTCACTGCCCTTTGAACCACAGAAGCAGGCTGGTTTGCAGGAGGAGTAAAACAAAAGCCTGGGAATTCACATATGTAGATTTAGCTAAGCTTTGGCCTGGAGGGCTGGGGCCTTTGAATGCTTCTGGGCCTCAGGCCTGGGGAGTGGCAGCAGTTAATACTCTCCACTAGAGGAAGCTAGGATTCTTTAAGGAGAATCCTAAGTTTTAGAGACCCATTTTAACCTGTAGGTTACAGGTGCACCTGAATAGCAGGGCGTGTGTGATACTGCTGGGAATTTAGGTTGGGGTAGAATCAGCAGGAAGCACGCTTGGAAACTCGGGCTAGACATAAAACACATGGGCTGGAAACTGGATACCGAGAAACTGGCTGGATCTCTTTCTGGGTCAGGATGAAAAGTGTGTGAATAATGAAACAGACATGAAAAATTTATGTGGTTCTCAGGCAAGTGAGTCCTTGGGTCTCCCTCAAGTCTCTGCTTAGGATTCTGGAATGTTCCAGGACTCAGCTGTTCCTGAATGTGTTTACTTTTCTTTCATGCTGAGACAAAATACCCAACACCCTAAGTTAAAGGAGGAAAGGTTTATTTAGCTCACAATTTGTAGCGGTTTCAGTCCATAATTGGCTGGCTCCAAGGCAGGGTGGCACATGGCAGAGGGGCAGCTGTTCATGGCAGCAGGAGACAGCAAAAGCAACAAGAGAGAGAGTGAGACAAGCCTCTTTCTGTCCCATATATTGTATCCAGTCTACTGGGATTAAAGTGGTGCCAGTCCAATCAGTGGACTGATCGAGCAGTCACCCACTCTTAATCCCAGCACCCTTAATCCCAGCAGTGAACCATGAATCAATCACATACTCCAGATTCAGCCGCCTCTGAAAAAGCCCCATCTAAAATTGCATGAAAAAGCCCCATCTAAAATTGCATTACATCTAGACACAAACCATAACACGAAAGCTTAGCTGTGTGGAGTGCTGTAAGTGTCCAGCGCCCGCGTGGTCTCCTTGGCTGGAAAGGGCCCTTCAGCTCTGGGCACTCAGGAAATGGTGCATGCCTGAAGCCCAGGGGGTCTGAGAGGTCAGGGGAAGGCTTCCAAGAAACAGAGTCTTCAGCAATGGTGGGGACTCACAGTAGGGGAGAGGAGGGCTAAACATTCATAGGGGTAAACAAGGCCCAGCGGGGGTGAAGAGGGGACACTGTGCGAGAAAAGAAGAGGATGGGGCTTCACCCAGGGCAGTGTTTGGACAGATTTGGCATCTGGAGCACTCAAGACTGAAATGTCCCTGGGAATGAAAAGCTTGCTCTGACTTTCCCGGCAAACGGTGATTTGTACTTTGCCTGTGTCCTGCTGTGGAGCTGCTGGACTCCTCAAGAAGGTGCGGCACTACAGATTTTGTGCATAGTGGGCCAGAGAGCTCAAGGCCTTCTCTGGTGAGCGCTGGAGCTTTGGTTCTTCTGACAGCACTAGGGCCCGGCCATCCCGCTGTATCCATCCCATCCTGCGGGGACACAGGTCCCTCCTCATCATGCAATGTGCATGCCATGGAGCCAGGTGCCTCCCCGGAGAGGGGAAGATCAGGGCATCTTCCCAGCGCTGTACTTGGCAGTCACTGTACTTGGCAAAGCACATCACCCTTAATCCATTGCGCGTGTCATTGGCACATCAGAGAGGGCTGTGCTGCTCCGTCAAGGCTTACAAGCTTATGTAGAGTCCAACCCAAGCCCCTTTGATGTATTCATAGCTTATGTGGATTTTGGCCACTGTAAGCTTTCACGCATGAAGTGAAATTCACATCAAAGCCTTCAGGTGTTCAGGGAGAAGTCTGAGCACTTTCTTGTCATTTTAGAACTCTGGAGGATGTGGGGCTAATTCGGCACGAGCACAAACAAACCCGGGCCCTGTCTGGAGGCCTGAAGAGGAAGCTGTCCGTCGCCATTGCTTTCCTGGGCCAGTCAAGGACTGTGGTTCTGGATGAGCCCACCAGCGGCGTGGACCCTTGCTCCCGCCGCAGCCTCTGGGACATTCTGCTCAAGTACCGGGAAGGTAGGAGCTGGGCTCTGTTCCACTTTCTGTCCTCGGATGTTGAGGCACGGGAGCGGGTGGCTACTGTGTGTGAAGAACCCAGTCACACCCCAGTGAGGACTCTAAAAACTTAGATACAGTCATTAGATCGTCATCTCTGTAGCGTTCAGAACTGCTCACTTTGTGCCTGACCATTGAACTCAGTATTAGCGATGACACCATCATGAACATCACCACACACAAGCTTTCAGTTGTCCCATATTGTGACCCACTCTGGAAACACAGATCATTAGAGGAGGCTTTCAGAGATCATCCAGGGCAGACCTTTCTGTGTTAGTCTACTTCCTGCCACTGTGACAAAATTCCCAGGAAACTTAACCCATAAGGAAGAAATGTTATTTGGGCTCATGGATTCAGAGGGTTCAGTCCATGGTTTCGGTTGGTCCTACTGTAAATGTGCTCTCTGTGAAAGCTCGTGGCTCAGTATCGATACATGTGTGCTCGACTCACGATAGGTCATCATCATCATTATTAAAATCGACAACCAAAGGCAACTGTGGGAGATACAACTTTGCGAGGAAAGGAGTAGAATAGGCTGTCAGAATCAGGGAGAGAACCAGTAAAGTAGTGTCTGAGGAGAACGGAGTAAGGATGTTGTCCTTTGATAATTAGGATGGGTCTCAAGTTGTCCATGACATCCACTGAGAAACCATCATGGATCAAACATCCGTGACCTTAATATAAATCCTTTCAGAATGTTTATTTGTTTCCCAGCTTTATTGAGGTAGTGTTGACAAAGGAAACTTGTAAATATTTATTCCATACAGCAAGCTGTTGTGATATATATATGCGTTGTAAAGTGACTAAGTCAAGGTAATCAAAATGTCCATCACAAAATGTAAAACTTATTTTTTACATGTGTGCAGAAAACATTCAAAGTCTCATCTCTTAGCAGTTTTTGTGTATATGATGCATCGTTATTAACTGCAATCATTCAGCTCAGTGCTGCACAAAACATTCTAGAACTTACTCATTGTGCACAACTGAGACTTTGGCGACCGTCTCCCCATTCCTCCCTCCAACCCTCACTGTCCCTGGCAACTGCCACTCTACCTGCTACTTTGGGAATCTAGATTCAAGTGGACTTTCGTTTTTAGACTTCTTCATCTCACAGAAGCACATTGTCTTGATTGCACGGTAGCTCTAACAAAAGTATCTGACCTGCTCTGATCCCAAGCAGGCACTGAGCAAATTTCCTCAGCAACCAAGAACTAAAGGGCATCGCATCTCTAGCAAGGACCTGATCCCTTCTGCTCACGGGCCTGCACTTCATGCTTTCTATCCAGATAGATTTTTAAACAATGAATTAGTGTCCTAGTATTTTAATCCTTCTCCACTGTTGAAAAATATACAGTTGAGCAGAGTTAAAACCATGTTCAGCTTTCTCCCTCTGCACGTTTGCTTTTGCAGTCAGGAATGTTTATCTACGTGACAGCACAGTTGGCGGGGGCTCTGCGGGAAGTGGCAGCTGAAAGCTGCACTCTCTTCTCTTTCTGTAACTGAAGTGAGCTTCACCCGGAGGCCGTTAGCTTCTTGGGCCTCTGCTCTCCTAAGGTAAATTGGAGGCCTTTGCTGCCCAAGGAAAGGTAGTAAAACTCGACAAGATGCGGAATTCACAGGGACATGGATGAGCGTAACACGCTCTCTGCACAAAGTGGCCATGGCTGTGGACATGGGGCCTCTGTCCTCCTGGGAAGGCCCTGGGTTCAAGTCCCCTGCTCTCCTCCCCACTGACCTCCCCCACACACTCTGGTGACTTGAGGCTGCTGTCCTTTTGCCAGGGCAGGAGTGTGTTTTGGTCCTGTTGCTTTGACACACAAACCTGTGTGGTTGCCTCATCCTTGATCCCAAGAGTCGTGCATGTCCACGGTGGCCATTTCTGACATTGCTCTTTTATTTTTAGAAGTTTTACTCAATATTTTAATGTGCATGTTAGATCCTGCTCGTTTCAGAAGAGTTCATAATATTTGCATTGTATTAAAATGACAGCAGCTGAATCTCTATTAATTGCATACAACTCTAAATATTACTCGGTGTCTTGTTTTGTTCCAAGTGATTTTTTAGTTTATTTTTTGCCAGTGTATGTTCACGATACATGATAATTACCTTCATCCTGGGGGAACTGGCATGTACAAATATCACATCTTAATCATTTTTACTTCCCCTTCTCCTCCACACCCTCCTGCCTTCTCCCATCCACAGGTCCTGTAAAGATTCCTTGCTGCTAATGTGAGGCTTGGGTTTTCTCTCAAGGTGGCGCTTCTGTAGAATGTAGCCCCCTCCTTAAGTGCACACGAGATGATAGTCATCTGCCTGGAGAAGACAGAGGTGTCCAGCCCAACCCTCTAAACGTGTCTACGTCTTCTCTACCTCCCTGCAGTGAACTGCCTCTGTGTCTGGAGAACAGGGTTGCTGGGCACAGGGGCTTTGGCCTTTGCATCTCAGTTTCACCCCCAGGGCCTGGTAGACACTTCCCATTCAAAAAGAGAAAGAACTGTGAAAAACAGCACTCAGGAACTTCGGGGAAGCTGTAGAGCAAATTAGGCCTCTAATTTGCAAAGTGGCCCTGGGTAAGTCTTTGCACAGCATCTCTTTCAGTTTTTCCCACTTAAAAATTGATGGTGAAAGCCTGGAGTGGTGGCCTATGACTGTAATCCCGGTGCTCAGGAATCTGAGGCAGGAAGATGGCGAATTGGAGGCCGGCCTGGGCTACATAGCGAGGCCCTGTCTCACAGAAACAACTAAAAAACGCACAAAAACTTGGTGGTGGTCTTTTAATCATGAGAGGAAGGACAGATGTTAGTTCTGATGTTCCCTGTGCTTGCACCCAGGTCGCACGATCATCTTCACAACCCATCACCTGGACGAGGCGGAGCTGCTCAGCGACCGCGTGGCCATCCTCCAGCAGGGGCGGCTTAGGTGCTGCGGGCCTCCCTTCTGCCTGAAGGAGACGTACGGCCAGGGGCTCAGCCTGACACTGGCAAAGCAGGTACAGAGTGGGCCCTGTGGTTCTGCTGTGGAGGAAGCGCTCTTCCCTCCTTCTTAACAGATGCATGGAGGCCTCTCCTGCATGATGGCCCCAGTGTCAAAGCATTTCCTCTCCAGGGCTGCGGTCGGTGGCCTTGGATCCCACGGTGCATTTTGACTCTAGAAGGAAATGCGTGCGGTGTCAGAATGACTTGTCAGTGCCAGCTCCCAGGAAGTACGATGGCCCTGGTATTCTAAGAACATAGATGGCCTGAGGATAGTACTCAATTTAGGAGGCTACAATCTTGCCGCAAGGTGGAAGCAAAGTAGTGAGGGGCTAGAGAAGTGGTGTCCACAACCTGGGAGGCTGCACCTATGTCACATTTGGAGTTGTCATTGTCTGGTGTCCACAGAGACAGGCAATAGCAGCTATGGGGTTGAATCAGGGGGCTTGTGAGAGTCACCTCCCAGCTCTGGATGATGGGGTCTAATCCTTGGTGTGCCTCAAAGCACTTGCCTTTTAGCTCTGTGTTGGCCAGTATCTTGTTGCTGAGACTAAAATACCTGAAATACACAAGTTCAAGGAAGAGAAATTTATTTTGGCTCCTGGTTCCATGGGTTCGATCCATGGTTGGTTGCTCCAAGGCAGGAACATCATGGCGGAAGGCTGTGGTGGAGCAAAGCTGCTAATTTCGTGGCGTCTGGGAAACAGAGAACAGGGAAGAGCCAGAGAGAGACAGAGAGGCAGGGACTGGAGACAGGATATGCCCTTCCAGGCCATGTCCCCATGACTCAGCACCTCCAACCAGGCCCCGCCTCCTGCCAGCATAGTTAGCACTGAACTCATACCTGGCTGGATCCCACCGTTACGGCTCAGGACCTCATCACCTTCCACAGCCCCACTTCTGAACACATAAGCATTTGGGGGGGCATTTCCCATCTAAACTGCAACAACTTCCTGCCATGGTTCCGACTTGTTTCCTCTCTTGTCCACGGTGAATATGAGCATCTTGCAGACCTAAGAGGATTCCTTTCCTCTTCGGGTGGGAGCGCTTGTCTCCCTTTTATGATGTCAACCCTGTTTCCTGCAGCCTGAAGGCTAGGACCTGGGTCTCTGTGTGTTTCTCCCAGGGGACAGGGCAGCGCAGGAAGACAGATCCCTGGAAGCTGGCTTAAGTGTGCTCATAACCGAGATGGGTGTGGGGTCAGGCCTGGCCAGGTTTAGCACTGTGGATTTATATTTTGAAAAAAGAAGATGCTGGGGGTGGTGCCATATGCTTGTTATCCCAGAACTCTGGGAGGCTGAGGCAGGAGGATCATAAGTTTGAGCCAAGCCTGGGCAACTTAGTGAGACCCTGACTCAAAGTAAAAAGGAGCTGCAGATGTAGTTCAGTTTAAGGTCCTGGGCTCAGTACCGAGTACTGCACACACACACACACACACACACACACACAAAGAGGAGGGAGAGGAAAATATGCAACGTATCATTGGCATTCTTGTTGCCTCAATGCAGTATTGCACTCACGTTTTGTGGTGGAATTTTACAGTAACTTGCTTACAAGTGCACGTGAAATTAGTTGGTGTGGGTTTGCCCTGACCCCTTCCTGGCCCTCACTTGGTTTCCTTCTGACAGCCCTCTGCGTGGGAGACCCATGGTCCCGAGGACACCGCTCACCTTACAGCCTTGATCCAGGCCTACGTCCCGCAAGCTGTCCTCAGAGGCAGCGGTGAGCGTGAGGTGACCTACGCTATCCCGCAGGGTGCAGACAAGGCCTGCTTCAAGGGGCTTTTCCAGGCCCTGGACAAGAATCTGCAGCCCCTGCACCTCACAGGCTACGGGGTCTCAGCCCCCACCTTGGAAGAGGTACGCAGGGATCTAGAGCACGCTTTATGGGTTATGTTTTTTGGGTGGCTCTGCCTCAGTGAAGAGATGTGGGTGAAGGCAGGGGATTTTTATTTTTCAGAATCCTGATTAGTATCAGAAACAATGGAAGCCAAACACTGAATTTAACACTTCTGTCAGGTGGCTACAGTTTATGGGAAATAGCAATTTTTTTTTTTTTTTTTGAGATAGGGTCTCCCGTTGTAGTTCAGGCTAGCCTTGAACTTGCTTCTAGAGCCTAGACTGGCCTCCAGCTCACAGCAATCCTCCTGCTTCAGCCTCCAGAATGCAGGGATTACAGGCGTGCACTGCCACACCCAGTTTAGGAAATAGCATTCTTATATTTGAGAACTCTATTGGATCGATGTCTAATCTAGCATCATTAGATGTTGCAACTCTTTAGTCCCCAGCCCTGCATGGCTGGCCGGTGATATTTCCTCGCCTGGCTGGGAGGTACCCACTCCTTCCCTGTGGACTTTTGCTGTCTGGAGCTCTGGCCTGTGCTCTGTAAGGGGCAGAAGTGAGAGTGCAGCCTGCAGAATCAGCTGACTCTGGCCAGCTTCTGTCCCTGAGACCCTCGAAACCCTCTTCCCCCACCCTGGGCTGAGCTGACCAGCCTGCCCACTCCTGTGGTCCCTTCCAGCATCCAGCCAACAGGACTCAGACTCCTGGACCTCCTCCAGGGGAGGTGATGGCCACGTGAGCCCTGCAGGCTGCCCTGTGCAGGTCCTCAGGCCCCTGTGGGAGCCTAAGTTGAATTTTTGTTTACATTGGTATTATCTATAGAGAGTGCTGCAGATTTAAAAAAAATCATATCCTACAAACTAGTGTAAAAAATAATCTGGAAAGAATTTTGGAGCAGTTTCTCTCATTCATCAGTTCCAGGAATAATAGTAGTGCCTGGTTATGTTTTTTCACTAGTAATTGACACTAGAAACTTTGAATAACAGAGATAAAAATACCGCAATTCCCAGGAAGTCAAAGTCTGATCACTCAGCTGTGTTTTTTTTTTTTTTTGTTTTGTTTTGTTTGTGGGTACCGGGGGTCGACCTCAGGACCTCACATGCCAGCAGGCGCCTGTGCCACTGAACGATATCACCAGCCCTTTTTCTGTATGTGGGTTCCGGGAGTCGAACTCAGGCCCTCGCTCTTGCCAGGCAGGCGCCTACGCTGCTGAGCCATCTCACCGGCCCTTAGCTGTGTTTTGAGTGGATGTAGGAGTGGAGGACGTACCTCTGGGTTTCTGACTCAGAACAGACAACTTTCTGTGTGACCAGTCATGGGCAGGTCACCCATAGTCAAAAATACAGCACACAGCCAAGTGTGGTGGCACACACTTGTAATCACAGCACTGTGGGAGGCTGAGGCAGGAGGATAGCAAATTTGAGCCCAGCCTGGGCAACTTAGCAACTTAGTGAGATGCTGTCTCAAGATAACAAGGTGTTGGAGATGTAGCTCAGGGCAGAGGCCCTGGGTTCAATCCCCAGTACTTCAAAACAAACAAATAAACAAATGTTACAGGACAGTGAGATATTTTGAGAGAGCAAATTGCTTTCACACAAATTTTATTACAGTGTACATTTACAATTGTTCTATTTTATTATTAGTTATTGTTAATATTTTGCTGTGTCTTAATTTTTAACTTAAACTTTGTCTTAGGTATGTACAGTATGCATAGGAAAAATGTTTAATTTGGCCTATTTCCTATTATCTTTTATTTCACTCTTTATATTTTGAGTTTCTCATATAAAAGAAACCATGCAATATATAAACTTGTGTGTCTGATTTATTGCATATAACATTATGGTCTCAAGGAGCATCCTTTTCCTACAAATGACTCAAGATTATCCTTCTTTATGGCAGAGTAGTACTCCACTGTGTGTAAATGCCACATTTTCTTTATCCATTCATCTTTTGATGGACATATAGGCCACTTCTAAGATTTAGCTATTATGGGTTGTGCTGCTATAAATATGGGTGTGCACAGATCACTATAATATGGTGGCTTTAACTCTTTTGGGAAAAAGACCCAATCAAACCAGGGGCAGCTGAAATGAATGAATGCTTCTTGGGAGAAGTAATGCAAATGGCCGAGAAACACACGAAAAATGTTCAGCATCTCTGGCTATTACTCCATTTTGAAGGCTGATGAAGCTGAGACCCACACACACGACTTTGCCCCAAGTCATGCAGCGTGTGACCGAGGCAGCTGTGCATGGACCTAGGTTCCCCACTACGAGTCAGGTTCTCTAAACACTCCTGGCCTTGGTGTGTGACACTCTGTAATCTGTGGTCAGCCAGGCTGGGGGACTCGATTTCCCTGCATCTACCCTGCTCTTTACAAAGAGAGCAGCGTGGCCACTCAGAACCCGACAGAAAGCAGCCCCCCACGATGGGTGTGGGCTTCATTCTGGAGCCGCCTCTGAGGTGAGTGGATAGCTCTTGTCTACTTTGATCCCAAGTCTGGTCACCAAGGCCACCTCCATGGGAAGGCTGGATGCTCGGGCTGCCTGGTCCAGAGCTGTCCCCTGGGCTCTTCTTCCTGTCCTGATGTGTACCATGTGTCATCTCTGTGTGTGGCTTGTGGGTCTGCCCTCCACACCAGCTGTGTGGCTGCTGGCCAAACGTCGTGTCGGACTCCGCCACAGACACGGCGGCCTCAGAGAATAGCTGCGGTTCAGGGGGCGTGAGCTTCACCCTGGATGGGGCTGCATCCAGATCTTTCGCCCTAGGTCTTTGGGTCCATCACTCAGCTCTGGTGAGCCTCAGTTTTTTGATCTTTAAATTAGAACAATGAGAATGGTTTGGGTGGTTAAACGCCAAAGATGAACAGTAATAGTTGCACACCTGGAACAAACCCATCAAAAATGGTAACGGAGCCAGATGTGGTGGTGCATGCCTGTCATCCCAGCACTCTGGGCGGCTGAAGCAGGAGGACTACAAGTTTGACCCCAGGCTGGGCAAGTGAATGGCTTAGAGAGACCCTGTCTCACAAAAAATGTAAGAAAAGAGCTTGGTGTAAAGGGGCTGGGTTCAGTACCACAAATAACCACAGACCGCGGAAGAAGCTAACCGTTCTCCCCTGCAGTGGCCGGACATGCGCAGTTATCATCCCTGTGGAGCGGCAGTGGAGTTAAATCACGTGCATGTCACAAGTCACCCTGTCCCCGGAGACTGCAGACAGACAGATGACAAGCCAGGCTTTCCCTGCAGCCTTGCAGCAGCACCAACTCTGAGAGCTGCGTCACCATCCCGGGTCACTTGGAGAGGAAGGGTAGAATGACCTCTTTGGCATTGGAAGGAGAGGAGCCATCACCCGTGGGCCCTTCTCTGTCTTCTCTGGGTGCATCAGGACCTCGCTGCGTGTGGGGTGTCTGTAGGGAAAAACCCCACTTGTCCCCAAGCTCTTGAGCTCTGAGGGGGTCAGTTCTTTGGATAAGGCACACTTAGGCATGAATGAAGGCTCACCCTCTGATCGTGTAGATTTATTTATTTGTTCACAGTGAGCCTTACGCGTCAGGAGGAAGGAGTGCTCCTTTTAGGTGTAGGGCTTCATATTTGTTGCTAGAGAAACAAGCGGCTTCAGGAGTCCTTTTAGCATTTATCATTAGGAAGAGTGAAATTTTATGGAATGCTTGCTGTGAATATTTTATGAATTTAAACTTCACAGAAAAATAGCAATGAAGAGGGTCTTTATCTTCTGGATGGTTGCTTAGGTCTTAAACACTTTGTTAATTTTATCGGGGTTTATATGACTGATTTGAGCTACGTCCAGGAGAGGCCTGAGAAATGTGTGGATTTATAAAATTTAGTGAAGGGCTGATTCGTAAGTGTAACTGATGTGAATAATTCAACACTCCCCTCAGTGTTTATTCCCCTTCTCTCCTTGTTTTGAGCTTGCAGTTCAAGTTTGATTTTCAGTTGCATCTAAGATGAAAACAAAGACCCACAGGAGCAAGAAAAGCCAGCCCTGCTGTTCATGGGTTTGCTTGGCTTGTGCTACTTGTAACACCAGCAGAATTATTCTCAGCACCTATTTTCTTTGTGCTATTTTAGTAAAAATGGGGAAAATCTATGGAAAAATCCACTGACACAGGCCACAGAAAGCTGCAACCCAATGAATGGAAGCCACGGAGGACCTGTGGCCAGCCACATCTTCCAGTTCCTCCTGGAAAGAGGAAGTGAGGTTTTGTGTTTTCTTCTCACGCCCCAGGTGCTGGTGACCACCTCTGAGGTTCTGGCTTGGGTGGACCCTGAGGGTGGGGTTCTCCGTGCTGTCTGTACTGGCTGTGGGGACAGAACGACCCTGGGTCCTGACTTAACGCCATCGACTCTGCGTGTTCACTCAGAGAATAGGCTCCCATGCACTGCCTGCTGCATTGTTAATGCGGAATCATGGAAAACCAGGGACAGAGCAAGGGTGAGGGGAAGACACTTGTAGCAGGGTGTGTGGCATTCAGGCAGATGCCAGTCCTTCTGGACAGGTACGGACAGGTATCCGGGTCCATTTACTGTTGCTGTAACAAAATACCTGAGGCTGAGTATTCTGTAGGGAAAGAGGTTTATTCAGCTCATGGGTTTGGAGGCTGAAAGTCCCAGACTGGGCTCCATCACAATATGGCGGACGACATTCGTGGCTGCGGTTCATACCAGGGGACACAGGGCAAGAGAAGAAGCAGGAGAGGAAAGCGGGGCCAGGGTCACTCTTCTGTAACAGCCTGTTCCCCTGGGAGCTCCTCTCTTCCTGGGGGCCCAGCCCACTCTGGAAGACCATTGGGAACCCCCCCAAAAAGGTGGTCCCGACTCAGTTCCCACCAGGCTTCACCTCCTAGGGGCTCCACCAACTCATCACCACCTCAGTGGAGACCAAGATGCCAGCACGGGAACCTTCTGGAGACCCACTCAGCTGTCCCAACCACCACGTGGAGATTCCTTTGAGAAGTCCCAGGAGTAGCCAGTGACCCATGTCATTCCCAAGGGCTGCCGGTCATGACAGCATCCTCTTCCCCATGGAGGAGAATCCTCCGGGGCTCTCCCAGAAGTGGGGCCTGGCTTTGTTTGGGGGGCTCTCCCCCTTCCACTCCCTGGCTTCTGCTTTGCTCCACAGCCTCAGCCTGCAGGCTCAACCTCTCCTGGGTTGTCCATGGCTGCTCTCTGGGGGTTCAGCTCCTGGCTCAGTCTTCCCCCTGGACCTCGGGGGGCTGTTGGAAACTTGCTGCATGGTCAACCCTTGCCTGCCTAGAGGGTTAAACAAGACTGGATCTCACTGCACATTCGTGACTTTGGCAGGAGTTACCTGCTCGACAATATTTATTGTAAGGAGTTTCTGTTTTCTCTATTCATTTTCACAGTGACATTTCTGCTGTACAGGTTCCATCCTATAGTTGCTCTGCTTTAGGGCACTTAGGCTGTTTCTTGGGTTTTGATTTTGTAGAGGTGCTACAGAGACGGACAGAGGTCCCCACCATCTCTGCAGTCCTGTTCCCAGAAGTTCCTTGGTCTGTGGATATGAATGTTAATGCCTGTGACAGCGTCAGATAACTGATTCCCAAAATGCTTGTACACATTTGTGCCCCCATTACTTTCCAGTATCTCCTCCACCTTTTCACCATTCCCAAACAAGCCCTGCACCTTCCATTCACACTGCAGAGTCCCTGACCACCCCTGGCAAATCGCCTCGCGAGTCTGCCATTCTGTGGCCAGAGAGGGTCTGGGAATGAGGGTGACTCCATGCACACTGTGTCTTAATTTTATTGCTTCCTCTCATGATGAAGCTGGACAAATAGCTGGGATTTCATTTTTTAAATTTATTTCAAAAATTTTTTTAGAGCAGCTTTAGGTTAACAGAAAAAGTGGGAAGAAGTCGCAGAGGGTTCCCATTTCCCTCTGCGTGCCCCACCCCCAGCTTCTCTCACCGTCAATGTCCCCCACAAAACAGCACAGCTGTCAGCCACATCTGAGTGAGAACCAGAACTGCAGTTGCTAGATGGCGTAGCTAGAGTGTCTTTAGCTCTGCAAGAAACAGCCAAATTGTCCACCAAAGCAGCTGCAGTGTTTTGCATCCCTGTGAATAGTGGAGGAGAGTTCCGGTTGCTCCTCGTCTTCCCCAGCATGTTGGCATCCATCAGTGGCATGGCGGTATCTCGCTGCTGTTCGATTTGCATTTCTTAATGACGTATGATATGGAGCATCTTTTCATGTACTTATTTGCCAGGTCCATATATTTTGTAGGGAGGCATCTGTTACAGTCTTTAGCTAATTTTTAATGGGGTTGTTTGTTTTCTGATAGTTGAGTTTTGAGTTCTTTACTAACTTCATTCTTCTTGCCTCTAAACTAGTAGTACCTTTATTATTTCCCACAATAAGTTTTTGTTTGGGTTAAATAATATAATATTGTGTTCAGATTACAGATTTCAAGGTACAGTACAAAGATAAGGACTTATCAATTTTTTTTTACTACTATCTACACCCAAAATAAATACGCAGTGGTACATTCTGAGGTTCAGTATAGCTGTATTTTAATCCCTCTATATTTAAAATGTTTCACTAGATATTCCAATATAGTGTAACCTCTAAGAGTTCTTTTTATGTTATATTCCTTTGACATTATTTCATTATGGTATTCTGTTCTCCAAAACATTTTGTGTTTATTCTTTTTCCAACCATGCTACTTTGAACATTTTTCAATCTTTTCCTTTCTAAAAAATTTATCTATCATCTATCCATCTATCCATCCTTCCATTTAATTCATTTAATTGCACATAGAGAAATCCTCTCTACGAATTTGAAGAATTTGAAATTTGAAAAATTCACAGAGCTATAGAACCACATGGTGCAGCTATAGACCACCACAATCCAAGTGCAGGTTTCCATTCCTGTTAGCTTCTTGAAGGAATAATTTATCCCTACAACTTGCTTTTTTTTTTTTTTTGTGGGTACTGGGGGTTGAACTCAGGACCTCATGTGCCAGCAGGCACCCGGGCCGCTGAGCGATATCACTGGCCCTTTTTTCATATGTGGGTTCTGGGAGTCGAACTCAGGACCTCACGCGCCAGCAGGCGCTTATGCCGCTGAACTATCTCACCAGCCCTGCAACTTGCTTTTGCAAATTGTATTTTCTTTATCTAAGATTCATGCCCTTGCTGTTAGTCACCCCAATAACAACACCAACCAGGAGTAATAGAGCAAGTCGCTCAATTACTTTGGAGGTGTAGTACGTGTTGCTCCAATTTCTTGCAGTAATTTTCACCTTCTCCATGTAATACGTGCTTTGCACAGAACAGTTCCTAAACAAATATTGATTTATCGGATCTCATATACCTCTCTTCTTCTGCCTCACACATGCACAGGTGTTAAAGAAAGAAGTCCTCTGTCTCAAGACAACCAGGGACAAAGAATCTGGGCTACATAAACCGTATATGAAGTTTTAGCAAGATAGGATATTAGAGTGCATTTGGATCTATTTGAGAAAGATATCTTAAACTAGCAAAAGATTAAGTGTCTATGAAGAATTTTCTTTTGTTTGGTGTAGTCTTAAAGTGTCTATCTCAGTCGATTTTGTCTCTTCACATTTGGCAAGCATTGGTTCTGCTTTCTTACATCTGCTATCGACCCGCAGACTGCGTGGTTGCTGCAGTGCTCTGCGTGGTGTCCCTTTGTTCATCTACATTTAGCTGATGGCTTTACTGGAGCAGGGAGAACCTGTCAGCCAACTCTCTTGACTCTTTTTCTGTAGCTGGAAAGCATATTTCTCTTTAAAACTACAGTGAATTTCTTACATATCATAGTCTCTAAATGTGCCCCCAAGCCAGGAAAGTTGAGATGTTAAAAATGGATCATGTCTTGATTTTATTGAGTGATTGCTACTTTCTGCTCAAACACTTGGACCTCAGGAAGACACTGACAAAGGGTGATGTTTACTTTGTATGGGGCGGGGAGCCCGGGAGAGCTGGAGACTTGGCTGGATATGTGGAGACAAAGTTCTTGGCACCATGCAGACAGAGTGAGTTTTAGTAGTGGATTTTTAATACTTTTGAATTTTTGATAACATTCCAGGAAGGTCAGAGGCAGGCAGTTTCTTTCTGCACGACTTGCTAAGCCCCAGTGCGCAGGACCCCCTTGCGTCCCTGCCAGGAGGGCTCTGGATGCCAGTTCTTGGTTGCATGACTCATAGTTCCACTCCCCATGGCATGTTGGGAGATAGAGGCTAGGCTTTGGGTGAAAATCAAGTCCAGAGTAGGGCTTCATGGGTTGTTAATTTTTTACTTCAGAGAACAGTTTCTAAGAATCCCTGTACAGTTTGCCTGCTCCAGTGACTTTGGTCCCCCTGGTGTTGGTAAGAACAAAGGTGCGGCAGGGTCATGAGCAATGGTTGCATGGTGCATTGGTCAGCTTTTCACTGCTGTGACCAAACACCTGGGAAAATCAACTTAAAGGAGAAATGATTGATTTTGGCTCATGGTTTCACAGGTTCAAGTCCATGGTCAGCTGCCTCTGTTGCTTTTAGCCCTGTGGTGGTGGTGGTGGTGGGGAGAATCATTGCAGAAGGGCCTGGTGGAGGAAAGTTGCTCACCACATGGTGGCAGGGAAACAGAGAGTGAAGAGCCAGAGAGAGGCAGGGACCAGGAACCAGGTATAGTCTCCAGGGTCTTGCCCACATGACCCACATCCTTCAACCATGCCCTGCCTCCTAAGTTTCTATAATATCATCAAATTATGGATGGTTTCATCCACTGAAGTTGACCTCTCATGATCCAGTCACTTGGAAGCCCCACCAATGGATGCATGAGACTTTGGGGGTATGTTCTAGATCTGAACTCTAAGACATAAAAAGCTAAAGTCATCACATGAGAGCGATCCATGCACATCCATGTCTGTAGCAGCTCACACAACAGCTAAATCATGGAAATACCTACATAATAGAAAAAGAAAATGTGGCATTTATACACTGGAGTACTGCTGTGCCATAAAGAAGGATAAACTTGAGTCATTTGTATGAAAATGGTTGTACCTTGAGACCATAATATTAAGTGAAATAAGTCAGACACAGAAGGTTAAATGTTGCATGATTTCTCTAATATGAGAGTGCCAAAAATACAAATGATTTAAAGAGCAAAATAAAAGAGACATATTAAGAAACAGGGAGGTAGACCCTGGAGATGGGAAGGGGGGTGGAGAAAGAGGGAGAAGGGAGGACGGGGGCAAGAGGAGTAACACCGATCACGATGCGATCCATGTGTGTATCAACTCCAAGCTCAGTGTAATCACTATGTATTGCAAACACATGCAGTGAACAGTTAAAAAAAGAAACTAGTTGACTTTTATATTTAAAAAGAGGGACAGAGGAAGCTCAGACCGGGAAACAGTGGTGACCTGGTGGAGCAGCCATGCAGAGGTGTTTTGAGGATAGGCGAGGTCGCTGCCAGTGTGTGGAGGCTGGGGAGCGTCCGCCTGCTCCCTTGATTTTAGCCCAGCAAGGCTCCTGTGCCCTCTGACCTCCAGAGCTGTAAGCTATTGCCCGTGTTGTCTTCAGTTACCACTTGGGACAGCAGCAGCAGGACACTCACACAAGACCCTGCCCAGTAATGAACCTCGCTGTGCTTTGTGACATGTCAGGGGACAACTCTGCCCAGAGTCCCAAACTTGGATAAGATTTGCCAGCACCTCTAATTTCCTTATACTTTAAGCTCTTAGCATGGTTTCATCATTGTTTGCTCATAAAAAATCAAAGCTATTGTTTTGGGGAAACTGAAAGTACACAGCTGGTGTTCCATCTCCTCCATGGTTTGGAACTTCTTCCTCTGTGATGTCCTCATGCAGCCAGACACTGCTGCCATTGTCTTGTAGAAGTTTGCCCAACCGCATCAATTTCCCCAGCACCTAAGCAAAAAGTCACCTTGCACTGACCCTCCTCGGGGTGTCATCCATCACGGCAATGCTTTAAGTGTGGGGCATGGCCCGGTTCTGAGACCACTTGACAATGCCCTTTAAACAGAGAACACAGACGCTCAAGCTGCTGTACTCGACAGAGGGATCGATGACACAATCAGTGTGGATGAGAAGTTGGGCACCGTGAACTCTGGGACCCTGAAGCTCTTTTAAATTAAGAAGATATAAGTCCCCAAATGAAGAATCCTTGCACTCTTAAATTTATTGTTTCCTGTAAAGAAAGAGCCAAAATCCCATAGACATTGCATTTAAAGCTATGTTTTTATAGAATTACACATTATTTTCATGCTAGTGTCTTTGAGATTTAATGTCACCACCATTTCATTTTTATTCATTTCTTGTGATAAACTTATTATTAAAAATAATAGAAATAGTTAGACCAGGTAATTGACCTTAGACTTGAGATGTGTGAGGTAATTCCAATGAAATACAAGCATTAGGATTGAAAGCAACATTCGAGTCTTTTTCGTATAAGAGCAGCAAGGTATAGGTTCTACTTGCTCCAGCTGAGTTGGCCTATGGCTCCTACTGAGTTAGAAGCGACAGCAAAAACATCAGAAGAGGAGGAATGTACAGTGCCATTCTGTACCCGGCACATGATACAACACTTCCTAAACTGTGGAAAGTGGCTGGGATGTTAGCGGTAGATGCTTTTTCTGCATTCAAATAACCCCTTACACAGTTGCTCAAGCCTTTTTTCTCTTTTGAAGTGTTTATTTGTGTTGGGAGGGCTTTCATGATCTTATCTATAATGGGATTTTTTTTAAACCAAATTTTCCATATCCTGATAGTTGTACAAATGAAACAAACAGCTATCCTGCGTTGGCTATCTAAAAACATCGTGAAGATTCAGCCTTCGAGTTCAGATAATTTAAAGTTTTAGAAAATACGCACCAGATCATAAAGAGTATACTAAAACTGGAATGCAGAACTTTTATTTCCCAAACTGAATGGAATGGTGGGAATCTCTATGTGCATCTTCTCTGATTAAAAGTCTGGGTGACACTGCATTCTGGATGGTAGGGTTGTATGACATCGGTTTACCAAGCCGGCTCCTCCCATTTACATGAGAATTACAGAGCAAAGTCTTAAGAGCCCGAACAGCACCATCTTGTTTTTGAAAAGTGTGACCATTTTTGGCTTTCTGTTCACTGGATACTCTTGTGCTTCTCAGAGACTTCTGGTCAGGGTGCCTGTAGTTTGGGGGAGTCAGCACTAGATGGCACTCAACATATCCACCATTTTCTTAGACTTCCCTTTCGTGGTTCACGGGCAAGTTGAAGAAATCCTCAGACACATGGTATCCTGTGTTGTACTTGTTCTTATTGCTTTCTCTGCTGATCTGTGAGGTTATTGAGGGCACACAAGTTGACACAGTTACATCCACTCACAGCCAGGGACAGCCTTTTAGGGGAGCAGGGAGAGATGGAACATTTGAAAGGAGAGGGTTCCGTGCTGTAATGCTCAGCACTCTGGACTCTGAATTGAGGATCTGAGTTTGCGTCTGGGTGAGATGTGGGTTTTACCCTTCTGGTTCCAGTCCCACATTCTTGGAAGCCACAGAGCTGGTTTTTGCTGGGCATGGATCGCTGTGAGTTCAAGATCAGCCTGAAATACACAGACCCTGGCTCAAAAAAAAAAAAAAAAAAAAAAAAAAAAAAGGAGAGAGAGAGAGGGAGAGAGGAAAAGCTGGGCATGGTGGTGCATGCCTATATTCTCAGCACTCTGAGAGGCTGAATCAGGGGGACCACAAGTTCCAGTCACACCTGGCCAATTTAGGGACTTAGTGAGACCCTGTTTCATAGTGAAAAAAATGAAAAAAGGGCTAGAGGTATAGCTCAGTGCAAAGGCCCTGGGTTCAATCCCCAATACTGAAAGAGTAAGACAGAGAGAAATAGATAAAGACTGTCATCAAAAATTCACCCTTTGTTATCAAAATATATTTATGATATTCATAGTTACATGAGACCATTTTGTTTCAACTCCATGTCAGATAGTTTACAAAAAAGGTTTTAATTCAGTGAGTAATTCTTGACCCATACTACTTATGTGTTTCTAATTTCATTCTTTGTAAACACACAAAGTGAATACTTCTGCATTCTGTTTTTTATTTTCTTTTTGGTACCGGAATCGAACTCAGGACCTTGCGCTTGCCAGGCAGGCACTTGTGCCACTGAGCTAAATCCCCAGCCTACTTCTGCATTCTTTATAAATGCACTGGGAGAATGCCCACTGCAGGATGCCTCAGTGAGCTCATCATCAGTGGAGATGGCAGTACTTATCTTGCTGGAGTGATGTAGGAGTTAGAGGGTGGTACGTATCGTGCACATCCCCTAGCTGGCCCTGGGACTAGACATCGGAGGCCAGCCACATGCCCATCGCAGTTCTCACCCTTCCCTATAAATGTATGTACTGCTTGCACCAATCCTGTAATATGTCTCTTCTTATTATCATTTCATGTAGCAGGGAACTACACCACAGAGTGGTAAAATAATTCACCCAAGGTCACATGGCTGGCCACACACGCAGAAATGCTGTTATAAATCATTACCTTCATCGTTACTGTTTGCAGCGTAGTGAGGTTTGGAGCTTTCCCTCCCGGGCTTGTGGAGAATCCATAAAGGGCATTATCTTCCCAACGAAGGTAACTACATCGGATCTAATGAACGTCCTGACCTTCACAGTGCTGCAGATGCAGGTTTTCCTCAGTAGGATTCTGTCCAAGCTAATTAGCCACACACAGAGAGGTTGAATGGCTCTCCCTGCAGGCTGGCTCACTCCTGCTGCTCCTCTCTGGAGCCCTCCCCTGTGGGACACCTATTGACGGTCAGCCTTGGTGTTTGGTTAGGGAATCGGGATGGAGGTGCTGTTTACAGAAGTCACGTTGGGTGGGTGGACAATGAGAGTGGGCCAGCAAGAGTCCCTTCAATGGAGATCAGGGCCAGGGCTCCTGAATGTCGTGCAGAGGGGGGAGGGATGGATGCACATCTGCAGATGACCTCAAAGGAAATGGTGATGATGCCGGGGCCTCCACAGAGCCTGACCCACGGTGGGTGGTAGTGAATCTCGGCAGAGGACAAGGGTGATAGCACAGTGAGCACGTGCTTCCAGAGTCTGGACTGAGCCCTCTGCACTGCACACTCCAGGCAGCTGTGTCCTCTGCCTGCAGACCCAGAGCTGGCCCAGATGGACCACGGTGCCGAGCTGCTGCAGGGCTGAGGCCCCTTTGACTTCTGTGCATGGACCAAAGTGTCCTTCACGCTGGGCTCTGCCCAGTGTGTACCTCAGGGGTTCTCTCTCTATCTTGTCTTAAATCCTCACCATGTATCCAGGAACAGTTCATAGGCTTTCATGTCCCCTGCCCACCGTGGACCCCTCGACTTGGCTCACATTCTTGCATTTCCCCCATAATCTTGCTGACTTGGGCCTGGTCTTAGGATCCAAACACACAGAGGCAGGACTTCTGCTTCCAACACTAACTAGTGACTTTGCACAAGTTGCTCAGGTTAACTGCTGGAACAACGTGGCACATTGGGGCCCATGGAGCACACATGTTCAGTGGGGATCTTTGTAGACTGGATCTCATCTATCCTAAATAAACCATGAGCTACTTAAACTTGTGCCTCCCAAGTTCACTGCCTGGTTCACCTCTGCATTTCTAAGGTGCTGGCACTGTGAGCCACAAACTAGAGTTCAGCTAGAGATGCCGAGCTATTTCCTGCCTTGTCCCTGCCTATTGCCCTTCGTGGCTCTGACGAGCCTCTACCAGCCTGGTATTCGAAGGTCCCGAAGTTCATGGTCAGGTCTCACTCATCTTTGCATCTTATAGGCAGCTTGCTGTCCTACTTGTTGGCCTGAGAATTATACCAATTAAGTGAAAGACAGAGTGAAATATAGGACATGCTTGCTGGGTGCTGTTGCTGATCTGGGTGGGTGATTGAGACAAAAGAAAATAAATGCAATGTGGAAAACAAAATAATATGTAGCACTTTTATTATTATTTTTTTAAAATTTCAAACAGGTGTTTTTGATGCTTTTGGAAGATTCCAACAAGAAATCACATGCTGCCCCAGGCACCAAGTTAGAGCCTCAGAGCCAGAGACACACTGGGCCGTCCCCTGACTCCTGTAAGTACAGAGTAGGTTTTTGCATTTCTGCTGTAGGACCCAGGTCACCAGCCTCATTCAACATCCTTTGTTTCCGAAGTCAAATAGCATCAGCCTGAACCAGTGGGGGAGTGCGAGTGGGTAGCAAGTGGGTTTGTAAGTGAATACAGATGTCAAATGCAGGAAGCTCAAGGGTTTGTCCTGGCTCAAAAAGGACAGCTGTGCACTTATGGGAGAAATTTTATCCTTTCTGCAGATCTAGACTTAACATATCAGAAATTTCTCAAGAATAACTAACACGGTTCATCACATTTTCCCTGCAATGTAAACAAACTTATGCAGTCTGCATTTTTGGCTTCCCTATCTTTTGCTGATGCTTGGCGGGCAACAGGTTGATGTGGTTTAAGAAACTACCCAATGTGAGCTTCGCTTTCACGGGGCTGTGTCCCTGGGGACCCTGTCTCCTGTGCACAAACCACCTTGTGTCAGCCTTAACAACAGGACAGAACCCAGGCTTGGTTTCCGGGGTGTGACTACAGCTCTGGTTCAACCTGATGCCTAGCGTGTTTATTAGCAGAAACTTATCAAGGATCACAGAGCCAGGCTTGAGGGTGCAGAGGGCAATAAACCTCAGAGGGTGCTTTCAGAGACCTCATCCATCAGGAACTCAGACCCATAAATACATTCCTAGGCTTAAATATATTATATTACTTTTAGTAGATGCTTGGTGTAGTCTTACCAACACTATTTGTGTGTTGTAATTTCTCTACTTGCTTTCCAGCCCTTCTTATAATGAAGTTTAATCTATCTACTATCTATCATCTATCTATCTATCTTCAAAATTGATGTTTAGTTGATTTCTCATTGCAGTTTTCCTTTATAATTCCTTAATGATTATGTCAAGCATATCTTCTTTTTTAACAGCTTTGTTGAGATATAATTTGTTGAGATTTAACAGAATTTTACCCATTTAAAGTGTACAATTCAGTGTGTTTTATACCTGTGCCCCTCCCACCATTATCAATTTTAGACCTTTTTTCTTACCTCTAAAAGAATCTCCACTCTACAGCATGTAGATACCCCCTCCCCACCAGCCTCAGGAAACCTCTAACATACTTCCTATCTCTGTAGATTTGCCTCTTCTAGAATTTTATGCACGTAGCATCATAGATATTGTCTTAGTTCATTTTTCTCATTGCTGAGACAAAATGCCTGATGCCCAAAGTCAAAGGAGGAGAGGTTTATTTGGCTCACAGTTTGTAGAGGTTTCAGTCCATAATTGATTGGCTCCAAGGCAGGGTAGCACTGCAGATGAACATCGCAGAGGAGAAACAGTTCATGGTGGGCAGAAGGCAGAAAACAGCAAGCAAGAGCAAGAGTGGCAAGAGCAGCTTCTTTGTGTCCCTTTATATTCTATGTGGGTGCTACCCTAGGGCAGGTAGCACTCACACTTAGAACAATGCCAAACTAATCAGTGGACTAATTAGTAATCACACACCCTTGTTTCCAGCATCACACACCCTTGATCCTCACACGCTTAATCTCAGCATTACACACTCTAGATCCAGCCACAAAAGCCACCGACGACCATTTGAGGCTTTGGGGAGGGACATCTAGATACAAACCATAATAGATACGGTCTTTTGTGACCAGTTTCTTTCACTGAACAGAATTTATTCAAGGTTTATTGACACAGTATGTATTGTTACTTTATTTCTTTTGATGGCCAGATAATATTCCATTATTTTGTATGTATAACACATTTTTATCCCCTCATCAGATGATGGGTGTTTGGGTTGTTTCCAGTGTCTTGCTGTTACGAATATGCTGTTATAAACATTCATGTGCAAGCTGGTTTTCATGGATGTATGTTTGCTCTTCTGCCTGTATCTAGGAAAGGAATTGCTGGATTGTCTATTTAATCATTTGAGGAACTGCCAGGGAGTTATCTAAATGTGTATACCTTACATTCCCACCAGCGGTGGGAGAGGGCTCCTGTTTCTCTGTATCCTTACTAACATCGATGGTTCCTAATACTGGGGGTGTCTTTTCGCGTGTTTATTGGCTATTAGTAAATCTTTGAAGAAATGTTTGTTAAAATTCTTTGTTCATTTCTGAACAAGGTCAGGGCTCTTTTCCTGTTTTTGTTATTGTTGTGGAGCTGTGAGAGTTCTCTATATTTTCTGGATATAAGTCCCACCACACTCTGCTCTTACTGAATGGAGCAATCTCATATCGCTTACATACGTGTTTCCTACACTGCTGTTTCGCTCTCTTTCTTGGCTTTCTGTAAGGTTGTTTTGCCCACCTTTGAAAATGGGTATTGAAGCTTCCCATAACTATTGTAGATGTATGGAATTCTACTTTGATTTCTCTAAGTGTTTGCTTCAAATGTTTAGGAGCCCTGATGTTTCCAGTGTGTCTATAATTGTTACATCTTCTTGGTGAATTGATGCTTTAAATAAAAGGAGTATTTTATCTAAGGACTTTTATGAAAAGCCCTTTTCATCCGTTGTAACCAATTTCCACTTAGCCTATTTGTCTGATATTAGTATAGCTATCCTTCTTCTTTTTCAATTACTGTTCACCTGAAGTATCTTTCCCCATCTTCTTAGCATGTATATCTGTGGGCCTTTTGTCGACAGCATACAGTTGAATCCTGTTTTTTTTAAGCAATGCTTTCAATCTATGTCTTTTACTTAGACACTTTAATCCATTTGTAATACATCAAGGAAATTATGACAGAGTAGAGCTTATTTTGCATTTTGTTTTTTGTCTTCTGTATGCCTTATAGCTTTTACTTTTTTCTTCCACTACTGATTTTTGTGTTCTTTTTTGTGATGACATATTTTGCTTCTGTTCTTATTTCCTTTTATGTATATCATGCAAATATTTTATTTTATTTACCAAAGGGATTATGTATAATACCCTAAAACTATGATAATCTATCTGAAATTAATATTAGTTTAACTTCAATCACATACAAAAACTTCTTATGTTACACTTGTACTCCACTATATTATTGGTATCAAAAATTGCATCTTTATGTATTGCATATCCAACATAGCTTATAGTTAATTTATGATTATTGGCTTTTAAATCCTGCAGAAAATATGAAATAGAGTACAAAGCAAAATTCAGTAATATTAATTTTAATATTTGTCCATGCATTTATGTTTACTAGAAAATTTTTTATTTGAGCTGTCTGTGAGTTATTGTCTAATATTCTTTCATTTCATCTTGAAAGTCTCCCCTTACCATTTCTTGTGGGTTAGCTCTGCTAGTCATGTATTTCTATAGCTCTTGTTGGTTTGTAAATGTCTAATTTCTCTTTCATGTTTGAAGGGCATTCGTGCAGGATGTAAAATATCATTTTACAGTGTTTCTCCATCGCTTGGAATAACCATCCACTGCCTTCTGGGAAGCAGGTTCTACTGAGGTGATCAGCTGATAGTCATACTGAGGAGTCTTCCTTTCTCCCTTTCAAGGTGCCACCTTTTCTTCTGACTTTTGGTAGTTTGTTCATAATGTGTCTTGGTGTGGGTCTTTGGGTTTGTATTACTTGAAGCTAGTTCATGGATCTCCTTGCATTTGCTTATCCCTGTTTCCTCAAATTTTGGGAAATTTCAGCCTGCTTTTTTCTTTCTCTCCTCTTTTGTGAATTTGAAAATTCAAGTATTGTCCACTTCATAATGTCCCATAAGTCTCTTGTTTTCTGACTACTTTACTTCTTTTTAAGAATAAAAATTTGTTCCTCAGACCCAATAATTTTACGTGACTGTCCTTCCTTTCACTGATTTTTTTTTCTTCCTGCTCAGATCTACTCTTCAACTTCTCTAGTGGTATTGTTTTTCAATTCAGTTATTGTACTTTTCAGTTCTAGACTTTCTGTTTGTTTCTTTTATATTTTTAAAATAACTTTTTATCTCTTCATGGATATTTTCATGTGGTGCAGATATTGTCTTCCTGATTTCCTTTAGCTCTTCACCCATCTTTCTCTTCAGCTCTCTGAGAATATTTAGGGCAGTTATTTTCAAATCTTTATTGGCATATAAGTCTTCAGAGACTGCTTCTGAACATTACTTTGCTCCTTCGTGCCTGCTTTTTGTTGTGCATGTGTCTGTGTGTGTGATCATTTGCTAAAACTTGGCATTTAATAAATCAGCCACTCCTCCCCATCTTTGTAGCCTGGTATGGAAGACATTTGCCAATTAGTGGTTCCTGCATCTTGAACTCATCTGGGAAAAGGCTTGTGGATTTCTCAGTTCTTTTCTGGGCTTGTGTCCTATCTGAGCTTCCATAGACACATATTCTTCTTCTTTCCAGTTTCCCTTGGCCACTTTTAAATGCTTCAGTTTCTCAGTGACTCTCACCCTGGCACATTCGGGGTTTCAGATGCTCTACTGTCCCCCACCCCCTTACTCTTTCATCCCAGAGGTCTGGGAGTCTGCCATCCTCCACGGTTTTCACATGCGGTTGTGCCTGCTGATGCTTTTGGTGGTTTCCAGACTGAGATCTAAACTTAGTTGCCATTCGATGTCATCTCTCAGTCGGGTGGAACAAACCTGTCTCCTGGTCAGTGCACAGCCAGACCAGAACTTCATAAACAATTCCACACTGCCCTTTCTGTCTTAAAGGAGGGAATTGGGCCATTTCCATTTAACCCCACCAACACGGGGAAGGTAGGGGAGGACCATATAAAAACATCACAGCTACAGTTCTGTGGGCAGTTTTCTTTTCCTGTTTCCATTGTGGGGAGACTAGGAGCTTGCTTGGTTGCTTAGATACTTGACTGATTTCCAGAGCTCCTATAAGACTGTGTTAGTTGGCCTGTAGTTGTTCATTTGTTGTCTCCATGGGGGGATCGGGGTCTGGAGGTCCTAATCCACCTGCATCGCTCTCCTCTTGATTGTTTTAAGGGACCATTTTTGTGATTGAATATTCTGACCTTCTGATTTTTTTTGAGCTTTTAGCAAAAAGCTCTACATTCAATACCCCCAGAGTTTTCTCTCTTCCATGTTATCTGGCAGTCAGTTTTCAATCACTATAACAAATACCTGGGATAATTAACTGATAAAGAGAGAGGTTTATTCTGGCACAAGGTTTTGGAGGTGCCAGTCCATGACCAGTTGGTGACATTCACCACCCAAATCACAACAAGATCAATAGATCCTCTTGGCTTTTTACCACTTTTCAAAAGTCTGAAGAAGTAGAGAATTTTCAAAATCGTCACTTCTAATTTTTGTTTTGTTTTCTGTTTGTTTAACATTCATTCCTTACCTTTAATCTCTGTGATTTCCCATTTTACTGTAAGTATCCAGCAGCACCCAGGCAACTCCTTCAGTTGTTTGAAAATCGCTGTAGCTAAATGTCCAACATTGTTGCCTGTAATTCTGCTCTCTACATCACCGTGAGGAGCAATTGTGTGAGATTCTAACACTACATGGCAGCACGCTTCCCCCAGTTTCTGGTAGTGTGCTCCTTGCTTCCTTCTGAATCCTCATGAGCAGCATCTTTGACTTTCCTATTTCTATTCAGTCTGCCCAGGAAGAGTTACACTTTCTCCGTCATGGTCCCCAGATTTCTTCCATCTGTCTACTCTCCACTCTGACTTCAAACCATTCCCTTGTTTGTAAGTTTTGTTATGGCAACTTTCCATTTCCAATATCCAAAATCTGTGTTAATTTCCCACTGTTATTAAACTATCATTGACTTAGCAGATTAAAATGACAGCTGTTCCTTACCCCACAGTTTCGATCAGCTGGAGCTCTGGGCTCAGCATGCTGGGTTCTGGGCCCAGGATCTTGTGGTCTGTCATGCAGGGCCCACCCAGATGGCATCCTCGCCTACGGTTCAGCATCTGTCCAAGCCCATTTGGGCCCTTGCCAGAATTCAGTTCCTTGAGGACCCGAGTCCCCAGTTTTTGGCTGGCTGTCACATGGTGGTTGCTCTTAGCTTCTAGCAGAAACTGGCAGCAATTTCTTCAAAGTAAGCAGGAGAATTTGTTTTGTTAATTTTTAAGGCATCTGGACAGGGACCTTTACTACATTTGCAAATTTTCTTCACCTTTGCCACCTGATGACTGATTGAAGGAGTAGAAGCCATCATGCTGAGGGCCTTACATGTACAGGAGAGGATGCTCAGGGATCACTGAGGGTCACTTTCTATTTCACCCCACTCAAGCACTATTAGAACAGGCTACACTGAATTTCTATAACAGGTGCCCCTTCATATTTGCCAACCATTTATATGTCCTCCTTTGTAATATTGCTGTTGCTCTTTCTCTTTGACCCTATTTATAGTTTTTAAGAATAGTGTCTTAAATTTATTTTTATTAGAAATAAACTGCATGCATCTTATAGTAAATGCCTTAGATCTTAGTCATACAACCAGGTAGAACACACCTGTGCAACCACCACTCAGATTGAGGTAGAAGAATCCCAGCACCTAGCAGGCCCCTCTGTCCCCCAAGCCAAAGCCCTGCCATGAGGATCATCCATCACTTGAGGACCCTTGTGCCTGGCTTTGACTTTGTATAAGAGGAAGCGTGCCATAAATATAGGAGTCTGAGGTTTTGTTTCTGAGATCCATCCTTGATATCCCTTGTACAATTTTGATGTAGGAATATTCATATATATATTTGCATATATATAATCATAGTTTATCTATGTTCTACTCTAGAACTTTTATTTTACCTGGACATAAATGTTAGTTTTCTCTATTATTTCTTAGTATTTTGCCTAAAGGTTTAGTTTCTGAGTATTTATTTTTATTTATTTATATATTTATTTTTTGGGTACCAGGAATCAAACTCAGGACCTCATGCTTGCCAGGCAGGTGCTGTGCCACCGAGCTAAATCCCCAGCCCCTGAATTTATTTATTTATTTATTTATTTATTTATTATTTTATTTTTTATGTGGGTACCGGGAGTTGACCTCAGGACCTCGCGCTTGCCAGGCAGGCGCTTATGCCGCTGAGCATTCTCACCGGCCCCCTGAATTTATTTTTAAAAAGATACATTAATGATTTTCATAGGTAAAAGGAATTTAAAGAAAATATGATGGCTAGGTACTCATAAGCATTTTATTACCACAATAATGTAGGACAACTTCCATGGAACACTCATCATCTACATCAGCCCTCTTTATTATGGTTTTACATCTAGTTTGAAAAACGATAATTTCCTGTTCTGAATTTGGGGCACATTAAGAAAAATCCATGTAAACACGTGAACAATGAAACATAAGCAGTAAAACCTGGTGCTATATGAGAAAGTGTGGTGTTTTGAGTTTGAGAAAGAAACCCCAGGAAAGAGGAATCACACATTTTTCCACTGTTGCCGTAGACTATGATATAGAAATGTAACTTTTTTTATCATTCAAATTACAGGTTTTGAAAGTGAAATGTCCTTTGCAAATCTTTTACATTCTTCATTACTAAATAAGGAGTGGGCAGGGGATATAGCTCAGTGGCACAGAGCCTACCTGGCAAGCACAAGGTCCTGAGTTCAATTCCTGGTACATAAATAAATAAATAAATAAATAAATAAATAAAAAAGGAGTGAGTCCAGGGTACACTAAAACCAATCTGGTGTTAAGTTCTCTTGCTTTTGCTAGTTTTATGAACTTCTGCAAAATTCTCACATGAAACTCAACAGAAGGCCTCTATCTAAGTCCCATTTGAGTTCCTTGGTGGAGATAACTTTATCAAATGTTAGACCTATTACGAAGAGTGTTTTTTTTTTTTTTTTGTGGGTACTGGGGGTTGACCTCAGGACCTCGTGCACCAGCAGGCGCCCGTGCCACTGAGCAATATCACCGGCCCTTTTTTCGTATGTGGGTTCCGAGAGTTGAACTCGGGCCCTCGCGCTTGCCAGGCAGGCGCTTATGCCACTGAGCCATCTCACCCGCCCACGAAGATTGTGTTTCGATGCATTCTAAATAAAGCGATTTAGCCAATGTTTCTTTTTCCCCTTGGTATGATCTACGCTAGAGAAATTCAATTTCTGGAATAGCCATTAACAAAAGCCTTCCTCCTCTCATTGGTGCCCTGGATGATGGCTCTTCTGTTATTGATTCCTTCTCCCCGCTGCACCTGCCCGTGGGCGCCCTCCTGTCTACATTAGCCATACGTCTTTCAGGGTCCGGCTTTCACATAACTCACTGCTGGCTTCCCTGAGAGATTGATGAAGGCTGCGTAACATATAAAATATAGACTTTTTAATCATAGAGACCCTACTGGTGCCATAGAAGTGAGTTATGAAGACCGGTCCCTGGAGCAGCACATGTGTTCCTCTGTCTGCACTGCAGGGTGTGGAAGTCACTTCTTCATGGAGAAAGAGACTGTTCATTAGCTGCCTAACAAAGCCGCCTGGTGAACTAGCACTAACATTAGTTTATTGGTGTATCAGACTCTGCGATGGGCTCTTTAACCCTTTCATATTTTTGGTCTTGGCCTTCACCGCCAGTTTGGAGATGGGCTCGAGGTTTAGAGTTGTTACCTGATTTGCCCGAACCCTCAGTATTTCCAATATGAAATTCCCGTCCAGGCACAGCAACTGCCATGGAAGTCTGTTGAGCTCTAGTCTCTGATGTTTGAAAAGGCTTTTCTAAGACACGGTAAGCTGATGTTTATCATAGTATTTGAAATATCCATAGGCAACTGGATTATTTGGCTTCCAGAAAAGGTTAGTAATTTGGCACTGGAATGATAGTTGGGAGAGTTTGTTAAGCCAGAGATTACTTGTTAAGCCAAGATCAGCTGACTCAACTGGTCTGAGACAGGGCCTGGGCGCTAGCATTTCTAACAATCCCCCAGGGGAGCGTTGGTCCAGGCACTATGCCTGAAGACCCTCTGCTTTGGTGTGAGAGTAGGAGGAGAATCCTATCTAGAGTAATATACTCTGGGTTTACCTCTGTTTCCATTGCCCTTTAACAGTACTGTGGTATTAGGGACTGAACTGTATTCCCCCAAACTCTTGTGCTGAAATCCTGACCTTGAGGACCTACGCATGTGATTGCATTTTGAGAGAGGACTTTGAAAAATACTGTGAAGGTTCAATGAGGTGACTGGGGCGGGTCCTCATCCAACACGACTGGCGTCCTCAATAGAGCAGGGGATGAGGACACAGACACACATGCAGGGGTGACTGTGGGGACACACAGGGAGAAGGGGGCCGTCTGAGAGCCAAGGAGAGTGACCTCCTGGAAATCAACCCTGGTGATACCTTCAGCTTGGACTTCAGCCTCCAGCATAGACAATAAATGTAAGGTACTGAAGTGGCTCAGTGTGCGGTGCTTTGTTATGGCAGCTGGAGCAGACTGGCAGCCGTAGGAGAAGCCCTTCCTTGCTTAGCCGTGCCACGCGGGAGGTTTGGCGAGTTTGTGGTCAGTCTAGCACCCTGCACGTCTATGCCGTTCTATTTGACCAGAGTAGAAGCTGCCGTGCCCGGTGGATGCCGGCCCATTGCACAGCGCTCTCCTGGCCTCAGTTCCAACATTACCTCCTGAGGAGCTTTCCTCCTTCCCTCCACTTCCTCCCCAAATTAACTCGTGCTTCTTTTACAGGAGCGAGCATGCTGTTTATTGTCACTTACTGTGTGGCTTTCCTCCTCTTCCAGGGTTCTCGTGATGCAGCACTTACAGGCTAGCCCTGACGCCGGCCAGAAATCTCTGTTCCCCCACCAGCTCTTCTCTATTGCTGTCTACTCTGCCTCCTGTCCCCTCTTCTTACTTCTCCAGTACATGGCCCTGCTGGGAGGACTCCCTCCCTGCTTCAAGGAGAAAATATAAGTGGATAAAAGGCTAGGCCAACGTCCTACCCCCTGCCACCGGTCCTTGCCTTTCCTTCCGTGCCTTGAGAGAATGGGTCTCTCCTCCCAGGTGAGAATACTGCTGCTGGCATGATGACTTCCTTCCTCCTTCCAAGAAAGAATTCTTTGCACTGTATTTCCAACTTCTCCCCATCTCCTGGGTCGTTCCCATTAGGGTTGAAACATCCTCACCCCTCTCCTTTAGGAAAAGCCGGGCAAACAGTCCTGTGTACTCTCACCCACCAAACGTGGTCACGTAACAGTCTCATCTACTGCGCAGTCAAAGCCTTCTTTTAAAAGTAAGCGTTTGATCACGCTATTCTCATTTAAACATATTTGCTGGTTTTGCCTTGGCCTGGATTCACATTGTGCCCACACATTCCTAGGATGATTCATGCCCGAGATCCTGTCTCCCCCCCTCTTCTGCTTCTGTCAGTCTCTTGGAAAGATCAAGCTCCTTTTGGCCTCCAGAATCTTCCCAACTGCTCACTGTCCCGCCACCCTTCTCTGAGCTAATCCCCGTCATTCTTCAGTGTGTGAGTCAATTGTCACTTCTCCAGCTCAGGACCAGGTCAGAGTCCTCCTGACAAGAGCCCAAGTCCCCTCTTATTCTCTGAGGCACCTGTGACATGTTGCATTTAAACAGTTAATTGTGTTTGCTGACAGCTGTGCCTGCCCAAAGACTGTGAGCCCAAGAGGGGGGCCGGTGCTGGTCTTACATACGGCTGTGTCCTGGGCTTCGTCACACACACGGAATGCATGTTTCTTGCCTGACTGGCTGATGAACGGGTCAGTCACCAAGGGTCCTGCAGGAAGGCAGGTAGTGACCTTGTGTCCTCACGGGGGTTCACTTCGGGGCTTCTGGTATGTGCGGGTCAGGGCAAGGGCCTGGCCTTCCGAGGGGCTCTGCAATGCCCTGTGCCTCCCCATGACAGCCACGCTGACATCCCCTCATGCTAGCAGCAGCTCCGGTCATGACACAGTTTTAAGAGAAAAGACCTTTAAAAAAGCAACTTAAAAATTGCCCAGTCCTTATTAAAATAGCATCTTTGTAGGCCCAACTCTCACAAATTTTGATTCTGAAGACTCAGGCGTTTAATGAACACCCCAGGTCCCTGTGATTTTTGCTGGCCTTGGGTCGCTCCTGTGAAAAGCACCCTATTAGTCTTTTTGAGTTTAAAGTTCACGTGAAAGATCGCAAATCCATGGAACACTGAGTGAGTCCGGGAGACGTGGTTATTTTCTCTACAGCAGGCATTGGAATTTAAAAAAAATTTTTGTGAAGCCTTATCCCCTCATGTGAGATCTGAGATTGCATTTAAATTTTCAGCTCTACAGCTTGTCAGTGCCACTTTACATAAAATTCTTCTCCTTTTTTCTCCCACAATTTAATCCTCTGTATTTCCTTCCTAATTGCTGCTGCTTCTGATGATGGAAAGCAGCTTTGGCAGTGATTCATTTGAAGGGTTTGCAGTCTCTCCTTTGCTCTGTAAGACAATCCGGTGTGCAGTGTGTCTTACAGGGGCTGCCGTAATTCTCTGCCTCTTCAAAGACCTCTACTCAATTCTGTGTGTGTCTCCTAGGCTTCACCGTGGTGTTAAACCCAGAGTGCTGCCTTTTCTTCTTTGTCCACATTTCCTTGAACTTCAAAAACCACCTTCCCTGCGTGCAAGGTTGGGAGGGGGTGTGGCTGCTGCCAATTATACATGCCAAAGGAGCTTTGTTTTTCAAGTTCACTAAAATCAGCAGTACGCTAACAGCAGGGTGCTCTGCAGAATGGAGCTTGCCAAAATAAAATGAAACTGAAATAGACTTGGGCAGGATAAATGCTGGTGACAGGTGCCAGGATGCAGCAACTTCTATCAGGGGCAGTGGGGAGTAGAGACAGCGTGTGAAACTGTAATTCCTGCAGCCATGCGGATCAGAGCTGCCAAAGAAGCACCTGAGGCTGGTGATGAATGGTTCCAATCCTTATTTCCTGAACTGGAATATCATCTCCCTGTGAAATATTTGACATGGAGGGGCTTCATGTTTTTGAAGTGCAGTCATTGCCTCGAAGAAAAGATGGAGCAGCTTGGGTAATTCCAATGGGACTCGTGCTGGGCAGCCTCTGTCTCCAGGAAGCTGTGACCAGCATGTCCTCTGGGTCAGCTTCGACCCCTCCTCAGCACCCCTTACCAGGGCCAAGGACAGCTGAGTAGGATGTCCTGAGCTTTGTCCAAAATGCTTGGGGCTAGATGCGTGTCTCTTTCACTTTTCTTGTCCTGGGACACAACAGCCGACACCCACAACTTTAAGGAGGAGAGCTTGATTTTGGCTCATGTTTAACACCATAGTCAGCTGGCTGCAAGGCAGAACCGCAAGGCAGATGGGCCTGGTGGAGAAGAAGCTGCTCATGGCATGGGGGACAGGAAGCGGAGACAAGGCTGGTGAGGCAGTGAGAGATCACACCCACAATGACCACTTCTGACCAGCTCCACCTCGTAAAAGCAAGTCAGCTGTAAGCCCCTATAATCCAATCACTTCCCTGGGGTCCTGCCTATGACCCCATAAGGCTTTAGGGGGTTTTCTAGATATAGAGTGTTGTAATCAGGGTTTGCAAGGAAAACAATTTAATACAGGACACATAATTTATAGGATTATTTAATGGTAGTCATCCAAAGTGTCAAATACAAAGAGTGCAGGAAATCTGTCCACACACTACAGACCCAAAGAATCCAGCTGAGGGCCTGGATCCCACAGCAATGCCCTGCATGAGTCCAGCTGAAGACCGAGAGCCCATGGCAGTGCCCCCACACAAGTCCAGCTGGAGGCCCAGAGCCCACCACAATGCCTCATGCAAGTCTGTTTCACAGATTTGTGCTGGGAAGGCCCAAAGGTCAGTGGTGGAAGCTAGAAAGTCTGTGCCAGCAGGATGAAAGATCTGTGCCAGCAGGCTGAGGGATCTGCACCAGAGCCAGGAAGCAACACTCAAAGTAAGGACCAGAGCTCCCCCGAAAAGTACTACAGCCATCCTCAGCGACAACGAGGTCCTGAGCTCCTTCGACAATGAGAACAGCCAAGTTCCTATCAGGAAAGCCAGCATGACAAGCTCCTCCAGGAGAACCAACGGCACCACCTCTTCCTCTCCAGTTCTCCTTTTTATGCTGTTGGCAGCATCCTCAGGTGGGCCCTCCGCACCCAGCACCACGCTGATTCAGTTCAGCTGGGTGTTACAAGTTGAGCACCAGTTGTCAGTCCACCACATAGACCATAACAATGTGTTTCAGATTTTGGAGTTTTTCAGATTTTGGAATATTTGCATATTTATAACTAGAGATTTTGGCCTAAACATGACATTCATTTATGTTTTGTTTATACCTTATGCACATGCCTCGAAGGTAATTCTGTACAACATTTTAAATACTTTTGTTCACAAAACAACATTTCATGGTGTGGAATTTTGCACATGTAGGGTCATGTTAGTGCACAAAAAGCTTTTCATTTTGGAGCAGTTCAGATTTTGGAATTTTGGATTAAGGCTGCTCAATCGTTACCTTGATTCCTTTTCTCCGGTTCCTTAACTCTCACTTGCCCCTCCCTAGCAGAGAGATGCCATGGAATATTGTGCACAGCTGCCATTTTTTCTCTTAAGACCACAGTATAAAAGTAGGACTTTGCAAACTACCTTAAATTCGATGTTTGTGCTCTTAAAGATCATATTGAAATGGAGCCTCTGATCCCATTCTCCAGCCTCACCTTCGCACGGAGCTCCCCAGGTCACAGGGAGACATGTCTGCGACCCAGCCACCTGCATCCAAAAAGCTAACCATAATATTTAAAATGAAAACTTAAATCCACCCATACCAACCCGAATACATCTTGAAAATATGTTTCATGAACTAAAGCTGTGATATGCTTCTCACAGTATACTGCTTCTATAAAGGCTCCTAAAATCATGATGGTTTATACAATGTGTGAGCCCACTAGTTGTGATTGTCAAGCCTGAGAGTAGAATCAAGAATTTAAAGGAACCAGAAGAAACACACGGGCAAGATTAAGCTTTCTGAGTAGAAGAATGAAGCTAGGGGAAAGAAAGTCTTCAGTTCAGTAAGGCGATAGGTAAGGATGCAAACTCCAATATTTGGGCAATATCCAGTCATTCTCTCCCATCCAAGAGCCCTTATTGAGGATCTTAGTTAGGCGGGAGAGTGTGATCGAAGCTGAAGATAAGATGAAATCAGCTTGACTCTTCCCAGCTCCACAGGCTCATCACCAATGAAGATGACAAAAGTGTGGAAAGAGACAGGAGCAGAGAGGGAGATGATGTTAGAGCTCAGATGGGAGAGAAATGACAGCTGGGAGCTTTTTCTTCTTCCTTAGCTACATGTGTTGATTCTCACTGTGTTCCCAGTGCCATATTCAGGCCTCCTTCCCACGTTATCACTCTAACTTTTCCCAGGAGCCTGAACACTGTCCTTCCTGCCTCCCAAGCATGGTCAGAGCAGTGACCATCAGTGGGCCTGGCTGAGAGGGTGACAGGGCTACAGCAAAGGTCCCTAGCATCACTTCCCCACATCACTTAGAACTCCGAAGCACGCTGTGGTGTAGAACCCAGTGCGGGCCACTTAGACACCATGGAAGCCCTGTCTGGTGCTTCAAGGACAACCAGGCTCAGCATTTTGGGGACTTGTCCAGGTACTAGATGTAGTTAGTGACCTGGCTGGGTGGCTCCTGGTCCGCTGACTATCCAGTCACGTCTGTGTGAGGCAGGCTTCATCCAACATGTTCCAGTAACCTTTAAGTCACCCAAAGTGATGCGACGAGGTATAAAGAGGACCATGATCCAAAGTGAAATCCTAATGTGATGCTTTAACATGTTGGCTGTTGCAACCACTGTGTGCTTTTCAAACGACCAAATCCATGATATGTCAGCTGTATAGCAATCGGAAACTTAGCAACATGATGGGGAAAAAGTGCTTTTTTATCTGACTGCTTAAAAAAATTTTTTTGAAGAAGAAAATCACGTTTTAAAATGCTGTTACAAAAAATGAACAGTTAAGCTGTTGTAAAAATTGGGTAGGATACAGTTGTGAAATTATCAACAGAACAATTTTGATAAATATAGCCTCCCCTTACTAACTTAAAGAATTAAACATAATTAATATTGATTTTGGTTTTGAAATGTATATTTAACTAAGGTTATAGTGACCTGGCATGGTTTTAAAATGTGTGTATGTCTGTCTGGGTTACCTTGCTTACTATTTAATACATAATTATATCTTAAGCTTTATGTTGTAATTGTAAGCACAAAAGTGACGCAAAACATTTGCCTTTTTTGCTTTTGTTTTTCGTTCCATTCTTTCCCATCTCCTCTCCCCTCTCTTCCTCCCTGATGGGAGACCATTTAAGTTGTTAGTTTCCTTCTTGGGGAAATACAAACGGTGTGAATAAGATAATTTATTCATGATTTGTGTAAATGTCACAAATCTGTAGTTTTTCCCAGGACAAAGACTGATGACTAGCCCACGTAAGCTTTCGGTTTTATAAATGGGGCAAGTGAGGGGAAACTAGAAGCCCAGGCTGGAATTCAGGCATCCTGATTCCAGGTGCTAGTTTGCGTGGCTTCCTCTGTGGGACACTGGCAGAGTTCATACCCTTCTCCGCGGTGTCTACTTATCTCATTAAAACGTATTCCCCAAGAGAATGAGTAGCACTGTTAGGGCTCCGTACAGCTCACCTCCATTGCACTGGGGCGCCAGAACAGGCACAGTGATTCGTGCTCCTTCCTGCCTCTGAATGGCTTAGAAGTCCAAGGTCAGGACCGCAGCACAGTAGAGAGTAGCCTTCACCCCTGCCTTGCAGAGCTGAGCATGTGTGTGCCTCAGGAACCGTACCTTTACGCAAGACACTTCAATTCCTGGAGTCCTGCGCACTGTCCTTTCCCCACCGCCCACCCCAATCAGCAAACACCTTTTAAATTTTGAATCCTGGTTTTGGCAGCTGTCCTTGGGGGAGGCTTCCCGTGACCCAGCCTTGTGTACATTCTACCCTCTCGGTCGGGGTTAGATGACTGCTTTCTTTACATATTTGACTCTTCCATGACCAAGTCCTCTGAGAACTTTATTCAAATAGTGCAAGAGCCACCTGTACTACTGACACCAGTAAATACATTTTATCCACTTGAATTTAACCTATTTCATACCTTCTTCTAAACTGAATGTGATTATAAATAAATGAAAGGTTCGAACTACAAGATTTTAAAGCTATTTCAGTTTTTAAATTCTGTAATCCAGAGAACAGAGTATTACACTGTTTCTATCTCATAAAACTGTGCTTCCTTTAAGTATACAAGCTTTACGGAAGAATTATTGACTACGAGATGAATAAAAATATTCATCGTTGAAAAATACCCAGAAAATTGTGAGAAGAAAATTAAAGTAGTCCTAATCTCACCATACATATAACTAAATCTTCAAGTCGGTAGAATAATGCTCATACAACTGGGTAACCTTTTGGATTAAAAACTCCTTCTTTATCAAATAGCATATAGAATGTAGAAGTTATCTGATAAAAGGCACCTTGCATTGTAATATTTTCAGTGAGTCCCCATGTGTTAGACATTTAAGTTTTTTCAACTTCCGGTAACTGTTTTCTATAAGAGATAACAAGTCACCTTGCTTTATATATTTGCTGCATTTCTGGTTTTGGATAGAAAGTAAGTGGATCAAAGAAGGGCTATACTTGTTTTTCTATTTTGTTGTAGAAGTCTATCCTCCTATCCACCGTGTGTAAGACCCTTTCCCTTGAACGCTCTGTAAGATTAGGTGTTCACACTACCTTGAATCTTTACCATACTGATGAGATGAAAAGCCAAATTATTGCCTCAGTTGACAATATTCATAAATTGTTTATTTTGTAGGGCTTTATATATTCTGTGTGTCAGTTTTTCTTCTGGAGTGTTCATCTTGTTTTTATTAAAGTGAAAACTTGTGATGGATAATACTTCATTTTTAAAACTTCAAGAACACTTTGGTGAAGTTGGTAACGTGGACATCATATTCGGAGGAGCCTGCTGAATCCTTGATATTTTAAACTGTTCCTCACCAGGTGTTCATATTTGAACAACTGCAACCACTGATGAAAAAAGAAAAGAAAAGAGAAAAATCTTTGGACATTCTCCTCAAGCAATTCGATAGTTGCAGGGTAAATGGGAGCACGTAGGTGTGGATATATCTAGAGTCCTTGTGTTTAATTGCACTCATAAGTCAAATAAGACAATTCATAACAATTTGGTCCAGCATTTTAATTTTGTCTGTTAAATTATTCATGTGAATACTTTTATAAGTTTAGCCATGAATATTTGATTGCTGGTGAATTCATAACCATAAACTATCCCAGCCTTTGATGATTCTCATTTATGTCCAATTAGCATATATGGGAAGGTGGAGAAAATTTATTCTTCTTAATATGAGACACACCTTTCCCCACAGACTTACTGAAGCTGTCAGGCAAACATTTACTGTCTGTCATTAGAGGTCAATATGTGCCTGTTCTGATAGTTCAGTAAGTGCTCTAAAAATAATCTTCACTATCTGGGAGGCAAATGCTATAAGTCTGTAGTTTACAACAAGGGAGGTAATATTTAGAGGGCTACATGGTTTTCTGGAAGTCACATAGAATGTAGGTGACTGAGATTGGATTCACATCCGGGTCAGGGTGGATTGAATTCCACCCACAATTGCCACCTTGATGCTTGCCTCAGTGAGCAAGGTCGGCAGTGCAAGCCACTGTGCTCGGTCTCTGCCTCCATGCCCACCCGTCTCCAGGGCAGACTTGCCGCAGGTACCCAACGTGCTCCTTCCTGTGACACGCACAGGTATTCACAGCCTCTGTTTGCTGTACCTTATAGGAAAAGGTGCACAGCTTGCAGGCTTGCAAAGTGGGGGCAGCTCGATGGGTCCGTTGAGTTTGTTATTCGTGTAAACCCTGATTTGCAGATTATCCCTTCTGGTAGGTGCTAACTACAAAAGTGGGGAGGGGAATCACAGGACCCACCAGAGACCTTCAAGTTCCTCTTGAACCCAAACAAAGTAAACCATTCTACTCTGCAGCGGGGGATCCTGCTAAGTTAAAAGCCAGTGAAGACATCAAGCGGTTATGTCAACAATTATATTTAGAAATCCAGGAAATGGGCAACCCCAAAACATCTCAATTGTTTTTGCTCAAGTTAGATAGCTTCCATAATTATCCTATTAGATCTGCATATATCAGACCACAAATTGGTGTTAGCCAGAATTATAATCCCATCTAATTATCAAGAAGAGCATATACACATATACAAAAGGGTCACATTGAACTTAATATTACACCTTTTGTGCGCTATGACCTCTCGGTGGGTGGGTTGAGTCGCTGCTGCAGGAAAGCTGTGTGTAAGTCAGCATGGTTCGCGCACTGAATCAGGTGGTTGCAGAACCCAGTGTGACATCAGAACCCCCTGGAAAGCTAAACTCACTTTTTTCTCTCTAAGTCCTTTGTGATTCAGACATTTTTCTGTAGATGAGCCTGGAAATCAGCATTTCAACACCGTTTCCAGGTGAAGCTGATGTATAGTGTGGCTTACAAACCACTCCTTGGAACTCTGTTTTTTGTACAGCAAAGGGCGATTTAGCATTATGCTGTGCAAGTCCACTCAGGTGACAGTGGCTTGGGACTCTTCGGTCCAGGGCCTGGGAAGTCACAGCCTTTCACTGTCGCATTTTGTTTCCTGAACTGCTGCCATCAGTGCCACCTTCTGCCCTCCTCCGTGGGACTCACAGAATGCATGGTGCTTGTTTGCATCTCCTGTTTGAGTTCAAGCATTGCATCTTGTGTATTACCATCTGCTCGCTCACTCCTGCTGACCTTAAGGGTTCCTCCTGATGCCTCCGCAACTCTGCCTGCTTTCCAGTGTCCTGGAGGGGCTCACTCCTTGGCACTGGCATCTTCACCCTTCTATCACAACTCTTGTCTCTGTGTTATTTCTTTATGTTTTCAGCTCAGTTCCTCTGTTATGCAGTTTTTGAGGAAAGAAATCAAATAGCCCAGGGCCTGCCACATACTGGGCCTGAGTCATTCTCTTAGGTGAATGCAGCAGTTAGGTCCACATCTGCATTCCAGCCCGACTGCAGCTCTGTAGTGATCATGATGCTATTTAAAAACCACTCATCTTTCCAAATGGTGCAGTTACCTTGGAAAGAACTCCGCTGCTGCTCTTCTAGTAACTGCATTTCACTTCAGTATTTGTGAGCACGACAATCCGTTTAGTGCGTCTGTTCTTTCCTAAGACCATTTTTCTTATAAAATACGTGGTGTTAGATTCTGTGTAGGGAGCCACTTGGGGAAAGCTGCTGAGATCACTCATCGATAAAACTGGTCTCTGTGTGAGGCATGGTCTCGGGGACAGCCCTGGGTCCACCTTGCTTTTTATTGACTTCTCCCCTTCAATGGCCTCCTCTAAACCAAGGCATCTGTATAGAGACTTTTTGCAGAATCCTCAGATGATCAACAGAGCACAAAGCATGATTGTCTTTCGAATTTTACCTGCTGATTTTTATGATGCCAGGACCGTTTTCAGAGTTGCTGGGTCCCACAGAGGAGAAAGGAGGGGACACGGGACTGGTGAGGGCACAGGGGTGGCTGTGGTGGAGTGGGGGCCCTGATCTGAGGGCTGACGGCTCCCCTCTGCCTTGGCTGAGCAGGTGGAAGGAGTAGGAGGGCGTCGCAGGCTGAACCAAGGGCAGCTGGGTGGCATGGCTTTCCACTGATACCTGACTCATTCACAAACAGGGGATTTCTCAGGAAAGACCTCGGTTGAAAGCTAAGAGGAAAAGATGGCAGGAGAAGGGGGGAGATCTAACTGGGAGAGCAGCCCTCCTGCACCCCACACCCCACCTCTGGCAGTGCATTTGGGGCTCAGAGAACCTCTTGCAGCTGTTTGTCTTTGAGGCATTGGAATCCACATCTAGGCATCAGGCTTTATTCCAGTCACTAAAGGTAAACATGTCCCTTTCTCCTGGTCCATTTGTTCCTCTGCTCTCAGGAGCAAGATCAGAGCTCCACTTTGGCCTGATGTCTTTTGCCACCATTAAACATCATCTCAGATTTTTGTCTTCCAGAGCAGAGACACACTAGGGCCACATGTGGTCCTTTTGGTGCAGAAGTGAGCATGCGTAGTCTTCTGAAAGTGTCACCTAAAGACATCATTAGAAGAGCCAGGCAGGTGCTGGGAGCCATGTCCACCTACAGCCACAGCCGACTCACTCCAGTGACCTCTCTACTGCTGCAGGTGGCTCTCCTGTGGGGACTTCATCTCGACAAATCCCGCCTGCATTGGCCCATGGCCACCAACTACTCCTGACACAGATGGCCGCACTTCTGAGGAAGCGACTGCTCTGCACATTCAGAGCCTGGAAGAACACAGCCTGTGACCTGCTGCTGCCCATCCTCTTCGTGGCCTTGGCCATGGGCTTGTTCATGGTGCAGCCTCTGGCCACTGAGTACCCTCCCCTCCAGATGACACCGGGCCACTACGGGAGGGCGGAGTCGTACTTTTTCAGGTGAGAAATGTGCTCTTCTTTTTATTTCAAAATATATCAGGTGGATTATGAGTAGCATTTTGAACTGAATGTGTTTCCTCTAAACCTGCATGTGGAAATCAAATCTCCAGTGTAGACATTGTACTAGGAGGGGGCTTGGGAGCTGACTAGGTCGGAAGGGCAGGTCCTTTATGAATGGGATTTGTCCCCTCTGAAGAGACCACGAAACCAGCTGGAGTGCTTTCTTCCCTGTAGGGACACTGTTGAAAGGAATGTTCCCCAGAGCAATTAAATTTAGTACAGTTTTTTAAACAGAACAAAGCAAAGCAGAAATGAATCATGAATGGGGCAGCTCCCAGAGCCAGGCAGGTTCTGAGAACTCCAGGCAACAACATGAGAAGAAACCCCATCTAGAAGAGCAGACATGAGGCATGGAAGACAGCTTCATCGCCTGCGGTGTGGTAGGTGAAGCAGTCAGTTTTTTACGGCTTGGGGAATCAGCTGCATAGCTGCCTGTGACCAGCAGAGCCTCAGTCACCGTGGTTGCATTTTGCATGGGTTTGGTCTGTTGAGCCTCGTGCAGGGCCTGGCCCCAGCCACGGCTGTGCCTAGATCTTATTAATGACCCTGTGTTCCACTCGAGTGAGGCAGGTGCCTGTGACCCAGGAGAAGCTCCTGTGGAACCCGGCCAGGCCTGGTCCCTGACTTCCAACCTCCAGGACCGTGGGATACGAATTTCTGTTGTTCAGAAGTCTCCCAGTGTATGGTCCTTTGTGAGAGCAGCCTGGACAAAGGCAAACAATAGCTTTGATGTTCTTAAGAATTTCAGATACCAAATTTCTAATGTGCGGACTGGTGTGACAGTGTGGCGGCAGTGTTTGCCTCACCCGTGCAAAGCTCTGGCTTTGATTCCTAACACTGGAGAAAAAACTGCTATGAATGCTTTCCTTATTTCTGAGGTCAGAATTCTCAAGAATATGTTTAGAGAAGCCTTTGCTCTTTTTAGGCTGCCTCACAGCAAGTGCTTAGGACCTGTGGGGCAACCTGGCCCCTGACCATGTGGCTGGCTCCTCCCCACGATGGTCCAGAATTCTTGGTGAGCAGGGACATGAGGCCTGGCACACACTGCCTTCCAGGCCCTTAGCAGGAAGTAGGAGGGCCAGATATATTCCAGAATTTCGGGATTTCAGCAAAGTGTATAAAGTGTGTATTTCACAACTCTCCCCCACAGTTGCTCCTAGGACGACAGCATGTGCTGCGCACACTTCTCTGTGGAGAGCTGCGTGTCTTGTGCATGGAGAATACAAACATCTTCAGGCCAGGGAAGATCAGGATTTGCTGGCAATACATCCAGAATAGCTCAAGCTTAGCCACCAGTGAATTTTCACAAGACCTTCCCAGATCTGTAAATGTACAGATGTGGGGTTGAGACTCTAAAAGAGGAATCCCAGTCATTGATAACTGTGGCCTCAGTTTGGCTGGGTTCACTCCAGATCAGCTATAGCTCATTTCTCACAACGCTTTCTCTTGAGAACTAATCCAATCCCGTGAGACGAGCATTAATCCCTTCTGAGATGCAAGCCCTAGGGATCTGATTGCATTTTAGTAAGACCCATGTCTTTTTTTTTGGTGGGCACTGGGGGTCAAATTCAGGACCTCGTGTGCCAGCAGGCGCCCATGCCGCTGAGCGGTATCACTGGCCCTTTTTTCGTATGTGGGTACTGGGAGTCGAACTCAGGACCTTGCGCTTGCCAGGCAGGCGCTTATGCCGCTGAGCCATCTCACCGGCCCAAGACCATGTCTTGAAGGTTTCCTCATCTCACCACTGCCAACCTGGGGCCAAAAGTCTAACACATGAAGTTCAGGGAGACACACTCAAACCATTTCCAAACCATAGCAATATGCAGAGACGAGAGTCCTGTCTTGAGAGAGTTCACATTCAAGTTGTGAGACAGACAGAGGGGAATCTCGTAAATGTTGTTAGATGGCAGGTACTTGGTGCAGGGGTTGTGCTTATGTTGCAGGGCGCACCATTTGAGGGTGTCAGGGAAGGTTTTTATAAAACCATGGCATCTGTGAGAATCTTCAAAGGTCAATATGTGTTTCCCAGACAAATAGGAGAGAAAGTTTCTTTTAGAGGAAGGAGTAGGAAAGTTCTTCTAGAGGTTAAGCATGAGTAACAAGGGCAGTTCAGTAAGTCTTAGGGCTTCCTGGCAGGTGCTATGAAGCATTCTAAGTAGAAGAGTCTTTCTTCTGCAAACTGAGTGAAGAGAGACGTTAAGAAGTTTTAAACTCTGGGGAGTGATATAATTGGGATTATTCTTGTAGCTTCCAGGCATGAAGTCTGATTTGGAGCATTCCTCCTGATTCTCTTTTTCTTGTAGGCAACTGTGGTGTGTAAGATTTCTTCTTTATCCTTGGAGAGAAGAATTCTTTCCTTTTTAAAATTTTTTTTCTGTAACAAAGTTGTAGACTTCATTCTTTACTGAGTTCAAGCCAATTTTCTTCTATTATTGATTGAATCATTTCTTCACGTCCATTTCCCTTTACCTCTTTTTAGAACACCTTTTTTAATCTCATGTTATGCTTTCCCAGATCCATCTTTCAAGTTCTTTATCTTGCCTTAAAAATTTCTTTGTCTTTCCTTTTGTCTTTCTCTTTGTGATATTTCTCGCATGGCACTTTTTGTATCTAAATGGTGACTACTCTCTTAATTTACATTTTTACTATTATCTTCAGGAAACCTTCCTTCCTGGGTTTAGAAAGTCTTGTGCAGGTATATGAGTCTCAATTACTGTTTCTGACTCTAAGTAGTTTTTTGTTGTTAAATTGTGTATTTTTAGTGACTGTGTTTTCAGTAAGCACCTACACCGAGTTTTCCTAGAATGCCTGGGTGGTGGTTGCCTGTGTTGCTTCGTCAGCTCAGATGAGGATGTTGCTGTGGGCAGGAGGCAGCTCTCAGGGCCGGAGCCAAAGTATACACTATCTGTTGAGGCACGGGTCCCCCACCTAGCAGAGGGACCTTTCTACTTTTCAGACCCTCCCTGCTTCAGGAATAGGAAGGCATCAGCCCTTCCAATGGATCAAAGGAGGCTGAGGTCAGTGTCACTGGAGATTTGCAGGTCTCTGAAGGTCACCCTTCGCAAGATGAGTCCTTGCAGGTCTTTGTCCCCTGACGCTTCACTCCAGGATTCAGCTTGTGGTCACAGTGATGATGGGCCTGGACAACCTCTGCCTGTGACATTTCCCCAGAAGCCTAAGATGATGATGGCGAACCTTTTAGATCTCTCAGTAATACAAACAGCCCGCTGCAGGATGGGTGCTGTGGGTTCACCACCACTGGCCTAAGAGTTCTCTGGAAGCACATGTTTACCAAGATCAGAACTGGCTGAATCAGAAGCCATTGAGAGACTGGAGCTTCGAGTGGAGGGGAGGAGGGAGAGAGAGTAGAGGCTGCTGCTCCGCAGAAGCTCCAGTGATTGGCAAGGTTGGTTTGATCCCATCTGTATCAGAATCACTGGGAGCTCCTGTTAAGCAGGGCAGCCCTATAGGATGATGCTTAGTGTCTTGGTTATGTTTCTCTCATTGCTGAGACAAAATACCTGATGCACAGAATTAAGGGAGGAAAGGTTTATTTAGCTCACAATTTGTGGAGGCTTCAGTCTGTAATTCACTGGCTCCGAGGCAGAGTGGCACATGGCAGAGGAGCAAGAGTTCATGGCAGTGGAAGACAAAAAAGGCAACAAGATGGGGCTGGTGAGATAGCTCAGCGGCAGAAGTGCCTGCCTGGCAAGCGCGAGGTACTGAGTTCGACTCCCAGTACCCACATATGATAAAAGGGCCTGTGATATCACTCAACGGTGCTGGCATGCGAGGTCCTGAGGTCGAGCCCCGGTACCCACAAAAAAAAAAAAAATAAAATCAACAAGAGCCAAAAAGCGAGCACAAGGGGAAAAAGGGAGGAACAAGCCTCTTTCCTTCCCTTATATTGCAGGCTACCAGCCCTAGGGCGGGTGTAGCACTCACACCGCCAATGAACCAATCACAAACTCCAGATTCAGCCACCTCCAAAAAGCCTTCCCCCCATGACCATATGAGGCTTTGGGGGGACATCCAGACACAAACCATAACATGTAGCAATACACCAAGTTTCCTCAGTCATTCTAATGCACATCAAATTTTGAGAAATAATGGTTTGGAAGGAGAAAATGACCCTATTTATAAACTTCCTCAGTAGCGCAATTATGTGGTAACTTTCAGTTCTTAGAGTTTGGTTAAGGACAAACATCAGATGCTCCAAAAATTGCAATTTATCTTCAAGCCAAGAGCTTGAAGGCAACCAAAGAGGGATTGTTTGGGAGTAAATATTTAAAATCTATGGCAAATGAGATATTTTAGAGCCAATTTTTATTGCTTTTTAAAACAATGACCTCTAGACCTAAGCAAAAAAAAAAAAAAGGGTAATGAAAAAAATAAAGCATAATTTTTTAGTTTGTTCTTGGTAACTATTGCAAATAAACTACTTTAAGAACAATATTTTAAAGAAAAAATATTTTAAAGTTTTTGGATTAATGGATCATAGGAGAGTGATCCAGGGCTATTTCTCTAGAGAGGCCACAAAGTGGTATTTTCCTCTTATACAGACCACAGGTGAGTAGAAAATGAGTGGCTTCCTTGCAGAAGTGCTTGGAATTTGTTTATGCACAGATCTCCTGCTTATTTACATGGCACCAGCGCAGTTGTCAATTCAGCCCCTTTCATCATTGTTCATTTCAGACCACAGCTGTAGGAAATCATATTAAGAGTTATAAACTACCCTTAGATTTAAAAGTCTTTGTTTATACAGTGTTGAAGGAGGTATTCCTCTACTTAGTTGTTTCGTTCTGACTTAGATGCTGTACAGGTGTTTGTAGTCTAGGTTTATACACAGTTAAAGCTCTGAAAACACTGTTCTCCTTAGCAGAAATAAAATCCTTACCTGATACGATGAGTTTCCATTTCTTTGCCTTGAAATTTTGTTTGTGTTTCAATGGTAAAAGCTAAGGGAAGGCCAGATTTGGGGAACTAAAATAATGGGACAAGCATGAAGGATTAGGTCAGTCATTCCAATGCATTAGTAATATATCACAATTTCTTTGACAGATTATTATTATTATTTTTTTATGTGGACACCGGGAGTCGAACTCAGGACCTCATGCTTGCCAGGCAGGCGCTTATGCCGCTGAGCTATCTCACTGGCCCTGACAGATTATTTTTGAAAACCTACTTAAGTCCAACTACTGTCCTGAAAGTCATATCTTTTCTCCCCAAGATTGTTTGGTTCCAGGAGTGAGATGGAGGGGAAAACTAGAGTTAAAATGAAGTGTAGATGGACATGAGAGCCACTGGAAAGGAGGAGGAGGAAGAGGAGGAGGAGAAGGAGAAGAAAGCAGGAACAGGCTCCTGGTGGGAGCAGCATTGGAGCCAAGGCTCACAGGCGGGATCCGTTTTCCAGTCCTGTATCCTGGAGGCAGGAATAGTGACCTGGAGGGACCCACGCCTTGAAGGTGGGGCTACCCAATCAGCAAGTGCTTCCTGTGGTATGGACCGGGTCAGCTGCCACTTCCTGGGGGCTAGTGTTGTCTAAAAATGCCTATGTCTGAAAATGGCGGAGGGATCTAATACTCTTTCAGAACTATCTATCCACGCAAACACACATATATATATATACATATATACAAACACACACACATATATGTAATATATGTGTATATATAATTTTATATTTGTGACAGAGTCTCCCAAACCACCAAATTGTCTAGGCTGGGCTTGAACTTGCAATCTTCTTGCCTCAGCCTGTCAGAGCTCTGGGATTACAGGCCTGCACCATCATGGCGGACTTTACTTTTGCCTGACACATCTGGACTTACATATTAATGGGGTTCGGTGTGACACTTCAACATATGTTTGCAGTGTGCATTCCTCAAATCTGGTCTCTTTTTTTCCACCCTTCCCCCACAGCCTTTCCAACCTCTAGTAATCACTGTTCTGTGGATAGGTTGACTTTTTGCAGCTTCTACATATGAGAGAGAACATGCAGTACCTTTCTTTCAGTGTCTGGATTATTTCCCTTAGCAAAATGTCCTCCTATTCCACCCATGTTGCTGCAAATGAGAGAATTTCACTTTTCTTTGTGGCTTAATCTTCCTTTATCCAGTCACGTATGGACACCTAAGCAGATTCTGGATTTTGGTTCTTGTGAATGAAGCCGGAATCAGTACAGAAATCCAGATTTTGATCGCTTTACCTGACTTTGTTTCCCTTGGATACATACCCAGGAGTGGGATGACTGGGTGGATGGCAAAGTTTTAGCAGAGAAAATGCTGGAATGGTATGTTACAGAGCTCAGGGAGCAGATGAGGAGAATGGTGATCTACCGTTTGCATTGGTCTCTCTGCAAAAATAAGGATTTTTTCCTCCTCTGGGCCTACATTTGTGCTGCAGTATAAGGGGTGCTGGCCCCTACACGGCTCAGACCTCCCTACATTTGACTGTTGACAGCGACATGGAAAGATAATGAGGCGTCCACCTCCTTCCCCACAAAAAACGCAAATCAAACAGAAAAATCAGTAAGCGAAGATTACTTTGAGGTCACTTACCTTTTTTTTTTTTGTGTGTGTGTACCGGGGGGTCGAACTCAGGACCTCGCGTGCCAGCAGGCGCCCGTGCTGCTGAGCGATATCACTGGCTCTTTTTCCGTATGTGGGTACCGGGAGTTGAACTCAGGACCTCGCGCTTGCCAGACAGGCTCTGATGCCGCTGAGCTATCTCACCAGCCCTCACTTACCTTTCTTAGAAGAGGTGAATAGTATAAGTTCTTTATAAGAAGCCACTTATATATGTTGGCTAATTTGCATACTAGTTCTTTCCGAAAAGATTTGAGGCCACCATTTATATACAAATTGTCTATAATGTTAATTATACATCATTCTTCTTTATATCTGGAATAAATATTCCTAACAATGTGCACTCAAAAATACTTCGTAAATGGCAAAGCATAAGTTCTAGAAAGTAATACATGTATATTCTAAGTATTGCAATTCAGAAATGTCATTGATGGAAATGAGCCCCTCATCCACTCAGATCAATTTTGAGGTTTTAAATAGCTTTCCTTCTAATTTTTCTCAACCCAAGATGTTTCTTACAGTTAATGTGTGAAATTGAATATAGTGTTTGTTTCTACATCAAAGAGATATGAATATCTTACTGCTGATGGTCTCTTTGATAAAAAATTTTAGGCTTGGTGGCTTGGGATTTAGCAATGCTGCTTGAACTGTTAATAGACCTTTGAGACTTATGTCAGCGAATAAATACCAAACTCAAAGAGTACCTCGAGTGCACACGGGACTCCATAGTGAAGGCTTCTTGCTAGGTAAATGCAGTCGAAATATAGAAACCAAAAGACATAAGATGATTCTTTATGTAGGGCTATTTAACAGGACTAATATTCAGCCCAAACCAGAGTTCCAACATTTAGAGAACAGTTTTATTGATTTTAATATATTAACATAATATAATATTATGCAGTCTTTAAAATGTGTTTTTAAATCCATGCAAGTAAGTGAAAAAATGGTTGTTACAAAATTAAGTGAAAAGATGAGAAAAACAATACACTGTGAATATATGAAAATGCATGCTTGTGGTGACAAAACTGTGCTTCGAAGAAGTTTCTCAATTTTATTCTTGCTCATGTGGCTTTAGCATAAAAGCAGTGGAAAATTTGCTTTATCCAAGCAGCTAGGAATCACGTGGTTGGATCCGCCTGATTGGGGCACGTTGGGAGGTCCTGGCACTCTGCTGGGAGTATTAAACTTTCCACTTTATTTCCTTTACACGAACAGCAGCGGAACCGATGACATGGACCTCACCCCTGTGCTCTTGCGGAAGTTCGGAGATCGGGATCCTCCCTATGCTGATCCAGACCCGGATCTGTAAGTATGAGGTTCTCCCTGCAGAAGTGAAGATCCACAGTGACACTGGAGTGGGCGGGTGGTTCCCTCTGGTGTGCGTTAGTTCTTGCTGCAAATATACATTCCATGAAATGAACGTTTGCCTGATGAGTGGGTTATTACTGAATAGGCCTAATGGTATCATCATATAAAATGGTCTGAAATAAGCCGTTAGATCACCACTTTTCCACCCTTCATGATACATGCTGTATATTATTGCAAAAATAAAAAAATAGCATTCAGTTTGCTTCCTAAAATTCAAAGCTAGCTGGTGCACACCTGTAATCCTAGCACTCTGGGAGGCTGAGGCAGGAAAATCAAAATTTGAGCCTAACTCCGTGCAGTGACTTATGAAGACCCTGTCTCAAAATGGAAAATAAAAAAGGATGGGGATACAGCTCTGTGAGAAAGCACTGAGTTCCATTCCCCAGTGCAGCAGAAACAAAAGCAAATAAGCAGCCCCAGGGCTAAAAGGAATGAAGTAGCAACCAGGGATGAATTCTACATGAATAACTTTTAGAGAAAACTTGTACATGTGTGAATACTAATTACAATTCTTTTAAAGTAAGTGCTTTAAGAGATCAGCACACATGTAAGTAAGAACGTGTAGTATTTGTCTTTCTGTGCCTGATTTATTTCATGTATGTATCTCTATATATCTATCACATTTTCTTTATCAACCTATCCATCGATGGTCATCAAAGTGGATTCCACATCACAGAAACAGATAGTAGGGCAGTGACCCAAGCCTTGGAGGGTGAGCAGGAAGGATGGAGAGATGGTCAATGGGTACAGGCTGCAGGCACGTAGGAGAAATGACTTCTAATGTCATCGCTGACAGTTAATTGAATATTTCAAAATACTTAGTGTAAAATGTTTTGATTTTCCAGCACACAAAAATGATACATACTTCAAATGATGGGTGTGACACTTTTCTGGATCTGATTATTATACAGTTTTTACATGCATTAAAATATCACAATGCACGTTATAAATATGCATGGTTATTATATGTCCATTAAAAATTTTAAAGCATTAAAAATAAGAAAGGCCAGTGCATCAGTGTGTAGTGAATAATTGTGAAGGTGATCTTCCTAGGATTTGAAAATGATAATGTAGAGATGACTTTTCTATGAAACCCTGCTAGAGCATTCCTTTTAGCATAGTTTTTTGCTCCTATTTTGCTCAATTTTATTTATTGAGGATCTACTATAAATAAAATGCTGCATTAGGCATCGAGATTAATAAAACGCATATGGCCTGGTCTGAAGAAATTTACAGTTCTGGATATAGCCAATGAGGCAAGTGATAAAAAACCATAATGGCACATTGAATGGTAGAAGTGTATTTTTTAAAGTAATAAATACAGAAAGCCAGACAAGGATGCAACATTGGCAATATGTTTCCTAATCTGTGGTGACATATTTTTCCCATTTGTCATGTTGGTAATTTGTTTGAGACTGAACAACTATTAATGTTCTCAGTATGGAAGAATTAATAGATAATTAATTACATTGCTTCCTTTTAGTTTTCTTTTGAAAAACAAAGTAATTCATTTAACCAGGGTGTCAGTGGCGATGATTTTATTTCCCTCCCCTTCCAATGATATGTGGAGGTTGTAAATCACATCAGCCCCTCCAGGGGTCCATCTTTGGTCCATTGTTGCATCAAAGAAAGACCAGTTATCAGAAAAATATTTCTTTTGCCTAGTGTCTCACAACTAAGAACAAAAGGTGGAGTCATGCATCAAGGACAGCAGAACGTATTCAAAATTCTACTTGGATCCGTTTAAGTTTCAGCTACTTTAAATGCGTGGCAATGGCCCCTGAACTCCCTGCCTCCCTCTCTCCCCAGAGCCCTCTCCCTGTGCCCAGGCTGCTCACCACCCTCATGTGGGCCCTCTGCTCTTTTTCCTGCGTTCCTGGATTTGCGTTGTTCTCTTGCTTCCCTTTGTAAAGCCCACATAGTGGGTCCTTAACTCTTTTTTATTTCATAACTCTTTGTACCCATTTTCTTGGTCAGTGTATTGGTCACTTTCTCATCACTGGGAAAAAATACCTGGCACTTGAAACTTCGAGGAGAAGAGGTTTATTTTAGGTCATGGTGTCAGAGGATTCAGTGCATGGTTAGCTGGCTCCAAGGCAGGAGTGGAAGGGCCTGGAGGAGGAGAGCTGCTCACATCATGGCACCCAGGAAGTGGAAGCAGAGAGAGGAGGGAGGAGTCAGGAACAAGAACCCACCCTTCCAGGTCACCTCCCCCTGCCCACATGACCACCTCCAACCAGGCTCCGCCTCCTGACAGTGCATTCAGCCATGAGCTCATCCACGGGTGAAACCACTGATGATCCATTCACCTTCCCAAAGCTCCAACTCTGAATCCATGAGACTTCAGAGGGACATCCTAGATCGAGACCATAATGGTCAGCATAGCAAAAGCCTGGGGTGTTTGGCTTGCTGCATGTACGGATGCTGTGAATAATTTATGTCCCTATTACACAAACAGGGCTTGTTACACTAGGGTCCCAAATCAAAGCAAAAGAATTTTCTTCAGTAAATTCTCTTCTGTAAGTACAAAGTGTTATTGAATTCAATGACATCTACATTTTTATCTTCTTCACAGACTTTAGCAGGCAGCTACCTATTAATTAGACTGAGCGTTTTTGAGTAATAGATTAGATTCTGCTCATGGATTACTCATCTGGAGAGATTTTCACCTCAGAGCAGCAGACCCAAGGTTGCTGAGCTGCCTGTGGTTTTCACCTCTCTTTCATTCAGAGGAACAGAAAAGCGTCCAGGAAAACCGACTGTGGTGTAAATCTGCCCGAAATTAATTTTTCTCATAATAGTAGATGACACACACTCTAAATCTAAAAATGTGCTAATGTTGCCAACTATTAGAAGCACACAGGTAGATCTCCATAAGTCATTTCTTCTTACAGGGCTCATTTGAGGGACACGTCGGTGACAAATTCCCTCTATTTCAGAGATAAAATGGTCTCTCCCCACCTCCATCTTTGTCACTGTTTTAATGCAGAACAAAAAGTGGTCCTTCACAGATCTCTTACATACTTCTATCAAATCTAATAAGCCTCTGGGGAAGGTGTGTAAAGTTTATTTTCAGAATTAAAGAAAAGCATTGCCACGATTAGAATGCAGCAATATGATGCAGGATCTCAGCTGTTTAATATTCCCAGCGCTCGGGACGATCTCCGGCTCCCTGGTCTGGTGAATATTAGGAGGGGAGATCTTTGGAGCCTCAGGGATGCTGACAGGGCCCTGCTGAGGCACCTGTGGCAAGGAAGGTGGGGAGCGGAGGTCGAGTGACAGAGTGTGCACATCTGGTGTCCTGGAGCAGAGCGGGCAGCGTACATCCAGAACCAGGCTGCCTCCATCCAGCCTCACCCCCGCCCTCATTTGCTGTGTGACCGGGCAACTTCCTGGAGCTCTCTGTGCCTCTGTGGGCAGCTCAGTGTTCCCAGAACAGTGCTCATCCGTGACACGGTAACCTCTGCAGAGTGTTTTGGGTCCCTTCAGTGAGTTTTTCTTGCAGAGCACCATTCTTGAGAGATGTTCTCACAGCCTCTGCCTCCTTCTTCAAGATTTACCATGCACATTAGACTGTATGTGTCTTAGTCACTTTCCCGTGGCTGAGACACAATACCCGACACCCACAATTTAAGGAAGGAGAGGTTTATTTTGGTTCAGTTGGTAGAAGGTTCAATCCATGGTCCCCTGGCTCCAAGGCAGGGCGGCATGGCACATGGGCATGGCAGGGGTGAGGTGCTCATGGTATGGTTGGGGGAAGCAGAGAGGGAGAGAAGGGAAGAGTGGGGAAGAGATAAACACTTCCAGGCCATGCTCCCAGCGACCCACCTCTTCCGCCGAGACCCCATCTTGTAACAGCAAGTCAGCTACAAGTCCTCCTGCCCCAGTCACCTCCCCAAAGCCCCACCTGTGAGCACATGAGGCTTTGGGGACCACCTAGATATAAACCATAACAATGCACTGGAGAGACCTATGTGTCCGAGCATTTCCAAACCTTAGTAACCAAGGGACCTCGATCATGAAATACCTGTTCTGGAGCAGCTTCTCAGCAGGTGTGTCCTACAGGCTGACATTCCTAGACACGGAAGGAAACTGACACAGACACCTCTTCTTCCTCGCCTGTCAACCCATCCGCCCATCTCTCTTGCAAATGCTGTCATGGCTTCATGGTGAATCTTTGGACACAAAAATCGTGGGAAGTGAAGCGATGCTCAGAACATGGGAACCGGTCACACGCTGTCCTGGCTCATCACGCAAGCTCTCGTGGCTGCAGACATTTGCCCTGTCAAAGGGAGCTGGGGCCAGAATAATGAGGCTTTGGAAGAGCAAAAGAGGACTGACCTCCTGAAGCAATTTGTTCAATTATATAGACCTGCCGTGTTAGTCTGTGTTCTGATGCTGTAACTGAAAGCTTTGTTCCCCATAAAGAAAAGAGATATTTTAGCCCACAGATCTGGGGTTCAGAAGTGTGGTGCAGGCATTTGTGTGGCTCTGACAACTGGCATCACATGTGCGGGCCGATAGATGAGATCGCATGGCAAGACAGGAAGCAAGAAAGAGTCGGGGCCAGGTGCAATCTTTGGATAGCAGGCTGCTCTCTCAGGAACTGACTGGAGCCCCAGTAATCCATTCTGAGGGTGGAGCTCCCAGGGGTCACCTTGTTACCTCCCACGAGTCCTTACCTCTGAAAGGTCATGCTGTCCCGCCCACCCCACATTCTTAAGCTGCCCACACACGGACCTCTGGGAGACGAACACACCCACAGCGTTGTGGGCCTGCACCATCCTCTAGGGCACGCATGTGAGGCGAACGGCCTGGCGAGTTGAAGAGACATAAATGGAGTCATTTTTTAAAAAGTAGTAATCAAGTACAGCAGAGGAGTTAAATATGTAACTCCCTTCGTATTACTTCCGTGTGAACTGTTACATCTCAAACTCGAGTCCCTGGAGGAGGCCGACCCGCCAAGGAAGTTGTACTCGGAGAAGTCTTTAAAATTTTTGATATTTCAAAAAATTATGTGGAAAATATACTTTTATTAACCTGGTTAAGGGAAAGTTAGTTGTTAAGTTTCCTTCCGCCGAACCCCTCTTGTCCAAGTGGATGTGGTCCTGGTGGCCTCATGCTGCAGCCCCACACCTGGACCATGAACCTGAGTTTGGAGCCCAGCAGGCCTGACCTTTGCTGCAAGACCTTTGGCCTGATGTTAACCTTTTGGAACTGTATTCCTTACTCTTTCTTTCTCCTTCTTCTTCTTCTTCTTTTTTTTTTTGAGACAGGGTTTCGCTGTGTAGTTCAGGCTGGCTTTGAACTTGCTCATGTAGCCCAGGGAGGCCTTGAACTCACGGTGATCCTCCTGCCTCAGACCCCTGATGCTGGGATTATAGATGTGTGCTACCACACCCTCTTTATTCTAAAAGTTAGGGGAGGGAAAAGAAATTGTATAAAAATAACTAGCTGATACCTAGAATCCCGTAAATGTTAGTTTCCTCTCTTCTCTCCCAATGTCTGAGTAACTAAGAATTATTACCATTGCTCAAGTAAATTTGATTTATGCATATTAGAAAAAAAAAAAACTGGAAGTATGGAGCTCCCAAGGATAAACTTCTATAGGGAAACTCTGTAATAGAAAAACTTGGAACCACTGCTGTATCATTTTCATAACCCTCTATTGCACCAAGCTTCTTCAAAATGGAAATGTAATCATTGTTTCTCTCTGCATGATAACGAAATTCCTGTGTCCTGCCACAGAAGGGGATTCGCTAGGTTATTAATGAATGGTTTCCTGGTGCCTAGTCATGAGACTGTACGCCTCTGCCCCCCAGCAAGCCCAGGATCCCCAGCAGTCTGGGAACCCCGCTCGTATGTTCAGCACTGGAAGCTGAGTGAGCATCCTGTCACATAATGGAAATACTGGCTGTGTAATAAAACATTGTCATCAGATTAGCAGCTCGCACTGCGAAAACAAATGCCAGGGCGCTGCCTTCGCGGCAGTGGGAGGTGGTTATCTGTGTTTTCTTGTTCCGGAACTCTCTCTTATGGAAATAAAATAGCTTTGTGATCCGAAAGGTCATTCCAGGTCTCTCTTTTGTTCTTTAGGATGAATTCTTCATGTTGGCGCAGGTATCCTTTTTCTCCCTCAAAATTCCAGGACTCATGTGGCTGCCTGGTAAGTTCTGCAGCAGTGTTGATCTTTTAAATAAAAACTTCAAGAGAAAAAGATGGGTTTACTCCAACTGTAAAGTCTTCATTTTTGTTTTCCAAGTCACTGTGACATTTTCATTCACTCGATTGGCTGCTGCTAGGAAAAGTTTCACCGCATATCACATATGTGAACATTATACATCGCTCGATTCCCCCAATTCCTGGCCTCCTGCACCTGATCATTAGCACACCTCCCCCCATAGGCCTTAATGAAGCTGGTGAGTTGTCATCCATTAATGATAAGAAGCTAGAATCACCCCATAGGGGGCGCATTTCCTCATGGGATGACCTCCAAGTGCTCATCAAATTTTTGAGTTCTGAGAGCTGGATATTAACAACTAAGATATCACTTAGCATCCCTAACTGTGACTAAGTCGCACAAAATGTATGGAACTAGATAGTCCATTCCTTTTTTTTGACAGAGTCACACTATGTAATTCAGGCAGGCCTTGAACTCACTGTGTAGCCCAGGCGGGCCTTGAACTTGCAGTGACCCTCCTGCCTCAGCCTCCCGAGTGCTGGGATGACAGGTGTGTGCCACCACACTTAACTATTCCATTCTTGCTGTGAAGGATATAGCTCCCTAGTCTGTGAAGGCAAACATGCTGAAATTGATGTGGAAAACTAATTGGAACTCTCCTAGAGGGAAATCTCCAAAGCTAGTTAATGCAATGCAGGCCTGTTGCCCACAGCCCACCAGCTCATGCAGCAATTGTAATTTACCTAAAAACGGGGAAAGAAATTCTTAGTGGAGGATCTGTAAAGGCAATGGCCACACGGAGGACGTGTTTGTGGACCTTTCCAGTTAGCGGTCTGGGGATGCATTCTTCATAGTGGTTTAGTGACTGTGGAAAGTTTGCTCTGCAGAGCTTGGTCTGATTTCCTCTCTTAGACCAAAGTTGGGAATGTAGGAGAGCGATAACCCAGAACACACTCCCAGAGCTGCGGCCTGAGAGGCTGCCGGGCTTCGCAGAGGCGCTCTTAGCCTTGGTGCCAAATAAGTTCAGCCGTATCTGAAGCTCCTTTACTCTCACCAGCTCTCTTTTGCTCAAAACTTTTTTTTTTGACACAACTGATTGCTTTTCTTTGTACTGCTTCTTCCGTATACTCATAAAGCCTATAATGTTTTTCTGCATTTTTATTCTTTAGCATTGATTTAAGCATCCTATTATATCAGGAGCTTTTGTTTACCAGCTACCAAAGTCTATTCAGATTAGATTGTGTGCCAATGATTAAGGGATAAATGAATAAATATCAAAATGCTTTATGTTCATGTTCCTAAGTCCCGTCTAACTCACATGAACTATGAGATTTCAGTAATGTGTATGGAAGAATAAAATATTTCATGTGAAAAATTCTATAGCCAAATAAGTTTCAGAAATAATGGATGAAGCAAAGGAGTCAGCAACATCAAAATAGCATTGTAGAAAGGCATATCTTGATGCAGTGGTATGGTGAATTGGAGGAAGAAATGCTAGAAGCAGAGAAACTTTGAAGATTGTTATGTTAATCTGTGAGCATGATAATTGGGTCTGGCTGAATTATTTATCCACGTATTTTAATTGACAAGTAGAAATTGAATATAGTGTGGCGTATACAGTGAAGTTGGGATACATGTATATATTTTGGAATGGCTAAGTCTAACTTTTCCAGAAAGAATGCATATGTTAAATAGCTTAAGGTAGCCTTCCACAATGTATTACTTTCTTTGCTTTTGTGGTGAGAACAACCAAAACATTCTCTTAACAATTTTCAAATATACAATGTATTGTTTTCAATTGCGGTCACCAGGTTGCACACTCTTAAACATATTTTCCCTATTTAACTGATGTTTTGTGTACTTGGACCAACATCTCTCTAATGCCCTGTTCTCACTGCCCCTGTCTCTGGCAACAATGATTTTACTCTGTTTCCTTGAGTTTGACTTTTCCCGATTCCACGTAAGAGCGAGAATCTGATGGGCTGAAATCTAATTGACAACAAGGATTGTTGTTTTGCATGCTTTCCCTCAGCTCTGCCTAGCAGGATCCTAAAAGTAATACCTTCAGCCAGTATAACCTTCTTACTTTTCTACACATTTTAAAAAATATATTTTTGAACCTAACAGCAAACCTGTGCATTAGGTCAGGCTGGTTTTATTTCGCTTTTCTGCGGGTGAGAACAGGCACTTCCAGAGCCGAAGGTGCAGGGACCAAGCATTTTGGGTTTTCGTACATTATCTTGTCCTCCATTGTTCTGGCCGAAATGGAGGCAAACGCGTGTGTCAGCACTGGTCTATGGCACGCGTGTCCTTCTGCAGCCTCCAGCGGTGAACCTGGCTCCTCTCTTGCTTGATGCTCATTTTCTGGGTCAGACCCTGAGCTGCCACTGTCTCGAACCGTGGGGAGGGGCCGCGTGAACTCCACTTCAGACACTCCAGAGAAGAACACATGCCTGGGAATTCTCCTGCTCACCTTCCTCCCCGTCGATGCCTCTGACTCTCTTTCAGCTTTATCAAACCCAAGATCACCCCAGTGAAAACATTTTTCCCTTTCTAGTTTGTATAAATCTGCCCAAACTTACACACAGAAAAGTATTTGAAGTCCTGAGATATAATTGACTGCCGGCCACTGTGGAATCTCCCCACAATCCTCAAATGTAGGGGACTCTTATAGAAATTTGAGAAATCAGAACGCATACAAAGGCTGGAGACAGTTTATTAAAAATCGAAAGCCAAGAATGTCACACTTAGTTTAAAGCAATGTCAGGAAACCAGTTTGTGGGTTATGAAAAACTTTCTCTTTTATCTTTTTGGAAACAATGACAGAAGTGTCCAAATAGAAGCTCCGGGGCGCCCTACCTGACCAACCGCCTGGGCCACACCCTGTTCAATCTGTCTGAATTCCCGGTGGAGCAGGATTTACTGGTGCCATCTGAAAAACCAAGGTGTGTTGAGAACTGTCCCTAGGTCTTTTCTATTGTCTTCGAGTTATAGTTGTCCCTGGCTATCTATAGGGATGGGTTCTGGTACCCCCCTAGGTATCTTTCTGAAAGAGATGAAGACACATATGACAGTGATCCAAACATATCAATGTACAATTCATCATAGCTACATCTTGGAAGCAGCCCATATGTCCATCAACAGGTGAGTGGACAAAGAAAATGTGGTATCCACACTCAATGGAGTGCTACTCTGTCATAAGGAAGGAAAACATAGTCATTTGTAGGAAAATGGATGCACATCAAGGCCATAATGTGAAATGAAATAAACCTGACACATAAATTTAAGTATCACATGGATTCTCTTATGTGAGAAACCCAGATTATAAATAAAGAGCAAAATGAAAGATAGATAATAGGAAGCAGGGAGATAGATGTGATCAAATGGGAAGGGGATCAAGAGATGGAGGGACAGGGAAAGGAGGGAAGAGAAAGGGGATAGAAAAAAGGAATGAAGATGTGTTATGTACATGCACCAACTCCACTCGAGGAAGGTAAACATTATGTACCGCAAACATGTCCTGATAAAAAATAGCATAGTATTTGCATGAAATTTTCTTGCAACTTCCTGTGTACTTTAAATCATCTCTAGATGATTGTAATATATAATGCAATGTAAATGCTGTTAGTTGTCGTTCTGTGTTATTTAGGGAACTGTGACAAAAAATAGTTGGTCTACACCCACGCAGATGCAGTCTGTTTTCTCGTAATGTTTTCCATCATGCTTGGTTGGACCCACAGATATGAACCATGGATACAGAAGCTGACGATGCCATGGTTTCAAATGCGAATGGTCTTGAAAACTCAAAAGTCTAACACTCACCTCGGTGTTCATAAAAATCCCGGAGCTGTGCTGCAGGCCCTGATCAGATTCTTCTCTGCTGACTTCCGGTCTTGAAGCATTGGGGGAATCATCTCAATTGAGATTCCGCCAGTGGCCGAGGCAGGGGAGCCCGCAGCATTTTACTGCTTTAGGGACTCAGAGCAGCTGGGTTCACAGCATAATGAAATAATGCTCTCTCTTGTTAGAATTCCCATGCAGTATGGGAACCTGGGCGCAACTCCTATCTTAAAATTTCTCCTAGGTGAGTGTGTTAGTTACTTTTCTCTCGTTGCTGAGACACAATACTAGAAGCCCAAAATTAAGGAAGGAAATGCTTATTTAGCTCACAGTTTGTGGAGGTTTTGGTCCATAATCAGTTGGCTCCAAGGCAGGGTGGCACATGGCAGAAGGCAACAGTTCGTGGCAGCGGAAGACAGCAAAAGCAACAAGAGCGAAAAGGGAGGAGCAAAAAGGGCAAAATGGGAGGAGAGAGTGAGAAAGCAAGCCTCTTTCTCTCCCTTATTTTGTATGCAGGCTACCACCCCAGGGCAGGTGTAGCACTCAGACCCATAATCCCAGCGTTGAACCATGAATCAATCACAAACTCTAGAAGCCGCCCCATGACTGCATGGGGCTTTGGGGGACATCTAGACACAAACCATACACAAACCGTAACAGCGGGTTTTGGGAAAGCTTTTGCTCTGTGCTGATTTTCCTTCAGCCCAAAGGGGTAACTGACTCTAGATGAGGGGGACGAATACTTCTTGCTTTAACTCTCATAAAATTTGCGAAACTTGAATTTTTCTCAGTCCCCCGCACATCACATGTTGCATCACACACACAGGCACCCTGTGGGCTGTGAAGGAAGCTGGCTAGTGTGTCACTGGCCCCAGATACCGACCGGGCTGTCCCAGCGTGGCTTTCCTGCAGCTCTTTGCTGCCATCTCCTAGTGTCCTTAACCCTGTCCTGTAACCCCTGGTTTTCTTTCCTAACCCTGATGGCTAGCTCTTCAAGGCTATGCACTTGTGTACCCAGAACTTGGAATAGTCTCTGGCATATCAGAAAGTGTGCGTCTCAGAGTTTACCATCTTGCTCGGAAATGCATGTCACGGAGTCATGGTTGGTACTCAGCCCATGTCTGTTGAATGAATGAATGAATGAATTCCTTGGGGAATGCATCCCTCAAATTCCTTGTAACATCCCTATCTCTTTGTCTCAGTTTTCCCAGTGAGTATGGGCAGCTGTGGTATGTGACAATCTTTCTATCCAGAGGCTGGGAAATAAAGCTCGATATGCACCTTTATGTCTAATGTCAGCTGTTTTGGGCAGCATAGTAAGCGCCGGGTGTCATACAGCCCATGGAGATCTGGAGATAAAAGGGACCATTCGCACCTGGGAACAACTCACAGAGCCACCTGAAAGACAAGCTAGCAAGCACAGGGTTAAAACCCCACGTGGCAGTTGATATAAGGGGTGGGGATGTAGGGTGTGGGTGGAATTCCAAAGAGAAGGAAAATCTCGCCTGCCTCTGGTCCTCTGATGCCTCCCAGGACCAGATACTGCGTGAATGGAGAAAGAAGGGAGCTGAGGTGGGCAATGAACCAAGGGGACAGCAAAGTCACGATGGCTCCAGTCATCCTGAGCGGTGGGTTCGTAAGAGCATGGCCTGAATTGCAGCAGAGCGCTGCAGTAGCTGCCATGACCTCAGGTGACACGCATTTCCTAGCACAGTGGTTTGTTCTGAGAAGCACACACTCTGACGTGACCTGCTCTATCCAGACTTTCTCCACCAGCAGTGCTTGTGCTGGGTGCCTGTCTGGGGCGGGGCTCCTCCGTCAGCCCACACCTTCGCTCTGCGTGGCCGCCCCACGTCCCTGGTCAGAGCACTGACACTGTGTTTCCTGTCAACAGCCTTGGCGGCTGGTCTTTTGGAGTGCGGGTCTCCAGCGAAGTTCAAGATGTGAACACAAACGCCTCAAAGCCAAGAATGCTGGCAAAGGTACTAGTGCTTTTTTCTTTTTCTTCCTGTTTTAGAAAGTATCCAGAGCAGCTGAAAATCCAAATATAAGCTGAGCACAGTGGCATGGGCTTGTAGTCTCAACACTTTGGGAGGCTGAGGCAGGAAGATGTCAAATTTGAGCCCAGCTTGGGCAACTTAGTGATTAGCAAGACTCTGTCTCAAAATAAAACCCTGGGATGTAGCTCAGTGTGAGGACCTGGGTTCTGTTTCCAGTAACAACAACAAAATCCAAATACATTTTTGAGCACAGAGTTGAGGGAAGGGATCAGATCCAATCCCAGCGCTTGTCACTGAGTTCTGAGGATGCTTGTGTGTAAACATCCCTGAAAGAAAAAAATGAATAGTTTTTCTTTCAGTGGTTTAGAAATAGAACAAATGTATTCCTGCCTTTTTTTTTTTTTGTCAGAACAGGACTTCCCTAGCGAGATCTAAAGCTAGTGAGAAGATCATCTCTGTTAAATATTTCCATAGTTGCATTAAATAGAAATGTCACTCTTATCCCTGGTGGCCAAGGAATTTTTTGTATACAAACTTGAATTCCTCATCTTAAAGGAGGCTGCATGGACACGACTGACACAGAGATATAGGCAATGACACACGACCTCTCTTAGGGGCCCTAGTGGGACTGTCCTATGAATTAGGACATTTCCTAATGGCATTGCGGAAAGGACGTGGGAGGGGCTGGGCTGCAAGGGTTGGAGGACTGGAGCCTTCGGCAACCTGCAGGGACGCAGAAGTGGTGAATAACAAGCTTTCCTGAGGAGAGTAATTAGCACAACCTGAAAAGATGGGCAGAGTTGAAAGAATCAAAGCTTTCGGTTCTCACCATTGGGGGAATAGTGTGGTGATGCTTGGGGCACAAATAGGAGGGAACAAGGTAAGTCCACTGAGAGCGTATGAATGTGTGTTTAGCTTAGGGCGTCAGAGCAAAATGATCTGCAGCCCTTTCTTTCCTTAGCCTGTGGGTATCATAGCTGCTCACAAGGTTATCACAGAGCTGATGACATGGGGACATCTCCAGGACCCCGGGGAGGCCTCTGTGCTCCGTAGTGGGGATGTTCATGGTCCCAGTGAGCTTGGGAAAGGTGAGCAGCATGAGGACCCACACGCCCAGAGGTTTACTCAGTGGATAAAGGATCTTAACAGGCCCTGACCCTTGTAATCCCTGATGAAAACCTCCCTCCTCACACTTCACTATTTAATCCCAGAAGAAAATTCTAAGTCGCAGTGTGGAGGCTTGGAAATCCCTGCTTCAGCCGAGGTCTGTTCAAATTGCTCTTCCTTTCAAAGCAACAGAAAAGACTTATAGCTCGATGTGAAGCTGTCATCATTCATAACTTGGTAGAAAAACCATCCAAGATGTATTTGCTTCACATTTTGGAGCATATTACGCACCGTTATTGAAATAGACCTGATGTGTAGAAGGAACCTGTTTGTTTCCTTGAAGCGCACTTTGACTTTTGAGTCTAATCACATCCAAAGCTTTCTTATTTACAGTAGACGGTTGTGTCTTTGGTCTGAGACATCCACAGCATGGGCTGGTCTCTTGTTCAGGGACGAGGCGGGGCTGCCAAATCTCCCTGACACGCATTCCTCTTGCCTTGGTTTAGATTGTTCTTCTGCACTGAACTGGATGCGGCTGAGTGGTGATTTCTGGAGTTTTTCCTGGTGTCCGATGTCTTTTTTGCCAGGCACAGGCTTGCAAATGAGTTGCATGTGGACCTTTGGGCAGTGAGGTTCTTTCTAGGGATCTGAGGAATCCAATTCCACACTGAGGCGGAAAGGGCAGTCTGTCACCTCTGTACCCACTGGAGGCTGTGGGTGGCTGATGTCCCGTCAAGTGATTGCATTAACCTTTCAATAATTAATGACCGGCTGTTCCTTTCTGCCTATAGGCTATATTCACAAGACACCCGTGGTACAATTTTCATAGTCCTTTTGCAGAAAAAAATGGGAAATTTGCACATGAATATGCATAACATATGATTCATTATACTGTAAAATATCTCTTGTGCAACCTTTCCTTGAGTTATTTTACTTACATCTTGAATGTTTAGCTTATTTAATCAAAACACCCTTTAGAACATGTATACTTTGCATAAAAAATCCAAATACATTCTAAACACATTGCTCCCCCTTTTGGGGGCACACATCGTGTTCTGCCCTGGAATTCCATCCCTCAGTGAATATCCTCTGAGTGATTTTCTTCTCCTAGTGCTACCTAGGTACTTTTCTGCGAGCCATTACTCATGACTCTGGAGATGAAAGGTGGGTTTTCAGGTGGCACAATATGGTCCTAAAAGGAGATTAACTTCTATTTCACTCATTGGACTTTATCACTTTCTGACTTATGGACCAGCAGGGAGAGAAATCCCACGACTTCTTTCCAGATCACAGTGCAGTTTTAGGAAACCACTCTTCGGAGGAAAACGAAAAAAGAAAGAAAAGCCTTTCCTCTGAATGTGGCAAAATCCCACGTGCTAATTTTAAGATCATCATGAAGTGTGCATTGCTTACTTAAAAGGTTTATAGAACCGCTCTCAAATAAAGGCTAATCGACAGAAGAATGGAAAGGGAGCTCGAGAACCTTTCAAACTGTTTGCCTTGCACATTTGAGCTAACCATGTGTTGCCAAAATAGTACCATGCGGCAAACCACCAGGATAACCAGGATGCTGACAGCACGGGTGCATTTAGCTCACGGGTGCGGCTCAGGCTGCTGTGGGCCGTGCTAACCGTGGCACCTGGTGCCCTGTTGGTGGGACGCACCCTGGTTCTGCCCCCTGGCAGGGTTGCCGGCTCATCACCCGCAAAGCTCTTTCCCTCCACTGCCTGCCATGTGCTTCCTGTCCCATAACCCTCTGTAGGAGTGTGCAAAGAGAATGCTCTCAGCTTGCCCGTAGGAAACTGGGCTCTGCTTACCTTCTGCACGGAGCCCAGCCCAGTCCTGGCTTCTTGGCAGAGGTCCCTACGCAGTATTTGAAGCTATTTCCATAATTCAGGTTCACAAGCCACATTCATGGTTCTTGTTGGTGCAGGCTTCTCTCCCTCACATTAAACCCTGGGATTTGAGGAATGTCAGGGGAGCAGGGAGCGACACCCCGCAAGCTCCAGGCCTTTCTGTCCCCAGATCATCCCTGTAGCACCATCATTCTTTCAGTGATCTTAACACGGTTCTTAGAGCCACATCCTGAATCTTTGTTCTGAAGCTGACTTTTGACGTTCTGCCTAGAAATCCCCAACCCAGGTTTACTGGGCTCAAGTTCTGTCTTCGAAGTTGACGGTTTTACCAGCTATTTTAATGCTACCTAGTATGAATCACCAGGTTAGTAGTTGCCTACAGTAGTATTCTTGACATGTTTTTCAGCATTCTTGCAGGTTTTATCAGCTACTTCTAAATTCACCTAGTGTCTTTGTGTCAGCTACTTGTGGATCTGAAAGGCAATGACACCCATTTCCAGTTTTTGTTACAGTGACGCACCCTCTTAGCGCTGTTACTGTATCAGTTGTCTCTTGCCACAATATTGCTGTGTGACACTATTGCAGGCCTCAGAGGCCTCAACAGCACACATAAGTGTAGCTCAGGGGTCTGCAAGGTTCTGCAGCTGTAGGCCAGCCCGGGCTTCCTTGGCTACTAATATTTGTGGAGATACAAGATGGAAGTGAAGATTTTATTACTAACAGATCCTGAGGGGTATATTGCATGTCCAGAGGCCACATGCACAGAGGTCAAGGTGTAGAGAGAGAGAGGGAGGGGGGAAGAGGGGAGGGGAGAGGGAGAATGGGAGAGGGTAGCCTGCCATGGGTAGGTTTCCTACCGGGGGATTTAATTGGTGGCTTTAAACCAAGAAGCGCAAGTTTCAGAAGGTCACTCTGAGAGACAGTCCCCTTGCACGTCTGCCCGGTCCTTGTGGGATGTGCAGGGACAGGGCCGGTCATGTAGGCTGTGCCTCCCTGACTTATCCCGAAGGGCGGGGGTCACCAGGAAGTAGAGGAGCTGGGAGGAGGCGAGGGCCGGAAGCCGTGTCAGGTTGACAGAGCCCTGCTTCTGGTCTGAGAGGGTCCAGGGTGTGCCCAGAATGGGCGCCCAGGGAACATAAAATGAGAGGAATTCTCTCGGGAGTGTGCAGTGTTCAGTTTAGCCTGCGTCCTGACCTCTGGCAGGGAGGCCCAGCCTGTGCCCTTGGTGACATCAGAGGCCCAGGCAGGACCACAGGGACAGACATGCGCTTCTCAAACCCCTGTGAGCATCGCACCCCAAGGGCCAAAGCGAGTCCTGTGGCAGAGCCCAGAGTCAGACTGGAGGGGTGTGAAGTCCCATGGCAGAGCACCTGGGTGTGGGCACGGGAGCACTGGGGACAGGAAGCTGACAAGAACTGAGCCCTCAGCCTGGGAGGGTGAGGCAGGGCTGGGTGGGGAAGGTGACCCCGTCCCCCAGCTTCCTGCCACCCCAGCAGCCCCACCTCTCTTTCTGTGTGCCACTGTCCTGTCTCATTGTAAGTTGAAAAGAAGTCATCTTGCTTTTAAAACAAAGATTAAAACACGCAAGTGAAGAAAACAAAACAAAATTTGAATGCCTCTAGTCCTTAGGCTAAGGCTACCACTATTTCTATGATTTTTTTCCCCAGCTAAATATTTAAGAAAACCAAGCTGGGCGTGGTGGCGCATACTTGTAATCTGAGTATTTGGGAAGCTGAGGCAGGAGGATCCTGAGTTTAAGGCTAGCCTGGGGTAAATAGTGAGACTCTGTCTCTTTAAAAAGTCACTCTTAGAGATGGGGGAGAAGGGGAAGTAAAAAGAATTAAAATGTGTTAGGTAAGCCTGGCATGGTGGCACACACCTATAATCCCAGCACTTAGGAGGCTGATGCAGGAGGATCACCATGAGTTTGAGGCCAGCCTGGGCTACATAGTGAGTTAGTTCAAGGTCAGCCTGAATTGCATAGCAAAAAAACAACAACCACCAAAAAAAAAAAACAAAAAAAAAAGAAAAAAAATGTTATGTACATGTACCAACTCCCCACAAGGAGTGTAATACTTTTGTACTTCAAGCATATACTAATAAAAACAAAAACAAAAACAAAAATAGAAGGTAGAGTGTCTGAGGTGGGGCCCAGGGGAGATTCCAGCTTCCAGAGGCGAGAGTTTTCTAAACTAGCCTGTCCCTAGTCTTTAACAGGATGCGGGTCTGTGGTTTTCAGAAGTAGGGTACCTCTGTAGGCCTGTCTGAGGGGTGTGACAGCTAGGGTGACCCTGAGGGGCAACAGCTGTGTGGAAAGAGCCTCTTGCTCTGCCTTGGGCGGAGAAGCCAGACCTGCTTCTGGCATGGAGTTGAGCATGCTCTGTCCGGAGCTGAGGTCTCCGCTAAAGGAACTCGGCCCTTCCGCTTCTTCGCAGAGCTGTGGGTTTCAAATGCTTTAGATTTGCTGCTGTTGTCTGGGGCGTGGGGTTCACCAAGTCCCACCCTGTGTAGGCACAGCCTTAGATGCTAGTGGGGTGTCCCTAGTTCTGTGCCGTGCATCCCAAACTTCATCCCTTCTCCTTGGAGCTTAAAGGAGGATTGGCCAGGATTACTCTATGAAGTTAAGATATCTGAGAAAAGGGGGTTAGAGCTGTGCAAGAGATTGGGGGTCTGTTTTCTGAATCGCTCAAAGAATTGGGCTGAGGAAGGATGGGAGAGCGCTGTCTTGTCAGCAGCGTTTTGGTTTGGGATTTAGAGGACCCCAGCATCTTTGGTAACTTAGCTGTTGCAGGGACGTAATAGCTGCCCCAGAGGATCTTGGATAAAGAACGGTCTGTCATAGCAGGATGTGCTGAGGGAAGAGGCTGCAGGTCAGGTTCTCACCTTGCCTAGACTTTGGTGAAAACTTGAAGCAGGTGCACTTTCTGGGGGCAGTGCTGACCCTTGCAAGTGAATTGTCTCTTGCAAAAGATGGTGCTGTGTAGGGAAATGAGTGCTTTGGCGGGTTGAATTGAGACCTGCTGATCTGGTTGGTTCTCCATATTTCTTGAGGCTGCTTACCGGTTCCCAGACTAGCACCTGCTTTTCATTAAAACACAGAGATTTTGCAATGTGGGTAGTGGTGGTTTGATTAGCATCCTTTATGATACTTATCGACCCAACTTTAATAAGGCTGTCATGCTCTCTTCCTCCTTCACCTTTCTCCTCACTAAGAGCTGTGCAACTTTACTCTCTATGCTCAGCAAACGTTCAGTTCAATTCATTTTGAGAAATAACATTCCACGTTGTGTTATTAATTTGAAAGTAATTTTTTTTCTTCTGATCATCTTCCATGGTTTTAATTTGCAGGTCAAATTTCATTAGCTTACCAATCGAGAAAGAGAAAAAAAAAAAATGACGGGCTCGGTTCCCTGTTCCCTGTGAGGCTGTAATTATAGAGCAACATTCACATTTGTTCTGGGGAAAAATTAATCTATTTTTAGCTGCAAATTATATGCATGAGATAAATATAAAATTAGCAGACTGGAATTGACTGCTCAGTGTCGGCCAGGCTGGAGTCCCGTTCTCAGGTGCCGTCGACGCTGCTTGACACCTGCATTCCTGTGCCCCGGAAGAGACTGAAGAGCTAGTGCACACGAGCCATCACATTGTCTCTCCTCTTTAGGTGTGGTATAATCAGAAGAGCTTTCACTCCCTGCCTTCCTACCTAAATCATCTGAACAACCTCATTCTGTGGAGACGCTTGCCCCCTGGTGTGGACTGGAGACAATACGGTAAGGTTATTTTTCATGCAGCGGAATCGACTGCTTTCAAAAGAACAGTATGTTTAAATGAAAGAAGCAGAAATGGTTTTGAGTAGGAAAATGAAGCCCAAAGGAAAGGCTTCTGCCAGGAGCCGATCTGTGGGTGAAGGTGCTTCCTGCTTCTGCGTCCCAGCAGTTGTCTGACTTTCTGCAAACCATGGCCTTATGCCTCGAGGAGAGGGAGAAAAGCCAGGTGAGAGTTTGCGTGGCTGTTTAACATCTTACAGAAGCAAGAGCAAAGTCCCATTTTAAGGACACTCTTGAGTGGAATTCTGCAGAGGAGAATACAGATTGCAGTGAGCATTGTAACGTGATTTATGTGGGGGCTTCGGCCCATCAATTATCTGTGTTGATCAGTGGTTGATTACCAAAGCTTTCTTGTTTTGGTAAATGACACAGGTCCATTTCTGCAATTCAGAGTTAATTTATTGGTTCAAGGGAATCTTTATTTGCTTTACTTGAATGGGCAAGTTATAATTTATCATTAAATTTTTAAAGAATGAAACAGGAAATATTAGCAACAACAGGCCATATCTATCATAATTTATTCACAAAATACATTTGTCGAAGTATTAATTTACGTACAAATCGATGCTAAATACAGTGGTACCTCAGTTCACAAACCTAATTCTTCCCGCAGTTCTGGTCGACATTGACCCTAACCACTGGATTTGATTCAGTTCTCATCCAATTTGGTTTGTGACCAGAATCGTGGAAAGAATTAAGTTCGCAAAGTGAGGCACCACTGTAATTACTCTAATACGCTTTCACTTTATTCTAACGTTACTTCACTTTTCCATATTTGTTTTCTCTTCCCTACCGATTTTTCTTTTCAGTGCTAGGGAGTTGAACTCAGAGCCTCACACATGTTAGGCAAGAGTTCTACCACCTATATACCCCCAGCCTATTGCCAATTCTTACAATAAATTTATTTTGTGGCACTATCATAATTTCAGTGATAATGGGTAATATAAAACACTTAAAACGTGTATGACTAAGAGAAGTGCGAGGATGTATGAAGTCATACAGAGGAGTGAGGCAGAGGGAGGTGGCTTAAGGGTCGAAAATGTACCAGGGACTCCACTGGTTATTTAACATCCTAGGTCTTGTTTAATTTTCATGTCAGTTTTGTAAGATGAGCAGTATTTGCCTACCTTGCTGATTAGAAAACAGATATTCTGAGAAATAAGCAGCCATGGCCCCCAGCAAGTCAGTAATGGGGCTAGGACTGGATTCTAAGTCCAGCTAATGAGGGGCCCTGGCTTTTCTACTGGGCCACAGCAAGAGGTCCCTTCTGAAGACACTGTCGCCCTCAGGCCTCCAGCAGGGGGCGGACAAGTGTGGTCAGGAAGCTGTGCTTGGCCTTTAGCGTTGCAAGATGGGGTTTTACTTTCCCAATGCTGGGCATGGAACCTAGGTCCTCGTTCCTGCTAAGCAAGCTCTCTACGGCTGAGCTACGGCCCCAGCCCTGGCACTGCAGAGGAATCACAGCGTGTGTTCAAACAGCGGTCCATGTTGACTTCGCCAGAAGGTCTAGTACAGGGAGAGAATTGCTGATCTCCCTGGAGAGACTGGTTGAAGTCAAATTGGCCACAGGGTGAGAAGTATGGCCTTGAACCATCAGGGGACAGAGGATCAGAGGTGTCAGAAAGGATGATCTGGAGGCCGGGACTGCATGGGGGAGGGCTGGTCCCAATACAGTGACCCACTGGCAGGACGGCTGCCACAGTTCAGAGGTGACCCAGGCCGGGCCCAGATGAGTGTGGGAAGCAATGGCCAAGGTCAGCCAGATGGAGAAAAGGTTGTGGTGCTGGGGATGAGGGAGAGAGAGATCTAAGAATCTAAAATATGGGTCCGAGCCTTTTCTATTAAACGACTTCCTGTTCAGTCCCAGTGGAAATTTCCAGAGTAAGAGCTCCATTCAGGGAAGGGGACAGGAGTCCCGCACAGGGTCAGAGGTGGTGGCTCCGTCCATCCATAGAAGCGACTGTGTGCAGGAGGGGTCAGGACGCTGCGGAGAAAGTCAGCAGCAGAGGCAGGGACAGCCTCAGCCCTCGCCTTGACGAAGTCACGATGGACCAAGGCGGTCAGCGAGGTGCGGCCTGAGGCGGAGACGCTGGGGAAGGCCACCGAGGACAGTGGGAGAGGAGCTGGACACTGCAGCCCCGGTGGGGAGGGCTCGGCCCGCAGACAGGGAGGGCACGAGAGACAGGGGACACTGCAGGGTCCCCAGGGAGAGGAGAGTCCAGGGGTCTGGCTTTCCACAGGGCGGATGGGACAGAGTTATGGCAATGGAAATCAGAAGAGAAGGAATGAGGAAACTGCGTGCGCCGGGGTGTGTGTGTGTGTGTGTGTGTGTGTGTGTGTGTGTAATAAGGAATAATGGAGAGCAGCTGATGAGATGAAGAGGTATATTTTGGACATTCAAAAATATAAAGTAAACTGGGTGTGGTGGCACATGCCTGTAATTCTATCAGTCTGGGAGGCTGAGGCAGGAGGATCACAAGTTCAAGCCCAGCCTGGGCAACTTAGTGACTTAGAAAGACACTGTCGGGCCGGTGAGATGGCTCAGCGGCTTAAGCGCCTGCCCGGCAAGCGCGAGGGCCCGAGTTCGACTCCCGGATCCCACATACGAAAAAGGGGCCGGTGATATTGCTCAGCAGCACGGGCGCCTGCTGGCGCGCGAGGTCCTGAGGTCGACCCCCCGGTACCCACCAAAAAAAAAAAAAAAAAAAAAAAAAAAAAAAAAGAAAGACACTGTCTCAAATTGAAAAGAAGAAAGAGAAGGAGGAGGAGGAGGAGAAGAAGGAGGAGGAGAAGAAGAAGGAGAAAGAGCAGGAGGAGGAGGAGGAGAAGGAGGAGGAGGTGAAGGATTGGGGATGCAGCTCAATGCAAAGGCCCTGGGATCAAAGTGAATGACCAAGAAAAAGTAACTTGATGGATTAAGACTTGGAAAGAGACAGAGACAGAACCTAAAGGGAGGGGTTTATCTTGAAACCATGGGTGAGACTTGGGGAATGGGAGGAAACGTGGAGATTCATGCCATCTGGCTCTGACCTCCATAAAAGGAAGTAAGAGGAAGGGGACCAAGAGAGACCTAGACAATTAAAGAAACTTGGAGCCACTTGTGATTTTCTTACATTGGAGAATGCATTGCAGAGAGAGTAGAAAACATGACCTTATACCCAGAGGCCAAAACAGTGCTTGGCGCCCAGCATACCCCACGTCTCTAGTGCATGCAGCCAGCTTGTCCACAGTGGGCATGAAACCGTGATTCCTATTTTAGTGGCTCAGAGTGAGCGTGGCTGAGGTGGGATGGAATACAAATCCGCACACACTGGAGTGGAGAGCGAGGCAGACTGGCAGTGCTTCCGGTAGGGGACACAGGCACAGACGTCCCGATGCACCTGAAGAGCAGGATCTGTAGCAGCGATGGTACAATGGTGCAGGAGCGAGGACACGATGGTGATGAGGGTGTTGAAGGAAAGAAAGGTCAGGATTTTATTACTATTATTTTGGTAGTAGGAATAGAACACAGGGCCCCACGTATGTGAGGCAAGCACTCAAGTGCTGAACTTCATTCCCAGCTCCAAAAGTCAGAGTTTAATGATCAAGAAGATTCAAGGTGTGCTGCTCAGTGAGTGGAGAGAGGTGCACAGAGTCGGAGGGAGCATCGGAGTGGACCGGAAGTCACCAGGGGTCTCCTAGGGCGTGCAGGTGCAGAGGAGGGAGATGTGGAAGGACAGGGCTGCTCTGCGTGCTTCTGAGCTTCCCAGCACCCTGCACACCTGAAGGACGGTGTCATAAGCTTGTCGCGTACGCAGATGCAGGGAAACGAACCCTCCCCTGCAGAATAGAGCATCACAGTAAAGATCCACAGGAAAGACAGATAGCAGGAGGTAGGGAGGTAGATCTTTCTCAAGTGGGAAGAGGATCAAGGGATGGAGTGAGTGGAGAAGGAGGGAAGGAAACAGGAGAAAAAGGCGAATTGAGATGTGTTACGTGCATGCGCCAACTCCACACAAGGAATGTGAACATTACGTGCTGCAAACGTGGACTAAGAAATGAACAAAAAGGAATAGAAGGAAAATCAAACAGCATTTCAGACTTACTCCAGGAGGCCAATACGATTTTATAAGAATGCCAGAAGTGAGATTTGGTACTTAATCATTTTTTAAAAAGAATATAAGGGAATCCAGGTGTGGTGGCTCGTTCCCGTCATCTTGGCACTTGAAGAGGCTGAGGCAGGATGATCATAAGTTTGACCCCAGTTTGGTCAAATTTAGTGACCTGGTAAGATCTCTCAAAATGAAAATAAGAGCTGGAGATGTAGCTCGGTGTAAAGGCCCTGGGTTTAAGCCCCAGTACCAAATATACGTGAAAAATATAAGGCTAATAAATTCTTTTAAGTATTAACCTTTACTTTAAAATTGGGCTCTGATCCTTTTACGTCTCCTCTCCTCAATTAATAGAAGGCAAACAAATATGCACATTGAAAAAATAAGCATAAGTTAAGTGTATAAAATACACAGAGTGTAGAGATTTGAAATAAAAATTAACATGGCAGAGGAGGAAGACAGCTGATTCCTCGTAAACTCTCGAGCTACCTAAACAGGAGAATGGGGGGCGGAGGAGCTCCGGAAGATGGAGGCGCCTGCAGGAGGCTCTGTCCGGGGGAGCTAGGGTCTCCCTGCTGCACTGGAGAAGGGGCAATTTTTTCTAATGTCCACTTTCCAATAAAAAAAATTAATATGTTTTCTCAAAAACGTGGGTTTTATTGTTACCCATGGTAACAATAAAAGGTGTGGTGAGGCCAGCAGGCCAGGGGACAGTTGCCACCACAAAGCTAGTTTGTTATCAACCCAGATACCAAGAAACTGGGCCTGCCTGGCCCCCAGGGGCCACAGGGTGAGGCCTGGGGTAGTCGGTCAGGAGAGGACTGGGCGCTGGACACTGTTAGGGTCTTGTGGGGAGCGGTGAGGCGAGGCAGGGCAGAGAAATTGGGGGCCGGCTGGCTTCGTTAGTATCTGCTAGGAGTAGGTCTGTCCGAGGTGTAGGTGCCTGGCCCCGGGGTGCTAGGGCAGGAGCCCCAGAGCAGTGTGGACAGGGCCATGGTCACCGTCACTCGCGTCCTGTCTGCACTGCTGCCTGGCCCATCACATCTGCTGGTGACATTCACCTCAGAAGTTTTTACTGAGGGGACACCATGGAGCACACCTGTCATCCCAGCACTCTGGGAGGCTGAGGAAGGAGGATCACGAGTTCAAGCCCAGCCTGGGCAACTTAGCAACTTAGGGAGACTTTGTCTCAAAAATCAATCAATCAATCAATCAATCAATCATAAAGGGCTGGGGATGGAGCTCAGTGTGAAGGCCCTGGGTTCAGTCCTCAGGACCATAAAAGAAAAGGAAAAAAAAAAAAAGGCATTTACTAAAGACGTGGGCTTTTCATTTGTTTGTTGAAGAGTTGTGTGGACTGGAAAAATACATACATTATCAGTCCTTAGCTATTTCTTTAAAGGTACTTTATTTGTCTTTGTCAAAATTTCAATTCTGATTTGACTTGGTCACGCAGTCAGCATGGGGAGGGAAGGTTTGTACAGTGAATGAGGAACACGGAAGGCACAACGCCTGGGGAGGCTGAGTCGGGAGTTATCATCAGAGTGTTGACTGAGAGCTCCTGCTAGCACCCAGAGCAGAAATTTTCCACCCGCCTGGGCCGGCCCAGGCCCTGGGAAGGGACGCTGCCCCAGGTGTCAGCGCCCTGCCTCCACCAAGTGGAGCAGAGGCTCTGTGCTGCCGCAGTGTTGCCCCCAGCAGCCCACGGCTCTGGGCTCCCAGCATCTTGGCCACCGGGGCTGCCGGCTTGGATCCCAGAGCCGTGAGCGCTGCAGACAACAGCTGCCCCCTCTTGCCGTGGTGCCCTGGTGAGGTCTCTGCAGAGTGGACGGTGCTGGCTTGGAGGTGCTGGACTTTTTTTTTCCTCTTTGCAGTACTGAAGATTGAACCCGGGGTCTTCCCACTGTGTTACACCCCCCAGACCTTTTTTAACTTTAATTTTGAGGCAAGGGCTCATTACGTTGCCCAGGTAGGGCTAGAGCTTACGATACTCCTGCCTCGGCCTCCCAGAATGCTGGGATGACAGGCGTACCCCACTGTGCCCAGCTAGAGGTGCAGGAAGTCCTGAACCTCTTAGGAAGAGGCTGGTTCATCAGCCCCCTTGCCTTGTCCCCACCCTGTCCTGGCTGTCCCCATGTGGGACCTCCGGCCTCAGCTCTTCACCTGGGTCTGCTCTCCCTGCTCTGCCCAGGGCTGGCTCACTGTCTCGCTCTGAGCTTCTCTCAGTCACGCAGCTGTTCTCCCTCCCTCAGCCTCAGATAATGAACACAGGAGCACAGAGGCTGGATGGAGTCCCGCGTCACCTCCCCTGGGGACCACGTGTCTGAGTGCCCTCCCTTGCGCTCCCTCCCTCTGGAGGTGTGTTTGTGGGGGTTAGGATCCACTTAGAGTGATTCAGTAATGAAACATGATCAAGATGTTGACATTTTGCTGCCAGCGTGTTTCTAAAATGTGACAACTGTCCTTGCCCCGGGGCTCAGGACGTCCCGTGCTTGGGCTTCTTAAGGGAAGGGGTTGAGCGGCTGTTGATGCCCACTGTTCCCTCAGCCTCCTCTCCGCTTTGGGCCTTCCTTGCCTGTCCCTGGCCAGACTGTGTCTTACCCTTCTGCACCCTGACTGTTTCTGCTCAACTGTTTTTTTTTTTTTTTTTTTTTTTTCCAGTACTAAGGATCAAACTCAGGACCTTTGCATTGAGCTACATTTTCAGCTCTTTTTTAAGTTTTAATTTTGAAGCAGGGTCTTGTTAAGTTGCTAAATTGCTCAGGCTGGGCTTGAACTTGTAATCCTCCTGCCTCAGCCTCCCAGAGCGCTGGGGTTACAAGTGCATGCCACCATGCCTGGCTTCTGCTCCACTTCAAGGGCCCAACTCAATTAGGGTCCTTAACACCCTCGCAAAATGAGATAATAGCTTCATCTCTCTTCTCCCAGTATTAGCTTCTAAAGTTTGTCCATACATGCATTGTTTTTTTTTTGTGGGTACCGGGGGGTCGACCTCAGGAGCTCGTGCGCCAGCAGACGCCCGTGCCGCTGAGCGATATCACCGGCCCCTTTTTCGTATGTGGGTTCCGGGAGTCGAACTCGGGCCCTCGCGCTGGCCAGGCAGGTGCTTACGCCGCTGAGCCATCTCACCGGCCCCATACATGCATTTTTAAGAAGTATTCACGCATTATAGCATATTTTCCAGACAGTCTGTCAGGTCATTGAAACATCCAGAGCTTCTCATGCTGTGATTTGTTTGCACCACTCTCTTTGGTAGTAGGAATGTAAACTCCTCCCAGAAGGTGTTTATGCTACGGATGTTTGTGTTTTCTAAAGTCTTCATCCATAGGAGGATTTCATTAAATTTTTTAAAAATAATTGATCCTTGGCACCATTATTGTTTTTACTATATTTACATTGTATAAAAAAGATAAACGTGCAGCAAAGTAAATACGTGCTGCTTTTATCATTATGACTTCCCAAGTTGGCAAAAATGTAAAATCCACAGGATAAAGGATGAACTTGCATGAACATTGGCTCCAGGAAAGCACATTATACACCTATCTGCTATGTGGCAAAAAATTAATAGTTCAAGAATGATCTATGAGGGCTGGGGATGTGGCGCAGTGGTAGAGCTCTTGCCTTGCATGCACAAGGCCCTGGGGTTGATCCCCAGGACCACAAAAAGAAACAAACAAAAAAGCAACAATAACAACATAAAAAGAATGATCCATGAATGGAATTAAAGTATACAATGTAAAACATAATTGAATGTTAACATATTCAGTGATAATATATGAGTACAGAAAACTCTGAAGAAAATAATTAACACAAAGTGCAAACAGTGATTACTTCTGATTTTTTTTTTTGTGGGTACCGGGGGGTCGACCTCAGGACCTCGTGCGCCAGTAGGCGCCTGTGCCGCTGAGCGATATCACCGGCCCTTTTCTCATATGTGGGTTCTGGGAGTCGAACTCAGGACCTCGCGCTTGCCAGGCAGGCGCTTATGCCGATGAGCCATCTCACCGGCCCCCTGATTGTTTTTTTTTTTTTTTTGTGGGTACCGGGGGGTCGACCTCAGGACCTCGCGTGCCAGCAGGCGCCCATGCCGCTGAGCGATATCACCAGCCCCTTTTTCGTATGTGGGTTCCGGGAGTCGAACTCAGGCCCTCGCGCTTGCCGGGCAGGCGCTTAAGTTGCTGAGCCATCTCACCGGCCCCCCTGATTGGTTTTTGACTGGACCACAGTTCTTTTTTATTCTTTATCCCATTTTAAATTTTGAGACTGCTTTATAATTGGCTTTTATTTCTCAATAAGAGTGATTTATTAATCTTAATATTCAGAAAAAAAACCACATATTTTTCCAGGAGAGATTAAGAAGAGGAAGCAAGGGAAAAGGCCACCAAAACTAACTTTTAGTATGAGTAGTTCACATATTTCTCTTAAAGTTATCTGAGTGAGTTAACATTTCTACTCTTCTCATGTCACCGATGAGTCATGGTGAATTAATTATAAGAACAAACTTTTCCATACATGTTGATGTTAAAGCAAATCTTTCCTTTCGGAGTAGATGTTTACAGACATCTGGGTGTTATTACTTGTAGAGTTACACATTATATAAGAGTAATGAGCCCACAAGTGACGACTGGAATTGTGGATGTGTTAAGTATCTTGCTGTCATAATGGATATGGGACAAAAGCACAGATGTGTGTTTTTACAAATGACAAATATACCAAGTCTAGAAACCATAGCAGATGTCGCCATAATGAGAATACTAAATGACAAAACTAATTTTACACAGTTATACATTGCTGTGGGCCAATTCGTAGACAGAGAAGCCAGAATATAAGTGACAAGAATAATCAAAGAAAAATGATTCAAATGTACCCACAAGGTACATTTTGAAATGTCATTTCTGCAAACCTTTGAAGTGATGTTGGAGAGATTAGAGAGTTCTTTCCACCCAGTATGGGGCTGAAAGATGGCCCTTTTCTTTAAGATCCCTGGCTCAAGATCCTCTCACAATACCATTGTTACCTAAGCAGAGTATTGAGTGCACACTCACAATGAAAGTAATTACCCAATTACAGAGATTGTTCATTACAATAAAGCAGTTTTTGTAGTGTGGACATCAAAGCCTCTAAATGCTTTTCCTGATATCCCACAAAATGGATTAAGTGGAGATTCAAAAAATTGGTATTGTACCTCTTGTTCTGCTCAGCTGGCCTCAGATTAGTGGCTGGAACTCTCCTCTGCCTCAGTTTCCTCCCCTGCCTGATCCCTACCTGTAGCCCCTCGGGCTGCACCCTGTCCACCACAGGTCCTGTCCTGGGAGAAGTCACATGGACTGGGCCCCTGATGTGTGAGCAGGCCACGGACTGTTCTCTCCCAGAAGGACTGCAGTTTGTAAAGCGTCGCCAGTCTTAATCCAGGGCAAGCGTCAAAAGGTGTGTGACAGTGGCTGGGTTTTCCGTGGAGTCCAGGGGGACCCAGAGACTTCAGGAAGTGCCTGCTCCCCCCGTTGTGTCTCTTTGTTCTCCCTCCACTCATTATCCTTACTTTTGAGAATATGCACACACAGATCAGTTATTTAAATAACCCCAGGTTTTATCTACTTTTTGCAAAATACACATAGAATCTTTTTAGCACCAATTTAAAGACATATTAACTTGGTTTTTAAGTATATGTAGTTCTGCAGAGCTGGTGCTAAAATCTAACGCAGATGCTGAAAATATCTAAGGTAGCGGTAAGCCAGATGGCAAGATAAAAAAAGACATATGGCAGTTGTACACAGTGAAATACTACTCTACCACAAAAAAGGATAAACTTGAGTCAACTGTAGGAAGATACATGCACCTAAAGACCATAATGTTAAGTAAAATAAATCACAGAAGCTTAAATATCTCATAAATTCTCTTATATGAGAAACACAAAATATAAATTATTTAAAGAACAAGGGACAAGACAGACAGTAGGAAAGAGGGAGATAGATCTTCAGTACATGGGAAGGGGATCTTGAGATGGAAGGAGGGGTGGGAAGGGAGGGAAGGGAATAAAAAGAACTAAGATGTGGTGTGTACACCACGTACACCCCACGACCAATGCAATCATTTTCTATTGCAGACATGGACTCATGAAAAATAAGTTTAACAAGGAGAAGCTCCCTCAGCATCTCTGGCGCTTGCCTGAGCGCGCTCCTTTCTTGCGGCCGGCAGGCAGCTGGGGTGGCGGGGCGTCTCGGGCACAGGGTGGGCCCCGTGCACCCTTAGACTCGCCCTTTTCCCCAGAGCTGCCCAAGTTCCTCCTTCCCTCCGGGGTGACTCCAGCTGTGCCCTGTGTTGCCCTGTCCATTAGCAGGCGCCTGCCCAGCACTTTAGCACTAGGCAGGAAGAGGGATCCCATCTCTACTCGATCCTTGATGAACCCAGTTACTGTCTGGTGCCCAGATTTCCACCACTCAGAGGAGAATGAGGTCAGAATGCCACTTGCCTCTGTCCTCCCGGGGCATGCTGCTGTCTCCCAGTACCTAGGTCAGATGTCTCGGTTAGCTCCAGAGGTCGACACCATTGCCTGCTTATTTGGTACCTTTCAGTCCTAATCCCTATGATCCAAGGCCCTCTCTCTCTGTATCTTAACTTTAAAAGAGAATTTCTTAGTTTAGTTGTGAAAACAGAAGAATAGCTGTAAAGTAAGTTTTACCTGAGTGATGGTTGTTGTAGATTTATTTTTAAATTGATTCATAACAACATAAAAATTATATATATTTTTGGGGTACTGTATTGCCTTAGTTATTTCCTCATTGCTGGGTCAAAATACCCAACATCCACAAGTTAAAGGAGGAAAGATTTACAGTATTTTGGCTCACAGTCTGTAGAGGTTTCAGTCTGTAGTCAGCTGGCTCCAAAGCAGCAGCAGCAGCCTCCCTTCTTTCTGTCCCTTTATATTCTATCCAGGCTACCAGCCTATTGATTGCTGCCACCCACACCCAGGTTGGGGCTTCCATTATCCACACCCAGAACTATACTAACTCAGTTTAGTTATCACACACCCTTAAACCCAGCACCACACACCCACCTCCAGAAAGCCCCACCTATGACCATGTGAGGCTTTGGGGGACATCGAGACAGAAGCCATAACACATATGATGTTTCAATAGGTGTACACACTGTGGAGCGTTCACATCGGGTTACACATGCCAGTCTCCTCTAACACTTATATCTCCTTATGGTGAAAGCACTCAGAATTCTTTCCTCTTTGTGTGTGTGTGTGTGATGTGTCTTGTGTGTGTGTGTGTGTGATGTGTCTTGTGTGTGTGTGTGTGGTACTGAGATATCAAACCCAGGGCCTTCACTCTGAGCCACATCCCCTAACCCTTTTTCATTTATTTTTCATTTTTAAAATTTTGAGACAGGGTCTCACTAAGTTGCTAAGTTGTTGCCATCCTCCTGCCTCAGCCTCCCGAGTGCTGGGATTACAGGCATGAACCACCTTGCCTGGCTTCTTCTGGCTGTTTGAACAGTGCTGGACATTACAGATACCTTAGTAATGGCATCTGCCAAACACTAAGCAGGACGACCCCATGCTATGATCCCATTGGGCGGCGTGCAGCACCCACTCTTCTTTACTGCATTATACTAAAGTATTTATTCTGCATAGCACACGTAAATCACAGTACAGCCAGCGCCACCTGAAAAGCTGTGGCCCTATGAGTTACATCGAGTGAGGGGTCCAGGAAGGAAGAGGCAACCACAGCAATTCGTGAGGTTCTGATGTTTGCAGTGGTGGCTTCCAGTTCTGATAGAGCCCAGAAGCTTCTATCTGTGTGCAAGGGCTGGGTAGGGCCTGATGGCTGTCACAGGCATGGGCCCTCCTGCAGCTCATCCCTTAACATATATAAGCTGCTCTCTGCTGTCCCTGCTGCAGCTGAGGTTTTCTGCTCTGTGCTGCACATACAGTTGGCTCCACAGGGGTCCTTATCCAGTGCCTGGTTTGCAGAGCCTTTGCGTGGTGATGGGTGATTTGCTGGGAGAGATGCAGACCCAGCTCTGCGGATGCCAGGAGATTCTGTGCTCCAGGAAATCTGCCTTCTCCCTCAGCCCCCATGTCTGCCTTGAGGGTGTGCCAGGTCTTGAGCACTACATGGGGTGCTTTATCTTTTGTAAGAATCTACCATTCTAGAAGGGCACGAGCTGATTTACAAAGGGACACATGGACATTCTACTGGTGTCTCCAGCACAGAATCTCCCCATCAGATTAGAGTGAGAACACATATTATGAAAACAGCCGGCACTGGGGCTGGCACGTCAGGAGTTACTCATCGCCAGAGCAGGCTATCATTCTGCCAGTGAGATGCGAGACCAGATGTACCCTTGCCTCCTAGATTAAAACTCTGAAGCAGCAACAGAAACCCAGGAAATGTGCTACCTGGGAGGGCAATAATTCATAAGAGAAGAGTGAGGATAGAGAAAGCACACATTAGAGCACTGTTCTTAATCTTTTGGCAATGGCTGTATCAGCTTAAACGTAAGAAAAGATATTGGTGCAACCTGGTCAGATGAAGATCCAACTTCGGTAGTTTAGAGTTGTACTGTTGAACTCTGTGTGAAGCATTTGCAGCATTTTCCCGCACAAGGGGCAGGACAGAGGAGACCTTGTCTCCTTCCCCTGTGTGGCTCTGCTCTTTGCAAAATCAAAAGTGTGTGCTGAGGAGCTGCGTGACCCGCCTGCAGGAAAACAGGTTGAGGCATCTGCAGGCGCAGGCTTGAATCCCAGCTCATCACAGCTGTCAGACTCTGGAAGGCTCTTCCGATAGCTGTGCTTGAGGTGCCTCTACTGCAGCAGCCATAATAATCCTGATGTGACGGAATGAGAATTTACACCAACAGCCTAATGTCCTAAACGGCACGCAGCTCATGACCACAGGTGCATTTGTGCACAGTCATCCCTCAGTGTCTGTACAGAATCTGTTCCAGGAACCTCCACCCTTGCAGATAGTAAAATACTTGGTGTTCAAGTCCCTTGTATAAAAGGGCGAGAGTGGAGGATTTGCATGTAGCTCAGGCATGTCTGTCTCCCATTGTTATGGCTTGTGTCTAGCTGTCCCCCCAAAGCCTCATGCACTCATAGGTGGGGTTTTTGGGAGGTGGCTGGATTAAGGGTGTGTAGTACTGGGGTTAAATGCGTGATAACTAAATTTGTTTAACGTAAATGTGGGTGTGGATAATGGAAGCCCCACCCCGGGTGTTGGTGGCACCACCAAAAAGTTTTATAGCCTATATGGGATAAAAGGGAAAGAGAGGCTTGCTGCTTGCTGCAGCTACCTCCTGCTTGCCCAGCCATAGACTGTTTCTCCTCTGCCACTTCCCTCTGCCATGTCATCCTGCCTTGGAGCCCACCAACTCTACTAATTGTGAACTAAAAAAACCCTTTTCTCCTTTAATTTTGGGTGTCAGATATTTTGTTCCAGCAATGAGAAAGTCACTGAGCCACCCATATACTTTATTTATTTATTTATTTATTTATTTATTTTTATATGCGGGTACCGGCAGTCGAACTCAGGACCTCATGCTTGCTAGGCAGGCGCTTATGCTGCTGAGCTATATCACTGGCCCCCATATACTTTACATAATCCCTAAATTGCAGCTTTAGTCACTTTCCTGTTGCTGGGACACAATGTCCAACACCCATAATTTAAAGGAGGAAAGGTTCATTTTTGCTTATGGTTTCAGTGGGTTCAATCCATGGTAGGCTGGTTCCAAGGCAGAAACAGCATGATGGAAGGGTGTGGAGGAGGAAAAAACTGCTTACCACATGGCAACTAGGCAACAGAGAGAGAAGGGAAGAATTGAGATAAGGATCCACCCTTCTGTATTATGGCCCCAATAACCACCTCTTCCAACCAGGCCATGCCTCCTAACATGGGAGACTTTTGGAGGATATTTTAAGCCTACATCATAACAAGTATAATGCCTAATGTAGTGTGAGTGCTTTGTGAATCATTGTTAGGCTATGCTGTGTAGGGAATAATGACAAGGGGCATATGTTTTCACATGTCCAGTACGTTTCTTCCTGCGTAATTTTGATTCACAGTTAGTTGAAGCTGCAGATGTGGAAGCCATGGTTAAGGAGGGCCGACTACATACTTTTGGATACTAGCCCCTTCTCTCTGCTCACGAGTAAGTGAGGCTTCAGAATCTAAGAAATGCTTCTTTCTTCCCTTCTCCACTGTCTCCTTGCCAAATTAATTCATCTTTCTTGTGTGCATATGTGATGAGAAGACTAAAGATCTACTTTCATCAGATTTCAAATAAACAACACAGTGTTATCAACAGCAGTCTTTAACACTGGGTCTCCAGAAGTCGAATTCATCTCATACATGAAAGTTTCCACATTTTGCCCTGTATCTGCCCGTGAACTGCCCCTCTGAGCCCTGATAAATACCTTCTTTCTTTATTTTTCTGACCTTGACTTTTTGCATTTCATGTACAGGTGAGATCACGAGGAATTTATCTTTCTGTCTCTGGCTTATTTTGGTGAGCATAGTGTCTCTGTTTCATCCATGATATCATGAAAGGTAGGAGTTCATTGTTTTAAAGATTGAATAATATTCCACTGGAGAAAAGGGTAATACGAGAGTTTGGGACTTTATTGCAGAAGGCACCTGTATCTAGTGAAGAATGCAAATGCTCTCTTTGTTTTTCTCCTGCGTTTTGGAAGTTTCCCAGGCTGATGTGAAGGACCATGAGCTTGATGAGAGATGAGCTAGAGATGATTCCGGTCAGGGCCATCTAGGGGGGTCGCCAGTGTGTGAGGAGGTGAGATGGGTGTGTAGAACTTGGGAACTCCTGGGATGTGTGGGGTGGGGCAGGGTGGGGAGGCAAGGGAGCCTTCACTTTTGAGTCTGTGCCACTGGGAGGACCACAGAGATGTGCATCGTGGAAAAGCTGGAGGAGGGGGACTTCTGCAGGCTGTGATGGGTTTTTCGGGGTTTCACACACCTGCAGAATATGGGGAAAGCTGTGTAGGATGGATCTGTGATTGTCAAGGGAGGCCTGAGAAGACCCAGGAGAGCTGAGGACGTGGGGTGCAGAGAGTCAGGGGAGACCTGTGGCCAAACCCACATTTCTACTACATGAAGTTGTCCTTCAACCCTGCCATTGGCTGACTGGAGTTAGCACAGGCCCTGCAAATCAATGCTTTAGAAGGAAGAGGTGACATCAGGAGGCAAGTCTAAAAGTATGGTTAGAGGTTGGGGACTCCGTGTTCTGCAGAGAAGAGAGGGCTGGATGCCAAATCCCACCAAGTAGCTAGCACTCTGTTCAGTGATGCCTGTTAAACCAAAAGGCATGGTTCCCATCGAGACTTCAGATGCCAGCCACACCTTAAGGGCTCCCAAGGCGCTTGCACTTCTGGCTGACCGGCTGTGTATATTGGGGTTCCCAGGACCTCCTGAGCTTTGATTATTTGTAGAATCTAAGCCATAGGATTTAAGAAAGCACTGTAATTACAACCACAGCTTATTTTTAAAGATGCTGATGACATATTTGGAACCTGCTTCCTCCAAATAGTTTCTTCCTCCAAAACAATACAGACTGACTCTCCTGCTACGTGGCGTTTTAGCCATTTGTTCATTCTCTTTGTTGTCATTGCGTGTGTGCTTCCATGTTTAACAATTCCAGCATTCTCCTATGTTCCAAAGATAATCTAATTCCCAGACCTCACTCTCTCAGCTGGCCACACTTTTTTGGGTTCTCTTAGTCACATGCAGCACCTGGAATAGCACACGACATTGCAGGCATAGCCTCACTGTCCGCAGCACCCACAGGGACACCTGTCACACTCGGCTGGGTGCTTTGTGAGCACTGCCCAAGGTCAGCTGACTTTGGCACAGCCGGGTTGTCCACACCAGGCTGCCGGTCAGTGACGGGCTTGCTGCTCGGGAGTCGGCATTTTAGTCAGGACACACAGTGGCTGGCAGGTACTGTGAGGAGCAAGGGCAGAAGTCGCGCTCAGTGAAAGACAAAGAGAAGAAAGCCCGATGGGTGTTCTGGGTCCAGACAGGCAGGCATCCACCTCGAGCAATTGTGTCCGTGATGCATGTAGAAGTGAAGTCCAGGATCTAGGAAACCACACAGCAGGCATTAGGCCCATACACTGGGAGCCAGGAGTAGAATATCTGGACAATATCAATTTATAATCACAGAAATTGTTCTGCAAAACTGTAGCAGAGACCACTGAACAAATACCTCCCACTGTTCTTTCTGCTATGAGCAGAGCTCGCCTCAGTGCATGGCTGAGCTTGTGAAGGAAAAGCTAGGAAGGCTGGTATCGTTACAGAGGGGGCAGGTGGCAGCTGGGCAGGCGTCAGGGCGTCTGTGGGCAGGACCATTGGGACTTTGGGGAACTGAAGTCTGTTCCAAGACCGTGCCTTTTAATTTATTTATGTTTCCTTATACCCTGTGGTGTTTCAGTAAGGACTTACTGTGCTTTCATAAGCTAGTGCAAAATACAGATGAGTTAAAAGCAAGTCAAAAGGAGAGGAAGAAAACACAGGGGTCACAACATGAAATGGAACAAGGATTGAGGTCTCTTGTGCTGCCTCCCGTACAAGCTGCTCAGCTCCAAACGTTTGAAGCAACCAATTAGAAAAAGAAACCTAATTACTCTCACAGTTCACAGTGTCTTTGGGATGAAACACAAATCACTTGCCTGAAGTTACAGAGTTGTCGATACAGTATCGACTGGGGTTTGCTGGGGAAGGGATACCATGCTGTGTGCTATTATGAGCAGCCTTTATAATGAAACCCTTTTAGTTGATAACTTGGTGGCAGTTTCTCCCCATTGGCTGCTGGCATTTGAACAAAGCAAAGCAAAACAACTAAAACAAAATTGGCCAAAGGAAATGGTCCAGTTTTCCTGTCTACCTAGACTTGGCTTCACCTAGAGGCGAATCGAGTATTGACCTGGTTGTTACCAAATGATCTTCTTTGCATATCTTTAACTCCTAAGTCTGTTTTTTTTCATCATAAAATACCCCAGGGTCCTGGGGGACTTACAGGGATTGACCATAACATGTAACACATGAGCACAGTGCCTATCATATAACATGCGACATTGGCTGCGTTTATGGTCAACTGGTTACGTTTGGCAGCAGTAGCCACAACGAAAACTCCACCACACACTGGCTGAATTGCAAGATGGGATTTGGCCTTGGTTGCTGCTGGGGGACTGGGGCCTCGGTAAAGGACGCAGGAGCGGGACATAGGGAGCCTGTGTGCCTTGGGGGCGGGCTGTGACCCACTGGCAGGAGAGGCTCAAGGCTCACTGTTCAATTTTCTCTTTGCAGCAGTAACACTGTACAGCCACCCGTACGGAGGGGCTTTGCTGAATGAAGACAAGATGTGAGTGGAAAAAATGCTGCTGCTGCTGCTGGGGTGGAAACCTAAATGTGGAAGATCTTTGAGTCACTTAGGGGTGATTTTGATGCCTCGTCCATGTTTCTTAGGAGAGATACATGACGCTAGTGGCACAGGGTTTGGACATTTCCTTGCAGTTGGGAGGAATGTGATTAATGAGAGGAGACACATCCATGAGCTTAGAATGGGTGGAACTACCATGCAGCCGTATTTCTAAGTAGAAACTGTCCTGAGGCAATGTGTTCCCTGTAGTGTGGGACTGGATCTTCCAGGGCATTCTCATGCACGTGTGTGTGGGGGGGTATTGAAGACTCAAGGTCTGTGCATGCCAGTCAAGTGCTCTACCGCTGACCTATACCCCAAGCCCCTTCCAGGACAGTTTTCCAGGTTGACACAAACATGGTGCATGCACAGCTAAACAGGGTAGCACCCCCAACATTTCCTGTGGGAGACTTTCCTTGCTGTCCCAGTAGAGGGGCAGAGTGTCACTTTCTACAGTCTTGTTACAAGGTACAATGTTTCTGCCCAGCCTCTCTTTATTCCCCATCTCCCTTCTGTATCATATTGCTGGCAAACTTCTAAACTCTGCATTGATAATGAAAGTATTTATATCCTTCCTACCAAGATAGGAACACAATATGCTTTTTAAAAAAAATGGCACTGGGAATGAACCCAGAGCCTTCCAACTGAGTTACATCCCCAGGTGTTTATTCATTTTGAGGTAGGATCTTACTAAGCTTCCCAGGCTGGGCTCAAACTTGCCCTCCTCCTGCCTCAGCCTCCCAGAGTGTTAGGATTACAGGTGTGCACCACCATGCCTGGCCACAACTTGCTTAATGGGCATTCCATCCTCCAGTCATTACTGTAGCAGGAAAGATGGTCAGTTTGCCCTGTCCTTCACGCCCTGACTTTCAGGTGTCCACCTCTGATAGTCTCTGACAGCTGCCCAGAGTCTCAGCAGCAGGCAGCTGATGAATGTTACAAAACCAGACACCATGGGAAAGAAGGTGCAGCCCAGAGCATGTTTATGGGGAAAGGTTTTGTTCTGTCAGACACCAGAAAGACCATTTGTGCCCGATGTCCTTAAAGAATGGACAGAGAGGAGACCAGGCAGCACCTGCCGGGACAGAAAGGTGTTACTAATGCTGCAATTAAAAAACCTGGCAGGAGAGCGGGTGGCCTACGTGACTGCAGCCATGCTGAGGTCATTTACAGAGATGCCGTGGCTGCAGCAGGGTCAGAGTGGGTAGATTTATTGCCAGTGCCCTCCCTGGCAGGGGTTGCCGTGACCGGTTCACCCTGTCATAGGCAGAGGCCGCAGTGTGTCACTGCTGCTGTTTTAGGGATGACTTTCATCTTAGCTAGGAGTCAGGCTTCACTTCCAGGGTGGACTTGGATAGGGAGATGCAGACATGCCCTGGCTCCGTGCTCCTCGGCGACGTCTGCCTCAAACTCTGAACAGTGGTCCGAGTCTCCAGAGGTGGCCGGGGTTCTGAGGCAGGGATCTGCACTTTTAACACACGCCAGGCCAGTCATCAGTCCTGGCTATAACAGTAGAGAGAGGACCCCACCCTCCTCTCACATCTGATGAGCTGTTGTGCTTTGCCCGCAGCCTGGAGAGCATCCGGCAGTGCGGCGTGGCCCTGTGCATCGTGCTGGGATTCTCCATCCTGTCCGCGTCTGTCGGGAGCAGCGTGGTGAGGGACAGCGTGACCGGAGCCAAGAGGTTGCAGCATATAAGTGGCCTTGGCTACAGGACGTACTGGGTCACTCACTTCCTGTATGACATGGTGGGTCCTGTGTACGCATGAGGCAGGAGCAGGAGGGCGTGGGCCACCTGGGACCATCCATGGAGAAGGGAGAGCATTCAGGCCAAGTCACCTTCCGTGATGCCCACCAGACTGTTAGGGTGGCTTCGGTAGGAGAGGATCAGGGACCTCTGGCTGCAGATCTGGGAAATCAGGGACCTGCCCAGCAATGCAAAGCTTATTATTAGGGAGATGAGTAAATAATGACCTTTGTTGTGATCTTTTGAAAGAGGAGAAAGGTGAGATGACAAAAAGAATTAGGAATGATCTGTCCTTTGCATGCTTGAAGGCAGCCCCACTGAGATGCGAGCCTCATTCCCTCGCGTGCGTGGCAGGTGCTAGCATTTCCCGGGGACCCTATGCACCATGTCTGCAGTGTCCAAGAGGACAAGGACAGAGCCCTTCTTGAATTGTTCCCTAGAGTTCCAGATGTTTATCTTGCATCCAAAGTGCAGCTACCTCGATCGATAGAGCACTCTGTGCTCTTCTGTGGTCAACGCTCTCTGTCTCCAAGTAGTGTTGAGCTTCCCCTGGGATCATGGTACATTCACCCTCGAGCCTTCATAAATAGAATTCACCTGATGATCTGGGACATCTCCCGTCCACGAAGGCGGGTGGGCCAGGCTTCCCATTGACTCTCATTGGCCTGGTTCTGCACCAGCCGCCTTGCACCCTGCGCGGAACCTGACGTTTTAACCTGTTGCTCTTCTTTAACATTTGTGCTTTTGAGCTGGCTTAGAATTTAGCTGCTTTATTTCCTTTCTGTCATGTAAGCTAGATTTTTTAAAAAGTACAGTTTGTGCAGGTCACACCTAAATTACCCCAATATTTTAGGAGTTTGACTGCCTGTTTTGAGCTGAACCCAAACCTGCCCAGTGACAGTTGCCAACAGTGGGGATCCCCAGGGCATACCCTTCTGGATTCCTTCCTCGGGGCCAGATGGTGCCCAGCTCTGCCTCAGTCAGCACCCAGGAGGTCTGTGAGTCTCGGAAGAGACTGAAAGGTGCCGGCCCCAGCCCCTCACCCTGCCACAGATGCTTGGAAGCGGGAGAGAGGAAGTGACTCAGCAGGATCCTGCTGCTTGTTGGGGCAGAGCAGGAATTCAGTGTCACCCTCAGCCTCTGGTTCTGATTGTCCCCAGAGCCACACACAGCCTCGGGCCACTCTGCTCCCACATCCACCCTTTAGTGATGTCTGGTGGCCCCGGCATCCCCAGAGAAAAGCTAAGGCTGCCACAGGAGAGAATAAGACCCTGAGAGGAGTGCATGTCTGGGACCCCGCAGGGCACACCGGGTTTCCCAAGCCCTGCCCTGCGATCCTTTCACTTCCTCAGCCTGTGTTCTCTTCATCCGCCGTCTGTCTGCCTCGGCCCTTCCTCACCCTTTATGCCTGGGCGTGGGTCCAAGGGCAGAGATGAATATTTGCTTCTTTGGTTGACTGTTTCTTCCATGGTGATCCAAGCAATCCCTGCATTTTCTGTTTCATGATGCATGGAATGAGTATTTTTGATGAGCCGCTAGGGGTCAAGGTATGTCCAAGCTTGTTATGAAATAAATGTGTGTGTACTCCAAAGTCAGTCTTTCAACCTGATTCCAAATGTGATGGCTTTGGGAAGTGGGATCTTTGGAAGGTGATGGGGTCATAGGGTGGAGCCCCTTCTACCATGTGAGAAGGCAGTGAGAAAGCACCACCTACGACCAGAAAGCAGACCCTCACCACACACCACACACCGTGCCTGCTGGAACCACCATCTCTCGGGCCTCCAGCACTGTGCGCTATGCGTTTCTGCTCTTTCTGAGACTCCCAGGATGTCCTGTTCTTTTCTGCCACCCAAATGGACAGAAATGTTGGTCCTGAAGTCATGAATAAATCAAAGATCTTTCCGTTCCTAGAGAAAGCAGGAAACAAGCAAATAAATCAGCTGTGCCAGATTCGGCTGATTCATGACTGGATCACCAGAGAGAGTGAAGAGGATGGTGGGGTGGGGACTTCAAACTGGGAGGTTGGGGATGAGTGGAGTTGCAGCTGAAATCTGAAGAGCAGAGGGAGCCAGTCACAGGTTGGCACCGAGGAGGAGCTGTGTAGCCGGCAGCCCAGAGGAGGGCGCTGTGTCCGTGAGCGCCCCAGGGGTTCTGTCCTTCCCCTGTCCTCCCCCCCGCCCCCTCTCCCCTTCCCCCTTCTCCTTCTTTTTCCTTCCCATATTGCGCTACTTCCTCAACCCTCCTGCCTTTCTTTGCGGGGGGCGTTTAGACTGGGTCTCTCTATGTAGTTCAGGCTGGCCTTGAGCTCATTATATGGCCCTGGCTGGTCTCAAAGTCACAGCAATCTTCTGGCTCAGCTTCCTGAGTGGTAGGTTTAACAGCCATGCATCACCACACCCAGCTCCCCAGCTCTTTTTAAGTTTTATTTTGAGACAGAGTCTGGAAAAGTCACTAAGTTGTGCAGGCTGAACTCAAACTTGCAATCTTCCTGCCTCAGCCTCCCAGAGTGTTGGGATCACAGCCTTGGGGGCCTTTTGGCCCTCATTTCCTCTTCTAAAGGCACAATCCTCAGGGGCCAGGCTCCACTTTAATGGCCCCATTTAAATGTAATCATTCTTGAAAAGCTCTGTCTGCAAATACAGCTGTCATCCTGAAGTACGAGTGCTCAGCTACGAATCCAGGGGACACAGTTCACCCCGAACAGTGACTCCAAGACAGAGTCCAGTGACGAACTCCTCATGGGTGCAGTAGGAGCTATGCTGAAGTAGAAGGTGCAGGACACTTCAGGGTGAGTCACTAAAGATCATTGTGCCACCCTCCCCTGACGCCTCCGGCCTTTCTCGGTTTTGTTTCCCCAGCTCTTTTACTTGGTTTCCGTCTGCCTGTGTGTCGCCGTCATCTTCGCCTTTCAGCTCACAGCCTTCACTTTCCGCGAGAACCTGGCGGCCACGGCGCTCCTGCTGGCGCTCTTCGGGTGGGTATCTGATGAGAAACACTGCTGCAGAATTATTGTCTGTGGTTTTGAAAGGAAAACCCTCAGGACTGCTTTGAACCTGCTGGCAACGCTGTGATTTTCTCCCTTCTCAGGCAATTATGTGGCTTCTGCTAGCAAAGCAGAACAAACAAGCCCCAGCAAGATGATGAGTGGCCATGGAGGGAGGGAGGGGGGCCAAGGGCGTCAGGAGACATGGCCGGCCCTGGCCTGTAGCAGTGAGGCCCTGCGGCTGCTGGACAGACTTGAGTCGGGAAATGGGATCCTGGTCACTGTCACTTTGCCATTAATCGTGGGCTCTGATACAAAATCCACTTATCCAGCTCCAATATTGTATTTGGGCAGAGCTTCCAGTGCATCACATCTGGCCTATTTTCCCTCTCCTATAATATTAGTAGTTTGGTCTGACTTTGTCGCATTCTTCTCCAAGGAAAAATGGCAAATGTAGAAAGTCATTGTGTAATTTCTCATCTGCGTACTCACCACGGTCATGGCTAGCAGTCCCCAAACTGTGCCCACAGGGTAGCGGGAATGTGTGCGTCTTATGCAGGAGGCTTATGGGTTTCCACACGGTGAAATGGGTAAGAGCTGCTTCCCCATAGCGCAGGAAATAATATACTGACTTATCAGGAAGTCTAGTTTTGAAATAAAACCTCCAGTTGTCAATCAAAAATGATAACTAAAATGATTTTTATATACTCTGTTGTTCTGTCAGTGACCTGGGGTTATTCAATGCATCTAAGTAGAGTACAGGGTTTTACTTAAAAGTATACATTATTCTCAAATAGATGAATGGATGGATGGATAGGTGGAAAAATATGTAGGGACACAAGAAAAATATGTTTTTGATTAGTACTGATATTGCTTGTTAATAATGATATTGCTGTGTGGTCTTCAAAATATTATTTCCTCTCTCTCAGCCTCAGGTTCTTCTCTATCAACTGTATTTCTGTTGCTGTAAAGATTAAATTAGGTCATTCATACAAACTTAGTGGACAATGACTCAACAGTCAGGTTAATTTAATTTTATAATTGTTATCTTTAGAATTATTGTACTCTTTAGAGCATAGTATGTTCTCAGCTATAAAACACATACAGTACACCTGCTTATTATACTTTGTTTGAAACTAAGGAGCTCTTCTGTAAAGATCTGTACTCGTGTGTGCCCAGGTCTAAGTCTGATGTCAGTTTATTGATCCAACTGAATGGAGAGTGTTGTGTCTGCTTACTATGTGTGGAGAATGGATTTCACTCATAAAATTACTTCTAAAATCTAGGGAGCAGATTTCAAAAACCGTGATAACTTAACTTCGAATGGTTAGAAACTTAAAAAACAAGATTTTAGACATCTTTATGAACCTTGATTTGATTGCAAACCCCTGTAAGAATTTACATCCAATTAGGGATTCTCTCTACGTACATAACTACATTTTCCAAAGGATTTCAGGAGGATCATGGATGTGTTGTTGCACAATCATAGGCCAACAGTTTACACACTTCTTCCTAAGGATTCCTGGGTGACAGGGACCAAGAAGTCATGAAAGGTAGCTCAGACCGAGTCTGCAGTCAGGGATAAGTCCAAGGGAAATGTCCAAAGGAGGTCACCAGGTAACGTGTAGAGATCACGGATTCATTGGATTGAAAAGTTCGTTACTTTGTCATTGGAACGTAGCCACGTGCTTAGCCCTGGAACCGGTGACAGTCACTGTGAGTAGAGGGACCCGGCTAGCCTGTCCGGGGTCCACATCTCCTGTGCATCCTGGTCATAGTGGGTGGCCATGCAGAGCTGGTTCCTTCTCCCTGTGTCCACAGGACCTGTGGGTCTCAGGAGCCCAGGAACAATTCTAGGCAGGGAGGTGAGCTGAGACCCAAGGAGACTCAGCGCTAAGCAGGGCCATTTAATGAATTGGAACCGGAGGAAACATGGAAGAGGATAGATGGATGGGCGCTCAACGAAGATAACATAAGTGCCCAGTAGTATGTTTTCCCTGTCAAGGAAAGTTTGACATGTAAACTGTAAGGGGGAGGGGAGACAGAGTTCACATCAAAAGAGGAAAGTAACACCTAACAATGTCTGAAAGAAAAGTCAGTCCCGCTTGTATAAAAAACTGGAGCCTTCAGGACGTGCCTGGTGTGTATTTAGTGCTGACTGGTCGCGAAGATGAGGTCACCGAGTTTTATATGGCACCTTGGGAAATTCACAAACTGCAGGAAAGGGGCTGATTTTCAGGGCTGCAGCGACATAATCCCCTTCCATAAATTTCAGAATACTTGTGAACAGTACACCAATCTCCATCAGATTCCAAAATCATTAAAACTATACATCATATTTTAATAAAAGCGTGGAGAGTATTAAAAGCCATGGTTGGCTTCACAAGACAATAAATTATGTTCTATAAGTCAATTTAATATTTCTTTCCTCAAAACCAGAAAAAGACAAAGGGACTGGCTTCACTAATATATTCGTTTCAACCAAGTATTTGAAAGGGGACTAATGGAAATGTAGTTAAAAAAAGTTTTGTGATGGAATCGTGGTTGGCTGGAAGCCACGCTTGAAGACATGTCATTAATACAGTGACAGGCAGCCTCCAGGGGCCTCAGTGAAGGCTGCGCCTTTGTCTCGGGTTCTTTTTCCTTGGATAATGCTTTGATCTACTTGTCAAATATTTTAAACGAAGTAACCCAGGATGGGCACGTGCTGTAATGTGTGACAAAGTGCGGATTCTGCGCAGACCCCAGGGAGTGGAGACTAGTGTCGAGGTGGTAATCAGCCTTCCCTCCAGGACAGATTGGGGTACTCAGCCTGGTGGCAGGAAAGAGAGGCATCCGCGCTAGCTGTTGTTGAATACTCGGGTGCCCATCAGAGGAGGGCACAGGCTCACTATGCTTTGTCCCCCGCTGGCCACATCAGATGCTCTGTGAGGGGCTGCTTCCCAAGCGCGCCCCGCCCCCGCATCACCAGGTGATGATTTTAGAAAGAACAAAGACAGACCTGGTCTTTATAGTGGAGGTGCAAGTCGACCAAAGTGGTTATATTATTCGGCTGTTAAAAATTCTGTCCAGTGGAAAAGAAAAGATATTTGTCACGTGTTATTCCAGAACACAGAGTTTGAATCAGTAGTATTAAGTTAGAGGAATTTTTTTATTCCCTCCCCAGTAAGTTTTATAGCAATTAAAGCGAGCCCCAAAGTTGGTTCACAAGGCGGGGCCTGATGCCACAGGGTTGTGGACTCAGCAGTCTGGGAGGCTGAGGCAGGAGGGTTACAAGGGTGAGCTCAACCTGAGGAATTCAGCAACTTCGTGAGACCCTGTCTCAAAACAAGAAATAAAAAGAGATGGGGGTGTAGCTCAGGCAAAAGCCTTGAGTTCAGTCCTCGGTACTGCAATCAATCGATCAGTCAGTTAATTTTAAAAATTGGTCACCAGCCTCTACCACTGCTTATATTTCACTTGCAAAATTACTCTTGATACTATGGTTTTATTTGCTTCTCGAAGAAGCCACATGACACAGGGCAGCACTTGATTTCTGCCTACAAAGGGAAGGTAGAGAGTGGGTGTGTTGTGTTTGTGAGCCCGGTGGGCTTTGATTCTTATCTGTAGTGCTTCATTTCAGACATAGGTGTTGACAACTTAAACCTTCTGGAAGTCATGACCTATCTCTTCAGTAATTACTTTGATTTAATTATTTTGTACAGTAACTATTTTAGAATAATGACCTTCAAGGTCTTATCTCCATTATGGGCTCCGAAATAATTTTCCTTGTGCCCCAGTGATGACACAGACTGATGTCGAGTGAAGCTTCTGCGACACTGGGGTTTTCTATGCAGTATCGCTATATTTTCCACAGTAGGAGCCTGTGTCTTTTCACCCAGCCATGCATTCCACTATCTTGGATTTCGTATGCAAAGGGAAGCATGCTAAAATAATAGCTATCCAGAGGCCCTAGCGCCTCTGACAACATTTGAAGTCTCATAATTTTCAGAGCTAGTTAACATATTAAAACAACCTCGGGCATTTAGGAGGCACTGAAGTGTTGCAGATTAAACAATTAATCACTGGAAGAAAACAGTGACGCTTTCACCTGGAGTGTGAGAGAGTATTGTAGGCACACACGCTAGGTGGCTCTTACGGAAAAGATTGTGATTTTCTATTTTATTTAAAAAGGTATGAATCTGTGTCTGCGATACCTAATAAATACGTCATGGTAAATTGATGCATATACAATGTCACATATTGATCCTGTTTATTTCCCCTTCCCCTTCTCTCCCATCTCTCCCTGTCCCCTGATGGCCTTTACTATTTCCATAAAATTCATCCCCGTTTCCTATTATCTATCTTTTATTAAAATAGATAACTTCTAGCCAGGCATGGTGGTGCACACCCATAATCCAGAAGGCTGAGGGAGGCTGAGGCATGAGGATTGCAAGTTTGAGCCCAGCCCATGCTCAAACTTAGTGAGCAACTTGGAGAGACCTTGTCTCAAAATGAAAACTAAAAAGGGCTGGGGATGCAGCTCAGAATGAAGGCTCTGGGTTCCAGCCCCAGAAGCACACACAAGTAGGTGACTTCTCCCCTGGTGCTTGGAACAACTGTTTCAGCTTCCAGTTTCCACTAGTAGGGTGAATGAAAGTGACCCCATTTTACTGTGGTGGGAGGGAGCAGAGAGGAACTGTCCAGAATAAAACCAGGCTCTAGGGCTGTGAAGATGGAAGAAAGCGAGAGGTGTCCTCCTAGGGAGGCTGGGGTTTGTCAGGTCCCGATGTCATCTGAGCCGGCAGTCTTCTTGGAGGGTACTCAGCAGTGTCCTTCCTGCTTGGCTTGGGGGCCACAGGAAGGGGTCCCGTGTTCATCTGCTCTCAGCGTGAGTCATGCAAGCTCTTTCGAGGTGCCATCTCGCTTCATCTGCTGAGATGCGGATCACAGTGCATGTTCTGGGTTGTCAGGGCACATGAAGGCGATTAGGGACATTGTGGCAGTGACTGCCCAGTACTTGACATGCAACAGGCTATGAAAATGAAGCTCTGCTTTTTAATTTTTGCATCTTAATTTAAGATAGCGCTCTGCAGCTTTCCATGTTGTTTTCTTTCCACTCTCACTATAACAAGTAGGGATTGTGCTTGAGCTGTTGAGAGGCACAGCCAAGAGGTGTCCCCTTGGGAGGAGAGAAGGTGCGAAAGGCAGGGGGCTTGGCCAGAGGAGGCAGTCAGAAGGCCCTGCGTGGCGCGCTTCTGATTACATCACAGCGTCCCCAGAAGCCCCTGGAGCAGTGCTTCATCCAGGAAAGACCTCAGGAGGCATGAGCAGAAATCACCAGGCCGGTAAAACTGCATCTACAACTCAGTCGTCACGCAAACAACCATTACAGGAAAGACATGGCTTTTCTCCATGCTTTTCAGATACGCGACGCTTCCATGGATGTATCTGGTGTCCGGAGTCTTCTCCAGCTCCGACGTGGCTTTCATCTCCTACATCTCCTTGAACTTCATCTTCGGCCTCTGCACCATGCTGATGACGACCATGCCCCGGCTGCTGGCCATCATCTCCAAAGCCCAGGTCAGTTGCCCACAGCGTCCCCCAACCCCATGCTCCAAGGTCATAATGGACAGGGACTGGGGACACTGGCAGTGTTGTTGTTTTTCCAACTGGAAATCAGTGGAAATGTGCCAGCGTCCACCATATTTAAACTCCAGAAAGTGACAGCGATTCTAATTAACAAACCATCTGTGGCGTTGTACGAGCCATGCTCATGTGCAGCGACGGTTGACAGAAGGGTGTTCAGTAGCTGCTGCTCCACCAGCCAGGGCAGTGTCACGAAGGTGTTCACAGTTGCATCCCTGGCATCTTCCCCAGGAACAGCTTGACAATGTAATGGCAAGGGAGAGAACGCAATGAAAAGCGTCCCATCAAAGTGCCCCCATCTTGTCGGACACTAGAAGGCAGGACGGGTCACAGTCGCTGACCGCACTCTCAGTCTGGAGGACAATCTAGTGATCCTGTCCCCTTTCCTGGGGTCCCTGGAGCTAATTTTATTTCACTACTTTCCAAGTGTTGGAGCAAAGAGCTGTCCTGAGCATGGGGTGCATGGCCAGGGAGCATTTTTCCTGTTAGCCAATGTTTCTGTCCACTCCACTGTTCCCACTGGCAGGTCACTTTGGAAACTGTCCCCAGCAGGCATGGAGGTCAAGCTGAGTGCTTTCTGTAGACACCAGGCCCCCTCAGGCTGTTCCCTCCTTACTGGTGCTGCCTCACACTTGGCCTCTGCTTGTGATCAGCCCTTGACGCCTGCTGGGCAGGTGTGCGAGCTGACTTCAGACTGCGCGCTCCTCAGTCTTTCCCATTCTTGCTTTCTCTCCTCCCCTCTGACCTGACTGCTTGCTCAGGACTCCCTGAGGTTCACTTGTGTTTAGATTCCTCATCTTACTCAGGTGTTGGGCTGATGGAAGATCAAGAACATTCCTGGGGGAGGGCCAGAGTGCCCAGGTATTTGCATGAGAGCACACCTGGGGGAGGGGCAGGGTGCCCAGGTGTTTGGCTGAGAGCACACCTGGGGGAGGGCCAGGGCGCCCAGGTGTTTGGCTGAGAGCACACCTGGGGGAGGGCCAGGGCGCCCAGGTGTTTGGCTGAGAGCACACCTGGGGGAGGGCCAGGGCGCCCAGGTGTTTGGCTGAGAGCACACCTGGGGGAGGGCCAGGGCACCCATGTGTTTGGCTGAGGCAGGGCTGCGAGCACTCCTGGGAGGTGCAGTGTTCCTTGGGAAGCACGTGGTGCTGGGCCCGTTTCCAATGAGGCCAGGACTGTCCTCTCCCTAATCAAGACAGCTTCGCCCCTCACGACGATTTCAGAGGCCTCGCACACTCTCAGTGGATAGGCTATGTTATTTTTATTATTGTGCCGCATGTTTGTGTAGAACCAGTGAAGCATGTAAATATCTATTATGCAGTCAATAAGGGGAACGATCTGTTTCAATGGTTTTTACAGATCTGGTTTGACAGTAATCTGTATTAATATGTCCAGCCTTGAAATAGAAAGCTCGCAGTTCTATTTAATTGGCTTTAGCTTGAGGAGAATATTGAGATCTGTGGAAGCAGCCTGCAGTTCCCTCAGCTCCTTCTCCATCTAATGGGACGTGGGCCATCAGTGATGTCATGAACCATGGTGACACAGGGTCAGACCCGAGATAGATAATCCCCGTGACAAAAACCTTGGGAGCCAGGTCAGCCGAACCAGTGCAGCTACGTTTCCTTTATGGGTGTGGATTCCTTACTAATTCAGTCCCGCAGACTTCGGTCACCCTTGCCTAAGCACCATTGGAGGATCCCGAAGATGAGGTAGAAAGCCATCCCTATTCGTACGTCATTGCCTTAACTATGAATTTCTGCTAAGAGCTGCAATATTCTGCCCCTATGTTACCACTAATAATCCAAGCTTCTTTCTTGTGGTGCATTCATTGATGCGGGAATATAATTTCACAAAAAATGGAATTCATGAACTCTTTTAGGGCTGGTTGAAATTTATAACTAGTTGCAGTAAAGAAAAAACTAAGAAAGAATTAAGTGAAACTTTTATACTCTCTCTACATCTCTCTATATATTAGACAATAAATCATCTTATGGCAATAAATACCCTAAAAGTTATTATTGTATTTTCTGTTGCCCCCAAACCACATTTCTTAGCTTAGCCATGTTTTAAGTTTGTACCATATGAAATATAGAATTGACAATTCTGTAGGTTGAATGTTTAAGATTTCTGTTATGTCACAGTGTTGTGTGTTATAAGTACACACTGTGATGATTTTTGCTATCTTATAAAATATGATTGCATGTTTAGAACAGTTATATAGTTTGACCATAAAGAAAGAAAGATTGTAAAATGCAAGTCTAAATTTTTGTTGTATTTCCAGGGCTTTCTTTGGTAGTGCTAGTTAATGTGTCCTTTCTGGGTTTAATGCTTTAAAGTAGCTGTCCAGAGTATAAAGGTCAGCTCAGCAGACCAGCATTTCAGTGAGTTTTCTCCAAAGGCTATATTTCTTGGTGGAAAGACTTTGTGCTGTGAACCAAAGGCTAGGACTAAGCCCCTTCATATCGGTCTGGCGCGTACACATCTGTCATCGATTGTGTTTCCTCACTGGTAATCGAGCTCACCTTTTGGTTCCGTGTATATTTACTGGAAGACTGAAACATGGTAAAGGGCAGTAAAGCTGGCGACACCCAATGATTTATCAAAAACATTTAGTGGACAACTGCTTGCCATTGTAATCATCTTAATCTCATTATAAAATAAGAGGAATCCTTGTCAGGTGGTACAGACAATCTAGAAGTTACGGTAAGTTTTAAATTTTTAGATGCATCCAATTTAAAAATTGTGTTCAACTCTATAGCTTATCTGACATTTTTATTTTCTAGAATTCTCTTTGTTCTCCCTGTCACTCATCGTTGGTTTTGTGACACTGAGCAGTTCCATGCTTAGGAGTGATGACTGTATATATTTACTGTTTATTGTGTGCTAAGAATGAATCAGGCATGTGCATCATTTAAAGGCTCACAGTTCCAGCACCCAGTATGACCCACTTCTCTAGCAGCTGTACCACCTGTGAGCACTGGTGCTGCCCATGTGTCTTAGTTTGCTCGGGATGGTAAAACAAAACAAACGAACAAAAACCTACTGAGTTGGGGCATAAACAAAAGATATTTATTTCTCACAGCTTGGGAGGTGGAAGAGTCCAAGACCACGGTGGTGTTAGACTCAAGTCTTCCTGAGTCTCGTTAGGAGCTTGCGAATGGCTACTCTGTCACTGTGTCCTCGCACAGTGGGGACATAGAGAGAGCTGGGGTCCCTTCCTCTTCTTGTAAGTGCAGTAATTTTATGATGGGGGCTCCACCATGATGACCTCATCTACGCCTATCAACCTCTCAGAAGTCCCACCTCCCAATACTGCCACACTGGGGCAATGGCTTTAAAATATGAATATGAGGAGAATACAGATATTCTGCCCATATTGTTTTGCCTCTGGGGCCCCAAGATTCATGTCTTTCTCACCTGCAAAATTGATTCACTCCATCCCAACAGCCACCAGAATTTTAACCTGTTGCTCCATCAACCCTGAAGTCCAGAGCCGCGCTTATAAATGCCAACTGAATCAGCCATGGGTGACATCGAAAGGCACATCCTGAGACTAACTTGTCCCCAGCTGTGAGACCCAAAACATGTTATGTGCTTCCAAAAGAGAAAGATAGGGCATCCGTAGCATAGACATTCCCATCCCAGAAGGGAGAAAAGGAAGAAAGGGGTGACGGATCCCAGGAAGTAAAACCTAGTAAGGCAGATATCATTAGCTTTTCAATCTGAAGAATAATATTTCTCAGCTGGATGGCTGTCTGAGAAGGTCACTGAATAATTGGATGGGGAAGACCTGAGACACAGCTTCAACAAGGAGAAAGAGAAGTCACTTTTATATGTTGTTGAAAGGAGACTAGATTTTAATTTAATTTTTTTTTCTTTCACTGTGCAGAATTTACAGAACATCTATGACGTCCTTAAATGGGTCTTCACGATTTTCCCCCAATTCTGCCTTGGTCAAGGGCTGATAGAACTCTGCTATAATCAAATCAAGTATGACCTGACCCACAGCTTTGGCATTGATTCCTACGTGAGTCCCTTTCAGATGCAATTCCTGGGCTGGATCTTCGTGGAAATGGCCTTGCAAGGCACGGTTCTCCTCCTGCTGAGGGTTCTGCTGCATGGGGACCTTCTGCGCTGGTCAGGGTATGTTCTAAAGGGCTCATCCTTCAACAAAATCAGGGAGGGAAAAATCCATCCTGGAGGTTGTGAGGGAAGGAGTGTGTCTGATTGGTGCTGTACATGGTTCTAATAAGATTTTACATTTCTTTTTTTTTTTGTGTGTTTGATTTTTGTTTGGTATGAGTCACCAACAATAGGAAGGAGAATTTCAGAGGATAAAGTGTAGCCTGTGAAATAATCTTTCCAATTATTGAGTTGTCTCAGTGTATTTTCCACTTTGAAATTGCTCCTTTCCCTGTTACTTTGTAACACCTAAGGTGAATTTGGTTGATACCATAAAGTAATTTATTTCTATGACTCAATACCATTAATTCTGGGGAGCAGGAAGGTGTGGAAATTTAGTCCAGATAAGCGATGCCCTTTGCCACATCCAGTTCTTTCTATTGCTGTGTTCTTATCTTTGTTAAGTGGAGATGTGGGCATTTTGGAGGTGGGAATATGTTGTGTGTTCCATGTGCATACTGTGGTCCCCACGTGCTCACATACCAGTGTAAAAATGGGATTGAAGGTAGCTTTGCAAAGATGTCTAAAATATCCTCAGATAATACATTTGAAATACGTAAGGAAGAGGTCTGCTTTCTCTTGCATAATTTACAATAATGTATCTCCCCCTCCATGCCCTGAATCCTCTGACCTGAGCTTTCTAAGTAGTATTTCTTTCCGACTTCTGATTAAGGGAAGTATTCTTTATACAGAAATTAATGAAGATCCTGTCACTGGAGAACCTATTATAAAGATTATAAAGGCACATTATTAATATTTTATGGTGATCCCCTTATATAATTTCTTTTCATTCATTTTCTTACATGATATACTTCTTTACATGACCCCTTTAAGCTGCTAGGTAGAGAACAATTTTGAATACAAATCCCAAAGCTCTTCTGAATTTGGCTATAATCATGGTAGAATTTGCAGATTTCCACTAGCTGATTGAATTTGGAGTAGAATTCTGAGTGCCTTTCAAACATAATTGGCTCTGTGATATCCCTTAATAGTTCAATCTGTTTTAAAACCTGTACTGTAGATTCCCCTTTGGTGGATTTCAGGTTGTTTCTTCTTTGTATAGTACCAAAATGATTTTTCTTTAAAGAAAACACTTTGTATATCACCTTTACTTTGTCAAGTGTAAGTATTAGATGAACCACATTTTAGAGTAATGTCTTTGATGGCCGCTGCGAATAGTCCATTTTGTCATTCTGTGATAGTGTGACTGTCACGGAGCTCTGAGGTTTCATCTGCTTTAGGCACAAGTTGCTCGCTGGTGCTTTACTTCACAGTGATCATGAGACCCACCCAGTTTGTTATTTAAATCCAGATCCTACCAGATCACTAGTCATTGCCGAAGAGGTAAAGCCGAAGTTCTCACAAGCCCCTCTCCTGCTGGCAGCTCATGTTCCTGAAGCTGTCTCTGCTCCTCCTCCCTCCCACAGAGAGGACGCTGGCCTCTGGTCACCTCCCTGCTTGCACTCCCACCACTGTTCCCTGTCCCCACTCTGCCTTCTGGGCAGCTCTGGTCCTTCTCAGCCTCTCCAGGCCTTTTTCTTCTGTAGTGGGGCACACCTGTCATATTTGTGTGGTAATCATGTCCATAGTCTATTCCTGTAGGAAAAGCTATACTTCTCGTAAAAGGGGTGATCAAAATATACGGTGACTGTAAGATGTGTTGTGTACATGTACTGAGTCCCCATGATGAATGTAACCATTATATACTGCAAGCAAGGACTAATAAAAATTTAAAAAATAAAAAAAACAAGGAATTGTAAAAATCCTAAGCAAGAAAAAATTATGACAATAAAAGACGCATTGCTCTCAGCCCCCCATACTGCCCCCCCCACTTGGAGAACACATTTATCCCATGGTTCTTGTCACTTTTGGAAGCAGCTCTGGAGTCCTCTTTCTTGAATGTCTTTGTGAGAGGTGATAAAAAGTGGTGAATGCTGCTGCTGAGCGCCATCCAACAGAAAGGCAGCTCCTAGAAACATGACAGTGTGTCCTCATCCACCTTATTCACTGGATCTGGCACCGTGTGACTTCCGACTCTTCCCCAAAGTCAAAATGACCATGAAAGGGAAACATTTTGAATTGACTGAGTACATCAAGACAGCCAGGGCAGCACAACTAAAGACACTCGGGAAAGAGCACTCCAGAGCTGCTGCAGAAAGTGACAAGTACCATGGGATAACTGTGTTCAAAACAAGGGGGGAAGATTTCAAGGGGAGTTCCTGGGTATGTGTTTTTTACTGTAATACACTAAAAAAATTCAAATATCCACTGTATTTTTAGATCACACCTCATAGTTAATTTGGAAGAGAAAGGGAAGACTGTGCCCTCTGTGTGGAGGTCAGAGAGACCCTGCCTTCCAGGACCTGAGCTGGGACTCTGTGGCCAGCACCTGCTGCTGGCCATGAGTGTGGGGCTCACTTTCCTGCCGCCCACCCCCACACAAGCTCTGGCTCCATCCTGCAGCCTGGTGCTGGCACTCCGTTGTCTGCTGAGAACCCGGGTCTCCATCAGCACCAGCCCTGCCCTGCACTAGCTGGGTGGGTGGGCTTGGGGAATTCTTGCTGGTTCTCCCCATCTGGACCTGGGCTTTGCTCACTGCATCCTGCGTGCTGACCGAGTCAGAGTAGCCGTGAGGTCCAGATATTCTGTATGCAGAGTACCTGGAAAGTTCTGCAATGTCTGGTGCTGTATGAATCCATCCTCTTTCCTGAAGGCACCAGTTATTGCGACTGTAGGCTGGAAGGTGTACATGGATGAGCATGGGTGGATGAATTAGAATCTTGGATTGTGGGAGAATCCTCAGCCTCAAGCACTTGTCTTCCACCCGCCAGAATGGCTTGAGGAGACGCAGACAGGTGTGCACGCCTGGGCTCCTGTTGGTACCTGAGACATGGAACTCTGGACGAGACCCAGGAGGAGGCCCTCAGGAGAGGAGCATGGGAGCTTTGATGTGGCAGCTGTGGACAGATTTTGGGAGTGGGCGTAGAGGCGGCATGATCTGTTAGAGAGAGAAAAGACCTCAGAGAAAATCCCAGCACAGGCTGAAGGGTCGAGACCTTCACCTAGGAAAGGGAGCTATAACATTCAGGCAGGAAAGTGTGGAATTTGATGGGTTTTTGCAAATTGAACACACTCGTGCAAAGATCAATAAATAGAATACTTTCAGTACCTTTGATGCCAATGTTGCCCTCTGTCAGTCAGTAATTGCCTTCGAGGAGTGGCTGTTCTTATTTTTACCTCCATTGCACACTTTCAAATGCTATATAAGTGATGTCATATTATATACACTCCCATTCATTGTATTTTCTCGTCATCTACTGTGTGTGTAGAATAAATGATGTTTTTGTCAAGCCAGGCACGGTGCATGCCTGTGATCTCAGCACTCGGGATGTTGAGGCAGAGGGTCACAAGTTTACGCCCAAGCTGGGTAGCTTAGGAATTAATGAGACATTGTCTCAAAATGAAAAATAGAAAAGAGCTGGGGATGAGCTCAGGGCACAGTTCAGTGCTGAGGCTTTGGGTTCGATCCCTGATAACAATAAAAAAAAACGGAGACAATGTGCTACAATGACTGTGGGCTGGCGGTAGATTTTCTTTTTTTTTTAATACTGTTTAGTTTTGAAATAATTTAAGAATTGCAAGTATTTGCAAAATTAAGTTCTTAATACCTTCTACCCATTTCTCTCAATGATAATATGACAACAATATTGCTCTGTAAAAGTCAGGACACTCCTGGTAGCTTAACACTTACTCCGCGGTCTGTACCTATTTAGTCCTTAACGTGTTCCCGTATTACAGTTTATGGGGAGAAATGGAAATGTACTTGAAAGGTAAAATGCTGCAGATTGAAAATAATAACAAAAAATGAGCAGTTCAGATTTAGAGCAAACCAGTTAGAACTCAAAATAAAATGTGTATTCTTCTGGCAAACACTTACCGAATATTTGCAAGATGTTGTGTAAAGTTACAGTTATACAACTCGTTTATAAAACTGAGCTTGTACTATAAACTTATCCTATTGGGTTACTTTTATATATACTCTATTTTATTCAAGGAGCTGTTTACTAAAAGCACTTAGAAAAGTTAATATCTTCCAATAATGTGATAATTGCTGGGTTTGTTTACATTTAGCGTAAGGTAGGACATGATTATTATTGGTAAAGCTGTGACATCATCTGGAGTTTGCTGTTGTTCTACTTCAGGGTCTTTAAGGGACATGTGTATTTCCTACAGATTAGGGAATGGAGTTGATTTTTGCTGGCACTCGGTAATCAGGATGGCTGCGCGAAGGTGCTCTGCGTGAATCTGCTACTGAGTAGACCTGAGGCCCCGTCTTCTGTTTTCACAAATGTCTCACCTTTCTGTCCCTTGTAAGGTTTTTCAGTCATTTCCCAGGTGTGAACGAGCTCTGACTCTACTCCCCAGGGGTCACTCTGCTGTCCAAGGCACCGGCAAGCGTTCTGTGGACCTAGATGTTGAAGAAGAGCGAAGGAGGGTGTTGGAAGGAAGGACCGGGGGAGACATCCTGGTGTTGCACAACCTGAGTAAAAGTTACAGAAGCCTTTTAAGGAAGAACATTGCTGTGCAAGATATTAGTTTGGGGATTCCAAGAGGAGAGGTAATGAAGCTCTTCAGTTTCACTCTCTTCTGTTGTGAATCTGCATCACTGTAATTGTTTATCTGCTTGTGGTGTGCTCAGGATATCCGAAACCACAGCCTTCACATTTTAGGAATTCCCACAGTCATAGAAGCGGAACTGAGGAGAGGGTCTGTTGATGTCTTCCAGTGTGAAACCTTTACTGATGGGCTGTATAGCTTTTTTGTTGCACAGTGTTTAAAATTTCACTGGGGAGTTTTAAGAATAGTTTTGGCCATGGGGTGACTTTTTATTGAGTGCAACCACTGCACAAGTCCAGTTAATTAAGGAAACCACTGACTTGGACTTCAGTATTCTTTGAGTGTCTAGTTAAGCCCATCCAGTAAAACACCTCTGTAGAGGAAAGTTAAATCACTGCGGACATAGCGGAGAACTTTTCCCATCAGCATGGCATTAATTCTCGTAGAAATCTTTAACCAGAACTGAGAGAAGCCATATAAATTGTTCCTGATTTGTACTTATGCAGAAAGGGAAATCAACTCTGGAAATGATTACCTTTAATTAACTGTTAAAAATAAAAGAGCGTGTGTGTGTATTGTTCCAATCTCCCGAGGAATCCAAAGTAGTTACCCTGTCACCTGCCTGGCACTCATCCCTGCCTGTGAGCGGAGAGGACCTGCTTCTGCCGTGAGTTCTCTGAGGTCAGGGGAAGCCAGGAGACCAACCTGAAGCAACCCAGCAGTACCCTTCTGCTCAGGACTATGATACCTGGCAAAAGATGTGAAAGATAGGTTTTCATAGTTATTACTTCTTCTGCTCTAAGACTAGCTCTGCAATCTTAACCGTCTTACTGATTTTCTTTCCCTTGTGTCAAAATCAACTAAGCCCGATTTTGCAACCACTCCTGCCCTAACTTAAGCTAAGGAGTAAGGGGAAATAGCCTGTACTGCTCCATAAGAATAATTTGCATATGTGAGTGAGCTGAGATGCTGTTTACAATTGGGGTCTGTGTTAGCTTTTCATTTCTGAAACAAAATAACGGAGATAACAAACTTACAGAGAGGAAAGGTTTCCTTCGGATCACAGCTTTGGCGGTTTCAGCCTGTGAGCCGCTGGCCCCCTGCCCTGAGTCCGTGTGGCACCGTACAGCACGGGTGATGTGCATGGTGGAAGAAGCCCGTTTGCTTCATGGCTGGGTGCTAAAGAGAGAGGAAGAGGCAGGGTGAGGCCTCAGTGTCTCCTTCAAGGTCACAGCCCCATGACCCGAGTTGTCCCCTGAGGCCCCACCTCCCAGTAGTGCCTGGGCTGAGGACCAGCGCTTCAACACATGGGCCTTACGGGACATTTGAGATGCCAAGTACAGCAGGCCCTTTCTCTATGCTTTTATGAGCAGCATGGTTTATCACCCAGATGGGAAGTGTTTCACAAAAGCCTGCAGAAAATATAAAGATGACTGCAATATGCCCCTGTCCCTCCAGGAATAAGTAATTGGGTAGGAAACAAAGGATCATAAACATATGTGATGTTACCCAAGAGTGTGAGCATTGTTCTAAGGAAGGGCACGAATAAAGGTGCAGTGGTGGTGTCATCATCAGGGCTTTATGTCTGAGAGAGTCCAGGAGCGTGGAGGGTGGGTGTGCGGGGGGAGGGCTGTGTTGGCGGTGGGGCTGTGGCCGATGGGGTGCTCAGTTGGTTGTTGTCGTCTGAGAGCAGGAACCTAAGGCAGGCCCAGCGTGAGGTGGACTCATAGTTCAGAGAGTGGAAAAGATTCAGGGGAATTGGGAGACACACGGTCATTGAAGCAGATGGCAGTTTGGGGAGTCACTGGCATCTAGAGGTACATAATAGGGTTGTATGATAGGTGTAGCCTGGTAACAAAAGACAATCAAGAATCAGTCGCTTTTCAAGATGCATGGAGCCAGAAAGCCAGTTTCTGTCAGTAGAAGCAGTCCCTAGGCATCAGAAAACAGGGGTCTTGCAAGGAGACTGGCAAGATGCAGAGCCGCAGGCCCCAAGGTGAATCTCAAGGGAATTACTGTGTACATGGCAGCCCAGGATGGAGACCGGGCCTTGGAGAGGGACTGCCAAGGGCAGTGGTGTATAGGGCAGGACTGGCCCAATAAATAAACTGACAGAGGTTGGCTTCTCACTGTGAGGATTCACCAAGGTTCTGAGTCAGGAGTGAATTTACAATCTTTATAATGGAAAAAGAAGGTATACAGCTGTACACAAATACAAGGTGTGATAGAACTATATGGTGAATGTTTTAGTTTTTTAAAAATATTATTACAGTAAAGGTTATGTTCCCATGAATCCCCCTCAGATCCTCCTCCTCACTTTGAACACACTAATCCTATTGTTCTTGCCACTTTCTGAAGCAGCTCTGGAGTCCTCTTTCCTGAGCGTCTTGTCATGGCTGCCTTGATACCCTAAATTGATTTAAAATGTTTCTAGCAATTTTCATCACACAAAAACATCAGCTTGCCCTCATGTACCTCGTTCACTGGGTTTGGCATGATGCCTATTCTGGCTCTTCCCCAAAGGTCAAAATGACCATAAGAGAGAAATGTTTTGAATCAATTCAAGACATTGAGGCAGCCAGGACAGTGAAGCTAAAGACCCTCAGGAAGCAGGACATCCAGGGCTGCTTCAGAAAGCAGCAAGGAGGACGGGAGTGTGTTGGAAGCAGTGGGGAGTATTTTGAGAGGAATTAATGGCAATGTGTTTTTTGCTGTAATACATTTAAACTTTAATCCCTCCTCATATACAGAAAATATAGTTTCATGAAGGGGGCCGGTGAGATGGCTCAGCGGCACGGGCGCCTGCTGGCGCACGAGGTCCTGAGGTCGACCCCCGGTACCCACACACACAAAAAAGAAAATATAGTCAAAGAGTGGAAGATGGGATATTTTAAAAAGTATTTTAAAACACAGAAAAATGAAATCTGGGGCCGGTGAGATGGCTCAGCGGTTTAAGCGCCTGCCTTGCAAGCGCGAGGGCCCGAGTTCGACTCCCGGAACCCACATACAAAAAAGGGGCCGGTGATATCGCTCAGCGGCACGGGCGCCTGCTGGCGCGCGAGGTCCTGAGGTCGACCCCCCGGTACCCACAAAAAAAAAAAAAAAAAAAAAAAAAAAAGAAAAATGAAATCTGGAGGGTAATAACTGCTACAGTGACGCGACGTGTGAAGACTATTATCTCTGCCTAATTTGAGAAGGTTGGCATCTGCTCCTCATTCTCTTGACTTTTTCATACATAAACTTCCTTGGCTATGAAATAATGCTGGAATTTTTAATCTACACAAGGACTGGGATGATTTTGAAATCCGTAAAGTGCTGTGTATGATAGTGTGATTTTAAAAGTGCAAAGTATCACACACCAAGGGCCCTAACTCAGAGCTGACTCAGAGCAAGTGCTGTCCTACCACGATGTCCCCTGCATTTCATGTACTCTGTTTAACGTGTGTTATTTCGTTGCATTTATTTCCTCTCAGTGCTTTGGGCTCCTGGGGGTGAACGGAGCTGGGAAGAGCACGACCTTCAAAATGCTGAACGGTGACATCTCCCCAAGTTCAGGTCACGCTGTCGTGAGGACGCCCACGGGGTAAGATCTAGGCGGAATCATTTTTGCTACCTTATGAGATAATAATTAAGCTCAGGGAATCCTGTGCAATAAAATCTGGAGCATCATCTTCCTCCAAATTTCCCCCGCGATTTCCACTTCTCCGGCAGGGAAAGGAGTTTCCCAGTATGAATGAGTGGAGCTTGCTCGGCTCCTGTTGCTGACACAAGGGGTCTGAGGTTGTGTCACAGAGCAGCTGGTGGTGGGGGGGGGTCTGGGATGCCCCAGCACGCGCTGGAGACATAAGGTATCACAGGGTGCTCGGGCGAGCAGGAAACAGCCAGGGGCTAGGTCTTCCTGCTTCTCCATTGGATAAAAGCTTCCCATGTGCCTGCCACTGAGTGCGGTCACAAAGGACCATACGGTTTACTCCTTGTGCCACTGGTGCCCTTCTTTCCAGTAGTCGTGGCTGTGTTGGGCTGGGGGCAGCACACATACTCAGTGCCCTGACAGCGGCGTCTGCAGGAGAGGGAAGACATTTATTCCCTTTGCTCTCCACATACGTGTGTTCTGCACACCCAGCTGATCTGTACAAGCTCTGTGGGCAACACACACACACACACGCACACACACACACACACAGAGGCTTATTCCTGTGTGTCACTCTTAAACCAGCTCTTTCACCCTGTTCCCATCAGCACACGATTCCTTGTAAACCTTACAAGTTTCCCCGGGGTTGGGGCCTTTGCGTTTCTTCCCATATGTGTGTGGCCCTCAGGGTGGTAGCGTGTCTTTCTGTTCCCCTGCTCTTGTCCAACAGCCATGAGGTCTCTTCTTGTAGAAGAGATTCCCAGCTCTACACCTCTCTGTGGCTGGATTTGCTGCTTGATTCTCATTGCAAGTTTGCCCCGATAGGCAGCTTGACTCAGCATCTGAGTATCTCACACCTGTAACTTCGCAGCTGTCTTCTAGGGGCTTCTTCTCCACAAGCCACACGTGTGCCGTCCTTCCTGAGTGTCCCCGCTGCCCATTCTGTTTTCCACATGGTGAACAGGGCATGGATCTTTTTTATTTTTCTGCCGTATCAAAACTCACTGTACCTTGGTACCCGTTTCAAACTCTGTCTTTGAATTTGCATGCTGAAAGCTGTGCGTCTTCGTGTAAATTCCCTGAAGGTCATGACCATGACTCAGGACCTTATTTGATTTCAGAGTCTGTTTGCTAGGGACAAGAGAATCATTCCTAAAGAGATTTGGAGAATATTGCTCTAGATTTATGTTTTTATGTATGAGTTCAAATATAGTAACTGAAAAAGTTCAGAAATATCATAATTACTCAGCAATTAGGTAAATCTTTGAATCAGCAAACATTTATTGTGTGCCTTTGATGTGTCAGGCATCAGATGGACACAAAATTTCCCTTAATCCTACAACCCAAAGTCAATATTTGGATGTTCCCTGCCAGTCTAATTTAAATATACGTACATATCTGTTTGTTTACCTCTAATTTGATCAGTTATCTGGGTGTGTGTTTGTGTGTGTAAATGTAGGTATTTGTGTAGCAAGGGATATACATATTTCAATTATATATTGAGATGATAAGGATGGTTTTGGATATTTCACTTATATTCATTATTCCAGAAGCAATTTTATAATCTTCCTCTGTAATTGTGATTAAAAGTTTTAACTTTTGTAAGTTGATGGTATGACATTTTGCTGTTCTTTGCACTTCGCTTATCATCCATGAACTTGAATGCTCTGCCCGCATTTCTGCTTCCTTTATGCCAATCGTCACTCCAGTTCCTTGGCCCTTTGTCACCAACGCTACTCTTTTGTTTCTCCTTAATATAAGATTCCTATGTCCTCATAGGAACTCATCTTTTGCATGTGTTACGTGTTTTAAATATTTTTTCAGTGGAGCCTTTTATTTTAACCCTGCTTTAAAGATTTATATATAGAGAAATTCTCAGTTTCAATGATGTCGATTTTATTTTGTTCTCTTTCTGACTTACTGCTTTTTGAAACTTAAGAAATTTTTCCCTTCCCGAGATCATAAAACTGCTCTCCATATTTTCTTTTCCAGTGTCAGAAAGACAGAGGCTCTTTCCCTCCCCCTCTTTTCTTACGTGGGTTCTTTGACTGAGTGTAAGAACCACATTAACACAAGGCAGATCGACACAAGAAAAGCACAGAAGTTTTATTAATCTTATGTGTACATAAGGCTTGTCAGAGAGGTGTGAGTTCTGAAGAAATAGCCAAGAAAATGCTTCTGTACTCTATAGACAGACAGTGGTAAATGTATGAATAATGGAGGGAGGCAGGAATTTCTAGAGAGGCCTCTGGGAGCACGGGGGGTTGTACAGCCTGGTGGAAGAGAAGAGTTACAGACATGGACTTATTTGTTCAGGCCAATGATGAGCCCCAGTTTCTAGTCCCTGGTGTTAAAAGTCACCTTCTTGCCTGGATACAAGGAAGACATCTTGTGGCTTGCTACACGCAAGGAAAGGCAGTCCGCGTGGCCCGTCCTGCAGATTCCGCTCTTCACGTGGGTTCAACCTGAAGTAACCAAGGTGCCCATGCTGCGTAGTTTGGGACAATGCATCCTTATCTCCTCCCACAGGGTGCATTACTGGGCTGTTTTCCTTGTTCAATTTTACTATTGCTTAGAATGTTTTGGGGACTTTGGTATTACATCTTATTTTAAGAATTGTTTTATCAGGTGGCATAAAAAGTGATAACTTTTTTTTTGCGAAATCAGTACTTTGTGGTTGCATCGTTTATACTGCAGCTCAGGAAGTATAACCTCTTTGTGATACTTTTTCTGCTTTGTCTTTGATGATGGGTTAGATGGACATTCATTTAGAGCATTTAAGAGGTATCATTTAACTATGAAGTTTGTTTCATAAAATCCTAGCATATCTTTTTATTTATCCAGATGAATATAACTTCGCCAGGAGGTTTGTTTTATTTATTTATTTATTTATTTATTTATTTATTTATTTATTTATTTAACTTTCTTCTGTGAGATATTCTTGTGGCCTGGGATTTTTCAACCTTGTGTTACTAATGAGTTTACATGTTTTTGCACTTGCTCATTATCTCCCACCCCTGAAATGTCACTTTCTGTCTTAGCATTTTTGTGATATCTTTGACTTTTCATTCCCTGAATCTCTAGCACAGAACCACAGATGGACCCCTGGGGTTCTCATCTCACAGTTCTATGGACAATATCCTATTTCCTGTCCCTGGTAGCTTGGTCCTGTCTCTGTCCCTGCTAATCCAACCTGGATGGTAAGAACTTCCTCTTAGCACTGGGCATCTTTTCTCAACCTCTTTTTATGAGACGTGGGGCTGAGCCCTAACCCCACCCCCAGGTAATTGGAGTTGAATTTGCTTTCAGTGCCCCTTCCCCACCCTGCAGTCAGGAAGGGCTCTTGGTTCCCACTTACATCTGCCATCTGCAAGCAAAGAATGCATTTATACTTTTGTAGTCCCTGTCAGCAATCCCCAACAATTTTGGCATCAGGGAATGGTTTCATGGGAGACAATTTTTCTACAGCCCGTGAGGGGAGGTTTTGAGATGATTCAAATGTTATGCATTCATTGCACACTTTATTTCCATTATTGTTACACTGTAAATATAATGAAATAATTACATATCTCACCATAATGCAGAGCTGCTCACCATTCACTGGTAGGGTTTTGCTCTGAGCCTGCAAGCATCAAGTTATTAGGGTCTCTCTACAGTCAAACCTCTCTGCTAATGCTAATCGATATTTGCAGCCATCCCCTGGTGCTAACATCACTGCCTCAGCTCCACCTCATAAATCCCTTGCATGCACAGTTCTCAGTAGGGTTTGTGTTCCTATGAGAATCTTACATCACAGCAATCTGGCAGAAGGTGAGGCTCAGGCAGTAACATGAGTGATGGGGAGCAGCTGGTAATGCAGGAAAAGCTCGCCTCTTGCTGTGCAGCCTGGCTCCCATCAGGATAGGGACTGGGACTCATCCATGGCTCAGGGTTTGGGGATCCTTCGTTTGTGTCAATAGATGAAAATTTACAGAACTAATTCTATTTGAAAATAACAAATATAATTTTTTTGTTGAGTGAATATTTGAGACTTACAGGTGGAAAGCTAGTTGTGGGTACACTTCATCTGAAAGGGACTCGTGTTAGGTGGCATTGAATCTCTTTGGAGTTGTGTGTCTGATTTTTCCCTACAGTCACAGAAGTAAGAAATGTGGTATTTTTGTTGATTGTGGTAGTATTTGGTTTTTGTTTTATTCTAACTTCTCTATTTACAAGAACATGCGGACAAAAGAGTCAGAATTTACAAAGGGATACAGAATAACTGCTCCATTATATTTTATCCATGAAAGACTTTCTCTTTTATTATTCCATTCCATCATTTGTAAAATAATTGGGAAATGAAATTCAAATAACTGCTCCTGAAAGGAAGAATAAATTTGCATCCACATAATGGTCTGCAAGTCCCTTTTTATGCTACGTATCTGTGTAATTAGTTTAATTATAACTAAATCACACTTGCATTAATTCTATTTTTAACCTTGATTATTTGTAATGTTAATTGCACATTGGTATTCAAGGAATTAAGTAGGTAATTAGAAGCACAATGGAATTTTTAACTGCTTAGAGAGTTGGAATATACCTTCCTGTCCATGAGATATATAATTGATTGCTACCTAATTGAAACACATTGACTCAATCATTCATTATATTGAGGTGTACTTTCTTTCTTCTCTGAGATTATATAATCTGAAACAGTGTGCTTTCTCTTTTCTTGTTTAACTTGTTAATTTCCATGAATGCATATTCTCAAACTTGAGAATATATATATATATATATATACATGTGTCTCTATATACATGTATGTGTAAATATGTAGATATCTACACCTATATCTATACATATAAGTATATCTATATGTATATACACATATGTATATCTATATATGTATATACACATATGTATGTATAATGATGTTTACATCATTGTATGTATATATAATAACTCATTTCAAAACTGGCAACTGTAATTTAGTTTAGAATATCACTTAAGCTCTCAGTATGATGACAGTGGCCATAAACTGATGAGGTCACATGCATGCTCATTTGAGCAGCACACTGTTAGCATTTGGATTTGGGGTGCTGCTGGTCAGAATACACTCCCTGGTCTGCCAGGTTACCATTGCTCCCTAGAGCCTCAATTCTTGTCACCATCAAATGTTTATGTCAGCTCTTGGATCCTGAAATCAGTGGAATTTATAACCCTTGGATAAAATAAATACTAATAACAATAGTCATGATTTACTGTGACTCTTATTCCCTAAACATTACGTTAGGGGCTTGACATTCTGGATCTTATCTAATAATTATAATAAGATTGGACAGTGGATGTATGTTACCCAAATTTCACTAACAAGGAAACTATGGCTTAAAAAAAGTAAATGTCTCGCCAGAAGTCAAAGTTCTGTAAAGTGGTGGAGGACATTTCACTTCTAAATCATGTGTTTTTCCCAACCGCCTGCCCCATTATTAGAACTCTGAAAGTAGTCACATTCTTTTTTCTATAAGAAAAGAGAGAGCAGCAAAAGATGAAAATATATCTTTTGAAGCAAGTTGACAGATATGAACATATTACAGAGCAACGTATGTTTCTGTTACAGATGTTAATCTTTCCTTAAAAATTTAAACACTCAGAAACAGGTTAAGAAAGCATGACTTAAATGAAACACTTAACACAGTATTACAGTGACATTAAAGAAGTAAAATATATGTGCAGAATATGATTAGAGTCATCCATCCAAGGAATAAGGTACAGAGATGCTCAACAAAACTCTTCATATTTATCCATGAAGTTCTAGAGTAATTGCCATTAAAACAAGCAATAAAAATATCAATGGCGTTGTTTACATTTGGCCTGGAATTTGTGTTCCTGATAAAAGGACATAGTTCAGAATAGTGTGAGTATTTGTATGGTTACTATTATTTTTGTCATATGATATATTAAAAATGCTGGAGCAAATCAACTATGAAATAATTTAAACTGAAGTGGCCAGACAAAAATAAAATAAACATACTCAAATCAAGAGGTCTCCTGTGTATTTTCAGTACTAGTTAGGAGATACAATGGAAAGACAGTTACAATATTACATACATATTTAAACTACCTAAAAATAACATTATATAGATGTATGGTCTCCTTATTTGTTACAATCTAGACAACGTTGTTTTTGAGTAATAAGCATGATTGAATATGCAGTGGTATATATGTCATGATAGTGAATAGAAAGGCTGAATTGTGTTTATATTACAATTATCCACCAAGTTTAGTAGTTTAATGCAATTTTAATTGATATCGTAGAGGACAGGAGGAGGCTTAACACAGAAATTGTGATGTTTATGTTAAAAAAATGAATAGATGAGTTTAATCACGACATTTTTGAAAAAAATCAAATTGCTTTGAGATATTTCTGGACACTATATTGATTGTGTAATAAAATAGTGCCTTTCTTTTTTAACAACTTAATTGATGGAACAAAAAAGAGACACAATAGATAAAAACATAGGAGAATACAGTACATACAAGTTTCATATTAGTTCATAGGGAAAAGGAAAACCAAGTTGTCAAGGTTTTCTGAGACCAGCATTTACTATGACACAAGGAAAACTAGAAATAATGCAAATACATAATGTTTATTCAATGAGGTCATTCTTTGTGAACATTCAATGAATATAACATTCATCACAAATGCTATGTAAATGTGAGGCTTAAAATTTTTCTACAGGTCAAAATATTAAATTTAAAGATGATAACAAGCATTAAATAAGACAATGCCCCAATAGATAAAATATATAAAATGACCCAGTTAGTGATAGTGAAAAGACCCTAAGAATAAAAAACGACAAAAGAACTAGAGTTTAATATAATGTGAAAACAAATGATGAATAAACATTTAAAAATAATTGTCACCACTAACATAAAATGCCACACCAAGAGACAGAGATAAATATTTTTATCATTATAATGATTTAAAAAGTAGTGCACCATTTCAAGAAGGTAAAGTAAAATGTGTACTGTCATCTGTGTCCCTTTCTTTTTTTTTTTTTTTAATGTGGGTATCGGGGGTCCAACTCAGGACCTCGCGCTTGCCAGCAGGCACTTGTGCCACTGAGCGATATCACCGGCCCTTTTTTCCTTTTTATGTGGGTACCGGGAGTTGAACTCAGGACCTTGCACTTGCCAGGCAGGCGCTTACGCCACTGATCTATCTCACCGGCCCACTGTGTCCCTTTCTAACACAGATAATTCTAATTTTACCAGAGTTCGGCTTGGTAACATGTTGTATAAAGTGTTGGAACCAGTAATTTTCCTTGTAGGACTTTTTGTGCAGGAAAATGATAGAGGCTTGAATGATGGCTTTAATGAAAAATCTATTAATTTTGATCTTACAACAGCAAAAAAATAGGACAGTGTTAGCTCTTATTATATACTCAGTGATTACGTTGGTTACAAAATTTTGTTATGGGATTTTAAAAATGACATTTAATGAGTTAAGATGAAAGACTACGATAAGCTGAACACATACCTATTACTAGATAAAAATTAACCAACACTGTTACATAATTGTTTCTCTGAGGCTCCGGAAATAAAGGGAAGCCCAAGGTGCTCTGAAAGAGCAAGACGCCAGCGAACCACACAACTCCTTGGGCTCACGCTGTGGCTGGCCGACAAGGGGCCGAGCAGGTGTGGTTTTGCTTTCTGGGAGGTGAGTTCTGAGGTCCCCTCTCTAAGGTCTGCTGAGCCCTGCAGAAGGGGAACACGGAACTGGTGCTGTGTAGAAAGCTGGAGTCCTTGAAGGGTTGCACCCTTACCGAAGGGAAAAGCCCCTGAAAGTCCCAGTAGCTGAACATGGCAGATCGCATGTGACACCTCTCCTCTGTGGATATCAATGAGTGGCTACAACTTGAAGGAGAATCCGCACATGGAGAATGTAATGGGATAAGATTGTATGTGGTGTGATTAAAGAAAACAGCGAACGTTTAAATTAAAAGAAATACATTATAGTAAAAAACGTGTTGCCGTGTATCCCCCTGAAAATCCTCCCCCTGCCTTCCAACACACTCATCCCATTGCTCCCACCACTTTCAGAAGCAGCTCTGGAGTCCTCTTCCATGAGTGTCTTTAGTTGCACTGTTGTAGCTGCCTTGATGACCTAAATTGATTCAAAACGTTTCCCTTTCATGGTCATTTTGACTTTGGAAAAGAGCTATTGAATAAGTGGGTGAGGACACACTGCAATGATTTTTACAAGCCTGCCTTTCCCCTGCTTTTCTGTTGGATGGTACTCAGCAGCAGCGTTTGCTGTATTTGTCATCACATCTCAGAAAGACACGAAAGATGTGTAAAATACTATAACATTGTGAAAGGTAGCAGATTTGAGCCTGATGTGGTGGTGAATACGTTATACTAGCACACTGGGAGGATGAAGCAGGAGGATCATAAGTTTCAGCTCAACCTGGGCAGTTTAGTGACTTAACAAGATGCTGTTTCAGGAAAAAAAAAAAAAAATTAAAAGGACTGGGGATCAGTGAAGGCCCTGGATTTAATCCCCAGTACTGAAGAAAGAAAGAAAGAAAGAAAGGCAGATTTGAAGAAAATATACTTGCTGTGATTGAAAAAGAAGGCCATTAAAATGAAAAAAAAAAAAAAACCACAATGATTGGGTTAAAAATAAATGAGATACTGCTTATGAAAAACTATGAAAGTGAAGTTGTATGAAATACAGTGGATGGGAAGAGACGCTCTGACCATAGTCTGATTAGATTTCTGAACAAGAGAAGGGAGACATGGGGAGACACATTATCTGAAGAAATAACAGCGGGAATTTTTCCACAATTGATAAAACAAATGATTCCTTAGGTGGAGAGAACACTACACTTCGCTAGCATAATAAATAAGGAGATATTCATATGTAGGCACTGTGTGGTCAAAATGAAAATTCCAAATACAAAGACAAAATCATTTTTTAAAAACTGGAACAAAAAGATCACAGTAAAGGAGCAAAAAGTAGATCTATGCCTGTTTGAAAGTAGCCAGTGGCCTCTTCTGGTATTTAAAATTACATTTAAATAAGTTAAAAAGACTGCGATGATAAATTTAGTTTCTCAGCAACACTGGAAACAGCTTGAGAGCTCACCAGCTTCTGCTCCAGGCAGTGTAGACCCAGAGCATTCCCAGGATGGCAGAAGGTCCAGGGTGGTAGCACCGAATAAGACCAAAGGCCAGCGTCCGCGCAGCAGGATGTGGGGAATGGCTTCACGAGTAGGTGTGCATCAACAAGCCAGCAGCTGTCACATCTGGATGCAGAATTACAAGCAGCTTTTATTCCTCCCTGTGTTTTCCAAATCTTTCACAGCGATTGATCGTATATTAGATTCTGCAGCAATTAGATAAGGAGCACATGAACTTTTAATACACAAGCCCTTCCCTGCATATTTCAGACTAACGTTTCTGAGGCTTGATGCGTTTTAATGTTTGCGTCTCGGATAGATTTTGTTTTTATTTTGCAGCTTTGGTTTCCTCCTTTCTTAAATGACCACTCTTATAGAATTATTTGAGCAATAACTATTACCTGGTATTTTGCCATCAAAGTGTTAATTATGATGGGACTAGCACTTAGGAATTTATACACAAATTACTCTGCTTCATATAAACCAGTGCTCACCAATATGAAAAAGATACAGAAATCATTTATTGCTTATAAAGCCTCTCACTCACACAGATCACAAATTAGAGTCATTTAAATCATAACCGCACCACCTAGGAGCTACTTGGCAATTTGTTTTTCTCCCACTTTAAATTAAGTGACAGTTTAATGACACTAATATGGAGTTAGGAAAATAATGAAAAAAAACCGTATAAATTTAAGTTAAAGCTATTTTTAAATTCATAATCATTCCCAATTTGGAAAAAATTCTGCCTAACTATGCATCTATGTATTCATGTGTCAATAATTTACCTGCATACATAATTACTTATGAGGTGTAATCAGAAATACAGTGAATGTCTTAATTTTTAAAAATTTATTACAGTAAAAGATGCAGTGCTATGAATCCTCCTTACGATAATCCCCTTCACTTTGAACAGACTTATTCTGTTGTCCTTGCTGCTTTCTGAAGCTGGTCTGGAGTCCTTTTCCTGAGTGTCTTTAATTGTGCTCTTGTGGCTGCCTCAACGTCCCGAACAATTCAAAATGTTTCCCTTTCATGGTCATTTTGACTTTGGGGAACAGCCAGAGGTTGCATGATTCCATATCAGGCAAATAAGGTGGATGAGGACACAGCATCATGTTTTTAAGAGCCTGACTTCGTTAGATGGCACTCGGTAGCGACATTCACTGTATTTTTGATCATACCTCATAAAAACACTCAGGAAAGAGGATTCCAGACCCGCTTCAGAAACTGGCAAGGATGATGGGATAAGTGTATTTGGAGCAATGTGGAGGACTTTGAAGAGGATTAATGGCAATGCATCATTTACTGTCCTAAATTTTTTGAAGATTTAAACATTTGCTATATATTTTGATCATCTCTTGTATATTACCTCTCGTCCAGGTGCAGTGACGATGTTTATTTCATAGTCTTTCAATTCACATCACATCAGAATGTCTTCTGTCCCTCAGCGGAGTCTACATATTGATGCCTTCCTTCTGTCCCAGTGGGGTGGGCCGGCATGTGCCAAGTCATTTCTCTGCTAGACAGTTATATTCCCATGTAAATCTGCCTGTCCTTGAGCAAGATATCACCGTGCTGAAAAGCTTACTGTGTGAGGGAGAATGGTGTGCGCCCCACGGCGTGGCTGATATAGCAGAGGATGCAAACCCGTGGAATGCCTCTGAATTGAGCTGTGAGAACTGCGATGGACACAAAGCATTGCACATTAATTATGCTCCCCCGCTGGGTGCTGGCCTCACTTTCAGGGGATCCCCCAGAGCACAGCAAGTGTAGGGGTGTTCTTAGTTTCAGATTGGATGTGCTCAGTTCTGCCTGGATGCTGCTTGTCTCCCTGTCTGCTAATACATCGCCTTAGGTGTGGTTTCTTTGATCCACAGCATTTTCCGCATCCTCACAAGGCTGTGTTTTTAATGGAAAACTTCATGTGTGTGTAACGCCCTGCTGACTTCTCATAGATAGTGTGCAGTTTAATTCATTATTTTTCACTGGAACTTTTTCCTATAGCAGTAAATACTTCCTGAGCTCCTATACTGATGTGCCAGTATAATTAAATCATCTTGGGTAATCTGTTTCATTACAAAGTAGTGTTAGAAAAATTCTGAAATTCCCCTGACAGAAAAATGTCCCCAAGCATTTTGTTAATTAAGGGATAATGTTCAGTGAAGAGGAATATTGGAAACGATTGCCTCCCTTCCCAGACGTTTAAATGTAGAAGATGACTTAGACCTAGAATCTGTTCCTTTTTTTTTTTTCCTAAGGATCTTCTAATACAGAGCCATGTTTTCTTTAATGACTAGAATAGGCTGCTAGGGATGGGGGATGATAAAATCCCAACACGAGATGCCTTTTTTTTGGTCCAAAGATATTAAATGTCAGAAGCAATCTCAAAGCAATAGTTCATGTATCGAGCTGTATGAGAGTTCAAATGTCAACTTCTTTTTTTTTTTTTTTTTGTGGGTACCGGGGATTGAACTCAGGACCTCGCATGCCAGCAGGCACCCGTGCCGCTGAGTGATATCACTGGCCCTTATTTTGTATGTGGATACTGGGAGTCGAACTCAGGACCTCGTGCTTGCCAGGCAGGCGCTTATGCCGCTGAGCCATCTCACCGGCCCTCAGATGTCAACTTCTAATCTTCGAATTAGAATTAGATTGTTGTCTAAGCTCCATGGCACTTCAGAGAAAGTCCTCCTTTGAGAACTTATTTCTGTTTCAAATGGTCTGCCCGATGGAAAATAAGCAGTCCCCAACTGTGTGCAGTCCTCTGGTGCCAAGAAGGCTCCTTGCTCGGAGCTGTCCCTGTGTCCTCGTGCTCTGTCCACCTGTGCAGTTGTGAGACTGTGGATAATTCACTGTGTCATTTTCCTGGGATGCTCAGACATCGCCGAGCACGGAGGAGCTGACCATGTTGGTTTATAATAAGTGACTCACCCTTTCCATTCTGCAGGGGTGGAATCTGCGGCCCTGGAGGTAAAAAGCTTTGACGTAGTCATGTAGCTTGACGTTGGTGGCAGTTGAGTCTTCTCCTTGCTATCACTCTTTACTCACTTCACTTATTTTTTTTTTTAATTAGTAAATGTTTGCAGCACATAATGATCGTGTTCATTGTGGGGAGTTGGTTCATGTGCATAACACAGCTTAATTCTGTTTACTTCTCCTTCTCTGTGCTGCCCTCCCCTCCCCCTATTTCTAGATCGCCTTCTCATCTGCCAAAGTCCTATCTCCCTGTTTCCTATTCTCTGTTTTTCTTTTGCTCTTTATTTATACTTTGGGGCTCTCATACAAGAGAAACTATAGGACATTTAGGCTTGTGTGTCTGGTTTACTTCACTTAGCATTATGGTCTCAGTGTGTACCCACTTTCCTCCTGGCACCTACGGGAAATCTTTAGGTCTCTGAAGTTATGCCCATGAAGGGAACTGTGGGGCGCTGGCCTCCTCCTCGTCTCTTGTGCTTCTTGGCTTTGCATGAGCAGTTTGCTTCCCTACACGCTCTCTGCATTGCCAAGTGGCACAGCCACCAAAGGCCCAAAGCAATAAGTCACCCAGTTCTGGACTGCAACCTTTAAACTATGAGCCTAAATAAAACTTTTCTCTTTATAAGTTAGTTATCCCAGGTACTTCCTTATAAGTGACTGAAAACTAACACAACTGGTGTCTCAAATGTCATTTAGACATTAAATGACTTAAATGTCATCAGTTTTCAAATTACTGCAGTCAGTACAATGTGATTAAATGTAGCTTGGCAAAAGAAAATAAAGAAAGTTTTGTTGTCATTCACTGAAAAGTAGAATTAGTCATTGTACTTTCCACTGATGAATTGATTTTGTAATCCATACGGACACAACCCAGGTGGATAGATGCAACACACTTGACTCTGGGATCGTTGGACATCTGACCTGTCTTGTGGGTGAGATCAAATTGTAACCTTTGAGATGTACAAGAACAGGAACTTGAGCTCTTGTGTGGTGCTTCAGAGGTCCAAAGTGTCACTCGTGGGTTTCACTGTGCACGGTTCTTTCATCCACTTCTGCATGGTCCATGTTTGCACACCGTCTCAAGCCCCAGCAATGTCCTGTGCAGTAATAGCACAGAGCTTTAAAAGCTTGCGTTCTGAAGCAAGACCACCTCAGTCTACCCTTGATGGTTGCTACTCCCTGGTGGGGTGAACTTGGTGGTTTATCTTTAAAATATGAGATTGCTGATCTTAAAAAAGAGATAATAAAATTACTTACTTCTCAGTTCGATGAGAGTGTATTAGACAATGTGCATCTGGCACAGAAAAGTGCCTAATAATTTTTTTATTGTCTACCTTCAAGTTTTGGTCTTAAAAATTCTAGGAAACAAGGTCATGGGCTGGTGACAATTGTATCTTCCTGGTCCACCAGGAAAATTTTGCTGTCTCTCCCTCTCAAGTCTACAACCGGGAGCATAGCTGGCCTTTCTGTACCATGCTTTCTACAAAAACCCAGATATTTATTTTCACAGCAAATTCAGCTTTTCATTTTTTTCTTTTATACCAAATCATTTGTAGTTTCTCTGTTTTCATTTTTATCTTCAAATATATCCTTCAAAACTCTGTGTGTGTGTGTGCATGTGTGTGGATGTTGCTTTTCTTTTTGCAGTGGGTGAAGCCACTGGCTAAATCATATTCTGTGTGTGTGTGTGTGTGTGTACACACATGCGCACATGTGTGTCCTTAGCGTCAGTCATCTGGCTGTCTCGGTAGCTCTTTCTGTCCCTCACCTGCCTGCCTGGCTAGAAGCCACCTGTGCTGTGGTTCCCTGCTCTGTCTGTGTTTACCACCTGGCACCCAGGAGCTGTGTTCAGAAGAACCAGCTGCTGCTTTCTCTCTTCTCTCCTCTCCTCTCCCCAGCCCTCTCCATTCTACACTTCCTTCCTTCTTCCCTCTTCTCCTCTTCTTTATAAGGAGGTTGAGAAGATTGTTGAGCATGCATCATACAGAAATCTGCATCCACTGGGATGCACACAGGCAGCGCCCTTTCCTTTTCACACTCAAACACACTCACACTGTACACGCAGTGTCACTGCAGGGCAGGTGACAGTCATGCACATCGGCGCTTCGCTCTGCACCTTGGAGCTCTCTGAGCTCTTGGGGCCGGTAGTGGAGGACACGTGCGGTGGGCTCTGTCTGCAGGCGAGAGGTGGGCGCACTTACAGGGCACATTTACACATCACTTTTCAGTTTCCTCCTCTCCATCAGAAACACTAAGCTAATAAGGGGGGATGCATTCCGAAAGGAAACCAATAATACAACTAAAATGCTTTCAAGGAACTACAAAAGCAAGCAGAGCAAACAAACGCCACTTCGTTGTTTCACACTACACAGGAGCAATTAACATCACCGACAGTCTCTTTTCCAAGCTGGCCCTTGTGGTCAGAGATGAGACGACTTCAGTGAGTTTGCTGTGTTCGGTTATTCAGACTTTTTTTTTTACTCTACTTGTTTTGATTTATTTATAACTGTAGGGCTCACCTCAGCAGGGCTCCATAGGTTGTCAATAGGGCTGTTTGTCCAAGAGGAAATTTTTTTTCTCTATTCCACCCTTCCTTAGTACTTTTTTGGTATTTAGTTTATGACTTCATTCTTAATAGATCTGTATCACCTTTGGGGATAAAGAATAAAAATTGAAGTCTGAGTTTTAAAAAGACCCATTTGTCCAAATACTTAATCCCGGTACATCTGTCTTTTCTTTATTGATTTGAAATGATTCATTTACCATGAACTAAGTGATTAGTTATGTTGATGTGTATGAAAACTTGTTTATGTGCCTTTAATTTTGAATCTGTTTACATTTTCTGGCAGTAGTCTTCCTCATCTTTTTAAACTTTTTAAACACTTGTAAGTACAAAGAATTTTAAGGTCATTGGAGGATTTACAATGTTGCCATTCCTCTTTCAGGAACATGGTCTGACTTTCCACTTACTACAGTTTCTTATTATAGACTTCACTAAAATTGAATATACTCTACACATTTCTTGTTATGGCTAGCTCTTTACATTTTATGTAATTTAATTCTGCTATGACTGGAATTTTTCTTCTATTTTTAATTGGTTTATGTTTATATACAAGAAAACTTTAATGTTGGTCTTTAAACTTGTGGCCAACCACTTTATTGAATTCTTTGATATAAACTCTTCTTAGTTTAGTGCCTCTATTTTTCTTGGCAGACAAAAATGATGCTACTGCTTTTTAATTTCTAATATTTTTTTTTTTTTTTTTTTTTTTTTGTGGGTACCGGGGGGACGACCTCAGGACCTCGCGCGCCAACAGGCACCCGTGCCGCTGAGCGATATCACCGGCCCCTTTTTGGTATGTGGGATCCGGGAGTTGAACTCGGGCCTTCGCGCTTGCAAGGCAGGCGCTTACGCCGCTGAGCCATCTCACCGGCCCTAATTTCTAATATTTATAGTATATAGTTTTACATTTTTTTGATCAATTTTATTTAAATTCAAGAAATGTGCTTGTCAACTCTAGTTGGAATAAGTATCTCTTACTAAGTTCTCTCAAAATTTTAAATGTAAGAATTAATGTTTATCTGGGAATTCTAAATTTGAATTACTGATCATTCTGTTCATCTTTCTAACTATTCTATGTTATATACATGTATATATACACATATATGTATACATATATATATATATATATATTTTTTTTTTTTTTTTTTTTTTTTTTTTTTTCCCTGAGACAGGATCTTGCTATGTAGTTCAGGCTGGCCTGGTCTCACTATGTAGCCCAGGCTGGCCTCGAACTTGGGGCGATCCTCCTTGTGGCGATTCTCCTCCCTCAGCCTCCCGATTCCAGCCTCCTCAGCTGGAATTACAGGCATGTGCCACCACACCTGGCTCTGCTGTATATATCTTAAAGGGAATATACACACATATATGCATGGAATTCACTTTTAAACTATAAATATGTAAACCAGGAAAATATTAATACCCAAACATATATGCACTGTAGTTGATTCAGCATGTCGGTCACCTTTCTGTTGCTGGGAGAAAACATCCAACACACTCTCCTTAAAGGAGAGAGGAGTATTTTGGCTCACTATTTCAGAAGTTTCAGTCCATGGTCAGCTGAGTGCATTGCCTCAGGCTTACGTGAAATGAGAAACATCATGGTGAATGAACGTTGTGGCGGAAGAAAGCTGTGCACCTCATGGTAGCCAGGAAGCAGAGAGAAAGGGGAAGAGCCTGAGAAAAAAACGTATCTTTCAAAGTCATGCGCCAGCACCCCCTCTCCTCCAGTGGGGCCCCTCTTGCTAACAGCCCATCCAGCTATGACCTACCCAGTGCGCTGTCCATTGCTGAAGCTTGTGCCCTGATCATCTGATTGCCCTCCTGAAGCCCTGCCCTGACCACTTGAGCCTTTGGGGGTGCTTCTATTCTAGATCCAAACTACAACACTTAGCTCTCAGTGTATCTGGTTATGACTATATTGTTGAGCCCTGAAATGCCACGACATTTCATTTCTTTTTTTTTCTTTTTTTTTTTTTGGTACCAGGAATTGAACTAATGACCTCATGCTTGCCAGGCAGGTGCTGTGCCACTGAGCTATATCCCTGGCAGACATTTCATTTCTTGCTCAATGTTTTGCCATCAATTTTCTTTTCATCAATTTGCTTTGTTTCCCATAGATTCTCTCTCTGTTACCTCTCTTTTATCATCCCTCCAAGCTCATCAATGAATGGCTTAACTTGATTTTCTTGAACATCTTGTGAAATTTTCTGATGCCTTTCATTCTAGGCTGTCTCGGCAGGTCTGCTCTGCAGTTGTCGCCCACACCACGTCCCCTGTCATCTGGATTCCTTTTGTTCTCTCTCTTTTTTTTTTTTTTGTGGGTACCAGGGGTCGAACTCAGGACTTTGCGTGCCAGCAAGCGCCTGTGCCGCTGAGCGATATCACCGGCCCCTTTTTTCGTATGTGGGTTCTGGGAGTCGAACTCAGGACCTCGTGCTTGCTAGGCAGGTGCTTATGCTGCTGAGCTATCTCACTGGTCCTGTTCTTTCTTTAATTGATTATATCTGTCCTATTTCACTGTTTTCTTTCTTGGTTTCTCCTTTACTCCCCACACCCAATTTTTTGAGAGCAGCTTCCAAAAGCTTCCTGAGGAGGAAAGAATAGTGAGTAAATTCCTCACAATGAATATTTATTCTATCTCCACATCTGTCTGATATTTTGGCTGGACAGGGACTTCTAGGTAGGAAATTTTATTCCCTTAGAATTTTGAATACATTTTTCTATTTTGTCTTATAGAATGTAAGACCTTTTTGGAGAAGTCTAGTGTCATTGTAATATAATTTTTGTTTTTCTGGCAGTGTTTAAGATCTCTGTCTTTGGTCTTAACATTTCATGAAGATGTGCCTTGATGCAAGCCTTTACCTGTTCCTTTTCCTCCTCTGAATCTACCATGCTTGGGGGCCTGTGTATCCTTTTAGTGTGCAAGTTCACTTCCTTTGGTGCTAAGAAGTTCTCTTGGCTTTTTTCTTTTGTTTTCTTACATTGTTTTCTCTTTCTCGGTCTCCTATAATTTATTTTGTCTCCTAGAACCAAAATCTTCCCTTTGGTTTTCAGTCCATTTATATTTTGGTTATAATTTTCTGGGATTGTTCTCAGACTACTCTACCTATTTAGTGAGCATTTTATTTTAATCATACTTTTTAATATTTCAGGAGTTCCTTTTATCTTTTTAGCTATATTAAGAAATGGTGTCCTATTTTTTCATAAATATAATATTATCTCTTACCTCTTTAAATATGGTTATGTTTTCCTCTTAAAATAGTCTCTCTGCATTGTTTCTGCTGCCTCCAAGTTTCTGGGTTTTTAAAACAACTGTAGTTCATGTCCTGTATTTCCTCTAAGTAACTAATGCTCTTTGATTAACTTCTACTTAAAATCTAAGTATTAAAATTTTTAATGAAAACACTGAGTATGTGGCCAGTGATATAATTCGATGAGGCAGTAAAGGTTAGTTAATTCTTTAATTAGATTGCTAGATTTTCTAACTAAAAACCACTTTTTCATTGCCACTGTAATACCAATGGATCCCATTGCTTTCCTTTGAACTTTCCAACATTTCGAATTCTTAGAAACAATAGTGAAACAGTTTCTGAGTTGCAAACACTTGAGCCTAAGGATTACTAGATCTGTCTTTTTCCTCTTCCATATGTTTTATATATTCTCAGCTGTTTAGATTTACATCATTATTAGGTTACTCTAGTTGCGTTATTCTTTCTCTCTTTTCAAAGAATGATGTTACATGCATCATTTATTCAGATATATGTCTGTTTTCACTTGTTTCCATAGTGACCACCAACTTTTTCATTCAATTTAATAATGCTTAATTTGCAAGTTGGAGAAATTAATTGTAGTTTAAAAAAATTTTCATAATAAAGGATAATTGAAACAGAGAGACATACTCGCAGGTTCCCTGAATATCTGAGAGCAGGTTTTGATCACCTTCCTTGTAGAAGACAGAACTGCACCCTGGCATGTCAAGAGGCCACGTTGATCCCAAAACCTCTGAACAGTGCTCTGCCACCCTGTGACAGCAGCATGCAAATGACACATCACAGCAGCTGCACTTGGCTTCCTGGTCAGACATTTATGGGTTTTAAGTTTTTTTGTTTTTTTTTTCCCTGAAATTAACCAAAACCAAGCAAGCAAACAAAACCCATGAAACTATTTGTCAGGACCCATCTATTTCATTTTCTCTATTTTTATCATCATCTTTATCTTTTCATTCTTCATCCATAAGTTGTTTTTTCCTTAAATTCAAGAAAATAAGTTTGGTTTCCTTTCAGTCCTCCTTATTGCAACCCCTTCCCTGTTGCTCTTGTACCTGGAGACCCTAAATTTTATGTCCCCCAGTGTCCTCCTGAGCACTGCAAACCACTGCTAGGGGATTTATAATTCCTAACACAGTATTAATGCTACGTAAGCAGCTGTTATGCTATATTGTTTAGGGAATAAAGATGAGAGAAAAGCCTACATTTTCAGGGCAGACAGGATCTTCACATTTTTGCCTGAGTATTCATGACCCACAGTTGGTTGAATCTGCTTGTTTCCCATACCAAGCGCCTGCTCTGTCGTTTTCCCTTCACGACCCCACATCTCTTTGCATAATTTCGAGGGCTGTAGTCTGTGTTTAACTTCTGTGGCTTCTTACAAAAATATATTGCTATATAAGGGTTAATTACTTCTTTATATTAACTCCTCAGTATACACTATAGCAGATTTAGTTCTTTCCTGATTCCACATATTACCCACTCTCTTCTTTTCAAAATAGACATTTTCCTTTCATTTTCTAGCTCTAGGTTGCCTTCTTTCTGTCTTTTCCTTTCCCTCTTCTGTCTTTCCCTCCCCTCCCCTCCCCTGCCTTTGCATCCCTGCCTACCTACCCTCCCTCCCTCTTTCCCTCCCTGTCTCCCTCCCTCTCTCTCTCTCTCTGTCCTTCCTTCCCTCCCTCCCAAGCAGTGTGGCATAGGTAGATTATGAATTGACAACCAGAGTTTCTCAGGCCTTGTCACACTCAAACTTGACCAGTATATTGAGGTGGGACAAGATAATACATGAACCTGAATTTTATCTACGTGAAACTTACAGAATAATATAAACTTGAATTTGGATTCCCCAGACTTTGTTTGCTTGTTTAAAAAAAAAAATAGAATCACTGGAAGACTCTGAAAATGTTAAAGAATTTGATAAAATAGGGACATTTTCATCTTATAGCTGGTCTTTATCATTAACTACTAACAAAAATCATACTTTATTGTTGACAGCTTTATTTTTAAATTTTATATTAGTATATATTTGCAAAACATAATGAGCACATTTGTTGTGGATGGCAGCCTTATTTTCTGCTTGTTTTTCAATAGTGATTCATAGTAGAGGATGACACACAGTATACCAAGATCACCTGTATGGCTTGGATCTTAAATGACCCCCAAGGCCCTTGTGATAAAGGCTTGGCTCTGAGCTTGGAGCTGTTGGGAGGGAGTGAAAATTTTAAGAGATGAGGCTTCGTGTGAATTCTGTTGGTTATGGGTGACTGGTCATTCGAAGGGACCTTGGCCCTCTTTTTTTTTAATCTGGCTGTGAGGTGAATGCATTTGCCCAAAACAGGCTCCCACCATGACGCACTCCAGTAGGCCTAAGCACATGGCCAATCACTCATGGACTGAACCCTTCAAAACTGTGATCCAAAGTTTACCTTTTTCTCTTTTTAAATTGTCTCAGGTGTTTTGTTACAGTGATGGGAAACTAACAGACTGTGCTTCTTATTTAAGATTTTTAAAAAATCCTAGCTGACTAAAATAAAAACTAGTAGATTTTCTCGCCCTTGTGTAAATATTCAAAATATTAAGTAGGTAGAGAATAGTTATACATTATTCTCCATCTGTTAATTTCTTATAAATCATATAGTTTTAAATATTTCTTTATAGGAGAGTTCCTTACATGATTTAAAAGAAGTTAAAGAGGTCAGATACTGGATTATTAAAGTTTAAAAATCCTTCCTGCCAGTATCTGTTATGGGATTAACGGTGCATTTAAAATGAATCGTACTTCTATATATTTAGAAAATAATACAAATATGAGCAAAGTATATTGCAGAAAATTATATGAATTAATGATATTTATATTTATTATACAGATTGTATAAAATATGCTGATGACTTTACATCTAACAGTTACCTTGTGTAAGAACTGCATTTGGCTAAGACGTGTTGAGAAAGTGGAACCAAGCTCACGTTTTCTGGCTAGTTTCTAAAAGTAGACCTGCATGTTTTATTGATATATTTCAAGTGAAAGAAACATCAAATTAAAAGGGACGTCTTGGTGACAGTGTGCAGGAGAACATGTCACCATTGGCCCTTTGAAAGTGAGTCTTTGATGTATTAACCTTGTTTCTTTCCTTCAATAATTACAGAAGATTGGCAACTCCTATGCAAACAGCATATATGTAATTTGACAAGCCATTTTTGTTGCCAGAAGTGCATAACATTTTCTTGGTGGCAAAAAGGAAGAAATCTCAGGAGTATGAAAATATAATTATGTGTAATTTTACTGTTTTGAAAGAACATCACTTTACTGGATTAATGGCTGCTCTCTTGGTCACATACAGAGGAAATAAATGAATAAAAATATAATGGTTTAAGAATTCCCTAAAAGAATGGCCATGCTCTGTTATATAGCCTGCATGCTTATGTTTAATCACCAGTCTGAAGAACCTGAGACAATATTGTTTGTGTTGGATGATAAAACAAGTGGTGCGTGTGTGTGTGTGTGTGTCGTGTGTGTGTGTTAGATTTGTAGTCTTAAACCTGGTGTATGAACTGAGCCTCACTTTCAAAGAAAGGAGGAAAACATGCTCTTGATCTATATTTAGTAAATAAAGTGCCACAGATGTCTCCTCCTCTCTCTAGAACCAAGCCAAGCTGTTATGGATGGCTCTAGTCCTTGAAGCCCTGGTGTTGGATTCCAGTTATTTTCCTCTTGGTCTTGGGCTTGGGGACTTCCCCTGATACTTGGCTTTCATCCGAGAGCCAATCAGACCAGCCACCAAGTGGCCGTGCATTCATGTGGACACACATAAATAACTCAGCCAGGCACAACCCAGTCACCTGATCACAGGACCTGCGGAGGACCAGGGGTTAAGCCTGCAGAAATGTGTGGTCAGTGGCCAAAAACGCAGTTTGAAAAGCAAATGTAGTTAAAATACTACCTGGAAAGCCAGTCAAATATGGTTCACTGAGCAGAATTTCTGGCTGTTTGTCAGTTTTGGCTGTTTACAGACTGCTGATAATACAAAGATAATTAAACACCTGGAGCGAGAAGGTTTTTGGTTTGGCAAAGACCCCAAGCTTTATATTTGATTCCTAGTGTTTCTTGATCTGTTGTGGCATTAATTAAAGAGAAAAGCTAGTTAACGTGTGTCATGACAAAAGCCACTTGAAGTTCATTTGTATGTCAGACTCAAGACTGAGAACTGTCTTGTCTTTCCAAATGGTACTGGAGCAGAAAGTGTGTGGAATGTCCCGACCTTCTCTATGAGGTTGAGATAACCGAAATGCAAGTGTGTGGAAACTATGAAATGGTTGTGAGCATTTTCTAATGGCATAAATGTGATTGGTGGTGATTTTGATTTAGGAGGTGTGTAGTTGGCATCATTCACAGTTAGATGAGAAGATTTATATCGATGAGCTCATCTTCTTCTAGGTCAGGTAGAATGAACTCTGATTAGAAATTCCCCTTGCCTTCTCCCCAGCTTCATTATCATATAGTCTCCTTTTGTAGGCAAATCTGTCCTAGGCTATGCCTACTTGGTGTCTTTCCCTGTATTATAGTACCACATCCTATAAGAGGGGTCCAGGGGACCCAAATTTATAGAGGTATTGTTGATCTTCCTAAGCCCTTATTTTCTCCAAAATTCAGATGAAATTTAGCTCTCCACAGAGCCGCAGGTATTTCCAATCAGAGAATAAGGGGAACTGCAGAATGGTTTCACCTGACAGGCATTTAATGCTTTGTGAGGGCCTGGCTGTACTGTGGCTCCTCTCTACAAACATGCTACTGAAGAACCTAAAAAGACAGATGTCAGTTCATAATGAAAACTACAAACTATGGGGCTAAGCGCATAGCTCAGTGCTAGAGCTCAGTGCTAGCATGCTGGGGATCTTCACTGGGTCCCCAGCGCTGAAACCAACCAACCAACCACCCAACCGACCAATAAACCTATGTATCTATGTACCTATGTATGGCAGCTATGCTGTGTGCAATATTTTCCACAAGGAGGTGATTTCCACTGACCACAAAGCAAACGCAAACATATCATGTGCACATCAGAAAAAAGATGCTCTGCTTTGGCAGCAGGGGAAAATGCTTTTCTTTCCACTTTGTTAGGAAATCATGACCTTTGCTTAAAAAAATATACAGCCCCTTATTAACTAGAAATCTGGCATGGACCCAGACCATGGGTGAGTGTTAGGGCAGGAAGATGGAAAACCCCTTCCGTGTTTGAATCCCTGCATCCCTAGACCGCTGTGGCCCCCTGGTCTGGATTATCCTTGCGTCCTGGAGCTCACAGATGCCAGCCAGAAATAATAAATATGAGCCACAGGCAGTACAAGAGCAGGAAGTGTCTGGGGACATTGAACAATGAGAAGAATATTTAAACTATGAGTTCCATATATTCAAATGGTTTTGACTACTGTGTTTAAATAAAATTTCATATTTTTCAATTGAGGAAGGCTCTTGGAGACCATTCCAGCAGAATGTAGATAAAACCTTTTGAAACAGTAAAAACTGTGCTAGGTGACTTACACATTAACATTTGGAGGTTAATAATTGGTTTTAAAATATAAATTTAAAAATCGAGGTGTGAAATTCCTACACACAATAGGGTATGGGCTAATGAATTTTTTACGTTAGCATACCTCTGTATATGTATAACTACCATGGGGAAATAGACCAGTGATGAGACCTCAGGAGTCCCCTGCATATTCCTCTTCTAGCCAAAGGTGGATATTCATCTGATTTTAACCACCATAGATAGATTTGTCTTGCTTGTTTTTGAATTCTGTACAATGGACTCATAAAGTGTATATTCTTGTGAGTAGCTGCTTTCCCACAATATTATGTTGGTGAGATGTATCCATGTTTTTGCACATTGCAATGGTTTATTTACATTCATATCGATAGGTGATTGCTCTGAGCATTTACTGCTGCACATATGAAGCCATTTATGTTGTGCATATATGAAGAAATTGCGTTGTTTCAATAGGGTGGTGGTGGTGAACCTATGTCCTGTGTGCCGCAGCAGGCACACAGAGCTCTCTCTGTTGGCATGTGAGCCAAGTCACCCCAGCATTCCCCGTCAGCCGAGTGTTGGGTATTCATGTTTCGTTGCATTGCTGTCATTTTGTGATAAATAAATGGGTCTGGGTTGCAGTTTGGGCACTGGGTCTCTAGAAGGTTCACCATCTCTGCTATCAAGCATGTGTATGGTTAGCTTTTACTGACTGAGATACAAGTCACATTCTATGCACTTCACAATTTTAAGTGTAATAAACGCAGTCATTTGCAATATATTCATAAAGTTAGTTAATGATTTCTTCTATTTAATTTCAGAACACTTTCACCATCTTGAAAGTAAGCTCTTCCTATAGCAGTTTTCCTCCATTGCTGTTCCCACTCCCACCCGTTGGGACTCATTAATCTACTTCTGTCGTTATAGATCCGTGTGTTCATATAATGAACACGCAATGGGAAATTTCACATAAATGGGGTCTGTTGTAGTCAGGGTTTGCAAGGGAAACAATACAGGACACATAATTTATAGGATTATTTTATAGTAGTCACCCAAGAGTCATGTACAAAAGAGTGCAGGAAATCTGTCCACACACTAAAGACACAAAGAATCCAGCTGAGGGCCTGGATTCCACAGCAGTGTCCTGCACGAGTCCAGCTGAAGACCTAGAGCCCATGGCGGTGCCCCTACGAGTCCATCTGCAGGCCCAGAGCCCACAACAATGTCTCATGCAAGCCTGTTTCGCGGATCTGCTCTGGGAAGGCCTGAAGGTCAGTGGTGGAAGCCAGAAAGTCTGTGCCAGCGGGATGAAGGCTCTGTGCCAGCAGGCTGAGGGATCTGCACCGGAGCCAGGAAGCGTTGCTCAAAGTAAGGACCAGAGCTCCCCCGAAACGGACCACAGCCATCCTCAGCGACAACGAGGTCCCGAGCTCCTCCGACGAGAACAGCTAAGTTCCTATCAGGAAAGCCAGCACAGCAAGCTCCTCCAGGAGAACCAACAGCACCACCTCTTCCTCTCCAGCTCTCCTTTTTATGTTGGCAGCATCCTCAGGTGGGCCCTCCGCACCCAGCACCATGCTGATTCAGTTCAGCTGGGTGTTACAAGTTGCCCACCAGTGTCAGTCTGCCACAGGATCATACAAGAAAACTCCTATTATCCGGAGTGTATTCCCTATTTTATCATGAAATGCTGTTGTTGGTTTTTCTTCGACTGTTGACATATTTTGTGTGTTTCGCCTTTTATTCTACTAATGTGGCATATAATTATTAATTTTTCCATTTTGACCTTGCATCCCTGGGATTTGTCTCAGTTAACCACAGTGTCTAATTCTCCTTATATGCTGAGGGATTCAACTTGCTTTTACAGGAGGTCCCTGGATCACAATGAGTCTATGTGCAATTTTTTAACTTTTTGATGGTGTGAAAGAGGTGTGCATTCTATAGGAACTCTGCCTTGCATTTTCGTCTTTTCACAGGCTCATGTTATGTGGCAGGATATCCTTTCACAATGCCCAACCACATGCTAATACAAGTTTTGAGCATATTTAACGTAGGCTGGGATACTGCGTGATATTCACTGGTTTAGTTATATTAAATGCATTTTTGACTTTTAATATTTCCAACTTATGATGGGTTTATTGGGACACAGCCCCACCATGAATCAAGGAGCGTCTGTATTTTATTAAGGATTTTTACTGGTATTCATTATTAATATGTAGCCTTCTTTCCTTGTTATGTCTTTGGTTTTGTTATCAAGATATTACAGGTAGTGTAGAATTACTTGAGAATTATCTTTCTTCATTTTCTTTTAAACCACCTGTGAAGGATTAATAATAATATTTAAGCATTTGGTAGAACTCACCAGTGAAATTATTCAATCCCAGTCTTTTAATTCTGGGAAGTTTTTTCTTTTTTTGAGACAGAGTCTCACTATGTAGTTCAAGCTGGCCTTGAACTCACTTATGTAGCCCAGGTTGGCCTTGAACCCACTGTGATCCTCCTGCCTCAGCCTCCCAAGAGCTGGAATTACAGCTGTGCACCACTAAGCCTGGCCTGGAATTTTTTTTTTTTTAATTACTAATTCAACACTTTTCCTTGTTATAGATCTGTTTAGGGTTTTTTTTTTTTTTTTTTCCTTTTTATTCACATTCCATGGTTTGTGACTTGCTAAGAATTTGACCATTTCATCTAATTTATCTAATTTGCTAGCATACGAATATGTATGCTTCTCCATTATAACCAATTTTGACTTTGTATGGGTGTGTAAGAAGGTTTTATTCTTGATGTTAGTAATTTGAAACTTCCTTTTTCTTGCTCAGTGGAGCTAAAGATTTTTAGATTTTGTTAAACTAGAAAAAATTGATTTTTCTGATTTCTCTTTTGTTCTTCTCATCCTTTTTTTATTCTGTAGTAATTATTTTTTATTTTTACTTGCTCTAAGATTAGAAAGTCTTTTATTAATTTCTTAAGATTAAAGAGGTCATTGTTTTAAGATCTATTTTCTTTTCTTAAATTTAGGCGTTATAGCTGCATCTTTCCTTCTATGTACTCTTCTAGCTGAATACCATAAGTTTTGGTATGTTGAATTTTATTTTTTCCGTTAATTTAAGATTATTTTCTAATTTCCCTTTTGATTTCTTCTTGGCCCATTGGTTATTCAGGTTCTCGGTGCATTGCTTTATACACACTGAGATTTCCCAAGCTTACTCCTGCTGTTGGTTTCCAGTATGAGTCAGGGAACATATTTCATATGACTTCAGTCATTGTAAATATACTGAGGTTTGTTTATGGCCTAAAGATGTTCTGTCCTGGATAAAGTGCCTGGGTCGTTTGAGCAGAATGCACCTTCGGCTGTGTTGGGTAGGGAGGCTTCTGTACTTTCCGTGGGGTCTTGTAGGTCTAGCTGACTTGTTGTATTGCTTAAGTCTCCTACATTTTTGTTGAGCTACCAGGTTATTATGTTTTGTATTATGGAATGTGATATATTGCATTTTCTAACTATATTGTTGAAGTGTCTATTTCTCCCTTTAACATTGCTAGCTTTTTTATGTATTGTGGAGCTCTGTTCCTGAGTACATGTATTTTTGTAATTGTTTTGTCTTCCTGAGGAATTTGCTTGTTTGTCATTATGAAATATTTTTCTTTGTAACAGAATTGGTTGTAAGTCTACTTTGATATTAATAGAGCCACCCCAGCTTTCTGTTTGCACTATATTATTTTTTCCACGCTTCTACGTTCAGCCTATTTATCACTTTGGTTCTGAAGTTTATAATTTATAGGCAGCATATAGTTGAGGCATTTCTAAAAATCTAATCTCCTACTTCCTGACTTTTGTTTAGAGTGTTCATTTTATTTATATTTAATGTAATTACTGATAGAGTAGGATGTATGTCTACCAAATTTGTATTTGCTTTCTGTGTGTCTTATATCTCTTTTATTCCTCTGTTCCTGTATCACTTCCTTCTTTGTGTTATGTACATATTTTCTATACCTCTGCTTTAATTTCCATATGTAATATATAAAACTGCCATATAAAATTGCCTTAATAGTTTATCAGTTTATTTTGGGATTGTAATCGGCAGTTTGACTTAAAATCCTGTAATTTAGATGAATTCCTACTTAATTTCAATAGTTTATAAAACCAGACACCTCTACACCTCTACCTCTTCTTATATTGTCATTGTTACAGATTACATCTTTATACATTGTATGCTCATCGGCATAGACTGACTATTATTCTACTATAAAATTGGATGCAAATAAGGTTGGAAAAAGCAATTGCACACAAAACATATTTTCATGCTTTTCTTTGTATTTGTGTATGTTGTTACCCTAACTTCTGATCTTTTTTCCATTTGGTTCATGTTACTGCTGGTATCTTTTCACTTCAGTGTAAAGAACATCCTTTGGCATTTTTGCAAAGTGGTTGTATCAACAAACTCTCAGTTTTTGTCTGTTAATTTCTTGTTTAATTTTGAATGGCAATTTTATTGGATATAGAGTTCTTGGTTGTGTGGTTTTTTTTTTTTCCCCTCACTTTGATATCACCTTGGTGCTTTCTGGCTTCGTTTCCGGTGAGAAATCAACTGATAGCCTTATTGAAGATTCTTTGTCTAAGATGAATCACTTTTCTGTTACTGATTGTAACATTGTCTCATTGTCTTTAGATTTTGACAGTTTGGTTCTGATGTGTGTAGGTGTAGAATTTTGTTTGTATATATGCTGCACATAATGATCCTGCTTTTGAACAAACAGCATTATTATTTTCTTTTAGTCCTTACAACTTGCTTTTTCTTTACTCGTTGCACTGGTGAGGACTAGCAGTATAATGTCGCACGGATGAAGTGATAACGGCCATCACTGCTTCTTGATGTCAGGAAGAAGCCTTTAAATATTTTATCACTAACTTAAATACTTCACACTTCTATGAGTTTGTATAGTTTATTATTGTCAGACTAATAGAGTTCTTTTATATATCTATTCTTACAAAGATTTTTTTCATTTTTAGTTTGTATTTATTTTTATGAGGAGATTTTTAAAAATGTTACCAATTATTTTCCTTCATCTTTTGAGATAATAATATGGTTCATCATCTTTACTCTGTTATTGTACTATATTACATTCAATATTTTATTTTGTTTTAAAAATATTGCATTTATCTTATGAAGCTGATTTGGCCAAGATTTAATATCTATATGGTAGATTACTCAATTAAATTTAATGATAATTGTTAAATATTGTTATGAGAGATTGTCCTATAGTTTCCCTAATTATGACATCCTTGCCAAGATTAAATACTAAAGTAACAGTCTTTGTGTTTATGATTTATTTAATTTTTTCATAAAAGTTTCAAAGATTCCCCCAGTGAATTCATCTCATCCTGGATTTATCATGACAATCTTAATGACTCAATTTGTTGTTGGTGTCAAATTTTTATATTTTCTATTCCTTCTTTTTGGGTACATTGTGTTTCAAAGAATCTGTTCCTCTTATCTAAATTGTCACATTTCTATGCAGAGATTTTATGCACAATATACTACATTTTATTTTTAATGCCAGGACTGTAGTGACATTGGTATTCCTGATATTGTTATTTTCTACCCATTTTTTAAAATACAAATTGTGATGTTCAAAGTACTATATTGCCTTGTGGATTTTGGTTATTTTAACTTTCTAGTCCAGAATTTTCATTTGACTCCTTTTCATCAGGTGTCAGTCATCTTTTTATCTTTATTTTGTGTTCATTATTAACTGCCCACTGTTAAAGCCTGTGTTTAGTTACTCCAGTATCTGCATTGCCTGTGGGCCTCCTCTTATTGTCTTTGTTCTTCATCTTGACACTATTTTCATGGTATTCCTAGTGTGGTTGATTGCTAAGGCTGCTGTAGAAATGTACCAGAACCTCAAGCGACAGAAATGTATTGCCCCACAGATCTGGAAAGCAGGAGTAGTAGGAAGGGCTGGTGCCGCCCAAGGCTGGTCAGGACATGCGCCTGCCCTCTCCCTGGCTTGTACATGGTTGTCTCCTACCCCGTGTTCATAAGTCTTCCTCCTAACATGCTTCTCCCCATTTTATGAGGATACCGTACTGGATCAGAACCCTCCTAACGGCTTAATGTTAACTTAAGTTTCTCTGCAAAATCCTGTCTCTCAGCAGGCCAAATTCCTGGGTGCTGAGAGTTAGGACTGAAACTCTTTATGTGTTTACTTTAGGTGTTGGTGGGACACACTTCAACCTGTGGCATCTGATAAAGTTTGATTGAATGAAACATTTAGAACCTCGGGACGATTCTCTTTTCCCCCAAAGAGAATTCTAATATGTAAGGAGAATAGGAAACTCACTGTAACACATTCCAAAAAGTTAGATGGTCCTATTAGGCCCTTCTAGGGACCTGTCTGTCTCTTGTTCCCCAGGTTCCCTTCCATGATCCCCAGCTGAAAGCCATGGCCATTTGCCTGATTCCCAACCCCTACTTGTCTTCTCAACTCCAGCTTTTATCATCCTGGTGTATTTTCCCAAGCTCATTGTAAACCTTACAGCTCTGCTTCATCTTCAGCTGCTTGGAGTAGTGTCGTGCTGATCCTCATGAATCATACAGCTCTGCTGCTCACTGAATGATGAACATCCCAAAGAGGAAGGCAGCTGGGGTGACAGATTTTCCTCCTGGGGTATCAGTTCCTCAGGTCTGTCTGCTGTGGTTGCTGTGAACCTCAGATTTTATCTCCTCCAAGACAGACAGACAGACAGCAGCTTTGCATAGCTGCTCTGTGCTCCGCAGTCCTTCCACGCAGTGTCCCCCTTTCCTCGTCTCTTACAAGTGGCCTGGGCCAAGCGGAGTGGTGCAGCACACAGCTTGCGTCTCGGGAGGTTCCCTTCAATTTCAAATGCGCAGCTCTGATCCCTAGCCTTCAGCTAGATTTTTTTTTCCTGCATTTATCCCACTGTTTCCTTGTTTTCAAAGCTGGGTATTTTTTTTTTTTTTCCTCAGATCAGTTTTAACGATTCGCTTTCTTTTTAGATGTAGAACTCTGGATTTTCTATGAAGTCGAAACCTCATTTAACTTCAACTTTGATAATGAATTTTAAATAGCACATGTATGGCATGTTTGGAGCCATAGAGCACCCAAAAGTGCTCTAAAAACTAAAGTTTAGTTAATTTTAAAAATCTTTTTAATTTAAAAAAAAAATCTCCTCTCATTTCCTTTATAAGTTTGTTTTTTAACGTTCAACATCAATGTCATGGAGTGAAAAATGGTGGGCTGGCCAGTGTGCTGTGGCAGCGTTAGAACTGGTTCTGCTGCTAACTCGGGGCCAGCCACTCACCCAAGCCTTAGTTTTGTCATCTTCAACACAAAGGTAGTGAGTTTTTTTGGCAACTTCTGTGTGCATGTTAACTATTACTTTTAATGGGTTGACTTAGGAAACATTATCTAAGTGAGATTAGCCAGATGTGATCAAGGAACATGATTTCCCATTCCTGGTGGAATATGGACAGGAATCACATGGGATACAGCCTCGTATCCACCGTGTGTGGACTGCGGAACAGACAAAGTCACGGGGACGGGGGACTCAGGGTCAGGGCCTGATGGGAGAAGTGGGGGGAGCGACCAATTAATGAGTATGGGATTTTTGTTTCAGGATTTAAAAAAGGTCTGAAACTGGATAGCAACAATGTTGGAAAAAGGTGATGAATACTCTGAATTACTCACTTTGCAATATTTTGTTCCTGATCACAACAAAAGAGAATATTTTTTAAAGATTTTTAAAGAATGTGTTTTAAAGTTATTGAGTGAAATTTTGTAGAAGTAGTGATTGAGAATGAAGCTGATTTTATATATGGAAATAATTCTCATACTTTTAACAGTTCAGGTAAAATCCTTAAAGAAAGAACACATATGCGTGTACGTCTTGCGTATGTCCTATAAAAAGCTCTTAAAATAAATTGATAAAATTTCTGAAAGCAACCAAACAGAAAACATATTTCCTATAGTGTAGCAAATATCAGACTGGAATAAACCTTGGGCTACCCTAAGTTTAGAAAAATATTTGGGGTGTAACTCTTACAAAATCTGGGGTATAACTCTTACAAGATTTAGAAGGAAGAAACCACAATGATGTTGTGACCTTAAACTTTTACCCAAAGACTTGTTTCATAGTTTATTTCCATGCACATGGTGTTTTGCTAGAAATTGAAAGTAATAATTAATAACTCTTCACTGTGCTTTTCTTGAGAAATGCTAGTAATTACCCATTGTAGCAGTCATAGTTTCTCAGCAAGCCTTTCTTACAAATATTTTTTTTATTTAGGAATAAGACCTATTCCTCTGAATGCATCCTTCCTTAAAAATCTTCATGGTCAGTAAATTTTGTTCATATAAAAATGCATTAAAACAAGACAGTGAGAAAACAACACAAATGTTAATTTTTGTAACATCTGAAAATTTTCAAATTTTCCAAGATGAATATTTATGTTAACTATAAAATCAAAGAAGAGGGTTTTCTCTTTCAATATGTATAATTTTGTATAATCTTTACCCTATTCAGGAACCAACGCTACTCCTAAAGGATTAACCCTGAAATATTAATGATAGAAATCACTGAGAATTGGGTCTGTGGATTTTCTTTGATCCTCTACTTCTCTATATGTTCAATGAGAAATTATATATTATTGTTATAATAAAATTCAATTTAAAAATCTGAATAACATTTTTAGGGATTGATATGTTTTTCTTTTTTTTTTTTGGTGGGTACCGGGGGTCCACCTCAGGACCTCATGTGCCAGCAGGCGCCCGTGCCGCTGAGCGATATCACCGGCCCTTTTTCGTATGTGGGTGCCGGGAGTTGAACTCAGGACCTCGCGCTTGCCAGACAGGCGCTTATGCTGCTGAGCCATCTCACCAGCCCTGATGTGTTTTTCATACATATTATTTTGGTCAAAAAGTAACTATGATAGCCATTAATTAAGCACACACCATAAAAACCCGTGTGCTTTAAATACGTACATTGTTCTTTTAGCCCCAAAGTTATCATGGCTTTCCTGCAGCTAATACCCAGGCCTCTGATTTAGGAATCAAGTTTATTCTGCTGGACTCCTGGGTAGCTCCTGGAGAGGGGGGAAATAGTTTTCCCTCTATGCTGCTAGGTTCTTCGCTCGGACCCTGGACATTAAACTGAGGAATTGCATATTAGTGAGAAAAACAGTTTGATTACCTTCATGCACACAGGAGTTTCATATAACCTGAGACTCAAGGCCAGGTAGAAGAATGGGCTTCTAGGGCATCTTAGGCTGACAAGGCGAAGGGGGTTGGGGTGAGTTAGGGGCAGGAGAGGAGAGGCAGGTGGTGGATGCCGACGAATCTCTCAGGCAGTCAGGGGGCTTCACAAGTAGCTCTTCCTACACCAAAGAACATTCTTTAAAAATGGAACTTTACTTCCTCTGTAAGAGGGAAGCACTGCATTTTATTTTTAGGCAGTTAGAGAGAGGTAAACCGTTCTCCCCACCTCCGCTGATTTTCAGTTGCCTTAAGATCAAAATTGTGTGGACCAAAGATGCGTACTTGGGGGTGGCAGACGCTGGTACCTCACTTCCCATTAGCAGAACGTGTTCGTGGGGAGTGAAGTGAGTGTAGGAAAGGCGGTGCGGTGGACTTGTGGAGGAGCCAAATGAAGAAATGGGTTGACGTTGGCCCGCAAGCTCGCCTCAGCCCTCTGTGTCTTTGCAGAGCTGCCGTGGGTCTGACTTCCGCCAGCCAGGCGGGCATCCTCATCGGCTACTGTCCACAGCAGGATGCCCTGGACGAGCTCCTGACCGCGTGGGATCATCTCCATTACTACTGCCGTCTCCGAGGACTCCCAAAGGAGCGCATCCCTGAGGTAGGCAGCCCTCTGGGTTTCCAGAAAAAGAATGACTGAATGAATAAATGAATGGATCCATTGAGAATGCTAGGCGACTCCAAGCCACTCCTTCCCGCTGTAAGAAGGAGGAACCATGGGATCACATAAACTCATCAGAAGGACATTTTCCTGTGTGATTACATAGAAGGACACATTGAAGTAAGCCCCCCCCACTTACAGTATAAGCAGTGTATTTAAAATGTATCTGAAATCACATGAGAGGGGTCAAATTAAAAAAAAAATTATAAGTTTATATCCATCCTTGCCTCCCTCCCTCCTTCCTTCCTTCTTTCTTCTTTCCTTTATCCTTCTTATCATAACCTGGGCATCTCCAGAACATACCTAAGAGAGAACTGGACGCGGGGCGCGTGTGGAATTGGGGGTTCCCGGGACGGATCACTTCCCAGCTCAAAGATCCCTAAGGGGCTCCTTTCTGAGCTGCCGGGGCGGCCCAGAAGAAGGAAGGGGCGATATGACCTGCAGGGCGCCCCAGATCCCCTCCATCATTGTTCGACAGAGAGGAAGGAGAAGCAGCAGGCCAGAGAGAGAGAGAGCCCAGCTTCTCTTGAAGCTGCTGGGACAGGCATACAGATGCTCAGAGGATGCCCCAGAAGGAAGCCATGGCATGTCACTTCCTGTATGCCTTTCTTGGGAAAAGCACATTTTTTTTTTACCTTTGCTGCACCTCATCTTAGAGAGTCTGAGGTGCTTCCTGGATTTTGGAATTCCAAACTAGGTGCAGAAGAAAGCAGTTTACGTGATAGCTTCTCAGTAAGAGTCTGCAGGAGCCGGGGCCTCCCGGGCCTCACGGCAGATGGAACGCACAGCTGTTGCCCTCGGCAGTCCAGGAAGGTGCATTCCCATGCTGATTTTGCAGTGCCTCCACCTCCTCTTCTTATGCGTGCTCCATACTCCACGGGCAACTGGAGCAGATTCTCCCGCCTCCCTGTGGAAACCCCGGGAGCTTTGTCTTAATAGCACAAGGGTAGCTGACCCTCTGCAAGGAGCTGCGCAAGGCGGCTCTTTGGCTCATGGAATCCACGCAAATTGTTGGCTCTGTCTTTAACAGTCATTTTTCCAGTCAGCTCACCCTTGTTAGGTTTTGATTAAAGAGGAGGATGCTTGGCAGATGCAGTGAGCTGGTCCTTTTGTTGTCTGTGGGGAACGCGCCTGTGCAGCAGCTCTCAGCGTGGTGGGGCTTGGTGCCCCAGTCTCACGACCTTGTTTTCCCGAACTACTCCACCGAGAAGTTATCGTGATGGTCACCAGTTAGGAAGCGGCTTGCTTTCTTTCGTAAAACGGCACCTGACTTTGCAGACAGGAGTGCTAGTTGTGTTCTCTGAGGTGTCTCAGAGAGCAGCATCCTCTTCCATCTGACCCCAAAAGCAATAGCTCCCTTCCTGGAAAATTTCCATCCCCTGTAAATTATGGGAATATTTGACATGTAGAACAGGTGCATATGTTCTGGTGAGCTTATCACAAGATGGCCAGAAGGGATCATTATAAAATAATGAAAATAATCAATACAGCAAATGCAATGATGTCACAGTCAACTGCAGACAGCATATAGGAAGTGATCCCACAAGACTGCCATGAAACTGAAGAATGCCCATTCCCCACTAGCATCACAGGTGTCATCACGTTGTCCTAGCTCAATTCATCACCGGTGCGTTAGGGACAGTGCTGGGATGAACAAGTTCATGCCGTCAGCCACATGAAAGTATCGCACACACAATGATGTGCACACAGGATGCTTGGTAATAAGTGACTGTGTTACTGGTTTATGGATTTATATTGTACTAATCATTATTTTAGAGTGTAACTCCTTCTTATCAAAAGCTGTTCACCTTCAGACGATGTGCCAAGGGACAACAGCAGTTGCATCGAACATTCAAACTTCTTGTGTTCGCCATGTCCCTTGATGGCATCCAGAGCCTGGTTGAGGGCCTGACCTGCACTAGCTGGGACTATGTGACAAAACTGGCTAATGATCCCCATTCTCACAAAGCATCCATCCTCAAAGTGTGCATGGCTGTAAGCATTTTACAGCCAACCTAGGAAATAGACAGGAGGCCTATTCTTCATTTTACAGCTGGGGAGACTGAGGCACAAGATGGTTCAATGACTTACTAATTCACATGGCTCTTACGCAGTGAGGCTTGGTTTTGAGATCAGACAAGTCGGGTCCAGAGCACACATTCTTGATTGAGAAGCCACCCTGACACCCACTGTCCTCAGACTACGGGGGTTGAAGATGAAACCCCTCATCAGCCTCCAGGGTGGCCAAGGAAGAGGAAACTATGTGGGGTTATTGCGTGGCTCCTCTGGCCGTGAGCACATTTTCATGATTTACCTATCACAGGCTCCAGCTGCGCCCTGGAGTGCACCCCGCCCCGCCCCTCTGAGCTGGCATGGACATGTGAGGTATTTCCTGAGGCCCATCTGCTGCTCGTATTGGCCTTTTCCTCCACGCTGCCATATTTCTTTTCATGGTGATGTTGGCAGCCGCTGGTGTCTCCTGTGACTTGAGGAGACCCTCCTGTGCTGGCTCAGCACACAGCTCCCTTGCTCTGTCCCTCCAGCCCTCAAAGCCCAGCCTGAACCTCACTCCAGCCTCCAGCCCACCCACGCCCAGCTTGCTGGCTGTATCTCTGTACAGTGTGCCTCTCACTCCTGCAACCTCCTGCAGGCTCAGTTAGATGAGAAGAAGGTGCCTGGCCATGCGGCTTGCATTTGAATTCTGCAGGTTGATGTAATGATTTCCAGTCTCCCCCAGCATTCATGCTGCCCCGTTTTGTGCGCTGTGCATGTTTGAGCCTGGATTTGATTAACCTGGTAGGGAATTTTATATCATGTTGTAACCAGAAGATTCAGGAGACAGAGGCTATGAGGCCTGGGATGCCAGAGAAAGTGTGTAAAAGAGTTGATGGTAGCAATTTCAGGGCTAACGTCATATCCAGACAAGCAAACAACACTTCTAGATGGAGGAGAGCTGACGAATGCTGAATTTCACTTTTCCTCCCTGGGATAGAAGAAGTAGGGCCCTTCTCCATATTATTTTACTAATATTTGCACATCGTTACCAGGCAAAATTCCTGCTGTGTGCTGCTTCCCAATACCTTCCTTTTAGGCATGACTTTCACCATGAAGTTTCTTTTTATACTTTTGCAGGAAGGAGCTAGAAGTTAGAAGACAGAATAGGAGCAGGCAGGGCACCAGCAGAGGGAAGGACAGAAGACAGGCATGTCCCGTTGAAACCCTTGGTTCCTTTTGCCTACTGAACTATTCGTTTAGAACTTGAATCTCACAGAACATTTTGATATGCACATCAGATGCACTAACAAAAAACCTTTGGCTTTGGAATGCAATGTGTGTATACATGGCTACCCGGGCAGTCTACTTTGGCAGCCCTACTGTGTGCCAAATGTGATGATGCCGCATAGGAATAGAAAGACAAAAGAATCCCTACCTCTTGCCTTAAATATGATGCAATTTTTAGAGCTTTCTGAGAGAAAAGCAACAGAGAGATTTCTGTAACTTATGGCACTTTGTTATCCTGGGAGAATAACAGAATCTGTCACTTAAGACATTTTGGGGCAAGGTAGTATTTTGCCAGCAGCGATTGCTGGGACATTACGTTTGCCATCATTTTGATAGTAGTGCTGAGCGCAGCAGAGATGGCAACAAAATACATCTTATTAGGCCATTTTCAGTTATTTTCTGAAAATGTGACGTTCAGAGAACATTAGATCAAACTGGTACATTTGTCCTGGTGCAATCTAGTCTTTCCTGTGGTTAACTGATCCAAAATGTGCAGGCTGCGCTCTTTAACTCTTTTTGTGAAATTAGGAAAACATGATGTACATTACTTGGTTTCACAAAAAAATAAGCAGAAATAGTTTGGCAATAGTTTACTTGTTTACTTAAATAATTTCTTCTTGTGTGTGTGTGGGTACCGGGGGGTCGGCCTCAGGACCTTGCGCGCCAGCAGGTGCCCGTGCCGCTGAGCAATATCACTGGCCCTTTTTTCGTATGTGGGCACCGGGAGTTGAACTCAGGACCTCGCACTTGCCAGGCAGGCGCTTATGCCACTGAGCCATCTCACCGGCCCTACTTAAATAATTTAATAGTTTACTTAAAGCTTTTCTTGCTTTTCTGGGTTGCTATTCTATAGAGCCAAGTGCTTTTGCTTTTGTCTCTTTGGTAGTTTTCCTTTATGGCTAATCTTTGAATAAAAGGTATAAGAATAAGTTTCTAGTACACAAACTTTCCAGTTTCTTTTCTTGGGAAGTTGTTTCCTGTTTTCTTCTTTGGTACTGGGGATGGAGCCCAGAGCCTTCTGCATGCTAGGCAAGCACTATGCCATTGAGCTATGCTCTTGGCCCTCTTCATAATTTTTATGGATCTAAAAATCACCACCAATGCCCTCCTTGTTCCTGTCCTTCATTTTATGTGAGATTGCTCCCCCGGGATGAATCTTATATTTCTTTGTAGTTTGTCTCTCAGGAAAATTTGGGTGAATCAATCTGCATTAGCACCTATGTCATCCCTTTAATTCCTGCAATGTTGGATGTTCTATCTTTTCACTCATATAATACTCCACTAACATTTGTGTTTATTTGCTTGTTTTGAATAAAACATTTTGTTGGAATATTTTTATGTAATTAAATACATTTTTATTCAGTTTATGCTAATTGAGATAATTGGACTTAATGGAGCCGGGAAGAAGGATGTTTCATGTAAAGCAAATTGGGAAAAATTATTGTTTTCAATAAGAACAGATAATGGGCCTTGGGGGAACTTTCCTAGGCAGATGGTAGGAGGTTCAAGATTCCATCTTCCCAAGTCTCTTGGGCCTTGAAGTTTGTGATTCTTTCACTTACGCTATGGGACCATAAGACTAGTACTTGAGGCCCACAGTTCATTTTCTAAATTATTTTCAGGTCACACAAATAAAGCAATAGAGCAATTTATCTTGAAAGTTCTAAATAGGAAGCATGCCATTACCCTCATATTTTTAGAGTTCTTAGCATTTCATCATCATCATATAGTTACTGTCCCAAATATTATATTTCTATCAAAAAATATGGGCAGTAGTTTAAAACTGTGTTTCATTTAGGTATTTCAGATCCTGAATTATTAACTCAGGTTCATCATCCTATAGAATTTTTCCTTCTGCTCATAAATTTGGATTAAGGTCTGATCTTGACCAGTTTGTTTGTATGACGGTATCTAAAGAAATGAATCTACAAGAATACCGCTGTGGTCACAATAGCTCAGTAAAATTACAAATTACTACAAAATTTTTAAATTAGGCAAAGTTGGAAATGAAGAAATTGCTCTCTTTGGGTCACAGAACAGGAAACACAACTGGGAACAGACAGAGTGCAGCACAAATTACAGTAGGGAACGCTGATTCAAGGGTTCTAGAGATGCAGCTGATGCCCGGAAGAGTCATAGGAGGGCCGGTGACTGAAGCTAAGGAGAGCCAAGGAGATGAGCTGGATCTGTCAGGGGGCTCAGCACGAGAGAAGCTGTGAGCTTGGGGCCAGGGAGTCAGAATTCCCCTGTGGCAAGGGTGACAGCTTGGGTCTGTGAAGTCTCCGTCTCAGTGCTCCATGAAACATTTCCTAGGAGCTGTGAACAGCAACCATTTCCCCATTCCTCCCCCACCCCCAGTCAGTTTCTAATCCAGATTCTGAGAGTGCAAACTCGAATCAGTGGCTTCTTGCTGTAAAACAAACATTTTAGGCCTTGTGTTAATATTGAGAATTCCCTGCTTCCATTCCCTCTTTCCCGCGGGTTTGACACCTCACTGTCTTGCTTTACTTCCTACCCAAGTCCTCCTCTGCCTCTGCTAACCTTAACGTGGATATGTGTCCAGACCCGGTCTTGATGCTGTTTCTTGCCCACCTGCCCTCTCAATTATAGGTCGTGTCGGGCCATCTGGGTGATGTCTACAGGGACAAAATCTCCGCTCTGTTCATTCTCAGTTTCCCCCGAGTTGGGAAGGGCAGGGATGGGGAGCTGTATTTGACTGACTGTGTGGGACGGGCAGGGGAGGTGAAAGGGAGGAGCAGGAGCCGGGGCCGAGACCTGGCATCTGGTGGCCTGCTCATGGGGTCCGTTCTTGTCCAGGTGGCTGCAGATCTCGTGAGGCGCTTACACCTCGAAGCCCACGCAGACAAACGTGTGGCTACCTACAGTGGGGGGACCAAGAGGAAGCTCTCCACAGCCCTGGCCCTGGTGGGCAAGCCTGACATCCTATTATTGGTGAGTAGTGGAAATATCACGAATATATCCATGTCTTGGAATGAGATCCATGTGACACGTGGACTTGTAGACTTATTTTAGTTTACCAGAGTTCTTCCAGGAAGTAACTCCAGAACTTATAACATTGACTCTACAAACTATTAAGCTTCTGCCCTAAGTCAGTATTTCTCAAATAGAATTTAAAATATCATTGGAATTTTGTAGAAACAAGACATTTATCTTGTATTTGTCAAATAATAAGTCAATTAAATTTTACTATTAAAATTGCATTTAAAAAGACTACTAGAATTCACTTCTAATCTGAAAACCAATATGTTTTTCTTCTAGCATATCACTTTCAAGTCTTTTTCTACCTGCAGATGTATGTTTATATAATAGCAATAGTGATACATGTCTGTGCTAAATCAGGAGGATGGGTGTTGGGGTCCTGATGGTTTGGATACCCCCACATAAAGTCTTGGTCCCCAGCTATGGCGCTACTAGGAGGGGTTGGAACCTTGAAGATGTAGGTCCTAGTGGAACGTCTTTGGGTCATTAATGTCTGCTCTCAAAGGGGATTGTAAAATGCAGGCCACTTCCTCTTCCTCTTTTGCACTCCCATGGCCAATTTTTCTCCACTACTTGATCCAGCCATGATGAATGGCTGGACATAGGTGCAAATCAACAGCGCCAAACAATCATGGACTGGAAGCTCCAAAACTGGAGCCAAAATGAATATTTTCTCTTTATAAGTTGATTCCCCCAGCTATTTGTTATAGCGATGAAAAGCTGGCTGCCACTTGGATGCAGAGGGGAGGGAAGTGTGTTCCAGCAACAGGGTAGAGGATGAGCAATAGCCAGGTGGGGGTGGGGGGTGGCAGGTCAGGTTAGTGGGAAGGAAACATTAATTGGCGTGAGGACCATCAGGAAATAGAGCCAGTTGCCTTGCGTTTTAGAAATGGATCTAACTACGCATAATGCCACTGAAGCAAGAAGTAGACTGGATTCGAATCAAGACATTGAATCTCAGGGCTTCACCCTGCCAGGCACCCCAAGGGGTGTCAAAAAGCATAGGCCACAAAGCAGAAACATAATTTTCTATTTTTCATGGGATTTCTGAAGACCTGGGTTGGAAAAAGTAGTCCAAGTGTTTCCCAGTTGTGTATCGGAAATGCACCTGAATATTCCTTTTACTTGTTCTAAGTTTGCTATTGCAAGGTCCCAAGTAAAGAACTATTGCAGAAATCTGATAACACAAAGCAACATTTGCAGCGTTCTGTAGTTTGCACACAGCAGTATCCTCTCAAGGCCAGGCAGCCTGTGATGAGGGGTTGCCAAGACATGGGGTTCACTTCCTGCCGCACGGTGTCCCTGTCCTCAGCCTGGCATAGTGGGATGAGGCCTTTCTGGTCTGGAGCCATGCCCTCATCTCCCTGAAGACCCTGTGTTTGTCTTCTCTCACATATCCTTGCTCTTTCTCCATGGACACCAGGACTCTGGTGTTGTGGTCACATAGGGACTCTGGAGTCAGAGCGACGGGGTGCGGATTCTGCAGCACAGGACCTCACACACTCCGCGCTTCTTCTCTCCCTTCTATCTGAAAATGGTCCTGACCATCATGTCCGTCTCATGGAGCCATTGAAAACAGTAAATGGAAAAATACCCGTTAAGCATGCAGCCCAGGCCCTTGTGCATAATAACCGCACACGAAGCACTGAGTGACCCTGGAGATGCTGCTGTCCAGAGCACCACGATGAAGCAGTACCTTTGACTTTCTCCACAGAGAGACGAGAAGCAGCTCGCAGAGCTGGCACATGGGGAGACTCAGGGAAACTTAAAATTACACACGCGGACCTGTTCCTGAATAGGGCACAATCACACCTTTCGCTTACTTCTTTCATAAGTAGCACACACCCATCACTTGATTTGCAGAAATGACAAGTGTTTAGTTTCCTGCTCAGTGCCTCTCCCCACTCCAATTCCCTTCTGTTTTTACCTTTGGGGAGAAGCTGATGACCCGAAGCTCTTAAGAAAAATGTGTTTAGTGCTCTTTGGCTGCAAAGAGCTCAGAAATGCATCATTACAGTTGGGTGAACTCCTCTCTGAAAGGCTGCAGATAACAAGAGCTTTGGAGTTTATTAAAGGAGAAAGCTTCAGGTTCCAAGAAATTTCAGTTTATTTGATGTCACTAAATAAATGAAACCCTTTTCCACTACGGTCTGTCTTTCTAGGGGTATCATTCTGAGGCTGAAGATTGATCTTGAAAACATCAAGGTTGGGTTACCTAACCACATCTTAATGGGGAACCGAGCTTAAGTGAACCCCTTCAGTTTTATTGAGACATAATTGACAAATAAAAATTGCATACATTCAATATACACAATGTGATGTTCTAATAAATGTATTTACTCTAAAATGATTACCATAATCAGGCTAATTAACATATTATTCACTTCCCTTATTGGCCATTCCTTTTTCCAGTATGTAGTGAGAATATTTGGGATCTATTTTCTCAGCAAATTTCAAATGCATGACACTGAGTTGTTAACCATGATAGTCAGGGTTTGCAAGGGACAGGACATGCAATTTATAGGATTATTTTATAATATTCACCAAAAAAAAGTCAAATGCAGAGAGTGCAAGTGATCTGTCCATGCACTAGAGACCCAAAGAATGCAGCTGAGGGCCTGGATCCCATGGCAAGGTCCTCCATGAGTCCAGTTGGAGGCCTAGAGCCCATAACAATGTCTCATGCAAGTCTGTTTCAAGGATCTGCACTGGGAAGGCCCAAAGGTCAGTGGTGGAAGCCAGAAAGTCCGCGCTAGCAGGATGAAGGCTCTGTGCCAGCAGCTGAGGGATCTGCACTGGAGCCAGGAAGCGACGCTCAAGTAAGGATGAGAGCTCCCCCAGGGAGAACTGCAGCCATCCTCAGTGACAGCGAGGTCCCGAGCTCCTCTGATGATGATAACAGCTGAGTTCATAGCAGGAAAGCCAGGGTGACAAGCTTCTCCAGGAGAATCAACAGCACACCATCTTCCCCTCCAGTTCTCCTTTTATGCTGTTGGCAATAGTCCTCAGTGGGCCTTCTGCACCAGCACCACGCTGACTCAGTTCGGCTGGGTGTTACAAGTTGACCATTAGTTAGTCCACAGCATTAACTATAGTCTTCACCAGTCCATTGGTGATGCTGTAACAGAAGATCACAGACAAGGTGATTTATAATGCACAGAAATGTGGTTGTCACGGTTCTGGAAGCTAGACATCCAACACCAAGGTGCCACTGGGTTTAGGTGTTGGGGGAAGGCCTATCTCCATATCTCTCCAGGAGGGCGCCTTGAACTACGCATCCCCTAGGGGGAGAGAGGCCATGTTGTCATGGGGCAGAAGTCAGAGGGCAACATGGGACCAACTCTCCATCAGCACCTCTTGTAGGGGCACCTAATACCATTCACGAGGAGGGAGGCTCCATGACACAAGCACCTCCCAAATCCACGCTCCCAATACTGTTACACTGGGGATTTAAGTCCAACGTGGATCTTAGGGAGGACAAAAAATTCAAATCATAGAAATCCCCGTGCTATATATTCTATCTCCAGAATATATTAATCCTGCATAACTTGTAGCCTTTGACCAACATCTCGTATCCCCAGGCTCAACCTCTAGTATAGCCTTCTACTCTCTGTAAGCTTGACTTTTTTAGATTTCACATGTGAGATCAAGAACAGCTGTCTGCCCATGTTGGGCTCATTTCACATTAAAGTCAAGTCCTTCAGGTTCACCATATATGTTTTTGAAAACTGCAGAATTTTTTTAAAAGTCTATATAATATTCCATTGCACACACAGAGTCGAATATTTGGTATTTATCTTTCTGTGCCTGATTTATTTTACTTCATGTAATGTCCTTCAGGTACCTCCATGTTGTCACGTGATAGGATTTTATTTTATTTTTTTATGGCTGATTAATGTTCCTTTGTGTGACTATGCCATGGTTTTATTTATTCATTTATCTATCTGGGGACATTTAGGTTGGTTCCATGTATCAGCTAATGTGAATAGTACTGAAGTAAGGATGGGCCTGTAGGGGCCTCTTTGACATACCGAGTTTATTTCCTTTGGAGATAACCCCAGACATGGAAATGTGGGTCCCATGGTAGTTTTATTTTCAATTATGTTTTCCATAATGGACAAACTAATTAATTTCCCATCTACAGTGGGTAGGGGTCTCCTTTTCTCCATAAATTCCACTATGCAAATGTTAGCTGTCTTGATGGTGTCTGAGAAATCTTGCAGGCTTCCTTCATTCCTTTTCAACTTTCTCTTCTTTTTCTCCTCTAAATGGGTAATTTTTATAACTTGTATTCAAGTTCACAGATTCTTTCATTCTCTGAAACAATTCTGCTGTGGGCACCGTTGCATTTTTGGTTTTGTGCTTTGCCTGTCCTGCTCTGGAGTTCTTCTGAGATGATTTCTTTCTCTTTTTGAGCTTTTCTTGTTGCTGTCTTTTTTGAACTTCTTTCTTTGCTCATGCATTGTTTTTCTGATTTCACGTAATTCTCTACTCATATTCGCTTGTAGCTCTCTGAGCTTCCTTAAAATGATGACTTTGAATTCTGTGTCAGGCAATTTCTAGATCTCCGTTCTGCGGAGACAGTCATTGGAACACGGCTGTGTTCCGTGGGTGGCGTCCTGTTTCTTTGGATGTTGTTGTTTTCATGTTCCATGAAGTCTTACCTTGCTGTCTTCACATTGGTGGAAGTGTCCCCTTTTCTAGTCTGTCCTGACTTGGAAAGAATCACCTCACCAGGCAGCTGGGTGCAGGATCCTGAGGCTCTCAGACCTGCTCTGTAGACGTGCACACTCCACACCTCTCAGTGGCTCTTGGGTGGCAGGGAAGGAGATGTGTAAGACTGGGCACAAAAGGAGGCCCCCATTTGAGAGCTCCCCGTTTGTTTTTCCTGGGGTGACATCCTAGGGCTTATACTGTGTGCCTCCCTCCAATTCTGCAGTTGTACTGGTTGTTTTATGGGGGTCACTTGCCCCTTCCCCATGTTTTAGGGGTGCACCTGGGGAAACCAAGGCACTTGCCAACCCATCAGGAAAGGTCTGCGGGGAGACCTTGCACTGGTTCAAGAACGGGCTGTCTGCTGGTCCCCATGAAGAGGCTCTGTGACCTCGGCCCCCCTCCCTGTGCCCGCCTCTCCCACTTCTCAGCAATGCTGGACACTGGACAATCCCAGAGGTGAGCCAGAAGTGGCTCCCTCCACTGGCATCTTGAAAGGGGCGAAGGGAGCCAAGCACCCACCCGTGACTCACCAGTCATCTTGACTTTGTTAAGCACTAGAGAGGAGCCCAGGGAAGTCAGAGCAGGGATTCAGGGATTTCCTTTCAGTCCCACCAGGGTGCCCGGGGTGGAGTATGTATTTCCATGTGTGTGCACCAAATCTCCACCACTGTGTCTCTCTCTTCCAGGACGAGCCCAGTTCTGGAATGGATCCCTGCTCCAAGCGCTACCTGTGGCAGACGATACTGCAGGAGATCAGGGAGGGCTGCGCCGCGGTGCTCACCTCACACAGGTGAGCTGCACACCCTGGTGGCCACGTCCTGAGCAGGGCTGAGTAGCGGTCAGTGGACATGGATGAGTCCGGGGCCAGATACAGCGCTACTCAGCCACTCCTTCGTCTGTAGGCACAAGCGCTGATCAAAATACACACTGCGTGTTTGAACTTAAAGGAATTTATTAAACTAAAAGACACACCGCTATGAATCACCCTTAAAATCCTCTACCTCACTTCAAACACACTCATCCCATCATCCTTGTCACTTTCTGCAGCAGCTGAGGAGTCCTCTTTCATGAGTGTCTTTACAAGTCATGATAAAAAATACGGTGAATGCTGCTGCTGAGCACCATCCAGCGCAAAGGTGGGCTTGTAAACACACGACAGTGTGTCTCCACCCACCTTATCCACCGGATCTGGAGTCATGCAACTTCTGGCTCTTTTCCAGTTCAAAATGACCATGAAAGAGAAACGTTTTGAGCCCGTTCAGGACGTAGAGGCAGCCGGGACAGCATAATGTAGCCTGTGTCCACAGACCACACCCTGGCCGTGGTGTCTCCCAAGGGTCCTTCAGCTCCTTCCCACCAAGGCCTCGGTGCTGGTGGAGTCCGAAGAGGAGCCCAACCTAGCTTGTTCCTCAGCTGGGCCTAATGATTTCCTCCATGCAGAGTTAATTATGTAGTTAGAATTCTCAACCTAGGGCTTGTTTATAACTCTGTGACACAGAATTCCAGGCCACACAGTGTTACAGATGGAGATTTCAGAGAGCCAGAGCCTGGGCAGTGAGAGCCAGGACTTGGCTACCGAGAATCCTGAAGATGGCGGAGATCAGGCTTTGAACTTCAGACGTGGTTCCTTGCCCTGCTTAAATAAGTTATGTGGTGAGAAAAGTTTCGAGCAATGTCAAGGATCTGATAATTCACCACATTTTCCTCCACTCAAAACTTGGTGGACCATGCCTGTGATCGCAGCTCTCTGGGAGGCTAAGGCAGGAGGATTGCAAGCTCAAGCCCACCCAGGGTAATTTAGCAATTTACCAAGACCCATCCTCAAAATAAAAATAAATGTAAAAAGGGCTGGAGCTGTAGTTCAGTATATGAAGGCCAGGTATTTAATCCCTGATACTCCAAACACACGCATACACACACACACATACACACACACACCAAAACAAAAACAAACCTAGGAAAATATTGATTAGCATTTTATGGACATTTTATATTAATGGAAATATATAATGGGTTGTTTTCTGTAGCTGACTTCTTTTACTTACTATAATGTTTTGCAAGCTTATTCATGTTGTAGCATACATCCATAATTCATTCCTTTTCATTGGTGAGTAGTAGTCCACCATGTAGTTAGGCCCCTTGTATTTATCCACTCATCGGGTGATAAATATTTGGACAGTTTTCAGTTCGGGCTGTTTTGAATATCATTCTATGAGCAGTGTCTTGTGTCTTTGCATGTGTACACACCTGATTTTATTTTTTATTTTTCTTGTATAGACTTTTAGGAGTTGAATTGCAGGTTACAGAGTCAATTTGTATTTAACACTTAAAGAAACTACTGATGGTGTTACGGATCTTTCCCTGTGCTTGTTGGCTGCTTGCGTTTATTCTTTTTCTAGTAAAATACCTAATCAGAAGTTTTCTGCACTAAGAAGACTTTTTCTTTTTGTAGAGCAGCTTTGAGTTCGCAGCAGGGCTGGAGGGAGGCACAGAGACCTCCTCTAGACCCCCGCCTCGCCCCACATGTCCTCCCCATCCACCAGCACCCCGAGAGGGTGATGCATTTGCATGAACTCACACGTCGTTGTCATCTACAACGCATGGTTTACGTCAGGCGCCAGTCTTGGCGTTGGACACTGTGGGTTTGGAGAAATACATCACGGCGTGTAGTCACCATCACACCACCGTACCACAGAGGGCCAGTGACCCGTGCACTCACCGTACGTCACTGATTTCCCCTCTTTCCCGCTCAGCCCCTGGCAACTGATGGCTTTGTTTCCTGGCTCCACATTTTCTCCTGTCCGGAATGCCATGTGCTTGGAATCAGACAGCAGGAAGCCTTTTGAGAGTAGCTCCTTTGCTTAGCTTCCCCCAGTTCTTTTTTATTTTTATTTTTTGTGGGTACTAGGAGTCGAACTCAGGACCTCGCGCTTGCCAGTTCTTGTCACAGTTTGATTACCCCTTTCCTCCGAACATTGCATAATCTTCTGGGGTCCCGATGCACCACAGTTATTTACCCAGGGATAACTTGATTTCTTCCAAGTCTTTGGACTTGGAATTATGAATAAAGCTCCCATAGACACCCACACACAGGCTTTTGCATGGATATTTTTCCACTCTTTTTAGATAAACATCAAAGAGCGTGGTTATGGGATCATATGGTAAAAAATGTTTGGCTTTGTAAGTTTGCCCCACTTTTAATTGTAAGAGGTTTTGTATATGTCATATCAATCAGCACTGGATGTTAATTATATTCTAGATGCAAGTCCCTTGTTGGATATCTTATTTGCAAGTGTTTTCTCCAGTCTATGGCTGTGTTTGGAAATGTAAACATTTAAAAAATCTTTTTTTATTGCATCTAATTTATCAATGTGTTTTTAAAACTTGTGTGTTATATCTAAGAACTCTGATCACAAGTCACAGAATGTTCTTAGGTTTTCTTTTAAATAATTTTAACTCTTAAAAGTCTTTGGTATAGCTGGGTGTGGTGGCACTTGCCTATAATCCCAGAACTTGGGAAGCTGAATCAGGAGAATCCCCACAAGTTTGAGGCCAGCCTGGGCTACATAATGAGACCCTGTCTCAAAAAAAAAAAAAAAAAAAAGTCTTTTTTTGATACAAGTTGAGCTTATCTTTGTGCATAGTATGAGGAGTCTAAATTCACTTTTATGAATGTGGCTATCCAATTGTTTCAGCACTAGTTTTTGAAACCCTATCCTTTCCTCATTGAATTATGGTGCTTTTGTTGAAAAATCAGCTGACCATGAACTGTACAGATTTCTGGGCTCTCAGTTGTCATCCATTGATACAAGTCATCCTTTTCTCCCCAGTGCAACACTGTCTTGGTTATAGCAGGTTTCTATATAAAGTTTTGAAAACAGATAGTGGAAGTCCTCTAAATTTTTTCTTCTTTTACAAAATATTTCATTCACTTGAAATGTTTTGTCATTTCCTTTGTGATTTATTCTTTGACTTATAATTTATTTAGAAATATTACTAAATTGCTACCATTTGGGGGGCATTCCAGGTTTCTTTCTGATGTTCATTTTCAATTTAACTCTGCTACGATCCGAGACAATGCTTTCTGCGATTTCCTCCCCTATAAATGAATCAGGAGATTTTAAGGGCCCCAGGCTGCTCTGCTGCGCTGCCCTCTAAAAGAACCAGATAACCAATATATTCATGTCAGTTTTGCAAGTCACGCAGCCTCTTCTGAAACTCTTCAGCTCTGCTGTTGCGGTGTGACAGTTGCCGAGACGCCTGTAAATGATACGTGTCACAGCGTTCCAAATCTAAGCAGATCTGGAGGCAGCCTGGACTGGCCACAGCATCACGGTTTCCGGCACTTGGTCGAGCATGTCCTCGGGGTGTCCTCGGGGTGTCCTCAGAGGTAGAAAGGAGCGCACGCCGTGCTGTCACGTGTAGAACGCAACAGAGATGGCAAGTTAGGTTGAGAGTGTCAAGAATTCCATATTCTTGTGGGTGCTTTGCTGAAGTCTTCTATCCAATGTCGAAAGTGATACAGTGACGTTTTCTTTTCCTTCTGAATTTATTGTCACTTTCGCTCCCTGTATTTGAAGCTCTGGAGTTAGGTGAATACGCACCCTTAACTGTGATCTTCCAAATATTTTGGTCCTCTTATCATTAGGCCACGTCCTTCTTTGTCTCAACTGGTATTTTTTATTTTAAAGTCTTATTTTGTCTGAGGATATTACCACTGATACTTTTGGTTACCATTTGCATGGTATTTACATCTTTTTACTTTGAGATTCTCTGTGTGTTTGAATAGAAGGAAAATTTCTGGTACAGGTATATACAGTAGTTGGATCTGCGCCACCCCCCCAGTCTGTCAGTCTCTGCCTTTTTTTTTTTTTTTTTTTTGTGGGTACTAGGAGTCGAACTCAGGACCCCGCGCCTGCCAGGCAGGCGCTTATGCCGCTGAGCTAGCTCACTGGCCCAGTCTCCGCCTTTTGAATAAGACAGTTGGATCATTCTGCATTTAATGTAATTATAAACGTGATAGAATTTATTTTTTATTTATTTATTTTTTTGTGGGTACCGGGGGGTCAACCTCAGGACCTCGCGCGCCAGCAGGCGCCCGTGCCGCTGAGCGATATCACCGGCCCCTTTTTCGTATGTGGGTTCCGGGAGTTGAACTCGGGCCCTCATGCTTGCCGGGCAGGCGCTTAAGCCGCTGAGCCATCTCACCGGCCCGTGATTGAATTTATATTTGCCATTTTGTTGTTTGTTTTTACATGGCTCTTGTGTTTTTTCGTATCTCTGTTCCTATTTAACTGCTCTTTGTATTTTAAAAAGTTTTAAAGGTAATATTTTTCACATTTTAGATATGGCTTACTGGTTCATTTTCTTAATGGTTGGCCTGGGGACCACAGTTTGCACCTTAATTCATCGTACTAACCCTAACTCCATTCCAGTGAAGTATTATAACTTCACCTTAATATTGTTCTGCGTCCTCCTTTTCTTTGGGCCAGTATTACAGATGCATTGCATTTTATATGTTCTACAACAATTACAGATTACAATTATTGGTTTCTATAATATTAAATCTTAAAGAAGCTAAGGGAAACCATGAGAAAACCGTTATCTATAGAGTCTTATGGTGTGACCGGCAAAAATGGCCATTCTGGAGCTCATTTATTTATGAAAAAATTCTGTTCAGTCATTGCTGAAATGTTCTTTCAGCTCTTTCTATCGCTCCTCTCCATTTGGTGGTTTCATTACACGATTCTTGGAATTCTGATCATTCCCCCAGATCTGTGAGTTCCTGCTGCTTTCTTTTCAATCTTATTTGATCTGTTCTCAGGCTGGTTAATTTTTGTGATCTCTCTGCATGCTCTCTACAAGCTTCCTTCTGCCATCGTACACCTGGTGTTGGTCGCTTTAGTAAATTTTTCATTTTGTCTGTTGCGCTTTTCAATGATAAGTTTTCTGTTTGCTCCTTTTCTATAACCTTCATCTCCTTCTTTAGAATTTCTATTTGTTGAAAGTTGTCAACTCTCCCCTAATTATTTACATACTGTTTCCTTTGGTTCCCTGGATATATTTATAAGAGCTGCATTGAAAATTGTTTTCTTCTGCCAAATCTGGTATCGGGGAATACTTAGAGACAATTCCTATTGAATATTTTCCCTACTAACTATGGACTGCTTTCCTGTTTCTCTGCATTCCTTCCTTACCATTTTTTAATTGAAAACTGGACATTTTAGCTAATCAGCATCTCTGGGTTCTGAACCCCCTTTCCCCAAAGTTACTGTTCTTGCCAGGTTTTTCTTTGGTTTTGGGTTCGTTTCCAAACACTTCTGTCAATTTTATGTTTGAATTCTTTCTCCGGGAAAAGTCTGGGGAAACATTTCTCTTGTGGTGAGTAGCTCCTGAGGCCCCTGGTTGCATCCTGTTTTTAACACCATCTCCGCTTTTTGGGGGCTGGCTGCATAGCAGTCGCCTCTGCTTCTGCGTAGCTCCCTCCACCCTGCGAACGGGCAGAGGTTGTGTTAACCTGCTCGGGCCAACAGAGCGCTTGTTCTCTGCCAATGGACCTCTGCACTGATAGCAGAGAAAATCATGCATCCGGGCTATTTTCAAGCTGGCACAGTTATCCTGGGTCCCCTCCGTCTTTTCTAGGTACGTGTCAATAGCCTCTGAGTTGACAAGTAGTGTGTGACATCTCTGCTGCATATACGTGTGGCCTTGGCTGGCTGTGTGCACACCACAGACACACACTTTCAGTCTGTTAGAGGTCAGCGTCGTAGGTACTGGAGGTGTTGGCCATTCTGCCTCTTGGTGCCAAGAACAGTCCTATTCCCCAGCGGTGCCACTGGGCAGGGCGCTGCCCAGCACTCCAGATTGAGGGCCCTGCCTCAGCTATGACAGAAGCTGATGATGCCCAGGGCCTGCCCCTTCCAGCCAAGGGTGGCATGTTGGTGACACCGGGCAGGAAAGACAGTAGCCTATGCCTTGTGTGCCACCAGTTGCCACGCTTCTCCTAAGTTCAGCAGCTTTTCTCACTGCTCCATGCCTCGGGTCAGTTTCTGGTGTTCTCCAGTGGCTGTTTTGTTATAGTTTTCCAGTTTTACGGTTACTCTTCAGAGAAAGGATTTGCTGGTTTCTTCACTTGGACCTAGCCAGAAGTACTATCGCTAATATTTTGTTTTTGTTCTGTTTCTCTTTGGAAGGTAAAATTTTACATTGAAATAAACTAAATTTGGTAAATTTTGTGCTTTACTGTAATGTGTATCCACTCTTGCTGAAAGTGCCCATTTTTCAGTGCCAGTTCTGGACCCTTTCCATGTCCCTGCACTCATTTCATTGGCTTTGGTTTCCTGGCACGAGGATACCAGTCTCGGTGCCCAACACAGGATCTGTCACTGGGAAATGGTCCCACTGTAAAACTCTTTTTATTTCTCAAAAAATATGTAATTATTATCAACTGTTCTCAGAAAGACCCTATATAACTGCAGTTTCTCTTTTATATCCTCCTATTCATTTGATTTCACATAAATGGTTGACATATGAATATATACAAATTTATTTCCATAAATGCGTCCCTATTCAAGCAATACAAGGGTCCAAATTACTCACTGTAAATGAAGACTCGGGAAGCCCGTGACTGGTTCTGTGATTCTAAAATGATTCTTTAGTGAGAAGAGACTTCTTCTATTTTGGGCTATTTCCTCTTAACTTTGAGCTGCTCTCTTATTGCCCCTGTTCCTTACCCCAGAGCATCTTGGGAAAACGTGGGTGGGGAGACTGAGGTAGGGATCTTGTGCACACACTGCACAGTGGAAGGACTGTGCACTGGTTCAACCGAGAATGACCACACTGCCTCTTCCTCCTGTATCGGCCACTGATCCATGAATTCCAACAGAAGGCCCTGAATCACTGCATTGCCTAACCCTATTTCCATGCTAATCAATCTGACTATCCAGGAGGAAATTTGGTGTTTATTTATTTATTTTTTGACCCACGCTTTATTTACTTAAATGACCAGCGATTGTCTTCATGGTTGAAGAGTGCCTCGCTTTGTACTCTCTTCTCTCTACAGAGCACCATAACTTCCATCTCTGCAGTCTGGGCTGGGATTTTACGATGTCCCCACGTCCATAGCATATTTGCGGGCCAGTTAATTATAGCTCAGTTGCAATCACTGAGTCATTCATGCTCAGGCCTTAATTCATACTGATCGGTATTTTGACCTGTACTTGTCAAACTACAGTTAAGGGAATAATACAGAAGTGACTTCCTAGTCTATCCACAATACAGCTATAAAAATGCTACAACCATCTTCAACTGAAATTAGAGCAATGTAGGAAGTGTGTATTTGCACAGAAAAATATGAAGCATATTTGGAATGTTTATAGCATGATTTTTAGACTTCGTGTCAAACTCCAGCAAAGAAAGCTCAGATGATAGTTTCTCAGGCAAGATGTTTGTGCCTCACTTAACTCTTTTTTTTTGTGGGTACTGGGAATCGAACTCAGGACCTTGCGCTTGCCAGGCAAGTGCTTATGCCGCTGAGCTATATCACCGGCCTACCTCACTTAACTCTTGATGCTCTGGGCTGTGCTCCCCCAGGCCAGCTGAGGACGCAGGTCCCTTTTCCCTGTCACTTCCTACCTGGAAGTTGTCTTCATCTTCATGGTGAAGGTTGACTTACAGGCTCTGCTGTGTGTCTGCGCCACAGCTCAAGAGAAGCCAGGTCAAGTGGTCTTCTTTGAAGATGACCTGGAATTGTGCATTCTGTTGATGCCACTTGTCGCATGCCCACTTCTAGCTGCAAGGAAGGCTAAGAAGTAAAATCTTGACCTGAGACCCCATCACCCTGCCTAGCAGAACGCATCATAACTGTGACTCAACAATAAACAGATCACATGCTTCCTGCTGAGAATTCGAATAAAATAAAATGGTGAACAAGAAGAAAATCCACAATTATTTTCACTTTTCAGATATTGATATTGATGCTTTTCTTCCTAGAACAGTTTTCCCACATACACATGCAGTTTTCCTAGTGCACATTGTCATTTTGCTGTTGCCATAGTAGGCATTTCACTCCATGCAACGGGTGGACATTGGAGAACTTCATTTGTAAACACTCATGTGGAATGTACTCTTGCGCCTCTAAGTTTTATACTGCCTTACTGCGGAAAATTTACCACACCCATATTTTTATTACTATAAATAATTTTTATACATTTATATTTTGTGTTTCCTTGGACAAGTTCCTAGATGAGAAACTATTGCCAAACTGATTTTCCAAAAGTTATGCCAATTTTTACTTCCGGCATAAGTATATTACAGTGATGGCAAAGCTTTTAGATACTGAATGCCCAAACTGCAACCCCAAACCCACTTATTATCGTGAAGTGCCAACACTGCGATTAAACCTGAACACTGAGGTTTTTGTTTGGAAGAGACAACTAATATATCAACATCTTTTGTCTTAAAAGAAAAATACAATAACAGAATTTTCAATGGTAGAAACTGCTTTTTATTGAAAGGTAAAAGTTTGCATTTGGTGTGCTTTTGCACAATTACTGTAATCTTTGCTATTGCATGCAAACTTGGCTCTTGCAACTTGGCTCGTGTCCCAAGAGAGAGGGCTCTGCATGCCCACTGCGGCACACGTGCCATAGGTTCTCCACCACTGGTTTAGGAGATGACCTACTTGCAGTTATTGAGAAAATGTCTCTAACTTTCTGAGTATTTTATTGATCTTAGATCTCATAGTTTTTATTTGAAATGGTGTGGGGGGGAAGACATTTTTCTTTTCATCAAAGAAAAGTACATATGATCAATGTCCTTCTGGCTAAAAAACAGTTTTAAGATCTACTGATTTATAATTAAGATTATAATATTTTTAGCTATAAATAGATCTTTGACTCTTTTCTACGTGTTATTTGCCCATTTTGCTTCTTGGATTTATATTGATTTATTTGTAAATTAACATAGGTGACTTCTATGTGGTGAGTATATGAAGGGTATAGGCCTCTACCCTGTAGGTTTTGTTGCTTTTTAAATTCTTTTTTTCTTTTTATTGCTGGGGATTGAAGCCAGCACTTCATAAACATAAGGCAAGTGATCCAACGTTGAGCAACAAACATGGCCTCTGTTCGTTGCAATACTTTAAATATTAGTTTGCTGTGTTTTAACACCCTTATTAGGAGTTCAGAGTTTTGCATTGCAGGTGTATCAAACATGTTCTTCTGGATTTCTTAGAAAGTATGTTCCCACCATGAAGTCACTTAAGTTTTTTAGACATTAGCTGCTCACTTTGGGCTGTCTTTTGTTCCAGTGCTTTGGCCTCGTGACTATTTAGTGTATTGCCTACTTTGAATTATTTTGGTGGTGTAATAAATGTTAATGTTTGCTAGGGCACTCTTTCCTCACGACTCTCAATGTTCTTCTTCCTCTCACTAAATAATTTTAAAGACATGCTTTATAATTACTTTCAATTTTTCTCATGGGGGTTATAAAATTTTATGGGTATTATGCCATACTTGTAATATTATAACTTATGGGCCGGTGAGATGGCTCAGCGATGTAAGCGCCTGCCTGTCAAGCGTGAGGGCCCGAGTTCGACTCCTGGAACCCACATACGAAAAAAGGGCCGGTGATATTGCTCAGCGTCATGGGCGCCTGCTGGCATGTGAGGTCCTCAGGTCGACCCCCGGTACCCACACACACAAAAAATTATAACTTATGACTCATATTATTATAATAATATCATAAATTATAACTCTTTATAATATAGTCTATATTAAAATAATATTTAAGATATAATTTGAATTATAATTAGAAATTAAAATGTTATTTATAGCATTCAATTTTATATATTATATACTTTATTAAAATATAACATATTTTACATATGAATTTACTTATACATTATTTTCATACTTATACTATATTTTATATTTACAATAATAGTATGCAATATTATTTTATATTACACTAATTTTCATATTATGTTTTCCTATTTTTAAGGTATTTGCAATTTTCCTTTTTTCCTCTCCTATTAATTCAAGGTTTCACTTATGTCTGTTGGTAAAGTTTTATTACATTTGTGATAAAATATTTACTTTTTTTGTTAAGATCTTTCTTCCTTACTTTGTATTTTTGTCCTATTGCTAAATGGTTCTTGCTACATATTTTATTACTGGTCTTCCTGGTGCATGGAAATGCTAGTAATTTTTTAATCATGTAATTGGACCCTGCCTTACTTTTTCATTCCTGAGAAAAAATACCCAACACCCAGAGTTAAAGAGGAAAGGTTTATTTAGCTCACAGTGTGTGAAGGTTTCAGTCCGTAATTAGCTGGCTCCAAGGCAGGGTGGCATGGCAGACAGAAAAGCAAGCAAGCAAGGAACCTCGACAGCGTCCTTCTGCCCCTTTTATATTGTATCCAGGCTACTGGGATTAGGGTGACGCCAAACCAATCAGTGGACTCATTTAGTAATCACACACCCTTAATCCCAGCGTCACACACACTAGACCAAGCCACCCCTGAAAAAGCCCCACCTCTGACTGCATGAGGCTTTGGCAGGATGTCTAGAGACATCTAAATAAACTTTATGAGTTTCGGAAGCATTTTATTTGGCTTTCATGAAGTTTTTATATTAAAAACTCACACAGTTTGCCCTGATGGTATTTTTGCCTACTTTTAATTTTTCAAGCTTGCATCCAGCCTCCCACCCTGTGGCTGTGCTTCACTTCCTGTTTCTTCCCTCTCTCCCAGCATGGAAGAGTGTGAAGCGCTCTGCACCAGACTGGCCATCATGGTGGACGGCAGCTTCCGGTGCCTCGGCTCCCCTCAGCACATTAAAGACCGGTATGTTGTGCTTCCTTTTGTTCAAGTGTTTTCTGTCAAACCCGCAGCCTGATGCAATATTATAACTAGAGATGCTTTGGGGACAGATTGAACCAATCAGCTACCTTCTGACATTTAACAGGAGGTAAAGGCTCTGAGATACTGAGCAGTTTGTTCAAAAACCATAATCAGTAAGTCAAAGGTACAGCTATTTCCAGGCATTTTCCCCGAAACGTCTTGCTCTCTTCCTCCCATACCTCCTTGTGGTAACACTGGTAAGGATGAGAATCCGATGGTGGGGTCGCGATACAGACAGGGACAGAAATGACCTTCTTGCACACAAAGTGCCTTATGCAAGGGGTGTCCCAGTACGACCTTCGAGCATGAGCCAGACTTCCTGCCACACCAAGCACCATACTTAAATAAAGACCTCTGTCCATGGAAGAGTGTAAAAGAGGGTTGCTCTGCTGCTTTTCATTCGGGCTAATGAAAGAATAAAGATTGTGTTTTCCTGTGTTCATGAATCTTTTTGGTTTCTTCCACAATAATTATCTCTTCATGCCTTTTTCCATTTACTTTTTGGAAGCTTAATGATTTTGTTATCAATTTCTATGAACATTTTTATGTCGTGTTGTAACTTTTTTGGGGTTGCCTGAATGATTTTCTAATTTCCTTTTTTTTTTTTTTTTTGTGGGTACCGGGGGGTCGACCTCAGGACCTCGCGCGCCAACAGGCACCCGTGCCGCTGAGCGATATCACCGGCCCCTTTTCCGTATGTGGGATCCGGGAGTCGAACTCGGGCCCTTGCGCTTGCAAGGCAGGTGCTTACGCCGCTGAGCCATCTCACCGGCCCTCTAATTTCCTTTAATTTGTTGTTTAACTATATTTTTTGTAGAGAGTGATTTAGTCATTTATGTTGATAAATCTTTTTTCTTTTTCATGAATTCAGTCTTACAAAAGTTAAAATTCTCAAGGAGAGATCTGCTATATATATATATATATATATATATATAGAGAGAGAGAGAGAGAGAGAGAGAGAGAGAGAGAGAGAGAGTCTGCCCAAAAATCTGTACATGCTTCAGGAAAAGAAAAATAGTAAATTCTGGAATCTAATGGCCATTGCTTTGAGCACCTCTTATAATTACAGAGGCCAAAGATAACTTGTTATAATCTCATGATGTCTCAGTAAATTTAGTATTAAAATATTTATACAAGTTTTTCTTTTCCTGAAGTGTGTTTACATTTTTTTCATGGACTCTATATGTATATATAAAGTTCAAGTATTTTTATTTGGGAAAAAAATAACCAATGCTTGGCTTGAATGATAATTAAGGAATGAATATTCTTTTCTAAGGGCTAAAGTTTAGGCAATACAGTACTGTGACAGCAAGCTTCATTGTTGTTTTCTCCTATTTAAAAAAAACCCTGTAATAAATAAACATATGAGTACATGTTTCCACAATAGTGAGATAAAAAATAAATTCCTGGGTGTCTGAACCCAAAAGTCACGTGTAGGGTCCTTCACTTGCCAGATGAACCTACTAAAACCTGTTCTCAGTATGTACTCTACTCATCTTTAATAAGTGTCATCAGAAGAAAAATAATATCTCACGCTCTCTAACCTTTATGGATGCCTTCGTAAAGCTTTATAGCCCACTCCTGATTGTTGCAAAATTTATGCTTGAGGTTAGCTACTGGCTTTCCGTCGGGTTGGCTACTGTTGGCCACCAGAGCCAGGAGGACGAAGCCCCTGGGGAGAGTTATCGTCCAGTTGGTGTGGTCTGCAGGCTGCACAATGTGTCCACTCTTAAATTAGCCATTTCTGATCACCCCATCCAGCAGCTTGGACTTAGTTTTCATCCATTCCCTGGCCATTAGGACCTCTAGGGAATGTAGACCTTAAGCTGGGCACTTTGCCACTAAAATAAAATCACTTTTCTGTTTGGATAATGGATTTTGTGTGGGTTTCCTCGGTCTGGCTCATTCTCTGGCTTAAGCCATCAAGTTAAGGGTGTGTTATTAGGATGAGCAGAGCCTCTAAGGCTTCTAAGACAGTCATACGACGTGGAATAGCTCTACGTGCAAGAGAGCTTCATAAGCGTATGTGTGAGCGCATGACTGTGTGTGTGTGTGTGTGAGTGTGTGTGCATGTAGACTGTGATCAAAGGACAGCGGAGTAGAGTGCTGGCTACCTGATAGCCAGTCTCTTCTGGTGCCGATCTTTTGTCCAGCTAATTAATTAGTCATGCATTCCCAAGTCCTTGACCTTTCTACCTTGAGCTTTCTCTGTACGCCTGGTAGCTACCTGCACGTTCATAGCCCACTGGTGGGGACCAGCATCAGCTGCAGGCTGTACCTGCTTGCTTCCCTGCCCTTGGAAGGGACTTGTGATGGAGGCTGAAGCGGGAGCGGTGGACAGAGTGCTCTGAGGAAAGGAAGATGAAGGTACTTCCCCCACACAGAGTGCCAGTTTGACGTGTGCTAGGCGATTTTCTGACTCAGGGAAGAAAAAAAAAAAAAAGGCTGTTTATTGACAAACAAAGCAAAGCTTTAAGTGATCTAAGGAAAAATCTTAAGATTATTAGTATTTTGATTTCCTTGAGTTGTCAAACATGAACATTTGGGGAGATCAATAAAAATGGAGTACATTTCAAAGGATACCATTACAGATACGTTATTTAGCCATTTAACTTAAAATACAAAGACTCATCTGGAAGGGTTTTTTGGTGGATTTTTTTCTGAAAAATGAAAGGAAGACTAATGATGTTTGAACTCCCAAGTTACGATAGCCTGGATAGCTGCAAATTAATATGTCACCTCAGGTGACACCATCTGCTTCATTGTGACAACTTTGATTTAATGCTTCCACAATGCTGTCCTGTAAACACATGGGCTTGGATTAAGATGACATCATCAATAATAAACTGACTCATTTAAAAATCGAACCAATAGCCCTATATGTTCATGTCATTTTCTCAAATGGGGTGGAGGGCGTTTGCACACGAGCTCACGATGTGGCGCTGCGGGATGATCTGCTGCCCGGTCCTGTTTTTCAGCAATGTACTTTGTTTTAAAGCATCATATAATTCCCTTGCTGCTACTCACCCCTGAATTAATTCTCTGCATTAGGAATAGTTTTATTACGAGACAGAGCTATTGACTGAGCTCCAAATCCTTAGGATATCTCCACCCCAGCTGATGTGTGTAATTTGTCATCTCATTTGTTTTCCCAACATCATGTTGCAGGAACAAAATTAATGCTGTTCTAACGTAATTACCTGGGCAGAGATTTAGATTCTCATGCCCTGCTCATGCTGGGGATATCTGTTGGATGCCTCTGGTCTTGGAAATTCAGATCATGAGCAATGTCCCTCAGAGCTGTCACTTAACCAAAGGGAAACACTGCTTTCATTTCTTAGTACTGTATTTTCTCTTGAAAATAAGCAGATTGCTTCTTACCCACAGAGAAGATGGGGAAGAGAAGTGCTGGAGACTGCTTCTTTTTTAGATGGATGAGCTTTGTCACTGGGGACTCAAACTCGCATCACCATTCCAGTGCACACGGTCACATTTGTTCAATGCTTTTGTCAGAGGTGATGAAGGTACAATTCCTCATCACAATGAAATTGTGGCGGATCATGAGACAGGCACATACCAGTGCATACGTGCAGTGCTGGGGTCACTGTTCTAAGACACTGGTGGATGTAATGCTGTGGGGTGCACTTGTTTAGATCAGCAAACGTCACTGAATACTCGTGGAATTCCAGGGATTGAGTGGTGAATACGGCATGCGCCCTATAAGAACTAGGCCAGACACACAAATCAAAAATTATAGCAGAAAGACTGGAAGTGCCTGGAGAAGATTTTAAAGCACATGGGATCGGGAATTAAGGGAAGGAGTGTGCACACCCAGGGTCTTAGGGGATGGATTGGCCCAGTGGCTTCCTGGACAAGGAAACATTGAAGCCAAACATGCTCATTAGCTGTGAATACATTACAGAGAAGCATAGCAAAGATAATGAAGTCACGCTTAAGAACAGCTTGACTGGGGCTGGGGATATAGCTCAGCAGCACAGCGCCTGCCCAGCAAGCGTGAGGTGAGTTTGGCAGAACAGCTTGACTACAATGGGGTAGAAGTTGAATACTGGGGCCTTCACTATGATTTTTGGATTAATTCTCAAAATTGGAGGTTATAATTCTACGGTAAAAAATGGAGAAACAGGGAGAGGAGGAAGAGTGGACTTTTTAGCAGATATTTTTGTTTTGTAGCTGGAAGTTAAATAAGACAAAGCTAAAGCCAGCTGCTGGCAGGGAGATAGAGAAAGCACTGTGTATGCAGGGGGCATTGGCCAAAAAATACAACTTTGCAACTGACTAATCTGGGACTTAAGGAAAGAAAGAGCCTGGGGGCTTGGAGCATGGGAAGATGGTGAAGTCATTGGAGAAATGGAGACATTGGAGGGGTAGTGAGCACGAGGAGGGCTGTGAGCATCGGGAGGAACTGGGGGCTGCTGGGAGAGAAGGTGTTGGGAGGAAATGGGGGCTGCTGGGAGGAACTAGAGGGCTGTTGGGTGGAACTGGGGGCTGCTGGGAGAAATTGGGGGCTGCTGGGAGGAATTGAGGGCTGTTGGGAGGAACTGGGGGAATGTTGGGAGGAAATGGAGGGCTGCTGGGATAGTCCATAATGAAGAAAGGCTGTTGGGATTCTGCACTGAGTGCTTCCCACCATGGCAGGAGTCAGGAGAGGAAACCCAAAGGTGGGGTGATTGATGCCTCCTGTTGACGTGGGGATGGAAAAGCTGAATTCACAGCTTTGTGCCAGTATCTAAGAATTCTGCAGTTGGGCAAACTGAACTTAGCTGTATGCTGTTGCATTTATGGTAGCCCCCATTTGCTACAGAATGTTCTCCAGATGTTTGTAGGCAGCACCTCATTTAACCCTTGTAACATAAATGACCCCACCATACAGAAACCAAGATCTAAACAAGTTGAACATCTGCCCACCGAGTTACTGTTGAAAGCAGTCTCGACTCCATTTCTTGCCTCTAAGCTTCTTAGACTTTTCCTGACATTACTGGTAGTCTCAGTTGATTAATTAAAGGACACAGTCCTGCTTCGAGCAATGTCATAAGTGCTCACTGGTGAAAGCTACAAGATTCTCCTGCAGAATTTACTTCCTGATGTGTTCACTGAGAAAACAAGGTATCTTCTTGAATAATAATCTAGGCTCCTCTTTGAAAGCCTGTGTGGTTTGATGCAATAGAAGAGATGTAGAATCAGAGAGAGAGAATCGATACCTTTTTCTTCAAAGGGGGCAGGAATATATGTTTTACAGGATCTTGAAAAGAAAGCTGGAATACACCAGTGCTGTTTCTACCTGAAGGTGTTGGGCTTCCTCCTTCCTTTGCTGTCTGATTCTTCACCAAGAGAGACATTTTCTCAGTCACTCAGTCCTGTGTTCGGCTGTCACCCCACAGAGAGTTCTCAAGCGCCCTCTCTCCCCGGGCACAGAAGCAGGGACCCTGAGTGATGGCTGGCAATGCAGCCCTCTGGAAATAGGACTGTACTTCCTGGGGCCCGGGACACACAGGAAGGAGAGACTTCTGTGGCCGGGGAGGGGGATGCAGGATTTATACAGAGAGGCACACATTTTCTCTGCCCCTCCTTTTCCGATCACTTGGATACAGATGTGGCAGAGATGAAGCAGCCTGACTTCAGAGGTTAAACTTGCTAATATCCCTGCTCTCTCGGGCCGTCTGTCCCCACACGTGGGTCTGAACATTTTGGTGCTGCCCCTGGCACACCTGACAGATTAACTACAGTGCTATTTGTTTATTTGCTGCCTTCTGCCTTGCCCAATAGACTGGAAACACATCCAGGGTGGACCTTTGTTTTTGTTTACTTCTGCATCCCTAACATTTGGGACATGTTTTGTTTTTTGGGTTTTTTGTTTCTTTTGCACTACTCTGGGTTGAAGCCAGGGCCTTTGCACTGACTAAGCTACATTCCCATCCCTTTTTAATTTTTTTTTTTTTAATTTTGAGACAGGGTCTTGCTAAGAATCTAAATTGCCCAGGCTGGGCTCGAATTTATGATCCCCCTGCCTCAGCCTCCCAGAGTGCGGGGATTATAGGCATTCACCTCCACCGCTGACTTTGATATTTGGGATATTTATATCACAGGTACTCAAAGGACTGGCTGAACCAGGGTTTTGCTGAAGGAAAGCCCGTCTCAGGTTGCTGTGGCTGGATATTAAAAGGAATCAGATCAGGCTGTGGAAGCACTGGGTTCTAACTTAATGAACACTTACTATTAATAACAAAAATTGACCCCTCTGATAAAAACTTTATTCAGGTCCCTTTACTGCTAACTACAGCAGAGCCTGCTTGATCTCAAAACAGTCTGTATTACTTGCTGTCATCTGCTGCCTTTGGTAACAGGACTTTGTCTACACTCAGCATCTCCATTAACAGAAACTATCAGGTGTGCGATTCAGGCCTAATTGCTGCCATGGCCTTGGTAATATTTTGCTGTCACCTTTTCTCTTGAAAAACCAGACTTGGAGCGGATGCTCCAGGACCTGAGAAGAATTAACGTGCAGTGCAGACAGCCGAAGTGTGCTGCTATGAAATGCAACTGTCACCATGGAACTCGATTTCTGATTGTAAATACAGCCTAAGCACAGAAAAACACAGCTTAGACAAGGAAGTGGATTGCTATGAGGTCAGGACTATATTTCAAGTTGCAAAGGAATGAGAATTGGGGTTGGGGAATGTATTTACTCTGGATCCAACCAGTCAGCCTAAAGTTTACTTGTGTGAAACTTCATGAGTGGTTAACATTTCTTTGTTTCATAGTTTAAAAACATTTTACAAATTTGACATTTTGTTCCATTTTAATAAAATGTCTCCGCCTTGGTTAAAGTTTGTCACAGAAGTGCTGCAAAGTTCTTAAAAACTTAGTGTCTTGAAATGATTGTCATTCACTCCCCCTGAAGACTTGCAGGTTTTGGGGAGATGAGCTGGGGTGGTCAAGTGGGGCGGGGCTGGGCTGAAGCCCCGCCCCCAACCCCGCTGTCTCTCAGTATCCTTCTGGGGCCAAGAAGATCTCAGCATAAGGATGGCCAGACCCAGGTACACAAATGTTGTTCAGGGCTCTGGTCATCACATCCCACCTGCCAGTGACCCTTCAGCCAAACCAAGTCACACAGCTGCCCCCCAAAAGGAAGAGCAGGCAGGTAGACCCTTCCACAGTGGCAGATTGGCCCATGGCTTCAGGCAAAGAGCATGAGTATCAGAAGAAGCTAGGAATCGAGGCAGGAATTGCAACCTGCCGATCTGCAAGCATTTTGTCATTGATTTTGAAAGTGTGGGCACCTTTTTTTCTTTGCCTGTTAACAGCCTTATTGAGATGTATTTCTCATATCATACTGCTCACCCGTGTGAACTGTGTGATTTGGTGGCTTTAGTATGTTGACGGATATGTAATCCGGTGGGTTTTACTATATTGACAAATGCTTGCAGCCACGTGGACATTAACTTGTAGAGCATTTTCACCATTTCAGAAAGAAACTTTGTCTCTTTAGCTATCACTTCTGTGTCCTCTCTTTTCCCCCAGCCTAAGCCAACATAAATCTGCTTTCTGTCCCTGTAGTTTTTTCTCTTATGGATGTTTCACATGAATGAAAACATTCAAAGGGCTCCTTTCACTTAGCATGGTAATTTAAAGTTGTTCTGTGTTGTAGCATGTATAGATATTTTGTTCCTTTTTGTGGCTGAATAATGTACATTTTATTTATCCATTCATAGACAGCTGGTTATTAGAAATAATTTTCCTATAAACATCCATGTACCATCTTTGTGTAGACACTTGTCTTCATCTCTTTTGGGTGTATAGTGAGGAGTAAAATTTCTGAGTCATGAAATTTTAAAAATTTACACAGCATAGGTTTTGCACATCTTTTGTTAACTTTAATGCTAATATTTTATTCAATTTATGCTATTGGAAAAGAAATTGTTTTCTAAATTTTATTTTTGTATTTTTCATTGTAAGTGTATAAAAATGCAGTTCCTTTTTGTGTATTAATCTTGTGTATTTCAACCTTGCTGAACTTTGGTTATTATTTCTAAGTATTTAATATATTCCTTAGAATTTCTATATAGGCAAGCATGTAATCTGTGCATAGGGACAGCTTTACATCTTCTGTTTCAATCTGGATGCCTTTTCTTTTCCTCGCCTTGTTGCCTCAGCTAGAACTTCCTGTACAATGCTGAATAGAAGTTATGACAGAACTGTGTGTACTTAAAAGCAAGTACAGTCACACACACTCCCAGTCTGGGAGGGATAAATCCTGAGGGGCTCAGGGAGCACTTGAATCCATAGGTGGCACCAAACCCTGCTCACGATGCTTTTTTCCTATACAGATATACTTGTGATAAAGTTTATAAAATAGACACAGTAAGAGATAAACAACAACAATGAAATAGAATACTACAATATAATATATTAACTTTAATATAATAATAATATTATAATAAATTTATTTAAAATGTACTAATTGTTTGTTTCTAGAGGTTTCCATTTGATATTTTCATACTGCACTTGACTATGTGTAACCAAACGTGTGGGAAGCAAAACCATGGATTGGGGTGACTCTTTTAGACAGAATCTGCCACTCAGCATTATGTTTATTGTGGGATTTTGGATAATAAACCAAGCTAAGGTGAATTTCAATTGATCATGATGTATAATTTTTTTTAACGTGACTGGATTTGCTAGTTTGCTAGTATTTTGCTGAGGGTGCTGGCGTCCATGTTCTTAAGAGGTATCACTCTGCAGTGTTTTCCCCCTTTTGTGTTACTTTGCCTTGTGATGTTTTGTCTGGTTTTATTAATGTAGTGATATTCACCTCATAGAATGACTGGGGAAGTGTCTCTTCTGTATTTTGAAGAGTTTATTATGAAGATTTGTATTATTTCCTAAATCATTTCATAGGATTAACCAGTGAAGCTATTCAGGATGGTTTATTCCTTTGAGATCAGTGACCCTGACCCCTCTTTCATTTCTGGCTCTAACAATCTGAGTCTTCTCTCTTTTCTTCTTGGTCAGTAAAGCTGAATATCTGTCAGTTTTGATTTTTTCCATAACTGTATTCTATATGGTATCCCAGATCCCATACCCAGCTTTAAGTTCATTAATTTTCTGTTTTGGTTTTGTAAATCCTTGATCTTACTAATTTTCATTCTATTTTTGATTACTTCTTCTCTTTGCTTTAGGTTTAGTTGGCTTCTGTATTTTGGGTCTCTTAAGGAATAAGTTTAGGTAACTGTTTCATGAGCTTTGTTATGTTTTAGTAGAAGCGTTATTGCTATATATAAAAGCTCTTCCATGTACTGCATTAGCTGCATCAACAAGCTGTGGAATGCTATGTCCTTACTTCCACTCATCTCAAGGTTGGTAAATTCCCTGGTGGTTGCCAATTTGTTCTGTGTATGTTCAGCTGTTAAGATTCACTGATTGCTCCAGTATCTGCAATGATGCCATTGGCATATATTTCTCTACAGGTGAATCTAGTCAAATTCAAGCTCCTTCACGGCTAGTTCCCAGAAACAGGGTGTAGGATGTGTCGTGATCATGGGAGATCTCCTCCCAGCTGTCCCCCCAGCTTCTCTCTGGTGGATTGGATGGCTTGTAGCTCTGCCTATATCTCATCTCCGATGAGTCTAGTAACCTCCCACTTGCCTCTCCCCACAGCGTCTACTATTATTAAAGAAACCTGACTTATATTTGAACTTCTCTGCACACTGGTGTGAATGAAGTCAATTCTTTAGGGAAAACATCTGGAGTTGTCTGTTTCACGTCTTGCTTCTCCTCCAAGGCAGAATATCTGAGTGACATTCCTGGACTACGAGCGGGAACAACCTCAGGGTTCTCTCTGAGAGGCACCACAGTTTACTAGCAATGCTCATTGGAGGGGGAGCACTGCCCTTCAGAGTTTTCTCAAACTTCTTTCTCCCAGTGTGTGATTGGCATGCCACTCTCTGGGGTGTGGAAAGTGTGGACCCCCAAATCCTCAGCACTTTTCACCTAAAGTAGAGCCTCTATTTCATGAGGTGAAGCTGGGTGGATGAAAGGGGTCATCAGTTATCTGCTGTTCTTGCCAGCAGCTCAGCTTCAGCAGCAGGTGCCCAGGGCCAGGATAAAAAGTCCTGGTGTCCTGCCCTGCTGGGGACACAGCCCTGTGGCTGGGAGGTTGGCACCAGGGCAGTCTGTGTTGCTGGATGCCCAGTGTGGAGCAGAATGTCCATTTCCCTGAGCTGGAGGTGGGAAGGGGGCAGTAGGTCTTGTTTGAAAAACCGTGGACTCTTGGTGGTTGCTTCCTTTTCTAATTTTCACCAGTTTCCTGGGGAATGAAAAAACTCTGCACACCGACCTCAAAAACATCTATTTATGTCCACTTCATTGTATCTTGCACCTAACCCCACAGAGAGCCAGGTCCACTGTTTCTGACACCATGGGAATATCTAGCTTCCTCTCGTCTCATAAGCATTTATAGTATTTTATTACTTACCAAGACATGTGCGAAGAGATACTGCATAAGGGAAAGGATTAACCTTTTGATCGGACTTTGTCCAGGACATCGCTCCAGCAGGGATTCAGTTACCTCAGTATATCCATCTCACACCAGTGTGGACAAGTCTTTGTTAGTGTTCTGGTTTTTAATGTGGCTTTGGAGGGATCCAGAGTAATTCTGAAAAGATTCCCCAACCTGTTGATTCATGTTCCTCTCTCAGCTATCACCAGAGTCTTTCCTGCCTGATTTCACACCAGGGAGGGCCTAGGACCTGGAGGTGACATCATGGTCTGTGTGCCCCGCTTTGTCTTTGTATCTGAAAGATCTCACCTGAATGTGGGGTCTCTGGCCTGGGCACCTTGGTCAGTCGAGCTGGGCATCCCCCGAAGGTGTCTTCCTCAAGAATTCTGTGCCTTTAGTGATCTCCTGGTGTTTTTGAATACAGGGCAGAAGGAGGAAGTAATGAGAGCCCCGGGCTTTCTGTCTACCTGGCCCACCTGCACCCCTGGGTGCTTGATTTCCTGGCTTCCTGGTAGCTGGCATTGTCCTTACCCTGATATCTGGAGGGAAAATTTTGCCCCATGGGGGCCCAAAGACTTCTACCTGGAGTGTGGCTTATCCAAGCTTTTCCTAATAGGCAAGAGGAAGAAGGTTCCTCTTTTAATCAATTCCTTTTTGCTTAAGTACATATATATCTTTTGCATTACTTTTTAAAAGGGATTTAAAGGTCGAAATCTTAAACATGGAATCTGACTAAAGTCCATAGAGATTATTTGTGAAACCTCTCCAGCCGAACTCGAAAGAGGTTTAATCTGATCTTTCTGACAGACCCTGTCCCCGCAAATGCTTAAAACTGCAGTGAGAGAATGGGTGCAAGATGAGATCACAAAATACAGTCCATGCTTAAATTAGGAAAGGATTTTCTACAGTAAAAGACACAATTCCACTAGAGCCCCTCAAAATACTCCCCTTGCTTCCAACACACTCATCCCATCAACCTTGCTGCTTTCTGCAGCAGCTCCGGAGCCCTCTTTCCTGAGTGTCTTTACTTGCACTGTTCTGGCTGCCTCAGTGGTCATTCAGGTCCAGTGAGTAAGGCGGATGAGGGAGGACACAGCGTCATGTTTTTATTTGACAAAAATTGCCATAAACATTTTGAATTGATTCAGGACATCAAGGCAGCCAGACACTCGGGAAAGAGGACTTCCAGAGCTGCTTCAGAAAGCAGCAAGAATTAAGGGATAAATATGTACAAAGTGAGGGGGAGGGCTTCGAGGGGGGTGAAGGCCAATGAGTTTTATTGTAATAACTTTTTATTTTTATTTAGACATTCACCACGTATATGATCACACCTTGGATTTTTTTGCCTGCCTGTTGCAGAGCTCTCCCCCTCTCTTTCCCGGAAGCCCTTTGCAAAGTCCCCATCTCTGCCATCACAGACAGTGGCCACACAGGTGAGCTGGCCGCGGGAGCTTTGTCATTTTGATGATGGCTCTTTCTGCCTGCCTCTCACCCGCTGAGTAGTGCGGGCTTCTCCGCAGGCGGCACTCACGGTGCCAGAAAGTAGATTGCCGTGGCTTCTTCCATGGGGCATCTTCCTAATTACATTCCTGGGCTCAGAGGACACAGGCAGGAGGACAGCGGCTACCTTAAATCCCTCTGCCTCTCCAGGAGACGGCGATGTGAGAACAGCATGACATCTGCGCACATCTGATGTGCCGGGACTGGTTGGAGGGAGCTGGAAACTTCCTTTTGCTAAATCCTCCTCTGCTCTGGAACCTGTGTCATCCAGAATGGATGGAAACGCAGACCCCAGAAATGCCATTGTCTTTGACGATCAGGTTTTTGATTTATTGGTTTAAGAGCAGGGCCCGTTTTGTAGCGATATCCTGTTAGGCCTATTATCTGTAACTGAGGTTCGTGGTGCTGGTGGGGCTGGAGGAGGTGAGGCCATGTGAACCACTTCTAGCCCCGCCCATCTGTCCTTTCATGGCTCTTGAGGCTTCCAACTAAACTGAACCAGCCTACTTGGAGAAATCAGTTTTTAGTATCCTACGGACTCTCTTATGCAGGAGGAACAGTAAAAACATACGCGCTTTTATTTTGCTTCTCTTCATCAAAAATTGCATAATTCATTTAAACAAAGAAATGTTAGGAATCCCTCAGTGCTCTGAGCACAAGCTGCCTACTGTTATACAGCATGGATATCATGATGTCAGGATTCTAACTTCATGGGTAATCATTAGATTTATATGTCTGCTTTCTCTTAAAAGTGAAAGAAAAGGAAAAAAAAAACCTCCTACTTGTCACGATTGAGAGATATAGAAAATCATTTTCACAATATTGTCAACCTTAAAAGGTACCTTTTATTTGCCTAGATTCTTGGGTATTTCTGAAATGAAAGAAGTGCTCAGAAAATACGCACAGTATGAGAGGCCAGATGAGGGGCTGGGACTCACAGCTGTCACTGGCCACCTGTGAAGAGGGGTCCCTGTGCTGGGTGACACGTGTGATGATTGAGATGAGGCCACTTGTCTTTTTGTCCTGTTGACTGGGCTGTTGCCATAGAATTTCCAACAGTCCCTTCTGATTACTCTAAAAGTAGAAAAGAAAAACAACAGGAAGAGGATATTTTGGTATTTAAGAATAATAGTGTTCCCATTATGTGAGATCTTAATGAGGATTTTTGTCCATCCATTGCTTTATCCAGCAGGAACTGGATGCCTAGAGGGGTGTTAGGGTCAGTGGCAGAAAAGCCTACAGCCTCGTCCCCTGGGAGATCTGCTCTAGCTGCTGAGAAAGCACCGGACACCTGGGTGCAGAGGACAAAGTCATCTGACTCCAAGGTCAAGGGTGTCTGGGCCAGAGGAGGGACAGGCCCAGCTGAGCACTGAATAACCACCCTTGGTGGATGGAGGAGAGGATGGGGAGGGGCGTGGGCATCGGGGAGAGGTCAGAGTGGAAGACTCTGGCCATGCTCGACAGCACGGGGATAGGGTGAAGGGGTTTGGCCTTTTCTGATGGCAACATTGGCCCAGGGTCTCAGTACTGGATCTATGTCTGGTGGAGCCGTTTAAGAAAGTGACTTCTGCTTGTCAACCCCACACTCTGGTAGCTGAGGCAAAAGGATTGCAAGTTCATGCCCAACTTGGGCAAGTTAGAGACTTCATAAGACCTTATCTTAAAAAAAAATTTTTTTTTTTAAAGGACTAAGGAAGTAGCTCAGTGCAAAAGTCCTTGGTTCGTATTACCGGGAAAAAGGGTCCTCCCCTCAGCAGAATAGACGCCCCTAGCAACAGAGAAGAATCTTTCTGGGGAGGGCTGGGCCACCACGACTCGGGCTTCTGTCATCCCCCCCCCATGATCTGGTCTTCAGACGCAGAAGCTTACTGACACTCTTTTCAAAAATGATTTCTCCCCAGGAAGAACGCTGGTGCTGGCTGCTGAGTTTTTAAGAAATTATTTGTTACTTGTCGGAAGCTCCCTTCATGTTAGTACTTTGGGTCTCTAGTCCTCATTGTTCTTATTTGCATAAGCAATGATTAGAAAGTTTTGCAAACTAACCTTAAGCCAAGTCGAAGTCTTAATGACATGGGGATGCAGTGAGCCCTGTTGGGTCCCAGCTCTGTCAGGTGACAGGGTAAGCAATGATAGAAAAATGTCCCCGTCTCTTGGGGCCCTGGCGTTCTGCATTTTATGAAGAGGAAACATCATCTGCCACGAGGAGCTTATTGCAAAGAATGAAATCAGTGCATTAATGTGATCATGGTAACGACACAAGGACGGTGTGAGTGGTCGCCACTAGACCAGAGGCTGCTGTGAGCTGGAGCTCGAGTGAGCATGGCTGATGCTGGGATTGCGCCTCCTGCGTTCCCTGCAGCAGTGTGAGCTGAACACAGTCCCCAGCCTCTACGAGATTCCACCTCTCCTCTGGACAACAGAGGCAGAGACAGGGACGCCAGAACCCCAGGGGGTTAACTGGCATCCATGTGCTCGGCCCCACTCAGGGTGGATGCGAGGGAGCTCTGTCCTCCTTTCTGTCCCCTAGCAGGGTCAGCTGGGAACCAACATAATGACGAGGCAGCTTCTAGCACAGAGATGCCTGCCACATCTCAGGTCCTCTTGTAAACATCTGCCTCCTGCTCGACACTCAGACGCCCTTCCTGGGGGCTGCCCTCCTCCTCCACTCGGTGCATCCCCAAGACAGACCATGGCCACTGAGTTAGGGAGGATGAGGATGTCACTGCAGTACAGCCCGCCGCAGAGGCGCCAGCCCAGGAGTGGGATGGGAGCTGAGCCGCCATCAGGTTCCCGCGTTCCTCGGAAGAGGCCAAGACAGATGTGCCCAACAGGAGATTATGTGGGAATTCGGGAGACCTGTGTCTCTTCTCCCTGTGTTCTTGCTCTGTGATGAATGGGAGAAGCCAGTTTTAAAGGTCTTCGTACTTGGGCATTTAAGGAGGAGGGCACATTAGTGAATGTGTGTGTGTGTGTGTGTGAGAGAGTGAGAGAGAGAGAGAGAGAGAGAGAGAGAGAGAGAGAGAGAGGGAAGAAAGAGAATTCCTTATGCAGCACGTGTTAGAAACAAGCGGGTGTGTATAGCGACACCTAATAACACTATTAGACATTTCACAAATTGTATTATATTAAGTCCAAAATTAGCTTCCATGCTAAGCACCTTTCCAAGTGTTTCACAAGGATTAATTCATTCTGTGCCCTGACGACCTTCTCAGTGGCTGCTGTCATTGCCTTCATTTTCTACTTGAGGCAACTGAGGTCAAAAACTTTTCCGACTTTCCTGGACCACACATCTTCGAAGTGAAGGAGAGAGGTTCAAACCCAGGCTGTTGGGATCTGCAGTGCCGACACTGCGTTATGTCTCATCATCAGAATCACTAAGAATGATGAGATCAGAAGTACATCTCCACCCAGGAACATCCACCCAGGATCAAGTGCTGGGGCCGGGCACCACGGAGGGCTCTCAGAGGGGTACTTTGCAGCGCTGCAGTGGCATAGCCCTTTACCCCGAAGCTCCCTCAAGTCTCCCGGCTCAAGCCCTTCGTTAGATGGGACACTGAAATGTCCCTGCCCTTGGAAGGGTTTAGGGAAGGTGGAGTGGGGTGATGGGTGGTGACACTGCCACTGCTATGGAGGAGATGAACAATGACTGAGTCCTCTCCCCCGACCTGACCCAGCCTGCTGGCCTTTACCCCTCTTTAGAGTTAGCTAAGCAGGAGATTCAGACAGGTGCATCTCTGTGTGTGCTCATGCATAGCTATCAGTACCTCAACAACTTCTCGGCCACGTGTCATCCCAAAAGGGTGGGACCCTGTCGGGCCAGGCACAGACCTCAGGAGATGACATCTGACAGCCTGAAGTCAAGGCAGGAGACAGGAGCACAGGCTCCTGGGTGAGGAGCTGTGAGGGCACTCGCAAGGGTGATCTGGGGTCACCAAAACCAGCTCACATTATCTTGTGACTTCTGTCCTCACCGTGCAGAGCTTTAAAAATGATCGAAATGCAAATGTGTCTTGGTTAGTTTCACTTTGGGAAAATGAACTTCAGTACAACACATGATGTTAACTTTGATGTATTGTGTGTAAATGGCTATTGGAAGGCTTTGGGCACCCATTCTACTCATTCACTCATTCATTCACTCATTCATTCATTCATTCATATCTGTCAGTGTTAGGTACTAGGTGTGTAACTGTGTAATACACTTGAAATAGACGCATGTACTTGGAAGGATGCATCCCTGAACAAAATAGAAACTTCAATCACCCTGGTTCTTTTAAGTGTTGTTTCTTATTGATTGGATCTTTATTAAGAGACTGTTGTGTGCCCAACATCATCTTGGGTCCCTGGGATGAGGCAGTAGAATAACACTCGAAGTTTCTGGAAACCTCATACATCCTTGAAACTCAACGATCTGAGATTAGGGTCTGAATATAACATTGTCCCATTGCTTGTGCATCTGCACAATGACTGTCCTTAGGTCTGCCGCATCAGGGATGGTGCCCCTTGGGTCGGAGACTTCCCCTGCAGTCATGGGGCTGTGCACTGAGACTGGATCTGAGTGCAGTCAGGAGAGTTCTTTTACATAACAGACAGAAATGTGCCTGGATAAATTACAGATGCATCCCCTTTCATCTTCTCCCAGCCCCATTTTAATCCTTGTGGTGTAAGTGGTGAGGCCAACAATGTTGCGTCCCAGGGCTGCTTTCCAGCCCAGCCTTTGACTTCCTCTACCTCAGCACTTGCCTTTCTTTCCCAGTTTGCATTTTCACTGCTTCTCTTTTGTCCAAGGTGTGGACTCCTGGGCTTGCTGATTTCCTTTTAAGTTGAGTCAGTGCCTGTGACAATATACGCAGGCCACAGCAACTGTCTCATTCACTTGGGATTAATTTCTCCACATTGTCATTTTGAGAACGCAAAATCTCCGAACCATTTGGAGTAGTTACTGCCTTCTGCCTCTGCATGAAAGTGGACTTAGAGTTTGCCCACCTTGGGACAGTACACTGTATAATATATATGAATAATAATAACCATGTTTTTATTTGACTTTGTTTTCAGGTTTGGTGATGGTTATACAGTCAAAGTTTGGCTCTGTAAGGAAGAAAATCAACTTAGCACTATTTCTGACCACTTGAAACTCCATTTTCCAGGAATCCAGTTTAAGGTAATGCTAATATTCTGCTTTACTTCTTGACTTTTAGCTGAAAACATCTTGTAAGTGTACTTGTCTTGTTTTAATTAATTAATTAATTGATTTATCTTTTGTGGTCTTGCATTTTGAACCCAAGGCCTTCACACTGAACTATATCCCCAGCCCTTTTTATTTTTTATTTTAAGTCAGGGCTTCACTACGTTACTAAATTACCTAGGTTGGACTTGAATTTGCAGTCCTCCTGCCTCTGCTTTCCAGCACATTGGGACTACAGGCCTGGGCCACCACCTCTGGCTTTTCTTTTTCTGTTTCTTTTATATTCTGTCGTAAGATGCTAGTGGCCATGTTGTCCTCTTTACGGAGAATTGGCCGAAGTAGCCTACCCAAAGTAGCATGGAGAGCTCATGTTCCTTTATCACGCTTATGACATGGCAAGCCTGCTTGGCCACTTGTTGGACTGCCCAGAGCAGACTACGATTATGAGTTCTCCCCTCTTACCAATGTGCACAATGCTCACCTAGCCAGGTCAGAAGATTGCAAAAGTTGATTTCTTCCATACCTTTGCTCTGCGTTTATGGGCTTGGAAGACAGCATTATTTTGCAAGAAGAGCCCTATGCTTGGGATCATATTCTTCTTCAAACGTGATGGGATCAAGTGTGAGCGCTGGACCAGCAGCATCTTCCACATCTGCCATCTGTGCAGACCTGCAGAATCTCGGCTCTGAAGTGCTGAGACCGATTGTACATTTTAATCAGGGTGACCCTGTGCTCCTTACGCACGTTACACTTTGAGAAACACTGTCCGCAATTCTTTTGCATAACTGTGTGATTCTGATTTATCATAACTTCTAACAGGCGGTGGTTCACAAAGTAGCTTTTCCCTATTCATTTCAACAACCGTTTGGTGAGGTCCTATCATGGAAGAAGTGGGCTGTGCAGAACTCTCTCACTCACGTTCCAAGCCACGCTAAAAACGACCCTATAAAGCAGAAATCACCATTTCCATTGGCTTCCATGAAAACGAGGATCAGAACAGTCTTACCAAGAGCTGCTCAGCTAAGGGTGAGGCCAACTGAGAACTAAGCTCACGTCCCAATATGCAGTTCAGGGCAACTCTAGATACCTCTGCTATGCCACGTTAATTTCCTACTAAAACTGCCTTGCTGCCAATTGGCATCGACGAGCATTCACTGTGGACTCACTGAACCGATCTGCACGTCTCATGGGGCCTTCTGTGTGGTTTGAAAGAGAAGTATCTGAATGTTTTCAGAAAATGAAAGTTGTGTGATCAGCCATGCTGAGTGATTTCTAACCTTGTGATACTTTCTGTTTCCTTTTTGTTTTAGGGACAGCGCCTTAATTTGTTGGAATATCATGTGCCGAAAAGATGGGGCTGCCCAGCTGACTTGCTCAGTGTTTTAGAGAATAATAAGACCTTCTTGCATATCAAGCATTATTCCATTAACGAGACCACTCTGGAACAGGTATCACGCACAGTGACGTGGCAGATCGCACAGTGGTGCCTCACGGGGCCAAATCCAGCAGAATTCAGAATTAGCTGGGCTTCATTTTCAGCTCGCCTTTTCTTTTAATTACTCTTGTTCAGTTTTACGATATTCTGGTAAGGGTGGTGTGTTAGGAAGTGTGTTTATTGTATGCCCTCCACTGGGTTTACATATTCAAGTATTCGTCCTTATTTGCATAGCTGTTTACATATTACATAATTATTTACATATTTAAGTATTTATAATGACAATGGGCATCCAGGAAGTTAACTCCTTCTTCTCCACTTTACCCAGTCCCCAAAAGACTAATTGGACTCCGCCATAATTGAATGATAGCTAACTGGGGAAAACAAAAAGTGTTTGATTTACTAAGAGTACCAGAAATATCAAATTATATCCCTGCTTCTTTCTAAAGTCATGCATAAGGTACTGAGACTTTGCAGGTGATTTATTAATTGTACAGCGGTATTTGGCACTCCTGGAGTGGAGTCTTCGGTGGACAGACGTGCTCATGGTGGTGGAGGAGAGGATGGTATGAACTGAGGATTTTTGCCTTCCAGGACTGGTTGGACGCACTGTTTAGAGAAAACCTCTCCCCTTCTGAGAGTTGGACCCAAAGGCTGCGTGTTCTCAGAAGTTCCATCTATTTCCTTTATTTCTTTTAGGTATTTGTTAATTTTACTACCGAGCAACAGCAAACTCTGCACTCTACTCTGGATCCACCCACTGAGCGTCACCGCCCTTGTCACCTGCCTGTGTAAGCAGTAAAGGAGGAGACCACAGTGTTTCATTGCCTTTAATGCCCAAGCTTCAAGCAACGAGCGCACCTGAGGACACAGAGGGCGTGTTCCGCGGACGCGAGTCTTCTTCTCTCCTTCATTGTCCGATCTGAAACTCTTTATTAATAACCTGCAAACTGAAAGGTCATTCTTTTCCATAGACTTTTGGCGAGTTCCTCTCCCTGATGGAGTTTACTCAGCTGCCAGGCTAGGTGGGTACTGAATTCTTTGGGAAGAAGGCATGGACGCACAGACAGCATCCAAACTGAGACACTCTGGATGTGGAAACATGACCCACTGGATCTTGCAAGGTTAACTTTCTCTTTCAAGGACACAGAGCTCCTCCCCTGATGCCGTTAGCAAACTTTCCCAACTTACTTGTGTTGGTGACAGCGTCGAGGGCTGTTTTCTACTTTTGCCATCTTCCCACTAGACATGCCCACACATTTTTAAATAAAAAGTAAAAACGCAGTGACTAAAATGCAAACTTTTCCTAAAAATAGATGATGTTGTGCGGTATGACATGGGAAAATTGCCAATTTCTTCATACAAAAATGCTTTTTAAAATTCAGAATTAAAGAACATTTTTGATCGACCTATTAGCACAATTAAAGAAATTGAACTAGTTTTTATGTACCATTTTTAATAGTTTTACCAGAATCTCACATAATTTCTATAATTTTATGGGATGGTAGAAAGAGACGGAATGTGGATTTGTTTCTTAATTTGGACGAATAATTGCTTTTTTGCTATTCTAAGCTCTGTGGCTTCTCAAAGCCTGGTGGTTCTCTTACTGCCAGCACTGAGATCTCTGGGAGTTTGATAGAAATGCAGGTTCCCAGGCCCCCTCCCAAAGCTGGTGACTTTCAAATCCTGGAGCAGGAGCCTTGGGATCGAAACAAGTGTGCTGCAATTTGAGAACCAAGAACATGTCAAAATACCTTCTAACTATACAAGCAAAGTCAGCAGAGAGGGCAATAACTACATAGTAACTTTCTAAACTTTTAAAATTTTTCTAAAAATTATGTCATTCTCAGAATTATTGTCCTTAAAGGTGTGGCTCTCTAAGGTTATGTTAACCTGGTATTTTACGTCGTGTAGTTTATAAAATGTATAAAATCGATGGATCTCCACTGAAAATAATTTCTTGTCAGACATTTCTGGGCATCCATCTGGCAGCATTTTTCTACAACCTCAGTAGACGGCCATGTTAACTTCATCCTGAAATTTGGCCTTTTCCAATTCGAGCACTGGGGACTAGGAGCTCGTGATGGAAGGAAAACGCTTCATTGTGACATTTCTTTATTGAAACCAGATTTCATTAAATCTGTCTTTCCTGAATAAGATTTTATATCAGAGATATAGTTTAAATGATAGGAATTAAGTCAATCTTGGGTAGCTTTCTTGAGCAATTATGAGCTATTTTGAGTCTCAAACATCACAGAAATTATGCATTCTTAAAGATTTACAGGGTAGATTTTATGATTTTTTTCTACAATTCTAACATAGTCTCATCCTCAGAATGAAAGATGTGATCGTTTTCATTGTTGAATCAATACATACCGATTTGTGAAATATGAATATATTTATACTACAGTGAATAAATGAGAAATGCTGTAATACCACCTAGTTCTTGGAATGCAATTGTGTTTTTGCCTATTTATTTCTTTGCATCTTTATTTGTGTCTTTAGGGATCCAATTTAATTTAGGTAAGGAGGAAACAAAACTACTCCAGATCTTTTAATGTTAGAAAGGTTAAAATTTAATTGAGCTTTGCTCTGCTGTGTTCTGCTCTTAGGGGTTCCCTTCTGGTCTTTGAACTGCTATATTCTTGAAGTTTGTGCTTCAAGGTATGCCTTAGAACAATAAACAGGAAGAAAAAGAAACGCAGTGTGCGAAGGTGCCACATCCCAGAAGACTGGACAAAAAGGTCAAGTCTTATGCTAATGTTGAAAATATCACTGCATTTATAAATCATGCAGGTATTTTATGTCTTTGGAGTTAAACATTTGTCTTGAGACCTTTGGGCTGAAGGTCACATTTAACAAATCACCCTTAAAGACTCTTAAACCACTTACTTTTGAGATGATTTTTGAGTATTTTATAAGGTATAAGTAACAGGGGTCATTCCAGTTCCAATCATCTGGCATTTATTATGTAGTTTATCTTTACCCAGATATTTAAACAAATGATGCATTAAAGCCTTCATGCAAAAATGAGGATTATTAAAACCAAACAAGGAGTATATTTTTAGAAGAGTAAAGACAAGGTGGCTTAAGATTACAGTTAGCTTTATTTAATGGATAATAAATGGAAAAATAGCTCAACTTGACCACTCCAAAATATCTCACACAAACTGCCCTCCCCCTACCTACACGATTAGTATTTATGACAATAACACGAATAATAGTTTCATCACTCCTCATCAATGGAGCACGGAGTCATTTTAAATACTCCAACTGATTGGAGCGTGTTTCTCCTCTGGCTTTTCCTTTAGTTTGTTCCATTAGCTCAACTCAAGGAACTTTTCTCTATGGAGTGTGATAACAGACTTAGTTTCACATGCTTCAGTAATTCAAAGTCCTTTTGTAATTCACCAAAACACACACACATACACACACACACCCTCCAAACCATATCCATTCCTTTAATACTGAGCAAGCCCGTCTTATATACAAAAGTAGATGGTGGGTACTGTAATAATCATGGCAGTGGTGCGCTAATAGGTATAAAATCCACCATCTTTATCCTCAAGGAGCTAACAGCACGTGGTGATGGCAAGGTGATATTACGAGCAACAAAGCCCTCTGCTATGGGTCCACAGAGCCATCTACTGCAATCAAGAGGGTGAGAACAGACTTGGTGGGATTGTGTCCACCTGGCTGGACCTTTACAGATGGAGACTGGGGAAGAGGGCATGTAAGAGAATACTAGAGCAAACCAACAGTATTAAATGACCAATGTATGTTTGCCTGTTACTTTGGAGGAAACTAATACAGGTGTTCTACTGATACCTCAGATCTCTCGACTTTAGAACTTTCCTTACATTCCACAGTGGTTTCTACAGCAGTGGAGAGAGAGAGAGAGAGAGAGAGAGAGAGAGAGAGAGAGAGAGAAAGAGAGAGAGAGAGACTGGGCACTATGGGTATAAAAGCATTGTAGTTTTTAGCCAGACTTCTGCTCACCCTAACATGAAACAGAGGCTCTGATTCTATGTTAGAAGAACCAGGTAGACACTGGGTACACAGCCAGCAATCTGTACTGCAGGAATACACAGAGGTTTTGTGGCCATTCTGCGTGGGAACAGAACTGATACAGGTGGTAGGGCATGGAAAAACTGGCCGGAGAAGCAAGGGGAGTCTCAATTTCAAGATCCAAGGGCAGAACCAGTTGATTCTTAGGACCCCACGAGAGGTGGGTGGCATAAAAGAGACGAGGCATCCCAAGGAGTTTGCTATCATGACTCCACATAGTAGCCACCCTGCGTCTAGATGCAGGGTGACCTTTTATTTTTACTTTTTATTATTTTCTCTCCTTATTTGGCCCAAGTTTGCTCTGCAGAGCTAGTTCTTCCCTTACCCCTTCACCCCTTGTTTTCAAAAAAACTTTTGGCACTGTTTGGTTTGTTCCATCCAATTCTTTGTTTGAGACAAGAAGGACCTGGGATACTTTTGTTTGGTAAGCCATTTTTATTTTTTTAAATTTATTTATTTATTTTGTGGGTACTGGGGATCAAACTCAGGACCTCATGCGCCAGCAGGCGCCCATGCCACTGAACGATATCACTGGCCCTTTTTTCGTATGTGGGTACCAGGAGTCGAACTCAGGACTTCGAGCTTGCAAGGCGGGCACCTATGCCACTGAGCCATCTCACCGGCCCTGGTAAGCCATTTTTAAAGGAACTACCTGATGACAGAATAAATCCAATTTGATCATGTTGGGCAAATGAAGTCATGTCAAATCATGTAACTACCTTTACAGGAATCCAGGTTCAAAGAATACTACTATGTCCAGGATTAATATTGTATGTTAAGATCTATAGAGCAGATACTATTGATATTTACAAATATTACTGTCATATTAAATGGGGCAGATGAGAAAAAGACAAATATTTTGTATATTTTTCACTTTGTCTCAATAAATAGTGTTGCCATTTTCATACAGTGAGAATTCTTGTGGGGAGCTTTTGTGGGTGAATGTCTCCTGCTGGACAGGGTTACAAGAGGCTGCAAGAAGTTAGGAAAGCTTTGGTTAATTATTTGCTATTGTTTCTCATCATAAAAAATACATTTCACCCTTTTATGAATGAACCCAAAACAATTTTCTTTACGTTAAAATGTTTCAAGGAAAATGGGTCAAATGTACATCTTAAGCCTAATAAAATTCACTGACTTGACCTATTTTATGAGCACACCCATCTTTCCAGTGGAAGGTGACGTTATGGCCACCATATTTGTCCTTGTGCAGATGTGGTTTTGCACCGAGCAGTAGCTTCTGCTCCTGAAGTGTGTGGACCTGGCCCCAGGCAGAGCCCTTGTGGGCGCTGATGGTTGGTGAGGTCTTGGTTCTTTCCTAATCCCCCTTGGAAGTGGTGTCATTTTGGAGCTTGTTCTTCCCAAACACAATTGTATGCAAACTTCATTGGCCTTAGCACAAATTAAAATGAATTAGAGTCATGGGTGGGGTGATCCCAGAATGTGGTAAATGCTTAAATTTTAAAAAATTATTACAGTAAAATACACATTGCCACAAATCCCCCTTAACATACTCCCCCGATGTCAAACATATTTATCCCATCATTCTTGCCACTTCCTGAAGCAGTTCTAGAGTCCTCTTTTGTCACTGTCTTTAGTGGTGCTGTCATGGCTATCTTGAGGTCCTCAACTGATTCAAAACATTGAATTTTCATGGTCATTTTGACTTTGGGGAAGAAGTTGCACTGTGCCAGATCTGGCAAATAAGGTAGATGAGGACACATCTACACTGTAATGTTTTTATGAGTCTGCCTTTCCGTTAGATGGAACTTGGCAACAGCATTCACTGTATTTTTGATCACATGCAATGAAAGAGGACTTACAGAACTGGTTTAGAAAGTGGCAAACATGATGGGATAAATGTGCTCAAAGTGAGGGGGCATATTTGGAGGGGGATGAATGCCAATGTGTCTTTTATTATAATAAATTAAAAAGAAATGTAAACCTTCATTGTGTAATTTTGAGCAGACCACCTACTTTTACCGGTACAGCATATTAACACAGAAAACCCAAACAACTTTAAAAAACGAGTCACAGTAGAGGAGCATATCATGTAAACTATTTCAGAAAACAAAGCAATTCTGTCCATCTCATTTTTATATGACACCATCATAACCTTAGCACACATACTTGCACAAGAATAGAAGAAAAGACAAATATTGAGTAACTTCATGATAAACATGGATATAGAAATATTGGAATTAAATAGTGCAAATGATGTCTTATAATCCAATGCCATTTATTTAGGAAATGCAGTGTGGGTTGAAACTGAGAAACTGTTACTATAATTCATTGCATTCCAAGGTAAGGATACCTATGTCTCAAATGCAGAAAAATGTTCCATAAAGCAGATAATAATCTGCATTATAAAAGTAGATTAGCAAGTCAGTTTCACCATTGAATAAATATATCTGGTGATATTTGTGACATCTTGAAAGCTGAACTGTGTTATGCTGTCTAAATAATACTCTCTGTTCTTAGGAACTTTATCGATCATTTCTTTTCTGTTGTATAATTATCTTGCTTAGAGCTGGGTCCTTTCTCACAACATCTAAGATGCTTTAGTCCCTTTTGTTGTAATAAGTTCTCTGGCAATGATGCATCAGTATCCACTGTGTCCTTCCTCCCTTCAGTGTAAGCCGGCGCCTCAAAGGTTTCCCTGCCTTGCTGGCTCACAGTCCTCCCTCCAGGGCTTCCTGCCTGTCCTGCCCTGGATACTGCTGTGTTTCTCCACCCAAACAGCTCTGGCTGAGATCATCAGGGGTCTCCATTTTCCCATGAACACTGTACGTCACCTTCATGTCTACTTTCCTCTCTGCTGAAATGCTTTTGACCCTTGGATTCCGTGATTCTTCACAATTTCCAGCTCCTTCATTTTTAGCCAAATGCTTCTTCCATGGTAATGTGGCTCTGCAAGCCCAGTTCTTGACTCTCTGCTTCTATTTTGCCCGCCGTCTTCCAGGTAAGCTTTTCCTCACCAACTGCCCCTGCCATGCTGGTGGCTCACCATTTGCTTCCCCCCAGCAGCACTTGTCATGAGGCTCCAGACCTGCTGTTCCCACCTGGTCTCTCCACCAGGGTCATCAAACCTTTTTGTCACCTTCGGCCCCCATGTCAGCGGACACTGCCACCAACTTCCCAGTTACATGAGCTTCCATACCTGGAGCTTCCCCAAGTCCTAGAGTCAATCTTTCATGAAATCCAAGAGATCCCTTAACATCTCTTTTTGATCTCTCTTCCACCTGTCCTCATCCTAGCCTTATGAAGGTGCCATCAACTTTACTGTAGCACCAGTATTGTATCTGGTTTCTCTTCATCTGATTTTGCCTCTCTACCATCTGCCTTCTATGCTTTGATAGGGGTTAATATTTTCCTTTCTCTTTCAAATGTACAGTCAAGGATGCCACTCTTTGGATTAAATCTCCCTCCTTCCCAAGGCTCTAGGGATAAATAAATCATTTTTCATAATGCTCTAAAGTCCCTGGCTGGCCTGTCTTCCACCCCTTCCTCTCCTTCAGCTCTTTCAGCTACACTGGCCTTGTGTTTGTCAAAGAAGTCCCAGTGGCCTCTTGCTGGAGAGAATGTGTGTGTGTCATCCCCTCTGCTGAGTTCTCTCTGCTTACACTATTGTTTACCAAGTCAACATCTTGTTGGCATTGGAATGCAGAATGCCCCAATCGTCCCTGTGGAAAGGCGTGGGCCCCAGTGAGGTGCTCTTGGGAGCTGGTGGAACCTAAAGGAGTGGGTGCTAGAGGAGGTCTGCCGGTCACTGGGGTGGGCCTTGGAGAGGATTGTGGGACCCTGGCCTCTTGCTCTTCCCTCTTTTGTTCCTGGCCTCGAAGTGAGAGTTTTGCTCCATCATATGCTTCCACCATGATGAGATGTTGAAAGATGTTGCCCCAAGTGACAGGACCAGCTGATCATGGGCTGAGTCCACTCATGGCTGTGAGCCAAAATGAACCTTTGCTCTCCGCACGTTGACCATCTCAGGTGTTTGTGACAGTAGCAGAAAGCTGTCCATTACAGCAGGACACCTGGCTATGCCCTCTACAGCTCTTTACAGCAGCGGCTTCTGCTGTCCCAAACTCTTTTGCAGGGGATCTTACTACTCTCTTTATCCTTTGCTGTTTTCTCTGGCTCACACCGTGTTGTATCTTCCTCTAGGTGTCTTGACTCCTGCAGACCCCTTTATTGTTAAAACAAAACTGGCCTTTTTCATATTTCTTTCTCTATATATGGTACACTTATAAAAGGCAATTTCAGAACCAAATGTGTCACTTTACTCCCAAGGCCTGGTACTGAATTCAATATGAATGCTTTTGTAAATGTCTGCTGAGCCAACCAAAAAGAAAAACATGGTGGGTGGAGGCAGGAACCGCAGCGGCCTTACACACTGCACACGTTACTATAACTTATTCGAAGTGAGAGGCTCTACGTTTCTCGTCATGCTGTGCTGGACCTCAGCTCATTGCTGTGCACCCCACTGCCAGTGCAGGCTCACGGCTTGACAGTCGGTGTGCAGCGCTCCATGCCCGGGGTAGCAGGAAAATACTGGATTGCAAATAGCTCAGCTCAAAGCCGAAAAGCATCCGCAGTGCTGGAGCTCCTGTCCTGCAGCACGGGCACCCCGTGCCTCCTGAATTATGCTGTGCTTTGCTTGCAAACTCCATGCTCACACACTGCTTCCCAGGAGACGTGCACACGGTGGGATGCATGGAAAATGCATGGGTTTCGCTTCAGCTTATTCAAAGTGAGTAATGTAGAGCTATGGTCCCTGTCACTGAAATGCCCACAAGGAGAAGAAATGCCCAGATTCCAGGTCCCCAGAGCCCAGGGGTGTTAATGGGGTTGTTAGGACACATTCTCCACACAAACTTAATTTACTTTCCCTCCAGCAAGTTCGTAACAAGATCTTAATAGGAACTTGGGGGCTCTAGGGAGGGGAACGCTTTCTCCATCAGATGTTAGCAGAAAATGCCATGGTAACTGATAGGATGTGGACAGTGCGGAGTGTACGTGGCTGTGGGGGGAAAGGGGCTGTCATCTATTTTAAAAATAGTTTTCTCAAAGACGGCAGGGTTTGGGTGGAAGTAGGACGGAAAGCTAGATGAACCTGGGGAACAGTTTCCTTCCAGGGGAGAGTGAATCTCTCCGTGTGTCTACTTTAAGGGTCAGCAGAGGGGAGAACGGAGGTAAAGGCATCTGGATAATATCCAGCCTGAAGTGGCTCAGCTGGTTGGGGGTCACGTCTGGAGGGGAGGGGATGAGAGTCTGGTTTGCGGCAATATTGGGTTGCAAGGACTGAAGGGAGGAGTGGGTACTGGGGCTCCAGGCAGCCTCACCAGGGCAGACTTTGGCTCGGGATCTTTTTTCCTTTAATCTCAATTATGTCACTGTGAAATAAAATGGGATGGGAAATGAGCTGGGCCTGGTGGTGCACACCAGTCATCACAGCCCTCTGGGAGGCTGAACCAGGAAGATGGAAAGTTCAAGTCCAGCCTGGGCAACTTAGCGATACCCTGTCTCAAAAAAGGCCAGGGATGTAGCTCAATGAGAAGGGCCTGGGTTCAAACTTAAGTACTGAGAGTAAAAGGAAAAAGAAAGACAGCAAATGTACACTACTGCTGTGGAGGGCTAGCTAATGCTAATGTTCTATTTACCATGTTTTCCCCCAAATTGGTGCATTCCTGCCTTGCCTGGTACTTGTCTTTTTCCATCTTCCGTGATTCTCCATAGAGAAGATGGTGGCTTACAACCCACATCTCAGAGGGACTTTGTGGTCAAACCTCTTTTTGGTTGTAGATCTGTTTATCTAATCCTCACTTGGAATCCTCCTTTGACTGACTGAGAGGTCTTTACCCTTGATTTACGAGCTTTCTTGTTTTGCGAGCTTTCTTGGTAAACCTTAGTCCTTTCCAAATGTAACTCTCACATTATTAGGACTCGCTGTCATTCAAGTAAGACACGAGGATTATCTTTGGTGCTGCATTCCTTACTTTTCATCCAGACCGTTATGAAACCTTATTCCTGTGCCTTCTGTACACTGCTCACCCCTTCCCTTTACTTCCATCTACTCTGCACGCCTTCCAGCCCAGGCAGCTTCTGTGCCTCACCTGCACAGCTGGGGTGAACAAGATGATGACTCCCCAACCCCTAGAGCCTGTGAAGATGTCACCTGCCATGGTAAAAGGACTGGGCAGATGTGGAGAAGTTAGCAACCTTGTGAAGGGGCAGATCTCTTGCATCCTCTGGGTGGGCTCCGAGGAACTGCCCCAGTCTGGGGAAGGCGAGAGGCAGCAGAGGCGCCCAGAAGATGGGAGGGAGGGAGCAGAGGCTCAAAGCAGGGCCAGGCGCCAAGGGACATGAATGCCTTTAAAGCTGCAGGGGACAAAGAGACCTGTTCTCCTCAGGGGCCCCCAGGATTGTGGTGCTGCCAGCATCTAGACTCAAGGCCAGGGAAACCTCCTTTCAGATGGCTGTGGTTTTAATCCACTAGGTTCTGCAATGACTTATAATGGTAAATACAGGAATTGTTTTGTGCTCTTCTACATTCCTGACACAGAGAAAACAAAGTCTTCCTGAGACGCAAATCTGGTTGTGTCACCTCTGCCACATCCCTCGGAACACCTTCAGATCAGCCCAGGGCTTTCTAATCCCTCTTGAACCAAGATCTACATGAAACTCCAGCCAGTCCTTACTTACACGCTCCCTCGCATGTTCTCCGCACTGCGATCTCATGGTTCCTGGTTTCACCACCTTCCTTCCCACCACGGACCTTTGCAGATGCCCTAGCAGTCCTCAGAACATCCGTCCTGCCCCAAACATTACTGCTTTCTGCTGTTTTTCTTTTCTTTTTTTTTTTTTGTGGGTACCGGGGGGTCGACCTCGCGCACCAGCAGGCGCCCGTGCCGCTGAGCGATATCACCGGCCCCTTTTTCGTATGTGGGCTCCGGGAGTCGAACTCGGGCCCTCGTGCTTGCCGGGCAGGCGCTTAAGCCGCTGAGCCATCTCACCGGCCCTCTGCTGTTTTTCTAGAATCACGCATTTTTTCTTTGTACTCCTCATCATCACTAATTTACATGTTTTATTCTTGTGTCTCTTTTCCACCTACTTTAGCTTCTTTCCTCCTCAGACCCAGAGATGGTGCCTTTCCTCTAGGGGGTCGTGTTACCAGCCTCCAGCACGGTGCGGAATCCCTTGGCAGCCTGAGCCTCAGGAGAGAGCCAAGGAATCCAGGGAGGAACCCCAGGGCCAGTCTGGGACGCATCTGCGTTGCTGCCGTGCTGCTGACAATGCCCACTGCTTTGTGACATATTTGACTACCTGAAAATTGTCCTCCACTGGTGATGTTCTTTCGTATCCTCTGAGATAAGACAGTTTACTCGCACTGTTGTTGTGTAAGTTCAGAATGGTACCTCTCATGCAGCCACTACTGCTTGCACGTCTGGATGTCTGGTGTCACTGAAGTCATTGTCAGTTTGACATGGGAAGCCATCACGCTGAGGTTTCATCATCATTACTATTTTTTATCTGGAGCAGTACATTCAAAATGCGGTGTTGCAAACCTTTCCATCTCAGGAAAGGAAATTAGTACAGGCAAATAAAGCAAGAAACATCAAAGCAGAAATGAATTTCTAATCAGATGGGACTAAGGAGATAGAGTAATCTTTAATTCTCCTTCACCGAATTCAAATGGAATATCAACAACCTGGGAAGGTGAAAGGAAAGGTTCAAGGCATATCGTTTGCTTCAGAAACAGATTGTTTTGAATGCTCATGGGATTCACCGTCTCTCGGAAGTATTCTGTCCTTTTGGAAGTCACGCTGGGATTGATTCCCATGCAGGAACAAACCGGTTTAGATCATCTTGCGTGATGTTCCTCCTTCAGAGAACTGGACCCAAAGTGCCCCTTCCACGTCACTGTCAGAGAGGCTGGGGATGCTCACGGAGGAGGAACCCATCTTCCTCCTCAGGGAAGTTTTTGCCCAGTTGTTATGGCTTAGACCTAGAACTTTCCCCCAAAGCCTCACACGTTCAGAGGGTGGGCTCGTGAAAGGTGACTGGTTCAGGGGGTGCTATATTTGTCAGTGGGTTAATCCACCGAAGAATCCATAGTGCAGTGTGCTGTTAGGAGGTGGGCCTGGTCAGAAGACGTGGGTCACTGGGGCGTCTGTCTCCCTCCAGGCTCCTCCCTTCTCTTACTGCTTCCACTTCCTGGCCACCATGATGTGAGCGGCTCTCCTCCACCAGACCCCTCCTGCGTGCCATGTCTGCCTTGCAGCCAGCCAACTATGGACTGAATCCTCTGAGTGCCATGAGCCAAGGTCAACTACTCCTCCTTTAAACTGTGGTGTCAGATATTTTGTGCCCGCAAGGAGGAAAGTGACTAAGACACAGGCCTCACACTGTGTTGGGAGAAGCTGAGTGAGGCAGGGTGGGGTGTTAGCAACAAAATCTCTAGCAAAACCCTACAGAGTCTGCTTCAAAGTCTTGAAATTAAAGGGAGCCAAAAAGAGGGTCCATCAAGATGGAGATGAGGACGTGAGAGGAGTGACCACTCAGGGCAGAGCAATGAGGGAGGTGCAGAGGCAAAGGCTGCATGGGGAGGAGAAGGCTGTGGCTTGTGGTGAGTGCTGGCTGCTCTGTGACCTTGACTTTCTGCAGAGCACAGGTGCTGCACTTGCCTTCCCAGCTGCACTTGCAGCAGTGCTTTAGATTCAGTGGGTTGTGATGGCGACAAAGCAGTTCCTCAGGCAGGGCCACACAATGGCTGAAGGGAGCCAGCTAAGCAGCTGCTACACTTCATGCTCAGCATAGGTGCAGAGGAGAAAGAGAGGCTTCATCGTGAAGGTCCTGCAGTCTGTGAATTTGAGCTTGGGATCACTGGCCTGGCTGAGACTTTCAACCTTTGGGAATAGGAGAGATGGGGAGGCACCTTTTATTAACATCAAGGGTGACACAGACAGGCTGTTTTCCTCTTACTGAATGGGGCTGGCTTCTTGTTTCTGGGTGAATCCCTTTGTGATGCAATGGAGTAGAGCCAGACAGCCTGGCCTGGCTTTGTTCTCTGGGAGTTTAACTCAGCTCAGTTGGGAATCACTGCATTTTCTCATTCTGTATTTTTCCCCTTCTTGAGAAAACCTGTTTTTAGCTAATTATATGTAGGTGCTGAAGGAAATACTCCAGTGCTCCACTCACAGACAGATTGTCATGTCAGTGGGATTGTAGCTCATGACAATCAAGTGGTTACTTCCCATCGTCATAGGGCCAACTTCAGAGTGGATCTCTGTTGTTAAAGCAGGAAATCATGGCTTGCATATTTCCAAGGGAGAAGCAAAAATCTTAAAGCTGATTAAAAATGTTGGCTTAGATGTCCCCCAAAAGCATCATGTGGTCATAGGTGGCGTTTTTACAGAGGTGGCTGGATCTAGAGTGTGTGACGCTGGGATTGATTCATTGTGCAATGCTAGGATCAAGGGCATTAGGATTAGGGGTATGAGTGCTACCTGCCCTGAGTAGCCAGGATAAGATATAAGAGATACAAAGAACTATGGTCATCCCTTGTTGCTTTGCTATCTTCTGCCTGCCACAAACTCTTTCTCCTCTGTGATGCCACCCTGCCTTGGAGCCAGCTGATTATGGACGGAAACGTCTACAAATTGTGAGCTAAATAAACCTTTCCTCCTTTCAATGAGAAAAGTGACTAAGACATCATGGTGAGGACTGTGGTGATGAGGGAAGGAGCCAGCGTATTGGAAGGAGAAAATCTACAGCAGGAGCTGCACCCCGTCCAGGCCCAGGAGTGGAGGAGGTAGGGGAGCATGCGGGCTTGGACCGTTTTCCTCCTCCTCTTCTCAGTCTTCACTGTTCCAAAAAGGAGGGTGGCTTCTTATTCTTTGCGTGTGTGTGTGTGTGTGTGTTGCAGAGGTGTTGGAGATCAAACCCAGAGTTGCTCTACCACTAAGCTACAACCTCAGCCCTTCCTTTTTATTTTGAGAAAAGTTCTTGCTAACTTGCCAAAGCTGGCCTCGAACTTGCAATCTTACCCCATCAGCCTTCTTAGTAGCCAGATTACAGACATGTGCCACTGCATCTGAATACTTTGTTCTTCCTTTAATCAAAGAACAGAACCACAGCTCTTTCTATCCCTGATATCTTATGCAGGCTACTCAGGGCAGGTGGCACTCATGCCCTTCATCCTAGTGCCCCTGAGCCTAGCATTGCACCATGAATCAATTCCAGCATCACACACTCTAGATCCAACCACCTCTGAGAAAGCCCCACCTATGACCACCTGAGGCTTTGGGAGGACAGCAAGACACAAGCCGTAACATATGGCATTGGACACATCTCCTCTCAGCTGGGTTTGGGTGGCATTTCTGTCTTATTTCCTAGCAGTGGTCATATCCTCCCCCTCAACTGCCATTGACGTCTCAGACTGACTCGCCCCTTCCCTGAGGCCGCCTCTCACTTGTTCAGTTGTCTTGTTTGGGCCTTCCGTTCTTGGTGTCTAAAGAGTACCTTTTGGAGGAGCAGATTCAGCCTCTACTTCTTGGAAGTGACACCAACAAAGGCCTCATGGACTGCTCAAGACAAGCTGGTGGGGACCAATAAAGCAGGCCCCACTCCCCACCCTGAAAGACTGAAGCTGGACCCCTGTGCTCCCAGATGCCATGACACAGCTGTGACTGGACAGCAGGGAGCAGGATGTCACATGACTGAGGTTTTCTGGGGTTCAGCATGGGTGCTTCAGAAGGCGCGGCGCACCTGGGGCAGCAGAGAGGACTTTATCACGCGGCAGCAGGAGCTTCATGTTGGTTTTTATTTGCTCCCCATCTCCCTCAAGTCCCAAGGCTTGCAGAAGTGTGCCTAGATGACATGGCCTATAAGCGGCATTGTGTGACAGCTTGGGGTCCAGAGCCTGGGGAGTCCATTGCATCTATAGTGAGCAGGAAGCAAGCGCACTCTTTGTCTGGGAGAAGAAAAGGTCCACGAAGTCGTGCTGTTAGCTCATATTGTGGTCTACAAGGACGATCCTGAGAAGGGGGTGGATTCCTAGCACATCCAGCAAGAACAAGCAGGGATGCTCACACCCAGGGTGGCCGCCTCCCCCAACAATGGATATTTGAAAAGAGTATTGATTGCATAGGCTTGAAATCGGTCATGTTGTCTGTCCAGTGAAATATTTAGGATCTATAATAATGTTGTAGCATTTGTCTAAGGTAGTAAATCATAATAGATAGATGATAGATAGATAGAGATATATAGATGAGAAGGTTGACATCTGTAACATATTTCTGATTGTAGCAAGAAATTCTGTGGATTATAGTGTGGAGGGCCACCTCGACGACTCTCCTTGAAAGAACAATTATCTCCATTTTGGCTAAACCCGGCCCTATTTCCATGTACTGATATGTACAGAGCTGGCTAGGACTTTTCCTTTTCACTTCAATTGGCTTTAAGCAAAGCAAATTGGTGTAGCTTAGGTGCTGATGTGTAGTTTTTGAAGCAAGGTGACAGGTCTGTTTTTCCCCGCCCCCGTAGCTCCCAAAACACATGTGTGAGCCTGGTGGGATGGGGAGCCGTGCTCCACGCTGTCGGCTGGGATCGAGCCTCAAGAAAGAGGCTATGACTTCCCAGGTCATAGAAGATTACACATCAGAGCTGAAGCACCGACTCCAAAACATTACATACTACCATGAATTGTGTTATGCAAATTACTCCTGCATATCCTTCCCTCTGCATATTGCAAAGGTGATTTCAGGGCATCTACCTAGCCCAGCTCACGGTACTCATGGACTTCCCACCACTCTCACAGTCACTCATCTCCGAGCCACTCCCCTCCTTGAGAATTAATAAAACCTGGGTTCAGCCCTGGGTTGAGGCCTTTGTTCCAGTAACCACCATCTTGGCTGGACTTAGGACCCCTTGGCTCCCCCCAACTATAAATATGCCTCAGTGTCTTTATTCTCGCCATGGGTTGCACTGGAAGTGGTAGATTGAAATTAATCACTAGAATTCCAATAACATGGGATTACAAATATAAACTTCCTGGAGTATGATGAGGACCAGGAAGGGCTCGCTATATTATAGAAGAGCTAATTTCTTTTGGCAGGAAAGCCCAGGCAAAATCCTGAATGTGACAGACAACAGGGATTTCCAGTGTCCCCATAACTGACACATCATCCTCCAATACACTGCTCTTGTAATATTTCCTCTTTAAGAAAATAGACAGATGCCCCTGCTTTGCCTTCCACTCTTCCACTCTTCTGTTGCTCAGAAAATGCAGCCATGACTCTCTGGCAGAGTGTCATCTGAGTGATGAAAGGTATGTGACAAAGATGGCCTGCTCACTCTGGGGCTCCCCACCATAATGCATAGCATGGATGTTTGCCTGATTTGCAGGTTGCAATGCTAGGTCCCCAGCCAGGGCACATATAACACCCCTGGGTACCACCTGGTAGAACACGTATGCTGATTCTTAGCAGAATAGCTCCACTGTTACTGATCCTAGCAAAGGGACCAACTGGGCCACTCTTTCACCATGGTGGAATTTACCTACAGGAATTTCTGACCCTTCTCAACATAAAACTTGTCCCTTTACAGTGAGGACCTGCTCTGTGGCTGGCTCTGGGTACCACTAACCATCTCCACCACCCTGGGGGCAGTTGTAGAGGAGTGGCAGGTGTCCAGGAGAAGCTATAACACACCTTTGGCCACATTGGTAGGCTGAGCAAGCTTTTGATTACCAGTTCTTGGCTCCAGTGAAGTCCAGAGCATCGATACTGTAGTGATAATAAAGAATCAATTAAAATAGAATCTTGAGTCTATCCTTAACCAGAGGAATTCTTTAGAATGCTCCAGAACTTTTCACAACTGCCTGTTAGCAAATGAACCCTACAAGTCTTCAGGTGGGGTTCTGTGATATTCTGTGTCCTTCCTGATTATTTTCTTTATACTTGAAGGTCATGCAGTACCTGGCTAATGGTGCAGCAAAGCAAACCAGGAGCAGGACATGAGATGGCACCCAGTGGCCTCCTCAGACCTCTCCCTTCTCCTTTACCCCTTACACTTGCAACGCGCCTCACTTGCTTACTCCCATGGCCCGGGCTCCCAGATCACTGACTCCTTTCCCAGTGTGTAGCATCTCCTTCGCTTCCTCTTTAGGTTTCCCCCCCTCTGGCTTCCCAGGGGATGGTTTGCTCAGTGGTCATCAGCTCCACTTTCATCCCTCCACGGTCACCTGGCCCTTCTATATTTAGGTGGACAACGGTTGTTGGGTCAAGAAGGATTTAGCTATTAAGAGAAGTCGAGTTGGTGCTTTGCGGGATGCAGGAAGCAGGAAACATTGCTTTCAGGAAGAGGTCAAGGAAATACATGGAGGAGGAGGCATCTGCCTGGATCCTTGAAGATAGCCTGCATTTTGGAATAGGAAGACTTTGGGACAGCGGTGACTGCCACAATGGCAAGGCTCAGAAGTACTTCACCGTCAGGCACCACGAAACTCACCCTTTGTATATTTGTTTTCATCATTCCTTGTTTCTTTGGAAGAAAGCTAGTAAATAAATCAAGATATCAGAGGGTTCTCTGGAGGGTCACTCTGGCTTGATGTTCCTTAAGGAGCAGGTCCTGCTGTTTACTTCTTAGCATGTACTTGACGATTCCTTGGGCGTTCACTGTCCATTATTTGGAACACTGCACTACTGAAAAATCTATCACTTAAGGATGTAAACTCATCCTGGAGAATGTCTTCAGCTCCTTTTCTCATTAGTCTTGAACTTGCCAGTAACTGCCTCAGAGAAGACTTTGAATGCTCTCTATTTAAACTACAAGGATGCAGTGATCTTTCTCTTTAGTCAAAAACTTCCAGTCCTCCTGACAGGATGAACTCTACAATAAAAAGCTCAGTAAAAAGGTGGGTTAGAAACCCTGAGACTGCAGAACTCAACTGCATGCATTTGAACATAATGTCTGGAATAAGTAAGAGATGGAGTCATAAGGTTGACAGTTCCTGTGTTGGGGAATTGCCTTTCTTTCCAAGCACAAACTGGAACGTGAAACTAATTTTTCATTGAAAATTCTTTGATTAAACATTTAACAAATATTAAGTGTCTAGAGGGTGCTTAGGTACCCAAGACACAAACATGAAGAGGCAAAGTCTCTGGCTGCGAAGCTTTTTCAAATTATAATAAAATAGCAAGATTAAGCCAAAGCATTTTGGTAATACACCAAATAAAGATATGTATCCAGATGTTTCCACTAGCTGTGGGGCTCTCTAGGTCTATGTACCTGCTAGAGATGGCATGCTTAATGCAGAGGGTTCATTACTGGAAGCAGTACCTAGATCCCTAACAAGGGCAGCCAAGTGCAAACAGGGTTCAAGTCAGGAAGGGGGTGGCCAAGAAGCTGAAGAAAGCATGAGCTACCTTCAAAATGGCATCGATCAGCTCTATGGTGATGCAGCGAAAAGAGTTCAGATGCTCATAGGATCTTTTTCCGTGCTGTGTAACTTTCCATTACAGGGGCTGGGGACAGTTAGAAGAGCAACTACAACATGGAGTTGGTTAAAATGTGAAGAGTTTTCAGGGGAGATTAAAGAGCTCATTCAGCTCTGTCGAGGGGAGCAGAGAAAGCAGTAGAAACCCAGTCATTCACAAATATCTCAGAGGATATCATCCAAATTGGACGTGAGACTCTGCCAAAGACGAGTTAGTGGGATCGTTCCTGGTTACCTTTGATTCTGTCTTAGCGAATGGAAATCCAGTCTGAAGACTTGCGAAAGACTTTGCATGATCGTCTCTGCGGCATATTTTCCAGGTCACTTCAATAATTCAGAAATAATTTTTTGAATCCTACTATATGTTCTGCTCTGTGCTACATGATATAATATCTGATTTCACTTTGCAACCCTTGGTATAAGGTGGATGTCAATTCTGTGAATTAGAATGGAATAGTGAAAAGGACAGAAGAATCCATATGTTCCTGAGGGTTAGCATCCAGAAAGAACCACCGATGATTTAGAAAGTAATTCTGAGCACACGGCTTCTTTGAAGGACAAGGGGCGGGTGCTATGTTTGAAGGGGGTTCATTTGCATTAATTACCAGTCATGAGGAGGCTCCCCACTGAATGGAGGATGCCAAAGAGCATCCCTGTGCCAATGCCCAGAGGTTGGAGCCCCCAAACTTCCACCCTCTTGGTTGTGGCCTGGGATATCTACAACTTCCATGAGTCTAGGGAGACGGAGCACTCACACAAGTGAACAGAAGATTGCAACCCCAGAAAAGAGCGGTAAACGTCGGCCAAGTCAACAGAGAGGTGTCCGTTGCAAGCAGGGGACAGTGAGGCAGTGGATGACCATGGGAAACTTCAATAAGATCCTTAGTTTCAAAGCAATAGTTACAAGAGAGAAGGCTCTGGTGCCCTGTTCTGGGTCTGATCATGATGGCTGTCTGAGGCAGGATTAAAGAGGAGGAGGAGGAGGAGGTTCTTTGTAATGCCACATTGGTTGGCAAAAGCCCCATGTGTGTTCTACCCCTAGTACTTGGAGAAATGACAGCAGCTACAAACTGGACAAGACATTGCCATTAATTTGTTCAGTCTATTTCTAACATACCTATCCTGGCTCTCAAAGTGAAATTCCATAGCATTCTGGGAGGCTGAGGCAGTAGGATTGCAAATCTGAGCCCAGCCTGGACAACTTAGCAAGATCCTGTCTTGAAAACAAATAAACACAGAAGCAAACGAATGGTTGAGGATGTAGCTCAGTGAGAAAGCACTGGGTTCAATCCCCAGTAACACACAAAGAAGCAAAATGCTGTATAGTTGTCTATTGGTAATCGGGGCGGAAATGTTCCTGGACCCCTAGCGTGTGTCAAATCTGTGCATGCTCAAGTCTCGTCTTTAAAATCGAGTGGTTCTGCATATAACTTTTGCACATCATCTTGTATTATTTAGATCAATTCTAGATTACTTACAACACCTAATAAAATGTAAGTGTAATGTAAATATTTGTTATACTGCATTGCTTACAGAAATGATAAGAAGAAACTTTGTGTATACTCATTACAGATGCATTCTTTTCCTAATGGTTGTGATCTGCAGTTTTTAAATGTGTGAATGTGGGTCCCTCTGATAGGGTGGCTGACTGCTCTTCCAAGGCAAATGTGTGTCACTTTTGTCTTCGTTTGGGTTTGAAATGGCTGTTGAGGTGCCATAGCTTGAGTGAGTCAGCCTAACACTCCCAAGAGCGATGAGATATTTGCCCCCACTGTAGGCCAGGAGGCTGGTGCTTCCTTTGCTAGCTGGTACTTGTTAGGTGTCTCCCACATGCTAGGCCTTCTGCTCAGAGCTGGGTGAGGAAGGAGTGGGTCTCAAGACAGCCATCCTCTACTGGGGAAGCAGAAGAGTCACGCATCAATGACAGTGCCATGTGATGATGCGACCCCCAGGAAAGAGTGGTGTCCCAAGGGAGAGGAGGCTGCTGGAGGAGCGAGTAGGTCCACTCCAGGTAATTCCTCGGAATAAACAGCAGATTTATAAAAGCAAAGGGTAGTGGCAGACTGAAATTTCACCTCACCTGGCATCTTTGCGCTCATGTTAAAGTCAAAGGCAAAGTTTAAACCTGAGAAAAAAATGATGTGATAGAATACCTTCCAAAATTTCACAAGACTTTTTTTATGGATAATAATCTTACAGTAGATTATAGGAATATTGATCAAATATAGTGATGCCATTGATTATTAAAATAAGAGATAGACTTCCAAGAAGGAAAGCTTAGGAAGTCTACAGAAATAGCTGGGAGCAAGCCCTCGAGCCCAGTGTTTCTGACTGTGTTACCTGTGGGGAGACTGGCAGAGGTTTACTCAGTGTCTCCCTCCTTCCCGGAACCTCTGTGAAAGCTCCCTCAAAGAGAAGAACTAAATGTACCAGCAAGCCTGCTCAAGTCTTTGAAATGCTTTTATAATAGCTTGGTAAACCCTGATGTTTTCCCAGGAAAGTCTGCGCCAGCCAAACACTCTGCTGAAGTCTGGAGCTGCACATGTCAGCTCCTTCCCTCTGTGTAAACAAGTATCAGCCCGGCTTAGGAGGAGTTAGAATCATAGACTCTTTGGTAGTTGCTAAGAAGTGCAGAAGCAAGCACTCCTATCCTGAGAATATTAAAAGTTAATGTGCAGTTTAAATTGCCAAACAATCCCTCTTCCTTTGGGACTGCCATTGGCAAGCCGCACTGACCTGAATGAGAAAGGCCTGTGGGCTCTCTGAGCACACGCCGCTCTCGGGCTGTGACGTGCAGGAGTCCCACTCAGAAGGGGGCCTTGGATTGAGCTAGCCTGGAATCCTGCTGGTGCTTGTGATGCTGCCACAGTTGTACCTTTTTCTTACAAGGGCTGATTCCTTGGGAGAAACAGAGCCTTGGGACCCAATGGGCGCTTTGTGTATTCGTAGCTGGAGAAGTACAAGAAAGAGCAGCATGCGTAGCCTCGTTGGCATGTTTGTGGATTTGTGATTGAAAATTATCCATTTCTCCTCCTTCCCTTCCCTTTTGCTCCTGAACAACTCAGACCAAAGGTCCATGCAAGGTCCATGCAAAGTTGGCTTCTTCAAGACAGACAGGAGGCGGAGACCTACCAGGCCAGGAGCACCGTCCGTGGGTGGAGTGTGTGGCACCTCGGCGCAGGCTGCTGTAGCTCTCCTGGGATAGCAGGGGGGTGCGTGTGCACAGTGATGGCAGGAAATTAGTTTCATGCCAGGGAACCAATTAAACAGGTAATTCTATGAGAACGTGCTGAGACAGTTTTCACCATCAAGAAGAAATTTTATACAGCTTAACAGGAAGAAAGTTAGAATGAACTCCATTATATTTGGTTCAAATTGTTGCTACCTATATAGAGCAATTTTAAAAACATATTCATATAACAAGATGCATACACATGTATAAATAAATAAATGTAGAACTAGCTGGATGTTGTATTATGGCACACTCCCGTAATCCCAGCACTCTGGGAGGCTGAGGCAAGAAAACTGAAAGTCTGGGCCTGGCCTGGCCAACTTATAAATGCCTATATAAAAAATGTACATACATGTAAATTCCCTAATGTGCTCCACTGTGAGAGTCTGCAGGTCAGTGACAAGATCTCTTGGATTTAAAAAATATCATTTAACATCTCTAAAGGGCATCAGGGCTCCCTGAAGAAGCTACCAGATGCCCCTGGAATTTCTTTATTTTTTTGCCACCAAAATGTAAGAAAAAGCATAGAGAGTGACGATGACCAGTTAAAGGGGCTTTTTAAGGTCAAATGCAAGGCATCTTAAGCATTGCAACAATTACAGTCGTGAATTATAATTCATTGAATAGATAAGAATTCCCGAGCCCATACTGACTCATGAAGTTAAAAAGAATAAAAAAACTGAAGTTGGATGTGAAGATTCTGAACATTTTCATATGTTCCAAGAGAAGGAAATAAATACCATCGAACTTACATAAGAGATTAGAAACGCAGCTCATGCAGTGGAGAATAAAATCAAGGTGTGGCACTTTGAGAAAAAAATAATGTCATTACTTCTTGACTTCACAAAGATCAGGGAAAAGGTAGGTGCTGCTAGGTTTCCTGGGGTCAGGAAGCAATGATGTAACTCGAGAGGTAGATGCAGCGCTCTGCAGCGTTCTTCTCGGAAGCTCACCAACCCCATCAGACTGGGATTATGCCACACGTCCCTCCAAACTTAACTACTCGGCAAAGCCCATTTCCAAGCACCTTTGGGGTTAGCGTTTCAACATACGAATTCAGAGGACACCGAACATTCAGTCCATACCACTATTATTAGTGGTATTATTCTTTGAGATTCAACACAACTATCTCCTTACTTTTAAAGCTTTCCTTCTCAGAAATGAGTTTGTGCCTGTATTTGCATAGGATATTATATTAAATACCTATACATATGTGTATAGATATTTCCTACTAAAATAACTTAAGTTATTTGTATCTTGATAGTCATGACAACAGTCAAAGTGCCTTCCTCATGAAAAACGTTCAATTAAAACCTTTTTGAAAGATGGACAGGACAAACAGATTCACATATTTTGTGACTGGAGCCCACAGTAGTACTTACAGTAGGAGAGTTAGAAGGATTCTGCACTAATTTTGGACAGAACTTTCTCCCAATGAACGCTGCCTGAAATTGGAATACATTGCCTCTCGTGGTAACACTGCCAGTGTGCTCAGTTTAACTCTAAGTAGCTGCACTCAGATGATGTGTTCCTGGCTGAAAACAACCCGAGTTAACTGGGCCGCTTCTGCTCCATGGGCCTTGTTCGTATAATGAGGCAGTTGGCAGAGATGTCCTCTAATTTTTTTCATGCCTTTTTTATTCCTATGGAGACAGTTTCTCGTTGATGGCTATGCGCTGGAATTCTGAGAAATGAAATATGCAAATATGGTGATAAATGCTCATCTTAATTTCATATTAGGCAAGCCCCACGTTATCTGCTCAGGATACCTTTAGTTGAAAGAGCAGAAATTCTCTCCAGCTTACTTATGTAAAGGAAGGTTTATGGTAAGAATAGAGCAGGTAATCATATGAGTGCTTCACCCTCAGACATAAGGGAATTGGATTTGAAAATTCAGATTCCAAAGCTCTGTCTTGCCCTCCCAAGATGCAGTGTAATATTATATTTCCATTCTGCTCTTCTTGTTTGTCCATTGTTGCCTTGTTTAATCAGCGGCTTTCTCTGCTTCTTTGATTCCTAACTGATACTGCCCTGTCATCCTGATGGCAAATGTCCATGCGATTCAATAAACAAAACCCCAAACCCCTAAAACAAACAAAACCAGGCCACGGACTCGGTATTCCTTAGTTCAGTTGCTAGCATTGGGGAACCTGATTTTCCTGGGATTAGCCTTTGATTTTCCGTAGACGAGCAGCTCCTAGGATGGTCTGCCCAAACAGGTGTGGCTTGAGGTCACTGTGGGTAGGATCACAGCTACTAACAACAACACGTAGGACACATAAATTAGCTATTAGAACAGCCACAGGGATGGGCTACCGATATGCAAAGAGTGATACAACACACTGTCGAATTGCAAAGAAATTCCGAAATGAATCACAGTCCAGGAAGGAAGACAGAACTTTTAAAATGCTAGCATAATGGTAGTCCAGATCCTCAATATAAAGTCGAAAGTTTCTTTCTTTTCAGGCTGACTCAAGAGTTTGGAAAAAGACAGCACGGCTGTTTTGAAGTCGGGTGGGAAGATGTAGGAAGGCCTGAGAGTGGAGGAGAGATGTTAGGTGATTCTGGACCAGGAACCAGGCCTTAGAAAGTTGATGAAGGCTGAGGGAGGTGACAGGGACAAAAGGAGACATTAAACTTGAAGGGAGCTTTAGTACAGGGTTGACGGAGGACCCTGCTCACTTCAGTGCTAAAGGCCAGCTGACCTTGTCCTGCCCAGTGGGCACGTCGCTGCACCTCCAGCATCCCTGACTGAACACAAAGCAGCATTCCATCTGTTCCTTTCGGCACAGGGGGTAAGGGGACATACTGAGATCTGGTGAGCTTCTGCAGCTCGAGGCTCATTTTCCTTTACTTATTAAGGTGTGTGTGTATGCTTATGAACTAACTCGTAAGTGCAATGAATAAGTGTCATTTACCCTTCCGGGTGTATATTTCTTAGACAAGTGAATACAGCTGTATACTGATGAACCCAATGAAGGTGTCAAACAATTGACTCGCCCGAATTCTAAAATGCCCCTGTTCCACTTTGCAATCATTCTCTCCCCACCTCCCCAGTTCCTGGCAATCGGTGATCCATTTTCTGTCTCTGTGGCCCTGCCTTTTCCAGAATGTCACATACCTGAAATCCATGTAACGAGCCTGTTTGAGCTCGGCTTTCTTACTGGCATGATGCACTGGGAATTCTTTCCCACCCTTTCTAACTGGGTGGTCTGATTTTTCATACACACACGTCACAGTGTGTTTATCCATTTGTTAGATTAAAAATGTTTGGGTCGTTGCCAGATTATGCCTGCTATTAACATTGTGCATAGGATTTTGTATGAATATATGTTTCCATTTAACATGAGAAAATACAAAGAGTGAGATTCCTGAACATATAGTACTGCATTTGCTATGTAATGAATTCTGCTCAAGTGTTTTACAAAGTGATGGTACCATTTTACACACCATTTTACACTCCACAGATAATATTGGGGAATTCTTGGTGCTTTGCACCCTTTTGGGGGCATTTTCACTTATTTTTTATTTTAGCAACTTTAATAGATACAGACCTATCTCATCGTGGTTTTGATTCGCATTTCTCTAATAACTAATGATGTTGAACATTTTTCTACGTATTTATTTTATCTATATATTGAGTATTATCTTTGGGAAATTGGCTGTTCGAATCCTTCACCTGTTTTAATTGGGTTGAATATCTTCTTTGTGATTTTCAGAGTTTTTCAAATATATTTTACACACAGATGTACACCCACATGCACATGCACTTTATCAGATATCACATTTACAAATATTTCTTCCCTGTGCACATCTTATATTTTCTTTACAAATTAGTTTTGAATTAACTTTAGACTCACAGAATAGTTCCAGAATTATGGCCGAATTTTCTACCCCCGTTTTCTCTGATGCTGCCATCTGACATATTCCCTTGATAGCATCTTTTGAGAAGTTCTAAATTTCAAGTAAGTGCAAGTTATAATTTATATTCCTTTGAAGATCCCATTTTTGTAGCTCACCTATCTGTAAGTCACAAAGAATTTCTCTGTTATCCTAGAAATCTTGGAGTTTAATTTAGGTTATGTATTTAAGTCCATTAGCCATTTTGAGTAAGTTTTGCCTTATTTTACTGTTTTGTATATGAATAGTCAAGTGTTCTAGCAACATTGGCTTAAAGTTGCTGTCCTGTCGCCTCTCAACTTCCTTTGCGTTTGTGCTGAAAGTCACCTCACCTATTCTATGTCAGTTTATTTCCGGACCCTGCTGTTAATCTGCACGTCTACCCTCTCGCCAGTGCTAAACTGCTTTGATTACTGAACTCTGAACCAAGTCTTAACATAGGTAGTGTGAGTCCTCAAACTTCTTTCTTTTCAAAATCATTTTGATTCTTGTAGTCCCTTTGTATTTTCCATATAAGTTGTAGAATCGCTATGTCAATTTCTACAATTCCCTGCTGTGATTTGGATTGGAATTTTGTCGAATCTGTAGAGCAGTCTGGGGACAATCAACATCGCACAGTTCCTAAAGTAGGATTCTTAGGCTATTTATCTCTGCAACTGTTCTTCTTTTCTAATATATGCACTTACTACTATACATTTAACTTTCAGCATTGCATCCTATAAATTTTGATATGTCATAGTTTTTATTTCATTTGGCCCAAAGTACTTTCTAATATTCCTTTAAATTTTCTGCTTGAACCAAATAGTAATTAGATTTTTATTGTGTAGTTTTCCTATGTATTTTTTTCATTGAGATTTTTCTCTTATTGATTTTTAATTTGATTCATTTTTGGTCGGTGAGTATACATAATATGATTAGAGTCCTTCTAAATTTATTCAGAATTCTTTGGTAACCCCGAATATTCCACCTTGGAAACTGTTAAGATACAATTGAAAGAAATGGATACTCTTTTGCTGTTGGGTGGAGTGCTTGATAAATATCAGATATTTTTAAAAATCAAATTTATGATTTAAAAATTAGCTATTATTTCTTCAAATATTTTCCCTCTAGCCTGTTTTGTTATTGATTGTAACTACAAATAAATCATTTAAATTTTACAGCTGGTTCACTTGTGCTTCTTCCCCCAATCTGTTTCATTTTCAATATTTTAATGGCCATGTATTCAGTTTAAGAATTGATTCCTCACCTTGTTGAATTTGCTGTTATTCTTATCAAATTATTTTATGTCTCGTTCTAGTCTCATTTCTAGAAATTCAATTTAGTTTTATTCTTCTTTTGTGATTGTACTGCTTTCTACTGTCTTAAATATATCAAATAAGACATCCATATATAAATGACTTCATGTACCAATTCTTTGATATCAGTTTCTGAGTCAATTTTGATTAGTTAATTTTTTTCCTCATGCTTCTGTGTTCATGTCTGGGAAATTTTGATTAGACACCCCACATGATGATTTTTTACCTCACTGGGTGGGGTATCTCCTTTTATTTTGAAACAATTATTTGTTTTTTTTTGTTTTTTTTGTTTTTTTTTTTTGTGGGTACCGGGGGGACGACCTCAGGACCTCGCGCACCAACAGGCACCCGTGCCGCTGAGCGATATCACCGGCCCCTTTTTCGTATGTGGGTTCCGGGAGTCGAACTCGGGCCTTCGCGCTTGCAAGGCAGGCGCTTAAGCCGCTGAGCCGTCTCACCGGCCCTACAATTATTTGTTTTCATTAAGATAAATTACTTTGAAAAAGTTTGCTATTTTTAGCCTTCATTTAAAAGTTGGATGGACTGAACTAAGTCAGCATTTGGCATAGGACTTATTTTCCCCTCACTTCTGAAGCCAAATCCTTAGGTTAACTCTCTCCAGTTTCCTGTGTATTATGATTTTTCCCCACTTTGTTTGGTAGAAAAAGCATCTATTTCTGGCCTTGCATTAACTCTGAAGATTTTTTTCTCCTGCACCTTCTGGATGGTTCTCTGCCAAGCTGCCCACATTTTCCTCACACACATGTGTACCAGTGCTCTGCTAGAGCACCCGAAGGACCTGCAAACTCCAAAGCTCCCTCACCATGGACCTGTTTTCTCTGTGGCACCTGGCCCTGCATTTGCAGGCCCACCCTCCCCTAATCCCCATCTCCATCTCCAAGGCAATCACAGGGCTCTGTCTTCTTCATTCCTCTCCGTGTGATGGCCCAGGATCTCTCTCCAGGCAGGAAGCCAGGCCAATTGTAGGGCTCCTACCATTTGGTTTTCCAATCTCAGGGATTTCCAGTTTCTAAGAAACACCATTTCCTGTACTTCCCCTTTTCTTTTAGCTGCTAAAATTAGAGGGTGGGTCCGGCTTCTACTATTCCATCTGGTCAAAAGTCTCTCCTTATATATACTTTTAACATGGACAATTAAAAACCAGATAAGAACAAAAGAATTTTCCAAACGTAAAATATGATGAATATCATATTACCAATGGGATATCAGAACAGAGTAAACAAGACTATATGGAGATAATCCACAATTATCTAAACTATGTATACATTAATATTGAAAGGTACATTCAAATGTCCAGTGTAGGGTTTGATTCAGGTTAGGGAACACTGATATTGAGAGTGGAGGTTGGTGATGTTCTACACTAATGTACATTCCCTTCCATTGCCTTCCACCTGTATTTCTGGATGAAGGGTGAGCTAGACCCATTAATCCTGCAGCTACAGAGGTGACTTACAAGTTGTAATAAAACTTACAGAGTGGATTTTGACTTACAGAGTTATTTTGAACACTGAATTGTATATCTTTCTTTGTGTAGGGGGAATGCTCTTAAGATTATAATACTGTATTTAGAATGTGGACATAACTAGGTCCAGTATAATTGTTATTGATCAGAAATTAACACTAGTTATTTCCAAAATACATTTCCAAGATCTAAAGAGTTAAATTTCATTTTGTAGGGAAAATATTACAAGAATGATCTTCAAGTAAATTCCCACCACATCCTCATTTTTACACTGCTTTAAATAATGAAGTAATGCAAATTGTTTTTCATGCATATGGATTAGAACATTCAATTAGATTTCAATTATGTACTCAACTGCTTTTAAGAAACTCCCAATTTGTACTGGGATAACATCAGTCCTTTCTTCTTTTGCTTTTTAACCTTAAGCGATTCTTAAGATATCATCTAGCAATATTCCAGCATCTTGTGAACTGAGGAAGGAAGAGTTTATGAGGCTTCAAAATAAAAGAAGTGTAGCAGAGCTCAAACACTGCAGCTCAGGTTTCCAGTCTTGTCTATAGATTAAATTCAATCAATGGCACTATTTGCTGAGATAGAGAACAGCTCAAAATATTCAGTCTAGGGCTGGTGAGATAGCTCAGAGGCATAAGCGCCTGCCTGGCAAGCTCGAGGTCCTGAGTTTGACTCCCGGTAACCACATAAAAAAAAAAAAAATTCAGTCTAGTGAGCAAGAGAGTAAATTCATCAGAGGAGTAAGTGGAAGCTTCCAGAGGAACGACAGGCCAGGACATCATCTCCACACAGGACGAGGAGACACATGCGGAGATTACCCATTCATTCATTCATTCATTCATTCATTCATTCACACTTGCACTGTGATGACATTACTGCATAAAGAGCTGGAGAGGCAGAGAGATGAACATGAAGATAGATCAGAGATGAACTTGACTTCTAAATAGTCAATCGAGGGAGCTAAAATGGATCATATTTAACTGATCAAGATTAAGCTAACTTCTGTTAAACACTCACCTTGTGGCTGGCACTTTTATACAAATTAACTCATCAAATTACCAAGGAAATAGCAGAGCTGCAGTACAAATCAAGATCTACATGACAATATAATGATTCAATTTTTTTCCAACCAAGAGGCATGATTCTCTTTTTGTTTCAATATTTCTCTCCCAAATGAATGTTTTAAATGTGCTTGAGAAAGAAAGGGAATGACTAAAATAGAAAGTGGTTAGATGGGCCCTGTCTGCTATGCCGATCCTCTTCCTCCCCAGGTGCTCACACTGCAATTCAGCCTTTGCCCAAAGCACCTGCCTTCCCCACCTGTGAATAACAGGGACCTCTCTGCTCACCTGTTCATCACCTGGCCAACTGCTCACCTCTTTGATGACTCCAGGCACATTCTTGTCTTAGAACGTTGGCTTTGGCCTGTCTGCTTGGGAGCTCTTGCCAAGATCGCCCTACAGCTACCATCCTGACTGCTATGACTCTGTAAATGCCACCTCCTCCATACACTCTTTGATGGGCACATGCTACAGAAGTGTGGTCACACCCCTTCTGGCTTCAGTTTTTCCATGACATTTGCCAGCTTTAATGTGTTCTATGAAAACAACTTCCTTCTTTTATTTATTGTGTCTTACCCTACTAGAAAACAAATTCCATGAGGATGGGCATTTTGTTTTGTGATATGATTTCAGCTTTTACACAGTGCTTGGCGCTTGGTAGGTATAACTTGCTTCCTAGGTTTGCCACGACACATTTCTACAAACCAGGTAGGTTCAGATAGAGGTGATTATTCCTTCACGGTTGTGGAAGGGAGAAATTGGAAATGAAGTTTTGCCAAAACCATGCTGTCTTTGAAGATTTTTGGGGATAGCCCTTCTGGTCTCTCCCTGGATTCCTGTGGCATCCGGCAGTCCTTGGTTTTCCTAACTCACAACTGCAACACTCAGACCTCTGCCTCCATGTTACATGGTACTGCCCATTTCTGTGTTCGTGCCTGGTGCCCTTTCTTCTTCCTGTAATACGTCAGTCACTGGGTTTGGAGCCCACACTAATCAATGATATCATCTTGGCTATTTGCATCTGCAAGAACCCTATTTTGAAATAGGTACATTTTGAGATTCCAGGTGATCATAAATCATGGAGAGGACATTTATTGCAATCACTACAGTTGGTATACAATAAATTCTTGTTGAGCAATGGACTGCAATAATGCTCTGCCACACGCATATTCTGAGCTCAGTATTTCAAGTTTACTAGCCCAGTGGTCCCAAGCTTTTTGGCACCGGGGCCAGTTTTGTGGAAAACAATTCTCCATTGACTGGGAGGGGAGGAATTTTTTTTTTTTATAGTATATGTTTGTGATACATAATAATTACATTCCCTAGTGCTACCATCACAGCCTCAGCTCCACTTCAGATCTTCAGGCATTATATTCTCATATGGAGCTTGCAACCTAGATGCCTGCATGCACAGTTCACAGTAGGGTCTGAGCTCCTGTGAGAACCTGAGGCTGCTGCTGGTCTGACAGGAGGTGGAGCTCAGGTGGTGATGCCAGCAATGGGGAACAGCTGGAAGAACAGATGAAGTGCTGCTGGCTCAAGGATATCAGCCTGTGGCCCAGGAGTTGGGATCCCTGTTCTAGCCCATGGAACTTTCTGACTATGATTGAAGAAATGGCCCACTTTGCTGATACCACACTGTGTCCTTGCCTGTGAATGTGAGCTTGGCCACTTGGCATGCTTTCCCTGACAGACACTGCAGACATGGCATAGAGGTATGGAGGGACCTGTGCCTGGAAACCTGTTTGTGTGTTGGAGACGCTGATCTGTCCATATGAACATGCTTTGTGGAGGATGACGGCCACACGGAAAGGCTTTCATCATGCTAACAGATTCCCCAACACTGTCAAAATGTCACCAGCTTGGTGCACTGGAGCCTGACATGAGCAGAGCCACCTCCTCACTGAGCCCCACATGGGGACTAGTTGCAGGGTCATGAAGACCTGGTGGATGTTTTGACCAACTGAGTTTAGGGGTGCTGTTTGTTAGGTCACCATTATTACCTGCTCCTCTGACTTTGAATGCTTACCTATTCTACTTCACTAAGACTACACAAATGCAAACACATCTACATCATCTATATCTACATGTGTGTCTGTGTCCGACTGATTCAGAAGTTAACCTTCTTTTAATATTATTGAAGCCTCCCAAGTGTGTACAGCTAATTAAGGTATATGACCCACCTAAATTTTAATCAACCTGATTCTTACATTTATTGCATGAGATTTCTAAGACGGGAGACTTTTAGGGAATTACAATTTTAAGATTCATATACTTTGAGTAATTTTGCCAAAGGGACTGTCATACGCCAAAGAGAAACTGACACTACCCTCATTAGGTCACATGTAATTCTGTTTATTCTGTATATATATATATATATATATATATATATATATATATATATATGCTTTCATTTGGTTAAGAAAGGAAAGTCCCTGTAATTTTTCTTCTAATAATCTCAAATATAATTACTTTTTATAAAAATCCCATTAGACAATGAATAAAAAATATACTTCAGATTTCTTCATATACAACCTTTGATTTAGCTTTGAGACTCTAAAATTTCCCTAAGGGAGAATAAAATCTTAGCAGACAAAATTTGTGCCTGCAACAGTCAAAAATAATTTAAAATGTTGGAAAATATATCAGGTTAGCAAGGTATTTGTAGTGACTTCAATTTTTGGTGAAATGCACTTTTAGGGATTTAATCCTTTTTCCTGGGAAAGTTTTAGACACAAAATCATATGTCTCATTGAAACTTGGGTTCTTAGTTCTCCATCAGTGCTTGCTGTCTTAATGTTACCATGTTTCAGCTGGATCACACTATTAGAATAAAACAGTCAGAAAAACTCACATTAATTCACATTCAGTTTTTCTCAGACTGGAAATTTGCTCATAGACTTGAGGTCAGTGTCCAGACTTTCTGAGAGGATTAGAATTTTGAAGACACATTCCCAACCCTGAAGAAGATCACCTGGGCCACTGTTTAGGGGCTCAAATTCTTCAATAATGTCCAGTCTGGCCTTGCTCTTGAGCACTGACTCCTTTCGAATAGAAGGCTGTGAAAATCTGCTCTTAGCATGCAAGAAATATTTTGAAGCAAATCTGGAATTTATTGTATCTCTGATTGCAGCTAACAGGTTGTCAGTATTTACACATGTAGGAATTTGTTGAAGAAATAATTTCTTCTTTTGCACAGTTCTACCAGAACATGATGATTTCGGCATAATAAGATCCACTGACAGTTATTTTTCTCTCTATCAATCTTGTTCACCCTTTTATGTGAAGGCAGCAGGAAAGAACACCTTGGGGTTTTGTGATTTGTATTTTTAATGCCGTGTTTTGATCAACTTTGTTCTGCCTGAATGTTTGATGTTGGAGGCACTTCAGTCCCTTGTAGCAGGCACTTGTGTTGGGCTGAGATATGGACATTTTCTGATTTAAATGATGCCATCTGTTTATAAAGACAAATAGTATTTGCTAGAGTTTTGGCTGAGGAGGGATTTGAGGCAAAACCTCAGAGAATCTTTACATTGTGCCGGCTTCCAAAATTCTAAACTATGTCTCAGTGGCGTGGGAGTCTGTGTGCCCCAAGGCCTTCATGTTAGGAAGCCCCGGGGAACCCTGCTGGGGGTGAGGGAGGAGGCTGCAGCCAGGCCGGGCCCTGGTGCCACCTGACTTGAGCAGCGATGTGTACGTTGACATGCAAGCAGAATACGGGCTCCTCAGAGGCCACATTGAACCCCGAGAACAAGGGGGCCCCTTCATTATGCTGATAATATTTTCTACAAAACAGGTATCAAAACCATTGTGCAAAAGTTGAAATAAGGATGTCTACGTTACAAAAGAGTTCTTTCCCTGCAGCAAGAATGATTACAAAAATATCATAAAATGGTATCTTAGTATAATTAAAATTGTCCTTTATTTTATAACATTTTTAATATTCTTAATTGACATGCAGGAATTATTCACATCGATGGGTTACAATGTGATGCTGCCATGCAGGTCCATGCTGTGTAATGCTCACATGGGGTAAACATGTCGATGTCCTCAAACATTTATCATTTATTTATGGTGAAAACATTTGAACACCTTTCTTCTAGCACTTTTTGAAATATAAAGTATTGTTATTATCCAGTAACTCTACTCTACAATGAAATCTCTTCCTCCTGTCTCATTGTAACTTACTTCCTGTGGGTCACCTTTCCCCTCCTTCTCTCTGCTTTCCCCAGCCTTTGGAAAACACCATGCTACGCTCAACTCCTGAGAGATTAACTTTCTAAAATTCTACCTGAGAGGGAGATGATACAGTAGCTGACTTTTCTGTACCTGGCTTATTTCACTTAACATAGTGACCTCTGTTTCCATCAGTGCTATTGCAAATAACAGGACTTCACCTTTTGTATGGCTGAATAGTACTCCCTTCTGTAGGTGTAGCATATTTTCTTTGTCTATTCACCAGTTGACGGATACTTACATTGTTTCCATTTCTTGGCTTTTGTGAAAAATACAATCGTTTAGTGAATACATGCTGTTATCCAGCTTTCTAGTCTGTGCTGTTCACATGACATGCTTTTTTTCATTTTTACTTCACAGCAACCCTGCTGAACAGACATGAAGGCACCCACTTCATGGTTGAGAAACAGAGTTGCAAAGAGGAAGAGTTCTTGCACAGCCGGGCAGCAGTGTAGCTTAAATTCAAACATGTCAGTCGGTCTCTTAATTTTCTTCTGTCCACACTATACTGTCTATTTTGCTTTACATATTAGACATGCATTTTAATATCTTTTTATGTTTAACATTTATTCTTAAATTTAATTCCTTAACAATTCAACGTCACAACAGAGAGGAACCAGCAAAATGTAATAGCAAAACTAAGCTCCAGAGAACATAATAAATTGCTGCAGGTCGTGCAGGTAATTGGAAAGTTAGCGGGACCTGAAGTCTCCCTGGCCACAGTCAGCGTGTAGAATTCCTCTTGTTTTGGAGGCTGAATTGGAACCATGTTACGTCAGATTGTGTTTCAGGAATACTGGGTCTGGGCCGGTGAGATGGCTCAGCGGTTTAAGCGCCTGCCTTGCAAGCGCGACGGCCCGAGTTCGACTCCCGGAACCCACATACAAAAAAGGGGCCGGTGATATCGCTCAGTGGCATGGGCGCCTGCTGGCGCGCGAGGTCCTGAGGTCGACCCCCCGGTACCCACAAAAAAAAAAAAAAAAAAAAGGAATACTGGGTCTGCCCATGAAGATGGCTCACGGGGCTGCCCGGCTTTTTTGATTTTCCCTGAAGACTCTTCAGTAAGGGACGCATCAGGTGTGGACAGAGGTTGGGGAACAGAGGAAGAGTCCAGATCAATGATGTTCTGGCAGTATTTGAACAATCACTGCTCCTTATTTGGGATTTTAGGTGAGTTCATCGAGCTCTCCCTTCTTGGCTTCCCACCCACTTGCCCAGCTTCCTTTGGACCAAGAGCGATGCCCAAGACTTCAAGGAGCCTTAGTGTTCCATGATAATACCCTCTGCCTAAGAAACTCAACCTCTCTTTTTTATTTTTTTAAAGCAACATAAATCAAAGGAAACTATTATCATTGATCACCCTGCAATCTGATAAAATGACAGAAAAGGCAAAGAAATGTTCTTTCATAAGAACACTTTTATGATAAAGGAAATCTATAACATTTATATATAATATGTACTTATCAGCCTGCTTCTTTGCTTGTTTTTGTTTTTATTTCTTTCCTCCTAATGAAAAGTAAAGAATCACATAGTAACACAGCACTTATAAATTGGGGGAAAATCAAGAGTAGCTACAAAAACTTTGAAAAGAACACATCGCATTTCACTGAAAAGAGCGCAGTACACCTTCCCTTATTTTAAACATATAATAGCATTTGCTTAATGTCAGCACGTACCATCAAGAACCGTCATGCCTTGCACTGTGGACCGAATCTTTTGTTCTTTGCCTTATCTAGGACATATGTATTTGGAAGCACGCATCACCGACAATTTCGGTTTCTGTTCCTCTGTCTCCGAACATTGCTTGGCAACGCAGATACTCTTTCTGACTCCAAAAGTCCACAGGTTACCTATTCAATGTAACAGGAAGGTGTTGTATGATGAGTGTAGTTTGTTGAGGTCTGCAAAATATCACTACATACATGTCATAACAACACCTTAATCATTTAATTGTCCATCCTAAATATATTGGGTCCATAAAAAAAAGAATACCTGTTTGGGCAACTTCTCTAAAAATTGCACTGCAGCTGAGCGTATGGTGTAGTGTTTACCTAGTGCACATGAAGCCTGTGTTTAATCCCCCACGAGCATAAATAAATAAGTAAATACAAATAAAATAAAATAGCCCAGGAGCACAAAGCTATTCAAAGCACCTAACTTTGAGCTATAAAAAAAAAATTATACCCAGGGAGAGAGTGATAAAACCGGGTGCACTTAGTACCATTTCAAACAGGGCGTACACTAATCAAGACACACTGGTGCCCAGCGAGGCTCTGTCTTCATCCAGTTCTAAAAGATTCCTAGGTGGAAAACCATCTGCAGGAATGGCGTTTGTTGAATGAATATTCATTCAACAAAAAATACTCTGTGAGCTTACTATGCTCTAGTCTGAGTAGTGATGGGGATAAAGAGGGCAGCTGCATTAAGGGGCTTTAACCTAGGAGTAAGGATGGACACCACCCACTGCCTCAGGTAGGGAAGCTGAGAGTGCCTGGTATTCAGGCCCCGGGACCTGACCTTGTGTGGACAGCTGCGTTCCGGCAGCGCTCTGCATACTCATCCACAGAGTAACACTGGAACATCTCGCTGTCTGTTTATGCCTTTGTACTGAGTGACAGAAGGTTAGGTGTTTCATTCCTCTAGTTTCTAAGAGTATCTGGTACATGGTAGGTGGTCAGTACATTTTCCTAAACAGAAGTCGCCAGAGTAAATGACAGACGTGAAGATCAAATGTCCCAAGACCTACTGGGTTAAGATAAATAATCAATTTATTCTAAATTCTCTTTGCCTTTTCCTAAAATTATTGAATTCTCCATAGTGGCATTTTCTTAATAATATATAGAAAACTGTAGCCTAGTGCTAGTACACGTGTCAACAGTCGCAGATTAAAAGTCCTTTTCTAGGTAAATAAAACTTAAGAAATCGGTTACAGGAGTCTGCTTGCAACTCGCCAGAAGAGCTGACACGTTGCCGTATTTGGATAATAGAAGTGAAGGTAATTATTTATAAAATGAATGTAGAATTGTTTCTTTCTTCATTTTTAGCAAATCTTAAATAAAGGAGTCATCCAATTCCTAGAAGTTGGAGATGCAAACTTACATAAGGCAGCTTAGAGATCTTCCCAACCACACGCAGACCACGGTGCTGAGGCAGAGGTGCATCTAAGAAGTCAGGCTCTGGGGCCCCTAGTGCAGGTCCATGCCACCCTCCCAGGCTTTCTTCCTTTGGGGTCTATCTAGAGCAGACCCTGCAATAAGCTCCCTAAGACATGGACTTGGGTGAATGTAATTTCTTTGTCGGGTGACCCTAGGAGGCAGAGGGAGGGCCTGGGGAGGGGAGGGCAGCCAACAAAGACAGAGAGGAGCGGGCACTGCTGTGGGCTCCTGTGCCTCGGCCCACCGAGGATTCTCTAAGGAGGCATCACTCGGGAGAGATGGGCCGGGAGTTTTGAATCCACTCTCATCCTTTAGGTTGGGATCGCGCCTTCCCTGTGTGGACTGAACACAGTCCCAGCTCAGAGGGTACCCTCAGGAAGGAAGAGGCAGGGCTGGGAGGTGGAGTCCAAGGTCACCTGTTGGTTAATTGGGAAGACAGGGACAGGACCAGCAGCATAAGCTACATATGCCTGATCTCAAATACTTTTTTCAAGGATTGAGTGAAATTGGTCATGTTGTGCTGTTATTATAACCGAAAGTCAAAGAGATTAGCAGCTCGCTCAAATTCATCAGTCTAATGAGTGATAGCAAAGATCCAAGCCAGGCCACAGAAATCTAGGACTTCCACCCTCTTATTGTACTGTATCTAGTGCAGATTGCATAGAGGGAAAATTGTGATTCTTTGTCAAAATGTATATGCATCCAACCTGCTTAACCCGAAGCACGGAACATAGGAGTGTCGTGGTTCACTGTCGTAGCAGAAGGGCAGCACCTAGATCCAATGACCGGTGACTTCCTAAGACAAACATTAGTAACTTCACTCACAATACTCCTGAGAAGACGAATTTGATTTAGACATTAGTAGACCTTTTCAAAAGGAAAACAGATGAAGAAAAATTATGACAAGAATTTGGATTGTATAAAAATGATTTCTTAAAGTGCCTATGTTTATCTATCACATGTGTTGAAGGATCTGTGTTATTCTTTGCTTATTTTTCAGGAAATTTGCTGCTGAGGCATCCTTGATGATCCTTTCCAAATAATTATTTGAAATATGATGGTAGTAAGGAAAAGACCTTTATTTTCTTGCTGAATCTCCAGTGCATCTCCTTGTCACTATGGTAACCCACCTGAAGAACTGTCGTTCTTAAGTTATGCACTTTTTACTTATTACATTACTGCCTTTCCTGTAAGATCAGCAGGAGACATTAAGCGTCCAAAGCTTAGCTTTTGAGCAAAATTGATACCCAGAAGCAGGCAGTTGTGATGGAGTGAGAGGCTGTACCTAAATAAATGGCCACTTTGTCTTTTCCTAGCAATTGTCATAAAAACACCCCTTAGAGGGGTTATTTCTCTTTGCACCAGAACTTTTTATTGCTTGTAATTTAAAGCCACAGTAATTGAGATGTTGCATGGGGAATTGTGGGCAGAAAGGTGTGAGCCAGAGGGAAGGAAGCTCTGACCCCACATACTAATAATGCTGGGTCACAGTCTGAGAAGCTGGTGTGTCCTGTGAACAGTGCAGAAAAGGCAAGATTGGTCCTTTTGAGAGACTGAAATACCAGGCTGGCATATTGAAGCAGCAAGATGGGAAATGAAAATGAAGACACAGGGTGACAAGTGTTGAGAATTTCCACCGGGCCTTGGTAACAGTGAAATCTATGCGTGTGGTTGATACTGGTACGGGTATGCTGTAGATATTGCTGGAGGCCATCTCCCCTCCTGTATTTGGTTGCTGAGAAGTCAGGCCTGCGCCCGTGTTCCAAAGTTAGCACATGTATATGATATCACACTACGCATCTATGACTGATTTTCCCTGTCGATGAATTTCCTTTAATTTTCTGCTTTTATTTCTGTTTAACTTGGTGTTGCATACCCGTCTCAAATCCTTCATGGATACATGCAGGATATAAATCCATCTGTCAATTATTTTTTAATAAAAATAGGCTGATAAAAACAAATTAGACCATGAACAATATCATTAAAGTACTACTATTTTCAACTCTTTTTATATCCAACAAAGATAAAATGTTAGGGATAAAGTTCTTTTTAGTAAATTCATCTTTAGGAACACTTTTGTTGTAGTTATGCATGCATTCGAAATTACTTTCAGTTCAGAGAGTATCTGGTTTTAGGTAAACAACTCATACATCAAATTATGAAGTAAGTTCTTAAGTTCTTGAATGCAAGAACTTTTTTGTGTGTGCTACTGGGACTCGAACCCTGGGCCTGGCAATTGCCAAGTGCTCTACAGCTGAGTTACACTGGCAGCAATTAGCACATTTTTACTTTGCAGACAATTTGTGGTTGTGGAAACAGAGCACAGAGTCTCATCACAGATAACGCTTCTAATCCACTTCACGCATCTGGAGACATGTTGTAGAGGTGACACACAACAGGGGCTTGTTTTGACCACGTGACCTTAGTTCCAGCATCCCCAGGGTGGGGTCACAGCTATGACAGTGTTTCTTCTCATGGTTCTAGGCCCTCGCGACTCTGAGGGCAGGGCCCTGTTTTATTAGCCTGTGTCTTTGCAGAACTCGTAAGAGGAGGGCTCCAGACATGGCAGGTGGAGTGTGAACCCCATCTCTTCATCAATTACCTTCTCTTCTACTTATTGGCTGAGTCCCACATTCTTTTATTTTTCCAGGTCAGACATCTTTTATTTTCACTTACTCCTGTGATAGTTAGCTTTCCATTACTATGACAAAATATCTGAGAAAAACAAGCAACAGGGAGGAAAGGTTTATTTGGTTTATGGTTTTAGGGGTTTCAGTCCATGGTTAATTGGCTCCTTGCTTTTGGGGCCTGTGGTAAAGTAGCACATCACGGTGGGAGCATGATGGGGGAAACTGCCTACTTCATGGCAGCTGAGAGACAGAATAAGAAACAGTAAGGGCCACGGTCTCAATGTCCCCTTCAAGGCAGCACCACAGTAACCTAACTTCTTTACCTTAGTTCCAGCATTTTCAAAGTTCCACCATTTCCCAATTGTGTCACAAGCCAGTGCCCAAGCTTTCAATACATAGGCCTTTGGAGTCACTTTTCCAAACTGCTGCAACTCCATATTTTATTTGCAAAAAAAAGACAATATGAAGGCTCCTCATTCTCCCTTTAAAATGTACTATACAAACCAGACATGGTGGAAGATGCCTACAATCCCAGCAGGCAGGAGGCTGAGACAGTACTGTGAGCTTAAGGCCAGCCCGAGGTACAAGTCAAGACCTTGTCTCAAATGAAGAAACAAAAAAAAGGTATTTTACAGCAAATATCTATCTAATATTTCCTTCATCTGTGCCCTTCCCATAGGGGTGTCATGTACTAACATAACACATCTTGGGGACTATTTTAGTGGTCTCCAGCTGCCTATTTCTTTATGCCATTGGGATATATCTAAATTATTTCTTTAGTGACATCTCCTCCTTGATGGATATTTTCTGCCACTTAGTATCTAGCTTGTCCTTGTTTGGAATTTAGCTATCTTTACCATCTGACTCTAGCTGCTTTCCACACTTACCTTTCACCAAGCCCCATCTGTTGTCGGCCTCTGGGTTTGTCTGGTAGTGTGGAGCGGACGCTGGCTTTGTCACCCTCTTCCATGGTTCTTGTTTCGCTCTTGCATGTGTGTGTGTCACGGAGTCTTCCATGTGGCCATCGCCACCACCTGTGCACACATCTCCGCACTATTCTGACAGACATTGGTGTTTTATCTCCAAGTCCAAGACTCCAGGATCAGTAGTGAAGGGCAATAATTGTGGAAGAACATTGTATTTTACCTATAAAATACAATACAATAAAATAAGGAGGAGCCAGGTTGAAAATTCAAGATTATGATAGAAACAGCTTAAAAATCTATACTGTTTCCCTCTCATTATATGATGACTCAAAGGGAGAGTAGAGATTTCCAGGGCTCAGCCTAAGTTTCTATGGCTTCTCTCCTCCCCCGGGGCCACACTACCCATTTCTTGGTTTCTGATGTCACCAATGTGCCAGTGACCCTAGATATGTGCCTCTAGTTTCAGTCTCTCTCCTGGCATTTTGTCCTCCTCTACCTGGATGTTCTCTAAAAGGTTTAACTCATTATAATCTTTACCAAATACATTTCTCTTCCAACGTTTCTTCCAGATGAGCTCTTCGTAGTCCATGTCCTCTACGGAGCAGTGCAGAAAAGAAGATGAACCAGTGAGGACAGGGTGGGTGGTAGGAGGACCAGGAGGCACTGCACTGCATAGCAAGGGGCTGGGCTCCCCGGTGTGCAGAGGTGGGCAGAAGTTCACTGTAGCTTTAAATAAGCAGAGTGCACAGCACACGGCAGAATCGAAGCACAACGGGAACCCTCCAAAATGTTAGTAAAGAGGCGGAGACAAGCATGTTCAGATGCCCTCCTCAAAATAAGGCAGGAATAGAGGGACAAGAAGAAAAGAAGTACAAGAGAAGCAAAATGTCTTTGGGTGGAAAGAAGGTGATCTATACCCATAATCAAGCAACGATACAAGCGAAGGGCCTAAAATCATCACTCAAAATAGCATCAGCACCACACACACGTGTGGCCCAAAAGGACCTCATACAGGTGATGAGGAGATCTGAGGATGGGAGGAGAGGGGAGGGAAGGAGAAGTAGAAAGCATCAAGGTGTGATACGTGCCTGTACGGACTCCCCGGGATGACTGTATTCATCATGTATCGCAAACATGTACTCATAAAGGTGTTAGCATATCCTCCCCAGAAATTACGGGTTATCATTGATGGAAAAGTAATACATCTTCAACTAAAGCTTGGTTGAGAGCAAAAGGTTATACTTAGCAGATACTAACCAAAAGAAAGTTGTGAAATATAATATTTCAGATAGCATAGACTTCAGTAAGGAAAGCATGTTAGGCCAGTAGAGATAAAACACATGATAAAAGGTTCAATTCATCAAGAAATATAACTGTGGTAACCTCAAATGCATGCAATAAATCCATATCAAACAATATAAAGGAAAACTTATTTTACAGGGAAAAATATAAAACACACCAGCCAATATGTGGGTTGTAATTATAACCCTCTAGGACCACAAACATATATATAATATAGCACTTCAATACTGTATACTGATGTTGTATAACCAATTTGCACAACATAAATTATACATTTTTGTTTTCTGTTTTTGCAACTAACAGGCAGAAAACTCAGGTTCTTATCAAGAATTTAAACCGGGTGTGGTGCTGCACACCTGTAATCCCAGCACTCGGGAGGCTGAGGCAGGAGGATCGCTGTGAGTTCGAGGCCAGCCTGGGCTACAAAGTGAGTTCAAGGCCACCCTGAACTGCATAGTGAGACCCTGTCTCTCTCTCAAAAAAAAATTTTTTTTAAGCAATTTGCACATCAGAGTTACCCCCACCAGGGACGAAGGGCTTGGGCTTTGATGGACCAGCTCCCATGGGACCCCGGCTGAGTGCTGCCCTCAGGTGACATTCATTCTGGCACACTTATTTCTGCCAGGTGGGTGATGTCACCATGTTATCACAAACCATAGCCACAGAAGGAATTCAAAGGCCCACATGTACAGGAGGATGGAAATCAGGCCCCTGTGCACTGGTTTAATAAGGAAGGGGAAAATGATGCACTGGGAAGCGCATTCGCTACAACTGTATTTCAACCAGCAGAACAAACCGTGGTGCATTTAATTTATGCCATGTCATTTAGAATTCTGATACAATTTCACTGAGTTGTAACAAGAAAGATATTATTTAAATCCACATACATGAGGGATTTTTAGAAATTAAAAAATCCTGAATAACTACAAGATGGAGTCACAGTGAAAATTTAAGGAGACGGAGCTGAAAAATTATGTACAGAAACTTGGGTGATGCAGTTATGGGGAAATTTACAGCAATGTTTGTAAATTAATAAAATTTAATAACAGCTGCAAGTTTTAATGGGCTAAACAACCATATCATAAAATAGTAAAAGTACAGCAAAATAATCTCAAAGAAAATAGAGGGAAAGAAACGATAATCAAGATGATAGCAGAAATTGATGGAATAGAAAACAATATTACAGAAAAGATCTATCTATGTCTATTTCTATATCTATCATCTATCTATCTATCTATCTATCTATCCATCCACGCATCCTCTATCTTTTATCTGTCTATCTGTTATCTATCTTTTTAAGTAAATACTGGTGTGATGCACAATTTTAGGCACTGAGGGACGTGAGCAAATTTGACACAGAAAATATTCCTGACTTTAGAAGGTGCTCACAGGTCAGAGTCAGAAACACACAAGCAGAGAAACAATGTTCGAAGGTCAACAAGGAATGAATTATTGTGCAGAATGATTGTGGGCCAACGTGGTCATTGTTAAGTTTACATAAAGTAATGAATACCACAGTCATCCCAGCAGCTACCATTTCTGAGCACCTAACTTAAATCAGTAGCTTTTCAACACCAATGCCCTTCTGTCTTTTTGTTGGAAGCTGCTAACTCTTTATGGCCAGACAACAGGTCTGTTCTATTCATCAAGCTATGGACCAGGACCGGTGTCTAGCTGCTGTGAAATAAATGACTAGGTAATAATAACAAAGGAAACAATCTGTGTGTCACACCGAGCTGCTCTGCCTGTGGGGAAAGCCCCGTTAAATCTCGCCCAGAGGCACAGCCATCCTTGTTGGCCTTCCCAGACTCGGGTGGCCAGGTCAATCAGACTATGCTAAGCCCTGTCCCACTTTTCCTCTTACGCTGGATTCTTAACAGAGCCCATGCATAGCACCTGTCCATGCAGGCAAAGCTTTCTGATCAGCAGAAGGTACACATGGACCAGCCAGGGTGACATGTGCAGGTGGACACGTTGCAGTGACCAAAGCTGGAAGAGACACCCGCTGTCCCATTCGCTGGGGATTTAGCCCTCTTTTGAAAGCAAACATGGTGATTTGTGCATTTTAAGGTATACAACATCCCACAAGGTTTCACACCAAAGGGAGCAACTCGGAATAGCAAATCAATGATAAATGCATAGAATAATTTTAAAGGAAATGCATGAATACCCAATTTTGAAAATTTCAATAAATAGCTCTTCCCCCTTCTAATTTTAAGAGTTGAGTTATTCATTTCTCCCAAGACTTTCATTAGACTTAGCAAACACGTGCTGCTCAAGCCTCAATTCTTGTCATAAGTACTATTCAGAGAACATCTGCGTGGAGCAGTTCTTTCTCCGTTTTCAGCGGAGCCGCGATACTCGCTGAAAGGGAGCTGCCAAGCGGTGGGCATTCTCTGGGTTCAATCAAGCTGCCTCTTTCAGATGTTGTAGCTGCGTGTTTTCTCTGGAAAGCAGATGCAGCCATCCTATAAGACTAAATTATCCTGAAAGGTTGAGGAAAGGGTCTCGGGAGGAGCCAAACAGGAAGTGTTGCTGTAGGTTTCAAATACTGCTAAAATCCTGCATTTGTTTATGTTGGAAAGAATACAGTGAGAGAATGGGACAGATGATGAGTGGCATTAAGTTCCAACCAAAACTGGGGAAAAAATTAGCTGGTGGCTAGGTTTTTTGTAAAGTGGCACTGTGCTGGTGACTTGACAAACTTGTCCCTGGGCTGACGCGGTGCTCTGTGTTCCACAGACTCCTCTAAGACTTATCTTCCGGGATGGAGCCTCCTGCCTGAGGACCTCCGGGGCTGAACTGGACAGGGAGATACCCCCGGAGTCTTCGGCTTTAGTTGCTACACCTCAGTGCAGCGAGATGGGGTCTGAGAATGAAGGCTGGGAAAGCCAGCTGTGATTAAAGGAGCTACACTAGCCACGGGGCAGGACTTGGACATCCAGGGAAAGCTTCCCACGTGGGCTCCTTCCTGTCCAGATCAGGATGTCGTAATGGGCATCATAAGCTCCGTGGACTGGTGAGTCCTCTCCAGTGGTAGAGCTGCCTGCAGCTGGGTTTCTGATATTGGGGTTCTCACAATCTCAGGAATGCTATTAGTTTTGATCCTTGGTATATGAGGGTCTATGCATACACAAGAAAACCTTCACACCGCATAGATGTTACGGGTGCAGAAAGTGTGCTCTACCTCCATGCAGACGGGACAGAGGGCCAGGCGTCCTGGGATGCGTGAAGGTGTGTAGGGCTCAGGCCGCTGTGACAGTGTTGTCAACAAGACGTAGCAGAGGTGAAAGGTCAGAAGTACATTTATGGACTACAGTGACGGTCTTGGTTACATTACCTAATTCAATCCCTAGAACACTTGATAAGAAAACGTATTGTTGGGTTATATAAAAAAAATAAGTACGTAGTGGTGAAGTGATTTTCCTAAAGTTGTGTGCCTAGAAATAGCAGGGCAGAAATAAACCTCAGGTATGTGGACCTACAAAGCCTTCATCTTTATGCCACACCCTCCTGCCACACTGAGGTAGCATGAAGCCTTCCCTGCGGAAGGACCCAGGAACTCTATGAACCCTGAATCCTAAGAACCCAAAGGGCTGCAGTGCTGACTATAGCCAGTAGGAGGCGCTGCGTGCTTTTTCTGAAGGTAAGCTCCTAAGCAAAAGGCAGCTCTGGTTACCTGGTCTCCCAGGTGGAATCCTGATCAGACGATTCCCAAGCAAGTAGCAGAGCTGAAGCCACGCATTTTCCTCGGTGCGGTACGGCCTCCCCGATGCCTCCTATCAGCGGTCACTATCTCAAAATGAGAATAAATAAATACAAATGGGGAAGGAAAAGTCCTCAGGAAAAATGGGAGCGGCTTCTTCCAACCCCTCCGGGGAGGACCCATCCCAAAAAGCTTTCCCAAGGCTGCAGACCCGGAGGGTGCAGTGGTGGAAGAGAGCTAGGGGCCTGGTGGGAGGTGGTCCTGGGAGAGCTGCTGGGTCCCAGCTGTGCCTCGGATTCGGCGTGCAGAAGTTTATTCTGAGATGACCGGAATTTCTCCCCAAATATTCAGAGGCAAAACTACTAACCAGGTGGGATTATGCTGACTTTGAGTTAACTTCCCAACAATTGTTCAACCATTTAAAGCCTATGGGCAATAGGCAATAGACGTCCAAGTTTTTGTTCTTTTCTAAAAGAATATGTTAAAAGTATACAAAAAAAGGAAACAGCTGGCTAGGACACTAGTTTTTGGAGATGTTACTGACTGTTTTTCTTGCTTTTGGAACCAGGATATTAAACTCAGTAGTCACCAAAGTTCCGCTTAGACGTGATCTGGGTGTTCGCCATTCGATGAGTGGGTTCGTTAAACGTGGACATTAACAATGGGAAATGGGAAGTCTGAGCGCCCAGGTGTGTTGCTGCACATCACAGTCGACAGGCAGATGTCAGAGGCAGGAGTTCTTGTGACTCGTTTCTCACGGGCTTCGTGCTGCGCTGTGCGTGACACCAGCTTTGTTCTTCTGCACCCATGTGTTGAGGGGCCCTCCCCTAACTGGGCTGTCTGTCTGTCTATCTATCTATCATCTATCATCTATCTATATCTATCATCTATCTATCTATCTATCTATCTATCTATCTATCTATCTATCTATCTATCTATCTATCTAATCTTTGCAACACTGGGGATTGAACCCAGCACTACCCTACTGATCTGCATTCCCAGCCCTTTTTATTTTTGTGTTGAGACAGGGTCTCGCTAAGTCACTAAGCTGCTGGAAACAGCGTATATGTCCATCAACAGATAAATGGGTAAAGAAAATGTGATATTTATACACAACGGAGAGCTACTCTCCCTAAGATACACCTCAGGCATCCACAGGCAAAGGGATGCAACTTGCATACATAACGTTAAGTGAAATAAGCCAGACACGAGCTTAAATATGACGTGGTTTCTCTTATATGAGAAACTCAAAGGCATATATATATGTATTTATATGTATGGAGAGAGAGTGCAAAATAGAATACAGGCAAGTAAGAGGTAGGGAGAAGTTCAATAACTCCCCAGATTATCTATTCTGTTATTTAAAAAATATTTTAAGATATGCAAATGATATTTTGTTTCATTTATACTACTAATTTCTCTTGTTCATTGAAAAGAAAGTTTTGTCCTTCTATTTGTTTGTTTTTTCTTTGTAAAAGAGAAATTTTTCTATGACTTATACTCTGAGTAACATTTTGGCCATTCTTTTAAGATCATGATGCACAATATATTAATCATTGTTATTCTTTAATTATCTTGTTATGAAATTTTGTTTGTTTGTCATAACTGTCAGAAGGTTTTTAAAAAATATTTTCTTTATTAATATCTACTTGTACTATATTAAATAAAAATTAAAAATATATCAAATGGGGCATACTTAATGTAAAATCTTTTGGTAGGTTTACTTGAAATTCAAATTCACCTGCACATTTTACATTTTACTCATCAATTCTTCATACAGGAAAATGTCCTATACCATGAATTCCGAGCTTCTCTCCAACAGCGTGGAACTTTCTTTGGTTTACAACAATTATAACGAAGGCATTATTGTATAATAGCACAGAATTTGGCATAAAACATGTTTTATTTCAAATCCCCTTTCTGAGCAGCTGTGTCATCACGGGGAAGTTATTCCATTTCTTTAAGCTTGTTAATTTGTGTGGGTTATGGGAATAACTGTAAGTACCCCATAGAATTATTGTAAGAAGCAAATAAAATACTGTGTGTAAAATGATGAGTATTCATGGAAGATAATTATCACTTTTATTACTGATTCATCATTTTCTTCGGTGAAACCTTCCAGTTCTCATTAAATGCAGGATTTAGCAAAATGATTCTGCTTGGTAGTGTAGTTAGTGGGATTACAGCAGCTTGCTTTCCCAGATAGCCTAAGAACGAGTCAATTTTTAAAAAATGTTTGTGAAAGCCAAACCCACAGGATCAAGTCAGGTAGTCTAGATCATAAACCTTGTTTCTTTTACTGGAAGTGGACACACTCCTGTCCCCTGCCATCGAGCTCAAAGCACAGAGCATTTTCTGCTGCTATTCATTACATACAAAGACGAGGACCGTTTCCAGTGCCAGCCCCACCTCTTAGTCTGCTCTGTGTTGTCACTCTTGTGGCAAGGACCTTGGTCACCTCTCATTGGGCCCCGCCTCCCAGCACCATTGCCCCGGGATCCAATTTCCAACACTTTTTCTTTGCTAGGCACATTCAAACCACAGCACATCATGTAGTAGGCTTTTCTGTTTTTGGTTTGTTGTTGGTGTTGGTTTATTTTGCTGAATTTATTCTCAATCGAATGACCTACTGAGTTACTCTTTTGTGTCTGGATTTCCTCTCTTGGCTTTACCCTTCTTTCTCAACACTGTCTGTGAAATTCCTCACGTTGCTGTACATCAAGGTATCATGATTTCTTTACTGCATGTCACTCCAGGGTGCACACACACCAGGCTGTATGTATCTACTCAACTGCGGGTGGGTGTTGGGGTCATTTCCATTATTTCTCAATTGCAAATGGTGCTTCTGTGAGTGTTCTTCAATGAGCTCGGATGACTATGGGAACAGAATTATTATTATTATTATTTTTTTTTGTGGGTACCGGGGGGTCGACCTCAGGACCTCGCGCGCCAGCAGGCGCCCGTGCCGCTGAGCGATATCACCGGCCCCTTTTTTGTATGTGGGTTCCGGGAGTCGAACTCGGGCCCTCACGCTTGCAAGGCAGGCGCTTAAACCGCTGAGCCATCTCACCGGCCCGGAACAGAATTATTTTGAGTAGAGGAGTTTTTTCACAACGTATGCACAATTTTAGTGCTAACTAGACAGTCATGCAGTTGGTACCAATCTATACTCTTACCAGCAGCACCCTGCCTAGGGTCACTTTTCCTAGATGTTAATCTTTGTGACAGCTGGGTAATATTTTCACACTGTGCTTTAAATATCATTTTCCTGAGAATAAAAACACTGAGTACCTTTAAAAATGTTTACTGGCCCTGGTGATATAAGTAGCTGTGTGCCTTTTTAGCTCTGCAAAGCAGTGTTAGTGTGTACTGGTCACCTTTTATCTTCAGTTGCGATCTCTGCTATTTGCACAAGTGCACTGAGACTGAATACTAACACACGCACACACACGCACGCACACACAAGAAGTTAAGGTGAGTTCGTTAATTACAGACAGGTAGCAAAGGGGCAACAGAAGCCTTGGATTTGTGAAAACCGAGTCCTGCAAAGCTCAGGAAAGCTGCTGGGGGAAGGAGCCTGCCCTGTTAGCACTCCTGCTGAAGGACCTGGAAAGCGTCTGCCCTGGATCGTACACCAGAGCAGACACATTTCCCTTGCACTTAATGCTGCAGACTTCCTGTGTAAGGAGAGCCTGGAGCAGAACCCCAGAGGTCTGGCTAACTCACCCATCTCAGGATGCTACACACTCAGCGCCTCCTATAGTCACTCTGGAGAACTACAAGTAAGAAAGAGGACAGGACTCTGCCAAGGCACCCCAAGAACCCTTGTGAAAGGCTCTGCCTAGAGGCCAGTCCAAACTTCTCCTGAATGGCTGATTACACTCCTCCATCACCCCCTTTCCTGTATCTTAGACTGTGGGCTGCTGAACAGCAGCTCTGCGGGGTCCCTGGTCTGGATATCAGACAGACAGGGACAGCTACTTTTCTCAGAGCTTACTGAAATTATTCCAAGGACCCAATCCCAAACCTGCTCATCCTATTTACCCTTTCATTCCTGTAGAAACTACAGAAAAATGCAATTGCCCAATACTGTCCTTTTGCCCCCTGACTGGAGGTGACCCTGGTCCCCTGTATGGTCGGTGTGTCTTTTCCAGGAACCGTGAGGGTAAGAAGTTCCCATACCTTCCCAACCTTTGAATACCATCACCCGGTGTATGGTGTATGAGATGCTGTAATAATTTTGTTTCAATATTGTTTATAAAGCTCATGTAGTGAATGCTGTTTGTTGTGTTGTACCTATATGGTTGCATTTTAGTGCTTTCCTTCCTCTCTGATCTCCAAGTTGTTTTCTTGGAATATTTTCTTTCTGCTTGAAGAACTTCCCATAGAATGGATTTAAGGGTGGGTTTACAAGTAACAGAGCCTCCTAGCTATCTTCTCTGAGAATGTCTTCATTTCTTCATTTCTTCAGCATAGCTCCTCCAGTCATAGAATTTGTGGCTTGGTCTTATTTCCGGGGTCTACGTTGGCCAGGCCAGATGTCTCCATCAGCTCCCGCTTAATTTGAAGAAATTAATACAAATTTAGGGATGTTATATTTCCCATTGAAAAGACCTACTTATGCTTTTAAAATATGCCTAGTTCTCTGGTTCTAGCCTTAATTTTTGTATATTCATATAGCACTAGCTTTCACTGATTAATGTTTATAGGTATACACTTTTCCAGTGTCCTTGGAAACTTCCTATGTGTTTGTATTTCATTTTTCATAGGCAGCTTACAGTTGGATGTTACATTTCACCAAATTGACATTATTGATTTTTGTGTGTGTGTGTGTGTGTGGGTACAGGGGGTCGAACTCAGGACCTTGCGCGCCAGCAGGCTCCCCTGCCCCTGAGCGATATCACCGGCCCTTTTTTCGTATGTGGGTTCCGGGAGTCGAACTCAGGACCTCGCGCTTGCCAGGCAGGCGCTTATGCTGCTGAGCCATCTCACCGGCCCCCAACATTATTGATCTTTTCGGGAAAGTTTAGTTCGTTCATGTTTAATTTAATTCAAATGTAGTTGAGTTTAGATCACCAATCTTGTCAACGTTTTCCATCTTTCTCATCTTTTATTCAATCTGTTTCTCCTTTTCTTAGCTTCTTTTGTATTAAGCATATATTTTTTGTTCTTTTGGGTTTTTTTTTTACTACATTAACTTATGAATTATTCTTTATTAAATTTTATGGGTACTGACCTTAGCAATTCCCACCTGCACCTCTGATATAGTCAAATGTTTATGCTCAATTTGACAGACACTGATTACATGGAACACTTGAAATAAATCAGACACAAGTTATGTATCACATGGCTTCACTTCTATGAGAAACTCCAAATATAAATAAGTTAAAGACCAAAATAAAAGAAAGACGGTAAGAAACAGAAAATCTTTGTGAAGATGGAAAGGGGATTTGGGGAAGTGGGGAGATGGGAGGGAGATGAACTGAATAAAAATGACCCAGATGTGATGTGTGTATGTACCGATACCCCAGCAGAAGATTGAACCACAGAGAAACACAGCTGAATGTGGAAATCTCATGCAGGCTAAGGGAGAAGGTAGATGCAGCCTAGATTCTCTCGTCCTTGAGCCTGCCGGTCTCCCAGGCTACTCTCCACAAACCAAACCCATCTGAAAAACACTAGATAACGTAGTCTGGGGAGTGTAAACTTTAGGGATCAACCTCCAAAATTCCAGAGAATAGCAACAGAAATGGACCTGAAAATAGGTAAGCGATGTCCCCTCCATGTTCCTTTTGTATTATTTATTTTTCCATAAAACAGAGCACAGAGGAGTTGAGGTTGGCTATGACATTTTGTACTCCAGGTCACAATGTCTTCTCCAGTATGTATTTTCATGGCTACTGTGTTTGTTCTCTATTGCTGTGTTAAGAAATAGTGCTTGAAATAACATGCCCTGGCTCTCTCCCAGTTTCGGTGGGATGGGAGTCTGCACAAGTGTTGGCTGGGCAGCACCCTCGTCAGTTCGACTAGGGAAATATCTCCTTCCTAGCATCTCAGGCAACTTGCTGAGTTCATTTCCCTGCAGCTGAGAACTCATGTGGCCTGCTTCTTCGGGGACAGCGGGAGAGTGTTTGTCTTCAGGAAGGTCCTGGTCCCACTTTTAATACTTTCACTGATTGGGAGATCAATCCAGAATGATCTCCTACTTGATTAACTAAAATTAAACTGATGTGGGGTCTTAATTATGTCAGAAAAATCCCTCACCTTTTCCATTTAACTTAACCTAAACCCCAGCAGTGACTTCCATAATATTTTTAATCTTTCCTACATTCAGGGTTGGGGGGGATTGTATAGAGTTATAGAATGTGCACATGAGGTGACAAGAATCTTGGTGATCATCTCAGAATTCTGCCTACTGTGGGTGCCCCCGATATAGTCTTTATCTTTCTCGTGGACATGGGCAATCTTTCAGAAGTGCTACCACTAAGGTCCTTTTTCATTCTATCAGTGGGGACTCTTTCCCGCAGCCTCAGTAAGGATTAGGAGCCTGGCATATAGCATGCATACCTTCTAATTTTATTCCAAGTCCCTTGGTAATAGAAGAAACTGCTAGAATCTAGGAAACAAGTCTTCACAGTGCACTGCTAAGTTATTCAGGGTCCGGGAAGTAGATACGTAGTTAAATGAGTATTTCCAATGATTAGTGAGTGAAACCATCAGAAGTAGGCCTTAAGTAGGCACTAACAGCATAGAAAAAATATTGAACTTATTTTACAGTATTGAGGAGCATTTCTTTTGTGAAGATCAACTGTCTCTTGCATTACAAGTTGACATCCATGAAAGACATGGCTCTAGAACAGAAATACTGTCAGCCGCAGAGGCGATCAATGTCTTTAGAGAATTGGTGGGAGACAAAATCTCATCCCCTCAACATTCCACAGTCATGTCTCGGAGACTGTGTATTAAGAAAGTTATCATGGGGCCGGTGAGATGGCTCAGTGGCTTAAGCGCCTGCCCGGCAAGCGCGAGGGCCCGAGTTCGACTCCCGGATCCCACATACGAAAAAGGGGCCGGTGATATCGCTCAGCGGCACGGCGCCTGCTGGCGCGCGAGGTCCTGAGGTCGACCCCCCGGTACCCACAAAAAAAAAAAAAAAAAAGAAAGTTATCATGAAATGTCAAGTTCTGACCCTGATTCTGTGACTCATAGCTGGATGAGTTTGAGCCGTTTTCTTAATCTCTTTGGGCCAACTTCTTCATCAGTCAATGAGTTGTTAATTCCAAGCTTGCAAGTTCTAACATCCTACATCTCCTAGAATAATTGCAGATGTACTGTTTAGCCGATTTAGAGTTCAGAATACTTAGTTTTTATGTGTTAAAAACACGATTTCAGGAACCTGGTGTATTGTTAGCTGGGAACAAGTAAAAAACATACAAAGACCCCCAGGTCTAAGCCCCCCATTAACTGGATTGTGCCATAGGTAGTCCTTCTGGTACTCATGTGATGAAGGACAAACTCTTCAGTGTGGCTTTGAACCTTTCCAGTTCTTGCCCCTTCCGCTGAGAAGCTGGAGTCCCTGCTCAATTTCACAATTTTAAGGCAATCTTCCTTCCTTATGATTTTTCTTGCCTTAGGATCAAAGGCAGTGTTTTCTCTGCTTGTTAAGTGGTCTGTGCATTAAAACAGTTTTGAAAGACAACAATAATTGTTTTCCTAGTGAATGCCCAACTGAGAGTAGTTGCTTTTAAATCAATTAGGAGATTCTAGTTTTAAGTTTAGCAATGTTTCAGACAAAAGACAGTGTTCAAGAAAACTCCAGGAACCAGTCCCATAATGCTAGTTTTCTGGCTTACACACTGTGAGGTAACTCTTACGTTCAAAACCTGTTACTTACAGAGCAAAACGAAAAGGCTCTTTTGAGGCAATATGACACAGAACAGGCAGTTATATTGGAGGGCTTTTTCTCCAATATTTCCAATAAAAAGTCTTTTCACAATTCTGCTTTGAAGGAAATATTGCTAACCTAAATCACAATCCATGATAGAGGACCAAAATTGCAGTTTTCCGGTTGTTTCTTTTATTTGCATTTAACGGCATGACAAAGCTCCAGCCAGAAGCCTCCACCAAGATTGCCTGCTCTACCTGGTGTTTTTGATTGAATGAACAGACACACACACACACACACACACACACACACACACACACACACACACTTTTGTTTTGAAACCCAAATAATAGCCATCACAATGGTGCTGTCAGAGCTCAGGGGCTGGCCACTTCTTTCATGACCCACAACACAAAGATTCAACAATAGAAAAGCAAAATCAAGGGGTTGACTGTGCTGCAGAACATAGCAAATAGCTGAGTCACAACTGTCTCATGAAAGTGATTGGTGTTAGCCCTGTAAGTGGATTCAAGGTCATCTACAGTTCACAACTCTGTGGACCCTTTTGCTTGTTTTAGGACTAGGCTTATGGGAAAGTGCAATAATACATTGATTCAACAAATAAATTTACAATATGACTTTGCCAATGAAGAAATGATGGCTCAGGGAAATTAAATAACTTCCTCAACGTCCCACAACTGTGAGGTAGCAGGGAGAAGCTTTGAATCTAGGCATTCCAATTTTGTATATTGTATTCTTTCCCTTGTACCTTGGCTAATTATTTTTACTCTTTGCATTTATTCATTTGTTTTAGAAACTAATTTATAATATCACTATTAGTGGAATAAAAATCAATTTGGTTAACACATGTTTGCCTAAAAGAATTTCTGGCATTTTTTTCAGTGCAAAATATTCTCGAATAGCAGAGAATCTTCTAGCATGACCTCAGGATTCATGTTAGCTTAGTCCACAATGAACAAAAACTCTGTGGGGAAAAAGTGGACAGATTAGAGCTGAACATGAATTTTGAAATTGATGTGCTTTGTTAAGAAAAGTCAATAAAAATGAGTATTGCTTTTATAGTGTCAACAAAATGATGATGTTATTTTCCCTTTGCCTATTGGTTTATCAGATATTAGATCTCATAATTTAGAAGTGTGGTGGAGTTCCCAAGTTATGCCCATTTCAAATAGCAGTACCTCCTTAAAGTGAATTTCAGACACTGCCCAGATTCTGGGGCACCATCAGCAAGTTCTGCTCGTTCCCCTATCTATCCTTCCGCCCTTCACTTTGTCCTTGTGAGCTTGTGTCTCAGAAGCCACAGTTTCAGACATGTTTGAGGAACCTGTTATTTGGCTACTGGAACCTGCTCCAACCATTTGGCAGAAGCACAGAAAGCACAAATGCTTTGAATTTCACATTTATGTGGGCAGCACGAAGCCAGTGCCTGGCCGCTCAGGACTATACTGGGACAACATGGATGATCCAGCCTACCCTGCACACCACAAATCCTTCTGCAAACCACCTCTGCAAATCCCTTTTGCCATCTAAGGTAATGTGTTCATAGATTCTGGGGATTAGGTGTGGAAACTGGAGGGAGGGGCATTTTGTTTACCCCAACACCTACACTCATAACTGCGGTTGGCCTATAAAGGTTTTATGTGTGCATTCTTTGTCTAATATTGATATTCAAATGATAGCATTTATTGAGAAAATTGTTATTATTCTTTAGTCTAAAGCATTTTTATTGGAGACATTGATCATTCCTAGACAATGTGAAAAAAAATTGGCTATAAAACCAAAATGAACAAACAACTTTTGAAAGCTGCATCTTAACATTTAAAATATATGAATAAATAAAGGAAAAACCCACAACTTCTTTCAGTTGTTCCCAGATTCTTTTTCCCTATAACGTTTTCCCTTCTCCGAGTGTCAGTTATGGAAATATATTTTACAAGGTTGCTTACATAAAAATTTCTAAATTCATTTGCATAGCATTTTACAGATTCTTTGCTTTCTTTTTAAAAATCTTCTCCATGTCCACATTTCCTCATGTTATGTTTTCTTTTCTACTTTCGTATAGTATATGAAAAGTTTATTTATACTTTATTTATAAAGTTTATTTATAAAGGCTTTTGATTTATCAGTTCCTTTGTTTTCTGTCTTTCTCTTTCAAATGTCTTCAATATAATATGTCTAGGCTATTTACTTTGTATTTTCTAGAATTAAATGTTTAGCTTATATTTTATATTAAATGTTTAGCTCATATTTTACTTAGCTTCTATTTTATATTAATGATGATTTACGTTATTATCTAAAACTAGGACCATTCATTTCATGCTGCTCTATAACATTTCTTTGATATTTTTCATATTTCACATTACTTGTGATAGCCGTAGAATTTTATGGATCTATCAAAATAAAACCAATCTTTAAGTATTGGACATTCAACTATTATTCACTTCTTTCTCTCTTTTTTTTTCTTGCTTTTGTTGGAGATCAAATTCAGGAATATACACTTTTTTTAAATCAGGAAACCCCTGTGATAAACAGAAATAGGCATGTGTGTGTGTGTGTGTCTGTTATTTTACCCAAATTTCCTTGGAGAGGAAGAAATCTTGGGGAGATGTGCCTTCCCTTTTCTTAGGCATGGCATAAAGAGGTGACCAGAGGGCCCCACTTCTTGTTCCAGGAGCTTCTGACAAGGATAAGTCCCCACCTCCTGTGCAGCCCTGCAGCTCAACACATGTCCTCCAGGAGCGCTAATGTTTGAGGCCCCTCGGATGGAGACCTGGTGGCCCATTCCAGCCTTGTGATGACTGAACCTTTTGTGACTTCCACTCCTCAGCAAGAGCTCTCTACCCGGGCCCAGTGTGACAGTCATCTGTGCAGAATGAACCCCAGGGAAGACCTGTCAGGAAAACGCTCCTTCTCAGAAATTTTAGTTCATCTCATCCTTGTTACTTACTCTTTCAAATAACTTTAACTGGACATCATCTGTACGCAGAGATGGTGTAAGTCTTACGTGTACAGAAAATACTTACGTACTCTTAAAGGAGTCAAAGACAAGGACTGAAATCAGGACAGTAGAAGATAATGCTAAGACGAGACCAGGAAAGCAGCTGTGGACGAAGCACAAAGGTGCGAATGCCTGGCATCAGCGTACACATTTGCATGCAAACCACGAAAGCATGCTAATAATTGAGGCCTGCGTGTCTGGGGCTGCCTTATTACTGGGTGTGTTTTCTCAAAGCTGCGCTTATCCTTGAGGGTGCTGACAGAGTGCAGAGGAGGAAGGGGAGCCCGCTGACAAGTCTGTGTGAGAAAGAATGAATAAAAATGAAGTGCAAGACAAACAGGGAGACCCTTCTCCCAGAGCTTTCAAGGAGAGCTTTCTTTAGAGAACGTCTATTTTCAGAACCTCGCCTGTGTCTCTATGTCAACAACTACACCAGGACTAATATTTGGTACTTTTCCTACAGCTCTGAAGCTCTGAGGACTTGTATGTGTGTGTGTGCATGCGTGTGTGCATGCGTGTGTGTGTGTGTGTGTGTATTTGTATAGGGACTCTGGGCTCCCCTCTGCAGGGAAAGACTTGTACGGGGAGGCAGTGTGGCCCGGAAGTCAGAGCCCTCTGGCAGCCCCTTTGCCACCTAATAATGTCGTGGCCTCCACTGGCTTCTCTTTTCTTGGTATCATAATTAATGGCAGTCACCTTGTCCTCCTGGGGTCATTTTGAAGTTCAGATGAAACCATGACTTTGAGATCGGAGTTGTCTCCATGAAATGTCAGCATTGCACAGGCTCCGTTTCAGAACACGGTCACTTTACTGGGCACCGTGGTGGCCAGGACCATTACTAACCACTTCCTTGGGGATCACCAAACAAGCGCTCCCTTCTTCCCTTAATTATCACAGTAAGTGATAGCCGCCATAACTGATAGCCACAATAATCACCAATGACCACGGGCTCCACAAGGCTTCACTGCACCCCTGTAGCTGCACGGCCCCCTCCACTCTTCCTGCTAGGCCAAGGTGACAGCGGGCTGCTGAGGTCCCTGCAGGCTCAGCTGAACTGCAATGCAGATGACACAGGCAGTCCTGCTCCCCCGTGCAGGAGCTGTTCTGGAGGTAAGAGCCAGTGGTGGAGGAGATAAGTCAGCAGCAATGAGCGGCCACTGACTCACTCATGTCTGTCACACCCACCCACCTAGAAACACAGGGAACCAGCACCTTCAGCTGGCCCAGACGTTCCTAGAACATGGGCTGATTAAGGGTCACCTGCTTTTCCACTGTTGTAAAGTTTTCTCCTAAGGCTCCCTTGTTGAAGGCACTTTCTTTCCCCCCCCATTTTTTGCCTAAAATGGGCCGTGGCAATCTCTCCTTCCCCCAAACCTCAACACTAATGAGTTCACTTCTCAGAAAATGTTAACATTTCTCTGACTTGTATATTGGAAAGGAAAAGCTATTCACTTTGCACTGTATCTTGCAGACTCCAAGAGGTATTTACTGACTTAGACATTTCGAACTCTCTGTAAGTTTTATTCTGTTTTCATGAAAAGTCCTTTTTTTTTTGAGATGGGATCTTGCAATTTTGCCCTGGTTGGCCTTGAACTTCCAAATTCAAGTGATCCTCCTGCCTCAGCCTCCTGTGTAGCTGGAACTAAAGGCAGGCACCACTGGTCCCCAGATTCCTGATGAGACAGAAATTAAAGAGCATCCTCCAATTCCTTCCAGCGGGTCCTACAGTGTCCTGGGGCATCTCACTTGCTCTCTGGTGTGTGTCTAGGCGATGTGTACTATTCTGCTCATTCACTGATATTTTGGTGTGTATTGGAAATGCACGGAATCTACCAGGCAGTTCAGAGGAGTGATATTTTTATAATGTCAGTTCTCCAATTCAGGAGCGTGGCTTAGCTCTCCAATTAATGTTTCTTAAAAAAAAAAAAACTCCCAGTAATTTCTTTATGATTTTTACATAGAAGACTTAGAATTATTATTATATAGAATTTCTGGAAACTATTATAATTTAACTTTTAAATTATTTTCATGGGTATCCAGAAATATCTTTGAATTTTTTTTTATTGACTATCTGGCAAATTTGCTACTCAGTGATCCTGATTTTTGGTCCATTATTTGTATTTCATAATTCTATAATTCTATATCTGCAAACAAGGCTTTTTCTTTTCAAATCTTTTGTCATTTCTCTTTTTGTGCATGTGCCTTGGTGGGAACGCTGGCAATACGTGCTTTGGACTTGGTGAGGGGGCTTCCTTGTTGTATTGCAGATCTCAAAGGCACAGTTCTCGATGCTTTACTATTAAGCACCTGAAAATGTCAAGGGTTTATTTACAGGACCACCTGTTTAGGGGACACTACACTTGAATGCTGTGTTTCACCACAGTGCTTCTTAGCAGCTGTGGCTGTTTAAAAACCATCAGCTTGGATGGATTCCAGTGAACCAAACATTTGCTGGGCCGCTGACTAATGCATCAGGGAGATGCTGTCCGCTGGTGGTATACAAATGCCTGAACATACTCTGCTGCCGCCGAAGTGTTAGCTTTTACTGTGTTTTGGGAACAGGTTTATAATGTCATAAAACACCCCTACCTACAACCATGCATACAGGAATGAAGCCTGGTCTCCCTCCTGTACGTGTGCAATAATATTCTTCCCTTTCCTGTATTCTCTAACCTGGTGAGTTACTAAACTCAACTCTTCCTTTTTTTTTTTTTAATTTCAGAAGGAACAGTAAACTTAAGAATTGTTCATATGAATTGAATGAATTTTGTTTTTGTCTTTTTTTTTTTTTGAGACAGGGTTTCGCTATGCAGTTCAGGCTGACCTTGAATTCACTTCGTAGCCCAGGCTGGCCTCGAACTCACACTGATTCTTCTGTCTCAGCCTCCCCAGGGCTGGGATTACAGGTGTGCACCACCACGACCATCAAAATTGATTGAATCTTATCAGATATTTTCTCCTGTGGTATTTGTGTATTTTCCTTTTCTGACTGGTAATATTTTTTGTTTGCTAGTATTTTGTTTGATTATGTACACCTTTGTTTATGCATGGAATGGGTTTATAATGTCATGTTTGTTGGAGAACGTCTACTCCTTTTCAGCTTTCTGGAAGAGTTGGTTTACATTGGACTATTTTGTCTTTAAATGTGTGGCACTATTTGTCAAGAACACTATGTGGTGCTGGAGTTTCTCTGTGGAAAGGTGTTTGATAACTAATTCTCTTTCTTTAATGGTTATATGATTTTTCAAATTACTTACATTTTAAATTTTAGTTTTAATTTTTATTCTTTACAGCTAAAATTGCGAATTGTTATCATAAATTTATTCATAGAGAAACTAGTCAAACCCAGAGACACCTAGATACAAAGAACAACATGTTTTTAGGAAATACCTCCAGAATCTGTTCAAGTTTGGTTCAACATAAATTGCCAAGATCAGACATGACCAAAAGGAACCACTCACCTGGTCAATGGCCTTTTGATGGCAGAAACTCAAAATCACCGGGGCAAATCCAATACTCCACCTCTGAAAACGGACATGTGCTCCATGGAAAGGCATGATGACTATCTATGGCTGTGCTTAAAACTACATCTAAACCCTAAAACTACACCTCATGGTCTAATCAACAGTCAGCTTCTTCCCTCTCCTTTCCACAAAAACCCTCTCTGCCAACCTGTTGAGGCAGATTTGAGTTTGCCTTTGGGCTTCTTGATGGTCAGCTCTTATTAAAGCTTTCTTTCTGCAAAGGCCCAGTGCCCCACTATCAGCGTCTATGCATATTGGGCAGGGAGACCTTACTTGATAAAAGTGCTATCTTTCAAATATCTGTGGAATCAACCTTGAAGATATTGCACCGTGAAAAGCTGAAGGAGATGAGCAAGAATCAGCAAAGGAGACTAAGGAGAAACAGTCAAGGAGAGAAGTAGAAAAGCAAGCAAGTACGGTGTCCTGGAAGACAAGGAAAGATGCTCTGTCCATGAGAAGAGTACAGTTTCAGTTGCGTCACACACAACTACGATGCAGAGCAAGAATTTAAGTAGGAGTTAGCAATGGGTGGGGCACAGTAACAAAAGTCGTGTTAATAGAATGAAGGGTGAGTGGAAGACAGAATAAGTGGCTGGAATTGCAGACGATACGGAAAACTCTAGGATATTATGCAGCCATAGCAAAATTAATTCCTGTAATCTTTGACAACAGGGACAGACCAGCAAGTCATTATGTTAATTGAAATAAACCAGGCACAGAAAGATGAGTACTGAATGACCTCACTCATCTATGAAATCTAAAAAAGCTGATCAAGAAATCCACAGTAGAGTTGTGGTTAGCAGACGTGAACAAAGGTGGAGAAGGGAGGTTGGTGGGAACAAAGTTACTGGTAAAAGAAATACATTCTAATATTCTCTTGTACAGTAGGGTGAAAACAGGAGTAATGCATTGTACATCTCAGAATAACTAGAAAAGAGGATTTTGCATGTCTTCATCACAAAGAAAATATTAATGTCTAAAGTGACACTTATGCTAATAACCCTGATTTGATCACTACTCTCTGTATACAGGAATCAAAACATCACACTGTGCCTCATACATATTTAGAATTATTAGGTGTCAATCAAAAATAAAAATTAGAAAAAATAACATGAAACTCAAGGAGTTTCTAAAAAAGGAAATTGAACAAGGAAGCAATAGATGGAGAAAAATGTTGAAATGCCCTTGCATGCTGCATTTTTAAAAAAAAATTCAAAATTTGTGTCCTGATGTGATTAGTAGAATTGAAAGAGAATTGGTGATTTTGGGAATATACGGGAAACTGCCAAAGAATGCTCTTGAATGGAAGTGATATTACATGTGGGTTTAAGCCTGAGATAGACTTTTATTAGTTAAATTTGAGCTTTCTTCCTCCTAGAAAGACACTGAGTTGGAAGGTTGTGGAAATTTTTACAGTGAAATGAAAAGCTGGGGCACTGATTGATAGAGCACAGGGTCAGGGGATGCCTCAGGGTCTGAAGTGTGACGGTAACTCACAGGACGGTTATCCTGGGGAAGAAAGGATGAATTAACCAGAAAATGTTTCATGATCACAAGGCAGCTGGAAGGAGGGGTTGAAGGTCTGTGACCATGAAATTCAATGAGCACAGTCTCTGGGAGGTGCATTTCTCTAGGTATGGAGTAGATGGGAGAGTTGGATAAAACTCAAGCTGAAGAGTTGAGATTTTGTCATGTAAGTTTAGAGAAGTTGGCCTAATTGGGCCAATTATCAGTGAATAATACTTGAGTTCTTTTGATCCATTAATATTTGAAGTCTTTACTTTTGTATTACCTAATACTGCCTGCCTTTGTTTTCATGTTTGCCCTTTATTTTCCTGCACTTGACCATCCTTTAATTATTAGTCATTTTGTTGCAGTTTCTTTAGAATGTAGTGGTTATTTGGTATAATTCAGATCCTTACTGTCCCCCAGAGGCTGCAGGCATTGTCCCAACCCATGGCATAATTGGGAGGTGGTGGACATTTACAAGGTGAGGCTCATTGTGAAATTTAAGTCATGGGTGGCTTGCCCTTGACTGGGATTATCCAGCCATGAGGAGATCCAGCTATGAGGGCATGGGTCTCCTTCAACACACCCTCTCACTATCATGTAGTGTGTTATACCAGGCCCAAAGTAATTGGACCAGAACTTCTAAAACTGTGAACCATAAGAAACCTTTCCTTCTTATAAGTCGATTGTCTAGTGATTTGTTATAGCAATGGGAACCTGGCTGACCACCTTCCCTTCTTTTTCCATATCCTATTTTATACTACCTTGCTCAAGTCTTCCTGGGCCTCACCATTGATTTGAAGATTATAACTCCAATATTTATCCTGTGATGTCTTCAAAACATACTTGAGACTGTCTTGAACAGCATTAAAAATAAAGATATCTCAGCACACACTTCTCAAAGTAATGGAAAAATATGCCATTTTATGCTGATTATCTCCTTTCTCTCAAGAGGCATTGTTTTGTTATATTTTTGTTAATATAGGATTTTCACATCAGGTGTTTATTAGATTTTTACATTCTGTATTAGTGAGATTTTAATTAATTTTGTAGTTCATGTCTTATTACTTAAAAAGTAATACATTTCTCTCAAATATGAGCTATATGTAAGTCCCATAGATTTTTCTGAATATTTTTTGAGGTCCTGGGGGTTGAATCTAGGGCCTTTGTACTGAGCTATATCCCCAGACCTTTTTGGATTTTTTTTTTTTTAATATGAACATAAGTTGTCTGAAATCTAGTGACAAAGCAGGTGCAGTATGGAATAGGTCTGTGCTGGCCCTGAGATTTCTTCCTGAAACAACAGTAGTCTGGCGAGCTGAAGGTGTTCTTCAACCACCTAAAAATGGATTACGTGACTAAGACACTGCATATACTGGTATTACAGGCATGTGCCACTGTGCTGGGTTTTCTTATGGCTCATGAAACTTTCTCATAGTTTGCCCTGAAGTATTTGAATTTGAAGTGCTCTTGTGAATGAAAACTCATGTATTCTGTCTGATTTTAGGGGTTTCATCATGATGCGAACACTTTTATATATTTATCATATTTGCACTATTTTATTGGATGTTTTTCTAACAGCGTTGGTTGTTTATTGGAGCCTTTACTATTTCGCACTTCAATAACATTGATCAGTGTTATCGAGATGAGATTAAATTTCAGATTAGGAAACTCTGAGCTATCTCAGTGTAGAATTTAAGATCTGTGGGACACCTGATGTGACAGGCACCTTTGGAAGGGGAAGGGGAAGGTGATTCCTTTGGACTCACCAGTGAACACTGCTAGCTCTTGTTCTTGGAGAACAAAGTGGAAGAGCATGTGTTTGGCAGTGGTCCGTGAGCCCTGGTCATTGATGACATCGACAGTGTTGGTTGTAGTTTCTTGCTATATATTTTGTACACAGGAAGTCTATTATCTTCAGATTTTTGTTAACATAATTTTACATTTTTTTCTTGTTTATTTACATCAATTCTTTAAAATACTGGTTTTGCTGTTTTTCTTACTGCTTTTTAATTTGAAAACCTCAGAATTATCTAGGTAAAAAAGACCTGTCTGGTATAAAAATGGAATATTGTTATTTGTATTTTCACCACATAAGTAAGTACATAAAAAATTAAAAAGCCAGTCTTGATTCTCAGATCTTGACATTGCAGGCAGCATCATTGTAACAGAAGTGATTAAAAATGAGGAAGAGTGAAATTAATTTCAAAAACAATATACATGGATGTATGGTTTTATATATGCTTATGATTCTGATTCTCTATATCAAAGTAAAGACTTAAAAACCAAGATTGCCAACCTAAAGTGTATGTTTTGTGGGAAAAACACAGCGAAATTAAAAAAAAAACTATGCTGCTGGGGAGAGATCAATTAAGTATGAGCACATTATATTATAGGTGTTGAAATACCTTTAAAATGTGAAACTGCAGGGAGAAGGGGAATGAAGGGGGTGCAAATGATCAAAGCAGGTTATGTGCATGTACAAATTTGCCAAAATGAAACTCATTCATCTGTACAATAAAAAAAGGTGAAAACAAGAAAACCCACCAATGGCTTCTGATTCAAATTTTCAAGATATATATTATTAGCAGAGTTTCTTCTCAATGTTTTATTACACACACACACACGCATGCACACACACACAGCCTCACCCTGTTTACAAACTCATTCATTGCTCTTTTGGATGGAGCAGCCCTGGGCTGATGTTGTTTAGGAGTTCTAGATTTACTATCTCTGACAAACTACACTTTTGTACTATACAAAATCCAGGAGGCTTACGGAAATGTCTGTGCTTTCTTCCGCCGGGGTTTCATGATGCTTTCTGCACGCTGCTTCTCCAGGGCTTTTCTGGTCTGAAGAGCACGGAATGCTCATTTCCTACATGATCCTGTCTCCTAACTTCTCAGTACTGCCAGGGTGTTGAGTTATCTGAAATCTATTACATGTAAAATGATTGATGTATACCAGCCATAACCCCATTCTGAGCCTCTCCACTTCAGTTTAGGAACAGGTAACGGCCAGTGACAGGTGGGGTGAGGGCTGCCCTACATAACAGAAAGTGAATTTGGAGGTGAGCTAGCCAAAATGTTTCCAGCCTGGATAAACAGAGCCCAGAGAATCTTAGAGGACCATGGGAAAATAATTCATTCAGACTCTCACTGTAACAGAGAGAATGAATGGCTTTATCATGTGACTCTGATTGAATTAAGATTTTTTTCTAACTATAGTGAAACATGTTGTAACAAATTCAGAAATATTTGATTGAATAGATTGAGTGTATTAACCTTCATGAAAATACTCTTCAATACTAATACTTCTTTCTGCACACACTTTCAAATTACTACATGAAATTAGGCTTTGTAGACACTTTCAGAATCATGCCTCTCTATTTAACTTTACTCTCTGGTAATCAAACTAACATATGGACTTTTGTTAGTGAACAATTTGTTTTGCAAATAGGAGCATTTGCAAAATTTTGTTTTTGTTTATGAACTCTGCATCGGGTGATGAACACGACCGTGGCCATCTTCTCCAGAACCCTGGAATGAATTACGTTTGTGAACCGAGCGATCACAGTACTCAGTTTTAGGAATTGCGAACTGTTGCCTTCATGGCTTCCTACGATAAAAGCCAATTTCACAATTTCATTGTATAGGTGTCCTTTGGTCTATACCAGAATACATACGACAATGTATATTCTGCCAAAAATTTATACATCAGGAAAAGAAAAACTTGTATAAATATTTCAATGCTAAACTTATCGAGGCATCATGTGATTAATACAGGATACCTTTGGGCTCTACAATTACAAGAGGTGCTCAAAGTGGTAGCCACTAGATTTCAAACATTTATTAGCATGGCAGACTGCTGAAGTGTGTACACATTTTTCTAACAGATTCTGTATATATTTAAAATTTTTCTAATAGCTTCATTAAAAAATAAACAAAAACAAGTAAAATTAGTTTTAAGAATATATTTTTCTGGGGGCTGGTGAGATGGCTCAGCAGCGTAAGCGCCTGCCTGGCAAGCGCGAGGTCCCGAGTTCGACTCCGGGAACCCACATATGAAAAAAGGGCCGGTGATATCGCTCAGCGGCACAGGTGCCTGCTGGCGCATGAGGTCCTGAGGTCAACCCCTGGTACCCACACACACACAAAAAAGAATATATTTTTCTTTAACTCAGTATGCATACAATTTTATTGTTTGATTATTTAATCAATAAAAAAGATATTTTACATTTCTTTTTGCATACTGTGCGAAGTGATGTATGTTTTACAGTACAGGATGTTTCAAAGTGGATCACTCAGATTTCAAGCGTTCGGCACCCAGTGGTGAGCAGGAGCTACCTTGCCAGAGACTGTAGACCTAAGTCATTACACTTACCAGATGGATAAAACACCAGTAGAGTGGCTCAGTGCATACAGGGAAAATTCATGCTGCTTTCAACTGAGATGCTCATAGTGGGAGGAGATTCCAGACCCACTTAGTGTAAGATGGGTGCATGCTATTCCATTCCACGCCATTAAAATACAGCAGCTGGAATGTAAGTGAGTCACACAAGGTAGGCATTGATTTATGTTGATTTGACTGTTCAAGCAGGGGACACAATTCTTAACTCTAAGGGAAGGTGGTAAGATGCCATTTTCTCAGAAGCCAAGGAGTTGAAGTACCCACTGTACACGTTTTTTAATAGCCAACAAAATTTTCCACTGGGAAGAACCAAAGAAACTGTGAAATAGCTACTAACTAAATGATTATCTTAAGCATACACATAATGAATATGTATGTCTACCATATATATGTGGACATGCATGAAGTCATATTAGCTGAATCTCTCGGAATATTGCTATCTTACGACTAATGTCCTCATGAGACTTCAGGTCGGGAGCCTTGACTGTGCCCCGTATGTACTGTAATGTAGTACAGAGTTCATAGCTTCTCTTAGAAGGAAAAGACAGCTCTGCCCGCCACTGGAAGCCTTTAGATGGACCTGAGTCCCTGGCATCTGCATGAATCCTCAAGCACATAGCTGTCACATTTAGATCTGTCTCCTTAGCTGATTTCCGTTTCCTGTCTGGCCTCTGGAAGCAAAGGGAACTCAAGTGGACATCACCCCAGTTCATCCCTATAAACTCCACTATTTTCATCAGAGGTAACTCACAAATTGAAAAGAGTCTGTCAGTGTCTATAGCTGCCTAACATTTCTTTTTCATTTAAAGTAGAACGAATGCTTCGCTATCTTCATTCACTTTCCATGCCTTTTTGCAAAGGCCTGAGCACCACTGGTGTTCTGGAATTTACAAGTATCTTTCCCCAAGGACAGAGGATGCTGCTGTCTTTTTTAGGTACATGTGTTTCCCACAGACTGTGGGGAAGGAAGAAAGAACATTATAATTTCTGTGTTGAATTTGATTTAAAAAGATTACAGTTGCTCACTTTGGCTACAGCATTGTGTAATTTATAAATTATGGTCAACTGTTGCATGTACTATGATCAAACAATACGGTAAATGTATCAAATTTTAAAAATATTTGCAGTAGAAGACAAATTGCCAGATTGTGTTGGAAAACCTGGCTTCCTACATGCCAAAGATTAAAGCTAGACCAATGTCTCTCACCATGCACAAAACTAAAATCAGAATGGATCGAAGATCTAAATATTAAAATAGAAATAATCTGGTGGAAGATAGAATAGGTAAAACGCTTGAAGACAGAGGTATAGGCAAAGAATTTATGAATAAACCCTGATCCCACTGGAAATATTACAAAGAAGGAACACTTGGGAGCATGTCATACTAAAAAGCTTTTGCACAGCAAAAGAAACCACCAACAGAGTGAAGAAACAACCTCGAATGGGAAATTTTTTTTCTCAGCTATTCCTCAGACAAAAGATTAATATCTAGACTATATAAAGAACCCCCCAAATCAGACCCCCCAAATGTAAAGATCTAATCCAAAAATGGGCATCTGAAATGAATAGACATTTCTCAGATAAAGAAATACAAACAGCAAGTAAGTATATGAAAAATGCTTAATATCACCGGTCTTTTGTGAAATGCAAATTAAAACAACACTGAGATTCATCTCACTCCAGAAAGAATGGAATCATCAAGAAATCAACCAATAACAAATGCTGGCGAGGCTGTGAGGGAAAAGAAACCCCTCTTCACTATTGGTGAGATTGTAGACTGGTGCAAACACTGTGGAAATCAGTGTGGAGATTCCCTGAAAAACTAAAACTAGAGATTCCATCTGACCCAGCTATTCCCCTTCTAGGTATCTTCCTGAAAGAGTTAAAAGCTTCATACCACATCGATATATGCATACAGATATTTATAGCAGCATAATTTATAATAGCTAAATCTTGACAATCATGTATATGCCCATCGATTGATAAATGGATAAAGAAAATGTGGTTTTTGTATATAATGGAGTACTACTCTGCCATAAGGAAGGATAAACTTGAGACATTTTTAGTTAAATGGATGCACTTTCAGGCCATAATGTTAAGTGAAATTAATCAGACATACAGGCATGGTTTCTCTTATATGAGCAACACAAAGTATAAACAATTTAAAGAGCAAAGTAAAATGTGGATAATAGGAAACAGGGAGATAGATCTTTTACAACTAGGAAGGGGAAGACATGGAAGGAGGGGGGAGGGAAGGGAAGGGGACATAGAAAGAATTAGGATGTTTTGTGTACATGTACCAGTTCCCTAAGAGGAGTGTAATCATTATGTACTGCAAACACGTACTACTCAATATTTAAAAAATAGATTTTCTCGCTGTGTGCTTAGGTTTGTGGTTTAACCTCCCTGTGCAGCTAAGGAGAATTTGGGGGAGCTGATCTCTTATAGAGGAGAAAAAGTCAAATATCCCCAATGCAGGTGACCGGATCCAGGTTTGCATAAATGAGTTCTTAAGTAAAGACAAGGAGCTTGCTTTGGAAGACACCATTTCTGAAGTCCTGATATGCAGAAAGAGCCAGATAGTGAGTGACTCCTCACCTACTGCTAGTTATCCGCAGTTTTCCATTTACGATCCTGTGGAGTCCTGCGTCAAGTGTGCCACCGTGATCAGAAAGCTCTGGGAGACAGGAATCGATATCAAGAATTCGTCGATGAGGACGTGGAGCTCTGTGTCGCTAGTACTCCCACGGTCACCCCCAAACTTACTTGGCCTAGTCTTGATCATAACACTCTGGACAGTGACAGCCCCACATTCATTCTTCCCATACCTGCTGGGCCGCTCTGTGCTTGCGACTTTTCTATTTCTCCCATTTTCTTCTTTATTATTCCAGTGCTCTCCGCTCTTGAGACTTCACAGGACCTCTCTGATTACGGATACCTAAATCACAGGATCAGAATCTGTCAAGAAGCCGCAGATTGATTTGCTTGCTACTGGAGCAGAAAAACACATTTTCTTTTTCCCGTATAGATTTTGCAGTGAAGCTGTGTGAGTAATAAATTATTGGCACATTCAGATTGTCAGTGACAACTCTGGATGATATGCAGACTCCAGGTGTGTTGTATATGATCTTCCAAAGATGCAAACTAAAAGCACATTTGCTTTCTCCCTTAGCTCTGGTGTTCCATCATTGCGTGTCATTCCAGCCCTCTGACAGAAAACCATAGAAATAGTATGAAAAAGAAAACGCAAGATTGGGAAACTCTCAGAATCTTAATTTAACACGTGCTCCATACAGAGAGTATGGTGCAGAAGCCTACTTTGGCAGCTGTATTATCACAAATTAGTCAAAAAAAAGAGGTCAAAGATTTCAGGGTCGTATGGTCCACAGTCAGTCTGTAGCTCAGAGTTCTCAGGGAATGGGGAGACAGGAAAAGCCATTTCTGGCTATTTATGGGGCAAAAAGCGCAAGAAAGTGTCCGGTGGAGCGCCAGCAATGAGGAAGGAAACTGCTCTTTTCCTCGTCTCATTTGTCTCACTTTAAGGACTTTCCCAGACATCCTTGGAATATTACTCCCTTTGGTGCATTCTACTGGGGTTTGAATACCATGCTTACCTTCTCTGGAAAGTACTTAGAAAAAAACAAGTGTGCAAGGAGAAAGGAGTGACAACACACAGGAGGAAGGTGCTGGGGTAAAAGTCCCTTTGCAAGTGTGATCTGCTCTATCTACACTTCCCAATCAGCCTGATGACAAGGAACATGCTGCCATAGGAGTTTGCTCCACTCTTTCTCCACTGGATAAAAACCAAAGCTACCATAGTCCTCAAAAAAACTGGCTGGATTCGTGTGGCTTTCAAACTAATTCCAACTAACCCTAAATCAAGACCCCATTCCACAACAAGTTTTAGGGAAGAAGAGCAAAGTGTCTTTTTTTTGCCTGATTTTAAGCCTCATTTTCCTGGTGGCTTCCTCATCAATGGTGATATTTTTATTCTCATCTGTTTCTGGTTTGTGCCTGTGAATCTGAACATAACAGAAGAGGAAATGTGTCAATTATAGTGACCCAGTGTCCTGTGGTATTAGATAAGAAAGAACAATGTATAGTGGAAGGAGAGCGAGCCTTCCAAGAGTCTATTGTGGTCCAGGAACCAGGTTTTCTCCATGCAACCAGAGATTTTTCAGGGCCTTGGAAATGACAGTCATTAAGCAATATTGATACTTATACATTATATAGATTAATAAGCAGTGAAAGATAGCACATCTAGGTATCTAATTCTCTGGGACACAACGTCCTTCTCATATGGGGATGCCTAAATGGCTTTCCAACTGGAAACAAAGATGGTGCCATGAGTCTGTACTAAGGGCAAAGGCAGTATGAAGCATGATCCCATTGGCCCACATTAGTAATTATGGGAGGCTGTCACGGACTTGCCGATGGATGGATTATCTCCAATAATGCTGCAGTGCTGGAGACAAGTTGAAAGGGTCTTGGTGGGGGTCCCCTTTATCCAGAGTCCATGCCAGTGATTGCTCCCCTACTACTTCATCATCTCTTCAGGGACATGGTTAAGGGTATGAGATCTAGGGGAAGACAAAATCTGGACTTGAATCCCAGATTATGGCTTTGCAAACCCTGGATGAGAGCCTCAGTTTGCTCGGCTGATAAATGGAGATGATGATAATGCCTACATAATGGAGGTGATAAAAAGGCGAAATGAGCCCTGTGCATTTCAAGTCTAGTGTCTGGATCATACTAAGTGAGAAATAATTGCAAACCACTGGGCCTTAAGGTCCAAAGCATTTGACAGTAGCTCCTTCAGGATCTATGGTGTAGACATCATTTAAAAAATGATTTTCAAGGGTAAATATGAGAGGAAAGCTCTATTCTCCTTTGCACTGTAGGAATAATGAACCTAACCACTTCCAGGGGTGAGACACAAGCATTCTGCCCTTAAACAGAAAACATTATAGCTTTGGAACCAATGGGTTCTAGTCTCTATGCCTGCAGACAGGTGAGGTCAAGGACGCAGACTTTGGGGTTAGACAAGGATGCAGGTTCCATCCTGCTACTTCATAATAAAAAGCCCATGTTTCTTTAGATTTAAAGAGAATAAGAGTAACTATTCAACAACATTGCCAAAAATAATAAGTGTAAGGCATGTTGCACAATTGCCCAATAGGTAGTCAGCCCTTACTACCAGTCAAAGATGCCCACTGCATCTACAATGGTAGCCATAAGCAGAGTCTAGTAACATTAGTCTGCCATCCTTCATTTTTTATTCTTTCCAACATTCTATACTCTCATACATTCTTTCATCCATGCATCCATCCTATCTCTTCTCATCTCTCCATTCCTTCACCAGCAGGTCAGAGCACTGCTACTGCTTCAGCGATGTCTCCTTCCAGATTCCCCAGGTAGACTGCAGGAAACTAACCTACAGGTAAATTGTGTCATGTGTCACCTTGATGGAGCCACAGAAGGCCCAGGTACTGACTAAACATCACTTCTGCAAGAGTCTGTTTCTAGAGGAGATTAACATTTGAATCAGTAAACTGAGTAAAGCAGATTACTCTTCCCAAGGGGGCTCACTCTATCTACTGAAGACTCCAGCAGAATAAAAGACTAAGAAAGAATCCCCCGTATCTGCCGACTTTCAAGCTGGGACATCGGTCTCCTCCCGATTCCAGACTTGGACTTGGACTGGAGCACATTCTCAGGAAAGAGAACTCTGAGAATCGCTTCAGAAAATGCCAAGAATGATGGAATAAGTACGGTAATCCCAGCACTCGGGGGGCCAGGGACTGAGGCATGGTAATCATAGGTTCTCGTCCTACCTGGGCAACTTAGTGAGACCATGTCTCAAAATAAAAATAAAATAAAATAAAAAGGTCTGAGGATGTAGATCCCCAGTGTCACCAAAAAAGTATTTTTAACGTAAAATTCACCGTATCGGTTGATCACACCTTGTTCTATGCTATCTTCTCCTATAATCTTTCATCTTCCACACTCTGGTCCTAGAACATATCTTATAACAGTAACACAACTTGCCTGAATTTTTCTTTTACATTTTGTTGTATTTTTGAAGTGCATTGTCATATCTAACCTCCTTAAATTTCCCTGTAAAAGAGCATATATTATCATCTGGATTTACTGATGGGGCTAAAAGAAATGAAGTGCCCTAGGTCAGGTCTGCAGGTGGTCACAAGGTGTGCGCAGAAATCTGTGCTTGATTCTAGACTACGGGCTCCTGAATAGAGGCCTCTCCACCTGTCAGTGAACAGAATGGTGGGCAGGGGGGTGGGGGACCCTAACAGTGCTCAGTCACTCCACCTTTTCCCTAACAAATTCTGTGACATTTCAGATTTTTAAGATCATTCCAAAGTTAATCATTTGGAATTTGTTACTAAAAAGGGTCTTTCCCGATGCACTGCTTTAGAATGGACTGCCTTTTTAAATGTGCTGTTTTATTTCATCTGCTTTCTGCTCCCCACCCACCATTTATTTATGATACATTGGAAAAGGAGTGAAGTTTAGTAATTTATGTTTTCAGACAAAGGCTGAATATTGCTTTTACCAAATTAAACATTATACTAATGCATGCAGGCAGTGACTGCTTGAATGAATGGTGAGAACAAGACTTCTCATTCATTTCATGCTTCCTCGATTCCTGTATCAGATCTCAGATTACAAAGTCTATTTTTTATTGCAGACTTTTGTCTTATTTTTTGTTTGCACACACAGAATTTGAGTGGACACACACACACACACACGCAAGCACACACACACACACACATTTTAAGGAATTATACAAAAATGAGCCTCAGAAGCCAACAGAAAATTGTCTAACTTCTAAAGCTTCCTCCTCACTTCCTTGTTCTCCCATAGAGACAGCCACTCCCACGCATTTTAATCTGAATTACCCCCATTTTCTTTCCCTCTCCTCCACCATCTCCAAGCAATCTATTGTGTGCTTTGGGGTTTTTCCAAAGGAACCACATACTGTGCATTATGCTGTAACTCAATTTTTTATTCAACTTATTTTGTAGATTCTCTTCACATGAGTCATATACACAGTTTGCCCTAAAAATGAACAATTTAAAATTGATTAGCAGTGGAATCAGCCACTTTTGACTAAATGGAGAATCCATTCTTGCCAAGAAAATTATCCAAGGGGACAAAAGCTCTGATTATAACTGGTTGTATATAACAACTTTTGACAGAGCATTGAAGGTGTGGATAACCTCGGTTTCTGGAAACTTTCTTCTTGTGAGTTGAAATCCTGCATTCAATCAATGGCTTCAGCTCTTGGATGTCCCATGTCACCAGCCCATGCTATATATGAACATGATTGCCCTTCCCATCATCTAGAGGGAAGTTAGACATTTCTGCAGCCTTGCTGAAGTGTACATCCATATAACAGAGGCCTTCAGAGGTACAGAAACAATAGTAAGTGGATATGTAAATATGGAAAGAGCATTGTTATAAGGAATCAGTGCACATGATTTCCAAGGCTGATGAGTCCAAATCTGAAGATCCAGAGGAGCTGATGCGCAGGTGAGGTCTGAAAGCTGTCGCTGGGGAATTTCCCATTACTCAGGGAAACTCAGTCTTTTGTTTTACTTAGGCCTTCAACTGATTGGATCAGGCCCACCTGTATTATGAAGGATTATCTGTTTATTCGAAGTCCAGCAATTTAAATGTTGATCTCACCCCCCTCAAACACCTTCCAAGTTGACACATAAAATGAATTATCTTAATGTGGGATAGCCCAAATCTGGATTTTTGAAGCGTCTATCTGAAATTTTCATTTCTCCCAAGGCATTACTCTAGAAATGGATACCACGTGAGACTTCTCTGGACCCCACTTATGTCTCTTATTGATGGTCTGCGAACACACTCAGTACCTGCCAAGCACATCAAAGTGCTACAGTCATCAGCTTATTTTTCTCTTCAGTTAAACTAAATAACTTTCAAATGAGAAAATGAAGCTAATTCACATGTGCCTTCCTGGGGCCTCCATTCTGGATAGCATAGAATGGGCACACAGTAGGTGCTTGCTGGATACAAACCAAAGCAGCCTTGAGGAGTCATATTTACTGCAACACTAACATATAGCAGTGCTGAATTGAAACATGCCTCTTCCATAGAAATAGTGGAAGACAAGGTAATTCCCTTAGCATTTTCTTTCAGGCATTAATATCTCCACTCTAAGTACCTGAAAAGATTCTCTCATTGACGATCGGTCTGTGAATAACAGGACCAGAGTGGAGGGTTCTCTGAAGTGCATCTTTATAAAAAGGGCAAAAGGATTTTTGTACATGGCTGAAATTACAATAAGCAGCTCAGTGTGCTTTGTCTGCTAGTGAGCTTAGGCGGTGCTCTGGACCCGACACATGCTCCATGATGGCTCTCTTGTCCCTGCCAGCCGCTCTTTACTACATATTAGTGACAACCACAGGGGCAAGATGTGCAGTTCTCATCCAGCTCATTTTCTCTTGTGTTCTGTCCATACACCCTTAACTAGGACACAGGGCATGACTTTGGGGGGCCCCCTTTCAGTCTGAGGATCCTTACAACCGATAGTAGAAAGTTACAAAGGGTGACTGCACATTTTAAGTAGTGGGCATTGCTAGCTGTTAATTCCAGAATCTAAATCAGTTTCTGCAACACAGTTTCTCCCTCCCTAATCAGTCTTCAAAATTCCTGCCATCCCACCCTGGGCGTGGGCCTGGGCTCACGGTTCTTTGTCTGATTTCAGCCCTCTGTCCATAGCAGTTTCTGATTGACATAGATTCTCGTTCATTAGCTAGGTAAGGGTGGGTAAACACACGCTGGGTGTGGAAGACCATTGCTATGTCTGTAAACACGCACAACTATCTGTGTGATGCAATTCAATCCTGGGAGGCAGAGCATTTTATCTTTGTTGTAAGGATGGCACAAAGGTAAAATTAAGGATGTCTCACATCATACTAAAAAACTATTAGGCCAAACTCAAACACAGATCTGCAGAGAAATCAAGCAGGCAGATAGTGGATGAGGAGCTCATTGTGGGTATTTATCATGACCAGCGGGTGAAGCCGTGCTGAACAAGTACAAAGCAGGTGAAAAAGATAGAGATGAAGAATCAGAAGTCATAGAGACCTACATTATATGGGAGAATTATATATGCTTTGTTTAGGCCACTCACAAAATGCAGAAACTAACTCAGAGGGCTATTGAGAGGATTAAATAAAACTATGAATGGCATAAAAACTAGCACGTTCACATAGAAACTTTTATCTTTAATCCAGCACCCACCAGACTAAGCCAGTTGGAATATCTCCATCTATAAAAGAAGTAAATTTAATAAAATGTGAAACTAACACCAGGAAAGTACATTGGTGTCCATAGGTTTGAAAATACATATACTTGGTGGAAAGTGAGAGAAGCCTAACACAAACTAGTTTAAATTGGGGGGGGAGGGTGGGAGAGAGGGAGGGAGAGAGAGAAAATATGAATGTGCTTGCTTTGGAGACAGTTGACCATGGACTGAAAGTTCTGAAACCTTGAGACAAAAAAAGTATTTCTTCCTTTAAGTTGTGTGCATCAGTTATTTTGTCTCAGCAACAGGAAAGCTGACGAATGCAGAGTGGCTTCAGGTACACATAGATCAAGATGCTTAGAAATGACTTCATTCTGTCTTTCTTTTTTATTGCTTATTTTGTCTTGGTCAAATCAGAAACTATCTTGGCCTCTTACTTAAATGACAATAATAAAAATCAGATGAGTTACTCTCATATACAAGGAAGCTATCACGAGATATGAAGTTCTGATTTCCTAGAATTTGAAATGGTTTGGTGCCAATTTATTTCCACAATTCACCTTTGGTGAATTCATCTCCCTGAATAAAGGGTACAAGAAATTAACCAGGAAAACCAGAAAAAACAAACAAACAAACAAACCTTTGTTAGACTACAAGCTACATTTTCCAGAACATGATCTCTTTGGGCTCCCTTCTTTTGATTCAGAGATGGAAGAACTTCCCTTTTGCTGTCATAATATGAAAAAGGGGCATCCTTCAAAACTCTCTAACTTTTGTTTACTTCTCGGTTGTTAAAGTGCTGTGCATGCCACCACCGCCTTTGTGGTGATTAGAGTGGAGGGTCAACTGGATTGTGTTTGGGATCTGTGCCCAGGAGATCGATGGGACACATTTCTGGGTGTGTCTGAGTGGGTCATGGAGGTGTGTGCTTGGGGTCTATGTCTGGTCTCTTGCCTTTCTTCTCCAATGTTCTTTCCCTGCTCTGGTTCCCATCCACCATGAACTGAGCAGCTTTGCTCCACCATACTCTACTGCCATGATGTTTCTGCCTTAGAACCAGCTGACCATGGACTGAACTCCATTGAAAACATAAGCCACATTAATTCTCTCCTTCAATTTTGTGTATCACGTATTATGTACCAGTGATGAGAAATCTGACTAATATACCCTTCAAGCTTCATGAGTCTATAGGACAGTAGAATATCGGAAAAGAATGATATCTTCACAATAAAATTATATTTGCCCTAGTGTTATGTTTTACTCTAGAACTATGTTGCCCCATGCAGTAAATTCATTTCACTTGCTTGGGAGTTACATGCAGCCAGAGGATGTTATCCTGAGAAGCACTGATGTAGAATATTTTCATCCTCACAGAAAATGCTACCGAATAGCTACATTCTAGACTTTATTGACTTACCAGACAATAGCTTTCTTATAATTGAACACACTCCCATTTCAAACTTTAGTACTTCTCTCTCTGTAGCATAAATTTTAAATAGATATTTTAGCAATCACTTCTCTGAGCAAATGTACTTGGAGGATCAAGGGCTCTGGAGTCAGAAAGAGCTGGTTTAAAGTTATGCTTGGTAATTGCATTGATAGATGTATGACACATCAATTTACTTTGCTTTTCTGAGTCCTGAACTTATTATCTTGAAAGTGGAAAGACCAAAACTTCACACATAAAATTACTGTGAAAATTAATAAAATAAATGTGTAAAAACAACTGGGAGAGCTATATGGCCGGCTATCAAAAACTGATTGTTTATTTCCCACTTTGAATCACATTGAGCTTGTGCTAAAACAGAGGGCAGGCCCTAAGGTATAGTTTGTTGGAATGCTGTATATAGATAGAATTATCATAGAAGGCTACCGTCTTCATCCTTTAACTATACCATACTATTTTGGACCCAAGCTTGGATTTTTCATTAATGAATACTATTATTATTATTATTATTATCATCATCATCTGTCCTACCAGATTAAGCCTGCCATAGCTCCAAAGGCCTTTTCAAATCCATATATGAGCATGGCTTAACTCTTTTCTAACTCTTCTATAACTAACAATTTGATGACAGTATCTACTGGTGTCTAAAGTGATGATATATGCATTGAATGAGGTCAAAGATAAAGCTGGAACTTGGGTATCTTTTAGCTAAATCCTGTTGACTCTGGCTTGAAGATGGCTCTTATTTTATATTCTGATTTATACAAATTAACAATCCAAATTAAAAAAACTTATAATTGTCACTGAGAAATCTCCTTCTAATGACAGGTGATGGCTGTGTGTCAGAAAATTCAAGGCATTTTTGGCTATTACACCAAAATTGGCCCCTTAAAGATAGCCATGTCCTAATCATTGGAACTTGTAAATAAGGTATTTGGTGAGCTAAAAGGAACTTTGAAGTTGTTAAGGACCCTGAGATGAGGCGATTATCCTGGGATATCTGAATGGATGAAGTATTCTCATGAATGAAAGAGGACAGCAGAGAGTTGGAGACGTTATGTGTAAAGGTGCTCTGCTGCTGTCTTTGAAGGTGAGGAAGGTGCCATGAGCTAAGGAATTCAGGTGGCCTCTAGACATGGGAAAAGACAAGGATATGGGTATAGATTTTTCTGGAGACTCCCGAAAGAACAGGGCCCCATGACATCTTTGATTTTGGACCTCTCTAGAATTTTAGGGAAATAAATTTGTGTTATTTGAATCCACTGAATTTGTGATCATTTGTTTCAGCAGCAAAAGGAAACTGATACCTTGTTTTTAAAAAGGTTCGTTCCACCACAGTCTGATTTTGTTGGGACTGATTTAGTCACTGTGATTGCTGGTGTTAACTAGCATCTGGGGACCTTGTCAGGCATTGATTCTCTGCCAGGAACTTTAATCAGACTGTTGATTCAATTTTCACAACAAATCTATACACCGGAATAATTATCCTAAGTAAAAAAGAAAGAAAGAAAGAAAGAAAGAAAGAAAGAAAGAAAGAAAGAAAGAAAGAAAGAAAGAAACTTAAGGGTAAGAGACAATGGGGGACCTGTCCAGCTCTGCAAAGCTAGGAGAAGCTGGTGTATTTTCTCCATCTTACCTGAGTGTTCTCCCCAGTTTCCTGAATTTCAGAGTTTGAGCAGCGGTGTCAGGAGAACCATACGGAGTTCCTTTTCTGGGCTGTATGTTTCAGAATGCATCACTAAGTTGCAAAGGCAATGTGAAGAACCTTTCATGTTATTAAAAAAGGGTTTTCTACAGTGGAAAAGCATAATCTGATACAAACCAAAATAAATAAAAATTGACTTAGGATCATGCGTTTGATTTTTTAAACATGAGTTTCTGATTCTGTCTTCTCATTAGAAAGTAGTGACAGTGTAGCAATCCTATAAATTTCACAAAAAGATACTATGACATTTAATTGAGAAAAAGTGTGTAAAATGTCTAATTTTATGAAACATTTAGTATGTTTTGTTATGATTATTGTAACATATGATGTTATTAGCATTACTTTAACCTCATACTTTCACAGTTTCTAACAGCCTGAATTCACAAATGTTGCATAACAATGATAAGCATAGCAATATTTGTGTATCCTAATTATCCATATTGGAAAATTAGTGCTGCTTTGGAATTAATGAAATACTGGATTGGCCAATTAAGGTGAGTGTTAAATTCATCTATGGAGCATTGTTTGTACATTCAATTGTTCCCCGATGAACGCAGGCATTTTCACTGGAATAGTTACAGATATTAAACAGAAAATTTACAGCTATCTCTGAGATGTTTTTGTTAAAATTTATGTAAGAGAGTTCACCTAATTGCAGCTATTATCCCTTTGTGAACTTCAAACTGCAGAATAGCATGTCTGCCATCACCTGGTATGTTGTAATGCTTGGCACATGAATGATGGGTTTCAGTAGAATTTTTGTTTTGTTTTGTTGTTTCTTTTTCATGAAAAGAAACCAGGAATTTTGACCAGGTTACTAAAGTTCTTAAACAACTGGCAGTTCTCTCTTAGGCAGAGCTGGAAGGTTTTCCCTTTGTAGTTTTAGGTCCTTTCAGCAGAGGATGTGGAGAGCAAATAGCTCACCAGGCAGGCCGGCTTGAGCAAAAGGATGTTGGCCCAAGAGTAAACAATGCATCAAAAATGAGAGACACAAACAGTGGAGAAGCAGTTAAGCATGGTTCAACCTGACACAATTCTGCTGATGTAACATAACAGTCTTAGCCTTACTGTGGCCAACATTAGTAGGGATAATAGGAAAAATGGAAGTGATTTCCTGTAAGAGATATTCATTTAATACTGTTTACCTGGCAACAGAGGAGACCTCTCTACTCAGGGTGAGGAGACGGTAGCTGAACACCTGTCTTAGAGTCAAACCCATTTGGATTGAAATTCTGGATGCACCTTAGTATCTGCAGGTTCTGAACCTGCATTTCTTCACCTGAACAAGGAAGATCATACCATTCACCACAGAGAGTAGAGCGGGGCCTGGTGAGCTTGTCTCTGTAGACCTCTGAGCTAAGTCATGCTTAGCACCAGAAAGAAGTGCTAAATTGTTCAGGTTTTCTATTCAGCTCTTTTCAATCTCTCTGCCCCTACCCACACATCCAGTATTACTCATTTATATTAATTTTTATTTTTATTAGTACATGTTTGCAGTACATGATTATATTCATTGTGGGGAGTTGGTGCATGTACATAACACATCTTAATTCTTTTTTCATTCCTTCCCTTCCCCTCCTTCTCCCCTCCCTCCATCTGTTGCTCCCCTTCCCTTTTGCAAAAGATCCATATCTCTGTTTCCTTGTATCTTTTATTAACATTCTTACGGTGCACCCTTATTGTCTTAGCTCTGGCTGCAATCTTAATAAAGCACATATAGACTGCATGGCTGGCAAAATAGGAATATATTTCTCGTATCTTTGGACACTAGAAGTCCAGGAAAAAGAAGGCAACCAGTCCAGCATCTGGTGAGTTCTCTCCTTGTTTACACTTGATCACCATGATACACATCACTGTATCCTTGCATGGTCTTTTCTTGATATGTATGGATGGAGATGGGTAGAGGAAGTAAGCTCTCTGCTGGCTTCTTTTATAGGGAAATAAATCCTGTCTTGTGGTCCCCACTATCCTGGCAACATCTAAACCTAATCGCTTGCCAAGGGGTCCACTTTCCTAAATACCATTGCATCGTAGGTTCGGGTTTCAACATATGAATTTTAGGGGGACACAATTCAATCCATAGCACTTATAATTTAAAAAATAAAAATTCAGATTTTCTCATGTGTTGTATTATTAATTCTCTGAACAAGTAATTATTTATCATTAGAGCCAAGCAATGGGCTGGGATCAGGAGACACTGAGTGGACTCAAGTTGGCACATCCTGCCCTTGGAAGGTGACAGTGTGGCAGGCCAAAGCAGTCATTTTAGAATTATAAATTAAAATATTTCAGTGATGATAGATTCTAAACACAACCTTTCAAGGTTTTTGTCTGTAGATCTGGCCTGTCTAAATGATTAGAGAAAAGAAAAGATGTTTGTATAGTCTATTGGTCAGCTTTCCTTTGCTGGGACATAGTACCAACCACTTGAGGAAACATTTAATTTGGCTCACGGTTTCAGTTGATTCAGTCCATGATCCACTGGCTTCAAGGGAGAAACAACGTGGCGAAACAATGTGGCAAAGCAGAGATATTCAGTTCGTGGAGCAGAAAGCAGACCAGGGAAACAGTGCCTCAGAGAAAGGGGTGAAGGACCTTGTACGGTACCCAATGCCACCCTCAATAGTCCACTCAGACACACCCTGACGTGTGTCTCACTAATCCCCTAGCTGGCTCCAAGCCAATCAAGTTGACACAATTAAGATTAATTACCACATGTAGCTATGTGAAGAAAGTTAAGGAGTCAAGCATGCAAATGAGGTTGTAATAGGTTAATGGACCCTTCAGCAATGATATAAATTTGTAACTTATATGTTAAAAGTAACTGCTGTCTTAGTTACTTTCCTTGTCACTGAGACACAGTACCCAAAACCTGCAAATTAAAGGAGGAAAGGTTTGTTTTAGCTCACAATTTGTAGAGGTTTCAGTCCATAGTCTGCTGGCTCCAAGGCAGGGCAGCATGGCAGAGGGACAGGGCAGAGGACCACGGCAGAGGAGAAACAGCTCATGGTATGGCGGCAGGAAGCAGAGGCAGATCAAGGGAGGTGGGAGGGAGATAGAGCTTTCCAGGCCACACTCCCAGAGACCACCTTCTCCAACTTAAGCTCCCAACATCACATTCAGCTGTAAACCCATCAGTGGACCAATCACTAATGAGTACCACACACCCACAACCTAATTACCTCTCAAAATCCCCACCTATGAGCTTGTGAGGCTTTAGGGGGACATCTAGATATAAACCATAACAGCTGCTATGTGCCAGGCCCTACACATAGCATGTAATAACTGAACAGTGAATATGTTCTGGCCAGAGCATTCAGTTTCACTCTCACAGCTCTCCATTTTATTCATGCACTGCATGTGAGATAGCCACGGTGTTCTACCTGCTGGAGTCTAAATGGCTAAATATTATCCTTGGTGCTATTTAGAGACACCGAAGAGCTAAGGCCATACTGATCACCCTATTATGATCCCCCATACAATTGATTTTTCTGAATAACATCTCTGGCTCACATTTAGGGACACTAAGGAGCACAGTCACAAAAAAACTTTCTGACACTTTCATTGAAGCCTAAGGGAAAGATTTTGTTTTTGGTTTGTTATTTTCTTTGCTGTAGCACAAGGAGGCTGCTCTTGTTTTGTATAAATAATTTGTTTTCAGTTTATAGTCATTAAGTTGCAATTATATTTCCATCTTCGCCTTAGCCAGATTTGCTGATTGTATCAAGCATTATTTCTAAATATTATCACATACATTTTTCTGTACTTTCATATAATATGTGCAGTGTGTATGCTGGAAAAATTCTAGCTGGCTGATAATGAAGAAAGTATGTGTCATTTTAAAAAATAAATGTGAAGATTGGGGGTGGTGCTGATTTATGTTAATTCAGTGGATAAATAAGAGTGTACTCTTTCCTTCTGCTTATGTCTACTTCTGAACGTTGGCTGTGTTGTGGAAGTTCTAGTGGTGTAGCATAGTTTTGGGTCCTTCTGAACTTGGAATGGTGTCTCAGTCACTTTCTTCATCTCTGGGGAAAAATACCCAATGATCACAGTTTAAAGGAGGAGAAGTTTATTTTGGCTCACGGTTTCGTATGTGTTAGTTCATGGTCAGCTTGCTGAAATGCACAAACTGGATGGTGGAGAGGTGTGGCAGGGAGCAAAGATGCTCACCTCATGGTGGTCAAAAAGTAGAAAGGGAAGGGGGAAGCAGGGATAGGAATCCACCCTCCCAGGTCTTCCCCCGGTGTCCACATCCAACCAGGTCCTACCTCCTCACAGCAGATTTGATTTTGAACTCATCAGTGGCCCTATTGTGCCCCATGATCCAATCAGCTTCCAAACACATGAGGCTTTGGGGGCCCTCCCCCAATCTAAACCCAACAGATGATCCATAGCCAAAAGTGCTCACATTGAAATGATGAAGAACACACAGAGAGTGTCCCCAAAAGATCTGATGTACGCAGAGGCAGGGCTTTTGGAAGGTGACTGGGTCATGGGTGTGATATAACTGATTTGCTGTTAGGAGATGGGAACAGGTCAGAGGAGGTGGATCAGTGGGGTGGTGACCTGGAAGGTTTTTTCTTGCTCCTGGGCTCCTGCTTTGGATCTCTCTGCTTCCTGTCTGCCAAGAGGTGAGCAAGTTTTCCTCCACTACTCCCCTCTGGTATGCTGCTCTGCCTTGGTGCCAGCCAACCATGGATTGTAACCCCGAGGCAAATAAAATTCTTCTCTGAGTAGCTGATGTTGGTTTGTCCCAGTGATGAGGTAAGTGACTAAGACACTTCTGCTCATGTCTGTGGACAAATTGTGTCACAAGTCTCCTAATCTAATCGCCAGCAAAGAGCAATCAGACCTGGTCCAGATTTATCAGTATCCGTCCTCCCTGGAACTGACGGTCTGTTCCCTCCACATGTGATTGGAGGAAGTGGTGAATGGAGCTGTTTCCTGCTAGCAAAGAAGAGTGGATTGCTGATGAATGCATATTGAATTCACATTTGCCTTACCTGTGGTTCATATTCCTTTTCCTACCCTTATTTCTTTTATGCAAAACTTGTGCTATGGTTCAGATCTAAAATGTCCCCTAAAGGGCTCTTGTGCTCAGACATGAGACTTTGGGAAATGATTGGTTCTTGAGGTTCTAACTTCATCAGTGGATTAATCCATTTTTGAGATTATAATTTGATGGCACTGATGAGAAGTGGTGGAAATTTAGAAAGTGGGTCTGAGTTGAAAGGAGTGGGTTATGGGGCCATGACCTTGAGGACTAAATGTTCTCCTTGGCCCCTTCCTCTGTGGCTTCTCTCTCTCTCTCTGTCTCTCTCTGTCTCTGTCTTTGTCTCTCTCTCTCTCTCTCTCCCACCTTCCTCCCTGCCATGAGATGAACTGCTTTCCTCTACCACTCACTGTCAACCATGACGTTCTGCTTCATCTCCGACCTAAAATGATGGAGCCAAGTGTCCATAGGCTGAAACTGCTGGAACCAGGAGATAAAACAAATTTTCTACTCTTACATTCTTTTCCTCAAGCATAAGTTTTTCACAGCAATGGAAGCTGACTAAGATGGAAAGCTCTCAACTACCCACTATATTCTATCATATGCAAATTCCCCAATATATTTTTTCTAGGAATCATCAAATAAATAATAGATACTAATATATCCACACATGCATGTGATAACTGGTATGTCTAGTAATTGAAAAAGAAAGAAAGAAAAGAAGGATATAAGGTTGAGGTTTAAAATGCTAAAACCAACACCTTTTCCTATTGGCTTAGTGTAGATCCCAGAGACAGGGAGGGGTCTTCTCACTCTGAAGCTTGGGGAACAATCTAGAACTAATGCATCTTGAAATTGTGGGGTTACTGAGGCAAGGAAAATGTTCACAGGTAGAACACGCCGTGTTTGAGACGAACTGGTGAAGTTCAAGAGGCAGTTATGTGCATATGTGAAAGTATTTTGAAATGCTCAAAATATTTTCCTAACCATTTTCTGATTTGATTTTTGCAGTCCTGCTGACTGATATACATTTTACCTCTAAAGAAACTGAAGCTTTGTAGGCGCATGTGTTTTTTCCATGGAATGTAGCTACAAGAGTCCAAGCCCTCTTGGACATGCTATCACAAGAGTCCAAAGCTTCAGACTAAAATTTTAGAATAAAACATCCACAAACACTTTGATGGGGTTGGAAGATACTTTGGAGTGGATTAGGTGGTATTGAAGTGGGGTCCACTATTTCTTAGTAGATTGCTCAGTGGAGAAACTCTGAAACACAGCACGTTGATCGTGTAATTTATCGTACTTTTTTTTGCTATTTGCTAACTGATTCATTCATCTATTCACTCACTAAATATTTAATGAGCACAGCTCTTCTAGGTACTGTGTAATATATCTGTACATGCATCAAAACAATTCAGAATGCAAGACAACATGATAGGGAATATTTGTGCTGAAGGGTCGCTGTGCAGGATGCTTAGAATTTGGGTCCAAGAATCACTAGTTATTTCTTTGTTCTCTGCATTCTCGGTACCCTCTGAGTGTGCTAGCTGTGATGCAAGATGACAAGACAAAAATACTTCATCTTGTATTGAGAGCTCATAGTAATCAAAGAAATGGAGAAAGAGAGATGATATTCAACATTTGTTCTCTGTCACTGTGTCAGACAGGGTTTTATGTGTTACTGCATAATCCTCACAACAGCTGTACAAGAAGATATTTGGGGCTCAGGGAGATTAAGTACCTTGTATTCATTTAAGGTAAATGTACTAATATATATTTTTATGAAGACGATATAATACATGTACGATTGAGCTGTATTTTATTCAATAGGTGGATTTCTTTTTTCTAAACAGAATGGTGTTAATTCAAAGATTAAAACAAAAGATTAAAACTGGCAATGGAAATTCTAAAAAGAATAGAATTTTCAAAGAGGAAAGAAAGTTTTTTAAGCAAACTTCTAGGCAGAGCGACATGCTGTTTTTCTCATGTCACAGAAAGATCTTGGTGAAGGAAGAAATTGGAACAACGGGAGAAGAAATCGGGAAAATATTGAGTGGGAGCATAACAGAGCTGTGGGAGAATGAAATAAAGTTGCCAGGAATGTCCTCTCTTCAAAGGACACTGCCACCTTGACCTTTATGTATGCAGCCTCCTTGCCATTCCGCCGTTTGCAAGCCAGAAATATTGAGCAATTTGACAAAATGAGAGCCTTCAAGTCTCTGGTATCAGATTGAATTTTCTCAGAGCTTTATATTAGAAAAACTAGTAGGTGGTTACAGCAAATGTCACAGAGGGCTTGGCAAATTGTGCTAAAGTTCCCAAAAATTGATCACTTGCCAGCAGAATACCCGCTAAGGCAGGGATGGAGAGAAGTACTTGGGACTTCTTTCAGTGCGTCTCCCAGTACAACCCTCCCCTTCCCACCTTCAACTTTGTACAGAAAACTGGGGTCCTGTGGCTCATCCATCTTCTGGTTTCTTCTTTCAAAATGCTGTGACAATTGCAATGCACTGCTAATGAGTCAGGCACCATAACTTGACAGAGGTCAAGGAGGTCCTTTGATGTGCTTGGGTGAGAGGGTTGCTTTCTGTCATGATCCCCAGCCCCGTGGCTCATCCCTTGCCTGTTTCTGCTGCAGATGACTTGGTCTGAGGCTGTCTTGTTTGTAGCTCTGGGATCCAGTGGGCTCATCTCAGCAGACGAGGAACCAGCACTCCAGCAATGCACTCTATTGCACTCTCCTGCCCACACTTGAGCCACCACTGGTTTACTTTTGGAATGAAGGGTGCATGGCAGAGATAAGGCATTTGTCCTTTCTCCTGTTCTAGAGTTAAATATATTTATCATCCTGTAAAGGAAAAATCTTTTCAATCTCTTCCTAAATTGTGACAACGACTGGAGTTTCTTTCACTAATATTCTCTCATAGTAGGTTTTTTTCTTTCATTCTGTAACACACTCAGGGCTTCTCTGTCCAAGACATGCTACAAATCCTGTATTGCTTTTCTTTTACTCAACAAACCAAAGTCATTTACCAATTTGTCCATATTTCTGGATTCTCATCCTCCTCCACTGAAACCATACACTTACGGGTCACCAAGAACACCGCCGCTCTGCATTCAGTGGGCCGCTCCTCCTCTTTCCTTCTACGGCCCCTGATGAGTCTTTTCTGGGTAGTGGTTACAGCTGGTTTAATTCTGGGTTTGAAGCTTTGACACCACGACTCCACTATCACCTAGCTGTGTGAGCTTACGCAGGTTACATAGGCTTTGAAAATCTCTTTTTGCTTCTTCTGCACAAAGCACCACTAAATCCTTCAGCATGTTCGAGGGAGATCATGATTCCCTCCTCGGGAGACCCTGCAGAGGAAGCACGTAGTACAATCTTGACCCAAGTAAATCTTCCTTCCATGTTAACGCTGGCAAACAACGTCTCTCGTTTCGCCTTCTGTTGTACTCTCTCTGTCCTTCCTCCCCCCAACATCATTTCCTCAGCCCTCCTCCTCACGGGGACTTCTGCATAGATACCTTATGGAAGTCATTCCCTCGGCTCACTCTCTTCTTGCTCATGAGGTTAAAAACTGCCATTGCTGATGCTGATACCTCCACGCACATAATTCCCTAATGGCAGCCCTGTCTTGGGAAGTGGCCTCCTCCATCCAATTCCTCACTGACTCCCACACTGAGGGATCCGTAAGATCTTCAGATTCACTATAAGTGAATCCTTTGTCACCACATTTCCACATTCCCAACCGCTCCACGCACCTCCAAACCCCCAGACTGGCTGCTCCGGTAGCTCCACTGCCTCCCCTGGCCCCGACCCCTGAGGAATCAGTCCCGTCTCTGTCTCAGCCTCACCCACTCTAAGATCTTTCCTGTAGCCGCACATCTCTCTGCACCATCCTTTCGTGCCTCGGTATCTTATAATTTCTTGCCTTATCTTTCGTAATAATGTCTAAATTAGTCTCCCCACCTTCAGCTTCTGTGGCTCCTTCCCATTTTCACCTGAATTGTTTCTGGGATTATAGCTTTCATCATCTTGCTCTTCTATGCAATAACTGGAGAAACCTCCCCTAGGCTACGAACAAAGGCGGACTCCAGTATCCCATTACTTGGTATAAACTGAACTTTCCAGATTTTAATTTAAAACTGTTTATCCTGTCCCCATCTCTGAGCTTTGACCCCAACAGGCCAGATTCCATATCCTACAGGGTTTCCTGTCCTCTCCTTTCCTGCCTGTCCTCCCATTCTTGTCCCTCTGAAATGCTTTGTTTCTTACCTATCCTATGTCTGTCCTTAGAAATATAACATGTCCTACTTACATCCACATTTTCTAAGAGATTGTTCAGAAAGAAATAATCATATCCCCTTCCTTGCTCCCTGGGCAGCTGGTTTAATCATGCTGTTACCACAGCTACATCTTAATTATCAGTGTGCAGATGTGGCTGCACCTTCCTTGCCTTGAAGTCAGAGGCTACATCTTTTTGAATTTTTGTCCTTCCCTGTGGCATGAATATAATAAGAATGAAATTGATGCTCATTGTATTGACTTATTGACTGCCTAGAAAGCATAAACAAAACCCAACACTTCACAGTAGTGTTAGGAATGTGGAATTCACTTCTCTAATAAATGGTGATTGAGAGCAGATCATGTGTGGGATAAGAGCTATGTGTGGACCTGAGGGTTCATCAGAAATTCCAGTTTCCAGTGTAACAAATCTGGGGTGAGGCGTAAGAATTTGCATATCTATATTCCTCAAGAGGTACCCATGCTATAGGCCCATGGACTTCACTTTGAGAAACACAGTCCTAGATAACTAGCCAGAGCCGATGTCATTATTTTTGGTTCAGATGGAGTGACTCCTTTGTTAGGAGCTCATTCTGTGTAAATGCAATCATTGGAATAATAAATAATTGACCCTCTCTGGCATGCTACATCAATCTATCCATAACACATTTTAATGAATAAATAAAATCTAGAGATATTTGGAAGCAGTGAGACATCTGGCAATTCTGGTATAAGAATGGGAAATGAAGAATTATCTTTGTTTGTTGGGTTACTCGATGACATGTAAGATAGCCTTCCAAATATCCGCATTATGTCCCAAGAGCAAAGTACAGCCATCTTGGCTATGGTTTGGGAAAGGGTCTTTTGTCATCAGGTATAGGTGACTTAGTAAAGAGGAAGTAGTTTTTATAGAATTCTAATAAATGTAGAATTCATCTCAATTTTTGTGTACATCTAGGTATGGGCTGATAAGAACCAATTCACAGGTAGTGAACTCTGGACTGTAGTTAGAGCACTATTACCTAGGAAGAGGTTCTCAGAAATGTTTCCTGGAGGCTCCAGGAAACAAACAGACTTCATGGCAGCTTAACTGATAAGCATCTGCAGTTGTCTTAATTTAAATAGAGGATAGGACCCTATTTTTGTTTTGGCCAGGGGTATGAGGTTTGAGGAACCCTGGTCTTATTCTGCTGGGCAGTCAGGGTTTTGTCTGAGAAGAGGGGGAGAATAGGAAGGAGCCACTGTCACATGGGTGCCCTTGGATCCTGCCATCGCCCTGGTTTGCTGTTTCCGCCTGGGAGCCCATCCGAGAATGGGGAGAAGGCAAAAGGCCTTCTGATCACCAGCCTGATCTTCCCCACATTGGAGAGGGCAGTAGATCATGGCAGGATTGTCTAGTTCTGGTGACTCATTAAGGACTTGATAAAAGACCATTAGGCCTACACATTCCAGGGTCATCTTCCTGCAGGTGTAAATTCCAGTCTTAAATCCAGCAGGTTGAAGACCCCAGGACAGTCTATGCTTCAGTCCAGTTCCAAAGGCTGGAAAAAGACCAAAGTCCCAGCTCAGCAGCCAGGGAGGAGGAGGGCCCTCTTTGCCGTTTATGGTGTCCAAGTCTTCAAATGATGGGATGAGACCCAGCTGCACTAGGAGGGAGTCTGCTTTACTCAGATTCAAATGTTAGCTCTCATCAAATGTGTCCTCACCTCCACAGCCAAATAACATCAAGCTGAATGATTGGGCACCTGTGGCCAAGTCAAGGAGACACATAAAATTAACCATGACAAAGCCCAGTGGGGAAACAGCTACACAGTACATACTTAGGGACTCAGGGTTCCAGGCAAAGTTCTCTGAATCCTTGGAAAGTAACAATCTACCAAGGAAATTCTGCATGATGTGTAGAAAGACTAGCAAGAAACCTGCCCTACTTAGAACCAAAGTTTAACATTCAATAAATTGCCTGATTAGGAAACCAATAATGTGACTTTTAGTGGGTAAGTCTGCCCTGGGGAAATTCAAGAGATGGCTTTACATACACAAGCTTATACTGCTGGAGAAGAGAAATTTAAACATTGTCCAACTTTGTCAAAGATTTGAGATGAAGAGGTTGACCAGAGCCCCATTCTGACACTTAGGAATTGGAATTTATGGGTTGTTTACAACTAGCTGTGGCGAAGAGTATATGATGGAATCCAATATGAGCTCAAGACAGGGAAACGAAGTGGCCAGAAGAGAGCGAGTTCACAGCAAGAGAAATGATTTCTCAGAGACATAGGAAAACAGTGTTTTAATTTTGGCTTCCGGTCCCTAATGCAAGCCTTGTCCTAGAAATGAAGACACCATCATTGCTGGCAGAGACTGGCAAGCAATCAGACCGGGCACACTAAGAGAACAGTTTTCAAACTGGGAATTTAATAAAAACATGACTAATATGCTAAAATCTTTAAAAGTGGATGATGTGCAAAAACAGATGGGTACTATCACAGAGAGATGAGAATTCTAAGAAAAAATTACGGAGAATTGCTGGAATTCAAAAACAATGCAACAGGAATGCAAAGCATCTAAGATGGGTTTGTGAGTAGACTGGAAAGTGTCCCTGCACATGAAGATTTGGCAATAGAAACCTGCAAGAATGAAAACCAAAGAAGAAAATGGAAAAAATAAATACAAAGAACAGAATATTCTAGATTTGTTTGATGATTACAAAAAATGTAATGCATGCACAGCAGTTATACCAAAAAAGGAGAGGAAGAGATACAATACTTGAAGCAATAATGAATTTCTTATTTCATCCTAATTAAAGTTAGATATCAAATCAGGAATCACAGAGAGCCAGTAATCTCAGAGAACGTCAAGCAGCATAAATACCATAAAAGCTACACATAGATGAATCATTTTCAAACTTCAAAAATCATATCTGATTCTAGTTCTGTTTCTTCAAACTGTCCTTTTTGCCTTCCTTTTAGTTTAGGCCTTATAATGTTTTGTTGGCAAGCAAACCCGAGGTGCTGGATACAAGGAAATGCACTAAAGAGACCTCAGTACTGTGGCATTAGGGTGTCAGGGACAGCAGGCATGGGGAGGTCTAGGTTGTTTGATGAGCTTTTGCCTCTGCTCTTGAACTCTGCCTTCTTGGTGTTTTGTCCCAACAGCCTCCCCGTAGGTGGGACAGGATGTCTGGGGCAGCTGGAGCTGGGGGTTCCCCTTCCCCAGCTTAGTCAGATTCTGGAGGCTTGGAGGGCTTGCCTTCGGTGGGTTGGTTCTGGCATGGTTCAAAATGGTTCCTCTTTCTCTCACTGCTGGAAACACAAGGGCATTTTTCCCCAATATTCCCCTGATACCCAGAGGTCTCCCCGAGGTAAAGTCACAGGGGCATGGAGACAACCTTTGCTGGAGTCCTTCTGGGCTGACCTCTTGGACCCATCCATACTGAGCCTCCAGGAATCCATCAGTTACAGCTTGGGCTCCCTACCCCACACCAGTGTCCAGAAACATTTCTGCTCATGCGTTTCTACTCTGGCAGATTGTGATTCTCAGACTTGTCTGTCTGTCTCCGATTTTGGAAAGGTGGCTGGTTTCCCTGGAGCCTCACGTCCCTGCCAGATCTAAGAAGAGCTGTTGGCTTTCAGTTTATCCAGCTTTTATCCTTGTTGTTCAAGTGGAGTGGTGGCTTCCAAGCTCCTTGGTGCTGGAACAGAAAACAGATGCTGTTATCTGGTTGTATGTAACTGTGTTCAGCAATTGTGATTTTGAGATAGTTTGTAAAATAACACATTTAAGATTAAGACAATCCTATGTGTCTTTTCAGAGAGCATTTGCTTTTCTTTAGCCAGGTGCTTGGAGAAAAATGCAGTCTGGTGTCAGAGTAGTCAACTTTCAGGAAACAAAATGATGAAAAGTGAAGCTGGAACACTGGCACGGTGGTGCATACCTGGAATCCCAGAAAATTGAGATGCTGAAGCAGGAGATGGCAAGTTTGAGTCCAAATTGGATAACTTAGTGATTTAGCAAGACCCTTTCTTAAAATAGAAAATAAAAGGGGGTTGGGGTAAGACCCAGTGCAAAGACCCTGGCTCAATCCCTAGTACTACAAGGAAAGAAATCAAGTTGCTCTCCCTCTGAGGTCCTAACCTTTCTGGTTTCAACCTAAAGGGTGGGAGGTTTACCAGAACACTCTCCATGGGAATCTGGATGACGTCCAAATTTTGCCAGGCCTCTCAGGATTGTGAATTCATCAGTCACTTCCCTTCTCAGATACCCCAATGACACCAGGAAGAGAAATTCCAAATGGCAGGTTGAGAATCTCGACTCTCTTCCTTCTGGACCTGGGAGGCTGGTTACTAAATAACTTAACACTTCTACACCTTCACAGAAATTCTTCTGCATAGAGTTCTGGGGATAGAACCTGGGGCCTTGTCCACCCCACCCCTTTGACCACTGAGATACGTCCTAAAGCAAATGAAATTCCGGAGGCACAGCTTCGTGTTTTGTAAATTGACATCAGAATAGTTGATCCAAATCACCTGGTCTACCATTACCTAACGTGCAAGCGAGTTTAAATTATGTGCTTACTTGTCCATCTGACTCATAACTTCCTGACCTGTGAAACCGTCACCAGGTTTTCATTGTGTTTATTTCCAGTGCCTAGCATGATTTCTGAAGCTTTGTGGGCATGGAACAAATGCATGCAAAAAGGGTGAAGGAAAGAAGTAGGGAAAGGAAACCGAGTTCTTCAGCAAGCTCATGGGCCACTGTGGTTCCCATAATGATCCAAAGTGAATGTGATTCTTTTCTCTGGATAATTCCAGGTCCATCAGTCTAACTCTGCCTCTGCATCGGAATCGTCCTCCCTTCACACTGCCTGTGTATCCATCTTTAGAAAACTCTGATTTTCATGGTTTACTTAGTTGTCAATTAGGGGCCTAAGGTTTGAGATTCATTTCAGATCTCTAATTACTCCTGTTAAAAAAATTAAATGTCTAAAACCTGAAGATATTTTTCATTTTCACATAATTCTGTACTTGGAAGATGTTAATAATATTTTTATAAGCCTTTAAGAATAGATCGAAGCGTGTCAAAATCTCTCACACACTGATCTTGCTTTGTGATTCAGGTGTGAAAATTAAGCGGGTGTCCTTTAATAATTGACTGTGCTTCACAGGTAGAAGGAAAAACTACCAGATTACTTTTTCCAATAAAATACCATAATTGTCCCACTATTTGTTTAGTAGCTCCTACATTTCTATGTCATAATAAGGCTGGTTTGATTTACCTCTTCTATTCGTGATGTCATTTCCCGTTCAAAACTCAGGAGTGTCCATTACCCCTGTGGCAAAGAAAAGTTTCCCTGGTAAGCGACAGCAGTTGAAAGTCTATAGTCTAGGTTGGTGCAATAAGGTTTGAATTCATGCTTTAATCAATACAGAGGCTACAAGCAACATGGTTATATTTGCCACATTTCTGACTTAATCAGCGAGTTAAAATGGTTCTGCTCTTTTAAAATCATAATTCAAAACATGCCCTAAGGTTTTAAAGATTCTAAGACATGAAGCTCATAAAGTTTTCATTTTCTGGAATCAAGAGGAGCCTCCAGCATACTTTGACAGATAGGTTTCTACATCTCAAGTACCCATTCCGGACCTAACTCACTCCTGGCCCTCAGACTCCCCTTCCATAACTCTGTCAGGTCTGCGTGAAAAATGACTGCTCTGGGAAGCTGCAAGAGCAGAATGGACCGAGTTAACCGTTTCCTACCATGGCCATCACCAGGTGAGAACCAGGACCATGTGGAATAACAGCAGGGACGCATGCACGCTGCACTGCTTGGACAGGTGCACACTCAGTGTGCGCTCTGTGCTTGTCTCATGAGAAGATAAACAGAAGTACAGAAGTCTGCTGTGTTGACCCTTATTGTCTAGGACAGGGTCCCAGCAACCAAGAAGGCATAGAAATCAGGCACAAAAATGGCTATGGAAAGTCCCACGGAGCTGGTGACTTTGGAGCTCCGACCTAACAGGTCGCTGTGGAACCCAGGAGAAGAACCAAGAGATGCAGACAAGGGCAGGACCCAGCAGCAAGAGAAGCACACAGAATGACAAGGTGGCCAGGATGCTTGGAGGAAGGGACAGGAGATGAAGCTCAATGGGGGTGGCCTTGTGGACCTCAGAAGAGTCCACATGCAATTCTAAGCCCAGTGGAATTGATGGCGTTTCACCACCTGGGATCCTGCTTACATTCAGAAAGGTCCCTGCTGTGAGGAGGGCATCCGGCAGAGCAGTACCCACAGGGGAGGCAGCGGTGGCCTTGGAGCGCATCCTGGAAGTTTAGGGCTGGAATCGTGTGATGGTTGATTCTGTGCGTCCACTTGGCTGGGTCACCTGCCCAGGCGATTGCTTAAGCACCAGAGTAGATGCCGCGAGAGTATGTTTTAAAGAGGGGATTCACATTTAAACTGGTAAGCTCAGAGCGAAGATGAGGATCTTCCACAGTGGAACAAGCCTCAGGCAATCAGTTCAAAGTCTTAAGAGAAAAAGACAGAACGAAGCCCAGAGAGGGAATCTCGCCAGCAGATAGACACAGCCGTGGGATGTTTGTTTCAGCTGTCTGTTGGCTTCTGTTTCTAGAGATCCAAGCAAATATAGTCACAGAGGCATGCACAGATGGGGGTTATATTCAAGTGACTGGGGAAACAAAATAATGATCATTTGTTGATATCTTGGTTGTGCGGTCAGAGGAAGGGAGAAAGCAGGCTTGGCTCCGCAGTGTGGGGCGTGAGGAATCAGTGAGGGGCTCTGCTGAGATGGGAGGATGGGGAGCAGGTCCCAGCAGTGGGGTGAGATTGTCCTGAATAATTCCATCCTGGAACTTCAGATTGTAATGTTAAGTGAAATAAGTTAGATGCAGAAAGTTAAATATTGTGTGGCTTTTTATATGAGAAATGTAAGATATAAAGAAGTTAAAGAGGAAAACAAGGAAAAGATGGCCGGAAACAAAAAGGCAGATTTTGTAGAGATGGCATCAGGGATCAGGGGAGAGGTAAAGGGGTTGAAAACAATTAAGATGCAATATATACTTGTGCCAGTTTCCCAGACAAATGTAACTACTGTGTATTGCAAACACATACGATTAAAAAGAAAAGAATTTCACTCCAGTTACGGTGCATTAGAAGGGCTGCTGATCCTCCATCCAGGTGTGCGTATGAAGCGAGCATACCTAGACTGAATGCATCAAAAGGCACCTAAGGCTTTGACCCAGGCATGCCACTTGGCATGCATCATCACGGATTTGCCTCTTGGCTTTGCCAATTTACAGAATCTGAACAGATTACTCAGACCTCTCGATCCCAGTTCCTTTGTACTTTGTTTGAGACAAAACTAACATCTGGGTCACAGGCTCTTTTTTAAGCTAACATCTCAAACAAATTATATTTTAGTGTGAAACCATTTACAAAGCCATCGAATGCCAGCTTTGTGAGCAGGCGCGATGAAGGCAAGAGCCTGAGGCAGTGCTGGTGATCGCGCTCCTCCTCATTCATTGGCCACGAGAGGTGAAACTTGGATGAAAAGGAGCTTTGAGTGATAAGGTGCCTGGTCACCATCCCTGGCCGGAGCAGTAGTGACATTTGACCTCAAGGACCCAGAGGGCTCGCAGTGTCCCTGCAGAGACAGGTGATGGAGGCATCACACTACGGGATTGCAGACAACCAGCTGAGTGCCCATCATTTCTCACCCCGGGTCCACCACTTTTGTCTTTCATTTTTTACCTTGAATGGAGGTGGATCTACATTTAAAAAAAAATAGAATAAAAATAAAGTGCAAGACACATGCTTTTTAAAAACAAAAATACATGAGACGGATCCTAATTATTTATAATTCGATTCAACACACATGAAATTGCTGAAAAATAACCCAAATGATTTGTCTCTCTTTTTGTGTTTGGTTAGGCACGGACTCATGACAAGCAATTCACAGACTGCAAGCCACAGAGCGTAATTTCAGCAGCGTCACTTAGGACATGATTCTAAGGAAGATTTGAGGTGGAGACATGGGGGACAGAAAGAATGTAGGGAAACTTGACCCAGAAGGGCTGGAGATTTTGTAATTTGGGTAGAAAGAGGCAGGTACCCTTAGGTTTTGGCCAAGGGTATGAGGTCCGAAGAAGACAGGACTTCTTATCCTTGTTGGGTAACGAGGCCATTGAGAAGAGGGACGTGTGGGAAGGAGCCATCGTCACCTGACTGCCCCTCTATCCTCCCAGCAGGCCTGTGTGCTGCTCGTGCCTCGGAGTCTGGCTGAGAATGGGAGCAAAGCAGAGACCTGCCCGGTGGCCAAATCTGTCTCATATTTGGAGATGGCAGGAGAATTTGGCAGCTTCCCAGCCTGGGTCCTTGGGAATGATAGGAGAAAAGGTGCCTGGATTTACACATCGGAGAGACAGCTTCTTTGATCAACAGCCAACCTTCCAGATCACGGGCGAATGAAAGGATCTGGTGGGCAGCAAACATATGGTCAGCGCGGCCCCACCAGGAGAAGCCAGGACAGGGCTGAGGGGATCCAAAGGAGGTGGGCCGGGAGCCGTCCCTGACAGCTGCACCATTGACTGATTCAGTCTCCTTCCTTCTTTCTTTCTTTCTTTCTTTCTTTCTTTCTTTCTTTCTTTCTTTCTTTCTTTCTTTCTCTCTCTCTCTCTCTCTCTCTCTCTCTCTCTCTCTTTCTTTCTTTCTTTCTTTCTTTCTTTCTTTCTTTCTTTCTTTCAAATTTTGAGACAAGGTCCTGTTAAATCACTAAGTTGCTCAGGCTAGGCTGAAACTAGCAATCCTCCTGCCTCAGCCTCCTGGAGTGCTGCAATGACAGGTGTGAGCCACCACACCTGGCTGTGACTAATTGAACCTTTTTTTTGGTACCAGGAATCGAACTCAGGGCCTTGCACTTGCCAGGCAGGCGCTGTGCCACTGAGCTACATCCCCGGCCTGACTAATTGAATCTTAAATGCAGGAATTAATTGGCGAAATGCTGTCAATTAATACCACTGTTTCTGAAAGATGATTTTGCTGGCTACCAAAGGATATAGTTAATTTTTTGAGCCTTCAGAATAACTATGGAAATCGAGAAGGAAATTGAGCTGGTTATTCCAGAAGTAGGACCAGGAAAGTTGAATTTGCCTTTGACCTGTTGGACTGGGTGCTGCTCGGGTTCCTGGTTCCCCATCACCTGGCTCCAGCCCTGCAGTGACTCCCTCCCATTTTCCAGGCTGCATGGTCCAGAGCTTACACTTGGGGAGGTTTGCATCCAAGCTGGGCCAACTGTAGAAAGCCAGGCCTGGTCCCCAAATCCAGCGATGATAACTAGGCTACTATTTTTTTTTTTTAGGAAAAAAATAAAATTGGAGTTTTTATTTGTTCCTTTACTCAACTTGAGCCAGTTAAAAAGAAATGTATAGACAATAATGGAATCAAGGCAGAAATGAAATAAATCCAAACATAAAATAAAAATAAAAACCAGCGGCAAGGTCATGGCATCATAGAAATGCCCCCTAGAGCCACGGCAGTTCTAGAAGTTGGCTGTATCTGAGCTCATGATAAGCAGCCCTGCCGGGAAGGCATGCGTAGCTGTCTCCTAATTACAGCAGGAGACCATGGGCAACATCGCTTCTCTGAAATGGAGAAAAGAGGTTTTACGGCACGTGGCCTCATAGAGGAGCTGAGCGGTGTAGGGGGACATCCGACTTTCTGTGCTTTAGATGTGAACAAGCTGTGGTTGGTGTGAATTGATCTCCCTGTGCATAAAAGTGTAATCCTTTAGCTGCAAGCTGCACCGGGCAGTTTTTCTTTGAATGCAGTGTCTCTTTGCCAGGCATTATATCAGCCGAAATCAAGAGAGCATAGACTATTTCCTTTCTTTAGTGTGTTAAAATGCACGCGCAGCGTTTAGAAATGCAAATCATTCAGACAGACTGCGATTAATTCTGGCTTTGCTCCAAATGGTTACACTAGAGACTCTTTCACATCAACGAGGCATCACGACTCCAAGACCAAGACCGGGGGCTTCTGAAGCCAGGCTGTGCTGAACCGATGCTCACGAAACTGCAGCGTCGGCTCTCGGTGTGCAGAGGGCTGTGATTTACACGTCTGGCTGGCAACACCTTCTGTTCACTGCCGCCTTCTCACACTTCGGCTGAACTTCAATACAGTCTCGGTCGAAGCGCCTCTTACAAAACAGGACGTATAGAACACTGTGGATATTTATTCTTTACCAGTGAAACTTCCAGGAACATAAAAAGTCTGTAAACACGATGCATCTGTGCTCTGAGAGCCAGAATAGGCTGTCGTAGATGTGATCTTCGATTGTTTATGCTTGAAACATTATCAGCTCCCCAGGATGAATGTAAACACTGTGTATGGCAAACACGTACTAATAATAAATAAATACATCAGTAAAGATGTTCTCGTTTATTTAAAAAAGACAGTAAAATGTGCCCATAGTTTTATTTTATTAAATTGCAATTATTTCATATCATAGTTTAATATTTTGTTTCTTCTTCTCCTCCTCCTATCATCACTTCATGATCAATATTAATATGAAATATCACCGGTGAATTGTGCCACACATTGCCACTTGGTTAATAATCTGTGAACTGCTCTGGGCATAGAAATAGTTCAGGAAGAAAAGATGTTGCAAGAATTGTGGTAGAGCTCTTTTGATTTTACAGCGAGGTAGGTGCAAACACAGGTAACATCATCTCCAGAGTGCGACAGCACTCAGAAGGCAGAATCTCTGTGCCTCTGTCATGCATTTTTGTGACCTTCCCCTTTAGTATTCAGCTCTTGCTTTTTCACTCAAAAAAGAGAAAGCAGCATTCATTATTTGGTGACTCACCTATTTTAGATTTAGTCAATCCTTTCTGAGTTTCAATCATTTCTGGGTTCAGCATTTAGACACTTCGAACAAATGATGCTCATGAAATTACATAATTCTGGCACTGAACTAATATTATCCCAGGTGCACGGGCCTTGTTCAAATTTTACTGCCTTTGATGAACAATCAGGGCTGAATTTCCCAGTAGCGTGTGTGCTGAGGGCTGCCACTTTTGTCCTAACTCTTAGTAAAGCATTTTCTTTCCAACAAACACAAGTCCCAGTGTTGGCAAATACTTCTGTAATATCATGGTGTAACTCTCAGGGATTTTTGCGATCTTTCTGTATTCAAATTGCATTACATGTCTAGGTAATCATTTGCAAAATCGTTAGGAGGAAAATAAAGCTTTAAAATTAAAAAGAAGGCATATTTTTAATTTATTGCATCAACATCAAAAGCAATTAATATAATTCCACCTCTTAAAATCCTATTAGGACACTATTGTTGTTTTTAAATTCGTGCTTCAGATTCACTTCAGAATTTTCTTGTCTCTCTTCTTCTGCTTTCATATGGTTTTTCTATATGTGTACATACTTTCCGTATTTGTAATCATTATGTGGTTGCCATTTTTATCCCCATTTGATTATTTATACTAACATAAATATTTTCTCCTACTAGCATATAGACTTTAATATCATTCACAGCTCCTTATTTTACCATGCAATGAACCACTATGCACTTTGAGCAAAGAAATAGTGCCTTAGTATTAAAAATGTATGTTATTAACATTATTGACTAATACACAATAATATATCCAAAAGACAATGATTATTTTTTTCTACAGGCACTTTTCATTTCTTGCTCTTGTTTTTGCTTTTGTTGTTGTTGACGTTGTTGTTCACAAAATACTCTAAAGGTAAATTTCCAGGAGCAGCCATCCTGGTTTGCATACTTGTCTAGCTCTTGCAGTCAGTGTCAAGTTGCTTTTCTAAGAGCGATCAGCAGTTTTCAGCCACAAGCTCGGGGTTAGAGGGCACACATTACTGCACCATCATCAATCTCAGTGATTAAAGATTTGCTTATTGAAAAGATGGAAATTGCTGCCTAATTTTGCTACGTTGGCTTTAAACAATGTTTTCCATTTACTAAGGTTATTATTATTGTTGGTGGTGGTGGGAGTAGCAGAGGATGACCTATCTCTTTGTAGACTTCTTCTTTTGCAGTCACGATACTCTGTCCTACATAAGTTGATCCAGCTATCTTTGCTCACTGTTGGAACTAGTCTGTGGGCCGGTGAGATGGCTCAGTGGCTTAAGCGCCTGCCTGGCAAGTGCAAGGGCCCGAGTTCGACTCCCGGATCCCACATATGAAAAAGGGGCCGGTGATATCGCTCAGCGGCACAGGCGCTGTTGGCACGCGAGGTCCTGAGGTCGACCCCCCGGTACCCACAAAAAAAAAAAAATAACTAGTCTGGCTTTAACTGCATAAAAGCTTAATCATTATCTATGTTTAAATATGTTTACCAATTCATTCATTGCTCTATCAGTCAGAGAGCCGCATGTCTTCTCGCCATTTCAACAGACAGAATCTAATAGTATGACGCTTAACTCGACTCAAGATGTTAACTACTGCATGGGCAAAGAGGACTCTGGTTTTTCAGGGAGGATGCGATACAAAAAGCCACCCCTACCCCTGGGACCAAGGGAACAAAGAGAAGGACTCAGAAGCACAGAGAGGACAACAGCGCCAGAAACGCAGTCCCCTGAGAAGGGGGGCTGTCCTGAAAGCTGTCATTATTCACTAAACAAATAGAATAACCGTTGCTTACATTGCCTTATGGCCAGAATGTATAATAAGTAATTTAGAGACGCTTTAAACTACCTGGGTGATGCATGCAGTGTCTGTGCAAATGCACCATTTCGTACGAGGGACTTGAGCCCCTGCAGATTTCGGTTTCTGCAGGGTCGTGGATCCTGACAGATGACTGTACTGGAAGATGTCGGGGCAATTGTCTGAATTCCGTCTATTTGATTTGCTTTAGTTAGACTCATTCTCATTTTTTCCTTTGTTTTCAATTCTGTAGCCTGTACTTTGAGGGTCATATGCCAAAATCATTGCTCAAAACAATGTCAGCAAGATTTTTTTTTCTAGTTTCACAGTTTCAGATCTTATGTTTAAATCTTGGATTTGATTTTTGTACGTAGTGTGAGGCACCTGTCCGATTTCATTTTTTCTGTATGTGTATATGCATTTTCTCCTATACCATTTATTTAGGAGAATGCTGTTTTCCCAATGCCTGTCCTTAGTTGATTTGTGAGACGATCAATTGGACATAAATACGTTGATTTATTTGGGGTTCTATATTCTGTTACATTGATCTGATGCACATGTTTTTATGCCAATGACATGTTGCCTTCATTAATACAGTAATTTTGTATTTTTTCTAAATAAAATATATGTTTTATTAAAACGTACTTGTGACACATAATGAATACATTCATCATGGTAAGTTGGTATGTGTATGTATGCATTTTAATGCTTTCTACTGCTTCCCCTCTACTTTGGAAGAGCTTCCCACTTTGGTTTTTTTGTTTGTTTGTTTGTTTTGGTTTGGTCTGGTTATTTTTGATCAACAGTGCTTTGGCTATTCAGGATCCTGTGGTTCAATTCGTAGTTTAGAAACATTCTTCCTAGTTCTGTTAAAAAGATGGCATTACATTGTTGATAGTGATTGAACTGAATCCGCAGTTCAGATTAGATACTACTGACATTTGACAATATTGATTTTTTGAATCAAAGGTCTTGAAATATTTTTCCTTTCATTTGTGTCTTCTTAAACTTCTTTCATCAGTGTTTTATACTTTCAATGCAAACATCTGTCAGATTCTTGGTTAAATTAATTCATAATTATGGTATTTTCCCTTTATCTGTGGTAGATGTGTTTCAAGACCCCCACTGAAAATGCAAATAGCACTGAACCCTATATATAATTGTTTCTCACTATACACACATATCTACTATAAACTTTAAATTGTGAAGTACAATACTGACAACAATTAACAATAAGAGTAATTATAACAATACAACAAATTTAAGTGAATGTCATCTCTATCTCTCCTCTCAAAATATCTTACACTGTACTTTCTTCATGTGATGATGTGAAATAATATAATACTGAAATGAGATGAAAATGAAAGAAAGATGAGATGAGAAGTGGGGAATGAATAACCATTTATTACATACCCTTGCCATCATTTTTGAGGTTAGAGGTGAAACGAAGCTAGCATAAATTTCTTTTTCCTTTTTCATAATTGCTTGGAGAGCAGATTGATTCTTACCTTATATATCTTAGCAACATCAACATACTTTTTTTTTCTGTCCTTATTAAATAGAGAGCTTTTATCTTTTCACTTAAAGGCAGCACATTGCAGCTTCTCTTTGGTGTATTCACATGGTTAGCATCATTACTTTTGAGCTTTAAGGCCATTATTGAGTAGAATAAGGGTTATGCGAATGTAAGCCCTGGGGTACTGCAATGGTCTCTCTGATCTTCGGATAGCTACTGAGTGAGTAAGGAAAAGATGACGAAAGATGTGGACACGCTGGTCAAAGGCCTGCTTTCCGTCCCAGGAGGGACGAGGCTGGACTCATAAGATCGCACCAAAGCACTCGGCACGGGGCACAATTTAAACTTATGAATTGTTTCCTTTTTTTTTTTATGTGGGTACCAGGAGTCAACCTCAGTACCTTGTGCTTGCGCCACTGAACGATATCACCGGCCCGTTTTTTCTTGTATGTGGGTATCGGGAGTTGAACTCAGGACCTCGTGCTTGCCAGGCAGGCGCTTATGCTGCTGAGCCATCTCACTGGCCCTTGTTTTCTTCTTAAATGTTCCATTTTATACTTTTGAACCTCAGTTGACTATGGGTAACTCAAACCTTGGAAACCAAAAACCATGAAATCATGGCAAACAAGTAGCAGATAAGGCAAGACCTCAGTACTTTATTTTATGTTTTGAACCTTTTGTAAATAGCTTTACTTTCACTCTTTATTGATACTTTGTACACAGAAACACTACAGTACAGCTTTACTAAATTTGTTTGTGTTCTAACATTTTTTGGTGAAGTTTTTAGGGAATTCTATAGAGAAAATCAAATAATCAGCACAGAAAATTTTACTTCTTCCTTTGAAATTTAAATGCCTTTTATTTTTCTTGCCTAATTGCTCTGCCCAGGACTTCCAGTATCATATTGGATATAAGTGGTGGGTGTGAGCATCTTTCTTTGTTTTCCTAATCTTAGAGAAGCTTTCAACTTTTCACATCAAGAATGATGTTAGCGGGCCGGTGAGATGGCTCAGCGGCATAAGCACCTGCCTGGCAGGCGCGAGGTCCTGAGTTCGACTCCCGGTACCCACATAAAAAGGAAAAAAGGACTGGTGATATCACTCAGTGGCACAAGCGCCTGCTAGCAAGCACGAGGTCCTGAGTTCAACCCCTGGTACCCACATTAAAAAAAAAAAAGAATGACAGTTTGGGCCTTATAATATATGGGCCTTTTGATGTTGAGATGTATTTCCTTTATATCTAATTTCCTGAGAGTTTTTATCATAAAACTAATCTGTTGAATTGCCTTTGTTGAATTTTGCCAATTGCTTTTTCTACAGCTATTAAAATGATCTTATGATTTTTATTCTTTGTTGTATTAAAGTGATACGTCACAGTTATCGATTGGCTTATATGGAAATACCCTTGCATCCCAGAGATAAAGCCCATTTGATCATTTCATATAACATTTTATTATGCACTTGAATTTGGCTTACTATACTTTGCTGAGAATTTTTGCAACTACATTCACTGTGATATTGAACAATAATTTATATGCTTTTTTCTTTTTTTTTGTGGGTACTGGGGATCAACCTCAGGACCTGGCGTGCCAGCAGGCACCCGTGCCACCGAGCGATATCACCAGCCCTTTTTCATATGTGGGTTCTGAGAGTCGAACTCAGGACCTCGCGCTTGCCAGGCAGGCGCTTATGCCGCTGAGCTATCTCACCAGCCCAATTGTATATTCTTGTACCGTCTTTATCTCACTTTTGTGTCAGAGCGAGGCTGTCCTTGCATGATGAGTTAGAAGGATTCTTTCCTCCTCAAGTTTTTTGAAAGTTTCGATAAGGATCCCTAGAACATATGCATCTAACAAGAGAAGGTCAAAATGCATGAGGCAAAATTTAGTAGGACTGGAATGTGAAATAGACAGATATAATAATTGGAGACTTTCCCAACCCTTTGTAGGTAAATGATAGTTCCAATGGGAAGAAAATCAGTAAGTATATAGTTGTGAACAAACACCATCAATAAACTACATCAAACTGACATTTATGGAATGCTTCATCAAAAAACAGCAGAATACATAGTTTTCCGAAGCTCGCATAGAATATTTGCCAAGATAGGCTGCATGGTGGACAATAAACACAATCAATTCAAAGAAAGAAATCATACACAGAAAGTATCAGGCTACAATGAAATTCAGCTAGTAATTCAGAACGGAAAGGTAATAACACAGCCCCAAACATATGAGGATTAAAAAAACATACTAACTAACATATGGACCAAAGCTATTTCAATACAATTTTTAAAATATTTTGGAGAAAGTTAAAATGAAAGTACAACTTATCAAAAAATGTGTAATACAACAAAAATAGTGCCTAGATGGAATTTTACAGTATTGAATGCATGAAATTTAGAAATATCTAAAGTCAGAAATCTAATCCATTTTAGAAAAATAGAGAAAGAAAAACAATATAAGTCCATAAAAAGCAGAAAGAGGAATTAAAAATTAGAGTTGAAATCAATGAACTTGAAAGTATGAAATCAAGAGAAAATATCAACAAAATAAAAATGTAGTCACTTGAAAATATCAATAAAATTCAGAAACCTCTAGCTAGGTCAACCAAAAAATAAGAGAGAGAGAATACAAATTATCAATATTAAAAAATTTTTAAATCTTATATTTGATAAATTATATGAAACTGATGATTCGTTTTGAAATTCACAAACTACTAAAATGAACAAAAGGACAATCAGATGATTTGAATGGGCCTGTATCTGTTTAGAAAATTGAAGCAGATTAATAAACTTCCAAAAAAGTAAACAACTGACCCAGATAGCTACACTTGCAAAATTAACTTGAGAAAAGCTAAAAAATTACCATTTCTCTAAACTACCTCCAGAAAATGGAAACAGCAGGAACAGGTCTTGACTCATTCTATGATGTCAGTGTCCTCTGGTACCAAATCAGGTGGAGACATCACAACCGAAGAAAACCTCAGGCTGGTATCAGTCTTGAGCATCAGCACAAAAATACTGAACAAATTATTACTAAGTCTAACCTAACAATGTACAAAACAAGCTGTACACTGTGCCTCAGTGGGATGTATTTTTTTTTATTTTAAAGATGGATGCAACTCGAGACTACACTCATAAGTGAAATAAATCAGACCCACATGTGTAAACATCGTATTGTCTCACTAGTATGAGAAACTGAACAAGTAAATAAGATCCAAAATGTACAATAAATATTGTGAATTGGGAAGAAACTGTTCAAAAGAGATGTATTTTATTATGCAAGACTTATTTAACACTTAAAAATATCCACTATAGCAAAGGACTAAAGAAAAAAATAAATCTTATGATCATACAAATTAATGCAGAGTGTATACTTAGAGAACACAACCAGTTCACACTTAAAAGCTCTCAGGAAAGAAGGAATTGAAGAAAAGATCCTCAACTTGATAGAAAACCTACTGCTAGCATCATAATTAAAGGCGAGAAATGGAATGCAACCCACTGTGGACTGGGGACAAGACAAAGCTGTCCCCTTTACTATTCATAATAGCAGAGCGGAAGTTGCAACTAGCACAGTAGGATAAGAAAAAAATGAGAAAGTATACATTCAGGAGGAAGAAATAAACAGTTTTAATTCACATATAACACAATGGCTACTTAAAAATTCCCAGAAAAATTAAGCACTTTGGGAGGCTGAGGCAGGAGGATCACAGATTCCAGCCCAGCCTTCGCAACTTGGCAACTTAGAGAGACCCTGTCACAAAATAAAAAATAAAAAGGTCTGGGGATGCAACTTAGTGGGAAGGCCCTGGCTTCCATCCCCAGTACCATCAAAACAAACAAACAAACAAGCAAAAATCAATCAACATTAAAAATCATTACTAAAAAATTACTCAAACTAATAACTAAATATTTTAAGGTCACAGTATACAAAGTTAATATTCAGATGCCGGTTGCTTTTCTATATAGTAATAATAAATGACTAGTATTTGGAATTAAAAATACAGTGTCATTTATATTCAGATAATAACATCTAATTTAAATCTAACAAAGCATGTATATTCTTTATAGGCATCTTACAAAAGATATCAAAGAATATCCACATGGAGTGGTAGGTAGTCTGTTATAGTCTGGAAAATTTGATGTTCATAATACACCACTTCTTCCTAAGTTTATCTCCAGATTCAACATGATTCTAGTGAATGTCTCAAGAAGGCGTGGCATAGATATCAACACAGTGACTCCCAAGTTTATGTATAATGACAAAATAGTCAACACAGAAATGAAATAAGTCACAGGACGCCAAGACCAGAGTCAGGGTACAACTGCAGTGGTGCAGCCAGCTTGGTACTAAAGCAGGTATAGATGCATAAGTCAGTGCAACAAAGTAGGAACTCTGTGCGCACACACACACACACACACACACCCTGATGGAATTTGTCAAAGGAACGTGTAAGACCACTGATAGGGTCCCCAGTGACCAGATCTGGAGCAATTTGAACATCGAAATACATGAATTGCATTGGGTTATAACTAAGGCATAAGATAAATATTCATGATTCCATAATGTTATAAATAAATGATGGAATAAATTACTAAATCAGGGGCTATGAACAGATCTTCCGTGGAGAAAAACTCCAGAGCAACAATGCAGATGCTCTAATTTAAAGGAGGAGCTATAGTTCCCTATCCTGGACACAGACTGCAACCAAATAAAGTTATACAGGGTGGCAAGGGATGGAAAAGAATAATGTTCTCTGGAGAAATCTGACAAACAAGTCCTAGGCTAAAAAGTGATCAAGATTACACCAACATGTATTTTGGGAATCAGAATTTTAATGCTGGTTGATTGGAACTCAATCCTGAGAGTTTAAAAGCCAGGATGTCTCATTTCCTGCAGGTTTGGCATGACAATTTGGGACCACATGAGTCAATAAGTTGACATTCAGAGTCAACTTTTGGAAGATAATTACTCAGGATTCTTTGGGTACAAAAAACTGCGATGTGTCTAATTTAAGTTTTCATCACAATCTCTGATAGTTGGGTTCCCCAGAAAGGTCCTGACCACTGTGCTGTGTCCTTTGTGTACTTATTGTGACAAGCACCACTCTTCTTTCTGCTGTGTGAGTCATTAAATCCAGGTCATGCCCCGCAGCACCTCAAGAAGTCACATCATCACACAGGTGAGAAATGACCCAGCTAGAGCTGACAGAAGTCCCATTGCCTAATTATTCACATCTTTCAACTCTCATTAAGGGCCATTTTCAAGCCCCGCAGGGCTATTTCAGTGCGGCCCTGACTGCCACTTGGGTTGATCCTCAAATATCTGCACTGAGGCTGCCAGGAAAACAGAAAACAACCAACCCCTGGACCCTAATGTGGCTTGTGTGAGCAAAAGAGGTGCTGAGTTTTGGGGCAATCCTTTTTCCATTTGGAGCCTATTATGGACGGTTTGTGTCTTCCCAAAATTTGTACACTGACAAATTTAACCATCAGGGGACTGTGGAAGGTAATTGATGATGAGGCCAGCCCTGTCCTTATAACTAGGATAAGTGCCTTAAAGGGAACCCCTAGAGGGAGAGCTAGGCAAAAACCCCGAGTCAGCCCAGGCCACCACATAATGTCACAGCAAGGAGGAGCCATCTACTGACTGGGACACGGACCCTCACCAGACACTGAATCTGCCGGGGCATTGATCTTCAACTTCCAGACTCCGAAACTATGATGAAAATGTTTCTATTGCTTATAATCCACTGTTGATGGGATTTTGTTACAGAAAATGGATTAAAAACCTGTCACATTTGATAGGTATTTGCTGTTGTTGTTTTATTTGTTTGTTTTTTATTCTAGCGGAATAAACCTCTTTCTTTACCTAAAATGGAGATAGCGACACTGAACACTTTGGGTATGATGATATTTGAAGGCGTTTAACTTGCCAGAATTATAGCAGATTTTCAGTAAACATAGTTCTATATTTCTGACTCCCCTGTTTAAGGAGTTCCTGCCTTTTTTTATTTCACAGCATTTGAACAGAGGCCAGTTAAATACTGAGTTGTCTGTTCTTCACTTTTCTTACACAGACCTTGTATTTCAAGAGGGCTAAGGCCTTGTCTTTCTTATCTAAGTCACGTGGACCTGGGACCTGGCACACTTCCTATACTTAGTCCATGCTCAATATTTTTAAAGTGAAAAGTTTCCCCTGCTCTAAGATTCCTTGTATGCTTTCAACCTACAGCAAAGATTCTTTAGAAGCACAATTTCAGCAAGCAGCAGCAGCAGCACACATTTTTAAACTGACTGCCTGAATTATTACTGGTGTTTCCCACTGGCATCAGAGAGTGTAAGAGGAAACTTTTGTAGAAAAATTAAACCCAAGACCTGAATATAGATAATCAGGAACGAAATACAGAAATCTTCATCTGTACGGGGACTGGAAGGATTTCCAGACTTGGGGAGAAGAGAGGTGAGCAGAACCGGTGCCCTCACTTGGGCCTAAGAGATGAGCCTGGTCTGAGCCTGGGACCAAGGCTTGTGCCAGGGTCGAGTTAAAGCACTGCGGCTGCACTGTTCTGGAGGGCTGAAACCTGAATAACCGTTTGGCTAGAAATTGAAAATGAAAATATTTGGAGAGTGGCGCTATGGCTGATGGGGTGGATTCAAAGAATTAAGCAAGGGATATTTATAGAAAAACAAAATCAACTGTGAAGTGAATCGTACTGGTCTCTTTTGGGGCCTCAAGGGAGGTTCTAGAAATCTATTCACAAGGTTATATAGTTTTGTAAAATTTGAAAATGTGTATTTTTAATTTTTTCTCTTTTGCATCACTCCCAATAGTTGAGCTCTTTGGGCTCATCTTTTCCTCACCCTTTTGTCCTAAACTGCTTTGTCCTCCAGAGCAGTTCCATTTGGAAGGCAGCCTAGGGCCGGCCCAGGGTCACTGTCAGAATATACACCAGGGCCCCTGTGCCTGGCAGGTGGATGGCCTTTGGGCTATGGGCCTTCCTCATGGTACGATAACTTTCAACAATCATCACCTCCTGAGAACAGTCAGAATTCTGAAGAGATTGTCTTCTTTCTTCATAAAGCCAAGGTCTTAAAGTGAGAAAATAGTTGAGGTAAAATTTGACTTCTTTTTCCAGTAGTGAGGGCCTTTGCACCGAGCTTCATCCTCAGCCATTTTCTCATTTTTGTTATTTTGAGACAGGATATCACTAGGTTACTAAGTTAACCAGGCTGAGCTTGAATTTGCAACCCACCTGCCTCAGCTTCCCAAGGTGCTAGGATTATAGGTGTGTGACATCGTGCCTGGACTAGACTCAGACTCTCAAGCACATGATAAAATCCTGAGCGGACTTTAGGTTGGACTTGGAGAAAGGGAAAGGGGCATGGTGTGGTCACCTGGAAGAATGCAACTCGAATTCATGGGCTTCTGTTTGTTCAATTTGCAAAGAATGAAGAAGAAAGTCTGAATAATAAGACAGAACTCAGTGCTATTTAAGCTTTTGCTTTGTGTGAGACACAGTGATAATCACATTTAATCATCAGAACAAGTTAAATGAACTCAAAATGGGTCACTGAGCTAAATATAAGAGAAAACCATAAAACTATTAGAGAAAAACATAGGGATATTTTTGTACGACCTTGGATTTGTTAACGGGTTCTTGGATTTGACAGCAAATCAAATGCACCTAAAGAAAAATAGATAAATTAGACCAGCAAAATTTAAAAATTTTGTGATGCCAGGGTTACTATCAAGGAAGTATAAAAACAAACCCAACGGTGGAAGAAAATATTTGCAAAAAAAATCAGATAATGGTTTTAAATACTTAAAGAACTTTTAGAATCCTTGGTACAATAACTTTCAACAATGACACATTCCGAGAACAATCAGAATTTTAAAGAGATTTTTTTCTGTCTTCATTTCTTTGAAAATAAGAAAACAGAACAAAAAGACAAACAATCCAATTTTTAAAGGAAGCAATGGAGTTTAACAGGCATTTCTCCAAAGACGATATATACAAATGACAACAAGCATATGAAAAATGTTCAACTTCATTGGTTATTAAGTAAATGCAAATTGAAACCACAAAGAAACAGAAAGATAGAGATAGATATTTAGCATATGGGAAGGACACCAGGGAATGGAGGGGGGGAGGGCAGGAAGGGAAATGGAATTTTTAAAAAAGGAATTATGATGTGTTGTGTACATGTAACAAGTTTCTATGAGGAATGTGATCATTAAGTATTACAAAGATATACCAAGAAAGAGTATATAGGAGAAAGAGTCCAAGAGATGGAGGGGAGGGAGTTTAAAAAAATTAAGATATGTCATGTGCACGTACAAACTCCCCACAATGAATGTGATCATTGTGTACTACAAATATGTACTAATAAAAAATTTAAAATAAAATAAAATACAATCACTCTAAGAAAAGGCGGGGGGGGGAGAATTTCTAAAAGGCTAGTTGTGATCATTGACTTGAGTCAAGAACCACTCAGCAGGTTAGGAAAGCTCTGGGTGTGTCCATGGATGACTGACATGTAGGCCAGAAAACTAAGTAGAAGACCCACTCTCATGTGGGTGGTGCCAACCAATAGACTTGTAGCCTGGATAGAATAAAAAGGGAAAGAAAAAGGAAGTCTTTCCTTTTCTTCTTTGAAGGTGCTCATATCTTCCCCATTGCTTTTGGATTAGTCCCAGTCTTGCAGGCTTCTTATGCAGACCCTTTGGTGTTCCAACATGGACTTGCACCATGAGGATAACCATTTTGAATTATTTCACCCCAGATTCAGCAGGTAGCTTTTGTAACCCTACTAGTAAGTCCTTTATATAATCATATACATATAATATTAACTCTGGTCCTCTAGGGAACCCTAAATGATGCCCCAGTGTAGCTAGATAAATGAGAACAAAACAATCCTCATATATGTGAAACAGTACAGCTTCTAGGGAAATATTTAGCAGTTCCTCCAAATGTTAATTATAGAATTGCCATGTGATACTGCAATTTCACTCTTAGGTGCACACTCAAGATAAATAAAACATATTAGATTTTTATGTCTACATATAAAATTGTATATGATTTATGGCAGCATTATGCATAGTAGAAGAGAGGAGAAACAAGCCAAATGCACAAAAAGGGAAGAATAAACAAGCAATCACTGTATAGACATAAAATGGAATATTATTCAGCCATGAAAAGAAATGAGAATGATACAGACTACAACTTAGATGAACCTTGAAAATGATATGTTAAGTGAAAGAATCCAGCAGAAAACGTCACACACTATATGCATTATCTTATAAGAAATATGCAGGATAGGTAAATCCATAAGGAGTAGTGGTGGCCAGAGATGGGGGACGAAGGAATCAGGAATAGTTGCTTACAAGATGTGGAGCATTCTCTTGGGGTGTTGAATATTTTTGAAACTCAAACAGGTGGTCTTTCACAACATTGCAAATACACTAACTGCCACCGAACTGTGCTCTTTGAAACTGCTATTGTGTATAATGTGAATTTCACTTTAATCAAAAAGTGATTGTTGTATTTTGGTATACAAACACCTTTCAAAATGGAAAAAATGTATAGCCATCTCAACAGAACTGGAACACCCATTTGGCAAAAATTCCACATCTATTCTTCTTTTTTTTTTTTGTGGGTGCGGGGGGTCAACCTCAGGACCTCGCGCGCCAGCAGGCACCCGTGCCGCTGAGCGATATCACCGGCCCCTTTTTCGTATGTGGGTTACACGAGTTGAACTTGGACCCTCGCGCTCACCAGGCAGGCGCTTATGCTGCTGAGCTATCTCACCGGCCCCCGCATCTATTCTTGAAAAACTCTAGTAATAGGAAGAGGCTCCTTTAACTGCAAGAAAGGATATCTATAAAAATCCTATAGCGAATGTCACATTTAAGGCTTAAAGGCTGCTTCTTTCTTAAGATTAGGAAAAAAGACAAGATTGTCTGCACTCTTGGCATAACTGGGCCACCAGCTAGAATACGATGACATCTGCTGAGAAGGGAGAGCACAGCAGACAAGTCCAGGGCACTTGCAAGAAAACAAGCCAGGTTGAACCCCTGCCACATCCGCAAAGCCCTGGGGTTAGAGCAGCACAGCAGTGAGGGGCTTTGCAGGAGGTTGCAAACAAGGTCAGCACATTTGGGGTGGGGAGAGAAACACAGGGAGCAGAAATCTCTGGGGCCTACGACAGCTTTCATCCAATGACCCCTGTCCCCCAGTGAGGACCTACAAGCAGGGCTCCGTATCATAGCTGTACAATCACAGCTTGCCAGTGAGCCCACGGGAGACAGAGCTAAGATTAGACGAGAGGCAAAGGAGCCATCGTTATTGTTCAAGCTACTGTAACAGGTGAGTGCTGTGATTTCAGGTCAAAGTTCCTCATATATCCTCTGGCATCATCTGCCTCTTTATGTCCTTTACACGGAGCAACTCATAGAAAGAGGCAGTTATTCTTGAGGAAAAAATGAAGCATTTCTATATCCCCTGGCAGATATCCCATCAAAATGACCTTCCATAGTGGCACACCTCGTTAGCATCTGTGAGTTCTAATGATAATGCTTTTCCAGGGCCTCAACTTGAGCTTGGACTTACGTCTTTGCCTCTGACCGCCACTCTGCTGCTGCCTATGGATGAGAATCCAGGCAAGACCCAGGGCTGCTAGTGTTTTCCTTACACACCCCTGCCTCACACCTGCTTCCACACATCGGCCTGGGATGTTCCTTCCATTCGTAATGTTGTTATCTGGCTAATTCAAGAGCCACCATCTGTCCCAAGACCTGCTCTCATCATTACCACAGCCCAACTATAATTTAGCTCTATTTTCAGCCCTATATCTGTTTCTCGCCCAGTTCTGAAATAATGTTTTTGAAAATTCTACCTAGACAGCAAAATGTTGTAAACGGAGAGCTGTGTTTTCCCTGGGATTCCCTGCTGCCACACATGCTGAAGAGTTATTCTTCGTTTGATGAATGAATAAATGAATGGATGAACGGGACAGAACGGACTGAAGAACAGAGTTACTACAGCATTCCTCTTGTGGAGGGATGAAAGCCCCAGACCCCAACATGGGTGCAGATCTTGCTGACACAGACACTAGAAGGATTGTTTTGGGACACAACTCCAGCTTCCGTTCAAGGAATTCCCCAGGCTTTTCCACAAATCTTACCATACCCTGATTCCTTTTCCTAATGGAGTTACAAAATAAAAAGGGAAAGATCATCTAGTTTAATCTCTGATGTAAATCCAGTGACGCATAATCTGCTTACTTCTTAGCTCTGAACTGCTTATCACTGTTAGTTGTCACGTCTGTCCTGTGGTTTTTTTTTTTTTTGTGGGTACTGGGGGGTCGACCTCAGGACCTCGCGTGCCAGCAGGCGCCCGTGCCGCTGAGCGATATCACCGGCCCCTTTTTCGTATGTGGGTTCTGGGAGTCGAACTCGGGCCCTCGCGCTTGCCAGGCAGGCGCTTAAGCCGCTGAGCCATCTTACCGGACCTGTCCTGTGTTTTTAAAAGGAATAAAGCACTGCCAATAGATATTAATACTTTTATTGAAGCATTCAAAGCAGAAGACAGGTCTTACTTGCTAAATACTGCATCCACTCAGAATTCATTTAGAATTCTCTTTCCTCATCCCAGTGACATTGTCTAAGCAGCGCTCACTGTGTTCTGCTTTTGTTATTTTGCTCTCATTGACATGTGTTCATTCAAAGTCACCAAACTCTTCTTAGTTCCACAGCCCTCGGGCCACCCATTGAAGGAAGGAATGAATATGACCGTGGTGACTTCTGTCATCTGCCTTCCCAAGGAGTGGCTGCTGCTATGGCCTAGAATATGAGTCATAATTCATATGATCAAGTTCGAGCTCCCAGCACTTCAGAGTATGGTTGGATTTGGATATAAGAAATCGTCTTTCTTTTTTCCCCAAGTTTTAAATGAACAGATACTTTTCAGAAGAAGAAATATAAATGGCCAATGAACTCATGAAAAAATATTCTGCATCTTTGGTCAGTAGAGAAATGCAAATCCATACAACATTCAGATTTCATCTTACTCCAGCAATAATGGCTGGCACTAAGGACTCTTCGAATAACAAATGCTGGCAGAGTTGTGGGGAAAGGGAACCCTTCTAAGTTGTTGGTCCAAATGTAAACTAGTACGACCACTGTGCAAAGCATTATGGAGCATTCTCAAAAAAAGTAAAATAGAAATTCCATTTGACCCAGATATACTTTTTCTTGATATCTTCCTGAAAGAGCTAAAGTCATCATATTACAGTGAAACATGCTTACCCATGTTTACAGCAGCACAATTCACAATAGCTAACCCATGAAAGCTGCCTATATGTCCATCAACAGATTAATGGATTTAGAAAAGGTGGCAGATATGTCCAATGGAGTACTCTGCAGCCATAAAGAAGGATAAATTTTACTCATTTGCGGGAAAATGAATGGATCTTGAAGCCATAGTATTAAATGAAATATATCAGTCACAAAAGGTTAAATATTGCATGGTTTATCTAATATGAAAGATTCAAAATATAAATAATTTAAAAAGCAAAATAAAAGAGACATGCTAAGAAACAGGGAGGCAGACTCTAGAGTTTGGAAGGGGATCTGTGGGAGGAGAGGGAAGAGGAGGAGGGGAAGGGGGAGTAAAAATAAGATGGGATGTGTATATGCACCAGTCCTCTAAGATGAGTGTAGCCGTTCTGTATTGCAAAAATACACTAATAAAAACGTTTAAAAATAACCTGCCACCCCTGACATGCTGTTTAATTTAGCTATTTTTATCCTTGCTTTTGTAGGAAGGAATTTTTTTTTAATGTGGGTACTGGGGGTTGAACTCAGGACCTCGCGCTTGCTAGCAGATGCTTGTGCTGCTGAGCGTTATCACCGGCCCCTCTTTTCCTTTTCATGTGGGTTTCAGGAGTCGAACTCAGGACCTCGTGCTTGCCAGGCAGGCGCTTACAACGCTGAGCCATCTCACCGGCCCTTATTAGATTTATAGCTGGTAAAATATGCATATATAAAGATTCCTTCTGGGCCGGTGAGATGGCTCAGCAGCATAAGCATCTGCCTGGCAAACGCGAGGTCCTGAGTTCGACTCCCAGTACCCACAAAAATAAATAAATAAATAAATAAATCTAATAAATTTTCCGTTTATTATAAGGCTCAACTATGGAACTTACTTTCTTTAATATCAGAAAGATTCTTACTGTTTTTAAACAAAAAAATTAATCAGAATCTTCCATGGCTGATTAAAGCATTCTGGGGATTTTAACAATTGGCCTGTCCTGCCCTAGGAGGGACGCATTTGCTGTGGCTGATCCTAAAGACATCTGAATGGCGGCCAGCCACGCTGCATGGACAGCGTCCACGAATGTACAGACACAACCAACAAAACCACCCTGGGTGCCTTCACTCACAAATTATCAACTCTATAAAACGGGATTCCAAAAACAGGAGAGAGAAAATAGAGCAAAATAGTCATCACCAGTAAACTGCTTCCTTCTCTATTACCATGTTGGTGCACTGAGATGCACACGCGTCCACTCAGTGCAGGGGCTCTTTGCCCACATCAGTCCCGGGTTCCCCTCGCCCTCCCTCTGGAACTCTTCCCTACGCCTGAAATCTGCTCCTGGAGGTACAGAAGCTTCGGGAGGTTGCGACTACTGGCCGGGACTCATCTGTGTGCATCATGGAGAATTTTCAAGACCTAAAAGCATTGCTAAGTAAAATAAAACCATATATAATTCCAACACTGAGAAACTCTCAGTGCTCTCAGTTGCTCTCTCTCTCTGTCTCTCTCTCTCTCTTTCTCTCTCTCTCTCCCTCTCTTCCCTCCCTATTTTTGGCATTTACTTCTGGAAATCTATTAATGCATTTTCATTCACAAGCATATTTACTTTTCCCAGGATTGGGGTCACCTTACACACCTATCCTATCCCACGCTCTTCCATCTAATAATAACCGTGAGCATCTTCGTACCCAGCCTATCTTCCTACTTACTGCCTATGCTCCATTTATCACCTGTCCTGGTAGAGTTATTATAAAGGCTGCCACAACTAAAGTCACAAAATAATCAATCTGGATGCTAAATGAAATCTAAACACATATTTTCTCTCCTTTATTTGTGGTGAGTATTGTTATCTCTCCCTTTTGGCCTCCAGCTGTGATTTGTGGTCTTAAAGAATTTTCATCCAGGAAAGAAAAATGACACTCACCCTTCACTCTCAGCTCCTGACCCGGGTGGTGTTCTCATCAGCACCTCCCTCCCTTCTCTGACCAGAGAAGACTCAAGCGCCCTGACTGTGATTCACAGCCCCCCCTCACACTGCCCCAATTTTCCCCATGGTTACCCTTGTACCAAAGTGACTCGAACGTGGAAAATTATTGGCACAGAAAAGCTTTCACAATAAAATCTGAGGCATTAACCTTTTCTTCACCCTCCACTGAAAATTTAATTTGTATTACAAATTTCTTAGAATTACAAATTACAATTACCAGACATCATTTCACACCTGTTTTGCTTGGTGGAAATTAATTGATTTTACTTATGACATATTGGGAAAGGTGTAAAAGAAAATGAGCTCTCATCTAGAGGGCTTATGAGACAGAAATTTGTTACAAACACATGGAAATATTTAGGGTATTATTTAAAGTTTGAAATGCAATAATGTATTCCAGACACAGGCTCCATCCCTAGAGGAATGCTGGCATGTTTACACCTGGATAGATGTAAAAGAAAGTTAACAGAAATAACATTTGTAACAAGAAAAAGTTGAAAATAATGGTCAAATAAACCACCTGTACGTTAACACTAGAATAGTTAAATAAATTGTGGAATATTCTTTCAAAAGAGTGCCAGGCAGCAGGAGATGAGTTCTGCCAGAAACCAGAAGAAGGACGAATCTCATACAACAGGTTCTGCTCCGTCAGGTCACTGAGAGTAAAGGTGCATCTCATCACATGGCTGGCACCACATTAATAGGTACAATTTTGATGTTGATGTAGATCAGCTCAAAAATTAAACATAAAAGGTAAAGCCGTGGATACATACAGCATCCTTAACAAAGCCCAGCCTGTGAAGAAAGGAATGCTTGCAATTTTTCCTACCAAAAAGACAGAAGAGGACATGGAAACTGACAGATTCCAGTTAAATTCAAAATTTCTTGACTCACATTCAAACACTATGTACCATTTGCCACACTTCTGCTTTTTTATATTTCTAAATTTTAGAAAAACAATTGCTTTGAAATGTTGAAAGCAACCTGGCCTTGCTCATAAAGGTCAACAAGACATCCCAAGTGCAACTTGACAAGGGCTTCCATATTCTCCTCAAATTTATTTTATCGCTTTGACCTTTTCTCCCAGCCCCAGCTGAGCACTGCTTTTGGTTTTTGCTGCATACATTTTGCTGTGATGTTATGGTTTTGTGAGGAATGAACCCCTCTGAATGTCAGTACAAATACCAATTTAACATCCGAGTGATTCTGGAGGGAGTTGTGGTTATGAGTTTATCTATCAAATAATGAATATTACTCATTAGTCTGGCACCGATTTACTGGACGGGACAGTATGGATTAGGACTTAGTGGTAATAGTGTTATCATAATCACTGAGAACGAGTCCAACCACAGAAAGAAAGCTGTGCCTCTCATAATAAAATTAAGCCAAATACAGGCTTAAACACTCAGTGAATATTGTGCTATTGAAATCATTCTCCCACCAGTGCCCCAAATATTAAACGAGACAGAAAGCCATGGCTCACCGTAGGTATGTCCTAAGTGCACTAGGAGAAGTGATTCACAACCTTTTAGTTTCTCTTTCAAGACTCTAAAACACTAGTGTCCATTACCACTATGAAGACTGGTATTGTTTTGCAGTCTTTGAGATCCCAAAAAACAAGGACAATGTCACCTAAGCAGGTGTACCCCTGACCATGCAGATTAAACAAAACTCTCAATCACTCTTTCACCCACGGGGAACTGATAGTCTCGTCCAAGCCCATCTATCTAAAATTATATCATTCTTCTGTTTGCTCACGTTATTGCTTTTTTCCTCCCACTAGAATTTAATCTCCATAGTGTCAAGAATTCTGTCTGTTTTCCTCACCACTTTATTCTCGGTCCCTTAAAAAAAAAACGTTTACAGCATAAAGCGGTGCTCAATAGATACCTGTGGAATTACAAAGCTGTTAAGTGATAAGACAGAGCTAGTTTGGTTTGTAGACTCAGGGGAGAACTGTAGGCATTGTTTGCCTGGCTGGAAAGATTCCATCACTGTGAGGATGTTCCCAGCGGAATGTGGAGAGGAGAGGTCACCAGGGGGACTGAAAGGAGCAAAGCAACAAAGAGTGTGTAGCTTACAATTTGGGACTTTTGTCTCCAGGTATCTTATTTCGATGACTTCATTATCTGGTGGGGTTTTGGAGTTCCATAATCTACATCATTAACATCTAGCAAGATGTGTATGAATATGTGCATTCTTAGCATTTAAAACAACACATATTCCCGTTGTAAAATATCCTCTTACATCATCCAGAAACTAAGTATAAAATGCTAAATTGTGGCAGGGATGCTGGTTCCCATTCTGCTGTGATTACTTGAACAACTCCAGGCAACTTTAATAAACTCTCTGAGTTCTGAGGTCCTCAGCTTTAGAAAGTAGAAAACAGCAACATTTCTTAGAGGATTATGAGAGAATTGAGCACCAGTCATACCCTAAATTATGATTATCCCAAACCTGGATGTTAAGAGTTTTAGGTATTGTCTTTACACTTCAAAAGTCATGAAGATATATAAAATGTTGAAGATATTTAAAATTAATAATGATTTCTCCTCCACTGTTTCATTAATAAATTTCAAATTCAATCTCATTTAACGCAGTGCAAAATGTTCTCTTTTTTTAATCAGGTAAATTATTCCTATGCTATTCCAAAAAAAGCATGTAGAAGTATACTTCCATCTTGCTCTTTCATCATTGAAAGGTATCAAAATGTAAAATTCATCCTGGAGGAAAGAATGTTAAGTACTTAGATGTATCCATTATGATTTTTTTTTCAATTCCTATACTAGTTGCAATTCTTATCTGTTGTATTTTTATCCAGTTTTCATCTTATGATATTCTTTGTGAGCAAGAAAGAAAAATGATCATGCAGTTTTAGAGATGGCATCCTATTCCCCATTTTTTATTTTTTCATATAAAACCTACTTATTTAACAGAAATCCTTTACAACTGTATTATCTATATCTCTCATGTATTATACATCCTACATTTCTTCTACCTTGTGTCCTTTGACCTGTATCTTTCCATTCACCCTGCCTCATAACCATTGTTTTGTTCTCTATCTCTGTATATTTGAACTTTTAAAAAATGGTCTACATATAATTGACATCATTTAATATTTTTCTTATGTTTGTCTTATTTTACTTAGCATAAGGTTCTGTGGGTCAAGGGAAGTTTAACTCTACACAATTCTAATTGCTATTGCTATCAATATTTAATCAATAATGAAGACATAATACCAGGAGTTCTTTTAACATAGGTATATTCTATCTATTCTGGAAGTACTGACTCCAGATTTCTCACTTAAACATTGAAATATAATTGTGGGGACTCTTACTAGTGTCAGTTTTGTATTCAGATGTTAAATAATATCACTGTATTTGCACAGAAAATTTGGACCACATGATGAAAAAAATTAAAGACACTTAAAGACTTTCAAAGCTTCAAAACTTTCAGAACTAGGATCTGGGAGGAAGGGCTTCAAGAGTTAAGTATGCCATTTAGTGTATCTTTTAACCTTGAGATATTTTTTGATTTCACAAGTTTGATGGAAATGCTAAGAAATCAGGAAGAGCTTTCTCCAGTTATAGAAATAGAAACACAACAATTCTAATTCAGGGACCACCATTCAATCCCAGCCTTTGTATGAAAGCCACAGTTGACAAGCCACAGTAAATATTAAATAAATCATGTTTGACAAGGGAAATACTCAGTTTGAAATTACATTGATCTCTGATTGGATAAAAGTGGTCAGGAATTCTAAGTGCCCCTAGAAGATAGAGTCCCACAAAGCCTCAAATCACTCACACGGTATTCCATGTATAATATAAAGCACTCAATAAAAATACCTAGTCATTTGCAAAGACAAAACCATGTAGAAGAAAACAGGAAAGAGTATAGACAATGAAATATAAATAAGGGGGTCAGATAATGGCTATAAAATATGAATCATGAGTATCTAAATGAAAAATTTAGTAAGCTAGAAAATAAATCATAAGAAATTATGTACATTGATGCACAAAGTCAAGAACATGAAATACTCCAAAACACATTTTAAGACATACTTCAGATACAGTGAAAATGACTTCTTGTCTTTGAGATCCTAGGAAAATGGTATTGGAATAGAAATAGTAGTTGAAGGGTTAATAGTTGACAATTTCCTAAAACTATTTAAAGTCATCAAGTCACAGATTTAAGAAGTATTAAGAGACCAAGGGAGGATATCTTACCCAAAATGCAAGCCAAACATCAATTAAACAGTAGAAAAGCTAAGCCCAAAAGAATGCCCTTAAATTAGAAAGAAGAGGGGAAAAACTGCCAAGGATCAGCAACAAGAGAAGCTGCTAATATTTCTGCATGGTCAAGGGAAACAGGCGATGATAGAATCAGGTCTGAAAAATCTGAGAGACCATAGATAGAAAGACTGTCATACTGAAAAACCAATGTTAAAAAAGATATCTGTCAGAAGCAAAATTAAAGTAAATGCATTTTTAGCCAAACAAAACTGGAACCAAGAAACCTTGAATAGAGAAAGGAAACATGCCCTTATTTCAGAAAGAAATAACCACAGAATGAATCTATCTTTATATATATGATCTCTCTCTCTCTGTCTCTCTCTCCCCCCTTCTCTTTCTCCCTCCATCCCTCTGTTGCACAGCACTGGATATTGAAGGCATTACCTTTGCACAGAGCTGCTACATTCCCACCCCTTTTAAATTTTTTCTTTTAATTTTGATACTGGGTCTCACTAAGTTGCTAAATTGCCCAGGCTGGGCTCAAAATTGGAATCCTCTTCCCTCAGCCTTCCAGGGTGCTGGGATGGTAAGCATGTACCACTGTAATGGCAAATTATAAAAAAATCTTATAGTAAAAATTAAAAATCAGTTAGTAGCCTGTGACTACAGATGTGCTCGTGCTGCTTGTCACACAGGTGGACTGCTAAGCTCAGTGAGCCTTGGCTGTCTGCGTCCAGCTCTTCTAGATAGCCTGCCCGGACAACTTGACCACATCCAGCTGTAATGTCTGCGTTTTCCTACCTAAAAACATATTTATAGTTTTCCAGCTTGCTTCAAGGACTTTAGTCCCAGAACAGACTGGCCAAATCAAGGAACATTTAACCCTACCTGCTCCGCTCAAGCCTTCTGCCCCACAGAATGTTCCTGCCTTATAATAAACAATTCCTTCTAAGTAAACCTGCTTAAAACAAGCCTGCCTGACAACATATGATTTAATTCATGTATCCAAGCATGTAATAATCTGCTATCAGCTTTGTACTTCCTGCTTGCAAAATGTATTTACACTAAACTCTAAGCTGACTCTAGGCTTGTGATTTGGACTTGGTTCCCACTAGCCCGCTAGCATAATAAAAGTTGCCTTCCAACTCCTCAGTGCAAAGGGTACTCCCTATGGTTTCGTATCAGATTTCTGTAACACCACTACTCCCAGTTTCAGTAAGTTGATATTCACTTCAAGTTTTGATACAGACCAGTGATGGACATAAATATTTATACATAAATATTATGTATTTACAATAAAGATAATTAATATATGATAATAGCATAGAGCTGAGAGAAGGTAAATAGAATTAAGGTAGAGCTGGGTCTTGGTCTTATCTCTACAGTGTGTGTGTGTGTGTGTTTATGCATATGTGTCTATCTGTATGTTCATGGGCATATAAGTAATAAGATTAGGATATATGCTGAGTTCTTTAGGAAAACCACAAAAAATATAAAGACATATATGCCCATCAAACAAAAGAAAGGGAAAGGAATTATTTTTTAATACATCCCATCATTTAAAAAATGAAACACAGTGCTTGCTTCTGCAGCACAAATACTTAAAAAGAAACACAAGAACAATGAGAAACAATGTAAACTAAAAGAATCTTTAAAAGACAGGAAAATTCAAACAATTAACATAATAGACTAAAATCCAAACGTATAAGAAATTGCATTAAATATGAGTGGATTTGATACTCAGTGACACGTCTTTCCAGATGGAATAAAGTGATAAATTATAATAAATGTTTCTTGTAAAACACACATTTAAATATAAAGACATCAAATGAGTTTTGAGAAAGGGAAAGCATGTGAATTCTAATCAAAGGAAAACTATTGTAGTTATTTTAATCTCTCACAAAATAAACTTTAAGTAAAAGCATGTTAGAGATAAAGAAGGATATTTTATAGTGTTTTATATTATATGTTGTACAGATTTCATATTTGTCTTAGTCTGCCAGGGCTGCCTTAACAAACCACCATAGACTGAGTGGCTTTACAAACAATATAAAATTATTTTTCAGCGTTGTGGAGGGTGGAAAGGTTGCCATCAAGGTGAGATGCTGGGGCGTCTTTTACCTGTGACCTCACGTTCCAGAACAGGCTCAGGAGCTCTCTGGGGTCCCCGAGGCCCCCTCAACCTGTTTATCTCCCAAAGGCTCCACTTTCTAGTACTGTCGCCTTGGAGCTTAGGATTCCAGCCTAGGAACTTTGGTGGAACATGAACATGAAGACCAGAACAATTTCATGCATTTTAATATATTTTCTACTTCACACATCTAGCATATATTTTATATAACTATATTTTATAATAAATCATATAAACTTACCAAGATGATATGACATTTGTAGATTTCTATTCACTTACTAACTTATCCTTAAGATACACGAAGACAAAAATGATTAGAACAATAAAAGAGACAAATTCTAAATGATACTGAAATATTTTTAATATATACTTTTGGTAACTAGTGGACCGATTATTGGAACTTTTAAAAATATGTTCAACAAGTTTGATATCATTTACACATATGGAATCCTGCACTAAATTACCTCAAGATAAATTATTTGTGATCACAACATTACTAAGCTAGAAATTCATGATTAACATTGGAAGATTCCTGCAAGAAACTGAGAAATTCATATGCAATAACACAGGTATCATAGAAATCAGTATAAATTAGAAAATATTTGAGTGATAAAAAATGATAAAAATTAATCATGTGGACACAAGTTTGCCATGATTACAGGGACAACTGTGGTCAGGAACACAAATTTTAGGGAAGATAAAGGCTTAAGATCTATTTTTCATGTATTCTTATAGAGAATCAACCAGAAAAACAGTTAATGAATACAAAGAAAGCAAAAAGAAGGAAGTAACACACTCAAAAGTAAATAAAGAAAAAAAGTGACCTGGCTAGAGATGTGGGGAAAAGACACAGAGAACAGATGACCAATACTAAAGGTAAGAAGGTGGGTATCACTAGGACCCAATAGGTATTACAGAAATAAGCGTATATGCTAAACAAATACTACTGGTATGTTTAAAAGTTTAAAGGCTGAACTTAATTTCATCAAATTCATTGATGAGGCCAGCATATTCTTGGAACAGTATCTTGACAAAGACATTTTGGAAGAACAAATAACTAGACTCACCCATGAATATAGATGAAAATCCTACAGAAATTATTTTTTTATTTTATTTTATGGAAAAAAAGGTAAAACAAAATTTTGTAACAAAATAATAGGAGAATAACAATAGTTAATATGATGTATGTTGTTATCTTTAAAGGAGTTGCTCAGAGTATAAGATAGGGGCGTAAAAATTTTTCCAATCGATATTAACACAAGTCATCCTTTTCAATGAGCTAAGAGACACTAACAGTATAACTGACTTGCATTTTTTCCCTTTTCCCTTCCATGCTAGTTCCCTTCCCTGTCACCTATCTTAGTTCCTTTTTCCTTTTGAACAATTTCTTCCCATTACACAATATCTATTGTACATTTTAGAACTTATTTACTCTTTCAATTTCTCACACCAGGGAGACAATATGATGTTTACACAGGTAAATCTGATTTATTTCACTTATGAGTATGGTCTCAAGTTGCATCCATTTACCTATAAAAGTATCCAGTTTATCCTTCTTTATGGCTGAGTAGTACTCCATTGTATAAAAATACCACTTTTTTTTTTTATCCATTCCTTGGTTGATGGGCATTTGGATTGTTTCCAAGATTTAGCTATTACAAATTGTGCTGCTGTAAACATGGGCACACATATATTGCTGTGGTATGATGTTTCTAATTCTTCTGGGAAGATACCCAGAAGGGAAATAGCTGGATCAAATGGGACCTCTAATCCTAGTTTTTTGAAGAATCTCCACACTGATTTCCACAGTGGTTGCACCACTCTACACTCCCACCAACAGTGGAGAAGGGTTCCTTTTTCCCTACAGCTGCCCCAGCATTTGTTATTGGTTGATTTCTTGATGATAGCCATTCTTCCTGAGGTGAGAGGAAATCTCACGGTTGTTTTAATTTGCATCTCTCGAATGACCAATGATGTTGAACATTTTTTCATATATTTATTTGCCATTTGTATTTCTTCATTTGAGAAGTGTGTATTCATCTCAAATACCCATTTTTGGATTGGGTCTTTGAATTTGGGGGGATCTGATTTTTTTCAATACTTCATATGTTCTAGATAGAAGTCCTTTGTCTGAGGGACAGTTGGCTAAAATTTTTTCCCACTCTGTGGGTTGTCTTTTCACTCTGTTGGTGATTTCTTTTGATGTTCAAAAGCTTTTTAATAAGATGAGATCCCAGTTGTTGATTCTTTGAAGTATTTCCCATGCAGTTTGGGTGTTGTTCATGAACTCTCTGCCTACACATATATCTTCAAGATTTCTACCTACTTCCTCTCCCAGTAGATTTAGTGTTTCTGTTTTAATATTTAGATCTTTGATCCATTTTGGCTTTAGTTTAGTGCATGGTGATAGATACGGGTCTAGTTTTAGTCTTTGGCATGTAGAGAGCCAGTTTTTCCAGCACCATTTATTAAAAAGTCTATTTTTCTTCCAGTGAACATTTTTGGCTCCTTTGTCAAAGATAAGGTGGCTGAGTGTGTTTGTAGTTGTGTCTGCATCTTCTAATCTGGTCCACTGATCCTCAGGTTGTTTTTTTTTTTTTTTTTTGCCAGTACCATGCTGATTTTATCAGAGAAGCTTTGTAGTATAATTTCAAGTCAGGGGTTGTGATGCCTCTTGCCTTGCCTTTGTTGCCCAGAGTTGCTTTTGCTATTCTAGGTCTCTTCTGCTTCCAGATGAATTTTAGGAATGTTTTCTCTAGTTCTGTGAGATATACTAATGGTATTTTGATTGGGATTGCATTAAATCTGTATAATGGGAGTATGGCCATTTTCACTATTTTGGTTCTTCCTGTCCAAAGAGCAAGGGATATCTTTCCATTTTCTGATGTCCTCTTCAATCTCCTTTTACAGAGCACTGTAATTTTCACTACATAGATCTTTTACTTCTTTTGTTAGATTGATTCCTAAGTATTTCATTTTTTTGAATGCTACTGTGAAGGGTGTGTTTTCCCTAATTTCTCTCTCAGTGAGTTTGTTGTTTGTGTACAGGAACGCTATTGATTTTAGAGTGTTGACTTTGTATCCAGCTACAGAACTGAATTTGGTTATTAAATCTAGAAGTCTTTTGGTGGAGTTTTTGGGGTCTTCTATGTAGAGTATCATGTCATCTTCAAATAATGATAATTTAACTTCTTCCTTTCCTACCCTTATTCCTTTTATTTCTCTCTCTTGTTTAATTGCTCTGGCTAATGTTTCTAGAACTATATTGAATAGGAGTGGTGATAGTGGCCATCCTTGTCTTGTTCCTGATTTTAGAATGAAAGCTTTCAGTTTGTTTCCACTTAGTATGATGTTGACTGTTGGTTTGTCATGAATAGCTTTCATCAGATTGAGATAAAGACCATCTATTCTGATTTTCTGTAAGGTTTTTATCATGAATGAGTGTTGGACTTTGTCAAAAGCTTTTTCTGTATCTATTGAGATGATCATGCGATTTTTGTCTTTGGCTCTGTTGATATGATGTATTACATTTATCAGTTTGTGTATGTTGAACCATCCCTGCATTCCTGGGATGAATCCAACTTGGTCATGGTGTATAATCTTCTTGATGATTTGCTGCATTCTGTTTGCTAGTATCTTATTGAAGATTTTTGTATCTATGTTCACTAGGGAGATTGGCCTCCTACAGAAATTCTTTACAAACTATGTACAGCCAACTGTCAATATAAATTTAGTTTTAATTTTAAACTGAAATATACATTTAGAAAATAAATATATGAAAGCCAAGTTGAGTTCCTACCCCAGTAATTTAATTGGTTTAACAGTCAAAAATTAATTGGTGTAATTTACTATAATAACAAAATTAATAAAAAAAATATGTTAACACATCCAGACAACATATTTTACAAAATTTGGTAACTATTTACAAAAAATTTATTTGCTGATTTTAAAGATAATAGCCTGAACTGATGATACTTATACGTAGTTTATATCTAACATCACTGTAGTTGGCAAAATATTGAAAGCTACTTTACAGCACAAAATTTATGCAAGGTAAATAATACTTGTAATAATTGGAGACCAAAATATATATTATTCCAATATGGGACATCGAAAATATTTAATCTATAGATAATTAGTGACAACTAAAATTTAAGTTACTAGATTCAAGTTCAGTAAGCAACCTGAAATTTGCCTCCTTACATCAGCAACACACAGCTGTTGAAATTAAATTCAGGAAACATATTATTTACATTAGCATAAAGACGACACACACATGTGAGAGTAAATATAACAGAAGATGTTTAAGAACTCCATTAGATCATAAAATATTATAATAATTGAGGCCTATAATAGCTGGAAGAGAAGCAATATTCATGAATAGGAAGACTAAAATTTAAAAAGATGTCAGTATTCCTCAAATGCATCAATAAATTCAACACAATCACAGCAATTGTCCACTCATTGATGACTTTGTGTGTGTGAATGGGTCTGTTTGTGTGAGAGACAGAGAGAGATGTAGAGACACAGTGTATGTGCAAATGAAGTTTCTATAATTTATATGCAATTGCAAAGAGACCAAAATAGCTAAGGTATTTTTAAGAATAAAGTGGAAAGACATACTCTTCCACAGATCAAGACCAATTTTAAATCTATGCCTAATAAGAATTGGAAAAATGGAACAGAATTGAGACCACAAAGCCAGATTCATACACATATGAATACTTGATTTATGACAAAGCTTTACATACATAACAGTGGGGGAATTTATATCTATATCTATAACTATATCTATATCTATATATCATGAACTATAAAGGCAATGATTGGTCTACACTAAATTTGAAATTTCAGCACATTACAAGACACCACTGAGATAGTGAAAGGATGAACAAAAGAGTGGGATAACACATATGCAACATACACACCAGTCCACAGACTTGTATTTGGAAATATAGAACTAAACCCAACTAGGGCAACTACGCAATTAAAAATGTGCACTAGGCAGGAAGGTATGCACCAGTTCATCAATAAGAATGCTCATGGTCGCACTAGTAACAATCACAATCTAGAAAATTTAAAATATTCATTACTTGTAGAAAAGATATTTATTTCATAAAGCGTTCATGAGATGGATTATTATACATACAATGAAAACAAATCAAGAATCACTGCAGGCAGCAGTAAAGATGAATATCACAAAGAAAACATTGAGTGCAGTAGCTATCCACAGGGAAATGCCTGCATTTGGTGATATTTGGATATAGTTCAAAAAGAGTAAAGCCATCTGTGGAAGGACACAGGGAAAAAGGGTATCTTTGGGAAGGCAGGAGGAGATGTCGATATCAAAGAGGGATGAACAGAGCTATGGCGTTGTGAACACACTTTTGTTTGGTTTGGTTTTGTTTTGCTTGGCTTTGCTTCATTTTGTACTTGTAAAATTGCTGGGAAGCCACACAGATGACAAGGCCTTGTTGGAGGTGGACTCTGACTTGCAATCCTCCTGCCTCAGCCTCCCAGAGTGCTAGGATTATAAGAATGCACCACCACACCCAGTTTGGTATTAAAATTTGATACCTGCATACAAGGTATGGTAGTCAAGTCAAGGTAATTAGCATTTCCAAGGATGCCCCACCCCATTTTGTCGCACTTAAGCCTCTTTGGGTACACATTGACTGTGGAAGTCTTTCCACACCATGTCCTGTCTGCTGGCTCTGCCGAGGCCTCTGCACACATGAAGCTGTGGAGGAGAAGAAAGGACAGCAGCGTCTTTCACTAGGGTCGTATTCTGAAACGTGACAAATGAAAGGCACATGATGCTCCTTACAGGCTGTGTGCGGAGCATATTCCCCCACGGGTGAACCTGACAAAGTCCCTCTGTCCTCGGCATGTTCCATTTTTAAGTGTATTTAAAGAGACTGACTTTGGTTAAACCGCTTACCCTAAACCACAGGATCCTGCTCTGGCCACCGACTGGAAAAGCCGTCTCCTGTTTCCACAGCAGCGGGTCTCCCAACCCTGATCACTCCCACCTCTAAAGCACCGTGATCAATCCAATGCAGAGGGAAGTGAAAAATTAGGTCACACAGGGAGAAATTCACTTCCTTGGCGTGGTGGGAGTTGCGGCTAAAGAGATAAAGCAGGATCCTTTATAGAGTTTCCTATTCCTACAGATATTTGTTGATCGCCTAACATTTAATAGACGTTGGAACTACAGAGAAAACGCTTTACTTCACAAAGACACTGGAGTGGGTGTATGTGTGTGTGTGTGTTCTTCATCAAAAAGAATTATGGGATACTGTAATGAGGTAATTATGTTCTGTGGAAAACTGGGATTTAGTCTCAGTCAGTGATGTGTTAAACGAAGTGGAGGAAAAATCCAGTGGTGGAATGGAGAACACACAATGGAGATTCGGTTAGTGTTATACTGAAGCAGCATAAGTAGAAAATGGTGAGGGTTAGAATGGGAGAATGGCAACACGGCCTTGAGAAGGTGGCAGGTTACAGACGAGCTCAGGAAAATGGAAGGTGGTGGTGAGGAGCTCGAAGTTGAAAGTAGGAAAGAGTTCAGGACTGAAGGGTGACTTCCAGGCTGGTCTGCAGGGTGACTTTCAGTTCTGTGAAAGGCCAAGGCATCGAACACAGGCAGAAAAGAAGATGCAGGGTGGCAAGTGCATAATTCGCATTTGAGTAACTGGAAGAAAAAAGAATTTGACGTGTCCAGCAATTCTAAAACTCAGGTGAGGGAAATGCCATCAATCAACTTTTTTAATATATCCCAGAAATTGCTTGATTTTTAAAAATTCAGTTTAATAACAAAAAAATTGACTATATAAAATTTAATCATCCATAATTATGTTGATATGTGCAAAACTTTTTAATTTCTATTAACTGGTCACCCACCCATTTTTAATCCAGTGCAATAATTTAAATTATTATTGCAGAATAAGGAAAACAATGCTAAAGAGAGTGTGTAACTGCATCAAATTCATATTGCAAACTCAGCAGAAGAATGAGGATTATGCGATCTTGCCGAGTTCCTGGTTGAACGATCCACCTTCCATGTCACTATTTCTCTCAAAGAATTTCTCTCTACTTTGGTGGGACCGTTTTTCTAATTAGAAAATTCATTTTAACTTTATTCCTATAGTTTTAAAAGTTATAACTCACCTAATCTAGTGCCACCTTCATAGCTGCTGAATTTATTTCTCACCTTTAATAAAGACTATAAAAAAACAAATTGGTGGCTCATTTGTAATTTCTAAAATTTTCAAATGTCTGAGTTCAAATAAATAAAAAAATATAATGTTGTATTTTATTACAGGTGAGTAAATAGGTTCACAAAAGGAATTGAATCCTGAATCCATAATCCCACTAGACTCTAGGGGCTATTAAATTATTCTTTAATGTTAAAGCCAGGAATTTTTTTTATATTTATGTGTGGTTATCAAATATGAATCAGCTAACAAGTGCCATTGTAGTGTTACCAAACACCCTCCTATAATTTAACCTTTATATTATGACATTAAAATATAAGTACAAAAAAATCACTAACAAAAAAGCCAGGGTTCAGTTTTTCACAAATGAATATAACACACACACACACACACACACAAAAAAAGTCTTTAGTCTTATTTCTAAAAAGTCTTCAAATATATTTATTATTTTAAATATATATTTGATTCATGTATTTAAAGTCAAAGAAATAAATGAAGTTAGAAAATATAAACAATATAGGAAGACACAAAATTTCAAGGAAAATTATTTTCTCTATCTCATATACCAAACCTCTCTCCAAAACTATGACCAAGAGAGAGAAAGAGCAGGAAGGGGTGGGAGGGATAGGGAATGAAAAAAGAATTAATATGTGTTATGTACATGTACCAACTCCCCATGATGAATGTAATCATTATATGTTATAAATATGTACTAATAAAAATAAATAATATTTTTTAAAAGTGTGTACTGATAATAGATTTTTGTCACTCTTTCCTTAAGCACATACATATCTGTAGATATTCAAATAGGCATCATAGCTATTTTAACAAATGATAGCTTGTTTAAGTGATACTATTCTATCCAGAATTATTTTTCTTAGTGTGAGATTCTGGAACATAGGCAATGGGCATCTACATATATGCCACTTTTTTTTTTTTTTTGTAAAGACCTCTATCTCTGCTTGGGAACAAAATTTGTTTTGGGTGACTGCTACCTGCTGATGCTTTGGGTCAGCATAGATTCTGAATGGGGTTCTAGCTCCTTCTAGTCATTTCCAGGATTATATTTTCTTTTTTAAAAAGGATAGATTTTTTTCAAATAATGGATTTCTAACATTCCTAAGTTTCAAGAAAATAAAAAGCTCACTTCTTTTTCATGTATCTTGTCCTATCCTAAGATTCAGATCTTCAGGTTCAAGTATTTTGACACATCATCAAGAAATAATATGGTGCCATGATTGATTTTCAAGAACAAATATGATCATCACCTTAAAACTACTATGTTTTTAGCTAGGACTGGTATTTATTCTTCTTAATTTTTAAAAAAATGTATAGATGTGTGTAGTACATAATGTTTGCATTCCTTGTGGGGAGTTGGTACATGTATGTAACACATCTTAATTCCTTTTTCATCCCCTTGCCCTCCCTTCCTTCTTTCCTCTGCCCATCTCTTAGTACTGGCATTTATGTTCATTAATCATTTATAACTCTGCATTCTTCATCTGAACTTACTTGTCTATTTTCAGAATCTTTGCTGATGGTCAGAGGCTTCCCTCTTATCCCTGTAGGACCGCTTTAGGGAGAGGTGTGCTACGATTACCTCAAACACTTGTGTTGTTACAGAATTTTTATGGGTTTAGGTAATCTGTGTTGAGCATCTGTGTACCACTGCAGATACACTGCTGATTACTTAAGACAAATTCTTTGAAGTGGGATTACTGAGTCAGGACTCTGAGCCCCAGCGCTGACATACATCGGAGACTTTGATGTCGGGGTGCAGACGTTGCGGATGCTTTCCTTGCTGAACGAGTTTCTGTCTATGAATAATGCACAAACACTTCGTGCCAAATAGAAAGAGAATAATGCCACTGGGAAATGAAATACATGGAGAGACTGGAGAAAGGAGGTTTTTGAGATGTGTTGGTGGAAAAAATGCTTCAAATGAGACAATCTACTAAAAAACAACAACAGAAATCATGATGGTACCGTGTGGAATTTTACTCAGGAGGAAAGAATGAATAAAAGATAAGCTGGACAATCGCAATGTTACTGTGTGTAAAAACACAGAAAGGCTTTTGTTGTGAAGCAGAATGGGATTGTGGTGGTATTAAGGGCCTTGGTGTGTTTGTGTCCCCTAAAATCCACATGCTGAAGCCCTCACCCCAGTGTTAGGCTTTTGATGGCGGGGCTCTGGGGGGTGGTGAGGCTGTGGTGAGGCTGTGAGAGCTGAGCTCTCAGAGTGGTACTGGTGCCCTTTAGTGGTCACTTTCTGTTCCGCTCACACTCCCAGGTGAGGACACAGCGTGAAAGAGGCCATCTAGAAGCCACAAAGAGAGACTCCACCAAGAACAGAGCTGCGCTGCCCTTGATCTTGGACGTCCAGCCTCCAGAATCGTGAGAAATAAATATCTGTTGATTGAGCCATCCAGTCCCCCTCATTCTGTTTTAGTAAAGCAAATGGGGTAGCACCTTGTCTGGGAACTGGGAATACTGCAGCCCAAGAAGGCTTGTCAGAGAGAGGGCACTTTTTTCAATCCTTCATGCATTGTCCTTTGCCCCTGTGATGCAAAAGTAAGGCTTTCTTCTGCAGGTGAAAGACAGCAGTGAAATCACAGAAGGAGCCCAGCCACTCTATCAGCAGACAGTCCCAGGTCTCACTCACTGATGCCCCCACCCCCGTAGGAAATGCCCTAGGGAATTCAAGTTGCAGCTATAGGACTGACTGTCCAAAGCTGAGATTTTAAGATGCAGAGTATGTTTGTTTATGCTGCAGGGCTTCCTAGGAGTAGACATTTCCTATGAATTTGAGCGGTTTTGCTGAAAAGAACATGAAAAGAGAAGATTTGGTTCCAAAGAGGTGAAGTCTGCAGAGGAAGGAAGACAAAAGAAAACAGAATGGAGAGACAGCAGTGGAGGCCGAGATTAAAGCAGCATTCCTGACCTGACACTCCAGGGACAGCCCCAGCTGTCAGTGCAGCAGCATGACATTGCTTCTAGAATATTCTGCCTGCCGGAATCACATAATGCATAGCATGACTCAGTCCAGAATTGCTCCCAAATCTTCCCAAAATGTTTCCCCAAACCAGTGGCCCCCAAATACATACAACTTATCTTAGACAATTTGGGTGGTATGTGACAAAATACCTGCAATACTCTGTTTAAAAGGAGGAAGAGTCTATTTTGTTTAGAATTTCAGAGGCTCCAGTCCATGGTCACTTGGCCCTGTTACTTTGGAGTCTGTAGTCACATCACACATCGTGGCAGAGGAGGTCTATTCACCTCAGAGTGGCCAGGATGCGCCAAAAGAGACAGGAAGGGGAAAGGTTCCAATGTCTCCTGCAAAAGCCACAGCCCAGGGACCTCACTTCCTTCCTCTAGCTCCAGTGACATCATTTCTTTCCTCTAGGTCCCACCTCTGAGAGGTTCTCCCACCATTCGATGTCACCATGTGCTGGGGTCTAAGATTTAACACCTGAGCCTCAGGGAACATTCCAGATCCAACTACAGCAGGGGGCTTAAGCCACAGAGATTCATTGCATACAGTTCTGGAGGCCAGAAAGTCCAAGATTAAGGAACTGCAGGTCCAGTGTTGGGTGAAGTCACACCCAGCTGCACTCTCAGATGAGGAGGGGGTGAAAGTCTTCTCTGCCTCTTCCTGTAAGGGCGCTAATCCCATTCATGAGGCTGCACAGCCATGACTTAATCGTCTCCCAGAGCCCACGTCTGAATATCATTACCTTGGGGTCAGTATTTCAACATATCAGTTTTTAAGGGGCAGCGGGGCAAACAATGCTCCCTAATACAGCTTCTATACAATATTACCATTATTTTTTTTTTCAGTTCTGTTCACAAATAAATGGGTCGTTTTTCCTCAGGAAGATTTATCATAAAGACACAAGCAGGACGTGATCAATGATTTTGGAGGGGCTTCTGTTCCTGCTGCTCTGTGAATGAGGAAGGACGGTAGGATTTCCCTCCTAGTCACCCCTTGTGTACTGGCAAGTCCCTGCAACACTGCCTTTCTGGGCTGAAATGCAAGATGGTGTGTGGATTAGGCTCCCTGATTTGGCGTCAGTCTCCCCACTTATGAGCAGGCAGGATAACCTATCTAGAGCACTAAGATTTCTTGTATCAAGAGAGGTGTACAAAGACAAAAAATGCAGCACTCTTGTGTTTCAAAACTATTCAGTGATTTTTTACACGGATAATACAGCTAGAAAATAGGGCCGGTGAGATGGCTCAGCGGCATAAGCACCTGCCTGGCAAGCGCGAGGGCCCGAGTTCGACTCCCGGATCCCATATACGAAAAAGGGGCCAGTGATATCGCTCAGCGGCATGGGTGCCTGCGGGCGCGCGAGGTCCTGAGGTCGACCCCCCGGTACCCACAAAAAAAAAAAAAAAGAAAATAAAGTGTGGGAATGATGCACATGAAAACCTTTAACAAAATAAGAGGTAGAAATACCACAAAAATTCTTCCACAGCCTTGTTTTTTTTTCTTTTTTTCATTAAAACAAAATTTTCCATGGCATGATATTTTAATCAAAATTACACCAAGGAACTGAAAATGAAACCATCAGACTGTAGTCAGTTTATTTATCGAACCAGAGGACCTCGCCTGCTTCCAAGCAATTTTATTTCATTTTCAGATCTTGCTGTGTCATGTCGCATACCAGAGGTGCAATTGAAAATGAAATTATCTGTAACCATGTCACCTTAATAGTATTTATTTAAAATGCAAGTGTTCTTCCGTGGCACTTTATTAATTCTAAGAACACAGTATGGTAATTTTAACTAAGGGCTGTGCATAAAATTAAATTTTAAAATGTGTGAAGGTTGAGTTAGTTGGTAATGGGGTTTGTGAGCATGCTTGTGTAACGAGTAGCAACTGGGAGAATGTTCTGGAAAAAGGGCTTTTGCCTTTTCAAGACGGAAAGCTCTTGCCGCCCTGGCAAGATTGGGGATTCGTACCTCATTTATCTATTGGAAACATGTCTAAGGGGGTCCCCTTAACTGATAAAAAACTGACAGCTGTGGCTCTCAGCCCCAAGTCCTCTCCCGCTGGGATGCTAACAACATTCATTTTATAAAACCGTGTCCTGGAGCATAACAGTTACATCTGATCACAGGCACATGGCGTCCATTTTTGGCTTATTTTTTATTAGATGTACTCTTCCTTCACTCAGAGTGATGACTTGAACCGCACCTGGCTCTGCTGCACCCCATTTCTCACTGGTGAGAAGGCGGCTTTCGCCCCTGACAGAGGAAGGGGCCGTCATCACGGAGGGTTCCTTTTGCTTGAAAATAATGTGCTCTCTGCAGTTTCTACTGTCTGTGCTTTGCATTGTTCTCAAGTATGCTCAACGTGTGTGTGTGTGTGTACTTGGGTTTGGGTGTGTGTGTATGTACCTTCAGGTGTCACTCGCTCTCTGTTTGTGGCATGCAGAAGCGATAGTGGTGTGGATATCCTTTCAGCTGTTTTAGACATCTTAATCCAATTGTTACGGCGAGAATGTCCAACCTTCACTTTATTTATTGTTTCCATCAGTTCCTATCAGCAGACTGCTGCTTTCCTCAAATGGCCTCATCGAATGTTTGCTGTTTATATTAATTTTCTTTCTGTTTACTCACACCTGTGCTTGCTAATGTGAGCATTCTGACCTGCAGTTGTGTGCGCATCTTCCTGAGTCTTGCTCCAACAGGGAAGATGTCTCATTTATGAGGAGGAAGGGGATTCCCTGGAGGCTGGAGCCCAGTACGGAGCCACCCGGTGTGTGTGTGAGCCATCGCAGAGCAACTGGTCAGGGCTCGCTGGGGTGCCCCACCCGACTGTCGTAGCCCTGGTCTCAGGTGGGCTTCAGTATCCTTCTGGAGTTTCTTTGTTATTTGAAAAATGGAAGATGCCTTTGGATGTAACCTTTTGCAGCACCTGCTGAAGTTAAAAAAATCATCTCTGTGTTATGCAGAAATTCTCTATCCATCATCTCCAAAAACTTCTAATGTCCAGAAAAGGCTCATCTAACAAAGCCATAACAGGCTATAGCAATATAAAGACACAAGTCTTCATTTTAATTTTCTAATATTAACATTATGGAGACTAGAAAATAAAATGATTTTGAGAGAGAGAGAGAGAGAGAGAGGGAGAGAGAGAGAGAGAGATACCAATTTGGAAAAATGACAGACCTCAATTTTATAGTTAGAGCAAAAAACCTTGAGAGCAAAACCTGGAGAAGATAGTACAAAAATAACAGATAACTCCTACCTAACATTTATGTGTGAAAATTCTATTAAAGAAAATGGAAACAGAAAAGCAGTTAATGACCCCATCTCCTGGTGCTAATACTTTGTGAAATGGACCATCCACCCCAAATGGCAGTGAATTCAGGGACTCTCTTAACCTGCACGGAATACCACAGAGGTATAATTAGATGTCCCTTTCACGAGTAGGTTACCTAAATGCCCAAGCTCTTTCTTGGGAGGTCTCCCCCTTGACGGAAGCAGGCAGCATGTCATAGGTTGTCCTGGAGAGGCCCTTGTGGCAAGGACATTAGATGGCCTCAGGCCAACAGTGGTGTAGGAGCTCTCTTTGCTCTAATCCACTCTGGTGCGCTCAGGAGCGCTTCCTCCATTAGAGTCTGCACGTGACTCCACAGCCCCTGTCGGCACCTTTGATTGTAGCCTTGTGTGTGACCTTGAACGACCTTGAGAAGAGAGAACCAGCTGCTGCCTCCTGAGGTCCTGATGCCTAGAGACCACGAGAGCATTAAATGTTTGTTGTTCTGAGGGACAAAATCTAAGGTAATTTGTTATGCAGCAGTAGATAATTAATGCAATAAATTAATTCTCCATCACGACTATATTTATCTTATAATTTGAAGGTTTTAAGAAATTCATCTATTTACCCATGACAAAAGTTTTGTTGAGAACATACCATATACTGTACGAGAAAAGCATTTCCCATGCCAGACCACGCTTCATAACAGAAGAGGCAACTGCAAAGATTTTCAGGGAAACTCCATTCTGGCTTGGTTTCATCCTTATTTTTGTTTTTGTTCAGTTTCATTTTGTTTTATTTTTGTTTAGTTTACTGGGAATTGAACCCAGAGCCTTCTCACTGAGCTACATCCCCAGTTCTTTCTGAATTTTTTAAATTTTGAGATGCTGTCTGCTTAAGTAGTTAAGTTACCTGGCTGGGCTTGAACTTACAATCCTCTTGCCTCAGCCTCCCAGAGTGCTGGGATGTCCAACTTGTAACACAGTGCCCAGTGCTTTGTCTCTGTTTGGTTTGATTCTACTTCCCAAGTGCAAATGTGGTATCCTCACACTTCTCTTTTTGCCAAGGGTGCTTTCTGTATAATGCATACAGCATGCTAATATTGGATTGGGGTTTTGATTTTAAGCCTGGGTTAAGACCCTAGAGATAAAGTTTCTATTCCTGGTCCTGCGATGCTGTGCAGCCACATGGCCCAGCCAGATTTGCTGCTAAAAGCGTCAGATTTGCTTGGCGCCCATGGAGGTCCTAGAAAGGATTAATGAGATAATGGTAAGACTCACTACATGATCCAGAAGAACAGAGTGCGACAAATATTCTTATGTTCAAAGGTAACCTATTTTTTTCTTAAAATATTTTTGGGTTACTGCAGGGACACAAACTTTTAAAGAAAGTATATTTTTGATCTATTTTTCAACTGTAATGAGACTGGTGGCCGGCTTACAAAAATTCAGGATGTATAACTTTTTGTGATGACGATTTGGAGTCTCAAACTCTTTTCAAATCCCAGGACTCACCCGCATTGACTACATGGTTTGAGGTGTCTTAAACATTTGCGTCTCAGTTTCCTCCTCTGTAAGGTAAGTATGTTTACCTTAAAAGGATCACAACCCTCACTTACTCCACAGGCAAATGGAAGTGGCGTCATGCACCAGGAAGCTGGAGGCCTAGTAAGCCCTACTTCGCTGGTTTGTCATTTCTTCTAATATACTTATTTCCCTTGTCACATCCATGGGTCCAAATGCATGCAGTACATCCTTTGTTGATGTCACATAAGTCATCTCCTGAGTTGAAGCAGCCTCATGCATGATTGTCATTTGTCAAAGACGCTGGCTGTGGAGGCAGGTGTCTCTAAGGACTTCAAAAGTACTAAGCACGATGAATGTGTTTTCGAGCCTTGCCATGGTTTTATTGACAAGCGTATTTTCAAAGGCTTGTTGGGTTTCTCCTTTGATGTGTTTTTTTTTCTCTCTGCTTCTTCAAACCATGTGCTGAAGGGCTAAATTGGACTGACAGTTACCAAGAGGAGATAAATAGTCATGATGCTTATCATAGCAGCCACCTGGATCTTAAACTTCTCTTCCTATCTGGAAATTCAGCTCAAAAATCATCATCGTTTGAGTGTGACTTTATTATCTAATGACAGCTCTTTTGAAACACCCATGTAAAACGAATTCAGGAGTTGGAGTTTTTGACCATTTGGTACTGAGAGGCTTTCTTGTTTTCCATAAGTCAGTGTTGAAGTTTTGCTCTTTAACTCTCCCAATACCTCAAACTTAGAAACATTATACAATCAGAACACGAAATAGTTAAATAAATGATGCTCCTTTTTTATATTCTATGTGTGATATCCAAAACAAAGTCTTAAAGAAACTAAACAGAGTGTCTAGAAGATCATTCATGGATATACCACAGGTAAAACATTCTATACCCAGCTGTTGTCACCCCAAAGCTCTGTTCTCAGCTCTGTTCTCAGAAATAAAATAAGATGGCTCTTTTGCAAATGGGATGCAGACCAAGATATGGAGGGAGGGATAAAGGAAGGGAGGGGAGGGGACATAAAAAGAATTGAGATGTGTTGTTTACATGTACCAGCTCTCCACAATGCATGTGATCTTTATGTACAGCAAACATGTACCAATAAAAATTTAAAAACAAAGAAATGCAATGGCCTCCCTCCATTGCCCAAGAGAGCTGCAGGAAGTCTCATCCTTACATGGTAGGTGACAGAGAAAATAAAGAACTGCACTGATTGATCACTAATTCTGGAGTTCACTGAGCACTAGTACATCTTTGTCCTCTCTCTGTTCAGTGAAGTTGCCCGTAAGCACTTATATCTGCTGGTTCTGCCAGTAGTGATCCATAAATTTGAAGACTAGGTAGACTTCATAACATTTTAAAATAAATACATACATGGAAATTAGACTTGCGGAAGGGAAGGAAGAGAGAAGACAAAATTACAAGTTCAATCTTGGTCTTAAAGTTTTAAGCTTCTGGTATTTCCTAAGTATTTTGATGGATGGAGATCTTAAGAATCATCTCCTCACTCCAAGGCATCCCAGCACGTGCCTTTCAGCACTCTGGCCAGTGCACGCATTGTATTTTATTTTTCTAGTTTCTGTGGTGATAGTCATCTTTGTGAGGAAGTAGGTTACTCTCCCTGAAGGTCCATAGCGGAGAGGTTGAAATTTCCTGCATTTCTTTATCATTTGTTACTTGAATCAGAAACAATTTACTGAGTATTTGCTCTTTTCCCTAGACCTACTTCCTGCTAAGGGATGCAAAGTTCAATGTCAGTCTTGCATTAGGAGTTTTTGAATCTGGTCACAGTGCTTTCCGTGAACACTTTGAGCCCTATTCGTGATAAAAGACCGTCCTCAACACAGCTGATAGAAACTGGGACACCTCCCTCAGGCCGGACCAATCATGACTCCTTCTCCTACTGAGCAGAGGTGAGACCCACAGCCCCTGATTCTTAAGATACTCCTCCTTGCTTTGAACACACTTATTCCTTCCTTCTTGCCATTTTTGGAAGCAATTCTGGAAGTCCTGTTTTGTGGGTGTGTTTATAAGCTGTGATCAAAATATGATGAATGCTGCTGCCAAGCGCCATCCAGCTGAAAGCCAGGCTGGTGAAGACCATACAGTGTGTCCTCCTCCACCTTATTCACTTACTCTGGCGCCATTTGGCTTCTGGTTGTTCCCCGAAGAAGAGCTGAACATGCAAGAGAAATTGAGCATGAATCCATTCAGGACATCGAGGCAGCCACGATGGTGCAACTAAAGATACTCAAGAAAGAGGACTTCAGAGCTGCTTCTGAAAGTGGCAAGAATGATGACATAAGTATGTTTAAAGTGAGCAGGAGATTTTTTTTAAAGGGGATTTCATGGTGATATGTCTTTTATGATAATACATTTTTAAAAACATAAACATTCATTGTAGTTTTGGATCAAACCTTGTACATACTGAGTCCCAACCCTCTTCTAAAGGTTTATGATAAAATTGCCATCCCTGACTCCCCACAACCCCCAGGTCTGCCTATTTCTGCTGCTGGGGAGCGAGGGACCACAACATCATCAAGGTGTGACCTCTCTAGCCTAGCTGTCCCCTTCCCTGCCCCCATAGCTGTACTTCCTTGGGGTTTGTGTTCATTCTGTTCCCTCTGTTGGAATAAACCTTCTCCTACCTGTGCTCCTTTTGTGGCTTAAAATTAACTGTTCATCCAAGCTTAGTGGCTTCCTGACACTTGCACTTTATTTCATTGTTTGTCACTGCACCTGAAAATTAGCCTTGTGTAATTCTGCAGAACAAGACATTTTATAGTAATGAAATGTCTCGTCTGCCTTTCCGGTGCAACCTTTTGCATGGCTGTGAAGTTTAAATAGCATTAAAACAATGAGTAAAGTTATATTGACGCTGAGAAACACAGGAGTTGAGAAATGATTGACTAAAAATAATATAGCCTAATATAATAATAATAAAATTATACTTTTTAATAATTTTAATGGAAATTTTAGGCATATAAGAAAATGGATAAACACAAGCAAGAAATTTTTCATAAAATAAACTTTTTAGATAGTTAAGAGAGATACACTACTAATTTCTCTTTGTTCATTGAAAAGAAGGGTTTGTGCTAATATTGTTTGGACAATTGAATGCCGATATTTTGTACCCTGAGTAACTAATTTAAAGATAACTAAATGCAATGTATTAACCATTGTTACCCTCCTATTATGTTGTTTTGAAATTTTATTCTATTTTTTTCTCTTTAAAATAAAAATAAAAAAATAAACATTTTAATGTGGAGCTCTTACCCATTTTTAAAAATTTGTTCCTGTTGTGCCAAGACCCGCGCAGCTCTCAAAGTTCCCACGGGGAAGGACGGCGAGAGGATGGAGAAATAAAGAAAAGAGACAAAAGCTGAGGTCAGGTGGAGCTCTCTCCCCTGATGGAAGGAAAGGAACTGCTCAAACAAGGCAGTGCATTTATTTATACATTTAGCAAGTTGGTGTCACATGGCACCCCTTTTCATAGCAACCCATTGCTTGGAATGCCTTGGGGCTAGGTGTTTTCTGGGGTGGAGCAGCTTGTTTAAGTAGCCCACCTGGGTCGCTCTTTGTTCTCTGGCTGGCCCTTCTCGACAGTGGTGGGGAGGTGGAGCAGGAGTGCACCTGTGATCAATTTCCAGCTTCAGCCACTCCCCACACTGTTGCATGGGGACAATTCAGGAGAAGCAAGCTGGTGAAATGATGATGATACTTAACAAGCCTTTAAAATAAGACAGATTTTCAAACATCGAGTTTACCCTTTTCTATCTGTACACTAGACAACAGGGTCTTTAAGACCTCTGAGCAGCTCTACTGCGCTGCTTGCCAGTGACAACGTGCAGGACTGTTACACGCCACTGGGAAACAGGCAATGAGGCATCAGTCCGGGCAAAATTACGTGCGATGAAAATTGAAGTTTACATTTTAAAAAAGACTAGAAAAATGAGGCAGTTGCTGGAAAAATCATGAAAGATGGAGTTGGGTGAGTGCACTCAGCAGACCTGCTTTCTCGGGAACAGGTTTAGAGTCGCAGGCAAGCTCGCTGGTCTGAGAGGATGCAGATGTCAGCGAGGGTCATGGAGATGATCGCTTCCTCCACGCTCAGCTCTGCTTTGACTCACCGGACCCAGCTGTAATCAGTGTTTCCATTTGGGTCCTAAAAACGTGTGTTGCTGATATAAGAGGAAGACTGTCGGCTATTTAGAAAACTCTACCTTTGAAAATGCAAAGTTAATAAGTTAACACATCAAGGTGTGCTGCAGTCTGTTGTGTTTCTGTTTCATTTTTCCTAACAGTTGAACCTGTGACCACAGCCTCAGGGAATGTTTATCAATTTAACATGAGCTGATGGCCAGTGAATACCCAGCCTTCCAAACCAGCTTTTTTTAATGAGTAGCAAGGAGATGGAATAGAGGAGAACTGAGATAAAATCATACACTTTCAATATATGATATACGATTATTTTTCTTTTGGTTCATCATTAATGAAAAATCCCAACAAGGAAAGTTAAATATTCATTTCCTTAGAGATTTAGGACCTAGAATGAAAGTGAGCGCCATTACACTATTTACTGCTGTATCATAAAACAGCAGTTACTTTTATTCTTGGTACCACTTATGAAAGTTGTCAGATTCAAGATGAAGTCGCTTGTGTCAAATCCAGACAAACAGAGTCAGGGGAGGCCCTGGGGGATTAGGTTTTCATGTGCGCTTTGCCTGATTACAGAACCTTTCTTAAGACCGGCTAAAAGTACTCATACAAGAAAACTTGCCCTGTACAAGTCTTGTGGGCCCCGTGAAAAAAACCAGCCTACTATGACTTTTTTATTTTTCTAGCTGAACTGCATCCCCACTGCATTTTTGGTTTTTTATATTGAGACAGGGTCTCCCTAAATTGCTAAGTTGCCCAGGCTGGGGTTGAAGGGTCCTTTTGCCTCTCTCCCTCAGAATGCTGGGATGACAAGAATGCATCACCACACCAGGTTCTGCTACAACTTTAAAACTAGTTTGTCCCGTAACCCCAGGCACTGACTAATCAGAACTCGCCAGCTTTCACTGACAGGCGCAGCCCTAAGAGCTTCCTCTCAGAAGACCCCATATAGCCTTTCCTTTTCGCCAGTAGCCCCTGTCTTTTCTTTTGTTGCTTGGACATACCAGAGGCCACCTCTACCTGTGCCTGTGTGTCCCCGACTGAAATCCTATTCTTTATCATTCCCAAGATAAAATCCTTTGCATGGAGATTTGTCCTTATTGTGTCTGCCTTTCATGTGCTCTGTAAAGACAATGCAGCTCGCAACTCCATCCACTATCTCTGTAAACCACGTGTGGCCCAGTAGTCACCTGCCTCTTGCCCCAGTCAGGAGAAACCTCAATCAGGCAGCCAAAAACAACTGAGAAGCTGCTGCAGTGCCTCCTGAAAGCTCTAGAAATCATGCCAAATGGGAGATCATTTAAATAGCTTTTTGCGCTCAAACCTGTCTCCCCCTCCAAGTTCCTATGTTGAAGTCCTAATCCTGGACATCTCAGAATAAAACACGCAGTTTAGGTGGGCTTTCAGCCCATATGACTGGTGTAGTTATCTAAAAAATAGACAAATTTAGGAGAAATTTGGGTATCTCAAGCTAAATGAAAAAAAGACAATCAGTATATGCTAACTCTAAAATGACAGGGATGGCGAACCTATCTAACAAAGATTTTAAGGCAGCCATGTTAAAAGTTCTCCCATGAGCAGTTACAAACACTATTGCTAAAATTGAGGAAAAAAGCCTTAAAACAAAATCTTGAAGGCCTCAGTGAAGAATTAGAACACCTCAAGAAAGTTCCAGAAAACACAAAGTTTTTGAGTGAGAAGAGAAGCTTGGGACAGCTGCTCTAGTATAAAGAGAGCTTAAAGGAAATAGATATTTTTACATATTTATTTGTGGTATTAGTTTGCCAGGGACAATGATTTTAAACTTTAGCCTTTTCTACTGGCTATGTTATACACCTATATTTCTAAACAACAGGTTCCTTGTCTGATTTCTTGTTTTTCAGTTTTAAGAATTGTCTGCTGACTTGCTATTATAAAAACGAGGATATTACACACACACACACACACACACACACACACACACACGCTTTACCTCTTCTTATCTCCCCAGGGCAGTTCTCGATTAGATCAATATTTTACATTACATTTCTATGATAAAATACATATTATCTGTTCTCAGAAATGGAAGATATTTTCAGTGAAATTATATGCATTTTTATTTCCGCTAAGCCCTGCATTGTTTAGTTCTGTCTCTATTCTAAGTGTCTTCTTATTTCCTTTATGGATCAAAGGCTAATTTCACATCCTCAAAGACTGACCACTGTCTGTTCTTGCCAATGGGGGAAAATGTGATTTCTTTTCTCTATTAATTTTGATTCATTTTTAAGACTTACATATGTGTTATTCTGATAAAAAAGAAAATGTGAACTAGGAAATAAAAGCAATCCCGTGGAGCTTAGAAGATTGTAAAAGTTTTTAGAACGTGAGAATTTTCTATAGTTCTGGTGTACAGCTGTTTTACAGAAGAGGGACTGAAGGCCAAAGGCGCCATCCGCACCCCACGGGGGCAGAGTGAAATTGCAGGGGACTGAAGGTGTCCATCAGGGTTGACTGGTGGCCTGCGTAGGAGCAGACCTACTCAGCTGTCCAGACAAATGAGCCAAGGAAGATGAGGAGAAGAACCCTCAGGTCCACTCGCAGCAACGCATTCCTCTTCAATACTGGAGTTCAGTCTGAGCAAATCAGCAAACTTGCGTGTGAGTAAAGCAAGAAAGATGGTTCCTTGGTCGATTTAGTTAAGCAAATGTTGTACATCTCCTTTGTTGATGTTAGTGTGCGTATACTAATCTTAAAACCGTCAACCTCATAGCAATTAGCAAGGTGCACAGCTGCTAACCAGGTCACACCCGTGTTATGAAATTATCTTTCGTGCCGTGTCATGATACACATGAGTTGGGATTTTACTTGTAGCTCTCCATAGATCATTTTACTTTAGAGCAGTGATAGAACAGGCCCTTAAGAGCTTATTTAGTAATTGCTTGTTTAACAAGTACTTAACTGAAGTGCTTTTCATTAACACATGGAGAATTTGGAGGAGAAAATAATAGCAAAGTAAATTGTTGACAAATAGATGCTGTGACCCACAGATGCTGCAAGCAAGGCCCGCGGTGACCAGCTCTTGATTTTTCTTATTGCAAACACTTTTGAAACTCCTGTGTTCTAGATTCTGAGGTGGGTGCTGAGAATGTAGAAATGTTCGGCGCTCAGATCTCAAGCACGTAGAGAAAAGACACCCTCGCCGGCTGTCTTGAGGAAAAGGCAGCTCTTCAGTGGAGCATTAAGTATGAATAGGAATGTTCCAGAAGAGGGAAAGGACTCACTCTGAAAGGACGCAAGACTGCAGCACACGCCCTTCCTTGGCCTCTAACGTGCCAGCCAATGTAGGCCAGTCTTGCAACTAACTCAAGTGCTTTATGTATAAAATATGTGCATTAGAAATATTTATTTCCCTCCATTTTATTCCTACAGTTTCGATAAACCCCTTTAAATTTTTAATGGGATAAAATACATCCTGCAGGCTTGGGCTCTTAGGCAGTTAGTTCTCCACTGAGAGCCCTCATCTTCTCCTCTTGAACTGCAGGACTTCAGTGTGTTAGATCTACTTGAAGTCGCTTCTGCTTGTTGAAACTGGAAACGGCATATCCTATGTGGTCAGTTTACACCCAGCACTGAATGGCGGGGTGATAGTGCCTGCCATGGAATAAATGCTGTTTCTCACTAACTTTTGCCTTAATTAAGGTAACTATGTTATAATAACAGTGTGAGTGGGAAAATGATTATTTTTCAGAGAAGAAAATTCTTAAGCTTTAGAAATTATCATATCAAGGTTCTTGCATGGCCTTTCAGAAATTCACTCATGCACGTTTAAATTTGATATGTGTGAACATACTGCTATGTTAAAAAAAAAGGAGGAGGCAAGAAGGGTGATTGTGCTTCTTGACCTTCCATGATTGTAACAAATACCTGAGAAAATCAATTTACAAAGAGGAATGGTGGGTCAGGGATATAGCTCAGCGGCACAGTGCTTGCCTGGCAAATGTGAGGTCGTGAGTTCGATTCCCTGTACAAAAAAAAAAAAAAAAAAAGAGGAATGGTTTATTCTAGCTCATGGTTTTGGAGTTTCAGCCCCTGGTTGGTCGGTCCAATGCCTTTGCCTGTGGCCAAAGAGGCCTCGCTCTTCATCTTGACTTGGAAGCAAAAGAGAGAAGTGGCTCGAGTCCAAATATTCCCTTCAAGGGTGCACCCACATGTCCTAATTTCCATCCATTGACCCTACCTCTTAAATGTTTCTCCACCTTTCAAAAGTGCCATAAGTTGGGGATGGAGCCTTCAACACGCTGTCCTTTTGGAGACTCTTAACCAAGCCAAAAAGTGGCACTGACAATTGTTGAATGTAACACAACATAATCACACACTCAGAGGCATGAGAGTATGTTTAAGATGAAGAAGTTTCCATGAGTCTGACTTTCTATACACACTATCACAAGACATACACTGGCCTTTTTTATCTGGGCCAGGAGCATATTCAGGATTTTGGAGCAATATGCTTCTAGTAGCTCTTTAGGTCACGCATTTCACACAATCTTGATATTTATTTCATCTAAAAGAATACCACCAGTGAGATGCGCTTTGATGCCATCTAGTTACTTGGCATTCATTAATGAGAAGGGAAGCCAAGTGGACAAAAAAATTAGATTAGGGGTTAGAAGTGGCAGATCTGCTGAAAAATTATAGGATGGAAATTTCTTTTTTCAGTGAAAGTAATTTGAGATGGTTAATTACTAAGTTAGGATTCTTCAATGTTCCATCAATTCCAACAACCTCCCCCACTCACATATTTAATTTTTTTTCTCCCAAATGCCCTTAATGGTTTATAATTTGAGTGTGGCTCCCATACATGCATCTGTGACACGTAATCTGTAATCTGTAATCTGTAATCTGTAATCTTGCTTTAGACTTTTCTTTGAACATTGGCCGTGGGAACATTCCACATGGTAGTTAATTGTTTTTTTGTTTTTTGGTTTTTTAATTTCATAATACTAACAAAGAACTAGCCTCTTCCTTTGCCCTGCTGGCACTGCCTGAATTCCAGGCAGCAGAAGCCTTCAGGATCCTGCACCTGAGTGTACCCGCCCCCTGGATAGCTGTCTCTGAGTACTGCAGGAAATGGCACAGGTAGCAGGTGGGGGTGAGGTCCTTGTGTCCCTGCAGCACTGGGCGTTGGCCACTCCTGCTCTTCAGTCTTGCCTGGGGGCCCTCCCGGTCCAGGCACAGGAGCATCTGTGCTAAATTACATATGATAGAAACAGGACCAGCTGGTAGATAAGCTCATCTGGGCAGGTCTGTGTGTTCTCCAAAAAGCTCATATGTTGAAATTTAATTTCCACTGCAAGGCATGAAGATGGTACAGACTTCATCTGACCACAGCATTTAGAGTTGCAGCCTTAGGCTTAGATGGCTTTGCCTAATCCTCATTGCCTGAATATGGAGGCTTTGTAAGAAGAGGGAGAGACACCACACATACGCATGGACCCTCCCTCTCTGGCCACAGGGTGTTCTGCACTGCTTTGGGACTCTGCCAGCAATACAGCCAACTCCAGATGTGGCCATGACTCTACCTCACCAGCCGGGAGCCCAAAACATCTCTTTCATGTATGACGTTACTCAGCTTCAGACATTTTGTTATAGCAGTGAAACATGAACTCATGCAGTAGCTGAGTTCATGGAACTCAGCTAGGAATACCTACACAATTCCATCTCCAATGATATACTTCCCTAATCACACAAATAAATGCTCAGCACTTAATAGTAATTAGTTAGGGTGTCTACTTTTACTTTCAACCTTTCAGAAAAATTCATCCATATGGGCTTGAGGAATGATCCTTTGTGTGATTTCCCCCAAATAGCTTGAGCTGACCTAGATACCCTCAACTTCCGTAATTCCAGCATTTCAGTATTTCAGTATTGGGCCCCTATGGTGGAGTGTTCCAAAAGAAGCCTACCTTAGCACTCCTGTGACTACCTCTGTTCTTGAAATTCTCTGTTACTCTGTTTGTATTCATCCTTCTCTATCAGAAGACCACGAACTACCATGATGATTGAGTATATCCCCAATAGCATCTAAACTTTATTTAGAATTTGTCATGACTAGATGCTCTCTAAGTCACAAAGAATACTAATTCATATTTTAAACCTTAAATTATCCATGTTGAAAGGGCTAAAGTAAAGATAACTTCATTTACAGGTGATTATTTTAAATAGACATTGATTTGTGGAAAATACGACAGTTTGAAAGTAGGACAGGAGTTCTCGAGTTTGTTCTGCCTGAAAGTAGACGAGCTGTAATTTATAGGAAAACTCCATATAGACCCAGCTTCTCGAAGCTCATTTGCTGACTTGTCATGCAGTGTAGGCTCACTCACTTTGATTTAGTCCACATGATTTAGTCTTCTCTATGTAAAGGGGGGTGTCAGAGTGATTATCTCCACTGGAAATATTGTCAGACCCCTTGTACAGATTATATACCTTCCTTGATATGTAGTATAAGAGGAATAACACTATGTATTATTTTTACTCTAGATACAGATATTTCCAATATGTAATGAACTGAAATTTATCACTTGCACTGATACATACAACAACAAAAATCTGAACAACTGAAAATCTAAGATTTCTCTTGGACTCACCAAAAAAACTGAGATTTCAGAGAAAATGACATTCTGAAATCAGTAGGAAAAACACCAAGCCCATGGATGCTGTATGAACCAAAGAGATGCCAACAGAAAGTTTAATAGAATTTGGGAAGCCTGAGGGTGCACTGATGTAAGAGGGCGAGGCTTTTAGAGGCTGCAGTGCTAGGGGAGATTTGCAGCTCCTTGTAAGCTTTTCCTCCAAGAACAACCAGATATTCATAGGGAAGAACAAGGAAGAACCCAAAGCTCAACCCCCTCCCCCAACACACTCACCCCAGCTGGGCGTGAGGGGGAGCAGCTGCTGGTAAGTCCACCCAGACCCTCTCCAACTTTGCTTTATGGAGAAAAGGCTCTGTCTGGATGAAAAATTATCAAAGTGTACACTGAGATACTGGTGGATTCTGCTAAATGGAAAGAAAGGAAGAGAGACCAATAGCAGATATCTGACCAGAAGCATCTTTCCAGTCTCTCTGAAGTAACTAGGGCCTTAATCTGCAGGAGAAAAGGATTCAAAGTGAACTCCAAACCAAGCTTGCTTTTTCTTAGATCAGATTAGAACAAATTTCCAAATTTAAAACTTCATAGCTTTCATTAGATGTGTGCTTTTGTCTAACTACACCAAAATTTACTTCATTTTTCCTGTTCTCCATATGTACAGATTTTACAAAGAAGAAGAAGAAAAAAAAAAAAAAATCATGAGATAGACCAAAAGGCAAGGAAAAAAAATCATCCAAAGAGACAAAGCTACCATCAGAACTAGATTCAAATGTGATATCTTCAAGTTATCAGACAATTAAACATATTCACATGATATGTTAATGGCTGTAATAGAAAGGCTGAAAGATATGACAACACACAAATCAAGATGAGATGGAGATTATGAGACAGAATCAGAGGGAAATGCCACAAATAAAAATATGACAACAATCCTGACATTATTGACAAATCCCTCTGACGGGCTCTGGATTACAGTTTACGAACACAACTGAGGAGGAGCCCATGAACCTGAAGACACATTAATAGGAGCTTCCCAAAGTGACGATAAAAAGAAAAAAGAATGAAAAGTAAAGCCCTTGGAACAGAAAAAGAACATCCAAAAACCACGGGACAAAATCAAATGGCATAATGTATGAATAATCGGAATCATGGAATGTGTAAAAGAGAAAAGAGTAGGGGAAATATTGGAAAAAATAATGATTGACAAGTTCTACTTCTCAAATAAAAGAAAAACTGAAGTAAACCACAAATCTAAAAAGTTTAGAGGGTAACAAGTTTAATGCCACACACGCACACACACACACACACACACACTCAACATGCATATGCTCGTACACCCTTGCAGACACGTACTCCACTAACATATCATATATAAATTTCTGAAAACCAAAGAGAAAATCTGGAAAACAGACAGAAGGATAAAATTTGTTAGCTTCAAAGAAACAAGAATAACAATTACAGCAGAATTCTGATACAAAATCATGTGTTATGGTTTGTGTCTAGATGTCCCCCCAAAGCCTCATGCAGTCATGGAGGTGGCTTCTGGAGTTTATGACTGATTCATGGTCTAATGCTGGGATTGTGGGCGTGAGTGCTACACCCGCCCTGGGGCAGGGAGCCTGCATATAATATAAGGGAGGGAAAGAGGTTGCTCTCTCTCTTGCTTGTGCTCGCTCTCCTCCCTTTTGCTCTTGCTGCTTTTGCTGCCTTCCACCGCCATGAACTGTTGCCCTCTGCCATGTGCCACTCTGGCTTGGAGTCAGCTGATTATGGACTGAAACCTCCACAAACTGTGAGCCAAATAAACCTTTCCTTCCTTAATTTTGGGTGTCGGGTATTTTGTCCCAGCAACGAGAGAAAAGTAACCGAGACATCATGCAAACAAGGAGAGAGTGGCAGGACCTACTCTAAGTAAAAACAAAGATCTGGCTTACGTAGAAAAAATGTCCTACAAAAGTGAAGAAATAAAGATTTTCTCGGGCTGGAGTTGCGGCTCGGGTGCAGAGCAGTTGTGCAGCATGCATAGAACTTGGGTTCAATCCCCAGAACATTCTCAGATGAATAAAAACTGAGCCTTCATTCCTGATAGAATTGTCCTAAAAGGAAGAGGACAGAAAATGGAAACACACACATAGGGACAGAAGATGAACTTGTGGCTCTCTGCCGGGATAGAGCGGGAGCCCGGTTTGATCTGCTCCCTGGTGCGTGACCGGATGTCCACCTCTGAGCTCAGTGGGCACTGGGCTCGCTCTTTGGGTCACTGCGCAGAGGACAGAGCTTTAGTGTGAACTGCAGTGGTGAATCCCAGGGGTCAGCCCAGAGAGAAGAGCTCAGAACAGGGACCATGGTTCTAGATGGAAAGTGAGGTGGGAAATTACGGGATCAGAGAAATAGGAAGCCTGAGTTAGAAAAGGCAGTGGCTGAGGGTACAGGAAAGGGTTGAATCTGGGAGAGTTGAGAGAGGAGAGGCCTCATCCATGGCATGTTTCCACAGCACAGTTGAATCCCTTTAAATGAGGGCGGAGAATTATCATATCCTAAAAGAACATCAGAGAATTCCTCAGCTTTGTCCTCAGCCCTTTCAGCCCTTGAGAATTAGTATTGACATCTGTGGCTCTGCAGTTTCTCTGTCTCAATCATTTTAATTACTCTATCATGCTTGGTGAACAGATTACATAATGCTAGGTGTGAAAAAACTAAGTAATGAGCCCAACACTGTAATTCAAAAACTGTCAAGTGGGGCCACCTTATATCTTTAATGTGGTATCAACAAACTTTAGGGCAGGACAAATACTCTTTAAGAGGAACACCTGCTATTCTGTGATGCCTCAACCATAAGACAAAAATGAATCTTTTTTTTTTTAATATGCGGTTACCGGGAGTCGAACTCAGGACCTCGCACTTGCCAGGCAGGCGCTTATGCCACTGAGCTTTATCACTGGCCCCCAAAAATGAATCTTTGAAGACAAGGAAAACCTATGAGCATTAGCATGGCATTTTTAATGATATAAAGTTTTCTTTAATAGCTAAGATCTTTCCTTAATCTAAAACAGGAAAATGCGTTTTGTTGATGGGCTGTGATGGGTACAGTGACACAGCATGGGGACAGGTGGAGAGAGGCAAGGGAAGGACCCGGTTTGGTTTTTGAAGGTCTCACTATCTATTGTGTCTCAGTTTTCTTATTTCCATCAGAGGGGACATGAACATCTGTGGGAGTCCACATGACAGCTGACCTTGAAATGGAAAGGAACCTCTTTAGATTCAGATAGGAGGATTCGAACCCTGCTCCAAGGTATAGTAGCCAAGTTCCTCACCTGGGGATGCTGTAAACAGGCGTCTGTGAGTTGAAGGTGATTGCGTGTGTCTCAGGTTATTAGTGAGAAAGATTGTGTCATAAAAACCCAGGTCCAGCTGTGAGGAGCACAGAACTCATCTGGCTGTGCCACATGTGGATTTAATTTGCCTCACGTCACAGAAAGCCCAGACAGAGCTAATGTAGAATCAGCGCTGCACTTTCCTGGTGTTTCTCCCTTCTCGTCTGTGTTCAGTGGGCTGCTTCATAGCCTCACGGTCAGAGTCTTCCTGATGTAACTCTGTCATCATGGCTACATCAAAGGCAGGTGTCTTAATTATTTTTCTCCCTGCTGAGACAAAATACCCAACACCAAAAGTTAAAGGAGGAAAGGTTTTTGTAGCTCAGTTTGTAGAGGTTTCAGTCCATAGTCAGCTAGTTCCAAGGCAGAGTGGCATGGCAGAGTGGCATGGCCCAGGAGGAACAGTCCATGGCAGGGCAGGCAGGAAGGCAGCAAGCAGCAGTAGCAACAGGCGGCCTGGCTTTCCCTTTTATCCCATCCAAGCTACCAGCCTTTTGGGTGGTGCCACCCACAATTATACTAATTCCAATCAGTGGGCTAATTTAGTACCACACACATTAATCCCAGTATAACATGCCTGAGATCCTGCCAGCTCCATAAAGCTCCACCTATGAGCACATGAGGCCTTGGTGGACATTGAGACACAAGCCATAACATCAGGAAAAGGAAGAGAAGAATGAGGGGACTGCTAATGCTGGCCGGGCTATAGGTCTGTCACACAACCGTCAGGAGTCGCACTGAAGGCTGGGAATATGAGCATTTAGCCTGTTTATGCTTCTGTCATGGAATCAAAGGTAGGGAAATGGAATTTGGTGACCAATCCTAGTATCAGAAAGGAGAAAAGGAAAGGGTGTGGAATGGAATAGGAAGCAGCAGGAAAGTTGAGATTACCCCCTACAGCGTCAGGCATGAACACAAGTCAGTGGACTGGGTCTTCCTTCCTTCCCACTCTTCCCAAGGAAAACTGCACATGGGTGCATCCAGGCTACACTGGGAACGTGAGCAGGAATGAAGCCGGCACCTTGCTGCTTGTTCTGGGGAAAATAAAGGCAGTTAAGGACTATTCCCAGTGTCAGTTCTAAGTGCCCCCATCACTCTCATGAAGCCTTTCAAAGGACCCATACTTTTGACTTCCCCTGTGCCTCTGTTCTCAGTACTCAGGCTGCCCCTGATTTGATTTCTAATCTGATGCCCCCACCTCAGGCTTCACCTCATTCCCAAGGGCTGATTTCTTTCCTCTGTGAAGTTTAAATTCCCTTCCCCTCAACTCCTTGTTCTACAGAGCAATAAATAATGAACAACTTGGGCTGGTGAGATAGCTCAGCAGCATAAGCACCTGCCTGGCAAGCGCGAGGTCCTGAGTTTGACTCCCGGAACCCACATGCAGGAAAAAAAGGGCTGGTGATATCGCTCAGCAGTACAAGCGCTTGCTGGCAAGCAAGCACGAGGTCCTGAGGTTGACTCCTGGTACCCACATGAAAAAAAAAAAAAAAATGAAGGACTTGCTGGATCTTTAAATTTTTGTTTTTTTGTTTGTTTTAATAAAGTACAGTAGTCACAGAAAACACTAGCTAAAAGAATTCACAAAAGCAACTTGTTCCAACAGTAGCATTTTAAAATGAGCCTTTGGGGGCATGGGCATAGAAAATAGTATCCCGTCTCTAAAGCGAATGCTTTTCTTTGAAACTGTAATGAAGGGAGCCCCATACGTCTAGTTGCAGTTTCTTCTACACTGTTCTGTTCCGAGTCCTGTCTGAGCCTTGGAGGAGAGATGGGTGGCTGAAAGCTACCTGCTGGACCGAAGAAGACTGAGATAAGACACAAATGGGACTGAAAACTTACCTCTGGAAAGCTTTCATGAAGGTCTGGGTTTCCGCTTAAATGTCAGAGAGCTCTCTGAATAAGTTGAATTAGATAAAACTGCATATGATCAGCACAAAAATTTGGTGTCCTCTCTCCATGCTCACCTTTTATTTGTAAACAAACCAAATAGAAATCAGCTGACAAATAAAATGTAAAAGCTAATGTTGTGTATAATCACAAAATAACAGCATGTTATACACTTAGATGTGCTATATTCCTCCATTTGGATTATAATAACTTGAAGGAAATGAGAACAAGGTTAGCAATCTTAGAAGCCAGAACACGAAGCGAGCAGTAAAACAGGTGAGGCTGACCATGGCAGGGCAGTGACACACGCAACAATCCATCCTTGTGACACTTGTCTAAAGATGGTGATTGCTCAAGTAAAGTCCTCCCAAGTGCACTTTTCAGGGCTGCTTCACTGAAAGAGGATATTTCTTACCAGGGACATATTTAGTATATAATGTCCACGTCCTTCATACAGGAAAAAAAATGAACTCACTTAAATTCTTATCTCCAGCTTTTTGAAACAGACATCAATTGTGAGCAGCTACCTTAGGGAAAAGAAAATGGTGCCTTAAGCATCTAACATATGCCAGATCCAGCGCTGAGCATTATGGAATTACCTACTAGCAAGATCACTTTGTTGTCGTAATAACTACTCCGCCAATATTAAAATTATTGAGGAAACCAAGCCACAGTCTCCGGTCAGCTGGACACCAAAGATCTGTTAAACAGACCCAAGAAAGGTACTGGGCTTAACATATTCCCTGCACCTCTGGTTATTTTTAGTGAAGAAGCATTAAAAAATCAGTTAAATATTTGGGAACTGCCAGTTTTCCTCATGAATATGCATGTTTTGTCTTGCGTCGCCTTAGGTAGGAACATCTATTCATCTTGGAAATGAATGTTTCTAGCTGTCCTAATATCAGGACTAATGGTGTGTGCACAGAACACAATGAGAAGCTGTCCTCACAATAAAATCATGGGTGCTTCATCAAGGGATTCTTTGATATGCAAAGTCAACAGTGTCCTCAGAAAACGAAGAATGGTGCTTCCCAGAGCCAGTCTGCTCACAGAGAAGCAGAAAGACAGAAAGGTGACTGAACCCAGGGGGGAATTTGTAGGCTGCCTTAGGCCAAAGGTAAGAGGGGAAGGGAACTGAAGCAACAATTGCATTTTGAGGGGTAAAGACGAGAAACTAAAAGAACCTCACGAATCACAGTACCTGGAGATCATACTGACCCTTAAGCGGAGGCACATTTACTGTGAATGAGGTTGTGGGAGAATCAGAATCCCAAGAAAGTATGTTCAAGGAAAGACCTGGCTCTAAAAGAGGCTTAAGATTTTGACTAGAAGCATTTTTGAAGATAGTTTCAAATACCACCCTCTGATGGCAGCTAGAGCCTGTGAGAAGGGACAGAGGGAGAGAGAGAGAGGGAGAGAGGAGTTCAGGATAATCACGGACTTGTTTGCAGGAGATCAAGTTGCAGGCATACTGGAAGGGGGCCCTAGTCACCAGCAAGTGTCTAGAACAATCTCAGGTCTGTAGATTGTTCAGGAGGAAGTAAGCATGCCCTGGTCCAAAGTGCAGATTCACATTGAAGTGAAGGAGTCAAAGAGAATCGGCTGCGTGTGTAATTGCAGCGCCTAAATTTTTCAAGAACTATGGTGAATGGAGCAAAAAATTAACACGAAATCTTGCTACCTCACTCACATGCTGACATTTTGTCATTCATGAAGCATTTTTTGGTATTATTTTTGGTGTGGTGCTTGTTAAATGGAGCCTAGAAGTCCATGCTAGGTATTTGAAAATACCTGGAGAGCTGAGGTCAGCGATTGGGTACTTGAACATGCAAAAAGGGAAGGTGGTGGCTGTGACTCCCTGAGCGTTCAGAGGACTTGGCCCCAGTCACTCGCTCTCTGATGCCAGCACTGCTTAGGGTTGTGTCCTTCGCCAGTCTTCTGGCTTTCAAGTTGACTTTTATCCTACGCAATTTGCATAGCGTTATCTAGATCTCTAAGCAGGATTAGGAGGGAAGGAGAGAGAAAAAATAAATGTCTGTCTAGAGTTCAGCTCTATAATTGCAAAATTTGCTCGGAGGCTGGAAACTTCCACAAAGCATTTCTTTGCCCTTGGGTGAGTTGCCAAATCTCTGGAGCAATCTTCTCCTCTTTTGCATGCACAGCATAAGGCGGCAGAGATGAAAGACAGCTTCGAGCTTCAGCTACAAATCAGAGCAGGGGGGTAACTCTTGACAGTCTCAGAATTATCACTGATCCAGCCCGGCTCAGGCCCGACTGCAAGTAGGTCAGAAAACGGCCCGCTGGAGTTCCGAGCATGCTGCAGATATCACAGCACCTCGGATATCCAATTTCTTTCCTTGTATTTTCTACTCTGTGCTCTTTCTGTGTGTTTTCCATCTTGCAAAGACACAAAAATAGCTTTAAAAACTTTTGATGTAGAAAAATGACAAGAAAATTTGACTTATAAGCTAATAAAATGTATTTAAATACTAATAGTGTTTAGAACACGAAGGACATTTTGTGAGAAGAGATAAACAGATGAATAGCTCATAATATGAAGCCCAAGGAAAGGAAGTACATAAAATTTAATAGCTGATAAATGAGCGCCTGTACTTGTGAGAGTGTGAACTATTTAATAAATTCTGTTGTGCAAATTACCCAGTAGGAAAATTGGACTGTCTTGCCACCAAAGATAAAATTCCAAATAGATTTTTAAAAAGTAAGTCAAAAACCAATTAAGAAAAGAAGGGGCCGGTGAGATGGCTCAGCAGCACGGGCACCTGCTGACGTGCAAGGTCCTGAGGTCGACCCCCGGTACCCACAAAAGAAAAGAAAAGAAAAAAAACCTGTAAGGAGGGGAAGAGGGGTTGAAGAGAGGGCAGGGGAATGGGGAAAAACAAAATCAAGTTATATCATGCACAGGTACAAACTCCCTATGACGAATGTGATCATTATGTATACTTAAAATGTACCAATAAAAATCATTTTCTCTGACAGAAAAAGAACAAAATCTAATATTTTTATATTTTCAGATAGAACAAAATACTATATACAGCTAAAAGGGTAAAAGAAATGGGTAGTTTGAAACAATGAATATTCAGAACACTTGTACATGACAATTATAAACAAAATGAAAATTCATAATAAAACAGAGCATAAAAAATGGGAGGTTATTCTGAAAATGTGAAGAATTTGTACATATCAATAAGAAAACATTCATGCCTGGAAACAAAATGGACAAAGGACTACGTGGAGGTAATAGACAGCAGTAAATTCAAAAAATGGCTGATAAACCTGAAAGGGTGTTATTTTGGTTTGCTTTCTGAGTTAAATGAAGGACAAAGAAGTGGTATTCATGGTATTTTAAGGAGCCAGAAGTGCTGTGGAAAGGCCAGCACACTCAACACTAAGGTGAGAGGTGTATAAATTGGTAGAGACATTCTTGCAGTAATTTGCTGACAGGAGCCTCAAAAACATCCAACTCCTTTTACCTCATAACTTTGTGGTAAGGCACCATTTTGGATAAAGACTCTATCTCGAGACAAATGTGCATGTCCACCAAATATTTATAAAACTCTCCACTGGGAATTTATTAATAATGGAAAGCTGGAAACTACCTAAAATATGTAGCATCAGTATGAGCGAATAGTAGCTACCTATTCACTAAGATTTCCAGAAAGATTCTTACTGTGTTGAGTGCCTGTAGAAGGCTAGTGGCACAGGCAGTGAAAGAACCTTTGGACTGGGTATGGTGGTGCACGTCTGTAATCCCAGCACTCGGGAGGCTGAGGCAGGAGGATCACTGCCCAAGTTTGAGGCTAGCCAAAGCTGCATAGTGAGTTCAAGGCCAGTCTGAACTACATAGCAAGACCCTGCCTCAAAAATTAAAAAAAAAAAAAAAAAAAGTTACCAACAGTCAAGGGGTATAGTGAAGATGAGAGCTTATTCAAAGCATAGTAGGCCATCACGAGGGACAGTAGTGAGTTTCAAAGAGAGGAACTGTGTCATTGGAGTGAGAGATTGAGATCTGAAAACATGAGAAAGGGCCTCAGCGTGGTGGCACATATATATAATTCCCGCACTCGGGAGGCTGTGGCAGGAGGGTCACCAAGAGTTGAGGCCAGCCTGGGCTACCTATGGAGACCCTGTCTGAAAAAAAGGTGGGGTGAAGTCTTAGCAAATCTAGATATCTCACGAGCGTTTCTTTCGGGCAGCTGGTTTCCGCTGACCCTTCAGGAGCACCTTCATTGTTTCTGGAATTGTACACTAAACTGTCAAGGCTTTTCGTTCAAGCCTCAGCAAAGGTTCTTTAGAGTTAAACAAGGATGTCTGTATGCTTCAGCATGTTGAGAATGATGGGGCCTTCACCCAGTGGAAGGAAAGAACAGTTCTGCATTCATTTTTATTTTGTGCCATTTCTGGTCAGTAGCCCTGACGACCCAGTTTGTGCTGGGCAGGACTTTGGCTGTCATCAGAGAAATTTGGGTTCTGAGAATCTTAACCTTTTGGTCACCATGGTTCTGAAATGTTTTCCTGGCTCATGACATACAAATGACTTGACAATTTTGTGCCTTCACAGGGAAATGTTTGCTGGAAGGACCCTGGGGACAGGGGAGCACATGTTCCGAGGGAATACAACTTACCCATAAAGAAACACAGGTTGTGGAGACGTCCAACGGGAAATACAGACCAGAGCTGAGAATCCCTCTGTCCATTCAAGAGAAAGAGGGGATGGAGCATGTCTGAACCTCAGCTTCCTTGTCAGCAAGAACAGCTGTAATTTTCTATCTGCTATTTGTCGATGTCTATTTTAGTAATATCTGATTCTCTCATTTTTGCAAATAGTGCTTTATATTCTCTAATATTTTCCTATATGATACAATGTATTTTCACTGCTTTTTCATATGAATTTCTTGAATTACTCTTGTGCCTGAAGGGTTTTCCTTATTAGCTATTCTTATCTTTTCATAAGCTGCCTTTTTATATCCTTTACTCATATTTTCTACTGTTAGGATTTTTCTCTTATTGAGCTCTAAGAGAGATTCATAAATCAATTATTTTAATCATTTGTTATGTGTTGCTCATATTCTATCATAAATTGTTTTTTATTTCATTTGCTATGTCTATGTCTTATGGTTTCCATTACATGATTATATATATAATTCTTTATTACAGAAAATCACCAGTATTTAATTAAGTAGGTAAAATCCTTAAACTATTTCTTTATATAAGAAATGTAGCAGAGCCATATGGGAGATAATGGAAAATGGGGAAACAAAAATAAAACAAAATAAAACAGACCAGCAAAGGATTTTTTGTTTTCATTTAGAACACAAATAAAAATTTGCATAGCATTACCGGGTACTCACATTATTCCAAAGAGTTACAGACTGTTTAGAGGTAAATTCCCTTTTATAGAGTCTCCATAATAGTGATGAAGAGATTGTAATAAGATCCCTTTGTTAAAAATCACACCAGAAAAGTGAGTTTTAGAATGCAAAGAATTACATGTTTTCGTTTAGTTGCAGGAATACAGAAGTGGCTTTCTTCTTGCTTGCTTGCTGAAATTAAAACTTTTTTATTATTATTATTAGCCATTAGAAGGGTTATAGTGTGAATGCTAAGAACAATGACTTCATTAGTTACTCCTGAAAGGAACAGGGGTCATGTAATATTTTGCATCAAGATTAGCATCTGACTTTTATCTGCACTGGATGAAGGAAGAGAGGTTTGTTATGGCTCATGGTTTCAGGGGATTTAGTCCATAGTCAGCTGGCTCCAAGGCAGAAACATCATGGCGGAAGGATGTGGTGGAGCAAAGCTACTGAAGTCATGGCAGCCAGGAAGCAGAGAACAAGTGAAGAGGAAGGAGCAAAGCCCTATGTTATCCTCTCAGGCACACCCAGAAGTGTACTACATTCATCTCTTAGGTGTCTCCTAAGCCAGCCAAGTTGACAATCAAGATTATCCATCACAGGCATCATCAATATCTTAGATAAAAATAACCTATTAAGAAATTTTCAACTGTGTGTGTTTCTTGAAGCTTTGGTCCTCAGATTCTGATTCAGAGATCGTTAGGAACAGGATCTAATAGAGTGAGAAAGGGAATTGGCCTTGGGTGGGTGGTGGGATACCAGTCCCTATAGTGTAGGGGAACAGAGTGCAAGAGGAGCATATGAAATCTGTGAGCACCAGACTGACAGAAAATTAAAGAGCCTCACAATCCTAAAAGCTGATGAAGATGCTGAGCAATGAGAGTTTCATACATAGCTGGAGTTATGCTCATATGTGTATAAGAACTTGACCTATATATTAATACACACAGTTGGCAAACTCTCTTCAAGGTGTTTTTATGTCTCCTAAAATATGCACAATTGAAAGTTGCCTGGTGGTTATTTCCCATTGTTGGCATTGATGCTACCCATTCTAGTACAGTAGGATGCTGATGTAGAGGTAAAATATTCCGTGACCTCTACTGAGAAGAGCAAACGAATGTGAGCCCATGGAACACTTGATAGCACCTGTGTGTGCTGAATGTCACCTTCCCTGAGAGCAGTCCCCTCTCCATCTTGGTCTGAGCCAGCAGACACAGTCCTGGGAGAACAAATGCCAGTATCCATGAGGAACTAACTGCTCATTAATCCATTGGGTGTATTTATTTCACAGAGCATGATACTTTCAACAGGATTCTTAGCGACATGTAGAGAGATTAATTTTGCTATTAGAAAGCTCTATTTATTTAGTCTCAGGGACACTATTAGAAATGAACTCACAGAAATCAACTGCTGGGCTTTCAAATTTAATACTTCACTGTGAAGTACATAAAAACAGCAACTATGCCTTACCTCTTGCTTTTCATCCCAGCATCTACAAAAGCCCAGGCATTTTAGAGATACCCAGTAAATCAGTGCTGATTATGAGATTATTACATGACAGACTGGCACAATCAGTTTGGAACCAAAAAAGAACAGAACCTTATAGATTTTCCCAAAAAGAAATATAAAATCAGGAACTTTTATGTATTACAATCGCTGTGGTATTTATTAAAATTTTAATACTTTTTTTTAATATGCGGGTACCAGGAGTCGAACTCAGGACCTTGCGCTTGTCAGGCAGGCGCTTATGCCGCTGAGCTATATCACCGGCCCAAAATTTTAATAAATTTTTATACCATTCCTACTAGCAATTAATGGTCTGTATTCTTTTTGATGCCTAACCACGAAATAAATTTTTTGGAATAGTTAATTTTAAACTACCACACTGAATATTCTTTATATTGCAACAAAACTCCTTCATAATGAAGGGGAAATTTGCCCTAGGTTTCCTCACAATGGAAATTTGTGGAGTGACTCTCAGATTGCTTGATTTTGTCAGGGTAGTTGAGTGTCAATTCTTTGCTTTATGGGGTCTTCTTCAATCACAATTTACATTGTAAAAAGTACCCTAGTTGATCTACACCTTTTTGAACCTTACACTATATACATATTTTTATTGGCTTATCTTCCCTGTACTAGTAGGATAAGAACTACTTGAAGATACTTTACCAATTGCATCCATTAATATATCTCAAGCTTCTTTATCCTAGGACTCACTGGTCCACCCTGAGAATAAGCCTCGAAGTAGTCTCTTTTGGGGTCAGCTGGGGGTGGGGCCCAGCCAGCAGCTCATGAAGCTGTAGGGCAGGGAATTGTGCTCTCTCTTCGCTCTGGCTGTGGCCCCTGAGCTGTTATCTAGTAGTGAACAGCAACAAGTCCCTGGATGCTGGCAACGACATCTGCAGCCGCTGACCTCTGGCCAAGGTTACAGACCTTGAAGGTCAGTGGTTGCATGAGAATTCTCTTGAGACTGAGCAAATCTTTCAGAAGGAATTCTAGCAGAGCAGAACTCGCCCACGTTTTGTATACTCGCTGTCCTGGGGAGGCGTAGCTTCACACAATTCCTGAGCCAGAGCTTTCTCCCACTGCAGGCCTGTGGATCATATGACCCATGTGGCTAGATTTATTTGGTCTATGACAACTGTCTGCACAAGATTCCTCCATTGCTCCATGATTCTGGCATTTTTTAGTCCTTGTATAGGTTTTCTACGCATGTCCATACCTCGGTGGAGACCCAATTCCTTCATCTCCAACTTTGTGACACTGGGCTTCTCGACCCAAGAGACCTGAGTGAGCAATTTAAACTTCTGGAACCTTCTATTATGCTGAGAGTTTCTCAGATATCCTCTGAGAGTTAGTTGGAAGTGTGCTTTCCCACAAATGCACTGGGGGCATCTTTGGCACATTGATATCTCTCTCTTCACACACCAGCCAGTTGGGTCTTAGGTCTGTATCAACCAAAACAGTGCAGACAGGATTGTGCAGTCAAAGTGACAGAATGAAGTGGAAGATGAGGCTGCAGACCTTGAGCTCTTTTCCAAGGTTACTAGTGCTCGTGGAGGAAATGTGCAGTCCATGTAAACGGAACTATTCAGACCTGGGTCCAAGTGGAGACTGCAGCCATGGTTCTGTAAGGACTCTCTTCCAGTCTGGCCCTGTGCTTGCATATTCCAGTGGACCGTATGATTAGTAGTTTAGTTTCTGATGCCTGGATTTAGGATCTATGTGCTGATGTCTTGGGACAGCCACACAGAAGTCATTATTACAAAGCAAACATGCAATACGTGAGTTTAGCAGAGAAACAAGTAACTCTTGCTTTAAATTATCTTCATTTTATAATGTGTACAGGCTAATTATAAACATTTTAAAATGAAAGAAAACAGTTTCTCAAAACCTTACAGTCATAACCACAGTGTTAGCATTTTATTGTATTTTCTTGCAGTTCTTGTTCAGTCTTGTTTTAGATCATCGTTGTTATGATGCTTTAATTAATTTGTCTTGTTTCTTCACTTAGCATGAAGCCAGTGTTTCATTTGACAAGCATCACTTTGATTGACTGTACATTGCTAGTATTTGAGCAATTCTACCACAACATGACCAGGTAGTCCCTCAACTGAGGAGAAGTTGATATTATTATCGGTGATGGGCAGCATATACATCGGTGGTCCTGTAACATTGTTACGGAGCTGAGGAGTTCCTATGGATGTAGCTATAGAGACATTATAACCATTTCAACACATTGCTAGTGCAATGCATTGCTCATATATCTGTGGCAATGCCACAGCAAACACACCAACTGCACTTCCAGTCTTGTAAAAATATAGGTCACACAATTATATATAGCACATAAGCATAATAATGATGATAGACAATTGTGGCAATACCTTATACAATTATGATAGTATTATATGTATCATTTTATAGTATACTTCTACTTGTAAAAATTAAGTTTATTGTAGAACATATGCCACGTTATGTCAGCAGCAATCTCATCTGTCTCATATTTACTTATTCCTCTTCCCTGCAAGAGGAGGCCGTGTGCAGTAACTGATGAATACAGTCCAGGTCTGTGTAAGAATACTGACAAGATGTGTTATGTACATGGACCAACTAACTCCCTATGATGAATGTCATCACTGTGTACTGCAAATATATACTAACAGAAGGAAAATTTTAAATTTCCGTGTATCCACCGACCAGCTTTTGGTGACAGTTCACCAAAAAAAGAATATAATGCTCAATCAACAACGAAATCGACTAACAATGCATTTCTCAGAATGTGTCCCTGTTGTTCAGCAATGCACGACACACACTATGTGTACACATCTGTGAGCATACAATAACAGGAGGGGAAGGAAACGGGTGGGAAATCTGCCACTGTGTATTGCTTTGTGGTGATTGATGGTACAGATGACCCTTGCTGATTTAGTGCCTACAATTTGACACTGAATTATCTTAGACTCTCTCATCCAGGGCTACAAGCTACATGCTGCAATTCCATGCTTCTCTATGAGGACACACGTGCCCTCTGGTCGAGGAACATGCCTCAGTCAAGCGGCCATTATGGGTGGATTGGGCTCGTTTGTTGAATTCTAAATTCTGTTATCTTTTCACTCTGCTATATTGCCTTAGACTGATAGAGGTTTTTTTTTTTTTTTTTTTTTTTTTTCTTCTTCATGCCCTCTTTATCTGGTATGGAGAAAAAAGTAATTTTTTTTCTTTTGTGAAATATACATCAGCTCAGAAGAAAGGTATGATAAAGAAATGTACTTAGGACGAGTAGAATTCAGCATGTGCACAATCCCCAGAAGTATCAATCTCCTCTGACAATCTGCGTGGTGGGCAACTCGGAAGGCAGCATTTTGTTTGTTAAGTAGCAATGATTTCTGCTTTGATTTGCTCAGGCAGACCTCCGTACAGAGCAAGGGTGAGGACTTGACGCAGGCTGAGTCTCTTGTGTGCTAGGAAGAATGACTGGTGTGGACAAAGAGCACTTGTGACACGTGTGAGCAGCAGATGGCAAAACCGAACATTTTAAAAAAATGGGATGACGTCCAAGGAATCCTACAAGAGGGTCACCAACCTCCTCAGGGGATAGGAGTCTGTTAGACATGGCTTCCTAGTAAAAATGACACCTTACTTGCCGGGGGCAGAAGGACCAGCTGGGTGGGAATTTGGGAAAGAAATAAGTGAGGAGAGACAGCTGTTCCTTATAACCACCAAACAGGACTGCAGATCTAAAATGTTTAGATCTAAAATGTCTCCCAAATGCCTCGTGTGTTCAGAGGTGGGGCTTTTGCAAGATGATTGGATCATAAGTCACTATACCCATGCGTGGATTCCAGAGCTGAATGTGCTGTAAGGTGAGCCGTGGCAGTGATCTGAAAGCCTCCCTGGCTCCTCCCTCTGCTCTCTGTTTCCTGCCCACCATGCCATGAGCAGCTTTCTTCCACCAGACCCTTTCACCTCTCCTTCCTGCCTTGCAGCTAGCTGACCATGGACTGAAACCTCTCTTCCCTTAAACTGTGTGAGGTATTGTGTTCCATTGTTGGAAAGTAACTCGGCCAGGGCCCTGCGTATCTGTGGAGGGTGGGAGCTTTTGTGCTGGTACCTACAGTGTTTCTCGCTGTCCTCAGCACAGGAGGTACAAATGCACCTAAGACAGATAAAAAGGTAGATGTGTATGTGTATGTTTGAGAGACAGAGAAAAACACATTAGAAATAAATCAGCCCATAGGTAGATGGCAGGTAGGTATGCAGGTAGCTAAGTGCATATGTACAGATGTTCCCTATCTTAGCGTGGAGATATAGCCTGATAAACCCAATACAATTTGAAAACATTGTAAATCAAAGCTGCCTTCCCTCCACCTTACCTACCACACCTGCTGGATTAGTAACGCAGCACATTCTGGGATACCGGTGGGACCCCTGCTGACCGCGGGGCTGGCCCGGCATGTGGGCTCTCTGGTGCTGCCCCAGCACAGTATTCGAGCACTGGGCCACACATCACTCGCCTAGGAAAAGACCCAAATTCGGAAACCAAAATCTGAAGCGTGGATTCCACAGAACGTGTATTGCTTTTTGCCAAGGTAAAGTGGAACAATTGTGAAGCCAAACTATTGTAAGTGTGGAATCATCTGTAAACATATAGATTTCTGTATCTCTCTCTAAATGTGAGTAGATTAATGGCAGATGGATCTGACAGATAGGTAGATGATTGATAGGTAGATGATAGGTAGATGGATATGCAGATAGGTAGATGATTGATAGACGATAGATAGATAGATAGATAGATAGATAGATAGATAGATAGATAGGTAGATAGATAAACATATAAAGATAGCGGCATACAGAGCTTTTCTTCACTTATCAGTGCAAGCTTAGAACATATTAGGTGCTCTGTGAGTGACCAACGATTAAGAAAATATGTCTTCACGGATAATATGTCTTTACATAATCCTTGAGGCCTGGGCCCTGTGCCTTCTCTTCCCATCGCCTTGTGCCTTATTCCGTAGCCTGGTGGGCATGAAGCCCCCTTCCAACCGTGAGGTGCACACCCGGGCAGATGCCCTGGGCAGCCTAGAAGGTCCATGTCGTCTACCCCAAACTCTGCTTTCTCTTTACATTCTCTCCCTTTTAAATACACTGCGCATTTAGATGAGGCAAACATCTGTAACCTTTCCTAACAAGACAAGAGAATGTGCTTTTATACTTAGAATGTGAGTAAGACTGATGCCAAGAAGAGACACAGGGGACCACCATAAAACTCCCAAGCAATATAATCACTATGAAAATACAATCTCTTTCTTATCCCTGGTTGCTGTCTTTTAAAAAGTGCTTGTGTAAGGAAAACCAGCTTATTAAAATGCATAAGGTTTAGCTTGCCTGGCTGTCACCAATAATCAGAGTAATTTTACCTGCACTCCATACCACAATCTCTTGTTTGTACCAAATGTGATTTTGAGTTTAACAGGTGTGGAAATGATTTTTTTTAACACATCTCCACCACCCATGGTCCCATTTCCCTCAAGCAGCCCCCCTGGGCAGCCTTTGGCCACTTTGTTTGGGTCCTTACATCCCTCTTTCCAAATAGTCACCAGCCACACCTTGGCAAATGAATACAATTTCCTGTCCATCAAAATGGCTTCTCTCCAAATAGTTTTTGTCTTCACCTACAAGACAAATGTAATCGCTCTTCTTTTATCTCTTTTGTGTCGCCAGACATATGAAGCTTTTCTCTCCCTTCTGAGCACTACCTTGCCTACTTTTAATCTTGATTTGTTTTCCTCCCACACTCCTACCCCAGAGATTTTCAGAAAGTGAGAAAACTATTAGAGATTTGAAAGCGAATATATGAGTCCCCGCGCTGTTGAAATCTTATTTCCAACACAGAGCTGACTCGAACAGGGAGAAAGAAAACTCTTACAAATGTTCGTGAAAGATGACTTTACAGAAAATGTTATTCCTCCGGTGAATTCCTTTGATGGTAATTTGGGTATTTATAATAACATGACTAGAAGAAAACTAAAGACGGAGAAAGAACTTGATCATTGTTCATCAGAACTCAATGGAAATGAATATGTTCAGATATTTAAAGGGAAAAAGGGTTAGAATTTGAATCTGGAGCGCCCGGAAGGCTCGCATGTTGCAGGTTTTGTCCCCAGTGGGTGGCACTATTGGGAAACCTAGGAGGCAGGGCCTGGAGTAGGGGGGAAGGACGTCACTGGGGACTTGTTTTTGAACGGGCCATGGGGACCCTGTCCCCTTCCTTTCTCGCTCCCTCGCTGCCCTGAGATGAGCAGCTTCCTCTACCCTGTTCTCCCACAGGCCTGAGGACGACAGGGCCAAGTGACCACACACTGAAATCTCTCAAAGCTCGAGCCGAGGTTTAGTTCCTTCATTTAAGTTGATTCCTCTCAGGTTTTTGTCACAGCAGCAGAGAGCTGAGGAGTCTGAACTGCTCTCGAAGCTGTCATGCGTGCGGGTGTGTGTGTGTGTGTGTGTGTGTGTGTGTGTGTTAGACGTAGACGATCCTTCTTCTCAAGGAAATGGCATCTCCACTGAGGGGACCGTCCTCACACCCCACAGCCCAGGGCTGCAGTCTGAGATTCCAGATTTCTTCCGAGCAGCCCCGGGAGCCCAGGCTTGGAGCTCAGAGCCCTTCACCGGCTCCAGGCTGCTTCCCCGTCCTCAGGAGATCACAGGATGTTTTAGCCACGATATTATTTGGTCTCCCGGAATTACTGTTTTCTCCGTAATCTTATTGATGTCAGGAATCACAGCGGAGTCAGCGGGAATCCTGGACACGAGATAAGAGAGTATCAGCATGCGAGATTATTATCCTTTCTGCTAGAAACGTAGCTATCGGGCATTCGAGGGACGAATTTTAAAAACAAAATAAAATCCAGTTTCTTTTCTTCAAGGAGGGGAACTGAAATCCAGGGCTTTTTAAAATTTCATTCATTTTTTTGACAAAGTGGAATGTTGAACGTCATTCATCCCTGAGAGTGAGGCAAGAAAAAATTTACGTTGGGGATTGTTTCTTTTCTTTTCTTTTTCTTTCTTTCTCTTTCTTTCTTTCTTTTTTCTTCTTTCTCTTTCTTTCTTTCTTTCTTTCTTTCTTTCTTTCTTTCTTTCTTTCTTTCTTTCTTTCTTTCTTTTTTTCTTCTTTCTTTCTCTTTCTTTGTTGCTCTTTCTTTGTTTCTCTTTCTTTCTTTCTTTCTTCTTTCTCTTTCTTTTTTTCTTCTTTCTTTCTCTTTCTTTGTTGCTCTTTCTTTGTTTCTCTTTCTTTCTTTCTTTCTTTCTTTCTTTCTTTCTTTCTTTCTTTCTGGGGGAGGGTACTGTGGATTGAACACAGAGCCTTTGTCCTCCTGAGCTACACCTCCAGCCTACTTTTTATTTTTACTTCTTTCATTTTTTGAGACAGGCTCTCACTGGGCTAGAACTTGTGATGCTCCTGCCTCAGCTTCCCAAAATGCTATGATTACACACATGTGCCACCACACCTAACTGAGATATTTTCCAACGCAGTGGATTTTGCCAGACACAGTTTATTTTGAGGAAGTATGCAGACCCTAACAGCATGCACTCAAGTTTTGTTTTTTTTTTTTTTTGGCCTTTTTGCAGCAGTAACATGAAAAGAAAATTCTAATTCCCAAACCAGAAGGACACATATATTTTATAAAATGAATTTGGGAAAAAAGAAGAAGAATCATGTACCTGGTATTTTTAAAGGACTCAATGTAATCATGGTGAAAGCTCCAGACAATTAAAATGGACACATTTATATTTTCTGCATAGTTTGTTGTGATTTCCAACTAATCAGGGAAACCCAGGACGTATCCAGTTCAGCAAGCCTATGGGCGATAGTCCTCATCCCAAAGTGGGAGCCCCAACACCTCTGAGAAGGGAATCATCGCCGGATTAATGAAGAGCTCATCACTGCAACTCTGATGTTCGTATCAAACCCTAGAAGAGATGAACACTCGTTACGGCCAGCGTGGAAGCCATGCAGGAGGAGAAAGACTGCCCAGCATAACCTCAGCCATCTCTCACCTTTCCCTAGGATATGTGTTCCTTCTTGCTGTCCTATCCTGTAGGATATTTTACATGTGTGCACACACACATATCTATCTAGATTCAAGTATGTTTTCCGATGTTAAAATTTGCATGTTTATTTTATGATTATCTTGAAAGTACAAAAACACATGGAGAAGAAAAACATTGCTTATGATCCCATCGTCTATGAGAAACCACTTTGTTTTTAAGCCTTTTTAAAACTTCCTCTAATCCAGATTTTACCCAATAAAGCATATTTCTTAAGGCATTAAAATGTACTTAAGTGTCATTTGCTGAATATAGTATCCACTGGTAAGTATTAACCATAATTTGCAAGTATATTTTCTTAACATTGTGCATTCAGATTTTTCTGATGTTTATTATTGAAGAAATTTTGTTATTAGACATATTAAATTTCTAGGATTTAATAAGGTAGAATTAATTAGTTTGAAAGCCATGATCATTTTGAAGGGCCTGATAATTGTTAGCAGAAATCTCCAAAACTTTGTAAGTATTCAGCTTGTCTATCGTGATTATTAAAGTTGGAGCTCCTATCCATCCTAAAACATAGACAAATATTGGACAAACAGGAGATAGAGAATAAAATATTCTAGATTCCTTTCAGCTGTCTGAATTTTTTTTGCAAAAGTACTAAGGATATTTTCAAAGAAGTTATCTCAGTGATTGAAGTATAGCGATATTTCCTAAGGAAATAAATGCCCTTCAGCGGAGACGTGATCTCATAACCAGGACAGGCCAAGCCCGGAGACCAGAGTGTGCCAGCATCCTGGGTGTTTAGAGAGAGAGAGGTCAGACAGGAAGAGGGCTCCCTAAACTCCCGCTGGAGCATCCCCTGCCAGGTGACTTGGGAGCCAGACACGAGTGACAGGCAAAGTCCTGGGTAGCAATCACAACAGATGTCCTCACTGGGCAATGAGTGGACTGACTAAGGGTCAGGAATGGGGCACCAGGATCTGGGGGTCCCCCAGTATGTGGAGCAGTTTGGATCAGAAGCAACTTACCAACCCATACCAAGGGTATCTCAAGGTTTGGGGGAGCAGCGTGGCTCTGCTGACTGCTGCCCACAGGGCCAGCAAAGGGCAATTTGATATCAGGAACTCAGCAGACCGTGGCAGGTGAGGGGCTGGTCCCAGATCAGCAGGAGTGGTCTTTTCTGTGCTTCCTCTGCTAGCTTAAGAGTGACTTAAATTGAGTTGCACAGAGTACAGGAAGCGCAAGAAGGTTCCCAGCTGACCCTGGGAGAAGGTGGGGACCCACGGAGCAGTTAACCTCCAATCTTCTTTCTTCTTGTTCTCCAGTGGGCAAGGGAGTGGAAAAGGTCACAATGAGAAAAACACACAGAGAGCTAAACTCCAAACGCATCTGGGATTGCTCTCAGTAAAGGAACATTTTGTTTTGCTCACAGATTGTTGAGCTTCTGGAACTCTGCTGTCCCATGTTGAATCCACTAACCCTGGATGACTTTTCAAACAGTGGAGATAATGGGAAAAAGCTTCAGTTCCTCTGTCACCCCAGCCTCATTCAAATCACTCAAGAGCCGCATGGAGTTTGCAAACAGGGAGGCAAGCAACCTTCCTTATAGGAACAGGAAGATCCGGTGGAGGACCCTGCTCCAGACGTGTTTCCATAGCAACATGGCAGCTCCCTTTGGTCCAGTCCTTTAATAAAAATCTCTCCTTGTGCTTCCTTCTGCTAAGAGGAAGAACCCTGCTAGGAACTACATAAACCATCGAAATGATGGGTTCAGAGCTAAACTTCCCTCTTTGAAGCGCATAGAAATGCTACAAAACATGTGAGATAATTTGGACTAAGTAATAAGAAGTATCTCTGAAAACAACAAAAAAAATGTTAGAAACATAAGAAGAAATTTTATAGCCAGGGAACTTCTACAGATTTGGTAAATTAATAGAAAAAAAATTCTAAATACAGTATTCCCTCCTTATTCACTGGGAATATATTTCATGAGCAACTGTGGATGAATAAAATCCCCAATAGCACCAAACTCTATTACTGTTGTTATTTTTAAAGGCAGAGTTTCACTAAATTGTCCAGGCTGGGCTGGAACTTGTGACCCTCCTGCCTCAGCTTCCCAGAGCACTGGGGTGGTAGGTGTATGTCACTGTACTTGGCTAGTACCACACTCTTATTCTTAGGCCTATACACCTAGGATAAATTTTACTTTACAAATTAGACATTGTCTTAGTTACCTTTCCTTCACTGGGCACATACAACTCAAAGGAGGAGAGGTTCATTGTGGCTCACAGTTTCAGTCCTTGGCTGGCTCCAAGGCAGCAACAGCATGGCAGAGGGGTCTGGTGGAGGAAAATGTGCCGAAGCCATGGCAGCCAGGAAGCGGAGAGAGAAAAAGGAGCTGGGGAAGGAGATGCAGCCTTGCAGGTCACACCCACAGGGTCCTGCCTCTTACATGTCTTCCAGCCAGATCCCCCTCCTAATAACAGTCAGCAATGGATTCGTCAGTAGATTGATTCACTCATGAGTGTAACACCCCCATGACCCAATCAGTCACCTCCCAAAAGTCCCAGCTCTGACACTTTTGGGGGACATTCCAAATCTAAACCATAACACAGAGTATGAGATTAACAATAATGAAACAGAACAATTATAAGGCAATGATAAAATACTGTTACCACTATCTTTGTGCTCTGGGGCCACTGTTAAGTAATATAACATTACTCCACACAGGCACTGCGACACCCAACAAGTGACCTGGTAACCAAGACAGCCACTGTGACACTAGACAGGCGATGCATACAGTAGAGACTGCTAGAGGAAGGGGCAGGTCAGTCCCAGCAGAACGGAGCAGCATGGAAGGCGGTGTTGTCATTGGACTCCGAAGGTTGTGCAGTTTGGAACTCAGGAACTGCCTATGCCTGGAATTTTCTGTTTAACGTTTCAGTGTGGTTGAAATGTAAGGGAAACACATACAGAGCAACTGTGGAAGAAGAGGCTGACCAACCCTGACATGGGGAGTGAGCAGCCCCTTCTCCAGATTCCTGTGGAGGTCTGGGGACACCATGGGCTGTGGCTTTCCTTGGACAAAGAACATCAGATGTTCTTTTGAAGGCGTGGATTGAATTTCAAAATAATACCTGTCTTGAAACTGTAATTTTTATCCAAAACAATGTTCAATATTTATCATAAATAAGTGTCATGATATAAATATGGTTTTTAATTTCAAGAACATTTCATTTTTCAAGCCATCAAGCCATGGTTATTTAATTATGCAAGAATGCTTATTAAGCCCACCAGGAGGAGAGCTCCGGTACTTAGTTGTGCACTTTTATATTATGCGAGGAAACCATTGATTACATCTCCATATTAGCATTATTTACTTTATCCACTGAAGATGACGTGTAATGGATTGGCTGGATGGCACGGTATTCCATTTAACAAAGTCAAATGAGGGCTGCGTCTTAGATTTTCTGAGCCTAATGATCAAAAAGAAACAGCACAGATAATCTAGCCTGGGGAGAGCCCAGGAAGGAGGGAGCAGAACGATCAGTGGAGAACAATGATCTACGATAGAAGTAATTGATCTTTTCATTTGACTATTTGATTTAGAACATGCCCGAGGCTCGGCGCTCCCTGCTGTATTCACAAACAACAGTTCCCATCTCTCTCTCTCTCTCTCACTCGTTCATGGCGAGTGTGTTGGGCAGCAGTCCCTTTACCAGATGGTGTGGAACTGCAGAGCAGGAGAGCAGGAATGCCCGAGGTCCCCTTTGACATGCCCACATGGTTCCCCTCTACGCTTCCCGCATGTGTCAGCAACAGTCCTAGGTACCTAGGACTCCTGTGGCTGACTCCTTGGCTGGAGTCACCCCAAAGCAAGGTGTACTTGCGACCATCAGGAGGCAGGGCTGGTTGGGATCCCAAGAAGGGAAAGACCAGGGTGACCAATATGAAGCACGATCTTTGCATGTTTTCAGGCAACCACCTGAAATGTCCCATGTTTCCTCAGTGCGTGGGACATTCAAGGTCCCAACCTGGGCTCACACCTGCAAGGCACATAGGTCGCTGGCCAGGTCTCAGGCCAGTCAAGGCACCTGGCAATTCTGAGTCAGCACAAAAGAAGAAGGTGGGGACAAGGTGTCTGGGGGCCCTGCAGGTGGCCACAGTGAGCAATTGGCAGGGGAGGGAAGAATCGGGCATCTGTGAAGCAACAATGCTGAGGGACAGGTCTGAGTGCGATCAGAGGGGATGCTTACAGTCATGGGTTGAAGGAAGACATGTGGTGGGCAGAGAGTATGCCTGGTGGGAATTCCCAGTGTCCCTGATGAACAAGTTCATCCCCTGCAGAGAGAGCCAGGAACGGACAGGAGGAACATCTCATGCAAAACAGGAATGCAAGAAGGGTGCGAGTGATGTGACTTCCATAGGTCGTCCTTGGTTTGGGACTTGGCAGCAGAGACACATGACTGAGCTGATGTGGATGGCTGGCAGGAGATGCAGGCTGCATGGGGACAAGACTGGGGCGGAACAGGCACTGGGGCAGGGAGCAGCCTTGGGCTCTCAGCTCCCAGCTGTGTCTGCTTTGTCCTCTGAGCATCCACAGTGAAGTGAGGCTGGGGACAGCCAGTCAGCTGGGGGGCTTCATTTAAAAAGTGAAGAACAAAGGAAGGGAACCAAGCTAGGGATATACACTATCCTCCCTCATCCGTGGGCATTCAATCTAAGACCCCCAGTGGATGCTCAAAACACAGACATCATGGCGCCTCCAGTCAACCGTTTTTTCTATAGATACCGTACAGCTGCTGAGAAAGGTTAACATATAAATTAGGCACACTAGGAGATTAACAAGAGCAAATAAAATAACAAAATAGAAGCCAGGCATGGCGGCCCTGTAATATCAGCATTCTGGGAGACTGAGGCAACAGGATCTCAAGTTCAAGCCCAGCCTGGGCAAGTTAATGACTTAGAGAGTCCCTGTCTCAAAAGTTAAAAAATAGAAAAGGTGCTGCGGATGTAGATCAGTGCGAAGGCCCTGGGTTCAATCCCCAGTACCACAAAAGTAAGCAAATAAACAAACAAGTAAATATTGTACTGTAGTAACACTTGTAAAACTGCGCTCCGTGTATGTCTGTCTATCAGTCTGTCTGTCTTGCTCTCAGGATATCCTGTTGTACTCACTGCACTGTTGGACCATGGTTGGCCATGCATAAGTGACGTTGTGGAAGGTGAGGCTATGAAAGAGGGGTCAACCGTATCCACCTGAAGGAAGACACTTCATGCTCCCTGGGTTCCCACAACAAAATTCCCATTGCAAAGGAGCCTGTGGATCAAACCCTTCCCTCCTGGGAGTAATTAGAGCCTTTTTGGGTTGTAGGTGGCCTGTCCTTGGTTGTGACCCCGTCTGCCCCCAAGCACAGATGTGCCCATTTAGGACTGGAGCTCCTTGCAGCCTGGAGGACATGGTCAGAACAAGCGCCCTTGAAGAGCTTGTGGGCAACTGAATATCTTGGTGTGCGCCCTTCCCATCCTGTGTACTTGCAGGAAGAAGAGAAAATCACTGTGTCCAATTGTTCCTTTTGATTTGGTCATTAAGGGTTACATGTGGAGGCACATGCCTATCTTCCCAGAACTCTGGGAGGCTGAGGCAGGAGATTTGCAAGTTGCAGCCCAGCCTGGGCCATTTAGTGACTTAGGAAGACCCTGTCTCAATAGGAAAATAAAAAGCAGCTAGGGATGTAGCTCAGTGCAAAGGCCCTGGATCCATTCCCAAGTACTATAAAAGTAAAGTAAAATTAAATTAAATTAAATTAACAAATAGTGTTCTGTAGACAGTACAAAGGAAAAACAAATAGAGTGGCATGGGAGGAAGTCCTGGGAGGTGAGGCCATTCGAAGGTGTCCTGCAGGCTAGAGGGGCTAAGAAGCTAGCAGTACGGGTCACGTGGCCCTTGTGGCTCGAGGAAGCAGAGCTGAGGCTGAGCCAGAGTTGGGGAAGTGGAGGCCAATCCAGGACGTCCCTGCAGGTACACACAGTGGGAGAGGGGTCCACCCCACGCCAGGTGTGCTGCAAGGGTGAGAACCCACATCTCGGCAGGTGTGCTTGCATGAGCTGCAGGACACCCTGCACCTGCAGGAGGCAGTGCCATCCTCAAGTCACACAGCGGCACAGGACGCTGAGGGCACCTGCTCCCCGCCTGGAGACAGCCAGCAGCTGGGTGCCCTGAAGAGCCACTCTGCTCTCCAATTCCATTTGCTTGGAAATGCTGGGGTCTTTTCTCAGAGGGGCAGGTACTGAGGATTGAACCCAAGCTACATTCCCACACCCCTTTTAAATTTAATTTTTTTTAGATAGTCTCACTAACCTCAGTAAGTTGGGCAGTCTCGACTTGAACTCGAGATCCTTCCTCAGCTTCCCAGAATGCTGTGCTCTTATGGATTTCTATACCAGAGGGAGGGCTGAGAGAGGGAAGTGCTGAGAAACACCAAGTCGCGTGTTCTCCATTTCACACTCTCACGACCTTCCCATCGGAGGGTGCAGCTTTGACCTTAGCCTTGACCTGTTCGAGAGAAATGTCTCCCCAGGACTGCTGGTTTCAGCCTGCTGAGAGCCCCCCACCCAGAGGGCTGTCAAAAGGGTAATGGGGGGATGGATAGGATCAAAATATATTATGTGCATGGAAACACGAAAGTTTGTAAAATCCATAGGCGCTGGTAATGAAAGGAGGGAAGCAGGGGCCCTTGGGGCTGTCTGGCTTTGTCTCACAGCCATCCCTGCCTGCTGTTGCTGGATCTCGGGGGGCTGGCAGCTGTCGGGGTGAAGACGGTGTACCTGCTCCTTCCTGATTTCCCTCTGACTTTTATCTGGCATGTGAAAGTGAAATATTTTGGAGAACGTTATGTACAAAATATTCCCATTTTATTAAAAACATGGCACAGCTGCTGGTCTTGGCCCAGCGATGTCTTGGACCGTGTGTCAAGGTGATTCTGGCCCAGCCAGGCACTGTGGTGGCGGGGATGGGGCCTCGCTGGTGATTTTATGTGCTCCGTTCTTTAAAAGGTTTTGAAGTTTGAATCCATTTCCTGATTTTAAAACATGCTATGCAGTCAACCTGAAAAACTAGTTAGATATAGGGAAATAAATTAAATTTGAAAGTAAAAGGAAACTGGATTTTTTCACATCTTCCTTTCAGTCAATGCCTATTGGTTATAGAGATTAATAGGTTTTGGTTTGAGAGATTGGTGTGTGCACGTAACATAGTTTAATCTCTACTCTCCATCAGACCCCTGCCCCACCGCCCCCAGTTTAGCATTTTTGGGGGACCCAATGCACAGAATGTATCAAGGAAATCACAAACCCCAACTCTGAGTGTGCTATGAAACTGCAGCGGGTTCCCAGAAGGGCACTCGGCCAAGTCTCATCTCCAGCCTAGTGGTGTCTTCACTTATGTTTCTTTAGAAACATGAGCGCCTCAGCTATTTCCATGCCATGAGGACTCAGACGCACCTGTGTCACATCTCCACCTCCCCGCCTCATCAGCGTGGTCCCTGGGCTGCACACAGGACTTGGGCTGACGTGGCCCACACTTGGAGCTTGATGGTCTGGGACCCACTATGGAGATAAACACTGGAGAATGAGGACTTAGACCTGACAAGAGCATCCTGAGAAATGGCTGTATGCTTCAAGAACTTGAGTGAGTTTTAGTACCAAAGATCAAAATCCATCTGCTCAGAAAAAGCCCTTTAATTTTTATTTTATTAGTAGATGTTTGCAGTACACGATGATCACATTGATCATGGGGGTTAGGACATGCATGTAACACATTTCAATTCTTTTTCTTTCCCTTTCCTTCCTATTACCCCCTTCCTCTAACTCTTGGTCCCCTTTTTCTTCACAGAACAAAAGGAAAAATTCTATGTATTTGAGCCAGGTTTGGTGGTCCCATGCCTAGGGTCCCAGCGCTCTGGGAGCCTGAGATTGGAGGATTGAGAGTTTAAGGTCAGCCTGGGTTACACAGTGAGATCAAGGCTAGCCTGGACTATGCGGTGAGACTCTGTCTCAAGAACACAAATAAACAACAACAACAAAAATATATTATGTATGTTTCTTAGTAATAAACAATTTAAGGAAAAAGAGGTAGTTTTTCCACAACATAGTGTACCTCATCTCAGGCCTCTTAATAAATCCTAGAATTTGTACATTTTTGGTATAATTGTTAATGCAAGCTTCCATTTTATTGTAGGATCCAGCCAACATCATAATATGCTGTGTTTTATTCTAAAGGCACTGTCATGGCTTGTGTCTAGATGTCCCCCAAAGCCTCATGTGCTCATAGGTGGGGCTCACTGAAGCTGGCTCGATTTAGGATGTGTGATGCTGGAATTAACGGCTTGTGGTACTAAATTAACCCGCTGATTGGTTTAGCATAGTTCTGGGTATGGATAATGGGAAGGCCCACATGGGGTATGGGTGGCACCACCCAAAAGGCTTGTAACCTGGATGGGATAAAAGGGAAAGGGAGGCTTGCTGCTGCTTCTGCTGCATCGTGCCTGCCCTGCCATGGACTGTTTCTCCTCTGTGATGCCGCCCTGCCTTGGAGCCAGCCAACTATGGACTGAAACCTCACACACTGTGAGCCAAATAAACCTTTCCTCCTTTAACTTTGAGTGTCAGGTATTTTGTCACAGCAATGAAATAAGTGACTAAGATGGTTACAAAGGGACAAAGTTGTTGAAACACAAAACTCCAAGACCTACAAATGTGATACACAAGCCCTACACAAGATGTTAGGTGGCATATTTGGTTGACATAACATGGACTTTAGAAAGAGCCAATTATTTCCTCCTCTAAGCAGCCCCTTTTTGCAGACAAGAAAGCAGTGTTTAAGTAACTTACACAAACTTTTCCAGATAATGAAAGTTGGCAGAATTGGCACTCGAGCCAAGGAAAGCTGCCTCTAAGACCAAATTCTATGTTTATACCTTCATAGCTCCCCAAATCCTCTCCTAAAGCCTGTGTATCAAAAAATAAGACATAGACATAAAACAAACCCTTAGCATCCTGTTTGGGTGGCATGTGGTGAGAAATCTTCCTGGAGGTGTAAACAATTGAGATACATGCCGGGCGGCAAAACAATCTTTGGTACATCTGTCACCTTCCATAGCTTGGAAATTGGTTGGAATTGTAACTCTAACAGAAGGAGAGTGATAATAGAATATTTTTACTGTGTGTCGGTTGCTACAAGCTGTATTTGTCATGATACTAAAAGGGGGGAGAGAGAAAGGAGGGTAGGGAGGGAGACAGAGACAGAGACAGAGAGACAGAGAGACAGAAAGGAGGTTGGGGAAAAACTAATCATTTGCTTATCATGTCTACAGAAATTAAATGAAATAGAAAGGTCTGAAACACTGCAGCTTTACATGGTGGTAAATTGAGTGCTTATGTAGCCCAAATTTTAAGGAGGCAGGAATCCGAGGAAAAGACCCGCAGTGACAAAGTCCCAGGAACCAAGGTAAACCAGAGTAGGGACGACATCCTCTCCTCTTGCTGCAGGTAGCTCCACTGCCGTCTGGATGAGGCTCAGGGAAAGGGCTGGGAATGAGAGAAAAAAGAATTAGGGTGTGGTTGCAGACACAGGGCTAGCTGGAAATATGCATTTCCCTAGTTCTCAGACAGTTTTTTCTGACTTTTATTTTTGTGGGAGGCAGTACTGGGAATTGAACCCAGGGACTTTGGAATGAGCTATATCCTCAGCCCTTTGAAGTTTTCTTTTAATTTGAGACACTAAGTCACTACTAAGTCATGAGGCTGGCTCCAAGTTATAACCCTTTTGCCTCAGTCTCCCAGAGTGCCAGGGTTACAGGCTCCTGACATTTTAAGAACTGCCAAATAAGGGATGAACGTGAGCGTATAAATGGTAGAGTATAATTCCTTTTCGTTTGTTTTCCTAAAGTTCTTAACGTTTTTCTAACATAAAATAATGTTGATTTTTACAACAGATAACAGGATAGGACTTTCCGAGGAATAAAATCACCTTTGGCTGTGTGTTTACCTTCGGAGATGGAAAACACCCTGGGGTCCTCAGCATCGTCAAGCAGGGGTCCAGTGGGAGGCCGTGCGCTGCCCCAACCCCACGGACAGGGAGACCAGGAGGATGATGGGAACGGAAGACCCCTCCCCACAAGAAGCAGAGCCTGACTCCCTCTTGGAGCGGTGACGGTGGCCTCCCCTCGAGGAAAGTGTCTACTGCAGGTGTCCGAATTGCCTGAGGTCACCAAAGGAACAGCGGCACCTCCCTTGGATGCAGAGGGCAACATCTTTTTTCATTCTTTCCCAATAAAATTCTCATTGGGCTTCATTATTTTCCCACATTTGGCATTGTAAAGGAGAAGCCTACTATCAGTGTATTTATATTTTTTCTCTGCAGAGAGTCATTTTTCTCTTTTTGTATTATGTACATTTTCTTTTATATTTTAATTTATTTTAATTTAATGGTTTATTTTATTGAGACAAGTTCTCACTCTGTAGTTCAGGGTGGCCTTTAATTCGCTATGTAGACCAAGCTGGCTTCTAACTCACAGCAATCTTTCTGCCTCAGCCTTCTGAGTGCTGGGATTACAGGTTTGGCCACCTGGCCCCAGCTTTCCACACTTTTTATAATTCTTCCCTTTATTTTGGAAAAATCAGAAAGTTTACCTGGGAAAGTCTGGATACAAATTTCTTTGCATTTTGAGTTTTCCCCTTTTAAAAACTTCCTGCGGGCTGAGACGGTTTTTTCTCTGGATTCTATGACATTGTCCTTTTCTCCTTCTGGTTGGGCACGGTGCCACACAAACACACACACACATGTGAGCATGCACATAAGAATACACAAACATCCAGCTGTTTTCCATTTCCTTCCTCCTAGCTCCACAGCTCCCAGTACTTATTATTTTACTCAGCCTTCATCTGCTATTGCTTATAGCCCTAAGTTGAGGAAAATTTATACACATGATGTTTGGTTTCCTTCCTGTTCAATGTTATTGATTCTGGCTTTTGAAATTTTAATAATTGTGCTTCCCACCTAAAAGCCATCTTTCCTCACTTCTGATCGTTCTCATCTGATAGCCTAGATTTTCTTTACTCTGTTGAAGAATATGGATTGGAAGTTCTAGGTGTTCTTTCCTCTGGGGATGTGTCTAATGTGGTAGCATTTAGGCTTAGTACTCACCACTCATAATACTCCTTTTTGTTGCTTTTTGTGTTTTCATATTTTTAGCTGGGCATCTGCTGCTACCTTTATCTAGTCATGGGGTTTGACTTTTTTTTTTTTTTTTTTTTAGTTTGCTTTTATTTCCTGAGGTTACAGTGATGCTGTTGTGGCTCTGCAGGAGTCTCTCTATCACAGCAACGCCCATGTCACCTTTTCCTTCCGGATGTCTGGTCCAGCCAGTGACAGCAGAGCCTTGGAGCTCGTCTCTAGCCAGCACTGCACGATGACATTAGTGCCGTCTGTCAGCAGGGGCATAGGAGGAGGACAGGATGGCCTTCCTAGCAGGAAAGCGCATGCTCATCTCTGCTTATAGCACCAGCTCATGAGTTCCGTTTGTGGCCTAAAGTCCCATTTACCTTGTACCTCGACAGACTCTGACCTCTTTCCCAAGCTGTGCAGAATTCACTATCCGAAGTCCACACAGCCAAAGTCCACATTTCTTCCAAATGCTTCTTCCAGAGAGCCACGAGCTTCTTCAGGGAGGCATAGGCTGCCTCTCACCTTGTGCAGAGGTGGGAAATGCACTCAGGGTCTCATTGAAGGGAGGATGCAGTCATGAGTGAATGGAGGAAGACTCGAGCCAATGGTGATTTCTCCCCCAGCCCTGTGCTCCTGCAGCCCTGTTGTCCCCTGCCTGGTTCTGAGCCTGCCCCTCCCCTGGACCGTGTCCCTGGTGTGCTTTGCACTCACTCTGTACCACGCTGGGAGGGTCTGCAGGGAGTTAGGAGTGTGACATACCAGAGAGATGCATGTGTGGTCTCAGTTCATCTAAGCCTCACTGTCTCTGCCGTGGCGCTTCATGTCTCGGTCCCTTCCCCTTTCTCCTTACTCGTGGAGTCCAGCCCACCTGGTGGAGACATCACCAGATAAACAGATACATCAAATTGTATTAGTTCTGACTTTCTAAATTCTTGGTTCTGTGACCCCGGGCAAGTTGTTCGCTTCTCCTCTGGGTTTATAAGACCTCAAAGATAACAAGGATGGTCCCCAAAATGTCTGTTTCCTTACAGTTTCTGCTCGTGTTCTTGGACCTACCTGGTTTTAGATTCTGCGTAGGCACCCTGTCTCTCCCTATCTTCCTTTTCCCCTCTCCTGAGCAGCTGTCCATGGTGGTGGTGGTGGAGAGGGAGCGACCTCCCCTTCAAATCCCAGCACTTCTAGCCAGGCATGGTGCTTCACACCTGTAATCCCAGCCCTCTGGGAGGCTGAAGCAGGACAGTCAGAAGTTCATGCCCAGCCCAGGCAATTTTGCAAGTTAGCAAGAACCTGCCTCGAAATAAAAAATAAATAAATAAATAGATACAATGTGTTGGGCATGTCGCTCAGTGTCAAGGCCATAGGTTCAGTCTCCAGGACTAAAACAAACAAAATCTTCCTAGCACTCCTTTTTGCTGTGAGGCATAGGCATAATTGCTTTTTAGGTAAGACAACTGGAGCTTTGGTAGGCAAATTCGAATTCACTAGCCAAAGTGCACACAGCTGGTGTCTACCAGGACCAGGCTCTGCTTTAGGACCGATCTGAAATGAAGATCTCTTGTGCTCCTGTGTTTCATTTTGGTCAAATCACAAAAGCAGGAAAATTGGATTGGACAAGGTGTTTGTAGTTGAGAAGTGCATTCCAGCTCTAAGTTGTCCTTTTCCCCTCCCTTGATGGGCCTTGCAGCATGAACATAGTTTGCCCAAATAAAACAGTTCGCTCACAGTTTGGCTAAATAAAAAGAGATTTCCTCGTGGCCTTACACCGGCCCCAACCCCGTTTGGAGACCGGGAAGATCTAAAAGCTCTTAGCTCGGGTGCAGCTGTGAGTGGTTGCGTCATAGCTCCACGTGAGGTCCCTTGGAGGGCTGCGTGTGTGTCACAGGCCAGCAATCCCAGGAGGGAAATGACCTACAGCTGCAGGAGCAGTGCCACGGGCTAGCCTGCACCTGCGGGCATTAAGAGTGACCACACTTGTGTAGGTCACTGAGCAATTTTAAAAAATGAATACCACAAACCAGCCACCAGACCTTTGAAGCCTAAGCACAGCATGTGTTTCAAAATTTAAACTGATGAGGAACATGGGTCACATTGGTTATGACTCAGGACCTGGAGACTGCTACCAACATAGCAACAATATGGTGATGTCCAAAGGGAAACAAGCTTCCTTTCAAGGTGACATCTGCTGGAAGGGCTTGGTACCCTGGAGAGCGCCTTTTCAGGAGGCTCTTAAGACACAAACGGTCTCTAAACTCCAACTTGTTTTATGTTTCACTTTAGCAAGCTGGAATCATCAATTTTTTTTTTTTTTACCTATTCAACAACACTGGTCACCGAGGCAGATAAACACTAAATTGCCAGATGATCACTCTGAAGAATAAACTCATACAGTGAAGCCTAAAAATGCCTTCATGATTTTCTGAATTTTTTTTGGAAGGTCAATTCAAAGTATAGAAAATGCTTTTTCTTTGCATAACAAATACAAGTTTCATTTCCAAAAGAGTTCCATACAAAGAATGTTTTCTTGTACATCCCCTTATGGAACAAAGAACACATTAAGACAGAAAGTCATTCTGCTCCAAAAGGGGCATTTCTAAATTCATTTCAGGATTCAGGATCTTTTGCACCGCATATGAACGAACTATTTTTGGCCTAAACATAAGACTTCTATTTGAGGCTGAAATCAGCTGATGTGGCCTTATTTATGGCCTGACCCCACCGAGAGGTGAAATCTGTTCCGTCTTGGACTCAGATCTGTAAGTTCTAACTTAGACTCTAAATACGAGGGGCAGAAGGCGACCTAAACTAGCGTTTGCTTAGAGTTTTCAGGCCTCCAAGGGGTTTTTTCCTTCTTAATGGCTTTAAATCTTGAATTATACAGATTAAATTGAAAAGAAAATACAGCTTTTAATTCAGTAGTTAAATTCCACTTGAGATGCTTCTGTGTCTTGCCTGATTCCTAATGTTGGCTTAGAAGTCTGATCCTAAACTGCATTCAGCTTCTCCTTCAATCACAACGAAATCTGCCTTCCTGGACTTTCTTTTTTTTTTTTTTGTGGGTACTGGGGGGGTCGACCTCAGGACCTCGCGCGCCAGCAGGCGCCCGTGCCGCTGAGCAACATCACCGGCCCCTTTTTCGTATGTGGGATCCGGGAGTCAAACTCAGGCCCTCGCGCTTGCCGGGCAGGCGCTTAAGCCGCTGAGCCATCTCACAGGCCCTGGACTTTCGTATATGTTTTGTAAACTTCGATTAATTTTATGAGGAGTTTTTTGATGGATTGGTTGCCACGCTTTTATTCTTTTGAGAAATTAGTTACTAACTGATCTAAATGAGATAAAACCAATCGTGCCCCTCCCCAATAGAGTGCTGGCCCATTCTCTGAGGTTACTTGATTTTTAAAAGTGTTAATTTGGTCCATCTTACTCATTCGTATTTGTGGCTATTCATTGTGCATACTGCTCATAGGCTATGAGGACTCCAAATTAGTCATCTGATTGGGAGGACATAATTTCAAACTCTCTTTGCAAACCAGTCACTATAAACCTAGTCTAAATGAGTCCCAACTAATGCTAATCAAATAAATTTCCTTTTGTATAACTGGATTATTTGTATAAAATTCTTTTTCTAAGGAAGTACATTTTAAAATATACGGAACAGTGAAATCACAAGAAAAAGAACCTAAAGCCATGCAGAAAGTAGTAAAGAGGTAAGAATTTACCAAGCCATGAATTTACCAGTTTTTCTTGACGTGTTTGATTAGTTTGTAGACTCAAACACATTTAAAACTTAGAGTAACAGAAAACTTACCTCTCCACGTTATCACAAAAGACTGATTTGAAGATAAATTTAACATGATGGCTCTTTAATTTTATGAAGAACAACTAATTTTTAAATTCACTTTCCAACTGTTTTTATTTGTTCTAATTTCCTTAAGTGTGTATTTCCCCACCTGATGTGGGGCTTAAATTCATTATTTTGTTTATATCATTTGAAGAACCCTGGCTTTAACATCACCAATGTGTGCTTGACTGTTCTGTCACTTCCCAGCTGAGGGGAGGAGAAATAAAAATGCTTGCACAGATAATTGCTGGAAGAGTTACTACTATGATTGTTAGTTTGTGTCTGGATGTCCCCCCAAAGCCTCATGCTGTCAGGGGAGGCAGATTTTTTCGGAGGTAGCTGAATCTGGAGTTTGTGATTGATTTGTGGTCCAATGCTGGGATTAAGCGTGGATGATTGCTGGATCAGTCCACTGATTGGATTGGCACCGCCCTAATCCCAGCAGTCTGGAAAGAATAAAAAGGGCAGAAAGAGGTTTATAGCCCCGCTTGTTGCTTTGCTACCTTCTGTCCACCATGACTGTTCTCCTCTGCCAAGCTACCTTGTCCTGGAGCCAGCCAACAATGGACTGAAACCTCTACAAACTGTGAGATAAATAAACCTTTCCTCCTTTAAGTTTGGGTGTCAAGATCTCTTAATTCAGTAGTGAAATTCCATTTAAGCAATTTTGCATCTTGTTCTGTTTTCTTATGGGAGTTCTGAAGTCACTCGGATCTGTGTATAGGAAATCAAGTTGCCTTGACGCTCTCATAGGAACCTGTATAGTGTCCTTGCACACATACACGTAGTGGAGGGATGTGGAGGGCTGTGGCCAGCTAGTGTGTGTGCGGAAGGTGGACTAGGAATTAGAAGTTCTCCTCCTGTGCAAACCAAAGGCAAAGCAAAGAATGACAAACAGGGAGAAGTGTCTCACGAGAGCACCAAGCAAAGTGTTCAGCTACCGTGTAGAGCAGTATCTGCATCCACGGATTCTAAGCTCATCTCTATCGTTTCCCATCCACTGTCAATCAAGGATGTGTTGACTCACTGCCCCTTTGATAGAGAACACTTGGCGTCACACTGTGCCTTTATTTTCCTAGAGGTGTTGGTTTATCACTAAGGAAGTCAGAGAAACACAATAGGAAAAAACACAGTTCTGATTCTAAGACAACTTTCTTTAACCCCAATTCCTCCATACACAGACTGCGATTATTAATTTTATATGGCAACTTCACTGGATGGGAGTTCTCTAAATATTTGATCAGATGTCCCTCCTGGTGTGTCCCTGAGAGGTTTCTGGATGAGATTAACACAAAAATCAGTAGATTAAGTACAGCAGATGCCTCCCACCGTGGGTGGACCTCATCCAATCAGGTAAAGGTTTGGATAGAACAAAACCTCAGAGAAAGGAGAACTCACAGCACCTGCCTGACTCAGCTGGTACATCCACCTGCTCCAGCTGTCGGAGGTGGGATGGTTTTCTTTTGTGTGTGGGTACCAGGGGGTCAACCTCAGGACCTCACGTACCAGCAGGCGCCCGTGCCGCTGAGCGATATCACCGGCCCCTTTTTCATATGTGGGTCCCGGGAGTCAAACTCGGACCCTCATGCTTGCCCGGCAGGCGCTTAAGCCGCTGAGCCATCTCACCGGCCCCAGGGGATGGGTCTTTGAAGGCTCCATAATCGTGTGTCCCAATTCCTTGTGATGCATTCATATATTCATTTATCTGTCTCTATTATCTATGCATCTATCCATCAATCTAACCATCTGATTGGTTCTGTTTTTCTGGGAAACCCTGGGTAACTGCGAGTGTGCATGCCTCTGTGTGTGTGTGTGTGTGTCTGTGTGTTTAAAACACATTCTAGATTCTTCTAAAACTTCCACTGCCAGTTTTCTCTCACCAGATTGTTGCTATCCTCATTCTCCTGGATGGCAGCCAGAGCCCCCTTACTAGTTTATTTGTAGCATCTCTCCACCCCCTAGACTATTTATCTCCATAGTTCCATTTATAAATAAAAAGCATGTTGTGACTATTCTACATGTAAAACATCCAAAGGCCCCACCACCACCTTTTCTCAGGGTCTCTTCCTGTCCTCCCGTACCCAATAACAAATGCTATCAGGGCTGTGGGGAGAAAGGAACCATTTCCCACTCTTGGTGGGATTGTAGACTGGTGTAATCACTGTAGGAATCAGTGTGGAGATTCCTCAACAAACTAGGATTAGAGGTCCCATTGGAGCCAGGTATTGTCCTCCTTGGTGTCTTCTCAAAATAATTAAAACATCATACCACAGCGATATATGCGTATCCATGTTTATAGCAGAGTAGTTTGTAATAGCTAAATCTTGGAAATAACCCAAATGCCCATCAAATGATGAATGGATAAAAAAGATGTGTTTTTTTTTTAATACAATGGAATACTAATCAGCCATAAAGAAGGATAAACTGGAGACATTTCTAGGTAAATGGATGCACCTGGAGACCATACTCTCAAGTGACATAAACCAGACACACGTGTAAATACTGCATTGTCTCGCTGGTGTGAGAAACCGAAAGTGTAAATATGGACCAAAATGTATCATAGATATTGTGAAATAGGAAGAAATTGTCCTAAAGGAAAGAGGAACTAGGGAGGGGGGAGCGAGGAAGGAAGAGAAAAGAAAAAAATGGTAAAAGAAGAATAAAATGCAAACAAAGCTTTGTAAATAAGGAGGGGAAGAGGGGTTGAAGGGAGGGGAGGGGAATGGAAAAAAGAGGAATCAAGATATATCATGTACACATACAAACTCCCTATGATGACTGTGATCATTATGTATATCTAAATGGTACCAATAAACTTAATAATAATTAAAAAAAAAGAAAAAGAGAAAAACAAAACACCCCATAAAGTTCCTCTGGTGTCCACAGTTCTGCGGTAGTGTCCAAATCAGAGCCCAGCTCTGGGCTGGGCAACCCCGCCAAGTCTGCAGGAGGATTAGTGCTGGGTGTGGGGCTGATCTCGGCCTCCAGAGGTGGAGGTTGGGACAGAGTCATCAGCCAGTAGCTTTCTGGATGTCCCTAGGCAACGGGCCCACATCTGGCGAGAACAGTTGGCCTCTCCGGGTCCTCGCGCAGCCTCCTCTGTTCCACTCCTGAGGGCACGTCTCTCTCCTTCCTCGCTGCTGGGAGCAGGACAGGAGGGGTTGCACTGTTCCACTCTTTACCTTCACTGCCACCGCTCAGTCCCTACCTTGTCAATAGAGGTTCCAGTGAGCCGCTGTGGTGCGTGACAAAAAAACAAACCGGTGGCCCACTGGGGAGGGAGAAGCTTCCTGATCACTCTTTCCTGTGTGTGCTGGTGAAATTTGCTGCCAGGCTGCAATGTCCTTTGTTTGGAGGAAGGCGAAAGAAGCAAGGGGCCTTATATCCCAAATCTATCCTGTGTGGCTTGAGTTTGCCATGCTATTGCAGTCCATCAGCTTTTCTGGAACTCCAGAATGGTGGTTCCTGCTCCACGCAGCTGGCAGACACACAGGATGCTTGTTTGATCTACAAGTCTCTTAGTTCAGAGTGATTTGGTATCAGGATGTCCATCCCTGCCTTTCTTCCAATTACTTGTGTTTTTAGTCGGTTTTCTCTGAGTAGCTCCAATATGGCTTCTCCTCTCTTCAGCCATGTTGAATCCATCCTGCCTTTTTGAGATAGGGTTTTACTAAGTCACTATGTTGCCCATCTAACCTCAAACTTGCGATCTTCCTTCTTCAGCCTCTGAGAGTGCTGGGCTTGCAGACATGTGTCACCACACCTGGCTCACTATTGTCTAGTTTTTCAATGAAGAAATGAGTGGGTGAGTGAATGTGATGATGTATTAGGTAATTTGCTCCCTCTCTTGTCTAGTTCATTAGGATGTTTATTCCCTGTGAGTAGGATCCAATGTTCTCACTCAGCACTCTCTCCAGTGTGGCTAAAGAGCACGGCTAACACAGAGAAACCACCGAAACATGTTTAATTAAGAAATGTGCGGCATTTATTGGAATAGTATACATCATTGCAACTTGGTACAAATACACAATGTACATTCGAAGTCCCCCTTAGTTATTTACTCATTAGTGCACTACAATTAAAATCATTTAGGTAAAGAACTTGATCACAAACACAAGTGCAAATAAATTGTGGGGGACCACCTGGATGGCTGTCCTTGAGAGAAGAGCAACTATCTCCATCTTGGCTGAACCTGGCCCTAATTCCACCTATTGATATGTACAGAGCTGGCTAGGACTTTTCCTTATCTCTTTAATTGGCTTTAGGCAATGCAAATAGGTCCAGCCGAGGTCCTGATGTATAGTCTTTGAAGCAAAGCAACAGGCCTGTGTTTTCTCGCCCTTTGCTCCCAATACATGGTTGAGCCTGGCGGGGTGGAGAGCCATGCTCCACACTGTCAGCTGGGATCGAGCCTCGAGAAAGAGGCTATGACTTCCCAGGGTATAAAAGATTATATATCAGAGCTGAAGCACCGACCCCAAAACATTAGATACTATCTTGAATTGTGTTATGCAGATTACTCCTTCTGCATATACTTCCCTCTGCATTTGCAAAGGTGATTTTCAGGCCTAGCCCAGCTCATGAGACTCACGTACTTCCCGAGACTCACGTACTTCCTGCCACTCTCACAGTCACTCATCCCCAAGCCACTCCCCTCCTTCAGAGTTAATAAAAACCAGGGTTCAGGCTTGGGTCGTGGCCTTGGTTCCAGTAGCCACCATCTTGGTGGGATTTAGGACCCCTTGGCTCCCCACAACTATAGATATGTCTTAGTGTCTTTATTCTCACCGTGGATTGCATTGGATGTGGTAGATTGGAATTAACTCGGTAGAATTCCAATAACTTCCTTTTGGGTTTACAAATCTAACTTCCTGGACCATGACGAGGACCAGGAAGGGCTCTCTATAATAAATGAAATAAATGTAAGGAGCATGATGATGTAATTGTGCTGCATTTGGTGGTGGTTTCAAATGCTTTGAGGTCTTACCTTTGTCAGCTTGGGCTGCTGTACCATGCTGCCTTAAGCTAGATGGCTGAGAAAGGGCAGAATTTTCTTCCCCTTGTACTCATGGGGAGAAGTTCAGGGCACCAGACACTGGGGTAGATTTGGTGTCTGGTGAGGGCCCACTTTCTGTTCAGAGAAGCCAATGTTTTCAGAGTTCCCAGGAGGTAGAAGCTGGAAGCCGCTCCCTGGAGCCTCTTTCTGAAGGGCACTCATCCCATTGATGAGGGCTCCAGTCTCATGACCTAATCACCTCCCTAAATCCCCACCTCCAATTCTATCTCAGGGGGGTTAGGGTTCAACATATCTATTTCGGAGGGTGGAGGGGGAACAGAAACATTTAATTCATAACAAATCTTTTCTTATCACTAATAGAATACAACAAAATTTAGCAATTGTCATAAAGAACTCAGATCCCTGAAACAAATGTATGGGTTTCTATTTTGGAATGTCCTGATCAAGGGTTGACTGTGCCACCTCTGGATATGTGGAATACATTGACTTTCTGGAAGCAGGACTTTGGGATTAGCAGTGCGTCAGGGACTCCTGCTTCCTTTCTTGGGCATCCTGAATGGAGCACAGCACATCTTTCCCAACATCTTGGTGGAATTTGCCATAATTTGCATTAAGAATGCCCCCCAAAATCCTCGTGTTGAAGGGTTTCTCCACAGTGAAGCAGTGCTCAGAGGTGGGGCCTTTGGGAGATGATTAGATCATGAGAGCTTCAACTTCCTGACTGGATTAATCCATTTATGGATTTATAGCCAATGGGCTGTTGGATGAGGTGGGAACTTTACAAAATGGGGCCTGCTTGTGGGAAGGGTATATTTTATACCCAGCCCTTTCTTCTCTCTTTTTGCTTCCTGGTCATCATGAAGTTTCTCTTTCACGTGTTCCACACCATGATGTTCTGCTTTGCCCTGGGGCCAAAGCAATGGGGTCAAGCAACCATGGACTGAAACTTCTGAAACTATAAGCCAAATCTTTCTGCAGCTTTTTTATCACAGTGACAGCAAACTAACACAATCCTCAACAGTTTGATAAAAAAGTTTTGTGCAGGGTGGGTGAGATGGCTCAGCGGCTTAAGCGCCTGCCCGGCAAGCGCGAGGGCCCGAGTTCGACTCCCGGAACCCACATACGAAAAAAGGGCCGGTGATATCGCTCAGCGGCACAGGCGCCTCCTGGCACGTGAGGTCCTGAGGTCGACACCCCAGTACCCACAAAAAAAAAAAAAAGTTTTGTGCAGTCAATAATTTAACTAATTTTAAGGATTAGGGTCTAGAGTTCCTGACTCATATCATAAATGTTTATGGCAATATGTTTTTTTCAGATCAAGACATCTGTCTATATTTTTTTCTTTGTTTTTATTTTTCTGTTGTCCTGGGATGATTCACTATTAGACATTATTACTATTCCGAGGACAAAAGAAAGCTACATTTCCATATTTAATGGAAAAGGGTGTGTATCCTCACTATGGACAAAATAGGATTAAACCTATTAACATGCAAGAATTTTTCTGGCAAAGCTGGCCACCTCCCTGGAGACTAAATCTTGGTGAAGAGTGAAAATGTTGCTGTTATTTAATAGGCAAAGCAGATGTACATGGTGGGTAAGCATCCAACAGGCATCAGCCACAGTTCATTTTCAATAGTTTACTATAATTCCAAAGATGAATTTTATAAGAGGAAAAAATTATGAATGTCCCAGTCTCTCACTGTGAGCAAGTCTTCAGCATCACCCTATTCCATCAACTTTTTATACTGATCTTTAGGAAGTTAAAACAAACTACATATACAAATACATGACAAAACTCTCAGGCTTCTGTGGTATTTTTTTTTTTAAGACTTGTTATTACTTGATGTCAGAAGAGACAAGCCCAGAATGATGTTTTGTTAACACAAATTTCCTGCTAGCTTCAGTTTGCACTTGTTAAATTTTAACTGAAGTTAGTCCACAGACAGAGCTAAAAAGAGAAATCTCTCCTAGCACCGCCGCCAAGGCTATAACGAAAGCCACCCTGCTGTTGTAGCTCTAATAATAAACCCTTTTTCTATATGGGCCTTTCAAAGTTATAGGATTACAAAGTGTCTTGAAATAAATCTTAAAGGGAACAGCAAATTCTAGAATCACACCCAAACTCTTTATGGCAGTAACTGTAACAGGGTTAATAAATTGTGGGTATAAATGAATAACTGTGATGTGGTGCTTGGAACCCAGGGTGAGGTGTTCATCAGATAAAAATGACCAGGTGTTGAGAGGCAATAAGTAGGAAATATGAGCCACGGGGGCTTAGCATAGATACCCAAGGAATTTAAGTTACGTTGCAGTAAGCATCCATAGGACCTGGGGAGTGGGATTCTTGGAGATGAACGCATAGGGAAGACAATTACTTAACCAAGGAGGGGAAGGAAATCCGGAGGCTGAGGTGATTATCATATTCAGGAGCTTGTCAAGTGTAATTGGCCAGATTCTTTTAAAAACAAGCTGCAAGACCTGACTATTCATCTTCTGAGATTATCTCCTCTGCAAAGTCCCAGGGAACCCAACGCTTCCTTCTTCCCATAGTGTGACTAACTTTCACGCTTTTCTTTGTTTCTTCCATCCTTCAATACTGAGAATGAACAAAGAATCTGAAAGGAAGACTTTGCACACTTGGGTTGGAGAATCTGCCTGGGTCCCTTCCACTATCCCAGGGTGCGATGGATGGAAGGGCTCTAAGAAGAGGGACAGGGTGGAGTCCCTGCCATCCGTCATGACCTGGTTTTCTTTAAAGGGAGAACTTTCTCCTTTTTTATAAACTCCCAAAGCCCTTCACCTTTTTGAATGTTAGCATTTTTTACATTGTCCTATTTTTTACACAAGAATTTTGGTTCTTTAAGCCCCCCTTAAGTGGGATTTGTACACTACTAGTTTCTTTTGGCATCATTGTTATTTTGTTCATAATATAGTATCAGCATTTTTCTTTCTCTGTATTATTTATCTTCATAATAAGAACTCAGGTACGGTTTGTTCGCTTCTTCATTTATTAAATTTTTATTAGTCAGAAAAGGCTTTCTTTTATCTAAGGAACTGCTAAAATCCATATTTATTTTAGCTGGGTTAATTCTCCAAGGTAGTGAAGGATTTCTCTTTGACTTCTGATAAATTATAAATCACGTATACAAGTTCCCTGTATTGGCATTTACAAAATTGCTTTTATTGTTAGCTTCATATAAGCTATATTTTAGGTAAAGTTTAACTTCTTAAGGCAGCTTGGAATTATGTTAATTGACCATATTTCTGATTATTTCATTATGTAATATTGATTTGCAATTAGATGCAATTTCCTAATTTTGCGATACATTCTCTTGACCCAAAGAGAGGTTATTAGTCTATTAAGTCAATATTTTCCTTTAATGCTATTGAAAAATTTTGCCAATATTGTGCCATATTGTGTAACCTGTAACTCTGGACATTTTGCAAGACTTGGGCTCATTGGCGCTCTCAATAATCTTATTCTATCTTTGGGCATTTCTCTGCTATAAAGTTCTTCCTAAACTAAAACAAATACACCTTTTGTTTCCTTTCTGTGGTTTTTGTAAGAGACCTTGTGGAAATGAAACAGAAACATCTTACCCATACAGAGCCTTAAAATTACTTTTAAGTACGTCCATGTCCTATGTAATTGTCTCCGTGTATTGTAGCGCATAGAGCAGTCCCCAGTGTAGACACTGTCTCCTAGATGCGTTTTGTTTGTGTTCCTGAAAGGATCCTCAAGGTAGCCCATTGACGGCAAGCGTAGGGCAGGGCTAGCAGGCCTGGTGGTGCGCTCCTGTAATCCCAGCACTTGGGAGGCTGAGGCAGGAGGATCACAAGTTTCAGCCCAACCCAGGCAATATAGTGGCTCGTGAGACCCTGCCCAAAAATCAAAAAATTAAAAGGGCCAGAGGTGTGACTCAGCATGAAGATGCTGAATTCAATCCTCAGTACCTCAAAAAGAAAAAAAAAAAAAAAAAAGGAACAGGCCAGGGTTATTGCTTATTCTGAAGATCTGTTTCCCGTGCGCTGAGGCTCGCAATAAAAGTTCTTCAAGAATTACATCACTGGGCCGGTGAGATGGCTCAGCATCGTAAGCGCCTGCCTGGCAAGCGCGAGGGCCCGAGTTCGACTCCCGGAACCCACATACGAAAAAGGGGCCGGTGATATCGATCAGCGGCACAGGCGCCTGCTGGCGTGCGAGGTCCTGAGGTCGACCCCCCCCCGGTACCCACAAAAAAAAAAAAAAAAAGAATTACATCACTGTGTTGAATAATATTGAGATTACAACTAAATGTTTAAAAAATTATAAAACTATACACTTCTAAAATGCCACCCTGCGGGTCCATTACTGAATCAGGTGAATGTAGACCTTGTAGCACGGATCTTACAATTTATTAGGTAAATTGTAGTTGTGTGAAAACCAGCAGGATAGGAGCGGCACTCAGAGCTCTGAGACTAGGGGAGGGGGAGGGGGGGAGGGGGGAGGGGGGAGGGGGGAGGGGGAGGGGGGAGGATCCACGCTGGCCCAGGGGCTGCCGCGCTGATTGAGAGGACAGGAGGCGAACACCAAGGAGCAGACTGCGAGGTCTCGGAACAGAGAGGATTCAGCTCTGACAGTGCCGCGCATCACACCCGAGGGAGAGAGGCTGGAAGAGGCCTCACAGCGGTTCAACCAACGGAACAAGATGATCGCAAGACGAACCTGCGAGGTTACTAACAGTTTCTCCAGAGATGGAAGAGGACAGTGTTTGTGCGCTACTCAGGAGGCTGAGACAGGAAGACCTGAGGCCAGCCTGGGCAACTTTAGTGAGAACCTGTCTTGAAATAAATATGAGAAAGGCTAATTGTGCAGCTCAGAGGTACATCGCTTCAGGTTTCATCCCTAGTACTGCAAAAATCATGCAAAAGTCCAAAACAACCCCACAAACATACAAACGAAGATTCCACACCATGCCGGTCAGTGCTGGATAACTTACATAAATGGAATTATATATGTACTGTCTGCAACTGGGTTCTTTCCTTTAAGATGTGTTTATAGGTTCTTGTTCTACTATGTATCTTTTTAAGTGCTAAATAATATTTAATTAAATGGATACACTGCATTATTGGTTTCATGCTTAAGGGTTGATGGATATTTGGATTGTTTCCAGTTTTTAGCCATTATGAATGATAGGTGCTGTGAACACGCATGCACATATTTTCACATAGATATATTTTCATTTCTCTTGCATACATTCCTGGGAGTAGAATTGCTGACTTTTATACGTTTATGGTTCCTCTTTTAAGAAAAGTGACCAACTATTTTCCGAAAGTTTGCATTATTTTACATTCCCATCAGCAGTATGCTGGCATTCTTGTTTTTCTTCATCTTAGTCAAAACTTGGCATTGCGTGTCTTTTTACGTTGCAGCTGTGTTATTGGGTGTTCAGTGTTATACCATGTTGGTTCATTTATGCTTTCCTGTCGACTAACGATATGACGCATCTATGTGCTTGTTCACCATCTGTTTATCCTCTGTGATGAAAAATGCCTATTAAGATCTTTTGGCCATTTTTAATTTTTTATATTATAATTGAAATGTAAAACTTCCTTGTAATCTCTTTATCAATTATATGATTTGAGAATGTTCCTTGAAGCTTATGGCTTGTCTTTTTATTTTCTTAAGGATATATTTTGAAGCATGATGTTTTAAATTTTCTGATGAGTTTCAGTGCATCTGTTTGTTCTTTTCATGGCTCGTACTTCTGAAGTCATATTGAAAATTTCTGCTCAAACCAATGACATGAAGATTTTCCTCCTAATTTCTCCTAAAAGTTTTGTAAGTTCAGTGTTTACATTTATTATCATAATGGATATTCAGTTAATGTTTGTGTATGGTGTAACGAAAAGATGTAAGTTCATTGTTTTGCTCCTGGCTATCCTATTGCTTTTTATTTATTAAAAAAATAAAACTGTGTTTATTAGATTGCCTTGGGATCTCTGGCAAAAATCAAATTACTGTAAATAGCTTCTTTAGAGCTTTTGTTCAATTTTTAAGGCTAATTGCAGCCTCAAACAGGGATTGCTACTAAATTTTATCAGAACTGAACCATTTCAGAGTTAAAAGTTAAGAAATTAGAAATTGACTTCTGAAAATATTTGAAATTAAATATTAATAATTCTAAAGAATACATTTATTTTAAAACATGGATAAAATATGTGTAATAGAGACTTTACACAGAAAAGCTCTCCAATAGCTAAATTATCCAAAGTAATGTTATAGTACTAGGTTAAGTATAACCTGAGATATGTCCTCAGTCAGAGAGAACCCTGGGAACTGCAGAGGCAGCAAGGGTAGGGAAAATATTCCATTAAAAAGTGGCAAAATCAAGACCACAAAGAAAGAGCACTAGCACCAGGTGTGGTGGAGCATGCTTATAATCTCACCACTTGGGAGGCTGAGGCAGGAGGATCCCAAATTTGAGCCGTGGCTGGGCAACATAGAAATACCCTGCTTCAAAATGAAAAGGATTTGGGATATAGCTCAGTGAAAAGGTCTTGAGTTCAATCTGCAGTACTTCCCTCACAAAAAAGAAAAATAAAAAAAGTATACAAGTCTTGAGCTTCTAAATTTTAAATTAGGGAACTTCTGTGGTACAGATATATGGTGTCTGTTCAGTTCATGCCTAATGGGTGAACAGAGCAGTGATTGGTCATGGAGCCAAATATCAGAGACAAAAGAAAAAAGCACAGTTTAGAGACAAATAGAGAAAGAAAGTAATAGGGGTATCAATCGACACAATAACTCAATATTAAAGATGAACACTAAACGGCTTTCCTGTGAAATAATATTTTGCTGCGACGTAACCCAGGCACAGGAAAAGTTTTCTCATGATTGCTACAGTGTGTTGTTGCTGTTCAGGGTGTTTGGATGTTCATTTCCTTCCTTGATTTTTAGGCACCATGTGCAGTATCAGTTTTTGAAAAGTGAAAGGAAGAAAACTACTCAAGGCATACAACACATGAGGCCAGATTTAAGACCAGGTCCTCTTCCTGTGTCTACTGTAGCCTGAGACCTAACCATAAAGAAATATGGTGAGCTAATGTTTTTTTACTTTGCCTTTTACCATTCAGGGTTAGCACATCCCACCCCTAAAAGATGGAAGAATGTCCCTTCAAAATGTGGCAGGCAGTTCACTTCAGCCCTAGGTGACACAGCTTTAGGGAGAAAGAATCATCAAAATGTATGCACCTCGAGGTCCCTATAAACTTTTGCTGAGTGCAGATTACAAGCAAGTCATTGCCAAGCACCAAAATGTTTTACTTTGCTTTTATCTGTCACTTCCAGTTTAATCTAAAGACAGGGTGGCTCCTGGTCCACCAGTTGAGACTGTTATTAGGTCAATCTGTGAGACAGTGCAGATCAAAGACCACTGACGGGTTGAGCTTCTTACCTACGCCATCAAAATTCAGGTATCTTCTGCACTCACTCCCGGAGAGAACATTTAACCCATGTTAGCTGTAATTGTCATCAGTATTACGCCCGCTGTAACTGACATTTACAGCTGGTGCTCTCAGATATTTGTGTGCATAAAGATCATACAGGAAAATTTAAACATGTAGTTTCCTAGTGGTCCATTCAGCAGAGATTCTGGTTTAGTACCTCAGGGATGGAACCCTGCATATGCATTCAAAGGAAAACAAAACTCTAGGCGATCTGAGGCAGGTTGGCAGAGATGAAATTCTGAGATTTTTCTCAGTGCTTCACGATTTTTTATTTGTGGGTGATAGAAGGTGCTGAAATCAGAAAGGATTTCTTATTTGCAGTTATCATAATCGATATTATTGGAAAGCCAGAAAACTAGATCTGGTATCTAGAAAAGATAAGTGAGTTCCAAGAGCACAGAGGTGGTGGATAAATGCAGGGAGTTTGGTTCCCTGCTGGGGAGAGAAGAGTTAAGGAGCTGGTCTGCCATTGAATTCATCCCTGCAGTGTGAAGAAGGCTGGTGCCCTGGTTTGACTTCTTGTAGAAAAAACTTAATAATTTGACCTCTTGGCAATAAGAGGGATATTATTTGATCAAGGGAGCGTCCTTGCATATGGAATGCTAATAGTCGAGTGTCCCTGTTTAGGATTGCTTCTAGAAACGAAACCACCGATCTGTGGACTTCTGAAGGAAAGCTCTCCAGCAAAAGTCACACATGATGTATCACTCTCCGGGTCTGTGAAATGGGGGTGCTTTATGATACAAATGCTTGTCCTCTGAGAGGCGACCCACAAAGCAGTGCTAGAGACCTCGTTTCAGTCCAGGCGAGACAGCTGTATCCAGCGCGGGATGAAAAGATCCAGGCAGACAGAGAACACCTCAGACTCTTTCCATTTTGATTTTGCTTGTCTGTGTCCTCGAGGTTAGCAAAGCTTGACTCTGGTGACACCTCTGATTAACTTGCCTTGAGTTAACAATCCAGCCACTCGGTCCCTTAGTCTTCACAGGGTCAGCTGTGGTCAGCTGCTAATACGATCTCATTACTTAAATCCCTTTGCCACAGAACCACGTAACAGATGGTTTGCCCATTGGTTGAATTACATCACCTCTGTTCCCAAAGTTACTTGAACAAGTTAAAGGAAATATGCGACATATTTGTATAAACCAGGTCCTCCGAAAAAAATTTCTCAGTGCAAGAAAAAAATAATAATTTGGGCCATCTTGAATGTTACGATGGAAAGTCAAAACTTAAATATTTTGAATACTGTACTTCTAAAATGTTTGCAACTAGTGCAAGGAAAAAAAGTAAAAGAAAAAAAGAATAGTAGGTATTTCCCAGCTGTCTTTGGCACAAAATAGATGCTCCGAAATGTGTTGGGTTAAAAAGAAAAATCACAATTTTCTAAGTCATAAATATTATGTAAAGTTACACTCTAAATGAGGCCTGGTACCAACTTATGTGAGTGTGAATGATATATGTATGCAATATATTTTATGCATATAAGCACATTTTATCATTTTGTTCAGAAAATAAGCATATAAACATCCACAATGCCATAGGGATCTAGCGCTTCCTCATTCCTTACCAAACTATTAAAATTGTTACAACATCTTTTCTTTTTATTGTTCTGGGTAATTTTATTTTATTTTATTTTGTTTATTTTTGGTGGGTACCGGGAATCAAACTCAGGACCTAGCACTTGCCAGGCAGGTGCTGTGCCGCTGGGCTATGTCTCCAGCCCTGTTCTGGCTAATTTTATTTTATTCATTTTAATTAATTAATTAATAGAAAGGGCCTTGCTATTAGCTCATGCTGGTCTTGAACTCTTGATCCTCCTGCCTCAGCCTCCCTGGTGCTGAGATTAGAGGCATACACTATTAGCAAGAAGACAGGTCCTCATGCAACAAGAGACTGGACCCTCATTTCCTTGGTGCTCAGTTCTTTGCGCCTTTGATAAAAGAATTCAGTGAGGACACAGAGGCCCTGTAAAAGTGAGGGAGGCGACTGGGGCTGGGGAAACCCAGTTAAATAACTGTGAAACCAGTCTGTCAGCCACGGGAGCCTCGGACACATGAGCAGAACACAGGACCCGGGACGACTGCAGTTTCTAAACACTGTGTGTGGGGTGTCACCGGGAGAGTGTGACCCTGACGTGCGGGATGTCAAACGTGCCGAGTTCACGGTCTCACAACACCGTGGAATTAATGAATCTGCGAGGAAGAAGTTAGGAGAGTTTCATTGGACAGAGGGGAAGAAGGATGGCTCCTGGATTTCCAGGAGGGGTCCACCGAGGCCCTCTGTCAGGGGTAATTTGTACAGCAGAATCACAATGTGGGTACCAGGTGAGTCAAACTGCAATCAACGTGTAGGATTACAGGTATAGCTGCTTGGCTAATACCGATCCCACAGGGACGCGGGTCACATAGCAAGGGTACATGGGAGGGACAGAGGCGTTTAGGGAAGAGAAGGGAGTATGGGGCTGGATGTTCTGGTCACTGTCTATGTGGCTGTTGCCTGCCTGGGCCCACTGCACCAAGCGGTGCTGATCACAGTGTAATCTCAACCTGCTGTTCATCTCGCAGGCCTGGGTATTGCGTCTCCATCCCGAAGCCTGGTTCTCTTCAGATTTGTCTCCTGCCACAATTCTGATGCCTTGATTTATTTATTTATTTATTTGTTTATTTATTTATTTATGCTCAATTCTGCTAGGGCCCAGTCCTTCTCTGACTGTACACTAATTGCTATCTAACTTAGCTGTCTGTAATAGGACCAATCAGAAAATTACCGTTCTTGATTCTCCTTTTATATCTGGCACAAAACCAAGCGGGCCTTTGACAGGACAGCATACATCTGACGCAGACCAAGTGCTTTCTGAGAGGACTGCCTTCCTGAGTGCCTTGTTCACCCCAGGGAGAAGCAATCTAGGAATCCCAGGACAGAAGAGCCCGCCCATTACCCTCCTGGCTGCTGTGAGCCTTTCTCACCTCAGGCTGTAAAGCGCATCTTTCCCACTGTCAAGAAAAGTACTTCCTCTCTCCCTTTACTGAGTGTCTCATCCAATTCCTTGTCCAGGACACCAAGGTCTGGAAGGAATTCCCTTGGGATGCAAAAGCTGGTAACAAAAGTCCTGGCAGAACTGAAAATTAGGCACAGAAGTAGGAAGGCTGGTAGTGCCACCAATGCGCCTCACCAAGTGCCGGCTTGGACACATTTTTATGCACCTTAGAGTTATTCTTGGGGTGCAGGGCAACTGGGGTGATTATGAGGCTTCACAACATTTTACTTAAAAGTTACTCATGAATTGAAAAACATTTTTCTCTCCTTTTAGATGGTCAGTGATTGCTCAGGGGCTTGCATCATGGAAGAAATTTACAAAACCTAAATTCTTCTTTGAAACCGGGCCCCAGCCCAAGGCTGCAGGGCCTTTAAAGGACATTTCCTTTCCTGATTTCACTGGACCCGGAGATTAAGGCAGCCAGGAAGTTTGTGTGCCTTGTCCGGGAGTTAGACGGCCAGTTGGCCAGGTGTCAGAAAGACTGTGCACAATGTGTAACTCCAAATGTCACTGTTCCCTAAGGGATCACTTTAGGTCTGAGACCTAAGAAATAATTGGAAGTGAATTATACACTGGCCTCTTTGGTTCTTGAATTAACTGGCAACTCATGCTATTTTGGACCAGCCCATTTTGTCCCTCAGGCATGCTAATGTCTGACTGCCTTCCTAATATGTGCCAGCACACCTGGCTTATTAGTTTTCTTAATAACTTTAAATTATGATTATCTTCTTTCTTTTTTTTTTATGTGGGTACCAGGAGTCTACCTCAGGACCTCGTGCTTGCCAGCAAGCGCTTGTACCGCTGAGCAATATCACCAACCCTTTTTTTCCTTTATGTGGGTACCGGGAGTCAAACTCAGGACCTCCCGCTTGCCAGGCAGGCGCTTATGCCGCTGAGCTATCTCACCGGCCCTGGTTATTTTCATAAATGCCTAGATTATTAAAATATAGGAAGATGGAAGTTGGTTGATAACATTTAGAAATAATTAGGAAAATCCTGTGGCAATTCAGAAAACCTCTCTACAAATGTAGAAGAGACTGAACATCGAAAAAGTGTTAAACAAGATGATAATGCATATTACAGGCCATTTGCTGAAGAGATCACAAAAAGAAAGAAACAAAGGTCAGAAAGAGAGAGGAAGGCAGGGAGGGAGAGAGATTTACTTTTTCAGTGAGCTGGCAGATTCTGATTCAGTGCATGGGAACTTCTTCAGTGGAAACTAAAATTAAAGCTGGAGTGAAGCCATGAATTTAGAGGCAGAACCTTCAATTGAGAAGGAAGAGAGAAGGGACAGCATTTCAACTCGAGGAGGAGGAAAGCGGGAGGGGACGCAGCTCTGATGGAGAACACTGAGCTGGCCCACTAGCAGAAGAAAGAACAAGATGAACTTTTATGGCACTGAGGTATGATAGAAAAAATTAAAAAAAATAGGCAGAAAGGAAGCAAGATATATTATAATTTTAAAATTAAAAGCTGCAGTTTCTGGATACAAGCCCAGTTTAAAGTTTTCTTCCTCTCTTCCCCAGGCTTGGGCAATTCTCTTTTACCCGCAGATTGCTTAAGCCATTCCGTATTTTTATTTTCAAATAGTCTTTTTCACCTGTGAATAGACTATCTCTTTTCACCTATAATAGAGATTTCCACTATGTATAGACCATTATCTTTCCGTGAGGGGGCCATCCTCCCCCACCACAGATTTCCCCTGCTAAAAATACATAAATATTCCCAGTTCCAAAGTACAGCATGCTTCTTTTTCTCTGGAGGGGCTGCACTCTATTTTTTGAGTGTGTACCTTTTAATTTCTGTGTAATAAAACCTTTCCCATGTCTCCTACTGCCTAGTCCTGAAAATTTATTTTATGCAACAGGAGTCAGCGAGCCTGCAAACTTATTCTACTAAAAAGATGGGTTAGGTTCCTGATCTCAGCTTTGGCCACCTCCTCAGACCCTGTCGAGTGATAGCACACTACAAGGTCATTTTTCACTGGGTCATTAATTAGGAAACGAAGATGGGGAGGCAGGCCTTTCGTGTACTAGGCAACAAGTCTGAGGACCTCTCTATCTCTTGTCCTCAAGAGGGTCCCTGTCCTCTTTCAGTACTACCCAACCCGTGTATCTTCTCAGGATAAACACTAAGCCACAAGTCAAGCAACAGGAGTTAGCATCCTCTCTTCAAACATACTCATGCTTAGAGTCACTGGTAGCTAAGGTGGCCTTGGTAATTGCTTTTACCCAGAGGGAAAACAGAACTTCTCAAATCTCCTTGACAAGCAGGGAGTGTTAAAAGTTGGAGCCAGGCACCTGCATTAATTTACCCCTCCCCATCCCCCAAGGGAGATAGAGACCCTAACTTCCTTGACATTTGCATTTCAATGAAATGGTTCCAGGACCCTGGAGGAAAGCATTTTTGATGCTAAAACTGCCCAGAAACTTATTTAGCTTTTGAAAAGGTTTACATGCATCTCCAAGGGACACAGAAAGGATTTAGGATTACAAATTTTCTAAGGAAAATGCTCTAAGAAAAGAGAGGATGTCACTTTTCCCTTTTCACTGGAGAAAGTTTAAGATGTCTTTTATTATTCTGTAGTTGCCCTTATGGTAGCATAAGCCTTCCAACAAAAATGAGATCTTGCTAGAATTTAGAATAAAGCATATGTTCTGTAAATGAGGTTGTTACTGACTTAATATTTCCTCCTAGTTTATTTACTTATTCTACCAGGCTTTCAATTCCATAAGGGCTGATTAATGAATCTCAGGGGAATTGTGTGCCTGCCTCAACCCCACATCTGCAGCACATTTTGTTATTAACAAAAACACACAGAGAGAAATCTTCTGAAGAGGAATTTAGAGCCCAGCCCTTTCCTTTCCCTAACATATTTTAGAGGTCGCTAATCTTGATGACTGTGGGCCTATGGCCACTAGTGGTTTGTTTTCAGTATGAAATAACCCTTTTTCACAAATTGCTGTATTTGTAGGAAAAAGGTTTTTCTGGAAGAGATCAAATTGGTGTGACACAAACAGAGTTTTTCAAAACAAGCAGAAAGAATGTTCCAGTATCAGTACTGACAATGGCGTCCTCAGTGAGGTTATCATTTTCCAGGGAACATTGGTCACTGGCTTCCCAGAGGTCCCTGAAGACATTGGTGCCTTCCACAAATCCAGTGTGGTTGCTCGGAGAGGGCCGAGCCCTCAAAGCGTGCTTCCACCAAGGGACAGGGCATTAGGACCTGCAGGTACAAGGTAACATCTCAGATTGATTCAAAAACCAGGTCCGAACTCCCCAGGTGGTACAGCAGGTTGAGACATTACAGGCCATCCAAAGACATAAAGACTTGAAAAGGGATATTTATTTGGAAATGACATGTTTTGTTTGTTTGTTATTGGAGGTGGTGATTTAAGTAAGAGAAGATATATCAAGAAAATATGATTTAGGGACTATACATCACACCTTTAGCAACAGGGTGCTTTCTAAGGTATCCTGCATAACATCCTGAAGAAGACATTGGCAGAAGGGACCTTTTAGCAAGGAGAGAAAATGTTTAGCTGTATCACTGCAATACAATATTTCTCTTGATGGCTGGGAATGGGAATAGGAGGTGGCAGAGGGACAGCTGTGCAGTGCTCCAGTAGGTCAGGAAGGCAGGGATTGCACCACGGGCAGAAGGCGTGGATGGAGACCTGGGTCACCTTTGTGCAAGGTGAGGGGTTGAAGGTATCCTTTGCAGATTTGCCCTTCCAGTTCAATTTGGCCACAATCAAGCAAAGGAAAGACAAGTGTTAGAACTTGCCCATTGCATGATGGATGCCTTCAGTATTTATTGTCAGTTTTAAAAGAAAAACAAAACAAAGCAGTGACTGTCTTATAACCAGAGCTCTCCCTGGGAGAACAAAACAACTATAGTTTGCCATGAGGGGACCCACAATGTCACTGCAGTGAACGCCAAGCCGGATGCAAAGAGCACCTTGTCCTGGTCCCCTGTGTGGCTCCACCTGGCTGCATGACTTCAGACCAAAGGCTCCCTTAACTGTTTCAAAGTTCCTCAAAACCCAGCAAGAGGAAGGATGAGGGCTATAAAGACAGCTGTAGCCTGATGTTCCAGGACTCCTCACCCGTAGAATCTCTTTTGGAGCTCATGGTCTAGTTTTCAACTTTCAAATCTCTCGTTTTTGATTTTCCTAAGGGAAATGTTCTATATCTTGGTTTATATCTACTTTATGTGACTGCATTAACTAGAAGTATGTATAGGTATATAGATCATATATCTATTTATATCTATATATCTATTTATATATTAGAATCCCATTCTTCCCTTGTTGTTAATTTAATCTCTTCCATGTGAAGAATTGCTCATGCTTACGCTTGCCTGTGAAGTGGAAATGTAATCCTGAAGGTCTCCTGTGGAATCAAAGGCGAGGGCCTCATGTGACTCAGCCTGGCTGACAAGACGACGCTTTGTAGACGCAGGATCTCCACATTGAGGGCTTCAATCTTCTTCTTGCTCTGCCCACGTGGCCCCACAGGGATGCTCCAGTTCGTTTTCTAAACCTAACTAGAAGATACTCACTTTTGTCGCCGGTACACATTCAAGGAGAAACTCTGCCTCCATGCAGATGAGGTAGATTTCAAGTGACAATTCTAACCTCAGAGGCAGATGACAATCTAATAGGAAGGATTCCCCAAAGACAGCATGGAACAGAGGGAGGACGCCACTCTCCCTGACCCCTGCTCTGTGCCGGAAGTGGTGGTGGAGGTTTGCCTAACAGCCATTGGACAACCACAGTGGTTCTGTAAAATTTCCTCCTGGTTTAGGGAACTCAGTTTCATGATAATGGAATAACTTGCCCTGGGTTGTGTAACTGGGAAAAACTGATATTTGAGAAAGCCAGGATTGGAACACAAGTTTGATTCTCAAGCTTTCCCTTGGTCTCATTCAAACTTTACCCATCACTCCTGCCCAGGAAGTGACAGCTCAAGACTCAGCTACCCTTGACTCAGAGTCATGGGAGGAGCTCACCCTGCCACAGGTCTAGGGTGCCACGCCCTGACAGCCTGCCACACTGGACATCGGATGCGGTAGCTAATAATACCCCACGAAGCAGACGGCTGCACCACTTTTACGGATGAGAGGAAAATGTATGTGTCTCAGAAGAATAAAGTTCCGTGAATAGTTGCAGGGACGTTTCATCAAAGGTCTCTCTGCCCAGCTCCAGAGCCCCCTCCACACACCCTATGATATTGTCAGTGCCTCTTAACTGAGGAAGCAGTGGCATAGGGAAGGTTCCATGGCTCAGCTGAGCTCCCAGAGTTAGAAGTTGGAAAGTAGATGATAGGTAGCTATTTAGACATTAACAGGGTTGAGGAACGAGGTGCATGGGGTGGTGGCCGTCCTAAGCAGCATGCTTTGTCAGTTACAGCTCAATGAAGAAACAAAGACCTCAGTACATAACACATTTATGATCATTTGTTAGGTCTCAGACATGAAGACACGGGGCCTCTATTTCTAGAACAAAGCACGCAGCCTTCTGGCTTGACATAGCCTATCATCTAAAGATATCAGGAAGGGAAGCATTCCTTAAAGACCCTCCCACCTTGGGCTGGGACCTGGTTCATGTTACAAGTTATCTTTCATAAATTTCTTTCCTAATTTTTTTAACATGGTTAAAGGCTCCACAGGGAACACTGACCATCTGAAAGGAAAAGGAGAACATTTAGCAATTACAAAGTAACCTCAAAGAAAATTGTTGATAAACATCATTATCACCATGGTTCTGCTAGCTCCAGGAATAACTCTTTCATACACAAGATACACAAACTCACATTCTTGCTGTGGATGTCTTTGTGAAGCTGCCCACCTTCTCCCTTGAAGACATAAGGCGATCTCCGCTTTACCATAAACTCTACCCATCCTTCTGCATGGTTGCCCGTGTGTCTTGACTAAACTCTTTCACAAAGGCACAAAGGACCAAGGACCCAGCTTCCTGGCGACAGTAGAGGTGAAACCAGATCTCCAGGTTTTCCCCCGTCTGTCTCTACCCAATCCCTGAGGATTACAACCTTCTGCACATTTATTGGGTATTTTCTCTCTGTCCAAAATGCCCTTTCCTTCATGCTAGCAAACTTAATCTTGCAGACCCTAGATATTAATAACAAAACCCGAAACCTTTTTGGAAACCTGCAGAGTAACGAGTCGTGAGCTACATGCTGGAGATACTTCTGTTGCCTTGATCAGTTTAGGAGAAAATCCCCTGGTCAAATCCTCTTCTTCCTAAGAGTCCCTTTCATGTTCTTCCTGGAGGAAGTGATATCTGCCTCTTCCTCATCTTCCCACTGGTTTCCTTGCACCTCTGTTGTGACTTCAACAGAACTTTACTAAAGCCCCCTTCGATTATATCACACATGAACCTGTGATCACTACTAAAATTTGAATATTGAAGGACCAGGAAAGAAAGAGCTATGTTTTTCTACCCTATTTAGTCCCTTATATAGCACTGAATATACGCTTGCCCAGATTGGGAAGTGGGGCAAAAAGATCCATAGATACGGGGTGGGAAGGAGGAAAGAGAATCATCCAGGGCTGATCACTGATGGCTCACCACGGGCAGATGGTGTTTGGAAAGGCGTGTGTTTAACTCTTGAGTCCGGGATGTTTTTCCTGGTTCTCCTCTCTCATTACCTTTCCAGGTAGAATTTTCATAAGAACAGCTTGGACCTCAGATGCTTTCCTGGCTGTCACACTGCAGCTATGATAATTACCATGCTAATCACCCACGCCTTGCAGATTAGTGGAGATTAATAGTGGGCCTGAGGAGTAGGAAGGCAGACTGGCTTACAGGCAGCATTTGCAAGAACCCCCAGACTATCCCGGTGAGCATGCTGGTAAGAGGAGGAGGAGAGAAGATGGTGTGGATTATCACTCAAGTGGATCTCGAGAGGTGCTGTGCTCTGTGAATTAGCAGCAGGTGCTAGGGTGGCCCTGTGGTCTACAAGGCTTGCAGGAGAGAAAACTTGGGACACACTTTCAATAGAATTGAGGAGAAGTAGATGAGGGAAAAATATTCCAACTCCCATTATTTTGGGATACTCATGACTCAGTAAAGCAACTGGGACTTGGTACCTGAGAATTGTTCACAGCCCTTAATAAGCCAGTTAGTATTGTGACTTCTCTAAGTCCCATGTCTACAGCACCCAGCCTTCTTTGACCATAGAATCTTTGACACCACTCTCTTCCTCATTTCCTAGGATGAGTGATCTGCAGGGCGCTGTGGGAAATTCAGACCTAAAGGCAGAATTTCAAGGAGAGAATGTAAATTATCTTTCTTTGAGAAACCATTTGGTATGAGCTAGGTTTGTTAGATATTTAGGTATGCATTTCTCATTTAATCTACTCAGAGCAGTGATATAGAAAATATCATATTCATTGCACAGATGAGGGAATGAAAGTTGAAAGAGATTAAGTAGCACATTCGAATTTGGAGAGCTGGGGACTGGAGTACAAGCTTGGATAACTATATCCCTAAGGTGACCTTGAAGACACATCTCCTTGCAGGGGAGGGAGGTCCCTGATCAGCTTCAGGGTGGTATGAGAGCGCCACGAGGACTGGGTCCCATCAGCTTGCGGATGAGGATTGTAGCAACAGCAGTTACTGTAATCACGTTAAAGTGAGTTGCAAGATTAAGTTGAAAATTGGAAGAAAGATGCTGATTAAAAGATCCTGATGAGTGAAGCTGGACCCCCAGGGAAAGCTCCAGTTGACTGGTTAGAATCAAGAAGAGAAACATAACTTCTGTTTATGGCCCTGATGCAACAGGGTTAATTTTTTACTCCAAACTCTCTAGGATAAGCTTCTGGTTACTGGATTTAACTTATCCGGTCATGTTGGGAGAGGAAGGGTCCCTCTGACCCCTTTTTCCTTAGGGCCCTCCTACCAGGCTGAAAACACAGCATCCACAGGGTGATATCCTGTTATGAGGACTTCAGGTTGGAACCAGTTATAACTCTGGCTCCTAGGACATTGGCTTGGAAGATTCCTCCTCTTTGTTGATTGGCCATCTTGAAGGTAGGAGGGGAAGATGAAGATGAAGATAGCAGGGGTAGTTTTGTAAACCCTAGGTTTCCAAAGGGCGAGATCTGCTAAACTATCAAAGATTCCAAGCACATAGTCTAAAAAACTGCAAAGCCAAGAATCCAGAAGTGTAGTTGGGTATTGGTTAAGATGGAGTAAGTTTACTATATTAGTCAGCTTATCCATTGCTGGGACACAATATCTAACACCCACAATTTAAAGGAGTGGAGATTCAATTTGGCTCACAGTTCATGGGATTTGGTCTGCTGTCTTCAAGGCAAAAAGCATCACAGCAGAAGGGCAAGGCAGAGGAAATTTTCCCACCATCTGGCAGCCAGAAGCAGAGAGACAAGGTAGGGGCACTAGAGGTGGATATATTGTACCCTCAAAATTCACCCTTAGTGATGCGTTGCTTCCTCATGGTCACATTAGGGATGCTGTCAGCCAGGCTTGCATGTCCTAGCTCTGCTGAATGTGCTATTTAAGCTCTTAAGCTTTCATTCCCTCATCTTTGCAAAGAATATGTGTTTTCCATGTCACTGAGCCAGGTAGATTCAATGAGAAATGCATATAGAAACACTCAACAAACATAAGGGGATGACATCATAAAGAAGTTTCCAGCACGCCTCACCGCCAGCAGTACATTTAGCTATGCACTCATCGATGGCTTAATCCACTGGTGAGTGTAGCACCCCTATGATCCAATCACCTTCTGAAAGCCCCATCTCTGATGAGATTTTGGGGGGACACTTTAGATCCAAACCATAACAGATACTTTATCTTTTCCACTGATTACAACTAACAGTCTCAGATGGAAACCATCTAACTACCATCTCCGGGTGATGTGCTGTGTGTGTGTGTGTGTCTGTGTGTGTCTGTGTGTGTCTGTGTGTGTCTTTCCTCCCACATCTCTTGGGTAAGGCTTAAGGCAACCTGAATCCTTGAAGGATGCAATAGGCAGGCTCAGAAAAGCTCCAACGGAAACCCCCTGGTACTGGTTGGAGGCTGGGCCCCCTAAGGGATGGAGGTAGAGAAATCTTTCTGTTTGCTTTGTTGTATAGGCGCAGCGTAAGTCTCTGTCCCTAAAGTACTCTCCGGAGGAGGGAGTGGCAGCAACTGCAGCTCAGACACTTGCAATTGAAGGAAAACCCTTCTCCTTGACAAGAAGACTGAGAAAACTCTTCCTCCTTCATCAGAGCACTGTCGGGAGAGTCCCCGCAGCTTCTCACCGCTTTCCGTCCTCCTGCCACTTGGTTCCTGAGGCAGGTCCAGTTTCAGGGGTACTGGGCAGCACAGGAGCCCAGACACGGACTGATATTGGTTGAAAATCATGAAAATTAACTGGAAATTAATAACAAAGAGATAGCTGGTACATCTATAAAATTTTGGGAAGTTTAACAATAGATTTCCATGCCAAATATAATACATTGAGAAAAAAGTAGACATCAAGTCTGGAAGGAGGGACTAAAACTCTAGCTACCGATACCATAGTTGTGGGTATGGGAAAATCTCAAGAAATCTAATGAAAAAGGTATATTTAGCAAGGATGTGAGATTGAAGACCAGTGCAATATAGCAAGTACAGCTATGCAATGAACAACCAGAGGTCAAAATTTAAAGTTAAAGGATCAAACAGAACTGTACCCGTATTCACCAAGAAATGAGATAGTCAGGCTTTAATGTAATAAGGCAGGTTTGGGGCCTGTGGGGTGCAAACTACAAAACACCACTAAAAGAAATCAAAGGCTGAAGTAAGTGGAAAGACACGCAGTGGTCGAGGAGATATCTGTTTTCCCCAAATTGATTTGTGGATTTAATGTGACCACAACGATAATATCAGCAGGCTTTTTTTTTTTCATAGATATGGACAAAAATGTTCTAAAACTGATAAGTAAAGGAAAAGAAACTAGCATAAACAGAATAAATGAAAGAAATTGGAGAATTTATATTACTTGATTTTAAGACTTACCATAAAACTGCAGTATTGAGAAAGTACAGTTTTGGCAAAATATTACAGAAAAAGTTCAGCTGAATAAAAGTCCAGAAATAAGTGTGCAAGAGTATGTTCCCTTTCTCCTTCCCTCCTTCCTCCCTCCCTCCCTTCCTTCCCTCCTTCCTTCCTTCCCTCCTTCCTTCCTTCCTTCCTTCCCTCCTTCCTTCCTTCCCTCCTTCCTTCCTTCCTTCCCTCCTTCCTTCTTTCCTTCCTTCCCTCCTTCCTTCCTTCCTTCCCTCCCTCCTTCCTTCTTTCCTTCCCTCCTTCCTTCTTTCCTTCCCTCCTTCCTTCTTTCCTTCCTTCCCTCCTTCCTTCTTTCCTTCCTTCCCTCCTTCCTTCTTTCCTTTCTTCCTTCCTTCCCTCCTTCCTTCTTTCCTTTCTTCCTTCCTTCTTTCCTTCCTTCCCTCCTTCCTTCTTTCCTTCCTTCCCTCCTTCCTTCTTTCCTTCCTTCCCTCCTTCCTTCTTTCCTTCCTTCCCTCCTTCCTTCTTTCCTTCCTTCCTTCCCTCCTTCTTTCCTTCCTTCCCTCCTTCCTTCTTTCCTTCCTTCCCTCCTTCCTTCCTTCCCTCCTTCTTTCTTTCCTTCCCTCCTTCCTTCCTTCCTTCTCTCCTTCCTTCCTTCCCTCCTTCCTTCTTTCCTTCCTTCCTTCCTTCCTTCCTTCCTTCCTTCCTTCCTTCCTTCCTTCCTTCCATCCCTGGACCTTTTCTTGTTTCTTATTCTGAGACAACATCTCACTAAGTCACTGTACAACCCAGGCTGAGCTCAAACTTGCTGTCTTCCTGCCTCAGCCTCCCACACTGCTGGGATTATAAGCATGTGCTATCACACCCAGCAGTAAAAATATGAATCTTGATCTTTTTCTCAAAATAAAAAAAAATGACAATAAATTGGATCACAGAATTGAATGTAAAATATAACCAATGTTTTAAAAGGGCACATAGGAAAAATTTGGTGATTAAATAGAAAACCTATGATAAATTGGATGTTATCAAAAATAAACATTTTGCTTCGTGGAAAATACTGTTAAGAAATGAAAAGAAAAGTAACAACCTGGAGAAAGCATACAAATCTCATATTCAACAAATAATTTAATTAGAAGATATACCATACTATCAAAGCTGAACAGTTAGTAAAAAAATCACCCAATTAAAAATGGACAAAATTGAGTTGGGGGTGTAACTCAGTGGTAGGTGCTGGGTTAGCATGTACAAGGTTCTGGATTTCATCCCCAGTGCCACAAAAACAAAGCAAAAGGGAACAGATTTTGAAGAGACTTCCACTTAATATGATGTATAGATTGGAAACAATCACCTAAAAACGTGTTTAACATCATTATCCTTGGGAAATGTCCATTAAATCCACAATCAGATACTACCTCTCAAAGATTAGAAGCAAAAAAAAAATTTGATAATGCCAAGTGTCGGTGATGAGATACAGGAACTGGAAATTCCATTCATTACTCACAGGAGTAAACAATGGCAGGACCACTTAGAACAGTTGGACAGTTGTTTAGCAAATTAGATGTGTGTTTCTCATCCAACTGGGAAATCCCACTGCCAAGTATTTACACCACACATATAAAAATTTATGCTTACACAAAACCACAAAAATGTTTATATCAGCATGGTTCATCCTTGCCAAAAATTAGAAATAATCCATATGGCTATCAACACATGAATAGATAGATACAAAACCAAAATACTCTGATGAATGTATATACAAAATACTTCTGAAATTTAAAAAGGAATGAGCCATGGATACCTGAGAAAATGAGGGTTAATGTCAGTTGCACTATGCTAAACTAACATAGCCGAACAATGAAGGCTACATAATGTGTGGGTCTGCCTACACGGCCTCATGGAGAGTACAACGGCAGAGTCAGACAGCAGCTGTGTGGTCATTGTCACAGATCAGGGAGGGTGGACTCGAGGTCCAGAGGAAGTACAAGGGATGTGTTTACAGCAATAAATCCATTTGGGGACATTTTCTCCTCTGGCTTCGATGGTGGCATTTGTTAAAACATGCAGAATTATAAAGCCTGGAAAGTGAACTCTACTGAATATGAATAAAAAATAGAAAATATTTTTAAATCCATACAAATGAATGTAACAAAATGCTTTCTGTCAGATTCACAGAGTGATTCCACTTCCAGTTTCCTTCTTTATATATCGATTCTTTACATTATAAAAGCTAAGGAGTTTCTTTTTTGTTGTTTTCTGCTTTCTGATGTATCAGACAAACTAAAAAATATTAACGTTGGAGTGGCTCAGAAAGATGAAAACTGGCTATACACAAGCGATATGTATGACAGGGTTCAGCATTTACAAAAAAGCCACAGTGGAGATGCCAACAGGTCTATCCGGATAGTCCACCTGTATGTGTGTAACGCTTGGCCTTCGCAACACACACACACACACACACACACACACACACACACACACACACACACACTTCACCTGCCGTGCACCACAGCCCTGTAAGGCCCACGTCAGTTTTATGTGCAGAGTCGATACAAAAACCCAACTATCTCAAACACCCATGAGGAATGTGCCCCTTTTCCTGATCCTTCTTTCCATCTTATCGCATGACTTCTAATTAGTATTAATTTATTCTAAACCAGAATTATGAAGGAGAGTAAATCAGCATCTAGAGTTACCTGGTTTAATAAAAATTAAATTGCATGTTTTGTTGAGTAAAAGCTAATTAATTGCATTTATAATCTGTTTGCTGGTTACTAGCCTCACAGTCCCTTCCAATTCCATGGTAACCCCATGTAGTTATGTTTTAAAATTATTTATTCATTTTTCACCCAAATACCAACAGTTAATTTTCAATTGATTAAATATACTCCATATATGAGTTTTATGAACTGTATTTCAAAGCATAAATCATCCTTTTAATGGATAGGGTCTAGTTTAATTAATTAAATTGAACCTAAAATGTAGTCTGTAATCTTCCTGTCACACAAATTTAGTAGCTGGGGTTATCAGGGCAAAATGTTTGTTCTCATTGACATTCCATAAGTCAGTCCAATCAGTCTCCCATACATTTGAATAATTTCTATCATCTTCATAATAATTACTGAATCAAATGTCGCTGTAGAGATATATTAAAACATTGATGCTCCTTTAAATAGTACAAGTGATTAAATTCAGTGGTTGTAGAGCATTCCATGAAAATAAAGCAGATTTTTTAAATCACAAGGAAATGAAATTGTTATCTCCGTTGGAATAAACATGAGCTAAACAATAATGGTTTAATTTTCAATAACGATCACAGAGACCTGAGGACCTACAATTTTTCTTAGAGAACAAAACACGTGTAGCACAGATTAGAAGCTTAATACCTCAGCCCTACTTTATGAGCTGCTTGTTCACACCTGCGTTCCTAAATCCCTCCAAGCTTCAGTCTCACTACCCGTAAAATGGGTATAGAGCAGCAACTACCTAGCAGGACTCTTCTGGGAATTAAATAAGTACTGTTTTTAATCCATTGCTTGACAGAAAAGTAAGTGCATAATAAATGTTAGTACCATTATTTCTTATTAACTGTGATATTAGCACTAACTAGACTATTTATTAGTAGAAACATGAGTTTATTGCTGACAAAGAAAGAGGAAAACACAAAGTAGTCCATACCCAGATGTCACTAAAATAAAATACACATCGATTTTGAGTGGTAGGTCAGAGGTTGGGCATTCTTACCTGAAATTGCCCCAATCAGGCCTGAAGGCAAATGGCTGCTGGAAATCAATATCCTGGCAAAGGAATCATGAACGAGGCGATAACAAGGCATTAGAATTAAAGATAGCTTCACGTCAGGTGTTAGATTAAATGTTGAGAGCTATTGGTCAGAGGTCAAGAGGAAGAAAAAGTCAGAGATGCCAGCAGATCTGGACACAAATCCGTGTAAATAAGGTCCGATTAGAAAAAGCTGTATTTCAAGTGTTTGTATGGTTCAGGGTCTGGTCAGGAAGCAGAAAATACACAGGTAATTTGACATGGAACTATTAATGTGAATTATCAAGTAGTAAAAGTTCTTTTCAGTAGTTGTGCAACCACACGGCTGTAGTGGTATTAGATTCCAGCTATATTTTGGTAATTCCTGCAAGGGCTTCCTGCCCTTGGAGGAGAAGAAGAGTAAAATAAAATATGATAAAATGACTAAACTTAGAAATATAAAAAATAAAAATAGAGGAATAGTCTTTACTGGGGTTGTTGTTTCATGTTTTGAGAACAAAATATACTTGATGATCTACATTTAGAGGTGAAATTGGCTATAAATGTGTGAGATTTTCCATTCTGTTTACCAGCATTATTTATTATTATTATTATTAGCAGTAGTAGTACTGCCAGGGAATTGAACCCAAGGCTTTAACCATAATGAGCACTGCTCTGCCATTCATTTCCACTCGCAGTCTCCCTACTTTATTGTACAGTAAAACTCAGTCTTGGGGTGCCTTTATCTTATTTTCATAACAGGAGTTCACATTTAAATACCTTGATTTAAATGACAGACTTCATTAGCATTCTATTCTATTTTCTGATCTAAAGATTTAGTCTAACTATCAGTTGTGATTTTTTTGTTTAATATCAATAAAGTGCCTTTTCCATTGATCCTACATAGAGAATGAGCTCAGACTAACTCTTCAGGTCTCGCCAGATTTACAGCTGGAAGGAAAAGCAGGGATTGGATTGAATTTATTCAAATTTGAACTGATTGAAACGGAATCTCCTCCAAGTCTTTACTAAGAACAGCTTGTCTGACAGGGAAATATGTATGGTGCATATTAGAGATTTTATGAAACTTTAATTCCCTTTTAGTGCTCTTCATGTCATGGAAATATATTGAAGTAGGGAAAATTTATCATCCACTTTTGAATGTTTAATGACTAAAAGAAATAAAGGTAAACCCAATTTCTGCAGTGTATACTTTGCATGATAATCAGCTCTGTTCCTTGAGCTCATTTTTCACTGCGTGATCTACAGTTATGTTAAGGTGGAGAAATGCTCAGTAGCTGCACGGTGGACTGGGAAGCTCCAGTTCTGCGTTCACAGATGTGGCTGTAGTATTGTGTATTTACACAACCGGTGTTAAAGTGAGTGTAATATAAGTGAAATAGCCGCAGGGACTCTCCAACCACGTAGAAACCCTACAGGATGCAGTGGAAGTGACCTCTGTACTGGTAGATCCTCCTACATAGTCTCAAAATTAGGATCAAGAAGCCTATATTTCACTTTAAATCAAGCTATTTACTATGTGTGCAGTAGACTGTACTTGGAAGTAGGGTTAAAAAGGACGAGTCAGATGTAGGAGACCTAGACTGGCAATAGATCTTCATACACTCATGAAAAGGAATTCACAGAGCGATAATTTCATTTCACTGTGGTAGTAACGATAAAGGAAGAAGAGCGTGACACAGACCAAAACCTGTACCCCAAACCGTGCAGGTGCCCATGTGTTAATGGCTTGGTCCTCACTTGATGCTATTGGACAGTGGGGATTCCTGTAAAAGGTGGGGCTGAACAGGAGGTTTTCAGCCATTGGTACTGGGCCCTAAAGGGCGCTATGTGCTGCTGGTCTCATATCCTTTCTCTTTGCTCCTTGGGCACCCTGAGGTGAACACATGCTCCCTGGCTTCTCCACGTGCTCCCTGCCATGATGCACTGCTTTGCCTCGGGCCCAGAAGTAAGGGGTGCACCGGAACATGGACTGCAACTTCCAAAACTGTGAGCCAAAACAAATCTTTTCTCTTTATGAGGCGATTGTCTCAGGTATTTTGTACAGTAATAGAAAGGTGACTAACAGATACGAGGTTTAAAAGGGAAGCAGATGACAGATTTTAAAGCAACTAGAAACGATGGTTTGGAGTCATGAAACTTGGACTCTTGTATCCTGTGATCTGTGATTGCTGCATGGAGAATTGATGTTGCAGGAACAAAATGCAGGAAGGGAAACAGAAGGGAATACGGAGTCTAGATAGAGTATTTGTATTCACTTTCCATTGCTGGGACAAAATACTTGACACACACGATTTAAAGTAGAAAGGATTTATTTTGGCTCTAGGTTTCAGTCCATGTTTGGCTGACTGCAAGGTAGAAACTGCTCGGGGCAAAGGCCGGGAGGAGGAAAACTGCATCTCATGATGGCCCGGAGAGAAAAAGGGAGAGAGGGAGAGAGGGAGAGAAGCAGACAGACAGAGACAGAGAGAAAGAGAGACAGAGAGAGACAGACAGTGCCAGGGAGAAAAGAAGGAGACAGGGATAAGAATACACCCTTCCAGTTCACACCCCTGTGATAGTTAATTGATTGCATCAACTTGAGTGAATAAATTGGATCGGCATAGTTCTGGGTGTGGCTGAGGGGATTCACTGAAGGTGTGCTGGGATTTACTGGGTGTGAGTGACAGCAACCAAATGGCTTGCCGCCTGAGCGGTATAAAAGGGAATGGAGAAGGAAGGCGCTCTTCTGTTTCTTCGGAGGAGCTCGTCTTCACCTTCACCTTGGACGTTGTCTTCTGGTCTCCAGCAAAGACCTCTCAGCCTTTCACTGCAGACCCGTGAGCCTCCTGATACGATTGACACAGGGCACCACAGTGAACTTCAGGCCTTCGACTGGACGCTTCGGATCTCCAGTGCACACAGACCGCCTCCCCAACCCCGCCTGCTTCCTCACCGGCTCTGTGGGCAGCCATTGTGAGCCAGTCTTGTAACCCTTACATGCTTGCATATCTTGCATTAACTCTGTTTCTCTAGTGAGCACTGCCTGCTCCACCTCCTGTGACCGCTTCCTCCAACCAAGCACTCCCTCCTGCAGCACCTGGCTCTGAACTTAGCGATGGATTCGTCCATCGATGAGGTCAGCACTCTCAACACAAGAGTCTTTGAGGGATGCTTCTTATTCAAACCATACCAGTATTGTTCTGGGCTACTTAGGGCAATTATGGCTAAAAAGGAAATGGGATGGATTTCAGCAAAGATCTCCCATTTGTTCGGCAAAAAGAGAAGCAAGGGAAGCAGAAGACATTGAGGGAGTCTCCAGGGTTTTGCTTGGTCTATTTAAGGGAGGGATGAATTCAGTAAGCAAAGACAGTCATGCTTGCCTAGTTGTCTATGTCAGGTCTTAAAATGTCGCCAGGTACATTCTCCACCTTGCCTGCGTTTGAATTCTGCGTCAGAACTATGCTTAGAGACTCTGGGAAATAGCTATGGAGCAGGTTACTATGAAAATCCATGAGTATTCATGGGGCCTAATTTTATTCTTTTAATCACTAAATGTTCAAGACTAAATTGTGTTTTCTGTTTTATTTTGTCTTCTCTTTTTTATTATTAATATATGGGCGTGAAACATAATAAATACATTCATTGTGGGAAATCGGTACACACACATGTTGCATCTTGATCTTTTCTACTTCCACGTTCCCCCTGCTACCTCCCCTCTCCCTGCATTTGCAGATAAACCTGCCCAGTAAACTAAATGCTGGAATGCTTCAGTACCACGTCCGTGTGCTCAGTGTAACAGATCATTTTTATAGAGTAATCGCAATCATACATTACTTTCACATTGTCACCTTCTGAGTTAACAGTGCAGCCACCCCCGTGTGACAATGTGGGGACCCTAGGGTCCCCCTTCTGAGAGCCCCCTTTTGTGGAATTCATTTCTTGATGATGCATGATGTTGGCAATTGAGGAAGCAGGACTCAGGATTCCAGCTGAAATTCTGCCTTTTCTCTTTCTTCACAAAACACCAGGATGATATATCTTAGAGTGATTTGTTTATCTTTTTCAGTTCTGCATTGTTTGTTGTCTATAACTCTCAATTCTATGAGCCTAGGCAGCAGGTCTTTGCACTTCATTAAATAGCTGTGCCTCAGAAATAATAGTGTAAGCATCTGAGTGCCTAAGGAGGGTTGCGGAGAGTGTGCTGAACATCTCTGAAGAGGGGAGAAACATGCACTGCTGTTTTACTGAGTGTATTTTAAGGGCTATTTAACATTAAGCTACTGCTCTAAAGATTATGAATAATAAGTAGATTACTTGTTTTGAAAAAAAAAGTCTATAATTCTATAAAACTGGCTCAGTTAATGCAGTAGAAACCTATTAAGCCAAAATCCTTGTTGCACCAAAATGTTATTTCAACCAGCAATTCATGTAATAATTGCTGGTTTTCGACGCCTGCCCCCTCCCCCTGGGAACAGACACTTTTGGTCAGCCTGAAGCTGAAGGTCTCATTTACCTTCTCCTCACACTGATGACTGATTACCTAATGAGAGTACAAGGAAGGAGGAAAAGAGACAAGATTGAATGTGGTGCAGTAGACCCCTGCTTGTCTCTAAATGCCCAGATTTTTTTTATCTTAGTAAGTTCACTTTTGAAGTTTATTTTTCTTGAGATAATTTATCAAGATTTTTTCTCATTTTCTCTTGCTTATTTTATCTATTCATTAAGGTTTTTACAGGGAAACATCAAAAGCATAATTTAGGGTACTAACTAGAACAATTGGACACATAAACAAGACACTGAAGACAGCAGATTAGTTCTAACTGACGAGAAATCCATTTCTAGAGAGAGGTGCAGCCCCAGCAGGAGTTGGAATGGCAAATCCTGAGCATGCATGCAGACCAGGTAGGGAGCAATTTGAAGCAAACTTCTGAACTAGGGAAGCTGATTGTTAGAACAGCAGCAGTGGCCACCTTCTCCAGGGCTGTATAACCCGCAGTCACCCATCCCTCCCCTCCCCACCCTTCCAGTTTGTTCTCTGCCCTCTGCATCCTGGGTGGTGGCTCTTTGTCATAGCATCACCAAGCTCAGTTGTCCTATTCCTTTCTTGATGATGTTTTCACACAGCACAGATGCCAGAAAAGCAGGAGAGCAGTGTGAAAAGAGAGAGGATTCTGTATTGGTCCCATTCCTCCTTTTCCAGAATGGGCATCATCTTGGCTTCATTCCTCTAATGATGGCGTCCTCCTTGCTGGATCTCCAGTTGCCTTCATCCAGAACATCAGCTCCTGTGAGCTCCAGGGACAGTCCTCCCCCATCTTGCCCCTTCGGGTCAAGGCTGCTAGTCCTCGAGGTTATCCACCTATCTATTCTTGGCTCTCCTAGCCTCTCCCTATCACTTCATTAAACTTTCTTTAGTCTTTCCCTTAATTGTACCATCTGTTTCCTTCCAGGATGTTTCCAGGATACAACATTTTTGTAAGCTTCACACTATAACAGATTTTCTTCATATGAAACTAATTTTATGCTTGAATGACTCACTGAAACCTCTGATGACCCTGCAAAGTAGCCTATGAATTATGTTGGTTTTTAAAGTAGCTTCATTAAGAATGTGATAGAATAAATCAATGTCCCATCTATTGGCAGGTAAACAAACTTTATAAATTTATAGAGAACTTCCAAAGCTATACTAAGTGTGCCACTTAGCACAGACTTCTATGAATGCACTGGCAAAATGAAACTGCTTCAGTTTTAGAAAAACAAGATCTACTTCTTCAGAAGTCTTTTTTTTTTTTTTCAAATTGTTAGAGGAATAATGTCATGATTTAAATGCCACATATTCTCCTTTTCTGTTTCCATTTTTTCATATCTCTCATTATCTCTTTTCCAGGTTACTATCATTATTGGTTGTCAGGTTCTGGGTCCTGCTGTCTCATTTCTTTTTTCCAGTTACAACTAGCAAGCAGCGCTTCTTGTCTTGCTGGTGAGACCTCAGTAGCTGCCCACAGACAACAGACAGAAGTGGGAGGTGTTTACACTTGCTGTTCTCTGAAGAGCCACGCTCTCCAAAAGTATGGCGCTACATGGCTGTCTCTAAATGTATCATTTTCCATTCCCCCTTATGTCTCAAGGAATATGCCTTCATCAGCCGTGGGAAGTTTTCCTCATTCTTCATCTGAGAAGACTTTCATAACATTTTCCTTCTTATTCAGTCCCATGCATCTTCTGTTGCTTAAATTATAATTTATTGCAACGCCCATGATAAGATGTGTTGTGTTATAAGTGATTACTCCTCCATCTGCTTCTGTTCTTTCATCCTTGCATTTCTAGTGTTAATCACAACACCTGGCACACAAGCAGCATCAATAAGTGTGTCGAATTTGACTGCAAGAGGCACCTGTGGGCCCATGATTCAGCATGGATCGTGCACAGAAGAATCATTATCGGGTAGACCCATCCACCCTCCATACGCCGTAAAGTTTGCAACCCCTGTCCAGATATCTATACAGTCTATTTGCATAGAAAAATATTCCTAAGACCTTATAATGTGATGCCAAATAATGGTTGACCAAATTTCAAACAAGGGCACTAAGGCAATAAGGAAAAACCTGAATGGATTCAGTCAAAGAAAGATTAATTTCTTTCTGAGAAGAAGATTTTCTGTTTCTTTACACCAGCATAATTTCCTCATATATCCCATAATGCAGTGAAGCAATGGAAAAATTCATTTAGGTCCGTTTTCTCCTGATTTTAAACAAAAAGTTACCATAAGTCCTTTCTATTTATTCAGCTGTAACCTAATCCAATAGTTGTGGTAAGATCCAGTTATATAGTGGTTTAATTGAAAGTAAATTAAACAAATACATGTCTAAGTCTGTCACACTAAATGAGATATTAAATTAATCTAGGAACTGATGTTTCGATTCTGATATGATGATTTTAAACATGTTGGGAAAATCAATAAGAATTTCACAAATATTTAAGAGCTATCTTTTATTGATTTTGCACAAGATTAAATCAACTCCACTCTATGCCTAGGTGGTCAAGGTAAAGGAAGAAGCGCCTGAAATCTGGACTTAAGCTTGTTTAAGTATTTCATAAAATACTTCCATGGTGTAGCAAGGATGTATGTTACTGCGCGGAGCCAGGAGTGGGTTAATGAAGCTAAGCATCTGCGTTTCATCATTTTACAAGTTAGTTAGGTATTTATAGAAAAAGGCTGCTCTCTAATCCCACTTTCATACCCTTCCTTTATCCTCACAGATGCATATTGCCAGGTAATATATTTTTAAAGAATTTATACTTTATAGCCTATCTCACAAAAGATTCGAGGAACATTTTAAAGTGAAACACACATAAATCAGAACAATTAAAATTTAAAGGCAAATAAAAAACCAATTAGGAAGAAGATAAAGGCACATGGAATAGTTTTCTAGAGTGATTTAGTCACATCCATCAAGTGCTACCTTTTGCCCTGTGCTTCATTCAGCAGCTCAAGCCTGGAGGAAATAGACATTAGGTTACAGGATTCTAATTTTTGTGTCTCCTTAGAGAATATTTCTTGGCTCAGCTGAAAAGTCCCTGGCACTGAATACAGTGGTGATTTTGGGATGGCGCCCTGGAGTCTAGCCTGTATCCAAAGTATACATTCCAGTTGGAAGATGATATATGTCATTTCCAAACATATGTTTCTACGAGCTGAGGTGATTACTCCCAAATGTAACAGAGTGAAGGTGAAATATCACAATGAGCTTTTCTCCTGTTGTATTCTAAGCATGCTTCTTTGCGATGATCTAAATTGAAAGAGATATGATTCATGCTTGAGACCCTATCTATTAATGGGATAAAGGATTGGTCCCTGAATCTGATGTGGGTTAGAGCTCCTCCTCCTAATGAGTTCTGTGGGTGCAGTACATCTTCTCTTTCATAGGTTTTTCTACCAGTGTCATCTGCTTAAGATGTTAGAGTCTACCCACACTTGGGTATAACTGGATCTGAGAATAGTCCTGGGCAGCAGCCCCTCATGAATGGAAACATGCCCTTCCTCTGAATGCCATCCAACAGCTGAAGGAACTCACTGTCTTCCTTAAACACTTCTTTCTTTTTAAAAAAATTTTTTTTGTGGCTACCGGGAGTTGACCTTAGGATCTCACGCGCCAGCAGGCACCTGTGCCACTGAGCGATATCACCAGCCCTTTTTCCGTATGTGGGTTCCAGGAGTTGAACTTGGGCCCTCGTGCTTGCCAGGCAGGTGCTTACGCCACTGAGCCATCTCATCAGCCCCTTAAACATTTCTTAAACATTAATTTTGCTCTGGCTTAGATTTAAATCCTGTCTCTTGTACTTAGTATATTTGTGACCTTGACAATTTAATTCATCTCTGAGTTTCTGTCTCTTCTCTTGCAGAATGTGAATGCTGAATCCCTAAAGATTTCTCGCGAGAAGGAAAGGTGTTGTGCGCCACAAACCACCAGTAATGGAAGCTGATTTCGGTGCATATTGGCTCCTTTCCTCCTTCCCGTACCTGGGGGTTGTGTTTCATGCCACTGGACACCACAAGATATGAGCTATCTCATCACTGACTCTACTCAGTGACTGCAATTTCTCTCTTGTCACTTTGGATTCTCTGCTGCTGTTGTCACTTTTGACCATCAATTTTCATTTGTATTACACTTTCATTTATTAGCTTGGATGATCAGCTTGAAGGATCTATGTCCTACTAAACCAGCTGGCATCTTCTTTTTACCAGTTTCCTCAGCACTGCAGCAGTGACCTAGGAAAGGACATCCCTTGCTCCTCGGTTTTGCTTCTGTTCTGGGAGGGGCCCCCATTCTGAAGTCAAAAAGCTTAGTGTATCATGCTGACCTTGCTTTCCTTTAGGGGCCTACATTTACCCTGAAGTTGTCTTCTTGACTTCATCAGAAACTGGAGTTGGGGTTGTCTGTAGTACAATCATATTGGATGATAGCAGATGGTTAACTGTTCCCTACTCCCCACATACCTACACACCATCACTCACCCTGTCCATCTGCTAATCTAAGGATTGATTTCTGGGCTGGGTGATGACCAGAAATAGAGGCTGATAGGTCTTACTGGATGCCTCATTTAAAGTAGATATCTTGGCAAGTTAACAAATGTTAAGTTTTTCTGATTATTACCTACATTGTAGTTATTATTTGTTACTTTACTGTTGGCTATTGAGCGAGCAGCTATCAAAGATAAGGTATTTTGAAAATCTGTAAGATTCTCTTTTATTCTCTATAAAATGAAGATCATGTCACATCTGTGAAGAGTTGATTTGAAGGGACTCTTCTCTCAAAATCACCTTTCTTCATTTCTGTTAGTGGGCTTGTGTTAAATCAGAATATCATGTAGAGTGAATTGCATAGAAGTCAATTTTAGTAAAAAAAAAAGTTTTACCTAATGACCATTTATATTAACCCTCACTGATTCTCTTTCATGGGTGATTTCCTCCTGCCCCATAAGTGCTGCTTTAATCCTCAGGCAGCAAGAGGAGATCCCACATTTTGCACTATATGGTTGCATCCACATTAATTTGTAAGACATTTGTTCAATGCAGAGAAAGGAATTAACCACACAATGGGGCTTCTGAAGGATCTTGCCAGTGCATGGAGGTTAGCCACAGCATGAGTAGGAGGTATAGGCTTTTATTCTTATTTCTCAATAGTTACATATTGTATAAAAAGTTACATGTACTTACTGTATTAACTGTCAGCTCCCTTATCACTGGTACACAACACCTGACACCCACAATTTAAAGGAGGGATTTAATTTAGCTTAGGGTTTTGGGGGATTCAGTCTGTGGTCATCCAACTCCAGGGCAGCAACATCATGGTGGAAGGTCTTGGTGGAGCAAAGCTGCTTAGTTCATAACAGCCAGGAAACAGAAAAGGGAACAGTGACAGAGGGGAAGGGACAAGAGACCAGATATAACCTTTCAAGACCCACCCAGATACATCCAAGACCCACCCAGATACAGTGTGCTCAAAGGGTCCCTCAGGCGGATCCCAAAGCTGATCAAGTTGACACTCCACCCTAACCACCACAGTTACTTAACTATACATTATTAAGAATAGAATAAGAATTTGGTCTGAAATTCACCTGTCAAAACCTACTTCCTTTCATTTTAATTCTGCCTTGTAATTGTGATCCAAGCTTTCAGAATGCTTCATAATACAGGATTGATCTGCATATCATTATGTATAGCCTAATAATTGACAATCACTGTTTGAATGGTAAGGGAAGATCAATAATCATTTACTTGGAGAGATGAAATAGACTGTAACAATGATTAGATTTAGGATATTAATATTTAAGTTTTTCTTGATATGATATTCAAGACACTAATTTAATAGATTTGGGCAGTCTTTTACTTAGATATGTATTCATTTTAATAATTGTTACCGAAGACTCGGTGCATGCCAAAGTCTGAACAAAATTTAATATATATCCAAGGTATGCAGCCCTTGTCTACAAAGAGAAGCACATGGTCTATATTTAGAGAAAAGTCACACACAATCAGAAAGAGTTGGATGTAAAATAGAAAGTGCTGCTGAGACACAATGTAAGTTCTGAACCTTAGGTCTGGGTCAAGAAAAGCTTTCTCAAAAGAGATGACTGAGCGGAGTAATGACTAAGAAGAATGCGAGCCATGTGAAGGGGTGAATTAACGCATTAAACCTCTCGACGAGACAGGCAGAAGGTTCCCAGATGGACTGGGGCCGGAATGGTAAAAACTTAGATCAGTTATATAGTTTCACTTCCATATGGGCAATGACAGAGCCTGAGACAGAACTTGGTACTTGGGAGTCTCATGTTTGTTTCCAGGGCTAATTTCTTGTGGGTTGTATCACAAGGTGAGTAATATATCCTGGTTGTTTTTTAACATCTTGAAACCCAGAGTTTTTTGGTTCCCATTTGGCAAACACCCTCACAGATACACCTAGAAGTAATGTTTTACCACCTCTCTGGCTAGCGCTAACCCAGCCCATTGACACATAAAATTAATGATCACAAGGGACAAAAGAGAAGCACTCACCCTTCTTTAAGGGGCGGTGATGAGGGTTATGAGTCACTGGATTGCCACAGAACTGAACACTCTAACTGGCGTGAACCTTTCTCAGAGTGAATGGATCTGTTAGAAGCAAGGAGGGATTGCTCTGCTTGGGCTTCCATTCCTGAGTGCTCACCTCTGAGTCCCCAAAACATTATTCTTTTGCAGAATAGAGTCCTATGTGAAAGGCAACAACTTTGTCTTTGGGTCTTAGCAATTGGCTGGGGCCAGAGTACAGCTAGGGGAAAATTCATGGCTCTATATCATAACCCTATTAGGTTCAAGTCCCAAGCATCAACTGGAAAGCTTGTGAGTAGTTTCATAAATCATTTTTAATATACAGATTCCAAATTCCACTATGACCTACTGAGTCAGAATTTCTAGCCACAATGTTGGAAATTCTCTACTTTTATGGAGTTCCAAAGATGACTAAAACATGATTTTAAACTTGAGAAGTACTAAGCTAGAGTCTGGAGGCAGGAGCTATCAGTTGAAACAATGAGTGTGCCAGGGAAGGATAACAATGATAGTAACAGAAGTTCCAGGATCTTTATGTGTCCCCCAAGTTCACATGCTGGAATCTTATCTCCCAAAGCAACAATCTTGAGAGGTAAGAACTTTAAGAACTGATTAGGTCCTGAGGGTTCTGCTCTCAGGAATGAGTTGATGCCATCATCAGGAGATGGGTTTCCTGATAAAAGAAAGCATTCAGCCCCCTTCTCTTCTCTCCACCCTCTCACTGTTCGTTGTCCTTCTCATCCACAACCATGAGATGAAACCGCAAGAAGACTCCCTCTGGGCACCAACAGTTGATTGCCAGCTTGGCTAGATTAAGAAACTTCTGCAGAGGTGATTTGATCATGGGGCTCTCTACTTATTATAAGTATATAGATACAGGGCATATTTATACACTAATATTCATGGCCCAGTGTGCTACTAAAAGGTAGAGCCACCTGGAGGAGCTGGTTGCCTTAAGAGAGTTTATCTCTCTCTGATGCTCTTCCCCTGTTCTCTGCTTCCCCGACTCTAGGAAATGTGCTCTGCTTTGCTCCTCCACACCCTTCCACCATGATATTTTTGCCTTGGAGCCAGCTCACCATGGACTGGAACATCTGAAACTGTGAGCCAAATTACATTTGGTATCCTTTTAAACTGGAGGTGTTGAGTACATTGTCGCAGCAAAGGTGTGGTTTACAAATATACCAGCACCTTGATATTGATCATCTCAGCCTCCAAATTTGTGAGGAATGGGCTTCTTATCTTCATCAGTATCCCAGTCTATGGTATTCTGTTATGGCCTCACAAAATAGAGTAGGACAAACAGCACCAGTGCTATGGCTTGTATCTAGATGTTCTCCCACGCCTCATGAGCTCATAGATGGGGCTTTTGGGAGATGGCTGGATGATGGTTGTGTGATACTGAGATTAAGAGTGTGTGGTACTAAATTAGTCCACTGATTGGTTTAGCATAGTTCTGGGTGTTAATAATATAAGGCCCACCTGGGTATGGGTGATCCCACCCAATGGCTTGAACCCTTAATGGTATAAAAAGAACAGAAAGCAGGCAGAGTGTTGCTATTGCTGCTGTCTCCTGCATATTCTGCTATGGTCTGTTCTCCTGCGATGCCCCTCTGCCTTGCTGCCCTGCCCTAGAACCAGCTGTCTATGGACCGAACCTCTACAAACTGTGAGCCAAAATAAACCTTTCCTCCTTTAACTTATGGGTGTCAGGTACTTTGTGCCAGCAATAAGAAAAGTAACTAAGACAGCAATAATGAAACCCAAGGCTAAATTAAGAGAATGGAGATAAAAAACTGAGAGCCAGACAGAGTCTGGATTAATAATAATAACAAAAATAACTCCGGCTTATCTTGGGCCAGAATTCTGAAATGAGCTAATAGGGGCAATGAGGGAGAAATGCGGTTGCCCGGAAAACTCTGAGTACTCATTAGGTGTTTAGAGAGAGTCTGGGCTATTTTGAGTAATTCGGTTACGAATCATTGATCTCCATGATTCGTTCATTGAATAGTTAGAATTTATCAAAATCTACACTGGAATGGAGCAAAGAGGATGAAGGAAAGAGGCATAAAGGATCCCAGAAGTTTTGTCATTGCAGAATGTTCATTTTCCTCCCCCAAACTCTAATGTGGCTCTGGCCCCTGAAGGAGCAGTGGGAACGCGGATCAATGAGACGTGTGCTGGCACTGCTCCTCTCTGTCACAGGCCGTAGGGCTGCAGTCACCACTCTGCCTCCCATGGGAGGGTAGCCATCCACATGAGATTAACCACGCTGCTTACTACTGAGGACAAATCACGAGATAGATTTCCATGGAGCATTTTAAATACTGGGCCAATCAGTATTCAAATTATGTAAAATATGTGTATTTAAATTTTGTGTCCTTGTCACGGTCCTGCACAATAGGTAGAACACAGTAGGCGCATGAGAAATGCCAGCTGAACTAGATCCTTCAAAAAATATCATTTGAATGAATGAAAATTTGAACATCAGCTATATATTTTCTCTGTCATTTTGGGAGTTAAGGACCAAGCTGTTGAAAGGAAAATAAGAGCTGGAGGAATTTACATAGGGATGGAGCCATGCTGGCATAAAGTAACAACAACAAAAATTCTATTGTTCAAATCCGCATGCCACATGTACAGAGTTGGATTTAAATAAGAACAATACATTTGGCAACTGAATGAACAGGACAAGGTGTGGGATGGTTTATTGTTACTGATATTAATGGCAGATGAGGAATCTTTTTTTTTTTTTTTTGGGTACCGGGGGTCGACCTCAGGACTTCGTGCACCAGCAGGTGCCCGTGCCACTGAGCAATATCACCGGCCCTTTTTTCGTATGTGGGTTCTGGGAGTCGAACTCAGGCCCTTGCGCTTGTCAGGCAGGCGCTTACACCACTGAGCCATCTCACCAGCCCCAGGAACCATTTTTAAAACAGAACTTTCGGGCCGGTGAGATGGCTCAGCGGCATAAGTGCCTGCCTTGCAAGCGCGAGGGCCCGAGTTCGACTCCCGGATCCCACATACGAAAAAGGGGGCCGGTGATATCGCTCAGCGGCACGGGTGCCTGTTGGCGCTCGAGGTCCTGAGGTCGACCCCCTGGTACCCACAAAAAAAAATAATAAAACAGAACTTTCAACAATAATTGGAGGGATTTTAAACTTCCCAGAGTGGGAATGTGAAGGTATGGAACACTCAGAATAGCAAACGAGGACTAGTTAGTTGTATCTGTAACTAGTAGTCAGAACTTCTAGCAATTATAAACCAAAAAAATTCCAGCCAGGTTTGCAAGCCAGACAATGGGACAGATGTTCTGTGGTAGAGTCTGGGTTAATAGGTAAAATGTGGTCCATACACAGGGCAGAGAACTGTCTTAAGTAACTTATCTAGACTAAGCAGACCCGGAGATGTTGAAATTCTCACAGTGACATACGAGGGTTGTTCAGAATCTCTGGTGAATATTTAAATTAAAAATAAAAATATTTGTTATAGTAAAAGACTCGTTGCCACTAATCCCCTTTGAGGTATTCCCTCTTGCTCCAAATACACTTATCCCATTGTTCTTGTTGCTTTCTGAAGCAGTTCTTGAAGTCTTCTTTCTTGAGTGTCTTTTCGTGGCTGCATTGGTGTCCTGAATCAATTCAAATGTTTATGGCAATTGGTGTCAAATAAAAACATTACCCATGTGTTCTCGTACACCTTATTCACTGGATCTGGCACTGTGGGACTTCTGGATCTTCCCCCCATTCAAAATGACCATGAGAAGTAAACATTTTGAATCAATTCAGGACATCAAGGCCACCACAATAGCAAAACCAAAGACACTCAGGAAAGAGGACTTCCAGAACTGCTTCGAAAGTAGAAAGAAAGATGGGATTGGTGTGTTCAAAAGAGGGGAAGAATTTCAAGGGGATTTCATGCAATGTATCTTTTACTGTACTGTATATTTAAAAATTTAAACATTCACTGTACTTTTTTCGTATACCTTGTATTATCTGAGTGATCTCAGGAGAAATCTGTGGAAAATGAGGGAAGCCTGACAGGACAGAAGAAGCTGAACAAATGTATTTCAGGAGCGGTTGAGCCTTAGCTCATTTACAAGAGGGTAAATGGCAATGGTCGGAGACTGGCTGTTACACAGACAGTGGCCTACCTGTGACGTCCCCTAGTGGTAAGAGGAGAATATAATTTCTTATGTACTTAGAGTAACATGGCTGCCATCTGCCAAGGACACTGATTTGTAGGACAGTACAGATGGGAGAACCCCCCAGGCAGCATTCCCAAGTAGCTATGAGACAGATGGATTGGACCCGTTGGGGGAATCTGGTAAGGGAATCAAACAACATCTGCTACCCAGGAGTTTGAGGAAATAGATTAGATATTCACATGTTCACAGAGATGGATTGTAAACATATTGTGCTGAGGGAAAACAGTAAGAAATAGAATTGTTCGTATGCATGAACTACTTACATAAAGTGCACCAAAAATATATCTCATAATAAACACTTAACATAAGGGCTATACACAGAATAATATTCAAAATAGTTACCAAGTGCCTGAAAGGGCAATGGCCAGTCAGAGTGGAAGGTTGATTAACACCTGACGTAAGGATCCTGCGGAGGATTTGTATGGAGCAAGAACGATGAAATGTGACCAAATGTGAAGTGGAAAGTATGACAAAGGGAAAAAGGAGCGGGGAGAGTGTTCCTTCTGTTCCTACTCTGCAGGAGTTAAAGTGCTTTTCCATGACCTTCCATTTTGCTGGATGGAGGTCGCTGTTCTTGCATTTTTCAGATGAATTAAAAGAGCTTTCAACATGAGCTTGTCTCTGTAGTGCCCAAGAAACAAAGAACTTGGCACAGTGAGCAATGTCTGTCTTTTAAAAAATCAGGACTACGAACTTAGATGTTCAAATGTTTGAGGTGTGGATTGAATGGTAAGGTTTTTGATAAGGACTTATTTTGCATATTCAAAGTGACGTAAGCCTCAGGAATAAGGACAAAAGCAGTGGCTGACATGATTTCACTTACCCCATTGATTAACTCTGACTCAGTGTACAGATGGCCAATGGCCAGACCATAGAAAAAGTCGAAATTCACGTTCTTCATAAAACTGCCCACAAGATCAGTGACCTCATTGATAATAAACGCCTCACAGCCAGCCTGCTATGAGTCAGACGCACAGCCAGCCACGTTCCTCGCCCTAATGATAATCCAGAAAGCTAAGCAGTGTCTGTAAGAATTTGCCCGAAGTGGCTAGGATGTGATTAACAGTGCACAGCTTCCTGATGGTACCACTAAGACCCCCTGTGCTCTGGTTCTCACCATGGACTCTATTGTTCAACCCACAGTGGTACCTGGGCTTGCAGATCACAGTTCATCCAGGCTGTGAGGAAGCAGTAAGTCAGCACTGGGTCTGGGCACCACGCCCTACTGAGTTTCTTATCTGTTCATTCTTAGTTTGCCTGGCAGATTTTGTTATTGCTTCCCTAAAGATCTTGATATTATATCTAATGCTCTGTGGGCTGAAAGTTCCATGGATACAGGCAAAATAATGGGAACAGAACCTACAAATGTTCACATAGGTCCTACTAAACCATTACCTAAATGTTCCCAATGTCCCTTGATGCAGAAAGAAAAGCAAGGGATCATACCTATGGTTGAAAGCCTTATAGCCAAGGGTTTTCCCATACCCTGCACTTGCCCTTTTAACATTACTGTTTTTTAAGGAAAGAAACCAAACCAAAAGGATGAGGATGATGATTTGTCGAAGACCTCAGGGCCGTGAACAAAATTGTTACCCCTTACTTCCCAGTAGTACTTGACCCAAATACCAGCCTGCAGTCAACTCCCGCCAAAGCCACGTCCTCCACCTCGTGGACCTCTGCTCTGCCCTTTGTGATGCACCTCTTCTTCTTCTTTTTTTTTTTTTTTGTGGGTACCGGGGGTCGAACTCAGGACCTAGTGCACCAGCAGGCACCTGTGCCGCTGAGCGATATCACCAGCCCTTTTATCGTATGTGGGTTTGGGGAGTTGAACTCAGGCCTTGCCAGGCAGGCGCGTACGCCGCTGAGCCATCTCGTCAACACAGTGATGCACCTCTTAAAGCCCTTAATTTAATTATTTGCCTCCCTTTTTCCTAGGAACTTTTCTTTGAACACTCTCTCTCTCTTCTCTTTCATCTTTTCTCCTCTACTTATCCCTGTTCTCCTTCTGTAATCAGTCATAATAGTAGATCTTATTAACAAATGAAGAGAAACTTTTCTACCAATAAATAGAAAGATGCATTTATATTCGATTATACTTTTTCTTACTTGCAGTATCTAAGAACTTCTATCCCCTGGTCATTTCAAAATATTGTAATTCTATGATCAGATATTACAAAGCAGTTTATAGAGTTTTATATTTTATACTGCTAGGACATCTAATTTTCAGTAAAAATATTAATTTTTTTCCCACAGATGTTATGCATTTAATAATAAAACCCAAACCTGGGTCAAGTTGAGGATATTAGCATGGCATAAATTAGTATAATTATAAAGTCATTAATCAGAAAGTAGTAAGGATTGTAAAATTTTTCATACTTATTAGCATCATTACATTTTTCAAGAAGTTATTCTAAGAAAAAAAATAAGGGAATAAAAATGTTTAAGGAATTGATACATTAATTAACTTGGTATTCATAATAGTAATGAAAATGTAGAGAAGCCAAAGTAAGAGAAATGGAATGAGTTACGTATTATATTAGATTTGGCATTTTATATAGTTCATAAAATAGGTAAATGGTGAGCTAAGAAAACCCCCACAAAGTCAACTAATTGAATGGAACATTATTACACTATTAAAAGAAGTATATAGAAAAATAGCAAACCCATTTACTTCATGATGTATGTTTAGAAAAACAAGTTATTAACTTCAACAAAAATGTGTGCATTAGCTATAATCACAACCGCTAAAATATCACATGCATGAGGGTGAAAATGTCTGATTTTTAGTATGGAAGGATTATGAGAATTTACTCCTATGTGTTAAAATCTTATATTTAAAATATTGATGTAAGATTTTAATAGAAAAGTCAGAGAACATTTGGTTTTACATAAGTGTGTGAAAAAGCTGTGAATTTGATTGTTTGAAAATAAACACTTTAGCTATTGTTTTAAAGTCAAAACTATTTTTTTTTGTGGGTACCGGGGGTCAACCTCAGGACCTCGTGCTCCAGCAGGCGCCCATGCCGCTGAGCGATATCACCTGCCCTTTTTCCGTATGTGGGTTCCGGGAGTCTAACTTGGGCCCCTCGCGCTTGCCAGGCAGGCATTTACGCCACTGAGCCATCTCACCGGCCCCTACTATTTTTTGTCTGACTTGCTGTTGGGTCTAAAAGGAAGACAGTCCCTTTGATATGTATTTGATATGTGTACATATTGGCACATTCTTCAAGGGTGTGTTTCTTGCTTAAGATTCTTTGGAATAACGATCTTGTTGACAGTGATAGATTTCACATCATTTTTTTTTTCATTAAATCCAAACCTCAACTGATGTTGATTTTGCCAAATTGCTTTCATTCCTTCATCAGTGAGGAGATTAATATGAAAGTTTTCAGCACATTAACTGTTGCCTTGAAATGGTGCATTGTGATTTTTCTCCTGGTCGTCTTTTCATGCTTTCCTTACCTCCTCTTAGATGATGAAATTAATGACTAATGTATTCAGGTTTGACTATGTTCCTGCAGCCCATAAAATTGCTAATTAGTACCTTAATTTGACAGGGTATAATAAAAATTATGCATATTGTTTTCTACACAAAATGACATATATAGAATTAGGAAGTGGAAAGCATTTATTCACCCCATAAAATAGACACCAACATATTGGTGAGAAAGCTTTACCGTATTTAGGTTAACAAGGATCAAGAGTCAGTTTGAAGGCAGCTTAATGCCCTGTCTCAGGTACTTCCTGACAGTTCATTAGTGTATAATTTTTACTTGCATCAGCAAAGTCTCCCTCAGCGGCAAAGCACCAGCCATCTACAGTAACAAATAATCCCAAGTCCCTGGGGCTTGGCAAGCACGTGGGCATTTTCGTTAGTGTTGTGACAGCCGCTCAATTGCAAGTGGCAAGGATATCTCTAACCCCACTCAGAAAGGACCTCCCAAATCACCCACTTATTAAATAAAATATATTTCCTCTGTTATGATTTTTGAAGATGTCTGCTGTGTGCAGTGTCCTTATATCTTTTCGTTTTAAGTTTTTGGGTCCTGAGATCTTCCCCTTCACTGTGGAACACATATAGTCTTTTTTTTTAACCTGTATCCGTGGATTAGATCCATTATTTAACTTGTATCCATAACTGATCATGTATGCGTGTTTATAAGGAGGGTGTATAAAGATTCCTATGACCCGAAGTAAACACTCCAAACCCCTATCGATTCCCCACCTGCATTAATGCAGATACACTTAATATGACATAGTCCTCTTTTAACCTAGCTCTTGATACACACTTTCATTTATTACATTTAGGTAATTTCACCCTTTTTGAGCTGAATTCCCCCTTTTTTTTTTTCGGTTATAGCTGAATGGCACTGCGGCGGTCCCTTGCAGCTTCCAGTGCAGAGTTCGGACATCCTCCGTCCTCCCTAATCCTCACAGAACCATTTAGTCTGCTAGGATCTGTGGTCACCTTTCTAGTCATCAAAGATTGGGGAAACATGGACATTAGGGGAAGTTGGTTTCATTCAGTTTTACTGGAGGATTAGATATGAACACAGAGCAGCTGGGAAAGAAGCCAGGGTCGAGGAGAGGGAAGTTTGTCTCCTATCAGAGCGTGGACTGGGAGCAGATTTAGAGAGTGTGTCTTCCCTACAGAAGAGGGAGTGAGAAGTGTGCTTCTGAAAATAGGAAATGGCTTTCTGAAGCTGTTCTGAAGGTGAGAAGCTTGCAAATGTCATCTGAAATGGAGCAGCCAAAGCACTGCCAAGCAGGTGGGTTTCAGAAGCCGATGCTACCTCTGTTCTGCCCATGGACATCGGGCCCCACGGATCAGACCCACTCCAGCAGAGGCTGAGCTGGCTGCACGGTCTCTCATTCAGCTGCATCTGTCCCTGCAGCCTGGTCACCTGGTAATGACGAGAGCAGCTGCCACTAGTAGTGTAGGACTGTAACATCCTAAGCTAGGACTAACACCGGGGCTCTGAAGCCCACTTTGTGACAATCGACATCTTCCCGCAAGACCCGGGTGCCCCACTGTGTCCAAGGAGCCCTGGGGAGAGGCAGAAGAGGAAAACCTGGAGAGAAAGAAGACATCTGTGAGGCGTAGAGAGTGCACTGGACAGTGATTGAGATAATGATACTCGATTTGAATAAAAAATTACAGAACCGAGTCTACCAGATTAGCTGAAATTGTTTCCCACTACTAGTGAAGTGGGTACTCTAGAGGTGGCATGATTTGAGTTGTACAAAAAATAAAATTCATGCACTTCAGATGTATTAATATTCATACACCTCTGATGAAGTGGGCAGATAAATTACCATGATCGTCATTTAGAATTGAGGAATATGAGCCTCGAAGGGACTGGAGTGTAGCTCGTATGCCATGGTCTCCTTATTCCAAGAACAGTGTCTAACCTTTCCCTGTGGGGCCTCCCAAATAATCACCCAGCTCACTACGCCTAATTATTAAAGAGAACATGGCATCGTGTTTCTCTAATACCAGGAAAACTCTTCATAATGCATTACTATTCTACTGCATTTACTGGACTTTATGAATCAAATTCTAGCCAGAGGACTCACCCTCAAAAAGAACATAGGCTGCTAAGAGAAAGGAGACCCTGCACCTTGAGTGAGTACGAGCATTGAAGATTTGGGGAGGGACAAATGGATTCAGAAGGCTTTACTGCAAGGACAATAACCCCCAGAACAGCAAGAGGGCATACTGGCACAGAGCTGATCTCAGACACTTCCGTCACCCTCGGGAGATGGGGGTGGGAGGTTGGGAGGGTGGTGACAGCCAAGACAAGGAGGCATGGAACCAGCACTGCAGGATGGAGACAGTGCTCAGAGAGACCCTGGCAGGGACAGAAGGAGTTACTACATGCTATCAATATATTAACATCATATTCTAGTACTGCTACCAAGCATTACTACAAGTTACTGTTTAATATTTAAGGACTATAAATTTTATGTACTAAAATAGTATACTGTTTTATTTATATTTTTATTTTATATTTAAAATTATTTCATATATGTTAGAAAGCCAAAAGTACTTTATATGTTTATATTTATTTCTACTAAAATATAAGTGCTTGAAATATTAATATTAAATACTTAGAATTGTTAAATATTAATTATTTATTTACAACAATGTGCCACATAATGGTTTGATCGGTGGTAGGCCATGTGTGTGACAGTGGCCTCATAAGATTATAATGGAACTAAAATCTCTATTGCCTATTGAAATCATAATTGTTTTAGTTACTTTCTTTTTGCTGGGACAAAATACCTGACACCATCAAATTTAAGGAGGAGAGGTTTATTTTAGATCCCAGTTTGTAGAGTTTCAGTTCACAGTTGGCTGGCTCCAAAGCAGGGCAGCATGGCAGAGGGGCCTGGCAGAGGAGAAACAGTCTATGGCAGGGTAGGCAGGAAGCAGCGAGGGACCAAGGTAGGAGGAAGGATACACACTTCCAGGCCACCCACAGTGGCCCACCTCTTCCTACCCGGCTTTACCTCCCAACATCACACTCAGCTATAAACCCATCAGTGGGCTAATCCAGTGTTACACACCCATGATCCAGTCACCGCCCCAAAGCCCCACCTATACATGCATGATATGTTGTGGGGGACAACAAGATAAAATTCATAACAGGAGCGTAATATATTATCCATTGTTTTTGGTGATCTTAGTGTAAACAACCTACTCTATGGGCAGTTCTTTAAAAATAGCATATACAATTACACACAGTGTATTATAACTGAAAATGATAATAATAGCTATGTTGCTATTTATGCATTTACTATACTATACTTCTTATCATTAGTTTAGAATGTACTCCTCCTACTTATAAAAATAAATTCATGGCAAAGCACCCCCAGCAGGCCCAGCAGGTGGATTCAAGATAAAGCCCCTGTGGTCACAGATGAGGACAGCACAGGTATGTCACTGCCCCTGGACACCTTCCTGGGAACAAGACGGAGAGATGGGTGGTGTTACGGATGGTCCCGACCCTGGGAAGGCCTAGGCCAGTGGTGGTGAACCTAGGACACAGGTGCCGTAGCACGCTGTTTGCATCATCGAATGCTCTAAAAGGTTCGCCATTACTGGCCTAGGCCAACGTGTGTATTTTTTTAAGCAAAAGGTTTAAAAAATAAAGTAATAAAAATAAAATTTAAAACTAGATAAAAGCTTACAGAATAAGTATATAAAGAAGAAAACGGTTTTGTATAACTTATTAGAATAAGAAAACTAAATACATGTATTAGTTTATAAATCTAAAAAGTTACATTAAGTTGGGTTTACTTTATTACTAACGAAAGAGTTTTAAATGTAAATTTAGTGTAGTCTTCAGGTGGTGTCTAGAAATCTAGAGGAGGGAGCAGTAGTGCTCTGGGCTTCGAACCTCACTCGACACTCACCAGAACAACCTCCAGTCGTGAGAGCTCCGTTGTTCATGGTGCTCTCTACAGGATCACCGTTGCTATGTCTCGGATCCTGCACTGTTGCCATGCTTGTCCATGGTTAGACATGTTCACGTACACACATACCTTTGTGTCACAACTGCCTGCAGGGGTCGGGATAGTAACAACGCTGTAGGTTTGTAGCCTAGGCACAATAGACTCTGCCATATGACCCAAGCGTGTACCTAAGACCTTCTGTGGTGTTTGCACAGCAAGGAAATGACACCACAAAGCAGTTCTCAGGAAGTATCCTTGTGGGTAAGGGAACCACGACTGCCTTGCTACCTTAGGTGTTGTCAGCAGAGGGCGCTGGAGGGACACTGAGGAAGGAAGATGATCTTCCTGGTTCTGGAGGGCCTCCTCCATCTTGCTCCTGTTGTCCCTGGATGGCAGCTCCATACATCTCACACATGTGGCCAGTGAGTGTCACTGGCAACCCTGTGCGTGGTTTCCTGCTTCCCATCTGTTGGCTGGGCCACTTCTGCGAAACCTTCTAGGAGATGGACACCGCTGCGCCCTCTTCAGCCACATCTGCCTAACGTCCAGTCCCGTGGGTCTCCTCCCTTTTGCTTCTTCTTTGGGAGTCCGTTCTAAATCCTTGCCAGCTCAATTCTCTTGCCGCTAGGAATTCTGGTGTGTGTCTGTTCTTAGTCATAACCACTTTCCTGATATTCATTCCATTCCTTTCATTCTGAAAACTCCAAACTACCCCCAAATTTTATGACTAAGAACCACCTGACTGAGCATCACTCCTGAAGCAAAAGGAGGTCACCTCAAGACACCCTGCTGCATGACTGGCATCTCTTCACAGAGCGTCTCACCCATGGCCCTGTCCCGACATCCCATTAACTCTATTACGGTGTTGACTGCACATTTTCGGTCCCGTCTGCATCCATTTCTTTCCAACACACTGCTGTCTACTATAAATGGTACAGAGAGAACGCTGTCAGGGGTAGAGGAGCACAGAGGACACAGATGGAGGTCGGAGCCAATTAACCTTGCATGCGACCTCTGGGCCTGATCCTCACTAATGATGTGATCTTGACCAACTTACTTAATTTTCTGAAATTCAGCTTAATTTTATGTGAAATGGAGCTGATAAGACCTACCTTATAGGATGTTATAAAAGTTAATTGTGTGTATGTCTACATTTATAATGTCTACAGCATGAGAGAGGAAGGACTGTGGTAGCTGTCATGATGATGATGGGGGTGGTGAAAATAATGATGGTTTACCATGTATTGTGCTTATGACGGCAGTTTTCAGTTTAAGCAACAATAAGAGGAAAACATCGAAGAAAAGAACATTGCACACAGTAGACTGGAAACTCAGGAAGATACCATTGCATGGGGTGGGGGGTACATTATGAGGAACAAAGAGCAAATAAGTGGGAAGCAGTGAGTTATTATTTCATGAGTTTTAGCCTCCAAAACAATACTCAGATAACTTACTGTTGCTTCTGTTGGAGGATTTAACTCACTTTATCTGGTCTTCTTTATGAAAAATTTCTTTCTGTGACTACTATTGATCACACATTGGCCTTGATGTTTTCAAGTTATCCAAGTCTCAGATCAATGTGGTATTAACTGTACCATGTACAAGATAGGGCTTTTGTAACTCTCTTGCCTCTTTTGTGAAGAATGTGGTAAGGTGGGGCTGGAAGCTCCTGCCCCTTGGAATACATCACCTTTTCTGGAGGTCGGAGTTGAGAATGGTGTAACTTAGTGAGAGAACAATTACTTAAGAGTTGAGCTATCATTTGAGTTTGGTTTAAGCTGGGTTATTGTGTAGGGCTGGGCAGAAGACATAGACGGAGAAGAGGAAGAGGAGAAAAGGAATACCTAGTTTGAGGTCATGGACATTCTATGAGCTTTCCATATGATGCAATTAAGCTCAAGGATGTAAAGAGAAAAATAAATAAAGGATAGCACTTAACAAGTTTCTTTTATATTTGTGATATGCTGATATATGAAAAGGGCATTACTGAATATATCAATCTTTACTTTAAAGAAATATTTCCTATAATGAATCCTTGAACTTTTGAATTATCAGTACTTTTGTGATATTTGGCTGGAGTTTTGTGCTTTGGACATTTTGTTTTCTAGTTTAGATGATGCTTTTTTATTTTTTTGTGGGTACCAGGGGTCGACCTCAGGACCTCGCGTGCCAGCAGGCGCCTGTGCCACTGAGTGATATCACCGGCCCTTTTTTCGTATGTGGGTTTCAGGAGTCAAACTCGGGCCCTTGTGCTTGCCAGGCAGGCGCTTACACCACTGAGCCATCTCACTGGCCCCAGATGATGAATTTTTGACTGCCAGCTCATCACACAGGAAAACTAAAATTTTGTTTTCCAGAAGAACTCAGTCCGGAAATCAAAACGCAAGTAAACCTAGACTGAACTATTTTTAAAAATTAATTTTATTGGTACACTTTTGATACACATAATGGTCATATTCACCATAGAAAATTTGTACCTATGCATAATGTATCTTGATTCTTCTTTAGACTGAACTATTACAACTCCATATATTTGATAAAAGTAGATATTGGTGAAATGTGGACTGAGTCATAGGACCCCGCTACTTACTCATGTTAGCTTTGTCTTCTCAGTTGCACGTATGGACACAATTTTCCCCAACCCTTTAACACTAATGACAGTGTGATTCTAAGCTAATTTTGATCAGGCAAGAATGGGTGAGGTAATTCTACCTATTGCTGTTCTGCAGCACACTTTATCCATGTTTTCACTAAGAACTTGCAAGAATTCTAAGTGCTCATTTACTCTGCTTTAGCACTTGTGAATATTTTGGAAAGAGAACTTATCATAAATTTTTCAAACATGTGAAAAACAGACAATGGTATAATGGACCCCTATCAAGTCATAACTTAGCCTTACTGATGTTAACAATTTGGCATATTCTTGTATTTCCTCTTGCCTTTGTTTTATTACTAAAAATTAAGGTACACTATATGCGTTATGATCTTGTAAATCCTAACATGCAAAGTAACAAACATTGTCTCACATAACCATAATGCCATTACCACAATAGACAACAATATCATTACATCATTCTTTGCAAATGTCAAATACTCAACCTGTTATCAAATTTTATATCTACAAATCTTTACTAGAAATAAGAAGGAATCTAGGCTTACTCAGAGATGTTACTGTTAAATATCTTTTACCTACCCATGCATTTATTGTAGTTTTTCATGGTGCTGATCTGAAGAGAATGGTCCAAATCAGTTATCCTCATGGTGACATTTACCATGTTCCTCTATCCTTACATTTCCTAAATCCTCTGAATTAGTCAAAATGCATTTAGGATAGGTTTTGAGTATTATTAAGTGATAATATTGTATAGATAATACTTTTTCAGTTAGCTATTCACTTTTCATAACACCAAATGTTGACTAACGTCCTAAAGTTTGGCATTCAAAAGAAGATCAGTGAAGTAGTATGTAATGATTTCTAAACTAAAGGAAACCTAGAAGTCAGTTGCCTTTGCTAAATTCTAAGAAAGGGGCATGTGTTTTTCTCCATCATTACAAAGCTTCCATTTTCAGTGGGGAGCCATATGTTTTCTCAAAAAAAAAAGTAAAAATATAATGCTAAATAAATGTCATTGTACACAAGAACAGTAGCAAACTTGTGTTGATTTACAGAGTAAATTCCTTTAGCTCCTTGGTCCTCAGGTTCTAAAAGTTCACATAGTTTCTTGGGAAATCATAGTTCTTGGTGCAATTTTAAATTAACATATTGCTGAAACAGAAAAGGGAATGTGAAAAAGATAGGTCCAAAATATTGTTGATTAGAGTAGCCAAAGTGAAGGCCAAATTATCCTAAACTGTAACAGGAACTTTAAAATCCACCCTGACAATACAGATATAATAAATATTTCTTGGTAAATGTCTTGAGCTTACCCATATGATTTTGAAAGCAAAACTTCGTATCCAGTGCATATACATCTGTGCACAAGATGTCATTGTCATGGAAAGAAATAGAAACAGAGGAAAGCTGTGCACAATTTCATTTCTTCTTTTCCTTAAAACGATGCTTACAAAATACTCAACTAAATTTAATCTTCTGTTTACAGAAACATTTTTTCTTTACTTTTAGAGTTGATACTAAATGAAAATCCAAACACACATTTCTAAATACTCAAATGATTTTTCCTTCTGACATGTATTATAGCATTAGGAACTACAATGGCTAAAGTACTCATTTAAGATTCTAATCCTTACAGATAATTAATTTAATCTATTTAATTATTAAATTTAATGCTGTCTTTGATAACATTATTAAGATTTTTGTATATTTAATGTCATAATGAGCACTCCTACTATGGTGTTTAAAAGAAAAACAAATCCTCAGTACTGTTTTACTAGTGGACAAATGGATTTCCACATTTCAACTTTGTACAAACTGGCAGAGAAATGTCTTTTAGACCCTCTGATCATGTCATTATTGCACTTAATTTTTTCTCAGTCTTTTAAGTAGCTAAATATATATTAAGGTAAACATATGAATAATTATTTCTATGACTCTCTGTTTACTTATTAAACTACTTATAGGTCATTTGTCTCAAAGTTCTTTCTCAGGTATCTTGTGCTGTAGATTTGGTCTCACCCTGCATATGTTCTGAATTCTCTTTGTTTTGTAGCCTTCTGTACCTGGTATGGCCCATCGATCACATAGGTTTAGGACTCTTATTGATTTTCAGTTTTGTTGTGTTTTTGTGCCAACCATTTTTTGACTTTCCTGAAGTGTTGATGAATCGGCTAGATCTCCTTCATTATGACTATCACATTGTCATTGCCAGTGGTCTGAACGGTGGTCAAAGGATGTGTCCCCTTTCCCGGAACCAGAACCTGGGAGTACTGCCTTCCATGGCAAGTGTGGGATTAAACGAAGGAGCTTGAGAGGAAAACCTTGTCCTGGGTTGTCTGGACAGGCTCCAGATGCCATCCCATGGCTCCTTACTAGAGAGGCAGAGGCAAATTCAGCTCAGACACAAGAAGAAAGGCAGTGTGAAGGCTCTGAAGACAAAGCGGAAGGAGATGTGGTCACACGGAAAGAAACACCAGTGGCCACCTGAGGCTGGAGGAGACAAGGAACGTTTTCCTCTGAGCCTTCTGAAGGAGCATGGTCCAGTCCGCACACTGATTCTACACTTCCATCTGCCATCACTGTGAGTGAATACATTGTGTTATTGTGAGGCTGAAAGTTTCTGGTGCCCTGTTACTTGCATTCTATTTATTCTGTTTGTCTTATTTTGGGAACTCTATTGTACTTTGTTCAAAAGTTGAGTGGACCTTATTTTCAGCCTCCAAGATATTAAGATTAGTGTCCAACACACAGCACTAGAATGCTTGAAGATAGTGATGCAATATTATATATATATATTAAATATAATATATATATTGCATATATAATATATAACAAATATAATATATATAATAAAAATATATATATACACACACACCTTGACTAAGATGTTCATTATTTAGAAGCAGAATACAGGTAAGCAAGTCCATTCTTATGTTACAGTGTATTTACCTTTTGGAAATTTTCCTTTTGTGCTATAGGAGCATACTGGAGTGGATCTTGGCCCCAAATTGGAACATTTTGAGAAAAAGTCCTTAAGAAATGAGATCTGTTCCACCTGAAAGTTGAAGAAATTGAAGCATTAATGTAATTATGGGACAAATAGGGAAGCTTAGTAGTAAAATAACAACTGGACAAGAACTAAATTAAAATTATAGAAGTCAAAAATAAGATGTTTGAAATGAAGCATTTACTGTTTGAGTTTAATAGCTTAGATTATCGGTGAAACTGAGAGTATTCAAACATATTCAAACTAGAAAAAGTACAGAGAAAAACATTTAAAAAGCAAACAGCCCCGGTAAGTCATGAAGCAGTCACATAGGAGAGAAGAAGGAGAAATTGACTAGAATGTGTAGCAATGAATGCTGGTCACAGCGATCTCAAACTCGATGAAAATTTTTGGTCTCCATTATCCACAAGTCCCAAGGAACCTCAGGCAGAAGGAAGAGAGCCCAGCAAACTAAAGCATGCCCAGAACCAAAATGCTGAAAGCCAAAAGTGAGGAGGGAATTTCAACAGAATCAGATTTAAAATAAGAGAAAGACAATGTGTAATGTAAGGTTGGGGAGAGGAGGGAGAGCCTAACAATGAACTTAGTACAAGAGGTACAAGAAAGTAGAAGACATGAACCAACACATTGATGGTATTATGAGGACAAAAATCCAGCAACCACAAACAACCTAAAATCCTGTATCAAGTGAATAAAGTAAATGCATCTTTTTAAAATGAGAATGAAACCAGAACAAATGCCAAAATAATTTGTCATTAGCAGAACTATACTATGAGCAATGCTAAAGGGATTTTTGGAAGTCTGAAGAGATATTATGCCAACCAAAAACTTGGATTCATGAAAAGAGAAAGAAATGAGGAACAGTGACAACCATTAATGTGTGGTTAAAAGTGAAAGCACAGCTCTTTCTAACTTGATTTCTTAAAAAGCCAATTGACTATTTAAAGCAAATTAATGGTGTTGTAGTTTGTGCTTTATATTATATTTGCATGTAAAAGATAAATAATGATAGCAGACAGTACATAGAGTGAGAAAAATTACAAACATCAAATGATCACAACTGACACAAATAAATAGAAAACTTCATTATGCCTATATTTGTTACAGAAGCCAGATTTGTAATTTGAAAATCTCCAGAAAGAATACTAGATGCAAATAAGTTCCATGAAAGATTCTAGTAAATAATGAACAATTAATGAATATCAATTTTAACCAAACTGTTTCAGAAAATAGCAAAATATTGATTAACACATTAAAAACTAGCAGTGAACTATTAGAAATGAAATTAAAAGCATTCTCTTTTTACAACAGCATTAAATGTGTACAATACTTAGGAATAAGGCGAAAGACATATAGTAATACCTACAGCCTAAAATGTATAAATCATTGCTAGAATAATTTGAAGTTGACCCAAGAAAAAGAAATATATGAAGCCCATGGATTAACAGAAACAAAGTTTTTAATACGGGAGTATCTACTCATCAATGTATGCATTCACCGCAGTCCATTCAAAATCTCTGCTGATTTATTTTTAGTGAATATCATCCTGATTTTACCATCTATATGGAAATGTAAATGATCTAGAAACACACAATTTTCCAAGGGAATAACAAAATTAAAGATTTTACACTACATGACTTTGAGAGTTATTATAAAGATGCAGTAATCCATACAGCCAATCAGATCATGGAACAAAGAAGGGCCCAGAAAGAGACTTACACTTATGCAGTAAATTTTTTAGAGAACCATATGGCCAACAACACTGTCAGTAAAGAAATCTATTCAATATGTGGCACTGTAAACCTGGATAGATATATGGAAGAAATAACAAAATGAATTTCATTAATAAAACCATTTGTTCATTCACCAAACTGAATAAATAATAAATAGGCAACCATAGACTGGGGGAAATAGTCACAATACTGGTAGCTGAAAAAATACTTGTACTTTATCCAGAATGTCAAACAATTTGTGCAACTCATTAGTAAAAAGACAAGGCAATCCAGATAGTAGATGGACAAACGTACCTCAATGGGCATTGCACAGGACTTTACGAGTGGGGAGAACCCTGTGAAAGTGTTCAGCATCAGCCATGAGAAAAATGAACGTTACCATGAAATACCATGATGCAAAAACTAGAAGGGCTAAAATTAATAAAGTTTATTAACAAGATGGGCACTGTCAATTTTGGCAGACTGTGCAACAACTGGAAACTCTCGTGAGTGCAGACTGATAAAGCCGCTTTGGAAGTCAGGCCGCAGCTTTGGGTAAAGTTAAATATGGATCATGTGGCCAAGAATTTTCATTCTCCACTGCAAGACTGGTGTGTATATGTTCATAGTAGTTTTATGCACAATTGGAAAACTAGAAACAATTCAATTAAAAGTGCTTCACTAGAAGAGTGAAAGAATATTTGTGTTGTAGTCTTTCAGTGAAATACTATACAGCAATGATCAAGCAAATTACTAATATGCACAGTAACAGAAGTTAATGTTAACAACAGTATGTTAAGGAAAAGAAAGTCGTGGGAAACTATGGCATACTTCATATGCATGAAATTCCAGAAAATACATAGAAAACATTATTCCTTGTTGAGAGAAGGGCTAATAGATATATCTGTATACATATGAAGGAACATAAAAACACCGAGTTTTGCCTTCTGTTTTCGAGACACAGGTCTCTCTGTCCTGATATCTATCCACTAAAGTCACAATATTAGGATTGGAGGAAGCCTCTAGGACAATTATTTCTAATAAAAATCAACATATTTTGCTAACACTTGATATTTAAAAAAAAACTCAATGGCCGGGAAGCTCTTACTTAGCAGGGGGCAGTTTCTGCAGAACATTTTGCAGTTTGTGTGACAGTGTAGCCCCAACAAGAATGTCTCCTGTCCTTCACAGCTTGACAGTATCTCACTGGACCTTTACATACCTGAAAAATACTGAGTCTAAAACCTTATTCTCTCACGATAAAGGTAAAGTATGCTTTACAATATTTGTTACACACGTGAGTGTCCACCCTTAGGTTTGAAAATGTCGGTCACCATTTTGGAACTCATCGCGTCCATGTGCACAGCATACCTGGCACTGAAGTTGCTGATAAAATGCTGGTCTCTGTCCACCTCTGCCAACATCATCCTACAGTAATTCAACAAAAGTGGAAACTTCTGAGCAGTACTTTGTCAGAGGTTTTAGTGAGTTGCGCCAGGGCATCAATTTTGTGATTGAATGTACGTATATAAGCTCGTTTTACATTTCTTTTATTTAACTTCTTTATTATTCTATGGCTGCAATTATGTTAAAATATGCATGCAGTTCTGTTGCATTTTAGGATAGTTGGGGAATGTATTCATGCATTTTAATCAAAATCACAGACCTGGTAGAGGTGAGACTTTATTCGGAAAGGAGTTCTGCATTCGTTCATTACCGTATTCACCATGACGTTAAGGAATCGGTGGGCACTGGCCAGGGAGACATTTGGGCAGACAGAGCCCCGGGCTTCTTAGCCAGGGGTCTGCATGGACCCTTCTAAGAGCTGTGGAGGTTTAGAAAGCAGGGGAGAAGCAGAGGCGGCTTAGTTCAGGAGGAAAGGTCTAGAGTCTGTGTGGATTTTGAGATTGAAGGAATGTGACAGACTCTGTGTCCTGAACATCTATCCATTAAAGTCGTGGTCCTCCTTCCATGGACTACCTTCCATGGTTGTGTCTATGTATGTCCCTCTGTGTCATGTTCTTGTTCAAATCATCATTAGCACCTAGAATGGACTCGCCACACGTTCTGAGGTCCAATCCCTATCTTTTTAGGTTGAGCTTTAACGATATCTCCTCCATTACTTTTGCTGCTGGTGCTCAGTAGATACGTTCTTTATTGCTATTTAATATTTCCAGCCCTTTAACTCTGCCTGGTATAAGTTAAAATTTTGGATAATCATCAAAATGCTGGTCACTTTTACTAGCGTGTAAGCAAATGTCTTACCTCTGACATCCCCTCGAGAATTTCTCTAGTAAATTGTCTAGTAAAAAAAGGAATGCCCCAAACAAGTTTTTACAGATTCAGTAGAAATGAGAAATAAATTCACTTGTTTGACATGAAGAATATGCTTAGTTCTTACATTTCTAAATTCTAATAGAGACTGGGAAACATAATTTTAAATTCCGGGCATCTACCCTTAGGCAAACCACAATCTAGTAGGATAAGGAAGCATAAAAATGAACAAATGTTTAATAGAATGAACTGTTTTTGATAGACTTGGATCTGTGGATCAAGAGAAGTCTTCTGTGAAGGAGAAAGGCTATTATGTGAACTCTAGTAGGCATGTGTAAAGATTACAAATGAAAGGAAAAAAGTGCATGGCTTCATTTTCCTAATTTTAAAAGTTATGGAAGAAATATGACAGGAGAAGGAACTGAAGAGAAAGATTCAGACCAGACCTGGAAAATCCCTTAAAATTTAATATCAACAATAATAAGTGTTTGGCAGTTGCCATAGTTTGGAACTTGAAGGTTCCCCCAAACCCACATATTAAAAGCTCATTTGCCAGCCCTGTGGGGCTCAGGGGAGGTGGTGGTAGATCCAAACTTTAGGGTGTGGGGTGAAGAAGAGGGAAGTCAGGTCATTGGGGTGTGACTTTAAAGCGGATATTGGACCTGGCCACTTCCTGTCTCTCTCCACTGTCCATCTGCCACCTGCTGAAAAGGCCTCCTCTACCATGTGCTCTTACCAGGATGCACAGCACTGCCACAGAAAGGCAACAGGGCAAATCAAGCAGGGACTGAACCCTCTGACACCATGAGCCAAAATAAACCTTTATTCCTCATAAGTTGATTATGTCAGGTATTTCATCTTAGCAGTGGAAAGCTGATTAACACAAAGGCCCGAAAGTCAGAAAAAGAAAAAAAAAAAATGATTAGGTCGGTGTTAGCAAATGATCTCCAAAAAGCAGTGGGTTCAGAGTAGGGGGAAGGAGAATAGAGGAGATGCTAAAAGCCAAGGAATCTAGTGGGAGTCTTGGCTGCTTCCATGCTAGGCTTTGCTACAGGGCTTATAGAGTAGAAGAAGCTATGGATGAAAATCTTCAAAAACAATTTCTAGGCTGAAGACTGAACCCTTGAATTTTCTTTTGAATAGCACCCATAAAATCACATTGACATTTGGAAATTTTTTACCACTCTCATTAGTTCTTTCTGAAAAATCCATTACTGTCAATTGCTCTCTGAATTTATGAGCATTTATCTCGGCTCTTGATATTTACTATTCTAAGTTGACTTGTTTATTACATCACAAATTATGATTAGTTACTTCATAAGTTTTGGAAGTTAAACCTATATAAGCTTGAATAATAAGGGAACAACTTAGAAGCAGGATGGAAGGAAATGGAAGATGGAAAGACCAGAGCACCAACCAGTTACGATGGTCATATTTGGAAATTTAACTTCAGTATATGCCAGATGCCATGTAAGAGTCTCAGAAGCTCCAAGATAGAGGGAATGCAGGTTAACAACAGAATGGGCTAGGCTTTGCTGTCACATTCACAAGGATTCACATCTTAGCTCTGACTTTTCCTGTGTAAGTTTGGTTAATCTTGATATCTTTGAGTTGCTGATAAAGAATATTTATGGTACTGATGTGGCGTATATATAAGCTTGACAGTGATTACGTGTGTGCCTCAACCAAGGTAGCTACTCAATAAATGCTCTCCTCTACCTCCTCAAATGGGACTCTAGCAAACTTGGGAAATTAGATATTCAGCGCATCAAGGTTGGGATGAATGGAGCTGACTCTAAATATCAAATAATAAAAAGAACATTAGCATTTTTCCCTTTATAATGCTTTGTAAAGTACTTGACTCTCCATTAACTCATTTATTTCTCACAAAACTTTTGGAGGTCAGGGTTATGATCTCGATTTTCTCTATGAGAAAACCTGCATTTAATTGACCTGCCAAATTGTGACCCCTAATAAGTAATGGTACAATTAAGATTCAATCTCCAAATCATGCCTTTAAGTCCACAATGAGTACAATTTGTTAATTTCTGCAGAAGGTGAATTTTTCACTGGAGTCAATAACTTAATTTTATCCTAAACAATGAGATGCCAGTGTTTTACTGAAGACAAGAGCATGACTTTTCCTCTGATCTGTCCTTTGTAGTATTCATCAAGTAGTACGACTGCCCATCAGTAAATGTCACAGCATTCAAGATAACACATATTTTTTTTGTTGGATGTGAAAGATTTTTGGAATAAATATTTAATAGACCAGTAGTTCTTGAATTTAAAACTGTTTTTTATTTCCCCCCTATGGATGAATGTCAAAACTCCATCCATGGAAAACAGAATATTAATTTTGATTTCATAGATAGGCCATCATTCTACAAGTATTATTCATAATTAGAGTTTTATTTGTGTTCCCAGAGATGTGATCTTTCAAGCAGTAAACCTTTGATAAATATGTAGTAGTTAACTAGACAGGTTGGCTTATTACCTAACCATTTTTATTGGTCTCTAAATCAACTTTATTGACTTGTTTAGGGTTCTATTCTTAAAACAGTCAAGTTCTTTTTGGTATCATTGTTATCTTAACTTTCCTGATGTGTTTGTTAAGATAAATCTTAGGGCTCTTGTCCAGCCAGATAGGTCCAGGCAGTATACCTACTCCTGAATATAAGTCACGGTATTAATTTAATTTCTATGGCTTAAAACTGAGTGTGCTGAAATGACGTCTTTGCTGCCACTACTAGACGATGCAGCCAGCAGCAGATGTGCCCTTTGTGGTAACTAGAAGTGAGTAGCCACTGTCGCCTGTGGTAGAGTGGCCACTGGACCAAGGCAGTAGAAAAAGCCCAGTCTCACCCAAGTAAGTGGAGCTTAATAGTCAATCTGTCTAATGTTTTAACTCATTATTCTTCCCTTTCCTTGACAGCAAAATCAGATAATAATGTCTTGGTAAAGACTGCAGGATGTTTACATGCAAATCAATAAACACAGTGGGGGCTTGATATAGAGTGGCTTTCATGTTACTGGAAACTTGGGAACCGCAAAGCTCAGTTTGACAATTCTTTTTTCTTTTTTGCTGTGCTGGGGATTGAACCCAGGGCCTTGTACATTCTTGGCAAGCCCTCTACCATGGAGCTACACCCCCAACCAAGCCTGACACTTTTTAGCTGTGAAATATTTCAAGTTGCCATACAGGCCCCTGATCTTTCCATCTATAAACATCCTGCATCCGCTATTTTAAGCACATATTCTAACCTGGCTCTCACCTGTTTCAGCATTTTGTATCTCATTTTCCTCTTATGTTGCAACGTGGATTTTTAGTTTTTGCTTCAACTTGCTTGCACACCAACACACACACACACACACACACACACACACACATGAGAATCATTGCCTTTACTGGATCCTAGCATGGCTTATGTGTAGCTGCTATGGAAGTCTTCTCTGGTTCCCTTAGCATTAATAACTATCTTTTTATAACTCACAATGTACAATGCCTGTTCATTGCTTTCTGTACTTGTAGCTGATTATACCTATGTACATGTTTCTTTCTCACCCATTAGTCTGTGATGACAGTAAGATAAGGGTTGATTTTATTTATCTCATTCTGGAGATCAGCAGACATTTGTCAGATGTAGGGATTTTTACTTCTTCATGACCCCATGCAGGCAAACGAAAAGCTGAGAGTGTATTTTCTGTATCAGAATGAGGATCAGGATTTTAAATAATAGCTACAGGAATCTGGTGATGGCAGAGGGGACCAGGGAGAGGAATATGCAGGGCCAACACAGCCAGTGTTTATAGCCAAGGAGGGGTTATGTAATGTGATTAAATGAGAAGAAGCAGAGCTCTGGGGGACAATCATCTTCCCCTGGCTGAATGCTCAGCCGTGCAACGCAGAAAGCTCCAAGAGGAGAGACTAGCCGGAATCCTTGGTGCAAAAAGACCCAGCCACGGAGGATGCGAGCTCAGGTGGTCCAGACTACACACAGCCCTTCTCGGCCGTGGTGACCAGCAGAGCTCTGCTCTTAAAACATCTCTGTGGGACCAATTTCCTATTATCTGTGTGAGGTACTTGCCGTTCCTTCAAATGAAGAAGGCAGTACACATTCACTCAATATCTAATATGTGCCATGCAAAAGCATGCGTGTGCTATGCATGTTTGAGCACTGCATGCTTCCACATATTAAAAACTTTCTCATTCTTTGTTAAGTAAACTGGTTAAGGGGTTAAATCACAGGCTTAAAGTCCTAAATGAAATTACAGAAATCAAAAACTGAATGCAGGTATTTGTTAGATTTTTCTAGTTTCCTAAGTCTGCCTTCTCTTTCTTTCTCTTTTTCTTTCCTTCCTTCCTTCCTTCCTTCCTTCCTTTCTTTCTTTCTTTCTTTCTTTCTTTCTTTCTTTCTTTCTTTCTTTCTTTCTTTCTTTCTCTCTCTCTCTTTCTCTCTCTCTTTCTTTCTTCTTTTCTTCTTCCTCTTCCTCTTCTTCCTCTTCCTCCTCCTTCCTCTCTCTCTCTCTATCTGGTAAGCTCCTTTGACACTGACTGTAAAATTATCCTAAAGGCAAATTAAGGGTTTGAGGCTGCAGCTCCTTGCTAAAGTGCTTGCCTAGCATGTGCAAATCCTGTGTCCCATCCCATGCACAAGAGGGAAAAAAAATTAAAACTCAACTGATTCCCAAGCAACTGTCTTTCAACCCAAACGGTTCCACAGTGCTCTCATTTAAAGTCCACACTACTTGACTTGGCAAAGACTGAACCACCCAGCTTGGGCCCAGCACATGGCCCTGACCTCTCAGCAAGACCACCCCTTCTCCAGGTGCCCATGCGCCCTTTATCGTTCTGCAAAAAGTATCTCCCCACCAGCACCACTGCTTGGATACAGCTTGGAATGCTCTCTAATTCTAGACCTGGGAAGAGCTTAACTCACTTTATAACACCAGCAAAAAGACACACAATTTTACACCTTCCTAATCCCCTGTTTCTGAATAGCAAATCTCTCTTTGATCATTTCCCGCTGCCTTTTGTGGCAGTTTATTGTTTCCATGTATATTATCCTAGCTAGAGTGGAGAAACTTAATAAAAATGTCTTTTTTCCTTTTGTGTGTTAAATTTTATGATCCCTGATGCATAGTGATTTACAACATATGTTCGCTAATTTATTAACCAGTATTTATTTTTGTCCTTATTTTGTTGCAAGCTAAGTCAGTTTGTTATTCAAATGTATCATGCTAATTCATGCTTAGAGGCATGATTATATAACACTTACCTTCTAAAACTATGTGCACAGTGACTGTTATGGCCACAGATGGTAAATAAAGTTTAAAGTATCATGGAAGGCAAGCAATGAACATGGTGAAACAAAGTTAGCCACACTGAATCCACACTGCCCTCTCCACCTGAGATGGGAAATCATTAGAAAATGTATTTACTGCTCTCGTTCTCTAGTTTATCTGCATACACCTCCCACTGAGGGGTGCTGCCTAGGGGAGAAACAGAGAATGGTTCTCAACCATATAAAAACACCAAGGCAGAAAGAAAAATAATTAATTTGTTCCCTTGTTGTCTTGAAAAAAAACATTTATATTCTGCTTTTTCCCCAAATGACTGATAATACAAAATATTTCAAGGTTGTCAAATATAAACAATAATAAATTCTAATTGGTAAAACATATCCAAAGCATTTTCTTATGCTCATTCTCCTTTTAACATTTTTCTTAATCATGGCTAAAAGTCATTGATATTTTTCTCTTAATTTTACCACTGTGACTTAATTTGACTTGATTTTTAGTGTTTCTTCAGATTTCTTTTTGCATGCTAACCAATCATGACTCACTTTCACTTCTTTACCAATATGTTAAGTTCATTTTAATTGCTTCTGATAAATTCTGACTAGTTTTTTTTACTAACTTCTGAACTGACATCATCAAGATGCTATCAGATAACTTTGCCTGATATCTACAAAGTGAAAACTCAGAGAATATCTAGGTCAAAAACCTAATTTCACAGGTGAGGGTGCATAAAGTCCTGTTGGTATGGTACATGTGTTACTCAAGGTTACAAAACTATTTAAGAAAACCCTGAAGACCCCTTCTGGGCATCTTCCCAGAAGAATTAAAAACATCGTACCACAACGATATATGTGCACCCATGTTTATAGCAGCACAATTTGTAATAGCCAGATCTTGGAAACAACCCAAATGCCCATCAACTGAGGAATGGATAAGAAAGATGTGGTATTTTTATACAATGGAGTACTATTCAGCCATAAAGAAGGATAAACTGGAGACTTTTATAGGTAAATGGATGCAACTCGAGAAAATACTCATAAGTGAAATAAACCGGAAGCACATGTGTAAGCATCGTAGTGTCTCTCTAGTATGAGAAACTGAAAGAGTAAATAAGATCCAAAATGTACAGTAGACACAGTGAATCAAAAAGAAACTTTTGAAAAGGAAAGAGAGACTGGAATAGGGAAAAGAAAGAAGGGAAAGGGAAAAAAATTGTATATATATATAAGATGGTTAAGATACATACACTACCAATTTTACTTAGTTCATTGAAGAGTAAGGTTTGTGCCAATAATGTTTGGACAATTGAATGCTAATGTCTGGTACCCTGAATAACTAACTTAAAGATAATAATACATAATGCATTAACCGTTGTTACCCTCATATTATGTTGTTTTGAAAATTTTTTTTATTTGTTTTGTTTTTTCTTCTCTTTAAAATAAAAAAAAATTAAAAAAAAAGAAAACCCTGAAGAATAACACAAATATCCTAATTCCCAGAATTCTCATATCGTTCAAATTTCCCCTGCTAGTTCACAGTGATTTGATCAGATCATTCTCTTGTCCCAAATCATGAATGCTTCATCCTTGACCAGACTTTACTGGGGTTTAAAGTCAGAAACAGATGTGTTTAACTCAACTTGCAAAGTATATGACTTGACAAGTTAGCTCATTTTTCTCATACACGTTGCTATTATCTGTAAAATGGATATTGCGATGCTTTTACCGCAGAGCGATAGTAAGACAAAGATTGCATCATAAATATAAACATCTGGCTTAGTTAGCAAGAATACTAATGTTATGGTTTGTGTCTGGATGTCCTCCCAAAGCCTCATGTGGCCATGGGGCATGGGCTTTTTGGAGGTGGTGTGTAGGTGTGTGTGTGTGTGTGTGTGTGTGTCTTGATATCTAGCCACTTCTCCATAATGGAAATGGAATCCAGTGAGGGTTGGCTTATTTCATGAAACAATAAATCACAAACATTTTGTTAGTCTGCATTCTTTGTAAACCAGAATCTTAGGCAAAGATTTCTGTGTAATTCATAATTAGGAAATGTGATTCCAGGGAGCAAGAGCTGGGGGAACAAAATACGATATGAAAAAGAATGTGGAGGTAGTGGTTAGCATTTCAATCACAAAGGTGGCTGATGGCTTCATCCATTTGAAAGATCTGAAAAGGATCTGAAACACACTGAGGACTGTGCATCCCAGGGAGGGGAGAGATGATTATGCACAGTCTCCCATGTCCATTTTTGTCACTCATTGTGCTAACCGCTGATGTCTCATAGCTGTGAGTGTGTAAAGAGAGTGGCAGAGTGCCTGGAACATTCCACGCCTGAGTTTCAACAGAGAAGCCCTGGGACATGGGGCAGGACACATATGGTCCAAGTGGAGGTCGAGTGGAGCTGAATGATGTCCACAGAGCAGTCAAACAGACACAGCAAGGCTGTGAAATTCAAGTCGTGCTGAAGAGTGGTCTGCTACAGTCCACCCCTTAATCATTCACATCTGCTCTTGCTTTCCATTTGAGCTGTTTTCCTCTTGAACCTCTGATATTGAACATGTGGATTTTTATTCATATCAAGCAGTTATTCAACTGGATGCCGTACAATTAAATTTGGAGATGCTGGTAGTATTGCATTTCCAAAACCACTTCTGAAATTTGGTACTCATACTTACATTGTTTGATAATTTGATAATTTGATAGAATGTCTTACAAAAATCCACTAAAACTTACTTCCTATTACTTTTTGCTGTGTGGGGGATTGAACCTAGTGTCTTTGCACTGAGGTACATCCTGAGTCTCTTTTTAATGTCTTATTTTGTGACAGAATCTTGCTAATTCTCTGAGTACTCAAGCTAGGCTCAAACTCCTGCCTCAGCCTCCCAAAGTGCTGCGATTATAGGCATGTGTCACCAGACCTGGCAATTAATTATACTCTTTTACTATCAATTTAAGTACTAGGAGTACATCACGTGCAATGACGAATTTCCAAAATGATGACCAAAATTTTATGAAGCTCTGTATAGGCATTCATTAATGATATAGTGCATAATATTTATATTTTCAATGCTATTGTAAATGATGAAGTTATTTTGACTTCTACTTTGACTTCTGGTTGCTGGTGTGAAGAAATACAATTACAGTTTATAAATTAATCTTTTACTATGCAACTATCTAAAGTCATTTACTGGTTCTACTATATTCTTCAATTCTCAGCGTCTACATTGGATATTCTAAACAGACAAGATGGCCTGGGAATAAAGTGAGTTTCACCTTTTCGTTTTCAATCTCAGTGATCATTTTTAAATTATTTTTTACTTGATTTATTGTGCTGGCTAAAATCTGCAGTGTAATGTGGAATACATAGGTAAGAATGGACAATCTACTACTTCTAATGTTAGGTGGCAACATTTAGTCTTTAACTATTAAGTGAATATTAACTGTAAGTTTATTGCTGGTAACATTACTCAAGATCAGAAATGTCAGGTTTTTTTTATTTTATTGCAATCATATTTTTTATAGTTTTGTTAATGTGATGAATATATTGAGTTTTTCAAACCTGTATCTTTGTCTATTTTTGTTATCATAGTAATGATTTTCTCATGAAATAAGTCAGGAAATAATTCAAAGCATTTTATCCTTTTCAACTGTTCTGTAAAGATTTCCAGATTGCTAGTATTATGTCTTTTAAAAATATTTTTTGAAATTTATCAGGGAAACTATCAGGCAGATGAATAAAGAATAAAAATTTTAACCACATTATAGGTCAATTGTATTTAACAGAAACATACAAAATACTCTACCCAACAATAGCAAAATACACATTTTTCTCAAGTGTGCGTGGAAAATTTCCAAGATAGACCATATGTTAGTCCACAAAACAAGTCTTGTCAAATTTTAATACATTGAGTTATACAAAATATCTTTTTTTATTATAATGGAATGACAAGAAATTGATACAGAAGAAAAACAAATGATTTAATCCATATATGAAAAACAAAAATGTAAAAAAATTGTAAACACCTTGACAGAAGTGAAAATGAAATTACAAGATACCACATTATACCAAAATGAAGTTGGACCCTTACCCTTCATTATATAATAAGTTAACTCAAGATGAATTAGAGGCAAGAGATACGAGTTGAAAACTTTCAAGTATAAAACATTGAAGGAAAGCTTCATGATATCAGACTTTACAATGACTTGGATAAGATTCCAAAATCACAAGAAACAATAGAAAGAAACATAGATAAATTGGACTACACCAAATTTAAAACTTTTATTATCAAAAGATGCTATCAGTAGAGTGAAGAAGCAACAATACATGGAATGGAAGAAGCTATCTTCAAATCATATTATCTGATAAGGGGTTAGTATCCAAGATATATAAAGAACTTCTCCAACTCAACAACAACAATTAGTAACTATTAGGAATTGAGCAAATGATGTGAGCGGACATTACCCTGAAGAAGTTATACAGATCAAGCATGTGAAAAGATGCTCAATATCAATGAACATATAAACCAGACTCCTATGAGAGACCACTTCACATAAATTCCGGTGACTTTTGAAAATAGAGGGAAAAGTGCAGTTCAATCCCTATTTTAAAAAGAAGAAAAGAAGGAAAGAAAATGCAAAACAAAGGTTGGTGAGCATACGGATAACTTAAAACCCTTGTGCTTTGCTTACTGGAATGTAAAACGTAAAATGTTGCACCTGCTGTGGGAAGCAGTACAGTGATTCCTCCAACAATTAAAAACAGAATTACCATAGATCCAGCAATTTCACTTCTGGGAACATACCCAAAAGAACAAACCCAGATTTCGAAAGGATATCTGTGCACTGATATTCATAGCAGAATTACTCAAAAGAGTCCCAGAGTAGAAGCAAGCAGTGCATCCATCCACAGAAGTGCAAACAAAATGACCCACAACGTACAGTAGAATACTATTTAGCTTTGAAAAGGAAAATTGTTCAGACACACATAACAAGGACTATCTTTGGAGACATTCTGCCAAGTAAAATAAGCCATTCACAACATGACACATGTTGTATGATCCCAATTCCACGAGGTCCATGTTGTCATCAAGCTCACAGACAGAGTGGCATGATAAAGTGGGGGTGGGGCAGAGGGCCCCAGTGCCTTACGGGCAAGGAATTTCAGCCTGGGGATGTGAGAAACAGTTCCGGAGGTGGGCGGTGGTGATGATGGATGGCCCCTTCACATGAGCGTGCCTATTGCCATTGAAAACGGCACATCTAAAGATGATTATATTCATAACATTTATGCTATATACACGTACTGTAATTAAGAAAAATACCAGTGAAGCCTTTGAGGTCAAGGACGTTTTCTTTGGAGGAGGGTTTTTTCATTGTAAATAATTATTTTTGTAGACACATATTACTCAGGTTATCTGCTTCTTCTTAGATAGCTATAATCATTTGTATCTTTCAAGATCTTATTGCAAGTCATTTGCATAATCAATCTTCTATATTAATAACAACATGTACAAATTTTATAGGCTTATTTTCTAATCTTTTTTTGTCTAAAAATATTTGTTTAGATTATTTTCCCACTTCTAAGTTATTTCTTTTTTTTTGACAAGTGGATATTCCTGATAGTGTTTAATTGAAGGCATTGTATTAATTATTAGTTGCTGTGTAGTTAAAAACAGTTATGCCCTGTGGCTTGAAATAGCTAATGTTTACTATGACACATTTCTGAGAGTCAAAAATTAAAAAGCAGTGTAGTTTGGTGTTTCTGCCTCAGATCTCTGAAAAAATAGAGTCTAATCATCAGTCAGAGGTGTGGTTTCTTCCAAAGGCTCACCTGGCGAATGAGCCACACACAAGATTACAGACTTGGTTTTGCAGTCTGGATTCCTGCCTTACTCTTAACAAAAAGACTTCAGCTACTGTCGTGGGGTGTTTTGCAAAAGCTGTTCAGATAGTTTCATAACATGGCAGCTGGCTTACCCCAAGAGTGCATGATTCAAGAGAGAATAAGAATTCCAGATGGAAATCACTCTCCTCTTACCTAGCAAAACATTGCCAGTTGCAGGCTGTACCATCTGCTCTATTCTCACCAGAAGCTTGTGGTCACTAAGTCCGAAACATACTCAAGGGGAAGAATATTAAATTCTACCTTTTAAGGTAAAAAGTGTCAAGTAATTTGCGAATATATGTTATAAACTGCACATATATTAATTGGAAAACACCTTTTATTACTTTACTTCTTATTCAGCCCCGTTTCTTTGTATAATTTGTATACAAATTCAGAAGAATTTGTTATTTCTTCTGAATGTAAGCATCGCTTTTCTTATAATTTATCTCTTTCATGTCATACAAAGAATGACCTTCCTGAATATTTTATCTTGTTGTTTCTATTTGTTGTCCTATTTTTATTTTTTAAAATATGAACACTTAATTATTTGGTTAATCTTAAAATTAACATAATGAATCAGGTCTCCTGGTTTTAAAATATTACTGGATAGGCATTGGTATGAAAATGCTACAAATGTATTAGATAAAATGATATAAAACTAATGTGGTAATTGTCAAATGTATCTAATGAAGTTATAAATAATTTAGTAGAGACTAGAAACTAGATACAATATCTGAAAATTGGGTTTAGATACATTGATTTAAATAAGAGAAGGTTTAATATGGATGGAAGACCAGAAAAACATATACATATATAATCTCTCTGCCCATATACATGTACATATACATAAAATCATATGATAGACATACATACAAGCTCATGAATATTCATGCACCTAATGGAAATTACCACATGAAGAAATATGCAAAAATGTACATCAGTGTATTAAGAATAGCTACAGTACTTAGTGAGACTGTAATTAACAAGCTACTCTTTTTTTTAAAAAGAGTTGAAAGGAGGCTCAGAAGGCGGGTGGAACTCTGCATGAAGGCTCTTAGTGCTTTATGTGGAATTTATTGGGGTCTCAATAATTGACAGTCCTACAGGAATTTGAGTTTCAGAGCTTAGACCCGCCTTTCTTTCCATATGCATTGCAAATGGTTTGTCAGGATCTTTCCTCTTCATGCTTCTCCTTTCTTGTTTTTGACTGGCCATCTCTAGAGTTTGCCCACTTTCTACATTTTCAGTACTAGTCCCAGACGCTGGTCCACATGCTCTGTACAGGAGAGCGTGGACTGAGTTGGGGCCCCAGCCTTTGCTCCACGGGTGGATGATGGCCATCAGGAGCCTTAGTTCTCCTCCCTCAGCCTCTGTGTGCTCCTGAAGCATGGAGATCCTAAAGTGTCTTTAGCGGTGGGGTAGTGGCTGCCTTGATGTCCTGATCAACCTAAAACCCTTACCTCTCATGGCCATGCTGACTTTGGGAGGAACCAGAAGTTGCACAGTCCCAGATCTGGTGCGTAAGGTAGCTGAGGACACATCATAGTGTTCTTATTTGACAGAAATTGCTGTAAGTGTTTTGAGCTGATTTGGGACATCCAGGTACCCATGCAAAGAGGAAAAATTCCAGAATAAAGTGGACAAATCTAAAGTATGTTTAGGCAGATGGCACAGCTTCCTGATTTTCTGTTGTTGGTGAACCATAGAATAATGTTTTCTACCTCAATACGTCAGTGCAGTGAACGATCAGGTGCACTGGATGTAAAGAGCCTGGAGGGCGAGAAGAGGGCCTGCATTGCAATGACTTGTTTGCACCTGCAGCTGATGCACAAGGAAGATTTCACAAATGTCAGCATTAGTGATGTGAATGCATGATCCAGAAGAACCTCTGTCCTAAGGGGTTGGCACCAGGCACCACCTGGACTCAGACACAACTGAGATGGCCCTGGAGTGGCCAGATGTTGAGATTTAGCATCCAGTTGAATAGGGTTGCAGTGGAAATTAAACTGAACTGTAGACGCCAGAGAAAATTATATTTTCTTAGGCAAGATTGTGGGCTGAGATTCCTACGACTGCATACTGTAAGTTCTGTGTTAATTTGCTATGTAAGGAGAAACCCTTTAAGACTTACCTGGGCCTAAGGAACATTAATATGGCAAGAGTCAAAGGATGATTCAATGGGAATTGGTAAAATGGTCGAGCATGGCTGGGTTGTAGGGAGTCACGTAATCAACTCACCCTAACAAAGGATGAGACAAGAACAAGATCACACCCCTGAGAAGTTTGAAGCTGACATCTGCACCTGTTTGACTTCATGTGGGTATTTGATCTGCAGGTTTTTCAGTGGAAAAGTAATTTTAAAAAGTGATTGCTAAGGACTCATTAATGTCTTTGACTTTAGACTAGTGATTTTCATAATGTGGTCCATGGACCAGCAGCATCAGCAACAACTGATAACCTGGTTAAAATGCAAGTTCAGACGTTCCAAATCAGAAACTCAGAATGGGTATCGTGCCCTTTCACAGACCTTCCAGGTGATTCTGAACACATTGAAGTTTTTGTAACTATTGGTCTAGATAATGAAAGATAAATCGTAGCAGTTACAGTAAATAGAATATGGTAGATGGATATTACACTGTCACAGCAAAAGAGATAGATTAAGATTAACTATGATATAATGAAATGCGAACAAGTTGATTTGAAAGATTTTTAATAAGTGAGTTTATACTAGAAAAACAGTATAAACATTAGAGGTTTTTATTTCCACAGAATATGAATCTAAATTCATTAATCCATTGAACAAAAGAGTTTTTTTTGCAATAAATAGTATTTTATTTGGACTGTAATTGTATTTGTTTTCCATCTTTCAATAAACTATGATAATGAAATTATGTGATTGATGATGAAAGCGTCAACCGAGAATCTACCTTATTATTTTTCTGCTTTGAATTATGTGCATTTCAAATGCTATGGAAGTTTAAAGTAACTCAGGCTCCTAATAACAGTATTTTATCCCTGACATAATGTATGATGGACCCCAGGGATGAAAAATGTTGTCTTATGAGACTCCTTCAGAAAATGTGTACTGGAAATTTAACACACTGTTTTTCCGTGGAAGGACAGAGCTTGTACCTATGTGCACACAAGGACTGAATATTTGTTAGTGGAGAAACTAAAGGGACAATCGCATTTGCTATTAAGTGTGTTATTCTCAAGTAATTACAAGTTAAATACATGGTACATGGCAGTAAGATGCAAAAAGTTAAACATTTTTAAATCCTTTTGTATTTTAATTTGTATTTAAAAGTTATAAGTTCTCTGGGTTTAAAATAATTGCTGTTTTGTTATTAAGAAAAGAGATTCATAATTATTTCTCACTTTATCTCTAGAATTCAAACCAAGTATATTTTCCTGTGAAGATTTTTGGTTTTTGTTTTCTGATTTTCTTACTCTTTCATCTTCTGAATCGGTGTTTGAGAAATGGACTGACAGGAGAAAGTCACAACATAACAAAAGGAATTTGGATGTAGAAAGAAGGAAGCTACTAAATATTGGAAAATAAGTCAGTCTCTAGAAATACTGTATTATTTTTTATTACGATGTTAAGCTACCTGCAAATTATTATCCCCATTTTCCAGATGGGAAAGTTGGGTCACCCAGATTCTAGGTCATATGCCAGCGATCTACTGTCAAATGGTGCATGTGGAAACCCAAACCTGTGCCCTAAATCACCAGTTTACTCCCAGGAAAATAAGCATACAGCACTGATTATTTACATCTACAAGAGGAAATAAGAAAAACTCATATCTGGTGAATCTCTGAAATTTAAGATAACCAAAACAAAAAGAAAATCCTAAAATCTCGACAGAAAGAGTGCATCAGTTAAAATTGATGAGAATTATACTGATGACAAACTTCTAAAACATAGCATTGGATTCCAAAAGATAATGCAATTGTAATGTTAAAGTATTTAAAGGGAAAAAGGATGAGACTTTAACTTTATATCCATAAAACTATCTTTCATATATGATGGATGACATGACAAAACTATTCTCAGTTAAGAAGACAATGCTAAGAGATAGTGAATATTCAATTGATTGTAAAAAATACTAAACCTAGAACCATAGTGTGATATATATATGTATATGTATATATATACATATACATATATGATATGTATATATATACATATATATATATTACATATATTATTATCAGACATGGTTATAGTCCTGTTATTACATATATGTATATATATGTATGTTTTGCATCTATAAATATCCAGAAGTATCCTCTTTGCTCATATCATGGTCATGGTGGGATTGGGTTTGGAGAGTGTGTTAGTGACATTTCCGTCACTCTGACAAAATAAACCATGATGAACAACTCAGAAAAAAAGACAGGTGTATTTCGGATCATGATTTCAGTGGTTTCAGTGCATGGTTGGTTAGCCCCATTGTTTTGGATCTCTGGTGAAGCCAAATGTCGTGGCAAAGAGCACAGCATGGCACAAAGCTGCTCACATCATGGTGGCTGGGAAGCGAAGAAGACAGGGTAAAGAAGAAGCAAAGGAGATAGGAAAATCCTTCCAAGGGCACAGCTGCCAATTGCCTGTTTCCCCCACCGGGGTTCCATCACTTTCCAATAGCACCTTCCAGTTGGTGCCAGTGCTTTAGTGCATGGCCTTTGGGAGACACTGCGGTTTCAAACCATAACAGAGAAAGTGGCAGAATACAGATTTGAGGGCCGGCTGAATGATTTTGTGTCATTAGGTGAAAGATGGACAGTAAGGCACTTAAGAAATCCATAGGGATAAATGAATGTAAGACCAAGTCTAAAGCAGCCACCAAATTAACAAAAATAATACAAACATAATTTGTTAATCAGCAGGAAGCTGTATGCTAAATAGTCATGGTCCACTCCACAAATGAACCCACCCCTGCTGTCCTAGCTTTCTGTAGCTATAGTGGAAAAGCCTGGTGGAGGAAAGCCGCTCGGCTCACAGAGTCTGGAAGCAAAGACAGACAGACAGAGCGAAGGGACTGGGGACAAGAGGGAGTCCCCAAGGTTGTTCATCCATGATCCACCCCCTTCAATGAAGTCTCACCTCCTAAATTTCTTTCCATCATCTCCCAATAATGCCATCAAATTACGAATCCACAATGGACTAATCCATTGACAAAGTCTAAGCCCTCTTGGTCCAGTCGTCTTTCAAAAGTTCTACTTCTGGACACATGAGGGGGACATTTTAGAACCAAACCCAATGAGGAGATGTTGGTGTGTTGGGTTTCATTGATGGCATGAGCAGTAAATTTATAACCCCTGACACAACTATGGGCATTTCTCTCTTCTTTGAAAGCTCAAAGCTTGGCATCCTGGCATATGACTCCAACACAGATATCTAACATTCCAGATTTTTTATATTTTGTTGCTCTTCCATGTTTGACCTCCATCCACAAAATCAAGTCATGCTGCATTTAAAATGTTTGATTCATCCACCATTTCAAGCACGTTTTGTCACTTGGGAGGAAAACAGAAACAAAAGAACTGTATATGTTGTCACCCACTTTTTTAAAGTACATTTCTAAAACTACCATATAACATTTCCTCTTAATTTCCTGGATAGCTTTAAACCCATATTCAGGTCTAGTTTTGAGAGAAATATATGCTGATGACCTATGCTTTCTAAAAATTCTATTATGAAAGGAGAAGGAAGGAATTGGTATTTGTGGATAACTTAGAATTTCTGCTACATGTCCTATAAAATATGCATCTTTTCCTTCCCTTTATGGGAGAAAGGAGCTGAAAATCAGAAAGAAATTTATTTCACAAGATCAGATACCTTATTACTGGTAGACCTAAAAGTATATCAATGACTACTTTCCTCCAAAGTTTCTGCTCTAAGTAGTTGCACAAAACTGTGGAATTCTACCTTGGGAATTGTCTACCTCTGTCTGGTTGAAAATAAATTCTGGAACCAGATAGATCACCTGGATGGAACCCCAAGCCACCTTAAAAAAAAGCATGACCACGGAAAGTTAACTTACTCTTACTAAATTTGGTTTCCTCTTTCATACAATGGGGCTGCTAACATTTCCATCTTCATTTCTGATTAAGTGAGTTGATTTGCTCTAAGCACAGAGAAAATTATAAAGATATGTCAACTGTAGTCATTATTTGTTTCTTTACAGATGAGGTAATAAAGGTCCCCAAGGGGAGAGAAACTTGCTTACAATTTCTGGAACCAAATCTTCTTTATAATGAAGGGAGAAACAATGAATCTTTAACATAGGTAAGAAAGGGTTAGAAGAATTCTCAAGATACTTTTGAAGTTACCTCAGACAATAGGCTTGAAGAGTGGTGACATGAGGGGCAGAGTGCATGGAGATGAGAAAAATCAGGTTTGGGGTTTGGGTAGGCAGAGAAAACTGCCTCAAAAACATGACATGAATTATTTCAAGTGCATGAATCGTGGAATGAGTTCTGTTTGGCATTCGTTAGTTTTGAGATGCCCTAAATGTGCTGAGTGTTTCTGCAATAAATGCTGAAACATGGCATTATGGTCATTGTCTGGACCAGGCTGGGCAACATCAACATAAAGCTGCCAACTGCAGCCAGGCCTGCATCTGAGAGAGAACACAGAGTGACATAGGAACCAGATGGAACTTGCAGTGGGGGCCGCACTGGGAAGTGACTGCAAGAAGGAGCATAGGAATATGATAAAGAGAGGGTAACATTAGAACCCTAATCCGCAACAAGCTATGACATGAAAATGCTAATCACTGGTCTAAGCCTTACAGATTGCAACTGACACAAAGAATTGCTCCAAGAATTAAACAAGATTATGCAAATGAAGCATTACCTCTATGGCTTGGAACTTCATAAGTACACAATTTATGGTAGCATTTGCGGTGGGATGAAAATTGGGAGATAATAGCATCCTGGAATCCAACGGAGGAGAGCATTGCATGAAAGAAATGAAAATTGAAAGTCTCATGGGAGATAATAGGCCAAGGACGTCATTTTAGTTTGTTAAATAAACTTTGTTTAGATGCATTTGGGAAGTAGCTTTTCAGTGGGTTAGTGGCTTTATGGGGTGAATGGACAATGCGGTGATAGACAGGAGGGCAGATAGGCCAACGATCATCTAGGCTATAAAGGAAACACGATAGAACTCAACTGGTAAAGAATATGTGGTCTTTATAAAGCTTTTTACATTGTCTCTGTTCGTTTTGTTTATTGTTCATATGTCTTAACTATATGTATATGCAGAGAGGAAAGAGTCAGCACACAGGATGAGACTAAAGATACCGATAATAGTAAAGGGTGCGTGCAGAGGTGGATACCTCTTTAGTTGAGGAGTTGACATAGATATGACACTGGTGTGCCAGAGGCATGGACATCAATGTAAATATATCTCTAAATGCAATGTCAAAGAACAGAAATTTCAGGATAACAGGGTGAATGTCGAGTATTTCAGAAGTACAAATGGGTCAGATATATAAGAAGATTAAAATGGTTTTGAAAAATAATAGGGAAATTGAAAAGCATTTTTAGGTTACTTATTAAAGTAATTAGTGGTTAACATGTAAATCTCAAAATGCCTCTTGTTTAGACAGAATGTAGATTAAAAGATTTTTCAGAAAATATCAACATTTAGAAAAGAATAATAACTGAGTTGTTCAATTGTAACAAAATCAACTGTTTCCAGAAAATATATTTCCATCCCATATGCATTAATGTGTTGAGTACAAAAGTTTATGTGTAAAGAAGCTGTTTAAAAATGAGATCCCATTTTCAAGTTGGAATATATACTTATATGGAGATACAAATGTATAATGAATAAATAAATGAAAGAACAAGTGTGAAGTCTAAATGTAAATGTAAGTTCCGGAAAAGAAAGTACAGCATAGTTGGAGTTCAAATGCAAGAGTTTAAGCTGTAATCTATTTCTCTAGACTCATATAATTGATTCTTGTAGATATGAATTCTGACTTAGGAGGAAGGAGTCTCAAGATTTTCCAGAAGCACACTGGCATTCAAGAGCTGACTTCGTCCTGGCCATGCGACGTATCTCTGCTGATATCAGCACAGGTCTGATGGTACGTGGGCAGATATTATATAGGATTTTGATGGAAAAGTGAGTTGCAGTGCTTGCTTGACACCCAGCATGATGGAAAATACAAAGGAGAGAAAGACTGCAACAGTTCCTCTGAAGAAGCGTGCTTGATCGCCAATGGCCAAGTGTGATAATCAGGGGAACGTCCCCTCTCAAGATCTTATCTTCATCATACCACCAAACTCCATTTGCCATATTAAATATTTCCAGACTTTGGTTATAAAACTTGGCCATCTTGGGGAACTGATATTATTCTATCATAGCATCTTGCATATATTACCTCATAATTTATACAACAATACATCAGGTTGACTATAATTCATAATTAGAAAACTTAAGTGTATGTTATACTGATATTCCTCCTGTAACGATCTACCTGTTTGATGACTACTCAGATTTACTACTGAGGTGCACTTTTCAGACTTATGACCCCCTGGTATGACTTATGACCCTTTTTTTTTTGTACAGTTCTGTACATCTTGTTTGTAGTAACTCAATGTTTTTTTTGTACAGTATACCTTGTTTATACATTACTTTAATTTTTGCTGATTATATATTCTGTACAGTGCTGTAGTTTTATGTTATGTTGTATATTACAGTACTGCATGTAGGAGTTATGCAAACAAAAGCCAAGTCATCAAGTGAGAGCTTCCTTTGACCATTTCTTTGTTCTGAATATTGTAATGTACATACTGTATTAAATTTCTCTTTTAGCAACCAATTCATTTAATGACCTAGTTGCTGGAATGGAATTGGGTCATTAAATTAGGAATGTCTGTATTTGCAAAATGTATGGTTTGCAGAGAGGAGATATGAACACCAATTCATCTCCGATCTCAAATCTTTCCAGTAACCTCTAGAAAATCTACTCATAGTCTGAAGTAGGATGTAGCCCTATCATCCTTTAGATCTAAAAACCCAGTGGGAAAAGTAAATTCACGCAATAAGAAAGGCATGATTCTAACAAGAAGAACATTTTGAATTGGCCAAATCAGAGGAAGAAAACAGAAGGCCAACCGATGGGTCAACACAAGGAAACAGAATGGGTGCTTCTGAAAACAAAACAAAACCAACCAACCAAAAACACCCAAAAAACATGAAGCAAAAAACAAAAACCCAAGAAAGTATCCTGCTGATTTTTATGAAACGAAGTCTTATTGGTAAAATAAATCCGTTGTTCAAATGGGTTCACATATATTATGAATATATGAATGTAGATGACACCAGTGTTACACAATGAAATTTCCAGGTGCCATTTTTCATTTTGTTAATGGGATCTCCCTGAGTTTGCTTTATTATATTTCAAGAATGGTTCTGTATAGCTTGGTAGTTGTTGAAATTCTTGAGCACAAACAGGGCATGTTTTAAACATATTTTCCTCTGTCAAATTGGACCGGATCTCATTACAGAGGCTCTGCTTCAGCAAGAGTGGCTCCCACAGTCATGGGTAACCTGGTGCACCTTGCAGATGCCAGGACCAAATTGACTGCAAATGAGTGCTGACATCCTCCTCCCACTGCGCTTCTTCATTTGAAATCCTGCCAAGAGGTTTCCACTTGGATCACACACAATCAACAGGAAATGCTACACAGCGAAATCAGTTGCCGACCAATATGAGTAAAACATGAAGCATTTGGAGGAGAACACAAATGCTTTCAAATATTTAATTAATCTTAAAAAATTTACCCATGTACTTTTATGGACACAAGTGCCTTTTTCTTTAAACTTGCAGGATACTTTTACCTTTCTCTTTCCAAACATCCCCATCTGGGTTGGCTTGCCCACTAGTCTTTGTCCCTTTCAGCTTAAAATTCATGTTCCAGCTAATCAAGAAAGCGATGAGACATTGTCCATTTGACTGGGGTATTATTCAGCGGTTCCCATTGTTAAGACACAATATCCAACGCCCACAATTAAAGGAAGAGAGGTTTAATTTGACTCAAGAGTTCAGGGGATTCAGTCTTCGATCAGCTGATCCAGGGCACAATCTTGATGGCAGAAAGCATTGGTGGGGAAAAGATGCTTCACAGCAGCCTGGAAGCAGAGTAGGAAACAGCACCAGAACGCAGGAGTGCAGGACCAAGGATAGTGTCCAAGGTCACACCCGCAGGATGACCTTGACACACTCAAAAGTGTGCTTTACTAATATCCAGGAGGCTCCCAAGCCAATCAAGTTGACATAACTAAGCTTAAACACAACTTTTTCATTTTGATGTTATCCTAATTTTTTCCTATCCTTGACAGAAAAGATATATATGCACAATTTCACTTGTATGAAATCCTGGAAAAAAATAACAAAACGATAAAGCTAGTCAGTTATTGCAAGGTCAGAGGTATTGTGAAAGATTAGCAGGAAGATGAAGTTACTCTATATCCTGAATGTACTGGTGGTTGGGTTGTTCTGTGCATTTGTTAAACATTTTTGCATTTCAAATTGTCAGATTTTATTCTACAAAAAAGGACAAGGGTGACAATAAGTTTACAGAAAACACTTGCACAGTCTGTCATTTTTGGAATATCCCCAGTCACTGGACAGAGCATCAGTCATGAGCTAAACAGGGTTTTCCTCTTCAGCCAAACAGGTTGAGTGATGAGTCAGGGAATGACTGGCAAAAGGATCTTTTCAATGTCAAGAAATGGAAATGAAACTAGAGTATGAATGGCTGCAGATGAGGAAAAACATGATTTGGACATAGCATAAGGATCTAAGCACTGGAAGAGATATGACAAATACCAAATTTTTAAAAAATTTAGTATACTCTAATTCTAAGTCAAACCAGATGTCAAGACTAACATTAAGTGTGTTCCACCCAGAAAAAAATTTACCAGGATTTGGGACAGCCCTGAGTTCACATGTGAGCTGGAGAGCCACTACTGAGGAACTAATATGATGCTTAAGATGAAGTGTCAACTTGATTGCCTTTGAGATCCGCCCAGAGTTGTCTTCTGGGTGTGTCTGGGGGTCATGGCGGTGTGGACTTGGAGGGCTCTGTCTGGTCCTTCAGCTCTTCTCCTTTGGTATTGTTTCCCTGCTGTTTCCTGGCAGCCAAAACCTTAGCATCTTTCCTCTACCATGCCCTTCTGCCATGATGTTCCTGCCTTGGTTCCAGCTGACCATGGACTGAATTCTCTGAAACTGTGAGCCAAATTAAACCTATCCTGGTTTAAGTTGAAGGTGTCAGGTATTGTGTCCGGCAACAGGAAATCTGACTTATGTAGCTAACTTCTCTAGCAAATTTTAGTACTTCTCTATATTTGGCTCAAGTATCTCTTGAGTCTTCAGTTTTTGCCTGGGTTTATTTTGAGTTGCAGGGAAAGATGTTAGGTGGGGAGGAGTTTGTGAAGGTCATCATTATGTACAGTCCTTATATTTTGCCACTCGGAGCAAGGTCCCTGAGAAAATGGAAGCTTTTCTTCCATTTTTCCCTCTCTCTTTTGCCAGTTGTGGTCATTGGTCATGATGTCCTTTGGGTGAGTAGTAGATAACAGAAGACAAATGTACGGCAGGACTGAGGAATGATGGGGATCCTTCCACTTGGGTAGTCTGAGAATCCTCTTGGAAGAAGTGATTGTTGTCTTTATTACTCAGTTATGAGGAATCAACCACAAAATACTCCAGAGAGAACATTTTAGGCAGAAGAGAGCCAAATGCACAGGGACAGAAATAAGATCAAACACGAAAATGTTGGCAGACAGAATTATGGAAACTACTGTTGGAATACAGTGAACTAAAAGAGGAATGGGAGAAATCATAGGAGTAACAAGGTCGGGCGAGGCTGACTCAGAACCCACGATGAAGAATTTGGATTTTATTACATTTATGACGTGTCCCACAGTACTATTTTAGTAGGTAAGTGAAATTATTTCATGTCTTTAAAAAAAACCTTTTTATTATTTGAGAAATAAACCATACGAGCACAAGAGTATAAGGGGTAATCATACAATATGGTAAATGTTTAAATTTTTGAAAATTTATTACAATAAAATATATATTGCCCCCTCAAAATCTTTCCCCTCACTTCAAACACACTTCTCCCTCCATCCTTGCCACTTTCTGAAGCAGTTCTGGAAATTCCCTTTCATAAGTGTTTTATAAGATGTGGTTAAAAAATATAGTGAATGCTGCTGAGTGCCATCTAAAGGAAAGGCAGGCTTGTAACAACAGGGCGGTGTGTCCTCATTTGCCTTATTCACCGGATCTGGCGCCATGGGATTTCTAGCTCTTCCCTAAAGTAAAAATGACTATGAAAGGGAAATATTTTGAATTGATTCAGGGCATCAGGACAGCCACAACAGCACACCTAAAGACATGAAAGAGGAATTCCAGAATCCCCTAAGAAAGAGGCAAGAATGATGGGATAATCGTGTGTAACATTAAATGGAGTCTTTTGAGGGGGATTAGTGGCAATATGTTATACATTATAATAATTTTTATTTGAATAAAGACTGTATTTTTTATTGCACCTTATAGACTCATAGAGACTGGCTTGAAGATGATGGAAACAATTGGTCAAGGGCTGATTCATTGGGCATGGCAGTACCACCAGCAGTGGATTCAAAGATGACGACCAAATCTGGGGTACGTGTGAAGTGGTTGGCATAGCAGTAGGGCTGCCGTGACTGCTTAGGTAATGAGAATCTGTCAACCAGAGCTGTCTGCTCTTGATAGAAGACATTTCCCATGGCCAGTCCTTCTTCAATGACCGCTCATCACTCACGAGCACTGTATGACTCCCTGGAAAAATCCTTCAGTTATCCTTCCATTCACCCTCATCCTACTAATTGCCTGGTTAATGGGATATTTCTGGCTTTGCCTTTTTGTTATTTGTATACACACTTCATACTTGACTCAAGAACAAAAATTGATTTATGCACTCTTTTTTTTTTTTTTGTGGGTACCCGGGGGGTCGACCTCAGGACCTTGTGCGCCAGCAGGCGCCCGTGCCGCTGAGCGATATCACCGGCCCCTTTTTCGTATGTGGGATCCGGGAGTCGAACTCGGGCCCTCGCGCTTGCCGGGCAGGCACTTAAGCCACTGAGCCATCTCACAGGCCCCATGATTTATGCACTCTTTTAAAACTTCCATTTCTTCATATTGTGTTTTTTCCCAATTCTATTTGTGGGGTATGAGGTATTGATCTCTGTATCAACACACCAAATATTTAATACAAAACTGTACTATAACTTAAACTCACAGTAATCCCTCTCAAGCAATTATTTGATATTTTTATTTTGAAGCTATTTTTTTGGACATGCAATATATTAAACTGGCCTGTAAATGATTTTCTGGCAGCTGTAATGGAAGGAATATTGTCTGCGACCTTAAAATCTTCCTCGTTGACTTTTCAATACACAAAAAGCAGGTCTTATAACCTCATCAAAAGATGATGGCAAATATTGAATAAGTTAATATAAATGTAAATCCTATTGGATTCTGAGCTTACACATATTTTAAGGATTATTGTAGATAATTGTTAAAAGTCTACTTGTACTCAGGGCTCCCTCTCTCCATATTTTTCATTCATTCAATCATCTGACAGATGTTCTTCACTATGTACTAGGGAGCAAAATATATGGGTGATGAATATTTATTGTACCCATCTCATTGGATTGTTGAGGATTAGGAGAGTTAAAAACTATGAAGAACTTAAAAGCCACAGGTTCACACATCCTGTGTTTGTGATAACTACTCCTATTATTATAATTAGATCTTAAGCTTTGGGCATAAATGTCTTACCTGAGGGACTGGAGAGTAGAGATAGAATGCATTTTAGACTCTTTGTCATTCCTCTTGAGTTTATAACTTTGGGCAAATTTCATTCTGAACACAGATACAATTACATGATTTGCTTTAAGGTGATTTCATGACAAAATCTAAAACTGTTAAATTTAAAACATGAAGTTACACTGAAGGTGAATTATATCCACTAGCTTGCTTGGGTATTGATTTTTATTTTAATACCACAAACTATAGCTTCTTTTGTTTTTACTTTATCCATAAATTAAGAAATGTTTTATTAGTATATGTTTGTGATACATACTAATTACATTCACCTTGGGAAATTGGTACATCTAGCTATTGCATCTGATACCTGGAACAACTTCTTGTGTAATTAAAAATGCTACTGGATCAGGCTGTATTTAAAACTCTGACTCTAAGAAATTTGCTTTTCCTGGTTAAAAATTTAAATTATTCAATTTTTGTTAGAACACTTTTTATGAAGTGAATTTTTCATGAGACTTTCTGTGCCCACTGAACCTGATTCACTGGGATATTACTATAATTAAAAGTCCGTTATAAAGGCAACCATGTCCCCCTCGGGACTCACACAGTGACACTTTCAGATGTGTCACTTTCTCTGCTTATTGAATGAGTAAAATAACAGCTTATCACTGAGACAGTGAACCTTAAAAACCTCCAATATTTCACAGACTGCAAAATAATTGCAGTGCTTCTCTTGTGCAGATGGGCAGCTGACCTTATAAACCTCCTGAATTTTTAAAGGCGGGAACATTACAGATATTTCACTGTTCTCTCCAGCAAGTATCTTCAAATGCACAAAGACTGTTCACATTTCTTTGTTATTAACCAGTTTGTATCTCTGCACAATCTTCTTTTACTGTTAAGTGCAAAATGATGAGTCTATTATTTTCATTAGAACAGGAAAAAAAAAAAAAAGGAAAATTCCCTGTAACTGTGTAATTAGAAGCTGACAAGTAATAAGAGTTCCATCTCCAGCACACTTCAATCTAGTCATGGGCTGGGGCAGAAATGTCCTACTGAAGCAGGACAATCTCAGCACTTCTGTTTTCCCAGTAGCCACAGCTCTGGATGCTCTTTCCCTTCCGCACGTCTAAGTATGAATCCTTGCCTTCCCTTGAGCCATCATTATCATCTCCTCAGCAAATTTTTCCTAGTATTTCTGTCTTGTCCAGTGCTAGTCCCATTTTCCCTATGATAGCAAACCACACAAACTTGCCCTAGGGTCCTAGTGAGAGAATATATATAATTTGGTCTCCAACAGTCTTGGATAAAAACCCTATTTGGATTATTATCCCTATGAGGCATTTCTTGAATTTTGTATTATTCTTAGTTTTCTTATCTTCATGTTCAAGACATTTTCAACTTTCTGGTGACATATTGGAAGGGCGACCACGAGAAGGCACACACATTGCCCACACAGTGGCTGTCTCGTCTCCCTGATCCTGGTGGCTGGCGTTGGAATTTGCATCCTCCCAGGTTTCCCAAGTTGCAGCCCCACCATTCATGAATCCTCTGGGAAAAGAGAATTCTTTTGCTTTGCTCTTCAGCTCAAATATCCCCTTTAGCTTGTGAGTCCTGTAGTTCAACATTGAGGGTTTTTTTTTTCTGTCAATTTCCTTCCTTGGACTTCAGATTAACACATTGAAATTGTGGCACCCATTTCTAAACCTGAGACCTGTACTGCTGGAAATTTTAATTTCACTGAGGTCCCTGGTGCAAGGTTAGAATATGGAACATATAAATATTTCAGAAGATCTTTATTAAAATGACTTGTGATATCTGAGAAAGTAAGTGATAAGCCCCAGACTATTACATACTGAGAGATAAAAATGGCCAGCTGTTAAACTTCTACCACTATGATTCTCACTCCAATCAAATTATGTAATTTTATTCCCCTCACCACTGCCTTGCATGGGAAGTTTTGTTTTAACTAAAGATCTTGGTTAACACCCCTACTCTGCAACTCACTAATTTTGTTTCAGTTAACATGATTTAGGCATAGTATATTCTTCTTCAGAATGTTGATAATAAGGTTAATGGGGCAGAAAAATAAGATTGTGCCTGACAATGAGGAATTACTTAATAAGTAATTACTGTTGTAGTAGTCAGGGTCACCATAGAGACAGAGCAAATAGGATATGAGGGGAGGGGAGGGAAAAGGAAAGAAGAAGGGAGAAAAACAGAGAAATTATAAGGAATCAGCTCCCATGATGATGGCAACTCACAAATCCCAAACCCAACATCTACGTTCTGTGGATGCGAGGACCAGGAGTCACTGGTTTTAGTCTGAAGGCAGAAGACCAGTGTTCCAGATGGAAGATTGTTGGTAAGAGAAAACACATTTTCCCTACTTCTCCTTGTTGCTCTAGTTAGCCTGCTAAGCAACTGGATCAGGCTCATCCACTCCGGTGATGGCAATGCATTCTCAGTCTACTGACAGGGCTGCTAACCTCACTCAGAAACACTCTCACAGGTCTGCCCTCAATCTTGTTTAACCATTTATCTGGACACTTCATAAAGCAGTCACACTGACATGTAAAAGTAACATTCACAGCTCGTAATTATTTTGTAATTATTTTCAACATCTATCACTTTACTCTCTGTACTTGAATCTCTTAAAAAGATACAGATGTCTAGTGATTCAAGCTGACTTGGGAAATTTCACTGCTTCTCAGCCTCTGTACTTCAATCACATGGGTCAGAGGCAAAGTCTCTCAGAACTGTTTGCTCACAAATGCATCTAGTACTGGTGCCTGACCCCAGTTGTCCTCACTGTGCCGGTGGAAGCCAGGACTTTAAAATCAGCTGAGATTCCATCTCACTCCAGAAAGAATGACTGTTATCAAGAAACCAACCAACAACAAATGCTGGTGAGGCTGTGGGGAAAAAGGAACCCTTCTCCACTGTTGGTGGGAGTGTAGACTGGTGCAACCACTGTGGAAATCAGTGTTGAGATTCATTAAAAAACTGGGATTAGAGGTCCCATTTGACCCAGCTATTCCCCTTCTTAGTATCTTTCCAAAAGAATTAAAAGCAACAAACCACAGTGACATATGCACACCCATGTTTACAGCAGCACAGTTTATAACAACTAAATCTTGGAAACAACTGAAATGACCATCAACTGATGAACAGACAAAGAAGATGCAGTTTTTTATACAATGGAGTACTACTCAGCCATAAAGATAAACCTGAGACATTTATAGCTAAATGGATGGACCTTGAGACCATACTCTTAAGTGAAATAAATTGGACAAATATGTAAATAGCACATTGTCTCTCTGGTGTGAGAAACTGAAAGTGTAAATAAGAACCAAAATGTGTAATAGATATTGTGAAATAGGAAGAAAATTTTCAAAAGGAAAAGGGAACTAGGGAGGGAAGAGGGAGAAAGGAGGGAAGGGAAAAGAAAAAAAATGAGAAAAGAAATATAAAATGGAAGCAAAGCTTTTGTAAATAAGCAGGGGAAGAGGGATTGCAGGGAGTGAAGGAGAACAGAAAGAAAGACGAATCAAGATATATTATATGCAAGTACAAATTTCCTATGATGAATGCGATCATTATGTATATCTAAATGGTACCAATAAAATTAATAATAAAAAACTCCTCATTAGTAGAGTTTTGAGAGTTAAATAAAGTTGTACTAAGTAAATTTTATCCAATTTGCTTAACTATTTTGGTTACTTTTTCCCCAAACATTTATGACTATAAATTTCTCCTTAAAGAACTTCAAAAACAAACAAACAAACAAAAAATCAGTTCCCTGGGTGAAGCACTTTCTCTCTGGGCTCAGGTCTTCCACTGTAGAGCTAATGCCCACTCACCAAGAGTAGCTCTCAATTAACATGGAATTCTTTTACAGTTAGTTTAACACTAGAGTCCCAGTTTCTTCACTGATTATTGGATACATAGGTCCCTTTCCTTAGATGCAAGGATATTTAGATTCACTTTGGGATAAACTGTGAGAGAGAGAGAAAAAGTCACATTTCAGCAAATATCCATCTAACATTGCAAAATTTAGTAAGAGATTCATGTACACAAGATGTTTAATATAAGTCTAGAAATAAAAACAATTAAAAATGTTAAAATATGGAGCTCTTATTTTGCACACTTAAGTTTTAAGAAATAGTTTATGGCAATCTTGATTGCAAATTACCACTCCCGTTGTGTAAAGCTTGAATATTTTATTTCTGCCTATGTTTTAGTACTTCCTGAATTTTATTACAGTTATGTACTTCCTCTCCTACACTGTGAATATTCTAGGACATGGTCCTCACTGGTGTTTGATCTGTCCCACTGTCTCATGAAAGGCCTTTCATGCCCAGTAATATGCGTCCACATGGCACTAAATCTATCAAATCACAGATTCTTTCTTTGTCACCTTGTACAGTATTTAAAGGTGAATTACTTTATTTTAAAACCTATTCTTATTGTTGAAATATATTATAGAAAATGATATAATAGATGCCATAACAGAGAAAATTCTTGACGTGTAGAATTAGAATATGCAAATTTTATTCTTAAGTGGTCTCCTTATGAAATGTGTGCTCTATATACCTTAAAGTTTCGGCTGTGCAGGAAAGTTGTATATACTGCTTGCCTTACCCTAAGTTCCAGCTCAGTCCCTGGGTTTGAGTATAGACAAATGAACAAGAGCACCCTCCTGAGTGTCATAGATTTCAGACCGTGGAGGACAAGACATGAGTCCACACCGCCCCCAGGATATGGAGGAAGCTAGGGAGGTGTGTGGCTGGAACTGACCTAGGCTTGGTCATGGTTTTGCTGAAGACGTCACAGTCCTAACAGGATTACACGCGAACAGGGCACGGAAATGAACAGGAGCTAACAGCTAAATGCTGGCATGGGCAGCGGATCGGGTTAACTCTGGTCTTATTTAGGATAGGGTGTTCAGTCACATGATACTTCCATTCTCATGGAGCAAGACATTCAAACATCAGTGATGCTCTCTTATTGGACTTAAAAACTAACCTTGAAATAGGATCAATATGATTAGAACTCACAGCACAAGATAAGTAAAAAACTTATGCATGATATGTGCTTTTTGATTTGGAATACAACATTGGATTCAGTGGGTCCCCAATATATTGAAAATCTTTATTTACAAAAGCAATGCTTTTAAACCAAATATCAAAAAAAAATGTGGAAGGAATGTTCCATAAAGAAAAAAAAAAACAAAAAACAAAAAACCCAAATGAGACAATATCCAGTTTCTCAACTGAGCAAAGTATCCAAATGGAGACAGATATGCAGCTTTACTTCTTTTCTGTAACAAGGAAAAACTAGTTATTGTTCAAAAATTCTGTTTTGAATTGTCCTTTCCTGTAACAGATGCTTTGCCACTACAGAATTTCCTTATAAACCTCAGAAGGAAAGGCGGAGAATGGGCTTAAGATTAGACGTGGCTTTGAACCGACCTCAGAGATAGGACAGAATGGAAGAAACTAGACCTAAGTGAGGTCACTACCACACTCCAAATTAATCCTGGGGGTTTGTCCACCTGAAACAAAATTACAGCTGTGCATGCATCTGGGTGGTATTGTCCATTTAAATGGATATTTAATTCACATTCAGAAATATATTGTATTCTCCTGGATGCTGGCTCTTACCTTGATATCTGGGATGAAGAGAGAAATGTGGCTAGAAAACAGGGACTTCTACATGGCCATAGTACAATGAACACTCTGTCATTGACATATATCCCATTTATCGGTGGTTAAAGGTAGAGATGGCAAAAATACTGCAATTGAATTCATTCAGTTAATTTGTCCAAGGCCTCATTAAATGACACATGATTCAACAAAAGGTGAATGTTTTGACTAAAAAACTATTACGGCAAAAGATACATTGCCATTAATTCCCTCAAATACTCCTCTCATTTCAGACACACTTCTGCCACCATTCTTGCCACTTCCTGAAGCAATTCTGGAAGTCCTCTTTCAGGTTTTTAGTTGCGCTGTTGTGGATGCCTCAGTGTCCTTAATTGGTTTAAATGTTAATCTTTCCTGATCATTCTGGCTTTAGTAAAGAGTCCAAAGTTGCAGGGTGCGAGATCCAGTGAATAAGGTGGATAAGATACACTATAATATGTTTACAATCCTGCTTTTCTATTAGATGGCACTGAGCAGCAGCATTCACCATATGTTTGAATATACTTTGTAGGCCCTGCTGAAAGAGACTCAGTAAGTGGCCAGAATGATGGAATCCTTGAGTTGAAAGTGAGAGGGGAATATTCTAAGGGGAATTAATGGCAATGTGACTTTTGCTATCATAAATTTTTTCTAGTGTAAATACTCACTGTATATTCCTGTCACAACTCTTAGAATACTTTATAGGTGCCAGATTGTCTTAGTTACCTTTCTTGTTACTGAGACAAAATACCCAACACTCACTAGTTACAGGAAAAATAGGTTTGTTTTGGCCCACAGTTTCTAGAGGTTTTATTTCATAATCAGCTGGCTCCAAGGCAAGGTGGTGTGGCACAGCGACATCATGGAGGAGAAACAGTCCATGGCAGGGTAGGCAGGAGACAGCAAGCTTGCCTTCCATCATTCCCTTTACATTTTGTCCAGGCTACAAGCCTATTGGTTAGTGTCACTCACATCCAGGCTGGCTCTTCCCATTGTCCACACCAGAAGTGGGCTAAACCAATCAGTGGACTAATTTAGTTGTCACACCCTTAAACCATATTCATACACCCTAGTTCCAGGCACCTCTGAATAGCTCCACCTATGAGCACATGAGGCTTTGGGAGGACAACTAGATACCAGCCACAAGATCTAGACCATGAGGTGCCCGAACAGTACCTGTCCTCATCTGCCAGTACTGGATCCAGGGAGGGAGGGCGGGGAAAGAAGGTGCAGCACAGTGGACCCCGGAAATTTGTGGGAGTTACATTCCTAGAGCACCCGCAAATTGTAAAAAATTGCAAATTTTGGATACGGTCAGAAAAATGCCTATAAATGCTTATTTTTATAGTTTAAACCCTAAATATGCTACATCTCCTGTAGTTATAAAATTTTAAAAAATACCGTATATGGTACTGTAATAATTTAATTCAATAAAAATACTGTAGAGTAGTTCAACCTTCTCCTGGGGGTGTCTTAAACTTCTTTTGGCTCTTGGGTTCATTGCCAGAAGCCTTAGAAGGTGTAGGGTGTTTTGGCAGCATCTTAGGGACCTTAGGGGTTTACAACGAACAAAGCCAAGAACCCTGGAGACAGCTCCACGCGGCACAGCAGCCCGTTACCTCGCGGGAATCTTGGTGCATATGCCGGAGACGAGTTACAGAGCAGCAGCCAATCAGCGTCAAGGAGAACTGAATAACGCTCTCCAATTGGCTACTTGCAAACCTCCCGCCACAAAACAACGCGGAGGATATTTGCGGTTTCCTCGAAATTGCGTGGATTTCCCCAAACAATTATTAGTTAGGGTCTAAGGAAAAATCCGTGAAGGACTGAGTCCGCGAACTCTGAACTGTGACTTTGGGAAAGTATACTGGCCATGGGAATTGGAAATGGGAGAGAAGCCCAGAGGAAGGGGCTCTTCCCTGCCTGGTGGACTCAGCAAAGCTCTGAGGCAATGGGGTCTGTGGGGTCATCCACCTCTCCATTTGCAGAATTCATTTCAGGACCCCAGGGAGTCAAGAGAGATATATTCGACAACGCTTTGGTCTTGTTTTCATCAAAAGAAGTAAAGAAACAAAACATAGTACCTAATGCCAATACCTAAGTAATTCTGTTTGTTCTTTAATAGAGAAACGTACATTGCACAGAAAACTACGAAGTGAAAAGAAAACCCTCCCCTTGCTCCCACTTTCTTTTTTGTCCTAAAATTGATTAATTTGAATTTTATATTCCTGTCTTAAAGAGCAATTAAATCTATCCTCTCCCTCCCTCCCTCCTTTTCCTCTCTATCTCTCTCTCCCCTCCTTTCTCTCTCTTTTCCTTTCTTGTTTCCCCATCTACCTCTTTATGATCACAGGATACAGACTATTATGAACATTTCCTTTATATTTTAAGTTAGAAATTTTGGATATATGCCCATTTTATCACAGAAATTTACTTTTATAGACCACTGATTATTTTATTAGATGACTATGATCTAATTTTATAACCAGTCTTCTCCACTTGATGAGTATTTTTGTTGATTCCCTCTCCTGGGTGTTCTGTATGTTATGTTTTTTTTTTTTTTTTTTTGGTCTCATTTAGCACATGGTTTAGGATTATAGCTATAAACAAACTCCTAGATTTAAAATTTTTGTAAAATGCATAACATTTTAAAAAATCTTTGAGAGATGTTAGTGAACTGCCCTTTAAAGATGCTGTGAAGTTTTATATGGGAGCTGATGATATATAAAAGTTGTATATCCTTCACATCCTCTCAAATACTTTATATTGTCATTTAAAAATATTAGCCAATGTGATGGGTAAGGCATATTTTATCAGTTTATATTATAATTCATTAGAATGAGTTTGCTGAAAATGTCCACTAAGAAAAATGTAAAGTTTAGACTCAAAAAAATTAACATAAAGTACTTATAAGAAGATGCAGTTAAGTTACTTAAAGGGTCAAATAAAGAGAACATATTTATGGGACAGCACAAAAATTTCATTCACAGGCCGGTGAGATGGCTCAGCGGCCTACGCGCCTGCTTGGCAAGCACGAGGACCCGAGTTCGACTCCCGGATCCCACATACGAAAAAAGGGGCCGGTGATATCGCTCAGCAGCATGGGCGCCGGCTGGCGCGCCAGGCCCTGAGGTCGACCCCCGGTACTCACAGAAAAAAAAAAAAAAATTTCATTCACCAAGAATGTCCAATGCTTCCCATGGAAGAAGAAAAAATCTTCCAGAGGATTTTGAAACCCTCCTGTTGGTACTTGATTTTGTAAGAAGAAATTTATGAATTAAAATGAGTAAAAATGATTCTTTACATAGAATGCTGGAGTCTGTGGAGATTCTTGGACGTTCTAGATATATTAACTTCTCTAAGTTTTTTTCAGTCCTATAAATGAGAGGGAATGATAAGCATGTGAATAATTCTTGTCTATTTTAAGTAATTCTTGTTGGTTGCAGACATGCGAGTATCTTCTGACTGTTAGAGGGATGACCCTCCTCTGGACTATGGAAAAAGCCAATTTTGCTTTCCTCTAATAAAATAATTTCACTGTTTCTGCTCCCTATAAATTTGCAGTTCTTTGATTCCTCTTTCATTCCTTTAAACTAGGAGTAGGCAGTTTCCTGCTTCCTCTTTCAATTAATAGCTGATTAAAATCCTTGATAAGCATTCAGAATAAAGGATAGGAGAAATGTAGAAAGAATGTGAACGCTGAATGACTATGTGTTATACCACGTTGTTTTCTGTCTGTTTCACTCTCCTGCTTTCTCCTTCATTAGAAAAGAAACAAAAGATTCACCTAAGAACTCTAGGAAGAGAGTCTTTCTAGAATTGGAGACCGTCAGAAATGTAGAGTAAACTTGATGCTGGTTTGATTCCATCACCTCTAGCTGAGGAAACAGAACAGAAGTTTGCAGACGTAGCCCAAACTCAGAAAGGCCCCACCTAGCAGCAGCAGTTCCCAAACGTTTTGGCACCAGGGACCGGTCTGGTTGAAGACAATGTTTCCATGGATGGTGCAGTCAGTGGGGCGAGGGTTTCAGGATGATTCAAAGGAGAGCACAACCCCGAACCTTCACACATGCAGTCCACAGCAGGGCTTGCACTCGTATGAGAATCAGACGCCGCGATGCTCTGACGGGGTGGACATCGGGAGGCTATTCAAGCAATGGAGAGTAGCTATCAAGAGACGAAGCTTTGGTCGCTCACCTGTTGCTCACCTCCTGCTGTGTGGCCGGGTTCCTAACATGTCCTGGCGAGGGACTTGGGCACCTCTGGCCTATAATACCCAAGTGACATATGTTCTTACACCCCAAAAGAGGCTTCTACACCCTCTAATAGCCACCTATGGACATTGACTAGGAAACAAAATCAGGAAACCACAATTCTAAGCATACACTAATTGCACTGAATTGGTTTACACGTATATTGTGTATGTATTCACACTGAAAATTTCACTAATGCTTTGAAGTAGTGTTCCATTAAAGAAAATATCCATAACCCAGGGAATTAAAACAAGGGACATGTTGAATCATTCTTGTACATATTTCCCCAAGTGAGGTCACACATTTGATCCTCTTTATGGTTTAGATCTAAAATGCATCCCTTCCACACACACCCTGCATCCCAAGCCTTTAATGTCTGCAGAAGGTGATTGGATCATGGGGTACCACATTCACCAGTGGATTAATCCATTTATGATTTCATAGCTAAATGTGCTATGAGTTAGAAGGTGAGACGTGGTTGGAGATGGGTCAGTGGAGGTGTGCATTCTTGTCCTTGGCTTCTCCTTTTGCCCTCTGCTTCCTGGCTGCCATGAGTCGATCAGCTTTCCTCTTCCGGGCCTTCCACCATGCCCTTTCTGCCTTGGAGCCACCAGACCATGGACTGAATCCTCAAAAAACCATAAGCCAAAATTAACCTCATCTCCTTTAAGTTGTGGGCATTGGATATTTTGTTCCTGATATGGGAAGATGACTAAGACAGTTATGTACTCCCCAGCATGGAAAACAGTAAGAGAAACATGAGTTTGAGTTTCAGAACACAAGCGGTGATGCTTTTCCCTAGAAGGTAAAGGATGGACATGCCTACAGAATATAAAAGAGTGAGATTTCATGGTCCATTTCACAACTGAAGGCTGCCATGAAAAGAACTAGAATGTAATCTAACACCCAGGCTGCATCCTCAGAAGACTTCTAGGAGGCAGGCAGAACACACGTTGTTCAGGAGCTGTGTCTGGTTTAACTTTTCATTTTCAAATGAACAATCAGTTGTCTCAGCTCCATTTATTATCTACTGCACTATTTCCACACTATGCTGTAATCCACTTGTATGGTGGTCGGTGTCTTTGGCCACATGGACCTCTATTTCATGGCTCTCTGCATGTTTTCACGTGTGTATGTTTTTGTGTGTGGCTATTCCTCTGTCAATAATGTACTGTTAAATAAGATTTTATAATAAATCTTGAGTTATGGTAAGATAAGGTCTCAAATTTATTTTTTAACTACTAATTCTTTAATCCATATATATATATACAATCTCCATAAATTCCATGAAAATGACTTTTGATTTTCTGATTAGAATGACATTAAATTTGTAAGTTATTGCCACCTTTTGGATAACTATTCCTCTCATCCATGAAGAAATTTCAACCTGAAGTCCTTCCTTTAATAATGATTTATGATTTTCATCTAGGATATTTAAAAATATTTTATAGTTATTTATACTAAGGTGATTGTTATTTGAATGAAATATCATTGTTATTTTATTCTAATATTGAAAAACACCAGTTTAATTTTGCATGCTCATTTTATCTCCCAGGACTTGGCTAAATTAACTTTTTCTCATAGGCTTTCTCTAACTTTAATCATATTTTCCATGTACACAGTTTTATAATCTGCCAATATGGACCATTTGACACGTTCTCCACAACTCCCTTTCTTGTTCTCCTACACTGGCTTGATTCCTCCCACACTGTGTAGGTGCGATGTTAGTGGCTGTGGTGGATTAACTAATGGTCAACTTGAGTGGGAACGCCTGGCTGAAGCGAGTCAGCATGGTGCTGGACGTGGAAGACCCACCTGAGTGTTGCTTTCAGGACGGCATAAAAAGAGAAAGGGAGGAGAGAATTTCATGGCTGATTTTTCTGGAGAAGCTGCTTTTTGGCAGTTTTCCTTCTTGGAGAGAGCTTCAATCCTCATCTTCATCTTGGAGGTTGTCTCCTGGCTCCAGCGCAGATCTCTCAGCCTTCTGGCACAGATCCTTTACGCTGCCAGCATGACTTTCTAGCTTCCACACTGGCCCTTGTGCCTTTACAGTACAGATCCTTGACACCAGCTTGCGTGGGACAAGCTTTGGACTCCAAGCCCTTGACCGGGTCCTTTGGATCTCCAGACGTTTTGCACTCTTCTACATCTGCGCCTTGTGTTAGGGTTCAAAATCTCTTTACTGCTTTACCTCTACTCTTGAATGTCAGTCCTGGTCTGGAGACCCCACACCTCCTAGACCCGAGGTAAAATTCCTGACCAAAATCTTGGATTACTGTGTTCTATATTTTTGGTTTTGAATCTAGTCATTATCATTTTAGTTATCGTAAAAAACAACTATTTTATCTACTGGAAAATTTTGAAACCTGAATTTTTATGTTAATTTCATTAGAAATTTTTATCTAAGGTTTTATTAAACTCATTTCGACCATTTAATTCTTCTGCATCAGTTTGTACAAAGTAGAGATTTGCTATTCTCGTGTGAGTTTTCTAAATAGAGCCATTATGGTGTCAAAACTTGCACACATCAGCGGGGGAGAGTTCTTTATATGCAGTCAGCTCATTTCCCTGGAGACCGATGTGAACGTGCAGCTGGTAGGGGCACTCGGCCTGGAGTCCGGAGTGCTGACCGGTCCTCAGGAGCTCCGTGCCCACCGGAGACTGCACCTGGCAGGCAGTGCTGCATTTTGCTTTTGTCTCATTTCATCTCAAATCACTCAGAAACTGAGGTTGAGTGGCCTGTATCATGTCACACCTATAAGTGTGTTTAAGATTCTTAAAAGCAGTAGGACCCCTTCAAACACAACTGTTTTTAGAAGGTATTGCACACAGAATGTATTAAAACTCACCTTGCTTCAATATTTCTTCTCTGCTTTTCTTTTTAAAGCTTCCCCAGATTCCTAAGTAATGTCACCCATGACTGACACCCATAAGCTCTGCCTTCATTTAAAAAAAAAACATGAATGCATTAATGCCACTAAAAAGGACAATTAAAAATGGTTAAGATAGTAACTTTTTATTATGTTAATACTACCACAATAAAAGAGAAGAAAAATTTACACAAATATAATAAGAATTTTAGGTAATGGGAATGTAGTTCATAAATACTTACACTTTTATTTTCTAGTTGTTTAACAAGGACACATTATTTGTAGAATCAAAACTAAAACAATATAGTCTTTTAAGAAAACATATTTGCATCAAGTGTATTTTTAATATGCTCTGTTGATTTTCCAAACCGAGAAAGAGTTTTTGGAGCTATCTTCACATAAACATGTCTTCCGGTCTTTTGTACAACATCATAGCCATTTAAGCAGTTAGCTCTGCAGAAAATGATGTAATCTTCTATTTTTGTGGTATAAACTGGTCATTAGTTGTGTACGATATTTTAGATCTCGGATACTTTGCTAATGACTTGGTTAATGCTACTGAAAGCTCACTTCCGGAGTTACAAGTAAGTCAAGTATTTACTTATGTGATACTGAGCTGCTGTTGTGGAGAAAGCATCCAGCAGCGTGCCCTAGGGCACAGAGAATTCCTCCCAGTCCCTCTTTGGGAAGCTCACAATAGGCAGATCATGTTAGTCTATAGCTTATTAGTGGATAAAAATAACAAGAAAATTCCTTGGATGAATCTGGGGAGAAAGTCATAGTGAGGCCCACTAGAAAACAGTTTTATTGAGATAAAGCATATATCATCAATATCACCTAGCTAAGTCCCACAATCCAATAGCTTCCGTTTGTTCCTCGAGTTGGGCATCACCACAACAATCTTTGTGTCCAATCTCAATTCTTCTCCACTCTTTCTTCCTCGCACTTTCTCATCAGCCTGGGAAATCATTAATCTGTCTTCTGACTCTAGAGATTTTCTAACCTGAGCATTTCATAACGCTAGAAGAAAATATATAATCTTTTGTAACTAGCTTTTTAAATTTAGCCTAAAGTTTTTGGGACTCACCCATGCTATAGCATGATGTAACATTTTATTTATTTTTATTGCCAAATAATAGTGTGCTCCCACTATTATAAGGAAATTTGTTTATTCTTTTATCCATGCAGGGACTTTTGGGTTGTTTCCAATTTTTGCCTCTTAGGAAAAGTACTACTATAAACATCCTTTTACAAGGTTCGAGGCGGTTGTATGTTTTAGAGTCTCTTAGCCGTACGCCTAAAGAGATGTGTTAATTAGCTTTCTGTTGCAGAGACAAAATATCAGAGAAAAGCCCCTTGAAAAGGGAAAGGTTTATGAGCCACAGTTTCTGAGGTTTCAGTTCATGGTTGGCTCCTTCTATTGCTGTGTCCTAGGGAGAGGCAGAACCTCCTGAAGCAGAGTGTGGTGGGCAAAACTGCTCAGCTCACTGCAGCTAGGAAACAGAGAGGGAAACATACACAGATGGGAACAAGATCTGCCCCTCAAGGCCACATCTCACTGTGGCTCACCACCTCCAGCCAGAGCCCAACTTCTGGAGTCTCTACCACTTCCTTATAGCACCATGCTGGCTTCCAAACATTGAACCCACCAGCTTCTGTGGAATCATTTAGATCAAAATCACAAGGGTACCGCTGATGTGTCTCAGGATGCAGTGGGTTAATTTTATGCATAAACTTGGCCAGACCACAGTTCCTATGGTACCACTGTTTTGTTCAAACATCAGTCCTGATGTTGCTGTGAAGAAGTTTTGTAGATGTGATTAATTTTTACACTCAGATGACTTTCAATAAAAGGAATTGTAAATGATAAATCAGATGGGCCGTATCCAAACAGTTAAGGATCATTAGAGCCAAAACTGATTTCCTAGAGAAGAAGGAACTGTTGAGCACAATAAAGATGTTTAAAAGATTGAAGTTTAGGCCAGAGTGAGTAGCGTCACGCACTTCCAGAGGGACAAGAGAAGGGGGTGTCTCATGGAGAGCAACTTGGTCATGCACATCTGAATTTGAAATGATCCTACTTCTTACTTATATTTCTAGATCTGCATATTAATATCACATTATCTTCCTTTAGCTTATAGGGAGACTTGAAACTGGAAGTTAAAGTCCTCTGGTTTTGCTCTTCTTTAAAATTCTTTTGTTATTATGGGTCATTTGAATTTCCATATGCATTTTAGCATCCATTTCTCAATAGTTGCAAAAAAGCAGTGGGATTTTGATGGGGTTTTCATTTAATCTATGGTTCAATTGGGGAACAGAGCTATTTTAAACATTTCAAGTTTCTGATATATGAGTATAGAGATATTTATCCTCTAGATTTTTAATCAAATTTTTGTAAATTATATGTGTTGTATTTTTGTTAAATTATTCATAATTATTTTCTTTTCCTGATGCTCTTTTAGACACTATTTTAAATTTTAGTTTCTGGATTATTTATTGTTAAGTGTAGCAAAATAATTAATTGTGTATTTTGATCATATATGTTGCAACCTTGTTGAGCTTTTTGTCTTAGTTACTTTCCTCTCATTGCTGAGACAAAATACCTGATAACCAAAGTTAAAGGGAAAACAGTTTATTTAGCCCATAGTGTGTAGAGGTTTTAATCCATAATCAGCTGCTCTGAGGCAGGGTGGCATGGCAGACAGGTATCACAGAGGAGAAACAGTTCGTGGCAGGCAGAAAGTAGCAAAGCAAGCAAAAGACAAAATAAGCCTCTTTCTGTCCCTTATATTGTATCCAGGCTACTGGGATTAGGGCAATGCTAAACAAATCAATGGACTGATTCAGTAATCCTAGCATTGTACCAGGAATCAGTCACGCACTCGAGATTCAGCCACCTCTCAAAAAGCTGCACCTAATCCTGCTTGAGGCTTTGAGGTTCATCTAGACACAGACCACAACTAATGTTTTTATTAGCTCTAATTTTGTGTGTGTTCTTGGGATGTTGTAGACAGGATCATGTCATTAGCCATAGGAGTACTTTTGCTTCTGGTTTTCTTGTCTTGTATATGCCTTTTATTTCTTTTTCTTGCCTGATGTCCCTGGCAACGGTTTTTGGCTCAATGTCCTGTAAAAGTGACATGCTCAAGCCAGGTGTGGTGATGAGCACCTCTCATTCCAGACACTCACTCGGGTGACTGAGGCAGGATGATTATTTGAACCTGGGAATCAAGATGGGCTTGGGCAACATACTGAGACCCTCACCTTAAAAAAAAGTGATGTGAGTGTTAATCTTTGTTTTCTTCCTGATCTTATGAAGATGGCAATATTTCCTCACTAGGCTTGATATTATATGCAATTTTTGTTCATTTTGTTTTGATTTTTTAGATTGTTTTCATTGGGTTGAGGGAGTTCATTTCTTGGGTCCAACTTGTTTTTTTTAATAATTAGAGTGCATTGGATTTATGAAATGATTACTCTGTAGAAATGATCATACATTATTGCCCTTCATTGTATTAATATGATCTATTATATTTATTGGTTTTTATATATTAAAACGTATTGTTGAAATAAATTCTGCTAGGGAACAAACCTTTCTGTGTTTCTGGGTACACACTGCTATTATTTCATTGAATACATTTCTTTCTGCATTCATAAGAGAAATTGATATTCAGTCTTGTGATTTCTTAGTTTTAGCATCAGGGTAAAACTGCACTTATAGGCAGAGTAAACTAGTCCTTCCTATTCTATCATTTGGCAGATGATAGAGGTAAAGACGATAGATGGTGAAGGACTGGTGTCCAACTTTCTTTAAACAGCTTGAAAAGGTCCCTGGTAAGCCCACTGGGACCCTTTGCTGTAAGTTTTGTGAGTGTGTGTGTGTGGGGGGGGTACCGGGAGTCGACCTCAGGACCTTGTGCTTGCTGGGCAAGCACTTGTGCTGCTGAGCGATATCACCGGCCCTTTTTTTCCTGTATGTGGGTTTCAGGAGTCAAACTCAGGACCTCGCATTTGCTGGGCAGGCGCTTATACCACTGAGCCATCTCACCAGCCCTGCTATATGGTTTTAATTAGTCATTTCATCTTTTTGCTTGTTATACACCTATTCAGATTTATTTTTTCCAAATTCAGTTTCAGTTGTTTTGGCTTCCTAGAAATTTGTTCATTTCACCTAAATTATCTAATATTGGAATATATTGGAATATATTATATTGGAATATAATTGTTCATAGTATTCTCCAGGAATATTTTCTATACTTATTATTTGTGTAAGATTTATGATGTCTCATCAATCAGTATTGCTTTTAGTAATTTGATGTCTGCCCCCCCACCCTTATCATTGCAAAGAACCAAATTTGACTGAACCGACTTTACTCCTTGCTCCATTTAGATATTGCTAACCTTGGTTTCCTTCCATCTGTTTCCTTTAATTCTAGTTTCATAAGGAAGAAACTTATAGTACTGATTTAAATTTTACTTCTTGTTTAATATAGGCATTTACAGCTGAATGATTTCCCTTTCCCCTGAAACATTGCTTTAACTCCATCTTATACATTTTGATATGTTTTGGTTTTGTTTTCAATCACTTCAAAGGGCATTTTAGTTTCTGTTACAAGCTTTTTTACCCTATTAGTCTAATGGGGTAGCTTTTAAAATTCTCACACTTGTGGATTTCTCAATTTTTTTTATCTTGTTGAACTCTAATTTAATGCCACTGAAGCTAGAGAATATATTTAACTTTTTGCTATTATAGAGGATTGTTTGGTTGGAATAATGGTTACATGTCTCGTATGCCTCCGAAAATCTGATAGATTAAGCAACGGAACAAAGTGGGAAGACCCACAGACACCACCGTTAGCAGACGAGGTAAGTGCCCACTGGTCCTTTCCAGGCTCTTGTTGTCTTGCTCAGAGAACTGGATGGGACAATCAAACAACTTAAAAGTTTGACATTTATTGAAGATATTAAAGGTACTGTAGGCAAGAAAAGTAGGGAGAAGTGTTCTGGAAAGAAGGAGAAAAAATGCTCTAAAAAGAGGAAGAAAGAAGTGTTCTGCTAAGAAGTGCCCTGAGAAAAGGATGAGAGAAGAGAAAATATGCCCTGCACTCAGAGTGGTCACTGCAAGAGAAAGAGGACAGTGGTGATGAGGCCAAAGGCCATCTATTATGTCTTTTTTTGACATTAGATCCAGGCTGTCCCAAGCAAGGCTCCAAAGCTCCTCTTTGCATGTATCCTGGCCATGATTTAACAGGTCTGTGTTTGACAGGTCACACCTGATTGTCCAGCCAGTATGCCATGCCCTAATCTCCTCCCTCACTATCTTCCACAAAGCCATGTTACGATATATCTCTGTGAAGTCCAGCGTGAACAAATGTAGACATGGTGTCACAACTACAAAGGTCACACAACACCAAAACAGTGTGAGAAGCTGGATGGTGCATCACACCTGTAATTCCAGTGCTCTGGGAGGCTGAGGCAGGAGGTTCAAAAGTATCAGCCCAGCCTGGGCAACTTAGTACTTTAGCAAGACCCTTTCTCAACATAAAAAATGAAAAAAAGGCTCAGGAGGTAGCTCAGAGCAGAGGTCCTGGGATCAAACCCCAGCATGGGGTATAGAGCTGATGGCCCAGCCTGAGACAAAACAGTGAGCTGAATGGGTTTCTGACCACCTCAAAGACAAAAATCCTAAAGTTCACCAAGAGGGATGCTTGATGCACCACTGAGGGAACAACACGAGACACTGCCATCTGTACTTTGTGAGTGAATTCCACAGACCCAAAGAATGCCTGATGGCTGGTGTAGCATATAGCATCCAGGTTTTAATTTTTTAACTTTGTTTTCATATTCGCATATCTTTGGCTGTATCTTGGGTATGATTGTTTTTATATCTACACTGCCTGCTTGCTGGCAGCAGACCTGTGTGTTGCCAGTCAGTGAGAGATAATAAGAAGACAAGAAAAATCACAAAAGCACTAACTGCATAACTGAGCTCCACCATCTCAGTCTCCTCCGTGATGTAAATTGTTTGCAGTATTCACCGAGTTTCGGTTAATATTACTTCCCCCTGTGTTGCCTTGTCTTGGTTTCTGCTTGCTGAGACTGCTTCCCCATTTTCAGTACAATTGAACATGGTGTTGTGTAGCTATTGACCACTTTTGATTGGGTAGAAATAATTAATTTCATTTTTTGTTGAGTGATTTTTTCCTGTAGAAGAAATAAATCACTTCTTGAATACACATCTTCCCAAGTGCTTGAAAGGTATGACAAATTGAAAACTTTCTGAGGTATGTTAATACATTTTACTGTCTGGTTATATTGCATTTTAATGTGAGACCCCTATAAAAGATTATGAAAACTCTCAGACTCATTAAAATTATTTCAGATGCTTCTAAATTCCTTCGTAACATAATTTAGAAATTCAACCTTCATTAGTAGTAGGTATAATGTCACAGGAAATAAGTTTGTAATTGTGGAAAATAAATTTTAGCAAAGATAAAATTATCAGACACTAAAAAGTATTCAGGTACAACAGTTACTGAAATATTCTAGTGGTGTGGTTTTAAGCAATTCAAGATGGAGTATCCCAGGGTGATGCCCTCAACTAAGTTACAAGTTAGTTAATTTTCTAGTAATTGCCTTCTTGTTAGATGATTAGAAATCAGTAAGATTATAGTACGAGGCTGTGTGTCTTCAGGTCATTGCTTGAAAGCTTGAGGGTTTGAAAGTATCATAAACACACTATACTGTAATTAAGAACATGATGCAGGAACCACACATTCATATAAATAAAAAGTTAAAGAGGCCTTAAAAGAAATATAAAGATATGAGGAATAGACAACATAAAGATCATTAAAATTTGTAAACTTATCTCAAATAACTTATTGGTAATTACGGTCAAATAAATTTGAGATTGCAAACTCAGACTTTATTTTAACGTGAAAAATATATCAAGGATCAAGGAATGTCAATGTTTAAAAAGTCATTATAGAGAACTTTTTAATCAACATGTATAAAATACTTGAAATTTGTTTAGTTGATCTTAGTTTTCTCAAAAGAATGTGAATGGAAAAATAATCATAATATGAAGCACTGCCAATAAATGATATTTTAACCAAGCATAATTTTCAAGCAAAGAAAAAAAGTCATAAAACTCATATTGTCCAATTCAAGAAATTTGAATTTTTCACAGTAAAGTGATACTTTTTAAATTCTGAATTCTGAGAAAAAGTTTGGTAATATCACTTAGATTTGAAATTTTTTATTGCTGTAACACTATAAGAACATAGCTTAAAGAATAGTGAAAAACAAATTATTAGAATATCTAGCTTTGTGACTTTCATTATTTATCAACATTCTTGACTTGAATTTTTACTCCTATTTCACAGAATTCTACTTAAATAAAAATGATGAGTGCCTAAACTGTGGGCTTCGTATTACAGTTTTCAAATGTTTATGTTATAGATATTGTCAAATAAAATATTTTTGCAATAAAAGTCAATTTACTTATTTTGTGTGTTGTATTTCTGTTCAATTGTCTATTAAAAATTCAGAGTTGGTAAAAGAATAAATGAGAAAACTAGGGTTTGATCATCCAAAAAAATGAAATACCTAGGAATCAACCTCACAAAGGATGTAAAAGACATCTACACTGAAAACTACATTACTCTGAAAAAGGAGATTGAAGAGGATATCAGAAAATGGAAAGATATCCCTTGCTCCTGGATAGGAAGAACCAATATAGTGAAAATGGCCATACTTCCAAAATTGTTATACAGATTTAATGCAATTCCAATCAAAATTCCAACAGCATATCTCACGGAATTAGAGAAAACAATCCTAAAATTCATATGGAATCAGAAGAGACCTAGAATGCAAAGGCAATTCTGGGCAACAAAGGCAAGGCAGGGGGCATCACAATCCCCGACTTGAAATTATACTATAAAGCTACTGTGATAAAAACTGTGTGGTACTGGCAAAAAAACAGATCTGAAGATCAAGGGAACAGATTAGAAGATGCTGAAACAACCCCAGACATACTAAGCCACCTTACCTTTGACAAAGGTGCCAAACACATTCGCTGGAAGAAAGATAGCCTCTTTACTAAATGGTGCTGGAAAAACTGGCTCTACACATGCCGAAGATTAAAACTAGACCCATATCTTTCACCATGCACTAAACTAAATTCAAAATGGATCAGAGATCTAAATATTAAAACAGAAACATTAAATCTGCTAGAAGGTAGGATAGGTAAAATCCTTGAAGACAATGGTGTAGGCAAAGACTTTATGAATAAAACCTCAACTGCACAGGAACTATCCCAAAGAATCAACAACTGGGATCTCATGTTATTAAAAAGCTTTTGCACAGCAAGAGAAACCACCAACAGAGTGAAGAGACAATCCACAACGTGGGATAAAATGTTTGCCAGCTGTTCCTCAAAGGATTACAATCGAGAACATACAAAGAACTCAAAAAAATCAGACCTCCCAAATTTAAAGACCCACTCCAAAAATGGGCATCTGAGATGAATACACATTTCTCAGATGAAGAAATACAAATGGCAAATAAATATACAAAAAAATGTTCAACATCATTAGTCATTCGAGAGATGCAAATTAAAACAACACTGAGATATCATCTCACCCCAGAAAGAATGGCTATTATTAAGAAATCAACTAATAACAAATGCTGGAGGGGCTGTGGGGAAAAAAGGAACCCTTCTCCACCGTTGGTGGGAGTGTCGACTGGTACAGCCACTGTGGAAGTCAGTGTGGAGATTCCTCAAAAAACTAGGGTTGGAGGTCCCATTTGACCCAGCTATTCCCCTTCTGGGTATCTTCCCAGAAGAATTAAAAACATGGTACCACAGCGATATATGTGCACCCATGTTTATAGCAGCACAATTTGTAATAGCCAGAACTTGGAAACAACCCAAATGCCCATCAACTGAGGAATGGATAAGAAAGATGTGGTATTTTTATACAATGGAGTACTATTCAGCCATAAAGAAGGATAAACTGGAAACTTTTATAGGTAAATGGATGCAACTCGAGAAAATACTCATAAGTGAAATAAACAGGACGCACATGTGTAAGCATCGTATTGTCTCTCTAGTATGAGAAACTGAAAGAGTAAACAAGATCCAAAATGTACAATAGACACGGTGAGTCAAAAAAATAACTGGTCAAAGGAAAGAGAGACTGGAATAGGGAAAAGAAAGAAGGGAAAGGGAAAAAAAATGGTATATATATATATAAGATGGTTAAGATAGATACACTACCAATTTTACTTAGTTCATTGAAGAGTAAGGTTTGTGCCAATAATATTTGGACAATTGAATGCTAATATCTGGTATCCTGAATAACTAACTTAAAGATAATTAATACATAATGCATTAACCATTGTTACCCTCCTATTATGTTGTTTTGAAAATTTGTTCTTTTTTGATTTGTTTTGTTTTTTCTTCTCTTTAAAAAAAAACAAAAAAAAAAACTAGGGTTTGAGAAGAGAAAAGGTAATTTGGACAGCAAAAGATAAATTGTGTTTTTACGACAAAGGTTGGGGAGATAAAAATATGATAGGATCATAGTATTTAAATGGAAGAATAGACCTAAACGTAACTTTGTTTTTAGTTTTTTGAGTAATCTCCACATTGCGAGAAATTAAAGCCAGCACCATATAGGGACAGCTGTGTACGCATGTTTACTGAGGCACATCGTACAACAGCCACCGTGTGGGTCCAGCCTAGATGCTCATCAGTAGATGAATGGATAAGGAAAATGCTCTGTCTATATACACAATGGAGTATTATTCAGCCATAAAAAGAGTGAAATTTTGTCATTTAAAAACATGGATGGGCTGGTGAGACGGCTCAGCGGCATAAGCGCCTGCCTGGCAAGCGCGAGGGCCCAAGTTCGATTCCCGGAACCCACATATGGAAAAAGGGCCGGTGATATCGCTCAGCGGCACGGGGGCCTGCTGGCGCGCGAGGTCCTGAGGTCGACCCCCGGTACCCACAAAAAAAACAAAAACAAAAAAATCCCCAAAAAACCATGGATAGATTTGGAGATCATAACATTGAGAAAAATAAGCCAAACTCAGAAAGGCAAATGTCACATGTTCTCTCTAATAGGTGGATCTAAAAATGATGACAAGAAAGTAGAGGCAGACTATGGTTAGACAAGAGAAAGGGAAGAAGTGAGAGGAAGAGGGAGAGCAAGGGTGAGTAATGGGGGCATGAATATGATCTAGATATATTATACGCATTGAAACTTCCCCAAAATGTGTGGAATTGGGGAGGGGTGGGAAATGATGGTCATGGGAGATGTTAAAGCGTGTTGTGTGTGTACAAATCTGCCAAAATGAAACCCATTCATCGGGATAATTGCTATACACAAATAGAAAGGTGGGAGAAAAAGGAATAATTGGTGAGGGGAGAGGGTGACCAGGATGGAGAGGAAACTGTGGACCACGAGGTGACATCCACTAGCCCCGTGGACCTGCGTTCCTGCGTTCCTAGCGTTCTGCCCCATACAGCAAGTGATCAGGGACCTCTGCCTTTTCTCAGTGCTAACGCAAGCAATGCTGTATCTTGTGCCTTTTGTAAAACACAAAGCTTCCTTTCTTTGGAAAATAAAAATTTGAGCAGGATTACATAAAAGTTATTCCAGCAATGGTCTCGCCACTAAGCACAAGGCTTCCTAGCAAAATTCTCTCACTTTTTCTTGAAGAGGATATTTTCACACTAGCCATGTAGATAGTGAAAAGATAACATCAGCGACAAAACACAGTTTAGAAGAAATAAATATTGAGCTGGATCCATGTCAACTACTTTTTGGGACCTCCTAAGATAACCTTTTGCACTGATTTAGTGGAAGAGTTCCTGGTGGGGCCTTAGGTACCTGCTCGCCTTCTCAAGCATAGGAGGAACTAATTTGCTGAATGTCTGAGTGAGTGATGAGACCTGTGGTTTTCCACCCCTGTCCCTGTGTGTGACACGTTCTCATCTTTCTGAAGGTATACTTCATAGTGACAGCTACCTAGACTCACATCTAGCGAGTTTCAGTCTGCTTATCACTGCTCAGTATCTGATAACCAGATACTACATCCCACGTGACTTAAAAAGTGAAATTATTTAAATCTTACATGTGCTTATAGTATCAAATGTTTACTCATTTTGGCTCACCCTGGTTAGTTTTCTTGGTTTTCTGTTTTTTGTATAAGTTTTGGAGAGGCCGGATGAGAACAGCAAGGGAGTCATGCCATTCATCTAGTCTAACACGTCCCTTTCAGAGACACCGCTAAGCACACAAGACAGCCAGGTGGGGCGGTTCACACCTGTAATCCAAGCACCCTGGGAGGCAGAGGCAGGAGGATTACAAATTTGAGCCCAGCCTGGGAAACAATGACTTAGTGAGACTCTGACTTGAAATAAATAACAAAAAAGGAGGCTGTGAATGTAGCTTTGTGTGAAGGCCCTGGGTTCAGGCCCCACTACGACAAACAAACAAACAAACAAACAAGGAAAAAAAACCACACACACAACACACACACATTGGCCAATTGTAAGCAATAATAATAAAGTAAAATAATAATCAAATTGTGAATAAATTTCCTAATGGATTTCCAATCTGCTGACCAACAATCATGCTACAATATTGCCTTAAAGGAACATGGACTCTTCCCACTTTTTAAACAATATAATTGCATCTAAATGTGTACAGCAGTAAGGACCTCTTATCCTGATAGTGATCTTCCTTAGGCTAAGTGGAAATTTAGCTAAAATTTCTGATCTTATTCTTTGGAATATACAATAAATGACCTGAAAACATGATTTTAAGAGTTTCAATTGAGGTAGTCTTGTGTTCTTTTTTAATTCCATAATGCCTATATTTAGCAGATACTTAGATATATTAAATATAAGTTTTCAACAGCCTAAAATAGGTGAATTCAAGCATCATTACATCAATGTATATGAAAATTGAGATTGATGTGACTAGCAAGCTCTTACCTTTTTATGAGACATTCTACAAGTAGTTATTTTTAGAAAAAAATGCATTAATTACAAGAATAATCTTGAGAAAGAGTAAAGAATGGGGCCACAGATATTCATATATGTAGGAGATTATCACAGCTTTGCATTTTGTTTCGGAATTCACACGTAAACGAGAGTCTCTATCTCTCGTTTCCAACCCTGGTGGAAGGGGTCAGACTCTGGTGCTGGCGGGAAGCCTCGGCAGAGCCTCCCATGTCCTTCCTCCTGGTGTCTGGTCCTCAAGGGGACTGACCCCATCTGTGGAGCCTTGGCAGAGTCTCAGGCTAAGGTCAGCACTCCTGCGGTAAGCACTCCCTGGACACTCCAAAGGGAGTTAGTGTCATGGCCAAGGTCACTCCCACGTAGCCACACCAGCGTCATCACCTGTGCCCGAACACTCCCTGGAACTAGGTGTCCCCAACACTTGAACTGCTGTATCAACATCTAATGTGGAGTAGGATGCGATTTTTCTCCTATGTGTATCTTTGATCCCAGACATGACTCTTTGTAGACTAAGGAAGGTAGAAGAGCTAGGTGCGTAGGCCCTACTTGTGGACCGGAATCTCTCACTCATAATTACCACTCTCAGTTCCTGGGAAAGGTGCTTGTCTTGACCCAGGAACCTCAGTTATGCACTTTCTCACTCTGATGAACAAAGGTAGCCTATAAAATATTTAATACTATGTGGTTCTAGAATACAGTATCTATGCTTCTCAGGCACATTTTCTGTGTAACCTAAATAAATATATATCTTGACCTTTCTACTAAAAGTTTCACTGGATTCCTCCTACTCCACATCAGCACAGTGGAGGTTGTGGATGAAGCCATGAAACAAGAGCTCTGCCCACCTCCGAAAGGAACAGAAAAGCTGTCCTTGAATTGTAACACATGTCAGTGATCTTATCACAGTGAAGGAAATATTTAGTACTGTTAATAATAAAGGCAATGTTTAAGATTGTAATTTTTAATCAAAAAGGAATGATTAAATATTTCATTGGAAGAAATAGTATAAAATACCCCCAGCTTTCTCATTTGATATGTAAAATATTCCTTTTTTTTTCGTGGGTACCAGGGGTCGACCTTAGGACCTCACGCACCAGCAGGCTCCCGTGGCGCTGAGCGATATCACCGGCCTTTTTTTCATATGTGGGATCTGGGAGTCGAACTCGGGCCCTTGCGCTTGCCAGGCAGGCACGTACGCCGCTGAGCCATCTCATCGGCCCCAAAATATTCCATGTTAATATTTAATATTAGAGAGCTTCAAAGTTCGTTTGAATACAGTGATTGATCAGTAAAAGGGAGAATTTACAGAAAAGCGTTCAATTCTATACGAATGAGATGCAACAGGAGCAAACCTTCAAAAGGAGATAGCTTCATGCAGGCAGTATTGAGATGATGAGTAATGATGTCACTGTAAGTTCAGGTTCTTCAAGGGCAGATTCAGAGGAGCCCCTACTACTTGCAAAGAGCCCTCAGTCCTACTCTGAGACCCGGAATCCAGGGGTAGCTGCCTCTGGCCAAAGCAGGCATGTAGTTCATTCCCTGCACCATCATGCTAACAAAACAACAGTATCCGACTGCTAAGGCTCCTCGGTTTCTGAGCTCAGGAGCTGCGAACATTTTGTAAAGGTGAAGATCCAAGTGTAAAGCAAAGCCCACTAGAAACCCAACGGGGAGAGGATGGAGGAGACAAGGCCCGCCAAAATCAATAAAAGGGGACTTAGAAGTTTGAGTTATAACTCCACCGGAATGGTAAACTACTGCTTGGAAAAATCCCAGATGCAATCAGCATTAAAGTACAGCATCAAAGTGAAGTATCTCCCAGCCCTCCTGGGGGGCAAGGCCTTGACTGGATGCACACAGAATTGAAGATGAGCTGGCTTGAGATTTCTAGGGTGAGAAACTCAAAAGTCTCACATCCTCCAAATATAGACAAATGTACAGACTCATTTTCATTTGTTTCTGTTTGTATTCTTGGTTTTTCAATAGCAAAAATCAATATATTTTATTGCATTCCAAAAATTTTAAACATTTAAGAAATACTTTAAAAACTGAAAATTAACAATGATCATAAATTTCTTTGTATCTTATTTAATGTGTATTCTTCTGTGTGTATACACACAGTTACTACATACATGGATATATGATATATATACATATAAACACTTAGAAGCATGAGATGATTGAATATTTATATTAAAGTTATAAAAGCTTTACATCTACTTGAGTGTCATGTATCATTTGATGTCCAACTCAGACTATTTCCATTTTTTTATATTCTGATTAAAAAGAGTCCAATAAGTATTTTTGCTTCTTGCAATATGTAAATAGTCTTAGATCGTTAGATAAACATCTATGAAATTGCTGAATCCAATAGTATGTACGATATTAATTATGATAAATGCTGTAAAACTTCTCTGAAAATGGCTGTATCTTTGAGACTCAACAAAGAGTTAAGAAAACTAAGCTGTTAAAACCTGTTAGTAGGATGTCATGAAAAAGTTGAATAATTCCCTTCTATAGAAAACAAGTGAAAAACTGGACAAATTCCTAATCATAAACAAACATCCATAACACAGAAAATTGGTCAAAGAAAGATGGCAGATTGACAAGATCTGATTCCTATTTTGATGAGAAAAGCAGGAGTCTGCGTTTGTTGTCAATGCCTACTCTTAACCAAACCCTAGGCTCAGTTTGCAAAATCGTCATGGGCTTGCCAAATGGTGCCATGCAGGAAGAGGTTGTTTGTCCTCTAAAATCTCAGAGGTCTCTAACCTTCCTGCTTTTCATCCTGTCTCATTGCTCACAGTCCACATGGGCAGCTTGGAAGTATAAAATCAATGTGCAGGCAGCGCTGCTTCCTTCTGAAGTCTTTGTTCTTGGCTCATAAATGGCATCTCTCTCTGTATCTTCCCGTTGTCTTCTACGTGTGTCTGTGCCCTGATCACCTTCTTGAGGACCCAAGTCCTGTTGGAGCAGAGCCCAGCCCTGTAATTCACTTTGTTTCAACTAGCTCTCTAAGGCCCATCTCCAAATACATTTTGAGTTACAGGAGTTAGCATTTCAGCATGTGAATTTCAGGGGGTTCATAATTCTCTCCACAACAGTTCCATAAGTATAACTACTCAAATAAATGGCTGGTCACTGAACTAGGCAGATCGATAGGCACCTTTCCCAGAGAAATGGACTAAATTTTAAAGAAAAAGACTCAGCAAACACATCAATGCCCACACATAGATGCTTAAGTTTGCAAACATCCTTTAAGTAAAAATAGCCCTCAGGAAACTGAGAAATAATTGATAGCTGCAACATTATATTATCTAAAATGTCCATTTTTTAAGCAAAAATACTGAAATACAAAGAAACAGGAAAGTCCAAGCCATACTCAGGAGAAAACAAAAGCCTTCAACTCAAGCGCTGAGTGTGTCCATACACTGGATTTTACAAGACTTCCAAACAGCTGGTATAACTATGTTTGTAAACTTAAGTGAAAATCTTTTTTTCATAATTAATTAAAATATGCTAAAAATGAGTCAATATGTCGGGCTGGCTGAAAACTTTTTTTTTTTTTTTTTTGTGTGGGTACCGGGCATTGACCTCAGGACCTCGCGCACCAGCAGGCGTCCGTGCTGCTGAACGATATCACCGGCCCCTTTTTTCGTATGGGGGTTCCGGGAGTCGAACTCGGGCCCTCGCGCTTGCCAGGCAGGCGCTTATGCCGCTGAGCCATCTCACCAGCCCCTGGCTGAAAACTTTTAAAAATGAAATTTCTGGAATTGGAATGTGTAGAATCTGAAATTAAGGGTTTACTAGTAGCTGTAAACTAGAAATTCAAAGGAAGAATTAGTAAACTTGAAGACATGTCAGTAGAACTAATCTGAAACAAGATAGAAAAAGATGGAATAAACGAACAGAAGCTCAGAAAACTGTGAGATAATGTCATGTTTCTACATACATATAATGAGAATTTAAAAATAGAGAAGAAAGGAAAATGAGTAGCAAAAATGATTGAAAATATAAAAGCAGAAAATGTCCTAAATTTGAAGGACTATTTTCCCTTATGGATAGAAGAACCTCTATGGACCTGAAAGTTTTCTCAGTTTAGAAATGTTTTAGTGTATTAATTAAGTTATAGACCATCCATCTTTCTCTCAATCAATCACTGGATCTCCTAAAGCTTTTATTCCTACCTTGACATTTTTTCATATCTGTTTGTATGTCTGGACATTTTGAACGCATTTATTTCATATTTGCTTATGTTTTTTGTTACTTATTTTATTGATTTTTCCTTACTTTTAAAAACTGTGTTTGCAGTTTCTAAGACTTTGCTGTTTCGCTAGTTGCACCATTAAATTTCATACTAAGCTATTTTATAGATTCAGTGCACACTAAAATCTCTTGTAATGTTTTGAAGTTGTCTTCTGTTTTCTACTTTAATTCTATTTCCTCTGGTTTTAATTGTTCTATTTGCATGTTTTAGTTAATTTTTTTTTATTTCTGGCTTTTAGGCTTCCTCGAGTACTAAGAACTCCTCCTTTAAATTAGTTTTATTTATTTATTTATTTATTTAAATTATTTATTATTTCTATGGAAGATGTAGTTCAATTAGTAGACTTAGTAGATTAGATTTCTGTACCAATAATTAGGACAAATCTATTCTTTCCTAAACTGACTGGGCCCTGCGTTTCTGGCTTGTAATCATATAAGAGCAAATTTCAAAGGATGTGATTAACACAAAACAAACACACAAAGAAAAAATGTTATGTAAACATTAGTAGTCTATGATACTTATATGAGAAAATGTTGCATGCCTGTGACTGAGGTGCTTTGTCTCCAATTTCTGCCCACTGTGGAGAGTTGGTTTCATCCCAGCTCCCTTGCTACCCTTCGAGCTCCTCGCACAGGCGGATCAGGGGCTCCTGATCTCACAGTTAGAGCACAGCGTGTCCTGCGTGGAGAGGTCACCGTTACCCAGGCATCACTGTTGCTGGAGTGTGGCTCTGACTCAGCTGCTCTGCAGGCGGCCACTCTTTCACTTCCTCTGAGATCACCTGATGATAGATTTATAATTTAAATCTCTTTATGAATACTTTAAAAATGAAACACTGTAACAAGGCAAATACATGAGAAAATAACAGTGGTGTAAGAACAATGATTCCAAACTCATCAGATTTCCTGAGTTCATATCCCTTTCCCAGACTTCCCCAAATCCTCAAGTTCTTCATTTTTCAAAAGGCCGCATATATAACATCAGTATGGAATTCCCAGGCCCCTTGCCTGCTGATGACCTGACAAGTACACATGATGGGAAGCCTGATGATACATGGTGAGTATCTAAAAACAAACAACAAAAACAGAATGTTAGCTCTTATTGCTAAGCTTCGCAAATTACTTTTGTACAGAAAATTATCGAGTGATGTGTGTACCATCTATCTTATTTGGGAAGACAGAAGGAGAATCACACCTTGGAGGAAATTTTTATTCTTTCGTTTCATTATGTCCCCAAGAAATAATGTCAGAAGCAGGAAAATAATTGATTTTTGTCTTCACAACCAACTGAAGGCTTAGTTGTATTTGTTTTTTTAAACTTGAACTAATTATCTAATAATCTCTGGGTCTGTTGCATTTTCACCTAATAAAACAACATATAACCATATCACAAATTCTTGAGATTGTATGATAGAACATCAATAAAAACCCTTGTGGTATCATATATTTAGTAAAAAGTTTCCCTTTACTGAGAATAAGAGTTAGCTTACATTTCCTGGGTTATTATTCCTTCCAATAATACTTGGGGCATTATTGCTTTCTATCAGCAGACACGAGATGACCAGTGTGAAACCCCAATGAAACTGAACTGAAAGTCAGACTCAAGCTATTTTAGATCAAAATTTAGAAAGGTTAAATCAGAAGAAGAAATAATTACTTTATAGCCTCAAATCAAAACTTTTGCCATTGGGATAGTTGACCTATGTTGTTTTAATTGAGAAAATTTAAGGTAGATTTGTCTATCTTCAAAAAAATCTAAAATAATTGATTTATTCACATTGGGCTGCATTAAAGACCTGAACTGGAGCAATTCTTTCATAGACTCAGCATCAGAAGTAAGGAGATCAACAATGAATGAGGGAGAGGATTTCTGGTGCACAGTATCAGAGCCCAAAAGATGAAAGGAGATAGTTGCTTCAGTGGCTTAGAGGAGGGAATAGTTTACAGTTTTAAACTATGCTTTATAGTTTTAAACAAGATGAACTTTAAAAAATTCAGCAACATCTGTAGTTGTAAATTATGAAAATAAATTTTTATATACACTGAATTTCTTCTTTAATAATGAAGTGGCGTCACTCACAACATTAATATAATTAATAGTTGATTTACTTTTTTGTCAGGAGAATTCATTTTAACCTTACTGTATTTATGAGCAAGACTTTGTTTCATTCCCATACCAAATCTTAGTTAATGAAATCTTACACTTTCTACACACAGAATTTATGGAACTTTCTATAGCAGTTTATTCTGATTACAGATGGAAGTCATGAGATACTGCAGGGGTCTCATCCTATAATTTAAATTGGGTGTAATGTTTAGCTGAAAATATACAAGGATGGTATTGGGGACAACTGAATTTTAAGCCACTCACTTATCTCCTTGTATCAGAGTTTTTCATTTACTTAGAACAGTTTTGAAGGTTTCTTAAAATAACAATAATGTGATTTGCCTAAATATTCTCTGCGTTCAAGGTCTTTATGTACATGGGGGGTACGTTTTGGTAGGGTCAATATTAGTTAAATGAAGTAATTCACTACCTATAAAGCTTGGTACTTGGTTGCTTTATAAAAGTTATGACTTCTACTTTAGGAGTGTATTTTGATCATGTTTTAATGATATGATTGCCTCAGGCAATATTTTGAGTAATCCCACTGCCTTTATGCTATTTTTCAAATAGTTTCCCCATAACTCAAATTTACTACATTAGCCAGTAAGTAACATAGCATGGTTTGGACACAATCTTGAAATTGTAGGTTAAATATTCAACATTTAATTGTAGGTTAAACAGTTTTCAGTTTATTCATATTTTTCAGTTCATTGGTTTTTATTTAATAAAAAATGCACTACTCTATATTCCACAGAATTTTATTTCTTTTCTTTGTAGCACAAGCTTTCCATACATAGTGATTACATTTACGTTGGGGGTTTGGTGCATATACATACCACATCTTGATCTTTTTACTCCCCCCTCCTTCCTTCCTCCCCTGATCCTCCCTTCCCGGACCCCTTTTCATCTTACAGGGTCTACCTCCCTGTTTCCCAACATGGCTCTTTATTTTGCCTTTTAAATTGTATATATTTTGGCTCTTTCATAGAGACCATGCAATATTTAACCTGTTGTAGCTGACTTATTTCACGTAACATTATGGTCTCAAGTTCCACCCATGCTCCTACAGATGACTCAGATTTATCCTTCTCTATGGCTGACTTTTACTCCACTGTGTATATCTCACCAGCTTTTCTGTAGCTATTCATCTGCTGATGGGCATGTAGGTTGCTTCTATGGTTCATCTAGTGTGTGGTTTGCCACTATTAACCTAGGCATGCATCCACTGCTATGCTGGGATGACCTTGGTTCTTCCAGGAAGATACCCCGGAAAGGTATAGCTGGGTCGAGAGGAATATTCCATAACCTTTTCTTCACCCTGGAACAGAAAGCGTGACTCAGCACCCCCCACGCGTGATGGAACCAGTAATTTCTTTCCTGTCTCTACGGATTTGCATGTGCTGGACATTAATTATAAATGGACTCATAGGATACGTAGCTTTTTTTTTTTTTTGTGGGTACCGGGGGTCGACCTCAGGACTTCGCGTGCCAGCAGGCGCCCATGCCGCTGAGCGATATCACCAGCCCTTTTTGCATATGTGGGTTCCGGGAGTCGAACTCGGGCCCTCGCGCTTGCCAGGCAGGCGCTTACGCCGCTGAGCCATCTCACCGGCCCCCACACGTAGCTTTTTGTGTCTGGCTTCTTTCATGCATCATGATGGCTTCAATTCATCCTTGTAGCTGTGTCAGTACTTTATCTCTTTCACGGCTAAATAATACCGCATTATGTGGAATACCGCATTTTACCTGTCCCTTCCTCAATTAATGCACATTCTAGTTGTTTTCACTCTTTGACTATCACGAATGATGCAGCTTTGAACATTAATGTACAAGTTTTTATTTAAGCATGTGTTTTCTACATTCTTGGGTGTATACCTATAGGAATGAAATTTCTAGGTAATATGCTAATTTTTTTATCTTGAAAATCATAAGATGTTTTAATTTTTATTATTTTAATTTTATTTTTAAATGATTTACTATGGTTTCACCAGTCTACAATCCCACCAACAGTGGAGAAGGGCTCCTTTTTCTGCACGCCCACTCCAGCATTTGTTATTGGTTGTTTCTTGATGGTAGCCATGCTTTCTGGGCTGAGATGAAATCTCAGCATTGCTTTAATTTACATCCCTTGAATGACCAGTGATGCTGAACATTTTTTATATATTTATTTGCCATTTCTACTTCTTCATCTGAGAACTGCTTACTCATTTCAGATCCCCTTTTTGGATTGGGTCTTTAAATTGGGGGCGTCTGATTTTTTTGAGTTCTTTATATAATTCTAGATAGTAGTGCTTTGTCTGAGGAATAGCTGGCAAAAATTTTTCCCACTGTGAGTTGTCGCTGCACTCTGTCATTGATTTCTTTTGCTGTACAAAAGCTTTTTTAATAAGATGAGATCTCAGTTGTTGATTCTTTGTAATATTTCCCATATGATCGGGATTTTGTTCATGAAGACTTCACCTACAACTATGTGTGGAGATTCCTCAAAAAACTAAAACTAGAGGGTCCATTTGACCCAGCTATTCTCCTCCTTGGTATCTTCCCAAAAGATTTGAAAACATAATACCACAGTGATATATGCACACCCATGTTTATAGCAGCACAGTTTGTAATAGCTAAATCTTGGAAACAGCCAAAATGCTCATCAACTGAGGAAAGGATAAAGGAGATGTGTTTTTTAAATACAATGGAGTACTACTCTGACATAAAGAAGGATAAACTTGAGACATTTCTAGGTAAATGGGTACACCTTGAGACCATACTCTTAAGTGAAATAAATCAGGCACACATGTTCAATATTGCATTGTTTTGCTGGTGTGAGAAACCAAAAGTGTAAATAAGGACCAAAATATATAATAGATATTGTGAAATAGGAAGAAAATGTTCAAATGGGAAGGGAAACTAAGGAGTGGGGAGGGGGAAAGAAAGCAAGGGAAAAGAAAAAAATAAGAAAAGAAGGATAAAATGGAAACAAAGCTTTTATAAACAAGGAGAGAAAGCATGGTTGAAGGGAGGGAAGGAGAACAGGAAAAAAAGAAGAATCAAGACATATCATGTACAGGTACAAACTATGATGAATGTGATCATTATGTATTTCTAAAGTGTACCAATAAAATTAATTAAAATTACTATGTGTATTTAATTATAGGATAAAATATTATAATTTGATATATGTATACAAAGCCTGGTAACCAAATCATGGTAAGTAGCATTTTCACTTTCTTAAGTATTATATTTCTATGACTTCACAACCTTAAACTCTTCTCCACTAGCTGTTTTGGAACATATCATTAATTGGGGTAGACTGTAATTTCTATACAGCGTTACAGAACATTAGAAATACTTCCCCTATCAACTGTCTTGTGGAGTCTATTACTTACCCTTTCTCTTTCCCTTCTCGTCCCCTTTCTACCCTTTAAACTCTATTTTCTTTTTTACTTCTATGTGGTCAGTTTCTACAAAAGTGTGAGAACATTTGGTATTTGTCTGTATGTGCCTGGTTTATTTTCACTTAACACAACATCCTCCAGTTCTATCCATGTTGAACCAAATGACAGAATTTCATCCTTTTTGTGGTTGGATAATATTCCATTGTGTAAACACACTACTTTTTTATTCACCCATCTATTGATAGATATCTCAGTTGAGTCCATATCTAAATGATTGGGAATAGTGATGCAATAAACACAGATATGCAGGGATCGCTTAAATATAATGATTTTGTTTTCTTTGGATATAGACACAGCAGTGGGATTGCTGGATCATGTAGTACCTATAATTTCTTTTTTTTTTTTTTTTTTTTTTTTGAGAAAATCTTATGTTTTCCATAGTGGATGTATTCATTTCCATCCTCACCAACCCTATATGAATTCCCTTTTTCCTGCATTTATTTTCATTTTTATATTTTTATAAGGGTCATTTTAACTGGGATAAGATGAGATTTCATTGTGACTTTGATTCACTTTTCACTGGTAATTAGTGATTCTGATGATTTTTTCACAGACTTGATCATTTGTATATCATCTTTTGAGAAATGTCTATCCTGATCACTTGACCATTCTTTGATCCGACTGGTTTTGATGTTACTGTTTCAGTTACTTGTATGTTCTGGATATTAACTCCCTGTTCAGTGAATAATTTGCAAAGATTTTCTGCCACTCTGTAGGTTGTTTCTTCACTCTGTTGCTTGGTTCCTTTGCTCTGCAAAAGATTTCTAGTTTGATATAATCCCATTTTCATAGTTTTGCTTTTCTTATCTGCACTTTTAGATTTTTATACAAAAATATTTTCCTATAATATTGTCATTTTCCCCTATGTTTTCTACTAATAGATTTTCAGTTTTTGGCCTTCCATGTAGGTCCTTGATCCACTTTAAATTGAATTTTGTATGTGGAGAAAGATGGGAACCTAGTTTTATTCGTATTATAGGTATATTCAGCTTTCCAGCACCATTATTGGAGATACCGTCTCTTCCCGATGCATGTTCTTAGAGTTTTTCTCAACAGGTAGTTGGCTATAAATATACAGATGAATCAAGATTTTCTAGTTTGTTCTCTTCATTGTTCCATTTGTCTCTGTGTCAGTAACATGATGTTTTGATTTCTAGATCTTTGTAGTATCTTTTGAAGTAAAGTATTGTGATCCCCCCAGCTTTGTCCTCTTTCTTCATGGTTGCTTCAGCGATTCTGGAACTTTTGTGTTTTCATAGGAATTTTGTGATATTTTTCTCTAGTTCTATGAAGAAGGTCATTGGGGTTTTGATGACGATTGCATCATATCTGTGGATTGATTTGGGTAGTATGCACATTTTAATAATATCAATTCATTCAATCAATTTGCAGAGGATATCTTTCCATCTTTGTGTGTGCCTCCTATAATTTCTTTCATCAGTATTTTGTAATTTTTATTGTAGACATCATTCACATCCTTAGCTAAGTTTATTCCTAGGCTTTTGTAGTTACTATGAATGGCAGTAAAATTTCTTTTTAGCCAATTCATTATTGGTGTATAAAAATGTTACTTTTAAGTTTATTTTTAATTTTACTAGTACATGTTTGCAGTACATAATAATTACATTCACTGCAGTGAATCAGTACTTAGAATAACACATTTCAATTTTTCCCTTCTTTCTACCCCCATTTTATTTTTTGCCGCATCTGACTCATTTATTTATCTTATAAGACCTTACAAAGCTAATTCTCAAATATACAGCTTGAAAACCAGACTAATAGGCCAAAGAATATATCAAACACGTAAGACAATTTTACTGAGTCGAGTTATACTTTTAGATACATTGTCCACACTGGGTTACATTTCTCTCTCTCTCTCTCTGTCTGTCTCTCTGTCTCTCTGTCTTTTATACTATATACATATATATAATACTATAATATATACACTATAACATATATTTCATTTAAGAGAGACCATGCAATATTTAACTTTGTGTGTCTGAGTTACTTCATTTAATATTATGGCCTCAAGGTGCATCTATTTTCCTTCAAATGGTACTGTGTTTGAATGGGGATTTTGTATCCCAACATCTAATGGATTTGTTTATCAGTTCCAATGTTTTTGGTGATGTCTTTAGGATTTTATGCATATAAAATCACGTGCTCTGCAAATAAAGATACTTTGACTTTCTTCTTCCCAAATAGGGGGATGCCCTTTATTTCTTCTCTTCTAATTTTTCTAGCTAAGACTTCAATATTATACTTATGATGATTGGTGAAAGTAAACATTTTATTTTCTTCCAGATCTTATAGAAGACACTTTCAGCTTCTCTCCTTTTAGCACAGTATTAGCTGTGTGATTGTTATATAGCCTTTATTTTGTTGAGGCATGTTTGTTCTATACATTACTTGTTCAAGGTTTTTCCATGAAATGATATTAATTGAAATTACTATAAAGCAATGTATTTAATGTTAAAAACATTATCAAGTTCTTTTTGTATCTATTTGGATGTTCCTATATGGTTTGTACTTCAATTTATTGATGCTCTGAATCACATTTATTAAATTGTGTATGCTGAGCCATCATTGCATTCCTAGAATAAATTCCACTTTATTGTGGAGCGTAATTTTTTCAGTGTGCTATTACATTTAATTTGCAAGTATTATGTTGAGAATTTTCACATTTATGTTCGCTAGAGGTATTGTTCTATTGTTTTCAATTGTTCCATAGTTTTCTATATTTTATGTCTTTGTCTGGTTTTGGTACCAGAACAATGCTGGCCTAGTAGAATGAGTTTGTCCTGTTCAATTTGTTGGAATAGCTCGTATTAGTTCATCTTTCAGTGTTTTATAGAATTCTCCAATGAAGCCATCTGGTCCTAGAAGTTTCTTTTTTGGCAGAATTTTTATTACAGATACAATCCCATGGTTTGTTATTGTTATGTTCAAACTTTACATGTCTTCATGGTTCAACTTTGTACCCATGAATTTATCTATTTCTTCTACGACTTCCTATTTGTTGCACACAGTTGTTCATAGTAGTCCTTAATGGTATTTTGTATTTCTGTGGTATCAGTTGGAAGAGCTCCATTTTCTTCTCTGATTTTATTTTGGTCTTCTTTTTAATTCGTTAGCTTAGCTAAAAGTTTGTTGATGCTATTTATCTTTTCAAAGAAACACAATTCTTCATTTCACTGATCTTTTGTATTTTTGAAAAATTTGCTACTTCATTTATTTTCCTGTTCTGACTTATTTTCATCTATTAATTTTACATTTGATGTGTTTTTGCTTTTCTAGTTCATGGAGTTGTTTATTTAAAATACTTATCTTTCTCTGAAGTGGGTGTTTATTCATATAAACTTCTCTTTTAGTAGTGATTTTACTGTTTCCCATAGGTTTGAGGATGTGTTCCTCTTTAATTTGTTTAAAAATATTTTCCATTTTATCTCATCACTGATTCACTGGTAATTCAACAGCATGTTCTTTAAGTTTCAAGTATTTATACAATTTCTAAAATTCTTCTTATTCTAGTCTTATTCAATTGTATCCAGAGAAGATACATGTTATAATTTCATATTTTTAAATATTTTAGAACTTATTTATTTTGCAAGTTATTTTATGAGCTATCCTGGAGAATACCCTATATGCTAATGCAGATTCTACATCTTTTGGAAGAAACATTCTATAAATGTCTATCAGAATTATTTATTTGGTCTACAAAATGCTGTAACACAAATATATGTATGTTGACTTTTTTAACTGGGTGATTTGTCCATTGATAAAAGTGGGGTGCTTTGAAGTCCTCGTTAGTGTATTGGAGTCAATCTCTTAAGGTAGCCTTTGATTTATGCAATTGAGTGTGCTTCTGCTAGATAAATCCATGCTTATAATAGTTAATATCTCCTGTAGAATTGATTCCTTTATCCCTATAATGTGTCCTTCTTTTCACATAATTTGATTTCATGTATTTTTTATCCAAAAATAGTTACTCGTGATCACTTTGCATGGAATATCTTTTTCTAGCCCTTCCCTTTTAGTCGATGTGTAGCTTTACTACGAAGTGAGTTTCCTATAGACAGCACATAGTTAGACCTTGTTTTCATATCTATTATGCTGGTCTGTATGTTTTAAATGGAAATTTAGTCCATTTATACTCAGCATTATTGATATATAAGGACTTACTACTCCCGTCATTTTGTAAATTTTTGTCTGTTTTGACTATTGTATATTCCATTCCTTCTCTTTTCTCCATCTTCATGTCTTGGCAGGTCATTGCACTAAGGTATGACTGTTACAGTTCTACTCTGAACTGTGCTGTTAGACTTAAAGGATTTACGTTTGGTGCTCTTGCAGTTTTTACAATTCTGTCTTTGTTTTTTACTTTTGAGGGTTTGTTTATAGCATGTTGAGATGACGACATTCTCTGGCTTTGTTTATTTGTGGTTCTATGGGTCTTCTGTACCCAGATATCATATCTTTCCAAAGATTCAGGAAGTTTTCAGCTATTATTTCATTTAGTAGCTATCCTATTCATTTCCCCGTAATGACTGTGTAACACTCCTGCAGCTAGGACTGCTGGTGTCCATGGTGTGCATCTGGGCCGGTGATATAGCTCAGTGGCATAAGCGCCTGCCTCGCAAGCGCGAGGTCCTGAGTTCGACTCCTGGTACCCACAAAAAGGAAAAAAATAAAAAGGTTCCACCCTTTCCCTTGCAAAGCAGAGTCCCTCTGGCCTGTGGTTGTGGCTGCCAGACGGTACACCCTGTTCCTCTCTAGGAGTACATCCCAGATCTCCATGTCTTACAGCTTCCTGTCTCTTTCTTTCTGAATTTCAGTGCTCTGCCCCAGCCACTCACCTTGAAGTGCAGCACTCATTTGTTCATTTGGATCATCCTTGTGAATGAAGTGAGCGATAAATACCTCTATTCTACCATCTTGGACTGTCTAAACATTTTTTTTCTGATCATTTTGTTCAATATTCAGATAAAATATGAGTAAAATGCATCCAGGAATATTAGAAGACATCCAAAGACCACAGTAATTGAGTGGTATAGAGTAGGAAATTCCTAAGAACAGGAGAAAAATATAAATCATAAGCAGGAAGTTGGGTTCTCAAGGGGCTGTCCCATGGGTAGAAATGAAATCGAATAAGCTGTTTCTACCAGTCTTGATTTAGTGGCCACAAAATTGATTATGTTTAAGATTCTGAACAGGAAAGAAAAATTTACATAGGGAGTTTACAACCTCGAAAGCATCCTGAACACGTAGAGGTAAGCTAAACTTGCGTTACTCGCCAGATGCCATAGTAACCTGGGGAATGTGAGTTTACGGGGGGTACAGGTTGATAAGGTGAAAGAGGCCAAATAAAACTTCTTTGAGGATAAAGTTCCACATTCAATCTTGGCTCTCTCCCCCTCTCTCACACAAAACCTTCACTAAAAGCAAGTTAACAAACATCAACAGAAAAATTAGTTAAAAAGCAAAATATGCCAAAGTGAAGATCCCTCCTGAAATAAACGGATCAGAAACAAAATAACAGGATGTCGCCACTCACAAAACATTAGGTTATATGCCACTGTAAAAAGAGACAGCAATATAAAAAGTTACAAATAAAATTGCTTGGGATACAGATCTAAGGGTATTACCCAAAACATATAAACATTTATATATAAAGTTAAAAAATATATAAGATATGCAATACAGTATGAGAATGTTTGAAATATCCCTGATTAATTATGGGGAAAAAAAGCAAACTGTGTAAACATAACAATGAACAAAGATGACTGAGAATATTACAAAAGTAATAAAATATTATCATTAGAGTACATTAAAAGCAAAGAAATAACACAAAATTACCCCATTTACCTAAGAAGAATATCACTAAGACAAAAGAAATAGAGAAATTATAAGGATAAGAAAATGACAATATTTTTAAATGATGGACAATTATAATTTTTAAAAATTATAATTTTTAAAAATATAAATTATAATTTTTAAAAATACACAGACTTACCAATCATAAAGTGTATTAATAAAATTCACCATACTACAGACATTCGAATATTTTAATAACAGAAATATACCAAATGGGGAATGAAAATGAATTCAATTTGAAAAAAGATTGACATAGAATAATCTCCAACAAGCACAAAATTCAATGATCGTATTTTCAAGAACTCTGGGATTGTCTTAGTAAGGGGAAAAATAGCTTTAGACTAAATGCTATTCAGACCAGACTTACCTCAAGAGCTCTTCCACTTATAAACAAGATAGCTTAATTAAGATAGGTGTGCCCTTTTGTCTGAAAAGTATAAGTTGGTGAAACCAAAAATGTGTAAGAATGTCTATAGCAAAATTAAATATAAAAGTCCCAATTTGGTAATACTCATGTGCATCATGTGATGTAACTCATAACCACCAATAGCATGCATATATACATTGGGATATATTCATAATGTGAAAACGAATGGATAACATATGAACATGTAATAAAAGGAGACTGCCTTGGACATAACGGTAAGTTGATAAAAGCCAGGTGAAAAAGTAAATGTCATCTGTTGCATTCACATAATTTTCAAAGACAAGCAAAAGTTGCACGTGGCTGAGGAACGTTAGGATACGAGTATAAAATCTTTCCGAAGGAACAGCGTTCCAGAGGTGGGGACACAGCTGCGCAGGGCTCCTGCTTCTTTCTCTAAATGGGTAAAATTCATTAAGCTGACACAGGGGAGCGTTGATCTGTGGGTTTGTTGGACTTCAACAGTCATGTGTGCTCAAGCAGGGGTGGCAGGGGCGCGTGCAAAAGAGGGGAGACGTAAAAGACGGGATAAAACGACAGAGCTCCGAAGGTATCGGGGCCGGGGGTGCAGCTCAGCGCCAGAGCGCGCGCTGCACATGCAAGAGACCCTGGGTTCAACCCCCAGCACTGCCCCGCACCCCTGAAGGTATAAAAACAGTTCATATAGCTCCAATTTCTTTTAAACAGTTAATTCCTTTGTGGAAGTTTGGCAAGACAAAACAAAATAAAGGTCCCCTTGCCTAGGGATGTGGGCATCTTATGAGGACTCCAAACTACTAAATTGGCAAGAGAGTTTGTGCTGATTAACACTCAAATTTAACAGGAAGAAGCCACGGAATCATTGTTAACCCTTAATTAAGTGGCAGAATAGATTTTAGAAGTAAGTTATATATACAATATTATACACAAATTAATATTATGTATAAATATAATTTTATATTGACACACACAGATGTTTTTATTTAAAAGGTTAAAAGTTAAGTCAACATGACATCTTACTTTCACATGACGCTTAAATTCTATATTTTTGTCTCTGTAATGAGGCTGTGTCACTGATACTTCCAAGCCCTACGATTAGGGCAAATAACAACTTCATTTTGCCCCTTATCTTATCTCTGATGCATGGATTAAAATGCTAGGACTGTTTTGAAGATTAAGTAAATTAACATTTGTGGAGTGCTTATTACAGTGGCTGGAACATGAGTTTTGAAGTGACCCTGATATCTTCCACAATTGTCCTTTACTATTTAATCTTCTTCAATGTCAGGGATTGTCCATTACCATCATTCCAAGGATGACAGGTTCTTCAAACAATAAAACTGAGAATCGCTTTATTTACTTCTTAAAGTAAATATTTCTGAAATACAGAAAAACAAAATAGATCACCATGCACTTGCTTTTCATAGGTGATGACTTTTTTTTTTTTTTTGGGTACCGGGGGTCGACCTCAGGACCTCGCGTGCCGGCAGGCACCCGTGCCGCTGAGCGATATCACCGGCCCTTTTCTCGTTTGTGGGTACCGGGAGTCGAACTCAGGACCTCGTGCTTGCCGGGCAGGCGCTTATGCCTTTGAGCTATCTCACTACATTTTAAATATTAGATTCAGAGTTCCTTTTTATAAAATTTCTCTTCATCTCCTTTTCCCATCTAGAGATAGCCACCTTCTAAAGTTTCTCATTCTCATGAAACTAAAAATTCTGCTACGTACACATATACCCTAGAAACAAATATTATTTGTATATATCCCAATTTTGCATAAATGATGTACATACTGATCACTTTTTTTGCCTCATTCCAATTATCTGGGATTTATTATAATAGTCCTCAGAGTAAATAAGCTGTAAGAAATATCTATCAAAGTTACACATTCGAAGACTCGAGACAGTGGCTGGGTGGATTAATAGACTCACTGGGAGATAAACTCAAACCAAAGCTCAGAAAAAACTTATCAACTATCCCCTATCAGTTCCCAATCTAAAAAGAGGACGACAAAAGAGCTTCGCATCATCTGATATAAATTTCAGCTCAAAGCCATAACAAACAATCTTTGGAAATTAGTATTTCCCTGTAATCATTACATACTTGACAAGTGGCCATAAGTCTGTCTGCAGAAAGATTACAGGAATAATTACTGCAGAAATTTGTGATGCTGCTGCTAAATTCTTACCAAAAAGGATCTAAACTCCATTTTAATCAATGAACTGCAAATTTTATGAATGCTACTACCCTATTTATATCTGGAAATCGCACAAGTGACCAGTATTTACTATTGTGGCAGCTGAGATCTTTTCTGTCATCTTTAAATTTCTTATTATTATGCAAATTGAACACGACTGTGTCCCTTGAACCATCTACCTTGCACCTGGAAGTATTTTGATTTATTTGTGTCCCATGGAACCACCCCGGAAAAGGGCCTGCTGGTTGGTGCTCAGGTCCCACATGTCTGTATGTACATGTGTGTATTTCACAAATCTAACATGCTCACCTGCCTTAGCTGCTTTCTTACTCTGCGGTACCATGGCAGGGAAAAGTTCTGACACTGCAGTTTAATTTACAGTACTCCACTTGGTGCCCTGACTTTGAAGGAGCAGGTGACCTGCATCATCTGTAGATGCTTTTGCCAAAATATCAAATGACAGTAATGCACAAATGCCTCATGTCACTCTTCTGTTTTGTGTTCTACCTGAACGAGTATTTCACCACCCTCCTAGTCTAATACCTCCAGTTCTATTCCGTAGTGTAACCCCCCACTTCTTACTGGTACATTGGAGCCAAGTCCCATGATTCTTTCCCATGCCTGCTCTTTGGGAAACCTTGATGGTCATTCTCAACCCAGCCAAGTCTTGACACTGGTAATTGACCAGCGTGCAGGAATAGAGAGTAAGCAAACTCCTGCATGGGACCTGTACTACTTGCCTTTTTATGTACTCTTACCACATTTAGATGTTTGATCTGATTTCAGCATAGATACAAAGAATGAGTTTCTTTATAGCTGCTAAAGATGCTTTCGGCCTCTTAGAATGTGACTTAGGTTGTCAATTAATTTAGATTTCGAGAATTGTAACACTATCGAGATACTATCAAAAACAGCTATTATCTCTTCACAAGGCTTATATTATCATTACACCCTTACCAACAAATGGAGTACTTAGTAATCTCCCAACTCTTTGCCTACCTCTCGTGCTGAATTCCAATTAACCACAGAATAAAACCTAAATAATTTGAAACTGCTGAATGCCAGGGTTTATTACCATTCCACTAAGTACAACCTAAGGCTTCTGATTGCAGTCAGACAGACATGCAATCTAAATCTAAAATACCTTCCCGAGGATCTGGTCTATAAAACTAGTCCTGAATTGATGGGGTAACCTAAAAAATAGCTAGAGCGGGATTATGTGCTAATGATGTTCCAGAGACGCAGTCCCAGGGAGTGAGAACCAGGGAAAGAGAATTTTTGAAAGGGAAAGACCCGAATCAACGCAAACTGATCTATTTGTATGCTGGTCGCTGTTTCGCGATGAGCTATGAAATTGCACAGCCAGTCTCTTGGCAGGGGAATCTGCCAGGCCCATGAACGTTTGCAGACAGCTTGCAAGGAGAAACTGCCTCTTGGCTCAATCCGTAGCAAAAGGACTGGGTGGGTAATTCATCATCTGCTCCCTCCCTTCCTCTGTCTTTGGTTGGTTAAAGTGCACGTTAAGAATAGATAACTTTCCTAAAATTTAGAGTTACCTCATCCCACTTCTTCAGCAGTTGCTGAGGAAGCGAGATATTTCATGCCCTAAAATGTGGCATTTCATTAGAGCCGGGAGGCGGACAGAAGTCACACAGAAAAGTGAGTTCAGGAGAGGATTTCAAACCAGAATCAATGAGCACTATTAGCTTTTCAACCGGGACAGATACATAATTTTCACGGCTCAGAGCAAAATAAAAGCATGAGGAACCCTGTTTAAAAAAGAAAACAAGAGAAACTTGCAATTAAAGATAATAAAGGGGCCGGTGAGATGGCTCAGCGGCGTAAGCGCCTGCCTTGCAAGCGCGAGGGCCCGAGTTCGACTCCCGGAACCCACATACGAAAAAGGGGCCGGTGATATCGCTCAGTGGCACGGGTGCCTGTTGGCGCGCGAGGTCCTGAGGTCGTCCCCCTGGTACCCACAAAAAAAAAAAAAAAAAGATAATAAAGTACAAGCCAGGGATGTAGCTCAGTGGTACAGCATTTGCTTAGCATGTACGAGACACTCAGTTTAATTCCTAGAACAACAGCAATAACAAAAAAATAAAATACAACGCTCTTTCCTTTCTTCCAGTCTCTTTCTTGACTTGCCACAGTAGTTTCCATTTGCTGTTTAATGTTCTGAACAAAGAAAACTTTTAAGTTAGTGGGAATTGTAAACATTTGTCTTTATATTATTCAGTGCAACTACAGCATATTTAATACACGTGGAATTATAAAAATCTCCTAATGTGTGTCTCACAACTTGCACATGCATGTACATTGGGTTCTTTTCATAGTGGCAAAGTAGCTGGGTTTTTTTTAAATTTTCACTTCTTCACATAGGCCCATGCTATGGATACTTTTTCTTCTTATTTATTGATGGATATTTCAGACTGAAAAGAAAAGGAGCTATTTTCCTTCTCCTTTTGTATCATAAATTTCAGTGTCATCATACTGTCATCATAAGGAAGTAGCGTAAGTAATAAAGTATTTGATAAGAGTTCTCACTCCTTCTTCCTTCTGACAAGGGTGCTGTCTCTTTTCTGTATTCAGAACGGGACTTCTGCCACCTACCTGTCCACACACCTTGGATTTGCTTTGAATGTTGCTAAACCACACTCGTGAGAGGTGTGCACTTCCTGATTGTGACAGGTCCATATGCTAATGTAACCACAATCCCATTTGAAGGATACAATGTTTCTATCACCCAAGAAGTTTTCTTGCTCCTTCTCAGCTAGTTCTTTCCATTCTTGCCCCGGGAAAACTGACCTAATTTTTACCACTATACAATCGTTTTGCCAATTCCAAAACTTCATGCAACTAGAATAATATATTATGCACAATTTTTGTGTTTGCATTTTGTTCATGAATAGTATTTTTTTATGTATATCTATGTGGTTTTGTAAATCTGTATTTAAATCCTATTAATTCTCCTTAAAATTGCACCACACATATTTACTACAATCCTTTTATCCGTTCTATTGTTGTTAGGTGTTTGAATTGTTTCCAGTTTTTGGCTCTTACGAGTGAAGTTCTATGAAGAGTCATATAGAATTCTCTTTTGGTAGAAATGTCAACATATTCATGCTATCGGATAACCTTAGTTGACTCCCTAGGAATGGAATTGTTTGTTCTTATGATAAGGATACACTCAAGAAATTTGCAAATTATTTCTCCAAATGGTTGTGTTATTTTCTATTACCAGGAGTAACACATTAGTTTCATTTGATCCACTTCTTCATCAAAACTAAAACTTCTCATCCTTTGAATTTCAGCCCTTCTAAAGAATGTGTACTTCCAGATCAATATTAAATACTCCTGATGACCACTGACAGTAAGCACTTTTCCTTGTATCTATCATACATTTCCATAGTCTTTTCTGAAATGTCTCAGCAGAACTTTGCCCAACTTTTTCTTCTAACTGCAGCATTTGTCTTATTATGTAATTCAAAATTGTATTTATTTTGGATGTAAATTCTTTGTCAAATGTTACGTGTTGCAAACATTTTCTTCTGCATGGTGCCTGGTCTTTTAACATTCTTAATGGTGTCTTCGAGGGAGAGATACTTTCAATTTTGATGACGTCCAATTCATTACTTTTCCTTTAGAGTTAGAACATTTTGTGTAATTTTAAGAAATCTTTGCTAACTCCAAGCTTTTAATTGGTTTTTAATCTCAAATCAGGATCAAAAGAGCAAGGCTGACTAAGATCCACAGTATCCCAATTTTATCTTGGCAGTTATTTTTCTGCCACTTTCATGTGAAATGTCTCCACGAAGAGTCAGCAGTGTGTCTGTGTTTACGACCAAGCATCTTACTTAGGCATTCACCGACTTAATAGTAAAGATAATCAATGATTACTCACTGGAAAATAAAAATTAAGGCAAATACTTCCCCCGATTTCACTGCAAGTCCATTAAGTGATTACTTTGATTCTGCTGTAACCTAACTGGTTTAGTGACTGTTTCTGCTGCTTCTCATGTAGATTCCATTGCACCTTGAACCTTGCAGTTTTCTCCCCATGACCTGAGTTCTTGTGGAGCCTCCACGCTGTAGAGACAAAGTGGTTCGCCTTCCAGGCTGGACTTCCCAAGCCTCTGAACAAACACCTTCTTCTCGTGCTGTTATGTCTGACCGTAGCATCGCTCTCACTCCTCTGCCTAGTAAGACTGTGGACAGCGGGGACTTCATCTCATGGTACTTTTTCCTTAAATCCTATTATCTTAGTTTATTTCATAGAGTAAGGACTGCATTATGCCTTTGAATGCTTTTGTACTGCATGTACATGTCATTTTAGAAACCGTGGTATTAGAGTGGTGTGCTGCTAATTTGATGTCTTCAAATATTGGAAGATTAGAAGGATGGACAACAAAAGTTTTCCATTCACTCAATGAGTCTTCCACTCATTCCTCCAAAAATATCTTTCCTCCTTTCACGTATACACACACATGGGTGCGATACGTATCACAAATAAGAGTGAATGTATTTAGACAGATATCAACTTGTAAGTAAATTCAATAAAAACAATATACAACTAAAATAAATATTATTTATTAATTTAGTTTTGGATGTTGTTTTTGTTGTGGTGGTGGTGCTAGGGTATTAGTATGTAGTTCAGACTGGCTTCACACTCATAAAGTGGTGTAGGCTGGCCTCAAACTTAAAACTTTCCTGCCTCAGCCTCCTGAGTGCTGGGATTACAGCTGTGTGCCACCATGTCTGCCACCATGCCTGGCATTCATTTAAATTTTACCTAAAAAAAAATCTGTACTTAAATTAAAAGTATTCTTGGACAATTAATATCAGGTTATTTAGAAGACTTACTTCACTTTCAGTGGCCGCTGACTTTGAAAGATAAAGTCATTTCCACAAAAGAACTTTAAAGTATTTTTAGATGTGACCAGAGTTATATGTCCTTGTCTATTCCCTACCTTCTGCCTCTTTGTATATAGGAATGTTAAGAAAACAACTACCTAAAACCTATACTGAAATGGCACATCCTTAAAAGACAATTTAAGAATCCTGAGCAGGGGCCGGTGAGATGGCTCAGTGGCGTAAGCGCCTGCCTGGCAAGCGCAAGGGCCCGAGTTGGACTCCCGGAACCCACATACGAAAAAAAGGGCCGGTGATATCGCTCAGCGGCACAGGAGCCTGCTGGAGCGCAAGATCCTGAGGTCGACCTCCGGTACCCACAAAAAAAAAAAAAAAAAAAAAAAAAAAGAATCCCAAACGGATGCAAAGTCCACCCTGGGATAGTAAATCCTGTACTAGAACCCAAGCACCATTGGTGGTAGAAGAGACAAGGCCAGTTGCATATTTGAGATTACATATTTTCTAAGTAATTCATCTATCCAGGATATCAGAGAGCTAAGCATTGGAATTAGGAGCATATTTACTATTCACCAAACATGATAAAAGTCTCTGCTAACATCTAGAATCTAAAACAGAGTTGAATTCATCAATCACAGTCCAGGTATTGAATTCTTCAACTTTATCTTAAATAGTTCTGCAGGGTGAGTGGGATGAGCAGGGAAGGCACCTCCATCAGCCACGGTGAGGGCAGATACTCCGTTTTCCTCATGAGTTCAAGCTGAAGAGAGCCACAATGCTGAAGACATATGGCACAGTGGATGACAAATATTCAGAAAGATCTGGATGCATTTCTTGCTCCTCGGGGGTGGGCTGAGTCCAGGTGAAGATGTTTCCCTGCCACCTCGAGCCTTTGCTGATTCCTGTTCACATTGACAAGCGATGAACAGAGCTGAGTGAGCTGAAAAACTCATGTGTCCTCTTCATCTTGCTTTTTTTCTTTCTGCACATGGATCATTTCCTTATTATTCCTGTCATAAAATGGAAAAATCATCATTCACATTTGATGAAACTTACTTATAAGCTGAACATTTGCCTTGCCTCAGAAACATACTTTGGTCATATACCTTGAATATATTTGGTACAAAGACAAGCTATTTTGCATGGTTGAGTTGCAGTCTTTCCACAATTGTTATAAAAGCATTATTTAGATGACTCTGATATAAATTTGATATTTAGTGTAGACAAACAGTTATATTCTGTAGGATAGAAAATATCATTCATTAATATTGGTGCTATGCAACAGTATTGTTGACTATGATTCCTGATATCTATGTCCTAGTAATTTTTCAAAGTACTTTGTAGCTAAATAATAGTATTTTTAATTATTGAAAAAGCAGAGGTTGCATTAAATTTGAATAGAACATATTTTCATGTTTTCTCTTAAAAATGGGGAAGATGGTGTTTTTCATAAATTTTCTACTAGAGAAAGTTTTCTATAGTTAACAGTATTGATTATTTTCTATGTGACCTATTTTTTTTTTCATGTTTTCTCTTAAAAATGGGGAAGATGGTGTTTTTCATAAATTTTCTACTAGAGAAAGTTTTCTATAGTTAACAGTATTGATTATTTTCTATGTGACCTATTTTTTTGAAAGCCTAGTAGGTGATGGTATGCATGCCATTTCATCTAATCCTTCAGGAAAACAATTTTACGAAGATGAAGTTTATGGACTGAAGAACAGATGTTGAGAAATTTTAGGGAAGTTATCTATAACCATAACGTTCATATGTCTTTAAAGCAAATTATTTTCAATTATCCTTCTCTAGTAACTAGGAACAAGACAGTGATTTGTTTTATTTTTCGTATAGGTTTATATAACCAAAATTTATGTAACTAAGAAACTACAAATAGCCCAGAAGACAGAATATAAAAACTACAATTTTATTAGAAAAATAATGATGTAGAGAACAAAATAACTTCAGACTTGGAATGATACATTTTCCATAGCATAGCAAAATTAAATGATAATTGAAAATTAGTTTTATTCTAACTATGCATTTTAATTTCAAGGTAGAGATATAAATTTGCTAAGATTATTTTGTAAATAAAGAACTGAATATTTCCTATTAGTGGATGTGGGGAAAGGGCTTTCTTCTTATTATATAGAACCAGTAATTATGCACATACAGCAAATTGTGATTCAGAATAAATATCTTTTAAAATATCCCACCATTAAATGAAATGTCTGTACTTAACAATTTGATTTAAAATGGCATTCATAATGGCCATATTATTCTGAGTGCTTTTCTTCAATTTAAACTTAAATTTATTTGTGGGTTTATTTCTTGAAAAAGTCATATATATATGTGAAAGCAGTTTCTTCACTTTCACTTTGAAATTTTCCTCAGAGTTTTTCCCAAGGAAGTACAGTCAGTTCCATTCCTCAGGACGATGTCAGCTGAAAACTCATCAGAACCTCCCAGGGAAATGAACCTGTAGTTAACACACTAATGAGGTTATGTGCTTCTTCAGTTCCTGAAAGCCTTCTTATGAAATTAATCTTATCAACACTGTTTTTGAAAGCGCATTATTTTTACTTGTATGTTGGGAACCAGTGGGAAATAACAACTCTTAGATTATATAACAAGCTGAAATCAATAGTGTGTCAGATACACCATAGCAAAGTAAATTAGAACCAAAAAATTATTTCCAAATTTTCCAAGTCTGGCAAATTCTAACATAACTAAGAAAAACTGTATATGCAACAAAGGTAAAATGTGATGTGTTGAAAGAAAAAGCTAGACTGCTTAAATTTTCCAAATACAATTGCGTACAGTATGACTAAGGACACTTTCTGGAATAAGCAGGATTCCAGGCTGAATACCTTGCCCTACCAGTGTGTAGCTTGTATTTATAACAGAGAAAATGAAGGAGCAAGCAGAAACAATCTGATTGGTTTCGGTTGCCATCTACTTACCTTACATGGTCCTGTTTTGGCAGCTTGCAGTTTCTGATTTGCTGGAGGTTCAGCTGTTATGATTGGCTAGCATGAAATTGCTTGGTCGCCATGACATACTCTGTCAGTAGCTCATACTCTTGTTTGCATGTCCTTATTTGCAAGGAGGTTATAGTTCATTCTGTACAGTTGCTTGTTTGGGCCAAATTTATAATTCAAATATGGAGGATGGCTTAGGCCACATTTATTTTGGTTCAACAGATGTTTTAGTATACGGTCCATCCAATAGAAGATGTCAAAAAAGTTTTGTTCTTGATCAATTGGTAAACTACCGTAAGTTACTATCTTTCTGACAATTACAGTGGTAACTTCGAATCATAGAATTTAAGAAAATGAGTATTAGTGACAGACTTATCTTGAAATTATACAGGTTAATAATAGTAAGAAAAAACTCACACTAAAAGAGCTTGAACAAAAATTATTAATGCAACAAAATACTTGTAATTTCAAGGAACCCTTTTCAACTGATGAATGAATTGCTCAAAATTTAACAAGTACTGATCTCTGTAGCCAAAAAGCCATAATTTTCTAAAATAATATTTGAGGTGTATTGTTTTATATAGTTCCTAGTATTGTACATAGTAGGGTCCTATTTAATTTTCTACTTTCTTTAATGCAATTAATTACCTCTATTTCTTTGTGTTTTTATGATGAATCTTTGTGAGTTTCCACTAAAATGTCTTATCTCCTACTTAGATACAAAATGTCTAATTTCAATGAATTTTTAATTAAACTTCTGATGTTTCTACTCTTCTACTTCAAATTAATGAATATAACCCTGGTTTTCCAGAGGCATCTTTGATCTGTACAATGAATATAAAATGCCACTTCGTGAAATGCTGAAAATGTGCAAACATTATTTCAAAAACTCAAATTAAATATTTTTCCTAACAGTATCCGAAACAAACCTTGCCATAAAATCATCTGTAACATTAATGAACAAGACATAGCCCTATGCGATTTATAGAAGAAGATAAAGTATTTACTTCAAATGCTAACACCAAAGTAATATAATTGTTTAAGAATGTCAAACTTAGTAATTTTTTCTTTAAAAATTCAGTAAATAGAAGGACAATGCTAATAATATATTATGTCTCTATCATATGTGACTAATGAAAAGGAACACTTTATATATAATAATTTCATACTTAAGTGTGATAATCTTTATCCTATTTTCTGTAAAGGTTATGCTTTTAAAAATAGGGGAATCAAGGTTATAAAATAATAAATTAACTTTCAATTTGTAATGTACTGTAACAAAACTGACTTTTTCATTATGTCTTCTGTGAATGTGGTGGTTAAGCTTAATTGTGTCAATTTAATTGGCTTGGGAGCCATGCAGGGGATTAGTAAAGCACTTCTGGGTGGGTCATGGAGATATGATCTTGAGGACTGTGCCTGGTCCATGGCCCCTTCCTCTCTGGCTCCGTTTCCTGCTGTGCTTCCCGGCTGCCATGAACTGAACAACCTTGCTCCACCACACGCTTCCACCATGATGTTCCTGCCTTGGAGCCTGCTAACCATGGACTGAATCCCTTGAGACCATGAGCCAAAAATAAAACTTCCCTTCCTTCAAGTTGTGGGTGTCAGGTATTGTGTCCCAGTGTCAGGAAAGCTAATAATAAGTAATAATTATGTATCTGTTCTTATTTAATCTTTGTGCCTTTTACTTATTTCTCTTAACTCTGACCCCAAAGAAAGTGATGAAAGAGAGTGTCATCATATTGTCCCTGACAGTCACAGAAACAGCTGTCACCATGGCCTCATACAATGTGATGTGGTGCATGATCATGGATGTAGTCATCATATACTCCTTTAGTTTGCTAAGAATTTTTATGCAGATCTATTGTTGGATTCCATCAAATAATTTTCTGTATCTAAATCATGATCATAGGATATATTAGCTTTCCATTGTTGCTCTGGTAGGTCAGGAACTTTAATATTTGTTGCACATATTTCCGAGAGCTATGTCCTTTCTTCAATAAATTTATGCTGATATTTTAATCCATGCTGTGCAGCCCCAGAAATTAAAAATTTAAAAAGAGTCATGAGCTCAGACCCTCCAGCTGGCATGCATCCACCCACCTCTCTTCTGAATTCGATGTCCCTCTGCAGCCTGCACCAGGCCTCACCTCCTGCCTATTGCTCCGGATGGCAAAGGCCCCCAAGCTAAGGGCAGCCCAGACGTCATTTCATCCTTCTCCACTCACTTGTCTCCAAGGGACAAACCATCTGGTTTTGATTGTCTCCTCTCTTCTCTGGTGTCTTCAAACCAATGATTTCTCTATTTTATCAGACTTTTCCTGTTGCCTGACAAAATCCCATTTTACAGTTGACTACTCCATTTGAAAGGGCAGAAGTAAAACACCTCTATTTAAGTTAACTTATTTCAGACACTTTATTAAACTATCAGGTAGTTTGGAGAAAATGTCTCTAGAGTTTTATCACAATTTTATAGCAATTACCATTATATTATCCCAAATATCTTGACATTATGTATGTAATTTTTCACGATTATAGAGGTATATATCACAGATATAAACAAAGGCCCTTTCAGATTTTACTTGACATTACATTATGCATATTTCTCTATTTCTACACACATAATTTTCATTCCTTTTTCTCTGCCTCGGCCTTTTGCCATGATTATTCGCTGCAGGAAAATCTGCTCTCAACAGTGGTTCATTGGTTGCTTTGTATCAATATTCAATCCACAGTAAATGTATAAACTGGACCAGATATATCAAATATAAATATTTGTGAAGATCACAGGACTATGACGTCCTAAATGATTTGCAGGACAACAATTTGAGAGGAAAGGGAAACTCAGAGATGTAATCCCAAGTGAGCATTCCTGTTTTCCCTATAGCCTTTGATGACTTAAGGCTAGTAAGGACACAAGAATCGAATACAGGAAACAATCCATGTGTACGGGAATAGGAGCAGTTAAATCATTTGGAAGAAAATATTTCAATGAACATCAAAATTTGAAACATAGAAATACTTTGAATACACTTTGTACAAAAAGTTTCATATGTATGAATCCAACTGCACTCTAAAACACAGAGTGAGGGCCGGTGAGATGGCTCAGAGGCATAAGTGCCTGCCTAGCAAGCACCAGGGCCTGAGTTCGACTCCCGGAACCCACATACAAAAAAAGGGCTGGTGATATCGCTCAGGGGCACGGGCGCCTGCTGGCACACGAGGTCCTGAGGTTGACCCCCGGTACCCACAAAAAAAAAAAATAAATAAAAATAAATAAATAAAACACAGAGTGAAAACTGAACAAAGCATCTATACAATATTGTATAAACTTCTTACAAGAAAAGGAATCGAGTTCTCATGAAGCTTTATTAGAGAAAATTATTGTCATGAACATAGTTTTTCTATACATATTATATCACGTTTGTTGATTAGAAATAAAATAAATTGTTATAATAAATAAAGCAATAGTGTGTATTTGTATATCTATAAGTGTATTTGCATGAGAACAATAATGTAAAATGCATGCAACACACACATGGGTGAACGTGTTTAGTGAGAGAGTTGAAGGGAAGGAGGAGTCTTGCAATTTTGCCTTATGCTTTTTGGTATTTCTTAAACCTTTTATACCAATAACATTTATGAACTCCTCGAACATCAAGACACTGATGAGCAAATAAAATTCCATTCTTAAGAATACTTTCTTTTTCCTTTTATACGTTTAATCTATTAGCCTGCATCGCCCAAGGAGAAATCTCACAGAGATCTCAGTAACTGAAAATGATGTATTTGTTGAATTCAGCAAGTTTAGTTTCTTGGTCTAGCCTTGTGGATCATGTGACTGATTATATTTTCTTCTTATAAACTGTAATCTAACCCCTGACATCATTTAATGGTGTACTTACTGGAATACGATGATTCTAAGTCTGATAAAAACATCTAGAAATTATAAGGTTTTGTACGTTATGATCATGGATGGTTTGAATATTTACAACATTTGAGTATATTTTTAGGTTGGCCCTCAATGATTATTTATTTATGTATTTATTTATTTGGAAATGTGAAGTTTATATTACAAATAAATGGATGGAACTGTTTGCTACAGTTGATATCTTGTTTCCCCTAATTGTCCCGCTCATCAAAGTCAAAATTATCTTCCTGAAGCACAGTTCTGACTGCTAAAACATTTGCTGGTACCTAGCACTGCAAAACAATCCCATAGCATGGCATCTAATCCCTTTCTAGATGTCTCCATGTTGTCTTTTCAGTATTTTCTTTTTTTAAATTTAATTAAGTTTGTTGGTACAATTTTGGTGTATACGAAGGTCACATTCATCATAGCGAATTTGTACCTGGACATGACATACCTTGACTTGTCTTTTTTCTTTCCTCCCAATCCCCTCCCCTCTCTTCAACCCCTCTTGAGTATTTTTGACAGGAATAAGGGAATAAAATGAGCTGAGCTGCTGAACAGAAGGACATGCACTCCTGGCAGAATGCGCCTCCAAGACCCCTAGAGAGGTGGATACTGTTAAGGACAAAGGTGCTGCGAAGTCCTGATGATTTTCTCCTCCTGGGAGGAGAGGGAACACTGGTAAAGCATTTGTATGGGAACTTTGTGCTTTTGGAGTCCGATAACCAGGCCCCCTCCCTAAGCATCCAGACCAGCACATCCGCTCCGTGAGGGCCGGCACCAACGCCTGTACCCTGCTGGAAAGCTGCAGAGATAAAGGCTGTCTGCTGTAGGAGGAGACAGAGGAGGCCAGGAGGCCACAGGAAAGGGAGAGGCATGCCAGACTCCAACAAATTCACCAGCAGAAACTTACCGGATATACGTTCAGGATTTTCACTGTTGTATGGCGTCATCATTTAATGAGATGCAAGTAAAGCTTGTCTTAAATGTATGATATAGTTTTATTATTTTAAAACAAATTTTAAACTTACTTACATTAAATGGACAGATGATGTATTTACCATGTACAGCATGCTATTTGGAAGTACAGATGATCCCTCAATTTATGATTTTTTTTTTGTTGGTACCGGGGTCGAACTCAGGACCTCGCGCTTGCCAGGCAGGCGCTTATGCCACTAAGCTATCTCACCAGTCCCGATGATTTTTGACTTACACGAATTTTCAATTTCTTTACAATGAGAAAGTGATACACAGTCAGCAGAAACCCTGCTTCAAATTTTGGATTTTGATCTTTTTCCCATGCTGGGCTTGCAATACCTGGTACTATTGTCTGTTGTGATAGTGGTAGGATCCTCAAGCCTCAGCTACAAGCCAGCCAGACCATCAGGATGGAACCAATCCATACCCCACAGCGTGCTTTCTGAGCCACCAGGGCTGGGGTGTTTGCTGTGCAGCCATAGGTAATCCGGGCTCCTCAGCACCAAGGTGCAGAACAGTGGCATGGAAGGCTTAGTTTCAGGGCTGAATGGTGACAAGGTGCCTCTGGAATCTGCTTTTCCTACAAGAGTCTCAAATTCCTTCACATTCCTTTTCAGCACACAGCAGCTCTACCACAGAGATCTGCGTTTCACATCCCTTTCGTTCACTTCCCTACCTCCCTTTCTATTCTGCTCAGGAAACCGATGCTTGTTGCTCAGCCTATAAGAAAGCTCACTACCTGTCCTCAACACCTGGGGAGTGGCTAAGTTCCCCATTCCACAGGAGGGGTGCTGGTACTTAGTCTCTCCTTTCAGCTATGTAGCGGCTGCTGGTCCTCCATGTACCACCATAGCCCGTTTGGAGCAGGAGAGTGACCATGATGGGATATCAAGAAAGCTTTACCCTGGGAGCTGTGGTCCACTTTACGGGAAGTCCCTCTTCCTGGGAACAAGACTGGAGAACTGGCAAGATTCAAAGCTCTAGGACTGCTGGGCAAGATGCCACCTGGGCATCTACTGCTGGCCTCTGAAGAAGCCACATGGCCGTTGGTGAGGACTGATGGCTACTGGTGGGGACTCTGAAATCTAGCAGCCAGTGAATACATTGTTGACCTCGTGAAATTTTCTTATTCTCTATGCGCCTCCGTTTCTTCACATGTACAGAGTTGTAGCGAGGAATCTGAACTGATGCAAGTATGATGCAAGTACGACCTTGCTAATTTCTGGCACGAGGTAAACAATTACAGCATATGGCTGTTATTACAGGGGGCAGGGTTTGGGGTGGATTATGTGTTCCAGGTTGTTGGGACATAGCCACAGCCAGAAAATGATACAGGAATGAGGATACAGGAATGGGTCTGTCCCCTGCCTGTAGAGACAGCTATAGTGAAACTCTGCCGTTATTATTTTTTCATAGGGCAGAGCCTCCTAGGCTGAGAAGGGTGTCTGTAACTCAGACCGCAAAGCGGCACCCCAGTTACATCGCTGTCACTGTAACTGGCGATAGTGCATGCAGTGCTCCGAGGAGAGAGTGTGGACATCTCATTAGTTCTTTCCTGAGAGAATAACCACAAGAATATCGTGGTTTGCTGTTTGTCTGCTTGCTGGCTTTGGTAATTGCCTTACTTTCTTTCCAGATTCTTGTCTGAATTCGTGGTCTGAGGACACTGTCAGTCCTTGGGAAGTGTGTGATCCATGTAGTCTGCCACAAGTGTTTCTCAAGCAGAGTTCGTCGTCGCTTTGAGGATGACATCACGCCAATGCAGCTGAAGTCAGTACCAGGCCTTTGATGTGCACAGGCAGCCCCACTCCCAACACTATCAGAACTTTTTAGAAAGGGGTAAATATGGTGCAAGGACACTGTGGCTAGCAGCATGCTAGCTGTGAAACCACTGCTCATTTCAAAACTTCCACAAGACTGTGACCCAGAAATAGTGCCAGCCTGACCTTTGATTTGTCCCCTCGATGTAAAAATGCTACTCATGAATGTTTGGAAAAAAAAAAAATGGAGACTTCTGTACTATAACATTTAGTCTAAAGCTGCCTCCCTGCACTTTACATTTGGCTTAAAGTTTTTCTCTGTACATAGAGTAATGTGACCTAATTTGATATGCGACTTATTCTTGTAACAAGTATCACAGTCTCAGGTCATCACAAGTGGCAACCATTCAGATTAAATTCAAATAAGACAGATGCAAATTGTATCCACTCGAGCTGTCTCCGTATCTCACTTCCGTCTTCTCCGCACTACTTCCAGTTCTCTGGCTGCAGCGATTACCTATCCAGCTGAGGGACAGGGACATTCTGAAAGACCGCTGCCTGATTCTAGAATCACAACTAAAGCCAACTAAGACCTATAGAATTAGACTTGTTATGCATTTGTCTTTTCACAGTGCTTCCGTTAGGCAGGTAAGTTAGACATTAGCCTGCCTGGGGGACAGAGGGAGGGAATCCAAACCAGCAGTGTGAGTCCATTATGGTTAAGAAGAAGAGAGCTCTATGTAGAATACATTTATAATCGTTTATCAGACTTTGGACCCAAAGACACAGGGCTTCTATTCCTAGAACAAGGCACAGAGCCTTTCTGGCTGCTACAGTCTGGCCCAATGATATCAGGAAAGGAAACATTCCTTAAAGCCCCTCTGTCTTGGGCTGGGACCAGAACTTATCTTTCCTGAATTTCTTCCCTCAGCGTTTTACATGATTAAGGCCCTGACACTGATCATCTTAAAAGAGCAAAGAAGACATTTGGCAACTTCAAACTAACCTCTAAGAAAATCGGGGATAAGCGTCACAGTCCCCGTAGTTCTCTGGACCCCAGGAGCAGCCCTCTGTTCGTGTAAAGGTACCACATTCACACTTAGCACAGATGTCTTTGTGACCCCGCCCGCCTTCTGTCAAAGGCTTAGATCTCTCAATATCAGCTTGACAAGAAGCTCTACCTGGACCTCTGCACAGCCGCCTGTGCGTCTTGACTGAATTCCTTCACCAAAAGCACACAGAACAGAGGTGGTTCTGGAGGGCTGGGGTCTTGTGACACTAACACGCAGCTCCCCAGCAGCACCTCTCCTTAAAGGAATCTGCGGAACTAAATGAACAGGAAGGAGAGAGTGAAGTATTGTACAAATCCTGTGTCTGCAGCACACATCACGTTGATTTCCAGGATGAGTCACTGAGCTGAGTCACTGCCACCAACATTCCTCATTTGCTCCCTTTCTGCTTTTTTGACAGAGCTGGGAGTGGAGAACAAAAGCCAAAACAGACATGAGCATTAACATGTTCCTGCTGCACAACACATCAGCTTTAATAGTCTTAAGTCCCACACCTTGCTACTCTCCACCATCGTTAATTCCCATGTCTTGCTACTCTCCGCCATCCTTAATGCCCTCCTATTGTTATAACTTTCTGGAATTAACAATAACGCTATTATTTATATTTCAGACCCAATTAAAAGGAGAGCCCTTTTGGAGACAGTGTGAGGGCATTTTATCAGAAGGCTCAGGTTCTTAATAGATGACCACACAGTGGAATTCACCGCCCACACGCTGCCAAGTAGATGAGAGGGCTTTTTAATGAAGAGATTATAAATCACACAAAAAAGAGAAGGTAAAAGAATGAGACGGAACCCGAGCCTCACGGGACTCAGCACACAGATTAGAGCCAAAGTATTTACATGCATTAATGTTCCAGAAACAATGGGGTAACAGACTGTTCTTCCAGACTTCAATGATTCCTCATTCATAAAGGATTTTTTTTTATACAAATCCCATCCATAATGTTCCATATGAAGTAGGGAGAGAATTCACATGATGGACTCCTTACAGAAATTGTTTCCATGTGAAGACCCTGGAGACCTTCTCATCCTTAAAGAATACTGTTTATACTATGCTGTCCAGGTCAGCTACCAAGGGGTGTGGCCAGAGGAGCAGCTGCCTTGGGAGAAGGTGTCTATCAGGCTCTCTACTAGGAAATGTTTCTCCTGAGTTTTAGCCTTTGTTCTGTTGTCTGTCTCCTCCTTCGTTTCTGTTACCTTAGTTGAGCAGGGCTGAGCAACGACTCTCCTTCCTTGAAGAATCTCAGGAGCCAGACCAGAGGTCAGTCTCGGCCAGGACTCAAGATCTCCGCCCTCTGCATCATCCAATCAGAAGCAACAGGTCCCCACTGAAATCATGGCCTCAGATGGCCTCGGGGACATCCAGACACCTGTATCCACAGAGCTGCCCTTTCCCAGCCGTTGCCTGATATTTAATGAGACCTGGACCTGTCCCCTCAAGACTGCAACCTGCCAGTACCTTATTCAACTCTCACGTGACCCTTGAGGTAACCCTCATCCTGCCTTGAATTTAGCCCTCAAATTAAAGTCTGTGCGCCTTCTTTAACAAAACTCTCACCCTTCAGAGGAGTTATCTCCCTTGAGAAGAAAATGTAAAACTAGTAGGTTAGGAATTTCAAGCCTTTTACTTACTTACTATCTTTCAGGAAAAAAAGATAGATTTTAATAAATGCTACCTTATGAAAGATTCTAGCTCAATTTGTTTTCATGATGGCTGCCTAAATCCTATTAGTTGGGACTTATGAAATTCTTATAAACCAGATATTTCCAAATCCTATGCAGTAGACTAATAAATCTGGACAGGATTTTCATACACTGTTGCAAAAAAGTGGCTCTGTATTTCAAATAGGGCCATGAAAGTTTATGAGCTGTTTATTTGTTAGAAAAGTCACAATGTCTATTAGCATATCAAAGACCCTGTTATGATTTCCAGAAAAACTTCAATTAATTTAAATCTACATTTTTGAAATTTATATTTATGTTAAACTACTATTCCATAAACTACTAGGAAAAGGTTAATATTCTATGAACTATTAAGAAATGGAATTTCTAGGCTACTTCTTGAACTTGCTATTTTGACTTTTCTCATCCTGTGACACATTGTCAGGAAGGCTTAAATTTTTCTGTACCCATTTCCCTATATCCTCTCCCTTCGTTTATTTTTGCAAGTCTGTCTACTTTTTGAAGGGAAACCTCACATGTGCACGTCTTTCTTGTCACGTTGTCCCATCTGTGGGATATTTTGAGGTTTGACAGTGTCCTGCATACCATGTGCTGGACCAGGAAGGTAAGAATAAAGAGAGCTAAGGGTCTTTTCTGTCTCCTCCTTCCTGTTACTCAGTAGTTCTCATCCTGAAATCACAGCTTTTTCTTCATTTTGATCATCCTGTTACTCTTTCCTCCCCCTATTAGAGAATGAGAAGTTCAGAGCTTCTCATGTTGGTAACCAAATGATCTGAGAGTCTCAGAGAACTATTTAAATAAAGTTAAGGGAACAAAGAATGAGTCTCACCTCTGAACATCCTCCTAGCTCCACATTTCACGCACTCACTTTTTTACTGAGAAGAAACACATTTTTCTCTTTCCAAACATGTATCAATTTCTACCTGGCCACAGGTTTTCCAAAGCCTTACAAATATATATCATTTTGTTATGGCAACCTAACCTGAAGTTGGATAGAAACTTCGACAACAAATAAGAAAGCTATAAAACATCACCAGTTACCTTGGAAGAGGGAAGGGGAGCAAAGAGTGTACCATCTTAGAGGGTATCGTGGCTGTCCTTAAGGAGAACAATCCATTCCATTTTTGATTGTATAAATTATGGTTGGAGACAGTTTTTGTCTCCTCTTTTCGTGCAGCTGTGTGACTTATGATGAGAAAAATTTGATATAGTATTGACATTATTTTATGAAAGCGATGTCAGGTTTTATTTGTGCAGATGATAGCTTAGGAGACCCAAGTAGCTACCACTTATTATGGAAAATCTCAAAGGAAATAAATAGATGAGAATGAAATAGGCTAAACTTGTACCAAGACATCGAAAAGAAAGGACAGGAAAAATAAAATTATACTGAATTCCGTCATGCTAAGATAGTGCTTATGTATAGTTCTTTCTCCATTCAACCTTATCAAATGTGGTAGGAAACCAGTCAGTGCTGATAACCGTTTGAAACTAGACTTCATGAACCCGTCTGTGGATTAATCTTCACTGAATCTGATTTCTTTAATTCCAGAGTTTTAAAAGCAAGTTGGATTTTCTCTTATTTAAACTGATCTAACTCCTTTAGAATTTACCCACACACTGTAGAAGGAACAAAATGAAATAATTTTAAATATGACAGGTAGTACTTTTGGGTAGAATTGGTTTATTTCAAGAATATAGCTAACTATCTCACATCTTCCCCTTGTGGGCACGCTCAGCTCCGCTGTGTCTGGAGTTTTCAAGTCTGCCTGGGGTCTGGGCTCGCCTCCCAGCAGCTGCTGCCTCTTCTACTCCATCACGGCTCTTCCTCCTCACCTCATTCTTCCCAAGATATCCCAGCTTCCAGGCTGACTTGATTAATTTGCACTCTTCATTCAAGCAAGCGAGATCCAGCCTCCATGTCTTTGTGTGATTATAGCTGAGAATGGAGTGCTCCTGTGCCCACCAACTTCCCGAAGAATTCACCCATTTCACATGGGATGTGGAAAGTTCCAGAACTCCCCCACCTCTCATATATCCTGCCCTAATCATTGTGATTATTCTCTGCATTGTCATCATCATCATCATTAAAAGCAATGAGGAATGGGGAATTTCATTTTTATTATCCTCATACTTCAGCTGCAAATCCTAGGGAAGTGGAAGTGAGAATGCAGCTTTCCTGAGGACTGACACTTAGGGAGCTTGGACAATTACACAGGCAAAGATTTTAGGTAGAAAAATAAATACGAATGCAGAAGGAGAAAAGATACCATGGTGAATAAAACATTTCAAAAACATGACAAGTGCCACACAAATTCCAAACTCTATATAGCCTAATACTTCCATAGTTAAAACATTTTTAAAAGATTTCATATTTTTATTTTTAGCTGCATCCTTTTTATTTCTTATATATAATTATTTTTGAATTATATTTTTTTCTCAGTTGGACAAAAAGGACGATTCACTTTACTCTAGAATAATTGTTCAGCAATCATCATTGTTAGATTGGAATTACTTTTTTTTGTCAACCACATGGCTCCTTATTGGTAAAATTAAATAAATTTTAGAGATGTGATGAGTTAGAGAAGCCTCCATGCGATTTCTTTTGTTATACGAGGACTAATACTTGGACTAAATTTTTATGGGCTAGAATCCATGTCAATACTTTTCTTATCCTCTTTACCTGTTAGTTAAATTTGCATAATTGTAATGAAATATTTGAGATAATGAACTAATAAAAGAGATTATTTGGGGAGGGGATTCAGAGGATTCTACTCCAAGGTTGCTCTGGGCTGTGATGACACCGTTCAGCAAGGCTGAGCTTGTGGCCAAGGGTCCTGTTCACCCTATGGCAGTCAAGAACAGAGACAGAGAGGAGGGGCCGGTTTCTGGTTTCACCTCAAGGGTGCCCCAGTAAATTCACGCCCCCAGTGAAATCGCTTCCTCCTGCTGGGCAGGCCTCCTCAGGTTCTACCACCTCCGTGTAGCCCCACTGGGTGTTGACAAATCCTCCAACATGTGTGGTTTTGGAGGACACCATTCTTTATTCCTACTGGACTGCTGCAGTGCAGGGGAATCCACAGGGAATACATCTGCTGCTCATTCCTCCACCAGCAAGCCCGGTATCCCAAATTCAACAGCAAACCACAAAGCCAATAATCCCAGACTACGATCAGCTAAGTTAAGTGTCCCCCAGCAGCTCAACAAATACCCAAATCTGTCGCAATGGTGGAATGTAGGAGGTGGTGATGTTGAGCAATTGAAATTAAAATATCTTATGTACACACACATACATACATATATATACAATTTTATTATGTGATACATAATAATTTGCTATATATTATATAGGCTTACACACTTATATCCATATACCTATATATGCATATATAAATATGTGTAAATATATGTACATGTTTTATTCATGTAATATACATGTTGTACACGTTATAACCAGTTGTGTACCCTTTTCAGGACCTTGAGAGGCACATGTAAAAGGAGGACCTTAGCTCTACTTTCCCTGGCAGGGCAGCACATCCATCACGAGAAACTCCAAGTCCTCTCCTTTACATTTCCTTATTCCATAGGTTCTCTAACCCCAGAGCCACCTTGCCAGACCCTGCCGAGAGCCTAGAGTTCCCCTGGGCCCTGGCTCTAGTGCCCAGAGCCTAGAGTTCCCCTGGCCCTGGCTCTAGTGCCCAGAGCCTAGAGTTCCCCTGGCCCTGGCTTTAGTGCCCAGAGCCTAGAGTTCCCCTGGCCCTGGCTCTAGTGCCCAGAGCCTAGAGTTCCCCTGGCCCTGGCTCTCCATGTGACTCCAGCCCTCTGTGCCTGGATCCTCTATCTCCTCCAGCACAGCCCGGCTATTGAAAAAATTGCTTGTATTTGTTTATCTGAAAATGTCTAAATTTCTCCTTCACCTTTGAATAATTTTGCCAGTTATAGAATTCTTGCTTGATGTCTTAGTTACTTTTCTTGTTGTTGAGACAAAATACCTGATGTCCAAAATTAAGGGAGGAAAGGTTTCTTTAGCGCACAGTTTGCACGGGTTTCAGTCTATAAACTGAAGGGCAGGCAGGGTGGCAGGGCAGAGGGCATCACAGAGGAGAAGCAGTTCATGGTTGCAGAACACAGCAAAAGCAACAAGCAAGGGACCTTAATAACATCTTTCTGCCCTTTTATCTTACCCAGGCTACTCAGGGCAGGCAGCACTCACACCCTTAACCCTAGTGCCCTTGATCCTCGCTTTGCACCATGAATCAATCCCAGTGTCACACACTCTAGATCCAGCCTCCTCTGAAAAGCCCCACCCATGATGGCATGAGGCTAAACACAAGTCAAAATAGTTGATAAATCGGGGTCATCTCCCGTCATACTTAACTTAATTATATCTGCAAAATCCCATGCCATGTAAGGTAAAAACTTACAGGTCTTGAGGATTAGGACATAGACATCCTTAAAAGCAGAACTATTCTGCTTACTACATGAGTTTAGTGATTCCTTCTATTGTATACTTATTTCGTATTTCATTAAATTCTGCCTTTATATTCATTATTTTTGCTCTTATCCTTTCTTCAGCTTAATGCGTTACTTCAAACTTTTAGAAATTTATAACATCATGTATGTATTTAAGATTTTTAAAATCTCCCTAGAGTTTTGCTTATTAGCTAGAAGTATACACATGTCCTATTTCTTTTACCATTGTGCTGAAACACATCTTAAATTTCTATTGCAACTTTGTATTTGATACTTGGGCTATTTGGAAATGCAGGCCTTAATTTTCAAATATTTTGAGACATCTTAACTTCCATTATTGCTTTAAAGTCATTCAACTCTAACAGGAATACCCACAAACCATCAAATGAAGGACAACCCAATGGCAAGTTGGAAGACAACATTTAAATACAGGTCACTGAAGAAAAATGCCAGATGTTTAATGAATATATGAGGTTGCTCTCCACAAAGAATTACTCTGATAAATGTCAGTTAAGATGAGATATCTCCTTAACACAATCAGAATTACAAAAATTAAGAAGAGGAAGACAGCCATTTGCTGCTAAGGCTGCAAGAAGAGTGGTATCTGCAGCTTTTGTTATCATAAAGAGCTTTACAAACTCTTATTCTGTGAATCTCTTAAATTTGATAACTGCAGAATTGGGACTAAGTGGGAAATTCCTCTATTAGGGGTATGCACAACACTTTTCTAGGATGGATTTTTGTTATTTTTTTATAGATATAAACAATCCTAGATTGTATATGAGAAATCTTTGCACACATATGAAAATATACACAAATTTAAAATTCTTAGTAGATATAGTGACAAATTGTTGGATACAGTATTCATCCAGCCAAAGATGCTTTTTTTTTTTTTTTTTCCAAAGATGCTTTGTGATTGGAACATTCCTGATGTTAAACAGAAATAGCAAAGGAGGGCCGGAGAGATGGCTCAGCGGCGTAAGCGCCTGCCTTGCAAGCGCAAGGGCCCGAGTTCGACTCCCGGAACCCACATACGAAAAAGGGGCCGGTGATATCGCTCAGCGGCACGGGTGCCTGTTGGCGCGTGAGGTCCTGAGGTCTACCCCCCGGTACCCACCAAAAAAAAAAAAAAAAAGAAATAGCAAAGGAGTTATTCTTGGGTTACACAGGTTTTATAAATTATAATTACCCTGACTGACTGTAATTGTAAGATGCATTTATTAGATGATCTTCATTATAAAAACGTGTAATATGAAAAAAATATAAATTACAGATTTGATGAAATAGATTTAACAAAGTTTTTTTTTTTTTTTTTTGTGGGTACTGGGGGTCGACCTCAGGACCTTGCATGCCAGCAGGCATCCATGCCACTGAGCAATATCACTGGCCCTTTTTTCGTATGTGGGTACCAGGAGTTGAACTCAGGACCTTGTGCTTGCCAGGCAGGTGTTTATGCTGCTGAGCTATCTCACCAGCCCTAAAAAAAGGTTTTTTAATAAGGTGAGACCCCTTTTGTTGATTCTTTGTAATATTTCCCCTGCAGTCTGGGTTTTGTTCACAAAGTCTCTGCCTATACCTACGTCTTCAAGATTTCTACCTACTTTCTCTTCCAGTAGATTTAATGTTTCTGTTTTAATACTTAGATCTTTGATCCATTTTGACTTTAGTTTAGTGCATGGTGATGGACATGGGTCTAGTTTTAGTCCTCAGTGTGTAGACAGCCAGTTTTTCCAGCACCATTTATTAAAGAGGCTGTCTTTCTTCCAGCGAACATGTTAGGCCCCTTTGTCAAAGATAAGGTAGCTGAGTGTGTTTGGAGTTTTGTCTGTATCTTCTAATCTGTTCCACTGATCCTCAGGTCTGTTTTTTTTGCCGGTACCATGCTGATTTTATCACAGTAGCTTTGTAGTATAATTTCAAGTCAGGGATTGTGATGCCTCCTGCCTTGCCTTTGTTGCCCAGAATTGCTTTTCTATTCTAGGTCTCTTCTGGTTCCAAATGAATTTTAGGAATGTTTTCTCTAGATGTGTGAGGTATACTAATGGTATTTTGATTGGGATTGCATTAAATCTGTATAGTAGTTTTATGAGTATGGCCATTTTCACTATGTTGGTTCTTCCTACCCAAACAGCAAGTGATATCTTTCCATTTTCTGATATCCTCTTCAATCTCCTTTTTTAGGATACTGTAATTTTCACTGTGCAGGTCTTTTACATCTTTTGTTAGATTGATTCCTAAGTATTTCATTTTTTTAGATGCATTATGAAGGGTGTGCTTTCCCTAATTTCTCTCTCTGTGAGTTTGTTGCATGTGTACAGGAATGCTACTGATTTTTGAGTATTGACTTTGTATCTTGCTACACTACTGAATTTGGATATTAAATCTATGATTTTTTTGGTGGAGTTTTTCAGGTCTTCTATGAAGAGTATCATGTCATCAGCAAATAATGATAATTTAACTTCTTCTTTTCCTATCTTTATTCCTTTTATTTTTTTCTCTTTTCTAATTGCTCTGGCTAATGTTTCCAGAACTATATTGAATAGGAGTGGTGATAGTGGACATCCTTGTCTCGTTCCTGATTTTAGAGTGAAAGCTTTCAGTTTTTGACCATTTAATAAGATGTTAATTGTTGGTTCATCATAGATGGCTTTGAGGTTGAGGTAAAGACCATCTATTCCAATTTTTTGTGGGGTTTTTATCATGAATATGTGTGGCACTTTGTCAAATGCTTTTTCTGCATCTATTGAGATGATCGTGTGATTGTTTTCTTTGGTTCTGTTAATATGGTATATTACATTTATTGATTTGCATATGTTGAACCATCCCTGCATCCCTGTGATGAATCCTACTTGGTCATGGTGTATAATCTTCTTGATGATTTGCTGCATTCTGTTTGCCAGTATCTTATCAAGGATTTTTGCATCTATGCTCATTAGGCAGATTGGCCTGTAGTTTTCTTTTATGGTTGTGTTCTTCTCTGGTTTTGGAATCAGAGTAATACCTGCTTCCAAGAATGATTTTGTAAGTACTGCTTCCATTTCAATTTCTTTAAAGAGTTTCAGCATTAGTGGCATTAGTTCTTTTCTAAATTTCTTGTAGAATTCAACAATGAATCAGTCAGGGCCTGGGTTTTTCTTTGTTGGTAAATTTTGAGTTATATTTTCAATTTCATTGGCTGATATCAGGTTATTTAGAATTTTTATATCTTCTTGATTTAGTTTTGGCAATTCCACTGTGGAAATCAGAGTGGAGATTCCTTAGAAAAGTAGGATTAGAGATCCCATTTGACCCAGCTATTCCCTTTCTGGGTATTTTCCCAGAAGAATTAAAAACATCATACCACAGCAATATATGTGCACCCATTTTTTAGCAACGCAATTTATAATAGCTAAATCTTGGAAACAACCCAAATGCCCATCAACCAAGGAATAGATAGAAAAGATGTCACATTTTTATACAATGGAGTACTACTCAGCCATAAAGAAGGATAAACTGAAGACTTTTATAGGTAAATGGATGCAACTCGAGACCATACTCATAAGTGAAATAAATCAGACCTATGTGTGTAAACATCGTATTGTATCCCTGGCATGAGAAACTGAATGAGTAAATAAGATTCAAAATGTACAATAAATATTATGAATTGGGAAGAAACTGTTCAAAAGAAAAGACAAACTGTGATGGGTAAAGGGGAAAGGAAGAAAGGGAAAAAGAAAAAAATACATTTATGCACAAGATAGTTAAGGTAGGGATACAGCTAGTTTCTCTTAGTTCATTGAAAAGAAAGGTTTGTGCTAATATTGCTTGGACAAGATATCATGCCTATATCTTGTGCTCTGAATAACTACTATGAAGACAATACGCAATCATTAATTATTGTAACTCTCTTACTAACCTGTTTTGAAACTCTGTTTTACTGTTATTTTTGTTTTTTCTCTTTAATATAAAAAATAGATTTAACATTACCATACTTCTCAACACACCTCACACACATTTACATTAATGTTGTGTGCACACTACCAGGCTGATTTTTCCTAAGCTTCCCCAAAGTATTACAGTGTTCTAATGTTTTACTTTTCCAATTCGATGTTCCATTTATATTCATAATTCTGTAATGCATGCATCATTATTGTTTTTCTGAAATCTTTTTAATTTTTGAAGTAGCCACTCAATTTAATGAGAAAAAATAGCAAATGTTAAAAAGAGGAAAAACAATACCAAGACTTGAAGAAAAAGTTGTGTATCTGACTACCAACATATGAGAAATAATTAAGAGTTAATATTTTGGAAATTTAAATAAAAATGTATTTTTCTACTGTTCCAATTAAATAGTTCAAAAATATGATGAGAAAAATATACCCTTAATAAAATAGAAAAAATACAATAATTAAACTACAATGTTTACAATAGATAATCAGTGACAAGAATTAAGACCATCATAATCAAAGAAATATCATTTTTTGTATCAAAGGACTCAAAGTATATTAAATTAATGTACTGATATTATAATTTTATTACTGAATGCAGTCAACATTTACTGATGTGGTATTAAATGTCTAAAATATCAAATTATTTATTACAAGATTTCAAGATAATATTCCTACTCTTATTTCTATTTAATTGGAGGAGCAATGCATCCCAGTTCTTAATCAAAAGCATGGAACCCTTATCCAAAAATTATTTTAATAAAACCCAACAAAGTGATTGAGTAGTCTTCCTGGATGTATAAATGTGAGGGAATAACTTGAAAATAGAAGGGAGGACAATAGTTTACAATTCTATGGAGACCATTGAAAAATGAAAAACAACTTTTCAACTCTTCACTTCACTCACCCCAAGCTGCCTAGGGTATTAGTAAAGCACCCTTCTGGATGTGTCTGGGTGGGGCATGGGCATGGAGGTGTGACTTGGGGTCCCTGGTTCCCTCTTCTCTGGAACTGTTCCCCTGCTCTGCTTCTTGGCCACCATGTAGTATGCAGATTTCCACTGTCAACCCATTCCGTCATGATGATCCTGCCCTGGACCAGATGACCACAGGCTGAATCTCCTAAAACTGTGGGCCAAATAAACTATTTCCTTCCTTAAATTGTTGAAGCCAAGTGTTTGGTCCCACCAATGGGAAACCTGACAGACACATTCTGTAGTAACCAATAGTTAACATTAAATGGTATATTATGTATTATATATAAATTGTTAGCCATATATCAACATTTCTAAAAAATATCAGCAATTAAAAAAACAGAGCATTCAGCAGTTTTTCTTAATGGAATGGGAGAATGTATATATAGATTAGTTCTCCAAGCATTTTATTCTCCAGAAAATAAAACTAAAATCTATGAGAATAATGAGAATATTTTGCAGTCATTTAGAACTTTTATCTGTGTTTACTTTGGAACAGAAGAATGTTCCATGAATGAAAAGAAAGAATTAAAAGTCTTGTTTCACTTGTGTATCATAGATAACAGATACCTCTGTTTGGTGTATAATTTATACACATGTGCAAACCCATATTTATGGCTTTATGATATTCCTAGAATATGTACACAATATGTTTGTTTTTGGATCACTGAGTTAGCTTATATTTTCTTACAATATTGGCTTTTGTGTACACTGAAATGATTACGTATTTTAGATAAAGATTTAAAACATCAATAAATATTTACTTCACATAAACTAGTATTAATACAAACAACTATTTTACAGCCCAAAAATCAAATAAGAACAAACAAGTCTATAGAAATGTGAAATAGAAAACTTTGAGACTCCAAACAAATATTACTATCAATTAAAAGAATCATCACTTCAATTAACTATAATAGTTTTGTGATTTTACTCTAAAAGATAGTTTGTTACAAACACCAAATATGTATATATCAATGACGCTTAAAATAGATACATTGAAGCTTTTTTATAGTGCTATAGTACAGTCATCCCACAACGTATTATTACAATTTTAAAGTAGGAGAATTATTGTGGTATGGTTTAAATCCATGGTGATAAAAAGTACTTTCCAAAATACTATGGAGATTGCTTACACCTTGACTTTTCTAAAATAGAATTCCAATGACAGAATAAGTACAAATATGAAATTTCTCCTTGGGATTATTTAGTATTATATTTAAATCACAGAGGAGCCAGGTTTGCTGATATATTGGATTGGTGAAATATAAAACATGACATATCCAAGGGCTGTTGGATGGGGGGAATATAATTTTAACCCGCCATCTTGAAAGACTAATTTATATGATTGTTCTTTGAGGTTTTTCAAAGCACTGCAAAGCAACACAGAAGAGAGCTTTAAGTGGAATAATTCGAAATTCCTGGAGAAAAGGGAGCCCCCGAGGTGTCCTGGCTGTCTCGGGGGCACCTGCTGCAAGGAGCACCCCAGCCTCACAGCAACTTGGCTTGTGTTTCTCTCCTCTGATTTGACACGAGCCCTCTTCTGGATACCTCCTGTCACCACCAACAGAACGAGCTTCTCTTCCTGAACACCCATGTTACCTCTTTCTGGTGTTCTGAGATTTCTTGAGAGCAGAAAATGATGTGCTCTGGAGGAAGGCTGGTAGCCACCCCTGCCCGGGCAGCTGTTATGAAGAAGTGGCTATTCGTAGCCCTTCAGCCTGACTCAAAGACATTTTCTTTTCAGAAAGCAACCAGTATTGTACCTGTCAGTTTCCAGAAGGAAACAGGCAAGTCATATGTCTAGGCTGAAAATAAAGTAAAACTTTTAGCCTCTGAGTTAAATATTCATTATTGTTCAACATCTGGCAGGAAGTATATCCTGTGTTCTGGCATGACACCATCTATTATTTCCATCTGTCTCCTCTAAACCTCAGCCAGTAGCTAGAAATAATCATCTGCGAGGCTTATTTCAATAGAGCAATATCATTCCTCTTTTATTGGTTGTCTCTGAGGAAGGTTTCTTGCCATAAATTGTTGTTCATCCTATATTAGTTCCCTGTCAAAAGTGGAAGAAAAGAACAAAAAGATAGTCTTCTTTGTGTCAGCAAGCTATTTAATACGAGTTCCAAATTATTCTGACTGCATCGAGAAGAAAACGCAAAGACAAGCAGGTTCATTAAGTCTGACAACTAACATCAGTACCCATTAATCTACTCATGTTGTATGGGAGGGACTCTTGGCGGGTTTGTTTTATTAATAAGAATGACTTCAGCTTGCAGATCACTGAAAGACATTAACGAATGAGGAACAAACCCACTGGAAAAACGAAAAACTGAGTCAGTCCTTCCACTTAATGTCATTCGGATGCAGAGCTTCATAACAAGAAAGTAACAAAATGTAATCCAAGTTCCAGGTGCCATAACTTTTTGTATAAAAATATTACAATCATATTTATTTATTTATTTATTTTATTTTTATTTTTTGTGGGTACCGGGGGTCAACCTCAGGACCTCGCGCGCCAGCAGGTGCCTGTGCCACTGAGCGATATCACCGGCCCTTTTTTCGTATGTGGGTTCCGGGAGTCGAATTTGGGCCCTCGTGCTTGCCAGGCAGGCGCTTACCCGGCTGAGCCATCTCACCGGCCCTAAAATCAGATTTAAATGGGTACTGAGATTGTTTTATTAGCTCCTGGCCAGGCCAAAAAAAAAAAAAAAATGCAAACCTTGTTTTCTCATCAAGAATTGTATTGAATATGTATTTATTTAAACTCCAGACACTTGAATATTTTCTTTTCACATCCTTGTGCTTCCCGCAGGGTGGAATCACAGCCCCTGCGAGGGGCATCCTCAGTCGATCGGTAGGTAGTGAAGGGAATGCCCAGTGCCGCCTTGTGCGTTTCAGTTCAGGAGAACTAGTGGAATCATTAAGTCTGCAAACACCCGTGGGTCTCTCCCAAAGCAAGACAAAAACTGTTTTCAAATTTCCACCCCACACTTAATAAAAATGTGCAGGATGCGGTTAACACTGTGCTGAAGCAGGAATTTACAGAAATAAATGCAAACACCACAAAAATAAGAAACATCTCAAAATCAACAGCCTAAGGTCTTGCTACGTAAAATTAGAAGAGGAGGAGCCAGACAAACACCAAGGGGCTGACGGGAGGAAATGATAGAGAAGAGCAGAAATCAGTGAAACTGAAAAGAGAAAAGCAAGAGAAAAAAATCAGTGAGACAAAAGATGGTTCTTAGGACAATCAGTATAACTATCAAATCTCTAGTGAGAACTGGCATCAAGGAAAGAAGACACAAAGCACAAATATCCGGCATGAAACGGGGTACGGCAGCAGACCCCGAAGATAGCACAATGACAAGAAGCGTCTACAGATCTTGGCTGTACACACACAGCTTTCATACCCAGTGGACTAATTCCTGTAAAAACGAAGTACCACAACTTAATCAATACAGCAGAAATCATTTGCGAAGCCCGAGGATTATTAAAGAAACTGAATTTGCTGTTGAAAAAATCATGAAAAAGAATTTTCCAGGCCCGCTGAAATTCTTTAGTGAACTTTTCCGAACCGAATCTCCCTTGCTTGGGGTGTTTGTGGTGTTTGCTCAAGGCCTATGCGTTTGGGCAGAGGGGCCGAGGTGTGAGGCTTCGTTCTCCCTGCGTCCAGCATCGCGTAGTGTTCCAACTCATCCGGCGCTTTCTCTGGCCCAGCGCCGCTCCAGAGCTGCTGATCCTTTGCTATTGGTGTCCAACTTCGTGTCCCCTCAGCATACGGAGCTAGGAAGCAAGTTCCTGCACACACACACAGACACACGCACTTCTATGTCTTTGTATATTACATGAATATTAATAGTTACAAGATTACGTCTACACCTTGCCTTCCAACCCAGCACTAGAGGGTTGATCATTGACTTACTCATTCCCATATTTACTATGTTTTTTACATTCTGAGTCCTATCACACTCAGTACTTTTCCTTACACACTTACCTCTCGCTCTCCAAGGCAACGCCTACAGCCAAGCTATGCGGCCACACCCACCACTGTCCAGGTGAAACTCTGATAACTTCTTTCCCCCACCACACACGGTAGGTAGGTTGGTCAACTGCTTGAACCCAGTGAAGTAGAAGATATTTGAAAATTTTATAATTACAAATGTACTTAAATTTGTAAAACATGTAATGATTTATAGAGCTCATAGAAACTGTTTAGTACATTTTAGTGAAAAATATTGATTTTTACATAAAATACTTAATATGGTATTCTCAAGTATGTATTTATTGAACACACTTTCTAAAGAATATAATTACAGGGCTGGGGATTTAGCTCAGAGGCACAGTGCCTGCCTGGCAAGTGTGAGGTCCTGAGTTCGATTCCTGATACCCCCCCAAATATATATATATAATTATGTGCTCATATTCTATACAATTTATCCTGTTTTCCCCAATAAAATGTATATTTTGGGGGTTTAAAATGGTCTTTTTGGGTCGGTGAGATAGCTCAGCAGCATAAGCGCCTGCCTGGCAAGTGCGAGGTCCTGAGTTTGACCCCCGGTACCCACACACACACACAAAAAATGTCTTTTTATTTTTATTGGTCCATGTTTGCAGGACATAACATTTACATTCCTTAGGTGGAGTTGGTACATGAACATCACACATCTTCATTCCTTTTTCACCCCCTTCCCTCCTTTCTTTCTTCCTTATCTCCATCTCTGGATCTCCTTCCCCTTTGACAAAGATCTGTTTCCCTCCTTCCGATTACCTATCTTTTATTTTGTCTTTATTTATAACTTGTGTTTTTCATATAAGAGAAACCATGCAATATTTAATGTGTACAGGCATGGATACACACAGAGAGATTTGTTTAAACTTTACACTAAGCAAGTACGTAGATTTTAAAAATTTGTCAGTAACTAACTAGCTTTAGTTTGATTTTAGATTCTATTCTCTCAAATACATACTCTGTTTATATATTTTAATTATCAAAGTCAAGAAAAATGTACCATTTGAAACTTTTGTATCACAAAAGTATTAATGAACGTTTATTTAGCCTATTGATCTCCAACTAATTTCTATATAAATTTATACCTCCAGCTTACTATTATAAAGTTTATTTTGTTCCACAAAACAGAACAAAAACATTTTTCATTTTCAAGTCTAGTTTTTGGCCTTTTGCTTCAATATAGTAACTACATTTACAAACTTATTTAAATTGATGTCTTATAATCAGTTCATGTCACTGTTACTAATCTGGATACAATGTTTTTTTATTTTGCTACATTAGTCAATTACATGACCATTCAAGAAAATAGACCTTCTGTGGCCTGTACATTGGAAACCACCAACAAAGCAGAGACAATTGATGGTGTGACTTCTAATTGATACAAGCACCATGGAAATCAGTATAGGGATTCCTTAAAAACTAAAAATAGAAATTCCATTTGACCCTGCTGTTCCTTTTTTGGGTATCTCCCCAAAAGACTTAAAAACATCATACCACAGTGGTGTATGTGTACTTATGTTTATAGCACCACAATTTGTAATAGCTAAATCTTGGAAACAATCTATACACCCATCAAAAGATGAATGGATAGAGAAAACATGGTACTTATACACAGGGGGTACTATTCTGCCTTAAAGAAGGATAAACTTGAGGTTTTTGTAGGAAAATAGATGTTCCTTTAGACCATAGTATTAAGTGAAGTAACACACAAACTTGAACATCGCGTGGTTTCCCTTATATGATAAAGTTAATATATAAATAAAGTATGAAATAAAACACAGATAAGAGAGAGAGAGAGATTACTGTGTTTTAAGTATGTCTCGGCTGTCAGTTTCTAGTTTCACTCCAATACAGAGTGAGAGCTCACCTTGCAGAATTTCCATTTCTCTGGATGTTATGGTCTTTATTATTGCTGTGAGCATCGTCTATTTTTTAATTTAAAAAACAAATAAATTTCCAGAGCAGTAAAATCTATGAAGATAAAAAATAGCTCCATGGTTGCCTAGATTTAATAGGGGAGGGGTGGGGAACTGCTAGCTAGTGGGATAGTACTTTGTTTTGGGATAAAAAAAATGATCTAACTTTGATTGTGATCATGATTGTACAACTCTGTCACTATGTTAAAATCCACTGACTCATACACTTTAAATTTGTGAATTGTATAGTGTGCAAATTTTAGTTCAATGAAGTTGTTATTTAAAAAAAATCCTTTTCATAAGTCATTGGATGATTCCTCAGAATTATGGAATGGACAAAGAACAGTTTTGTAAGATCAACAATGGATAGTTAATTAAGTTGTTTCATATTGCTTGTAGATTGTGACCTTATAACCATGTGTTATTAAAGCAACTCTGCAAGGTTAAACTAGTTCATGCCTTAACTGCTGAACATTTCCTTCCATAGAACGCTTCCTACCAAAGCAGTGGAAGAAAATTGGTTCTGAAGATAAAAGCTCAATATGGTGTGTTACTATTAAGGATGATTTAGTGTCTAATAACTTAATATTCTTCCCACACTCCATGACTGAACCATAGCATAGATCTTTTGATTAAAATGTTTACTAATAGGTATTTTTGAAGGTGGTTCGCATGAATATCTCCAGTAGTAAATGTCAATAAATCTGTGCACCGTTCTGAGAGTACACCGTAACTAATTGGATAAATCACTGTGTTTTACAAAGCAATTTTAGACTCTTAGATTTACAATGCACCAGAGCTGATTTCTTATTTAAATTTTCCATTATAAGACAAATGTTTATAAACAAACACGAAGACCTGAAATAACGCCAATAATACATCTGGCAGAACAAGAAGAGGTACTTACAGAAAAGAAATTAAATCTCATTTGAAAATGCTCCCAAGTTTGCAGCTTTGGCCCATATATCATGATATTTCCAAATGGTAGATTTCGCATTGTGCTGATTACTTGTTTACCTTTCTTTCTCCTTCTCTGGGCTGTGTTTTGATCATTTTGGAATATACTAATGGTAAACACATTTCAGAAAGTATATCATCCATATTAAAACACATTGTAGACAAGTGATTCAAAGTATATGACTACCAAATTAATCCACCAGCAAGCACTGATTGTGTATAAATGCTAGGTCATTTTGGGATAAGACATAAATGATGTTTTTCATGTTTACCATAAGGATGAATATTTTATTTGAGAAAGCCAGCTCGCTGCTATTCTTCCTTGGTTGGAATCTCAGTGCTACCCCTCCCTAACTGTGTGACTTGGGCATGCTTTTTTGTATGTGTGTCAGTCACTTTTTTGAAAAGTTAAAAATGGGGAAAATAAAAATACCTACATCAATGAATTAACATATATTAAACACATCATGAGCAATGAACATTACGGTGTTTTGAAAAATAGACCATTTGGGTCACATGATTTAAATTAATACTGTAAATAGGTATTTGGCAATACTGCAGAATTTTTCTTAATCCTCCTCTTGTGTAACAGAACCTTATAAATTAATCTATTTTAGCTGATAAGCATTTCTCCATTTTACCCAGTATTAACTACTGTTATGGCTCAGTTGTCCTGATCTTTTACCTACTAATAATGTAAACTATATTTTATGTTGGAGTATTTTATATATTATGTAACTTAGCTTTCATTAATATCCCCTTCATTGTTTTTAGACTTGTCTGATGATGCAGGATGACGAATGATGACTCACAAGTTGACATCATGCTGAGATATTATTCTGAGTTCATAAGTGAATTCTGCGGGCCTTGTGTATTCATCCACTCCCTCATAAATCCATGCAATAAACATTTATTTGTCAACTTTGTGTATCGTATCCTACCACATTTGGGGAACAAAATGATAAATAACACAGATGAGGGTCCTACCCTTAAGATGCTTATATGAGATGGATATGAGGACAAACCTTTTACATGATATTTGGGGACAGGGTCTTATTATGGTTTAGATCTAAAATGTCTCCCAAAGTACTACGCATTCATAGGTGTGGATTTTTTCTTTTTTGTCTTTTTGAGACAGGGTTTCACTATGCAGTTCAGGCTGGCTTAGAACTCACTTTGTAGCCCAGGCTGGCCTTGAACTCGCAGCGATCCTCCTGCCTCAGCCTCCCGAGTGCTGGGATTACAGGCTTTCACCACCGCACCCGGCCATAGGTATAGATTTTGAAAGGTGATTAGATGATGGGGATTTGGGTGAATGTGATTTTAAGAGGTGGGGCTGGTTGAAGGTGGGTTACTGAGTGCATGACTTATAAGGTTGTATTCTTGTTCCCAGCTTCTTTTTCTCTCTGCTCCCTGGCTGTCATAGGTGAAGCAACTTTCTTCTATCAGTCCTTCTACCATGTTGACTTACCTTTGAATTAGTAAACCATGAACTGAATCCTCTTAAACCATGAGGCAAATATTGTGTATGTCAGGTGTTTAGTGACTCATACAAGCTTTTAGGGAGATAACAGGTTAAATGAGGTCATAGAGTAAAGACCATGTGTAGACATGTCAGGAAATCATCCATCTGTGAGCCCAGAAGAGACTCTTACAAGGAGCCAATCCTGACATCACACTGCCCTCGGTCTTCAACATATAGAGTTGAGGGAGAGTATGTTTTAGTAAGATAGCTACTATGACCATAGAGCCTGCAATGGGGGCTTCTACGTGTGCTTTGGGGAGTCATAGGTGAAGTCCGTATAAAGGTAGTTTAACTATGAAAGCTATTGTGCATGCTAATCATATTAAGTTATTAGATCAGGTTAGGGTTAGTGGTGGGTTGTAGTAATTGAATAAGAGGTAATTTAGTGAGCCTAGCTGGTGTGTAGGTAAATTAAAGTGACTAGGAGAGGGAGGGAGCCTGTTAATGTATAGAAAAGGAAATATAGTCCTGCTTTTATTCGTTCTGTTTGGTTTCCTCAGCCTGTAATAATGATTAGGGTAGGGATTAGGTTGCTTCAAATAGAATATAGAATATGATTATTTCCGTGGCTGAGAATGTCATGATTAGGAAAGCCTGCAGGAGGATGAGGAGGGAGATGTATGTTTTTTTTCATACTTCTGTTTCGTTGTTGAGGTGGTATTGGCTAGCAATGATTATTAAGGGTAGAAGTCATGTTGTTAAGATTAATAAAGGGGAGGAAATGGAGTTGGAGGAGAATTTTAGTGAGTAGTTTTGGCCAATAATGTCAAGTTTGTTCAAGGTTAGAATATTGATTAATGCAGTTATTAGACTGTATAGTGTTGAGTTAATTCATACTATTGAATTTTTGGATAGTCAGGTTACCGGAATGAGTATACGTGTAGGGAGGATAATTTTTAGCATTGTAGAAGGTTCAGGTTTTGTACGTAATCTATGCTGTATGTATAGATGGCATTGTTTATGGCAGCACAAGCCTACTAATTCAGTTGTGTTCATGAAAAATATGAATTACAAATCACTTTACCAGTCTGGCTCAGAAAATAATTAGCATTAGAAGGATGCATTGAACATGACATCCAAAGCCACATCAAAACTCCAGGCAGGATTTTCCAAATGGATGTTCTCACTGACACAGAAGGGCTAGACACATCCCAATGATGGTGCACGAGAACTAGAAGCATTTGGGAAATAACAATCCTCAAAAGACAAAGAGTCTGCAGCAAACATGGTTTCCATGTGTTCAGTTTTCAAGAGGATAAAAAGAAGAAAAGGAAAGTTAAAGGGAGACAAAGGAGGAGGAGCTAGAAGAGGACGGTGAGGAAGAACAGAAGGGGGAGGGAAGAGAAGGAGAAAAAGAGGAAGAAAAGAGTTGTGAAGGGAGAGATAGATGAAGGATGGGGAAGAGTAAAAAGTAGGTTAAGGGAGAAGAATGGGAGGAAGAGGGAGACTCACGAGTAACCCCCATTCCACTGTGCTTTTCCTCGTGGGCCTCAGTTCTGTCTTTAACCATTTTCACTCTAATAGCTGTCCTTATAATCATTCCTATGCTAATCCTCCACTCCCTTGTCTCTTACTTCATTCTGTTCCCAAAAATTTTAATAAAATTCCCATTATAGCATGGTGTTAGTCCATTCTGATTTAGAAAATTTCAGTCCTTATTTTGTCCTGTGATCTCACTTTTCCTGTGTGTGTCACACACCTTGAACCTCAGCATGTAAGGGAATAAGAGCATGAAGGTACTGTTCAACACCTTTCAGCAGGAAGCATGGTGAAAGCTTTGTGGAAATAATTCTCCTGCAGCATGACCTCGGTCTCAGTCCATTTCACACATTGTGCAGATCCTTACATGATCTGATGTAAGGTCTTCCCAAGATGTAATGCAAATCCACTGTGTTAACTAAATTTTAGATATTAGCTAGCTTCAGTGTCTTCTAAGACCTTAATAATGAAAGGCTAAAAAAAAAAGCTACAATTGCCTCATTCCAGCTGATAATAATTATTGCATGTCTCCTCCAACAGTTAGTCTAGATTCTCATCATCGTTGATCAGTGTCGCTGTTCTGTTAGGATAGCCCTGGTTTTCCCTGTGGAAGATAACAGGGCCTCAGTTAGTATCTTACCCTTGGCAGACACTGGTTGGTACAATTGTATATTTCCATTATCACCAATAAGCCACTATTATTTAACAAGTCCTCAGTAATAATCTTGGTCAACCTCTCCACTATCATAGCTTCTCTTCTCTTTGCCTGTGAGTTCCTCACCATGAAGACCACACAGTGATCACGTGGAGGTACAAAAGAGGCTCAGTGGCTACATCATTGGGATTCTTGGTGGAACTATGTAAGGGTAGGAAGAAGGATGCATAGCCAGCAGACCCTGAGGATGGGATAACTAATTATACACCTGGGACACAGGTACTTACAAGAAGATGGGCCAGTTACACTTACCATTATTCCATTTTTAGACTCACATATTGTAACCATAGATAGAGCTACAATAGATCTACTGCTGGAGGATATTGGTAATTACATCATCACATATCTGGTAATTACATCATCACATATTTTACACCTGCAACATAGTGACAAAATCCTTGATGTGGTGCGTTGAGTCCAGACTGACTCATTAAGGAAGTCTTTAAAAGTACATGTCCAGTTCTGTGAGGCTGGGTGCTTTCACACAAGGTTGCACCTTGCAAAACCAGGGTCTCCTGTGAGCAGACATCCTCCAGGAAGTAGCTGTCCTTAGGTTGTACCTATGGATGGCAGATCTCTAACATCCCACTCAGACTTCACAGATGCATAGGACTCAGAAAAACTATGTTATTTTTGGTTACGGTTCATGATAGTGGACAATTAAGGATTTAAATTAGCAAAGGTGGAAAGAAAAATGCATAAGAAGCAGGTGTGAGCTTCTAAGTGTCCCTTCTCTCCTGAAATCCCATGGGATGCAATTAATTCTCCCAGAAATGATGTGCAACAACACAAAGTGTTACTAATGTGGGCACTGAGTCTTGTTGTTCAGGGTTTTCATAGCAGGTTGATTGATCACTTATAGACATGTGGCAGTGCTATGGGGGACCTCAGCTACGCATCCCCGAGTGAAAGTAGGTGCTCACCACAAGTCTGGTCACTGGGACCGATGTATCTGTTGGCAATGGTAAGGAGTGGCCCGTGTCTTATGCATGCAAATGAACTCTTGCTGGACGGACTGTCCAAAGGCTCACAGGCTGCTTCCTGGGACTCAAATATGCGAGGTTTGGGCAACAAGAGGCCTGCTGAGTTAACCCTTTCTGCAGTCTCCTAAGAGGAGTTGGGTACAGGCGACAGAGATCACATGGACCATTCTTGGGTCAAGATGATGGCAGAGAGGAGTTAGTGAAAAGCAGCCCAGAACTGTTCACTCCCATGACAGCTGAAATGAGAGGAAGTAAGAGAATCTGAGTCAGAGAATGAGAGATCTAAGATACAGAAAACTAGAGAAGGGTGGGAAGTTACCACACCTGCACCAGGCTTGCACAGCTTTCTTCCTGTTCAAGGATCAGCACCATTCCTGACTGTCCTGAGGAAACTGTAGCAGAGGGACGAGGAACAGAATTCCAAACTCCTTTTGATTTTCCTAAGATCCCAGGGAAACTTCCCTCAAGGCTTTGGTCAGTACACTCATAAATCCTGGGACAGCCAGATTGGAAACTGATCAAGTAGGAAGCAGTCAGAAGTTTTGCTATTCAGCATATGGGTAAGAACTAGAATAGAATGTGCCAGACATATGTTTAATCAGATTAAAAATCATTACTACTTGATGTGGGTATTTTTTGTTTTGTTTTGTTTTGTTTTGCTTGAGAGCAAATGTATGGCCATTTCAAAAACAGAAATAAAGATACCTTCCATAGACTGGAGTGGACTATGCCTGCTGTAAGACATTTAAGCCTTCGGATAATAGAAACGGGATTTGGGGGAAGATAGCAGCCAATAATGAACAAAAAATGTGGGATATTATGGGTGTAAATGGGCCCAAATAAAATTTGAATCATGCTACAAAACTCACAGCTAGCAGCGACAGCCTTTAAACCAACAGTAGCTAGCATGTCTTTTATGTTTCTGTCTCCAAGTATAAAAAAAAAATTATTTCAGAGACCTAAGACTTCTGTTGATTTTATCAATCTTTGCCCAGACCTCCGAGGTAACTCAATATTTGGTGGTTATAAAATATTCACTACAGCTGCCCAGCTGCTACCATGGAAGAGTTTCCAGATTGTAAGATGTTCCTGTGGGCACCACGTTGTAGGAGTTCTCCACATGGCACAGCGAACACAAGGCCTCAGAGGGTCTCGTTCCCCACAGTGCTACCCAGCTGTTATTCTCACTCTCAAACATGTGTATGTAGAACTCTTGGAAGAGGTAACCTAGAACTTTTGCACATTGGTGAAGAGTATAATAAGTATTAGTAGATACTTGGTGCAATTTTATATGTAATTTCCATTGTGTGCTCAGTTACTAATTTCATTTTTGTACACTATCACTTCTAAAATGAATTAGTTTTTCTTGTTCTATGTTCAAAGTACTCCATTATTCATTTTGAATGGAAGCAAGTTTTAAATACGGATCTGATGGGCCCATTGTTTCCTTGCCCTTGCTACCCCCTGCTATATGTTCCTTTCCCAGCTTCCTGTCTTGGCTCTTCCTACGATCAATACTTGTCTTTGGCTTCTACGGTGGTGATTTTATAGGTTTTTATGTAATTGCTAGGCTCAAAATACCCATGTATACCTTTCAATAACATAAGTCAATGCTTAGGCCATTACAACCCCACTCTGTCCTGTCTTTATTCAGTCTTCACACTGAGCTATATTCCTAGTCCCTTCTTATTTTTTTAATTTTGAGACAGAGTCTAGCTAAGTCACTAAGTTGTCCAGGCTGGGCTTGAACTTGAGATCCTCGTGCCTCAGCTTCCCAGAGTACTGGGATTGCAAGCATTCACCACCACACTTGGCTGCTTCCCTTACTCTTCATTCAAGACCCATAATTTCCTCAACTGCTGCAGCCATTGCTCACTTTGGTATTCTCTCCCAGCAATTGTGATTGTTTACTTTCTGATTCCTGGAATAGAAAGACCTCACTATGTTCCTCTCAGTTAAGACCTTCACAACTACTACAGTTTACAGTGGTGTCTCCCCAAGGACTCTTGTGTTAAAAGCTTGGTCCCGGTCTGTGGTGGGAAAGAGAGGTATTGGGAGCTTGGAGGGGGTGGGGTCAGGTGGAAGGAAGTCAGATTGTTGATGTCATGTACTTAAAAAGATACTTGGCCTCCAGCTTTCTCTCTCTCTCTCTTTTTCTCTCTCTGGCCACCATAGGGGAGCGTGCCCCCTCCACCATGTGCTCCCAGCATGATGTACTGTGCTGCCACAGGCCCAAACCAGTAGTGTCAAGAGACCATGGACAAAACCCTCTGGAACTATAAGCTGAAATGAAACTTTCCTCCTTCTAAATTTATTATCTCAGGCATTTTGTCACAGTGACAGAGTGCTGACTGACACAACTTATTGGTATTTCTGGCTTTAGTACATCATGAGAAATAACTGCAGTGGCTTTGGTCCACATCCTGATTCATAGCAAAAAGATAAGACTTACAACTCTTGAACTCGATTAATTCACTGAGCCATGCTGCAGAATTTTCAAAAAGGAGAATCAAAGTTATGCCCTAATAAATTAGCATGTGTGCAACACATACTACCAAAACAATTTTAAATTCAGCATCTCACTATAAATTTCATTGAGGGTTAATGTAGGGGTTACTATCACTGGTTTTAAGATGAAGGAACTGAGATATGAAGAGGCAAATGAATTATACTATGACCTTTAAGATGCAATTCTAAGTTAGCTTTGCTTGTGTCAGCATCTGGATGCTTACCATAGTCAAGGAAAATTGGGGGAAATTACAGTCATCTGATATTTTCTATTGTGTCAGCAATTTTCTAGAGTATTGTATTATGCTATTAACTCATATTGTATTCATCCTTGCTACACTATAAACATATGGTTATTAGATTTAGAATATTATTAGCATAAATGCAATCTCAAGTAATGTGGAAATTAACATGAGAAAACTCAGAATCAGCCAAGAAATGCTCTCTTTGCTTGGGTTCAACTGAAATGTTGCTTATTAGCATAAAGGATAAAAACAAGGGGTCGGTGCTGCAGAAATAAGACAGCCGTGTTGTTTATAGGGCAATAGCACTGTGCAATAAGAAGAAGAAAGTTACACTTTGCTGGACATTGAAAGTGTCCTTTAGAGTTGTATTTCCCAGGTTCTTGAGTTAAATTTGTAGCACATTTTTGGTCAGCCATTAATACAATTTTTTAAAAACTATTCTGATCCTTTTTTAATGTCCTTGCAAAGATGGATTGTCTGAATGCAAGAATTCAGAAAGGATACTTTACCTTCTAGACCATTGCTCAAAATAATTCTAGCACCCACTGACCTTGTTTTGCACACTTTTCAGAAATGAAATTTCATTTATTGCACTTTGCTATAAACCTGATTCTCTCTTCTCACTACAAAAACAATTTAGTGGAATCCTAAGTGGATAAACTATGAAACCAGGAACAGATTGACTTGTGGTCCCAATGAAAGAACTGGATTACTTTTAGAAAATAAATATTATGCCCATCCCAGCATCATTTTTATTCGACAAGAGGGAATATAAGTGGAGACATCTGAAATAAGGGAGAATGTCTTGAAATTATTGAAAAGTCCTGCTTTTGATTTTTGCCATAAGTTAGTCTCGGAGGCACTCCCAGCACAAAGTTAGATGCCAGAAAGTAACATGAAGAATAAGGAAAATAAGTAACTTTCAGACCTTTCAGAAGAAATGATATTTAAGAGTTGACAATTGAGAAGCAAAGGGTGTGATAATTAATGACATCAACATTTTTACTAAATATGGAGAATTTGTAAAGCATCTCTTCAAAAGAAGTATTTTTTACACATATATTATTAAATTATTCAAATAAAGACAAAGAATATTTTGGCTAGGGAGAATGGCACTCCTCTTACAAACTCTAAACATTTAAGTGCATGAAGGGAGGCCAGGTGTACTTTTAAGCATCAATGGCCAAAGAAGATACAGTGTCATCTACAAAAACTTCTCAGAATTGGAAAAATTTCTCCTTGGATATTGATCAAAGGGCCAAAGAAGGTACAACATCATACACAAAACTTTTCCTCACTTGGAAAAAATTTTCTGTGGTTTCTTGACTTATTTTCAAATTGTTTTGTCATTTCTAAAATGCTATTTTGCTTCTTGTCAGTTTAAAAGTGTTTTCAACTGTAACAGGTTAAGAACTAAAAGATTTTGGGCCGGTGAGATAGCTCAGTGGCATAAGCGCCTGCCTGGCAAGCGCGAGGTCCTGAGTTTGACTCTTGGAACCCACATACGAAAAAAGGGCCGGTGATATCATTCAGCGGCACGGGCGCCTGCTGGTGCTCGAGGTCCTGAGTTCGACCCCCAGTACCCACAAAAAATAAAAAAATAAAAAAAAGAACTAAAAGATTTTATTTGCCAAGTAGTTTCTGTATACTCTTCCCTGTGCAAGAGGTTTCAGATATGTGGGCGACATTCGATTCCACCTGCACACACTGCTTTCGGAGACATGGTTTCCAGGGAAATGGGTGTGGCGCTGCTGGGAGGAGAAGCATACCTTCTCCACTGGTCTGGATGGCCTGGCAGAACGTGCTGGGCTTTTGAGGATAGCATTTCAACTGTTAGCCAAATATGGTGGTGCGTATCGGTGGTGCCAGCTACTCAGGAAGCTGAGGCTGGCAAGTTCAAGGCCATCCCAGACAACTTATCAAGGCCCTGTGTCAAAATATAATATTAAAAAGTAGAAAGAAGAAAAGACAAAGGAATTGCAGATGAAGCTCAGCAGTAAAGTTCTTGCCCAGCATGTGCGAGGCCTGGGCTTCAATCCCCAGCAGGAAAAATAAAATCACCTTCCCATCGGTCTCTTCAGTTGTAAATCAGAGATTGACTTAACCAAATATTTTCTTTACAAAAAATCATTCATTTTTTATTCTGATTTTTTGTATTTATTACCTACTATATCAGCAGATGTATATACACATCTTACTTCATCTGTTTTTTTTTTATTAGTGTGTTTGCAATACATAATAATGACATTTATCTTGGCAAACTTGTACATACACATATTGTATCTTATTCATTTTAAAGTGGTTATATTCAATTAGGATGCACAAAAAAGTTTACTTTTGTCAGTATGGATAAAGGTCAGCAGGTAAGACTTTTAGCTTTTGCCTCTGAAATATTTGTGCTCCTTCCTTTTTCATACTCCTCGTCTGACTGAGCCATAGTCCTGTGTTGTCTCACCAGTCAGCCAAACAATGTATTGGCAGAAGGAAATCACACACACACACACACACACACACACACACACACACACACACACACAGATAACCAGGTGAACACACGCATCTAAATAGACTCTAAACTTTACTGCAGGGCAAACAAAAGCCGTTGTATCTGATTTTCTTTTCCATTTGGTAATGCTAGTTACATCAGCGAGCCAAGGTGGCCTCTGTAGATGGATCCGGTGTTGTTTAATTCTTCACAGCATGTACCCCTATTTATTCATGAGCCTGCTGGCACCGAACTCATATTTTAAACACCCCCTGGTTTTAAAGGCAGGCTAAAGAAAAGGCTTTCAGCCAGCTAGAGCTCACTTGTTTTGCACGCCTCCCTGCCAAACCCCCCGAGGCAGGGGCTCCATGAGGTCTCTGGCCTCTCCTTGGCCACCTGCTCTCTGGCGCTCAGGCTGTGAGGGGCCGTGGTGCGTGCACCCCCATCCAACCACCCCAGGCAGGCCTCCCCCGTGCTCCTGCCCCATGCCCAAGCCTTTCCCCACTCCCCACCTGCATCCCCGGCACTCACCGCAGGGGTGAATGAAAACAAGAGTTCCATCCGCTGCGCCTTAACGCATTCTGTGCAGAGCGCACGTGGCGGGGCACTGCGGGCCATTCCCGCTCACGTATCTCCCGCAAGCCTTGTCGCTGGGGGAAAGGTATCGCTACACCTCTACAGATGAGGAAACTGAGGCTTAATGACTTCCCCCGACAGGGGAGACGGGTCACTTGACCAATGATAAGGAAAAAACAGCCTTCAAGTCATAAGGTTTTGTGGTTATAGAGGGACCCTGATGTTTTCTTTACCTCGGGAGTGCTAACCGTGACTCAAGTTCTCCCTCGCAGGGGCCATGTCTCAGGCACACCCTCTCCCGCTCCAGCCACTTCACGTTTCCAAGTCTCGGTTTCTTCACCTCTCGAAACCTCTCCTAGATTTTTGAGGCCCTGCTTACATGTAGAAAAGCATTACTGTTTCTTCTAATTTTAAGATGAAATTGGGAAGTGGTTTCATGCATTACGGGCATCACGCTACAGGGACTAAAGTATTAAACGACAATGTGGAACATCGATATACAGTTTAGTTGTGCCACGGTGATACAACTACACACAAGGAGTAAGCATTTATTCTTTGGAATCCAAAAAGGAGATTGACCAGGTCTCCGGAAAGAAAGATGCACAGGGCTCAGAGGGTGGGGAGGCAGAAACTAACCACTTCCTTGTGGTCCAAAAGGAAGTGAGCAGCTGGAGTGGTGGTGCTTGGCTTTAAGTCCAGCACGCTAGGGCGCCGAGGCAAGGAGATTGCAGGTCCAAGCCCAGGCTTGGCCACATCGGAGATCTTGTCTCAAAACAATAAAAAAGAAAATTATTTTTTAAAAAATGGCTGGGGATAGAGCTTAATGGCAAGGCCAAGAAGAGGAAGAAGAGAAAAAGAGAAAGAGAGAGGAGAAGAATGAGAAAAAAAGAAGGAAAAAGAGAAGAAGAAGAAGGTTTTCTAAAAACAGTTTAAAATCTGCAGTAGAGTCTATTTTTCCTCTCTCAGTGCAAAACCAAAAGAATCAGTAAAATGCAAGAATCAAAATGTTTTCATGGTTTAAAAAGCATTTTATATTTGTTTTACCATCTAGCAGCACAGGTTAATATATATGATAATAATTTTTAAAAGAAAGTAATAAAGGAGAAAATTAAATATGTTACAGTGTTTGTAAAATTAAGCATTCCAAACACGGATTTTTCTCTAATTAATATTTTTTCGGGATGGCTGTACTGTATATCTTAGGCAGGAGTGAGAGGAAGTAGATAAAAGCTAAATTTCCAGCTGTCACTGCAGTTATACTCCTCATTCCACCAGATGCATGATTAGGTAATTTATGAAATAAGGAAAGAGGAAGTCATAGTTTATTTAAACCATGAAATGTAGGAGAATTTTCTTGAGAAATTGAAGAACCTGAGAGAAATACTTAACAAGATTTTCCTACAGAGGCAAGCAGAGGTGCATCTACCCCAGTCTTCTGAAGTGTGTGTATGTGTGTGTTTTAATGCCTACATTTTAAAGAGATCCTCGAAGTGGCATTAAATCACAAATTTGTCTCCTGCGGGAGGCGCTGTTCCAATGCTGAAAGCGCACCCAGAACAGCAGGTAACCACTGAGCTCCCTGACCTGTCTTAGGAGGCTCAGCAGACAAACCTGAAGTACTCATTTATAAAGAAACGAGCTTAAAGTATTATCTTGTGAATTGCCTGACAACACAGGAACACACATCCGATGTGGGTTCTGTTAAGGTAGAGTCCACCACTCAAGTTTTGATTCAAAACTTTGTTCCCAATAAAACGCATCGTCGTGCATGAGCATAATAAACTCCCCAGCACACAGACATGCACCTCCTGGGGGCCCCACATTTTCAGTGTGTGACTGCGCATGCGCAGTTACATGCGAAGGCGGGATTTTAACAGGTGACACTTAGTGACCTCCTCTCTGCCACCTGCTGATATTTGGCCTGTGTGACATCATACAAGGCTAAATTTCCTCCTACTTCCTTCTCCCTCTCTTCGGCCTCCTTTGTGGACACCCAGTCCACTGGAAATCTTTGCAATGCCCCACTGCCATATTCCCCTGGACAGATTCATGCTCTCCTAAGTCTACAATGGCCATCTGTATGGTAATGGTTTCCAAGTCACTGAATCACGCATCTACGTTCCATTCCTGGATTACAGGAAGCACCCATGTTCCCTTTCCTAATATTCTAATGTTTATAGCTGGGTACGTCACAGAAGGTGTAGGAAAGAGACAGAGAAAGAGGTTTTGTCCCAGTGCAAATTTCAAAAGTGTTTTTTTCCCACCTCCTCCTAAAATTGGGGTTTCATTTGCTTGCCATTTTTTTAGTTATATATGCTGTATTTTGATACATACATGCTGTTTACTCCATGGGTGGATTAACTAATGGTCAACTTGTAACACCCAGCCGAACTGAGTCAGTGTGGTGCTGGGTGTGGAAGGCCCACCTGAGGACTGTTGCCAACAGCATAAAAGGAGAACTGGAGGGGAAGATGGTGCGCTGTTGATTCTCCTGGAGAAGATTGTCACGCTGGTTTTTCTGACATGAACTCAGCTGTTCTCATTGTTGGAGGAGCTTGGGTCCTCCCCATCATTGAGGATAGCTGTGGTTCTCTTTGGGGGAGCTCTGGTCCTTGCCTTGAGGGTCACTTCCTGGCTCTAGTGCAGATCCCTCAGCCTGCTGGCACAGATCCTTCACCCCATCGGTGCAGACTTTCTAGCTTCCACCACTGGCGTTTGGGCCTTCCCAGTGCCAATCTTTGATAAAGATTTGCATGAGACATTGTGGTGGGCTCTGGGCCTCCAGCTGGACTCATGGAGGAGATTGCCATGGGCTCTAGGTCTTCAGCTGGTCTCGTGCGGGACATTGCCGTGGCGTCCAGGCCCTCAGCTGGATTCTCTGGGTCTCTAGTGTGGGAACAGATCTCCTGTACTCTTCTGCATTTGACTTTTTTTTTTTTTTCCTTTTGTGGGTACTGGGAACCAAACTCAGGACTTTGCGCTTGCCAGGGAAGTGCTTATGCTGCCGAGCTATATCACCGGCCCTGCATTTGACTTTTTGGGTTAATATTATAAACTAATCCTATAAATTATGTGTCCTGTATTAAATTTATTCCTTTGCAAACCCTGACTACAATACTCTACCTAGAATACATTTCCTACTTACTTAATTTGTTGATTTGCATTCATCCTGGGACTATCTTCTTTTCTACTACTTAATAACTCATCTATTGTGGCCTCACACACACTGGTTGTATCTCTTCTGTAGCCCATACAGACTGTATGGAATTGTCTGAGTAATTGCATATTTTTGATATCAGTTGTTTCACTATTCAATGAGTGACTACATTGTATTCACCTTAATATCCCAATGACAATAATAGTTTTTGAATAAGAAAACAGTTACTAAATACTACTTGAACAAATAAGTTACATAATAGAGCATAATGAGAATGTTGACAAATGAGGCTAGCTGCCACAAAAGACATATTCTTTTGTGGGAAGTTAGTTTCTTCTAGATATTTACATGTGGACTTAGGAAATGATAATTATCTGCAGAATATGGTTGGGACATAGAGAATCTTTTTTGTTTAAACTTATTTTAAAATAACACGATGCTTGCTTATTAGAATGACATTTCTGATTACTTATTGGGCGTGACTGTTCATCTATATGTTAACTTCAGAGGATTAGGAAATGCCTAACAGTTTAGGAGAGCACATTTCTAGGTGTGTCCTGGTGAGTCATGGGGGTGTGACCTGAAGGACTACGTCTGGTCCCTCACCCACTTCTGTTTGGCACTGTTCCCCTGCTCTGCTTTCTGGAGACCACGAACGAAGTGACCTTCCACAGGATGGCCCTGCCTTGGCGCTAGCTGTCTATGGACAGAATCCCCAAGTCATGAGCTAAATGAAACATTTCCTTCTTTAAGTTGTGGGTGTTAGGTGTCAGGCATTGTGCCTCAGCCATGGGGCAGCTGACCATATAGTAAGATAGGAGTAGCCACTGGCCATCCTCACAAGGTTCCTCTGTCCAGTGAAAGATCCTTTCAACGTGCAATGACTCATCATTTTCTGGAAAAGGGCAGAAGTGACTAATAACCTTGATGGCAGTTGATCAGGACACCTTCTAAGGTTCTAGTTAATGTGTTGAGCAAATACCTCTTCCTGAGGTACCTAAGGGGGTTTCAGAGAGTGGGTAAAATTTGAAGCAGTCCTTGAAGAAATGTTGGAATGAACAAATAACAGAGGAAGATACTAGAAAACATTCTTGCAAGAAGAGCAAGTGGATTGGATGGTGCAAGAAGAAGCACAGAGGGCTGGTGAGATGGCTCAGCGACGTAAGCGCCTGCCTTGCAAGTGCGAGGGCCCGAGTTCGACTCCCGGATCCCACATACGAAAAAGGGGCTGGTGATATCGCTCAGCGGCATGGGTGCCTGTTGGCGCACGAGGTCCTGAGGTCGACGTCCCAGTACCCAAAAAAAAAAAAAAAAAGAAGCACAGAATTAAGGCATGGTGCATAAGCAGGTCAGTGTGATGGTGTGGAAGAGGCATTGCGTTGACAAGGAGAAAAAAAAAAAGACAGGAGCTAAATCTTAAGTCTGTATAGTGTGTGTGGTGAGGAGGTCTATTTTTATTGCCACTGTGATTTTATGGATTAGTCATTGAGATTTTACTATGTACCCAAGATAAAAGAATATTAAACTATTGCCTGAAATCTCCCGCTGGGTTGGACAAGGCACTTCTCATTTTATGCTTGTTCTAAAGATGAGGAGATGAAGGTGTGGTCAAAATAAGTAGCTTCCTCTATGCCATTCTGCTGCTATATGGTAGAGTCAGAAAGTGAGGCCGATGCTCTTGATTATTACTCTCTACAGCCACAGTTTGAAGACCTTTACTCATTCCATCCATGGAAATGTTCCTGGAGGGTAGTGATTTGCCTGTCACTGGCTGAAGCTAAACCCTCCCCCCAGAGCAACTGATGGCAAGTTGGTGTCTGCTCTTTGATACTGTTTCCTGAAGATGCTATTTAATTTGGACACTCCCCCTCATGTTCGCTGGTTCTGCATGTAAAAGACCAAAGCCCACAGTCACATGGGCCCTTTGGCAACTCAACTGGAAGGATTTTAACTCTGCTCTCTGTAGACCTAAAATTCCCCTGATCTCTGAGGTCATCTTCAAGCCCCACACCCTCAAGAAGCCTTCTCTGACCGCTTGATCTTTTTCTTGTTTATCGCTGAGTATGCAGTACACACAGTAGTAACTGGACTAAATGAATGTTGAGTTTTTAAACCCAAATTACTTAAATAGGGATATGATTTGGAGAAAGTCATACACATTTAAATAACAGATGGAACTGCAGGCAGCTGGGTGCAGCACTCCATCTACAGTCATGGTCTTCAGTGTCTAAGGAACATCTTCTCATATGTTTCTTCCATTGGTATCATTTTCCCTAAGGTTAATGCTCTAACTGATGCTTCTTTCATCATGTTGGTTTCTTATTCATTATAAAAGTAATGAAATGTAGCCATTTGTATGTAAAGACTGTTATGGTCTGAGGGTAGTTTGGGGTCCCTCCAGGGTCCATGTTTCAAGGGCTTGTTCCTCAGGATGGTGGTACTGGGAGGTGCTGGAACCTTTAAAAGATGAGGCACATGGGACAGACTTGGGTCGATAGGGGTAAGGGAGTAAGGTTGGTCTCGTGGGACCCCTTGGTAGAGCTCCAGAAAGCCTTCTCATAAAACCTGAGCCTGGCCTTACCCCACTGTCTCTGCTTTCTGGTCTGAGACAGGACGCGTCCTCCTGCATCCACAGTGCCTCTGCTGCGGCCACCTAGAAGCGCACATAAGCAGTGCTCGCTATAGTTAGTCACTGCGTCAACTTGACTGGATTGAGAAATACCTCAGGGACTGGCAGAGCACATGGATGATTGACGTGTAGGCTGCACAGTGAGGAGGAAGATCCACCGCAGTTGTAGGCCTGGATGGAGTGAAAAGCGGAGTCTTCCTGTTTTGTTTTTTCTCCAGTCTTCACCGTCAGCTTTGGGTGTTTGTCTACGGTTCCTTCCAGCTTCCAGTGCAGACTCCTCAGCCTTCTGATGCAGACCCTTTGGCTTTGCTACACTGCATTGCACCAGTGAGCTCCAGGCCTTTGATTTTCCGCTGGACCCTCTGGCTCCCCAGCGTGCAGACAGTCATTTTGCATTCTTCTGTCCCTGACTCCACAGGGGGCCATTTGTGGGTTCACTTAGTAAGTCCTTTGTATGTAATATATATATTTTTTAATCAAACCTGTTCCTCTAGCAGACCCTAACTGATACAGTGCTACACAGAACAACTTTGCCAAGATTCTAAATCCAACACAGCTTCAGGCTCTGAATGGCCCATGGTATGTGCCATAGTGGATCATGGAGTGACATGGGATTAAAGATTGTTCCATGGAATCCTGTCACCAGGAATGGCAAGGCTAAGGTAAAAGCTTGCTTTGCAATCTTGCTTCTATTGTTCTGTTGATGAAGACCTTTACTAGCTAGTATGCTGTGGAATGATCCATTCGCATGATAAGGAAATGATTGGCCTGAGAAAACTTTAAGCATAACACTCCACCATGTTCATGTGCCAACCTGAAACTATTCCTAAAATGCTTACCCTGGGCTTACACTGTCAGATGTGTATTGTTTTCACTTCTCATGAATTCCAAAACTGTCTCATTGTTATCCAAATCCTCGTTATCCAGCAATTATTCTACCAAAAGTATGAGGATGATGGTAGAGGCAGGACTTACAATACTCACAGCACTATTAAATGTTAAAGAGGAAATTATGCATTTGCGTGGAAATCCACTGTACAACGCCTGTGCCTGGAGGATCCTTCCCCCACTTGAGACCCATTTTTTTTATAAAAGTCTTCCCCTAAATCTTAGCCCCATATAGCAACCATTTATTGAATGCCTGCTATATTTTCAATGCTCTATTTAGTATTTTACAGATAAGATCTCATTTTATTTGCCGAAGGACTCAGCGGTAAATCGTTTGCACTTGCATACATAGAGCAGCATTGGTGAAGATGTCCCTCCTGACACTGAAGATGATCTGAGCTCCAGGAGCCCCTGGAGGCCTGGAAACCAATGGATGAAGCTTTCACATCAAGGGCAAGCTTCAGGAAGTTAACCTTGACAGGAGTGGGCTGCGTCTACTTTGTAGCCGTCTTCACAACTGTTACGCAGTCTTGATGGTAAAGGGAGGTAGTGCTCATCTCTCAAGCCCCACCATGATGCTATTTAAACCTGAATTAGAACCAACTACAGTAATACAGGCACTGATGGCACAGTGTATGATGGATGCTGGGACTTCCCAGGTTAGAGATTTGTACTTGTTTAGTTCTCCAGAAAAAGCTCATTAATTGTATACCCTTGGGCAGATTAAAGTCTAGTCTATGAGGTTCCTCAAGTCACGGAATCTACCAAAGACTGGACAGGTGTGCAAGAGGCAGAGATCATCGAAAAGGGCCAAGGCCACAGCTGAGCTCAGCGATGGCTGAGTCGTGGTGTCCGCTCGCCGAACACTCCCATGTGAACAGCTCAAGGGCTCTCCCAGCCCCACAGAGAAGGGGTGTTGGGAGGGACAGCAACCTGCACACTGCCCCAAATCTGTGTTTTCTGGAAGTCTCTGCTTTGCATGGATCTTATGGCATACAGTAGTCACCAGCATGAGGATGGCCCAGCCTGGGAATAAACCAACAGATGGAGACGCTCCGCTCATTTGTGCATGACCTCTGTTCTGGAACCTTCTATTCTCTTCTTCTAGGTCATAAAGGCAGTCATCCAGTGTCACATCAACACTCATTCAAATGTCCTAAAGTGATAGCATTCCCTGTAAGCCTGGTAAAATTCAAGAAGTGCAAGAGCCCTGTGCAGTCTACAATTTCACATTACCAGCACGCGTCCTCCAGCCACGCCAATCAAGGCCATTTGGTTTTTATTTCTCTCCAAGCTTAAATGGCAGCTCACCCTGGGTAGAAGTTCTCAGTCTATTTAACATCTCTGCCTAACATCCAGGCAACGTTAATGCACATCTAGTTCCTGGAAAGCCCCAGCCCTGCCCTCATCCCTTCCGATCCCTGGAGCCTCCGTGGATCCCCTTTTCTGGCCTCTTGGCTTCCTTTGCACACTCACCCTGGGAGGCACCTCTTCTGCTTGGATTCTCCTCCCGTTCCCAGGTTAAACGGGCTTCCCTTTGCTTTCTCAGTGGGTCCTTCTGGATGCTGAATCCACACGATCATCAGTATTTTCATATACACCAGTCCTTTCTCTATTTTGCACTAGAATTTTTCATTCCTTCAGGGGATGAATGTTTTCAGGTATTTTTTATGCCTAGCAAGCACTTTAGAAGCTTTCTTTGTTTGTTTTTAATAATTTTATTTCTGGCTTTTAAATTTGTTCATAAATAGTATCTTAGTCACAGGAACCATAGTTAAAAGTATATAAAAGAAATAGTGGCTAATCTATTTCTAATGTTTTCTGCTTAGGGCCTGAGATGCCTTACATATATTCATTGTTTCGGTCTTCCTAACAATTTTTGAGAAAGAAATCATTATTAGCGCCATTTTACATAGGGTGAAACTGGGATATTTAGATAGATTAACTGATATTTTCTATCAAATAAGTAGCTGAACCTGGATTTCAAGCTAAATACCCACTAACTAATGATAGATTGAAACCAGCAGAGCTCTTCGAAGGGATTGATTTTGATATCTTGCTCTGTAAAGATACAATTAATTATTGATATGTTAAAAGCACTTGTGAACCAGTGGGCAGTTTTCTTCAACGAATATTCTGCAACGAGGTAGTGTGTGGTATGTGCGATCTGTTAGAAAGATGCCAAGTTATAGCTGTGACTCCATATTTATTTCCTAAAGTAGCAGTGTATTCTTTTGTCAGAAATTAAATTGCACTTAATCAATTTAAGAGAAAAGCCATCTGTCAGGTGTGTGAATCTAATTAGCCGTGGTGTTTGGAATGGACCAGTATATAATGGTAGTGATTTCATTATGAAGCGTTACAAATCACACACGCATAATTTTGTCATTACATTTTGTGTGCATCTCAACAGCTCATCAGAAGCCTGTTTCTGGGAAAATCTTCATACTCCGGCTTGATAAAACAACATTTTATGGGAAACTGAATCCTAATGAAGACATTTGTAGTGAGGCCAGAGTCACAGAATGTCTCTCGTGGAAAATGATAACCAGCTGATTGAAAGATGCTTCTATCTGATATGTACTTGGATGTGGCACGCACATCTGCCGAGCACCTCTGCAGTGGGCACTGTGCCCGGTGAGCCAGGATTTGAGGATGAACAAGATGCTGTTTCTACATGCAGCATTTTATAGCACAGTCAAGGGAGTCATTGTCATAGATTTAATGCAAGTAATGAAAAACTTCTAAATTATCAAACACTGTTCTAACACGTTCTTGATGGTGTTAGGTTCACAGCCTGCTCATAGGTAGGTATTTCTATTTTACATGAAGACAATATGGCAAGTGAAGGGCAAGATTCAGTAACCAGGGATGTAGCCAGCAAGGGTAGCTACTAACAAGTAATCAAGGACTCCTAAGTAACGAAAAAAACACTTTTATAGGGCACACAATTTGGAGGTTATATTTTAGTGTCTACAGTGGTAAAGTTTTAAGCAAAATTATTTAGGTATTTACATATAATTTCAGTTGTTAAACTGAATTTGATTTTTTTTATTGGCACATGTTTGTAGTACATAATGATCACATTCCTCATAGGGACTTGGTACATGAACCCTATCTCCTACCTGCCTCCACTCTTGGTTCCCTTCCCAAGAGGAATATGTGGGGATTTTTTTTTTAATTGCTTGGAAGAAGAGTAAGTGCAGTTCCTATGTTTTCACAGATTCTTTCAACTAGAAAGAAATCTAGACAATTGGCATATCATTAAATCTAAAATTTACAAACTGAATTCTATAAATTCAGCCAACTAGGGCAAGATAATGTGGAGACTGAGAACTCTGCTCTAAAAATGAAGGCGACTGGTAAGAACATGTGCAAGGATAGCAGGAAAACTGAAGGACAGATGACAAAATGACAATACATCAGGTGGACGTGGAACTCTGGCATTTATTCTCCTTAAATACTCATCTAAGTACTACTGTGCCTTCTAGGTAAGTGACACACGTTTTCACAAGTGTCTAAGTCTCTGCAGTTGTAGCCCCTACCTCCTCCAAAGATGCCTGCTGCATCTCAGCCATCCTGAAAAATCTAAACCTAAGTAGTAATTTACTTTTATCTCATGGGCAAACTTTCATTCATTCATTCATAAGAATCGTTCAGATGTGGAAGAGAGAACATCTAAGTGTCCAGAGCAGCGGTTTATAGTAAGAGACTCAAGTATCTCCAGGTTCCCTAATAGCATAATAATCTGATCCATTTCCAGTGTCATTTATCACAAAGAAACAAAGTTTTTAGCACTTCAGAGGTTACCGCCAGCCTTTGCAGTGTATGAGATTCAGGCTCGTACCTCAGCAAAATTACAAATTACAACCTGACATAGTCTTCCATGAATAGACAGAATTTGAAACACTAAATCTGCAAATGTCAAAGGTTTACTCTACTAGAAATGCCAACAACTGAGCATAATTCCAAATAATCAAGTCCTTGAAACTGAAAGTCGGTGCTTACACCTTCCACATGGTGAAGAATAGGCTGACAAGATCTTGTACTACGCTGATACACATGACTCTTTCAAGTTGGTACAATAGCGTGTGGGGCTCACTTTGTAAAATATTGCTTTCCTTTGCAAGGTGAGAAAGGGCAATTCTAAAATTTTGATCACAGGAAATAGGTTTTTCTAAACAAACATAAAGTGCAACCAAGGGTGGGGGACTTTGCGAGACAAAAGTGCATGAGTTCAATTAGAAATGGGAATAAGAAGTCACTTGCAGAATGTAGGTTTGGAGTGAGCGTGGCTTACTTTTTGTTGGTGAGTGCCTAACTTCGTTCTGAAGTGGCGAACATTTCCACAGAGTCCATTCTTCACTCCATCAGAGAGTTCTGTGACTCTGCATTCTTTTTCTTTCAAATAAAGCACTGGCATTGCCTGAGAGACTCTGAGCAGGCAGAATTCTGTGTTCAAGTCCTGCATGTCTGCCGTCACCTTCTCAATTCGGGTGTTCCTCCAGCATTATTCCCCTACAGCTGGCTGTCATGTGACAGAGCACAAAAGACCACCCAGGCTACTGGTGTCATGGTTTGGGTCTGAAATAACCTTCAAAGCCTCCTGTATGTGGAAGGTGATGGATCCTGGGGCTCTGTGCTCACCCGGGGATTCACCATGGATGAGCTCAGGGCTGACTGTGCTGTAGGTGGTGGGGCCTCGTTGGAGGTGATCACTGGGGTATGACCTGGAAGGGTGTGTTCTTGTCCCCGGCTCCTCCCTTCTCTCTGCTTCCTGCCTGCCATGGGGTGAGCAGCTTTCCTCCACCATGCTCTTCCATGGGTGTTGGGTATTTTGTTCCAACAATTAGAAAGTAACTAAGACAATTGGCAAGCCATCTCTTTCCTCATCCCATGATTAACACAATACATAGACCAAGCTTCCATATTCCATAATGCCCAGCTGCTCTGGACTCGACTCTTCTCCTGTGAAATGACCCAGCCTTGCAATTGGAAGATTAGATGCACTCATCCTCTCCCAGATGTGAGCTCCCCTGCACCCCACTTCTCTCCTAAGAAGAGGCTTTCCTTCTGAAATAAACCCACAAGGGTCCTATATCTAAACTTTCCTTGTCTGAGTGAATTTGTTCCGATGCCAATCTCCACCTCAGCAACTTCTCACTCTTCCTGTCATAGACTCTTTTCTTCTACAAGTTTCCTGGATTTCCACTTTCTAAAGAAGCTTTCCATTCTCTTTTCTTACAATTCTAAGTTGTGTCAGTATCATTAATGGACCTTAAAAATGACAAGGCTTCCAACATGTGTTATCTCTCTCACTTAATCCTCAGGTAACACTGATGTGGCAGCTTATATTAACCCTGTTATGCAATGTGTAACTCAAGGCTAATAAGCATGAATCTCTTTCTTCATCTTCCCATCCCCCCTCTCAGTCCATTACTACCTCCTCCTTTTTTTCCTATTTTATATTATTTTGCATTGCTTTGTACTTTCGCTGAGTCTAAACTCTCAAGTTGGATGATCTGTGACTCTGCTAACTGTAATTAGATGGAACAAAAGAATATTAGCAAAGGTAGGGTGAAACTGGGTCTTTTGGCTTAGAAAGCACAGTACGTTAGGGACAAAATGTGCAGTAGGGAAATAAAACTGTGGAACACAAGTAGCAAATGCTTCCACTGGTGGTGTGTCTTGCAGGAGAAGTGAAGTAAGCCTCTCCGAGGGGCTCAGATCCTCGAGATGCATAGGTGTGAGCAATTGTAGCTCTGGTTACACAGGTATCTTAGCTGAGGCCATATGTAGCTCTGCAATTGTGCCTTAGCACTCAAAATTCTGGAAGAACACTTCTTTACCTTCTGCTTTCTCTGAAAAAGGCTCCCTCCCTCAGGCAGGATGACTTCTGTTCTCTCTTTGGATCAATTCTTTGCTCCAACAAAAACAAGTACTTATGGAGAAACCTTTTCTAAATATTTAAAATCAAGTTCTCTTGTACCTGTCTGCCTTTTTGTTCTTAAAAGGAATGGGAATTAACATGCAGCGGGGTCCACTAGGGGTAAAGATTTGGGGGGAAATAGCATAAGGGGATCCGCAGTGTGGCCAATGTGTACCATTAAGCACTCACTGGGGAGTTTCCTTATTTGCAGGCAGGAGGGGAGAGGTATTTGGAGTCAACACTGTCAGATTAGCCAGAAATCTTGCCGGACCTCCAATGAACCAGTGCAACAGCCTAACACACAGCTTGGAGAAAATTTCCAAGGTCGTTTACCAGGAAAAGGTAGAGGTTGGTCTTTCTTCAATAATTTTAATTTTTACTTTCCATAATTTCCCTACATGGAAAGTTCCTTTTTCTCAGAACCACCTTAAACCAGTGTTATCTACCAGAAATAACATCTAAATCCAGTTCTCTAACCAACACCTTTACATTGCCAAGACTCACCAGCTAAATCAACTTTCTAAGTGATTCAATGTGATTAATAAATTGGAATTTTGGTTTGATTTATTTTCTGTAATTTATTATTTTAACATGCAGCGGACTATTTAATATCTACTTATAAATTTATATAACATATATTGATCTATAAATTAAGTTTATATAATACATTATATATAGGATCTACATAATAAGGCACATTGTTGTACTCAGATGTTTTAAAATATTTTCATCCTCAGTGAACAAGTGAGAAAACTAAAGTAGACTTTGTTAAATAATCGCCCAGGATACTGCACAGCTGGGAACCAAAGGCTATTTGTCTGATTCCAGAGTTATCATACTTAATTACTCTGTTACGCTCGCTATGAAAATGGATTAAATTGACATTTTCTCAAAAGGCTGGTCCACACTTTGAGTATATATATTTAGTGTAGTTTTTATTTAAACCACAGAAGTATTTTACATTTAAAATGAATTTATATGGAAAATAAAATGAGCATATGTGGAAAAAAGAACATAATTCTATATCGAATTAATAAGAGCACAAGAAGTAAAGAATTGTTTCTCGGGGGGTGGTGAGATGGCTCAGCGGCATAAGCGCCTGCCTGGCAAGCATGAGATCCTGAGTTCGACTCCCGAAACCCACATACGAAAAAAGGCCCGGTGATACCGCTTTGCTGCATGGGCACCTGCTGGCGAGCGAGGTCCTAAGATCGACCTCCGTTACCCACAAAAAAAAAAAAAAAAAAAAAAAAAGAATTATTCCTCACCATCTAGAAAAGGGCGCAACATCTACCAGAATTCGCCAGCTCTGTACTAGAGGCCCGAAGAACCACGACATGAAACTGCACTATATTCAATAGTCTTATTATCAATAGCACTGTTAGTATCAGTAATTTCCAGTCATGTTTATAGCGTAAGAGGAAGCACACAAGTCATCGTGTTGATGTAATCAGACATTGTTCTCCCAACGTTAAATTTTAATTAGAGTTATTATAATGAATTTTGGGTTTTTAAAGTCATACATTTCTAACTAAGAAAAGCCCTGGAAGCTCTGATTCTGCCTTAGCAAAGGTCTTTCCAGAAGCCAGTCTGCCATTTTGTAAATTTGTTTCTCCACCAAAAAGAACCGGAGCTTTCCTCGGAGAAATCCAACTTCATCCCTCCACGGTGGGCTTCTAACGCGATCATGGCAGTGGGAGGGAGCGCTCTCTGCGAGGGTCTCCTAGGATGCGCCAGACCATCAGGCTCCCGGGCGTGACAGGCCCGGCGTTGACAAGCCTGTCTGCGGGATTCAGGACAGGAGCTGCCGCTTGCTGAGCAGCACGGAGGGCAAGGCCTGGAGCTGCACGCCGGGCCTGTCAGGTCCCTGGGGAAGAAGAGATCCCGGGGGAAGATGCGGGAGCTGCCCTGTCCTAGAAGCCTCCTTCCCTCCAAGAGCTGCTGTCTCTAGGGACAGCTCCATACTCACAGCCTCCGTCTCCAGAAGGATACTGTCCCAAGAGTTACTGCACTTGGGGACAACGAAGGCTGAGGCTTTACATCAGGTATTATTCCTCCAGACCACGAGGAACTAACTAATGAGCGGTAAATTCGTACTGCAAGTATCCTGACTTAGTAATTTGCTCTCTTCGTCTATTTCCGGAGAAGTGAACTCAGGGTCAAACTCTCAGGCAGAAGGAGGAAGGGTTCTATTGAAATTTTGCCCCCAGAAATGTTCAAATATTGAGGCCGTTTTAAAAAATAGAAAGTAAAAAGCAAGACTGTAACTTGCTACGATTGGAGATGGCTATTATTCCAACACTTTAATCTACAAATTAGTAATTAAAGGGGATAGAATTGTCCTTTACCTGAAGAATCCAGGTAGCACCAGTGGATGAGGGGGGAGTCTACGAATATAAAAGCATCAAGTGGGGAGATGGAATAGCACAGCTTTGATATCCTTAAGGAAATATTTCTTTAGAGCAAGAACCATCAATGGATGTTAAAACCACCAAGCAAAAGGGAATAGGGAATTGGATATTGCTTGATATTCGCGAGAACCGTATATTCTTACAGTGTAGGCTTTTGCCTGTCTCCATTATAACCCAGAGATTGAGAAGGTCTCAGTTTCTCTGCTCTTTATTCTCAAGGAAGAAAATTATCTGAATTTGGCGTCTCAGGGAGAAGCAACAAAGTCGCTTCCTTTCCACCTTTAGGAACCACACAACCAGAGCCCTCCTCGTCACAAGGCTTGACAGAGTTCATCTCTTGGTACTTTACATCGTGCAGTCCCGTGGTCTTAGAAGGATGCATGGCTCCTTGCTCAAGCAAACCCGGAATGCCATCCTGCCACGAAATCTGTGCAACACGGATTTGCCACCTATGCCAAGGGGAGCATTAGTCACTGCGAAGGAAACCTTCCACGTGTATGTCCCTTAACGCAACTTCCTATCTTCTTCCTGGAGTGTTTTAATAATATTGGTTGCATTGATGTAGGGATTACATTAATTACACGGGTTGTATTGATTTTATCTATTGCATTAATTCTCCATTAGTTTTCTAACATCCTGTAGAGTTGAAGCAGTGGTGAATTTTTGCAGGAGAGCAGAGAATGGCAAGAAAACGAGGGGAGGCATTCATCTTCCTGGGGCCCTGCGGAAGTGATCTAACGTCTCTCAAGGTCGCAGACATGTGTAAAACATGAGATTTCAGTCACACGATACTCGGTATTTTTAGTATTGCTAACACTAACTAATGAAAATTTTCTAATAATTCCTGTTGTATGTTATCAGCATTTTTCTAAAAAGAAATATATAAACTATTTTTTTAGCTTTTATTTTTATCAGTACATGTCTGTACTATATGACGTTTGCATTCCTTGTGGGGAATTAGTACATGCACGTAACGCGTCTTCATTCTTTTTCTACCCCATTCCTCTGCTCCCCTCCCCTCTCCCTTCATCTCCTGAGCCCCTTCCCTCTTGCAAAAGACCTAGCTCCCTGTTGCCTACCATGTATCTTATATTTTGCTGTATTTAAATCAGTATATAGCATGTTTCAGAAGATATTTCTAAGAGAATAGAAAGCCTTTTGAATAGACATCAGTGAGAACTTATCGTACATTTGCAAACATGCCAATCTGATCCTGGAAGAGCTACAAATGGCATAGTGTTAAATCTTACAGACATGCATTTTATACTTTCTCAGGCCAGTAGACTTGTTTAATTTTCCTCTGAACCTTTTCACAGTTACAATAAGGAGACCTAGAAGTCATGTTTATTTTCTCTCCTTAAGTGGGTTCTTTTTATGTTGAAATATATCTTTTCTGATTTAAATGTTGTTTCGTTTTAGTTGTAGGAGAAAAATGTATTTGATACAAAACACTTAAGGAATATAATATAAATTACATATCTGCAATAATTTTATCAAGCCATTATTCTGTCAGTAAGTCTTTTCTATGCATATTTTCATATCTATAAAAATTACATATCTCATCTTATATTTGTTTTTCTCTATGATTAAGAAAACATTTTTACAAATGATTTGTAAACATGTCTTATGGCTGTTTTTGAGAATGTGTGTGATAATTAACTCAAGTATTACCCACATTTAAGTTATTTCAGATGCATTGTTAGCATATATAACACTCCAGTAAAAACATTTCTACATCAATTATTTTATATTTATGCGTATTGCTGTAAATAGCATAGAAGTAATACTTACTAAAATAATTGTATAAGTAGAATTCAGAATTCCATAAATACTGTATAAAATGGAACTTCAGAAATCAATCACCGTAAAGCCAAGCTCAAACAATAGGAAACAAGGGGAAGAGGCCTCAGAGCCAGAATGAAAGGGCCGACCATGGGACATGAAAGCTGGGAGCAGACCTTTGTGGTAGTTGTGTGTGCTCTTCTATCACTAAATATAAAAGTTTTAGATAAAATTTTAGTTCACATATAGTGGAGCAAAACATTTATATGTAAAAATCACTGCAGAAATTTTACTTTAGAAATTTTAAATCTGTAAAATAAAATTTATAATACTAAGGTATAAAAGATGGCATCAGAACTTTATGCACACATATGATTTGGTTATTTGTTAGGAGCTTTAACATTGCAAATAACTTTGATACACAAGTTATGAAATTATATTTATGACTTTTTCCACGGACATCGATTGGTAATATTTTTAATCATTCATGTATATTTAGCACTTCGAAACAGGTAAGTAGCAAAAAAGATCCAAGTTTCAGATAAAATTATGGACAAAATATAAATTTGAGAAAAATTCCTTAGCATAAAAACTTTATGACAATTGAGGAAAGACTGCTCACATTCAATTTTGTGTTGCAATTTGTTACGCATTTTGTGTTAAAGGGTGTGTTCTAGGAATGACAATTTGATTAACCATTTAATAACATTGTTTAGGTGTTTAATATGCTTTCTCATTTTCGCCTCTTTTACTCAATTATTGGAAAGTAGTGTTGAAATTTCTAATTTAATTTGTTTTTGATTTCTCCTTTGTTTCCTTTCATTTCCATCACTAATTTTTGCTTCGTTTGTTTTGAAGCCTCATTATTAGCTGTCGATGCATTCAGAATTCCCTTCTCCTGTTGAGAATGAACCCCTTTATCTTATGAAATCTGCATTCATTTCTTAGTGCTGCTGTGACCAGACACCACTAACAGATGGTTTGAAGAAGCAGACGCTCACCGCATCCCAGTTTTAGAGACCGGAAGTCCACAGTCAGGTACTGGAGGGTTCTCCTCGCTCTGAGACCCGCAGAGGGGGCTTCCACGCTTCTTCCTGACTTCCGTGCATCATTCACACCTCTTCGGCAGAGACCTCCTCCCTGCACCTCTTCACGTAGTCTTCCTGTTTAGGGAGTCCTTGAGCAAAGTTCTCCCTAAGACCCCGTTCCCAGTAAGGTCAGATTCAGCTGGCGGTGGTGGCACATGCATGCAATCCTGGAACTCTGGAAGGGTGAGGCAGGAGTATGGCAACTTGCAGTCCAGACCGGGAAACTTAGTGACTTCGAGAGATCCTGTCTCAAAATTTAAGAAGTGCTGGGGTCTAGCTCAGTGCAAAGGCGTTGGGTTCAGTCTTCAGTACTGAAAAATTGCACCACACACACACACACACACAAGGTCACATTGTGTAGCACTGGAGGTCAGCGATGTCACAGGACTGTCTTGGGTGGCATGGTGTGGTTCTTCATGACATCCCTCCACCATCTGTTCTTCCGGTCATCTAGTGTCCTTTGCATAAACATTTACAGGTTTTGTCTTAAACCTTCCACTGTTCTTTCTTTTTCAGTTTAACAAATACATTTACGTTGATTTACTACTCTCGTTTGTGTTGGGGAAGAAATACAGTAGAAAGGTAGCACACTGTGTCCCTCTGCAATATTTAAGAGGGTCTGGTCACAGTTTCCCCCCACACGCTGTGTTCCCTAATGTCTGTATGTCCCCTCTTCAGTGACAGTTGGTATCTCCTTGCGGTGTGGGACCACCCAATTCATCTCAGCTTTCAGGTTCTGGGGGATCCCAGTGTCGTTTCCTGACCCCACGATTACTGCCCCAAGGAATGTTTTGACCTGACTCTGTCTCCTCTACAAACAGAAGCTCTTCAGATATTGCACCTCTATTACAAACAGTTTGAATAGAGTTATTTTTCCCCAATATTATGTATCTCACTTAGATTTATAAATTACATACGTAGACATAAACAAGCTAGTCTGATTGTTCATTTGTTTTGATAATTCTTTCCCCTCTTTTGATTTTGTAAATTGATCTTATCTTTTTGAATTAGTCTTTCACTTTTCTATTGCACTGACTTTTTACAGGTACTCTTACTCATTTGAAAGATTTCACCCCCAAAGTTTTTAATTTTAGTCTCCAGTTTTATCTCACTTAATCCACTCCTTTTGGTTTCTTGTCATTTGCCTTGTTGGTCTTTTTTATGTTTCTAAGCATTTTTTTTAAACTGCATGTGGAGTTTTATATTTTAAAAATTCCTACATGGTGTAAGGATTTTAATTATGTGAAATATCCTCCAAACACTGCATCATTAGCTGTGTGCCAAATTGGTATATATCTACTTTTTTATTATTACTTCCTCAAAGCTCTGCAATTGCATTTTGCATTTTCCTTTGATCCAAGTTGTGCTTCAAGATGTAATTTGCACATGGCATAATCATTTTTTGAATGATGTTTTTCTGTATTAATTGTTGCTGCTTCTATTTGCTATGAAATTGGGCCAAAGGGGGTCTTTTTACACAGAGTGCTCTGCCAAATCCTATCCTGATGTGGCATATGCCTGCCACCTGAAAAAGCCATCGTCTCCCTCTTTCTCTAACGTGGAGTTTACATTATGTTAAGTTGCATTACATTACATTATGTTATGTTACATTGCACGAGCCTGATGTAGTTTTGATTGGAAAATTTTCAAATTCTCTAAATCTCACCAAAATCTCTAGAATGACAATCTACCCTCTTTTCTCAGAATACAGAAAGCTTTTGGTTCCATAGTTACTTCCTGTATCTCACTCTTAAATATCCACTTTTGCTGTGAACCATCTGTTATGGCTTGTGTCTAGATGTCCCCCCAAAGCCTCATGCATCATAGGTGTGGCATGTTCAGAGGTGGCTGAATCTAGAGTGTGTGATGCTGGGATTAAGGATGTATGATTACTAAATCAGTCTGCTAATTGGTTTGGCACCGGCCTAATACCAGTAGCCTAGATAGAGTATAAAAGGGGTAGAAAAAGGCTACTAAGGCCCCTTGCTTGCTTTAGTACCTTCTGCCCACAATGAACTATTTCTCCTCTGCCATGCCACCCTGCCTTGGAGCCAGCTGATTATGGACTGAAACCTCTATAAACTGTGAGCCAAATAAATTTTTCCTCCCTTAACTTTAGGGGTCAGGTATTTTATCTCAGCAACAGCAAAAAAAAAAAAAAAAAAAAAAAAAAAAAAAAAAAAGAAAAAGAAAATAGGACAGAATTTGGTACCAGAGAAATGTGGTCCTTGCTGTAACTATACCTGACCATGTGGTTCAGGAACCACTGGCTTGTGGAAGTTTGGAAAGGTTTGGAGATGCCAGCTGAAAAAGTAGAGCTGGAACATCTTAAGTGATACTCGATGGGAGATTCTGGTCAAAGCTTAGATGACCAGAAGGCTGATAGAAATCCTGCTGAAAAAGACCAGGCTCAGGAGGTTTCTCCCGGGAAGAAGGACTGCATTGGCTGTTGGACTCCAGACAACAAGTGTTATGCCTTGGCAGAAAATTTGTCTGCATTTTTCTCATGTTCAGAGACTTTGCCTGAAATTAAGATTAATGGGGGCAGAGCAATTAATCATGTGGAAGAAATTTCAAGGAATTCTAATGTTGAGGTGGTGGCATGGCTTCTTTTAGAGGCTCTTAGCCAAGTTAATGTTGAGAATCAAGAGCAAGGAGCAAAGCACAATGACTCAAAACCTTGTAAATTCAACCAAATGGAAATGCCAGTAAAGTTGGAACCTGCAAAAATCTAACAGAAGAGAAATTGGTCACTGAAAAGACTAGTAAGAAAAAGTCAAATATTTCAGAAGACTACAGAAAAGATAGCCTGAGAACATCTCAAGAATCAGCAGGAGGGGCCGGTGAGATGGCTCAGCGGCTTAAGCGCCTGCCCGGCAAGTGTGAGGGCCTGAGTTCGACTCCCGGAACCCACATACGAAAAAGGGGCTGGTGATATTGCTCAGCGGCATGGGCGCCTGCTGGTGCGCGAGGTCCTGAGGTCGACCCCCGGTACCCAGAAAAAAAAAAAAAATAGAATCAGCAGGACTCCAGCCTTCACAGCCTCAGAGTTGCAAAAGTGAGAGATTTTGCTTTGAGAAAGGGAGCCCCAGAGCACCATGTTCCAGAATGGCAGGGGGCTAGGGAAGTTGTTGCTTGAGATTTGGTTCATAGGCACTTGACCCCTACAGCTAAGAAAGGAAGAAGCCTGGCTACTGCTCCAGCTGTGGCAGACCTTGGCATCATCCACATGATGCTGGCTTTAGGCGCTTGCAGAATACAGGAGTTCTGGGGTCAGGAAGGTTTCTACCCAGATTTCAGAAAGGCTGATAGGCTAGTCAGTATGCCCCTGACAGGGCAGTGTGTGAAGCTGTGAGTATGAAGCTGAAGGTTCATTGGAGACCCCAAAAGTTTAGAGAAGCCAGGAACATGTATCATCTGAGGAAAACTGTAAGAAAGGAGCAGAGCTGGCCCAAAAGAGAAGCCAGGGGAGCTGCAACCACTGGAAGTGCTGCAGGAGTGAGGCCACCCAAACCCCTTTGGAGCTCACATCTTGCCAAAGATTGCCTGGGATGCTGCACATGGAGCTACAGGACTTAATGTTTGCCCTGCTAGATTTTGGACTTGCTTTGGTCCTGTTCCTTTCTATCCCCCTATTTATAACTTTTGCAATGGTAATGGTTATGTTGTGCCATTGTATGTTAGATGTGTTTAACTTTCTTTTCATTTGTACAGTAGCTAGCAGCTAAGAGTTTGCCTTAAATCCCAGAGGAAACTTTGGATTTGGACTTTTCAGCAATGCTGAAACTGTTAGGATTTTGGCAACTCTTGGGGAGGGACTATCTTTTGCATAAAGGGATATACACGAGTCTTTGGGAGTCCAGGGGCAGAATGTTATGGCTTGTGTATAGATAGTCCCCCAAAGCCTCATGCATCATAGGCGGGGCTTGTTCAGAGGTGACTGAATCTAGAGTATGTGATGCTGGGATTAAGGATGTATGATTACTAAATCAGTCTCCTGATTGGTTTGTCACCATCCTAATCCCAGTAGCCTACATAGAGTATAAAAGGGGCAGAAAAAGACTGCTAAGTCTCCCTGTTTGCTTTAGTACCTTCTGCTTGCCATGAACTATTTCTCCTCTGTGATGCCTATCCGCCATGCCACCCTGCCTTGGAGCCAGCCAATTATGGACTGAAACTTCTACAAACTGTGAGCCAAATCAATGTTTCCTCCCTTAACTTTGAGCATTAGGTATTTTATCTCAGCAATGAAAAAAGTAACTAAGACACTATCTTATTAAAACACTGGTATGAAATAAATATACAGTGTAAGCAAAGATGTGCATATTTTCTGAATGACGACTAGGAACTTTGTAGCATCGCTGGAATTTGTGATGCTATGCCCTCAAAACTAGACTCAGTGGTTGAACTTCTGTGATTTTTTTTGCTATCAAAATGTTTTCTTAAAAAAATAGTACCCAGGTGTTGTGCTGAAGAATGCAACTTCCCACATCCTGGAGCCCTCTGAGCTATTTGCTAGATCAACCTCACAGAAACAAGTTGTTTGATGAAAGATGTAGACACAAGTAGACACGAAAGAGATACCAAAGTGCAGGCAGTTGTAGCTCAATTATGATTATCATAATTTCAAAATCCACAAGAGAAAATCAAAACAAATTGAGATTATCATGGGTTTAATGGGTTGAATGTCTAGTATTGTTCCTAATCTTCTGCATATCTGAGAATCACGTGGGACCTTGAGGCAGATCCGCAGGTGCTTGTGTCAAGAATTCTGTCACAGTGAGTTTAATCATCCACATTTTAACAGTCACTGCAAGTGACCCTCTGGCAGTTAGCTCACTGACTTTGAGTGCACTGCCCTGAAATATTCCACACAGGTACTGAGGTTAACAATTTCAGCTGTGCGATTTCTGACCTTCTAAGCAAAAGTAGCAAGTTAAATCCTTCATTTTTCAACTCTAGTGACCCTTAGAATCTGCCCAAAGTATTGGCTGTTGCTAATAAATTAATTTTCATGCTATGCTGTTTTGTGCAGCCAGACATCCACTGTGAGACCCTTCCCTCAGATCTTAATGCTGATAAAGAATTCTCTACTCTGCTTTTTTTCTTGGTTTAATTGGCTTCATTCCATGAATAATAAAACCCACATATATAATATGCCCACAGTACATGAATTATCATTTCCATTAGTTCTGGATAGCAAAAAAACTAAATCTTATAAAAGTGAAGAAAAGTAAGAATTTTCTAATAAATTAAAAAGATACATATTTAGGTTCAAGAATTCGGTTACAATAGACTATGGATATAAATGATGTAAATACATGTACGTACAAGTAGATTCAGATAAATGTCCAGACACAGGCATAGACATGCATCTGTATGTTGCTTTACATTTTGGAAGTAATTTTTACATATAATTTTAGCTTAGTTTTAAAATATCACATGTTTGTCCTAGACATAATATTTTGTATTAAGTACTGAGTACTTCAATCTTTCTTTCTAGATCTCATTATCAACATGGTTGGCTTGAGAGATACCTAGAAATTAGCAAAGCACACTTTGGGTGTGTCTGTGTGGATCATGACTTTGGGGACCATGTCTAGCCCCTGGATTCTGGGTCTCTCCCTTGCTTGCTCTGTCTCCTGGCTGCCATGGGGTGAGCACCTCTCCACGGCCACACCCTTTCGACAGGAGCATTTCGGCCGTGGAGTCAATGGACCATGGACTGAAGCCTTTGAAACTATGATTCAGAGAGAAACCCTTCTTCTTTTAGATTGTGTGTTTTGGGTATTTTACCTCATCAATGGGAAGCTGACCAAGTACAATGATATTCTGGACAAAAATGGCATCATATTTCCCTGCTTCCCTACAGTTGTCCTGGAGAACATCCTCATTTTTTCTTTATAAAGGATAAGTGAAAGGAAATTTTTGGTGCTTTTAATATCTGAAAATATCTTGCTTTTGTCTTCAATCATTGAGTGATTTGAACTTGGGGAATGACAAACATTTGTGCATGACTACCGTGCTACCCAAAAGAAGAGGAGACTCTGAGAAGTTAATGAACTTGCCTGGGTCACACACAGGAAGAGCAGTGGCTTCTGGAGACTGCAACAAGCCCCACTCTTTGAACTGATCCCTTCATGAAGCAGACATTTTACTCAACTAAGGATTGTTGAGTCTCTATTATTCTCCAGGTTCTGTTGCAAAGATGAGTAAGGAAGTTTGCTGCAGAGAACTTCACAGTATAATCAGAGTTAGAAGGGTTCTTCCTTTACTTTCCCTTACCCTACCTGCCAACCAAAATGAATCATTATTTGCCTTCCACACCCTGCACTTGGTTGCTCTTTTTTTTTTTTTTTTTTTTTTTTTTTATGTGGGTACCGGGAGTCGACCTCAGGACCTCGCACTTGCCACTAGGCGCTTGTTCCAGTGAGCAATATCACCGGCTCTTTTTTTCCTTTGTGTGGGTTCCGGGAGTTGAACTCAGGACCTTGCGCTTACCAGGCAGGCGCTTGCACCGCTGAGCCATCTCACCGGCCCAACTTGGTTACTCTTACAGTCCAGGCTTGACCTTTGACACTTCAGACCTCCTGTTAAAAAGGATTTCCATGATGGGCTCTTCTCCAAGCTAGAAATGTTCTCTGCTACTATATCCCAAAATGTTATTCCAACCTCTTGTGTCAACCATCAGTTTTGACTGCTATTGGATTCATAAATTTGTGTGTATATAGCTTTGCTACAGAGATAAAACTTTTCAGGCCTTAATTATTTCTATTTTGTGTACCTTCATTAAGTTTAGCAAAACCTCAGGCTTTACATGACTGACCAGGGTATTTACTAAAATAATACTTTCCTTAAAGAGTCCTTAAGAAATGCCTAACCACTCAAACTAAAATAACTGTAGTCATCACATTATGTATTTCCTCTACTAGTTCCCTTTAAATGCCAGTATTATATTTTAAACCATTTTCTGTAATGTGCTATATACTTTACACTCCTTAAGGGTGAGGTCTTGGTTTACTTCATTACTGTCTCTCTCATGGCAGTAACTCTGACAGAAGTTCTTGAAAAATATTTACAAGAAATAACTTATTATTAATATAATTTTTTTTATTTTACAGAGAAAAAAACAAAAACAATGACACAGAATTTCAAAAAAATATAATACGAACTTAACAATAGTTAATATATTGCATATTTTTATCTTCAAAGTAGTTGCTCAGATTACAAGATAGAGACACGCAAAATTGATCAAATGATATAAGCACAAACCATTCTTTTCAATGAACTAAAAGAAATTAGTGGTGTAATTATTTTAGCTATCTTATATATATATATATTTTTTTTCTTTTCTTTTCCCTTCCTTCTGTTCTCCTTTCCCCCATCTCAGTTGTTCTTTCCTTTTGAGAAGTTTCTTTCTCTTTCACAGTATCTATTGTAGATTTTGGATCTTATTAACTTTTTTAGTTTCTAACATTAGGTAGACAATATGATGTTTACACATGTGAGTTTGATTTATTTCACTTATGAGTATGGTCTCAAGTTGCATCCATTTACCTATAAAAGCCTCAAGTATATCTTTCTTTATGGCTGAGTAGTACTCCATTATATAAAAATACCACATCTTTTTTATCCATTCCTCGGTTGATGGGCATTTGGGTTGTTTCCAAAATTTAGCTATTAAAAATTGTGCTGCTATAAACATGGGTGCACATATATTGCTGTGGTATGATGTTTTTAATTCTTCTGGGAAAATACCAAGAAGGGGAATAGGGTCAAATGGGACATCCAATCCTAGTTTTTTGAGGAATCTCCACACTGATTTCCACAGTGGTTGTACCAGTCTACGCTTCCACCAACAGCAGAGAAGAGTTCCTTTTTCCCTACAGCCACACCAGCATTTGTCATTGGTTGATTTTCTGATGATAGCCACTCTTTCTGGGGTGAGATGGAATCTCAGTGTTGTTTTAATTTTCATTTCTCAAACAACCAATGATGTTGAACATTGTTTCATATATTTATTTGCCATTTGTATTTCTTCATCTGAGAAATGTGTATTCATCTCAGATGCCCATTTTTGGATTGGGTCTTTGAATTTGGGGGGCCTGATTTTTTTCAATTCTTTATATGTTCTAGATAGAAGTTCTTTTTCTGAGGGACAGTTAGCTAAAAGTTTTTCCCACTCTGTGCATTTTTTTTCACTCTGTTGGTGATTTATTTTGATTTGCAGAAGCTTTTTAATAAGATGAGATCCCAGTTGTTGATTCTTTGAAGTACTTCTTGCGCAGTCTGAGTTTTGTTCATGAACTCTCTGCCTACCCCTATGTCTTCAAGATTTCTACCTACTTTCTCACCCAGTAGATTTAGTGTTTCTGTTTTAATATTTAGATCTTTGATTATAAGAAAAATACCTAATTTTAGCAGTGATTCTGAGCTGTGAAATGAACTCAACTATAAATTCAGTTTCCTTTCCTTGGATAAACATTTTCTCAGTCCCTCTCTCAATTCCTGGGTAAGAGATGAACACCTGCTGATTTGCACCTGGCAAATCTTCAGTGATAAATGAAGAGGCTTCTTCAACTGATTGAATAAGGGTCTAAGTTTACCTATTCAGAACAATAGAGAATACACAGAGAAAATAGAAGTTTATAATAACACTGATGGGAATACATGTATCAAAATCGATGATTTCTGAAAAGAAGTAGACCACCTACCAAGACATTCATAGTAAATATTGCTGATTAATCTTGCATTAGCTTTCCCATTGCTGGACACAATAACTGATCTTCACAATTTAAAGGAGGAGAGGTTTAATTTGGCACATGGTTTGAGGGATTCAGTCCATGGTCATGTGGCTCCAAGGCAGAGACATCAAAGCCAAAGGGCATGGTGGAGGAAAGCTGCTTAGTTCATGGCCAGCCAGGAAGTAGAGCAGGCAGAGTGTCAGAAAAAGAGGAGTGAGGTACCAGACACAGATCAAAGGCCATTCCTTCATGACCCACCAATCTCTGGGACAGATCCTAAAACCAATCAAGTTGACACTGTACCCCAACTGCCACAATCCTCAGAAATAATAGAAGAAAACATTTCTCAACAAATTTTTTGAACACTGCTTGAGGACAATGATCTGGATGTTTTCTAAATACCTCATGGAAGCACCCAACTTTCACCCGTGGGAACTCACTGCGCAGGATCCCTGGAGCTGGTTAATGGTTGCAGAAATGCTCACAGAGAAATTTCTAAACTAATAGGCTTGCTTTGGAATTATGGATTTGCACGGCAAGGCAGGTTAGTCCTCCCTCCACAGCTCAGTGTCTTTGCTGAGGTGCCTGTCTTAATTTGGGCCCCTGGAGAAGTTGATTGTGTGTAAGGAATTAAAGTCCAGCCATTTATTTAGGATGTGATCCTTGTAATGGGGAAAGGGAGCTCCTGGCAGGGTGCATTAATGAGTATATTTAATGTTGAAGATCTCGTGGGGCAACTGAGTAAAATACCCCAAGCTGGGAGGCCAGGGAGCTGCGTGCCATCCCTCACTGGCAGAGGTGACTCTCTGGAGCACTAAGAGCAGGCACTTGCAGCTTCCCAGTGTGTGCATAGGGCCATGTGGCCAGGAGAAGACTCAGGTGGAGAAGTACAGGTGCTTGATGGAGGAAGGGCACTGTGGACCTGTGACAACGTGGAGAAGGGAGTCGCTCCCTCATTACCATGGTCTTCCACCCTCACTTCTGCTCTTAGCTCCCTTTACCCCTGCATGAAAACCAGTGAGTCACCTGGCTTTCCTGACCCTCTTCACCTGCAACCTCTTTTATTTAACATAGGTCCAGAATGAGCTTACTGAGTTGGACACCAAGCTAGTTGGTGTGGGGCCTTTATTCTATAAAAATGAATAAAACAGGTCTCCTGTTCCGATAATTGGGAGACGAGAAAAAAAATCTGACTAATCTTCATGTCACATTTTTAGAAAAGCCAAAGCTTGACAGGAGCAACTACAATGGCATGGTGTCGAAGAAGACAGGAACACTTCCAGGGAAATCTAAGTCAGCGTTTTTGTGTTGACATTGAGCCTGGATCTAGAAAGCTAAGCATCCATTCCCAACATGTGACTTTCGAAACCACATTGGAGAAGGAAATCAAACTGTCAAACATAAATAACTCTTCCATGATTGGTACAGCAGGACTTTCGACTAGAAAAGGAGGCAGGAACAAGACACAGGGCATGGGCCACCAGGACAAGTACATGCAATGTCAGCTCCAGAGTGTGAGGCTGTGTGAGGATTAAACTTGAGTAGTGTGTGATGAGAAGCTGTCCTTGTCCTGGTCACCCCTCAAGAAGGATGGAGTAGAGATCTAAACCAACACGACTAGTTTGAATGTCAAGGCCACAGATCAGAGGTTAATAATGAACCACCTTATTCAAGGCAAAATCAGTGGGGATAAGGAACAAAGAGTAGATGTTTTTAGTTCATAGAAAACTCACTTTCATATATCATCACTCTGCCTAAATTCAAGTTTAGCTTGTAAAAGGTATTAGTTATTAGTCTAAGCCTAATAATTGTTTTCTTATGGATGATGTAAAAATAATAGCACCGACCTGATAGAGTTGTTGGGAACATCAGATTAGATGGAAACCCTTGTTTGTGACTTAGCAGGGTCCCTGACACACAGTGTCTACTAAGTGCCTGCTAACGCTGGTATTAGTTCATTACTCTCTTTTCACAAGAACCATCATGACTTGAAATTTTTCCACTACAAGGTGCACATTAATTTTGCATACTGAAGAGATACATTTTCTCAACTAATTCTACTCCTTCCTAAATCAGAAACAACCACACAATTGCATAATCATATATCCAAAGAGTGAAAACATAATTAAATTTGATTAATGTGTTTTTGCTTAATTATTTAAGTAGAGTGTATTTTTTTTTCCTGGCTGGCATAAAAAGTTAATAGTTAAATCATTAAAATTTTCTGACATGGTTAGAACTACTATGTCGTTGGCAGCTCAGCCACTTTCCCAAGTGAAATCCTTAAGAAAAATAAATAGTGTAAATTAATGGCACCATTAAGATTTTTTTCTGTTCTTTAAAATAATTCATAATTATTTCATATGAAATTGTAATTTGTGAGTGATTTATCATAACGGCAGTGAATCAGGAGTATTTAAATGAGTTTATGATTAAATGAGTTCCTACAAACTCAACTACTTAATTTATTTATACCCTGACTCTTTTTAGCTGTATGAAAGAAGCTTTAATGGGAAATATGTATATCGAAAATAAAATTATAAGTGACATAGAAATAAAAGTCCCACAAAAGAGAGAAAAGGCGTAACACTTGAAGGAAATTAATGTATGTATGAAAAACTATCAAACTATAGTTTCATGGCAGTGAATACAAAACTGAAATAAAGTAAGATAGAATGAAATGAGTTACCACTTCTCATTATTAGAGGCCTATTAAGCACTAAAAAGAGGTCGACTTATTTTTCCTTAAAACTAATTGAAAAATTTGGTGTTTTTTGTCAAAATAACCATTTCCTATGACTGTTACACATTTAAGTAGAGACAAGATATACACCCCATTAAGTTGTGTGTGCACCTGGGGTACCTAATCCTGGCAAGGCAGGTGGGTAGTCTTCATCAAGAGTAAGCAGGACCTGTACTTCTCATCTTACGAACAAAAACAAGGCAAAATGCACATACAAGTTTAAAACCACCACCACAGCTAATGCATACTTCAACCATGAGATTTCCAAACCAAAACAGTCTCACACCTATTTTATCTACAGCAATAACAAATCCAGCAAAAACACCTGTTTCAATCAGAAATGGATGACTTAGACTGATTGCTAACATCCCCCACTTTCTGTAGACAGCCCATCTCCAAATCTTGTCAAACTTACCTCTAAAATACATCTCAAATGTGTGTTTACCTGATATTTCCCCTAATTAGATAGGGGTTGGTGGTTTGAGGTGAAATATCCTACAGGGAAGTACTCTTTCCTCATACCATCCTAAAGGCCAGGAGAGAACTGGATTTTTCACTGGTCATGGTGACTTTGATCCCTTGGTGAAGGTGGTGTCTGCCAGCTTACTTCAACAAAAAGTTATTAATTTTGTATTTTCCATCCTTTTTTCTATGGGAGGAAGTCCCCAAGTCCAGCCCACAATCAGTTGGAGGTAAATTATTGCACTCCATGTTCTGGAAAAAGGATAATCCATACTCTGTATTTGAAATTTTCTGTTAGGAAGATTAAAACACTCTTTTATATTCCCTTCTTAAACCTAAAAGTCACCTCTGTACCTCTCCATTTACTTGTTCATCTTTTACCTGCCTTATTTGTCCACATCCTCCCTGAAGGTGTAAGTCTGGTTTGTTTTCCACATTACCATATTCCTTTCCCGATGTAAAGGTAGCACCGAGTAAATATTTGTTAAAAATGAGTCATAGAAAGGATGATTGATACAAATACTAAAAATACTTCAAACCCGGGCAAGCGTGAGGTCCTGAGTTCGATTGCCGGTCCCTGCCCCCCAAAATACTTAAAATATTTACCATATATTTAATGTAATGGTTTGTAAGTGGATTGCTCTATATTCACAAAAAAGTTTTCATTACCACAAACAACGAACTTGAATGCTATTGAAGAGTCCTTTTTTTATCATTTTATGTGATCTCCTCATGACTGTTAATTGACTGACATGATATTGTATTTTTATATCCCTTCTTTCAGTGTGGGAAGCCACACAGACAACAAGGCAAGCCACTGAGGTAGAATTTCACACTTTTGAGATATGGTGTCAAAGTCTAAATTTAAGCATGCTAACTGGAGACTTTCCAGTAAAAATATATTCCTTGATGCCCCCGCCCATGAAGTGGAAAATCATTGTGTGTATGGAGAACTTCCAGGTCATCTTCGAGCCTGGGAAATTCCTTCCTGGTTGTATTATGGATGTGCTAACACTTGCTGGGAGAAGGAAGTGAGGACTGGAAATACCCTCTTCTATGGCCAAGTAACACCTGAGCTTTTATACAACTGGGACAACCTATGATTTAAGGGAGGGGATCAACTGCTAAGTGCTTCCTCTGCTACTGAAATCCAGCAGACTCCATTCTGAAAGTTTTCTTTATTTTTAGCTTTGCCTGTGATAACACTTGGGATAAAATTGACATTTAGTTTTGCAGGCAACATTTTAATGCACTAATAATTTAATTCACTCTTAAATCCATAACCTGGTCAAATGAATACATATAGCTTCCAGAATTTTTTCACAATTTGTCAGTTCCGTGGATTTTGCACTATTTATTTCCCCTTGTAGAAATCACTCCTTCAACTTTTTTCAGGCCTAATTCACAAGGGTTCTTGCAGATGTGATTATAACCTCCAGGAAGTATCCCTCCCTGATTCTATAACATGATTCCTAATTGCCAATCCTCACTCTCCAGTAATTATTAAGTCTATACAAGCATGAAGACATTAACCGCCATATCTCTAATAAAATTTTTAATAAGGTATTACTTAGGAAAAAATGAGAGAGAAGTTTCAAATTTGGGTCTTCCAAATCTAAGTTCTATGCTTATTGAATTTACTCAAGCTGTAAAATTAACCATAATCATCACAGCAATGATAACCAAAGAGAATGGTGCTTGGGGTCTGTCCATATCACCTGGTGCTCATAGGTAAGGAGGGGGAAGGAAGCAGCTCTTCTGGAAACAAGAGGCGCGTCTCCTCCTTGCCACTCTTTACCGACTGGGACACAGAGCTCAGGAAGCTGCTCTTTCCTAGGATCCTGCAGGGTGGGGCTGGGATACCCACAGAGAGCAACGCAGGAGCTCCTGGCGGCCCTGCACTTCATCCTGCAACTTTCTAGATCTTAGCAGGCTAGCGGGTGATCAGCTGATTCCAAACCATGTCCCCTGCTTCCCCTGCTGGATGCCACGTGCATTGCTGTTGTTGTTGTTGTTGACAATACAGTCGTGACCAAATACCTGGATAGAGTCAAAGAATTGTTCTTATGGAGGAAACAAAAGGGCTTAAAAATCAGTCCTCCTGTGATGTAAGAAGCTGCACCCTGCCCAGTCCTACTCCCTTCTCACTAGGGAACACAGTGATGGGGATACAGGAAAGACCAGCCAATACGCAGGGATTTCCTCTGGCTCACTCGTAATTAAAGATGGGCTCAGCACACACCAGGTATGTGAGCTCAGGCTGTGTCGTAACTCACACAATCTAAGCGGTGAATATGCTGAATCTCTGGTCTGGCTGAACTAAAACAAAACAAAAATTAATTTATACAGTCAATCAGTCAGTTTAACTCGCTGAATTCCAACCTCGTACCCATTAGTGTTCAGTGAGGCTGGGCCAGAGCTCTGAACAAAACAAGCTTCATTTCTTGCCTGTGAACAGTTCACAATCTGAGTGGGAAACAGGCCATAAAAAGACAAAATATGGAACACAAACTGTTGAGAAACTCTGAGTATAAGATGCGAACTAAAATGAGGCGTAGGGAGAGAGCTGTTTTGGATGGCACTGCTGTTTTGGATGAGGTAGAAAAGCTCTCGATGACAAAGTGGTATTAACGGGATCTGAAAGCCATGAGAAAGTGTGCCATGCACACCACAGGAGGCAGGAGGAGGTCTGGACACCGACTGGGAAAGAGTGTGTGTGAACGACTGGCACTGTTTGCCCCAGGGCTGCAGAGAGGGCCTTGGTTACAGGAGTGAAGTTAGGCAAAGCGTGTGAGTAGAAGATGAGGTTGGCTATGTAAGTGGAACCAAACCTGAGTGCTCTGATGGACATTGATAGATATGCTTTTTGAGGTTTATTCTCCATGCAGTGAGGAGCCACTGAAAACTTTCAAAAGATCTGATATATTAGTCACTTTTCTGTTGCTGGGACAAAATACCCAAGATCTGCAGCTTATAGAAAAGAAGTTCATTCTGGCTCACAATTTCAGAGGTTTCAGTCCATGGTTAGCTGGCTCCAAGGTAGAAATGGCATGGTGGAAGGGCATGGTGGAGGAAAAGCCGTTCAACCCACCGCAACCACCAGGTAGTGAGGGTGTAAAGGGAGGAGCCAAGGACAAAAACACTCCCTTCAGGGTCACATGGCCAGGAACCTACCTCTTCCAATCTTGTTCCACCTCCAAACAGCACATTCAGCTATGTACTCATCCATGGATGAACTCACTGAGGAGTACAGCACCTCCACGATCCAATTACCTCCCAAAGACCCATCTCTGAACACATGCGACTTTTAGGGGCCATTGTAGAACTCAGCCATAACACCTGACGGAACATGTTGTGAGTAGTCTCTCTAGGTGCTCATTGCTAATAATAGTCAAGGGGCGAAGGAGCAGCAGGGAGATCAGATGAGAAATTACCATTAGTCACTCAAACCACTGGGCAATAGCAGGGCAGGTGCTGAGCAGTGCTGAGGATCTGGGTATACCTGGAAGTTAAACCAGTGGGCTCTGCTGGTTTACACTTGGGAGGAGGTGTGCAGTGCATGTGAGCAGAACAGACTCGAGGAAGCCTGGCTGTGGGGCCTGGCCTCCTTGAAGAACAGAAGAAGATACTGTGGGTGCTAGGTGTGAGCAGGACTGTTCGGTTGTAGACATGCTAAGTTTGAATTGCTGTCTCCATCCATCTGGTAATGGAAAGGGAGGAAGTATTTGTGAGGAATCAGCGGCAGAAAACAGAGGTACAGTGACAAAGCCAGCAATGGAAGGCATTGCAAGGTTAAGAGAGGGTTGTAAATTTTTGCCTAATTCAAACTCGTGTCCACTCTATTAGAGGGTCAGACTTGATCTGGTACAGCCTTTGTCCATTCTATATCTGATATAGTAGATGTACATTATTATTATTATTTGCAGTACTGTGGATTGAACCCAGGGCTTTCACACTGAGCCTCATTCCAAGCCCATTTTTACTTTTTATTTTTCAGACAAGGTCTTGCTAAGTCATTGAGTTGCCCAAACTGGCCTCAAACTTGTAATCCACCATGGCCAACTTAGACATACTTCTCAAAATTATTTCTTTTTGCTTTTCTAAAAATCTGTGCTTTTATCAACTTACACTTAGTGTGATTACCTATTTTCTAAAGAAAACATTTAAATCTATATATTTCTCCCAAAACAATGCTTCAACATTTTGTGTTTTCATTACCACTTATTTGGAAATAGCTTCTACTGTTCCTTGCAATTTCTTCGTTGATTTATAGATGATTTAATAATCTCTCTTATTGAAGCTTCTATATTTAATCATAATGCAGAAAGTTACAAGAAATGTTATTTCACCCAAATAATGGAGAAAATCTGGATAACTCCAAGGTCACAGTATTTCCTGAGCCTATCTTGGGACTAAGATGCTGATATTGTAAAGGAACCAGGTAATTGGATGACTAAGAAGGCCAAGACTCTCAAAGGAAAGAAAAAGTATACATTATGTCAAGATGTGCAAATGTAGCACTGACAATTAATTTCTTAACAAAAAAAAAAAACAGAAGGGAGAAAAAAAGTGGAATGATTGATTTCAAAATTTGAAGAAAAAAATAACTGCCAATGTATTACTCTAAAGCCAGTGAGATAATCTTCCAAATTCCATATGCAATAAAAGTAATAGCAGAGAACAGAAAAGAGAACGTATTCTCAGATGGCCTGTCTTGAAAGGCATACAGGAGATTTCTGTAAGAAGTGAAATGCTTTAGAGGGAAGATGCAGAGATTTAGCTGAGAGAAAGAGGAACATGGAATTCTGTAACATAGGCAGATATCAATTACCATTGTGGATGATTTATTGGATAACAAATTGGAAATGCAGGGTAAAATATTGCAAAATATGAAAAAGGAGTAAGTAGAGTTTGATTCTTTTTTTTTTTTTTTTAATGTGGCTACCAGGAGTCAAACTCAGGACCTCGTGCTTGCCAGGCTCTTGTCCTGCTGAGTGGTATCACCGGCCCCTTCTTTTTCCTTTATGTGGGTGCCGGGAGTCGAACTCAGGACCTTGCGCTTGCCAGACAGGTGCTTACGCCACTGAGCCATGTCACTGGCCCGAGTTTGATTCCTGAAAGAGTCCAAATTTATTGGAAGTGATAAAAGTAAAAATTTACATTAGATCATAATAAGCCAAACACAGAAATGTGTGTTCTTCTACCAATAATAAAATAATAGAGAAAAATATGTATAACAAGTTAGTAGGTTAAAAACTAACATGGCAAGTTAATTTTATTATTTCAAAAGAAAAAACACTGCAAGAATCATAAAATAATTGACTCAAACACAAAGCAAATGTTACATGGTGAATGATATCCGATCCCACCTTCGACATGAGTAGAATGAATATTCTAATTAAAGATCAGTGATGTCCACAAGGATTTTTAAAAAATCTTTATTTAGTAGTAAAACCGCAGTGCAGGAATTGTGTTGCAAAGCAGATCGATAGTGTTTCTCTATCGAGAGACAATCTTGATCCCTGTCAAGCTTCCCCATTGTTTGGGGTTGGATGGGGCGAGGTTGGGGAGGGGGAGTATCAGCGCTGATTGGCGAAGATTGGTGGTGTTACCGACCTGGCATTTACAGCCTGAAAGGAAACTGCAGGGGTTGGGATCCCGCTCCCGGGAAGATTAGGGTTTAAGAAGGGGCTGTTCAAGGGACCCAGTGCATTATGCTTGCCCTGTTTCATTGGGACTCACTCTGCACCGCGGTCTCCAGGCCTGTGTTGAGACGGGCTGGAATCATCACGCAGAGGAAGCAGACTGCGCCCAGGTGCGACTGAGCAGGCAGTACCAAGGTGTGCTCTGCGGCCAGAAGCCTTTCTTTTCCTCCAACATCACAGCTCCTTCTCATGTCAGTTCCTTGTGCAAATCCTCTAACTCTCAGGGGCCAGTGGGTGGAGATTAAGAAGTGGATATGAGCCCAGGTGAATATAACCTTTCCGATACATAATTAGCCATACTGTCTGTCAAACCGGATTTTTTTTTTTTTTTTTTTTTGAGATAAGGTCTCACTACGTAGCTCAGGCTGTCCTTGAACTCACAGCAATTGTCCTGTCTCAGCCTCTTAAGTGCTGGGATTACAGGTGTGCACCACCATGCCTGGCTCAAAGCAGATTTTTAGTTTTGCTTTACTTAGCCCATTTTCACAACTCCATAATTATGACCATAGCTGATAGGCAACTTTTTTCTTTTTCTTTCTTTTTTTTTTGGCAGCTCCATTCTGAAACTGACCCATTATCACCCACTGCCCGGAATGAGTCTCTCCAATGGGCCCTGCACGGTTAACAGAACTTGAAAAGTTTAAGGCCTGAGGAGCGAGCGCACCAACAGCTTTTTACAAGACTGAGCGTGAGGAGAGAACGATGAAGTACGGCAGTGTTCAAACCGTGACCACAAACACAACCCTGTACAGTTACATGAACGGTTTCGCCTCTTCCTTTTCTTCTTTTTAAAGGTTGCGTACACAAGTGGATACTCCTTAGAGTGTCCACACGGAAAAGGCAAAGCGCTGGTAACCAAAGGCCGTGGCCTGCGTGCTTTGGCTCCTCAGATGGGCTTTTCATTTCCTCCCTCCTGTGGTCCCACCCTAGCATCTGGGGAGTGTGACACACACACACACACACACATGCACAGCACGCTGGTCTCACTACAACCTGTCCTTGGTGTGTGCTAGTCCCTGTTCTTCGCATCTCACGGGACTGGGTCCTCTAACCTCTCCGAGGTGTGGTGAGTTGCTTTACTTTCCTGTTGCGTTCAGCCTACACCCCAGAAGTGCCTGCACCCCTTCCAGACGGCCCTGGGCTGGCTCGGGCCCCGCAGTCCCACCCGGCCCCAGCTCTCACATGGATTTAAAGAAACCAAAAATATACGGTGTTGACTGTAGATATGATTTATGGAAATGCAAAGTTCAAAAATTAAATCCTGAGGAAAATACATCACAAAGTACTCATCAAAAGAAGCTATGGTAGCCGTATGCACATTATACTCCTGAGTATACTAACAGCACTGACACCGTAGAGATACTGCGATGATTAATTTCTCTGATACAAATAAAGCACTTAGGATATGGCCCTGAAACCAGTTAGGTTCCAGTGAGTCTTATTTATTGTTAGAGATCTTTGACAATGCCTAGAAAGGTAGGTTAAATTATGTCATTTAAAATTCTAAGTTCCACAACTTACTGTATTTAAAATTGATTATTTACATTCTAGTAGAAATAAGAAAATGTATGAAAGAGAAAAAAAATAATATAGCTGCATAATCTCCTCCAAAACCCAGAAAATCTGCATTAGGATAATAGATTTCCAATCAAAACATCCACTGCAAATGTGAATTTCAATCTCCCCTATTCTAGGGCAAAGAGTCCAAGATGTTATGCTTTTGGAAAGTGGTTAAGTGGAACATGAGAAGCCTTCAAATAGACGAGGGGTTTTCTGATGATTTACAGGGCATTGTCTGTGCTGTGAGGCAGAGAACTGGTTGGGTCTGATGGCTCACCCAGGTCCCCAGAGGCCAGGCGTGCGACTTTGGTAGCACTGCTCCAAAGGGTGATGCGTAAGCTAACACCGTCGCCTGTCAAAACGGGTGCAGAAAGCCCTTGCTTCTGTGCCTTGCAGGGTGAAGGAGCTCACCGAGCGAGGTCCACTCAAGACCGGCTCCTGCCAGCTTAGTCTTTCCACCAGTCAGGCGCACGCGTTTAATTCTAACCCAGAGCAGACGATTTCGTTTTCGTTCATTCAAAGACCTTGTGATAACACACACCCCATACAAACCACACACATCAGGAGGAAATAAAATGATCAGTGAAGGCGGTAAAAAAAGATAAAAGCAGACAGAAAAGCTAATGAAAACCCGATTACAGTATTACATTGAAGTCATAAATTTCAAGGCAAATAGCAGTCATTAAGAAAATCATTGTTATTCAAAATTACTAAAAATCAAAACAATAAATTTAATATATAGAAATGTATCCTTTTGTCATTTTGACTGAGGTATAACTGACAAATAAAAATCACATAACTTCACGGTGTATAGCATGACGTTCAGCTATGCATACACATTATGGGATAATTCCTATAATTGAATTAGCATGTTCTTATACTTAGTATCTATTGGTTCAATGAATTTTAAGGACATAAGCTATTACTATCAACTAGTCACCATGCTATACCTTAGGTCCCAGAGTTTCTTCATTTATAGTTGAATTTTTTTTTCTAGTATCTCTGCATTTCCCTTACCTTTCAACCTCCGGTCACCCACCAGTCTTTTAATCTGCTACTGTGAGTTTCATTTTTTTTTTAGATTCCGCATGTGTGTGAGAGTGTGTAGCACTTGTTTTTATGTGTCTGGCTTACTTTGCACAGAGCAGTTACCCTGCTCATCCCTGTTCTCATACATGCAGGGTTTTGCCTCTTGTTTAAGGCTGAATTATATTGCAGTGCACACATACGCAAAACTTTCTTCACCTACTCATCCTTAGATGCATGTAAGTTTGCTCTCACAGCTTGCCGTGTGATTACAGCTGTAATAAGCATGGAAGTGCAGGTACATTTTCATGCTCTTGTTCCCAATACTTCAGGCGATAGACCCACATGTGAGATTGCTCATAGCGTGATAGTCTTATTTCATTTGTTTTTGAGGACCCTCCATATTCTTTCCCATAATGCCATACAAAGTTACATTCCTTCCCGTAAACAATGTACACGGGCTCCCTTGTCTCCACGTGTTCACCAACACAAATAAGCTTCTGACGTTTTGTAAGAGCAATCTGAAATATGAGGTGGTTTCGCCTTGCAGACTTCATTTGCATTTCTCTGCTGTTCAGTGATGCGGAGAACCTTCTCATATACCTGTTAACAAACTTTAAAAATGATTTTTATGTGTGTTTTCACTATCGAGTTGTATGGGCACCTTGTGTATTTTGAATGTTTAATCAGTATTGGATACATGATTGGTAGTTTCTTCTTGTCTGTGAGTTCTTTTTTCACGTTTTGATTGCTTTCTTTGTAATACAGATACTTCTTTACTTTGATGTGATCCCACTTTACCTATTTTTAATTTTTTTGCCTGTGCCTTTGGTATCATGTTGTATTAGTCAGTTCTGCATCCCTGTAATGAAATACTGAACACTCAAAACTTAAAGGAGGAGAAATTTATTTTGGCTCATGGTCTCAGAGGGTTCAGTCTGAGGTTGGCTTGCTCTGAGATGCAAATGGCATGGCAGAAGGGCCTGGTACAGGAAAACTGCTGAACCCATGGCACCTAGGAAACAGAGATAGAAGGGAAGAACCAGGCACAAGAATACAGTACACCCCTCCAGGTCATGCCCCCAGTGACCACCTCCTCCCCCCAGGACCTACCTCTTAACTTCACGTCCTCTGATAAAATAGCACCTGCAAGATCAAATCACCTTCCAAAAGCCCCAAATCTGAACACATGAAATATTTGGGGGCTATTTTATATCTAAACCATAACACATGTCCAGTAAATATTGCCAAAGTGAAGGTCATAGAGTGCCTGTATGTTTTTCTAAAAGTATTATGAATTCAGCTATTATACTTAAAACTTCAGTTAATGTTGAGTTCATTATTCTACATAATGTAAGGATCTTAGGACTTTTAGGATGTTTTTGGCATGTAGATACCCAATTTTCCCAATACGATTTATTTAAAATTGTCCATTTCAGGTATTCTTGGAACCTTTGTGAAAGAACACACAGATAAACACACACACACACATTCACACACACACACATATATATACACATATATTCTGATATGTATGTAATCTAATTATAGCTTCATTCATCATAGGGAGTTGGTACATGTACATAACATTTCTCAGTTTCTTTTTTAACTCCTCTCCCGCTCCCTCCCTGCACCTCTTGGGCAGGATTTGAATGCAGTACATGATGCGGGTAGTACCTGTTTGCATATAGTACATGGTGATCACATTCCTTGTAGGGACTCAGTGCATGCACACAGCACTTCTCAGTTTCCCCTTTTTTACTAATTTCTTTTCCCTCTCCTCCCTCCCCCTCTCCTCCAGTGTTTTGGTTCCCTTCCCTATGCCAAAGACACATCTCACTATTTCCTGTGTCTGTTCTTTATTTTTCACTTTATTCACACTTTGAATTTCTCATATAAGAGAAACCATGTGATATTTAAGCTCGTGTGTTTGATTTACTTCACTTATCATTATGGTCTCAAAGTACATATATTTTCCTACAAATGACTCAAGTTTATCCTTCTTTATGGCACAGTAATACTCCATTGTATGTAAATACCCCTTGTTCTTTATCCAGTCATCTGTTAGTAGACATTTAGGCTATGGATATACTTTAACAAGGAAGACATAGAAAAATAATCCAACATGTGGAACAATGTTCAACATCACTATTCAACACAAAATTATAAATTATAACCTTGTAGGATAGTATGATACGCCTAGGAAAATGACTAAAAACATATCCTCAGAATATCAAATGCTTGGGAGGAGATGGCAAAAATGATTCTGTCATTCATTGCTGGTGAGAACTCAAAATGATGAGCCACTTTGTAAAATAGTTTGAAATTCATTAAAAAGTAAATGCGAGCATACATTAACCATATAATTCAACTATCACATAGCTGGTAACTTATTCTAAAGAAATAAAAGTGTGTGTTCAAATAAGACTTACATACTGATGTTCATGGATGCTTTGTTTTAAAGTCAGTTAAAAATAAATACAGTCAACTCAAATGCCCCTCAGTGAAGGAATGGATTGAAATAACATGGTGTATGTAAACAATGGAGGACAACTCAGCAATAAAAGGGAATGAACCACCAATCCAGACAACATTGAAATGAGTGTCAGGGGTATTGCCCTGAATAAAAATGTTGATGTCAAAGCATTACATATTGTATGATTCTTTGAATAAAACCTTCTCAAAGTGACAAATTTATAGTGATTGAGAACAGATCAGTGGTTGCTAGGGTAAAGGTTGGGGGAAGAGTGCAACTAAAGTCATGTCTTGGGGACAGGGTTTACACCCTGAAACATGTGTTGTTAAGTGATTATGTCACTGGGCAAGCATCACAGAGTGTACTTACACAAACTAAGATGGTAACAGCATCAGAAGGGCTGACCAGATCTCACTGCAGCACTGCAGGAAGTGCAGAAATTTTAAGTGGCACATGACCGAGTTGAAGGCTCTTTTTGATAACAGAACATTTCTATATTCTGATTGTGGTTACTCAAATCGATACACATGACAAAATTCTATAGAACTGCACACTCCAAAAACTATGCCTAAAACCCATGAATAAAGTTCTATATTGGCTTCTTCATGCATCTTTGTCCAAACTCTAGCACAGCTTGGAAAGTAAATGGAGTTAGTAGATCAGATCATCGCAAAGTGGAAAAACATATGGCTATGCCAAATCCTATCACCTAAAGTAAAGCATTGCCAGAATTCTGAGTACATATTGCTTTAGGATTGGAACACACAATCTTTTCCGAGCATCTTTTATTTACATTCTCTTCCAGACTAAAGCTACAAGCCTGCTAGCAGAAATCAGATTTAGTAGGGGGTATTGTACTTGAGGCTCTAATTTCTTATTGTTTGAAGACAGTGGTTATTAATTCAAAGAATAGGGTAATGAACAGAGTATCAAGGGTAGTGCATAAAAGGAAGTCATGTTTGGGGCATATACAATATGTCTATAAAATATTTGGGTTGTGGTTCAAAGGACATAGAATTTACCAAAAGCAAGTAGTTCAGAATTTTTCTAAGTGTGAATGCCAGCATTTAGTGAGTGACTACACAGCCCATAACAGATGAAGGTTAAATTCCAGAGCTCACGCCATGAAGAAGCGAGCTGCAAAAATTTTGCAGGTGCTAGGAAATCCATGTTCACCACTCCTTCAGCTGTGGAATAAAGACCTTTGGACAAAGACACTGGACACCACAGGAAAAAGTGATGCCTTGAAAATCTAAGGTGAAAAACAAAACAAAACAAAATCATCTAAAAAACCACCTAAAAATCTCGAAGGCAAGGGAGAAGAAGGGACTTAGACACCAGTAGCTCATGATAGATAGCATGGACTTACTAAGAATCCATGAAACATCCTTCTCAAGCCTCAGTAGGGATTTGAGTCTGCAGATATCATAGTTATTTAATTCAATTTTAGGAAACTGGCTGTTGAAGAAGAAAATGATAATACCTCCTTAGTGGCTGCCACATCTCATGTTCAATGATGTTTTAGCTTGTGTTTTAAATCTTTTTATAGCTACTTTAATCCAGATGCAGTTAAGGGGGGTTACAGGCATGTACTGAGTATGGTAATAAGATTAAACATCATTCAAATTATGTGTGCTGTGTTTTGTTTTGTTTTACACATGCATTAGTTACAGAATATTTCTGAAAATGATTTAACCATTAGAGAAAATGGAGCTCTATAATATTTTACTCTCATTTCATGATTAAATTTTGTTTCTCAACTGAGAAGCATTGTAATTTGTGAATAAACCAGAGAATGTGAGCTCAACCAAATTTGGTACTTATTTTAGTAAGGTAGTTTAGTAATTAAGTCTTTTTGACAGAAACTCACTTGGCCTGCTCTGTAATTTCCTTATCTTAAATTAGTGTAAATGTTTATCTTATAGAATTTCTCTGAATACTAAAACACATGTGGTCATCCAGGGCACATCCACTAAATCCCAATTCCCTCCCTGGGTGTTTGCTGATCAGATCTACAAAATGAAGTTTGTGTGTCACAGAGAAAATACACCATAATACTAGAGAACTTTCCACCCCACATCTCCTCCTTAGCTATTATCTTTCTGCTTTCTCTTACTTAACATTCAAGAAAGTCTTGGATTACAGTCATTATTATTCCTAGTTTACATGGAGAAAAGCAAAGAATTAAGAGGTGAGATAACGTCCACCTGACATAGAGCTTATAAGATAGGCAGTCTGAATTTCAATCCAGAAACAAGTTTTATCTTAACGAATGCTAAATGCATATATAAATTCAGAATCACTCTATTTATTTATTTATTTTTTATGTGGGTACCGGGGGTCAAACTCAGGACCTCGCACTTGCCAGGCAGGCGCCAGAATCACTCTAAATGCTAAAGGACATCTCAACACTGTACATTTAGTTGAAATATATGCTTCCCCCTGCCACACGCTATTCATTTTTCGTAGTAAGACTTTAGAGTTGAGTGGTACTCGGGCAGAAAAGGGAAAATGTGACTTAGCGAAAAGGAGTCCTTAGGTTTCTCCGTTGTCTACTACTTCGTCTTTTACCAAGATTTCTTACCCTTTTCCCGCATTCATCTGTGCAAATGTCTTGCTTCCAACTTGTCTCAGAGCTGAGTCGCCAATAATGCAAAGATGTTCTCGGAGTCCAAAATGAGTGAAATAAGTCAGAGAAGATGGAAAATGAGTACCGAAGCAACAGAAGATAATGTAAGCCTGACTGCAGGATGGAACTGCAAAGTATGCCGGAGAGGATTAAAGACACTCGGAGACAGAGAATTAAATGAGGACTCCTCAAAGATGTCTCAGCACACTCACTAACGTAGCTTATTTCCAAGCAATGCTGCATGATATTTGAATTGATTAAGCATGGAAAAAATCTGCAGGAGATGGTGCCACTCTTTTTATTTTTCACTAACTTTTGAAATATTCCCAGAAAAATCCTGCTTCTGTCCTCATTGCCCCCAGAGTTTCCATACAGAGTTCACATATGACTGAGACTTGCTGTCCAAGCCCTGTTGAGCTGTTATGTCTCAAAGCTGAGAGTACTACTGTGGCTTGAAAAAGAAATGACAGGCTGAAAATTATCAGTTGAAGTAGTCTCTCCTTGTTAATTCCTACCCAAGGATATGTAACTGTTTTATTCTTTTAACTTACAAATATAACTTTTTATTTGCAGTCATTGTATAATTTAATTGAGAGAATCAGGTTCTCTTCATATGCATGATTAGTGAATTTCATATCCAGGTCTTCAGAGTCCCTGCTTCTTGCAATAGGTAATTATTTGTGGCGAAGGACTATAAAAATGCATCTATAGAAGAATGGGCACGATCACTACTCCGTGTTTCCTTTGAGGGTAGTGATGGTGGCATACTCACATTTGCATCTTCAGGATCTAGCAGGATGCTCACACATTCCAGAAATTTTATGTTTTTGGCACTGGGAATCAAACTCAGGACCTTGCACACGCCAGGCAGGCGTCCTGCCACTGAGCAATATCCCCAGCCCACATTCCAGAAATTTTAAAAAATGTTAATGAAAGAATCAAACAAAATACACTGAATATCAGCAAGATGGTAAAGTAGAAGATCCCAGCCTTCCAAACACATACAGACTCAGAACCTAATCGTGAACAAAAGTATCTCCAGGAGAGCTCTGCAGAGTTAAAAAGATGCAGTAACACAGAGGAGCAAAGCAACCAAGAAGAGCAGCACTGAGAGGAAAGCAGTACCTTCTTCCTGCCTGCAGCATTTTGTCCTCCTGGTGTGCACAGCTTAGCGCTGAGCAACATCATATCTGCGAGCTCCGCTCATGAAGAAAAGCAGACACGGCTGAGCCACCAGCCTCCCAGGCCTTTCAGGGTGCTTCCTGAGAGGCGCACGGCAGTGTTACTCTACCCAGATCTCTGGGAAGATTGGCATATCCAGGACAACTAGAAGTGGCTAAAAACCAGAGAGAAGGGGAGGAGCCGTGAGCATTAGCCATGAAACAGGTGTCGATGCTATCCCAAACTGCTATGGCTTAAATTTAGGATGTCCGCCGAATCCCATGTGTTCAGTGGAGGGGTATTGGAAGGTGATTGGATCATGGGGTGCTATGGCTGACCTGCTGTTAAGAGGTGAGCCCTGGCTGGAGGGGACTTTGGGTTGACCTGGAAGGGTGTATCTTCCTCCTCAGCTTCTCCCTTTTCTCTCTGCTCTTGTCTGCCATGATGTGAGCAGCTTTCCTCCACCTGGCCCGTCCACCATGCCCTTCCTGCTTTGAACCCAGCCAAATATGGACTGAAACCTCTAAAACCCATGAGCCAAAATAAACCTATCCTTTTTCTTTAAGTTGTGGGTGTTGGGTATTTTGTCTCAGTGACAAGAAAGTGACTCCGGCCAAGCACTCTGTTCATTGAAAGACCTCAGCATCCCTCGCCAAGGAGGACTTCAACAGCCCTCAAGTCCACTGTGGACCCTCTGCAGTCTTCACTGCAAAGGGCCTTGTAATTTCTGGCTTCACAGCCTCCAGCTGGCTGACCTGGCATCCTCCATTAGAGCCACCTCCAGTGCTTCAGCCCAGAACACAACACGTACCTGATCCCAATGTCTGCAGATGCTGACGCTAGCTCTGGCCTCTACATGTCCTGGCATACAGGCTGTTGGAGCCAGCAGCACCACTGAGGACTCCAACACCTCCAGTTGTCACTTCCAAGGGGTCACACAGTTGACACCCTAGCTACCTGAGCTGTTAAGCCGCCACGATCCCAGAAGCACCATGTGCCCAAGCAATCATCGGCTATACCCAGTGCCATGGTGATTTCCCAAATGCTTTTCCACTTGATGTTCTGTGTGCATTCCATTCTCCAACGAAGTCTTCCCTCAACAGGCCAAGTCTAAAAAGTCTACAAACAATTACTTCTTCAAGGGACCACAGACCTCTAGTAAATGAACCCAAAGAAATGAGACTCAGGAGTTGCCTGACAAAGTAACCAGTCCTTCTAAAGAAGCTCAGTGAACTCTAAAAGAATTCAAGTAAAGAATAAAATCAGTAAAACAATATAAAATTGAAATAAGAAGTTCAGGAAGGATAGAAAACAAAATGAAACAAAAAAGAATCAAACGAATGCCGGAGTGAAAGAATTCAGTGACTCAGCTAATACAAATCAATAGAGTGTCAAGAGCGAGTTCAATCATGAAGAAAGAGTTAGAAATCTCCAATAAATAATTTGAAATTATCTAATCAATGGAGAACAAGGAACATAATAAAAAATTGAACAAAGCCCACAGGACACAGGGGCCTTCAAAAAGTGAGCTAATGAATGCATTATTAGAGTCCAAAAGAAAAAATAACAAGAAAAGGGGACAAAAAGGTTAAAGAAATAATAACTGAAAATCTGGGGTGGAAAATCAGCAGCCAGAATAAAAAAGGCTGTAAGGTCCAAAAAGTGTGAGAGAAAAGAAGTCGATACCAAGATATATTAAACTGTTGAAAAACAAGGACAAAAGAATATTGAATGAGCAAAAGAATCACTCATCATATACAAGTGATGTTTCATAAGATGATGAATAGATTTCTCGATGGAAAGCTCATGTCTTAGGAGAGTGGGTAAATGTATTCAAATTAATAAAAGAAAAAATTTCCAACCAAGAATGCTATACATAGCAAAGCTTTCATAAATAAAGACTGTACCAAACAACTATATTATAGTATATACTTTGTATATATGTGCATATTCATGGATATATACATATATTTAAATTTAGAATACTGTAATGCCATAATGGTGATACATAAATCCCTTATATCTTTAGTATGAACTTTGAAAAATGAAACTATTAAAAATAAATGTAGATAAAATAATTTGTTTATGAATATACAATATGTAAAAGTTAGAAATCGTGACCTTCAAATCATAAAGTATAAGGGATAAGTAGAATATAGTTTTGCATGCAAGATTAAGTTGCTATCAGCTTAAAATAGGCTACTATAAGTTGTTATATATAATCTCCATTACCACCACTCAGCAAAACATTGACTGTAGATACATGAAAGATAAATAGAAAGGAATCAAAGCACGCCATTACAAAAAAGATCATCAGACTACAATTGAAGACAACAGAAGCAGAAGACAGAACAGAGCTTTTATGCAATACCCAGAAAAAAACATTTAAGAAATACCAATTATAAAACCTTACTAATTGTAGATAAAAATAGATTAAGCTGTCCGATCAAAAGTCACAGAATGGCTCAAAGGAAAAAGAAAACAACATCATCATATGTGATCCACAAGAGACAGATCTAAGATATCAGGAGACATCCAGTCTGAAAGCAAAGCAACGGAAAAAGTTATTTCATGCAAAAGGAGACCAAAAAGAGGACAACAGTGGCTGAACTTATATTAGGAAAAAAATAGACTTTAAGTCAAAAAACATTCACTGGACAAAGGTCAGTATATACTGATAAAGAATTTAATTAAGGGGGAAGATACAGCAATTTTAAACATATATGCACCCAGCATTAGACCATCTAAATACATGAGACAAATACTGACAAATCTGAAGGAAAAATTGGCAAGAATACAATGAGAGTAGGAGACTACTACCTCACTTTAAATAATAAGAAATACACAGGCAGTAAATCAGTAAGGAAATAGGCAACTTGAAAAGTGCCACAGACCAGATGCACCTAAGCAACATATAGCGAACTTTCCACGAACGACAGCAAAATAAGCATTTTTCTCACATGAGCGGGGAATGTTCCTCATGTAAGATGCTAGATTGCAAAAGGTTCCAGAAGAATGAATGTGTGCAAAGCGTCTTCTCAGAATACAGTAGGAGAAAACAAGAAATTAATAGCAGGAAAAAATTGGAAAATTCATACACAGGTGGAAACTAAACAACACATTCTAACAGCATTCGTTAGGAAAAGAGGAAATTAAAAAGGAAGTTAGAAATATCTAGAGAAAAGTTATAATGAAAATACAACTTACCAAAACTTATGGAATGCAATAAGAACAGTACTGATAGGAAAATGTATATAATTAAATAACTACATTGCATAGAAGAAATATTTTAACAAAGTAATGTAATTTTCCAACTCAGAGAATTAGAAAAAGAAGAAAAAATTAAATTCAAAGATAATGGAGAGAGGGCCGGGGATATAGCTCAGCGGCATGATGCCTGCCTGGCAAACGGAGGTCATGAGTTCAATTCCCAGTACCAAAAAATAAGACAATGGAGAGAAAACAATAATATACATTAGAGCAGAAGTAAACAAAATTGAGAATACATAAAAACAAGGAAAATATCATGTAAACCAAAATTAGATTTTGAAAAATGTAACAAAATTGATAAATCCCTAGGTAGAACCACTTAGAAAAAAGAGAGAGAAAACTAAAATAAATAAGATTAGAAATGAAAGAGGAGACACTGAATGACATAGAACCAAGAGGGAGTATGAAGATTACAATGAATATTTACACAGTAAGTAGTTGGGCATGCTAAAAGAAATGGCTATGCTCCTAGAAACATACAACTTACTAGGACAGATCAAGAAGAAATAGAAAGGCTGAATAGACACAACCAGATAGAATCAGTAATTAACAATTTCCTATGAAGAAACACCCAGGACCAGATGGTTTCACAGTGAATCCTATCAAACATTCAAAAAAGTAACACTAACACTTCTTAAGTTCTTCCAAAAAGTTTACAGAAAAAAAACATTCCCAGACTCATTTTAAGAGGTCAGCGTCACCCTGATTCTGAAACCGAACATACATACAAAAAGAGAAAAAGGAAACTAGTAGCCAGGGTCCCTGAGGGATACACAGGCAAAAATCCTCAGTAAAGTTGACAGTATATAAAAATGGTCATACATTATAATCATGTGGTATTAATGCTTGGGATGCCAGAATGATTCAAATTGTGAAAATCAATCAGTGTAATAGACCACAGGGACAGGATGAAAGATAAAAATGGCATAATCATTTTAAGAGAGGCAGAAAAAACATTTGACAAATTTATCACTTTTTCAGGATAAAATCATCAATAAAATAGGTATGAATAGAAATTATCCCAGAACAAAAAAAGCCCATATAGGAAAACCCACACCTAAAATCATAATCTATGGGGAGAAGGTGAACATGTTTCCTGTAAAATCTTAAACAAAGCAGGGGTTCCTTTTATCACCACTGCTATTTGACATAGTACAGGAAGTCCTAGCGAGATCAGGCAAGAAAAGGAAATAAAAGGTATTGCAACTGGAAAGGAAAAATTAAAAATATTATTATTTGCAGGCAAGATGACTATATAAGTAGAAAACTCTAATGACTGTGAAAAAACTGTTAAAATTAGCAAGCAAATTCAACAATGTTGCAGAATACAAAACCAACATAAAAAACCAGTGTCATTTCCATACAACAACAATAAACTATCTGAAAGAAAATAAGAGAACAATCTCATTTAAATTAGCAACAAAAAATAAGTAAGCAAAAAAAAAATACACTTTGGAATTCACACAATTCACCAAAGAGATCAAAGACCTATATACCGAAAATAATAAAACATTTGTAAAGGAAACTAAAGAAGATACAAATAAATGGAAACATATCTGGGGTTTATGGAGTGGAAAAATTAATATTGTTAAAATGCCCATACTAAAAATTGATCTATACATTTAATGCAATTTTTATCAAAATTTTTACAGCATTTTAGGAAGTAGAAGAAACAATCCTACTATTCATATGGATCCAGAAAAGTCCTCCAACACCCAAAGGAGTTTTGAACAAGGACAGCAAAGGTGGAAGCATCAAATTTCCTAACTTCAGATTATAACACAAAACTCTGATAGTAGACAACAGGTTATTCAGCGTAAGAATAAAACAGAATCCATTCAATCAATAGAACAGAATACAGAAATTAACACAGGTTCAACAAAGACACAAAAAAATACAGCACGAGGGGAAGGGTAACCCCTTCAGTAAGTGGTGTCATAAAAATGATATCAACTTAGAAAAAGAGAATTTGAACCCCAAGTGTCACATTATAGATAAAATCAGCTCAAAACAGTAACTCAACTTAAATGTAAAATGTTAATCCATGAAATTCCTAGAAGAAAACAGGGGAAAACCTTACACAAATGCACATGAGGCAAATTCAAAAACAAACGTGGGATTACATCAAACTAAGCATTTCTGTTCATCAAAGCAAACAAGAAATAAACTACAAAGGTAACTAATAGGAAAAATTTGTAAGCCATATATCCAATCAGGAGTTACTATCTTGTTTATAAGGGATTTGACATCTTGGTAGAAAAAAGAAATAGTTTAAGTAATAGGCAAAGAAAGTTAAATGACATTTCTCAAAAGAAGACACACAAGTAGTCTCAAGGTATATATGACAATGCCGAACATCACTAATCGTCAGAAAAACGTAATTCAAAACCAGAGTCAGCCATTACTTCACATCTGTAAGAATGACTTATCAAAAAGACAAACTATAACCAATGTTGGCAAAGCTGTGGAGAAAAGTGAACCAGTATGCATTATTGGGGGGATGTTAATTGGCACAGCCATTCTGGAAACTGTATGGTGTTGCCTCAAAAAGCTAAAAATAGAGCTGCTGTCTGATCCAGCTGCCCATCTCCTGGTTATAGAGCTAAAAGAATTGGAAACCAGGTGTGGAGGGCGATCTGCACTTCCATGATCACTGTACCATTATTCAAGCAGACAAGGTAAGAAAAAATTAAATTCATGCCTCCTTAACTCATAACTGAAAGTGTGTGTGTGTGTGTGTGTACTACATGGTCTAAAAAACAGGGAAATTCTGCTATTTCTGACGGATGGAGATGGAGGACATTTTGCTATTTGAAATAAGCAAGACATGAAGAAATACCATACACGGTTCTCATCTATATGTAGACTCAAAAGCAGTCAAACCCTTAGAAACAGACAGTCTGCAACAGTTGGGGGCTGGGAAAAGGAAGAAACGTTTGTCAAATGGCCTAAAATCTCAGCTATGCAAGATGACTAATTTCTAGACAGATAATGCACAGCATAGGGATGATAGATAACAGTATTGCATACTTGATATATGCTAAGAAGATGAGTCTTGACTCTTTGTGTCCCATATACATACTCTCAAATGGTAACTGTAACCACGATATACATCTTAATTATTTGGAGTACAGTCATCATTTCATAATGCACATTTATATTGAAACATCAAGCTGTATACCTTAAATATATGCAATTTTTCTGTCAACAATAGCAAAATAAATCAGTAATAATGCTACAGCCTGTCAAATCGGCCTCACTAATTCCTAGTGAAGGATGAGAGCTGTGGCATTATGAACAATTTGTGCTGAATTTCTTCTGTAAACTCAGCATCACCCCTCACCCTCCTAAGGCTACTGCTGGGCTGCATGAGAAGCCAGGAGCTACACAATTTGAGTTTGTGTCTGCCAGTGTAAGGAACTTTGGAGGATTTTGGAGGATGAAAGGAATGGCCATATGTCTCGGAGACAGCGGCAACCAGTCTTGTGGCTCCCAACACACCCCTGAGGACCAGGCTCTGCTGCTGCACAATGACAGATGGTAGGAGTGACCCACAAAGTTGAAATGGCCTCCTGAAAATGGCTCATATGTCCCAAATAGGTGAGATCCTCCTCAGAAAAGCCCAGACCTGTGCTCCTCCCACACTTCCAAAGTGGCCAACACAGCTGCTTCTCTACCTTAGAGCTGTCCACTTCCATGTGCCCTGAATTCTACTCCAGCAGGAATATCTGGTGCCTGATGGAGCCCTGACTCAACTGTATTTGCCAGCCTCCAACTGCCTCTGTGTGTGTGCACATTTCTTTAACCCTCCCTCCATCCTGAGCTCCCATCAGAGCCTGGGGTCCAGCCAGCAGCACTGACTCTGGGCCCAGTGACCTAGCCTTCAACTAAAATCAAGCTATTCTTGAGGCCAGTGTGGCTCTGAGCTCAGTTCTCCTGCTGATCCCTGCTCTGTCCCCAAAATTTCTCCTGCGCTTCCACAACAGATTCTCCCCTCACTGCTGAAGTCTTCAGTGACTTTTCTACAGTCTCACACTACAGTTGAATATTGGCTCTTTTGGCAAATTCGCTTGACCATTCACAGTCCTTTCAATGAAGAGTAAGGGATCGATTGCAATTTTACAAAAGTTTTGGAAGAAGCTTGTATTGCTTTTGGATTCCAGGCCATGATATGGTCAACCTAACACTGAAACTTAAACCAATCAGTTATTATGATCTATGCTTCTTGAGTAATATCACCAGGAACTCACTCCCCATAACTCACAGCATTTCTCTCTATAAGCAACTGTCCTCATCCTAAGATGCAAGCACTCATTTTGGCTCACATGCAACACACAGTCCAAGAGATGTCTCCACATCAGCCAGCTGCACTCTGACAAGGGTGGAAATCTGTCACATTTCAAGAGCTTTCCACCTGGGAACACAAGCAGTATGCTCGTCTCTGACTGCCAATGACTGTATCTTAAACTATTAGGGTTTAAATCTCGAATGTCTCCCGACAGTTTCAGGTGTTCAGAGGTGAGGCTTTTGGAAGGTGACAGGAGCACAGGGCACTGTGCTTGTGGGTGGACTCATCCGCAGAAGAGTTCACAGCTGGCTGCTGTAGGAGGTGGGGCTGGGGTGGAGGTGGTCACTGGACACCTGGAGGATGTCCCTCCCTCCCCAGCTCCTCCCTTCTCTCTCTGTCTCTGCTTCCTGATCCCCACGATGTGAGCAGCTTTTCCTTCACGAGACCCTTCTACCATGCCGTGTTTGCCTTGGAGCCAGCCGACCACAGACTGAGACTCTGAGCTAAAAATAAACCTCTCCTCCTTGAGGTCGTAAGTGTTGGGTACTGTGTCTCAGCAGTGAGAAAGTGGACTAAGGCATTTGCCTTCTTACTCCCAATGTGTTGCTCTAACTTTATTGAAGCATCTGCTGTCTAGAATTATCTTTTTGCTACCTCATTTTGTTTGGTTCTGACTGAGCCACCTTCTTATTCTACTTTAGGCTACATGGTTCCATCAATCTCATGCTGTCTCATGAAATATTTCAAGCCCTATACTTCCAAACTATTCTGCAGCACCTCAGCCCTAGGCTTACCCCAACAGTCCCTTACTTATATCCTATACCTGGCCTTCCGCAAGCATTGCATAATTCCGTGGGGTACGAGTTCCAGGAGGAGAGGAGGCTACTTACCCACTCTAGTACCTCAATTGGTCACTGTGGCCATTTCCCACACCAGATGGTGTCTGCTTGAGGCCAGGGCTTTGCTGTTTCTCTTCTCTTTTCCCAGTGCCGAGAATAAAAAGCAACCTATGCTATGTGCTAAGTGAATCTCTTGCTTAATTGAATGAAGATCAAACCAACACTGGCACAACACTGCCAACACTGTTCAAATAGAGTTTTTCTAAAATTTAGTCTTATTTCCTAGTGTTTCCTAACCACCCCACACAATCTTGAGAAGATAATCCATCTTCCTTCTGCAAAACAACCTATTTGACAGAAATTCCTTAATTCACAACTACAACTCTATATAGCAAGTATCAGTCTTAATTTTAAGGAAGATAAGCAGAAATACCGTTTTCCCCTTCTTTCTAGATCAGATTAGTTTCCTGTACCTGGGTGAGTAGCGACTGCACCCCAGTCATCATGAGGCCGCCTGTCTGACTTGGTCTGATCCACGCTCCAGGATGTCAGCAAGGTCTCCATTGTGATTGTCACCTCCCAGAGTGCCTGACACTAAGACAGCACAGTGTCCTACACGTGGTGTGTTTATCCCAGTAGATGAAAGTGAGCTTTTCCACTCCATCCTCCCCTTCTCCCACCTCGGCGGCTCTGTTCACTGTGACTTTCGCACACAACGCTGAACTTGCCCAAGGCAGTGATGCTGCCTCTGCTGAGCTTGACTTAGCAGTGAACTTGAACATGATTAAATACAGGAAGTAACTTTTACCCCATGGCATCCTCTGCTCCATCAGCACCTGCCGCTCCCGGCTCCTGTTTTCTCCCCGAGTCTCACCACATCCCCCTCAGGGTTGCTCATGAAGTCGTCTCTCCGTGCATTCTTTCTCGGTGCCTGTCTCCAGGGCTCCAGCTGCCTGGGTGATCCCGACCACACACCACTGACAGGCACACGTCCAGATGGTTTTCTACAACAACTGCTCCTAATGGCACAAACATTCTCCCAAGACTGCAAATCCCTGATGAGATCAGGACCTGTCATCCTTCCGGTTTTAGCAATAATTTCCCAACATTTTTCCTTCTAACACTAATACCCATTTAGCGGTTATTTCTTCTTTGGAATATATTTTTCCAAAATTATTCCAAAATTAGGAATTCTTGACTATATTTTCCGAAAAGCAACAACAACAAAAAAGCAAAGCCGTTCTGCAGTTTAGATTCAGGAAAATGTCAGCTTCGATTTATGATCACTACAAGTTCGTCTTTCCTCTCTCAAAACTTTCCTGTTACTGGAGCAGAAGAAGTAACTCTTGACGTTTAGTGAGCAGCTGTATGGAAACGTTTCTGAGCTTGCAAATGTGTCCTATATGTCATCACATGTACACATGAAAGGGATCTTTCTATAAAAGGAATCTTCCTCTGCACTCACCTCTGCAGGAATCCCAGGATTCAGATCTTTCCCTTCCTGTAACTTGTAATGAAAAAGCATGAATAAATTAGTTAAACTATGAAATGTTTTGCTTTAGTATTTGTATTCAATAGAATTGCATATTTTTTTAATGTTTCAAATGCAAAAAAATCCAGGCTCTATGTTACATCATATTGTCTTAATCCTTTGGTATGTGGGAAAATAAAGTGACCTTGTGCCAACAGAGAAGTAGGAGCCTCTCTCAAGAGACCTGAACAAGAAAAAAGAAAGAAGAAAAAGAAAGGAAAAGAAAAGGAAAAGGAGAGAAGGCGAGAGGAAGGGAGGGGAGGAGAAGGGAGGGGAGGGGAGACGAGAGGAGAGGAGAGAAGAGGAGAGGAGAGGAGAGAAGAGAAAGAAGAGAAGGAAGAGAAGAGAAGTGAAGGGAAGGGGAGGGGAGGGGAGGGGAAGGAGGAGAGGAGAGGAGAGGAGAGGGGAGAAACCTGAATAAGAACCCCACTCCACCTTTCCTGCTGGGTGGGCTACCACTCTGGGACTCCCCTGTGCCATTCCTTGGTGTAAACCTGAAGGAATTAAAGTAGACATGCAGCAGGGGGGCCAGCACACCCCTGTTTATTGTGGCACAATTCACAACAGCCAAGACAATGAAGCAGCCTGGTGCTCATCAGAGGATGAATAAAGAAAATGTGATACATAAATATTATTCAGCCATAAGAACAAAATTATATCATTTGCAGGGAAACAGATGAAAATGAAGACCATCATGTTAGGTGAAATAAGCCAGACTCAGAAAAACAGGTATCACATGTTTTCCCTAATGCATGATATCTAAAAAAAAGGCTTTAAAGTAGAAAGGAGACTATTATCAGACAAGAGGAAGGGAGTAAGGGGGGGAGGACAGAGTGTAAAGGAGAGTAATGGGACATGGATATGATCAAAATATTTGTATGCTTGTATAGAAATACTACATTGAAACTAAATATTTTGTAAAATGAATGTGCATTGATAAAAATATACTAAAATGCAAATGTGAACAAAAAAGTAATTTTACCCAGCATTGCAAAGGAATTTTATATCAAAGCACATATTGCTAAGTGGATGAAGCCATTCTGCAGTGTGTGGTTTCAACTCTTGTGGCATCATGGAAAAGTACGTTGTAGAGAAAGCAAAGAAATCAGCCTTTTCCGGGGGTGGGGGGGAAGGTGTACAGCTGAGCTCAGAGTGTTTAGGACAGTAAAACAGCTCTGGGTGATAATGTAATTGTGCCCTGCTATATTATTTATTACATGCCATTGTGTTTTATCCAAATCCATAGGTTAAGCCCAACCAAGAGTGAACACAGATGCAATCTATGGACTCAGAATGACGATGTGTCAATCTGTGCTCACGATTATAACCAATGCACCTCTGTGTTAGAAATGGAGAAGAGGGTGCATAAGCAGGGAGAGGGCCCACAAGGGAAACTTCTGTACCTTCTCTGTTTTGCTCTGAAACTCAATGTACTCCAAAAAAATAAAGTTTCCACTCAGTCCTCATCTCTGTGACTGTCCCCACAAGGTTTCACATCAGGTGACATGCCCTCGGATCTGAAGCGCCCACCTCCATCTCCACTTGTCTTCGTCAATCACACCGTACTGTGTGCTGGAGACGACACATCTGGTTGTGTGAAGTCGTCCCCTGTATTTATTTTCTCACCCCACACTGGTACAAGTTTTACAGCATCAGGGACGCTGTCTCCAGTCTCGTCTGTTTACGGCAGGGTCTGGCCCTGGCCTGTGAAGAGACGGGCAGTTGTGATCATGCAATGGGAGACTTAGCTGCCTTTACAGAAGACAGCACTCACTGGTACTTGGTCTGAAAAGGGCAATAATACATCAAATTTTTGATGCTACCAAGACTACCTTTCTTTTATAGACCTACCATGAGCCAGTTAAGCAGAGAAATCAACAAAATGTCAAAGACTATTATTTTACTGGAATGGGTTTGTGTTCAAAGCAATTCAGTGTTAAAATTGGGTGTGTGTTGATTTCAAGTCCCACCTACAGTGCAAGATTACTTGGAAGGAAGAAATAACAGGAAGCAAATCCCTCAAAATTACATCAAATACACCAAATCTGTCTTCAAAACTCTCCCATGTTGCTGGAATGTACTGCTGGCAAAAGCAGAGCAAATGTCAACTTGGTCAGGGGATGAAGCTCTTGATTCCAGCTTCTCCACAACTGGGTGACATTGAAATGATGCATCGACTTCTTTGATCGCCTATGTCCTTATGAAAAAGTGATGTTCGCGTGCCTTAAAGGAGGCAGAGAGGACTGTGATTCAGTGTATTCAATGCCCGGTGCCCCATGTGGCTTGGAGGAAATGATCAACGCAAGACAGAAGGAAGTCAGTCGTCTGCTTGACTGTCACCCCACCCACGAGTAGGCAGCTCAGAAGTGCTCCTCTGTGGAAGAGCATTATCGGGATCTGGCCAGCCTCCCAATCTTCTGGGTGAATGGTGAAGGTTAAAAGAAAATAGACAAAGTAATGTGGTATTCGGGAGGCTGGGAAGGCCTCTGACCTGGCCACTATTTATTGTCCACCACATCAGGGGGTGTGTGGGGAAATGCAAGGAAGAGCCTAGGCAAAAGTCTTGATAGTGAGTAAGGCCTTGAGAGGGCCATTTCATCTCTAAGGGTGACAGTTGTTGACTTGGAACTCTGAGTGAGATTTAGTGCCCACAGTTGCAGTGTTATTTGCCTTCAGAGACGTCACAGTGTCACAGGCCACTACCAGCCTCTACCATGACCGTCAGCACGGACAGTTCTGTCTGCACGCCAGTGCTAGCTCATCGGGCAAGTCACTTAGGCCTGGGACAGACTCATAAGTTAAATAGAAATCCGACTGATTAATTCCAAAGCCTGCTCAGCCCCTCTCCGACAGAGCATCGTGCCAGATTCCACACTGAAACCCATGTTGTAGCACTGTTGCTCTTCCAAAACCTGACTAATAAGACCTTTAAAATGTGTTTGCACAACCTTTTTGTCCATATATGGCTTTGTATTTTGATGTGGTCTTTGTGTACATCACATCTTTAAGGTTTGCCATTGGAAAGTATTCTACTGAAAGTATTCCATTTCTGTTAGAAGTTTTTCAAACTGTGTTTGTATGCACACATATATGTGTGTGGGGGTGTTGAATATTTCACACATAAAAAGAATTATGTAATACCACTACAATGTCCAGAAAATACAAAACCGATAGCAGAAGTAAGTGTGCATCCATTCTTGTTTGGGAGAGAGATCACTGGAGTTACTAAATGCTCTCCAAGCCTCCCAAAGCCAAACATCCATCCATCACCACAGTCACGCTACCATTTTGAAATGTCTGTTCATGATAAACTGAATTGCAGATATAGGTAGTTTTCTTACAACTGTATTTATCTTGAAAGTTGTACTATTTCATTTTGTCATTTTTAAAGATTAAAGAAATGCTAGTGTACTTTATACATGTTACTTCAACTTATGTTTTCCCTCCCAGTATTGTATTCCTAAGATCCCAACCTGTTATCAAAAATGGTATTTCTTTCATTTTATTGTTTCATACCATTGCATTATTAGGAAATAACACAATGGATTTATCCACTCTACAAATGATATATTTTTATTAGTTCATGTTTGCAGTACATACTGATTACTTTTATCGTGGGAATTGGGCAAATGTACATAACACCTCTTCATCCTTTTTCATCCCCCATCCCTCTCATCTCTCTGCTTCTTCCATCTCTTGGTCCAGTTCCTATCTGCAAAGGCTCTATTTCCATTTATTCTTTTCAATTCTTTTATAATTTTATATTTTTTAGTTTTTTTCCTATCACAAAATGTTAGTTTAAGTTTCTTGTTTCTATCTCCTAATACAGCCATGCAAGGATTTCTTTAGGATATAAAGCTAATTGGCTATAAGCTATCTGTTCAATTTTAATTCAACTATTTTGTTTTGAGGATTATTTAATTGTCAGGCATTGCTTAGGCACTGAATTTAGAAGAAAACATAAAATTCCTTTTTATGGTGTTTTTCTGTGGGGAAAGGCAAATTAAAAAAAAAGAAAATATTGTGTTGATCAGGATAGGCCTGTTTGGCTGGTGTGGCAAGCAATCCCCCAACCTGGCATAATTTTACACACCCTAGATTACTTTTCTTGATTGCGCCATATGACCTCTATATTGCATGCCATGGGCCAGTTATTCTTGAAGAGACTCCTGAGGTGATTGGATTGGGAGAGCACTAACCTCATCAGTGAGTTAATCCACCAGTAAGTTCGTGCTGAGTGGGGTAGTAGGAGCCAGGGTCTGGAGCAGGAAGTGGACCTGGGGTCATGACCTTGGAGACTCTGTAGGGTCCCTGGCCCCTTCCTCTGAGGCTCTTCCCCTATGCTCGGCTTCCTGGCCACCAGGAAGTACACTGCTTTTCTCCACCACACCCTTCTGCCACAATGTTCCCGCATTAGAGCCGGCTGTCCATGGTCTGAAAACTCTAAATCTGAGCCAGAATTAACCACTTCTCTTTTAAGTTGCTAGGGTCCAGTATTTTATCACAGCAATCGGACAACTACTTTGTACCTGCTATATGTCCTTCAAGACTTAACAGAGAACATTGCTCTCATCGTCCTATTTGTCATGCCGGCACATGAGATGAACAAATTGCCACCTTCTGCAACGTGGCCTGCACTGAAGAGGAAGGAAAAGTAAATGTGGCAAGGTCTGTTCAGGACCTGCAAGCCTGTGCGCAGAATGGAAGTGTGTTGCGCGAGGCTACTCACCTTCACAACCTAAACCAGACAGTCCCGATGGCCACGCTTCCAGCAGGGGACATCGAACTCCTGCAGAGATTGGGGAAGAAAAGGGCGATCGAATATCTGCAGCAACTCCAAGGACTGGCACCGACAGAAATTATTTGACAATGATAATAATAGGAGGAGACGTACAACAGGAAGAAGAGCAGCACAAAAGCTCAGGGTCGGAGGCAAGGTTGAGAGAGTGGGTAGAGGGAATCAGAGACGATCTCATTAGGATGACGGCACTGGAGTAAATAAGAAAACAGGCTGCAGAGGGAGACTTTCAGGAGGGTACCAGAGTGAAGACCACCCCAACAGAAGGAGCGAAGGGAAAGCTCAGAATGGTGGGCTTCAGGAAGCAGCGTGAAGACGAAAGAAGAGCTGGGTCCCAAGACTTAAGCTGGGGGTAGATCGAACAGGGACTTGTGGAATACGGCATTTACTCCGGGTAAACATTTTACTGAAGGCATCTGGGCACAGAGGTAACCTGACTCACTCGTACTTTAGCGTAGCATGGTGGCTGCTCTGGTGCGAATGCAAAGCATGGTGGAAGAAGGGGTTTGTCAAAGCCGGGAGCAGAGGTTGGGAGGGTATGTCCCTAATTCAGGCAGGTGATGACGATGACATGAATGGGAATAATTAACATTAGAGTAGTGGGAAATGGCCAGACTTGAGGGTCTGAGAGAAAAAGAGGAGTCTCAGAGGGCTTCAAGATGGAAGCCTGCGCATCAGGAAAAGTGGAGTGGCCGTTTACAGGGTAGGTATACTGACCTTTAGCTTCACAAGCAGTGAGAAAATGTTTTACAAAACAGTGGCGTCCACTGCCCTTCCCAGAGGTATGATCGTCACCTGCGCTCCATGTCTCTGTAACAATATTATTTGGTAATTTCACTTACTTCTAAACTTGTAGTTATAAAATATTAGCTTGCTGTATTTTTCATTTAAAATTCCTTGGCTCTTGATGAAATCAAGTACTTTTGAGATATTTACTTGATAAGTAGAATACTTTTTGTCTGAAATAGTGATTCAATTATTTTGCCCATTATTTTTTTTCTATTGAATTGTTTATTGTTCATTGTTTTTTCAAAGTTATTTATGTTTTTAACTAGAACTGAAAACATCTTCTAGTTCATTGCTTACATATTTTCTGCTTAGTATGTTGTCATTTATTAAGTGTTTATAAAATTTGACACATTCAAGTCTATCAATTCTCTTTTAACTTGTTCAGTTTTATCTCTTACTGACATTAAATCTAGGTTATGATGGGGTTTTCTTATATTTTAAGCTATACTTTTAGAATTTTTCTGTTTATATTTGTCTTTATTCATGATCAAATTGATTTTTCTACATGGTATAAATATTGTACCAAGACAATTGTTCTGTTGTAGTGTTTTTGATACATTAATATTTACTCAAGAAATTGGGGGCTTAAATAAATTAACACATCTTAAAGTTTCAGAGTGTCAGGGAACGTAGAGTGGTGTGGCTGGTTCTGACTCTGCCTCCGAGGAGCTGCAGTTAAAATGTGGCTGACGACTGAGCCAGACCAGGGCTTGACCCGTACCTGTTGAGAGAAGGCATTGCTACCTCCATACAGGGTCTCTAGAAGGCTTCATGGGTGTCCCTATAACATTGCAAAGAGAGAGAGAGACACAGAGAGAGAGAGAGACAGACAGACAGACAGAAGGAGAGGGAGGAGGGGAGGAGAGAGGAGAGGAGGGGAGGGGAGGGGAAAGGAGGGAAGGAGAAGAGAAGAGAAAAGTAAAAGTCACTAGTGTTCAGCCTACATTTAATGGTATTGAAGAGAAATTTTCTCTTTCTTTCTTTCTTTCTTTCTTTCTTTCTTTCTTTCTTTCTTTCTTTCTTTCTTTCTTTTCTTTCTTTCTTTCGAGACAGAGTTTCACTGCGTTGCCCAGGCTGGCCTCAAACTTGTGATCTTCTTGCTTCAGCCTCCCCTAGTGCTGGGATTACAAGCATAGACCACCCCATGGCTGCATTTAGACCCTACTTCTTGAAGGAAGAAGTATCAAAGAATGTAGGGCATAGTTTTAAATCCCCGTATTTTTAAATCGCATCCCTGGTTTTCAGTATCATTTCTCTCCCGTTTCACACTTGCTCACATCCACGGGTCTGTCACCGGCTGCAGAGTTCTGTTTTATCTTCCTGCGTCAGCCCATTCTGCTGTAGTCCTATGGGTTTAGAATAATCTTTAGATATTTTGAAGCTAGAATCCTGTGCAGGACTCTCATTTTCATGTAAACGCCATCCTTCCTGTTGTCGTCCTCCTCCCCTTCCTTCTTCTTCTCCTACTTATCTCTTGATCTTCTCATCCCTCAGGATTTATTTACCCTTTGAACTTTTGTATATATTTCACAGTCTTGCTATCTCCCTTGAAGAAACCTGTTGAAATTTTGTTGAAATTGCACTGAAAGTAGTCATGAATTTGGGAAGATCTACTGCTTAACCTTGAATTTTCTTATTTCTTAATATGTTGTATAATTTACTTGGGCCTACTTTGATAATTACAAAACATTACTACAAATCTCTCTGTAGACTAATTCACATATTATTATGATTTATTACAGTGGTGCCTTAGTTCACGAAATTAATTCTTTCCATGATTCTGGTAGCAAACCAAATTGGAGGAGAACTGAATTAAATCAAATGGTTAGGTTCAGTGTTGACCTTATGGGGAAATATGATTTGGTTTTTTCTCCAGTTCTGTTTGTGACCAGAATCATGGAGGGAATTGAGTTTGTGAACCAAGGTACTACTGTATTTAGATTTGTTTTCTCCCCACCGAATATTTCTGGTTGCTCCATCAAATAGAGTTGCTTCATTCAGTGGTAGGGACAGTGTGGAGGTGTGGATACCATGCCATGTCTTGTAATGCCCTGTACTAGGACAGCCCAAACTGCTGAGAGAAAACTTCTGTGGATAAACCAGATAAAATGCTGAGTGCATCTCCATCCTGAAAACACATGTGCTCAGTCACCTTACCAAGCTCTTAAATCTTTTCTCACCGATTATCTCTTGTTTTAATTCCTCACTCCAATTTTCATGATGCTACTTCTCTAAGGGTGATAATGTCATATGTCCATTACAGGATTTTTGTACATTTTTGAAAATAAGTAGCATTGTGGTAAATATCTTGATGACAGGAATTATACCTAGATACATCCCACTGAATAATTATTAGCTACTGTAAATATTTGTATTATATTTTCTACTTATATTTTCTATAGTTGCTTCTGTTTCTGTTACAGACTAAGAAAAATCTAGATTAGAGTGTGTCAATTACAGCGAACACACATTTTTAGCAATGTCACCCTATGCACCTGTGTACACACACCCTATGTTGAATTGAATTCTCTTCCCAGCTGTGCGTAGTCCTTTGTTCTTGGGGAAGTTCTTCGTAAAGCCATCCTCAGATAATGTATTTTATATTGACAATACAGTCAGTCTCATCCTACATTAGCTGCTTCAGTATATGCAAGAGGACAGACCGTTACTGTTTTAGTCTGCACTGTTTGAATACACACCTGCATACTCATTTAATGAGCTACTTGTAAGGTTTGACTAAAGTACCTGCTTTCACGTTCCAATTCTTTGTGAACCTGTTTATGCATAACTGACCTTAATTTGTCTTCTGAGCTCCCACGGAATTTACTTGGGTGTATTTTATGACTCTCTCTTCTGGTTTAAGCATCTGCCGATGAGCAAATACACTCTGGGGTTCCAAGTCCACCTTCTCTCTCAGCTCTGGGCATTGCGCTGATTCAGCACCATCTGCACCAGAGTTTTCGAGTGTGTGGGGCGCGCCTCTGCTGGCTGGTTTCCGCAGAGCAGCAGGAGCCCCCACCCAGATCATGTACTAAGCAAGCATGCTCTGTGACTCAGCTGGAAGGAAGCTAGCTCCATCCTGGCTGGTCATAGGGCCAGAGGTCTCTTCAAAGCTCCATCATTGCTCCCACAAGCAGTAGGACCCCTGCTCCTGCATGATACAGACTCCCCAGTGCTGCCTTTGGTGGCTCTGCGTTGTCTGACATCTCTCTACGGTAGAGAGAGCCTTCCAACATCCAGTCATAAGATAGCCATTGTCTTCAAATAGGGCTGCTTCAGGCCTCTGCAGCAGGTTAGTTCACTAGATTTGCTGAGTGCTGTACTGGATCCCTGCCAGAGACTCTTGTCCCCTGCAATCATTACTGACTCCTCAAGAAACATCTGGGTGACTGGGTGTACACGCCCCAGCTGCACTGCCTCCTCGGCAGCCCTTGGTAAACACTGATTGGTGTTTCTGCTCAAAGATCAACATACACTTAGATTTCTTCTACAACACCTTGTGCACTCCCAGTAGGACTCCTCACAGCACTGATGTGGTTTTACCCAAATCCAAACAGATGTAAGAGTTTGCAAGCTTCCTCCTCAGAAGCAGATCAATGAGATAATAACTTTTTACACCCTCAAGGATGCTCCTCCCATAGGATTGCCCACGTCCTCAGACTAGAGTGGACATTGAGGTTGGGCTGGGTATATTCCCCACCCTCTGTCGCATGATGGACTCTGGTCCTGTACACTCCTGCTCTTCTTTCTTCAGTGAGGCAATTATAATGACAAATCACTACAGTGCACTCGCTCACGCTGGTCACTCACTAAGACCGAGTCTCACCGCACTGGCCGGTGAGAACGTGCTGATGTATTTAAATATCCCAGTGAAGAGATGCGAAAGTAGGTTCAGAACCACCCTGAATGAATGCCCACTGTGCTTGGCAAGTTGCAAAACGGGATGAAGGAGAAGCAATCACCTAAGGCTATGTGATCTTCAGTCACCCTGGGCCTCTTGTAGCTCTTTCATAGTCTTCTTATGCTAGGTAGATGACTGAAGCCTTCGTGCACCCCAAGTATTCTCTCATCAGCATCCAGTGCCAGGGAGTTCTCTACCTTAGTTCTTGCCAACATGGTTCAACAAAAATGGAATTTGTGGATAGCAATTCTCCCTAAGCAACCATCTTCTCTATCAGAGAAGTGATTTGTTGTTTCTATCCTCTATCCTGGACTTCTATTTTGCTCAGTTTTTCTACAAGAAGAAAGCTTAGGCCATCCCAAAGGCCCCCACGTACTGAGGAAAGGGCTGATGTGGTTGTTTTCTACGTGGGCAGATCTGCAGAGCTCCACTTATTAATTCAAATTATGTTTTCAGGAATGGGTGAAGTGACCACACCTTCAGCTTCTTTTCTATTTTGCAACTGTCAAGATAGATTTAAAAAGTCCTTTCAGGTCTTTCATTTCCTCCTTGGAATTTTTTGTAGTAAAATACACATCGCATAAAACATTCCATTTTAACTCACTTATATATACAGTGTGTTGGCATTAAGTACAGTATAGTGCAATCAAACATGAGTATTTTCCAGAAATTTCCAGCAACAAAAACCCTGTACCCACTGAACAATAATTCCCTATTCCATCTTCTCCCCAGGTCTCCAGTAACATTTATTCTTCTTTTCCTTCTCCATGAATTTGCATAATTACACAACTGATTAGGTTAGAGAACTAATCGTCAAGTGGGATCATAAAAACTCCCACTTTAACCCATTTTTCAAAAGTTATCTGAAGTGTTGCACCTGTTGAAACTGCTTATTTTTTCTTTTTCCATTTTTGATAATTTCCTTTAAAAAAAAAAAAAAAAAAAAGCGAATCGTCTGCCATTTAGCCTGTCCATGACAAGTGAGTTATTGGATCAACTGCTGACTCCTGAAGATTTTGATTTTCCTCAAAGAACAGAGATATGTAAGACACTCACATTTTGAGATGCTCACTGCGTCTTTTGTCTGGTCAGTGCCAGTGGGCTTACTGAGTTGATTGTGTCTCCTCACAGTCCTAGGACAGACCTGCGTCTCCTGTCTGCTACCATCCCTACTGTTTCAGGAGTCGCACCGGGAGTGAGGAAATTTTGGAGTAGCCTTTCACAGAAGTCTGCTGAACTCCACCTTTACCCCCTGCAAATAGTTAGTTGTCATAGCATTTGGAAAAGTTTGTATCAACTCGGAAATCTGTTCTAAACTTAAATTATCCCTCATACTCGCAAGTTTATAGAATAAACAGGCCACGTATCTCCCTAGTTGTTTATTCTGAGAGACCATTTTGGCTTGAATGCATTGGACTTTTGATGATATTATGTCCCAGCTCTTTAACACAAAGACTTATGCATCCTATTGTAATGTGGCCATGACTTTGCATAATTTTCTAATCACTTTTGGATGACGATTGGTTGCAAGTGACTTAGAAAGTGAATATTTTGTTTGTTGAGATAACCCCAGGAGTAACACTACATTTTCCAGATATGAGAAAGACTGGAGTTTCTTCTTTCTTTCTGTTCTATTTCTGTTCTATTTTTTCCTTTAGATTTAGTTTTCATCTCATTTAGATTTAGTTTTTTGACAACAATAATTGCATTTAAAGAATATTATTTACTAACATATGTCATCTTTAGAGTTGTTTCTCCAACCACTCATCCATACCTCTTGGACTCTATCTTTTCCAAATTCCATTGGCAAGGAATGGTCTCCCATCATTGGCCACAAATCTTTTATTACCAATGCCACACATAGGAAACATTCCTCACAGCAAACTCTCATCATACTTTTTTCTCCTCCTCATACTTTGAACCAAAAAGTGTCTCTGCCTGTTATTTGTGAACCTGATGGACAATCCTACCCAAGGAACCATCTCCTTTGGTTCTGAGTGTCATATATGTCAGTAATAAAAATTGCATAATGTCCCTGGTGGACCTGCTCCTGAATCCTACAGATCTATTGGTCTGTTTGCTCTCTACGGTGCCACACAATAGTGCTTTAATTTATGTCACTTTGTAATACATTGGGTATTAAGGAATGTAAGTATTTGAGCACTGTTCTTCAGCAAAGTTATGGTTGATCATTTAAATTTTAGAAATCAGCTTCTCACTTTCCACAAAAAAATTGTCTACTTGATTATTCATTAAGATGGAACTGAAAATATAAATTGTTAGGAAATAATTTATATTTTATAATTTTGACCTTCAAATTTATAAAAAATGATATATGCTTTGCTTTGCTTGAGGCTTTAAGTAAATTGTAGTAATAATGTATAATTATGTAGAAACTAATCTATAATATAAAATATAATCAATAAACAACATATCAATATGTAATATATGAATATATGAATATTAAAACACAGCAAATAATAAAATATTTCTTATGATTTAATATAACCTATTATGTAATGATATAGAATAATGCTTACATAGAATAAAATATATAACTATATAATATATTTAATAATGTATATTTTTCTGTGTAGAAATCTTGTACACCTACAGATTTATCTCTAGGTATATGATGTTTCTTGATGAAATTGTAAATACATATACAAAAGTTGTTTCATAACTGCTGATAGTTAATTGTCATATCTGGTGATATGGATAATTTCACACATAGATTCTTACAATTTATCCAAACACATCCAAGATGGTTGCTTCATGTTATTTGATTATAATTGTACTAACATTTTAATTTCTTCCTTTAAATCTTTATAAACACAATTTCATTTTTTATCCTATAGTATTAATACTTCAGTAAAATGTTTAAATTAGGTGGTTGTAAGAAGCATTCTTATTTTATTCCTGATTTCAAGGAGGAACCTGGCCATATTTTACCACTAAGCATGATCACTCAAAAACCTTTTAGGGCCGGTGAGATGGCTCAGCGGCATAAGCGCCTGCCCAGTAAGCACGAGGTCCTGAGTTGGACTCCTGGTACCCACATAAAGGAAAAAAAAAAAAATGGGGTGGTGATATCGCTCAGCGGCACAAGTGCTTGCTGGCAAGCGCGAGGTCTTGAGGTCGACTCCTGGTACCCACATAAAAAAAAAAAACTTTTTAATATTTTTCCAGATTGTTAGGATGACCCGTAAGAGCCCCCTTTCCCCTACACATATTCATAGCCCCTTTTCCTTGCGTACTGGCTAAGGCCTGTAAACAGGAAGAATTTTCTTTCATGTCTAACGCACACACATACAACTCCATAGACATATCTATTACTGTCACTACATGCGAGTTCACACTTATTTGTTCAGTCCCAACACACACAGAAAGTAGTTTCTGAATTACTAACCTTGACCCCTCTAGGAAATAATTTTATGAACCAGAGTATACTACTCTATGTTCCTTTGGCTTTAGAGTCAGAGTAGCCAAGCCAAAGTCCTGTTTAGAAAAGTTACTTAGTTTAGTTCATCCTCCCTGCCCTCCACTTTAGTTCACGAATCAATTCACTTTGTCAGTCTGATTCCTCCTAAATTAAGTCTATTTTTGAAACCATAATCCAGGGTCAAAAGCTAAAACCAGAGCGGTTATTTCTGGTGGTCCACTGTTAACCAAATCAGTAAACCAACAAAATGTAGGCAGCGTTCACACGCACAGCGTAAATTCGAATTCAAAGCTTAATTTGAAAACATGTTATATTTAAGAGTTCACAGATGTTCATTGCTTTGCATCTAAACATTGGTGCTTTAGAGATCCTTACACATAGCACTTTTCCTATAATGCAGTTGCTTAGCGTCCACAATTACGAAACCGTGGTGACAGGGCTGCTCTAGAGAAGCGCTTCTGGAGAAGTGGGGCGCTCTGTGCATTCGCTGAAACTTTCTGAAAACATAGGTACTGCTGGTAGGGGAGTTTGGAGTATGTGCTACTTTAAAGTGATGATGAAATGAAGGAAAATTATTTTATTTTCCCCAGCTTTGATTCTCATGAACCCAGCAAACTGAACTCCGTGAAACCACAGGGTATTACACTGACATCAAATGTGGTTTGGCGCAGGAATATGTTCAAATGACCTCTGTCAGGAAAACATGAGGAATAGTCCAGCAGGTTGTGGAGGTCGTGTCAAAATGCCAGTCCTCACAGAAATCCCTTCCTCCAGAGCACCTCACCACCCAGCTGCACAGTGAGCCCCGTCAGGGTGCTCCACAGAGTCAGTGCCTTGAGCTGGAGATTCTTCTTCTCACTCGATAATGTAGAAACTGATATAGACAATTAAGACTGAACGCTGAGGAATGATAGGTACCACTGGGGAAAATTTTGTCTAGAATATTTCAACTGCAAGTGGACACTCAGCGTTCCCATGGGAAAAAGAACAAACGTAAAGATGCAGATCGCATTGTCAGATAGGGTCGGGCACCAGTGCCAGTTTTAATGATCTAACTAAACCATGCCAAGAAGGAGTTCAGTAGTTTTGAGTAGAAGATATGATCAGAGAAAAGTCCAAAGCCTTTAAATAATTGAAATTCTACAGGTTGTTATGCCATGTTTATAACTTAGTAAAAATTTGGGGCTAATTAAGTGATGATCTTGGTGCTGCAGGCCTATGGGAAACTGTCGATAAACACTATGATTTTGATAGAATGCTTCAAAAATAATTGTCCACCAAAGGAAGATCAATGGATAGGAAATTCATGGATGTAGAACCCATTTCTTTCAAGGACAGATCATTTAAATTTAATATAGTTTGACAAAATAATTCTTTATAGGAATAATTTGTAAAAATGAACTGAAAATTTCAGTATCCTTTATTTTGCATAAAAATTAAAAACAAAACTGCAGAGATAGCTTTCGATTTTAATTACTTTTCTATTCCTGACAAAATACTTTTGAGAGACTTTAACAAAGTTTACTGTACCAAATTTTTAAAAATAAAACATAAAGATTTTAGATATATATTACTGTGTTTTAATACACATTATTAAAGCTAGGTAGACTAGATTGATTAAAAAGTAAGAGGTAAGTTCATTAATCAATCAAAAACTTTGTTTTATTTAAATATTGAAATATAAATGTTTGTTAAAAATCTATAAATATGTATTAATAAGAGTAATCAAAATTTTTATTAAAATTTTTTAGTTACTTTTGAACAAGTTTAAAAATTACAGGTGTGTATACACCTCTCTGTATTGATCACTTATGAGCATACTTTAAAGGAACAAGAGGAATATTTTTTAATTTTTGAATTATTCTTAGTTATGCTTGGCTGGGTTATACTTAATACAATTTTATTAATGTAATTTTATTTTTATTGTATAAAATCATTCAACTATCAGCATATATTTTGCATATCTGTGTTTTCCTATTCTAATTCTAGTAACTCATTTTAGCTATTTTTCACAAATTGTCGGTCTATTACACAGTGGAAATAAAACCAGGCAAATCAAACTGGGTGTGGTGATGCATGCTTATAATCCCAGCACTCTGCGAGGCTGAAGCAGGAGGACTACAAGTTTGAGCCTAGCCTAGAAATTGAGTAACTTAGTGAAACCCTGTCTCAAAATAGAAATGAGAAAGGGCTGGGATCTAGTGCAAACGCAGGAATTCAAATCCCAGGTCCAAAAAAAAAAAAAAAAAAAGGGCAAATAAACAAAACATACTTGTCCTTCCTGAGGGATACTTCAAGGAAATAAGAAAGGGCTTTTGTCCTTGTCAAGGCACAGCACTCGCTGTCACAGGGTGATCTTCATCTCGACCTCACAGTCTCCACAGGGGTAGAAGTGAGGTTCTGGCTCTGGAGACAGTGAACCTGGCTTGCTACCAGCAGCCACCGTGCCCTGTGTCCAAACACAAGCTCTCCCTCGATTCTGGTTCCAGCACAGTCACCTGAGAGGTCCGGGAGAGGGGACAGAATGTCCACAGGGCGACTGCTCCCAGGACATCTGAGGGGCTCCCTGCCCACTGGAGCCTTTTGCTTCCTGAAGGACCATGGAGCGCCAGGCCTCAGTGCATCTGATGTCTCCACTGCTCCGTTGTCTTTTGCTGAACTGGTTGTACTCAGAATGCGCCAAGGATATTATTTATTCTGGAAAAGCTGAGGGGAAGAGCTGGGGCCAAAATAAATGACAGAATCTAACCAAGTGGGACAAAAGAACTTACTATCATGAATTGAGAATGCCAGGTTTAATTCCTGCCTATTTATCCAGACATAGCTTCTCTGGAAATGAACTGATTAAAGATTTATGTTGGATTTTTTTTTTTTTTTGTGGGTACCGGGGGGTCGACCTCAGGACCTCGCGCGCCAACAGGCACCCGTGCCGCTGAGCGATATCACCGGCCCCTTTTTTTGTATGTGGGTTCTGGGAGTCGAACTCGGGCCCTCGCGCTTGCAAGGCAGGCGCTTACACCGCTGAGCCATCTCACCGGCCCATGTTGGATTCTTTTATTCTATAATATTTGCTTTATCCTCCAATGGATTTTCCATCAATGAGGTAAGAAAGTACGTAACAAATAGCTCACAGAGGACAGACTGGACCTTAAACCTATTTTCTATCCCTAATGCTCTTCTCACTTGTTTAATTCAACCTCTGACAGCATTGTATTTAATATTAACACAATATTAATATTTAATATTAATTTAATACTATCTCATTGTTACTTTAATGATAAGTAGATTATGACATACCTAATATGTAAAGTTAATTTAGTTGGAAATCCTACAATGCAAATATCCCTCAGTTATTCTTTACTTCTGATGAAGAATCTGCACTTCATTTTAATTTCTGCTTTCAGAAATGCTTTTAAGCTTGGTCATGATTCATTTTTATCACACCTTTCGTACACTTACAAGAATTCCATCTTCATCTAGTCTTCGAAATTATAACAGATGGAGGAAATCATTCAGGATAACATGGTCCAGATGGACATCTTGCGCTGCTGTTGTTCAGTTCCTTAATTCATGTTTGATCTGGTCTGATAAGGAGGCTAATTTGGCCTGGCGCGAGCAATGGGCTTACTGCAAAGCGGGTTTCCAGTTTCTAGGTAAGATAAACTTGGGGGCATGGCATGAATGGCTTTCCTGTGTTTCAGTATCTCACTAGCGAGATTTGAAGCCTTATGGAATGACATTCCTCCAGAGCGTGAAATGCATAAAAGGAGAGGAAAGGGGAATCAGTTACTCTTGAATGTTTATTGAAAACCTCGCCCATGTCAGAAACTGATCTCGGAGTTGGGGTTGCATCAAGGAAGGAACCCAAAGTCCCAGCCTCTGATTTAGCTTTAACCTGAAAAAGCATGGCTTTGCGGGAAGCCATTCGCACCTTCTACCTCAGTGATAAAGAACGTTCCCTCCCCGCTGGAGCTCAGCCCCACCCGAGAAGGTGCCTGGGACCTGCTGAGTGTCCACCCTGCAGCCGAGACATTATTTGCCAGCCCTCGTCCTCATGATAACCTCCCCAGGTAGAAACGCCTGTTTCCCTGATGTGAATCATGATGGTGCCTAAGAAGAAAGTGATTTCATCGTGTCACAGAGCTAGTGATGAAGCTGAGGCTCCACTTATTTGGGTCCCAGGGTGATTTTGGAAAAGTCTGTCATGGAAACCGTATAGTTTAAAATTTAAAGCTGGAATATTTGACATTCACTAGCACCCCGAGAAGGCCAAGAGTTTCTGGAAACCTTTTGTCAACTGGCAGATGAGGAGTTCCTGAGATGCACTCACCTCGGTCAACTCCCTGTGAGCAGATTTACCCTCAAGCCGGTAAGGAGTGTGCAATCCTGGAAGGTGGTTTGGTTTTGACAGAAATCTTGCTTTCAATCGATATCTGTTGTTTCCTGTGGGTCTTTTAGGAACACAGGTGATTTTGGCTTTCATGATTTACTGAATAGAGACAAAAGGGGGGGGTTGCTTCGTTAATTAAGACAAGTCCCTTGAAAGTTTGTTCATTTAAACATCTTTTGTTAAAAAGTCCTTCTGTTCTTCTCCATTTTAAGTAGTTTAAATATTTGAGAATTGTTGAAATTGGTACAGAAGAATAAATTTTAAATATTGATTCTATTCCAAAATGATACGTTTCTTCTGAAGATTATAATATTAAGAGAGCTGAGACCTAGATTTTTGTCTTAATTCTGTTATCATCTACTTATGAGGGCTCAGTAATGCATTCATTAGCCTGGGAAAATTAAATTTCTAAAACATCATCCTATTGAAGAACTATATAACAGAGAGTAGCTGTTAACTATTATAATGTCAAATATTATATAATGATGCAATACTATATTACATAATAGCATAAAATAATACTATTGCTAGTAAAGATTATTACTAGTAAAGATTAAAATCAAAAGTTTAATATTAAAATGATTTAATAATAACTGGAACAGAAACCTTTACGTTATTATAGAGCAATATGAGATTAATTCAATAACAATGACAATGCTTACTATCATAATATTGAGAAAATAGATAAAAATGTAAAAGAAAGATATAAAATGTTATTTTTGTCTATTAGATTCAGATAAAAAATAGAAAATAAAAAAGTAATTGAGTTAAATGAAGCATTATTTTAACAAAGAACTTTGGAAGATTTATTGAGTTTTTAGTACAGTCTCTATTAAATAAACAAATAAACTACCTAAAAAAATAAATAAACTACCTAAGATTTGACCACACACTTTCTTTGTCCCTTGCTTTTTCCTTTTCTTTTTGCTTTTTATTTATTTATTTATTGGTAGTGGGATAGAACCCAATGCATTTTACCACTGAGATCCATCTCAGTTCTTTAAAAAAATTTTTTTTTAAATTTTGACACAGGGCATAGTTAATTTGCCCAAGCTGGGCTGAAACAGTCCTTCTGCCTCAGCCTCCCACAGTAGATGGGATTATAGGCATGTGCCACCACCCCAGGCTAACACAGTTTCAATTCTAACGGTCATGACAGATGTCCACGGACGTAACACAGTAATGTGAATTACAACATGAGAAGCCAGCTATCCAGAGTCCTCCAGTGCACGTTGCTGTGTCCAGTGTGAACACCATAATCTACAGCATCCCTACATTTTTTTCTGACGTGTCACTGAAACTATTCGGAAAACTTCCATTAGAAGCAGAGCTGAAGCTGCCTCGGTTCTCATTTTCCCTGTGTGTTTGTCAGACTTTAAGTAGAGACTGTGCACAAAACAGACGTGTAAACACTCCTGTGAGTCCAGCAGGCAGACCAGTGAGAAACCAAGTGGCGACTTCTCTTTCCTTCTTTATGCATCATTGTGTGATTAAAGTCTCAGCTCTTCAGATTGACCATTAATGTCTCTGATAGATTCTAATGAACAACTTGTGATATAGGAAAGACGAGAGTAAAGGGAATCATTGGACATATCTGTATGTTCCATGCACCTTTCAATACCTTTCTAATCAGTTATTAGTATGACTTTATATGGGACTTATTAATACTCATATTATGGATGAAAACTCTAAGCTCACAGAGGTTAAATAGCACATCATATTAACCAGCGTTTCATTGCTATTATGAAACACCTGAGGATGAGTAATTTATAAAGAAAAAGGGTGTGGTGGTTAGGGCAGAGTTTCAACTTGACTGCCTTAGGCATCTTCCTCAGGGATTGGTGGAGCACACTTCCAGGTGTATCTGTGGGCATCATGGAGGTTTAAGCTTGGGTGCTATGTCTGATCTCTAGACAATTCCTCTTTGGCACTGCTTACCTGTTCTGGTTCTACACTGCCATGGACTAATCAGCTCCACTTCACCACACACTTTCTCTGTGATGTTCCTGCCTTGGAACCATCTTACCATGGACTGAATCCCTTAAAATGTGAGTCAAATTAAGGCTGTCTTTAAGTTGTGAGTGTTGGATATTGTGGCTATTAAAAGGAAAGACGACTAATACTGTCATGATGATCTCATTCTCACTAAAATTCCCTCTGCAAAGTTCCACACTGTGTCCCAACACTGTCACACTGAGGACACAGACCCAGATGCAGGAACCCTTAGGAAACACACTCATATCAGATCACTTGTGTAAAATGACCCACAAGTGATTACTCTTATGATGTTCAAAAATATTTCTGATGAACACCTCAAGTTGTTATTATGGATCTTCATATGGCCTCTATATCATAATGTCACAAAGCAAGGGCTATCTGTTTGAAGCTATCTGCATTAGTCAGATTTCTCCTCTCTGAGAAACAACATCTGACATCCACAGTTTAAAGAAGGAGAAATTTAATTTGGCTCATGGTTTCAGCAGATTCAGTTCACGGTGACTGGCTCCAAGGCAGAAAGGGCATGGTAGAAGGGTTTGGTGGAGGAGAGCTGCTTGACCCATGGAAGCCAGGAAGCAGAGAGAGAAGGGAGGAGCCAGGGACAAGAACACAGCCTTGCAGCTTACACCCAGGGACCACTTCCAGCCAGGCCTTACCTCCTGAGGGCACACTCAGCCTTAAACTCATTGATGGATGAATCCAGTGACGAATATAGTGCCACAAAATCCAATCACCTTTCACCAGCCCTCCTCTGAGCACATGAGACTTTTCAGGGATATGTCAGATCCAAACCATAACTCTACCTGCCACCTTTTAATTATTATATATAATTAATATGCAGTAAAGCAATTATTATATAGCCATATATATCACTTAGGAATGAGTCTACTTGAGGAAATAAAACAAAGCAAAACAAAACAAAACAGAACAAAATGGCAAAAAGACTGATAGTTCCTTGCCTTCATACACAGCAAGGTGTCAGGATGCTAAATCATCGGTGGTAATCATATTGTCACTCTCCTTGTTTGAAAGGTCACTAATGTGTACTCCAAACACCCTGCTTGCTGGAGACTTGAAACCTCAGTCACTGGGAAAGTCGTCAGCAATCATCTTCTACTGACAAACAAGATGACTGATTGAAAGGTATTGCAGATATCCAATCTAGAAGGACTTGGATCACAGACTTTTTATCTCCTTCAGGGATGACAATTACTTTGGAGTTGCCTGTATTTACAGCAGTTAGAACTATTGTGACAATATACTCAGTAGTAGTAGTATCTTTAAATGAAATAATGCAAGGAGATAATATCATGTCAATATGCAGGTACCATAACTGTCAACCTAATTGGATATATATCTAATAAGATCTATTATCTGGGGCTGGAAGCCTATAGCTGGTGTACTCCACTAAAAACCAAGTGGGTTAAGCTTTTGCTGATAACACAGCCATTTTCTGATCATTATTTTCTCTAGATTTTGCAACAATATTGACCTTTTTTTAAATTTTGCTTTTGTCTTATCTTTATCCTCTTCTGTATACAAATACTTGAAGAACTTCATGTGATTATCTATAATGTTCAGCCTCCATCTGACTATCTAATTAGCTAGTAGTTGTAAGGACCAGCATGTGAGATCTGTTCCTCTCTTCTCCCTAATTGAGAACCCTGGGAATAAAGATGGGTGTGAGGTTAGACTGTAGGTCTGGGTGTACTTTTAATATGTGGTCTTTGATGACTCTTGGAAGTGCATTCACAGAAGTAGCAGTTGTTTTGAAAACCAGCCCATTATATGCTGCGCTCAAGATAAGATTAAACTGCACTCCCGGATTTACAAGTGGGACTGGGAACAGGACATTTCACCATCTTCCGCATCATTACACAAACTGCAATTTTTCTGCCTGTGCTTGTCTGCTTGCATTTGGGAAGTGGAGCTTGCATCTACTGAGTTTTTTGTAGAAGTAAATTTGTTCTCTCGTGTTTCTGATTTCCTAATCTCTTCTGAACTTGTTATTGCAAAACCCGCCTATTTGTGTTTTACTCAAAGGTGATACGCTTATGTCAGTGCTAGTCTTGGTGTTTATAATTTCTACAAGAGAGTGTTGAAATACAGCAATATGAACCCTAAATTCTGAAATGTCCTTATCATGTTTTTTTTTAAACAAGCATTGCTTTTTCTTCCATCTGCATTGTCTTGTTGATAAAAAGTTTAACTTCTATTTCCAGATCTGTTTTTATGTTTTGTTGTATCTGTCACACATTTCTGAACACTGTGACCATATTATTCTGCAACACAAAGCAGATAGGACCTTTACAGAGATGCCTGGCCTGGACATCCAAAGGTCTTCACTGGTGTCCTCTATCTAGGACACTCAAGGTGCCAGCAGGCCACCTCACCCAGACATGTTTTGTTTTGTTGCTTTGTTTTGTTATTTTGTTTGTTTCTTTCTTTCTTTGAGACAGGGTGCAGGCTGGCCTTGAACTTGCTATGTAGCCCAGGCTGGCCTTGAACTCACAGTGATCCTTCTGCCTCAGCCTCCTGAGTGCTAGGATTATAGGCCTGGGCCCCCTTGCCCAGCTCCAGACATAGTTTTGAGACGGTTCTGCCTGTCTGACTCTCCTGGCCCAGGTCTGCCTCATAATAATACCATCTTATGGCTTTTCTAGTGGCAAAAGCTTATGTGTAGTATACACATTTTTTGTCATTCTGCTTATAAAACTAATATAGAACTGTGTTTTGGTCATTTTGATGATAACATCATTGCTCATTTATGCATATGCCAGAAGATGTGCTTTACTGTTCAAGAAAGAGGAATGGTACCCAGTCATACCAAGCTTGAGATGAACGAGAGGCTGTAGAAAGCTCTTGATTGTGAGAAGCCACGAACAAAGAGATACATGAGGAAAGAGATTGGGTATCTACCCTGAAAACCTCCCCAGGCATTGGAATACAGCTGTTCCAAGAAGGGTTTTCAGATTATACTGTGTGTTCACAATTCAGGACAGTTACTGCTGAGTTTACCACATGTGGTCCTGAGCCAGAAAAAAAGTACATCATTAAGTGTTCTAGTTCGATTGGGTACTTGCATGCTTGAATAATTTATGCAGCTCTTGAGAGAGCTAGTTATGAGCAGGCACTCTACTAGAGGCTTCATTTTCTAATGCTTTGCCTGGGATTGTGTGAGTAAGTGCTTCCTGTCTAATAAGAAGCTTCAGGACGGCAATCGGAAGTACCACTGTGACTTCCAGAGGTGGAAGTCCAGACAGTAACAGGTGCATTTGCACAGGTGTCTATGAGAGGGGAGCTTCGTTCGCACACTGCACACACTAATCTTGAAGGACAGACTTATCTCTGCATCCGTATTGCCCCATATATGCTTGTGAGTCAGCTAAAATTCACACAAGGAATTCATTTGAAGAAGGTCATCTGTTGTTCCCCTCTGCAAGTGAGTCTTTTGAGATAAGTTTAGAAATAGAATCTCCAAGTTTATTCATTGTGTTCAAAGCTTCCTTTAAATTTCAGCTATAGCAAAAAGACCTGGATACAAAATTTATAGTGCTTTCTACTCCTCTGGTATGGGTGTTGTTCTGTAGGGGAAGATAATTAACATTCATCTCATCGGCAGAACTTCTATATTAGCGATTCACACAAATCGTCTGCAGGAGGTGTCTTGCTCCCATTAAGTGGGTACATCTCCTAAGGTCTTGGTGACATGACTGTCACTGCAGTGGCTGGCTGATGGGGTAACCGCTCTTCACCACCTGCCATCCCCAACAGTTTAGTTGGGTCACTGTGTGTAACCTGTACTATTGGAAACAGATTTTGTCTTGCTTTTATCTTTGTTTGTTTTAATGCTTTGTTTCATTGTAATTAGAAACCCAGAAAGTCTGAATCACCACTGCAGTAGTGACATGCAAGGGGAGAGGAGAATCTTAGGACTCCCTCATCCCAAAGTTGCTTTGAGGTGGAGACAGGAAGCAGGTGCACCACCCAGGTATAAAAACAAAAACATAAAAAAATTTATGGACTCGTCTGTCTTGTATTATGCTCAGGTTAAAGTAGTAAAATATGGAAGACAAGAAAAAGTGGAGAGAAAGAGTTGAGAATGTTCATGACAGAATCTGAGGACCCAAGGGTGGGGACGCTGGTGAAGGGTGCGCACCGGCCCAGTGATGTAGAGAGGTTCCCATCTGGACTTCTTCGGGATGATGGATGGGGAAGGGTAGGGGGCTGGGAAGGTGGCTCAGAGGAAGCAGAGGATGAGCGCCTACCCCTTCCCCACAGCTGGGCTCCATTGCTTGCATCTGTCCTAGGACCAGCAAGAATCAGGAGCCCAGGAGGGTGGGGAACATGGCCCAGAGCACAGAGCACTGAAGAACTTGGGTTCCCTGGGGCCATGCCTTTAGGTGAACATGGGCAGGAAAAGCCACACAGACAAGAGCCCCAAAGCTTTAACAAGCACAGGTTGAGCCACCAGGGCTTCCAACTAACCTGGAGGGGACTTTGGGAGGCTAGGTATCAGAGGTCACAGGAGGGAGCCAGAGGTGGCTTTTCTCCTTCTTGTCCACTGTAACTCCAATGCAGTGTGACAGTTAACTGTGGTGTTAACTTGAATAAGAAATGTGTAGGGGATTAGTGGAGCACAGCTCTGGGTGGGTCTGGATGACTGACTTACTGAGGAGGGAAGACCCACCCTGGGAGGTGGGTGGCACCAACCAATAGGCTTGTAGCCTGGATGGAATAAAAAGAGAAGGAAAGAAGTGCTCCCTTTCTGGTTGCTTGGAGGAGCTCCACCCTTCACCATCACCTTTGGATGTTGATATTTGTCTCCAGTTTCTTCAAGATTGCAGCACACACTCTTCAGCCATCCAACACAGACCCTTAGGATCTCCAACATGGACTTGCATTGGACTCTGCAGTGAGCTCCAGGCCTTTGACTTTTGACTGGATCCCCTGGTTCCCCAGCATGCAGAAGGCCATTTTGTATTCTCTCACCCAACTCTGCAGGAAGCCATTTGTAAGCCTACTGTGTGAATCTTAATATATCACATACCTATTTCTCTAGTGAGCCCTAACTGATCCACCCATAGTCTAGTCTGTTTGCCCACTTTGCCTAGATACACCTTGGACTAAAACTCCGACACATTTCTTTTAAGATTTCTATTTTTCCTTGCCCACAATTGCTGTTTCTTTCTTTCCCTTCCTTTTTTTGGATTTAAATGGAGACCTGTCTTCAATTGAACTCTGAGGAGAAACAAAAACTGCACCATTATCTGGACATGTTATAGATTCAGCTGCAATTTCTAGTGAGGCAGGTAGAGTTAAGCAAAAGGATAATTAACTTCAGCATAATCACAATCCTAGGAGAAGAGAAATTTGTTCAGGAGTAGAAAATTGATTTCACAGATCGCACCTGACCTAGTGTTCTTGCTCTCTGTTTTCTGAAAAGTTTGGCTACTAATTTAGCATCTTTGTTCTGTTTATTGACTTCTCAACATAGCCCTTTCCTTTGGACTCCTGCAGGATACAAGGTGCTGACTTGGCATGACTGAGGCTTGGTATTAGTATGGGGGTTTATTGCAGCAGATGGGGCTCCTTACATGACTGAAAAGTGTTGGGGATGTTTTAAAACCCTTTGGATATCGATTTCAGTGCAGCATAAGCTCTTGGCCTGTCTTCCCCATTTTTCTCCCTTTCGTCTCTTTATAAGAAGACTGATGGAGGCCCCAGTGGGATTCCAGTCTTAACTAGATACAGGGCTGCATGGGCAGCTCTGCTTCACCTTTGCTCCTAAATATCAAACTTGGGGCTTCAGCTGCCACTCTGGTTCCCTGAATGCTTTTCCCGAGGTCCCCTGTGCACCCAAGCATCCCTGGCAGCCCAAAGCATGGTGAGTTATAACTTTTGCTGTGGGACCCAAGTCCACTAGATTTGAACACGTAACTCCGTATCCTATCTATTCCAACACAGTGTTCATCTCATGTCTACCTCTCGGGCTTAAAAACCTGTGGTGTACAGTATAGTTTTACCACTATGGAAGAATCTATGGAGACATTTTTACTACGTAAAATTTGGCCTGGGTGACTTTTGAACATGTATCCTTATCTCCTCAAAGCTATGGAAAACTACACAAAATTATGAAAAGTTCCTGGTGTTTCTCTTCTCTCACCTATTTCACATAGCATAATTCTAAACCTATAGTAGATGGTCAGTGAAAATATGCTGAAGATTTATTGATGGGAGATTGTCTACTGACTCCTGATTATTACCGCTAATTATAAGTTACAGTGAATTTCTTCACTGTGGGAAAATGTAATCATAATGAATAAATCTTTTTCTCCAATAACATATTACTCAGTTCTCATCAGGATGCTTTGAAAGTCTATTAGGAGTCAAAAATACTTTTGAAATATGGTTTCATACTGCTTAATACAGTGTACTTTTTACAGTGACATTATGGGGATTTAGAAATCTTAAGTACTTCCTACTTCCACTGAGTTGTTACAGAAAAAAAATCCAGTAAGCATATTTTAAGTAATATATTCTCTCCTTTGCTCCTGCCAAACCTCCTATAAATAGAAAACTCAAAATATTTCTGCCTGTTTCCTGTATGCTATGCTTTCCACGGGCAAACTTCTACTGCAAGGGTAGATTAAACTATTTTTCTTGAGTGTTGGCATTTGAGGTTGAGTCAACATAATTATTCTGAAATAATGACCCAAATAACCTTTCCTTCAGAAGAAAATCTCCAAGCACGCCATCTGTTGTAGTTGGTGTATACTGCGCCCTTCACCCTCACAGCCCCATCTTGGCCAAGGCCAGAGCCGGGACATCACGGTGCAGCTTTGACCCCTGCAGGAAGCCACCCTCCCTGGCCTCAGCATCACACTGAGGGTTCTTCTGGCGCATTTTTCTGCTGGTGGATGACTGGTCATATTCGAGGTCACCTCCACCGCGACAGAGTCTGATGGTATCAGTCAGGCTGGTGTGAGATCATGGAGCCTGTCCTCCGCCGAGGTTTCTTGGCCACTGAAGGAAGTTCTAGGGCTGCTGTTCCCACTTTGGCTCCACCAAAGAATATCTAAACCCATGGACTTCTGTCTTTTATATAACTCCCCTCACAGCAACTGTCATCTAACATTTTGGTGGCACTTCTCTGAGCAAAGTAGGCCTAGTTCAAAGAAATACTAATTTATTATTTCATATTCTTACACTGAAAATACTATATTCCTCCTCCTCAGTCATTCTCTGTAAGGTTCCTCAGTGAGAAATTGAAGAAAGACAAAGGGTTGAACTGGAGACAAACATACCATTTAAGTGTGATCCCCATAAGAATCCAACTAATTAATGTTTTCTCAGTTTTAACTAATGAGCAAACTAAAATTCAAAGGGAAGAATTATCTTAAACAGAAATAACTTTATAATTTGTATGATTTAGATACAAATATTGTATTACCTGGTGTGAACTCAGGGTCCCTCCCACACCCTCTCCTTAGAAAGGGTAGCAGATGCCCTGTTGGGTATTATACTAGCAGGAAAAAAGAAGGGAAAGGAGATGAAGAAGTGTAGGGTAGATAGGATTGGCTTTAGAGAGGAAATGGTAAGATTTTTTATTTTTTTATTTCAAAATGATAGAATTTCTGCCATAGAGCTGTAATCATTTCCCAAAGGGAAGGGCAATATTTTCACATTATGGAAAAGGCAAATGAAACTATTTGGCAACAAAAAGTAATAGCAACATTTTGCAATAATAGCCAGGCGTGGTGGTGCACACCTGTAATCCCCACACTGCAGTGGGCGAGGCAAAGGGAAGGAAAGTCCAAACCCAGCCCTGGCAACTTAGTGACTTAATGAGGCTGTGCTTCAAAATTAAATAATACATAAATAAATAAGTAAATATTGGAAATGTCTGGATGAGGCCCTGGACTCAAATATCTTGAAAGAAAAAACTTAGACTAATTGCTGAACTTAGAAATGTACAGTCACTTAAAACCAAAGAAACAAACAAAGGACAGAAAACAAATGAGGATAGGAAAAAATATAATTCACTCAATGATTAGAAGTAGTCAAAATTTTAAGACATACTAATGAATGTGAATGAGTTACCATATAACTAAAAGAAAAGGGCTTTTACACAGGACTGGGATAAAAATAAAACGCCAATAAACACTGTATATTAATAGAATACGAAGTAGGGCCTTAAAAGCAGAACTTTACCGCACACTAAAAAAGCAGTGGGTTGAAAGTAAGGATGTTAATGAATAAAATTATTAGGTGATAGAACTTTTAATTGTGATCATGAAAAGAAATAAAAGCTGTTGACATTTTGCAATGTGCCCCCTCCCTTTGTATAAATGATTCTTTTTCGTAAAGCAATGAAAGAGTATAGAAAAAGAGTGAGAAGATGTCTCCTGCAGAAGAAATACCCTTTTCCTAGTGTGGGATGGGGCACAGAGGGGGCATTTGGGCCACAGAGAGCTTAGGAAATTGCATCAAATATAAGGGAAAGATGTTTCTTTTCCTTTGAAGGACTTCGATTATTTTTCCTAATTTTTTTATTAGTCCATGTTTGCAGTACATAATGATTAAATTCATGATGGGGAATAGCTGCATGGACATAACACATCTTAATTCTCCTTGTTTTAAAATCTCCTCTATCCATGAGACAGATAATATTATCTGAGCCTGTGAGAGTAAAATCCAAATCCAATGTGACCACGGTGTCACTAATTCAAACTTTGCTCTGTGGCTTGCACCGGCTTCAACCTGCATGGTAGTGAAGGTCCGGTGAGGTTTAGCCCAGCACCCTGGATGTTGCGACGTCCCGTCTGCCCCTGTAGAGCCAGACCTTGCTCTGTGAACCAAACTGAGGCCACTGATTACAGACTGAGTGTGCCAATCTTGCTGGCACTGGGGTCCCCAGCTGGTCCTCTGCAGGCGGCTGGAGTGGGAATGGGAAGAGTGTGGGGTATTTATTCCTCCGGCATCTTCCCCGCCAGGAGGAAGCTTAGATATGTCTCTTTTCCTCTACAAAAAGCCATAGCTCTTGGCAGCTACCTCTGCTTCCTGCTGCAGCTCTTGCCTTGTTCTGGTAAATATCTCTTTTCTTTGCCCTTACAACCCTGAGCCACATAGAAATTTCTTCTACAGCTTGCTTCTGGGTACTTCCAGCATCTTCTGTTGGCTTCTCATGACCCCATCCTTATCTCGTAAATATTCTTTTCCTTGAAGCCCCTCTCCACTTATAAGTGTGCTTTCTGTTTCCCGCCAGAGCCTGACACCTCTAAAAATGAGCTGAGTCATTCACTCATTAGTTCATTCATTGACATGCCACACATTTATCACTCAAAGACTATATGAGGCCATGAACTAGAAAATAGGAAAATGGAGAGTATGAGTAACAAATACTTCTCCAAGCCTCTGTCTTATATCATACATATGTATATATACACATATATATATATTTAATGAGTCATGTTGACAACCTTATGTGAAATGTATATTAGTCAGAATAGGCTATGGTAAGTTGCAATAAAAAGAAGTTCTAAACCTCAGAGAAGGGATCACAATGAAGACGTGTTTCTGAGGGATATCATAATGCATTTCAGAACAAATATTGTCCTGGATATGGAGGTGCTCACTATTTGTGCACAGACACACAAATGTAGTCACACACACACTCATAGAACACTTGCTCCATAAGCACAATCTCTACTGTAAATCGGATTTTCAGTCTTAGTACGAGAAGTAAAAGCGAAATGTGTCCAGGACAAAGACATTTTAGATAATTTTTAAATCCAAAGTCTTTTTAACAGATACCCTGAGCAAAAGCATTCACAGATGTGATTTACACTGTATGCCCTCAAGACTGAGTTTCACGGAGCCTAGGTAGGAATATGTCTATTGAAATCTGAGTTAATTATTGCTGACCTTGAGGCAACTTCTTGAAAATAAAACTGTAGCCACACCTCTCGGTAGCACAGGCATTAATTTAGCTATATTCTTTCTGTACCACATTACGTTGATTTAAGGAAGGAAATAAAATATAGTGACGGCACACACCTAGAGTCAATCTTGTCAATGATCCACCCTCAGCACTCATAGGACACAGGAGACGGAACAGGAAGCAAGTCGGGGAAGGACAATGCGAATAAAAAGTTTGAAATAGGTTTGTGGCTGATGCAGACTAGAAGATAGTCATGAATAGGAACTCAAAACGTTCACATAAAAAAAGCAACTCACATGAAACTTCTAGATCCAATGAAAATGATTATTGTATTGGAGATAAAGAAATAAAACAAGAGTAATTCAGAGGAAAAGCAATTTTGTCTATAGTATTTCTGGAGACCATTTAAATATCTGAAAGAATTTTACATTTGTGCTAGGAAATTGCCACTAACTTGCCAAATTTACTACTTTAAAAACAAGATTTCAGAAAGTAATCATTAGCATCAATTAGAGAATTTTGATGAATGATTTTGAATTTCACTGTCTGGAAAATAATGGGAGAAATGTGCTAAATAATCTTTGATTTTTATTTTTATTTTTTGTACCAGGAATCAAACTCAGGACCTCACACTTGCCAGGCAGGTGCTGTGCCACTGAGCTATATCTCCTGCCCATAATTTTTAAAAAATAATCCTCATTTTATTGATTAGGATAGAGTCAGCTACAGTTCAATCATCTGTGTGACACAATGGTTCAATGTGTGTTTTTCCTTTAGGGTCACGCAAGGGATTAAGAACAGCGACTTTATATAGTTGTGCTCAACGGGGATCAATTTTCAGTGTTGCTATGGCCACCAAAACCCACTATCATCATCATCATCATCATCATCATCATCATCATTATCATCATCACCATCACTGTCGCCACCATGCTTTCATCCTAGTGTCAGCAGGACTTCTTGGGAAACAGGGAGCTAATCACCTCTTGGACCTTCTCATGTGGAATTGGTGCTGAACGGGTTGTTGTGAACCATTTCCTTAGTAACCTCATGTGAAGCCTACCTCAATTCAAAGTTCACGTCATCAATGATCGATGGAATCTTTTTCAATTTAGGTGTGAAGATACTTCGTTTCAGAAATGCCTAGGATTTCAAGCTACTCTGCCTTTTCCTGGGTGTTGCATCTACCAGTACTGACTTCTCCACTAAGATTTGCCCACTGAATTCTTATTGATTCCATGCAGCTTTTGATATCCCTCTTTCCCTTACTGAAATCCCCTCCCCTGCACATGCCCACAGTTCTCTGTCCCATCCAATGCTTGGCATGGCACATTTAAAATGTAACGAGGCCTTTGTCTGCCCCACTGTCCTAACACACACTTTAAAAGTGGGAGAGGGTATCTATTAGCTTCTTAATCTCCAGCACGTAGTTCAAAAATAAGAATGCATCATACTTCTTGTGGCAGTGTTACACAGTGCTTAGCTATTAACATGAAGTGAGGATCATTCCACTATGTTCTAGTTGAAGACATAATTTTATTTCTTCAGACACCACGCTTGTATCTTTTACCTAAAATACTTCACAACCTTAAAAATATGAAGCAGACTCTGTCCCCAAATGCCACCCAACACCTTACATTGCTTTTCTGTCCTGTGGATTACATTTCTAGAGGATCCAGTTTACAGCCTCCGGTTTATTTTCAGTGCACAGACATGGGTTTGGTTATACATTTTGTAGCCAGTTTTCTGCAGTTCCTAAAAAGCCTTCCAGTTAGTCTTCTTTAAACTCAAACTTGCCCCTTTCCACTTATGTTGCCAAAATGATTTTTTAAAGTAAAGAAGTAATTCTGTCACTCTTAGAATCAGAATGATTTGGTGGAATCACCTTGACTTTGGGGTGAAATCTGAACTCCTCGGACAGCAGTAAATTCAGACTGATGGTTCTTCGCAGTACCCTGACACCCTAGTGACGGGTAGGCAGTAGCAAGGCACCTTGCACAGATCCTCTCTGTTGTTATCACAACTACCGTATGGAACAGATATAATTGTTATCCTGGAATTGTCTTTCCGCTGAAAATATTTCATTGCAGAAGTCCGATTATCCTTTCTTTGTATTTTTCCTTTTGATCTGTTGCCTGAATGGTTATAGAATTCAAAATTTTTTTTCAAAATAATTAATTCTACCTAGTAATATGTCAACTGTTAACCTAAAGATTCAAAACTTTTTCTTCAGTCTTTTCTTTCTGCTATGTCTCTGAGCTTTGCCTTAATTCTGTCCGCTCTGCTTTCTCCAGATACGTAAGTCTGAAAATTATCTCTTTATACGTCCTCCATGTCTGTTTGTTCTCATACATTTTGTAGTTTCATGGTACTCTTTAACATTTCCCAGAAAGTTTGGAAGCACCTTTCTTTCACAGGTTTTTTAGAATTTCTCTGGTGACCAATCTGGCCACCTGTGCTGCCATTACAGAATTTTTTGATGACACTGCATTTATTTTGATGTTTTTCTAAGAATATCTTCTTCAACTGGATTTTTACTTTTCAAAAATTCCTTTCAGAGCTCTTAGCTTTTTTTTTTTCAACAAGTGTGTATCTTCTTTTATCTTTTTGGGGATACACTGCTGTAGTTAAATTTATTTTCTTCATTCATCTGCTCTTCAGTGACTTGCTGAGATGAACATTAGTAATGCCTTCATCGGGGCAAAGGAAGTTCTGTCTCACCCGTCCTTTCAGAGGGATTTCTCTAGGGTGCCAGATCCTACCTTTGAGAAGTACAGACTTGTGGGGTCGGACATTTCCTCGCCATAGTGGCTCACCTGTGCACAGGAAGATGCTTTTCAGCACCCTTGGCTCAAAACACTAGATACCAGTAGTGGTCCCCAAATGTGTCTCCAGATGTTGGCCACATGTTGGGGGAATGCAAGATCATGCTAGGTGAGAAACTCTTCTGGGGGGACTCTCTCCAGTCCTAAACTACACCCTATTATGGTACATGATTGCTGAATTGGCAAGAATAACTTGAATTCAGGGTAGAACACCCACCTTTTGAGGTATTCCCTGAGGCAGAAATAGTCTTTTCCAACAAGGTTATAGCACAGATAAACAACTCCCAGTCAGGAAGCTGCAATATGGGGGCCCTATGGCTATATTTAAATCAAATTCTTCATTCAAGATTTTATCAATTAAAAAAAATGACACTTCCACTGAACGTGGTGCGCACACCTGTAATCTTAGCATTCTGGGTAGCTGAGGCAGGAGGATCATAGGTTGGAACCCAGTCTGGGCGATTGACCAGCTTAGGGAGACCCTGTCCCAAAATAAAACCATAAAATAGGGCCGAGGATGTAGCTCAGTGCAAAGGCCCTGGGTTGCATCCCCAGTACCCCCCCCCACACACACACGCTGAACACACCATTCTGTATTTATCTAACATAACTTCTTATAAAATTGATCTTTATGCCCCCAGCAATCTCTTTCTTTTGTACTGCTCTATTTTACATAATCAATCTTTGTTTTTTCCATTATTAATGAAGTGCTTTTAATTTTGGCCAATATCATGGTTGAAATGTATCCATTAGAGATTACGTGGCTCGAATAATCTGGCTCCTTTTGAAGACAGAAGATCAAGATTTTCTTTGCTGGTAGTGTTCTTTATTTCTAGAGTCTAAGAAGGAAGTGGTCACAGAGGGCAACTGGGAAGATGTCAGAGTCCAATCTTGTAGGGAATGTTTCTCTTTTTGATTCCTGTGGTAGTTTAACACATGTTTATTTAAAATAATTCATGTAGAGGCACTGTTCCGAACATTGAGTTTTTCTGAATATTTAGTTCCCTAGTGACTAACCTTCCTACAATCTAACACTTCAAAACATTTGGGCACTCTTCATGACAGATGATAGTCTTTCAGGTTTTTTTTTTAATGTGCTTTTAATATTTTATTTACTTTAAACCTTTTAATGATTTATTAATTAGCTAATTAAAAATCATTTGCTTCATAACATCATCTTCTTTGTATTTTTCTGACAATGATGTTTAGAGATATTTCTGTGTAACTATGATCCAATTTTTTTGGAATTACAAATGCAGAAACCCAAAAGAAAACGAAGTTCAATAAAGTTGTGTCTCAGCCATCACAGCTGTTAACTTTTGCCATTAAACGCTCATTGTCTCATTAAAAATCCACTCAGAATTTAACTAGTAATTCTATACATTGACAACATAGAAGAAAAAAGAGGCACAAGAATTAAAAAAGAATTTGTACACTCAGGGAAGACATATAGTTCTAGTTTAAAATTATCAGATGAATTATCTTTTTTTCTAACAGTATTTTATAAAAGTAGAGTATTGATAAAGTATTAGTTTGTAACCAAGAAAAGACCAATGGAATAATTTGTGTGCAAATGATAGGTCGTGGGGAGGAAATTAACTCATTGCTTTAGTTACTATTACTACCATAAACATTACGCTTAAACAGCCGTTGCCTTCTCTGTACCAAGACTCAGAGTCTAATGGGAACCAAAGCCTGAGAACATGATGAAGAAGACCAAGATGACCGTGTCCTGTGGGAGCTGTCCAGGCCTCTGAAATGACACAGCGGTCTTCATAGCACAGGACAGCGACATAGAACTGTGAAAGATGGAAGGAAAGACCCAGGAAAACCCAACCAAAGGGCTGCAGTGATTGAAGAGAATTTCCAAAATCGAAGTCATTGTGGAACAAAGTAAGAAAGGGCACTTGTTGCAAGAAGAGAGAAAGACGTCAGGATTTACAGTGACGTGGCAGTGAGACCATGAGGCCCTGCACAGGGTGACCCACCGGACAATGGGAAGGAAGTCAAGCCCAGAGCCCACACCTGTACCTCTCCCTCTGGGCACAACCGGCTCCTTCCCCACCCCACTCTGGAATCTTCTCTTGTTCATCTCAAAACGTTAAGCGTCTCCAAGCATCAGAGGCCTGGATATCTCATGTTCATTTCTGTAGTTATTCTCCAGGCCTTAGAGTTCCCTCTGGTTCAATTCCATTCTCCCACTAATGCCTCTCTCCCTTCCAGTCCTGCGGTCCTCCTTCAGCCTCTTTCCTAGTCCTTTTTCCATGCATGCACATTACAGGGCTATAAACATACACAGTGCACTCCTGTCTTCTACCCCAGACTCCTTCCTCAGCCCCCTATTTTTCCATCTGTCTGACTATCCGCATTATTGATCCATATTCCCATGCCAAAGTTCCTAGGAATTTGTCCTTAGTTTTCATACTAGGGAATCGTAAGCAGTAGTTAAACTGAATGTGTTAGATTAATGCAAAACTTGACCAACGAAGAGTTTACACAAGAAATTTGGATTTTCAAAAGACAGGAGGTTCTGTAGGTGCTACCATGGCTATAATATTAAAGCTTATTTTTAACAAAATGTGCTGTTTGTAAGAGTATAAAAATATGCAGTTAAAAACAAGAATTTTGACTTTGATTTCCACAGTGGAAAAACTGGAAGTTGTGTCTGTGTGAAACTTCAGATATATCTACAGTTTTTCTTTCACAGAATCATCAAAATCGAATAGAGCAAAATGTTTGTACGCATTCAGCTCTTGTATGTAATCTCGTTTTCAATTATTTTACTTAGCATTAAGCATTACATTGTATGAGGTAAGTAAAGAATGAGGAGCAAATCAAGGGTATTGTCACAGGTCCCCACCCTCAGGGTGGTGGAAGGTCTTCCAAGGAATGAACTTAGCAGAACTAAAAGGGTTGCTGAGGGCAGACAAATAAACCCAGAGTGGAACTGCTTATTTATTTAATGGTCTGCATGTTATAAATATTTCATTGACCAACACTCAGGGAGGAATCGTCTTGAATACACAATAAAAAGCAAAGAAGAAATCCTGTACAGGGGAACACCGCATTGGCTATGCGGGTGCCTGCCATATAGTGCGGGCCATACATCAAGAGTAGCTAAGGCGGTGAGTAGCTCTCCGCGGAAGGTAATGTGCTCTCAGGTTAGATTAATGTGCATCTCTATGCTGGAGTTCGCTTATGGGTAAGTCACTGTACTCTTTTAACTCCCAAGGCCTGCTTTTGGTGGACGACTTTAAAATTTTATATGAGCATAAAACCTGTGTAGTACAGGTAGTCAAAAAACTGCTGGGATTTTTTTTTTTTTCTTTTTAAATGTAGTCCCACTCACACTGTTTCACTGATTAAGTGACATCAGGACATTATCAATTTTGAACAATGGAAATGATGGTACACAACAGTTAATTGACTATTATCTTTCTATTAAATATAACTTGATATGAGATATAGTTGATATCACACCACCTACCCAGTATTGGTCTCACAAAATTTGCATTTGTTCCAAAGAAATTGCAGTCATCATATGGAACACTTTTAGGCTGAAATGTTCTGGCTCATGTAGCACTCATTACAGGTATATTTTTGTCTGATTCTTCCTCAGTGTGAAGGGCCTGGATTTAGGTAGGTATTCATCCCACCTCTGGGAAGTATGAGAAAATGACAGAAGCATTGTGTTACTGAATAAAATGTATGCATAGATGATTATAGACCTGATTAAGAAATAAATATATGCAGTGATTGAAAAGCTTGCCAGGAATTTACTGTAAATATCTTGGTTAGTATACGAATCGAGGCAACTGACATTTGCTGATGTAAACACTTAACAATTCTCTGGTAGCTTCATACAGCAAAGTTTATATCTTGTTCCCCTCATAGCACATGCGGCCAGCAGCCTCCACAGGAGAGCAGGAGACCCAGCCCTGCCATCTTGGAGGGGAAGGTGGGGAAGTCATGGGGAGAGACGTGGAGGCCATGTTCTCTGCAGAGCTGCCTGTGGGCTTCACTCAGCTATGGCTCCCAGTTGGTTTCAGCTAATGGGAGACCCTGATCAACAGCAGAGGACAGGAGGAGAGGGACGCTGGCTGACATTCATTTTTCCCGCCCACTCGCCAACCTGCAGAGTGCTAGTTGCCCCAGCGGCTCTAGGCCCTGCTGCAGCTCTCAGATTCCATGGCTCTTCCTCTTGGTGTTAATTCCCTTAGGTTATAACGGCCCACTGCTCATCAATCCCTAATACGTTTCCCAAACCCAAATTTCCCAGCATCAACCACACCCCAGCAAGTGAGCCCTTCACAAAAGGCTCGTCCACCGGAGAGTTGAGGTGTCCCACGTCCTGCTGCACGCTCCCACTTTTCATTGTCCAGAACGTAATCTGATGACCCAACCAAAGCCAGGGGCTGGAACTGTAATCCCTCTCTGTTCCCAGGAAGGAACACGAGTTGGCAGGCATCTTTCTGGTCTCTGCTTCTCAGGTATCTTTCTGGGGACATTGGCATCCCAGTATTTTCACTTAACTCCATATAAACATGCTGGTGACCAGGTGTGCTGGAGAAGAGTTCTGCTGAAAGGGCGAAGAGCTTCTAATGCTGTGTTCATAGACACATGGGGAGTGGAAGGGGTTGACATACAGGGCCCTGATCTGAGATGCTCTCTGTGGAATGACCCTTTTGGCACCCTGTAGTTTTCATGCAGCAACTGATGTGGCAAGGGTTCTTTCATGGGAGGTCACATTTGGAAACACTTTGTAGTTCCTGCTCAGTGACCAGCTGGTGGGCCTGTCGGTAACGTTGTGGAAGAGAATATTTTTCTGGTTTCCTTCAGTCATATTTCTCTTTTGCTAGGATCTGTTAAACTGCTTTCATGTGTCCTACACTATTCTTACCCTGCATCACCCACATTGCAATATATTGATTTATTTTGCAGCATAGGAGGAATTAATTCTTAATTCTTGCACTTGCATCTTCATATATTTACATTGAACACAACATTTACCAATCATGTTTTTCTTGTTACTGTTGTTCCTTGTGTCGTTTTTTTTTCTTTTTTTTTTTCTTCTTTTTTTAAAACAGGGTCTCAAATGTTACCCAGGGTGGTCTTGAACTCCTAAACTCAAGTGATTCATCCTCCCAGCTAAGCCTCCTACTTAGCTGAGATTTTAGGTGCATACTGCATGCCTCATTTTTACCAATTCTAACATGAGTTTGGATGCCTCCAACATGCTTAGCAAATCCTGCCTTTCCACTTCAGTTGTAAACACATCATTCCTAGGGCATTAAAACTACTTAGAAAATAGGGTAAACATAGTTTTAAAATAATGTCTGTGTCTAGCCCAACAATACTTAGAGAAATCCCCTCCCTCAAAGCCTTTCCAAATAGTTTACAGAGTCAAAAATGAGAACGATAAGAAGCCTCACACTAAGAGCTATGTTTTCTAAGCAACTATCCTGATCAGGAATATTTGCATCATTATGCTGCTGAACACTTAAAACAACTGTCTAGGGTAGATCCTGCTGTGGTACCACCTCTGTGGCCCTGTCACTAATTAAAGCTCACTCAGGTCAAGAAACTGACCTAGGAACACAGCTAGAAAATGACAGAATGAGGACTTACATCAGGCAGATGATTGGCTCCCTCAGTACTACTATGAGATAAGGATGAACTTGCACAAGTAGGAGGACAGGGGAAATGTTTAAAAAATAAGATAAACAAATGAAAACATGGATATCTCAGGGTTGAAAGTGGCATGAGAAATAATCAATTGGAAGGAAATGAACTAATGAGCTCACATTAAAACAAAACCTTCCTAATTGCGCTGAATAATATTCTTTAGGAAACAGAAGCAGAGGGAGGCAGTTACATAGAAGAACCAATTAGAGATACAGAGCTGGACAAAGATAAATAGTGAAACAAATTACTCAGAGTACGGGATGAACCACAAAACCTTTTAACTGAAATAAAATTAGTGAGCTAATAGACAAGGTCAAAAACTCTGACAGAAATCACCAGTAATGGATAAAGGACACAGAGAGAAAAGCTAGGAGTGGGAGGAGATGAAAATAGAACTATCTTATACATTTTAAAGCAATTACAGAATGGGCAAAATGTATAAAAAATCAAATTGAAAGGGCACATAAAGTTCAACGAGAAGAGATAAAGAAATAAAACCAGATATAACTTAATTTTAAAATATAGGAAAATGAAATTTCAGGGAAAATACCACAAAAATATTTTAAAATGCCTAAAATCTCAGAGTAGACAATGAGACAAGTGTGTCAGTACAAGTGATATGTGCTGAACAGATGCCAGGAGAGAGGAAGAGAGACAGGGAAGGGAAGAACACCAGTAAGGATTATATATATTATAACAATTTTTTCATAAAATTAGATATAAACTTACCCCATGACCAAGCAATTCTATTCCTAGGGATTTATCCAAGTGAAATGAAAACACTTGTCCACAGGAACGTTTTTATAAGAGTCTTCATGCCTGCTTTTTACACAATGGACAAAACTGGGAATGACAAAATGGCTAAAAGGAGGGGGAAGAACAATGTGCTGTCTATTAAACAATGGGGAAAATAAATAGGGGAACATCCAGTAATGGGGAACTCCAGAAGAGTTCACACTGCATGGTCTTGTTTATACAAAATTTAAGGGGAAACTGGGTGATGGAAATGTAACTATGGATGAGAGAGACTGATTGGAAAAGAAAACAAGAGACTCCCTGGGCTAATGAGGCAGATAGTGTTTCACTGTGTATGAGATGCAGAATTATCTACAGAGAAAACGCACCCAGGGACCCCTGAACAGGTGAGGACCCCCATGCAGTGGCTGCACCATGTGAGTCCGGCCTGCCCGCGAGGTACCCACAGATCCTACGTGAGCATGAGACGAACAGAACCCGGCGGAGGACTTGGAGGCAGCACAGGGAGGTCACAGACACGTCACTAGATTCTTACCTGAGTCGGTGTCCAGCCACACTCTACCTTTGGCAATACTTAGCTTTTTCAATAATTAAAATTCTGATCTTAATTTCCACCTGAAAATCAATCATAGAAGTACAGCTGTATATTGAAGATGATTTTGAAAACTAAAAATGATGTACACCAGACACATAGCACAGCATCTCCAGCATGGCAAAAGCTGACGGTCACAGCCAGTGTTTTCCACCTTCCAGCCCCTGGGTAAGCATTTTTACTGTATTAACTCAGCTAAACATCACAACTTCCAAAGGTGGTAACCATTCCATAGAAAGACATGACTTCACATAATCTCATGTCTTATCTCCATATATTTCTCTATACACTATATAGAATTATAAAAGCTCTTATTTCCCCCCATTTTACAGAACTGATGCAAAGAGGAATTGAGGCACTTGCTCAGGAACATGCATCACATTTATGTCACAGCTGGGTGGGCACCCAGGTGGTCTGTCCCCAGAACCTCCACTCTGAATAATTGCTAGGGCAGGGGGAGGGATTTTTAAGTCACTTTGGGACCAACAGGGAAAAAGGAGTTTATTCTGTCAAAGGGTGTGAGAGAAAGTTGCAGAGAGTTAATAATGTGTGACTGTATTTTAATAATAAGTTTAATTATCAAGATAAATGAAACATTGCTCTCAGTCTTTGTGTTAATTTGTTTTCAATTGCTATGACACAATACCTGAGAAAATCCATTTAAAGGAGGAAAGATGTATTGGTGTGTAGTGAGTTGGATTCATTGGTTTGGGGCCCAGGTGAGGCAGAGCAGAGGATCATCGCAGGAGTGTGTGGTCAGGCAAAGCTGCTTACATCATGGTGGTCAGGAACGAGAGAGAGAGAGAGAACTAGAGCACAAGGAAAGTGAGAGGGACAGATGTTCCCTTCCAGTGACCTACTCCCTTCAACTAGGTACAATCTCCTAAATTTCCATTACCTCCCAATAACCCATTAAGTCATGAACTCATCAATGATTAGTCCATCAGCGGGTCACAACTCTCATGATCTAGTCACTTCCCAAAACCCCACCTCTGAACATTCCTGCACTGGAGACCCAACCTTCAGCTCATAAGCATCCCAGATCCAAACCGTAGCGATGTTCCTTACTTAGTGCTCTGTCACACCCCAGTGATTCCATGCCAGGTCCACATGGACAGCTTGGGAGATGGCATCCCAAGTGCCATTATGCAGATACGGGCTAGGACTAAGGACTTCAACCAGAACTTTCTCTCTATACCTGGTTCACACAGACAGGGTCTTCATGGGATTCACTTTGAAAATAGATTCAAATTTATTTTCAAAATAATTTCTGAGACTGGCAATCACTTTTTGATCCACATAGTAAAGAGGTTATGTAAGTAAATATAATATCACTATTGTCATTGTCTGAATTAAATAACTCAGATGAAATAAAAATTCAGGTATTTTCATTCAATCCTTATTGAGTAAGAAACTGTTTTTAAAAGTCTCTTTCAAGTATACCATTGAATTTCCCCTGTCTTTCCTTCTTTAGTGTAACAAATAATAAAATAAACACATTCATGATCTAGAGAAATACTCAGTTCTCCTAAACTGTCCAACTTAATTTCAGGAGATTTTCAGATTAATGAATGGTTGTCTCAGGGACCTACATGGCTAGAGAGCCAAAAAACTGCTTAGCATAAAAATGCTCATACAGTAAATTTTATTTTTTTATTTTCAGATAATTCATTTGAATGTACAAAATGTGTTGTCCTTACCAGACTTCAATATAAAATTCACACCAAGTTTTAACACCTGAAAGCCTCTGTTTACATTTTATATACTAGAATAGTAAAACAGGAAATCGATGCGTAAACCTAAGGTTAAACAGCCATTAGGTTGGAGATTCTGGCTAATTTAAACTATGAGATAAATACTCAATGTGGCCTCATCTTATTCTTGCCACTGTCCAACAAGGCTGATTTCTAAATCTGAAACAACACATCAAAATAGACACATTCATCTCTGTCTGAAAGATGAGAAAGTGGGAACTCGGTTAAAGCAATTTCCCTGGGTAACTCTGTTAAGTGATAGAGTTGGGATCCAAGCTCTGATTTATAGGAAAGTAAAGCCAATTTTCTTTCCAGTACGCAATTTTACTTTTCATTTTCAAATCAGGCACTGATGTTAACCTTCTTGCCTTGCTTTGAATACACTATTCAGAATCTTTATTTTAATTTATAGTTTGGGGATTTTGGGATTGAGCTTGCAGGAAAGAAAATAGAAGTTAGGAACCAAGGCAGACCGCCTTTGTTTGTGAGCAGGTGCAGTTTCTCCCGGGCAGATCCTGCTGAGCCCACAGTGACCCAGGGAGGTAGCGGGGTGGAACACATCCAACATTTCACTTAACTCAATACCAGCAGTTTACCTGAAGGGACCATAAAAAGCATTCAGTAGAGATGCCGCTGTCACATCACCTGAATCATCCCAAGCAGCACTGATGCTCTGCTACGGCCAGGATTTAATTGTTTGAAAAAATCCAAGCCAGTTAGAAAGTACAGCATATCCCTCTTTCCATCCAGGACGGTCAATTGAGACAGCAAAAGATTGGATTTTCTTCCTGGCTCAACTATTGGCAATTTTTAAACAAGTACTAATCGTGCTTTAAGGCCAAACTCCAAAGTCTCCTCTTTTTGATGTCCTCCTTCATCCCCTGCAGTAGAATTAATTGATCCCTCTGCGTTTTTATGGGTCTTTGTTTACATCTCTATAACAAAAGCCTCCACAGGAAGCCCAAGTCTTTGAGTCAAAGCCACTGATGGGGCTGTGGGAAGTACAGATAGAGGCTGAGAGGAGGCTGCAGAAGAAGAAAGGTCCCAAGTTTATTCCCGCCTTCTCGAGCAGGAATTGGGGTGAAAGCATAATGTCAACAGAGTAGGGAAAAACAATATGCTGTCCCCAGCGAAGCAGCTGGTGCTCCTGTGAGGGTTTCCTGTGCTGATGAGGTGGATAGAAGAAATCAAAGAGAAAGGAGACAAGGAAACCGTAATTCAAATTTGTACTTTTAGGAAGACTGAAACTTCCAGGACCCAGTTGAGTTTACCCAAGGCCACCCGTATCAACCTTCCCTTGGCTAAATGTATCCTCCTTTCCATGTAGACCTGTAACACCCAGCCTTTCTCAGAAACACTGAAAACTGACTTAATAAAATGTATAGAACTGGAACCTTATTCTAAGATAAAAGAGCAGGCTGAGAGAATTCAAAGAATGCTTAAATTACCCATCTTACAAAAAAAAGAAAAGGGCTCATACTTATAATATGGGCGGTACCCTTTCCAGGGGTGGACTACTTTTTCCTGGAGCTTCCACCTCCTCAAGAGAAGCATAAATGTTCCTGGTTCCGGGAAATAATGTGTCTCTCTCTTGAGGACCCACACTCCGTTTCTTTGAGTGCATACTTCTGAGTTTCTAATAAAGCCCTTCCCATGCCTCTCACCGAAGCATCCTGGAAACTTTTTTCCACAGTGGAGTCAGTGAACCTGCAAACCTGTTCTACAGCTAGGATGGGTTGGGTTTCACAGCACTGCTTCAGGGACCTCCTCGGATCCTGTCTGGCAGCATAAAGACATGATGATAGTCAAGGCAGGTTCTTGAACCAAACCAGAAGGTGAAGATGGGTGGTGGTTCTAGAGAGATGCAGGAATGCTGTGGACACAATACCTCAGAGACATTAGAGACACCTAGGGACCCAGAGGCAGAGTTTAGCAGGGCAGGGAGACTCCATGCAAGGGCAAGGAGAGAGCATCCACACATCCTAGGAGTACCGTGAGGCCGAGCAGGAACCTGAGATACACAGGCAGGAGTCTACCATTTGTACATCCAGGGTGCGCACACCCACACTCATTACAACCTAAGGAATTGAGGGATCTGAGTTATGCAAGAAGACTGGGATCCACAGTTGGAAAGCCTGGCAATTGTCATTTTTTAAAATGTAAACTTTGAGCATGGGCTTTGGAGACAGATTGTTCTGGTTTTCAACTGCAGCCTTCTTGCTTCTAGCTGTGTAATTTGAAGGTGATGTTTATGAACCCGATGAGTCACCATTTTATCACTTGCAAAGACAAGATGAGATTTTATATACACTATTTTTCACGAACATAAGATGAGAAAATGTGTGCAACTGCTGTGCAGAATGTCTACAGCGTGTTCTTCAGTTACAAACGTTAGGTTCACCCTGTTGCTGATACCCCATGCTTCTCCCCAGCTCCTCCCCCTCTCCCCTGGTTTTCTTCTGTCTTCATGAAAACAACAGAAAGAAATCATTCAGTTCCCCTTTGAGAGTTGTAAACGCAGAAGAAATCTGTTTGGTAGGAATGTGTCCTGTCGAATAGTACATTCATTGGGCACAAAATGCTCAAATATTCTATCTACAATCTACTACACACAAGAGCAATGGCAGGACAGTAGATTTGGGAGCAAGTCAACTATGAGCCCTACAGATAGAAAATATTACCCAAATTGGAAAAGATTCATTTACAGAAGATATGAAAGCCTAAAGAAATGTCATTTTTGCAAAAGAAATAGTAAGTGATTTAACAGTCCCTGTGCATGTACGAATACTTCAGATATATTTGTTTCATAATATGTAACATTAATATGTGACAAAAATGTCTACAATCAATTTTTTTAAATGAGATAAAACTATTTCAGTCCAAGTTTTCATTTATGAAAATTATGAAGCATCTCCAACATGCAGAGGAGAATATTAGGCACTAGGTTCTTCTTTATAGATCCCTTGTTTAATTTTAATACTTTTGCTTCAGTCCACCAACTTTGATCATTTTTGCAGATGCAGCCAAGCCTTGCAACCACCGCTTTCCCATGCTACACCCCAGAGGCAGCCCCATCTGGAAGCCACTATTTTCCCCATGCATGGCTCAGTACCTTTATCATAAAATAGATCCTGCTGTTTAATGCATTTTAATTTTTTATGTAAATAACACTGTATATAACAAAATAACAAGGAACATTTTGCAATTTGCTTCTCTCAGTGTAATATTTTGAGATTTATCCATGTTGATATTGAGATGTGATAGAGAAAATAAAGATGGAAAGAAGACAAGCAAAATTGTAACTAAGTTTAAGAAAACTCTCCCTGCTGGGACACAGTTGGAGCTACCCAAGGTATACACAGCTGCACTCCCTGGGATAATTATACTTCTTTCTTTCCAGATCCGTCATATCCCAAGTTCCTTAGGATTCCTTTAGTCCATAAATTGGCAGAGTTGAGAAAGTAAAGAGAAGGAATCTGATCTTAAGAGAATGAGTGAATTCAAAGAATGCTTAAATTATCCTTCTTTAAAAAAAAAACAACCGGTTCATACCTGTAAAATGGGGTATTACTCTTGAGGGGGGGGCACTTTTCCACATATTTCCACCTCCTAAGCAGAAACATAAATATTCCAGTTCCAGGAAATAATGTGTATCGTTTCTCTGAAAGCCCGCTCTCTGCTCCAGAGTGTCTATTTGTTTTAAACAAATCCTTTCCCTGCCTCTTACTGAATTGTCTTGAAAATTACTTTTCCACGAGAGGTGTCGGCAGACATATCTCAGGAAGGGCTGGTTTAGCTTCTCCATCTCCACCTCAGGAGCCTCTGGGACCCTGCCTAGTGACATTATATGCCAAAATTCATTTTTGTTCTCACTATGACTCTCCATTGCTACACATAACAGAAGTAATTTTTCTCACCTATGTTAGGAGGCATTTATCATTTTTCTCTATTTTTATTTCTATGTATAGCACTGCATCGAAAACCTTTACATACACATAAACCATATAAAATGAAATGATAAGGTAAAAGTATATGATTATTTTAATTTGCCTAAGTATACCCAATTTACTCTTCAAAATGCTTATGTTGTTTCAGCTCTCACTCATAAAAGCTCGGAACTTGTTGTTCCCATTGTTACAGAAAGAAACAAGATGAACCAACAGAAAATCCATGTCTGTTCTCGGACCAAAGCAAAGGACCACACAAAATCTTAAGGAACGGGCGAGTACAGCGAGTCGCAGGCAGCATGGGATCACCTAACCAGAGCTTCTGGAACCAGAGGCTGAGAGCAAGCCATGAATGATCGCTTTGATGGACCCCTGGAGGCCAAGGGTGGACCAAACTTCCGGGGACCCCCGCACTTCCTGGGCTTCACCCCAGGAACACCACCAAGTCCACACAGCCAACCATAAGCAAACCAAAAAGCTAAACCTTCATGTTTCTGTCAGCAGGAGGGGGTTACCATTTTAAAATATATCTAGATTGTTCTCTGTAACAGGAGTGAATTACACAGCTGAAAACAGAGCGCTGAGCCGCTTGTCACTGAGGAGAGAGGCGGGTACCCAGCTCACACACTCTCCAGCCTCCTGTTCTTCACTCACAGGGGTTAAGAGCCCAGAAACAGCCCAAGGACATGGCCCACGAAAAGCCTGAGGCCCTGTCCTGAGGTGTTGGAACAGCCCCTCTCCCCGCATGTTTCCACTACACCCACAGACACCAGACACAACCTCGGGAGATGACAAGACTCAAGAAGGAGACCGAATCTGAGGAAATCTAAGGGAAATGCAAAATGAAAAGAGGGAAGAACAAGCATGTTAAAGGAGTTTGAAGCCAGGGATACTTTCATCTGCCCAATGGTAGAGAAAGCCCAACCTCCCTCACAGCTGTTGAGAACGTAAGATGGTGAAGCTGTAGTTGAGAATATTCTGGAAGTTTTCCAAATGATTAAACAGTTTCTAGCTATTCTACTTCTAGGAGTATGGGCCAGAGAAAAGAAACACATTGCCACCAAATCGGTACATGGATTTGTCATAATAGTCCAAAGGTGGAAAGAAGCCAATTATCTGTCACCTCATAAATGCGTGAGAGAAATGCGGCGCTGGTGTAAAATGGAAGCTAATGCCATCATGCCAGGGAAAGAAGTCCTGATACATGCCAGACAGCCACGTTCCACCCATGGCCCACGCACATGGCCTGCACAGCTAGTAATGTGGCCCCACAAGGTCGTCAACTTTTCACATTATTATATGATTTTTAGCTATATTTTTCACAACTTGATTGTGCAGTGGTCAACCACAGGCCGTGTAGGCAACACAAGAACACTGTAGGAGAGTGTGCAATATGGTGCTAACTCCACCACCTGGCCCAGAAACACACACACACACACGGTTAGATGGGAACCCACGTGTCTGTCAGGCATTACATGTGTTTGTACAACTCTGCGAGTAAAACACAACAGTTACAGACAATCCTATTTCAACCTAGCTGCACATGTGCGTGTATTGTTACTAAGCAGACATGTAAGTTTTCTTATTTAATTATTAAAGTTGGGCTTGTTATTTCAAAAAGTAATTTAAAAAGTTAAAGCCAAAAACGAAAGGAAGTTATGTTACATAAACACATTAACTGATCTTTTGTTGCTTCCTGAGTAATTACCAAGATAAAAGAGCCACAGAGCAGGGATGGCCAGCACTGCACCCCTGAGCTCCTGAGCATGCACCCCTCCCCCTTCCACAGGGGTTCCTGGGTCACTCTGTAGGTTGAATGAATGCCATCTGACTGAGGGCCTGACACACAGGATGGGACAGGCTGGACTGATTGCCTTCTACTAATCTTTTCAAAGACCAGGACAAGCTTCAATTATTATAAAGGATCTTGGGACCTTAAACTGTATCTGGGGACACTGTCAAGCTATGCCCACCCCAAATGACATAGGTCCACTTGGGGAGAAAAATGCAAAGGATAGTTATTTTTTACTAGGAGCCTCAGCAGTTCCATGCCTTTACTCTGTGCAAGAGAACCAGCCTTTAACTTCCCTCTTTTCCAAAAATAGTGGGTTGTACCTTACGGTAGTCAACAGATGTGATCATTAATCATGATATGTCAACTTGACTTAGTATTGCTGAGAAGATCAGGAAAGCACAGTGTAGGGGTGTGTGGGTGGACAACTGATATGTAGACCAGCACACTGGAGGAGGAAGACCCATTTCGAATGTGGGTGGTACAACCCGATAGACTTGTAGCCTAGACAGAATAAAAGAGAGAAAAAAGTGTCCCCGTTTTGGAAGAGATCTGGTGTTCACCATCGCCTCTGGACATTGGTCTCCAGTTTCTGCAGCCTCCCAAAGCAGACTCGCACTAGAGACCCTCCAGGAAGCTTCTAGACCCTCGACCTTGGACTGGTGCATCCTTCAACCCTCTCATTCTGAGGCTTCCATCTTGTCCTGAGCAGCTCCTGGATCCTCCACCTCTGATCTGTAGGCCTAGATAATTAATCCCCTTGCATAATTATACATATATTTTACATCGATTCTGTTCTAGAGAACCCTGACACAGCAAAGATATGCTTAAGTGTCTAAGCAAATGACACCAGTAGGTCATGCAACCCTCAGATAACTCCAGACATCTATCCGACGTGGGGCCCTCCTGGCTACTGTGGCTGAGAAGGGCTTCCAGGAACAGAGCTGACCAGTGATTTGTGCAAAGCCTATAGACAATTTTCTCACAATCATTTCAGCAGTATTGGCACCAGTTTGGCCCTGTCAAACAGATTGGTCAGGTTTGCCTCATTAGTCAGAGTCTATGGGCCACGAAGCTGCCCTAGATTTCTTCTGGAGCCCAAGACAGAGTCTATGTATGCATTGAAAGACCTGACCCTAAACCACAAGGAAATACCCACCCAGACACTGAAAATCAAAGACACCTGGGCTCATAATGTAAACCTCTGACATTTGGAGATTTCTCCATCCTAGGCACATAGTCATGGTTCATATTGCAGGATGGCTTTGTCTCACTGCGAGTGCCCATAATTGCGTACTACATGGGACACTCATAATCTTGTCCTAACCTGTCTTAGTCAGATGAGTCAGATAAAATGCATGCCCCTGGAAAAATTCATCAGAAGCCAAGGTGACATTGAGTTTTACATTTTGGTATGTCTCATGAACAGAGGATCTAGCAGCTTTTTGCCCCAGGTGACCTTTTCTAGATTATTTATTTGGGTGAATGGCCTTGGAAGGTAGAATGTGTCTTCCTCTGAAGAAAGGAGCAGATAGAATACTGGGCAGTGCCATAAAAATAGCATCTCCTTCTAAGGCAAAGTCTAGGAAATCATGCTTTAAAAGATTTAGGTTTTCTAAGATAAAAGAGGTTGGTCACCTGCAGGAAAAACAAACCCAGTACACGCCTAACATCCGGGCAGGATCCGTTGCTCATATCTGACCTCCTGGAAGAGGACTGGCAGGGACTACATCTGCCTGCTGTGTTACCTGGAGAAGTCCTTTGTCTCTGACTCTTTCTCCCTACATCCATGAAACTGCGAGTCTAACTTGCTGCCTTGGAAGCTGAATAACATCTCAGCCCTCCTGGTTCTTAGCAGTGTGTGCTGTCCTAGCTGGAGAAAGAGGTTTGGAGGGATGAGGTGAGGGGAGTCTTACCTACTGCCGCCTAGGAAGCCCTTGGTTCTGAAGCCAGTTTAAATGTCTCTTCCCCTTTGTAGCTCTCCCTGATTCCCCTTCCAGTCCCCACTGTACTAGTTTAACTTTGCCTTTATTGTTTTTGTCTATTTTAACTGAAACAATAGTACATGCTTTTTTCCAGTGTTCTTCACGGGTGTCATACTTTATTCTGTTTTCCCCTATTCATTATCACCAACAGTATTTTCCCACTGTTTCTCCAGGAGGTGGAGCATCACACTATACAGTGTGTTTTCCCCTTATCAACGGTGAATATATTTCATACATGGCTGCTTTCAGTGTACCGACGTGACACTAGTGGAGTTGGGAAGAGCTGGCTCTTGCTCGCTGGTGAAAACAAGCTCTGTGAACACTGATGTGATGGGATGTGAAGGGATGGCATCACTTCATTCGGGAGCCCTTCACCATGGCTACTTCACTGCCATCTTAATAACCTCCCATATCCTCGTTACATGATCTGTGCTGTCTGTTTCCTAATTAAAACAAAATATGGAACCTCATTCTTTGAGTCAAGAACCATAGTGTTTCCCTCTCTCCCGCCCTCCCCTTTTGCCCTCCTTCTCCCTACAGCCCTATCTCCCACTTTCAGACCTCTGTGATGGTTTTCATAGTAAGGTATCAGATAGATGGAAAGGAATCAGGAAGCTAGAGACCCCTGTGTGCATTCTAATTTTGTCACAGTATTTGTTCTTCTCATGTCTAAAGTGGAAATAATATTACCTGCCCCCCACAGCAGTTATGCTGATTACATGCAAGAAGATACAAAAGCTTGTATTAAATTTCAGTGTTTCAAAATGTGACCTATTTTGTTGTTAAGAATATTTATTATTAATAATTTGTTCCAGGATGTAATGGTTGATACACTGTATCAATTTGAGAGGTTTAGAAGTTTAACTAAGTGACTCAGCAGGGGGCCAGGGTCCTCACTTTGTAAACATCCTGAGCCTGTGCAAGAGGAGGGCACAGAGATGGTGTGAGTGCTACACCTGCCCTAGGGCGGGTAGCCTGCATACAATATAAGGGAGGAAAATAGGCTTGCCCCCCCCTTTCTGCTCTTGCTGCTTTTGCTGTCTTCCACTGCCATGAACTGTTGCCCCTCTGCCATGCCACCCTGCCTTTGAGCCAGCTGATTATGGACTAGAACCCTCTGATTACGGACTGAAAGATCCACAAACAGTGAGCTAAATAACCTTTCCTTTCTTAATTTTGGGCACCAGGTATTTTGTCTTAGCAATGAGAGAAAAGTAACCAAGACACAGAAATAAATTTTTCTCTGTGTTGTTCTTGAATTCAGAAGTTTCTGGACTGTTTCTCATGGTGAGTCAAGTCTAGGGGTCTAAGTCTTGAACCAACTAGCCCTCATTCATTCATTCACTCATCCCAGCATTCATGCAATTACTCAACAAATACTCGCGCATACTTGCTTGTCATCAAGCTAGCAGACTATAGTGAGAAACAACACAAAGTTTCTGTGCCTGTGATAATAAGTCAAGTGTGGGAATGGAATGGGATGGCAGACACTGAAATCTAAGTCCACAGGAGACAACTTATTTCCATGAGCAATAAGGCCTAGGAAATAGCAAACCACTGTCAGCTTTCTGATCTTTCTGAGTGTACATGCTTCATGATCCTCTTTTTTAAAACAAGGCACCACTGTCATCAGTCAGTTGAGGGTTCTTTTGCTCGATTCACACAGGCAAAGTGCAGTTCTGCTCATGGCTCCAGGATCTGAGTAGCCTTCACCCTCAGCCCTTAGTGTTACAGTTCTGAGCCCCAGTGCCACCAGTTGGCACCAGTTAATGCAGGACATCACTCTGCCAGTTGCTGATCTCAGTAGAGATCATCAGCTGTGGGGCTCTGGTGGTCTTCAGAGCTAACACGTCCAAGCATATATGGGTCTTTTGAACATGACTGCTTTGTCCACACTACTCAGGATAAGAATGATCTGATCAGGATCTGTGCTGTCACTGAGGGTGAGCAAACCACTTCATTCCTGGGAGCATTCCTAGTCCAAACTGAGAAGGGGTGAGAAGAGTGCTGCTTGTATATCAGTAGCAGCCCTGCCATTGGTTCAAATTCAAGCCTGCTGATTGGCTTGAATTCAAGATTATGACTGGTGCACATTCGGGTCTGCCAATTGGTCCAAATTTGTCTGAAGTCAAGCCTTTCCTTCAGAACCTACTGATTCATCCAAACCCAGTTTTACTGCTCAGTTCAAATTCAGAACCACCGTAGATGCCTTCCAGAGTAGGTGCAGAGGTCCAGGACGGACAGCTCTAACTGTCAAGGCAGCAGCGCAGTGGAAAATCTCCAGGCAGGCTAGCTGTGGTCATCACAGCTTACTGGGTGTGGGGAAGTCTGGGAAGTTACCTGGCCAGGATCCCTCCCTCATCCCTGCCACCTTAGAGTGGTTTTCCTGTGATTCTTCAGAGAACTTGGGCACCAGCAACTGGGGTGGGGATTAGGGGCCCAGAGAGCAGCCACCAAGCAAGGGCACTGAGGCAAGCTGTCCCTTCCCTCCTCAGGGGATGGAAGGGGGCAAAGGGAGATGAGGAGAGAGGCCTGAGAGCTGCTAATGGATCCACTCTTCCCTCCGGCATCACAGGTGCTTCTGATCTTTCTGTGGCCACACTTTTGGACATTCCTGCTTCGTGTCTGAACTGTATGGAGAACCAAAACGATTTCTTTTGTGCTGGAGGTGCTTGCTTTGTAGGCCCTGACCAAGGACTCGAGTAGTGTGATTTCACCTTCCCTCTGGGACTAGGTCCTCCCTTAGTATAGCTGATATATTGGTCAGCTTTCCATTGCTACCATAAGTAGCTGAGAAGATTAACTTGGAAAGATAAAGAGTTTATTTTGGCTCCCAATTGTGGAGGTTCGGGTCCATGATCAGTTGACCCAGTTGCTTTGGACCTGTGGTGAGGAATACATCTTTGGGGAGGGTTTGGGGGACAAATGCCAGTCACTTCATGGTCAGGAATGAAAACAGAGAATGAGGAAGGCACCAGGGTCCCAGAGTCCCTGAGTGACCTGAAGAATTTCCACTAGGCCTCACCCCTTAAAGGCCCCGTTGTCTCCCAGAGGCATCACACTGGGACCAAACCCTTAACACGGGGGCCCTGAGAAACACATGAGATCCAAGTTACAGAAGATCTCTGTGCTTGGTCCTCTGAGAAGCTCTTCCAACTCTGGGAATCCCCATAGTTCCTGGACTCAATCATCTCTGTAATTGGACTCTACCACTGCGGACTTTGACTTGGTAGCTTTGAGATATACCTTGAGGATAAATCCTCATTCAAAACCTGCTGAGCTTTCCCTAATCAGCTGGTGATCTACATCTATCCTGGCTTCTCCTGAACCAGGAAGTCTGGCCTGGTCACCTAGCAGGGTACGTGGTTGGAGGTGCGGCAGTGAAAATAATTCTTCAGACTTATCAAAACCTGTGAGTTCCCCAATGAATGACCTTAATTTGGGAAATTTAAAAAAATATGGATTTTTAAAATTCTTCCCTAAGTTTTGGTTTTAAGTGCCTTCTCCTCTATAGAAATGGTGGAATTCACTATAACTTAAAGAAAATGCAGCCCTAGCATACAGTGAACCATCCTATACTCAAATATTGGCTTCCTTTCTTGAAAGATTCTTCAAATTATTCTTTTTTTTTTTTTTTGTGGGTACCGGGGGGTCGACCTCAGGACCTCGCACGCCAGCAGGCGCCCGTGCCACTGAGCGATATCACCGGCCCCTTTTCTCGTATGTGGGATCCGGGAGTCGAACTCGGGCCCTCGTGCTTGCCAGGCAGGCGCTTACGCCGCTGAGCCATCTCACCGGCCCCTTCAAATTATTCTTATATCTTCTTATTTTCCTCGCTTTTCTTTTCTCCTAAGGAAGGATTAGTTTTTGTTAAAAGTTATTGATTGATAAACACACAGAAATGCACTAGCAATTTCAATAAGTCATGTTTTCTGTGGATAATAAGTATATAAAAACCTAATTTAGTTTCTAAAAATTGACCATGTTTATGTCTTCCTAGGAGAAACAATAAAAGTACAACATTTGGTATCAATAAGTTACATTCTTAGGGAATCTTCTCCACATTCATCACACTCCCTGTATTAGACATCTTGTTTTTATGTGATCGTGCAGAGTCTTTCTGTGAAGCTGTATTATTGATTGAATTATAGAGCTGTACGGAGCCATAGGGCAAACTCCTTACTGTGTAAATGGGGCTGATCAGGTCTAGAGATGTTAAATAGCTGCCCAGCTGCGACCTACCTGGCTTCAAACTTATCCCTACACTACTGCTTTTAAAACTGGAGTTTGTGAGTGTGTGCAGAGTCTGCAGAGGAGCACGTGTGCGTCCCCAGATGCACTATCTCTGCACCCTTCCAACCCCTGACACATACCTCACCCTAAACCACTTACGGAATTGGGGTATCTGAGTTCGAAATGTTCCCAGCCTTGTGGTCTCTTACATTTCAGTTCTATGAACTCCATATGCACTAGTTTTCCATATTCTAAAATAAAGGCAACTATGCATAACCCAAATAGAAAGCAAAATTAAAATCCATAATTTACAGGATGAGCCAACAGGATTTACAACCACCACCCAGTGGTCAATAAATGCTTCCGCGATGTATTTCCATAAAAGGCCTTGAAAATTACGCTAGTTTTTGAAACTTTGAATACTGTGTAGTACAGTGTCTGTATAATAAAGCAGCTGTTCTTATTGAAATGCTTCTCATCCATGTTAGATTTTTAAATAGAAGTAAACACCTCCATATATTCTAAGAGTTTTTCTGTTAACGAAACCTTTCCTATCACAACACGAAAGACTATTTCTTGCTATTCCTTAAATCATCAGTTGCTATCTCTGTAGCATGCCAGTATTCTTTTCATTATTTATTATAAATTCAGTGTCCAAAAACTTCTAGAGGCAAATTATTAATCAAAGTATTATAGTGTTGCAGTAGAAGGTTAAGATCATCTAACCTAAACCTGCGCATTTGGAGAAGAAATGTCACAGAGAGAGAGCACCTGAAATAAGTCACTCAAGTGTTCAGTAATAGAGATGGGACTGGAAGCTTGAGCCCCATTTCTTACTTAAAAAACATATTTCTGACAACCAGTATGCCCATGTGCACTTACAGCCATCTTGCAAGAAGTTGAAATCTCTTACCTAGTTGTAGAAAATAACATAAAAATAAAAGGCAAGGGTTTTGTTTGTTTGTTTGTTTTATTTTGTTTGTGTTGACTGAAACGATGTCATATCTATTCAGGGTAGTAAACATTTACTTGGAAATTAATATGTTCATTAGGAATAATTTAACTTAAAACGTGAAGAAGGGAGACAATGAGCAGGCAGGTAGGACAATTTGCAATATATTAATATGAATAGAACAAATATTACTTCATTTTTTCAATTCTATGCATTAAAATGTGAATGTAAATTCGTCTAAAGCAAATGATTGAAAGGAAAAATATTTGAACATACAATAATATTTTTCTTCTCTTTTTATTGTTTATTTCTAGTTCTGTGAATCAAACCCAGGGCCTTGTGCTTTGTGGACAAGTGTTCTACCCTGAGCTGCACCTCAGCCCAAGGAGTAATTACTTTTATTTATTCTTTTATTTTTTTGGTATGGGGAATTGAACTCAGGACCTTGCACTTGCAAGACAGGTGCCATACCAATGAGCTATATCCCTGGCCCCAATTATTTTTAAATTGTCATCTCATTTTAAGTTTTTATGAAATCTCATTCTAGATCAAATGTGGGGGAAAAAAATGAACAAAGCGTTCATTTTCTTTCCTTTCTATCCATCTTTTTCCTAAATTCCTTAAACAAAACTATAGGAATATTAAATTTGTATCAGATTCTCTACTAACGGTCTTTTGTCTATGCCTTCAGCATTCTGAAAGTAAGTTGACAAAAATGACTCCAAACAAATGAATAAAACAGCCACACTATTCCAACCGTGGCAGGTCCCGTGTCCACTGAGGACGGGGGTCTGAGCACTGTTCGGGGAAATGTTGCCTGTTAAATATGGAACAGCTTGGCTATGGAGCCTTTCTATTAAACTTCCATCTAAGACAATAGCCATGTAGAGACAGAAAATGAAATGTGGAAAATTTTGAATTAGAGACTCAGGGTCAAATGTTTCAGTCCAAAGGTCAACGGAGTAGACAATGAGGGCAACACCAGTAAAACCGAAACCATGGACATCTCCGAGATCCCAAGACCGAGGGTCCAGGACCACGCTATGACCCTTTCTGTGGCTAAATTTAACTCTTATGTAATATTTCCCCTGCGTTCCTACATCCAACTTCTCCTTGATGAGAGAAGAAGATTAACAGTTGCATATCGTTTGATTAATCTCCTACACTTAATAATCTCCATTTTAAATAGCACACTGCGTGGAAAACTATGATCCGGTGTTGAGACAACTAAAGAATTGTTGGTGCAAATTAAAGCATGCAGATTTGTTCACATGAGTTACTTGACTGCACTGTAAAGCGATGTTCCTTTCCTTAAAGTGTAAATTGCTAATGAAATCTGAATATTAATTTGTATACTACATAAAGGGATGAGAAGCCAATTAGAACCTAAGGAGAGAAGACTTGAGATCAAACAGTTTTTACAACAATGTTAAGACCACAGACAGGCAATTTGAATGAACAACTATCCAATTTGCCCAATTTGCAAATTATTTGTTTGTGAGAATGTAGGGTTTAACACAAAGAATTAAATTCTCTTCTCCTTCTTGTTGCCACCTTTACTAATTTCCTAGGGCTTTCATCATGGTACAAACTGGTTTGGTTAAAAACCCAGAGATGTATTGTCTCAAGGGTTTGGATGCTAAAAATCCAAGATAAAGGTTTCTGAAAGGACGGTTCTTTCTGAGGGATGAGAGCCAAGCTGTTCTGGGCCCTGTCTTAGCTTCTGGGGCTTGTATGGAAACTTTGGAGGTATCTCTCCACATGATATTCTCCCTGTGTGCATGTCTGTACCCAAGTTTCTCTTTCAATATGGATACCAGCAACACAGCTTGTGGAATCCAGCCTACTCCAGTTTGACCTCGTCTTATCTTTAATAATCACATTTGGGAAGGATTCATTTTCAATAAGGCCATATTCTGAAATGCCAGGAGATTAAGACATCAACCTATGACCAGGTGCACAATTCTGCTACTATACTCTGCCCTTTGGTCCTGTAAAATTATGTCCTTTCCTATGCAAAATATTCTCAAAAGCTTTAACTCACTCCATTGTCGAGTCTAAGTCCAAAGTCTTATTTAAGTGTAATCAAAATCAGAGAAGAGCGAGACTTGTAAAAACAACTGTCCAGCTGCTCACCAGTTAAATGAGACAATAAGTAATCGACTTCCAAAATACAATAGTGGGTCAGTCGTAGAACATCATGTTTCCACAAACAAGAAATCTGAAGGAAGAAAAGGATCATGGGATCCAAGCAAGTCCAAAACACTGTGGGGCAGATTGCATTAAAGTTTCAGACCTGAGAATAATCCTCTGTATTCCAGGCTTACTACTTTGGTGGTCACGTCTGCTTGGCCCTGGGCAGCAGCCACAGCATACGTGGAGAGTGATAGCCCCAGTAAGCCCTAAAAATTAATTTTCCTTCATTTTGTGCCATTTCTGTCCTTTTCAGTCCAAGCAGGCTTAGAGGTTGCTGTTGGAACAAAGTTCTCGAAAACCTTGTTGGCCCCTGTGGGTGACACTGGGGTCCAGGCGGACAGACAGAAGGGGACACTTCCAGGTGGGTCACTTTTCTGTTCTCAGCTGCTGCTCAGATGGTTTACAGGATTTATGAGTTACATGGTTAAGCTATATAGCAATTGGCTACCCAGACACCTCCTTGGCCTTATTTCCAAAGCATTTGTCTAAATAGGTTGAGAATCTTCCAAATCTTCAAGTGCTTGCTTCTTTTCACTTAGCATTTCCTCCTTCAATTTATTCTTTCTTCTTGCATCTTACTAAAAGTAACAAGAGAAAACGAGACCAAACCTGCAATGCTCTGTTTAGGAGTCTCCTCAGCTATATATATATTCAAACTCATCACTTATGTACAAGATGTGATAAAAATATACACCGTGTGTTTAAAGAACAAATATTACAGTAAAAGACACACTGACATTAATCCTCCTCAAAATCCCCTCCCTCACTTCCAACACACTTACCTCCTCATGCTGAAGCCATTCTTTCATGAGTGTCTGTACTTACACTGTCCTGCCTGCCTTGACACCTTTTATGAATTCACCTTTCACGGTCACCGTGGCTTTGGGGAGAGCCAGAACCTGCACCGTCAGATCTAGTGAATTAGGTGAAGGAGGACACACTTGTATTTTTACAAGCCTGTCTTTCTGTTGGGTGCACTCAGCATTACCGTACACTATATTTTTGATCACGGCATGGAAAGACACTCATGAAACAGGGCTTCTAGAAGTGTTCAGAAAGTGGCAAGAATAATGGGATGTGTGTTCAGATTGGGGGAATGTACTTCAAGGGGGCTGAGGAGGATGTCTTCTACTGTAATAATTTTTTCTTAAATTAAACATTCACATATATTCTGCCCTCCACAATGAAGCTCTCTTCTCTGCTGTTTCCTAACAATAATTGCTTTTCCTCCAGTTTCTATTTACACCTTCAAAATATTCAAACTCTGCTGAAATTTTCATCAGAAGAATTTTTAACTTCAACTTCTAACAACCTTCTTTAGAAAATCTAGGCTTTTTTTGGTTAAGCGCCTCACACCCCTTCCAACCTCTACTCATTGCCTAATTTCAAAGCCAATTCCACATTTTTTGTTATTCATTCAAACAGTATTCCACTTCCCAGCACCAAAACCTAGTAGAGACACAATAGAAAAAAATTGATCAATTTAGTTACTTTGTTGTACTTTTCTTTCAAAATAAACATAATCACTCGTGGCCTGGACTAGGCCCCAATATGGCCACCAGTCAGCTCATCAAGAATGTAGCTGCTGTCATTCTAATTTTTATCTAATGACTTTGATGGCTTTCTATAGCACATTTTTTAAATGTCTAAACAGAATTCACTTAAGTGACACACTTGACTTGGATCTACTGCATTAAATATTAAAGACTATATCTGAAGTGTTATTCTTTAACTACTGAGTACCTTTTTGTAAAAGAGGAATCTTTTGATCCAAGCTTGAACATTTCATGCCTGATCCATGACTGTGTTGTTTCCATATCCTAAACCCTGCATTGTTCCTTAACTTACAAAATTGTTTCTTCTGACTACTGTGCCTATTTTTTTCTCATGAGACTAGCACAGATTATTGTGTCATCCATCTTTCATAGTAATTTATCCTTCCACCTCCAGTTATTGTATTGAAATACTCAGTATCCTTTGGAGAAGCAAAATAACACAAAGACCAGCAAATTCAAAGACTAGTGCATTATGCTTGTGGGTACTAAGGGAGATAATTTAATAGTTTTTCAAAAGCACAAAAAATTCTAAGATGTGACAACAGCCAAATGACATTGGAAAAAGGAATTTAGGATAGGGGCTAATTTAAATTATTATAGAAGGATAGAGTAACATATGCTGTAATCCTAGCACTCTGGGAGACTAAGGAGAGAAGATGGAAACTGTGAGCCCACTCTGAGAAATTTAGGGACTTACCAAGACTCTGTCTCTAAAAAACCTTTTAAACGGGATGAAGAAAATGTGGTATATGTACACAATGGAATATTACTCAGCAATAAAGATTGCAGGAACAGTGGATGGACCTTGAAAACATCATGGTAAGTGAAACAGACTCAGAAAGTTAAATATCATATGATTTTTCTTTATGAGAAACCAAAAAATAAAAAATACATGGATTAATAAATAATTAAAATAAAAGAAAGATCAGAAAACCAGGAGATGGACTTCTGAAAACAAGAAAGTGGAAAAACAGGAGAGGGAAGAAAATGGAGAGGAGAGTAATAAAATTGAAACTGGTATATCAAAAGCACATCAACTTCCCAAAATAAACCCTACTATCGTGTAATACAAATGTTCATTAATAAAACTATACAAATAAAATAAATAAAACAAAATAAAGGATATATTTAAAAATTTTAAGAAGTCCTAGGAATGTAGCACAGTGTAAAGGTCTTGGGTTCAAGCCCCAGTATCACACACAAAAATAACCATGATGACCAAGTATGAAAAAAAAAATAAAATTTCATGAGGGCAAAGGAAAACCCCAGCTTTGGAGAATATAAATCATAACAGTAACTCAAAAAGATATCAAATTTATTGAAAATAACTCAAAAAGGTATAAAAATTTTTTGAAAGTATCTCAAAAAAATCAAACTATATTGAAAATTATAATAAATAAACATTACACTACTATTTAAATATCTGATAAAATCTTGACATACCAATATATTAAATCTGTTAGAATGGTAAAATCTTGTTAATGATATGAACTTTGCAGTATATGTGGTAATATGCACAATTTATTTTTAAATGCTTAAAAAATAACAGTTGACAAAGGAATGCAAGAATTGTGAGATGACTACGGATCACATAATGAGCATGGTGAAATTATAATAAAGTAAAAGTGACAGGACCAGAAATTCTTTCAGCATTTCAGTAGTTGGATAATTTGATTATTAAAAAATATTTGAAAATCAAATTGGAATAATATGCTTCATTAAAACTGAGTCAGACATAGTTTAATGGCTTCAGTCTCATGAATTCCATGGAACAGCTTCATTCTTTTTGAAAATAAGGGTTTGGCTTTTTTTGTCTGGGGTCCAGGGTTAGATGGAAAGGAGAGTTGGTCTGTTAGGGAAACTATAGCCATTATCAATAGAAATAAGACATGCATACGTTTAGCAGTACGAATGGTTTGTAAAAAAAGAAAAAAAGAGAGAGACTACCATATCTGTAGAATTCAAATGTGTGAGCTGAATTCTGATTCAATCAACCTTGCTTGGTGCCATATGGATGCTACACCCCAAAGAAGTTATAAGGCCACCGGAAGAGACAAACTAAGAGACCCCTGGATGAAAGAGGAAATCGACAACATAAAAGTGTCTCAAGAAAGTTTATTGTTTTTGCTTTTCCACTTGTGAGGAAACGTCAATAACAAAATAACTAGGACAGACAGTCCTGAATTAAAATCATTATCCCAAGTGTATGGTAGCACATCAAATATATTCGAGAAACAAAACCTACAATTAAATATGAAAAATAAAGAATGTCATTAAAAATACCCAAGTTAGTCCTACAGAACTTTCCTTCTATTTCATTATCATCCTGTCATAGAAACTTTCTTGCTTGACTACCAGAATGGCAGAATAAGGATCTAAGTTAACTTGCTCTTCTTCTAAAAGAAAAAAAAACATAAAATATGGACAAAATAAACAAAATCAATCATTTCAGAACCCTGGGATTTATTTAGTGCCAGAAAATAAATTGAAAATTGTCCGCCCAAGAGAAACACTGAGCCTTTTAAGGCCTACGTCTATGTTGCTTTAATTTGAGTTTCCTTTGTTCCCCTTACCCCCAGGTCACTTGTGACACAGCCAAAAGTTGGCAGGATTGAAGAAAGTGGAGACTAGGACTGCATTAAAATCACCACCCAGATTCACAGTTCATATTTTTGTCCTGAACTTTTGTCCCCCTGGGAAATCTCTATTCCCAGAGGCAGCAGCTATTCGATCCTTTCTGAGAGCAGCTCACCGTGGACAGAACACTGTAGTCTATTCCCTGAAATCTGAACAGTAAAAAAGTGCTAGCAAAATAATCATACGATTGTAATTTTATTTGAGATTTCATGTCTGGAAATAAAAAAAAAAGAAATCCTTGAGAAATACACAGACATAGGGAATATTAAAAATGTCCGATATGTCCTGGGGATCCAGCAGACAGTAAGGAGAAGGTACCTGTGTCTCCCGTCTGTCTGGTCTGGGAGAGGTAAGTCTACCTGTACTATCTGTCAGCTTTTTCATCACTGGGACAAATGACTGAACACCCCTAAATTTAATATGTTTAATTTGGCTCGTGGTTTCAGAGGATTCAGTCCATGGTCAGCTGGCTCGAAGGCAGGAACATCACGGTGGAAGGGTGTGATGGAGCAAAGCTGTTCAGTTTTTGATGGCCAGGAAGTAGAGCAAGAGAACAGCATCAGAGATGAAAAGGAGAGCAACCAGGTATAGTCCCAAGGATCACACCCCTTGACCTACCCGGACACACCCAAACCTGTGGTTTCCTAATTCCCTCTGTGGTTTCCAAGCTAATCAAATTGATAATTAAGCTTATCTGTCACATTTGTGAAATACCTGAGCTTTAAAATTTGTTTTTTCATATAAGAATCCTAGGCACAGGATGGAAGGTGTACAGGCAAAGCCCTGAAGACCATCTTCTGAGCATTCACTACTGGCAACTAAAGTACCAATGCAAAGCAAACACAGCTGGACATCACAGTAAAGCCATGAATGCAAAAGAAAAACTAAGCATAGAAATCAGTGGTTCTACATTTCACATACTACACTACAGAATTACCCCCAGGAAAGTAGGAAGAAAGATCAACTTGTGTCATTTGTAAGAAAATGGATGCGCCTTGAGACCATGAAGTTAAGCAAAATAAATCAGACACACAAACTTAAATGTTGTATGGTTTTTCTTGTATGATAAACCAAAAGTATAAATAAAAAGCAAAATAAAAGTTAGATAATAGGAAGTAGGGAGATAGATCTTTCTCAAATGGGAAGGGGATCAAGAGATATAGGAAAGGGAGGGAAAGGAAGGGAAATAGATGAAAACAGGAATGAAAATATGTTACGTACATGCACCAACTCCACACAAGGAATGTAAAAACTGCAAACACATACTAATAAAAATGAAAAATATAGGTCAATAGCAACAATGAAAGCAATCATCACCACAAGGAACACTAACAAACTGGTGACAAGAAACTTTGAAGAATGAAGGAACTGAAACAATATTGCCATTATTGAAAAAACCTAGTTTTCAAAAAAACTGAAAAAGCATAGAAAGAACAGGAAATGATGACTATTCTAAGAAGAAAAACAGGGCAGGATAGTGAAGGGTAATTTAAATGACAGGAATGGTGAGCACACAAATTTAATGAAAGTCACTAAAACACACTCTTATTTGAGACACTTTCCTTTTCCTATGTATTTTAAAAGAAATTACAGAAAGCAATAATTATAAAACTACTTCGTGTCTGTAATATATTAATATGCAATTTCTATAAAGAGAGAGTAGGCCCAAGGAGGGATGAGGAAAGGAAGATGTATTGGAGAAAAGGTTTTGCCCACAAATGAAATTGTTTGTGTTAATTTGAAATAGACTGAACTAAAGTCTTTGTATATGAAGTCTAATAATTGGTTCTCCCTAGAGTCAGTTCCTAATTTACTCATGTATATGGCATCCTTTGTCATTTCTTTTATGCCTTATAATTTCTTTGTTTAGAATTGACTATAATGAATATTATAACATGGCAAATATGGTAATCATATTATCTCTTGTCTGCAGGGTTTCCTGTTGTTACTTTTGTAATTTTGGATTCTTTTAGTGACTTTTATAATGTAGGGATTCTTTCTTGAGAGTAGCTTGGAAGACTTTCATTATCGTAGTGGGAACTGGTGATTGGCTATTCGGCAGATTGTCTTGGGTATTTGTGGTTTTTCCTCCAATAATCAGTGAGGTAGCTGACAAGTCTTCCTCAGCCTTTACTTTCTACTTGAACAGCGGCTGAAGATCGTCAGAGGTTAGAGCTGAGGGTCTTCTCACATCTGTCCCTTCATGGTTGCAGATTACCAGGAATGCATTGGAATACTCCAAAGTAGTTGTGCCTCAAAGAACGGGATTCCACAGCCATTTTGCTCAAGTTTATTTGTCACTCTGTGGTTTATTACAACTGTTATTTATGGGCTCATGCAGCAATAATAAGTACCTTTTCTACTGTAAATATTTGGGAAAAATCTTCCCCAATTAGCTGATTAGATAAGGGGAGTTCTGAGCAAGATGAGGGCTGGGGATATACTCAAGGTTAGAATACTTGCTTAGCATGTGCAAGGCCCTGAGTTCAAATCCCAATACCACAAAAACATTTTTCATTAAAATTCTAGGTGTGTTGATCTCCAGCACCACTGAAGAAAAAAAATGACAGGAAGGAAAGAGAAAGGAAAAGAAAAGGAAGGGAAGGGAAGGGAGAAAAGAAGAGGAATGGAAGGAGAAGGGAAGTAAAGTGAAGGGAGGGAAGGCAGGAAGGAAGGAAGGAAGGAAGAAAGAAAGGAAGAAAGGAAGGAAGGGAAAGACAGAGGTTTGTATAGAACATTGGCCTATCATTTATGAGTCCATGGGTTTGATTACCAGCACAGCAAAATAAATTTTTTTTAAAAAACTAGGAGTGGTCTACGAAAGGCGAGATGGAAAGCAAGCCTTTTGAGTTTTTCTCTCTGGAGCTACCACCAGACCAGTAAAAGCATACACCAGGACACTTTACACAAGAGGTCCTCTCTGCTTCCTCCCTGTCGGGTCCCTTTCAGGAGTGTGGAGTGAGGTCTTGAAGGCCACCGAGTCCAGGAGGGGAATGGCACCAGAGTAAGATAAAACTCCCAGAAACACGCTGTTCTCACCTAGACTGAGCTGCTGCTTTTCCTCAGTTAATGTTCTGGTTACTGGGAGCTTCTGCTTAGTCACCAGAGTTTTCAAAATGTGCATTTCAACAGCCTTGCTGAGTTTTCATCACTTTTATGGAGGGACAATCTAGTGGTGTTTCTCACTCTGCTATTTTTGCTAGCATCACTCATGAATATATTTTTGAAGCCAGGCCCCAAATTATTTTCTAGGTGAACAGCCTACAATAATGAGATAAAGAGCATTTTTACTCCAAAGTTTTAATAATTTCTAAATATTTTCAGGCAGGTTCAGTAAGATTGAAATATTAAAGTAATAAGTGTTTTCCACAAATATGTCTTAGTACCAAGCCCCAAAACAACATATTCTTTTTATTCTTTCTTCTAAATTGTAATGTGTTTATTTATTTCTCTTGAAATTTTGAAGTCTGTATGTGAAGGATGATCTTGGATCTTTGAAGTTTATTTTAAACTTTTAAATATGCCTCTCAATTAGCATATCTCTCACTGGAAAAATCTCTTTTACCTTCAAAAGCTATTCAACTGCTTTACCGTCTTTTTCTTTGAGAGATTAGAGTTGACACTTTTTTGTAAAGGCTGAAGTTTATACATTGAATCAGACCTTACATAATTGAAGTGACCCCCCCTTTGAAAGTAAAATTCCTACTTTTGCTTTGGTAGTATGTTAGAAGGGATAATTTATATTCTGCAAAAAAGTCTTTAAAAATATTGAAACATATCTTCAAAAATGATTGAACTGGCAAAGTTAACTTTTTAGAGACCACCATATTGGAATTTGTTTAAATACCATATCAGCTGCTTGGCAGAAGTTTTTCTCTTCATGATTGGCAATAGTTAGCGAATGCAGAGAAATAGCCACTCAGTTTAGTAAATATCTGTGACATACTTTCTGTGTGTCACTTAATCTTTTAGGCACTGTGGAAACAATACAAGCAAAAACATTCCTTTTGTTCAAAGAAACATGTTTCTGACAGGAAGTGTTTTGTAGAACGATTGAGGCAGGAGGCTCACAAGTTAGAGTTCCCTTAGACAACATAGGAAGAGCCTGTATCAGAATGAAAATAAAACGCGGTTGGAAATACAGTTCAGTATGAAGGGCTTGGCTTCAGCCCTCAGCATACAAAATAAACAGCGCACGCATGGTGGTGCACAAGTGCGTAAAGAAGCACAGTGAACACGGGGAAGAGAGGGACTCAACCAAGGCTACATTTCCTTTCATTTTTGGATTTTTGCAGTTTCTTTGTGTGTGATTTAATATACAATAACTCACTATTTAATAGGTAATAAGGCAGTTTAATATATAATAAGGTATATAGTAGTGTTTATATACTATCGGAATTTGCCAATACTTGAGAAAAACGGAAACGTACCTTGACCCAGAACGTTGGACCGGAAGTCAGTATGTGCTTTGAGGGCGGGTGTGTCCAAAGCGGGCCTGGCCAGGAGAAGAAGCTGCTGCGGACAGAGTGCCGAGGAAGGAGGAAGCCGGGTGAGAGATGTGAAGGTAGAGGGCGTCAGGAAAGTGCAGCCAGAAGTGGTCCGAGCCTCCGCAGCCCAGAAAGTAGAACCAGCTGGAGCTCCTCCTGCTCTCCCGGTGTGCGGCTAAGAGGAAGCAGGCCCCAGCTGGTCCGAGGAAAGATGAGCTTGGCGACAACAGAGAAGATTGGTGGGAAGAGATCTGAGCGTCACATCCTGTGTGTGCGAATCCAAAACGTCCCGCACAAAAGCCCACTGTGTTGAAGCATTGGTGGCCATGGGATGGACTTTCAGAGCGATCGGGTCATGAGGATTCCGACTTCACTAAGTGGACACATCCACTGATGGGATCACAATTTGATGGCATTGGTGGGAAGCGGTGGACACCGTAGGCAGGGCCTGGCTGGAAAGAGCTGACCGTGGAGCATGACCTAGAGGACTGCATATCTTCTCCTCGCACCTTCCCTTCCTCCCCGGGTTTCCCTCCCAGCTCCTGGATGCCTTCCCCAAACCCTCCACCGTGCTGTTTCCGCCTTGCTGCGGGCCTGAGAGCAACGGAGCCCACTGGTCCTGGACCGCACCTGAAGCCGGGAGCCGAAATGATTCCCTGCTCCCTTTCATTTTTCTTGGTGGTTTTGTCCCGGCAGTGGGGGTCTCACTGACACACATCGGTAGCTCCCTGTAGAGCACGAGGTGTCTGAGACGTTTGGAGCTGCACAGGAGCCATCAGTTTGAAGTAAGGTGGGGAAGTTGGAGTTCAGGTAGAGGTCAGAGATGAAAATGTAATTTTTAGAGGAATCCATTTAGAATTGGACGTGATCATTGGAGGAATTCGCGTGGGGAGAATCAAAGGAGAATTCAAGGACTGAGCCCAGTGGCATTTACATTTTTAATGTCAAGGCGGCAAAGAATAGATCAAGAAGCAGGGAACTCCTGAGCAAGGGCCTGGAGAAGCGGTCCCTGTCGTCAGTCAAAATGAACGATGTGTTTCCAGGAGAAATCACTGGGCACTTGTGTCTGGTGCTAGTGTCTGACAGTCGACACGGTACATAACGATACCGGTATCATTTGATGGATTACAACCACAATTTATGAAGTGATAGAGGCAAACATCTCTTGGATTGGGTTCATACGAAAAATTATCTTATTTTTCTATTAACATGTGCTAATCATACATATTAATGGGGTTCAGTATGATAGCACAACACAAAGAAAATGAGGTATATATAAACAATGGAGTATTATTCAGTTCTAAGGAAAAATGGGATCGTTTCATACAGCAGAATGAATGGAACCGGAGAACGTTAAGTGAAAGCAGCAGGTAGAGAAACCCAGTGCATGTTCTCTCTCCTGTGCTGAAGCTTAAAATGTTGACCTAAATGCAGAAGAATAATTGCTGGATGCTGGGAAGAGTGATGAGTGCGTGTGAAGAAAAGGAGGTTGGTAACGAAAAGCAAGGGAAAATCTGAGAAGAAAAAATGGGAACTTAAAGAAAACACTGGTGATGGGTTTTGCTACAAAGCAAATTAGAAAAAATAAAGTAGAAATGGAATACAAATTTCGTTTTTTTAAAGAAAGGAAGATTATAATGCAGGAAGAGAATTAGCTCGGAGCTAGAGGTACAAGCAGTGGTTAAAAAAAAGAGTTGGAACATACGGGAAATTCTCTTGATCTTCCACTGTGTGCGCCAGGGTGCCCAGTGAAAGTATTTCAGTGGATTACACAGGGCCCTGGGTATCATTTGTTCGTCGATGTTGATCATGATAATTTGATCCCTCAAACTCCGAGCAGACAGTGTATGAAAGCTGCAAGCACTGAGAAAACCTTTTTTGGGCTGCTGTTGATGGAGACGTGGGATTTTGCGGGAGGTAGCTCCCTCTAAGATTGATGGCTCCTTTCCAACTTCTGCTTCCCTCCAGGCTCCAGGGGGATTAGGTCTTGTTGGCGACATGGGTGGTCTCTATGTATCAGCACCATTAGCTATAAGCTACAGGAAGGGTAGACCCACCCTGTGACCATGAATATTCTCTTGAACTCTTCATGTGGTTACCATGGTCTTAAACTGTGTGTTATTATCTTACTGATGACATTATTTTTTCTCTTATGGTTATGCTTTAGGTATATATATATATATATATATATATATATATATATATACATATATTTAATTGTTTTTGCTAAATGCAGTCACTAAAGTTCTCTTCCAGAAGCTTTGGCTTTTGTACGCATAGCTATATTCCTTATCAAGTTAATTTTTGTAAAGTGTGTTTTCATTCACATCTTATTCTACCAGCATTTATTGAACATAAGTCCATCTGTGCCACTCTTTTGATCTGGCACCTTCCTTAAAAAAATCAACTGGCCATAGATGTGTGGATATGTTTTGAGTCCTCTCCTCCGTTCTGTTGAACTTGGGCCTCTCTGTGTGCTAAGGCCACGTTCTCTCGATTACTTTAGTCTTAGAGTAATTCTTGAATTCATGAAAGATACCCGATTCAACTTCATTATTCTTTATCAAATCAGTTTTTCATTTCCAGATAAAGTTTTAAATAAGCTTGTCAGTTTCTACAAAGAAGCCTGCTGGGCATTTGATTTATGCTACATTAAATTTATAGATTAACTTTGATAGAAGTGAGACCATCACTATAATGAATTTTCTAAGCTATGACCATAGTGTATGCCTATTCCTTCATTTGGATCTTCATTAATTTACCCTCTGTGTTGCTATATAATGTTCAGAATGTTAGCAAATTTGCTAAACTGAGTAGTGGCTCTAGTAGATTCAGTAGGTTTTTCTCCTTAGGTGATCACGTAAAGAAAGACTTAGTTATTCCTTTCCAATCCGGGTTTATTTTATCCATTACTTACTACACTGACTAAAATCTGCAGTACAATCTTTTATACAAATCATGAAGCTGACATCCTTGCTGTATTTTTTACCTCAATAGGAAGGCATTAATCTTTCACCTTTAAGTACAATGTTAGTTGTGAGTGTTCTACGGATGCCCTCTCTCAGCTTTAAAAGTATGTTTGCATTCCTAATTTTCTGAAGATTTTGTTTGGTTTGGCTTGGTTTTTTGGTGTTTAGTTTTCTTCTAACATAACAAAAAATCATAGTTCAATTTTTTGTATCATTTCTTCAACTCTTGGTATGATTTTTTTTTCTTTTTAGATTATCTACACTATGGATTATAGCATTTTCTTAATATGTCATTTTTAATATTTTGCTTGAGTTATAATTGACAAGAATTGTGTAAATTTATGATGTATAATCTGATGTTTTTGACATATTGCAAAATGAACAGCATAATCAAGGTAATTAATGTATCTTTCACCTCACATAGCATTTTCTTTAGTTTCATGTGTGATGAAAACACTTGATATCTATCTTCATAGTGAAATTCAAGTGCTGTAAATTGTCATGGCCCTTCTGTACATTAAATCTCCGGAACTTATTCATGGTTACATGTTTTAAAAGTTAAATGTGAAAGTAATGTTAAGAAGTGTCTTCACTAGGTTTTTGTGGGATTTTTTGCTAGTAATTCTACAGTTTCGGGTTTTACATTTGATTCTTTAATCCATTTTGGGTAGGTTTCTGTTTATGATGTGAGATAGTCCAATTTTATTCTTTTGCATGTGAATATCCAGTGTTTCCAACAGCATTCAGCAGAGAGTCTATTCTATCCCCCAGTGTGTTCCTGCATCCTTGTCAAACATTGATTGAGTCTAAATGTGTGGATTTGTTTTTGCGCTTTCTATTGTTGCTTTGCTGTATCTGTCTGTTTGTGAGCCAGTATTTTCTGTCACCACAATGACTGATTTTTAAAAACTCAGCCTTCCTTGTATTCCTGGGGTTATTCCCACCTGGGTAGACTAGATTTGCTAAACCTTAAGTGAGAATTTTTGCATCTGTACTCACAAGAAATAATCTATGGATTTCGTGTTTCACAATGTTTTCTCCTCATTTTTGTTTTAGAGTAAAGCTAGCCTCAAAAAATTTGAAAGTCTTCATTTTTTTCTATTTCAGAAATGTTCTATACAAAACTTTTATTTGTTCTGGAAATAAATACAACAATGAAGCTATTTTGTGAGAAGTTTTCTTCATTGGAGATTATCGCAGACTCAGCTTTTACAAGTAGATGCAGTCTATTCTGAATTTCCAGTTTCTTTCTTAATAAACCTTGGAAGTTTGCACCATCACAAAAATTTTCTACTTCATCCAAATTGCTGAACTGATTGGCAAAAAGTTGTTTATAATGTTCCTTTTTTTTTTCTTTTCATAGCCGCAAAATCTGTCATGATGCCAACTCACTCATTCTTTGTATTGCAAAATTTTTTCTTCTCTCTTTTTTCTATGTTCATCTAAGGTGTTTATTTATTTATTTGTTTATTTATGGTGCTGGGGATCGAACCCAGGGCCTTGTGCATGCAAGGCAAGAACTCTACCACTGAGCCACATCCCCAGCCCTAAGGGTTTTTTTAAACAATTTTATTTATTTTCTGAAGGAGTCAACCATTTGTTTTATTTTCTTTATTGCCTGTGTTGCATAGTTCATTGGTTTCTTCTCATGTCATTATTTTCTACCTACTTGTCACATGTGGCTTAATTTAGCTTGTTTCTAGTTTCTTAAAATGATACTGTACTGAGACCACTGATTATTTTATACAGGTATTCGGTGCCATCGTGGAACTATTTCCTGGCACTATTTCATCTGTTATCGCACATGTTGATATATTATATATATATATATATTTTTGTTTTTTGTTTTTTGTTTTTTTTGTGGGTACCGGGGGGTCGACCTCAGGACCTCACGCGCCAACAGGCGCCCGTGCCGCTGAGCGATATCACCGGCCCCTTTTTCGTATGTGGGTTCCGGGAGTCGAACTCGGGCCCTCGCGCTTGCCGGGCAGGCGCTTAAGCCGCTGAGCCATCTCACCGGCCCTATTATATTTTATTTTAAATCAGTTTAAAATACTTTCTTATTTTCATTGTATTTATTCCTGTGATATTTTTTACAAAATTTTGTAATACAGATGTCTTCCTTTACTTTTTATTTTTTATTTTTTTGGTTCTGGGCATCAGACTCAGAACCTTACATATGGCAGGCAATTACCCTACCACTAGAATACAGCCCCAATACTTCTGTTTAGTTCCAACTTAATTCCAAATTGTAATTTAATTTTATAGTGGTCAGACAGTATAAATTGTGATCTTATTGTCTGTTGCCTCTAGCTCCAGGCTGCCTTTGGGCCTGATCTGCTTCATCTACTCCTTCACAGCCCACTGCTTTGCCCTGCAGTTTTGGGACTTGAAACCTTATAATCACATAATCCAGTTCTTCAAAATCTCTTCCTCTACACGTGGACACACACACATGCATACACACACATACACAATTTTACATGCTTACATTCTTTTTCTATTTTTTCTGTTTCTTTGGAAAACTCTGACAAATACAGATTTTGGCTCCCTGAGAAAATGTTCTATATGGACTTGAATAGAAGTTGCGTTATTCCGTTTTTGAGAGGATTGTTGTATAATTGTCAAATGGTCAAGTCGGTTGAGACTGCTATTAAACTCTCTTACATTCTTTTTTAATTTTCATCCTTTTTCTGTTAGTTTATTGAGAAAGTGGTATCCAACCATAATTGTGGATATATTCACTTCTCACTATCATGTTTATTAGATTTTGCTCCATGTACATACTTTGAACACTATTAATAGATGAATGCAAGGATTAAGACATCATGACAACTTAACACCTTTATCATTGAGAAATGACTCACTTTATTCCTGGGAATATTCTTTTCTCTGGGAAAAAAAAAAAAGAACACTGTCTTTGCTATCAATAGAACAATTTTAGAGTTCTTTACATTAGTACTGGAATGGTAGACTTCACTGTTTATCTTTAGCCTATTTTTTCTATATATTTACAGTTAGTTTTCAGCATATTGCTGGGACCTACTTTTCATCCAGCATGAAAGCATCTCATTATCAATTTGGTATTTCATCTATGTCCACGTGATTGTTCATATTTGATCTACACCTACCCTTTACCTATATTTTCTTATTTGTCCCATTTGTTCTTTGTTCCCATTTTCTATAGATTGAACAGATTTGTAAAAAAATTTTGAAAATTCTGAGTACCTTTCATCTCCCCCCTTGTATTAGTTAGAACTCTCTAGAGACACAGAATCAATAGAAAATACATGTATAGCAATGCAAGGGGATTTCTTAGGTCGCTCGCAGGGTCGGAGGCAGGAGAGTCCGCGAGGGCCCTCCGTGTGCAGGGAGCCGGGGGAATCCAGTAGCCACTCAGCCCAAGAAGATGAAGCTGTAAAAGAGGAGGGACCACAAATGCAGCACCAGTCCACGGTCAAAGGCCTGGAAACTCCCTGCAGAGTCACAGATGGGAGTCCACCCTGAAAGGCTGAAGAAACTTTAGAAAAAGGTCTAAAGGCATCAGATGGGAGCTCTGGTACATCAGAGCAGGTGTACTTCCTTCTTTCTGCTTTTATCATGTCCACGCTACAATCCTATTGACAGCTGCCCTCATGCCCAGCATGGATCTTCTTTAATTTGCGGACCTACATGTCAGTCATCCACAGGCACACCCCCGCAACTGTGCTGCACCAATCTCTAAGCACGGATTAGCTCCTTCAAGTTGACGTCATAATTAACTATCACACTTTTTCTTTTGTCTTTCGGCTTGTCGGCTGTTACTTTTTGTTTTGTTGTTTTAGTGGTTTCTTTGGAGTTTTTACTAAACATGTGTAACTTACCACAGTCTCCTTTCAAGCTGTCCCCAACGTCTTTACGCACACTGTAGGAATACCACAATTTCCTTGTTGATCCTTGGGAAAATGTTGTCATGTCTCAAAATGCATTGCTATTTGATTGCATTTAAATAACTGAGTATAAATGCAAGAGACTTAAAATCAGAAATAATGTTTATGTTTATGCATGTAAGTATCATTTCTAGTGTTATTCATTCTGTTATTTAAATCTAGATTTCTATGAGGCATAATTTTTGATGTTTCTTTAAGGTCTTCTTATATTTGTACACAGATGGCTGGTAATATAAATCTTTAAGCTCTCTTAGGTCTGAAAAAATATCTTTGTTTCACGTCCCTTTTCGAAAGACGTGTATTTGGTTTTAGCATTCTGGCACCATAGAGGAATAAATCCACCTGAGGACAGAAAACTCTGAGACCGACTCCTCTCTGTCAGAAACCAGGCTCGCCTTTGCTCTACTTCTGCAACGCTGGGATCCCAAAGCAGCTCACCTTCTTCTTACACCTTTTCAGTGTTCTTTAGATGCCTCTTGCGTCATTTCTAGGGTTTGAAGTGGTCAGAGGAGACAGTTCCATTCCATTCTGTCCGGATTTGACGTTCTCCATAAGCTTCCTCATTTGTGGAATGAGGGTAGCAACACCATGCGCAGGTCCTCTGGGGTTGCAGAGCCACGCTCTGTGCGCCCCTCTACAGCTCAGGTCAGTGCTTTTGTCACTCCTCACTTTATTTCCATTGCCACCTTATCTTTATTTTCTGGTTCCTAACAGTGCCCTCCAAAGTTAGCATATAAGCCGTACCGTAATATTTGGGGACCACGTTGCAAATATCCTATTGTTATTCTCCAACGTGGAACTATGTTGTGAGTATTTGATCAGGGCTATGGGTGGAAAGGTAGGGGGAGACATAGAGGCCAAACCTGTCCTTTGTCTTATTTTTGTACAACATTATGAAATATTTCTGATCTCTAAAGAATTGTTTTTATGCCTTTACCACATTCCTATGGCAGCATTCACATAGCTGAATATGCCAAGAATTAAATTACAATATCTGGTCAGATAATATCCATGAAGATTCTCTCACCCCCAAGAATTTTCTTTGTTTCTCCTTTCATGCCTTCCCTTCTTCTTTCTTTCTTTCTTTCTTTCTTTCTTTCTTTCTTTCTTTCTTTCTTTCTTTCTTTCTTTTTCTTCCTTCCTTCCTTCCTTCCATCATTCCCTGGGGCTTTTGTCAAAAATTTAAAATAAAATAACCCCAATATATAAGTTTTAATAATTTCTTATTCAAAAATTATTTCAATTGATTAAATTTCTCTCCATATAATTTTGAAAGTCAAAGCAATAAACATATAGCCTATATGTGACATAATTATGATTTTTCCGTTCACTAAACTCCAAGAAATGAATAAAAAAAATCCTCACATAATTATGTAGCAGAGAAAGAATTCTGTCAGATATTAAAGATGTCCTGATATCCTATCACTTGACTTTGGCTTTCCATCCCAAGTGCTGTGAAGTGTGTAGCATACTCTGATGGGTAGATGGATGGGAGAGTTTGATAAATTGAGAGCACACTAATAATGAGCAGAAGTCAAGATTAATGATACATTGTGTTTAGTGAATGCAGAATCTATTCATCATGTACCTCTTACCTGAATTCCAAAAGAATAAAATGTAGGTACCTCAGAAATTCCTTGTTAAATAAAGATAACATTTCTATATGTAATTTCTGGGATTATTAACATTTTACAGACAAAAAATAAACATTGATTCTTATAATTAATGAATTATATCCCTAACACTGAGACAGAAGTAAGGTTAAAAAAAGTAGATGTTAAATGTGCACTACATATCAAGATTTCTTATAGGCATTTTCATGTTTATTATTTCATTTAGCTCTTGTCGCAAGTCAAGATAGGAAGCATTATACTGGCTTAACTAAAATAGGAAATACAGGTTTTGATAGGTTAAGATGATTTCTCACAATCACATTGTTACTAGAATAACAGGCCTTGTTCATAACTAGTGAAATTTTGATTCGAAACCCATGGCACTTGAAGCATAACTACTGATCATTTTAAGGGAAGAAAAACAAAAAATAGCCTAAGTGGTTTTATAGTGCTGAGAAACAACATGAAGCAAACAAGCAAAAAACCCTGATACCATGAACACCAACACAAAACAGCTGTCATCAGGCAAATACGGGATGATATGTACAGGATAAGAACAATGAATGGAATTTATGGAAAAATATGAGAATAAAGACTTCTGCTTTCAACCAAGTTAGACAAAAAGACTAGTGACTTTCTCACTTGAAATAATAACAATGACAATAATAGCAACAACAACAATAATAGGGACACATTCAGAAACGCTAGTATACCAGCCTTGAATGTCAAGCGGAAAAGGACCATGATGTGCGAGAGTAGAGGAGGTATTCACTGCCCGCGTTTGTTCTCTGGAGAGAGATTCAAGGTCACTTTATAGAGAACGAAAAGCCAGGCAGGACGCAGCACTCAGTTTCAATCAAGAAGACGAGCAGAAGGTTTGGTCAGGTGAAGCTGGGTGCAGGTCACAGGGCAGAGCACTCGATAGAGGACACCTGCAAAGACACAGCGCCGCAGAGCCCTGCGGACTTTATTTCAGGTCTGAGTGCTGTCAGTGTGTGACCAGTGCACACAAGTGTATTACTGAGGTCTAGCAAAGAATGACCTAAAATATTATAGGGAAATACTCATACAATTAATTAAAATGCTGACACCACTAGACTGTAATCAGGCACATATATATAAGGTAATACTCAGAGCAGAGACTACAAAGGAATGCACAAAGACATACACAAACAACAAGACTGGTTCTCATATAACATTATGCAATTCACGGGAAGGAAGGGACAGAGGAACAGAGGAACAATAATTAGAAAACATAAATTAAAAAATAACATAATAAAATGGCAGACTTAAGAAACAGCATATTAATAGTTACCCTAAACTTAAATGATCTAAATACATCACTAAAAAGTAAGATCGGAAAAGTAGAAGATGATCCACCAAATTGATGATTTTTACAAGAAACATCCATCTCAACACATATGTAGAACTCAAAGCAAAAGAAAGGAAAATATTAAATCATACCAGCCTTAATAAAGGAAAAACAAGACAAGGCACGTTAAAGTCTGATAAAGTAGACTTCAGAGCAAATAAAATTACTTAGAAGCAAAGAGAGATATTAGACAAAAAGTAATAGATCAGTATATCACAAAGAAATATTGATCCTGAATGCATGTGCACCAAATAATGCCATGGTAAAACCAATACATTGAATAAATAAATCCATAAATACAATTTAATACTCCAGTAAGTTCCACTTAGAAACTTACGGAATGGCTAGACAGAAAATGGCCAAGGTTATATAAAATCTGAGCATCACCATCAATCAGCTTTATCCAGTGCATATTCACGGAACACTCTACCCAAAAGCAGAATACAAACTACTTTCAAGTTCTCAGGCAGTGCTCACTACATAGACTACGTTCTGAGACAGTACACAGGACTCACCAGATTTGAAAGAATTGAAGTAATGCAGAATGTATTCTGTTACCAGAATAGAGTCCAAGTAGAAATCAGTACAAGAAGCGGAGAATCTCTAAGAAGATGAAAATTATGTAAGTTTCTAAGTAATGCTTGCATGAAAGAAGAAGTCATTACTTAAATTAAAAAGATTATTAAACTGAACTAAAATGGAAAATAATATACCAAATTTGTGGGACACAGCTAGAGTAATACTGAGAGGGAAATTTAAATTTATAGCTCTCCACACCTATTTCAGGAAGGCGGAAAAGATTCAAATCAATAAACTTTCATTTCAGAGACGTAGAAATAGAGCCAAAGTAAAACACAAAATAAGAAGGAAGAAAATAATAAAACCAAGAGCAGAAATGAGTGAAATTGAAAAAATATAAAAACAATAGAGAAAAATCAATGAAATGAAAAACTAGCTCTTTGAGAGAATTGTTACATGTGGCTCTTGCCTGATTCTAGAAAGACTGCAGAAGATAAAAATCACAAATATCAAAATGGAATGGAGAATATCAGTATAGAGCCCACAGATTAAAAGAATAGTAAAGAGTTATCACAAGACAATGAAGCTCATAAATTCATTATCATAGAAGAAATGGAACAATTCTTGGGCAACCACCAAGTACCATGATTGAACCAGATGAAGCTGACATTCTGTACAGCCCTCTGGGCATCACAGAAACTTAATCTACAAGGTAGAGTTTCTCAGTCCTAGCAAGCCCTGGAGGGTTTTATGGCGCATTCTCAAAAATTGGAGGATAACAGCAATGTTAAACAGTCTCATTCACCAAAAGTAGACGATATTTTCCAGTTCTTTTTCAAATGCCAGTATTTCCCTAACACCAAACCAGAGGGGGAAGAATACACACACACACACACACACACACACACGGAATAGAAAAAGAACTACATCCGACAGGAACTTAAGTACAAAACTTCTCCACAAAACGTGAACAAATGAAATCCAGACAAGTCTTTAAAAACCACACCATGATCAAGTGGTGTTTATTCAAGAGATGCATGGTAAATTTAACATTTACAAAATCATCAATGTTACTTTCAGGTCAGTTCCAACATGCCTCCATCTTCCATTCCACTTTCAGTATGGCAACAACAAAAATTAATATGATTGTAGCAATTAATATATGCAAGCATTTGGTAATATTCAACATCTGTTTATGGTACAAATTCTCAACTACTTAGAGATAGAGAGAAATTACCTCAGTTTGAAAAGATTTAATAAAAATAGCTACATTTAATGTCATGCTTAATGGTTAAAACCTGAATGCTTTCTTGATAAAATCAAGGTCAAGGCAAAGATATCTGCTCTTACTAGTCTAATTCAATATTACTGGAAGTTCAAGCTATTTCAAAAAGATATAAGACTTGGAGGGAAGAAATAAATCTGACTTTATTTTCAGGTGACACAACTGTGCATAAAAGTTCAGAAAATCTACCGACCAATATTTTCCCAAAGTATTATATGAGTTCCACAAGGTGTTATGATAAAAAAAGGATCACAAAAACTGAGTAGGTTTCCGTATACTAACAATAACCACGTAGAAACAAAAATGAAACATTTAGGTGTGAAATTTTTAAAAACACATTAAAGTTATGACTATTGAAAATTATGAAATGCTAATTAAAGAAATAAAAGAAGACATAAATAAATGGAGATATATAAGTTTTTATTAGAAGACCCAATATAATAATGTCAATTTTCTCCAAACTGATCTACAGGTTTAAAGGAATTCATATTCACAATTCAACAAGTCAATATTTTTCTAGTATTTGAATGGAAAGAAAAAAGAACTAAAGGAGTTAAACAAATAAGTAAAGATAGGTAAGTGGGAAGCAACATTCTACCTAATATCAGAGCCTGCTATGTTCCCCCAACACTCAAGACATTGTTAAGGGAACATGAGCAAACAAATCAATGGAAATGAATATACAATACAAAAAAGGTGCATATAAATATGGGTATTTTTGATAGAGAAATGAAACAATTAATGAAGAGTAGCCTTGCAATAAATATTGGTGTAGTCTTTAAACATTCATATGTAAAAATAATAGACTTTACCATAATACAGCTTCAAAGCAAAAAGAATAGTGAAGTTAAGTACAATATGTAAAATGACAAAACTCTGGGGAAAAAAAGCACTAAGAGAAAATTTTCACAATTTAGGCTCAATCGTAAAAGATAACAAGGGGCCGGTGATATAGCTCAATGGCACAAGTACCTGCCTGGCAACTGAGTTCAGTTCCTGGTACCCACATAAAAAAAAATTAATAAATAAATAAATAATAGCAAGGATGAGTTAGACTAATTTTTTTTTTTTGTGGGTACCGGGGGTCGACCTCAGGACCTCACGTGCCAGTAGGCGCCTGTGCTGCTGAGCGATATCACCGGCCCTTTTTTCATACGTGGGTACCGGGAGTTGAACTCGGGCTCTTGCGCTTACCAGGCAGGCGCTTATGCCACTGAGTCATCTCACCGGCCCAAGTTAGACTCATTTAATCATTACAAAATGTGTACGTGTATTGAAACATCACATGGTACTCCATTAATGTGCAAAAATTTTATATTTTAATGTATATTTTAAAAATAAATTTAATTTAGATTTAAAAAATTTTAAACAACACAAGATTCTGTCATACACACTAAAATTGGTTCATCAGCACATGAGTGATGGAAGTACGAAACAGTCCTGTTAAACCTGAAAAAGTTTGACAATTTCTTATAAGTATAAATATATGATTACCATATTGTGCAGCCTAGAAATTTACTTCGAGGTGGTTATCACAGAGAAATGAAAACAAATGTCACACAAAACTTGTGTGCCCGTGCTTGCAGTAGTTTCATTCTGATAGGTCAAAATTGGAAGTAGACCAAATGCCTTTCAATTTGTAAAAGAGTAACCAAACTTGGGTATAAACATATTACCTGAATCTGCTCTGCAATTAGGTGGAAGAAATCGGACACATGTAACAGTTTGGATGACTCTGCAAGTAATAATGCCTGAAGAAGAAAGATAATCACAAGAGGTTTTACACTGCACAACGGTAACTTTTTAAAAAATAATATTTTGAAAATGGGAGACAGGCGAGTGTTTGCAAGGCCTTAGGCTTGGGGCAGAAGAGGTCAGTGTGGTAATAAAAAGAATCCCTGTGGTGATGGGCCTGGTCAGCATTTTGAATATGATTGATACCAAAATCTGTATGTTAGATAAAACTCTGCAGGTTATTAAATATGCACAAACACAAAAATGAGTACAAGCGAAATTGGAGAAAGCTGAAACAAGATGAGTGGATTGTATCAGCGTCAAAATCATTGTGATACACAATATAAAACATCAGCATTAGATGTGATTGGGCAATAAGTACATGGAATCACTGATTTATTTATTCCAACTCCCTGTGAATCTGTAATATCTCAATGCAAATTTCAATAATGAAAAAGACAGTGCAGGTAGCATCAAAGGCTAAATTAATTTTCTCCAAACAGACCTGTGATACAGAACCAATAAGCCTGTCTCCAGGTGCTGCAATTCTAACCCTTACATTTTTCTGTCTCCACTGAGATGCTAAAGAGAACATCCAAGCACTCAGCTTGGAGATTTGAAAGACGAAACGCTCCCAAAGAAGTTAGGCTTGGCCTGGTATAAGTACATTTTAATCTGCATTCCAGAGGCTTCACAATTATAAAACACAAAGTTCCTCTCTTTTTTTTTTTTTTTGCACTTTCTGAAAAGATTCATTTGTACCAAAATGCTATTTTCAGATATTGCTCCTATGTGAGATAAAATATTGGAATACATGCACGAATTTGCGAAAGAACAAAGGAAAACAGAAAAAACAGAAGTGGAACATTTGTTCCCACAAACAAATTTTAATAGTTTCTACCACATAGTCCTTGGATGTTTTCTTTCTATGAGAATTCAGTATCAATACCAAGTCCAATAAGTTCTTGTTTCTCTTAGTAGTACTTTAAATACTTGCATGATTTTAAGATTGTCTTATCTCTAAGCTTGCTCTATACACAGATCTAGCTGCATGGAGATGCTTTTAACTACAAGATGCATTATGCAATTTATAAGCACAAAAATTCACTTCTTTAAAAACCACTTTTGGGCCGGTGAGATGGCTCAGTGGTGTAAGCGCCTGCCTGGCAAGCGCGAGGGCCGGAGTTCAATTCCTGGAACCCACATACGAAAAAAGGACCGGTGATATCGCTCAGCGGCACGGGCGCCTGCTGGCCCGCGAGGTCCTGAGGTCGACCCCCCGGTACCCACAAAAAAAAAAAAACACTTTTTCTCAGCACAACGGCGTGCAGCTTAGCAGAAGTCTCAATATTGGAGCAATTACAATACTCACATTGACTTGTTATTGAGAAATTTTATAGGCAATACTGCAACAGAGCTTCAAAAACTTAGATTCTCAGTGACATGATGTTGCATTGCCTATTAATGTCATACCTAAACAAGTTTCACATCTGAGAGTAAGTTAAAAGTTACACATTCATCATAATTTATATAACCTGGAAACCACAATTATAGCAAATATTTCTAATCAATACATTTTTTATATAAAAGCAGAGAACACCACACAATAATTCTATGATTCAATAGTCAAACCAAATGTGTAGAATTTTGTAAATGAATATGAAATCTACCTACATTTTTAGGGACAAGAATAGCTATATAAATTGTCTTACATGCTTGGAAATCATTATACTATGATTAACATAAAGTTAGATCTAAATAAGGACCAAAATAGCTTAAAGAAATGGTAATTGCAATTCTCAAAACTCAATAGAAAACTTAGCCAATTGATATGTTTTTTTCCTAAACTAAAGGCTCATAGGATATCCAGAAATAAGTATACACTTGCAAATAGCATTGGTTTTTAAAATCCATTTCCTAGGATCCGTTTTCCAAGTAGCAGGATAATATCGTATGGTAGGTTTCCTTGCAACCAGACTCTATTTGGCATTGAGGTCAGGGCTTTTAGAAATAAACTTCATTCAGAAGAACTGGTTCTTACTTTAAGAAGCTTCAACCCCCTTGCTGTGGGGGAAAACGTGACATGGTTTTGGTTTCTCCAGGACAGTCACTGCCATGTCAGATGTTAGTGCCAGCTGCTTTGGGAGCTAGAAAAGAAGTTACAAAAAAAAAAAAAAAAAAAGCTGAAGTGCCAAAAATGGGGAATTTGAAAGATGACCAAAGTAGCTTTTCTGAAATATAAAACAAACATGTGCTGATGATTTTAATTAATAAGCTAACTAGTCAATAAAAGAACTAGGAAAATGTTGTACCCACCTTAGTGGTGAATTTTTACATAACACGTGCTGGTCACCAGAAATACGGAAATCTATTGGTTGGTATGGCAATAATGATGGCATCTTTTTACAGGATGCAGTTTCTATTTCCATGAAGAATCGCTTTCATTACTTTCAGTATTCTAAGACCTTCAGGGCTGTAAAACAACTCAAAGATGATGAAAGGCAGACTACACAGGAAGGATGCGCCGCATAGGATGCCCAGTAATCTTTCTCCGCAGTACAAAGATTTGAGTGTAGAAAGGGAAGAATACACAAACTGAGAGAATGAGTGCTGTATTTCAAGATTTAGCCCCATTATTTCATGGTTAGGATAATGTACATGAAATCATTAATGTTTATAGAGTAATTCATGCTGCTAAAATACCCAAAAAGGGAGAAAAAGGACATATCCAGAGGTTCTGCGGTATAAAAATCTTATGCATAATTGATGCTGATTTAGTTAATGCCTTTATGCATTCGCATCCCTCTTGTCTAGTGCTGCATTCATTACAAAAAGAAAGAAATAGTCTTGAGGCATAATGACAATAAATTAACACTTATAAGAAACTTTCTGTAGAGCTGATAACAGAAATGATCACTACTTCAGTGCACTTGTCCAGTCCTAATCATCTTCCACGCCTGAGGAATATCTCACTGTGATGCGAAACGTGAACTGAGCAACAAGTACACTTTCTCAAGTACTGTTTGATTCGGAAGGAAATTTCCCTGTGGCAAGGAGAGGGTTACTATGCACAACCAGCCCAGTCTCAAAAAGCCCAAGAACCCTAACTATCAAAAATTATATAGTCATTGCTTATGCTGAATTTAATTCATTAGTAAGAATTGATCACAATTGTCTTATGTGAAATGCAAATAATACTTGTTGGAAAAAATGGTTTTCTTTTAATCTAAAACGATAATATGAAATCTTTGTTTTGCATAGAAGTTGTGGTTGGTATTAAGATATCTCCTTCGTGTTCACTACATATTAGCTAATAATTTAATGCATATATAACCCTTTTTTATTTGTCTCTAAAATTCTAAAAATTGCAATTTTCACATTCTGCAACTTCAGTTTAAACAATCTTACCTTCACTTTTAAATTGATATTGGTAAGAAAGTGTTAGTTTTATTAATATTTCTTTTTGAGTTTGGACTTTTAATTATGATTTTGAATGTGGTTTTAAATTGCTCACCAAATAATATTTTCGGTAATCTTTATGGACCAGTATAAATTCTAATATATTTAAGAATACCTCATGCTTTTTATTATAGTTGAAATCAAACTTCTGGAGCATTAAGCTTTCAAATCAAAACATTCCCATATCACAGAATACTGTACTATTTCTGGGCATTTGTTTCACGGAGAAAAATAAATCAGAAAAGGACTTTTGCTTCCAGGGTCTTGGAGTAGACATAATTGCCCCATTCCTTTGTTAAGCACATCTAAAGACCCTGAGCGTTATATATAAAACAAACATGAAAAGACATTGAAAGTTGGGAAGAGAACAGCAGGTTTGTCGGGCTCCGAGGAACGCAGTCTTCTGTTTTGCCTGGCATGTTTCACACCGGCGCTGTACAAACCAGCTCCCCAGCGCTGTCAGTGAGCCCACAAAACGAGCCCCATCCAAAATCCAATCTTTCTAACCAAAGAACCAGGAAAGAGGCAGCCTGCGGAGAAAGAAAACTAAAGAAATCACCACTCTACCCTAGCCAAGCACCACAGACAAAACTGTGAACCCCTCACTACCGACAGGAGGAAGGCAGAGTGGGCCGTCCAGTGCCAACCCCATGACGCAATCACAAAGCAGCTGCAAACCACCCTGGGGGTGTCAGAGAAGCCAGGAAGGGACCTGGACTTCATTCCCGTGACCTACGAGTGAAGACCCTCTCGCCCCACTGTGGGCAGCGAGGCAGTGATTCCACCTCGCTCAACGCAAACGTGACTTCTCTTGCGCTTCCAGCTGGGAGCCTAAGAAAAGGCGTTTTGGAGAGGGAGACCAGCATCACCGTCGGCCTGCTACACGGAAGTATCAGGTGATGTTGTGCCAGTATGGAGCTTGCTGCACTGCGCAGCAGAAATGAGGTGTCAAAGGAGGCTGAGTGCAGGACCGGGCATCCATATACTTGCATGCGTGTCTGGGTGTGCACGTGGGCCCGTGCGTGTGTGCACATTTCTCTAGCCATTCACGTGTGTCTTCGTGTCATGATATATTAGGTCTATGTCTGTTTGTACGTGTGTATGATTATTCTGCTGTGTAGACATGTTTCTGTGCACAAATGTATCTTTATATGTGCACATTTGTCTGTGCATGCTTGTCTATGTGTGCACCTATGTGCCTGTGTACACATGTCTGCATTCATGCGTGTGGGTTTTCAGGTGTGTGTTTGTGCCTGTGTGGGTGGGTATGCAGTTGTGTCTGTGTGCACTGATGTATGTGCTTGTGTGTGCACGTTTGAAAGTGAATATCTTTGTCTGGTGTAACCCACGTGCTTGGGACAGCATCCCCTTTTCCTTGGCAGAAAGATATAAGGAATGCAATTAAACTGAAGGTTTAAATAAGATAAACAAAAATTTCCATATTGCAGTAGAAAATCGTTCATATACTAAGAACCAAGAATACCTCAAAATGAGTAAAAAAGACAATAGATGCGGACACTGACATAATATACATGTGAGAGCTGCCTGGAGAAGACTTTAAATCAGCCAAGATAAAAAGCTTCAAAAAGCAATTACAAACACACTGGAAACAAATAAGAAAAATATTTTATATAGAGATTTAATGTAAATAAAAATACCAACAGTGTTCCTCATAGAATGAGAAAAAACATTCTAAAATTTATATAGAACCAGAAGAGACTCAGTTTAGCAAAAGCAATTCTGGGCAACAAGAGCAAAGCAGGATCCATCACAATCCCAGATTTCAAGTTATATTACAAAGCTGCAGTGATACAAACAACATGTTACTACCACCAAAAATGTATGTGGATGAATGCAACAGAAAAGAGGATGCAGAAAGAATCCCAGACACTTCAGCCATCTGATTTTTGATGAACGGGCCAAAGACATAACCCGGGAGAAAAAATAGTCTGTTTAGTAAATGGTGCTTGGAAAACTGGCTATCAATTTGCAGAAGATTGAATCTAGACCCTTATCTCTCACCATATACTAAAATAAAATCAAAATGGATCAAAAATGTGAATATTAAAATAGAAACACTTAACCTGCTGGAAGATAAATTAGATAAAACTCTTGAAGCCTTAGGTGTAGGCAAGAATTTTTGGACGGAACCCCAATTGCATAAGAAATAACATCACAAATCTACAAATAGGGTTATATCAAATTTAAAAGCTTCTGCACAGCAAAGAAAGCAACCAACAGAGTTAAGAGACAATCTACAGAATGAGAAAAAAATTTTGCCAGCTACATGTCAGACAGGGGAGTAATGTTTAGAATGCATAAAGAACACTAAAAAATTAGATTCCCCAAAATAAAAGATCCAGTCAAAACATAGGCAGCTGAAGTGAATAGATTCTTCTCAGAAGAGGAAGTACAATTACCAATAAATACATGAAAAAAGTGTTCAACATCACTAGCAATCAGAGAAATGCAAATTAAAACAACACTAAGATTCCACCTTACTCCAAAAAGAATAGGCATCATCAAGAAATAAAATAATAACAAATGCTGGATTGGCTGCAGGGGAAACAGCCTACTGTTGATGGGATTGTAAACCAGTATAACCATTGTGGAAATCATTACAAAGATTCCTCAAAAAACTAAAACTAGAAATTCAATTTGACCCAGATACTCCCCCTCTAGGTATCTTTCTGAAAGAGTTAAAGACATCATCACAGTGATACATACATAGCCATTTTTACAGCAGCATGGTTTATGGTGGTTAATCTTGGAAGTGGCCTATATATCCATCAAGAGATGAATGGATGAAGAAAATGTGTCATATATATACACAGTGAAGTACTACTCTGCGATAAAGAAGAATACATTTGAGTCAATTATAAGAAAACAGATGCACCTTGAGACCATAATTTAAGTGAAATAAATCGGACATGTAAGCTCAAATATAGCATAGTTTCTCTTATATGAGAAATACAAAGTACAAATAAACTAAAGAGCAAAATAAAAGATAGATAAGGGAGATAGATTTTTTGCACATGGGAAAGGGACCAAGAGGTGGAGGGAGGGGGGAGGAAGGTAAGGGAAGGTAAAGGAACTTAAAAATATCTTAAATGTTATATACACCTGTGCCATCTCCCCATGATAAATATAATCATTACATGCTGCCAACATGGACTAATAAAAATAAAAATTAAAAAATCCCAATGCTTCATTAAAGAAGTGGAAAATCTTACAAAAGAGAGAGAGGATACAAAAAAGTACTAGATAGAAATTTTCCTTCTGTCATCAGTTCCAGAGGAATGGGAGATGAGGGTGAGTAACTCACTCAAGGAAATAATAGCTGAAAACTTCAAAAATTTAGGGTGAGGTATATATCTAAAGATTCAAGAAATTATTGGAACACTGAACGTGCGAAACACAACAAAATCTATTCCAAGGCCCTAGAAACTTGTGAAAGCTAAAGACAAAAATGAGACCTAAAAGTAGAGGAAGAAAAGTAGTAACTTAACATGGAGGAGGACCATTAGAATGACAATGGATTTGCTGTCCTGAAATCATGCAGCCAGAAGGAAATGGAAACATATTTTGCATGAGCTGAATGAAAAGAACTGAGAATCTTTTGCCTAGTAAACATATTCCTCAGAAATGAGAAGGAAATTGGGTATTATCAGGTGTAGGGCAACAAAGAGCCAGTGTCAGAGGGCATAAGCAGCTAAAGGAAATGCTCTGAATTAAAAGGAGATGCGAAAGAAGAGATTTCATGAAGGATGTTACTAGGCAGAGATATAGATTAACACGATAGGTCTTTCTAATCCTCTTATGTTTTGAAAAAAATTATGCTTGCTAGATAAAGCAAAAATTATAACACCGTATGTTGTGGTTAAATATATAGATAAAATAAAGGTAATTATAAGTTTGGGAGGCTATACACACATGAAGGAAGCTAAGCTTGCAGTACTTAAATAGGTACTAAATGACCAGTGCCACATAAAAATTGGTATATTATATTATATTATATTATATTATATTATATTATAGTGCAGAGTTGCCAAATGCACATAACCATTTCAACTCCTTCTTTCATCCTCTTTCCTTCCCCTCCCCTCTCCCTCCATCTCTTGATCCCCTCATCATTTGAGAAAGATCTACCTCCCTACTTCCTACTATCAAGTTTTTATTTTGCTCTTTATTTATAATTCCAAAACTATCTATGGGCCAAGGAGATTTCTCAAGTTATTTTTAAATAAATACATTGACTTAAATGAAAATTAAAATTCACATAAAATTTCTGAGACACAGCTAAAAGAATTTTGACAGGGAAAATGTATGACACTAATGCCCACGTTAGAAAAGAAACAAAAATTCAAATCAATAATCTAAGCTCTCATCTCAAGACTTCTGTTCTCAAAAGAAAAAAGTAGAAGGAAAACAAAAGCAGAGGACAGGATACAACAAATAACAGCAGAAATCCATGAAATGGAAATCAGAAAAACCATAGATAAAATGAATGAAACAAAGAGCTAGCACTTTGAAGACATCCATCAATAGAATTGACAAAGTGCTAGCAAAAATGAGAAAAATAGAAGTAAGACAAAAACTCCCAACACTGAGAATGAAACAAAAGGTACTGCTACAGACCGTGCAGACAGCAAAGGCTATAAACGAATAGTGCAGAAAACTCTGTAGACATGAATTTTACAGCTTACATAAAATGGAACAATTCTCTACAACCACCCCAGAATTCATCCAATAAGATATATGTAATTTGAATTCTCCCTCTAATACTAAGGAAAGTGAATGTTTAATTAAAAAAAAAACTTCCAAAATAGAAATCCTCAGTTACATCTAAGTACACAGGAGAATTCTGCTAAACACCGAAAGAAAAATTAATACTAATTCCACATAATCTCTTCTGGGAAATGTAAGAAGCAGGAATTCTTCCCAATTCATTTTATGATGCAAATGTTATCCTGATCCCAAAGCCAGACAAAGTAGCACATGATTTCATGAATTTTTATATAGCTACTGGAATTAAGATTATGTAATACAGGCAGAGGAATGGGCACGAAGATCAATGGATCAAAATAAAGAATGCAGAAACATGCTGACACAAACAGGCCAAAGTTTTAAGAAATCAAAAAGCAATTCAATGGGGCCGGTGAGATGGCTCAGCGGCGTAAGCGCCTGCCTTGCAAGCGCGAGGGCCGGAGTTCAACTCCCGGATCCCACATACGAAAAAGGGGCCGGTGATATCGCTCAGCGGCACGGGTGCCTGTTGGCGCGCGAGGTCCTGAGGTCGACCCCCCGGTACCCACAAAAAAAAAAAAAAAAAAGCAATTCAATGGAGGAAAGATAACCTTTACAAATAACCAAATAATTAAAAATACATGGGCACAAATGAACCTCAACCTAGGTCTCGTGCTTTAAACCAAAAATGAGTCATGTAATTAAGGACCAAAGTGTATGATAGCCATTGTGAAATAGGAAGAAATGGTTCAAAAGAAAGGGGAACTAGGAAAGTGGGAAAGGGAAAGGAAGGAAGGAAAAAGGAAAAAAAATGATAAAAGAAGGGCAAAATGGAAACGAAGCTTTATAAATGAGGGGAAGAGGGGTTGAAGGCAGAGGAGGTGATTGGTAAAAAAAAGGAATCAAGATACATCATATACAGGGTCAAATTGCCTATGATGACTGTGATCATTGTATGTATCTACATTGTACCAATAAACTTAATAAAAAATAAAATTAAATTAAAATTTGATCACAAAACGCATCTATAACCACCAGAAAAGGATATTACAAAACAGTGGAGGGCTGGAGCCAATACAATCTTGAATGATAGAGACGACTTAAGAGCTCTTTACCTTTCTCGTGAGCCTAAGGAAAGGGTGTCCCTCGTCACTAAGTAAATTTAATATTAGTGTTTTGTAATATTACTTACCATGTTTTGAAAGGTTTCCCCATTCCTAGTTCACTGGGAGTTTTAGAATGTATAGGTGTTGGATTTTTTAAAATGTTTTTTCTGTGTCAACTGATATGATCAGAAAAATTTTCATTATTAACCTGTTGATGGTGTGGTAGACTATATTAATTGATCTATCAAAGCTGAACCATGGGATTAAATTACACTTGGTGATGAGTATAATTCATTTTATATATTGAAGGATTCAATTTGCTAGTATATGTTTTAAGAATTCCACTTAGGCTCATGAGATGTATGAGTTTGTGGTTTTCTATTTGTAAAGTCTTACTTAGTTTTGGTATTAAGGTGGTGCATGCCTGAATAAATCAGTTAGGAACCATACATTTGTTTTCTAGAATATATTTTGTAGCATATTTTCTTACATAGACATTTGTTGGAATTTAATAGTGAAACAACCTGGGACTGTTTACTTTATTGGAAGGTTAATAATTATCTATTTTAGATATTTGTATTGAAATCTACTAAGACTACATATTTTACCCTGTGTGAAATGTTGTACTTTTCATCTCTCAAAGAATTGGTTCATTTAATCTAAATTAACAAATACATGGGCATAGAGTTCTTCATAATATTCTATTATCATTTTTATATCCATGACATCACTAATGACCATTCTTTCATTTCTGATAATAGCAATTAATATCATCTATTTCTTAATTAATTTTCCTGGAGTTCTATATAATTTATTTACCTTTTCAAGAATCAATTTTGGTATTATTATTGTTCTCTATTTTTTCTCATTTTCAATGTCCTTGATTACTCTTTTAATTTGATTTCTTCTTCATGTTTTAGGCTTGTTGCTTTTTTTAATTGTTGACATGGAATCTTAGATTGCTGGTTTCTTTTTTTTTTTTTTTTTGTGGGTACCGGGGGGTCGACCTCAGGACCTCGTGCGCCAACAGGCACCCGTGCCACTGAGCGATATCACCGGCCCCTTTTTTGTATGTGGGATCCGGGAGTCGAACTCGGGCCCTTGCGCTTGCAAGGCAGGCGCTTACGCCGCTGAGCCATCTCACCGGCCCAGATTGCTGGTTTCAAATCTTCTTTCTTTTCCAATATGTAAATTTAATTGTAGTAAATTTTCTTAAGCACTTCTTTTGCAGAGTCCCCAAATTTTGATAAGTTGGATTTTCAATAATATATTTATACTATGTTTTAAACTCTTCTAAACTCTTTCTATTAAATGGGATGCTATTAAATCTCAAATGTTTTGAGAATTTCCAAGTTTCTTTCATTTTTCATTAATTCCATTGTGCTTTTACAATACAGTTGATAAGATTTTATTCTTCTAAACTTACTAAGATGCTTTCGATTGTCCAAAATATAGTACATCTTAATATTTACATAAGCTTGAAAAGAATGTGTGTTCAGCTGCTATTGGATGGTTTATTCTATAAATTACAACTAGACTCTGTTGGTTGATGGTACTGTTTAATTGAACTGTATCTTTGATGATTTTCTATTTGCTGGATCTATCAATTACTGATAGAGGAATGTTGAAGTTTTCAACTCTATTAGTGAATTTGTCTACCTGTGTTTATTTTCAATTTTTTTCCTGACACACTGTGGTCCTCTCTTATGAGGTGCATGAATTTAAGAATTGTTACTTTTCTCTTAGACACTTTATGCATTGCTCTTTATATAATAACCCTATTTTTCCCTGATGAATTTCCTTTGTTCTGAAATTTGTCAGTTATTTATATAGCTATTCCAGCTGTCTTTTGATTAGCATTAGAAAAATGTACTTTTCCCCACCCTTTACATTTGTTACAGCTTGAATGGATTTCCCAAATTTCATGTGGTTGAAACTTAATTCCCAGTGCAACAGCCCATTCTCAAGAATAGATTCATGTCATCATTACAGGAAAGCTTGTGATTTTGACAGTGAGTTATTACGAAAGTGAGTTTGGTCTTTCTCTCTTTCTTTCTCTCTTTGTTTTTTCTTTCTTTCTTTGCTTTTTCTTTCTTTCTTCTTCCATGTGTGCATGATCTCTTGTCCTTCCGCCTTCCATCATTCCATGATACACAAGGAAGACCTCATTAGATGTGCACTCCTTGATCCTGGCCTTCCTTCCTATCCTCCAGAACTGTAAAAAATAAATCTCCATCTTTATAAATTATGTCCTCTTAGGTATTCTGCTACTGCAGCACAAAATGGACTAAGACAGAACACCGATAGTGAGAAATGGGACTATTACTATAACAAATACTGAAAAATGTGGAACTGGCTCTGAAACTGGGTATCGAGTGCAGGCTGGAAGAATAGAGAAGAGCATCCTGGGTACAGCAAGACATCCATGGAACATTGAGGGAAATTCAGGTGAGGGCTCAGTTGAGTATAAGAACACCACGAAGAGTCTGCATCATTTTAGAGAGATTAAGGCATTTTGATTAAATGTTCACAGAACTATGGATGGTAAACCCATTCCCATGATGTCTCATACAGAAATGGAAAAAAAAAGATACTGGAAATTGGAGAAAAAGCCATGCTGGCTATACAGTTGTAGATAATTTTTCAGAATTGTGTTCATGTCCTAGGACTTTGTGGAAGGCAGAACTTGACAGTGATGAACTAGAATATCTGGCAGAAGAAAATTCCGAGCAGCAAAGGACCTTGGTGTTGCATGGGTTCTTTTGGCAACTAACAGTAAAATAAGAGAAGAAAGAAATGATTTAAAGACAGAATTTATAATTTCAAGGGAAGCAGAATGGAGAGACTTGAAAATATTCAATCTGCCCATATAAAGCATAACAAAGCATGTTTCAGAAAGTGTATGAAGAGTGTGGCCAATTGGCCATTTGCTAAAGGAATTGGTACAGATATAAGGAAACCAGTTCTGTTCAGCCATAAAGACGATGGGAGAATGACCTTGAAGGCATTTTGGAGATTTTCAATGTCAGTCCGGGCCGTGAGAGCAAGTTCTGCAGAGAGGCATGTGGGGGCCTCGGTGCTCACTGCCTTGGGCCACCTGGGCTTGGTTCCCTGTATTCTGCATGAAACACCTCAGCCCCATCACAGCTTTTGCAGGGGGGCCACCATTCTGGAAAGTAGAAGCCATGGACCTTGGTGATATCCATGTGATGCTAACTCTGCAGCTGTGCAGAACACGAAGCTGTGGACCATGGTGATCTCCACTTAGATTTCAAGGAGTTTTGAATGTCCAGAGGCCCAGCCAGAGACTTTGGCCAGCAGGTTCCACTGGTGGAGCCATGTGGTGGGCTGACTTCAGCTGGGTACCAGTGCCTTAGTCACTGAGGTGGGCTTGGAGCCTAGGCTGGCTGAGGAAGTCACGGAACTTGGGTTCACATGGTTGGGGCTGGATTCCAGGTTCATGCCTCAATCCTGAGTCTATAAGAACAGGCCCAAAGCTGGGTCTGAGAGGCCTAAAGCCTTAGTGTATGAGGACCAGTGTGTAGCTAGAGTGTGCCTTGAGCCTGAATCTATGGCTATCAGCTTGGACCTGGGGTGTAGTTACAGTAGCACTTGGGTCAATGGCGAAGACCTCAGATCTGGAGACTGGCTCCGTGCAGGCCAACCTCTCAGTCACAGTGGGCCTGGACCTGTGTCCCTACACTGCAGGAGCTGGCCTGGTGCTGAAGCAGGGCTTCTACCTGAGTCCACAGGGATCAGTGTGGAGCCCAGGCTGTGGGGACCATCCTGGCCCTGGAGTAGGGCTGCAATGTGGATCCTGAGGTTCAGCCTGGAGCTTGGAGCTGAGGAGCTGGACTTCCTGGATTGGGCCTATTTCTGGAGTCTGCAGCAAAGCGGGGTGCTCACCTCGCCTTTCTCCACACAGAGGGCTCTTTCTTCATGCCCTGCTGGACAGGATTTGAGGAGGGTCCATGCTCAGAATGCCAACCTCCCTTCCTATCATCTTCTCTGTGTCTTGTATCAGTGCTAACTTTTCTCACCTGGATTCCTCTGGTCTTGTGAGAGTATTTTACACTAAATTTATTGATTCTGTACATCAGTGGATTTTTTAATCTCATTTTGAAGCTTTTGGTCATTATCTTAATTTTTTCCTATTATCATTTTTGTCTACCGTACACATATTTTTCCTATACATATATCTCAGTAATTACTGTTACATTTTTCTTGAAGGGTGGAAGGTTTCTCTGTCAGATTCTCTTTTATTGCTACTGCACTGATGTGTAGAAGTTTGTGATCTTTCCATTCCCAAATTTCTATTTAGTTTTTTAAAACATTGTCTTTATTTCTTTACCAAAAATTTCATCCTTTCAATTTGGGTTGGTTTTCCTTTAACTTCTAGAGCCCAGACAGATAGTAGCTTTAATATTTTATTGCAGATTATGTTATGATAATATTCTCATGATGGATTCTCCTGTCTGAGAACTGCAAGAACAGGGTCATTTTGAAGTTGCTATTTTGGGATGTATTCACAATGTGTTTCTGTGGCAGAACTGGTCACATTTCCTACTTCTTTGGATATGAAAACATATTCATTGGATGTTTTCAGTGATGTGAGCTCTGCTGATTTGTTTATTTAGCAGAGAAAAAGCTGGTCCAGAAGCGACATCATTTCTGTCTTGCTTTCTGTAGGCTTTGGTGTGAGTTTTAGTTCCTGAACCAGGGCTGTGCAGGTCTTGCGTGCCCTGCACACGCATATATCCGTGGTTAGGCTGAAATTTAAGTGGACGGTTCAGTCTCCGTTCAGGGCTTGGAGGCTCTTCTAGTCTGTTGTGTATCTGTCTCACAGATAAATAATTCACGGGTGAGGTGAGAACTTACGTGAATTAATTCACAAAATTCAAGGATCTCCTTTTTTGACTTTCTTGAGCCTGAAGGGGTTCCTTTTTCCGTTTCTTCTGTTCAGGAAGGTGGACTTACTTGTAGAATTTTAGTCGCCTGTGCTTCCTGGATGCTCCAAAAACAGGGCCTGTTCTCAGGGAAAAGACACAGCTGGGCAGACCACTTCCCAGGCCACGCGCGTTGTTTACCTCTCTGGGTCCCCAGGGAGCATTGGCTGTGCTCCGCTTAGAATCCTCAGGGACCCAGGGCTGCAGTACAACTGACAGCCTCCGTTGTTCTGTGTTGTTATTTCTATTTATTTGGGGGGCTTTCTACATTTTCATTCTTTGAGAAAATATTTTATTCTCCACGAGGGTAGTTCTATCAACCACAGTAAAATTCTTGTCTATACCTGGTTCACCCTAAAATCACACTTTTTTTTTTCTTTTTCTTTGAAGATGTATTTCATTTTCTTGATTATCCTGTTTGAGGTAATTTCGAGTTGCATCTCAGATGCTATGAATGTTAATTTATAAACATTTTGGAGTCTGGTATTTGTACACCATGGCGGTTTTTGTTTTGTGCATATAGGAAGGTAACTAACTTGGACTGTTTTTAGGGCAATTCTGTTTGTTGGACAGTGGCTTGAATCTCAGGTCTGAATTGTTTTCCTCAAGTGAGTTTCTTGAGTTTCTTTGAGCCTGGTCTAAACACGCATGGCTCAGGCGTGCAGCATAAAATCGTGGATTGCCTCTCGGCTCTTTCTCCACTGCTCTTTGATTCTCTGGCTTCAATGTGCTGGTTCTCCCAGCTGGAAAAACTACGGGATTTTAAAGAAATTTTCTCTCACCCTGTCTCCATACACTATGTCAACTGCACCTAGCTCAGGGCTCAGAGCTTCAAATGAAAGACTCAACTTTCAACAGCCAGTTTCTCCCCTCGTTTTCATTATTCTCTCGGTCACGCACAGTAAACTTCCATTCATTCTCCATTTGGTAAAAGTAATTGCTGTTTCACTATGTCCAGGATTCTAACTGTTTTCTGTGGGGTGCGAAGAATTAGGGAATCATACGCCTTCATTGTCATCAGCCAACAATTGATTTTCTTGGGAATACAAGAATTGTTTGGAAAAATCTTGAAAAAAATTGGATATTTAAGAAGATCACTTGCTATATTATTTGGGTTTTTTTTTTTTTTGCTGTTATTTATTTTTGTATTCATCAAACTCTAATCACTGCATCACAGTTTGGGTGATTTGTCCAAATTCCTTTTTTGACCCAATCAAAGATCACTTTTATATCAATGTGAAGTAAGTTTGAAAAGAAACTAGATGTTTCCATTCATGAACACATGTTCTATATGTCCATTAGACTATACTCGCTAAATTTGTAAATTATATATTTTTGTCAGTCCAGGTGCTCTTCCACTGTCTGAGACACAGGTCCTAAAGTTCAGTATTACAAATGGAGATGCATATTTTTATTAAATTTTGAATCTATGCTATTCCTCTGATAAAAGTTTATGTCTGTTTTTGGTGGTTTTTGAAAAACTTTTACATGTAATAATTTCCTCTCTAATATCTATTTATCTATTCTATTTGCTTTTTATGTACTTTGTATATATGGTCAGTTTTTTCTTTTATTGCTTCATATATTTGTCTATTTCTTTATTTTCATATTTTTGTTGCATTCTTTTGGGTAGTAATGCTTATAAACAGAAATAGTTTTCTAAATTAATCTGATCACATGTTAAGGTTTCTAATTTTTATTAAAAATTTTCAAATATATCCCCAATCATATAGTACATATAAGCCTATAACCTACAGCCAAATTTTTCTCAGTTTATTAACACTAGTTTTATCTATCACCTTCACTGTGATTGCTGAAGGATTTTTACAGAAAATTCTTGAATTCATGTCACTTCAAAGCTGTATAACTCAGCCCCTGAAATTTTATTTTCTTTTGCAATTACAATGTCATAATCACACCTAAAAATTTAATGATAATCTTCTTTATTATTTGATTCTCACTTATCATCAATTTTAATCATCTGATATCCAAATGTTTCCCATGGCCTCAATGATCTTTTTTAGAATTTTGTTTTTTCAAATAGATCCTGATCAAATTCACAGACTGTTCTGGTTGCTGGGTCCTTTGTCTCTTTTTGCTGAAGTGGTCTTTTCCTCCATTAAGGTTGTTCTTGTTTGTTTTTCTAAGAAAGTATTTAAGTATTTTGTCATGTAGCCCACATTTTCTATTTATCAGATAGAATTTTACTTGTGCCTGCACCTACCTCCCATCTTTTTATATTCTCTGTAGCTGAGCTATTTCACAGGTAATAAAATTATGTTAAGTTTTTAGTAGCTAAGTTATAAATTGTGAGATAAATGTCAGTGTAAGTATAAAATCAATGAAATTAATGTTTAAATTGATCAAAATGTAAATATCAGCTCATTATTATTTTCAAATTATGTGCATATTATTATTTTGCATCCTGAATATTTTTAAAGGAATAAAAATGTAGCTTCATATTATTTGTATGCTCCTTACTTTTGGCAAGAATATCTCAAAGATGGCATTATTGTCCATCACTGGGAGACACATAACAACTGTGATCGATTGATTCTATCTTGGTGATGGGTGATCCAAGCGGCGACAACTGAGTGTTCTGGTTTGGGGATTCCTTTTTCCCTCAAACACTGCAACTATTTGATTTACATGTAATGTCATTCGTAGAAGACTGGCAGAATAATTACCTTCTCCTCTCCCCTTCCTTTACACTCTGATTTTCATAGCAAGTACTTCATTGTTAATTCTTTCCAATCATGATCAGTGGCACAGTTCACCTTGTTTTAGTTTTGTAGTTATTTTTTCCGGTCTGTGCTCTCATCATAAACCTCTGTGGTTTCACCCACGCAATAAGTTTCAGTTGTACTTAAAATTTTGTTAGTGATTTCAAGTTCTGATGTTTGTCCTGGGTAACAAGCAGATCACATGGATTCATTAACAATGTGCGTTCTCCCTGCTAAGACAAGACATTCCAGGTGGATCACACACATCTTCCTATCTACAACCAGCCATTTCTGTAATAAATTCTACTTCTTGCCAGGGGCTAATTGGGACTAGACTACATAATGATGCTACATTTTTATTCCTTTAAAAATATTCAGGATGCAAAATAATAATATGAACATAATTTGAAAATAATAATGAGCTGATATTTACATTTTGATCAATTTAAACATTAATTTCATAGATTTTATACTTACATTGCCATTTATCTCACAATTTATAACTTAGCTACTAAAAACTTAACAATTTTATTACCTGTATTTCATATGATATACAAATAACTGCTTTCAAATAATACTTTATTTTATTAAATAATACCAACTCATGTTAAAATTTCTAAGGAAGGTTTTCATAACTTTGCCTTTTAATCCTCTTTAGAATTTCTTAATTCTAAAAAAATTTTGTTTTTGCAAATAAGCATATGGGTACTTAGTTCCAAACAAAACAATGATATTAGCATATAAGAGAAAATAAAAGCTCCTAATTAAAATACTTCAGAAGTTACTTCAAAGCAGTATTACTAAAAACATTCTTTTTTTTCAAGTACTTATTATTCTTTTTGTAAGTTTGTCATAGTTTATTAAATCAGTCTTCGTTTATTGGCTATTTCAAACTACTATTAAAAATTAAGCCCCAATAGAATTAAACAGGAGTAACTTTCTATTTGGCATAGATATTTGGGCATTGATTCCCATATAAAGCAAGAAAGCATATTTAATTTTGTTATATTAACAAAACTTCCTTACTCGTAGCAGTCTTATTTTCCATTTGCATTAAAATTACAGATGCTTTCCTCCAAATGCTCACCAAAAAATGATTCTGAGACTTTATTTTACTTTTTAAAGTTTTTTTTCTTTCTGTTTTTCTTTTCTTTTCTTTTTTTGTTCTTTTTTTGCCATTTGGAAGGATGAAAAGACTGTAACTTATATAGCTCAAGATATTTCTCTTTAAGTGAGAACACACACAGTTTTCATTGGATAATTTTTAGAACAGTTAAAGATTTGCAGAAAATTGAGCAGAAAATACAGTTTCCTTCTTCCCTATTACCTGCACAAGTTTATGTCTCTGTGTCTCAGCTTACTGCCATACATTTACTACAATAGATCACCAGACACGGAAACATCATTGCCATGACCTTCATTTACATTTGTGTTCTCTGTTTGTGTTGTGCATTATGTGTTTTTGACAAATGTACGATGTGCATCCACAAATTAAGTATCACACAGAATATTTTCACTGCCTTAAACACCTTTGCCCCACTGTGGCATACCTCCTTCTCCACAAACCACTTATCTTTTCATTTCCTTCATAGATTTCCCTTTCCAGGGTGTGAAAGAGTTGAAATCCTGCAGTGTGCTGCAGTTTCAGATTGGTTTCTTTTACTTAGCAGATGTGGTGCATACATATAATGGCATTTAATTTAAATTTTAAGAAGAAGGGAATCCTGTCATATGTGACAACAGGCATACATCTGAAGGACAATATGCTGAATGAGGAAAGCCAGACACAGAGGATAAATGCTGTAGCATTCTGCTTATATGAGGTGTCAAAACAGATGAGATCTTGGATTAGAAGGAGAATGGGGAGTTGCTGTTCAACAGACGTAAAGATGAGATGCATGAGTTAAATAATTTCTGGAGATTTACAGTACAACACTTTGCCTATGCTGAACTACATTGCTTTGTGCACTTAAAATGGGTTAAGGGCAGATCTCATGTCAAGTTTTCTTACTCCAAGAATTTAAAATACATGGGAGCTATTTCAAAAATAATTTTGTAGTGACTTGGTACCTAACACAAAACTCAATGTATTGCCTTTCTCCGTGTACATAATACCAAAAATAATTACTTGACAGTTTCAGGGTAAAATAAGAAAAGTCAATAAAATATTTTCCAAAAAGTGTATGATGTTTATTACAGCTCTGCCCTAGGGACTCATTACTATTCTGTCTCTCTTTCTCTCTCTCTTTCTCTTTCTGCTTTTCCCTCTCATCTTCTGAACTAATTTCCTGATGCATGCTGATAAAAGCCACACGCACTTACTCTTTCTCTCCTTCTCTCATTCTCTATTCATATATTTATATATATGGACACATATATTTACATATAGTCACATACACCATAGATAGATAGATAGATATGCAAATGAATGTGAAGAAGCAGGGATGAAAGTTCATGAGGACAAAAAACCCTTACAACTTTTATAACTATCGATAACAACTTTCTAACTTTCTTGATAAGAACACAATAGACAATATACATTTGCATAGCAACTGCTCTCTTTTCTCAACGTGAAATTTCGTTTTCCCCGTTGAGTAGAACATAAGTATTATTTAACTGTATAAAAACAAACCACTGCTGTAAGGTATTAGAGAAAGTTCGCTCTCAAACCCACTTGCCTCATCAAAGTTTATTATTCCCACTCACAGCTCCTTCCTTCTTCCTAGCTACAGTTTCTATCATTTCACCTGGTCAGAGGAGGACCTTGGAAACTGCCTAGTTTCACCTCCTACGTGAGCCCTGAAGTCACTCACATTGTCCCTGCGGGGTCTGTCCTGTCCCCTCCTCTGCAGAGTCCTCCTGAGGGTTCTTTCTCCTTAGCAGGGCCACGGTCTTGTTTCCTTCCCAGCGCCTCTACAGCGCTTTTCTTGCCAAGTATGAAGACAGCCCGTACAACACTTCACTGCAGGCGTATAATCACCTTTCTACCCTAAGATCACAGATACGAGGTTGACAATGAGAAAAGAGACTCCAGGAAAGACTAAGGTCTTAGAGCTCCTATTTGATGATGCTAAGCATGACTGCAGCTGAAATTTGCAAATACAGTGCAGAGCATATTCCGTGTGAGCAGTACTTAGAAAATCCTAACGGACAGGTTAATATGTGCGTGTGGTTCATTGAACCAGTGAGCACAAAACTTGTGCAATACATAACATCACATAAACTGTTCCATGAAAAGTAACCAAATGGCCAATTTAATAGAGATTGATATTGTTTTGTCTTTTACATATTTGTCTCTTAGTTATTCTCATTTTTCAAATATTAAAACAGTAAGTAGGTAACATGAATATATTACAAACTGCCTTCCAATATATTTGAAAATAGAATTTATTATGGGACTAAGGTTTGACTAGTTTCCCCTCTTCTCACCTGTCTGTTAGCCAGATTAAAATGGAATCAGTACAGGACCTTCAGGAGCTTTCTGCCTCTCAAAGATTATAGTGAGCCCTTCCTGGTCCTTGTTGCGGTCTGGGAGGTTTATATTTGTAATCTCATGGAGAAGTTATTGGAATTCTAGCAAGTTAATTCCAATCCACCTCTTCCAGTGCAACCCATGGTGAGAATAAAGACACAAATACATATTTATAGTTGTGGGGAGTCAAGGGGTTCCTAAGTCCAGCCAAGATGGTGGTTACCGGAACAAAGGCCTCCACCCAGGGCCGAACCCGTGTTTTATTAATTCTCGAGGAGGGGAGTGGCTCGGGGATGAGTGACTGTGAGAGTGGTGGGAAGTACGTGAGCACCATGAGCTGGGCTAGGTAGGTGGCCTGAAATCACCTCTGCAATATGCCGAGGGAAGGATATGCAGAAGGAGTAATGTGCATAACACAATTCAAGGTAGTATCTAATGTTTTGGGGTCGGTGCTTCAGCTCTGATGCGTAATCTTCTATGCCCTGGGAAGTCATAGCCTCTTACTCGAGGCTCGATCCCAGCCGACAGCATGGAGCATGGCTCTCCATCCTGCCAGGCTCACACATGTGTTTTGGGAGCTACAGGGGCGGGGAAACACTGCCCTGTGGCTTGCCTCAAAGACTACACATCAGCACCTCGGCTGGATCAATTTGCATTGCTTAAAGCCAATTGAAGGGATAAAGAAAAGTCCTAGCCAGCTCTGTGCATATCAGTACCTGGAAATAGGGCCAGGTTTAGTCAAAATGGAGACAATTGCTCTTCTTTCAAGGCGAGCCGTCCAGGTGTCCTCCACGGAGGGTCATAGGATGGAAGCATAAACATAAAGGGATTTATGGATGGGAAGAGCTCCAATATTCTGATAGCATATTTTTCTGAACATGCTTTCATGAATTTTTTTCCAAATAAATTGTGTCATGGCACATTATCCACAAGCCCATCCAATCTGAGCAAATTAGAAATTTGAGAGAAGTACTTTTATTCCACAGCAATGTTAAAATGCATCAGTCTCAAGAAATGTATTATGGGTCACCAAAAAATAAATATCTTTTGAGTGAATGTGTATATAATTTACCACTTGGGGTAAAAGAATATATATTCACTATACATATGCATTCTATATTTTCAGTGGCTTGATTTAAATCAAATCAATATAAAATACATTTTGAATATTCTTGGGGCAAAAAGGAGATTAAACAGTCACTTTCAAAACAACAACAGTAAAAGTTAAAAGAGATACACTTCCAGGAAGGCAATTCATTATACATCTTAACAAGTTGTGGAAGGAAAAGCAAATAGTAATTTAAAATATGATCTTACAAGGGCATCAATTTCTAACTGTGCTCTTTGATTTGAAAGTAAAATGATTCTCTGTGAGTCTTTCAGATAGCTTGCTACCCAAGGGGATGCCCTCGGCCTTGTTTACCCACATCCAGTGGGTTTCAGGAGACTTTCTGAAGTAATGCATGGAGTCTGACTGGATATATGGATACATAAATCAAAATTAAATCTAATATTAATTCCTTCCACTCAGCAGCTAGTTGTATATCAACATATAGGTCATAAATGGAGGCTGGGCTGACTCTCTGGTTCACTCTACATCTTCTCTACCGTCACATATCTGCACTGCATTTCTTGGCTTTTATACTCTTGAAAAATTATATCCTAACATGAGATCCTGTGCACCCAGAAAAGGAAAGCAAAATCCTATTTAGAGGGTAAGCCACAATTAAATTCCTACAAGTTTTCTGTACATGAGGCAAAACTCAACTTGGACTCACAAATTAAAATTACAAAATTCGAGAAACATGAGGCACGACATATGAATGTCATTAGCAATAATTCATGGTAACGTTACGCCTATAACTAATTGAGGTGGTGGAGTCACAAAAGACACAATACAAACCTGGTGCATTTGAAAATTTAAGAATAATACAGAGTAAAAATATAAAGAAGGGACAAGACAGGGTTAAGAATGATGGCACCCTTTGCAAAATCTCTAGGTGAAAAGCTCATCTGAAGACCACTTAATTATTTGTAAGAATGCACCTGCATCTGAGTTCATTAATTTATTAACATTCAGCCTTTATTCTAATCTAAACATTTAGTAGGACAGAAATAATCCCTCAGTATTGTGTTATCTCCCTTTAATTGTGTTAGCTTTTATTAACATTTCTTCATTGCCTGTATTATATATTCTATGTTTATTAAACTATATGTAACTATTTTATATGTGGAATATTCATTGTATGTATATATGTGAATAGTGAGAGAGAGAGAGAGAGAGGTTTATTATAAGAAATTGCTCATGCAAGCTAGCTGGAAGCACCAGAGCCAGTGTGTTTTTCTATTCCAAGTGTGAAGGCCTCAGAAGAGAGGTGATGGTCTCAGACCCAGGATGAAAGCACCCTGCATCACACACAGCTCGAGACCCAGAAAGGGTGTATGCTTTATTCCATGTCCAAAGGCCAGAAAACACCAATGTCCCCCTACAAGCTATCAGGCAAAAGGAATTCCCTCGTGTGTTGTCTTTTTCTTCTATTAAATTCTTCAGTTATTGAATCAGGCCCAATCACATTAGGGGGAGCAATCTGATGCACTCAGTCACTGATTCAAACACAAATCTCATTCAGAAACACCTTTGCAAACAGACGAGGTGACACGTAAAACCGTACAGCCCACTCTTTGAACTGGCTTCACCATCATACGCTTCGCCTCACTAATTAATGAGCTGAATGTTTAAAAATTGACAACGATTATTTTAAGAAAAATTTGTTTAATTGCAGTCCTAGACAAATGGCAGCCGTGATGGAGGTTTGACGGGAATCCTGAGTTGTCCATTCAATCAAATGCCCCTCTCCTTCTATTATAATGGAATTCAAGCTGGCCAAGCAGCTGCATGTTTAGGGACTTATTTCCGCACTATACTGCAGTTTGCTGTGGCTACTTGACCACATTACTACTGACAAAATGAAACAGAAGTGGTATCTATTATTTCCAAACCTTGCCTCTGACACTTTATGCTACGTGCCTTTGTCTTGTTTCCCCTTCCAGTGGGCTGTCCCATGAGCACACCTGTGACCTATCTTTGACAAAGAAGATGGATTTAGCTTTCTAAGAGAGAAACAAGATTCCAGAATGGAGAGCACAGTGTGCTGCCTACGTGCCCTGCATTTTTATGTGAGAAGAAAAACATACGATTCTTGGCCCATTAGGTGAAAACAAGATTAGGAATCAATTATCCGTGTGCGCTTTTGAATAGTTTTCTCTCCAGAGGGTGGTGGTTTTACTCCTCACTTTTCAGTTACGTTATTGCTATCAGATGATGGGTTTGGGGTAGAGGGGAAGGGTCGAGGCTTGTCTCAATCCAGTTCTCAGCCCCCAAGACTTAGATGCGGACCCAAATAGAATGTAACCAATGGGTCAGATTAGAGGTCAACTTCTTTGGATGAAGGGGTGGGGGCGTTCTTTTTGTGGGGAGTTGGATGCACATGACTAATGCAGCTGCCAGAGAGGAGAAATGTGGTAGAATTTGCTGTCTGCTCATGTGCTGATCTTCTTCACTTCTTCACCCAAAGTTGTAGAATCACAGCCGGTATAAAAGCAAAGCCATGGTAACAAAAACTCTTGCTCAGGAGATATAAACGCAAACCGCTGTGTATCCTTAGTCATTAGATCTCACTACCACGATTCCTTACACATCATCCTTCCCCACCACCTCAGCGGCTTTCAGGCTTTCACTTCAAGGAAATACTGAGTGACTTTTATTAGAGTTTACTCTTTTGATTTTAAGTAAATAAATATAGTGTTTCTCCATTATTTGTTCTTTATTGTTCTGGAGGGCAAACCAAGCTTTGGCCCACTCGGTTCACTGGATTTACAGCCCTGAGAACACAGTACCTTAAGGGCGCTCTGCTCAAACATCCTGTGTTTGCTCCCTGGAAGAAGAAAGAGTCAGTGTGATAGCATTGTTGTTTGTGTTTTTTTGTTTGTTTGTTTTGTTTTTTCTTTCTTTCTTTCCTGAAGTTATACTGTTTTGCAGCTTTGGCGTGACTGTGAGTTACTGATTGTATGGGGAATGTTGGTCTCCCTCTCTCCCTGGTAAGTCAGTTTCCCAGGCATGATGAAGACCTCCTGAGCTGCTCTGTTGAACCTGTGCTCTGTGGGCTCGGCTCCATTACGCCCCCTTTGCGGAATCACCTTGCTTACAGGTAGATGCCTTCCAATTACAATTTCTAGACCTACAGCCAAGTGCATTAGCCAGAAAGGAGATGTTCTAGGACAAAAAGGTAAGCACAATTTTACCTCTACTGTGGCCAAGATTTGTTGCACTGGAGTATCATGCGTTTAGTCCAAATAGACTGATTTAAAATCAAAATGAGATAGCCATCAACTAATTATAAAACCTCTAAAATGACACGGAAATACTGCTCTGATCAATCTAAGAACAATATATGAAAATTAAATTCTTTATATTTTAAATATGCTAGTGCCTAAAAATTTCTGATTGCCGCTCTAATGACTAACTTTGATTACTCCTCTCAGGGCTCCTTTTGTCACTTCTTTTGTTCAAAATTCAGATCACAAATCCAAAATAATATAATATTCAAGGTTTACTTTACATCTGAAAAATCTGATAAATTTTCTCATTGTCCACTGGACAATCCTAAAATCTTACTCTTTGCATGAGAGGATAAATCACAAAAATAATTAGATTTGTTTGACGTTGTACCAGTACAATTGTTCGGCACTATTGTGAAGTTTTTAAAGTTCATTTTATTAAAATGGAATTATTTAGCCTTCCTGGGAGTAATTATATTTAAGAAATTTATTAATAACTATATCTTCACAATTCTATAATTTTCCTGTTAGGCTCCTTGGTATTTGTTTAAAAAGACTAATATGACAGCTGTGTATAATCTTCCATTGTAGAAACATTTTCTCTCTAGCTTTCATACAGAACAAATGTAAAACAACTTAAAGCAAAAATTAAAAGTACTAGGCTCTGTACCAGTACTCAAACTGTCCGTAAAATAGTCTTAGTGATGAATATTAACTAAATCTTTATAAAATGATGGACATTATGCTTCATTGAGTTGATTCCATACATTCTGCCTTTAATTGGTTATTATAACGAATCAATCATAATCTTATTTCCATAGGTTATACAGTGGGTCATATATGACCTGTTGGTATCAACATTTATTTTGATGCTTGAATTATTCAAGATTTGGCTAATGGGAATATTCATATGTTGACTTCTGTCCCTTTAGTATTTTCTCATTCTTTGAGTATTTCCTCCCATTTTAGGTGAACAAAATATTCTAGCTCAATTTCTCTTTTCCTTGTCTAACCTTAAATAATAACATTTCTCCAAGGAACTATGGTTTCTTTTTTTTAATTTAAATTTTTAAATTTTATATATTTTTATTAGTACATGTTTACTATATATAATAATCACATTCATCATAGGGAATTTGTACCTGTACCTGATATATCTTAATTCTTCTTTTTTTTTTCCCATTCCCCTCCCATTACTTCAACCCGTCATACTCCCATTAACAAAAGCTGTTTCCATTTTTTCCTTCCATTTTCTTTTTTTAATCTCTTTTCCCTTCCTTTCCTCCCTCCCACCCCATCCCTGTTTCCCTTCCTGTTTGAACACAGTCTTCCTACTTCCCAATATCTAATCCCCATTTCCCTTCTTATTTACTCTTTCAGTTTCTCACACAATAGAAGCAATGTGACATTTAAACTTGAGTGTTTGATTTCTTTCACTTAAAATCATAACTTGGATAAAATCCAAGCTAGTGGGGAAAATAACTTTGAATACACAAAATTGAATTAATATAAAAGAATTAGACTAGAAATATGGAAAAATTTGAAGGAATAGTGCAAAATAAAGGCATAGAAATAAATATCAATATATTCCCAAGTATGAATACATGTATACTCTAGAAAGAAACAAAGATCACCACACAAGACAGAAAGGCCAAAGTATAGAAACACTTAAAGTGTATAGTAGCAAGATTTCACTCACAGTATTTATAAATATGTACTAAGGAAGCATTGACTAATGTATTATCCCAGGGGGAGATATTTTTCTTCAATTTTTTTTATTAGTACATGTTTGCAGGACACACATTTTACAGTTATCTTGGGGGATGGGTACATGTACATGGTACGGCTTGTTTCTTTATTAATCCCCTTTCCCTTTCCTCCCTCTCCCTCCCTCCTCCTCTAATTTCCCTTCCCCTTTCTCGTGCTTGTTGATAGCATTGAAAATCCATGTTTATGGCATGTAATTTTTATGTTTACTGAGGTTATTAGGACCCTGTACTTGACAATATTTATTCTACCTATTTCCCCATCTCTTCCCCCTCACTCTTCTCCCTTGGTCCCTTGTACCCCTTTGCAAGAGATCCGTCCCCTTGTCTCCTTCTATCCTTCATTGTTCTCTTTGTTTGTACTTTGCCTCACTCAAATCAGAGATATAATTTCTGCAACATAAGAAATTCTAACCATGGTGGATAAAGGGAAGGTGCTTATGTTAGTTCACTTTCTGTTAACATAAAAAATGTACCTGAGGCAATGGATTTGGGCTCACAACTTTGGAGGTGCCACTCCATGGACTGTTAACCTCATTGCTCCTGGCCTTTGGCAGCAGAGTACTTTAGGGGGAGGCATGCGGCAGAGCAGGCTGCTCACCTCATGCAGACTGAAATGCGACAAGAAAGCAAAGACACCTAGCATGCCACAGTCCCCTTCAAGGGCACACTCCAGGTGACCAGAAGATGTCCGGAAGTGACAACCTTTCACAGGATTCCATTCCCAATAGTGTTGTGGGGGGGAACAAAGCCTTAATACACGGGCCTCTGGAGGACTCTCAGCCACACCCCGGCAGCATCCTACAACAGTCGAAGGAACAGCAGGCTACCAAGAAGAGAGAGAAGATCAAAAGATGTCTGCACAAAACAGTTCACCTGTAAGGAATGAGAGCATACAACGGTTTTAATAGCAGCAAAGGCATCCCAAAAGGGTAGTAGAGAACTTTCAACATGCTGCAGCAGTATGAAACTAAAATATAAACAGTAAGTATAGGCATGCCATAAGAGCATACATTTTACCAGATGACATAAACAGACTACCACCAACAGATCACACCAGATGGCATGTATAAATAAGGCATTATTTACAGCTTTTGATGCAAAAAATATGGTGATCCAAAGTATGTAAATGCAAAAGAAAGACCCTTTGTTACATAAAATAATACTATTTGGCTAAGAGAGTTAACGGCACACAGTAGAACATACCCTTCAACAAGAAAGACAAAACATACGTCAGGCACTCCCTCCAGCAAAATCTGTGCCTGTTTAAGGATCATAGAAGATGGTGGTCATAACATCCTATAGCCCAATGAATAAATCAGTAATCCATGAATTCACGTTACAGGAGATAAACCAAACAGCGGAAAGTTGGAGGAGGAAAAAAAATGTTTGCATGATTTCACTGTAGATCTACACAAACATACATTTCACAAACCCTGTGAAAATGGGTCGCTTGATTAGGGTAGCCTGGCAGACAGCTCCCCCACAGCATAATCACCAGGTTGGGCATAAATCACAAGAGTCCCCTGAGAGATGTCCCCGCTTTTCAATAGCAAATGGCTAACGCACCACAGTGGCCATCTGTACGGCAACGAAAACGCACATACTCTGAGTACACATCACTGAGAGAATTTCCAAAACCATGTGGAACCAAAACCAATCTACCAGGATCAGTTGGATTACATTTAAAAGTACTCTAAAAAATAAAACAAAAAAAACAAGCCTGAGTAAGTCTGTCAGATGGGGTCTTCTGTATGCTTATGTGATTAACAGCATGAAAAACAGCACTGGAATATTAATGCAGATTTTTAGCATAGAAATAACTGTCTTTAGGGGGAGACAGGAGCAGATTTAGTAAACATGAGTGTACAGGAGCTTTCATATAAAGAAGTAATGCTTCGCTACTTTAGCTAGGATGTGGGTTCCATTATGATGGTTATATAATTATTTAGACCATTTTCATGTCTGAAATACAGCAGAATATGTTTTTGAGAGATTACTTTGGCTGCCCAATAGGTCAATGGCACTGAGTTTGGAAGCAGGAGTCCGCGTGGAAAGTGGCTTGGATGTCTTGCCAGGAGGTGGCGGTGGCTTGAGCCAAGGCATTGGCAATAAAGACAGAGAAAAGTACAAGGTTAAAGTGTGTTTTGGAAGGAAAATGCAGTTGATTTTCCAGATGAAATGGTGCAGCTACTGATTAAAAGGAGGATTACAAGACGAGTAGAAGCAATTTTTTTTCTCTTTAAACAGAGAGTATCATTTGATTGAAATTAATTTAACGTTGAGAAATTGACATGCAAGGAAGGATGTACAGAGGGAATGAAGTTAAAAAAAAATCTCTTGTGTTCGTTACTCTTTTCAGTTGTCTCTGTTAATCTTTTCCATTGTGTTTATGGTCTGATTTAATTTTTATTTTTATTTATTTATTTATTTTTTGTCTGCCAAGTGTGGGAAAATTTGTTGTCTTTCCAGTTCCTTGAAGTGGAATATTAGGGTGTTTATTTAAAATGTTTCTTCTTTTATTTATTGCTATAAATTACGTTCTTAGAACTGCCTTTGCTGCGTTCCAGAAGTTTTGGTTTGGTGTGTTTGCACTTCAGTTTTCGTTTTAGCCGGAAGGTGGGTCATCAGCTACATCAGGTCCACATTCAGGACCAAAGTTTGTGGACACTTTTCCTGAGCGCGGGTGGGCACGACTCATCTCAGGCGCCCTGCCACACGCTGCTTTGCTGAGGGTGAAACTGAGTTCTCAAGTGGCTGCTTCTGTTTGTAGCTGTGACCAGCATTGGTGAAGAAGTGACATCAACATAGCCTTAATTTCTCAAAGCAACTTTCCTTGGTCTTGGTTCTGTATTGGTTTCACAACTGCCTCCACAGAGACAAAGCCCCTATTTTGTTTTGAAATCCTCCATCAGTATTTAAATTTTCCCCATAGCTTAGTTCTTAGATAATTTGTTAGAATTAGGATCAAAATACATTCACATGTTGCATTTTGATGAGTTGTTTTAATATCTATGTTTCTCTATGCTTATTTTTCCTTTCAATTTATTTATTGAAGATAACAGTCAACTGTCCTGTAAAATTCCTTGCGATCTGAATTTTATGGTTACACTGGCCTTGTGTCACTTTAGAAGTTCTTTTTCACACACATTTTTTTCTAAATTTATACTTTACAGTCTTGGTTTGATTCAAGTTGATTTCTATAACCAGGAGTTTGGCGGTTCTGCTAATGCAAAAAAAGAAAAGGATAAAAGAATCCAATGTATACTTAAGTAAGTTATGGCTGAAAGCTACTGTCCCAGAGAGTAAAATATTGATTCCACATGTGAGAGAAAAGAGGTTCTGCATATTGCTGTAGTTGGATATAGAATGTCTCCTGATGTCCCCAACCTGTGGCACTATTTGGGAGATGGTGCTACCTTAAGAGGAGGGCAGTTAGAGAGGTTAGCTCGCTTCGGGCCTTGAAGGGGATATTGGGAACCTGGCTTGGCCCTGTCCTTCTTTTTGTTTCCTGGCTGCATGAGGCGAACAGCTTTCTTCACCATGTACACTGACATGATGTACGGGACCATAGCAGGCTCAGAGCCACGGGGCCAATTGACCATGGACCTTTGAAATCATGAGTCAAAATACACCTGTCCTCTTTTTTTTTTCTTTTTTCTTTTTTTTTTTTTTTTTTTTAATATGGAACGCTTCACGAATTTGCGTGTCATCCTTGTGCAGGGGCCATGCTAATCTTCTCTGTATCATTGCAATTTTAGTATATGTGCTGCGGAAGCGAGCACCACCTGTCCTCTTTTTTAACTTATCTTTTCCAGATTTTGTTACAGCAACAGAAAGCTGATTGACATGCATGTAGAGGATACAAATCTGAGTTCACAAAATTAGAATTGCAAACAGTATTTTATTTCTTATAAATCTGCGTGCGTTTTGCCTTCACATGCCCCTTTCTTCATGCTGGCAGGAAAGTTAACTTTACCACTACCCATAAACTGACCACAGTAGAAAACGTCAAAAATAAAGTTTCTTCTGAACAGCAAAGCTCCTCGGTCCGTGCCTGCATAAGTTTAAGTAATGTGTACCCAGAAACGGGGCGGGTGGATTTCAGGAATTATAAAGCTACATATTTGCCAATCTTCTCCAGTGTCGTTCCTCCTGAAAAGTTTCCTGTGGTTACACTTTCAAAATTGTGCCCATGTTTGGAAAGGACTGGCCAATTTTTAATCATGAAAGAAGTGACGATGGATCAGGGCTCTTTTTGCATACGCTATCTCATTTCGTGTGCTGTTATAATTACCCCTTGGCTTAGAAAGGTTCATAAACGAAGCCAATCTGCAGCTGCACGCAGCTTCACGTTGCAGAGGTGTCAGTGGAACTGCGGTTTGGGGCAGTGCCCTTGGCTGCTCTCTCAGGGCTGACAATTGAAAGATGTTTTCTCTAAAGAAGCAGAACAAATAGGCTCTACTTTTAGAAGATTTTTAGAAGCCACAAGGCTCAGGGATGTAGATTTATAAACATCTCCAAAGCGCAGAGCCTGAAAAGGCGTTAATGGCCCAGTGACATTTATCTGAACTTCCAGTTGCAGGGTTTAAGTAAGGAAACAGAATTCCATGTTACAAAACTTGAAAGAGATTTCCAGCAAACACATATTCGGACTAACAAAGAAGACTGTGTGTTTGTGTGTGTTTGTCTCTCTCTGTGTGTGTGTGTGTGTGTGTGTGTGTGTGTGTGTAAAGGAGAGTATTTTAAATATTTAATGCTTTTTATTCCCCTTAAGGCAGCAGTGTTTTCCAGTTATTTCTTGAAATGGGCATTGTTGTGGGGTTTTCATACATTTTTTTTTTCCTTTTTGTATCTACAAACAAATGAATCATTCTTTCCCAGCAAGTTTGGCTTTTCGTTTGTGACAAATTTAAAAACATGACTGTCCGAAAAAAATGAGAGGGTTTATTTTTCTTTCTTTTTTGGTGAATGAGGCATTAAGTCTGAAATTGCCTTCAGTGATAAATTCCTTTCATCCCTAATCCCTCATAGAAATACCTTAGTGAACTATAAATGACTGAAGGCTCCGAAGAAGTAGGCGATCTCAGCTTTGTAAATAAAATCCATCTTGAAAACTAGGAGTAGCGGAGACAGGCTCGCACTGTAGATTTTTTTTTTAATTTAGGCTTAAATAGCTTAAAATATAAAAACAAAGCTGAATGGCATCAAGCGTTCTAATTATTTTTTCACCTGAAATGATTTTTTTATCTTCTCTCTTATGTTTGATTATTTTGGAAATATAAAGATTTTTTACCCTCTTTCTTTTGTTTATTTTGTTAATACAAATAAAGTAGCTGTGGCTCTTAATTTTCTTTATAATTGTCTGTGTTTATAGAAGAAAGTCTTTAAAATATTAATGTAATGACTAGCTCTGCGAAATCATTATCAAGGAAACTATTATTTTAATCTATTTTTTTCCAACAATAGGAATTGAACCCAGGGCCTATACTAGGTGTCTCTCCCTCTCTCTCTCTCTCTCTCTCTCTCTTTCTCTTTTATTTAAAGATTGGCTCTCCCTAAATTGCCCAGGCTGGGCTAAAACTTGTGATCATTTTGCCCCAGTTTCCCAGCATGCTGGGATTATAGGTATGCACCACCATAGCCAGTTTAGTCTAGTTTTTACCTACTGGAAACTGGTGATGATGCTAAGAGATAATCCAACCCCTCAAGTATGCTAAGATAATTAGAACAAGTCCCTTCATCCAAAAAACCAAGGGGGGAAAAAAAACCAAAATCAAAACCAAAATCTCCTTAGGGATTTGAATATTTACCATTAACTACAATGAGAAGCAAAATAGAAGTGCAGTCAGATCGTTTTGGATGACAATCAAAAGTTCGTTGCTTTTGTTTTGGAAGTAGATCTGAAAGGACAAAGAGGACACGTGCTGAAATCAGGACAGAAGTAATAAGATGATGTAACAGGCTGAGGGGACACACAAACCAAGCAAAAGGATCCGAGGATGCAGGAAATTGTTCTCAAGACTGTGCATGAGGAAGCAGTTGACAAACCAGACAGTAGGGTTAATGTTGAGGGTGCAGTAAAAACAACTTAACAAGAAAAATGTGAATTTGAATTTAACTTTGTTTAATAGAGGGATACAAAGATTGAGGTTTATAAAGAGTTTTCTAGACTTCTTCATCAACATATTGGTTTAAACTGACTTAAATTTTGGTGATCACCTTCCAAGATTCAATTTTCAGTCTTAAAAAACAAAGTGAACATAGCAGTATTTTATCTCAACTTTAAATGTCACAATCTACAATGAGCACCTGTGTTTCTAAGAGTCTTATTAAGGTGTAATTGAGATATCATACAACTCTCCCCTTTAATGTGCACAACTCAATGTTATTTAGTATATAGATGGAGTTGTGCAATTATCACCAGGATCTAATTTGGAATACCTGGGTCATACAAAGATAAACCTCATACCCATTAGCAGTACATCCGCACCCATCCTTTCTCTATTAATCCTCCGCCACCACAAATCCACTGCCTTTCTCTATAGATTTGTTCATTTTTGCATTTCATATAATCAAAGTAGTATAATATTGAGCCCTTTGTCTTATTTCACTTAGCATAATGTTTTCAAGGTTCTTTTATGTTGTAGCAACATTTATAAATACTTTATCCTTGGTCATAAATCAATAATATTAGGTCAAATGGATACACTACATTTTATCTTTTCATTAGTTGATGATGCATATGTGAGTGGTTTCCATTTTTTGGCTATTATGAATAAAATTGCTACAAAAATTTATGTGTTATTTATTATGTGGATGTATTTTTAAATTTTCCAGTAGTATAATTTTTGGTCATATGGTAATTCTTGGCTTAACTCTTTGAAGAACCACCAAATTATTATCCAAAGTGGCAAAACCATTCCACATCTCCAATAGTAAGATAGGGCAGGTCTAATTTCTCACATCCTGTTCAATTGTTATCATTTGTCTCTTTTATTAGAGCCTTCCTAGTGGGTAAGAAATGGTATCTTATTGGAATTTTGATTTGCATTTCCCTAATGACTAATGATGTTGAGTGTATTTTCATGAGATTATTGCCATCCAATAATCTTATTTTCTTATTGAGATGAGTCCATTCATATGATTTGCTCATTTTTAACAATTTTATTGAAATCAATGCACATAGCATATAACTCACCCACTTAAATGTACAATTTAATAATTGTAGTAAATTACATAATTTTTAAAGATTGTGGTAAAATATATGCAACATAAATTTGTACATTTATCTTGCTAATTTAACCATTTCATGTGCAATTCAGTGACATTAACTATGTTTCCTATGTAGTGAAACTATCAATACTATCTCCAAAATATTTCCATCACCTGCAAAAGAAACTGTAACCATGAAGCAATTTGCTCAATATTATGCCCCTGTTACATTACACCCAGTCCTGGTAACCTCCAGTGTTCTCTAGAATTTTCATATTTAGGTACCTCATACAAATGAAATCAGAGAATATTCATCACTTTTTGTGTATCTTGTTTCACTTAGGATGAGTTTAAGGAGCTTATGTAGCCCACATCAGAACTCTCTTCCTTTTTCCGACTATATACAATGTTAGCTACTTATCCGTGGATGTATATTTGGGTTGTTTCCAACTTTGTGTGTAATGTGGCATGAGTATACATTCAAGTCCCTACTTTCAGAGTGAATCCCTAGGGATGGAATTGCTGTAACACATGGAATCGCTGCATTACATGGGATTACTGTATCATCACACAGAATTACCGTGTAACGTGGGATTACTGTATTGTCACATGGGATTACTGTATCATGTGTGATTACTGTATCCATAAGGGCTGCATTGTTACTCATTCTCCCAGGAATGTACAAAGGTTTTAATTTCACCATATCTTTATGAACACAAATTTTCCTTTATTTTTTGTTTTGTTTAATTTTTTAATTAATTAAGTGTATTGGTACATTTTAGATATACATAATAATCATATTCATCATAGGAAACGTGTACCTGTGTATGATATATCTTGATTCTTCTTTCTTTCCACATTCCTTCCCCACCCTTCAATCCTTCTTCTCCTCTTTGTGTACGAAAGTTTTGTTTCCAATTTTCCTTCTTTTCTCACTATTTTCCCTTGTCCCTTCCTTCTTTTCCCCCTTCCCCCTTCTAGTTTCCCTTCCCACTGGAACCTTTTCTTCCTATTTCACAATATCTATTATACATTTTGGTCCTTATTTAGATTTTTGGTTTCTCACACTAGAGAAACAATGTGACATTTGAACATGTGTGTCTGATTTATTTCACTTAATAGTATCATCTCAAGGTGCATCCATTTACCTAGAAATTCCTCAAGTTTATCCCTCTTTATGGCTGAGTAGTACTCAATTGTATAAAAAAAAAAATCTTCTTCATCCATTCATTGGTTGATGGGCATTTGGGCTGTTTCTAAGATTTGTCTATTACCAACTGTGCTACTATAAACATGGGTACAAATATATCACTGTGGTATGATGTTTTTAATTCTTTCAGGAAGATATCAAGAAGGGGAACAGTTGGGTCAAATGGAAGCTCTAGTTTTAGTTTTTTGAGGAATCTCCACTGATTTCTCCACACTGATTTCCACAGTGATTGCACCAGTCTACACTCCCACCAACAGTGAAGAAGGGTTCCTTTTTCCCCACAGGTCCACCAGCATTTGTTATTGGTTGATTTCTTGATAATAGCCATTCTTTCTGGAGATGGTGTAGTGCATTGATAACTGGTGGACAACTTGTAACACCCAGGTGAACTGAATCAGCGTGGTGCTGGGTGTGGAGGGCCCACCTGAGGACTGCTTCCAACAGCATAAAAAGGAGAACTGGAGAGGAAGAGGTGGTGCCGTTGGTTCTCCTGGAGAAGCTTGTTGCACTGGTTTTCCTGGTATTAACTTGGCTGTTCTTGTCGGAGGAGCTCGGGACCTCACTGTCACTGAGGATGGCCGTGGTACTTTTGGGGGGAGCTCTGTTCCTTACTTTGAGCATTGCTTCCTGGCTCCAGTGCAGATCCCTCAGCCTGCTGGCACAGATCCTTCATCCCTTTGGCACAGATTTTCCAGCTTCCTCCACTGACCTTTGGGCCTTCCCAGCACAGATCCATGAAACAGACTTGCATAAGACATTGTTGTGGGCTCTGGGCCTCCAGTTGGACTCATGGGGAGCATTGCCATGGGCTCTAGGTCTTCAGCTAGACTCGTGCAGGACATTGCTGTGGGATCCAGGCCCTCAGCCGGATTCTTTGGGTCTTTAGTGTATGGACAGATTTCCTGCACTCTTTTGTGTATGACTCTTTGGGTGATTATTATAAAATAATCCTATAAATTATGTGTCCTGTATTATGTCTTTTCCCTTGCAAACTCTGACTACAACAGACTTTAATTTGCATCTCTCAAATGACCAGTGATGTTGAACATTTTTGGTATATTTATTTGCCATTTGCACTTCTTCATCTGTGAAGCATGCATTCATCTCAGATGCCCATTTTTGCATTGGGTCTTTAAATTTGGGGGGCTCAGATTTTTTTTTTTAGTTCTTTGCGGAAACAACTCCAAATGCATTCAAACACCTTATCTTCCACAAAGGGGCCGAACATGTTCACTGGAAGAAAGATAGCCTTTTCAATAAATGGTGCTGGAAAACTGGCTTTCCACATGCCAAAGACTAAAACTAGACCCATGTCTCTCACCATACACAAAACTAAAATCAAAATAGATCAAAGATCTAAATATTAAAACAGAAACGCTAAATCTGCTGGAAGAGAGACTAGGTAGAACTCTTGAAGACATAGGTGTAGGCAGAGACTTCATGAACAAAACCCCAAATGCATGGGAAATGTTACAAAGAATCAAAAACCTCATTTTATCAAAAAGTTTTTGCGGAGCAGAAGAAATCGCGAACAAATGAAGAGACAATTCACAGAATGGAAAGAAATTTTGCCATTTTGCCAAATTTGTTCCTCAGACAAAGGACTAATATATAGATTTTTTTGTTTGTTTTATAAGAGACATTTTAAATTGTGTGAAGTGGTATCTCAAGGCAGGTTTTTTTAAAAAAAATTCTAACTGCTACACAGAAATACAAAATTTGTATAGAGTAATGGGATACCATGTAAAGTTAGGTAGAGGTAAACACTGCGTAATGTCTAAATCAGGTTAAACGTGTCTCTCGCCTCAAACATTTATCATTTCTGTGGTCAGTCTTCATCCACCCTTCTTCATCCATCCATGTATCCACCCTTTTGAAGCCTTCCTTCTAGCTTTTGAGATGTACAGGCCCCAGTTATTATTCACAGTCACCATATTGCACAGTACCACGCCAGCACTTCTTGCTTCCATCCGCCCGTGCCTTAGGACCTGCTGGTCAACATTTCCTGTCCCTCCCACCATCCTTGCATCCTAGTGACCACCATTCACTCTCAGCATCTATCCCATTGTGGTTTAGGTTTGCATTTCCTTATTGAACAATGATTCTGAGTTTTTAATCCAACCTGTGGTCTCTGATTTTTAATTGGAGAGTTTAATCCATTTAAATTTAATGTAGTTAATAGCAAGGTAGGATGTACACTCCTACTTAGGTAGGTACTTTCTGTGTAGCATGTAACTGAAGATTGATTCTCAACTATTTCATCATTGCATTATTTTGAACTCTGTTGAGATTTTTGTGGTACACTATTTTGATTTCCTTCTTCTTTTTCCTACATGTATTTCCAGTTTAAGTTATAGCTGCAAACACATACATTAAAAAAATCTCAAATCAGAAACATAATACTAATACTAGGTAATAGTAATACTACCAATAATTTCTAAAACCTTCAATGTACAACTAGAGGAGATAGACAATGAATGATCTTGCAAGCTGGTTAAAATTCTTTTGACTAGAAATGTTAGACTTTATTTCCAGACTCTTAATCCTGTTCCATTTATATGTATGGCAATTTTTATGCCACTGCCATATTGTTTTGATCAGTGTTGCTTTGTAGTAAGTTTTGATATGGAAATGTGTAAGTTTTCCATATGTAATCATTTTGAATGTGATTATTATGGGTCCCTCAAGTTTTTATATAAATTTTACCATGAGCTTGTGAATTCATATAATGAAATAGCTGGGATTGTGATAGAGATTGCTTTAAATCTACAGATAAACTATTATTGTTGAATTTTTAAATTTCTCATTTCAATTCAACCAGGGGGCATGCATATTTATAATTGCTATATCATCTTGATGAAATGAATATTTTATAAGCAATATGTTTTTTAATTGTTAAAATATTGGTTATTACTTTATTTTTTATTAATCACGTATTTATTGGATGTCATGCTCTGGGCAAAAAAATAGTGAATAAACATCTAAAAGATTTTATGCTTTTGGAGCTTGCATTTCAGCTGGGAAGTCAGATAATATATATTATGAATAAGTAAATTATATGTTATTATGGGGAAAAATGATAAGGTTAGAGGTCATCACTACTGCTTGGAAGGTTTGAAGGCAGGTTTGAGAGGCCCATAATCTGTTTTGAGTTATCAAGGTAGGAAGGACTTGACAAGCCAAACTGAGATTTACCGGTAGGATGGTAATTTGGAACTTATTATTTAAAATATTAGTTCTTATTCAAAAGTAATTCAGGCAACAGGAAAATAAATGAAATTTGAATAACACATGCATAAGGCATTCTTTTAGGTATATATTAAGCATTTTATTGAATTGAATTTTATGGAATACTCACAGCTGTCTTTGGTGGTAATCATTATTAGACTCATTTTACAATAAATAAATTGAGGTTGAAGGGGCTTATTGCTGATGATCATGGTTTGAAGCAGGGATTAGTCACATAAATTATAATTCTAAGCTTTTACATGATTCTACTAGTATCAAGAGGTTTCCCATACATATTCCAACATATTTGATAATTTTCTTTTTTAGACAAAGTCTCTGATACATTTAAGTGACTCTCTCAAAAGGAGGTAGAGAGAGAATGTAAAAAACAACTTCTACTTGGATTCATTTTAATTAATTAAAGGTTCCAGACTATTTCTACCTTTTGTCTGAATGATTATCATTTGTAACCTCTTGACTGTTTAAAAGTATTCAACACACGAGCTCCAGTACACAGGCAGCCTGTCTATTTTACATTATTAATAGTATATCAAAATTTCAATTTAGATGTAATTTCTGTTCCAGTTTCTTTTTAAAAGAACAAATTTTTGAAAAATTTTTTTCAAGAATTAAATTAGGAAATAGTAAATTTTCAAGTTTGAGAGACAGTATACAGTAATTTTATGTTTATTAATTAGGCACAGACAGAACAACTCTATATGATTAGAGAAAGATTTTGTTGTTATCTGACTTACAAACCTTTTTCAAATATTTTATAAGTATTCCAGTGCTTTCAAGGCGTGGATTTTAAACTTCTTTGCAAGAATGTATTTTCTTTTCTCTACAGCTTCTTAAATTATTAAGCAGATTAGCATGAATCAATTTGGCTGTACATCATGAGAAAGTCAGTTTCCATGTCAGTAAAGGGGAGCTGAGATAAAAACTGTGAAATAGAATAATGTTGCTATCATACTAATGTCCTTATTAATGCGAGAGGCTTCCATTACATCTATATACTGTCCAGAAGTAATAAACAGATGTGAAAGGACTTTACAAGTTATATATGTTCGAGAATCAGAAGCTGAAGATGATAAACTTCAATATTTTTTGTCCTTTCAAAGCTGTGGAAAGGGGCTGGTGAGATGGCTCAGCAGCGTACACGCCTGCCTGGCAAGCGCGAGGGCCCAAGTTCGACTCCCAGAACCCACACATGAAAAAAAGGCTGGTGATATCGCTCAGTGGCACGGGCGCCTGCTGGCACGGGAGGTCCTGAGGTCGACCCCCAGTACCCACAAAAAAAAAAAAAAAAAAAAAAAAACTGTGGAAAGAAAATCCCATAGAAATATTATTCCAGTCCAAAAAACGAAGAACCTTACAGAAATATGGAACTTTGATGGAACACCTTAGTTCCTTCCTGTTTTATGTGTCCTTAGATTATAAAACCATGTGTTTTATTACCTCTTGTGTATTATTACTTAATAAGGGGGAAACATCCTACCTTTTTTCGTCTTTGTTTAGTATCTTAACCCATCTCTGTCCCAAAATTCTTACCTAGAACTTGATAAAATCTTTCTTCACTAACTTTTTCAATGAAAAATAGTTTTATCCGATTGTTATTGTTTAGATTCATATACTCGGTTTTGTCAGAGTTTTCAGTATAATAGTACTGGATTTAAATCTCTTCTAATTGCAGTTAAGTCTCACCCACATCTCTCAAATAAAGAACTTGGATTTCTTCAACTTTATTATTTCACTGTTTGTGCCATCCATTAACTGTAAGTCCATGTAACCAGCAAGAATCATGTGAAAGAGCATTTAGACAGATTTTAAGGTTTCTGAATATTAAATTATTCATTTCTATGGATCTAGGTATGTCCAGTTCTACTGTTCAAGTAAAGATCAAGAAATGCTAGTTTTGTTTCTTTCTAACAATCCTCACTATCTCAGAGTTCCCCATTTTTTTCTTCTTCTTTTTTTTTTTTTTTGTGGGTACCGGGGGTCGACCTCAGGACCTCGCGCACCAACAGGCATCCGTGCCGCTGAGTGATATCACCGGCCCCTTTTTCGTATGTGGGTTCCGGGAGTCGAACTCAGGCCCTCGCGCTTGCAAGGCAGGCGCTTACGCCGCTGAGCCATCTCACCGGCTCAGAGTTCCCCGTTTCTGTCTTAAATGGGGGAAGGAGGTGTTAGGGAAATGCAGAGGGGAAAGGGGATTGACTTAGTGAAACGCAACAGGAAAGAAGTAATGAAGACTTCATCAAGCCATGAAATTAGAACGCAGCCATACCACCGTGTGAATTTTCCTGTACATTTCGCTTTGATGTGTATCACTAACTAATCACTAAGAAATCAAATTAACTTCTTTCATAACACAGTTTGTGTATTATTTGATATACTGTACCTTCCATATTTGTTTAGATTTTTAATGATTTTTCCATCGCAGTTAATTAAACAATCATACTATCAGTATTTCTGAATTAAATTTCATAAAATGCTAGCTAAATACTGTTTCAGAACAACTAGGGAGCGAAAAGCCTGAAGGAAAAGCAAACTTTATTTTACACTGAAAAGGTATATCTCTGGTCAACTGTTAAAGGTTAAAATAATATTTCTTTCTTTAAGATGTACTCTTACTAAGTTTTAGCATCCTTCCACTTCCCTGAAAAAGCACCGACAATATTTAACATTTCAAAACTCGAGATCTGGACCGGTGAGATGGCTCAGTGGCGTACGCGCCTGCCTGGCAAGGGCGAGGGCCCGAGTTCGACTCCCACAACCCACATATGAAAAAAGGGCCAGTGATATCGCTCAGTGGCACGGGCGCCTGCTGGCACGCGAGGTCCTGAAGTCGACCCCCGGTACTCATAAAAAAAAAAAAAAAACAACTCGAGATCTTAATACTGTCTATCCATCTAAATGCTTATGTCAGCACATATTTGTGGAACTGAACTGAAATCAATTTCATTCACCGGGGCAAGAATCAACAGAGTTTTCCCTAGAGGCAGCCACTCTGGAGTTGGAAAGCACAGGTATTTTATTATCAACCTTGTTTTCAAAGTACAGGTTAAGAACTGCAACATTAACTTGCTTTGTTTTGCTTTGTTTTGTTTTTAAATTCTGATTCTAAGAATCCACTGGAGCCCATCAGTCTTCCAAGAAGCTACCGAAGGTGATTCTTTGGTATAGGCAAGTTTGAGAACTATCCTGTTAGCACAGAGAATCTTCTATAATGAAATGGAATGATTTTCTCCTTCATGACAGCCAGGATAAAAGGTCTCAGATAAATCACTATGTATTTACATATATGTTAAATACGTGTGTGAAGCATGTGGTATGTAGATCCACGTGTACATTAGATGCCTGTCTTCAATTGTCTTTAAGACACACTATGTCCACAGGGTGTGGCTGCCTGCTCACCACACCCTTGCCTTGGTCCCCGAAGTCACTCCTGTCTGTGCCTCATTTTCTTCCCCTGAGAGCTCACCCTCAGAAGTTTGCTCTTGCTGTTGGAAGAAGAGGAAACTCCATTAGGGATATAGTACATTAACTAAGAAGACTGGGCAAGAAGGTGGATGAGACTTCATCCTGGACTGTATGAATAAATAACTTGGGTCTATCCTACCTCTGACCTCCTTGTGCAAATCTTCCTGCAGGGTTTCCCTCTAGGAAGGCGGCACACCTGGTCACTATTTTAAATGCTTAAAGCCGTTCTTCCTCGTGACTTCCTGATTTCTTTTTAATCTACTGCCCTTCAAAGTATTATCACATCACTAACATCCTATATTGTAACTATTTTTAAATTAATAAACTTTGTTTTTCTTTTTTTTTTTTTTATCAATTTTGGTCCTACAGAAAAATTGTGTGGAAAATAGTGTATCCATGAACTTCATCACTTTCCTCTTTGAATCTTCCCTACTTGTCAATGTTTTGGATTTTAGTCATTCTATGAGTATGTAGTACTAGCTCACAGTATTAACTTGCAAGTCCCTAATATCTGGTATTGAACATCTCTGTCTGTGTTTCTATGTGTATATATTTTGTGGTGAGATATCTCTTGAGATCTGTTGGCCACCCTCTTTTAAAACTGGGTTTTGTTATTGTGTTGTTAAGAACTCTTTGCCAATTTTAGATACTACTTTTTTCTTAGAAATGTATTGTTCAAAGATCTCCCGCCCTCCAGTTTCTGGTGTGTATTTTTATTTTAACAATGTCCTTTACAGAGAAAATTTTAATTCAAATAAAGTCCCAAGTTATCAACACTTTTGTGTTGTACCTAAGAAATCACTGCCAAGCATAATGTCATCTAGTTTTTAGAATCAGTTCATGGATGTCCACAAAATAACTTTCTGAGATTTCTTTGGAATTGTATTGAATTTATAGATCAAGCTGGGAAGAACTAATAGCTTGGTGGTATTGAATTTCTCTATCCATGCCCATGAAATATCTCTCCATTCATGTAGATCTTTGAGTTTTTTCAGCAGAGTTTAGTTTTACTCTTCCAAAATCCTACACATATTTTGTTCGACTTTTACCTGGTCATTTCATATTCCATTGGTTTGCTTGTTAGTTGTTAGTTTTTACAGTACTGAGGCTTCAACACAGAGCTTCACATGTACAAACCACACACTTTATCACTGAGCTACATTCCCAGTCCTTTGTTCAATTTTTGATGCCACTATAAATAGCACTGTGTTTTTAATTTGTGTGTTAGTCGCTTTCCACTTGCAACACACTGCCTTAGAAAAACAATTTAAAGCAGTAGAGGTTTATTTTGGCTCGTGATTGCAGAGGTTTCAGTCCATGGTCACTGGCTCCATTACTTTTCAGGTTTGCAGCCCAGCAGAAACATCATGGCAGAAGTGCATGGTGAAGGAATGGTACTTACCTCATGATAGCCAGGAAGCAAATAGAGGGTGAGAAAGTAAAGATGAAGGGGTGACAGACAAGATATAGTTCCGAAGAGCATGGCCCATGAGCTAGCCTCTTCAATGAGCCCCCACATCCTGTCACCTTCTATTAATGCCATCAATCAGGAACCCATCATTGGAGTGAGCCAACCAAAAAGTCACATCCTTATGATCTAGTCACCTCTGATTAAATACATGAACCGTTTGGGGGACATTTTTGCAAATCATAACAACTTGAAAATATAATTAACTATTTCTGGTATACAAGAAAGTAGTTGACATATATACATATATATATATTTTATAGTATATAGATGTAAATTTTTTGAAAGACGGGTTTTCAATTTTTTTGTGGTTTTGTTGTTATTTCATTTTATTTTGTTTTTGCTCTACTCCCAGGTAAAGCCTAGTGTATACAAATAACATGCTTAATAGAATCAATGAATATCCCTTATTTCTTTGTGTTCTAGCATGCCATCCACACGGCTAAATCCACATTGAGTTGTACATTAATTGGCAGCAATGCTATACTTTTTGCCATCCTCTCTTCACATCCTGCTAAAATAATCAGTGTGAATTCACATATGCTGAATAAACAACTTTAAAATGTATTGGGCTAAAATATCTCCTGAATTTTAAAAACCTGACATTTAAAAATACCAATTTCAATATTTTATTAAACAAAGTAAAATACTAGTAAATAATACTATTTTTTCCTAGAGAATAATGCAATGTAAAAATTTGCTCACGCTGTGCTATAAATTATTCGAAGGTCAGACTTTTTTTTTACATTTTATTCAGAAACTTTGACTTTTATGGGGGGTTTCAAAAAACAGATTCTCTGTGTGTTCATCTTCACTCAGTTGTTTATCATTTCTTTCTGAGCCTTTGCCATCATAGTCTCCTCTTCTTCATGGCATCTTTTTGAAATGAGATAGTTTCTACCTAAAGAAACTCAAAAAGACCAACACAGCCCTATCTTTCATTCATGCAAGCGTGCTCCAATCTACATACTCATCTTACTCAGTAGTTTAGTTTTCTTTTAGGTGGAAGCCCCACCAGTATTTAGTTACCCATAAAATATTACGTTTGGAACAAAGGCACATGCAGTGTCTCTGGCCTCCTCATTCTGTTCTCTACTTTAATATTCCCTTGTCTACTTCAACACTGCGGTGAGGACACACATCAAGGGCTCCTCTGCCCTATGAACAGAACTCAGTGAAAAGAGAAACAGAGTTTTTGTCTCAGTGAGGAAGGCCCTTGCTGTTGCTGGATTGTTATGATGAGCAGGTGCAGCATTTGCAGCAAGAGCAACCGCTATCTTCAAGTGATGTGGCTATTGCCAGGGTACCTTCTTTCCCTGACAGGTCCAATCTATATCCCTGCTAATTTTTCTGCTGCACGAAACAGGAAAGAGAAATGTATACCTCTTAAATACCTGATTTGGACCAGCACTCTATGAAGTTCACAATAAAAAGCACCTAATATTGCATTTCTTATAGAATATTGATGTCACCCATTACCTGTGTTTAGAATATGTTTCTAAAACTTACTTTATGTGTGACTTTAAGTGATGCTTTACCAACTTCTGCAAACATCAATTTCCTCTTTTGTAAAACGTCAGCGATAGTTACTCTATGGTGCATTTCTTAGAGCTAAACGAAATAATACATCTAAAGCAATTAAAGGGTTTCTCAATAAAATATGTAATTATGACTATTATTTTCCTTCATGAAATGTTCACAGTCATATTCTAGAAATCATGTGCTAGTGTCTGAATTCAGTCCATTTTTCTGTTCACTCTCCAAGGGCCCCCCAGCTGTTTCTGTTGAGAAATTACCTGAACCCTCCTGAATGTTCAACCATTGTCACTTCCTCTTCATCAATTCCGGTGACCTTCAAAGATGGTTTAGGAAGGAGCTTCCAGTCACACACACACACACACACACACACACACACACACACACACACACGGGTCTTCTTACCAGGTTCACCGTACAATAAAAACAACCTGAGATGCATAAAATATGTATTATTTTCACATAAAGACAAAGAACTTTTTCATTTCTTCCAGCAAGCTTTTTGGAATTCCTGTTGTTTATACTTTTTTAGGCTAAGACTCCCTTGGATGAACGGTTTGATATGTAATCAATAAAATGCAATGTTGCTATTTATGAACCAAACTTCTAGGTGGAAAAAGTAGCAGATTTGTCCTTAAGTAGGCACAATGCTGCCAAGGTGCAGGGGATGTGGACAATAGCTCATACTTCTACCATTAAAGTTAGGGACAGAAATAACACTGTCGCGTTTTATATAACCATTTGTTCTAAACGTACCTTAAACATTATTTCACTTGCAGAAAAATGATTCTTATCTACTGTCGTGCTAACTGTAAAATATCTCCTGAAGATTGAAGCAGCAGTTGAAGTACTATAAAGATACAAAGCTTACTTGGAGACCTTCATATGTGACCTGCCCATTGCAGGTGTGCCTGATCCTGACAAAGGTAACCTCAATTTTAACTCATCAGCCTGGACCTTTTGGAAAACCTTAACTTACAATCCAATATATCAAACTATTTCCACTAAGCTATTTTAAATTATGTATATCTTTCAGGTGAGTTACAGGCAATAAACACCTACTAAGGCCTGTAAATAGGTCCCACGGCATAGTGAAAATAACTGTGTGTGTGGTTAAGGATACTGACTTTTGGTAGTGAAATTTTCTGGGTTATCTGGGTGGACCCAACTGACTCTTCTGAATCCTAAAAGCAGAGAACATTTCTAGTTGCAATGAGAGAGAGAGAGAGAGAGAGAGAGAGAGAGAGAGAGAGAGAGAGAGAGAATAGTGTGAAATGGAAAAAGCATAAAAACACTGGCTGGTTTTGAAGATCGAGTGATGGAAATTATGACTCACATCACACTTTGGATATCATGGGTATTTTATGTGTTCTTACAATTTCTCAAGCTATGGTTGCCTTATCACACATTTGAAACCTGTTGTTACGCTTTGGACATTTTGAGGCTGTTGAGGTTGGGGTGTGATTTTCCCATCTCTGGATGCATTTTTGGAACAGAATTGCTTACTTAGTGAGAGATGAGATAGTTCTAGAAAAAGCTCTAGATCTTTCCCCCAGCCTGGGGTTGAAGATGGAGAATAGAATAAATAAAATACATTCTCAGCTAAGACAGAGGCTTGGGTACCCAGCCGTCAAAAGGGCATCGAGAAGCCATGAGTGTATTTATTTTTCCCTCTCTTTAAAAGTTCTGAGTTGAAATATAGTACACATTAAACAATTTTTGCTTAGTATTATATATATTTATATATATATATATATATATTTTTTAATGTGGGTACTGGGGATCAAACTCAGGATCTTGCGCTTGCCAGCAGGTGCTTGTGTTGCTGACCAATACCACTGGCCCTTTTTCCCTTTTTATGTGGGTACCGGGAGTCGAACTCAGGACCTTGCACTTGCCAGGCAGGTGCTTATGCTGCTGAGCCATCTCACTGGCCCAAGTATTATATTTTTAAGCTAGCGGATAGTCATGATGTAGCAAGCTGCTAATTTTAAGAAAACTCAGTGATAAAACCTTCAACTTCTGTGAAGAAGGTATGTTCCAGGGATGTTGTGCCTACAAATCAGAAAACTATTCACTCTGACAATTTCAGGAACATGTTTGTGGTTGCATGGCATGGAAAATTAACTGAGCCAAAAATCAACCCATATTCCTTCCTCCTCATGAAAATTCTGCTATTACTACAGTGTGTCTAACTGCAATGTGTTTATTTATTTCCTTGTCCCCTTCAAAATGTAGAACTTTGAGCCCTGGAAACCATCATAACACAATTACCAATATTCATAATTAGCCAATCAGTCTATGTTGAATAACTAAATGCTTAATATATGAAAAATAAGCTTAATTATCACAGAATTCAGACCAACTTCCAAGGTTTATTATAGTTTTTAGATTCAAGTTGGATAGACTGAGACGATAGTGGACTGCATTACTTATTTTTATCTATCATCAATAAGTGCTTATAAATCTGTTGGTACTTTTGCTTATCTTTAATTTTGCAACTGTGCAGCATTTCCTGTCTCTTTCCAAATCTTTTTGCACCAATGGAAAATCTTTCCTGGTAGACGTGTGCACTGGCAGGTTGCCCAACAAGCAGTCCACTGTCCAAGCTGGGATTCAAAATGCCCACTGACATTATTACTCCATTCCATCTCCAAAGCCATTTGTCCAATGTAGCACAAAAAGCATTAAATTTGACCAATACCAAAACCTCTAGTGATCTTACAGTTTATAGGGTAAAAATGAAAGAAGGCAAAGGTAGACTAACAGGACTTAGGAAAAGCATCAGAACTGGGGATAATGATGCAGACTTCAGAACATTTGCATGACACCCAATCTGATGATGTCACTGTAGTATTTACCTGGGTATAATGCTATGGAAGATGCCCCCATGGTATTCACCATGGCAAAGGTTGACCTTCCAGTTCCAGTCCAGACTTTTCTATTTCATCCCTTTCCCTTTCCCAATGTAACTCATGTCATGCATGTAACAATCTGACCAGGTGTATGAGGAATCGAAGCATCTTATATCTGGAGGCTAGCATGTTATCTTGCATGGATATCTGGACTACCCCTCCATAGCTTACTCTCCTCCACAAAACCATTTTCTGTCCCCATAATTCAGTGGAAGGAGGACCTCTCCTTGAAGAATTTTACTCAGGTTGAATTAAGCCATGGCCACCTGCTCCCCAACACATTGAATACGTGCTGTGTGATCATACTGGAAACATTTCTGTATTTAAATATTCTTTCCCTTGAAAGTGGGCATTGTGCATGGATCATATTTTATATACAGTTTGCGCAGTTAAAAAACAGACAATGCTTACTGAGTGTGTTTGAATTAAATCAGATTAAATTCAGTGGAACTGCTTGAGGTTATTACAGTTGCCTGGGTCCATCTTCCTCTGAAGAATTGTGTGTGTGTGTGTGTGTGTGTGTGCTGTTGTGTAATAAGTGAATTCAGATTTAATTACAGCAATTGATTTCATTGTAATCACCATTAAGGAGAGACCTCTAATTTAATATTGGCTTTAGCTTTATATTTACTATAATATTTCTCTTCTGTTGCTATCAAATTGGAAATATTTATCATTTCACCCTGCAGGGGTAAATATAAAATGATAAGAACAGAACAAATGCGTTGAATTTTAGGGGCTAAAGTCATTTCAGAAGGGCCGATTTTGTTCCAACTTGTTGTTTTGTATGAAGTAGAATATGAGGTATGATCAAAATATGGTGAATATTTTAAAACATTTACATTATTACAATAAGAGATGCATTGTCATTAATGCCCCTCAAAAGTCACCTTCACTTTAAAAACATTTATGCCATCATTCTTGTCATGTTCTGAATCAGTTCTGGAATCTTCTTTCGTGACAGTCTTCAGCTGCACTGTTGTTGCCGTCATGGTTATTTGGCTTTGGGAAAGAGCTAGAAGTCACACAGTACCAGATGAGGACACACTGCCATGTTTCTAAGAGCCTGTCTCCCTGTTGGATGGCACTGACAGCACATTTATAATATTTTGGATCACACCTTGTAAAGACACTCAGGAAAGAGGATTTCCAGACCTGCTTCAGAAAGTGGCAAGAATGGTGGGTTAAATTAAATGTGTTCAAAGCAACAGGGAGTATCTCGAGGGGATTCTGAGCAATGCATCTTTTTCTGCAATAGATATTTTTAATTTAGACCTTCACTGTGTACTGTGATTACCCTGTGTATATTCCTAAGTGCAATTTGGATATTCCCAATTTCTGAAGGAGAAAACCCTTTCTGAAGACAAAATCTTATCTCTCCATCATGAAAGTTCAGCACAGCCAGGGCACAGAACTTCAAAGGAACAGGCAGGAAGCTCTGTATGAACCCTTCCATGAGCTTCTTCCATCCGAAATGTCATCTTTACTTTTCATCCAATGGCAGAGAAGTCTACTTTCCAAGTCACTAGTCTCTGGCTTCCAGAATGTTCCTTCATACTCCCAACAAAGAGGACCTACATCCCTTTCAGAACTCCAACCCCTGAGTCCTCCTCTCTGAAGGCTTGTCTCATAAAATGTTAGGAGGATTCTTCAGGCCACTCACCATAGTTCTAGGAAAAGCCCTGTAGTATTTTAGCTCTATTACTACCTGAATTTTCATGTGCTTTTAGCATTATGCCAGAAACATTCGAAAAGAAGGAAGTGGGTAAACGATATGGCCACAGCTTACCTGAGTGCCTATAATATTGTACATGCTGTGATGTAAAAATAACTGAATGCAGGGATTACATGCTGCCGAAGTGAACTGAGCATGACACAGAGGAGTTATATTTGAGATTTCAGACGTGGACAGGAGTAATCCATCAAAGAGAGCCACTCAACCACACAAATGGTGTCAGATACACACGTTTATGTTCCACCTTTCTGGAGAAAAGCTCCCAGGATCAGACTTCTCCTGAGGTCCAAGAGGGGCAGCTAGAGAGCAAAAGGACTGCAGGGCCTCTGAAGAGGCTCTGTTTATGCTTTCTTGCCTAAGGCGGGCACTATTATTGCTGCAGTGAGTTCTACAAGCTGATCACCCAGCCACAGGAGAAAGTTGGAATCTAAGGGAATGCCTGCATCTCAGCCTGCAGGGAGATCTGCAGATTTAAGGAATGAGAAAAGAAAATTAGGTGAAAAACATTATGAGGACCTTTAAGGAAATCACCATGAGGTTCAAGGGGGAAGGTGACTGGAAGCATCTGACCCCAAGGACAAGCCGAGGGGGAGCGGCTCATTTGTGGTGTCGATCATGGAAGAGGTGCATCCCTAGAGCCCAGCTTCCTGGAGAGGAGGCAGCCGTGTGAACTTCTCAAGGTGAGCTTCCGTTTTACACACTGCAGTGTCCTGGAATGCTTAAGACCTCTGCAGGCTAATGGAAAAGTGGCAAGGCACAATCTTTGCATCCAAGATATGCTGTAGGGAAGGCAGTATATTTTCTGAGCAAGACCATTCAGTAAAATGCACTGGCCATACTCATTACCCTTTGTTAGTTATCCGTCTTCAGGAAAGCCTTACCCATCACTCCACCTGGCGGTACATGTCCGAGGGACAGATACGCACAGTGGTGTTCACATAGGCCAGCCTGGCCACCCCGCAGCTGCCTCAACTAGAGAGCGATGTCCACGAAATAAATGCAAGACCCCATAACAAGCCAGTCCCCCAATGTGGTGTTTCTATTCACCATGAACATTTTATTAAAAGAAATGAGTTTTCCTTCAGAGGAGTTCAAACCAAGGATATTGTTTATCCTTGATTAGTAGTTCTTTCCATTTAGAAACATGCATTTATGTGAACCTGATTAAAATTATACAATAAAATACATGTTCTCACAAAAGCAAAGTATTGCATAGGATTTCACGGTATGTGCAGAGCAATAAATCCGTGCAGGAGGAAGGAGGAAGGGCCCCACCCTGGAATGAGATTGTGGGTTGAAGGAGGGAGCAGAGACCACCACTGTGGAAGAGGAATTCAACAATCTGGCAGAACGATAATATATATTTACAATGTTAATGAGGCTACACACAAAATGCACATTTTGTGAACCAAAAACTTTGTGCTGGAGATAGAGACACAATCTTTTGTCCCCGTGACAGGACTAATCATGTCTCAGACAGCTTCCTTGGAAGAAAGGTCTGGCTGAGGGCAGGTGTCACCTCCCACAGCTCCAACTGTGACATTGTAAGCAGCGATGCCTAGCAGAATGTGTAGAGAGGAAGTTCAAAATTCTGTAGTCTCGACCCAGATTATGTCAAACTAAACAAAACTTGTCCATAAGGTAAGAGGCAGGGAGAATGCAAGAAAGATGGATTCTACTGCCAAGTTTTAATCTAAATGAAGAAAATGATGCATTTCTAAATTATATTTAATGTGCCTGATAGAATGTTGAGCTTGGATAAAGCAAACATGATAATACTGCCTCAAAAGTTGATAATATTGCATCAAGGAAACTGAGATACCTAGAGGCAGAAGCCGTCTCTATCTTTTCCTGGTGAGTGTATTTAGACTATGAATTACAAATGTCAGTTTGAAAAAGTCAGAGGTAGCAGTTAAGGACTTACCAGGAAACTCCAGCAGTCCATCCGATCCTTGAGGATCTTTTCCTCTCAGGAGCCTGGGAGGGCTGGACCACAGCTCAGGGCCTCTGGGCTTCTCTGCTCCCAGGGCACAGATTGAAGCTTAGCCCCAGCATCCTCTGAGAGCAGGCCCACTTCTAGCTCTGCAGCACCCCAACCTCCCGCTGCCAGGAACCCATTTGGGAAATGAGCGTGGCACGTCTGCCTGACTTCTTTTTTTTTTTTTTTTTTTTTTTTGTGGGTACCGGGGGGACGACCTCAGGACCTCGCGCGCCAACAGGCACCCGTGCCGCTGAGCGATATCACCGGCCCCTTTTTCGTATGTGGGATCCGGGAGTCGAACTCGGGCCTTCGCGCTTGCAAGGCAGGCGCTTAAGCCGCTGAGCCGTCTCACCGGCCCTGCCTGACTTCTTAATTGTTAGATTCTGGTGGGCGCTTTAGTGTGTGTCCTCTCATTGTCTGAAGACTGGGGCTTCAGGGATGGTGGCCAGGATAGAAAGGGCTCAAGGGAACCCACCTTCAACACCAAATCTCTAATAGACAAGCGTGGCGTTGTGGAAAGTCCAGGGTAGCAGGCTCTGTGAAGACGACCTTAAGTCCCCAAGGAAAAGAAAGCCGCTTCGAGTCCCTGTGCCTGCAGGTAGGACTGTGCCAGCAGCTGATGGCTTTGCTTATGTTTGGACACATGGGCCCAGTGTGGTCTCTACAGCAGTAAGAGAGAAAAGCTGGAAAGAAGCCATGAGCGGCTCAAGTTCAGAAGCCTGAGAATGTGAGCCCCTGAGGATGACACACACAGACTGCTGACCTTGCCAGCACCCCGACCTCAGTGAGGGCAGTGCCCCCACACCGCCTACTGCCATGCTGCTTTCATTCTCCTCCCTGAGTGGAGTTTGGCCTCCTGGCTCATTTCTAGTAAATAAATGTAAATCAACAAAAACATGAGCTTTATAGGCTGATGCTGCAGCAACCAAGAATGCAAAATGAACATCCCCAGTAATGCCAGGTTGGCAGAGTATGCCCTTGATAAGAGCAGAACTTCACATCAGAAGATGTGCCTTCCTCTCTAACAAAACATAACTTCAGTCCAATTGGGGACAATACCCAAGGAACCCCAAAATTAAGGAGTACTCTACAGCACACTTGCCCTGTATTTTTCAAAAGTGCCAAGATTAGAAGAAACAATGGAAGGCTGAAAAGCTGTCTCCAGCTACCAGAATAAAAGAGACAGGAAGACTAGGTGTGGGCTGGCACCCTGGGTTGGTCCTGGAAAAGAGGAAAAAAAAAAAAAAAAAAAAAAGAAGAAGAAAATATGGCAAGATCCAAATAACAGTAATGCATCAATGCTAACAGTTTAGTTTTGATAAATTAACCAGGATTGAGTAACATTAGAGGATGCTTAATGAAAGTTATGTGTGAGCTTTACTCTCTTTACAATTTCTCTATAATTTTGAAATAATGTTTAAAAAGTAAAAGTGAAGTAATAATTTCTAAAATAGAAACTATTTCTCCAACTGAGTTACGGTGGGAGAAAGGTAAATTAAAAATGCATTAGGATAATACTGAGCATCTAAGAGTGAGCAGAATGCAAAACAATGACAGCGTGCTCTGTACATGTAGGTCGGTTAGAAGCTGGAGCTGTCTGGTATTCCTGGTAGGAATGTGCAATTATGCACTCCCCATGGAGAGTGATTTGGTGACATCTGGAGCAAAATAACATGTGCATTTATCTCATAACCTTACTCATAGAAAACTGTAACAACGCACATTGGCCAAGGGTAACATTTTCTGTTCTAACTTTGTTTGAAGGAACAAAAGGTGGACTCACATCAAATGTCTAAAAATGTGAAACGGATCATAATAGAGAGATCGGGACAGTGGTACCATATGCATCTATAAAAAGGGATGAGATGGATCTTAGATATGAACTGATTGTTGGAAGATTTCATCAAATTTAAAAAGGACAGAACTCTGTATACAGTGTAGCATAACAGTTTTGTAACTCTGGACAGGAGCCAGGATTGTAATGGTAAAGTTATAGAAATTTTACCTTAGAAATTAGAAATCAATTAGTAGCCTGTTGCTATATTGAGACAAGACATGCTCATGCTGCTTGTCACATAGTTAGACTGCTAAGCTTAGTCAGCCTTGACTGTCTGCATCCAGCTGTTTCTTCCAGATAGACCGCTAGGTCAACCTGACCACATCCCGCTGTAATGTCTGTGTTTTTCCTACCTAAAAACATATATTTTATTTTCCAACATGATTCAAGGACTTTATGCCCAGGACAGACTGGCGCAGTCAAGGACACATTTACTCTACCTGCTCTGCTCAGACCCCCTCCCTCCCAGGATGTTCCTGCCTTATGATAAACAATTCCTTCTAAGTAAACCTGCTTGAAACAAATCTGCCTGACAACATATGACTTGATTCTTGCAACCAATCATGTAACAATCTGTTTTCAGCTTTGTACTTCCTGCTCGCAAAATGTATTTAAAATGAACTCTAAGCTGACACAGAGTTGGTGATTTGGACTCAAGCTATCCCCCAGCCCACCGGCATTAATAAATAAGTTGCCTTCCAAACTCCTCGGTGCAGAGCATTATCTTTTCTATCCAGGTTTTTCTGCAACAGGATGAGAACAGTGAAGGATGGAGGAGAATATATGTCTTCCAAAATAAAATCTGGAATATACAGACTAATGAAGTAATGAATTAAAATTCCAAAAGAAGATCAAAGGCCCAGGGATGAAGGTAAAAGTACTCTGGAAATAATCTTTTCCAAAATATATTGACTTGAAAACTCTTTATTTTTACATTTATGAAGAACTGAAATGTAAGAAGTTATTAAATACCATCCTACCTCAGAAGGTGTGTTCCCTCTGCAGCCCACAAATACCCAAATATGCAGATGCTCATTTCTTACATAAAAGGATATATCTGCATAAACATAGGCATATCCTCCCATATATCAAATCAATTCTAGATTATTTACAATATATAATGCAATGTAAATACCATGTAACTAGTTGTTATGTGGTATTATTTCAGGAATAATGATAAGAATACATGTCTATGTATGTTCTGTACAGGTGCAATATTTTCCCAAATATTTTCTATGTGGCTGGGTGAATCCATATATGCAGAGCCCCAAGATATGGAGGACTGGCTATACAAGAAGAATGGTGAAACTAATCAAACTGCATATTTATGTGAAGACAATCACAAAGATTGATAGTTTTTCAAGATAATAGTATTTTGTCTCTAAATCCTTGTCAAATACAGTTTAGAGCTGCTAAGAAATCCATTAATAAACTTACCTATAATATTAGTTTATTTATTTTAAAACTATTTCCTTTATGTGATAGGAAAATACAAACGGTTACTATACTATTTTCAGGATTCAGTATTTTCATGTAAGAGAAAAAAAAGAAAACATAGAAGTAATGAGGTTAAGCAAAATCAGTACATGTGAACTTTTAAAAGTACCAGTGTAGATGTCCACTTTTTATTTTAAATTGTGTGTTTTCTAGATATGTATGCAGAAGAACTCTAAAGGCTGTGACAAACCCCATGGCAAAAGTCACAGCCAGTGACAAGTTAATAGTTTCTGAACAGCATTTCCCCATTTAAAATCACCAGAGTGCATCGAGTGAGTGCTCAATCCTTATCGAGGGCAGAAACTATAGCAGATGATTATTTACTTTACCATGCCAGAAAGCAAGGGAGCCATCAAAGACTCATAAGGTCCCGCAAAACCAATGCAGAATTCAACACAAAGGACCCCATTAGAAGGGAAATGTTGAGCATAAAAGTTATTGATATTAATGAATGGCCTTTTAGATATTTACCTGCATGAATGGATGTGTAATCAGTGAGGAATGTAATATGAGCCCAAGAAAGGAAGGAGGAAAAGAGAGGGAGGGAGGACAGCAAGAAGGCGCACTGGGTGTCTACGTGCCTTACAACGTTCCCACAAATTCTTTCCCTCTCCTCCTTTGAGGTTCAGGGCCTCTTCCCTCTGCTCAAGGGTGCTGGCTGGGCTGAGTGACTTCCTCCTATTGAACAACTTAGGGCAAAGGTGGCTTTGAGTGCGACTCTGAAGACCAGGTCCCAGAAGAGCCGGTGGAGTCCCCCATCATGCCGGGGAACTTATCTTTTTTTCTTTTCTTTTCTTCAGGGGCTCAATAAATATTTTATGAGACTGTATTTGCCATACATAATTATTGCATTCACCTTGCATCTACGTTCTGCATCTTGGTCATTTTTACTTCCCTTTCCCTCCCTCATGCCCCTCTCCCTCCATCCCCAGACCTCCTTTCCATCTGTAGTCTTCCTCCTTGCTTTCTGCTATCTCTCTTTTAGTTTGGTCTTTATTTATATTTTGGATCACTCATATTAGAGAAACCACACAGTTTCTAACTTTTTGCATCTGGTTTACTTCCCTCGGTATTAGGATTTCTAGATCCATCCATGTTCCTCCCAGTGACTCCAATTTCCCCTTCTTTATAACTGAGTAGTACTTCATTGTGTAAATATATGTTTCTTTTATTTGTTCATCTGTAGAGCAAATCTGAAAGCTTCTCCACAGCAAAGAAAACAACTGAGTGAAGAGACAACCTACAGAATGGGAAGAAATTTTTGCCAGCTATATCCCTAAATAGAAGGCAAATAACTTGAATATACAAATAATTCAAAAAATTAGATCTCCCCAAGTAAAAGTCCCAGTCCAAAAACTGAGCAACTACAGTGAAAGTCGAGCTGTCTTTGAATGAGACCCTGTGTCCTCAGCCAGGGCACTGAGGACTTCAGCTCTGACACCCGACCTTCCTCCAACCACACGGGCGACCCTGGCCCCGCCTTCCAAGAAGCTGCCTCCAGATACCTGAGGTCAGAAACTGTACGACAGAATGAATGTTTTTTGTTTGCATCTGTGCTCTGGGGTAATTTGCTATACAGAAATAGATGCTAAGTTTAAACATGATTGGGAGAAAATAAAGGCACTAACACCTCACTCATGGAATTAGGTTGAAAAGGAAAACTATGCATTGGATTTTCAGCTCAAGTGTGAACTATATTTCTGGGTAATGATTTAGTTGACATGAGAAAGTTTGTTTTCACAAAAGGATCCCAATTAATAAATATAAAAGAAGGAATCCATCAGTGAATCACATTTTGTAAGCCCTGCGAGGTATTCACTGATTTAGACAACCACCAGTAACACCAGACACTACGGGAGTGCTGTCACCAAATAAAGCTAAGCATTAATCTCAGCATATATTTAAAAACCAAATAAAATATTTTTAACAAACAATATATAAAGAAAGATGTGGTATTTTTATACAATGGAGTACTATTCAGCCATTAAGAAGGATAAACTGGAGACTTTTATAGGTAAATGGATGCAACTCGAGAAAATACTCATAAGTGAAATAAACCAGAAGCACATGTGTAAGCATTGTATTGTCTCTCTAGTATGAGAAACTGAAAGAGTATATAAGATCCAAAATGTACAATAGACATGGTGAATCAAAAAGAAACTGGTCAAAAGGAAAGAGAGACTGGAATAAGGAAAAAAAAAGAAGGGAAAGGGAAAAAAAATTGTATATATATATATAAGATGGTTAAGATAGATACACTACGATTTTTACTTAGTTCATTGAAGAGTAAGGTTTGTGCCAATAATGTTTGGATAATTAAATGCTAATGTCTGGTGTCCTGAATAACTAACTTAAAGATAGTAATACGCAATGTATTAACCATTCTTACCCTCTTATTATGTTGTTTTGAAAATTTGTTCTTCTTTTGATTTGTTTTGTTTTTTCTTCTCTTTAAAATAAAATTAAAAAAAAAAAAAAAAAAAAAAAAAAAAAAACAATATATAATGTGTGTAACACATATTTTTCTTGTTCTACACAACAAACAGAAAAAGCCATTTTTGAGAAGATGTGTGAACTCTGAATACAGTTTGCGATGACACCAAGACATTACTAATAATAATTTTGTAAGGTATGAAAATGGTGTGGTTATTAAGAAATACCCATCTTTTATAAATAGAGGTCAATATGTATGTGTGAAATGAAATAACTTCTTGGATTTCTTTTAAAGTAAGGAAATAGGCAAGTCTAATCTATAGTAAAACAGATAGGCAAATTGTTAAAATGATAGAGAAAATTAAACATAGGATCTGTGGATGTAGCTCAATGCTATAGCATCTGATGAATGTGTTACAATACCCTGAGTTTGATCCTCAGCATTGAAAAAGAAAATTGTATAATTACATCAAATTCAGAAGAGTTGTCTTAAAAGAAAAAATTTAGACTAATTAAATTTAGCAGAGTTTATTTAAAGAAAGAAATATTCTCGCATGAGGCAGCATCCTGAACCAGTAGGCATCCGGCAGAAGTATTTATAGATGGGAAGAGGAAGTGAGGGAAGAAACAGCTGGAGTTAGTGATGGCCCTGCATTTCCCTCATGTGGACATGGTCTGATCAGTTGGCAGCCTATGATTGGCTGAAGCTTGGCTGCTGTGATAGGCTGAGACTCAGTTATTTCTTGCAAGAATACACTCTTAGGTTGCAGTTTGCTATGTAGGAATTCGGAGCACTGCTGCAACTTCAGACCTAATTTAAATTAATTTATCTGCTGTTAGCACTAGTGTGGGGTCAGGGAGCTGTGAAGAGAAAAGGAGTGGCTGGGGTCTGCTAGAACACACAGCATTTACTGCCTATTCATTATTAAACACAACTTACAGGTTTTAGACCCAATTCTCTGCTTGGGCTCCACTTCATAACAAAAATAAAAATAAAACCTTCATTTGCTTATGAAATACAATTCTGATTGAGGGTGAGATGACAGTCTAAAAAATACACTTTTCACTAACAAGGAGCCAAGCTGTACTTCTTTTCCTTTCATCCGTGAAGAAATAGATGCACTGGATTGGAATTTATAATCGTGGTGTTAGGAACATGAACAACTAAAAACATTTACCTCTGAGCAGTGGACCAAAGAATGCAGGAGGACATCTGCTTTTTCTTGCAATACCATTCTGTAATATTTGATTTCTTGACTGGGTGTTATTGTTTTCATATAGAAAGAACACTCTTGAGTAAAGATAAGAATAGGTTTCAAGGGAAACACAACGTTAAGCCAATTAAGCTTGAAAAGTACAGCCAACAAGCCAATTTCCGCATGGATTATAAACAACATCACTTATAGTACTAGATTCTCCACCTTGGATCTCTGTCCATTTCCATATTTATGCCACAACTATTGCCATCTCTCAGGACGACTGGAATTTGCCATCGCATTTCCCTCAGTTTCACTGTCTCTGCTTAGCTTGAATCTTTTACAAACCTTAGCTCTCACAGAGTTCTTTTCACATGCTAGACTGCTACCCTGGTTTTGCTCCTAATTTCTACAATGTCCAGAATTCAGAGCCAATTTCTTTACTCTGCTTTTTGTTCCAGCCAGTATCTCTTAATGTAGGGGTCAAGTTTTTTTCCCTGGCTTTCGCCGGGCTTGAATCACATCAGTTTCCTAGCTCTGCCCCGCCTTGTGGAGCAGAGAGAGAAAGGACAGGTGGATCAGCAGGCAGGGATCTGTCCTCAGACAGGTTCTGGGGAATGACCAGAACCCAGCTCCCCAGTATGGGCCACTTCTGCCTGGCTCTAAGGAACATGGGGCGTTTGTTATTTCTATGTCTATTGCTGTCCTTTTCTCCCACCCAGACAAACCTTCCTTCCTTTCTACTTTCTTCCCTTCCCCCCATCTCTGTCTCTTTTTTGCTTCCGACTGGCAATGTGTTATACCAGCTGCTCTCTGTCTACCTGAGCTCTTCTCTAATCTATCTCAACCAAGGTGCACAATGTGGACACAGAGAGCTGGCAGGTAACTTGAAATGCACACATTTCTGTTGCACCCAAGGCTAAACATTCCTCAGACTTGAGCTTCGAATTCAAGTTCATTTCCTCCAAACCAGGCTGTTTTGATGGTCTAACCACTCTTTATGAAGCAGAGCAAATACAAAGACTTGGAAATTTCCTGGTCAGAGAGTGTTATCTGTTACATGACATGAGGAAAAATACTGATAGGCAGAAAGGCAAGCAGAATGAACTTGTCTCCCAGTTTTCTTCGGGTTTCTTATGAAATTTTGTCTTTAAAGTTCCAGACTCTAAGATGCATAGCATAAACAGCCTAAACACAGTCATAGCCTAAACAAAGCCAAAGACAAAATAAGGCTGGCATCTCTTGTGGAGCGGCTCCACATTTGGGAGTTCTGAATGCCTCCACTTTTATAACCCGAACACAGCCAGCCTTTCTCTTGGATGAATCACACATGGTATCTGTTTGCTTGGATGTGAGAATAAATAGAATATTCTCAGGGGTAAAATCTAGAGTCTGAATGTGTGGGTCAAGAAAGAGGCAGGAGCTGGGCATGTATCTCAGTGGTGGAATGCTTGCCTAACATGCGTGAGACCCAGCTTCCATCCTAGCACAGAAAAAAAAAAAAAAAAGAAAGAAAAAAAAAAAAAAAGGAGATGAGGAAAAGAAGTAAAAGAACAGGAATGTTTTAGTGTTAAAAAAGAAAGTGCCAGATGAGGTGGCACTTGCCTGTAATGCTGGCACTTATGAGGCTGAGGCAGGAGGATCACTGAGAGCTTGAGACCAGCCTGGGCTTCTTAGTGAGAGCCTGTCTCAAAAAACAAACAAAAAGCTAGGCGTGGCGTTGCATGCCTGTAATCCCAGCATTTTGGAGGCTGAGACAGGAGGATCATCACAAGTTCAAGGCCAGCCTGGGCTACAAAGGGAGTTAGTTCATGGCCAGCCAGAACTACATAGTGAGACCCTGTCTCAAAAAAAAAAAAATTTAGGGGTCAATATCCCTTTTCTGGAGTTCATCTGGAAGAGGGCATATGGAGAGAAAACAAATACATGCTTTCTAGGCCTCGTACATTTTCCTGTGCCATGAATTTTAGCACTAAAAGAGTAAGTGAACACTTAACTAAGACATAAATAAGTGTAAAATTATGCTGTGTGGTGGAAACCTATTTACTTAAGAAAGGCATTATCACCTCAAATGAAGCCTTCTCTAGAGAAAATTGATAGATGTTTATTGTGTCATCGTCATTAAATATCATAGAAGCAAGTTCACTCATTTTTGAAGTAATTTCATTTTACATCACTTTGGCATAAAACTCAATATTTTGAATTATTCAGTAAATGGTGTTGAGGAGTTGTTACCTATTTACAGAAAATATTTATGTACTCATAATACTGGAATGTTCATTTTATTGTAAAAATTATAGAAGCAATGCTAACTAAAGTATGAGACTATCTTACTTAAAGAAAAGTACATCTTTAGTAAAAAATTAGTATTTAACCTACTTTGAAAATTGACTTATACTCCTGTTTCACTCTCTATTGCAGGAAAAAAAGGAATAGGTAGATTAAAATTGTCAAAGGAAAAAGTTAACTTATTTTTAAAAATTCTTGGAAAACAATAGGAGCTATGATTTTACGATGAGGTGGTAAGGTGCACATGTAAAAACAAATGAAGAGAAAAATATCCACAGGGACGGAGAGCAGTGCTTTCCCGGGACTGGGACCAAGAGTAGGGAGAGACTGTTAGGAGGCACTCGCTGTGCTTTGGGAGCAATGAAAATATTCCCGAACTGCACCCTGGTGATGGTTAGACGGCTCTGAAGATTTACTGAAATGACTGAATTCTGCACTAAACACGAGTGGATTTTAGGGCATGTAATTAAATCTTAATAAAGCGGATTAATTACATGAGCTGTTGAATAAAACTATCAAGCTTCAGCCTGACATATAAAGAGCTTGGAAGTAATCATTCTTGCTCTTATAATAAAATCCAGGTAAACTGTGTTTCAGTTTGCTTCGTTTCTTCAAAGTATGGAGTGTCAATCTCAAAATTGGGAGAGCAAGGCGCATCCAGAAAATTAAAACTGTGATGTGCTTACTTTGATTAGAAGAAAATAGAGACATAACTGGTAGAAAGACCAAAATAGTGATTGTGAGGAAATGCTGGAGGATGAGAGTGGGCCAGCACAAAAGTGGGACGCATCTATACCTGTGAGAGCTGATTTTACAAATTAGGCACTCTAAGAGATAAAGATTACTAATAAGATAATAGAATGATTAAAAATATACTGTACTAAAACGGCCAGCATCAATACGCTTGTGCCTTGGGGCCATCGTAACATAAAGTAAGGGTTACTTGGAAACAAGCACTGTGGTACTGGCCAGTCCATCTGATAACCAAGACGGCTAACAAAGGTCTTGCAGGTAGGAAGGGTACCCCATGTGCATCCGCGGGGTGGAGGGATGGCGGTGCACATGCTGGGCAGCATGGTGCAGGGCAGTGCAAGGTCTCCTGACACTCCTCAAAAGTGCCACACAGTGTAAAACTCGTGAATTGTTTATTTCTGGAATTTTTAATTTGATGTTTTCAAACCAAGATTGACTATAGTAACTGAAACTATAGGCGGTGAAACCACAGGTAATCGGGGATGACTGCACTCCTGAAGGCGACACCCCAAGACACAGCTTCCTGTAAGGCTGCAGCCCAAGCATCAGGGTATATCAGGTCTCTTCTGTAAAATGGTGGGTGTTAAATTGTTGGTCTCGGCCATGAGAAAGTTACAAAGATAGTAGATAAGGCTAAAAGGAAGGGAGGAGACAAAACATGGACAACAGAAGAGCGTGAAGCCTCTAGTACCTGTAGCTAGAAAAAACGGTAAATACAGCCCGACTCTGAGCCAGGTTACCAAGATGCCCTGGCACGGAAGACTTCTGAGGTTTGCTACCCAGTTCGACATGTCCATCTTCCAATAACATAGTGCACTGCATGACAAAGGCAAGAATAACCGTGCGTGGAGGGGGCACAGGAGTCATCAGAAACAGGCTAATAATATCAGAAGAAAACACACGGATGCTGGGACAATATCAAAGGTGCAAAGTACGTGTAATTAGAATACCAGTGTAGGGCGGTAAAGAAGATTTCCCCTCTGCCCTCTGAAGGTCCACTGGAATAAATTACAGTAGATTAAATAGTAAATTACAGTAGATTAAATAGTAAATGCACACACTGATTTACTAATTTGCAAATGTAGTTATGTGCAAAAGAGGGAAATTGCCAAAGTGCCACTACCCACTAATCCAACATGATTCGGAGACTCAGATACCCTTTTTTTCTTTAGAAGAAGGGGAGAATGGGGAACATAGGCAGCTTTTGCTGGAATAATCAATGATTCAAAAGAAATTAGTGGGCTTGGATAATATGCAGTGGCTGAGTCAAATTCTGCAGGGCTCATGGAACAAAGTAGCGTAAATAATTCTGTATAGGACTGAGAGAAGATAACGTGTGTGTGCGTGCATGTATGTGTGACAAAAATCCATCCAAGTGTATAGACACTTCAGTCTTTCTTCTTGGTGAGACGTTTAGTTAGAGACTTCCATGAGGACACAGGTCAGATGTACTCCTGTGCGCCACCTCAGGACCTCCGAGGAGAACTTCTGTGGAACCATTTTGCAAAAAGAGACTGAGATTATGACAGCTAGACCGTAGTCCACCCCGCAACTCCAGAAAAGCCATCCCCTGCCCTTCGTTGACCCTCCAGTCTAATCTTTTCCAGCAGAAATGGACCCCCTTCAACTCCTCAGGCTAAAGCCCCTTCCCATTTTCTCTCACTTTCTAACTCTGACTAATAAATCAGTTTGAGTCTCATTCGCGCATCCTCAAATTCTTTTCTGTGGTGAGATGTTGAGGACCTGCCTGGGGCTGAATTGAGGGTTTTATCTCCTCCTCAGAGGGACCTCCTCACACCCCATCCGGTGACACCAGGATACAAGATTAATTAATGAAAACTCAGAGAAGGGACCAGAGATACCTGTATCTTTTGGGCAGGTCCAGGTTTTAGGCAGATAGAGGAATTTGCAGAAAGTCTCTGTTTACACTTGGGAAGGGCTAAACAGTACAGGGTCAGACAAACCTCCAACCTGAGTCTGCTCATAAGTCCTTTTCATTTCCTTTATATCAAATTGCTCAGCAAACGACACACAGTTCCATATTTTGCATGTATCATTCTTTGAGCCTCAACACCAAAAAATAACCTAGAGAAGATAGAGCAGAGGAAATACGTGAAGAGGTAGGTTCTCCCAAATTTCCAAAATTAATTTCAGACACAACCAAAGCACAAATTCAGGAAAGTCTGAGAACACAAAGTCTAAATACCAAAATTAAAACAGATCATATTTGAACTCCAGAAAACCAAAGACAATGTGAAAGTCTTGAAAGTACCTGGAGTCAGGGTGGGAGAAATCCTCACAGAGGAACAAGAAAAATATAACAGTAGACTTCTCAGGGTGCATCAAGAAGAGAACGGAGTGAAATTTTAGTGTCGAAGAGAGAGATTGGCAACCTAAAGCTCTGTATCCTCCATTAAACCTCAACATTGAGGAAGAGACAAAGATGTCCTCAGTCAAGAGCTGAAATTATTCTTTGACAACAAGCCTGTCCTTTGTGAGATAGTAAGACATTTTTTTTTCAGGCATAAGGCAATTGACCCCGATCAGAAACGAACAGAAATGGAATAAATATAGGTAAAAGAAATCATCTGCCTAGAAACAAACATCCATGATCGTAGACTAACCTTCCACATTATCAAAATAGAAGAGAGCAAATTAAACTTAACACAGCAGAAGAAAGGAAGTAATGAAAAGTAAAGCACAACTTAATGGAAGTAATAAGTGAGACCACGGTGCAGGTTAGAAGATCAATAAGAAAAGTCGATTGTTCTCCTGTATAACAGAAATGAATATTAGAATTTAAAATTGAACAAAATGAGATAGCATTTATAATGGTCTATAAAATGATAATACTTAGGCAAAAACTTAACAAAATATATGTAGGGTCCGTTTGCATGAAATTGAGAAACAAAGAGGAAAGAAATCAAAAACTACCCAAATAAATAGTATGACATTCCTGGGTTGGAAGATTGCATAGTGTTAAAATGTTGACTCTTTCCAATTTTTTATACCTTCATTACAACAATCAAAATTCTATTAAGTTATTCTGTAGATATCAGCAAACTCATTGTAGATATGTGATGACACCAAGGACCTAGAAAAACAAAAATGGTAAAGAAATACAGTGCTGATACAAAGAATGATAAACTAGAGACTTTTATAGATAAATGGATGTAACTTGAGACCATACTCATAAGTGAAATAAATCAGACTCACATGTGTAAACACCATATTGTCTCCCTTGTGTGAGAATTTGAAAGAGTAAATAAGGTCTAAAATGTACAATAGATATTGTGAAATGGGGAGAAATTGTCCAAAAAGAAAAGGGAACTGGGTGGGTAAAAGGGGAAAGGACAGTAGGGAAAAGGGAAAAAATTCAAGTCAGTTATACTACTCATGTCTCTTAGCTCATTAAAAAGGAAGGTTTGTGCTAATATCGATTAGAGAAATTTTTATGCCTATATCTTGTACCCTGAGCAACTACTTTAAGGATAACAACATGTATTATCTATTGTTATTCTCCTATTTTTTTTTTTTTTTGGTGGGTACCAGGGGTCGAACTCAGGACCTCGCGTTTGCCACGCAGGCACTTATGCCGCTGAGCTATCTCACCGGCTCTCTCCTATTATTTTGTTATGAAATTTTGTTTTACTTTTTTCCCACAAAATAAAAAAAAAAGAACAGAAATACAGTGCTAAAGAACCTGTCATTCACATTTCAAGACTTACTTAAAGGTGTGGATAGGGAAGACAGCGCAATACAGGTGAAAGAATGGACAGATAAATGAAACAGCATAGAATGTCAGAAACAGATTCACTATAGAGCCAAATGATTTCTTTTAAAAAAAGGGAAAAGGGAATTAAGCGATAATATGTTTTCTCAATAGATTCTACTTGAAATGTAAACATCCACAAGCAAAAACAAAAACAAAGCAAAACAAACAGAAAAAGAATTTAGATACAGACCTTTCTTTCATCTTACACCAAAAGTTACTGTGGATCACAGACCTGAACGTGAGTGTAAACAGCAGTGCTCACAATGTAAAACAGAAATTTTTGTGACCTAGTGTTTGGTAGTAAGATGTTAGAGACAACACCGAAAGCGTGATCACCGAGAGAAAAATTGATGATTTGGATTTAACTGAAATTAAGTTTCTCTCTTTCAAAAACACTGAAGAATATGAAAAATGCAAGACACAGACCAAGAGAAAATACTTGCAAAACTTAGCTGGTACAAATAATTCTTTTTTTTTTTTTTTTTTTGAGAGAAGAAAAAAATAAATAAAACAAAAAAGAACAAAATTTCAAAACAACATAACAGGAGGGCAACAATGGTTAATACATTATGCATTGTTACCTTTAAATTAGTTACTCAGGGTACAAGATATCAGCATTCAATTGTCTAAACATTACTGGCATAAACCTTTCTCTTCAGTGAACTAAGCAAAATTAGTGCATCTATCTTAAACATCTTATATAAATATAATTTTTTTCTTTTCCCTTCTTTCTTTTCCCCATTTCCCCATCCCAGACTCTCTTACCTTTTGACCAGTTTCTTTCTGATTCATCATATCTATTGTACATTTTGGATCTTGTTTACTCTTTCAATTTCTCACACTAGGGAGACAAAATGATCTTTACACATGTGTGTCCAGTTAATTTCACTTATGAGTGTTTTCTCGAGTTGCATCCATTTACCTATAAAAGTCTCCAGTTTATCCTTCTTTATGGCTGAGTAGTACTCCATTATATAAAAATACCACATATTTTTTATCCATTCCTCGGTTGATGGACTTTTGGGTTGTTTCCAAGATCTGGCTATTACAAATTGTGCTGCTATAAGCATGGGTGCACATATATCGCCGTGGTACGATGTTTTTAATTCTTCTGGGAAGATGCCCAGAAGGGGAAGAGCTGGGTCAAATGGGACCTCCAATCCTAGTTTTCTGAGGAATCTCCACACTGATTTCCACAGTGGCTGTGCCAGTTGACACTCCCACCAACGGTGGAGAAGGGTTCCTTTTTCCCCACAGCCCCTCCAGCATTTGTTATTAGTTGATTTCTTGATAATAGCCATTCTTTCTGGGGTGAGACAGAATCTCAGTGTTGTTTTAATTTGCATCTCTCGCATGACTAGTAATGTTGCACATTTTTTGTATATTTTTTTGCCATTTGTATTTCTTCATCTGAGAAATGTGTATTCATCACAGATGCCCATTTTTGGATTGGGTCTTTAAATTTGAGAGGTCTAATTTTTTTTGAGTTCTTTGTATGTTCTCAATAGTAATCCTTTGTCTGAGGAACAGCTGGCAAACATTTTTTCCCACGTTCTGGGTTGTCTCTTCTCTCTGTTGATGTTTTCTCTTGCTGTGCAAAAGCTTTTTAATAAGATGAGATCCCAGTTGTTGATTCTTTGTGATAGTTCCTGTGCGACTGAGGTTTTAGTCATAAAGTCTTTGCCTATACCAATGTCTTCAAGGGTTTTACCTATCCTACCTTCCAGTAGACTTAATGTTTCTATTTTAATATTTGTATCTCTGATCCATTTTGAATTTAGTTTAGTGCATGGTGAAAGATATGGGTCTAGTTTTAATCTTCAGCATGTGCAGAGCCAGTTTTTCCAGCACCATTTATTAAAGAGGCTATCTTTCTTCCAGTGAATGTGTTTGGCACCTTTGTCAAGTATAAGGTGGCTTAGAATGTCTGGAATTGTTTCAGCATCGTCTAATCTGTTCCATTGATCTTTAGGTCTTTTTTTTTTTTGCCAATACCACACTGTTTTTATCACAGTAGCTTTATAGTATAATTTCAAGTCAGGGATTGTGATGCCCCCTGCCTTGCCTTTGTTGCCCAGAACTGCCTTTGCTATTCTAGGTCTCTTCTGATTCCAAATGAATTTTAGGATTGTTTTCTCTAATTCGGTGAGATATGCTGTTGGAATTTTGTTTGGAGTTGCATTAAATCTGTATAACAATTTTGGAAGTATGGCCATTTTCACTATATTGGTTCTTCCTATCCAGGAGCAAGGGATATCTTTCCATTTTCTGATATCCTCTTCAATCTCCTTTTTCTGAGTACTGTAGTTTTCAGTGCAGAGGTGTTTTACATCCTTTGTGAGGTTGATTCCTAGGTATTTTATTTTTTGGATGTTATTGTGAAAGGTATTATTTCCCTAATTTCTCTTTCAGTGAGTTTGTTATTTGTGTACAGAAGGGCTATCGATTTTTGAGAATTGACTTTATATCCAGCTACACTACGGAATTTGCTTATTAAATTGAGTAATTTTTTAGTGGAGTTTTTGGGGTCTTCTATGTAGAGTATCATGTCATCTGCAAATAATGATAATTTCACTTCTTCCTTTCCAATCATTATTCCTTTTATTTCTTTCTCTTGTCTAATTGCTCTGGCTAAAGTTTCCAGGACTATGTTGAATAGGAGTGGGGACAGTGGATGTCCTTGTCTTGTTCCTGATTTTAGAGAGAAAGATTTCAGTTTTTGTCCATTTAGTATCATATTGGCTGTTGGTTTGTCATAGATAGCTTTTATCAGATTGAGATAAAGACCATCTATTCCAATTTTCTGTAGGGTTTTTATCATGAATAGGTGCTGGACTTTGTCAAAAGCTTTTTCTGCATCTATTGAGATGATCATATGATTTTTGTCCTTGGCTCTGTTAATATGGTGTATTACATTTATTGATTTATATATGTTTAACCATCTCTGCATCCCTGGGATGAATCCAACTCGGTCATGGTGTATAATTTTCTTGATGATTTGCTGGATTCTGTTCGCCAGTATCTTATTGAGGATTTTTGCATCTATGTTCATTAGGGAGACTGGCCTGTAGTTCTCTTTCTTAGTTGGGTCCTTCTCTGGTTTTGGTATCAGGGTAATGCTTGCTTCCAGGAATGAATTTGGGAGTATTGCTTCCCTTTCAATTTCATTAAAAAGTTTGAGAAGTATTGGTGTTAGATCTTCTCTAAATTTCTTGTAGAATTCGGCCGTGAATCCATCAGGGCCTGGGTTTTTCTTTGTTGCGAGGTTTTTAATTACATCTTCGATTTCATTGGTTGATATTGGTTTATTTAGGATTTTTATATCTTCTTGATTCAGTTTTCGTAATTCATATGTATCTAGGAATCTGTCCATTTCTTCTGCATTTTCCATCTTATTAGAATACAAATTTTCAAAATAGGTGTAGGTGATCTTCTGGATTTCTGCTGGGTCTGTCGTGATATCAACCTTTTCATTTTCAGTTGCATGGATTTGAGTCTTTTCTTTTTTTAATAAGGTTGGATAAGGGTTTGTCAGTCTTATTTATTCTTTCAAAGAACCGACTCTTTGATTCATTGATTCTTTGTATTGTTTTTTTAGTCTCCAATACGTTAACTTCTGCTCTGATCTTTACAATTTCCTCCCTTGTATGAGCTTTTGGCTTAGCCTGCTCTTCTTTTTCTAGAAGTTTGAGGTTCACCATTAAGTTTTTTATTTGTGCTTGCTCTATTTTCCTGATATAGGAATTTAATGCTATAAATTTCCCTCTTAGGACTGCTTTCATTGTATCCCATAACTTCCGGTATGTTGTACTGTCATTATCATTCAGTTGTAGAAAGTGTCTAATTTCTTCTTTAATTTCATATGTGACCCATTGGTTGTTCAGGAGGGTGCTGTTTAATTTCCATGTGTTTAGAGAGTTTTTGTGATTTCTTTTGCCATTGATTCCCAATTTCATTGCACTATGGTCTGATAATATGCATGGGATAATTTCAATTCCTTTGCATTTACTTAAGCAGGTTTTATGAGCTCGTATGTGGTCTATTTTGGAGAATGTCCTGTGTGTGGCTGAGAATGTGTATTCTGATGTTGTGGAGTGGAACACTCTGTAGACATCTGCTAAGTCCATTTGTTCAAAAGTTTGGTTCATTTCTAATATTTCATTATTGATTTTTTGTCTAGTTGATCTGTCTTTTTGTGACAGTGGAGTGTTGAGATCACCCAATATAATTGTATTACTGCTTATTTGATTTTTCGTGTCCTTTAATACTTGTTTTATATAGTTGGGTGCACTGGTATTCATTGCATATATATTTATGATCATTTTAAATCATTCTTAAAACTCAATAAATTTTAAAAATCCATGTTTAAAACAATCAGGCACATTAGAAAATAAGATATGCAGTTGGGCAATAAGCATGTTAATAATTTCGCAAAATTGTTACACATAAAGTGGTTATTACACAATGAGATAGAATTTTTTTCTTTCTTTTTTTTTTTCACAGTACTGAGAATCAAATCCAGGGATGCTCTGCCACTGAGCTGTATCTCCAGCTCTTTTTTTTCCCTTTTACTATGAAGGTAATCTTTCACTAAGAGGTGGAAGCACTACACTACTATTAGAATGACTAAAATGCATAAAATTGACAATTTCCATTTCTGTTGAGGATATGAAGCAAAAAAAAAATTTCCCATTCATTACTAATGGGAATATAAAATCTTCCAGAGTTATTTTAGAAAGTGGCAAGAATGACAGAATGAGTGTCTTAAAAGTGAGGATGTATTTTCAGGGAGATTCATGGCAATGTGTATTTTATTGAAATATTTTTTTTAAATTTAAACATTCACCATATTATTGGATCATACCTTACGTAAAACTCTGTATTAGCTTAATAAACATGCAGCTGTTGCATAAGGAGATGTTTATAGATATGGGTCCGTTGCTGTGTGAGTTCAGGATCTTAGAATTACCTACATCTCATATCAATGAGCACAACAATGCTCAGATTTAGAAGCCTAATACACCATTTTCCAATAAAATGAAACAAGGTTTCCTGAGGTAATGACTAGGATGGAAAATACAAAACAGGAACCTAGAGCATCTTGTGATATCACAGTGTAAGGAAGTACTATTAAATAAATAATAAATATCATAATCTCAGGAATGTATTAAAAAGACACAGGCTGAAATGAAGGTGTCCCAGTGACCAAACCTGCAACAATTTTAATAGCAAAATGAAGGAGGTAATCTTGGATTCCCACATAAAATATGAACAAATATCTATGAATCTATACTGGTATAAATCAGTGATTAAACACATAAAAATTGGGAGAGAATGCACAGCTTTCCCACACACTGAATTCTCTAACCTTAAGAAGTGGAGTTCATCTTTCATACTCCTGAATCATGGGCTGCACATGGCGACTTTGTGACAGACATTAATATGGAAAAGGGACAGTGAGCAACATTACAGACACGAAATCTGCCCAACACTCCTGCAGCCAGACGGTCAAGGTCAGCATCAACTGCACAGGTCACATCAACAGCGTGTGCCATGATAGGACATGACAGGAACGGTGCTTTCCTTCTCGTGCCTTCCTCGGGAGGCAGGTACCCTAGTCTCATCCCCAAAGAACCACCAGCCACACGCCTCTGAGAGGCATTCTCCAAAACGTTTGAGCAGTGCTCCCCAAACCTGCATGATCAGAAGGAGGGAAGGAAGAGAAAGCCTGAGAAACTGTCTCAGCCCAGAGGAGCTGAAGGAAACACGGAAAATGAATTTCATGTGGGATTCTGCAGGAGCTCTTGGGATAGAAAAGGATATTTGATAAAAATTAAGGAAACTTGAATACAATATTGACTTTGCTTAATAATAGTATTTTCATTAATTGTGACAAAGTTGTCACATAATAATGTAAGATGTTAATAAGTGATAGTAGGTGTGGTTTATATGAGGATGCTTCTGTTGTTTTCCCAACATGTTTTTTGAAAATCTAAAACAATTCTTCAGTAGGTTATTTATTATCCAGGCACAGTGGTGTCACATTCCTGTAACATAGCACTGGGGAGGCTGAGACAGGAGGATCAAGAGTTTGAGGCCAGGGCCGGTGAGATGGCTCAGTGGCGTATGCGCCTGCCTTGCAAGCGCGAGGGCCCGAGTTCGACTCCCAGAACCCACATACGAAAAAGGGGCCGGTGATATCGCTCAGTGGCACGGGTGCCTGTTGGCACGCGAGGTCCTGAGGTCGACCCCCCGGTACCCACAAAAAAGAAAAAAAAGAGTTTGAGGCCAGCGTGAGCTGCTTAGCAAGTTCAAGCCTAGCTACATAGCGAGAATCTGTCTCAAAAAAAAAAAAAAAAATATATATATATATATATATCTGTCTACATCTGTCCATATTTATTTTGCTGACTAAGTAGCTCAGAGCTCCTGGGGTTCAATTCCCTTGCCTAAAAATGATAGTTAAAACATCAGTGAAATAAAGTACAAAAATGTTGATCAGCTTGACTGAATAACAGTGAAATATAAGAGCATAGAACACAAAATAAATAGAAAAAGTATACCTCGCTAAGAAAATAAAATCACAATGATACAGTGTGCTACCATTTTGTCTTAAAAATTTCAAATGTATTTTAAAATCATTATGAGATTTTAGAACTATCTCCATGAAGCAAGAATATAAAATATAAAGGAAAAGCTTTAATCATATTTATATATTTACTTAAGTTAATGAAAATGTTTGATAAAAATACTGACATGCTATTAATGGCTCGTGTTTCAACATGTTCATTGAAGTATTATTTATAATGATAAAATATCTTGAGATCATTTAAAGATAAATACTTCTTAAGGACATTCTGCTAAATCTATATGATTGGGTATTATACTCATTAAATTGTATATAAATATTTCTTTGTGACAAAAGAAGATGCATATGATCCAAGATGTTTATGATCAAAGTTGTATATGACAAATGACCCAAGCTTGTAAAATAAGACAATGAAATTTTTGTTATTTTAACATGAGTTCTTTTGGATTGTTTTGATTATTGATAATTTTTGTTTATAATTTCTTGATTTACTACCAATCATCATGTACTGCTTTGAAAGGAGAAAAAATGTAATGAAAATAATTGTTCTATTCTTACTGAGTGGAAAGACAGCCACAGGCCATCCTTTATTAATAATAGATTATGTCGATAAAATTTTCAGTAGAACCTTTGTCTTCAGATAATTTATGCTTCTCCTGAAAGATCAGGTTTCCTGCCAGAATACGGAACTAATTATAAAATGTGATGCCTCTACGGAGAGCCAACAGGGCCAGATCTCCAAAATAAAGAAGTGTTTGCCTCTGACATCTCTCACACACCTACCATGATCATCGCACTCTCTTTCAGCCACAGTTTCCCAGAACCCCGGGACCCTCAAACTCTAGATCAACCCTGTCTGAACATAGGGTTTTTAATCCGTGCAAAAAACAGTGAACACCATTTGATGAATAATAATATGATGTCATGAAATTGAAAGTGTCTAGACATTGTGAGAGTGGGGATACTTGACATTGATCTTGACCTTCAAGGGAAAACAAAGTTGGGAAATTATTGTGAGAGAAATTGGATAGGGAGGGTCACTTTTCTGTACTTTCTTGGATACTCAAGAACTGGTGTTCATTGGTTCAACAACAAATTATTCGCAGCATCCTGCAGGCAAGAGCTACTAAACACTGGGGGTTATTATAACAAACAAGTCAAACGTGTGCACATGCCCACCGAGGGTTTAAATCCATGCATCTACAAAAGACGAAAGAAAAGTACGGGGACAAATAAATAGAAAAATTGATGGAATAAGTTGGAAAAATTTATAGTAAGTGTGCTTCTAACTAAAAGGAAAGAGCAAAGAAAACAAAACAAAAGCAAAGGGAAGAAAAATTGAGGAAAATTTTGCTACAGGAGTATATGAGCTGTTAGATTTTTAACAACTCTTTTTCAGGGGAAAAAAACTGATTTGTAGCATTTGTCAGTTTCCATAGTATAAATATCTCATCATGCCTAATATAATCATGATTTTATTAAATATGGAATTGATAAAACTATATCTTTATCATACAAATATTACCATACATATGATAATATTTCTATCATATAGATACTTCAAGAATATAGACACTCTAAAAATAACTTCAAAGTGATGAGTGCTGAACATTTATTATTTATTCTTGTACGGATTTAGCTATAAGTTTGTATAACTTAATTTCTAATTATGACTGTTTACAACTGTATCACAAAGCTTTGGAAAACCTAGCTATCAGTTCTCATGAGCTGGGACAAGTCAGCTCCAAGACAACACTGAAAATACAATTGACCTGTGTCTTTGGTGTAACTGCAGTTAAAAAGGTAAGAATAAAAGAAAGCAAAGAAAGAAGGTTTTTAGAGGTAGGAGAAATTTTAGCTAAGGTCAAGTTGAAGATCTGCGGATCCTTCAACTTTCTTAGGGGTGACAACTTTATTCTGGACTCCACGGGGAACAATGGACATTGTGTCCATTGTGTGTGTGTGTGTGTGTGTGTGTGAACAAGCTGACAAACTCTGGCACAACGTTAAGGCAGACTGTAAGAGGGCAGTGTTGGACAGAAGTACACCATGTTGGAAGTTTCATCTAAAGTCACAGAAGAAGATAAGGAGACCCTGAAGAAGCAGAGGATGAACAAGGACGCTGATAGGAAAGAAATGCTGTTTCCATCAGGAATGTTAGACTCCGTGGAGGAAAAACGAAGCCATTCTACTGTACAGCGGGGGCAGTACAATCATTTCACAGAGACACACAAAATGTGAAAACTACGGAACACCCAAGGTAGCTGGGGAGTGGGAACAAGGAACTGCTTGGGTCAAATGAAGTCTGACCTGAACCCTCAAGGGCCAAACTTAGTTAGGTAAGAAGGGGAGAAAGAAAAGAACGTGGGGGCCAAGACAGCAGGGAGAATGTGCTCCTGAGAAGAGGAGGACGGGTGCTCTGTTAAACCCGCGGGACATAATGCCAATTTTGTCATAAAAGCACATTGCTGCGGGTGTATAATACCCATGTTTATTCTTTAGAATACTTCTATGGATGAATTATTAATTTTAATTTTATGAGTTTTATTATATTAAAAATGAGTACTCAACAAGAAAAATATCAAAAAATAAAGTATTGAATTTTTTATATTTATTCAATTTTTATTAAAAAAGCATCAAAATTTTCAATATTGACTTTCCCCAGGGTCAGGAGCCCAGGCAGAAGTTCACTTTCCCCAGCCAAATGGTTCTCCAAGAACAGGGGACCAGTTTGTCGTGTGAGGTTACAGTTTTGCAGCCTCAATGAGGCCAACAGGAAACAACTTGCCAAGTCACAGAACAGGCTCAGAATTATCACTCAAAATTTCCAAATCTAGAAGGCCCTTAACTCACATTCCGCTCAGACCATTTCGTTTGCAAATCAGGGTTACTCTCAAATGCTCTGCCTCATTCTGAGATTTCTAATCAGAAGCTCAAAGGACAGTGGCAGTGGCTTGCAAAGAGTAAATGCTGTAACATAGTAAATACCATTAAAATATCTAACAGCGGATAGTGTCACAGGCAGGCAGGACTTCTGTCTTCCTAAGGAAAAACACTAGGTTCTTTCCAGGTTTTTCCTTCCATTGAATTTGCTGTGGTATTTTTTTCCATATGGTCTTCACATTTCATGCTGTTTTGCTAGGTTGTTTTTTTTTTTTTTTTCTTTTCTTTTCACCTGCTGATAGTGTTCTCAGATAATAATATCTGTGAAAAACGAGTTGATAGTATTTCTCCCCTACGAAACAGCCTGGCAAAGAAAATGGAAGTTTGTGTTTCTACTCTTGCTATGTATTTGAAGAAGTGGCAGAGAAAGTTTCATATATATATATTTTTTTTTTTCTTCCAGCGAAGATATAATAGACCTGTTGTCCTAATGTCTTCAAAAAGGACCAAACTGACCTTCATTCCACTATCTCATCTGCGTGTACCCCTTGGCCAGGATTTCATGGAAACTTCCACACAAACCTTCCTGTTGGCTCTTTTCATTCTTGAAGACAAGATAGAGTCAGAAGGAAAAATTCAAGCTCAGAGCATCTAGTAAGATGCTTACTCAGAACACACCAGTGTGTGTGTGTGTGTGGCATGCGTGTGAGTGTGCAAGATGGAGGGACACAGAAGCATGTTTTAGAGGATCAGCTTCAAACACTCATGCAGGGCCCTGGGAAAGAGCAGATAACTACAGACTGCACACACGCAAAGCAGACAGGTCTGCAAACACTGCAGAATCAAAGCTGGAACCCCAAGGCTCATCGGCACTTTCCAATTACCAGATTTTGTAAAGAAAAATTTAAAATCAGACATTAGCCAGGTAACGCAACTGCAGTTTCCGGCCTCTTTCCTACCCCCTCTGAACAGGATTGGAGGGACCAAGGGCACAAAGCAGGTACCATGGACATCAGTGAGCTGGAGAACTTTGGGCATCTGTACACGAGGTCATAGGCGGTGACCTCTAACGCCTCCCACGTTGTATGCTTCCAATAAAGACGTTGATCACTTCAAAAATATCTCCTACACGTGCTTCGAGGGCGGGATTACTCTGCAGCTGTGTGTTTGTTTTCCATGTTTGTTTCACACGTGGATCAAAGGGGCCCCGGATCCAATGCAGATTCCACTAGGGAGAAGCAGTCCTGCAGGGGGAAAGGATCTAGAGTCGAGGGTCACACTGCTTAAACACAGCTTTGGGCAAGCTATGAAATGCCACCCCACCTAGGCCTCTTCCTGTGAAAATCAGTCTTAGTAACTAACAATGCCGTGATGATCACATGAGCCATGCTACACAAAGCACTTAGGAGAGCAGGTAAGAGTTGTTACTGCCGGTGTATCAGACACTCATCGCCTTGTCACCACTGACGCTGACTAGGCCCCAAGTCCCACATGTCAGTAAGGAAATCAATCATCTTAATCCAGTGAAAAAAATGCTAAGTGCTTTATATTGACCCAAATTGGCCAAAATGACCAGTGCTATCCCCTTTTCTGAAGCATGCTGACTGATTCGTTTCTTGCAGCTGGTCCTCTCTAGCACATGCACCAATCTTTGCCTGCCTGAGCTGACTTCTGTTCTTACCAACAGTCTTCGGGTTTAACCCTGGGATAAGTTGCTGGTTATTGTACAAAAATAATTTAATTGCACATTACTTTATTAGATGAGTACAAAGTTTACAGAAAATTTACAAAATTGTTGCTTCGTGAAGTAAACTGAATGGCATTCATTTTCACCAACTGCATTCCTCCTGTGGGCAATAATTTCTTCTTTCTATTCATCTTCATTCTCCATCACCCAGCACAACTGCATCATTAACCTGATTAAAATGTTTCCATGGCTTTTCATTAATCTTAACAATAACAGCAACACTCCTTTTCGCGGAGCTTAAAGCCTACCGTGTGTGGCCCATGTACAGAAGTATAATATAGGGGGCTGGGGATGGATTCAGTGGTAGAACTCCTGCCTAGCATGCTCAAGGCCCTGTGTTCCATCCCCAATACTGCACATAATGAAAGAGTATAAAGGAGTTTTGGAGAGTTGGTCTTTTTTTTTTTTTTTTTTGTGGGTACCGGGAGTCGACCTCAGGACCTTGCCCGCCAGCAGGCGCCCGTGCCGCTGAGCGATATCACCGGCCCTTTTTTGTATGTGGGTTTCAGGAGTCGAACTCGGGCCCTCGCGCTTGTCAGGCAGGCGCTTACGCTGCTGAACCATCTCACCGGCCCTGGAGAGTTGGTCTTGAGAATTAAATTTGGGCTTTTTGTGGAAATAAATGTGTTTGAGTAAAAGAATGGTCTGTATATTGTTGAAGAATAAGCAGAGAGCAGAAAGTATAATTAGAGAGTAGAAAGGATAGATTAAGGAGAAAGGTATTTGGTACAGATAGTTTGGGAGCTTATTGAAAGTATCTCAACAGGTGTAGAAGAGCTGAGGTAATTTATTTGGATTCTAAAGACCAAGTTTCCAATCTTGATCATGTGATTTGGAAAATAATTGAGTTAATTATACAATGGAAAATATTTCCCCCAGCCTTGTGAAAGTGTGTTGGCAGCCAGTGTATGTGGACATGTTTTATATGCTGTCAAGAAATATTAGTAAGACATCAGTGATTTTTTCTATTCAACATACAAAATTAGTAGGCTCTTGTTCCTTTGTCCCCTGATTTTCCAATATTTCCTTAAAGGATTAACAGATATCATCTATCTTCCAACATTTCCCATAAGCAAAGCTGCCTGTGTGTGTCTTTTTGATCCACATTCATTAGCTGCTCTGCTCGCTCTCATAGTAAATACCCACACGCCGCAGATGACAGGCTTGTCTTCCCGTTTGGAACACACAGTTATTACAGTGCTGAGTTATGATGATTTCTTGTGCATGGAATATTTATCAAGATAGCCTAAGTATCTGAAAAATTGCAGCATGAAACAAATAACCTTCTTATGACTTAATAAAGTTAATCCATCATGGTCTTGTGGCTGATTTCCTAGTGTTATCAGGTTATCCACAAAAAACAATTCTCTTACAGATATTACTGAGAGTCCTGACCATGAATGTGCAAATTCCCTGAGAGACTACAGGGTCTTCTTCTATCACATCACCTGAGCTAATTTATTCATTAAATTAAGGGAGGGCCATTTGGTCAGCTACTCACTCTTCCTAGATCTCTACCTTCCTTTACAAATCAGATTTAGGAGGCCATGCTAGCTGAAAATCACTCAAGTTCTTGAGTTTGGTGTGTGAATATCAATCAGCTTTAACTCTTCCATCTCTCTTGATACAGTCATCCAATAATTTGCCAACATTGCATTAATCCTTCCTTGAAAATCAGTCCAACATGTTCTTTTTCATTCATGTCTCCGTCAAAGTTGTGTGGACATTTGTAATTTATTGAGGAGAATAATGATTCCCCTTAGTGCAAATCATCACTGCCTTCAAATGCTGAGAAAGACACTTGGTGTTGGATCTTCACAACCTGGAAGAGAATATATTACAATTATCCCTATTTTGCGCATAAGCGATTATGAATTTGAGAGCCAGAAAGTTTAAAAAATGCTGATAGTTTAGAAATTCTAATGCTGGAATTTCAACAAAGCAACAGAGAAAATGATTTTACATGCTTTTTTTTTTTTTGGTTGTACTTTTCAAATCAAATTATGTGTGTACACATTTATGTGTATAGCATAGTTAATTTAACTTTTAATTGGCCAATGCATACATCAGAATCATTGTCATGTTGCATCTGGGTGGACCTCCCGACTCAAGATTACTCAGACTTGTAAATGTGGCGAACTGCAGACGTCATCCAGCCCCGTCCTCACGCCGCTGTAGCAGTGCTGTCTGCAAGTCTGCACAGTGTATTTCTCTTGCTTCTGTTTGAACGCTACTAGCTTGGGGACACCCCAGTCTTTTTGGTGTGTGCGTCATCCGATACTGAACAACTCTATGTCTGTGTTTCTCCATTTTTTTTTTTTTTTCTTTTCTTAAATGTGATGGATGGCCCTTCAGTATTTGGAAACCATCACCGTCTCTAATATAGAAGTGATTTCCTGACAAATACTTCTAGGTCAGCGACTTATTATAATCAGTCAATAAGCTCAGCCTTCAGATGGATGGAGCATGGGCATCCAGGGGTGGACCGGTGACAGGACAGCCAGCCAAGCTCTTGAGATTCCTGTCCGGAACACCATGAGAACCTTTGCAAAGAGAACAGTGTTCTGTGGCTGAAGTTCTCTTCCACTTACTGAATTAAGATCATTATCACAGTACTTTATGGTTTCTGAATAACTTCAGGTTAGGCAACTGCATTACTGCAGGAAATCAGGGCATCTCAGTCACTCGTGGTAGATTTCCCACCCATGGTTTTCATTGTGAAAAACATTCACAGCTCACAAGCCCTCACTGAGAAGAGGCAGCCAGCCTGCTGAGAAGTCCGCCTCTGTAGAAAGTATTGTTATCACGCCGATACAGGTACGGAGTCCTGGGGGAACCACCAGCTCCCCCACGACCAGACACAGTAAAATTCACAGCTCTGTTATCTACAGTACATATCGTGTGTCATCTTCCTCTTATCCAGGAAAAAGTCACCACTCTATTATTACCTACAGTGTCGCAGCATAAATGGTGTTATTATAACACATGATATCCCACATTATTTGAGCAGTGGTGTGCGCAGACACTTAAGGCAATAGCAAGGAAACTACTCCAAATAGCTCTGTCAGATGAGTTGGTGTCACACTAAAGCATGTAATAAAGACAATCACAGCCATATGCATTCAAGAAAAGATGAGTACAACTAACCTCCCATTTCTCTTGCTTCATGTTGCCCCAGATTCATAGTGAGGCACAATCTAAATTCAGCCTCTCGGAACAGTTTCCTCATGACTTTACCAGCTGAGGAAATGGATGTAACTCACAGTCTTTCTTAAGATGAAAATACCTCTTTCCTATAATTGCACATGACAATAAAATATAAAATACAAAATAAAAAGGAGAGGTGCCAGGTACTTAAGGAATAATACTCCTGAGGTGTTGTACTAGGTAGTTAGAACGCATATATTAGTTTACTTAACAATCACAATAATCCTGTGCTAGTCCTGTGCCTTTATATATGGAATGGACATAGATTTGAAGTCCCATGTTTATTTCTAAAAGCACAAATTTGGGGATCTGGGAATGGGGTGAGATGAGAGGAGGAGGAGAACAGAAAGTAAAAATGGTTTAAATGCTATGTGTATATGTTCCAATTCCCCAAGAAGAATGTGATTATTATGTATTGCAAACATATACTAATAAGAAAAGAATTAAGAAAGCACACATCTGTTTTCTTCAACTCATTTTAAAACCATCTACAAACTCCCATCTTAATAGCTTGATGATATACTCATTTTTAAATATTGCTGATACCCTCCTTTCTCTTAGTGTCATAAAATGACCCCTCTGGCTTAGGTAGTATTTGGAAAATGGGTAAAAACATACTCTGAATGATTCATCCTCTTCTACACAAGACAATGAAGAGGTAGGAAAGAAAGGGTCAATTTCAGGAGTATCTGTGAAGGGAAGGGTGCAAGCAGGAGGTGGGGAGGCTCACGGATTCGTCAAGAGGAGAGAGTGCTGACTGACCTGGGACCACCTCGTCCTGGAAGGCAATCACGGAGATGTACTTTGAGTCTCCACATTGGCTGAACAGAACCCTACTACTGCTTATGCTTAAGGAAATATCACCACCAATGACACCACACACACACACACACACACACACACCAAATCCAACCTCCCATCTCCCTCTTGATACCTCCAGGTATGATGCATTTAGTTCACACATGCGACTGCTGCCTATAGAACACAGATCTCTTTTTATGGACTCCACTTCCTTTGATCCTGTAGCTAGAGTGCCGCACGCCCTTGAAGGCCATGCCCTTAAAGACTTAAAATACCCTATAAAGCCCTATTTCTCAAAGGTTCCACCACCTGCCAAAAACACCTTCCTGGGGATCAAGCAATTAATATATGGGCTGGTGCAGTGACCAAAAAATACCACTTTAAGAGAAAGCAAAATACAGAAGAGAAATAAATAATGCAGAGAAAGTACAGAAAAAATACAGAGAAATATATTCACCTATCAATGTGGCTCTGCATAGAATAATATTTTTCAAAATTTTTAGGAAGAAAAGAAACTTACATACTACTGATTCAAGAATAATTAAAAACCTACTGGGTGACTGGTCTTTAAAATATATTCTTAAAGATTATTTACAGTAATCCTCAAAAACTCCTGTGAAGGGCCAGTGAGATGGCTCAGTGGCATAAGCGCCTGCCTGGCAAGCATGAGGTCCTGAGTTCGACTCCCGGTACCCACATAAAAAGGAAAAAAGGGCCGGTGATATCGCTCAGCAGCACAAGTGCCTGCTGGCAAGCGCGAGGTCCTGAGTTTGATCCCCAGAACCCACATTAAAAAAAAAAAACTGTGAAGCCAACCTATTTATTCATATTCACAAAGGAAAAACCTTGATTTCCAAGATGTTGATTAACTTGTAAATTGCACAGAATTAGATTACCTGAACTGGTAAAGGAGAGGGCAACATTCTTTAAAGAAAAGAGTAAAGTATATGTTCATAAATACTCAGCATTCAAATGATAAAAGTTCCAGAAAGAAACATAAAATGAGAATAATTATAATAAACAGCTTTTAAAAAATGTTCTGGGACTTAAGATCACAAAGGGACAGATTGAAAGGTCCACAATGTGTCTAAAATGTTAGTCTATGTTGACTTAAGTGAAGGTAAACCTTTGAGGTCGTCAGCTTCCCATCAGAATTACAAAACACCCTAGACAATTAACTTACAAAGAGAGAAGATTTATTCTGGTTCACAACTTTTGAGGTTCTCTTCATAATCAATTGTGGGGAGGCAGCCTATAATAATGGAAGCTTGTGGCAGAGGAAAACCGTTCACTTAACCATCCGGAAATAAAAGAGGAGGAGAGGTAGCTAGAATGCCACATGCCCTTGGGGGCCATGCCCTTAAACGCTTAAAATACCTATAAAGTCCTATTTCTCAAAGGTTCCACCACCTGCCAAAAACACCTTCCTGTGGATCAAGCAATTAGTACATGGGCTTTTGAGATACACACTCAAGACCCAAATTATAGTGCCCTTGAAGGAACATTTAACACCTGCCACATAGGGAAGAGCAACAGAGCCAAAGACCGGACATCTCGGCAGCAGAACGAAAGCAGGACGGTGAAGCATCGCCTTCAAAATTCTAAAGAAACTGACTTCCTACATCGAATTCCATGCCTACCCCAGGAACAGCCTATGGTTGCAGAAGACAGACGTGCTAGCATTGGCGAGATCGCTAAGAAAAGCATCTTCCTGCACTGTTTTGCAAGACGCTGCCAGAGTACACGCGTCATCAAAAAAAAAAAAAAAAAAAAAAAAAAAAAAAAAAAAAAAAAAAAAAAAAGCAACATTCAGGGATGGGAAGCAGAAAACCAAATGGAAGAGACAGGTAAAGGGGACCCCAGAGTTCCGCTGCTGCGTACTAAGAGCAGAACATGCTGTGCGTGTGTGGCAAGGACAGTGCTGTGGTCACTATGGTGACTGGAGAGGCCCAGAGCCATTTAGCACAGTCATCCCATTTACTGAAAGTATCTGTGGAGATGAGGTGGCCCGACAATAAGAACACATTTCTTAAATAAAGAGTTAACACACTACCTGGTACTTCTCATTAATCACAAATCGACAGTACATTAAACATAGATTAATAAATTTAAAGTAGTGAAGAATAAACAAAGTACACAGAAAATGCAGGATAGTTCATTCCAATAAATAAAGAAACATTTCTGTGTATACTTCATCTCTAAGACACAAGTACTCACTTCTTAATGATCCCCAGACAAGAGGAAGGCGGATCATTTCTCTTGCTCACTTTAATCTCTAGTAGGAACACTGGCCAAACTCACATCATAAAGAATAAAAAACAGGGAAAAGTGATTTATGACCCCTCAAACTGAGATTCTGTTACAGAACGATATGACTGTAGAGACCATATGGATTTTAAAAATGTGAAAGGCATTTTTAAAAATAATGGTAGACAGATTCGCTATTTAAAGAAGTTTTGAGTGTGATTTATAAACTACCTGCATACAAATGTAAAATCTTTACAGTAAAATGCAGTGCACTAACATGTTTACCAAGTGGTAGAAAACCTAAGAAGGCAAACAATAAAAATTTAGAAATATGCTCGGATTAATAAAACTACTTCAAAATAGACCCTAGCCTGGATGGTATAATGAGAGAGTTATTTAGATCTTCAAAGAGCACGAAGAGTTGCCCAAACATCTGTAGGAAAAAAAAAAAAAAAAAACGTGACTGATGCTTTAGAACTAATGCTGAAAAGTGTTGTGGATGAATTAAATATTATGTTATAAAATTAAATGATAGAAAAGCTATATGGTATACGAACATGTTTATCCATAATACCCTTTTAGTGGGCAACGCCTGCTTAAGCACATTCTGATTTGGTGAGTGTCCTAGCAGCATATTTATCATTCAGTCTGTGGAAGACTGGAGAAGCTACCTTACCTGTGTTTGGAATAGGACACCAACACTAATTTAAAGCTAAATAATAAAGGGAGGCAATTTATTTTCTTTCTTTCTTTCTTTTTTTTTTTTTTTTTTTTTTTTTTTTTGTATTTAAAAAGGTGTTACCTAAACACCTACCTATAATGAAGTCCTAAATAAAAACGGCAGCTAGGGACACTAAATATGTGAAGAAGGGAGATTCAGTATTGTCAAGAAACTTTATTTTCTCAAATTAATACAAAGATTTGAATTGAAAGCTCAGGAGTTTGTGGGACACATGCTGAATTTATGATCACCTAGGAGAACAGAGACCTGGAAATGGAAGAGAACCGCCCTTGGCGGGCCCTGGGTACGTCCTAGGAAATGGGCCACCTGCTGCAGCTGCTTCCTGACTACTCCACCCTGGCGAGGTGCTGGTCTACCCCACGGTCTCCACAGCTTCAATTAGGCAACTACTTCATGGTGCGAATAGAAGATTTAAATAAGCTAAGTCAGGCACATTTTTATTATGGTAATTAGCGTGCACTAAATCTCAATAAAAGATCAGCATTGCCCTTCATTCTTTTCATCTACCTTGCTGGCAACAGGTACGGGTAGCAGAGATGTCACTAGCTGAAGGGAATAAGTTACCTCAATGAACTCTAGGGATGAATGGGGCTTCCACGTGCTACTCTCCCACATGGGGAGCAGCTGACACACTCCCAAACCTCAGTTCATCAAAAGCATTGTGAGAACCCCACCAACAAACCAAGATCCCCTCGTTCAGCCACCTCTGTCTCCGGTTTGTAGTTCCTGTCTTCTTTGAAACTCCAGGTCTCCATCTGCTTCGACATGATAATTCTTTAAATGCCTTTCTGACCATCCAAAAAACGTGTCACCTATTCCTACATTTCTAGCTCCATCACCTTCAAAGTGGAAATATAAAGACAGGAAGAGCCCTTTTCTCTTCACTTCACCTGTTTTACAGAAGCGATATTATGGGACATGGTATTTCCCTATCACTATTCTTACTGCCTTGTTATATTTTAAGAAACTGATTTGGTATTTCTTGCTTCTACATCACATAAATTTTCTTTGTGTCTCATGTTACTTAAATATATTTCTGAACTGCAAGATTTATATCCATTTATAAGACTTATTATTAAGTTTTATAATATTTAATGTATAGTTTAATAACGTGAGGCATAAAATATTGAAAAATGTTTTCATTAATATGCAAGAGGTCTGCACTTATTCAAACTCTTTTTTTGCAAAATTAGCCTACAAATTTATATGTAAGTCTGTGTCTTTCCCCCTCATTAAATTTGTAAATATTGAATTCAATGCCTTTATTTGTATCAATTTGAATTTCCTTGCTTCAGAGGAAAAAGACACTAAAACCCTCATGTATTAGAAGATGATGCAGAAATATTTTCAGAATGGGCAACTCAAATTTTTCTCACAGGTGAGTTGCATGAGGCACTGCAGACAATGTGATGGTCACTTTTTGTTGTTTCATGAAGTCTTTATGTATTCTTAGAATTCTCAACCTTGTGCGTAAAGTATGAAAATAAAAGCAATTTACTTAAATCAGTCAGGACCCAGATAACTTATATCATATAGAACGTGGCTTGGCCACCTTTCCAACACAGTGTCTTCCTAGCATGCAATAAATGCGATGTCCCCTAACCCACTGTCAAACTCCACAGAAAACAAAATGGAAGTTATTTGAAGACACCAGAATGTAATAAGATTGGAGAAGCATGTCAATAGCCTCATATCTGAATGCTTTTTTATTATAAATGTTTCAAACATGTTGTTACAGTTTAAATGCTTGAAACCCTATTATCTTTTTAACTCTAGATGGTAGTAATAATATAATCATCCCTGTTTGGAATAGGAATAAAACTAAGGCCAAGGGGATTGAAGGTGTCTGTCCAAGGTTGCCAAGTTTCTCAAGAGCACAGCTGATAATTCTTTGTGGCTCAGAGCCCTTGTCTGCTCTGCATATGTGGAACCACAGGGCCGGCACTGGTAAAAAAAAATGAGGAAAAGCACTGTTGCTTCAAATCCTACTTGGTTTCTGTCTTTTCTGCCAAGGAGATTGACCTTCACCCTAATGAAAGACAGTATTACCAAAAAGGAATTCTCAGCTGAACTGGGGAGGAGTTTATTTGGATAACACCGGCTTTCTCAAGAAGAATGTCAGCCCTATAGCCCTGAAGATGACTTTTAAGAAGGGTGGAACTTGCAAGCAAAATAGCCAAGTTCTGCTTGCTAACATGGAAGGAAGAGTAGAAACCAGGAAAATAGATGAAATGAAGGAGATAGCAAAACCCATCAAATAGAACACGGGAAGTATGGCTTCTTTGATTCCAGAATAGGAAATGGTGACCAAAAGCAGCCAGGCCATATGCACACAACCATCTACAGTCAAGTGTCACTTAGCAACAGGCAGGTGTTCTGAGAAACCCATTATTAAGAAATGTCATTGGTGTGTGAACATCAGAATGGATTTACACAAACTTGGAAAGCAAAACCTTGGAAGGTTTCTTAGTCTTCGAACATTACTTCCCCATTTTGCTGACATTAGCGATGCATGAAAGCATCTTGGAAGGGGGACTGGGTCATCCATGATTCCCCATGGCTCTGGTAGGACACTGGCAGTGTGTGCTCATCCTAAATGTGCTGAGGTTCTCGCTGTGCCAGGTCACAAGGGGCTCTGATTTGTAGCCCGCAACACCACCCCCAAGCCTGCCTGTTGTCCTCTCCTTGAAACCTTTGAAACCTTTCACTGGCTCAGCCAGTGAAAAAGTGGACGACAGTCTTTCCGGCATCATTTCCAGAATAGGGTTTTTTAACTAACGTGGATGACTGCCTCTAGTAAATATTTTCCCTCCACAATCAGCTTATGCAGACTTTCTGAAAAATTTTTCAGCTGTCTTCACATTAACACCCCAGCTTGAAATGTTTAATCCACTCAAGAGTGAGCAGGAAAATTCAACATAATAGCTGTGGCCACCTGTTCCCTTTCAATATAGAAAAAAAGAAGAAAAAACCACTGGTTTGCTTTGGCCATGATCATGATGCCAGAGGGAGCTGCTTTTATGGCTGGCCTTCAGTTCCAGTCATTCAAAGTTCTTTATGTTTCACAGGCTCTTCTCAAATTTGTGTAAGCCCCATCGTCTTCATGGGAGAAGATCCTTTAACAGCTCACATTGCTTTATTCTTGTCCTTCAAGACCAGAGTTTTGGTGACACAGGACATGCCTGACTCGGTGAAAACAAGTGTCCCTGATTTTATACCCTCCTAAGCTCCCATCGCTCCTAATTTTGTTTCCAAGTCAATCACCATGAAAGGCCTCTTACTGGCAACATCAACAATGGACTTGTTACACATAAGGGTGGTGATGAGCAGGCCATGAGTCTAAATTAAGGACAAGACAAAATGATGAAATCAAGAGCTGCAGTAACTTGAGATGCGTGAAGATAAAACATTCCACAAGTTCCTAAACCATTAGTCGTTTATTATCATCATCTTTCTTTTTTTTTTTTTTTTTTGTGGGTACCGGGAGGTCGACCTCAGGACCTCGCGTGCCAGCAGGCACCCGTGCCTCTGAGCGATATCACCGGCCCCTTTTTCATATGTGGGTTCCGGGAGTCGAACTCGGGCCCTCACGCTTGCAAGGCAGGCGCTTAAGCCGCTGAGCCATCTCACCGGCCCTATCATCATCTTTCTGCACTTTACATAATCAAATGTGCAATACTTTTATGTGACTGGCAGTGCAGTAGGTTCATTGACACCAGCATCATAACAAGGTGAGAAGGTGTGCCGTGATGTCATGATAGCTATGACAGTACTAGGGGACAGGGATTTTTCAGTTGAATTATAAACTTACAGGGACACTATTGCATATACAGTTCACAGTTGAATGAAATATCATTATGGAGTGCACGACTGTGTAGCTAATTAACAGTACTTTCCACAGGGCTTCACCTGGCAGCACGAAGCGGCTGCTACTTTCATTAATTATACACTCTATGGCAGGTGCTGTGCCAATTCCTTCATATTTGAAGTCAACAGCTAAGACACATGGAAGTATGAGCTGGAAAACTGTCTTCTCCTCTTTTTGTTTGCCTCTGTGGCCACCAAGGAGTGAGTTGGGATGTCTCAGAACTTGATGGGAGGGCTTCCCATGAATTTAATGAAAATATAGCAGAGCCGGGGTGATAAAAGCCTCGGTGTGTAAGGAAACAGCCTCAGTTCAGTCCCCGCTGCAGCAGTAGAAATGGAGCCAGAGCTGAGGAAGTTTTGTCTGTCTATAATGCCCCATGCATATCCGCATCCAGGAATGCTCCAGACAGACTGGAGGGATGTGCTAGATTTCCTGTTATTCGCCTGAAGCAAGATATTTGGCAATGTTTTTTAATCTGGTAATGGTTTTTCTTTTGAAGGCTACGTGAAATGTGAACTGGGTAGGAAACACCAAGAACATGATTTTTCCCAGCCTGATTATCCCAACATAAGGTGGGCCCTAAGTTACAAGGAGTGATAGGACACTACAGAGAATGTTTAAATCTAAAAAATGTATTACAGTAAAAGGCATATTGCCATAAATCCTCCTCACTTCCAACCCACTTATCCCATCATTCTTGCCACTTTCCAAAGCAGCTCTGGAAGACTTTTGAATCTTTAGTTGCACAGCTGTAACTGCCTCTATGTCCTGAATCGGTTCAAAATATGTATCCTTCACAATCATTTTTTTGTTTGGGGGCAGAGCCAGAAGTCGCACAGTGCCAAATCCAGTGACCTTAATGGATGAGGACACACTAGCATTTTTCCAAGCCTGCATTTCTGTTGGGTGGCACTGGGCAACAACATTCACCGTATTTTTGATCACATCTTGTAAAGACATTCAGGAAAGAGGACTTCCAGACCTGCTTCAGGTAGTGGCAAGAATAATAAGTGCGTTCAAATCAAGCGTATACTTTGAGAGGGATTAATGGCAATGCGTCTTTTGCTATAATTTTTTAAAATTTAAGCATTCATCATATATTTTGATTGCCCCTCGTACATTGGTGGAAAGCTCATCGTTCTTACAGATAACACTAAATGCATTCGATAAATCACTGCAGACTCTGGTGACATACAGAAAGACCAAGTGTTCCTGCCTAGGGAGGCTGGCAGCACCCTGCAGACAGCGACAATATCCCCAGCGGACATCACTGGATGGCAGAGAACAAACGTAACATGTTTAAGCCTACCAGGAGGGCCAGGGATGTTACTTAAACTATGACATCAATGCACTCAGTATGGACTTAGTTTTGCTGTTTGGTTTGTGATCCTTTGTATTCCTGAGTGGGATTGAGAGCTGTTTTCTTTTCTTACTGGGATTTGGCACTAAGTGTATGGTGAACTCGTGAAATCACTTGAGACTAGTTTCTAGGTCCTGGTTTCCTATTCCTATAAATGTTCATTTCAGCTTATTTATTTCTAACGTAAGTGTTTGAGGCAGTTCACTAGGAGAGTATGTCTCAGCAATCACACTACATCACAACACCCCACCCATAAAACAGAGTACAGCCCCGCATCACACACGCCGTTAGAATATCCATGAAGGCCAGCAAGCGACTTGCTGAATTATCAATGAGTGTGAACTCCCTCCATTTAATGGAAAGTATAGAGAAAAGAAACTATAGGATATATTCTACTGGTGAAATGTTAAAAACCTTTTCTTTGATATTAGGCATGAATTATTGACATTACTGCTATTTCTTTCTTTCTTTTTTTTTAATATGGGTACCAGGGGTCGAACTCAGGGCCTTGCACTTTCCAGTAGGCGCTTGTGCTGCTGAGCTATCTCACTGGCCCATTATTGCCATTTCTAAGGTACTGGAAATAATAGCACAGGATAATATAATGCAGAAACAGACCCGCCTGCGTATGACACTGGTCCATGACTTGGACGGCACTTTAGAGGAAGGATAAAGGATGCTCTTCCAAGAGATGGTGCTGGGTCTACTGGATATCAATGTGGAAGAAGAAATTAGCTTGCTCTCTGCATTGTATCACACAGAAAAATGAACTCCAATTTTGGGGAATCTACATTGAAAAATTAATATTATTCAGCTTAGAAGTATAATAAATAATTTTCATGGTATCAAAATGTCAATAACAAAAAACATGAATGGCATTTTATTAAAATAACAAGTCTTGATCATGAAATATTACTAAATAGATGAAACTTGAAGTCAATGAGAGATAAGGGGTCAGTTATTCCTAATAACTACAACCAGTCACCCCCAAATTACGATGCCACACAACCTCCATAGAGTTAGGGCTATCTGGCACCACTAATCTTTTAAAGAACTTTTGTGACCTTAGGCTAGGCACTCATTTCATACAAAGGACACAAAATCATGACCACCAAAGAAAAATGTGATATATGAAATTTTCAGAATTTATTCATTCTCTCTTTAATGACATTATTTAAAAAAGAAAAAGTATGCCACAGAAAGTATTTGCAAAACACATAAGTAATATAAAGCTCGTACAATTTAATAGTAATTCCAGTAAAATAAAAGCAAAGATTTGAACTAACATTTAGAAAATAAGATATATAAATGCTCACTAAACACATGAAAAGGTCAGTGGTTTGACTCACCAAGGATACAAATTAAAGCCACAGTGATATCTCTGTACTATGTCAAATGCCTATATTTAAAAAGACTGGAAATATTATGTATTAAGATATGGAGCAAACTTCATTCATGGCTTCTGGGTAGGTATCATGGTAAGGCCACTTTCAATATAGTTTGCCAATTTCTAAAAAATAAATAAACACTTAAAGAGTGGCCAAACCGTTCTATTTCTAAGCATATACTCAGAAGATAGGAAAATATTTTTTAAATTATACTTCATTTACAATAGCTCAAAAGTGAAAACAACACAAATAGTCATTAATAGGCCTAGATATCTCTATAAGAATAATTTGTATGTAAAATACAATTTAAATTACTATCTACACACAGTTTCAATGATACAGAATGTCATCTATACACACGAGTACTATACAATTGAGTACTATTTAACAAATAAACAAGATCCTTGCACACACAGCTAGGAGGAATTTTATATTATTATCCTGAAAGAAAGAGGCAAACATACAAAAATACACATTGTTTGATTCATCATACATAAAATTTTGGAAAAAACAATCAATTGCATAGAGCCATAAAACAGAAGATTAATTTGCTGGAGCCATGAGTGGTGTGTAAGGATTGGGAGGGGACGGGGGAAATTTTTTGTAATGATGAAAATATTCTATATCCTGAAGGGGGTAGTGACTCATGTATTTCTGCAAATTCATAGAGCTGTCTATGTACTTAAAATATAATATTTGTAAGTTGTCTATATATTGCCAAACTTGAGTTAGATTTTTGACATTTGACTACATTATTTGCTCTTTGACACGAGCCGGGTTAGATGGCCACCAGGTTATAACTTCTGCTTCTTCCCCATAGGTTGTTGGCATTAGTTATTTAATGGAAAATGAGACAAAGGGAGGACGCGAGGAAGCCAGGGAGGGAGAGAGAGAATATCAAATTACGGCAATGCATTTGCAAAAGATAGTTATCGCAAGAATATTATTATTTAAAATTTGAATGTATAGAGTCCCATTATCTGCTTGCTACATATGTGAATTACAGAATCTGCTTAGAAAGGAGGATAGAGGCTACTTTGTCCGCTGAAACTTACAGAAAGTATTTGATCTTTCCAATGTTTCCATAGAAACAGGTAAAACACTAGCAGAGGTGATGTCAGGCCCTTTAATGCAATTTTCCATCACTAGTGATTTTTAAAAATCAGATTTTATTTTTCCCAGTTCCAGATTATGATTTGCTGCTTGAAGTTAACCGGTGCCCTCACTTTCACAGGCTCCAAGGTAGAGCTCATTGAAATGCGGAATATGGGAAACCATTGCTTTAGAACAATACGTCTTGATTCTCTGGTTTCAATGACCTCTGACTCGACTCTAACACAGACACCCCTGGGTTGTTAATTAGATACCTGTGTAGGAACAGAAAGAGACAAAAATATCCCAACAATATTGAAAATTAGGACTTAACATGCAACATACCCGAGAGGAATTTTTATTAACCACAAGGTCAAAAGATTTGACTCCTGATACATAGTCAGTAGTTTTTCCTGCCGTGTCCTGGGAAAAAGCGTGTCTGTCACGCTTTTATCTTTTCTCACGGCCTTTATCTCATTAAGAAATGTAAAATCTTTAATCCCAAGACTGTTGTATTTTTTTGGCACCAAGACCAGCCTCATCCATCTTCTCTCAGCTACTTAGATATCACAACCCTGGTCAATGTAACAAAAATATCGGGGTGCGTTTTGAGCGTATGGTCACTCAATGGGAAAGTTGGATAGGTCTCACTCTGTTCAGGTTACAGGGACAGAAAGGAGGGGCTCCTAATGTGGCACCCTAGAGAGAAAGGGACCTGGCCTGACTCAGGGGGGTGGAAAGCTAAGGAAGATGATGTATGTAGGTGCCACATTCCCTGGGGCTGCTGGCCTGAGCTAAGGGCTTAGTTCAGCCTCAGAGGGCAAACACTGCACTCCGCAAACAGAGAATGACCCACCTGGGCTGGCACGCATACCGCGGCATACTCTTAGGGTAAGGAACGTTACTGTAAATATCAGCAAATCACTTCAGCTCCTAGAACTTTAATCCTTTTTTTTTTTCTCTCTTCCATCAAATGAGGTGGTGGAACATGATGATTTCCATCCTCTGCTAAAGCCTTTAACACCCAATTTTCTGCAGGAACCATCATTTTAAGATATCTTGCCGGGTGAATTTCTCCTGCCTGTCCTCCTTTGGAGCCGACCTTGGAAATGTGCTTGTTCCCTTTCTTGGCTACTCTGTCACTTGAAAATTTGATCCTCCAATGATGAACTCGTATCATTATAAATTGGAGGTGGTGTTTGCCAAGGAGTATTTAACACTGGATACTTTTGTTCATTTTCCCAGGGCAAGCCGAAATCAAAAGAATGGGTAATATACCGAGTTTAAGAGATATATTTGTAAATTGATCTCATAGAGATTGGTGGCTACTCTAGGCTAGGGCTGGGGATAGTATGAGGAAGAGAAGATGGGGGAACTGTTGATCAACTAACACTAAGTGACAGATGAGTAGGAGGACATTTGGTGCACTACTGTGTGGTAGGGCGAATACAGGACACAACTGTGTACGCTGTGTTTGAAAAGACCGAAGTAGAAGCCCAACCTGAGCAACAGCGACTCAGTGAGACTGTAAAATAAAAAAGCTTGTGGATGCAGCTCAGTGTAGAGGTCCTGGGTTCAATTCCCATTACCACAAAAAAAAAAGGCTAGAAGGAAGGAATTTGAAAGTTTTCACCCCAAAAATGATAAATGTTTGAGGAGTCCGATATGCTTACCTCTATTTGAACATTACACAATGTACACAGACAGCAAAAAATCATGTGTGCAAATACGTGCAATTTTATGTTTTTAGGGATCAGTTAAAAATAAAATTTAATAAAATTTTTTTAAAAGTAGATTTCTAAGATGTGGACCCTGGTCAATTCTCCATGCATTCATTTTAACCTGCAGCGGCTGGTCTATTTCAGTCCTGTTTTAAGATGAATCTAAACCCTGCCATCACCTCTCCACAGCCCTCTCCACTGGGGCTTGTGTTAGAGTCCTTCCAGCTCCCATGAACCTCTGGAGCATTCCCATCAGAAGCCTCCACCCTAAGAGCACATCACTGTGTCAGGAACACGCAGGCTGCTTCCTCGAGGCTCTCCTTCCTCTGGCCCTACCCACTGACTCCTGCTCTGATGGCAGCTCTAGGGACAGATTTTGGATGAATACTTAAGAAGTTCTGATTTGCACACAGTATTTTTTCTTGGCTTCTTAGGAAAAAAAAAAAGTTATGGAATTCTTCAATCCAGTACCTGGCAGATTTGCTTAGCATAGACTCCAGGGAAACCTGGAGGCTGATGAGGAAGGGATCTGATCAACCTATGAAATGTCCATTTCTGGAGCTTCCTCTTTTATATTATGGAATCTGTCAGCCACCTGAAGGGCCACTTCATGGCAATCACAAGAATAAAAACTTGAATTGAAAGGAAGGCTGCACTGGCCATGCTGAGGTTAAATAAAGGACACTCAAAGAATTTCTTTCTTGGTCTTTTCAAATACTCAACTCAGTCTATGCTTGCACAATAATGAAATTCCATGGCTCAGGGTAAAAAACGACCTCTTATCAGCATTCATTTTAAGAAAAAAAAAGAGATGTAAGTAGATATATTTCCCCACTGAGCTTGTCAAATAGTAAACCCTCTAACTCTGAAAGTGATAAAAGGCTGGAAGTCCCTCTCATGAGACTTAGGGAACATGCCCCGGATTTTAGCTCCAACTGTGTAAATGGAGAACCACTAAATGACTTGGGTAACGCAGAAACACCCAGAACATCAGTAAAACTGCACTATTTATTACAGACATTTCCAAAAGCAATGTTTCCAAGAGTAGCTCTAAGGGAAAAACAGAGATTAGGATCCTCGGTTGAGTGACTTTATCCGAGTAACAGAAAACTTGCAACCCTCATCTTGCCTCCTGGGACATATAACTCTCTTCCAAAAGCAGCAGAGATTATCCAAAATGGACTTGGGCATTGAAGTCCCCAAACTCAGGCACTTAATGTAAGTTACTGAAAACTGGTAGTTTAATATTGCCTTTCAAAACCTAATTAATGGCTGCAAGTGGTGTTGGTGCGCGTGTGTAAAACAGCTTCATTCATATTTAATTTACATATCATAAAATTCACCCACTTACACTATGCAATTTATTATTTTTAGTATGTTCACAAAGTTACATTTTATTTTAAGATGTTAGGGAGGGGGATTCCGTAATTACTAATCAACCTTCATGAAATTTCAACTAACCAAGATGAGTAAGCTCTAGAAATTTGCTGTACAACATTTTTTCCCTCTATTCCACAATACTGTATTCAAAATTTAATATTTGTCTAAAAGGGATATGTATTAGTCAGCTTTCCTGTTGCTGGACACAATGGTTAACACTCACAATTGTAAGGCGGAGAGGTTTAATGTGGCTCATGGTTTCAGGGGATTCAATCCATGGCATCTGGCTCCAAGGCAGAAACATCATGGCAGAAGGGTGCAGTAGAACAAAGATACTTAGTTCACGGCAGCCAGGAAGCAGAGCAGGGAACAGTGCCGGCAAATAAGGAGCAGGGACCAGATATAGACCCCGAGATCTCACTTTTATGACACACAGACACAGCCAGAAATGTGCTCCAACAAACCCCTGGGCAGCTAACAAACAATCAAGTTGACACAGAGTAGAGCTCACATTAAATGTTCTCACCAACATAAGATAAAAATTGTTTGAAAAAGAATGTTTCAGTTAATTTGCCTGTTTTTCATTTCCATGTGAATTTTTGCCTCAGCTTGTTTATTTCTGCAACATACCAGCTGGCACTTTGACAAAGACTAGCTTGAATCTATAGATGGAAAGGAGCTATATTGTTACTTAAACAATATTCATTCTCACCACCCATAAACATAAGATTCTTTTCCACTTTTGTAAATGTTCTTTCATTTCTTTCAATAATTGGTGATTTTTAGTGGATGTGTTGCATCTTTTAAAAATTTATTTCTGAATATTTTATTGTTGCCCATGATACTATAAGAGAAATTTTAATTCCATTTTCAGACAGTGCTGTTCTTGTCTACTAAAATATGGTTGGTTTTGTGTACAGATTTTTGGATTCTTCAAATAACAGACTTGCTTTTTAGTTTGAAACATTTTAGTGGTTTTTCAACATACACATGTTGTCATTTGTAAATAGAAGGACTTAATTTCTTGTTTTTTTTCTTTATTCTTACCTATTCTCGAGAAGAATACTAATATAATGCTGAGTACAAATGATAAGAATAAACATTCTTGTCTCATTCTTGATCTTAGAGAAAAGTATTACTCAAGCATTAAATATGATGATAGCTGTAGATTTTTGCCCCTTCCCTCTCTTTTTCTGTGCTTAAGGGTCCCACAGATGCTGGGAAGATGCACCATCACTGAGCTACACCTCCAGCCCCACATGATTTCTTAAGGTTTTATAAATTCCTTTTTGTTCCAACTTTGTTGAGTACTTTTCTAAAATATGATGATGTATTTTGTTAAGCTTTTTCCTATAGAGGTAGTGATTTTGTTGTTGTGTTTTTTGCTTGTCTTTTGTTCTATCGTGATGATGTATTACATCAGTGATTTTCAAGTGTTAAACCAACCTTAGATAAATACCATTGGTCATGATGTATTATATTTAGTATGCTGTTGTTTGGGTTTCTTAGTGTGTATGTGACAACTGCTGTGTTTGTACTTATAAGGGATATTGTTCTTCAGGTTTCATTTTTTTGTCTGTTTTGATATTAATTAGTATAATAATGACTTCATGTAATGAGTTTACTAGGGTTTCCTCATTATTATTGTTATTATTATTATTATTATTATTATTGGGTCTCTTTCTTTTTTTAGAGAAGGGCAGGGAAGCTTTTGTGAAGGATTAGTACATTACTCTGCTTAGACTCTCACAGAAAGTACCAAGGACTGAATGATTTTTACAACAAAAGTCTATTATCCCACAGTTCTGGAGACTAAAAATCCGTGATCAAGGTGCTGGGAAATTCAGTTTCCATTGTGGGTTTGCCTTCTGGCTCACGTATTGCCAACTTCTCACTGTTTTTGCGTGTGGCCTTTCTTCTGTGCCTGTCGGGATGGAGAACCAGAGGCCTGCCTGGTGTTTCTTCTTAAAAGGACACTAATCCTAACAGACTGGGGCCCCACACTGATGAAACCACTGAAATATAATTATTCCATAACTCCAAATATAGCCACACTGGAAGATATGAGGGTATCAAGATAAGAACTTTGGGGAAAAACATACATTCATTCCACAACAATTTCCATCAGTTCTTCTCTAGATGTTTGGTAGAATTCACCAATTATGCAAAGTACACCTGTGTTTTTGTGGGGAGTTTTCTAATTAACTCAGTCACTGAATTTTCTGTAGGTCTAGTCTGGATTTCTGTGACTTCTTGAGCTTTTTGTGATCCTTTCTGTCTTTCTAGGAATTTTTCCATTTCATCCAAGTTTCTAACTTAATGACCTGAAGTTGTTCATGGTATTTTCTTGTAACTATGCATATTTATTTAAATTAGTAATGATATCTCTTATTTCATCCAAAATTTTACTTTCCTCTGTTTATTTCTTATTTAATCTAAAAGTTTGGCAATTTTATACATATTTCCAAAAAAACTAATTTTAGGTTTTTAAAAAAATTGTTTTCATCTCTTTGTTTTTTAATCCTTTTCAGTTTATTCACTCTGATTGCATTAGGTTTGGGTTGCTCTTTTTTATTTAGTTGCTTAAAATTGAAGTTTAGGTTATTGGCCTTTAGATCTTTTTTAAGGCTGGTATTGTACAATTATAAAGTCCCTTCCAAGCACTGCTTTACTGTAATTCATAAATTATGCTGTTATATTTTCATTTTTATCCCCATGAAGCATTTTAGTATATTACATACAATATAATATTTAAAATATATTCTAGTATTTTATTTCATATTTTGTTTTTCATTATTTTCACATATTAGTTAATTTCCAAAATTTTCCTTATGTTATTGTTTGAAATTATTAACATTGTTTTGTGGTCTTGCATGTGGTCTGTGATGGGATTGTCTTCGGGTGCTGTGCTTTAGAGATTGCTTCAGGTGTAGTTGGTTGGCAGATTTGTTCAATTCTTCAGTTTCATTCTTGGCCACATTATGGAGAGAGGGGTACTGAAAACTGCAGCTAACATTCAGTCATTTACCTCTGTCACCAATTCTGTTTAAGTAGTTTGGGTCTCTCTTGTACATACAGATGTGCTGAATTGTCTTATCTTTTTGTAGATTGACCGTTCTGCTATCTCAAAATATCCTTGCTGTTAGGTACTCAAAATTTTTGTCTCAGTCTCTTTATTTTTTAGATTTTTGGCTACTATCTGCATAATATTTCTTATCATATATAATTTTACTTTTAAACTATTAGAATCTTTGTAATTTGATTTCATATACACACAAAAAATAAATTACATGCTTCGTTTATTTATTCATTTTGTTCACCCACATGTTGAATGTGATTACTGAAAATTTAGGACTTACATATACAATTTGACACTTCGTTTACTGTATGTCTTACCGTATGTCTTACTCTTTCCTTCCAATGTCGCTTTCTTTTTTGTCAAATAGATATGTTCTACTTTACTACTTTAATTTTTGTTATTTCTTTTGATACAGAATTTTAGTTGCTATGTTTTTATTTGGAGATTATAGTTAACATTTTAATTTAAAATAATCTAGTTCAGCATACTGTTGTTTTAATTTTAGTATATAGAAATCATAGTCCAATACAACCCTGTAATCTTACCTTCCTTTATAGTATTACTAATATCCAAATTTTTGTATTATAACCCATAAATATAGTTTTGCAATTCATTGCTTTATACAATGTCTTCCAAATATATCAGGGTCATAATAGGAGTCACTGAATATGCTATTCTTTCTTTTACATGTATCTATGTAATTGTTGTCACTGATTGTTCTTTTTCTTTACATCAGTATAACTTTTAGTATGCTGTAATTTCAACTTGAAAAACTCTCAATATTTTCGTAGGGCAGGTTTATTACAGGAAACTTACTTTATTATCATCTTTTCTGAAAATACATTAAATTCTCCTTTATTTCTGAAAAAAAAAAAAAACAGTTTGGTTGATGTAGATTTCTTTCCTACCATTTTGCGTATGTCATCTCCCTGCCTTTGAGCTTTCATGGGTTCTGATAAGAAGTCCGTCAGTATTCTTGAGAGGCCACTGTACACAATAAGATTTCTTTTATAATTAATTTTATTGGCACAATTTAGATATGCATAATGATCACATTTATCATAGGGAATTTATACCTGTACATGATATATCTTAGTTCCTCTTTTTTTCCCATTCCCCTCCCCTACTTCTTCAACCCCTCTTCCTCTCTTTATTCACAAAGCTTTGTTTCCATTTTATCGTTTTTTTCTCCTCATTTTTTTCTTTTCTCTTCCACCCCCTCTTTCCCCTTTCCCTTTGAACAATTACTTCCTATTTCACAATATCTGTTACACATTTTGGTTCTTATTTACACTTTCATTTTCTTACACCAAAGAGACAATGCGATATTTACACATATGTGTAAAATTTATTTCACCTAAGAATATGGTCTCAAGGTGCATCCACTTAGCTATAAAGGTCTCGAGTTTAGCCTTCTTTATGGCTGAGTAGTACTCATTGTATAAAAAAAAATCTTCTTTATCCATTTGTCAGTTGATGGGCATTTGGGTATATGTGCACCCATGTTTATAGTAGTACACTTTGTAATAGCTATATCTTGGACATAATAAGATTTTTATTTCAGAGTTCTCTCCATATTTTTCCCCAAGGTTTTGAATATAATGTACCAAAACACAAATCTCTTTGGATTTATCCTGTTTGGAGTTTGTTTAGCTTCTCAGGTGAGTCAGTTAATAGTTTTCAGCAAAACTTTTTATTCTTTGAAATATACTTTCTGGCCCATTTGTTGCTTCTTCTGGGAGTCCTATAAGAGTTCTGTACCCTGCTGGTGCCCACAGACTCTCAAAGCTGTGTTCTTATTGCTCATGACATAAGCTCTCTGTTCCTCGGGGTGGATAATCATTTCGTGACCTACCTTCAGTTTCACTGATTCTTCTGCCAAAGATTCTATTGTGCTGAGCCCCTCCAGGGTTTTAAAAATGTAGAGCTTCCATTTGCATCTTCTTTATAATTTTGATCTCTTTAATGACGTTCTCAATTTTGTGAGACATCATTGCCATGTTTTCCTTTCACCCTTTAGAAGTTTTTCATCTATTGTTGTTATTGTTGTTTTTATTTTGTTTTTTTATTTGAGCACATAATTCACGATTTATTGTAATTATCTGGTTAGTCCAAATCTAGTCCCTCTCAGTCAGTTTCTCTGTAAGTCTCATAATCATAATCTCGGAGTAAAACTGGAACTTTTAATTTCATAAAGGAATAACCTTATGTATCAGATTTCCCCTCCCCCTACAGGCTTTGATTTTGTTACTGTATTTCTTCATATTGCTGTTTTTTGGGGCAGGAGATGTGGGAGGAGACTTATGTTTGCTTAGTTTGGGATTGGCTTGTTTTTTCTTGCTGTTTATTTGATTGGTCAAGTAATAAAGTTAGTGTTCCCTGTGGTGTGTAACTATGAAATTTCTGCACAGTTAATTTGGTGATGAACTTATTATTAGGCAAATATTTCCCTTTGTGTCTTGAACCAATACATTGTGCACCCTTAGCCATGAGGAGCTATAAATGTGCTGACACATTCCTTGCACATTCACTTTACAACTCTGCCTTAGCCTTCACTTCCTTCCTGCACAGGGCACTACTGACTTTTTATCAAAGGATATTTCATAAGCAATACAGATTATTGAAATTGTAAATTAGGGCTAAGAACTAACTCATGCAGACAATCATTACACAAGCACAACTTTTAGATATTTAGCTGATACAGCACAGTTTCACCCAACTTCCCCTTGGTTTCCCCCAGCCCTACCTGACACTGCGTCCAGTGATGACACAGGTCTGTGAAATTTGATTTGCTACTGAGATAACAAGTGTAATTCATGTGTGTTGTCCATGCTTCTAAGTTATCTCATTTGTTGGCACATATTCTCTATTGAATAATTTTCATAATTGTGCATACCAATACCTAATTTTCCTTTATATCAAAGATCCAATTCTAGTATACAATACCCTCTTCATAATTAATAATTTAATTGAAATGATAAGGGACATGTAAGGAATGTTGTCTGTATGTCTGAACTAATTTAGTGACAATGAGGACACAATGACACTCAGAGGACAATAGCCAGAGATTTCTGCTTTTCTCCCTTGAGTTTCCCAAAGAACAATTCCTTCATACACATCTGTAACTGTAATCACCAGTGTTTTCTGTTCTTTGGTTTAGAAAACAAAGAAAATGTGTCAGTATGTATAGCCTCTTGCTCCATGCTTGGAAACAAAGGATCTTTTTAGTTCACACCCTGCCATGGAGAGAGAGGAAACTCTTAAGTCTGTGCTGAGGAATTTGAAAGTTGCTGACCTTATTATATCCATTCATTTTCAAAGCTTTGCAATTGCCAATGTTACAAAGTCTATATCATAATCTTCAGTTTATATTTATGGAATTCAAATAATTCAGCCAAAGCAGTAATGGGTAGCGGAGCCTATATTTGAATGAAGTTCTGCATGTGTTCCTTCCTTTATGGGAACAGCACCAGTTGCTCTGCCCACAGGCTGACTCCAATGAGCCACCAGAAAAGAAATCATCCTAGGGAGTATCTAAAAGAAGGGCCTATTACAGAAAGAGCTGGAACCTGTCCTTCCAGGCAGACAATGGTTGGTTTATTACGCAGGTCTTCAGCCTCTTAGCAGAAACAGGGATATTTGTTTGTTGGTTTGCTTGTTTGTTTTATGGTCTCATGGATGGATCCCAGGGCCTCAGGGATGCTAGGCAAGCACTGTGCCACTGAGTTATACAGCTCCAACCCCAGAGGTAAAGTTTAGAGCTCCTCCTTAAGATACATGAGTTTCTTTTTTCTTTCCCCTTTTTTTTTTTTTTTTGGTGGGTACTGGGGGTCGACCTCAGGACCTCGCGTGCCAGCAGGCCCCCATGCCGCTGAGTGATATCACTGGCCCTTTTTTCGTATGTGGGTTCCAGGAGTCGAACTCAGGACCTCGCACTTGCCAGGCAGGCGCTTATGCCGCTGAGCCATCTCACCGGCACCTAGTTTCTTTCTGCTTGTTAGGAATCATATGAAATATTTTCATACAAGCTCATCATTATAACTTTTCTAATAAGATACACCATTTTTCATGTGGGATCACCAAGGATTCTTAATAAAATATGATGAATGAAGGTTACTTGTGAACATACAATCTTGCAGCCAATCAAGTGCAATACACATGACACTAAAAAGATTCCAGAACCTTCAGACAGTGCAGTGTAAGCGGAGTAGCCTATGGGGCCCCAAACTGCATTTCTACCTCCTAAAAATTAGAAACGTCTAGAAAATTATTTCTAAAGACCTATGACATCTTATATGTTTTGTGAAAAATTTGATAAAGAAAAATCATTGAAAAAGAAATCAAGTTGATTCAGTTTTCCAAATGGTTCCGACCAAATTTAATCCAACATGCATATGAAATTTTAGAAAAGTGTGTGGTAAAAAACAAAACTTACAAGAATAAAAACTAACACAAAAGGTGCTTTATTGAAAATAAGCTTAATCACAGAAAAAGAGACTGTGACAGACAAAAATATTTTTATGCGGCAGGAAGCACTCAAAAGTGTAATTATGATGATGCATGAGACCAAAACTGGAAATGAAGTTGGAGGTTCCCCAAGAAAATAATATTGCAGCAGCACAGCACTCAAGTTATAAGATATCTGTAAAAGATTTATGTATTAGTGGAATTTTAAAAATAAGCCAGGAATAAAAAGATTTTTAAATAGGCCTTTAGAACACTTGAAAGCAATTTTTAAAGGGAACATTGTAAAATTTGTGGGAACAACAAAATGAATTGTTAGCTTTAACAAAAGCAGAGAGGACACCCACTATTTAGGGCCAAAAATTCAGTGACATTCGCAGTAATTTCTGCTCACTGAATACTTACTATGCTGCACTAGTTCCTGTAGTACTATTGATAGTAACATTACTGACAATAGTGAATACACAGGCAGACAAAATTATGATTTCACTCTAGAATAGATAGTTAATAAAATGTCGTGCGAGTCAGTATAGAAGAAATGATCTTCAGGATGTACCTCAGGTTTGTTTAATCATCTCTGTGAGACTAAACTGATTTCCTTTTTGATAGGCAACCGGAATTAGAGACAGAGAAATCAGGTAGGAAAACATAATCTGCTTTGACACTGGTAAATGTGAGTATTCATACTCTGTGTGTCTATGACAAAACACACACAGTGTCTCTACGACAAAACCTTCGAAGGTCATAAACAGTAGAACATTGGGCTTTTTAAATATCATCTGCGACGTCATTATTGAAATCTGTAGTCCCCAACACTGAAAATGCCACTGAAAGGAAACTACATGTGTGACTTTCAAATAATTAAAATTAAGCACACACTCCCACAAATGTTAGCACCATTATCCTGTATGTGTGTGTTTGTGTGTGTCTCTAATGACATATGATGATTAAAAATGGACAAATACGTGTTCAAAGTCGAACATCGTGAAAACACGGAAGTAGATGGCCAGCCCTTCCTTTTGTCACTCTCTGGATGAGTGCATTTCTAGTTGCATATTTTAGGAATTATGTATTTTACATGACCATGAAGGTGCCTTCTAAATCTGAAGCTGCAAATCACAGTTACTAAAAATGCAGACATGTTTATTTATAACTCCTTTATTTTTCTTGGATTTTAATATTCTTAAGGACTAGAACAGTATTTTAAAATCCTTTGAAAAATCTCAGAACCTCAATCAAGTAATGCACTTTGTGGTGGCTTCATACATATTTATTGACCGACTGACTGACTGAATGAGGGAAAAGATAAAATATCACAGGATATTTGTACTTGCAGTCACTAACAGCCTTTGCACTGGACTCGGAATTGTTTGGAAAACACATGGAAAGAGGTCTGCACCTCTGGAGCCCTGCTTAGCTAGGAAGGAATTCACTGAGTCTTTTTCAATACGCTATCAGCCTCCTCCAAAAGCGTTTCTCGAGTTTGCTAACCTATGGCTCAGGACCTACCCCTCTGCCTTGTTGGGTGTCCTGATCTTTATTTTCATCACCTCTTACCAGCTCTCTGTCCACTGGGACAAGATCTCCTTGGTGCTACACTCGCCAAAGAGAGAATTTCGCATTTTTTTTACCCTGATTTGTAATTCTTATAAATAGCAAATTTCATTCTTTCATTTCTTTTGGCTTTATTTTTTTTCTTTTCTTTTTGTAGCATACATTGAAATGACATTGTCAAAAAAATTTAACTTACCACCAAGAAGAATCAGAAGCACCATTTAGTGATATGCTCGTGATTCCAGTCTCCTAGGTAATCCCAGACCCTTACAGGCCCTGAGTGCAAATTCCATCTACCTGAACTCTTTGCTTTGTAGAATTAAAACCCCTTGAACTGTCTGCCTAATGAGATTCCCTGCAAGAAATATTTGAGTGCCATGTCAATAGACTCACACACACTCACACACATTTGTGTGGGCACAAATGTATATAGGCATACACATAAATATATATAGGATTACAATATATTAGCTCCAGTCATCTTTGCTCTACTGATCTGGTGTTATAAAGGTCAAGACACAAGCATAGACAATGCATAATTTGCCATCCCAGAAATCTTCCTAAGAATTTACCTCAAAAAATTCTAGAGCTCTTTTTCACTCTTTGTGCTCATGTCTTTTCTTTCCCCTTTCCTTTCCACTCCTCCACTTTCTCCTCCTCTATTTATTAATGAGAATGTGACACATACATTGGTGCACAACATTCAAAAGGGGGGGACAAAGGGGCTACTTTCATGCATGTGAGTGAAAATAATTCTCCTATGTCTTGATCCTGGCCACCTGCATTTCCTCCTCCACAGAAAACCTCTGATTTGAGTTGTGTTTCTCCCCTCAACAGTGTACAGATGCATGTAAACACACACACACACACAATGCGTGATAAGTGCAAACTTACAGGATGAAGCTCATGAGTCACTTAAAGGAAATTTATAGCTTTAATATATATTTTAAGTCTTAGCACTACTAATGAATAAGCAGAAAGTTTTTAAAATAAAAACGGAAAAGAACAAAAAATGAAGTAAAAATAAAGCGCAGATATTGCTAAATGAGAAAGAAGGAGGGAGAGAGGGAGGGAGAGAGAGGGAGTTTCCAGGAAATTCAAAAACTGGTGATGTTCAAAAATGCATTAAATAAAACAATATGTAGCAATATGAGTTGAAAGAAGGGAAAAGTATAAATCATAGTAAATTTAAAGGGCCCGGACTTGAGCTAAACTAGGTTTTTACAGCTCTTAAGGTAATGTTATTTAAAAACCCATGTCATTAACTTTTTATAAGTTTTAATTGATAAATTTCTAAAATATAAAAGTTGCCAAACCTGAGTCCAAAGAGGGGAAAACCGGAAAGATGCAAGACATTTGCTTAAGCATGTAGGCAGTTTTGTGAGAATATTTTGGTGATTTGTTAATTATATCACAAACACAAATGTGGATAGAGAGGAAGATTTTTTAAAAAATATTGGAAAAGCGGGCCGGTGATATAGCTCAGCGGCATAAGTGCCTGACTGGCAAGCCTGAGGTCCTGAGTTCGACTCCTGGTACCCACATATAAAAAAAAATTTGGAAAAGTTGACAACGTTTATTTTTTAAAAACAGGAAATGAAGGGGGGAGACTAAGCCAGGCAGGAAGGGAGGATGGAAAGAGTGAGCCAGAAAAAAGTCATCAATAGCTATCATCTCCCTGTAAAGCAAGGTGACTTCCTGATAAAAACCTTCTAACTGGCTGCTTCTATGACAAACTAGACATCTGGGAACTCTGTGCTGCACAAAATATCTGAAACAGTGACTACAACAAATTTCGACATTGCCTGGGCAAGGGGGAGCTTGGGGAATGTTCTGAGAAAGTCAAAGATCTCAGGAAGATCCTGAGATCAGGCTGTCAGGTAGTTCGGAGGAGCTGAGCAGGGGTGACCTGGAGCCCTACGAGATCGCCTTGCTGTCCAGGGCACAGAACTTGAAAGCACTGGGCAGGCAGATGAGAGGTGCATGGACAGCCACGGTCAGTGAGGCTCTGTGACCGTGGAGGTGCGGGTTCCTGCATAAGGGGTTGTGTGGAAATCCACTTCCTCACCCCTAGTGGAGAGAGAAAAACCTATCCCCCAAAGACTCTAGGAGTAAGCTCTCCCATCACTATGTTAAGCCCAAAAGTCTTTGATGCTTTGCCACATAAATCTTCAAGCCGAAAATATAAGTAAAAATATTCGCAAATTGGCATTAATCCCAGGTACCAGGCTCACAGAAAAGGAACCCTTACAAAACAGATATAAAAGTATTCCCACATGTAAAATCCAAGGGGTACAACAAATATGACCCAAGTGTGGAAACAATCTCTTAAACAGAGATTTAGCAGGACAAACTGGGACAGAATCACATCCACACGGACCACAAGTCCGGAAAAGGCTTGACATTGAATTTTTACAGTGTAGACGGGCTTATTATGACTTTTCTTTAGAGATGATGAAGAGTAACAGCAAAGACAAGAAATCTACTCAGAACTGTCATGCAAACTAAAAAATAATAAAATGATATTTTGAAATATATGGCCACATACAAAAATAAGACCAAAAACTCTGCAGATTAGACAAAAATTAAGAGAAACTCAGTGAAGAAATTACCCAAAATGCATATGAGAGAAAAACAGATGGACAACGATGGCTGGTACAAAAGATAAACATAGAATAAGGGAGTTATTCCCTATTCTTCAGTGAGGTTCCAAGAAAAGCAAACACAAGGGATGGGTAGATAATATTCAAAAAGATAATAACCGGTTAGTTTGAGTGAGTGTTTGTCTGTGTGTGTGTGTGTGTGTGTGATAAATTTAATTAACTTTTTTTTTCAGATTTCAGAAGCCCAATAAGACCTAGTAAAGATAAATGTAAACAAATTTGTGACTAAATTTTTCATAGCTAAAGAGCAAGGCATCTAAAATTAGACAATTTTAGGTCAATTAGAACAAAACTGTGCTGACTAGAGGTGAGGAAATGGAGATTGCAGGTACAAAATGAGACAAAATCAGGACCTCACCATGTTAGATTCTAGTAGAGGACATAGACAGTAAACAAGCAATTGCTGAAACCTGGGAAAAGGGACCAAAAATTAAGGGAAGATATTTCTGACATTTAAATTGAAAAAGATTAATATTTACAATATTTTCAAATTGGACTAATCAAAGTATCAACCTCATGGGCTGGTGAGATGGCTCAGCGGCATAAGCGCTTGCCTGGCAAGCGCGAGGTCCTGAGTTGGACTCCCGGTACCCACACATAAAAAAAAATGTATCAACCTCATATAAAGTGAATTATGGGGAGCTCAGGGAAACAGGAGAAAAGGAAAAGACGTTTTATAGAAGAAGCCAGAATCCCATAAAGAATGTAAGTATTCCTTGCTTCATCACTGTGGAGAATTAAGGAAGATTAAGATAAGACCATAGCAAGACACTGTCCCAAACATCACAACGACATAAATGAAAACCAGGGACAAGACTGAGTACTGGAAAGCGAAAGGAGTCAGGAACTCTCAGAGATTATTTCTGGAAATGTATTGAGATTTTATTTTAGAAAATGATTTAACATTAATTTAGAAATGAGTACATCTAAGAATCTAGCAATTCTACTTTTACAAAAATCCTTAAAATATTCCCTGAGAAGATATATGCAGTCTTGTTCATTTCAGATTTATAGATCTTTCCTAAAAAGCATGAAAACAAGCTGAACATGAATCTGTAGGTAAGTGTTAAAAATAATCATATAATACACACTAGAATAATTTTTAAAAATCGAATGAACTTCCATTGTATATCTGACCATAGGTGAATTATATAAACCCTAATTTTAGCATAAAAGATAAAATGAAAACATAATTTTAAAAATTTGTTTTCATTTTTGTAAATGTAAACCAGGATTATTTAGGGTAAATCCATATGTGATCAAATATAAAGATATTTCAGTGAATATGAAAATAAATATGATCTTGGTCCTTGGAGAGGAAATAACAAAGACTTCAAAGAATTCAATGTTTCATTTCTCATAATGATTATTAGAGACATAAGTTTTCACATAATCATTAATCTTTGAGGAATAATATTTATGATATACCCCCTTTAGAGTACATAATGCATTCCAGAATATAAAACAAAACACTATCTTACAGCTTAATTAATGAACAAAAGGATAAATTAATCATTCCAACAGTTTCTAATAAATCATTTCATAAAATTCAACATGAATGATCTTTTAAAGAACTGTTAGAAAACTAATAAAAGTTGAAAATAGTAAGTCTGATAAACATGAGCAACTATCCAAAATATCCAGGGAACAGTACAACTTAAGAGAATTTTTGCATAATTCAGGATTGTTTTAACAATCAATGATTCACCCTTTCATTGGCATTGATATTTTACATAGCAACCCAAGAGAAGAATTTCTATTCATAAACTTTAGAACAAAAATTATAATCAAGAAATTTGGTTATCAATATTAAAAAAGTGTTCCATTTAAATCTTGATTTCATAGTATTATAGGAAAAGTTAAATTTAGGTGCTTAATATAAATAAGTATGAAAGGAAATCTGGACTGACAGAAAAGTGTGGTGCGACCACTCATATGCGTACATAGCCATGGCAACACATGGTGGCCATCTGATCCTCTGTGTTTTATCTTAGGAATAACTGAAGCAAGAAGGAAATAAATCTGATTTATTTATCTGCTATAGGTTTGGTCAGTAGTATATTTGGATAGATTTGTTAACTTTTAGAATATACAAATCTAAGGCTTTAGAGAAAAAGGAAAAGTGAAAATAATAATTTCTTCATATAAAAAAACTTTAAAATAAAACTGGAAATCCTGATAACCCCAGGGAAAGGAAAAATTATTAGAACGGAGAACATAAATCACAAGGACAAAGACTGATAAATTTGATCGTATTAAATGTGTAAAAATGTATAACAAAAGGTATGAAAACCCAGGCTGCAAAATTATCCTCACAACCCACATATCCTAAAAGAATCAGTATCCAGGATGTAGAGAACTTCTGTATGCTGTTTTTTGAGTACAAATACCTAAGTAGACAAAGGAGCAAAGAATAAAGGCTAACCTTAATAGGGAAATAAATCTATGTAGGGCAAAAAATACATGTAAACATCTTTAACTTTATTAATAATCAAGGAAATAATGATTAAAAGATTTAGATGACTATTATAGGAACAAAGAGTAATATATTTAAAAATATCAAATATTAACAATCTGTATGGGAAACCACACACATATTATTTGCTGATGAGATTATTAATAAAGAATAATCATTCTGAACAAGTTGGGAATATTTAACACCATTAAAGATAACTTTTACATATCAGTTAGCATTTTAATTTCTTTATGTAACCCATGTAGATACCAACCCAAGTATCGTTCTAACAATATAACTTCTGATGGTTATAAATAAGGAATAATCTTATTGGGTAATGAACTCCCTAAAGATGTATTATATATAAAATTTCAGATACAAATTATTTAGTGAGATAAACCAGTTGACAAAATATACCCTCCAACACACACAAAATTATATTATTTTCAATTTTTAAATTTAATTGTACAGGGCCGGTAAGATAGCTCAGCTGCATAAGCGCCTGCCTGGCAAGCGCAAGGTCCTGAGTTTGACTCCCGGTACCCACATAAAGGAAAAAAAGGGCCAGTGATATAGCTCAGCAGCACAAGCGCTTGCTGGCAAGCGCGAGGACCTGAAGTCGACTCCCGGTACCCACATAAAAATAAATAAATAATAATTAATTAATTAATTAATTAATTAATTAAATTTAATTGTACAACAAAGCATTACAAAGTAGAAGCTGAGAAAGAACTACTAAATGGCATGCCTTAAATTTAATCAATGCTAAAAACTGTACATGACTTCCTTTTTCTTTACTCCATATGTGTGAGTATATATATATATACACATTATATGTAATGTAGATAATATACATAATATATACATAACGAGAGAGACAGAGACAGAGACAACACAAAATGTATAATTGAGGTTATTCCATTTTTAAATATCCTTTTAACATCAGTGTAATATTTTGTTGCCTGGATTAACAAAACATTATTTAGTCATTTCTGGAACATTTATTCCTAACTAGAAACCTAGAGATTAGTTTAGTGAAATTGGCAAATGAAGACAGGATTATTGTCAGTCAATTTTTCCCTTGGCTTCAAGCTCCAGTATGGTTTGGCAAAGCACTTCTTAATTTGGAATTGTATCCATCATGAAATTTTTTTACTTATCTTTAATTTTCTAGTTTTGATTTCTACTTTTTTTCAGGGCTGCAATTTGAAATCAAGGACTTGATTATGTTATAAAAATGCTTTAACACTCAGCTAGTCTCTCAGCCCAAAATTCTAAATATTTCATAAAAAATTTTGCCTCGATTACTGTAATTTGGGGACCTTCCTTAAATGTTCCCCCTAAAGGGAGCACCTCACAGAGAGCGCCTGAAGTTATGTCTATTCCCAGAAATAATTTTGGAATTCTTACCTCCAGCCACGAGTGGAAATATATTCAGTTTTTATACCTGGATTCTGCAAATACTGGTCCCTTTGTATTTAACTGTCTTTATCTCTCTTTTGCATTTCACTGTGTTAGAAGAAGCCAGGCGCCATCTTGGACCTTCTTTCCGGATGTGTCCCTCTCCTGACCACCAGCTGATTGGGTGTATTTTCCATACCACTGAGGCCAGGTGACACTATGCATCTGGCCCTACCTAATAAGGGTCCCTCCCTCCAACCACCAGTGGCCTCCCTGCCTTTTTTTACCCCATCGTGTAACCTCCCCCAGGGCTACCAATCTTCTCCCAGTTTGCTCAACCAAGGCTGTTTCAGCTCTGCCCAGGCCAAAACACAGCCATGTATTGGAGATCTTGTCACATCTGCACACCAGTCCCAGGAAAAAAATCATTTCTCATTTTTTTTAACAGTACTTAGGCATGAAGCCAGGGCCTTCACACTGAGCTGTGTCTCCAGCCCTTTCTAATTTTTTTAATTTATCAATAAGATCTCACTGAATCACTAAATTACTCAGGCTGGGCTCAAGATCGCAGTGCTCACGCTTTGGCCCCCCAGAGTGCTGAGATTAGGAGTCAGAGCCGCTACTCGGCTCCTGTCTTTACTTTTGTGTAACACATTACTTCAAAGTCAGCTTCTTAGTCCCAGAGATTTTTACGCTCACTGACCATGTGGGTCAGCAACGCAAGTAGTGCCTAGAATCTGAACAGAACATGTCAGTGGACTTGGAATTCACACTAAGGTTTAGCACCCTCCACCAGCAGAGCAGTCCAAGTGTCTTATCTCTGTAAAGCTAGGTACACAGTATTCATTTCACCCTGAAATCTCAACCAAGCCGGGAGTGGATTTGCCATTGTCTGTGCTAACAGGAAAATTACTTGGGTACCTCCAAGTGCATGCGTGTGTGTAAAAGATACCAGGATGGGTTCAATGTGTGTGAAGGATTGCACTGTGGACACTGAAGTTCCTCTCCACCAGCTCATCCTAAGGAAAGGGAGGCTGGGAAAGCCTGATGCACCGCTGGGGTGAGTAACACAGGTACCATGTGGACAGCATATTCCTGTCTGGGTCTTTTAGGGCCAACTCTTGTATTCCTGTCACCAAATTCAAAAGTCCTTAAAGTATATTATGTAAAACATGCACACAGGTCTCCTACAGGATTGTGATGTGAATCTTCACAAAAATGTACAAAAATAAATATCTACCATGGCTAAATTGCTTAATAAAAATAATAATGAGCCCGGCATGGTGGCACATGCTGTGATCACGGCAGGAGGATCGCCGTGAGTTGCAGGCCAGCCTGAGCTACATAGAGAGTTCAAGGCCAGCCTGGACTACATAGTGAGATCTTGTCTCAAAAAAAAAATAATAATAATAATGAATAAGAGATTTCCACTTCGCAGAAAACTGACTCATCCATTTCTTCCCATGTAAAACAAAAAGAGAAAAGAAATCAATCTTATTGTTTATCCACTGCAGGCTTGTTGGGTCATTAGTATATTAAGACAGTTTCATTTGGTTGTTATTTTTTAGAAGATACAAACCTGATGCTTCCGGGGAAAGGAATGCTAAAAATAATAATGTTCATAATTTATCATTTTTCTTAACAATAATGTCATTTAAAAACTATTATGCTAACCATAACTTTTAGTGAAGAATGATTTTAGAATATTTTCTGGGTTACTGATAATATTGTGTTTGTTTTTGTTTGTTTGCTTGTTTTTGCAGTATGGGAGTTGAATCTAGGGCCTGGTACATGGTAGGGAAGGCCGCTACCACTGAGCTACACCCCATCCCTGTTAATGTTGGATTGATGTCAAATCTTGCATTGTGTTACATGCATCTCATGAAATTCCAAGGCTTCTTCACAGATCAAATTGAGGCTTGGCAGAGAGGAGAATTGTAAGAGTAACCAAAGGAATCATCCAGGGAACTGAATGATAGAGAAAGACGAGTGTAAGAAGAGTGTTCAAGTTGTCAACTGGCTTCTTCTAACATCCTGCAGCAGAATGCTAAAGAAAGATGTGCTAAAGAAGAAACTTAAATTGTAATCGCTGCAGTTTGCTAAAACGTCTTCGGATATGTTTGGATATGTCTGGGTGGCTGGAAACTCTTCTCAGAAAATTGAAGAGAGAAAGAGAAACATCTCTTTCATTTCATAGCATTTTCCATATGTGGGTCAATCACAGGTCCCTCTCCACCCCCTCCACATTTTTAGTGTTTTATTGTTGTTGCTGTTTGCTGTTGTTTTTTATCTTCTCAAGAGAGGCGAGATTCCTGAAGTAGTTAGAAACCATAGTTCCAGTGATAACAAAAGACAACAGGAGGCCCTAGATGACATGAAGATTGAACGCTCAAAAGGAAATTAGAGCTCAGGTTATGCACACCTACTTTTATTAATTTGTGCTTTGCAACCCAGAAGTCATCTCTCGAATTGTTCTTGGTGTTTTCTGCTGAGGAGCTTCAATTCTGGGAAGAGAAACTTGATAAACTCAAAGATGATGAGGCCAGAAAGTAAATATGAGGGAAAGGAGATAACATCAGAGTTTGCACATTTTAGGAGGCAGGAGGTTTGTATATAGTCAGGAGGACTGATTGGAAGTAGAGATAGTGACTTGGACATATTAAAGTACAGGCAGATTATATATTAGTCAAAGTACTGTTTGGGAATATTTTGGGGTCACCAGTTTGTGGAAGTCAATTTTCCATGAACTGATGGAAGAAGAGCAATGGTTTCTGGATTATTCGTGTATATAACATTTACTGTGCATTTTATTTCTACTGTTATTACATGATAATATATTATGAAGTAATTACACAACTCACCCTAATACAGTGCCAGGTAAATAAAATAATGGGCAGGCCATACACAGACTAACATAAGTGACAGAGTCTGACTTAAAGCCTACCACTAGATGCACTTGTACACTTGAAGAACATTAACTCAGTTGCCACTATGAAGCCTCCCACCAGATGCAGGATAACTGTCACTTGCCACTCACTGATAGGGTTTTGATGTGGTCTCTGTGCAGTCAAAACTGTCCAATAATGTTCATCTGTATTTGCAACCACTGCCCAGTGCTAGCATCACCACCTCAGCTCCACTAAGATCATCAGGCATTGGATTCTCATAAGGAGTGCACAACCTCAATCCCAGTCATGCACGCTTCATAGTACAGTCCACAATCTTATGAGAATCTGATGCCTCCTCTGATCTGACAGAAGGCAAAGCTTGGGAAACAATCCGAGTGGTGGGAATGGCTGTAAACACAGATGAAGCTTTGCTTGCTCTCCTATACTGGTCTGTGACAAGGAAATTGGGGAGCCCTGATCTAGGCAATGGTCAGGTCAAGCTATGGTCACAGTGCAGGGAGGAGGCAATTCCACGGCAGATGAGCTGAGTCTGGCAGGTACACTTACAGGGGTCAGTGGTGTTGCCGTGGACCTAGATGTGAGGAGCACAGCATCTGTGTTGGGAAGATTGTGACAAAGTGGTCATGAAGAGCGTGCACACTCATGCTGAGAGACTGCATGCATCGTGTGCATGGCTGGGTCACCCTCAGACTTCCTGTCACGTGCACCAGGAGCAAAAAATATCAAAACAGACCACAGTCAGACCAGAAGAGGTGCTTCTTCCTCCTGCAACTCAACACCGGAATTCTGAGTTAGGGAAATTTCTCCAGCCAAAATCTCAGAGTCCTATTTCAGTCAGGGTCCTGCAACTATTACTCAGTGGACTTTAACCAAGCCACTCTGTGCTTTGTCTTACTCATCTATCACCTGACTTGGATGCTTTTTTGAGGTCTACCTATTTGTTCTTATTTTACTTATTTACTTTTGGTATATTTATGGTAATACATATCACACAAATAGAAGAGTGCCTAAGGAGTGATATTAAAGTAAATATTCATGCCTTGTTCAATCTCTACTTCCTCTCAAACTTGTACTAATCAGTTTCCTTCAGCACAAAAATAGTCATTTCCTCATTAATTTTAAAATAATATTTTCTCTATATGCATTTCAAATAATTTCATTAAAGTTACCTAGTTTTGAACATTATGTAAACAAAATGCACTCAATTTTATTTTGTTAGCTTCTTTCTCTTTTAGTATAGTTGGAGACATATGTGATTATATGGAGTTATAGTAGTTCTTTATTGCTGCAATATAAAATTCCATTGTATGAATATATGCATGTTAAATATTCTTAATTCTCTTAAAAAATTAAAGACTTGTATAGAGTAGAAATAAAGTTTACCATTATGCTTTTTTAATTTCTCATGAAGGTTCTGACTTTTGTTGCTTTATGGATTTTGAAGCTATAATTAGATGTAAACAAACTGAACATTATTATCTGCCATCTTCTCCTGACCAACAACACCTCAAGACCTGTTAATGACTTTGACTGAGAAGTCAATGAGCCAGTAATACCAAGAGAAATTGCACACAAATATCACTTGGCTTATACAAAATCCGCTTGTTTCTTTCAATACGCTGTGTGGCACATGGGTATTGGCACAAGAGAGGAAACAAAGTAGGGCCATTACTTTGCCAGGACGCCCAGTCTCCGTATGCCATCATGGGCTTTAGTTTTCACCCAAAACCAGCTGTGATAATGATTTATGCAGCAAAAGCTCTCACTGCCACATGGTACATGTTGTGTAAACTAGCCCAGCACTCAGGAGAGGCAGGTGCTGGTGTCTGAAATGGTTCACAGCCCTGGACTCAGGCGCTCTTTGGAAATCTCCCCATTCTGTTGGCTTACAGAAAATCACCCATATTCTGGCCTACACCCACCACTGTATCACCGGTCACATAAGTTGTTTACAACATGCACCACTCTTTATCAATGCATTCTTATTCAGAACTTCACTTTTTCAGAACTTAAAATAAAAAACAAATTCACAATTTTGAGGGTTGAAGAATGTGTTTACTTCTTGGATAATGTAGGCATAAAGAACAAGTTTGTCAGTAGTGATATGCTTATCTTTACTGGGATAAACATGTTTACAATTTTCACATGCTTGGAAGTAAAATATTTATTCAACTGTTTTGAGAAAAGCATGCTTACCAGTTGACTTTGAGAAAATCATGTTTTCAAGCAATGGCTTAATTGTTGAGGTAAAAATTGTTTACCAGTTTAAATCACAGCTAAATGTTCACATTTGCTTTTATTAAGTTGTAAGATAAACAACCTTAACAAAAGTTCATTTTGTATTTAACAATACACCTCCAGATGTCTTAGACGTGAATTGTATGTGTTGAAAGTTAATTTCTCTTTCTTTGTATACAGTTTTATTATAGTTCCTAAAATTATAATAATATCTTTGATTAACACACTGGTGTCCAAATGGGTCTAATTAAGACATTATTTACAATGATTTCAAGAATATCTTTAATAGGCTATTTCCTCAAATAAAGAGTCAATGTAATTTAAAATGTGCCTTGTTGGAATCTCCCCCTTCAATTTTTTTCCTTTGTTCCTATAGTGAGTATTAATTACTGGTTCCTCCATTAATTAATTAATTGATCAGTAATTAATCTATTTGATCAATAGAAGATGCTAAACTTAGGCCATTTTTCATGATCATTTGATGTTGAGTGAAGTAAGAGTTATTTTCTAACTTTATCTTATTTTCTAAACAGATAGAAACATGTGTCTTGGGAAACTCTTGAAATCTTCCTGAAAATTTTGGGCTGTCTGCATGTCTGCACCATACGTACTTTCCCTCCTTGATCCCAGTTATGACAAGATGACACTTCTAACACCAAAAATACAGTTCTTTTTCCAAACTGTACAGTGCTGCCTGTCATCTAGACAAGTAAAAATTGTCCAAATGTGAAGAATCAGAATCACGGAAGCTCTCTCACTGAGCATATATGAAACTTCCTCACTCAAACACAATATGGCTACTACCTGAATTTATTTTTTATCTTCTAAATTTTATGTTTCTTATCCTTTTAATTATACATGCTTTCTGATTAACTGGAAGAAAATGCTAATTCTCTGATGCTACATTTAAGTATATTTCTGATTGGGTACCTACAAATCCTAAAATGCATTCTTAACACCTCAAATTCTAAATTGAGGCAGTACCTTTTATGTCTATAAATATGGATCAAGAACTATAGAAGAAAATTATTTCCAATTATAACCTTCTTTCCATTTATAGGTTACAGTTAGCAAGTATTTATATCACTTGTGCTTTTCATTTGTTTTATTTCCTTAGTTTATAGAATTTATTGTAGTGGTATCATCAAGCCCTTTGACTTTATTCTCCAAGTTTCTTAATATTTTTTTGTATTTCCCATCTTTTTACCCAGTTGGGGTACATTTTGGTGTTTCATCTTGATCTATCATCCAGTTCATAAATTTTCCCTGCAGCTCTGCTAAGTCTGCCAGATACCCATGTATTAATTTTTAAATTTGATAATTCTTGCTTTTTATTCATTTTTATTTCACTGGGACATAATAGGTTATTTAGTTATTTTACAAATCAAGTGATCTTTATAATTTCTTTAGAATTCTTAAACTTCTTTTTCACTTATTTAAGCAGTGTTAATATAAATGTTTCATAATTTTTATTTATTTATTCAAATATGTGAAATTATTTGATGGTTTATTTTGTTAATTCTTATTCATGCTTCCTCATGGTACCTTATTCCCTTGGGTAGTTGGCCATTTTTACTACTCTGTCTTGCAAACTTACCCTCCAATAAATCAGTGTACTTTTAATGTCTCCAGTATCATTAGCACAGCTGGGCCACAGCAATTTCTTCCTTAATTTACCCAGAAGCCCTTCTGCATCAGCTACTCCTTTTCCAATTTATCAACCACACCAAAGAGATTTATTTATTTTCACTGCAAGTTCGACCATTTTCAGCCTCCCTAAAACCCATCAACGATCCTCCTAATGTACACAACAGAGGTAATCAATAAAATGTATGATCTGCCCATCCACTGCCACTGCATCTTTCTATCCTTCTTCCTGCTTCCTAAACAAAGTCACAGCTTCACTGAGCGACACGATGAGATTCGACGTCATTACCTCTTGCCTTTGCAGGAGATTTTACTTCTCTTAGAAGGCGATTCTCTCCCTCAAGCCTGGTAGACTTGCACATGCCTCAGAGTTCTTTGTACAATATTTCTGCTTGTTTATTCCTGAGCTTCGCCATGCAAGACCAAGTGGTTCTACTCCCCCATTCTTCTTCCTGAACAGAATCAGAGAAAGACAGACAGACAGACAGACAGAAAGAAAGACAGACAGAGACAGAGAGAGACAGAGATAGAGACAGAAAGACAGACAGAGACAGAGAGACAGAGACAGGGACAGAGACAGAGAGACAGAGAGATCACTGAGTGTTGCAAAAGTTACCTGTCTTTGAACATCATCCCCCAAGGATGAGCGCCTTAAGGCTGTGTCCTTCACATCTGTGTCTCCAGTAACTAGGGTGGGTCCCTGAAATATAATCTAGCCATTCAATCAGTGTTGAAAGAAGGAGTGTGTCTCACAAGAAAAGTAGTTTGGAGGCTTTTTGGTGCCTGTCTTCAAATGCACAAAGGACTCATTTTGAAATGAAAAGAGAATACAGGGTGATAGAATTCAGACTGCTGATGGAACTTTCAGTGATTTGGTTCCAATATAAGTAAAATACCTCAAATTGTGTATATTATCCAGGAATGGAAAGCACTATGTTCTAAAGTTCTGTGCTCCTCATTTTCAGTGTAAAAGTGAAGAATCCTTGGCAATCTTTAGTGAATGTTAAAAAAAAAGAAAAACGAGTTCTTATAAAGAAAACACTCTAAGTGACCTGTAGGGTCCATTTTAACTCTTAAGAGTGGCAGCATGTAATTCATTGTATGCAAAGTGCTAAAAATATTTTAACATTAAAATAAACCTCTTTATAAGCAATATCACTTATTTCTTTTCCTTAAAAGATTTTTGTTATTGTTCCAGAAACAAAGTCTTACCATTACTCTGACACATCTAAAATATAAAATGAAAATAATTTTCTCTGTAAATTAGAGAAGATTTGCTATGATTCAGTGCTCCTAGCTTTCTTTTGCTGTAAAAATACAATATCTTAAAAGAAGCAGGATTTTTTGACTAATACACCAACTTGGTAAATCTTAAATGTCAAACTCCTGTAGATGAGAGCAAGTTCTTATTAATAAACTTTCAGGGGTGATTCTCTCCCTCAAGCCTGGTGGACTTGCACATCCCTCAGAGTTCTTTGTATGATATTTCTGCTGGTTTATTCCTGAGCTTCACCATGTAAGACCAATCGGTTCTACTGCCCCATTCTTCTTCCTGAGCAGAATCACAGAGAGAAAGACAGACAGACAGACAGAGACAGAGAGACAGAGACAGGGACAGAGAGACAGAGAGAGTGAGGCTCACAGCTCGCAGCTGGCTCACACCACAGGGCTTTTCCCACAGTGGGGAGAGGAAGCCTGTCAGGTGAGGTCCTTTGGAAGCTTCTGGGAGAAGAGCAGTTCTACAGTTAGGCATTTTCAAAGAGTAACATCTTAATATTTGAATAGGCATCGTGCATACAGAAGAGAGCTTGGCTTTTACAATGTTCGGCTCAACAAGGTGCCCTGCCTTCCTGCATAGCTGAAGATGCTATTTCCCTAAAGGGCAGTGGTCAGTACGTATGGAGGAATAAAAATAACAAACTAATACTTAAAACTCACCAACTTCCGCATGGGTATATTTTGCACATAAAAACGTTGATCTTTGAAGTGATTTCCATATTATTTCCATTTCCAAAAGGATATACATCTTGACAGTTATCACATAATTTATATAACAATGGACCCAGGACTCTCATGGGACTTGGCCTGGTCTTAGGCACTGTCTCCCTGTGTACAAGCCTTACCCCAGCATGAGAAGGGGTTCCTCTGGAGAGATGGGCAAATTCAGAACCCAGTAATAAATGGGGACACGTGGCATCTTTGATTTTTTACTGTTTCTAATATCTCACTATTAATTACTGTGCAGCAGACGTGGGAAAAGTAGTATTCTCACAATATTTGTTTGTATCCTCTAAATCTCAGAATGACTCTTGAATATCTTCATATGTACAGAGAATCTTGTTCCTGATTGGACTGGTAATGAGGAAAAGTTGGCATAGAAATAGGGAAAATAGAAGATTGCCATAGTTCTAATTCCAAAAGGTGCCCAAGTACTCTCAATAATTAATTTTGTGAGCTGAAGATGAGTTCATGGAATTTGAGAAATGTGGAATGAGAGGGGAGATATAGCACATATTGAAACAGGAGCCATGTTTATTTATTTCTCCTTAGACAGATGGCCAGGAGAACACAATCGACTCCATGGCAGGTGCTCTCTGAAGTAGGGATGAAGGACTGAGTGAGTCTCCAACATTCAGGACCTCCCACCGTAGATTCACAGGCATCCTCTCCCTGCGCAGCTGGCGCACGCCACAGGGATTTACCCACAGTGGACGGAGGAAGCCCATCAGGTGGGTCCTCTAGAAGGTTCTGGGAGAAGAGCAGTTCTGAAGGAAGTATACCAAATCCAGAGAAAAATGGGATCCTGTGCTCTTTCTTTTTCAGAAGTATGTGGCATTCTCTTTCTTTCTTTCCAAACTTTGCTGAAATCCTTGAACCCATGTGGCAAACCAAGCCACAGGATTCCACAGTGCTCTTTCAGCACATCCCACACATCTCTCCCAAGTCTCTCCATGCATCTGGCCATGCACACAAACTCTCTAGAAACATGCAGACCCTACCTCCCAGTGCTTGACAACAGCTTGTCATTGTGAGGAGGGATCGTACTAAAAATCTCATGTTGACCTATGGATCCTTGCTTGTCCCCACTCCTGCCTCAGAGTTCCCCTTCAAACTCCCTGGTGTTTGATGACACATTTGGGCATCACCATCATGTAGTTCTAATATTTGTAAGATTAGTATGGTCCTGATGCAGCAATAAGCTCTCATATCAAAGTTCAATGGGCTGGGGTTCAATTTATCCCATCTAAGCTAGAACAAGTTGTCAGATCTGGGCTCCCTCACTCATCACTCTGAAAATGAGATGGGTACTAATCCTACTGAGCCCAGTCCTGGGCACTCACATGAAGAGGACATATAACAAAGAATTTTGTTCCATCCTTTCAGAAGACATCACCACATCCTTGCAAAATTCAAATATGAGTCAGACCCTCCATGTCAATACTAACAGACAACTTGCCAGAATATTCCAAGTTTCATCTGCAGAACTGGCATTTAAGCCATCTGTATAAAAAGTGCTATACTTGGCATCATTCTTGTCAAGAGAAGTAATGGCGTATACTATGCCATCTTCTACAATTTAGAAACCCAGTAGATGGGGATTTTGTGGGGATTTTTAAAATATCATTGAAAGATTTATTATAACCCTTTCTATAGGATAAGAATCATACCAGACATTGTTTAGCTTCCCTATACCTGGAAGAGGGAGCAAGTAAAGTTCTATAAATCAATGGATGAATGGATATATGTATGGATGGGTGGATTAGTTAATGAATGAATGAATGATGCAATGAAGACCAACATCTAGTTCCAAGGAAAGATATCTTATGAGAATTCTGTATCTTCCTTTGCTTTTAAAATATATTTGGCTTCCAGTTCTGCCCTAATTTCCTCAGGTGCTATTTCAAATGCATCTCTCCATGCGCACTTGTATCTACTGGTCTTTTCTCTGTATCTGCGATGACTTCTTTCCCACAAGTCTCCGGCTTGCATGTTTTATGATAAAATACTCAGTCTTGGATCCATTTCTTAGTTCTGTTTTGTGGAAAAAATGACAGCCCAAAGGAATGTGTAGAAAATTTCTGGTCTGAGATAACCTTGATCCTCTTTCGTGTCATTCCAGGAAGCCGTAGATGTTCCCACTTGAGGATGCAGTTGGGAGGGATTGAAAAAGTATCAACACATTTTCCCACATCCTGTGGATGTCATCCACAGGAAAGAGTGCAGTCACACTTGTGACATGTCCAGGGATGGCTCCTGCTCCCAGACGTCCCTCCATCTTGGCTGGGTCTCCGGCCACCAGCTGCCCTGTTGTCCCTCCAGTGCTCATCTTGTGAACAGCAGGCTCACGGGGCTTCTTGTACCAGCTGCTCGAGACCTCACCGAGTCTCTTTGACCTTAAACTATACCTTTGGAACCAAGGTGAAGAGATGCTCCCACTACTGTCCTTGGCATTTTGAGCTCTTCTGATGATTCCCTACCAGCCATCTCTGCTGGCAGCATTTGGAGATTTTAAATGAGGAAGCCGTAAAAAATCCACACCAAAATCACCTGTGAGTGCATCCTGCCATATCCTCCAATCATAATGACTTACCTGCTCCCATTCCACCAGGAAAGTAATCAGCCCTTCATCTCTACAGATTCTGCATCCAAGTATTCAACCAAAACAAGATTGAACATATTTGGAAAAAAAAAAACATTTCCCGGAAAACTCCAAAGGGCGAAACGTGAATGTGCCTGTTGTGCACCAAGTGCCACGCTGAATCCTGACAGATGAAGTCATGTGCAAGCCTGCCTTGCCATGGCCCTGACTCTCAGGCTCTCTGCAGCATGTGTGGTTGGAGCATTGCTCACCACACAGCGTGCTTGTGAACTATTAGTTAGACCTGCGATCGTTGTTTCTGAACGGACCATGGGCAGACATTTTTGGCCATGTAATGTTTCCAAAACAACACAGTAGAACAGCTATTTATACAGCATTTCTATTGCGGTAGGTTTGTAGGTCATCAAGAGGTGACTTTAAGTACATGGGAGGGTATGTGTAGGTTATATGCAAACATCGTGCCATTAGAGACCTGAGCACCCTGGAACCCTTTCCCGCAGACACCAAGGGAAATCGTATTAGTTGAAGCCCTCAGAAGAGGCCCTCTGATCTGTGCCTATGCTGACAAAGTCTGGTCCTCATACTACTATGAAGGAACATACATGTCCCTGGTAGAATGATATGATGTGAGGCGATTTTATTAAAAGAGGAACTGAATCACGCTTAGACCAGGGTCTGTGAGCTGGTTCTACTCCCCGTTTGATGCATAACCTCACTAAGCTTTTTGTCTGCCATCTGTCTTATGACAGCCATGATAGTAATACCTATCCTCAGAGAGTTGCTGCTAAACTCTGAGTACATAAATGGATGCAGGTTCTTAACCCGGTGCATACTGTTTACTACGTATTGCTTATTATAACTTTGTAAATATCTTTTTCTTAAACATCTTCTAATTAATTATACTATTTTTTCATGGTGAATGTTTTGCTGTTCTACTAAACTGTGGGGGGAAAAAAGATCTTATTTTGTATCACTAGTCCCTTACATGTGTTGTGTGATCTTCATACCCTTGAAAATTATTTTTGTACATATAAGTTTAATCAGAGTTTTACTTCTGCTTTAAACAATTACTATTACAGTTGTTTCTACAAAAAAAATCTTTATTAACCTTTGACATCCACCTCCGAAATATTCCATTTATAAATTTTACCCATGTTAGTAATCACTTTAAATAAACATTTCAGTACTATTTGGCCCAAATTTTAAAGTTCATTAAATAGTCGTCTTTAAAACCCATTTATATACAATGATGCATTCAATTTCCAACATAACAATTTAAATTTTGTAACCAATGAAAAATTTCATTTTAAAATTAAAATATTTGATATGCTTTATACTTTATATCTACTTAAAACATTTTAGGCTTATTGTTTAGTTGGATAATAGAGTAATATGCATTGTTTAACCATGATTTAACTTCAAGATCACAGATCTAAATTAGTCAACACACATGTTAAGATTTTAGTCACTGTGGTGTCCAAATTCTTTTAAACAGAACAGTTACATAAAATACCAACTATGCACCAATTCTTTCCAAACTAAAAAGATCTCTACTGATTTTGATTCTTTTAAATTATTCTCTTTGTTTATATCTTTTTTTTACAAAATCTACTACAGAAGTAACACCAATCCAGTTAACTGAGTTTCCTTAGTCTCAATAGATGTTGACGAGAGCATTTGATGTAACTGAACAGACATGTAGAGTCCTATTTATGTCCCTACACTGGTGATGAAGGAGGGGGGACATCCTCCAAATTCCAGTGAGCTGACCACGGAAGGGTGAGAGTATCACCATGGTTTGGATTGGCTGAGTATCCCATCTCTTAGGCCTCTGAAGAAGTAGAAATCCCTTCCATCCAAGGTCTAAAGACTTTGAGGCACATCAGAACCTATCAGTCCTCTCTACTCTTGGGACTATATGATTCCTGATTGTCTGGGATAGCCCGCACATCTGTCCACTTACAGTCATCGTGCACTGTGAAGAGCTTACGGATGATGATGTAATGGACACCGGAAACTAGATCACTATTCTGAGTCACTACGAAACCTAGCACCTAACACACCTGCAATGATTCAAGCTCTAATACTACACGCACGGCGTTATTTTCCAAGATGTAAAACAGATATATTAAGGAGGGGGAAAATGCACAGATACAACCCATCTGCAAGATGGACTGTGCTTCAGGAACACAGCAAAGGAATTCAACACATGAAAGTTGGAAAAATGAACATCTCTCTTGTCTTCCCATTTGTCAGCACCTGTGCGTCACCTCTCCTAGTGAACAGCTAAGGGAAGTCAGAAGATTTACATCCAGATAAAAACTTTTTAAAAGGAAATGGGTTCCAGCTCCTGGCATTAAAATCAACTTCTCTTTTGCTGCAATTTTTCAACTCTGATAAACATGGTTTCATGTGGTTTATCTCTAAGATCTCTTCTATTTTTATTTGTCTTTGATTATAATGTTGTTTATTTAATCAGATCTAATCCTACTTTATTATTCAAAGAGAAAATGACTGCCACACATGCCCACTGAATCTGGGTTTTAAAATACATACCTATGAACCTCACTGTCTAGAACCACAATGAACAGACCTCACAGAAGCAAGCCAATCACAGTGATTATTTCAGTAGATGACTGTTGCTTATACTGGAAATGCAGACCAGTTCCCAAGCACTTCACCTCCTAAACTTATCAAAGGAGGTATCAAAAAATACATCTCCTGGAACTCACTCTCTCTGGTACTATCCTCCCCTGAAACTTACTTAATTCACTTTGGTGTGCAGTTGGGACTATTTTTTTCTGAAATTTTCCGGAAGACTCTGGTGCACGGATATTTGGGGAACAATTAGCATAACAATACCAATGCCAAGTAGATGTGTTGAGGTCAACAAATAACAATAAAAAGTAAAACAATGAAAGTGACATGGTCCCTCATATGCCATAATAGCATTAGGATTGCTTTGAGCTGAAGATATTTGAGAATCAATAGCTGCAGGAAGAAGCTTTTTCTGAATTCCTCTTATCGTACAAAAACAAAGCTTCCCAAAAGAATTCAACTGTCATCAGTCCCCAGTCTGAGAGTTTCACAACCAGGGAGAACTGACTCATGATCAGAGATGCAGTGTAAGGCAGCATCTTGATGAGAAATCATCTCAATATACATTTCACGCAACTCTTCTATCTCCCATCTACTCATCTCAGGGCCCACTTGGTTTCCCTAAAGGCAAAATCTTTTCCTTCCAGGTGGGACCTCCTATCCTCTCCCACCCCTTTCTCAGATGTTATATGCCACAAATTTTAACCATCTCCTTTAGTCATTTCTTCTTGAATTGCCATGTAAACATATTTAACTAGGTATGTTAATTTTTCTCCTGCTAATCAGGCTTTGATCAGTCTAATTTGCAGGCCTCCAAAATCTGAGCCTAAGAAGGTAGAGTAAAATAGCTCTCTCCTCAGATAGAGTTAGACTACCCAAGAGTAATTTGTCACAGTACAGCTATCTGAGGCTAGGGCAGCTAATCTTACCTGCCAAAAGTTATCTCATCTTGTGTTGTATGAATTTTGCCCTTTGTATTTTAAAATAACTTTGAAAAAAACTAAATATCCTCTCAATATTTAAGGATTCTAAATTTTTATAGCTTCAACATTATACATTTAAAAACTTTTAAAAACTAATGTCTGGCATACAACAAATGCCCATATTGAAAAAATATGTATATATATATATATATATATATATATATATATATATATATATATAATGGAAATTATATACCATAGCATAAGACCAGTCACACATTATCCATTTAAAATTTATTTAAGCTGCGTATAGTGGCTCACATCTCTAATCCCAGCACTCTAGGAGACTGAAGAAGGAGGATCAAAATTTTTAGCTCAACCTGGGTAACTGTCTTAGTTACCTTTCTCATTGCTGAGACAAAATACCCAGCACCAACAGTTAAGGGAGGAAAGGTTTATTTAGCTCACAGTTTGTAGAGGTTTCTGTCCATAATCGGCTAACTCCAAGACAGAGTGGCTTGGCAGAGGAGAACAGATCATGGCTGGCAGACTGTAGCAAAGCAACAAGCAACCTTAGCAGCGTCTTTCTGCCCCTTTTATACTCTATCTAGGCTACCAGGATTAGGGCTGTGCCAAACCAATCAGCGAACTGATTTAGTATTCACACACTCTTAATCCCAGAATCACACACTCTAGATCCAGCCACCTCTGAGAAAGCCCCACTTAAGACCACATGAGGTTATGGGGGGACATCTAGACACAAACCATAATAGTTAACTAAGTAACTTAGTGAGATCCTGTCTCAAAAATAAATACATAAATAAATAAATGAACGTAGGGAATGTAGCTCAGTGGGAAGACCCTGAGTTTAGGCCTCCATACCATAAAAAATATTTAAATAATCCAATTTGTACAGGTGATATATTTAAATAGTTTGTTTTTATTCTTTTTTTTGTTCCACATGTGCTATAAAATCTTTTTTTTTTTTTTTTTTTGTGGGTACCGGGGATCGAACTCAGGACCTGAATCTTGCAAGCAGGCGCTTGTGCCACTGAGCAACATCACCAGCCCTTTTTTCTTTTGTATGTGGGTACCAGGAGTTGAACTCAGGACCTCGAGCTTGCCAGGCAGGTGCTTATGCTGCTGAGCTATCTCACCGGCCCATAAAATCATATTTTAATGTAATTGTTTTGGTTCTGAAAATTTTAAAAACTGTTTTATCATATTATTTTCACATGTGTAATCACAAAATATGTATATAATTAGTAATTTTAATTTTTAACTACTAAACACATTCTTTTTATCCAGTCATATTTTCAATTATTATTGATTCATGATTGATGGAGCTATGTAAATGTATTTTTTAAAATTTCAAAAAACTAAACCTATATTGGAAATATATTTCTATGAAACAGATGAAAGTATTTTCAAATCATTTGGTTCATCCTAATTAAGAACATGCTCAAATACATAGACACAGGAATAAAAACATTTTTGTAGGAAAGTCATTCAGTTATTGGAACTCTTGCTTTAAACTATCATAGCATAAATGCTACCCAAATTCATTTTTATCAAGGATGTGGCAATTTAATCAGATCCCATCTAATTTTGTTGAAAATAAATACATGGAACCCAGCTACCATTGTGCTCTCATTTGCTGTCTCAGTTTCTGAGGGATGTCAAAGAAACTGTACTAAGAATTATCAAGGCATTCAATATTTCTGTTATTCTCTTGCTTAGAAGTACATGGATTAAAAATACACTCAAAACATCAAAATATTCTCAATTCCAGTACAAATATCCAAAATAATATTTCCAGCCAAAGCTTCTGTGTGTTTTATCCATTTTCAATACCCTGCAACCAAAATCCATAAGGAAATATCATCATGCAAGAAATATTTATTGTTCATTACATCCAAGATAACATCACACCATGGACAACTACAGATGCCACAGTGGAGATGTGTTCCACAGTACTTGCACCAAAAAGTGCATCTAATACATGTTGCATACTACAAAAGCAGCTTTGAAAATAAATTGTATTTCCATATGCAGTACTGTTAAAGAACATGAAATTCAAGAGTAAGCAAGCAGTGTCATTGCTATAGCACAAAAATATTTATAAATGTAACAAGACATGTGTAAGAGCTACAGAAATTCTCAAAACACTTAGGAAACTCAATAAAAGATGAATGAGAGGTATACCATGTTCATGGACCTCAATATTTTTAAGATTCAGTCCCCACCATCTCAAACTCTTCTACATGTTCAAAAATATCCCAATCAACTTCCAAGTAGGTTTCTTACAGGAAGCAGTAAGCTTATCATAAAATTAATGTGGAAGGAAAAGTGACTAGAATTATCAAAAGAATTTTAGAAAGAAGCAAAGTCAGAGAACTGACATTATAAAAGCATAGTAAGCAAAGAAATGTAGTATTGGCACAAGCTGAATTTCTAGAATACCAGCCAAAGAAGCATCCGAATCCTCAGCTTTGCATTCCTGTAAGAGACCTCAGGGGAAATCTTGCCTAGAACTCAGTGGAAAAGAACTTTCCTTGCACTGTTCACAAGTGGCATAACAGCAAGTCTCCAAGGCATTGATCCTTGGATTCTTCTGTCCTGACTTCAAAGTCCAATACCAGTACAGTACTTCTTGGACTCTAGATACCCAGTTCATCAGGAGACCCAAAACTAAGGGTGCTTATGAATCCTCCAAACTATGTTCACTGCCAGAGTATTCAGCTTACGCCTGTTGGTAATAAAGTTGAAAGTGTTGTATGATGTCCAAGTTTGTAGTGAGTTGGAATCTAGGATTTGAGGCTGTAGAATTAAGTAGCAAGAAAGAAAATACTATGAAGCACTTTCACTAAACTATAACTTTATTTTGGTTATTTCTTAGGTCACTGCAAATCATGTCAGGATAGTGGCAATTAGTGATCATTTTATCTGAGTTCCAGTACCCAGGAAATACTTATTTTTAAACAATTTGAAATTTATGGGATAATACAATGTCACATCCCTCCTGTCGATATAAATATTGGCTCTTTTATCAGTGAAAAGATCTGGGCAAAGACTATTGAACCAAAAGAACTGAGTTACTTTTTATGGAAAGTATTTGTCTCAAGAGTTAGGTGATAATATAGCCTAAGGGTAACTTCAGTTTTCCTTTGAAGTGTGAGTTATCAGTGCCCACAAAACAGGGTTTCCAAGAGAAGCACGTACCCAGAAGTAGCCTGTGGAACAGAACAGCTTCCCAGTAGAGCTTAAGTTATCACGGGGTTTACCTTCTGCAGGTAAAGAAAGAGTATGGCTGGATGTAAAGTGTTGTATCAGTGGATAGTTATGTGTAATGGAAACAAAACCTGAGAGTAAGTTAGGCACAAAAGGCTTCCTGTTAATGGAAGGATCATGCAGTGGAGAACCATTAAGTTACCTGAAGAGCCTGAAGCTTACCAGAAGTGTTTGAATGCCTTACGCTCGCTGCTGCGGCTTCTAGACATCATCTGTTGACTAGTGCATCTGAAAGAAGCCCAAAGCAAGTGGAACCTGCATTTGTAAGTTCGTGCCACAGTGCCTGTCCAAATCAGAAAACAAAAAGTGCTTGTGGATCTGAACTCTTGGAAATAAAAGTTCTATGCAGATTGTTTAATTATATCACTCTCCTTGCTGATCACAGGCAGCTTTCCAAATTGGCCCAAAAGATTCCTGCACTATGGTGTGCACGCCTCAATTATCCCTTGTCGTTGAGTGTGGGTGGGCCTGAGCTAATTAGCTGAGCCCTTTTGAAAAAAATCTGGGTGCCAAAAGTGAGAAAGTATAAAAAGTTCTATAGAGGAGTCCCGTAGGGACCGCGAAATCCTCAACCGATGGCTCTCAAGAAGCCACTTCATATTCACTTAGATTGCCATTTTTAAGAAATAAAGTTCAATTAAAACTATATTTGGACACCACTGTTTTGAAACTGTTTCTCATTAATAAAATGTCCGAGTATTCAAAGATTATTAATTAACAAAAGCATTGGCCTAAGGTCCAAAAGTTATTAAGGATGCGGGAATTACAGTTCGGCAAATGCATTAAATCCTTATGATTTTTCATATTCTGAGAAAAATATGAAATTAAACCCTCCAAAAAAATATCTTATTATTCCATGTCATCAAAAAGAATTTTGGATATGTAATTTTTAATTTTAAGCAAATTCTGAAAAATAATTATTTACATTTTGATAACAAAGTAGAAATTTTAAGGCACTTTTGAGTCTAGAAAAAATTTAACCAGTCTATGTAAACCAAAATACTGTGTGTATATTATTTTTGTATGGTAAACTGCTATTTTAAAATTTTGAATTAGGCCTAACTCTTGTCTTTTATTTTGAAACTACAGCCCTTCTTGCTTAGTTTGTAGCTATGGTAACAAAGGCTATTTTGTAAATGTACTTTTAAGGGTCCATGAAAAGAAACACAGTTTAGTAATTTTTCTTTCCTCCAGATATTTTTGACTGTTTAGAGAAAAAAATTCACAGAGTACACATATAAAAAATGAATTATTTGCTTTATGGTCAATCTTCTAAGGTTCCCAAGAAGGTGAAATGAAAGAGTAATAGAAAATATAATAAATAGGAGGCAAACACAAAATAATAATTGTAAAAGACTAATTATGTTTTGGGGAAGAACATTCAGATATAGCAAAAAGAAATTCTGATGCAAGCACAATGAAAAGTTAGTGGCACACTGCTGATTGTGACATTACTTGGGCTCTTGACAAATTTTATCAGACCATGTAATTAAAAAGCCAGAACAATTAATCCTCAAAGTACAAAGGCAGAAGAGGAATGCTTCCTGTACAAAACAAATGTGTCTCTTTTACTCACAATCTCTTGACATTCTTCCATTTTGTTCTAAGCCACTTCTCAAGTAAATGAATATATCCATGCCTGGACTCTCAAGATTTCCCCTGCAACATGAAATTGTTCCTGGTGAAATTATATCAATGAGACAGACGTGCACAGGTGAGTACTACATTAAGAAAATATGAAGGGACATATTAGGGTTTTAGATGGAAAGGGTTGTTGTTGGCTAGTATGGGTCCTTGCTTCAGTGATAATGGAAATTAAAACTAAAGCAACACTATAAGTTTACAAGTAGATGCTTTCATGAACAGGTAAGAGAAGCTAAGAAAAGTGAATTCCAGTTGGGTAATTGCTGTAAGGGTAGATAAATTAAAGGCTAATAAACTTTGTCCTGCCAGCTTTTAGGCAAATACTCCCTAAATGACTTACATGCACCTACACAGAACTGAAAAGAACTTGACCCAGAGTTTCACGAAATGAAGGTCAAACTTTTTGCTACTTTTCATTACTTCTTTTGCATTTGAATATTCAAAGAGCCATGGGTATTAGTAAATATGCTGTATTAGTCAGCTTTCTCATCACTGGGACACCACTTTCAACACCCACAATTTAAATATGGAGAGGTTTAATTTGGCTCACGGTTTCAGGGGATTCAGTCCATAGGCATCTGGCTTCAAGGCAAGACCATTATGGTGAAAAGATGGCAGAACAAAGCAGCTGAGAGGTGGAGAAGAGAAACAGCACCAAAGAAGGAGTGAGTGACCAGGTCTAGACCCCAAGATCGTGCATCCATGATCAACCTAGACACACCCAAATCTATGCTGCGCCATTATCCTGGACTGCTCCAAACTCAATCAAGTTAACGCAACCAAGATTAACCTTCACCACTCAAGCACTTGACTGTCTCACAACAAACACAAACCATGCTTTTGGTGAGTAACAGGTGAAGTGCCCAGGATTGTGTATGTCCTTCGTCTCTGTAGTGGTCTCTGTGTCATGACCCATGAGAATGGAAGGTTGATGGAGATAGAGCTTATGTAACTTTGGATCTGCACAGCTTGGTTAAAGGTCATCATCAGACATAAGGGTCTGGATGATGTGTTAGTCATCTTTCCCATCCCTAGGATACAACACCAGCAAGCAGAATGTACAGAAGGAGAGGTTTGATTTGGGTCCTAGTTTCGTGGGACTCAGTCCACAATCTGACCCCAAGGCAGAACCATCATGGCAGAGGAAGCAGCACAATTCAGGTCTCAGGAAGAGGAGTTTTAGGGTAGAGACCTGAGGTCAAGTTTGTCAAGGAACATCAGTCTGTGGCTGGCTTCATGGCAGACCTAGCAGTCTTGAGCCTTTTTTCAGTAGTTTCCTCCAGTAGAAAAATGACATGCAACGCACTAGATAACCAGATACTAGGAATGGGAAGCAAGGATAATTCTGAGGTTGAGTGTCTTCCCAGATCCTACCTGTAAGGATGCAGGAGTGATACATGGCTAAACCTTGATAACTTAGCAAGCAGTGGCCACTTGCCTTTGCCCATAAAGGAGGGTGTGTGGCCCTTTCCACATTTGGGCAATTTCTATGCTCCTGTGTGTTCATACACAAACACAGGCTGTGCTTGCTTTTACCTTGATCCTCACAGTCACAAAATGGCTCTATGACAGCACCACCTAGAGTGTAGGATTTCCTCCCTCATTTTAGATATGTCAAAGATATGTCATAAATCTTAATTGCCAAAGTCGGACTTTATTAGCAAGGAAGGGGTGTGTTCCTTTTTGCATTTGGACTTTACTGATCAAGATTTGAAACTATTTCTCAGATCAAAGGTAACTTTGATTAAGAAAAGACTGGCTTTGTTTTCTCCTGCATACAAACATGAGGCCCCAGAGTAACCATGTCATGCCACAATAATGAGATATAAGTTAATTCCACATCCTCTTCCATCATTTTCAAAAAGGCACAAGTCTAAGGTCTGTGGTTTATTTTTTTTTTTTTTTAGCAAAACTCAACACTTCATACAAGCATAACACTTTAGAAGTAATAACTGTCCATGAATAAAACACATAGGATTTAAATAGTGAATAAAATGCTGCTCTTTTTCTGCGAATCACAGTGGCTTTAAGTTGAGAGATTCTGTATCGCAGCTTCCTTGGAAAGCCCAAATCTGAAGCATTAGGTGTATCTAGAATTTTGAAAATTACCTGTCGGTTCACCAGGTGCATTTCTGTCTTTGTCTTTATTCCATGCAGCCTCATAAATCATGCTCAGCTGACGTTAGGCATTTTTTTTATTTAGCCATAATTGGAGTCATCTGTGGTTCATCCATGCACACATTACATGGCTCAGGAGCATAGCTCCCCCAGAGTGATTTCAACTCTCTCCCACTTCATAAAGATGGGTTTTTATACACCCAGAGTGCTAAAATGGTGCATTGTTCAAACAAGAAGTCTTCAATTTTAAATTAATGGTGTTGAGTAAGTCATCAAAAACCCACAGTAGGTCTTTCAGAGTTTCCTTAAATGTTTTAGCTCATGTTCGATTACACTGGGTTTTATATTTAGGCAGCTACAGTATTGAAAATTTTTGTTCAGTAAATTTGTATTTTCCTTCCTCCAATAATTGTGCAAATTCATGTTGCTCTAAGAAATATTCATACAAAGATATGGTTGAATAGTAATACACAACCGCTGCCTTTGGGACATCATTTATTCTGGAAACATCTGAATCATAATGTTAAAAGTGTTAAGTATAAGGCTCACAGAGGACTGGGTAAAAATCTCCGTAAGCATGACATTTGCAGGCAGGCAAGTCGGCTGTGGAAATCTTACTCAAATCAGCATAACTGCAAAGAAAACCAGAAAGTGCAAAACGAGCGTAAGGCCAGCAATCCTGAAAACCAGCCTGACCCTCGACTACGGGTGGCTGGGATTCTGGAAGCGGATTCTCCTAACATTATCCCATAATTCCATGTTCCTCCTGGAGCAACTCTGATTACTGCAGTGAGAACCTTATGCCAGCTTGAGAACAAGTCTCTACGAAAACTGGAACTGATGTCCCACTCTTGAAATTTGAAATTCATGTTGCTTCTCTTTTCCTGAACCACTTATGAAATTGCCTGTGGGTCATGTCATTGCTTTTTAAAATGTAGGGTTGCATACCTAATACCTTTCTTTTCGGAGTCACTGAAACTTGGATCCCGCTTTTCTAATTTAGAAACGGGAGCATCCTGGAACTGAGTCATGAGAGATCTGGGGGGAGCAGATGCTGAGAACGGAGACCCACAGCCTTGCCTGGCCTGTGTTGCCACAGTTTCCTGGAAATGCAAGAAAGACACAGAGGAACAAAAGCTTCAGAAGATGATCATGTCATTAAGTAGAGAATTAAGAATTGTTCTGTTAAAAACAGAAAATCTAAGATCCAAAACTTCAAGGTGGAATTATAACAAAAGGTTAATCTAAATTTAGGTGTTGATTCAAAAACCTGTCTTCTAGGAAGGTGAGTGATTTCTTTCTAAGATTTCTGGGCTAGTTATCCAACTGGGACACACCAGGTCTTCCTTTCAAAATGTCACACGCAATTGCCTTTTTCTTTTGACCAGTTCTTGATCTCTGTGATTAACCATTCATAACTGTTTCTTCCTGAACTCCACAAATACGTCTGAACAGAGAATGCGTCTCCCACATTAGAAATCATGATTCATTTGGCACATTTCACTTCTGATGAACTCACAAGATGACACGGTCTCACTCAGGAGCCTCTGTTATCACTGGGGTTACACTGCATAGATGCTCAATGGGAGTGGACCATACCAGGTGTGAAGTTACTTTTGTAATAAGACAACATCATGGGCACTGATACATATGTTTCATTCTTTTTTTTTAAATGAACATTGAGAAATCTGAAAAATGCTATTAATACTGGAGATTTTACATTCTACCAAGATATAACAAAGGTAGTAACATTAGCCTTTCTTTCAGGGGATAGGAAAGTATGTTGTAGTAGCAAATTAGTACAGAAACCTTAGTGGCAGCGTTGTGAAAGTTTACTTTGTGTTCGTGCTATGCATCCAATGGAGAGTGCTAGAAGATGTTATTCTACTTCACTGCCAAGGGACCAGGGCTCATGGAGTGTCCTCAAGCACTTCCTGTCACTGCCTGAATGTGTAGTTCTGTATTTGTGGCAACAAAAGAGGAAGATGGGAGAAAAGACCTCACTTTTGCTTTTAGTTACCTCTGAATACAAATAACACAAATCTCTTTAAGCCTTTTCAACAGAACTAAACAAATTGTTCTCACCTCTTGTCCAGGGGGCTGGGAGACTGTCCTGTGTCCCCAGGAGAAGAACACTGAGCTGGACGAGCTCATGCCAGTTAAAAGGAAGTGAGCTATGGAGGCGTGGAATGGAAATATGTAGGAATTACGATAGGATACATGTCGTTAAATCTTCAGTGTGGAAGCAACATTATTTTATGTAACTATCTCTGAAACACTTTATTCACAGGGCATCTAGGAAGACCAGCATGATCTTTTTCATTCTGGAAATCCTGGGTTTCCCTTGCCCCAAGAAGCATAATTTGTTAACGTAACTTTAACACCTGCCCCCAACCACGGGCGTTGTCACCTTAGACACGTCTTCTCCTGGCTTCTTGGACATCTCTATAGACTTACCGGATTTTTTTTTTACTTCATCTCAGCTTTATGTTTTCATTTTTGTAATGCCCTCTAATTGGCAACCCCTGCTCTTCTTCCTGTTCACTGATTCCAACCCCACTTGGCCACAGCATCGCCGGAAGACTTGAGTCCAGACGCTGGTGCCAGGGCCACCAGGAGGCTCCGTTTCCACGGGTTGGATGCAGCAGGTCTGGCAGTGCTGCAGGCTGGATTGAGAGCTACTCCGATTCCTAGAGAGCAGTGGTCCCACTTGGACCTCTATTTCTGGATAACATGTTTCATATTTGTTTGTAATTATTCATAAATGCTTTTCAATTAGGTAGATCAGGGATTTGAATACTGTGTTGATTATATCTTAAATCATGAAATTAATTCGTTTTATAAAGTTAATGCATACTCCTGATAGAAAAAAGACACCCATCAAAACACAGCCATAATCCTCTATCCAAAGCCTGAAATGTAAATAAGGTTTTGATGTGTTTCCCTTTGGTATTTTTATTATATATTAATTTCTTCATGCAATTTAGGAAATTATATGCATAATTTGTATGTTTCAATTAACATGATAGCTAACAATTTTCCATGTCATTTGATCTTTTTAAACATTTTTTCACTGAATTTGTAATAGTCAATGAATGGTCAATATTTTTAACTTATTTCTTCATACATAGCTCAGTGGTGCAAGCACCTGCCCAGCAAGTGCAAGGTCCTAAGTTTGATTCCTGGTACCAAAACCACATATCGTAAAGACTCCTATGATGAATTTCTTAGTAGTAAATCTAAGTTTGCATTTCTATTGTTTATTTAGGATAGAAACTCTAGTAATGGAATTATGAGGTAGAATCATATGAAATGTTTTTATTCCTGAAATATAAAGTGAAATTTCTATCCATATACTTTTTATTAAATTCTAACCCACATCCAAAACAATATAAATGAATATATACATTCTCATAATTTTTCTCTGATGTAATTCATATATATTCACTTGTGATTATGACAGAGGCTCTATTTTTATTTGTTGATAGTCAAAATTTTTTCATTGTTTTGTTCGGTGAATCTGAGAATTGGGAAGCAGGAAGACAAGGCGGAGGGCAAACTCACGACTCAAGAGGTGTTGGTGGCCTTGGAGGTCCATGGGTCCTGCTTTTTCTGGCACAGGCACACAAACAAGGCCACTGCTGACCTCAGAGTCTCAGCAACATGAAATGGCACAGCCTTTGGTACTCAGATACCTTCCAGAGTATCTGAGCTAAACAACCTCCCACTCACTGGAGGTTTTTGTTGTGGGTTTACTTAACAAGCTGTGCAAGTTTTAAAATTTCCACTTGTGTGGTTCTTCCTGTTAATAGGGATGACTTACAGAAATAACATGTAAGGCCCTCTTATTGCAGAAAAAGGCAAATACTGGGCCTGCATATGTAGAGATTTCCTTACTCAAAATGGACAGAACTAGGTTAAAATCCTGGCCCCACATTTATATAGAGTAGCTGGTTAAATTCTTCAAGACTTTTTCAAGTATAAAATGGAGATACTATCCACTTCATTGTACTCTAGTAAATCTCAAATGCCACCTATAACAGATGACTGTCACAAAAGGTGTTATTAACAAATATCCCAATGAACTTCCAATCCTGCTCCATCTTTGATGCATTTATGCTTAGTAATCAGCTCTCCAGAGCTGACATCATCCCTCAGGGTGAAGCCAGATTCAGTGCTCAGAGAGACCCACAGAGAGCCATGAAAGACTGACTTGTAGGATAGCTCCCACCTCCCAGCAATGGTTTCATCCCCGAGGGCTCATGAAAGGAGAGGTGGGGAATTGTTCTCTGGTGAGTCCACCATGTCCTAAGTTAAAGGAGAGGTAGTTTGGGGGAAGGAAAGACAGAGGAGGGCAAAGAATGAGTCCAGGTAAAGCTGCACCCAGATATTTTTGAAAGAATATGATTTCATGTTGGAATAATGATACTGATTTTCCAGAAGTGAATATTCCTCCTCTAGAAATTATAAATACTGATTAAGGTTGAAGATCTCCAAGGTCCATTCCTGGAAAAAGAAATGACAATAATCAAAGGAAGCACTGATGGCATAGAATTTTGCAGCCAAAAAAGAAAAAAATAGCAGTAAAGGGAGGTACAATTTGCCTCTTCATTCTAAAAGGTTTTATTCCTCTTTTGAGAAAATAGCTAAAGGAAAATATAGGATAGGGGAGAAGGAGCACCAGAGTTTTCATTTTATCATACGCTTTCTCAGTTTGTAATTTGGCCACATGTTACCTTGTAAAGCATCCTTGGATGACTTAAGAATGATAGCTGGCTCTGAAGTTCAAAGGAAAGACATACTTCCAATTTTCGGTTTCCATGGATGGAATAACACAAATTTCTTACACAGCAGAATAAGAAAATCAGAAAATTGACAAGATAACTTTAAAATGAGGCATTAGAGTAATTGAAATCATAGAATTTTTTGTGCTTATGGATAGACCCAGGGACTTGAACTGAGCTACAGTCCCAGCTCTTTTGTATTGTATTGTGTTGTATTGCATTGTATTGTGTTGTATTGTATTGTGTTGTGTTGTACTGTGTTGTGTTGTGTCGTATTTTGAGTCAGGGTCTGAGTAAGTTTCCCAGATAGGGCTCAAATTTGAGGTCCTCCTTGCTTAGCCTCCCAAAGCACTGGAATTATATGCATGTGCCCCGGTACATGACTGGAATCACAAATTTTAGTCCAGAAAGTACGTTGACTTCATGTAGTCAGACCTACTACGCGGAACAAGTTTTAGGGGCTCAAACATTGTGTGTTTTCCACATTAATTGCCTCCTGATTAATAGATACTTTAGCTGTTGGTTTGTTGATAAGATGAATACAAGTTGGCCCAGAAAGCCGATGAGTTTTCTGAGTTTGAGACAAGTTGGTTATGAGTGATTTTCTTCTTTCTTTCTAATCTAAACCCATAATTGTTCGTTGTATTAGACCCAGTTTCCATATATCACAGAACTCTACTCAGCATGTTCATGCCATTGGTAGCCTGTGTCTTTAATTGTTTTGCTGAGGACAGGGCCATCTCATCTTCAGGAGCCCCCCTGCAACTACAGCCCAGACATCGGGAAACAGGCACTGCCAACGTCAGGGACCAAGCCGCTTCTCACACATGGACTCGTAACGAAGCCTGGAGGACCTAGTCTGGCTCCTTCCACATCCTGCCTTGTCAGCCCCATGCCCTAAGACAGGCACATGGCTCCCACCTCTCTTCTCCATTGCAAACTTCACATAAGTATACCTCACTGGCACAATCTCTATTCCATCCAAAATCCTAGCTGCAAGGGATTTGGGGAAAGTGGCTTTTATCTTTCCAAACACTTATATGTTCAGGTACAAGGAAAGGGCTAGAATGAATGCTGAATGCAGAAAACAATATCTGGCACATTCCGTGTATGGAATTGGAAATGCGTTCAAAATTTGGAGTGCCTTTCTTACCTTCACTCTTTAATTTACACTTTAGGTGGGCATGGAGGCCTGGATGGCCATTATTTTTCCTCAGTACATGAAAAATACCATTATATTATTCTTTGGCATCAAGTGCCTTTAGGAAGAACACAATCCTTTATTTTTTGCTTTTGTGTATAAGAATATGAATGTTTTTAAGATTTTCATTGGCAATACTGGTCCACTGGTTTTCTCTAGGTATAGATGACTTTTGTACTAATCTCCTTCAACTTTTACTGGTTTGCTTCAAACTTATAATTCATTATTTCTTCATCACATAAAATCAGCCACTCTCTCTTTGAACATCACCTGTCTCCTTCCTTCATTTTACCTCCTTCTAAAACTCTTATTTTATGTATGTTTGCCAGAGTACTTGTTAGGTTGTGTACAGCCAGAAGTTCCTCTATCTTGTCTTCTTACTCACTGTGGTACTAAAACTTACACGCTTGTAAGCTTGTTAGCGCCAGGGCTGGCAAGACCCTCCTGGCACCTGGGCATTAATTTCTATAAATACTGTTGTGACCACATAGCGTTAGAATTGCTCCAATGCTAATGTGAGGAGTGTTGTGCTTTACTCAGTCCCCCTCATCACAGGAAACGGAAACGTTTTCCATTTTTTATTTGTTTCATTATTACTTCTCAAAATATCTTCACATTGGCTCCATGATGACCCATCATGATTAGATGAAGTTATTTTTTTGGATGGTTTTATATATATAACCTAAGAAAGATGCAAGAAAGTTAGTTTCTCCATGAGTGTATTGGATGGCTCGCTAAAGAGTTCCAGCATCTTGGAAAGTTTCTCGCTAATAAAACTTAGGTCTCTGACATAAACACATATGTGTCCAGCAAAGGCCCATCAAGTACGTTAGCGCTGTGTGAGCAGCTTTCTCTCCATTTCATCTGAATCGTTAGCCACAGACACAATTACTACCCATGTTTCCCTGCTACTCTGCCACACGGCCAGCCCGACAGGTTGCTTCCCTCGCAGGTCCCTGACTATAGATTTCCTCATTTAACTCTTCCTTTCCTGCTAATGTACATCCAGCAATATCCCAACTCACTCCAGTTTGGTTTCCAAACTAGATGTGGCCTTTGGTTACAGAGGACTTAGAATTCACTTTTATGGGCCATCTGCAGAAGTCCCGTCCAGCCTGGGCTCCCTCACCCTATAAAGCGGTTCCAATGGCCACAGCTTTCCACAACCTCTTTCAGCCACTGACTCAAAAATGTCGCTCTTTTTCCTTCTTTTATTGACCTAGGAATTTTTTCCTGCTTTTCTGTCATCTTCATTATCATCTTAGCATGCAAAAGGAAATGAATACATTTTAATTTCAATCTTAACAGGAAATGTCATTCTTATTAGCCTAAAAGTTTTTCCTCAAGTTCTATTATCTGGACACTATTCGGGCGTAGTTAGAATGGAGGTGATCCAGGAAGGAAACCAAGCCTCTTTTATTTTTTTTTTATTTTTATTTTTTATTAGTACATGTTCGTAGTACATAATAATCATTCATCGTGAAGAGTTGGTGCATGAACATAACACATCTCAATCCTTCTTCGTCCCCTCCCCTTCCTCCCTCCATGTCTTGGTCCGCTTCCCCTTTTTGAGAAAGACCTACCTCCCTGCTTCCTATTGTCTATCTTTTGAGTTTATAGGCTGAGCGGGCCTCAGCTGGCCTATGAAAAGGCTCCCTGTGCCTTACAGCAGTCAGATCCATTTGGGACAGACGTATGGAAACATTTAATGTGAGTTCCTTTCATGAGTCCCTGGTATGAGCACCCTGTGAGAACCTCCAGCCTCATGGGCTTGGCCATTGTTAAGGTCTCCACCAGTGACAGGCCCAACAGGTAGCATATTCCACAGGTGCATCATGTGGGCTTGGGTTCCTCAGAGAACTCAGGCTGAGAGGTGGCTATTCATCTCCTAAGAAAACCCAGGTGAGGAACAAAGCTGCCTCATTACTCCCACCCAGTGCATGATCTGGCATTGGCGGATGGACTCGGGCTTTCCAGGCCTGAGCAAGGAGCCCGGGACCTCACACCGCAGATAGCCCAAACTACTTATTAACAACGTCTTTATTATGGAGGAGGCTGCTTTGTGGCGGAACTACAGTTGAGTTGAAGACTTCTCTTCAAAATGTGCTTCTGATATCTTTTTAAGATAGTGCTTCCATGGTGTACATCTGTAACCCAGCACTCTAGGAGGGTGAGGCAGGAATATCGTGAGTTTGAGCCCAGCCTAGGCAATCTAAGATTTAATGAGACCCTGTCTCAAAATAAAATAAAATAAAATAAAATAATAATAAAAGGGCTGGGATGTAGCTCAGTATGAAAGCCTTATTCAATCCCCAGTACTGCAAAAATAAATAAATAAAAGTGAATCTGTGTGTGGAGTTAAAAATGTAGAAATATCTTTCCATTTATTTTCAAACTAAAATGATCTTCATATAAAGCAGGCATAAGAAAGCCATAAAAGTCCCTGATTATTCACCCTCATAATCGTGCCCCCCCCCAGGCAGTGCTGTGTTCAGGGATTCACTTCTCTGCTTTTCTTTTTTGCTTTTTTTTTTTCCAGTTAGTTATTCAGGCGAAGCTTGGAACCATCACTTTTGAAAGGAACTCACCCTAGGGAATAGGAAGACATGTTTGGCAATGAAATAGGAGAATAAAACTCAGCTGTGTGATTGATGGGCAAAAATCCCAAGGCTTCTGACAGAAAGCCTCTTTTCATCTCTCACCTCCAGGAAGACAGTTTTACCTGCTGAATTCTGGCATTTTCTAGAAGATCCTCTAACGCAGGGGAGATCTCAGAAATTCTGAACTTCTCTAAAATGAGCTTAGGGAGCAGCAGCAGGGAATAGTCTTAAGAGTGTGAATTCAGAAAATACACTTCTAAAAATTAGTCGCAAAAGACAATGGATCATAACCTGGGATTGTAATTTATTTATTTATAATCAGAAATGGTACTTTCTTTTTTGTTTTGTTTTGTTTGCTTTAAGTAACTCATTCTTATTGAAAAAATTTTTTCATCAAATACAGAAATATTGAAATCTATACACCAATCCCTGTACATTGATGCTCACTAAATTACCTCTGGGAGAAATTTGTATTAAAATTGTTGCATGACTTTTTCCTTTTGACCTTTTAAATTTTTAATATTATATTTTATTTTAAAAATGTAGCCAAAAATTATCTTTTTAACATGAAATCAATATGAAAGAATAATAATGTGATAGTTTACATGCTTTGTTTCACACTGTCTTCATACTCCCAAGGCTATATTGCAATTAGAGAACATCTTAGTTGATTTATTTTTGTCTTATTTTATTGATTTTTAATTTTTTAATTTTTTTTTTTGTGGGTACCGGGAGTCAACCTCAGGACCCCATGCATGCCAGGCAGGCGCTTATGCCGCTGAGCAATATCACCGGCCCCTAATTTTTAAAATTTTTATGACTCCGTGTTTGCAGCTCATACTGACTACATTCATCGTGGGGAGTTGGTATGGATCCATGGCATTCTTCTTACTTGTAGACTTACAAGAAGATGCAAAAGTAGCACTCAGAGGGCCCATGAGCATAACCCTAAAGTGACATTTCATACAATGACAGTACCTTACTGAAACCAGGAAACAGACAGCAACATAGTGCAGTTTACTGAATAACACACTTTATTCAAATTTTGCCATGGTTTCTGCTCTCAATTTTTGTTTGTGTATGTGTGATAGAGCATATAGTTCCATGAAATTTTATCTCAAATATAAATTCAGGTAAACTCCATCACAGCCAGGACCCAGAACTGTTCAATCCACACATAAACTTTCCCCTGCTACCCTGTGAGAGTCATATCTTTCTCTACTCCCATCCCTAATCCTTGAGAAAACCACTGATCTGTTCTCTATCTCTATCTTTGCCATTTCAAGACTGTTGCATAAATTGGATGTGATAGTATGTAACCTTTCAGTGTTAGCTTTTCTCACTGAAAATAATGCCCTGGAGATCCATAAAAGTGGTTGAGTATATCAATAGTTTGTTTTCTTTTTATTGCTGAATGGAATTCCATTGTGTGAAGGTACTATGATTTGTTTATCCATTCATGCACTGAATGACATTTGGGTTGTTCCCAGGTCTTGACAATTAGAAATAAGTCTGCTATATACATTTATATAGAGGTTTTTATGCACACTAAGTTTTCATTTTGGTCTGACAAACGCCCAGTTTTCATTGTCGTGTCATAGAATAAGCTTACTTTGGCTTCATTTTATGAGAAATCAACTGTTTCCCAGAGAATTGACAGCATTTTACATCCTCATCTGCAATTCATGTTAGGTCCAATTCTTCCTCATCTTCCTCCAGGCTTGATATCCTTAGTTATTTGTGTTTTCTTTTGCCATTCCAGTAGGCTACCTGCTCAGGATGTTAAGTTGCATTTCTCTAATGCACAACCATGTTGAATACCTTTGCATGTGCTCATTTTCTTTCTGTCTGTTTATCTGTCTGTGTTCTTTGTTGGAGTTTCACTTAAAGTTTTACACACCCTTCTAGTTGGATTGCTGATTTTTTGTTTTAGAATTAGGAGTATTTATATATTCTGGATAATTCCCTTGTCTGATTTGCAGCTTCAGAATCATTTCTCTCAGTCTATGACTTACATTTCCATTTTCTTTTTTTTAAATATAGCAAAGTTTTATTGAAGGTAGGAAAAGAAACAGGCTGTGCAGAGTGAATGGGTTTGGGCTACATAAAAGTAGGAAAAGAAGTGTACACTACAGGATGAGGGTGGGCCACCATGCAAGAGCAAATGAGGCAGCCACCTTTTTATTTTCTTAATAGGGGTCTAACTGAGAAAGTGGTTTTCAATTTGATGAAGTCCAATTTATAATTTTTTTCTTCCATAGGTTATATAATTTGGAGGGTCACATAAGAGGACTGAATTTGGCTTACAAATATTTTACCTAAATTCCCTTGTAAAGATTTTATAGAATTACAGTTATATAGATTTGTGTGAGTTTGAGTGTGAATGTAGCCATAAACTAAAAATTGATGGGAAAGTGGAAATTCGGAAGGTATATGAAATGATTCTAACACTGGATTGTGCCAATGGTTACCCAGTTGTTGCATACTTGTATCTACTGCAGTCATGGGTCCATCCATTCACAATGGGTAAATCTGATGGATGACTTCACCATACCTTGATAAACCTCTGAAGAATGCATCACTAGTATCCCAAGAACAGAACAACAAAATGTCCCTTATGGGTTCGTTCAGTTTTGTGTAGCTGTTTTTTGTTCTAGTGGGTTCGAAGTCAGCCGTCTACTTTCAGGGAGCACCTTTGCTGCTACCCGGAAATCCTGATTGGCATCTTCTGACAATTGTATGAGTAAATTAAGTTTAGATTCCGTTCTTCTACTGTCTGCTCTTGAAAGAACCAATCCTTCAGAGTCCCTGGCAGAGCCATTCTCATGGGGTTGTGCGCCGTCTTTTGCTTAAATCCCAAATTCCAGCTTGTATCACATCGCAAAGACTTGGAGCAAGCATTTAAAGAAATCAGAAACCTGTTTTAATAAGACTAAATACTGTCGATTTATCATATTCACCCATAACATAACAGGAGAGAGTAAAGTTATGTACTAGGTACAACACTACAACAGAGAACTCAGAGAACAGGGGTTTCTGGTCTAATAAGAAAATACTGGGGGAAGTAAGAAAATGAACAAATCCAGGTCTTTCTATAAAGCACTAAACTACACAAAATAAAATAACTACACAAACTTGGCAGTTTAAAAAAAAATTGATAGTAGCTTTTCAGACTGCCATCATGAAGCTATATAAATAAATTCATTTTCTTGAAAACTTCTACAACTTCAAAATCTTCTTTAAGTTGTCTTCCACTGCTTATTTTTCATATTCTGGAGCTAAGTATCACTGGTTTTAGGCAAAACCATTCCCATTTTTAGTGAAAAACAAAAGCTGATCCATCATCTAGTGCACACAATTGTATTTCTCTGTCACAGTCATTCTAGTTGTCTTCTCCAAGGACACAATACACCAATATGGAATGGGTGACAATAGCCAGGTAAGGAAGGGTGCAGGGGTACAGGAATAGAGGGTTTCCATCCTGCAGAACCGAAGCTACTATTAATTGAAACTGAACTGCATACATTCAAGATGTTAATTGCAATCCCCAAGATAAATGCATAGAAAATAAATTTTTTAAAAACACTAAAGGAATTAAGAATGGAGTCAAAGTGGTATATTATAAAAAATATTAAAAACAAAGGAAGGCAATAATGAACTAACAGTGGAACAAATATGTAACACAGAAAACAAAATATAGCAAAACTGCAAGGTGTCCCACATCAGTAATTATATTGAATATAATTTATATCATCAGTTAAAAGACACAAATGGGCAGGATGTATTTTTAAAAGTATCTAGCTACCTACTACCTGCAAGAGACTCCACAAATACAAGTAAATTAAAAGTAAAAGGACAGAAAAATATATTCCATGTAAATAATATCCAGGAGAGATCTGGGGTAACTATATTAATACCAGAAAAATAGATGTCATTAGCAAAATTTGTTTGATAAAAATGGTCAATCTGTCAAATGTATAGTAATTATAAACATATATATATATATTTCATAATAGACCTCCAAAATGTATGAAGCAGAGATGGACTGACTTGAAGGCTGTAATAAACAGTTCTACAATAATAGCTGTCTGTATTAACAGTTTTCTTTCAATGATCTATAGAGCAGCTCTCCAAAATACCAGTAAGGAAACAGAGGACTTGAAGAACCCCATAAGCCCATGAGCCTTAGCACATACAGGGCACCTTGGCCAACAATAGTAGGGCACACAGTTTGTCTCAAGAGTACGTCCCAGTCATTGCAAGTTTATTCTTTTATCTAAAATATTCTCTATGATGATCAAAATAATTATACGCATTTAACTCTCCCCCCAAAATGTGAATCTAGGGGAGGGGGAGGCTGGAGGATCATGGGAGGAATGGTTAAAATATGCTATGCGCATGAACAAATCTGCCAAAATAACGCCCATTTATCTGAGTAACAAATAAGAAATGTGAGAGAAAAGAAAATGAAATAAATTCTCCAGGAGATGAATATTCCACCACTAAAGCTAAAGAAAAATTTAAAATACACTCTCAGTGTTTTTCCTTCCTCTGCCCTGCCACCTCCTTCTGAACATGGTTCAGGAACCCCAGACAAGCTCCAGCCCTCACAGCACTGAGGACGTGATGTGGGGCGAGAGGCATTTTCCTATTCAGAGTTTTCTGGCTTCCACTTCAAGTCATCAACTTGATCCTTGGATATGTGCGAGCTGATTTCTGAAAAGACAATGATGTTTTGTTTTCTTTCCTGAACATAACTAATGTGTGAAGGTTGGGACTACAATTATGTTTAGCAGAATCACTAGGTTTGGGCCCACGGACCATTTTTCTTTTCTGATGGAATATCTTCCTTGGAACTCATATTCTAAAACTTGTAAGAGGTGAATATGCAATGTACAAAATCCACTCAGTATATGCTTGAAAAATGCTTTGGTTCCTATTGCTGAACAAGAAATGACCAAGAACTTAGTGGCTTAAAACAACATATGTAGCTTGTATGAGTGATGAATCCGGGCAAAATCTAACTGCATCTTCTCCTCTGGGTCTCTCAAGAATCCAGTCAAGGTGTGATACGACTATGTTTCTTTCTGGGGCTCAGGATCTCTTCCAAGTTCACAATGATGTTGGCCAATTCCAGCTTCTTGAGATGGTCAGATGAATCTCTTTATTCCTTGCTGTTGGCCCAAGATGCTCTCAGCTTCTAGGTTTTCTGCAATTTGACTTCTTGAAGGCCCCCTCAAAACAGGGCACCTTACTTCTTCAATGCTAATAAGAAAATTCTCAGTTCAGCCTCCAAAGATGGAGTCATATTGTGAAATGTAACCAATGGTCTCATTACTATATCCTACTGCCAGGAAACAAGTTATGGCTTGTAGTTACTTTTCTCTCATTGCTGAGACAAAATACCCAATGCCCAAAATGAAGGAAGGGAAAGCTTATTTAGCTCAGTTTGTAGAGGTTTCAGTCTGTGATCAGCTGGCTCCAAGGCAGGGTGGCATGGCAGAGGGGCAACAGTTCAAGGTGGCAGAAGACAGCAAAAGCAACAAGAGCAAAAGAAGGGGGCAAACAAGCCTTTTTTTTCTCCCTTATATTGTAAGCAGGCTACCCCCCAGGGCAGATGTAGCACTCACCCCATCTCTGTGCCCTCCTCTTGCACAGGCTCAGGATGCTTACAAAGTGAGGACCCTGGACCCCCGCTGAGTCACTTAATTAAACTTCTAAACTTCTCAAATTGACACAAAGAATCAACCATTACAACATCCTGGACCCTAAACAGCTGCCCCAAGACATGTCCTGTACACCCTAGGATGTAGAACTGCTGAGTTTCTTAGTTAATTAAGCCTCTAGACTTCTCAAGTTGACACAATGTATCAACCATTACATGGCCCCGCCCATACTCACTCTGGGGAAGGGAAAGCAAGAACCAGACACTGGGATTCATCGTAGAGGCCTATCTCTCTTACAAAGCTTATTATAAGACTCCTGGACACCAAGCCCCTTTGCCAGATGACCAGAGGCTGTCTGCATGCTGCCTGGGGCCCCCAGGAACTGTATGTGGCTGTCCTCATGAGTCTCAGTCTCCTTTAGCTAAGCCAATCTCTCCGTGCTCACCCGCGCTCTGTTCTCCCTGGTTTGGTTCAGAGCCAACTTGTGCAGTTATGTATTGCATCCAAGCAGAATTTAGTTCAGGAGATGTTCTAAATGAGTAAGTGTCACCACTGGGCCCTTCAAAAAAGTTTCCTCCTTCCCCCCCGTACTTCCTAAGGGTAGAATTGGAGGATTTGCTCCCAGCTTCTCTCAGTATGAGAAGGAAATTTCTCTAAGCTGTGCTTTATACTTCCCTGAGTGGCTTTCCTTTTCTGTATTATCTTTATTCTCAATGAAGAGAGCAATAAAAGAAATTCCTCTCCAATAAGCAAAAATTCACGAACGCTCTCCTTTGTCTACATTCTCTGTTTTCACTCCGCTGTCTCTTACATTTGGGTCTTTTTGGTAATTGCTCTACCTTAGAGGCTTAATAGTTTCTTTGCCTTCCCTGTACTGGGTGATCCTTCGAAATGTGCAGTCTGGCTCTTCTGAGTTTCTCTGTGCAGAAATCTGTGATTGGCCTTGATATCATATCAAGAAATAATACAAACTCTTTTATCTCTTATATAGGTTTCAAAAGCCCCTAGCACATTTATAAACTGTATGTCATTGTATCAGTTACTTAAATCTCTACATTTCAGTTACTTGCTGTAAAAGCATTCATTCAGAATGCTTATTGTATACTTTTCTTTGTAAAATAAAATAATAGTATACATTTCAAATCATGTTTGTGGAAATGAACTCTGTGTGTGTGTGTGATGCATAATAAGGTAACTAAATAACTACTGTAACCAAATTTCTTTTTAAAGAGATAGTCTAGGGCCGGTGAGATGGCTCAGCGGCATAAGTGCCTGCCTTGCAAGTGCGAGGGCCCGAGTTCAACTCCCGGATCCCACATATGAAAAAGGGGCCGGTGATATTGCTCAGCGGCACGGGTGCCTGTTGGCGCGCGAGGTCCTGAGGTCGACCCCCCGGTACCCACAAAAAAAAAAAAAAAAGAGATAGTCTAAATTTAATGCTTCTTGTGAAAGACATTTTGCAAGAATTTTATGTCAACATCTCACACACTAGAACAAAGGGCACTATAAATGGTAAATCCTCTGTGAGGCTGGGCCTCTAAAATATCTATATAGACTCAAAAGATCCTGTATTTAAATTTCAATGGCAGGAAAAAATATGTCTTTGTGTTCATCTGACTGCAATTGTAATTTCCTGGGGTTGCCCTCATTCTGCTCAAGTTTGAACCAATGGCCAGTAGACCAAGGATGATAACCAAACAGACCTTCCCAGGTTGTTAATTTGCTATCTCCTGTGACAGTGTATCAAAACATCCTAAAGACACATGGCTGAGGAACTTGGGCCCATGTCCAGTTCGGCAATGTATAAATCCATAGAAATGACAAATCATGCCTTGTCCCATCCAAGTAACACAGATTTTATTACTGTGTTTTATTAACCATTGCTTGGAACCAACACAATCAAGTCCTCTGTTCATTAGGACACCAGATTCTGAATTTCCACTCTGGATATGTTTTATACACTAAATTCCAGAAGAAAGGGAACTCTGTAAGATGACTGGGAAAGAAGTTTGCATGTGGGCAAAAAGGGTTTGTCTTACAGAAAGATCATTCTTAATAAATATAGCTTTGTTTAAAAGTTATATATCACCTCTTAATTAGTGACACATTTTGAGATTTTTTTTTTTTTAATTTTTGCTTTTGGGGAACCCTGCAAGCAAGAAATTCAAGTCATATCCCATGTGTTTTTTCTAGATGTCATTTGAGGCTAGAATATATAAGAGTGCCTTTAAATATGATGGATCTATTGACTGAATCAGCTGTTTTCAAATCAATCCTAAATCATTCTGTTCAGCCATACACGTCTCAATCCTTCCACTGGACTGAAGCTCTTCAACAACCTCACTGCAGATTTCCTCCCTGTTAATTCTCCAGCTCACGAATGGAGAGCAGCATTCATCCACTGCTGACTAAGACCCATGGCCCCAGGAGCAGGGAACAGAGTGACTCCGGGAAATGCTCTATTGTTCGCATGCTCTACGAGTACCCATTAGTAGCAATTTTCAGCCAGGTAAAGAGTAAACATTAATTCAAAATATGACTTCTAGCTTTTCCAAGAACTCTATTACCCGTTTTTCACATAATAACCTTAGTGGGTAATTATAAGCACCACATAATAACAGAAAACATGAAGTTACTGAAGCAACAAATAAAACAAACCAGAAGTCTGAAGAGGAAAACTCTGGTCCAATGGCTTGCCTAGCCACCATTTCATATCTCATCTTCTTAACTTGTACTGATAGCTACATACTTTTCCTACCGTTGATCATGAGAGTTCATTTGCATTCCTCTACCATGCTGTCTTCAGTGTTGTCTTCAACACTACATTAGGGTTCTCTGGAGGAACAGAAACAATAGAAAATACATGTACAAGAAAATTATGCAAGGGGATTTATTAGATAGACTTACAGGTTCAAAAGCGGAACAGTCAACCTGCACTCTGGAGAGCTGCAGGTTCCAGGAGCTGCTCAGCCCAAGAAGCTGGAAGCCACAGAACAACAGGGACCGAAGATGCAGCACAGCCCAGTGTCCAGGGCTGGGAAGCTCACTGCAGAGTCTCTAGCGTGAGTTTGTACCAAAAGTTTGAAGAAGTTGGAGATCACTGTCCGAGGGTAATAGCAAAATGTGTCCAAAACAGGGAGACTTCCTTCCTCCTTCCCTTTTTGTTCCAACCAGGCTACACGTGCTGGTGCCACCCACATCTGGGGTGGTCCTTCCCCCTCAGTTTGCAGCCTACCTGTCAATCAATCATTCACAGATACTCCCAGCACTCTACTAATCTGCTAGGCAATTCTTACTTAAGTTGAGTTGACATATCACAATTAACAATCACATTAATCGGCCGTGGCCACCACCTTTACTCTCATCTTCTTAATTCACACTGCTCTTTACGTACTTTTCCTACCATTGATCATGAAAGCTCATTTAAACATTCTTGCATCACCTGCTGTCTTCAAATTTCTTCTTCCAGGTAGTTCTGAATTTAAGTCTCCACCCTGATCAATAGAATGAAAATATTTCGTTTTAACAGTGGGGCTGGAGACGTGAGTGTCTCCCAGTAATGCTGTGTATGTGCTAAGGTGATTCACACATCATCTTCATGAAAATCACCTTAGGTAGGAGTCATTATCTCCATTTTACAGGTGAAAAATGAGAGGGTCTGAGAAATTAAAAACTTGCCTGTGACAAGAATACATAAGATCTACTGCTCTAGCAATTTTCAAGAATATATTATTATTATTAACTATAGCCACCACGTTGTACAATAGATTTCAGCCCTTCCCAAATGTACACATATTTAAAACATTATGTTGTACATGGTAAGTATATACAAATTTGTACATGATAAATATATACAATTTTATCTGTCAGTTTTTAACAATACGATAAATAATTTGTCTAAGACTACTCAACACAGTTGGGAAACAAATCCAAGTTTCTGATCCCAGATTCCAAGTTGTTCTGAGAAAAGTGTGGACACCCAAAAAGATTCAAAGCAAAACATTATTCTGGTGCCCATTCAGTTCTTAGAACCAGGACTAGGCATTTCTTTAACTTTTAGTTTGTTTAAATATTCGATGAATTTATTTCATTTTCTCTGGTCAAGAATAGCTACATCTTGAAATCATACTGTTATGTGAAATAAATCAGACACATGAGCTTAAATATTGCATGGCTTCTCTTATATGAGAAGAGAGGTTTTCTTATATGAGAACACAAGTTATAAATAAAGAGCAAAATAAAAAATCGATAATAGGAAGTAGGGAGATAGATCTTTCTCAAATGGGAAGGGGATCAAGAGTTGGAGGGATTGGGAAAGGAGGGGAGGGACAGGGGATGAAAAAAGGAATTATGATGTGCTATGGACGTGCACCAACTCCACACAAGGAATGTGAACATTATGTACTGCAAACATGGACTGATAGAAGAAAAAAAAAATAAGATAATGCTTGCTCTCTGTGGAACAAACAGAAAATTAATACCTAATAAAATTGGAATCATAAAAAGGAATGTATCCTTAAAATATATTAGAAACAATGTATTTTGTGATATAAACACAAAATAGGAAAAATGATGAATAGTAAAAGGGAAGTTTACTCTGCACCCATAACTACTAGCTATCCATTTTCCCTCCAAAAGCAAGCTGAATTTTTCTGAGTAACATCTCAGGGTCACCACGAAGTCTTTTCCTTGAGGTACCTATAAACAAACAAACAAGCAATACCAAGAGAAACTGTCTACGGATGCATCTGTACCCATCTATTTCCCTCCACAAGTTTAGCGGCAACTGTGAGTGAGCAAGAGGAAGCAAGTGCCCGTGACCCATCGTATTATCTCTCCATTCTCCACCCGGTTGACGGCCTCTCTCTCCAGTCTGTATGTCTAGTGATTCTGCTCGTGGGTGTCACCTCAGGGATTAAGACTGCTTTATATTTACAATATGACTCCTTGCAGCCAGGCAGCACACTCCCAGGACATGCATAGATCCAACGCTCCAAGCCAGTTAGGAAGACTGGGCTCACAGAGCAGCTAAAATGTCCTGAACTCTTCGAAGGTCCCTCATATTCCACTGGCCCACACACACCTGAGTCACATTCTCCAGTCCACCCGAAGATGCGTAGCTCACTGCGTGACCAGATGCGTACCCTGAAGAGTCACACAGCTCCCTTCAATGCATCCCAGAACCTGTCAGTATTTTCCAAGAACATTCACTACAGCCCATCTTCAAATTTGAGGTGGTCACGTCTAACAGCAAAAAGTACGTTTATCAATAAGGTTACATTTCTGGTGGCAAATTCAATTTTAAATACCACAAATGCATTTTTATGTACATGTTAAGATGTAGAATGAAAGAGCATTTGTAAGCTTCAAGTCACACATAACATAACACAACCAAGCATGTCTCGCCTTTAAATCCTCTTATAATGTTATCTAATGCCTGTTCTTTGGTATATTGTGAGGAGGTCTAGCTGCAGATATATGTCTTTAAACAGCTAATGGATAAACAAATTGCATACCATCTTTACAACTGAGTACTTTCAGTAGCAGAAAACAAGTAAGTATCGATGCATGCCACATCATGGATGGACCTTGAAAATATTATGCTAAGCTTTAAAAGCCAATCGCCAAAGGTCACATACTGTGTGATCCCATTTACATTAAATATCTAGAATAAGCAAATATATGGAGACAGGAAGCCAAGTAGTGTTTGCCCAGGAAGAAGTGGAAGTAAGAATTGCTGGGCAGAGCAGGGGAGATGGGAAGTAGCTGCTAATAGATAGCATGCTCTTTGGGGGATGATAAAAATTTCCCAAAGTTCATTTATCAGGATGGCTGCGTGCTACAAATACACATAAAATCATTGAACTATTTGCTTTAAGCAGGTAAACTTTGGCTTCCTTGATGATATATCAGTGGTTCTGTTACAATACATCTTTAATTGAGGTGTGTCGTGGTCATCCCTATTAGATCCATTCCACTTTCAATCTATATTTGTAACAATTCCTCTGGACCACCTCGTAGTGCATGTTCTCCATCTGTAGGATTTACAAGTTATCTCTTTCTGTGAATGCTAATCAATAACTAAGGGAATAATATACATATAGATAACTCACCCATATGGAAATGCTTCCAGCTGGTCCATACTTTCCAGTGATCCAAATCAAGAGACGAAATGATTCCACACATTGTCTTGCTTCTGCCTTTGCCAGGGAATGGTCCATCATCAGATTTGCATATGTCGTAGTGCCCATTACTGCCGTCTTGATGAGCCTTTCTAGTGAGTGACATCAAATGTGACCTCATGACGTAAATGTTTATCCAAGGTGGTGTTCAATGAGGAGAAAGTCCATCTCACAAACGCTTCATTTCTTCAGGAAAGATACTGGCTTAGTAGTAGAAAAGTCAATCTTGGTGGAAATTCAAATTTCCTCTTGATATTCCTATCTGAGCAATCCTATGTCTGCCCTTTTTAGTCACACCCACTCCTTCATGAACAGTGTAACATCCTGGGTCAAGTTATTTAGGTGTTGCTTTTTAGGCAGACAGTTAATAACTTCACAGTTTGTGATTCATTTTTGTGATGGATTTGGGGTTAGAAATTATATACAGGAATCATTTCTCACGGGGTATATCTGTAAATATTTTTCCCAAATTTAAACCAAGTACTTCAAGAGTAGAGCTTACCTTCTAGTATCCAAACATTATTTTTACTCCTCTCCAAAGATTGCTTCTTGGTATATTTGACAATTTCTCTTAGCGTCACAATCACGTGTGTGTGTGTGTGTTATTAAATGAGAAGAAATCCACATTTCCTCCTTTTTCTGGTGGTAGTGGGGATTGAGTCTAGGACACTCCCACTCAGCTATACTCCCAGTCGTTTATTTTTTATTTTGCCCCAGGGTCTCACTAAGTCACTGTGTCGCCCAGATTGGGCTCTGCCTTGCAGTGCTGCAGCTTGAGCCTCCACAGAGTGGCGGAGTCACAGGCGTGTGCCTTCAAACATGGCTGCAGACATTATTTTCTAGCTTTTCATTTTGGCGGTGAACTCCTACACTTGAATTACACATTTCACTTTGTCCATCCCTATCCTTAGCCACTGGCTTGATGGCACTGTAGGTTTATGCAACATTCCTTTTGCACAGAGGTTACAAACCTCATATAATTGCTGTATGCGATTTTTTGCTCTGTTCATCTAAATCTGTAAGGTTACGAGCATAGTTCACTGTTCAATTTGCCCTACTTTCTACATAAATTAATCCCTCTGTTGATGTCACCATCGATGTCACTTCGTATTCTCTAAAGCCCTAGCCATCCCTAGTCACTTTCGTCGCTTCCTGTGCTAGGGTCCTAAGATTTTGGTGCTGTGCTTCACAGCGCACTCTTTTGAGGAAGATACCATCTAATTCTGCCCCTGCACAATCAGTGAGATCTCTTTTCACATGGGCTTGGAAATAACCTGTTAAGTTTGTCTACTGTCCTTCAGATATACAGTCAAACTCTGATTGATAGCTGTCAGCATCTTTTCTCCTAAAGGTTACTGCTATTAGTAATAATTTACTTTTCTGTCTCATCCTATTGCTGTAGGATCAATGAGATTCCAACCTTTGGGCCATGTAGTATTTATGTAGGTTTTAATATAACTCCACATATCATTTATGTCGATGCCTAATCTTGAATTTCTAAACTTTCTCTTCTGACGGTAGGATTCTACTTTTAGAGATGCATATGAAAAAGTCAGATCAATTCTATCACAGGGTTTTTACTGTTTGTAACCATTGCCACATTGCATTATTTTTATTTTGTAAGCAAGCAACAAATATAGTTTTGAATGGTCTTCAGAGTAAGTATTAATAGTTTTTGGTCTTTTTCATAGTCTGTATTTTTGTAATGTTTCATTCCTTCCTCAAAAAAGTTGCTCTTTCAGTTAGAAACCCAGATATCTATATTTCGATATGTGGATTTTTTTTTTAGATCTCTATTTTTACCATCCAGGGCTATGTTTGAAATCTAATTCTAAATACATTTAGTGTAAATTTGTAATTCATTACACTAATTTTTACATATATGGTATCCATGCTTCTAGATTAGTTTTATTTTAAAATTTTAGGTCAATATGTATGATTCATTTATTATATGACTAAGTTAAATGTATAGGATTCCATCATCAGTCTGATATCTATATCCCACTTGAGCTTTGCAAATGTAGGTATTTTGTAGCCCCCAAATCTAAATTGTCCACTCTTGAAGACAAGTTCAGCTTGGACATATATATCTACTTCTAAAACATTTTTTCACCCTGAAGCTAGATCCTATCTCCCACCATTTTCCATTAGGCCTTTCCATCAGCCACTGGCAAGAATTAATCTACTTTTTGTATCTATTGCAATGTGACCCAGCAGGTTCACTCCTAAGTCTCTAGTCCAGAGAACTCAAAACAGGTATTTAAGTATGTGTCCACAGCCACACTCTTCACAGTAACTAAAAAGTAAGAACAATCCAAGTGTTATCAACAGAAGAATGGATAAACAAAATGCCATATATCTCATCTCTACACCAGATTACCACGCAGCCATGGAATGAATGAAATATTGACGCATGCTACAACATAGATGAACCACTTAACTCTTTCTTTGATCTTCATTACCACCCAAATAGTAGGAGGTCATCCGGGAACTGTCCTTTGCAGGTTTGTAGGGAGAAGGAGGGGGCAGTGATCCAGACTGGCAGGAATTCCCCCGGGTCATGGCAGAGATGGCTGTGTACATGTGAGGTCCGTGTCTCATCTTTCTCTCCAGCCCTCGCTCAGCACAGTTCATGTGACAGTCTTTCTCTTTCAACCGACCTCCCTGCATCTCGTGAGAAGCATGCACCTGGCTTTGTCTTTCTGCTTGTGTATCAGCAGCTGGGTTCCCTTCCCCTCAATACTTGAACTTCACTCGACTCAGAAGCCATTTTTCATGCATTATAGTTCAGGATTATGGGTGTTTCTTACAACTGTAGAAGCTAAAGTTGAAATTTCTTCTTTCTATTCTTCCTGGACTTGAATTGTGTTTTAGAGGCAAAGGTGACAGCACCATTTTTATTCAACCATTTTTCTGAGTATGGCTGCAAAGTGTTTCAAAAGCACTTCCATGTAAATAATCACCTTCTATCTGGACGATGCCTCTGTGTGGTTGGGATTTATCTCCAAGGTTATAAATCACCCTGCATCAATAGCAGCAAATGGCAGCAGCTTGATTAGCACCAAGTCCTTCTGGATCCCTTCGGCTTCTCTCCAACATGCTGCAACATGAGGTTTCAGACTTGGGGAAAGTTAGGTAAGACATCTGAGCCTCCTCTGCATCTATCAGAGGAGGACTAACAGCTCATAGGGAGGTTGATGAATTGGTGTAGCAGGTATTCTTCACAGACAATGTGCTCCGTGAATGCTGAATTGAGCTGAACTGAACAAAATTCCACAGATATGATGGTGCCACGTGTGATTTTCAAATCGTTGTGCCAAAGATACTCTTAAAAAGCATCAATTAGGACAACACATCTTATGTGGTCTGATGAACTCAGAAGGAAATTGCATTGGTAAATATCTTAGTTACTTTTCTCTAGTTGCTGAGACAAAATACCCAAGACTCAAAGTTAAGGAGGAAAGGTTTATTTAGCTCACAATTTGTGGAGTTTTCAGTCCATAATCAGCTGGCTCCAAGGCAGGGTGCTGTGGCAGAGGGGCAACCGGTCACGGAGGTGGACAATACCAGAAGCAACAGGAAAAAGCGAGAGAAAGCAAGTCTCTTTTCCTCTCTTGTATGCAAGCTACCTGCCTTAAGGCGGGTGTAGTACTCACACCCCCAATCCCAGCACTGGACAATGAACCAATCACGAACTCTAGGTTTAGCTGCCTCCTAAAAGCCTGCCCCCATGACCGCATAAGACTTTGGGGGGACATACAGACACAAACCATAGCAGTAAGTGTCTTATAGATTTAGAGTGTTCATGGTACCTGTGCCGGTTAATCTTAATTGCCAACAGACCGGATCATGAACCTCATCAGTGGGCGAATGAGTTCTTAGCTGAATGGGCTATTAAGAGGTGATGCCTATTTAGAGGAACTGGGCCATGAGGGTATAGCCTTGGGAAAGTATATATTGTCTCTAGATGCTTCTTCTCTGGGCTCTTCTCCTGCCCTCTGCTTCCTAGGTGCCATTATATAAGCACCTTTCCTCCCCCATGCCCTCTGCCATGATGTTTCTGCCCTGGAGTCAGCCTGCCATGGACTGAACCATCTGAAACTGTGAGTTCAAATAAATCTCTCCTCCTTTACATGGCAAATGCCAGGTATTTTGTCCTAGCAGTAGGAAAGCTGGCCAATACTTTACCTACATGTTGATTTGCATGTTTTCTAAGGCTTAAGAGAGCAAGCTGAAGCCAACCTACTGGGGTCACATTGTAATGCCACCACTCAGTAGATGTGTCACCATTGGCTGATAAAAGCCTCTTTTTTGTCTCTGAATATTAGTGATAATAGCAATATCTACCTTATAGATTGAATTTTACGTGTAATGTTTATACATTCCTAGCATATGGTCTCCACTCAATAAACACTTGCTGTGGCCCTATGTTCTATTTGCCACCAATTTAGCTTTTCTAGAAGCAAAAGTGGTCCTGGGTTGGGAGACACAGCACCCTAGTCACTGGAAAAGGGTATCTCCCATTTTAATATAACAGCTTGGCTTTCAAGTTTTCAAGCTAAGCCCTTGGTACTTGTTCCACATCTGTTTTCTTTCTGCATCTGATCAACATTGGGCTCCTTTAAAACTGTAAATTGCTGAAACTGCAAAGCTGGCAACAAGAATCCGGATCACAGGATCCTATAAATGGCATAGCCTAGCAAGACAGCTGGCCTCCTTAGATGACACTCATGCTCCTACATAACCCAGATTCCAGCGGGAGGGGCTTGTGTAGAAACCACGCCATTTGCAAGGCGTTGAGTGCAGGCTTGTGTCTATACGATCTGAAGTCCTCTGGAGTGATCCACTCTCCCCCTTCACCTCAGCCCACACTATTTATTGAATGCCACAACAACCCCCACTAACTCAAAGGAAGTGCTGTGCATTTGCAAATCATTCTGGGAAGCCAAATGAATTGGCATTTCTAAGCTTTAAAAAAAATGCCTTAAAGATGCTTATCAATTTACATTCTGGAACAGATCCAAATCTTTACTCATCACATTTAAGAAACAGCATAACATAGAATTCTCCCATTCAAAGGAAATCAGTTGTTCCTCTACTGACTTATACATAAGCCAAATAAATATCTTGAAGACTCAGAGTATGACATCTGAGAGCCAACCACACATGTGAGAGACTCGTTTTCCAGATGTAGAAGTGGACAACAGAGCTGGGGACACTTGGCTTCCCAACCCAGGCATAGATGTCACCACCCTCTGTCTGTTGAGGAAGAGGACAAAAAAGGCTAATACTTTGTGCTCAAATCAGCTCCAGGAAACTCACAAAGGGCCAGAAGAGTTCTATGATGAAAAAGCATCAAGAAGAAATCCAAATAAATGAGGTGGAGTGTCTTGCTTGCTTTCGGTGGCTTCTGCACTCCATGTAGATTCCTCCCACTTTTAAAACACACCTTACAGCAGTACTGGGAGGTAATGGAATTAGAGAAAAGTAATCTCGCATACTTGGCAGTGAAAAGCCTTTTTATGTTCTGATTGTTACTTTCAAGGCAAAATGAGCTACAGCAAATCAAATCACTCTTGTACTTTCTATGTTGCCTTTAACAGGTTACACCCGCCCCGGGGTCTTCCCCATGATCACTGGAGCATCTTCCTTTGTCCCCAGTTTGGAACTCTTTGATCTGTTTCTTCCCTATTTCTGATTCTTGATTCCACTTTCATTTACATCTCTGCCTTTAAACACAGCCCTTCTGACCTTCGTTCAGGCCCTGACTTTCAGCTAATGCAGCAAGATCTCAAATCAGCTGCTTATGTTTCAAGATCTATCTCTTCAATTGCCCCAGGGAACTTCACCTCCTGCAAGATCCTTGGGAGACCACTGGCCTCCTGTGAGTCCTCCAAACTACTTATCTCCTCAAGAGCAGGGTTCTGCCAAGTCTCAGCTTCACAGACCAGGTGTATGAAGCCCACAGGTCATCAAATGGAGGTAATCCTGGATTCTGCAGAGTGGTGAGAGTATAAGAATGTGCCATAGGTCCTCTTATTGCTGCTCATGACGTTTGGAAGGTGCAGAATTTTTACAAAGACTTACATTTTGCATTAGCTTAAGATATCCTGTCCACTGAAAGACTGCAGACTGCTTCTGAGAAAATCCCCTTAACACACTAGGAGAGCTGTAGGTTACAGAAACTGATCTGTTGTATACATATAAATCATCTTTAAAAATTCCCATAAGCAGTTCTTTTAGGTTGAGACCAACTCTCCACTCCAGAAGAGCCAGAATGACCATCTGCCCACAGATACTTACTTCCCTCTACACACGTGGTCACTACCTGTTTTTGTAAGTAAAGACTTAATGGAATGGGCATTCATTCTTGTATTATCTTTGGATGTTCCCCTCACTAAAGAACTGAAAAGCTAAAATATGCATTCTCTGGTCTTCACATTTAAAAAAATGCTATCACGAAAGGCCATGAGCACTTTGGTATTTTGATAGTGCTGATATGTATTTTCCATATGCGATATGAGTCTCTATTGTCAATGGTCCTGTTCAGGGCTGTGTAATTTTCTCCCTACACTGGTTGGCGCAGACAGTGTAGAACCTACTCCTGTACTTAGTTTCCTCAGGGTAGGAATCGTTCTTTACAGAAAACGAGTCCTAAGCACGTTATACATTTCCTCATTAGATTACAGATTTATCCACAAGAACCATTGTTACTTATATTGGCACATTCATAGCTTGCTTCCAACAATTTCATATTTTAAACACTTTGCTTGCGGATATAAAAATTCTCAAGTCTTATAAAAAGGGCAAAAGAAATTAACAATATGAAGACTTCTGTTGCCCGTCCTTTCTCTTGAGGCTGGGGTCAAGAAAGACGCTGCCTGTGATCCCCCAGGCTTTGCTCCCAAGGTGACCTTTACTTACTCTATAGCGTATCTAGAGCCCCCTAGTGTTGACTGAATGCTATAACATGCAGCGCTGCATCTACGCCACCGCACAGGGCAGGCCCTGGATTTCCGCACCAAATTAGGGAAAAAAAATTTTTGAGATAAAACAGATTCGTTTTGTCAAATAAGATTCACACAAATCTCAGATCTTTCTCAGAATCATTGTTTATTTTTTAAATTTCAAAGTACGAGTCTCTCCCTACTCACCGTATTGGACATGATCTGGTCCATATGCGCATATAGCCACGTTCTTGTGGGAAAGAGGTCTGCTCATGAAACACCTTTCATTTACTCTCGAAGTTCGTGTGTTTCCTAGGCTTCATTCCTTACAAATCTATAGAGCCTAGGTGTGTTTTCATGAGCTTTCGAACACCCTCGTTAGGACTTCCTGCTTGCACCTTCCCATTGGTAATATCTCTCTGCCCTGCCCGGTAAGCACATCCTGTTTGCCAAGAAAGCACAGTTACAAGGAGGTTTCATGGAGGAGCCTTCTGTTTTCCCTGAAGCAGCTCCTTAAACGCTTCCAAGAAGTGTCTACTTTGGGCAGCTGGAGTCCAACACTTGAGTCGCCATCAAGGATACCCAAAAGCTAAGAGGCAAGGAAGGACTTTACAAAGAGGTCAGAGTCCTCTGGCATGAAATTGAGGCCAAGAACAAAGATGTGTGTTCCAAATCGTGCCTTCGGAGGATGCAAGTGAATGATGGTTTTCAAGGTAGCCGATCTTTTGGACGGAGGTCAATCATCTCCTAAGGAGAGGAAGAAAGAAACTAAGCACTCTGGAATCAGACAGACTTAGTTTCAATTTGTGTTCCATCATCCCTGCCCCCAGGGTGTCTTTCTCATTTCTCTGAACCACATTTCCCACATAGCAGATGTGACCTAACCCTGCTCTCTGCCGCGAGGAGCGAGTGAGCCGCAGGATGTGAAGTTCTCAGAAGTACCTGGCACAGTGGAAGTTTCCTCTTCGCTGTGGTTTCCTGGGCTTCGTCCTCCTTGTTCAGACTTCCAAACCAAACCAACCAACTAAAATAGTCCAAAAAAAAAAAAAAAAAAACCAGCAACAATCAATGGAAGCTCAGAAATAGGCAAAAGAAATGACTAGGAATTCCTTCACTGCAGTTGGTGTTGACTTTCCAGTGAGTGGGCTATTTTACAACTCCACAGGGGTTGAAGATAGTTTGGAGATTTTTATCCAAAAGACCCACAGATAATTCCGGCACAGTGGAACATGCAATTCCAAACAGCACAGCTGATAGCCCTGTTGGAGAGTAATGGGCATGGCATTTAACCCAGCCTTCTACCAAAGGGTCTGTGTCTACCTTGGATCTCAAATGTCTTTGGACAGCTATTAACATAACACATGTCCCCTAATGAATTCATGATTTGAATAAAATGTCTGACATTAAAATATATGTTTGCATCATATTTACACGAAAGTCACGGAGTGTTTTTATTTGTTTCGTTTTTGTAGCACTGGGTATTGAACCCAGGACCTTTGCACTGAGGTACCTCACTATCCTTTTCAAAAATATTTTTTGGGATTTTTTTTTTTGTTGTTGTTGTTTTATTTTGAGTCAGAGTCTTGCTAAGTTGTTCTGCTGCCCAGGTTGGGCTGGAACTCGTGGCCCTCCTGCCTCAGCCTCTCAGAGTGCTGGAATGACAGGCCTGCACCAGCATGCCTGGCTGGTATTTTATCTTTTCGAACACAACTAAACAAAACTTACCCAATGGTTTACAGCGACCAGGCTACGCTGTGTTGTTTATGGCCTGTCAGTCAGGGCCTGAGAGAAAAGATACCTGCCGTACCCTGTGGTAGATGAGAATAATGAGGGGAGGCTCGGAACGCCTGCATCCCGCCCCGGATGTCTCCCTATCACATTAGCAACCTCTTCCCCTCTTTCCTCCAAGCGGTCACAGCAAGCAGAGATGACTGCTCTGCTCCAGGTCTTGCGGATCAGGCTCATCCTTCACCCATTCCCTGCCATCCTTTTGCGTGGAATCACTTCCTTTCACCCTCGGAATCCCAACACCCCACAGTCAGGACTGGGTGTGAGCTTAAGACCAAAGGAGCTCAAATAGTCTCTTGACTCCATTAATCATTTTGTGCCACGTCGGCGAGGTGCCAGGCAAAACCAGTTCCCCATGCTGTCAAGGATAAATCACCGGAATTGAGGGCAAAACAAGAGCTCACTGTGCAGACATGGTCCTCCATGTACAGGATATGCAGCAGGACCATGCAAGAGCAAGATCACACAAAGAGGTTAAGTAAAGAGAGAAGGATCAAGTATGAGGCCAAGGACCCAGCCAAAGATCACTTCCTAAATCATAGTACTTGTTTGGGATGAAATTTTATCTAATTTCTCTTCGTGAGACACTGTCCACATCTTCTTTCCTACTACTTTGAAGTTATTCTGTTAGTATTTTCTGTGCATTCTATATCTAGTTGTCTCCTCGCTTCTCCCTAAGGTTTTTAATCCAGGTCATTGCCCCTGAGCTCCTAGAAGACACGCCTTCTCTCTGTGTTGCCTTTAACTCCCAAGACCTCTGCATCTTTAGATAGGCTGTTTGCTGCTGCGACTCTAGCTGTAACTGGAAAGGGTGGAATAGATGTTCAAGGAAGCCAAAGATAGCACAGAGCCCATGATAATTACTATAGTGCCAGCTGGGGAAGGCAACATTAAAAACGGTATTTTTATCACTTCCATAGGAGATATTTAGATTAGAAGCTAGTGCTCCATGAAGTTTGTATATTTCTATTCTGCTGCGATGTCTGTTTAACAGTTAAACTCAAATTATGCAGGAGGAAAAAGTAAATTTGTCGGAAAATCCTGAAAATTCATGCTTGGAAGACTGTCTTTTTTTTTTTTTTTTTTTTAACAAAGTGCTCCTGTGTGCTAGGTACAGAATGGAACACTCCCAGAAGAAAATAAGCATCATGAGACCCAGGATGCCCCTCAGATCATTTGGTCTGACTTTCTGGTAGAGGATGTGCAAGAATTCTCCAGGGATTCTACACTCACACATACTCCGTATGTCTGTGAGTTAACAAACTAAACCATGAGTGTGTTACGTTCTAAATAAATGATGAGGCTTGCTTAATGAAACAGATTAACAAGTATGCTTTAAAAATACAGTGAATGCATAATTTTAAAAATTTATTACAGTAAAAGACACATTGCTGTTAGTCACTCTCAAAATACTCCCTCTTGCTTTGAATACACTTATCCTACTGCCCTCACCACTTTCTGAAGCAGTTCTGGAGTCCTCTCTCTTGACTGGTTTTGTTTGAGCTGTTGTGGCCCTCTTGATGTCCTGAACCAATGCAAAACACTTCTGTTTCACAGTTATTTTGACTTTGGGGAAGAGCCAGAATTTGCATGGTGCTAGATCCGGCGAATAAGGTGAATGAGGACACACCACAATGTTTTTATGAGCCTGCCTTTCTGGTGCATGGCACTCAACATTTGCCATATTTCTGACCACACCTTGTGAAGACACTCAGGAAAGAGGACTTCCAGAGCTACTTCAGAAAGTGGCAAGAAGGATGGGATAAAGGTGTTCCTAGTGAGGGGGACAATTTTGAGGAAGATGAATGACAATGTGTCCTTTACTGTAATACATTTTTTTAATTTAAACATTCACTATATATTTTGATCCCATCTCATAGGCAAATTCAAGTAGACTATTTCTAATTTATGTTACTTGATTATGTTATCTCAAATAAGGAACACTGTTTTTTGGTAACTTCAGCTCTGAGATCACTTTGTCTGGTGAAATTTCACCATGCTTATCTGTTCTCCTGAATTTCATCCCAACTTTGATCTTAGAAGCGGCTAAGGTCACTCTCTTGCTCTTTTCTTATCTGCCTTTCACTTTCACGCGAAGCCCCGTATATACAAACGCAGATACATGGCACAAAATGGATCATGCCTTCGATGTGTGTGCAAAGACACTGCATCTTTTACATTGTTAAAGGACTTGCAAAGCTCTATGCCGTTAATTTTATTCCAAAGAAACTACTCCGTCCTGTATTGAATGTATGAAGATGCAATTATTTTCTGAGACTTTCAGGGTAATTCTTTTAGCATCTCTCAAAATGCACTGCAGAAGCAGAAATCGCATTTTCAATAATGATTGTGTCCTGGATGAGTTATGTTACTTAACTTCCCTTCCTGCTGGCTCTGGAGCTTGATTGCTTAAATACCTTAGAGATATCATGACTCATTCTGTATTTGGTTGGTGTTTATGTTAACATCATCCAAAAATCAGAGCTTATATTCATTGAAACTACAGTGATTGAATTAGTTGATTTTCAGCTGAATCATCCAGTATAGATTAAAACATAAAAATAACCTATGCTTCCTAAAAGTTTAGTCAGGTTGTTAGGAGGTTTGAAGGGGTTAATTAGCAAAAGGGCTAAGTAATTATATTGTTCAACATTGTGAGTGCTAAGATCTAAATCAGCTGATTTTGCTCAATTCCAAAAATGACTCTTCAGCACATTGTCAAGTTCATTGCTTTGTCATTGATATCCCAAAGCAAGTCAGAGGTTATAATATGCCCAAAGTTGCATCCTTGGGTAGGAACATACTTTTAGTACTCCAAATTTTTAAGAAATTGTTCTTTATAAATCTGTGGATTCAATATTCGCTTCTGAGTTTTCATCTGCCATGCATTATGAACTGTGCTAAGGAACCAGCTACGTTTCTGAAAATTCCTGGGCACACCTGAAGGGAAAGCAGAGTCGATGCAAGATGGAAAATTAATCAAGCAGTGAAAATGTAGTGGGATATGGTGTTCTGCTAGAAAACTACGGGAGGTTATGAATTTTAAAAAGTGAAGAATTTAACTAATTTTGGTGGTGATTAAATATTTCTGGAAGGGAGGCATTAAACTGAGACTTATTCATTGTGAAGCTACCCACTGGGAGAGCTCACCAGAAAAAGGGAAAAACACATGAAGGGTCAGAAGCAGGATTACACAGACCATGAACTACAAGTGCTCCAGCAGCCTTCTTGGGGGGTTTTGACAATCCTCCTAAGTGGAACCATTGATATGTGCATATGCATGTACACATGTGTGTGTATTTTGTTGGAATCGGATAGGCAAATATGGTGTACGAATACTAGTCTAATAGTAAGCACTGGAATGTGGAGACATATACTTTCAGCCAAAATTAAATAATAGAGATATTTAATATTCCTCCTAACACACCCAGAAAAATAGACAAAATATAATGAACAATAGTCGCAAAACATTGAATGTGAAGTAACAAAGGTCAGGGAGCTGTAAGGAGTCCTCCAATAAGGTGAGGACCCTGGTCATCATTCAGGGTGCTACCTAGAGAGCAAAGATGCAGACCGGTGCTTAGCAGGGAAACCCAGCCAGAGACCAAAGCAAACTCATGGGAATCTGCAAAGACTACGAGACAGCGCATCAGAGAGGAGAGAGCTGGAGAAAGAGAATTCTGCACACATTAGAGGATTTACTGCAAGAGCTCATCTGAACCCTGATCACATATGTGTTTTTAGAAGCTATGGTAGGTGGGAAAACAGCACCTGAAATGATTAGAGATAAGAGCAGTTGGTGAAATAACAGGCCAGGAGAGAGTGCCCATTCCTTCCAGCAAGAGTAGAAAGCTGCATGATTCGTGGGACTTTAGGGAGTGTATCTAGTTATGTCTTGATTTACTAGTGGAGAACAATTAGCTTTCACCTGGTCACATTTAAAAACTATTAAAAACTAGACCTGAAAAGCTCATACCATTTCAAAGTAATGTAAATGCATCTTGGAACTAAGCTTAAATTAGAAACCATGATTTCTGTAGATACAAGATCTTCCAGGACCATCATTTTGGAATTCTAGCTTCCAGAACTGTGTTAATTAAATGCCTACAATTTAAGCGGTGCAGTCTGGTAAAAATGTTTTTATTGCAGCCCAAACCAAATGAGACAAAGTTGGTTCTCAGAGTGATTTGTTGCCCTTACAAATATCTAACATTATGGAAGCAGTGTTGGAACTTGGTAGTACGTAGAGGTGAGAAGCACTTGAAGGTGCATGTGAAGTAGAAATAAAGACTTTTTTAGACAAACAAGAGTGAAGACCATTGCCAGCAGAAGAACTGTCCTGAAATAAATGGTTCTTCATACAGAGAAAACATGATACAGTACAGAAATGCAGATCATTAGGAAGAAAGGAAGAATGGACAGAATTTCAAGGAGAAATGGGGAAGTGTGATCAGAGTTGGAGACTTCAGCACTTTTGGTAATTAATATATGAGTAAGGAAGAAAATCAGTAAGAATATAGACGATCTGAACAGAACTGTCAGTCAACTTCATCTTCATCTAACTGATGTATAGAAAGTTCCATTCAACAAGAGCACAATATGTGTTTTCTTAATCTCATTGGAACATTTGCCGAGGTAGAATACAATCCAAGGTGCAAATTTGAATGCAGATGGCAAGAGCAGACACCCCAGCCTTGTTCCTCACTTTATGATGGGAGTTTTCAGTTTTTTAATATCGAACCTGGTGTTGTCCTAGTTTTTCATATATGCCCATTTTTGGCTTGAAGGAGAAACCTTCGATTCCCTACTTTGTTCAGTGTTTTCTCCTTTTTTTATTTTTTTAATTTTATTTTTTTTTATGGGTACCGGGGGTCGACCTCAAGACCTCACGCACCAGCAGGCGCCCGTGCCGCTGAGCGATATCACTGGCCCTTTTTTCATATGTGGGATCCGCGAGTCGAACTCGGGCCCTCGCGCTTGCCAGGCAGGCACTTATGCTGCTGAGCCAACTCACCGGCCCTCTCCTTTTTTTAAAGGGAAGATTCATTTTGCAATTTTGCAAATAAATTTTCTGTATCTACTGAAATGATCATGCTGCCCCTTCCATGCTATTACAATGGCATTTTAAATTGATTGATTTTGCTGACCCAAAATTTGATTTCTGAAATTAATCCCAATCATGATGGACAAAACTTTTTATGAGTTGTTGGATGGGGCTGGCCATTATTGTTGAAGACCAAACTTAACTTTGCTTCTTATTGTATAATTTCTATCTCTTTGTCAATATTCTTTTGTTAAGACATCATTTTCCTGGCTTCCTTTTATTCTTTATCCTTGGTTTATTTTAGTTCTTAAAAAATATGTATGACAGTTAAGTCTTTGTCTAGTAACTCCATGCCTGAACGGCTTCTATTGATTTATCAGTTTTCTCTCTGCATAGGTCATAATTCTTTTCTTTGCATATCTCAAAAATTTTTGTTGAAAAGTAGACACTTTGAATATTCACCATGCACCTATCCTAGAAATCAATTCTCCCTCCAAGTGGGGGGTGTTACTGCTCCAGGTAGCAGTTATTTTAAGTTTAGTGGCTTTTCTAAACTGAGTTTACAATCTCTGGATTCATTTCTTAGCTCTAGCCTGAGGTCTCTGTTCCATTATGTTTGTTGCGAGCTATTTAACAGAGATTTCCATAAACACCTCAAACACAATCAACGGACTCACGCTGCCTGTGCCTTTCAGAAATAAGTACAGTTGTTTACAGCTCTGCTTCAGCCTTCGCTTCCTGATGGTCAGCCAGTCCAGGACATTTTTACACCTATATGTGCATATTCCTGGACCTAAATGGGCATTTCATTTTCTAGATTCTCAAGAATATGTGAAAATTTTTCAAAGCCTTTGTTACCCAAAGCTGCATATTCCTCAGCCTTTCTCCTTTGCTTTCCCATTAACCTATTTCTTTCTGCATAAATTAGTCCTGCTCCAAGTGGCAGTACCTAATACATTTTTCTGTAAGTTTTAAACAAACATCCCCATGTAGGCTAGTCAGCCCCAGCCCCACCCCAGAGTTCTGACTTATGCAAAATAAAGGCAAGTCCCTTAACCAGTGCTTCAAGGATTACCTCCCTCCCCCGAACAAACAACATTCTGCTCTATCCTGTACTGATTTTGTACCAGGAACAAAGGCTGACAGCAGCCTGCTGAGATGGGGAGAAGGGAAGGCACTGCATCAGTTAAAATACTGCAAAACTTTCTTACTCTCATTCATTTGGGTTTTGTCATTGTTGTTGTTTTAATTAAGTGTTGTATTGAATTTTGTAAGCTTTTTATTTTATTTCAGAGCTCCCAGAAAGTGTATTCCAACAGAATTTTCTTTCCCATTTGTAGGGACAGGCTTTTGATGAAACTTCCTCTGCTATTTTCTTTGATAGTAAAGGAAAGTTAAAAAAAAAATGAAAAAAGAATCATTTTGCATTTCAGAGAACCCACAGAACATTATAACACAAAGAGTAAACACTTATGTAAGTGATTGACTGTTTAATAATAATATAGCGATCTTGCCTCATTTCCACTAACAAATGTATATCTTGAAATGTTAACAATAGGGGGACATGGGTGCAAGACATACAGACACTCTTAGTATTAGCTCCAGAATTCCGAAACTCTGAACTATTCTAAACTAAAAATTTCATTTTAAAAATAAGTCAAACTGAGCAGAATGAATCCAGGATTACCTCCCAATTAATAGGGCTTCCAAACAAAGATATCATTGTAAATAGAATAGAACAGAATAAAGAAAGAAATTATAAAAGATAAATTCTAAGAGTTCAAACATAAAAATTACTTGATTAAAAAATTCCTAGGGCCAGTGAGATAGCTCAACGGCATAAGTGACTGCTTGGCAAGCATGAGGTCCTGAGTTTGACTCCTGGAACCCACCTAAAGGAAAAAAAGGGCCAGTGATATCACTCAGTGGCACAAGCACTTGCTGGCAAGTGTGAGGTACTGAGGTCAACTCCTGGTACCCACATAAAAAAAAATTCCTAATGAAGAGCAGCACAATTTATCATAGCTAAATCTTGGAAACTGCCTATATGCCCATCAGCAGATGAATGCATAAACAAAATATGGTAAACAATATAATACTACTTTGCCATGAAGAAAGATAAACTTGAGGCATTCATAGGTAAATTGTTGCAACTTGGGAACATAATATTAAGTGAAATAAGTCAGATACACAAGTTTAAATATTGCATGGTTGGGGCCGGTGAGATGGCTCAGCGGCGTAAGCGCCTGCCTTGCAAGCGCGAGGGCCCGAGTTCGACTCCCGGAACCCACATACGAAAAAGGGGCCGGTGATATCGCTCAGAGGCACAGGTGCCTGTTGGTGCGCGAGGTCCTGAGGTCAACCCCCCGGTACCCACAAAAAAAAAAAATATTGCATGGTTTCTTTTACATGAAGAGAGAGAAATAGAAGACAGATAAATAAGAAGTAAGAAGATCTTTCTTGAAAGTATTGGGAAACAAGAAACAGCAGATGAGGGAGGGGAGGAAAAGGGGGTGGAAAAACAGAATCGAGAAAGGAAAAAATGAAAATAGAGCTTTTGCGAATGGGAAGATCACAAGTTGGAAGGAGGAGGGGAGGACGGGGTAGAGGACTGAAAAAGAATTAAAATGTCCAGGTACCAACTCCCCATGATAAATGTAATCATTATGTACTACAAACACGTACTAATAAAAAATAAAATAATGTCTTCCTAATGACTGCAAAATATGATGAATTTAAAAACATTGTACGTTTACTCAAAATTATGAGATTGTAAAGAATCAAGAATAAAAAGAACATACGGCAAACTCTCTCTGACCATTATGTGTCACCGTCAAAGAACTAAATACTGGGCTCACTTCGAGGTTTTCGCAAGCAGCACACTGTAGGATAGAAGAGGGGTGCCAACCCCTAGGCCATGGTTCCCGCCCTGTTAGGAAGCGGGGTGCACAGCGAGGTGGGCGCAGGCGGGTGAAGCCTCATCTCTAGTTGCAGCTGCACCCTATTGCCACGGTTATCATTCCAAAGCATCCCACCCCAACCCAGCCCACTGAAGAATGGTCTTCCAAAATCTGGGCCCTGGTGGCGAAAAGGTTGTGGGCCACTGGACTAGAAGTCACAAGGTAAGTTTGCAAATTCTCAGGCAAAATAATTTTTAACAGGATTCTTTAACCAGACAAATTAAAACCAAGTTTTTTACTCAAACATATTTTAAATATAAAATAACAATACATTTTATTCACCACACTTTTTCCCAGGCAGCTACTTGACATGACAGAGACTATAAAGAAAAAAAAGCAAAGAAACAGACCAAAGAAATGCCAGATAACAAAAAGTGAGGGAACCTTTAAAAAAATAATGACAGTTTGAAACATTTGGGAAATAAGCCACTGCAGAATAAAGTAAGGCAAAGTTAAATTCTAAGATTTTTTAACAAATTAATATATGTAGTACATTGGGAAATAGAGAAAAATTTAAGGATATAAGAAAGGCATTTAATGAAGTTTTAAAAAGAATTGGTATGAATTGTGCACCAGGCATTTCTCTACTGCATGCACGTTATAGACACACATAACTTACAATATCATTCTAATGTACTATTTGATTTTCAGCAACATTAAAAATGTAAATAATTTTTGAAACTTTCCCTAGAGTATTAGGAATGAGAGAAGAATACTGACATCATTACTTTATTTAATGGGCACTAAAAGTCCCAGCCTGTTCAATTAGGCAAGAAAAATTGATATAAATATTGAAAATGAAATAATAAAACTGTCGTTTCTCTCACATGATTTCAATTATACATTTAAATATCATGAAAAACAATTAAACATGAATAAATCTAATCAAAGCTCAGTGTCATTTACACACAAATCTGTAACAAATGGAGTGGTACCATATGTTCACAAATTGAGGGTATTAGTACTGTAAAAGTGACCCTTCTTCTTGGGCTGGTGAGATGGCTCAGCGGCGTAAGCGCCTGCCTAGCAAGTGCGAGAGCCCAAGTTCAACTCCTGGAACCCACATACGAAAAAAGGTTCGGTGATATCGCTCAGCAGCACAGGCGCCTGCTGGCACACGAGGTCCTCAGGTCAACCCCCGGTACCCGCAAAAAAAAAAAAAAAAGTGACCCTTCTTACACATTAATATGTGCAATTAATGTAATCAAAAACTGCCATTTTTAAGTAGAAATTGACCACATAATTTTAATTTGTACCAAAACTTAGAGGTCCACCATAGAAAAATTAACTAGAAAAATAATTAACTACCAGACTGACATAATCTACCCAATATAAAATTTATAATAAAGCTATTATAACTAAGACTTAATATTATTTTTCTTTAGCAATAAACAAGTAATAGAAGAGTAGGTATTAAAAATTATAAATGTTCGCACAAACACACACAATTCACAACTAAATTAGTACTGCAGAGCAACTGAGACAAGATTTATAATTTAATTTAATGTTGGGTCATTTGGGTATCAGCCTCAAAATTAGTGAAAATTGATCCCTATTTGCTATCACAGGAAGTTAAATTCTGGTGAGTTTTATTGTTTTTTTGTTTGTTTGTTTGTTTTGTTTTTGTGGGTAGTGGGGGTCGACCTCAGGACCTCATGCGCCAGCAGATGCCTGTGCCGCTGAGCGATATCACCGGCCCTTTTTTCCATATGTGGGTTCCGGGAGTCGAACTCAGGCCCTCGCACTTGCCAGGCAGGTGTGTATGCCACTGAGCCATCTCACCGGCCCTTCTGGTGAGTTTTAAATTTAAATGTGAATTTTAAAAAATAAAGATCCTAGAAAAATGTTAGCAATATCTTTATATTGTCCTAGTGAAATATTCCTCAGATAAGGCCAAAACACCTAGTTATAATAAAAATATTGATAAATTAGGCTTCATTAAATTAAGAACTTTAGATTCGCAAAAAGCCTTATTTAGAGACAGAAATGTCAAGCCACGGAATGAGAGGATGCGTTTACCACCTCTATCCATGGTAAAGTTTGTGTTCGGCACATGTATCGCTCCTAAAACAACAAATAGCATTGAACAAAAGTCAATGAGGTCAAGAGACAAGAAATCAAGAAAAATTTAGTGGGTACACCAAAAAGAGTGTATATAACTGGCAAAAGAATGTGGTGAAAGTATTCAAATTTGTGAATAACAACAGAAAGAATATAAAGAGTTTTCCATGGCTGCCTTTCATACAATGTATTAGAGAACTGCCAAGGCACCTGGGATTGAAGACCAAGAACTCAGCAGAACAAAGTCTTCTCCAAGCTGTTCATTCCCTTGGTCACGTGCAATTGTGGGTACAAAGAAAGAGATGAGGCACAGGTGTCAAGCAAGACAAATAGTTTCTCAGAGCGTTGAAGAGTAATTGAAGGCATCAGAGACTGATTGAACAGAAGGTCTGGAATGGTAAGGCGAAGGGAGGACTGGAAGAAGCAAAGCCAACACTCACCACCAGTTTCCTCCGTGGGGTGTTTGTCTATCAGGGTTAAGGTCAAGAAGCAAAATACTTGAGCACAGAGATTAAAAGGGAGAGCAGGAATTCTTAAAACTTTATACTGCTGGGCAAAGACCAGAATTCAGGAACCACCATCAGGGAAGAATCATAAAAAAGACATTACAAACTCATTCAGGACTCCAGAGCACTAGATTCTAGGAGGCCAGGGAAGTGCGGAGTAGACAGCATGCTCAGCTCAAGTAGACTCCTGATGGTACTGGGTGGGAATGATGTAAAGAGCACAAAGAGCTGGTGAGAAACAAGACGATCTTTATAAAACAGCTGGGCCGGGAGACTTACACGACTGCCAAAGGGCAATGCCTACCGTAAAGGTGGTGAAGTGGAACTGTGAAACAGGTCAAAAATAGACACAGGGGATGAAGAGAAGCAACATAGAGAAGCACAACCATGAGGTGTCCTTTGACTTACGACAAGGATAAAACTGTATAATGATGGTCTTCCCAAGAGTACCAATACTGGATCAATTTCACTGATTTAGAAGAAAGCAATTTTGACTGATTAGGCAAAAATCTACTTCAGGTAAATTTCATCATTAAAGCCTAGTTATAAAGGTAAAATAACTAAGACCTGAAAAGAAAACAAAGAACATCTTTATGACATTGGTATAGATAAGATTTATATAGGATAATATAAAACAGCAACCACACCAAAAAATGGCTATGTTGAGTGAAATCGAAATTATGAATATGTAGTTGTTTATGAAAAACAGCCAAGATAGTGAAAAGCCTTGATTGGAGACATTATTTGTAACACATAGTCTTTCAAATTGTAATGGCTATTTATACAATATTGCAAGCATACTGAACAATGAAAGAAAATAGAAACATTAACTCACTCACAAGTGCGTTTCTCTATGCAGGAGATTTTTATTTAATTCATATTGATTTTTCTAGAACCTATGAATGCACATTTATTGCCTCTTGGAAAATATCCTTATGTTTATGTGTAGTCAATCCTTAAGTAATTCACTAGTTTTGTTTAACTATTTGCTGTATACTTTAAAGTAGACTTCTAGCTTTTATTTTGTTAGCATATCCAGTCCAATCTTTATTTTCTGAAATTATTAAGGTTTTCTTTTCAGAAATATTATTAATGAGCCTGTCATGCATTTCTTATATTTGCCTTAAAATAAAATGTTATTTTGTTTTGTTAGCCAAAATTTATTATATTCATCATACAAATTAATTCTATTATTCCATGATAATTATTCAGCTTTTGCTCTAAGCGTGGTATATAATTTTTTTTTGTGGGTAACAGGGGGTCGACCTCAAGACCTCGCGCGCCAGCAGGCACCCGTGCCGCTGAGCGATATCACCGGCCCCTTTTTCGTATGTGGGTTCCGGGAGTCGAACTCAGGCCCTCGGGCTTGCTGGGCAGGCGCTTACGCCACTGAGCCATCTCACCGGCCTGCGTGGTATATAATTTTAATTCTGCTTATATCTGGAAAAATGTGTATATTACATTGGTTGAGGCCCAATTATCCTGAACTCATTCTTTTCTGGTGATAAATTTTTCTGTTATCAAAAATAAACTCTTCATGTAATTTAATGCTTGCTATCTTTGACTTTGTCTCCCTCCGTTCTTTCTCTGGAACTGTACCTAAGACAAGGTGTGCAGGGTGCATCCCCTGGGTTATCTTCCCGTACACATGCTTGGGAAGGAGAAGCAAGCTTTTCCTTCAGGGTAGAGGGCAGATTCACTCGCTATTCAAGAGGACTGAAACGTCCTCCTCCACAGCCAAGTTGGACAGACGAGCCGGCATCCTTATCTGTCGCTCACGCAGCATCTTTGGGGCTGTGCAGAGAGAGGGGAGCAATGCTCGCAGGATTCTCAACACCTTCCATGCACAGTGACATCGAGCATCAGAAATTCAAGAATACACTTCACAATATGGGCGCAAGCCTTATACTCCGAAAACTACAGAACGTTTTTAAAAGAAAATAAATATCTAAATAAATGTAAAAATGTCCCACGTCCATGGATCATCAGTCTTAATATTGTTCAGAAAGCAATTTTCCCCAAACTGAACTACAGATTGAACAGAATTCCAGCTTTCTTGGTAGAAATTGGCAATCTGATTCTGAATGCATGTGGAACTCCAAAAAGAATAGGTAAAATAATCTTGACAAAGAAGAATAAACTAGCAAAAATAAATGAACAAGCTAAAACTTCAAAATATTTTTTAAAATGTAAAAAAAAAAATCAATCTCTGGTGATAGAGTCTTAAATATGATGTAGAAGTTCTAAGCAATGATAGAAAAAATAAATAGGTAAATTTGATTCATCAAAATTTAAAACGGATCTTCAAAAAAATGAAAAGTAAAAACATGTTTTCAAAGAAAGTGAAACAAAAGCTATAGAATGAAAGAAAGCATTTGCAAATCATATATCTGATAAGCAACTTGTGCCTACAACACATAAAGAATTTTATGAACCAATAATAAGAAAAAGAACCCAATCTAAAAACTGACAAAACTTAAATATTCATTTTTCCAACAAAGAACAACAAAAGGCTAATTTATCTATGAAAAGATGGTTGAAATCGCTGGTTTTTAGGAAGATACTACGTCATAAGACCTGGACAGCTAAGATCAAGAAGTAAAATCATAACAAGTGTTGGGAGGGTGTGAATAAATTGAAACTCTTACACACTGTGTGTGGAAATGAAAATGGTGTAGCCACTGCCACAAGCAGCCCGCCAATCACTCAACAATTAAACACAGACTTACTACATGGCCCTGTCATCCCTCTTCTGAATAGATACCCAAGAAAAATGAAAACCACTGTCCTCACAAAATATTTGCACTGAAATGTTAATAAAAGCATTCATGACAGCAGCCAGGAGGGAGAAATAAGCCTAATTTCTGCCAAGAGATAAATAAAATGGATAAAAATTCATATATATATATGAATATATATATTAGGCTATTACTTAGGCATAAAATAAATATAGTATTGATAGATCCTACAGCTTTGCCAAGTGGAAGAAACTCGTTATAAAACTTTATATATTCAGTAATCCATTCATGTGAAAATAGATAGTAGGCAAACCTGCAGGGACAGAAAGTAAGTTCATGGCTCTTCAGGGCTGGGAAGAGAGGCATAAACAAAACAGGTGAGTTTAGCTAGCTCAAGGTTCTGGGTGTTATTTTGAATCAATAAAAATGTTCTAAATTTGACTGAGGTACTGGTCTTCAGATCTGACAATATACTGTCTTTTAATTGTGCACATTACATGGGTGAATTATACAGCTTGTGAATTCTTTCTGAATAAAGCTATTTTTTGAAAAGCATGAAACTCTGGCCTCCTGCTTTGCCTCTCCTAACCGTTCCCTTTGTCTCCCACACAGGAAACCGATGACATCTTCGCGTCCATGAATCCATGGCAGCCTGACATCTACAAGCATGGTGCCTTACCTTCCTCATTCTGTGAAGAACCTGACAACATTTGTTTAACCCTCGCCTTCTTCCTCCATTGATTGATTTAGAGGTGGAACCTTGCTGTAAGTCAGGACAGTGAGCTTTCCATGGACTTTTGCACCTAGCCTAAGCTAAATCTTTAAAATGCCCATATAGGAACTCTCGGCCTCTGTCTCCCTGAAGGTGGAGTAAATGAGTTTACAATGTGAAAGAAAATTGTAAATTTTCATAACCTTCAGATTCTGCCTGGTTCCTGATATTTGGGTTTTTTTTTTGTTGTTGTTTTTTATGTGGGTACTGGGAGTCGACCTCAGGACCTCAAGCTTGGCAAACAGGTGCTTATGCCGCTGAGCTATCTCACCAGCACTGGTTCCTGATATTTGGCACAGACACTGTCTTCCTGTGGCTTAGTGGTCCTGCTGAAGTGCCCCATATCCTTCTCGTAATTATTTATAAATTAATATATTTACTGAAAAATACTAATTGAATTTTTAAAAATTATTTAAAACAATGACATACATAAACACAGAAATGCATTGAGAAGAACTCTAGGAGGCTGAGATAGAAAGATTGCAAGTTTGAGCCTGGCCTGGCCAATTCAGCAACTCCATAAGACCCTGTCTCAAAATAAGAAAATGTTTAAAAACGCGCTGGGATATATCTTGGTACAAAGCTCCTAAGTTAAAGTTCCAGTACCTACCTCCCCCCCCAAAACATAAATGCATGAAAAAGTTTATGGAAAAATTCAAGTAGACCCTGCCATCACCATGTACCCTGCCAGTGGCTGCCAACTGCAGTTATATTTATTATTTCTTCTAAATTATTGCACCCTTCCGTCAAAATAATATACCTCTAATGCTATTGTTTTATTTTTTCTGTTTCAAACCTTGCTTATTCATTTTCCAAGTTGAAAAGTAAAAATTTAGCTTCATTTCATTGCCTACTTTACTCTTATTTCCCAATGAAATTTAATCAATAGTTTTCTGTTAAATCAATAAACAGCATGTACAGTGTGATAGTTATTTAAATGTTGTTATTGAGAGTCAAACAATTCATGGCACTCAGTTTTCAGGGATGGATATTTTACTTTGATTAATTTCATTTTTTGCTTTGCCCTACTCAGTTCTCTTACTTTTATTTGCTTTGGGAGTTGTTAAGCCTCCGTAAAATTTGGAGGTATAATACAATAAATACAGATATACTCGCACCTCTATCAGCTATTTTAACATTTTGCTAAATTTGGCCTCTCATTTTCTTTCTTTTACACACACACACACACACACACACCATAAGCCATTTCAACACCATGGCATATAAGTGGTATCTCAGTTCAGGAATTTAATTCTTTCCATGATTCTGGCTGCAAACCAAATTGGTTGGGAACCAAATCAAATTCAGTTAGGTTCAATGTTGACCTTATGGGAAAATTTGACTCAGTTTGCAACCAGACCTGTGGAAAGAATGTACTGTGGTGTGCTGTAATACTGCTTCACCCCTCCAGCACAGAACTGCTCAGAACAATAGAGTTTTCACATATGACTACGGAGCAATTACCTCACTTTAATTTCACTACTGCCAGCATTGACAGCATATCTTCATATGATAGACAAACTGCACTCAGGTTTACTCAGTAGTTAAAATAATGAGTTGTATAGTTGTTTCCTTTTTTCCAAATTCAAAGTTCAGACATGCGTGATGCATCTCATTTAGCTCTCAGTTTTGTTCAGCCTCTTTTAATGTAGAAGGATCATCAAGTCGCTCTCTCTTTTTTTTCTTGTCTTTCATCACACTGACCCAGGGGAAGCCTGCAAACCAGTCATCATACACTTGTTTGAGCTCTGTCAGATGAATAAAGTGAGTCGCTCTCCACTTTCCCACCCTGTGTCCTCTCCAGCCCAGGAGTGGCTTCTCCGGGCCCCGGACCAGCCTCCCTCTGGTCGTCCCCAGCACACTGGGGACGCTCTCCTCTGCTCCTCTGCAGGACTCACTGATTCCTCCAGGCTCAGCTCTCACCTGTTCTTGGTTGCTTTTCCATTTCCTGGAACATGTATTGTGGCTCACATATTTTGGAACACCTATTTTGCCTTGGCAAGAAATGATACATAGGAATAAATTACAACTTGCAGGAGTTTTGGCTCTTTTGAGCTTTGTCTCCTGGCCAGCAGCATGCGATTGGGAACTGGACACCAGTGGATTTCCACTGGGAAATCTATCTGACCCTTTCTTTTCCATGTTCCTTCTCATACCCAACAGCCTGTTCCCAATTCTAATTTTGCATAAGTAGTGAATGTTATCATAATTTAATGGGGTTGTAAGAGGAAAAGGGAAATTTACATATTTATCTTATCTGTAACAGAAATCTAGCATATAATTTAACTATAATTCTCTATGTCATATTTTTGTCATGTACAATCATGAGCTACATAATGTCATTTTGATCAATAGCAGAGTGCACATATGATGGTGACATCATAAGATTATATTACCTCTGATGTCATTAATGTCTTAGTGCATGAAAAATTACTATGGTCACATAACACCTAAAGATGCATTTCTCAAAACAAATCTCTCTCACTAAGTACAGCGTCAGTGTATTTCCTCTTAGAAAAAGAACACAATTCAGCTTTGTTAGGTGTTTTGTTCACTAACGCATTGTGGGTAACTCATCGTAACTGCCATTACTGAAGTCTTTATCGTTTATACCCATCACCCTAGACCTAGCTGATGTTAGGCTACTGTGGTTTTGTTTATTGTAAATGTTTAAAACATTTTATAATCTTGACTGTGAAATTTGTGAATGATGTAATCATTATCATGAATCAATTGACTTAGTTTCCTCTAGCTGCCGAAATAACACAGTGTGTGATTTAAACAACATCACTTTATTTTCTCACAGTTCTGGAGGCCAGAAATCCAATATCAAGGTGACAGCAATCCATTTCCTGACGAATCTCTCTTCCTGGCTGGGGACAACACCTTCTCACCATACCCAGAATGGCCTTTCCTCTTCTCACGTGTGGAGGGAGAACCAGAGATTGTCTTATACAAACACCAGTCCAGTCAAGTTAAGGCTCCACCCTCACAAACTCATTTAAACTTAATTATCTCTTAAAGGTCACATCTCCAAATATAGTCATACTGAGGGCAAGAACTTTAAGCACTCTGATATAAATATGAATTAGGAGGGGGACAAGATTCAGTCCATCATAGCAGCTATATGAGTAAAAAATGACATATCGCTCTATTCCTTCTATCATCAACCTAAACTTTGTCAAGAAATTGTCCTTTTTCAACATTTTATATTCATAATATAGTTTAATTGAGTCATTGCCACCTACTTAACTTGTAAATTATTGTGGTATTCCATTTCAATCTGGAGTATTTCAAATATAAATTAGTGCTTTGTATTCACTCCTTAAGACCTAAATATGTTAAACTACATATTAAAGCCAGCTCCTCAGAAAGAAAATATAGATAGCACTATTTTTTAACTATTGTGTGTTGTCCAAATCCATTATTCTACCATCTAAAGCTGCTTTCATTACTCAGGGCTTTCCGATCATTCAGCTCTTCAGCACAAAACATTAACCTAATTCCCAGTTTTGGTTGTCAAAAATTTGAAGGTGTTAATAATAAAAATTTCCAACCAGTTTCTTAGTCCAAAGTAAGCACTGTTTATAAGTCAGCATCAGGTTAAAATGTAGAAGACTGAAGTATCACTAACTCCTTAACTTTTTATTTACAGAGTCACTTCCTCTCTATTTACAAAGCCTCTCATTTCTCAAAAATATTCAAGAAACATAGACTTTGTTACACTGCAATGAATTTTAAAATATTACCCTTGATTATGATGAATTAATGCTTATATTTGGAATTGAGCATGAGATCATCTTTCTCTCCATAGGTTTTGTTAAAATTTTTTATTAAATAATAAATACTATAAATTTTTCTCAAAATATTCTTCCCAAAAGATGCAAATTATGTGCATTTTATTTAGATTATATATGAAAAAGGAAGGGTTGTACTGCCTAGAAATGCTAAGCAAGGAATCGTCTTATAAAATATACTTTCATGCCAGGAGTGGTGGCGCACGTCTGTAATACTAGCACTCAGAAGGCTGAGGCAGTAGGATCACCTCGAACTAAAGTTCGAGGATCACCTAAACTAAAGTTCGAGGTCAACATGGGCTACATCGTGAGTTGAAGTCTAGTTTGAACTACATGCAAGACCCTGTCTCAAAAAAACGTGTGCTTTCATGAGCTGGGCACAGATTTTTTCCCTTCCGACTTCGGAATGCACATTTTTGGTGCAGTTCAGTGATGTTGGGTTAGCCAACTTTATTTTCATACCTTTGCACATACCTGTAAGATTTTCACCTGGAAAGATTTCTTTTGAACCTTATTAAAGGTTTATTCCCTTTTAAACTTTATTATTAAAATTTATTCATGGAAAAGAAAGTGACTAAAGGCTGTTTTTTAATGAAAATCACATGAAAAAAATATGTGCTCCTATTTCAAATCAATTCTTCGGAGTTTCTATTCTCTGCTAGGTATGAGGCAGAGAGGCAATAACAGTCCTCGAGGGAGGGCCCACACACTGCTGCCTCTGACTCCTTGTTTTGTGTTTGTTTTTTTTTTTTTTTGCTTGTTTTCTTTTCACTTAAATCCCTATCTTTTATTTTGTTTTGTTTTTTGGTATCTGGAATTGAACTCAGGACCTTGCATTTGCCAGGCAAGCACTTGTGCCACTGAGCTACATCACCAGCCCTTAAATCCCTATTTTAGTAAATAAATTTTAAAATGTTTTTCATACATGTCAAAAAGAACTAGACATCTAGGCTCGAAAGACGAGTGTTCAGGCCTCATCTGTGACATTTTCTTTACGATGCCTTGGACACTATCTGAGATGCTCTGGAGACTGGTTTGCTAATATGTAAAAGAATTAAGACAGATAGCTAATATGATGATTAAAAGAATAAAATTTTAAAACATAGCGATGAATATTTAAAAGCATAGTGTAATATAATGAATAGTTAATAAGCTGCAGAATCTGACAAAACTCACACCTGATTCTCTATTATTTAATAAATGATTATGCATGAGTTTGGGGCCTTTTCTGAGCCTCATTTTCCTGATACCTAAAATGTGTCCACCTTTCTGCATTGCGATGAGGAAGCAGAAAGTAACACCATTTCCTGGACTGAGCACCAGATGCCCAACCGGAAGCTCAACACAGGTATCTAAGGTCATACTAACATTTGTTTTTGCTAAGTAGAAGTTTTAATTACAGCAAGTTGTATACAAATGTTATAGATCAGTGTAGACTCAATAATAAGTGAAATGTGAATTATTTCTAGGCTAAAATTTTTTCTTAATTTGTTTGTGTACATAAGAATATGTATATGTGCATGAGTGTGTGTGTCTGTGCATGTGTGTGCCTGACATCAGGGCTTCATCATCCCTACTTTTACTCTGGAAAAACAAAACAAAACAAAACAAAATAACTAAAGGAAATGGATTCCAAGGAAGTGTACAATTTTGTATCATTAGACAGATACAGTTTGCGAAAATAAAAAAAAAATATAGTGATTAGCTGAGTAACATTAAGTGGCATGTTACAGAGGTGATTCCAACCAATTTTCTGCATGACTCTCAAACGAGCCCTGATGGTCTTCGGGTTGAAGAGGAAGGCAATTTGGTTCTGATGGGGTCCTGTGAAAATGGAATTGCTGAAGTGACTCACCCTGTCTCTCTCAGGGTGCCCGATATATAGGTCATGCCGGCCTGAGGAGATCTGCAGTTACCCACTGTGCGCAAAGAGGAACGGGGAGCTTGCGCTGGTGGTTAGGAAGCTGTGGGTCTCTTGTTTCGAGGTCCAAGGGCGGCTTAGATTCATCTCCCCAGGATTATTGTTCAGCCTCTCTCTTGGTGTTTGCACAAAGCTGGAGTCAAAATTTTCTAAGTGCTGCAACAAAGGTCAAGAATAAGAACTGAAGTTTCCTTTATCTGAATCAGAGATGAATAGCTGACCTCATTCCATTCTCATTTATATCCAGTTATTAAGAGATATATAAAAGTGATGGACAAGTTTACTTTGAGAAGCTTGGCTTCTACACAGAAAGTATTTTCAAATATTAAGATTAACATTAAAGTTTTTGGTTATCTTCTACAATTTTACATTTTCTAATAAATAATTCAGTAGTTTGTATGCCATCAATGCAATTTGTCTCTATAGAAAGTAACATTTCAAAGCTTGACTTTATTAAAAGAGCTTTAAATGTGGTTAAAAGTGGGTATTGGAATCCTTCTTCTTACAGTTATCTAACTATGCATCATGATCAGGTTTGTGTTTTATTTTTCTAAAAGAAGAAAAGGAAAGTGTAACTGTCACTAGGAATATTTGTATAATGAAGTAAAATCCCAGTAATCAAATACATTATCAATATTTCATGTTCCTTACAAAAGTTTTATATTTGCTCTTTACTTGTTTTTAGTTTTAATTAATTAATGAAAAAGACTGGATGCGGCCATCACATGGGTAACAGAAACGGCAAACACAACCGTGAAAAATCATTGGTGTATTTGATGGCCCACTAGGAAACCACTTTCTCTCTAGAATTTTCTCTTTTGCAAAAGTCTGCCCAATCTTTATCTTGCCTTGAAGATTTAACCAGGCAGTTGAAGCTGTAGTAGAGATTCAAGATATTGTATCCCGTAAACATGGAAAGCTTTATATCATTGCCCACTAAACTGTTGCCAAGTAAGTACCACAGGGCTGTATCTTCAATGAATTTCTGGAGGCCACAGGATTACCTATTATTTGTACAGCATTTTTTTAATGAAACAATTTCTCACAGATTTCTTTCAACAATTTTTGGATGAAATTATGGTTGCTTACATTTGCATTACATTTGAGAACACTGGACCTCGAATATCTTACCTAACTAGATCAAACTGAGTAGTAAAATTATAGACTCTTATGCAAATGTCCATATTCCCAAGTCATTGGGTTATTATTTCCACACTTTCTAGGAATGTATGAAAGTCATGACATTCCCTCAATTTTCTTGACTTGCCTGTTAGAGGGCATTTGAAAGAGTATTTAATTTCTAGACAAAATTTAATTGTTCTCTTTCTATTATGAATATATGCATGTTGGTGAATTATTTTCATTTCCATCACCATGACAAGTATGTACTTTCAGCTGACAAACATTATTACTGCAACCAGTAATAAATCCATTCTGAAGAGCAAGATAATTTTTGTGAGGAAAATTAAAGTTTAGAATAGGATAGGTATTAGAGATATGTGAACACATTATAAAGATATAAATGGAATAAAAACTAAATATTACTATAATGGGATCAATTATTCAGAGTGCACCAAACTAAATGTTAGTACAGAAAAAAAATAGTAGTCTAAGTGATTTACTGATAATGAATTTTTTTAGAATATGTGATTGGATTTCTGGTAAATCATTTTAAAATGTACTCAATTAGATAAATACCATAAGCTATACAGGAAAATAGTATGCATTTGTAAAGTTTTACTATACCTGGGGCTGATGTGTAGAGGGAAACTGGAGAGATTTATCAAAGTACAAGAACCATCAGGTATAAGATGAATGAGTATTAGAGGCCTAGTATACTGACAGATAAATATAACAATGTATTGGGCCAGGGATATAGCTCAGCGGCGCAGTGACTGCCTGGCAAGCACGAGGTCCTGAGTTCAATTCCCAGTTCCAAAATATATATATAGCAATATATCATAAGTGTTGTACATAATCATGTTTTCTATAATTAAAATTTGCTAAAAGATCTCAAGTGTTCTCACCACAAAAACAGCAGGCAACAATGAGAGGTCATGGATATATTAACTACTTTAATTGTAATAATTGTTTCACAATGTGTATATATTTTAAAATAACCCATTTTATACCCTACATGAATATAATTTTGTTAATTATACTTCAGTAGAAGAGGGGGACCCGTGCTAATCCAGTGCTCACAATTTTCACAGCATAGCATTTAAAATATCCAGGTTTCAACCAAAATTTTGAGGTAATCAATGAACAAGAATGTATACCTCCCTCAGAATAAAATAAAATAAAACTAATAGAAAGACCCCAAGAAACCACAAACACAGGATTCACCATACAAAGCTCATAAATTAATGGGTTTACATATGGACAAAGATTAAAGGAAAGTGGAACATGAACTAAAGGGAACTAAGAGATTAATACATCACTTAAAAAGAAAATATCATATTCTCCTGGGACTGAGCGGCTGGTGAGAAGAGTCCGAGATCGGCTCCTACCTTCTTCCATCAACCCCAGAAGGCGGCAGCTGGTAACAGAAGTTTGAGATCCACCCCTCCCTCCCTCCACTGTCAGGGCTCAGGGCCTGGAGACCTGCAGGAAGGCCAGCAGCACAGTAGGACCCTGGCTAAGGCACGCACAATGGACAGGCGGAACTAGAGGCGTGGAAATGTCTCTTGTAGCAGTAACAATAGGATCCAACAGGTGGCAAGAGCGGAGAACCAGTGTTGTGCTTGGGGACAAAGACACAAGGAATAGAAGTGGGCGGGTACGGCTGCCCCCTTCTCTGTTCTTGTATCTTCTTTTTTTCTTTTTCTTTTCCTAAATGACTGGGGAGAATTCAAGCCACAGAAAACTAATCCCATCCCCCAAATCTAGAGACAAAGAAAAGACCCAAATCTAACAAAAATCCACCTACAGTCTTGGCCAGAATACACATTTGTGGAATCTGACTTGGACCTACCACAGAACTCTAGACACTAGAGGAAATTCAATACTTTCATTATTCTCTGTCTGATTGGTTTCCCTATTGGTATTTGACTGCATTAGTGTTTGTTTTGTTTTTTGTTTTGTTTGTTTGTTTGTTTTCTCTTTCTTTTCTTGTTTTCTCTCTGTTCTGTTTTGTCCTGTTTTGTTTTTCTTTCTGTATGTTGTCGATATTTTTGTTTACTGGGTTTTTTCTTTTTTTTTTTCTTTCTTTTCCTTTCTCTTTTCTTCCTTCTTTTCTCTCTCGTTCATGACTTAGATCTCCAACCTTCCTTCCTGTTTTATTCTACTAGTCTTCTTCCTCTCTTTAGTCCACTATCTCACTGGACTTTATGATACTTTCATGTGAGTACACATTGTCTCTTCTTTTTCTGGTTCACTTCAAAACTTCTAGGCCTTCTCCTCCAATCCTTCCCTCCTGTGTCCTACAATTACCCCGGCCCTGGATGATCATCCAGTGCCCTCTGACCTTGCTCCTCATTCATATTTAACCTCGGTCATCTCTCCATCCTACCTCCATCCTCTTGAGCCTCCCCCCACAACAGGGTAAAATCACCCAACGAAGTGGAAAATCATTGCATCCAAGTTCCTGGTATAACCTGGATTATATATATTTCTGTAATCTTCCTCCTACATTTATAGATATCAGGCTAATAGTTACCACAGTTTGTCAGTAGCCAGGCTGTACTTGAGTCTACTGTTATTGCCAACTGAACTACTTTAACCAGGATGTCATACAGCCTATACCCAGTTTTTCCCCCTGTATGACAAGACTGCGATTGTAAGGGGCCATAACCATCATCACAGTCCAGTAGCAAAGAAATGGGCCCTAAGTCTAATAGATAACAACTCCTCAGTCTTACTATATTGGAAAGGTAGGTTCTTGGGATAGACATAAAGACCAAGAACCACCTACATCTAGAAGACATCCTGAGGAACAAATACCTTCTAGGAAAGACTTGACACCAGTGATAAGGCTATCTAGCATAAGAGATCTACAAGCATCAACACAGAAAACAAAATAAAATAGAAAATAGAAAATGACAAGATGAAGAAGCAAAACACAATCTCAAACTCCCAGCCCACCCAGCACAAGTCCAGAGCACAAAGAGATAGAGGAAATCGGAAGCCAACAAATGGAAATTTATGAAATGATAGCAGCAGAAATGAAAAAAACAAATGGAAGAGACCATAGAAAAAATAATCTCTAAGGTGCAGAAAGAAATGACTATCAAAATGAAAGACAATAAAGCAGACAGATAAACAAATACAGGAGCTCAGGAAAATGATGGAAACCATGAATGCTAAACATAGACAAGAAATGGAATCAATGAAACAGATCCAAACAGAAATACAGAAGATTGAAAACTCCATTGAAAGTATATGCAACAGATTGAATGAATGTGAGGATAGAATATCAGATCTGGAAGACAGGAACACAACTAGTGACCAGGAAAAGAAAGATATCTTAAAAATAGCAAGAGACCATGAAAAATCAATCCAACAGCCACAGGATAAAGCAAAGAAGAACAACATAAGATTGATTGGAATCAGTGAGAAGGCTGGAGACAGTGCAAAAGCCATTAAAAACCTCTTCACAGAAATAATGGCAGAAAATTTCCCAAACATGGATAAAGAATTTGACATATAAATAAATGAAGCATATAGAACTCCAAATAGCCATGACCAAAATAAATCTACACCAAAGCATATAATAATCAAGATTCTAGAAACTCAGTGCAAGAACAAAATATTAAAAGCAACTAGAAAATATAATATATCACATATAAAGGAAAGCCCATTGGAATCACAGCAGATTTCTCGACACAAATCCTCAAATCAGAGAGCTTGGACTGAGGTATTTCAAGCCCTAAAAGAAAACCATCTTCAACCCAGAGTCGTGTACCCCACAAAATTATCTTTCAAAACTGATGGAGAAATAAGATGCTTCCATGACAAAGAACAACTGAAGAAATTTATGACCACCAAACTAGCTCTACAGAATGCTCTGAAGGACATATCAGAAAGAGATAATGAAGACCACAAGCACATGAACAATAAGAGAAAGAAGCCACCAGGCAGGGCAAGCAATTAAACAGAGGAGAAAGACAGGGAGTAAACAACAGGAAAACATGAAAAAGAAAAGCCAATACATATCAATTAGAAACATCAATGTAAATGGTCTCAACTCACCAACCAAAAGAAACAGACTGGCAAAATGGATCAAGATGCAAGATCTAACAATATGCTGCATTCAAGAAACACATTTAACCCAAAAAGAAATTCATAGAGTGAAAGTCAAAGGATGAAATACAATTCTCCATGCCACAGAAACCTAGAAAAAAGCAGGGGTAGCTATTCTATTTGCAGGCTATGCAAACTTTAAGCCAAAACTGATCAAAAGAGACAAAGAAGGTCACTACATACTTGTTAAGGGAAAACTCCAAGAAGAAGAGAGAATAATCATAAATATATATTCACCAAACACAAGTGCACCCAACTACATAAAACAAATACAAACAGACATGAAAAACCAAATAATCACTAACACAATTGTAGTAGGGGACCTTAATACCTCACTGTCATGAATAGATAGATCAGCTAGACAAAAAATCAACAAAGAAATATTAGAATTAAACCAAGCCTGTGAACAAATGGACTTGGTAGACGTCTACAGAGTGTTCCACCCCAAAACATCAGGACACACATTTTTCTCAGCTGCACATGGGACTTTCTCCAAAATAGAACATATATTAGCTGACGAAACATGTCTAAGTAAATGTAGAGGAACTGACATCATCCCATGCATGCTATCTGACCCTAGCACAATGAAACTGGAAATCAATGACAGAGGAAATCACAAAAACTACATTAACTCATGGAAATTAAACAGCACCCTTCTCAACAACCAATGGGTTACAGAGGAAATTAAAGATGAATTTAAACAGTATATACAATTAAACAATAATGCCTATACAACATACCGAAACTTATGTGACACAATGAAAGCAGTCCTACAAGGGAAATTTATACTGATGAACTCACACATCAGGAAAACAGAACAAGCTCAAATAAGCAACCGAATGTTGAACCTCAAGCCTCTAGAAAAGGAAGAACAAATCAAACCCAAAGCTCATATGAGGGAGGAAATTATAAAGATAAGAGCAGAAATTAGTGCAATAGAGACTAAGAAAACAATACAAAGAATCAATGAATTGAAAAGTTGGTTCTTTTTTTTTTTTTTGTGGGTACCGGGGGGTCGACCTCAGGACCTCGCGCGCCAGCAGGCGCCCGTGCCGCTGAGCGATATCACCGGCCCCTTTTTCATATGTGGGTTCCGGGAGTCGAACTCGGGCCCTCGCGCTTGCAGGGCAGGCACTTAAGCCGCTGAGCCATCTCACCGTCCCGAAAAGTTGGTTCTTTGAAAGAATAAATAAAATTGATAAACCATTAGCCAACCTCATCAAAAAGAGGGAAAAAAAAACACAAATTAGAGCAATTAGGAATGAAAAGGGGGAAATCACAATGGATCCCACAGAAATCCAGGAGATCATCAATACCCAATGTGAGAACCTATATTCTAATAAGATGGAAAAAACAGAAGCAATGGACAGATTCCTAGACACAATCAAATTGCCGCAATTAAATCAAGAAGATATAAAAATTCTAAATAACCCGATATCAGCCAATGAAATTGAAAATGTAATTAAAAATTTACCGACAAAGAAAAACCCAGCCCTGACAGATTCACTGTTGAATTCTTCAACAAATTTAGAGAAGAATGATGCCACTAATGCTGAAACTTTTTAAAGAAATTGAAAGGGAAGCGGTATGTCCAAAATCATTCCTGGAAGCAAGTATTACCCTGATTCCAAAACCAGAGAAGAATGCAACCAAAAAAGAAAACTAGAGGCCAATTTTTCTAATGAACATCGATGTAAAAATCCTTAATAAGATACTGGCAAACATATTGCAGCAAATCATCCAGAAGATTATGCATCATGACCAAGTAGGATTCATCCCAGTGATGCAGGTATGGTTCAACATATGTAAATCAATAAATGTAATACATCATATTAACAGAACCAAAAACAAAAATCACATGACTACCACAATAGATGCAGAAAAAACATTTGACAAACTCCAACACCCATTCATGATAAAAACCCTACAGAAAATTGGAATAGATGGTCTTTACCTTAATCTGATAAAAGCCATCTATGACAAACCAATAGCTAATATCATATTACATCATCAAAAAGTTTTCACTCTAAAATCAGGAACAAGACAAGGATGTCCATTATCACCACTCCTATTCAATATAGTTCTGGAAACATTAGCTAGAGCAATTAGACAAGATAAAAAATAAAAGGAATAAAGATAGGAAAGGAAGAATTTAAATTATCATTATTTTCAGGTGATATGATACTCTACATAGAAGACCCAAAAAAATCCACCAAAAATCTTGTACATTTAATAACCAAATTCAGCAGTGTAGCAGGATATGAAATCAACACTCAAAAATCAATAGCGTTCCTATACACAAGCAACTCACAGAGAGGGAAATTAGGGAAAGCACACCCTTCACGATGGCAACTAAAAAAATGAAATACTTAGGAATCAATCTAACAAAGGATGTAAAAGACCTGTACATTGAAAATTACAGTACCCTAAAAAAGATCAAAGAAGATATCAGAAAATGGAAAGATATCCCTTACTCTTGGATAGGAAGAACGAACATTGTGAAAACGGCCCTACACCCAAAACTGCTATACAGATTTAATGCAATCCCAATCAAAATACCACTAGCATACCTCACAGATCTAGAGAAAACATTCCTAAAACTCATTTGGAACTAGAAGAGACTTAGAATAGCAAAAGCAATCCTGAGCAACAACGGCAAGTCAGGGGGCATCACAATCCCAGACCTGAAATTATACTACAAAGCTATTGTGATAAAATCAACATGATATTGCCAAAAAAAAAAAAAAAATAGGTCTGGGGATCAGTGGAATAGAATAGAAGATGCAGATGCAACCTCAAACTCACAGCCACCTTATCTTTGACGAAGGAGCCAAATATGTTCACTGAAGAAAGACAGTCTCTTTAATAAATGGTGCTGGAAAAACTGGCTTTCCACATGCTGAAGACTAAAACTAGACCCATGTCCATCACCATGTACTAAACTAAAGTCAAAATGGATCAAAGATCTAAATATTAAAATAGAAACACTAAATTTATTGGAAGAGAAAATAGGTACAAATCTCAAAGATATAGGTGTAGGCAGACACTTCTTGAACAAACTGCAGACTGCAGGGGAAATATTACAAAGAATCAATAAATTGGGTCTCATCCTATTAAAAAGCTTTTGCACAACAAAAGAAATCACCAACAGAATGAAAACACAACCCACAGAATGGGAAAAATTATAGCCAGTTGACCCTCAGCAAAGGTCTTACATCTAGAACATATAAAGAATTGAAAAAAATCAGACCCCCCAAATTCAAAGACCCAATTCAAACAGGCATCTGAGATAATACACACTTCTCAGATGAAGAAATACAAATGGCAAGTAAATACATGAAAAAATGTTCAACATCACTGGTCATTTGAGAGATGCAAATTAAAACAACAATGAGATTCCATCTCACCCCAGAAAGAATGGCTATCATCAAAAAATCAACCGAGGGCCGGTGAGACGGCTCAGCGGCTTAAGCGCCTGCCTTGCAAGCGCGAAGGCCCGAGTTCGACTCCCGGAACCCACATACGAAAAAGGGGCCGGTGATATCGCTCAGTGGCACGGGCGCCTGCTGGCGCGTGAGGTCCTGAGGTCGTCCCCCCGGTACCCACAAAAAAAAAAAAAAAAAAAAAAAATCAACCGATAACAAATGCTGATGGGGCTGTGGGGAAAAATGAATCCTTCTCTAATGTTGGTGGGAGTGTCGACTGGTGCAACCACTGTGGAAATCTGTGTAGAGATTCCTTAAAAATCTAGGATTAGAGGTCCCATTTGACCCAGCTATTCCCCTTCTAGGTATCTTCCCAGAAGAATAAAAAATCATCATACCACAGCGATATATGTGCACCCATGTTTATAGCAGCATAATTTGTAATGGCTAAATCTTGGAAACAACCCAAATGCCCATCAACTGAGGAATGGATAAAAAACATGTGGTTTTTTTAATACAATGGAGCATACTCAGCAATAAAGTAGGATAAACTGGAGACTTTTATAAGTAAATGGATGCAACTTGAGACCATACTCATACGTGAAATAAATCAGACCCATACGTGTAAACGTCCTATTGTCTCACTAGTGTGAGAAATTGAATGAGTAAATAAGGTCTAAAATGTACAATAGATACTGTGAGTTGGGAAGAAACTGTTCAAAAGAAAAGACAAACTGTGATGGGGGAAAGGAGAAAGGAAGGAAGGGAAAAAGAAAAATAAATACACGTAAGATAGTTGCGATAGTTACATAGCTGGTTTCCCTTAATTCATTAAAAAGAAAGGTTTGTGCTAATATTGTTTAGACAAGATACCATGCCTGTATCTTATACTCTGAATAACTACTACGAAAACAATATGCCATGTATTAGTTATTGTAACTCTCCTACAAACCTGTTTTGAAACTGTTTTATTGTTATTTTTATTTTTTTCTCTTTAAAATAAAAAAAAGAAAATGTCAATAAATAGGAATTTTAAAGAAATCAAATGCTGGAGTTAAATACACAATAACAGAAATCAAAATTTTACTGCAAGTTATGAAGAGCAGATTTAGCCACACAGACGAAAGAATCAACCAATTTAAAGATAGGTCAATTGAGATTATCCTGTCCAAGAAACAGAAAGTAAAATAAAGAAAAATGAAGTTGACATTAATGCAAATTACATTTGTACAAATTCAAGGTAGTAATTTTGCTTTCAAAGCTACCCATTAAGGAAATAAATTTTAAATTTAAAATATAGAAATATAAGAAGCTAATCAAAATGACCCCCTAGAAAAAATAATAGCAAAAGAATGTGGTAATGGAGAATTTAAGGAACTTAAGTATTATGACATGTAGAAGACAAGCACAAAATGGTAGAAGTACTTCCTTATTAGTAATTACTTTGAAGAGAATTGACATAAAGTCTTAATTAAAAGGTGAAGATCACCAGAATGGATAAAAATTATGATGCGACCATGTGCTATGTACAAAAGACTCTTATTCCATCCAGTGATGTAAGTGGGTAGAGACTCCACGCAAGTAACACGCTAAAGAGAAGCAGAGGGGCTGTGCTCCCGTCCCACACAAATATTATAAGACAGAAGTTGCTGGGCTGGTGAGATGGCTCAGCGGTGTAAGTGCCTGCCTGGCAAGCGCGAGGTCCTGAGTTTGACTCCCGGAACCCACATATGAAGAAAGGGCCGGTGATATCGCTCAGCAGCACGGGTGCCTGCTGGCGTATGAGGTCCTGAGGTTGACCTCCGGTACCCACAAAAAAAAAAAAAAAAAAAAAAAAAGACAGAAGTTGCTACAGGAGAGAAAAATGATGAGAGTGTCCATCCATCAAATATATAACAGCTGGGAATATAACATACAGTGAAACCACAGCCCCAATATATGAAACAAAAACAGAAAGAATTGAAAGCGGAAATAGTTCTATAAAAACAGAAAGAATTGAAAGTGGAAATAGTTCTATAAAAATAATTACAGCACTATTGGCCTACTTTCAATAAAGAGTAGAACTGGGCAGAGCATCCATAAGTAATGATTCATATATATATATGAATATATATATGCACATATATTCCCAAACTGCCAAACACATGTTACTTTCAAATGCTCATTAATTGACGAGGAAAAAAGATGGCGGATGAGTAAGAAGCACGCAGCGAAACTCTCTAAAAGTTGCCATTGGACTATGGGAATATAGTGACCGGGAGAGCGCAGGAGGGGGGCAGATGCCTCCCTGGGACCCAGAAAAGTTCTGAAGCGCAGCTTGGGACCCCCGGCACCAGTGAAGGGTACTTTCCAACGAAGAAGGAACAGACCCCATGTGCGCACCTTCTACCATCCCAGGAATCGCAGTGCGACAGAAGCTCAAAGCTGCGGACACACGGTGACAGCTGGCACCCAGGGAGCCCCCACGGAGGATCACGAGACAGCGGCGGGGCAGGGGAGCGGCTGAGAACTGCGCTGGCCGGCGGTGAGTGAGTGTCTCTCAGTCACAGCTGTCCCGCGCCAGAGAGCGACTGGCCGGGCGCCATTGTGGGGGGTGCGGTAAAAATCAGAGCGGCTCGAAAACTGCTCTGGGAACTTGTGCTCCGGACAGGGCAGCGCAGCGCCTCTCAGCCCCACGAAAGTGCGCTGAGGATGGCAGGTGAACGAGACTGGTCTCTCAGCCACACCTGTCCCGCGCCAGAGAGCAACTGGCCGGGCGCCATTGTGGGGGGTGCAGCGAAAATCAGAGCGGCGCGAAAGCAGTGCGCTGACAGTGGCAGGTGAAGGAGACCAGGCTCCGCCTGAAAGTCCATGCTCTGCTCACCGCCCGCCAGAGGGCTGCTCTTGGCTCGCTGGGACGGACCTGCACGGAACAGGACTCTGTCATCACACGGTGCCTGCCTACAGCAGAGTCAACACCTGGAACTGATTCTTTTTATTTTATTTTATTTTATTTTCTCTCTCATTAGTTTTTTGTTCTGGTGAAGGGTTTTTATTTTGTTTTTATTTTTATTTTTATTTTTTTATTTTAATTTTTTTTCTTTCTGTTTTGTCTGTTTGCTTTGTTGTTTTTGTCTTCATTTTGTTTCTGTTTGTCTATTTGCTCTTTCCTTCATTATTCTCTCTGGTTTTTATATGAGTGTAAACAGCGCCTCTAACCTCTTTGTGATTGTGGTTGTGATCTGTTCTTCCTTTTATCCTTTCCTTCTCTTTTTCCCACCAGTCCTCTGCACCAGTGTCCCAATGTTAGTGGGATCCCTCTTGGTCCTCTAACCTTACATCTAATTCCTTCCTCTTCTTCCAATACTCTATTTCCTCCTTAACTCATTTTAAATTTAAACTCCTGAGGGGAAAAATTGACATACTAAGGACTTGTATACTGCATATAATTTTTCTGGTGTGTTTTAGATTTTGTTATATAAGTGCAACTCTATACAGCTAAAAGTGGTAAATAACTGGTTAGCTCAGTCTGTCATTTTCTAGGCTGTGTTTGATGCTTCAGTTACCATTATAGCCAAATGTAAAATAATTGTTCTAAACAGCTTTCCTTCCTGATATTTCATGATTGATATTGACTAAGGGACACAGAAAATACAGTGGCACAGTACCAAAGAATCAAGGACTGGACCAAAAAGGTAGCAACTTCTCACATCCAACGAATTGAAGAGGTAGGATCTGGCAGAAAGCTCAAAACCCAAAAGCAAGCTCCACTTGGAAGATACTGAAGAGAAGTAGTCATCTTCTAAGGATCTTTAACACTAGCAATAAAGTAACCTATCATAGGTAATTTACAAATATCATCCCAGGAATTAAAGAAAGAAAAAATGAGATGACACTTAAACAAGATGCAACCCCACACATCCAATTCACCAAAGGCAAACCTCGGGGGCAACAAGGTGGGACAATCCAAAAGCCACCCACCTGGCATATCTGAAGGGGTAACAACAAAACAACTGAATGAGGCTCTGGAAAAAATTAAAACAGAAATAATTTCACAGATAACTGCAGAGATAGTGTCCACAATGAAGACCATCCTTAAGGACACTATAGCTGATACAGACAAAAAAATAGATGAGCTTAAGAAAACTATAGAAACCATGAATGCTCAGCATAGGAAAGAAATGGAATCCATAAAGCAGATTCAAGCAGATATCCAAGAGAACAAAAATTCCATTGAAAGTATTTGTAGCAGACTAAGCCAATGTGAGGACAGGATATCAGATATAGAAGACAGGCTTGCAATTAATGATCATGAAAAGAAAGAATTCTTAAAAACAGCAAGGGACCATGAAAAATCAATTCAGCAGCTGCTAGATGACTCAAAGATAAACAACTTAAGAATAATTGGAACAAGTGAAAAAGCAGGAGATAGCAAAAATGACATTAAAACCTTGTTCAAAGACATTATTAGGGAGAACTTTCCTGGAAGAGAAAAAGAATTTGACCCCCCCCAATAAGTGAAGCTTTTAGAACACCAACTAGACATGATCAAAAAAAAACTTCAGCCAGACATATCATAGTCAAGATCCCAGAAATTCAACAGAAAGGCAGAATCTTAAAAGCTGTTAGGGAGAAGAGACAAATCACCTATAAAGGAAAACCCATCAGAATCACAGCTGACTTTTCAGCACAAACCCTCAATTCAAGAAGAGCTTGGAATGATGTATTTGAAGCTCTAAAGGAAAATAATTTTCAACCCAGATTGATGTACCCCGCAAAACTATCTTTCAAAATTGATGGAGAAATAAAATACTTCCATGACAAAGAACATCTGAGAAAATTTATGACCACCAAACCAGCACTCCAAAATGTTCTGAAGGACATTCTAGAAAGAGATAGGAACCCCAACAGAAGGAATCCACCAGGCAGGGCAGATAATTAAATAGCAGGAAAGGGGAAAAACAAAGAGTGGGAACCAACAACAGGAAAATATCATGACAAGTATAAGTCAATACATATCAGTTTTAACCATCAATGTTAACGGTCTCAATTCACCAATCAAAAGGCACAGACTGGCAAAATGGATCAAGAAGTAAGATCCAACAATATGCTGTATACAAGAAACATATTTAATTCAGAAAGAAATTCATAGACTGAAAGTCAAAGGATGGAAAACAATACTCCATGCAACAGGAACCCAGAAAAAAGCAGGGGTAGCTATTCTTTTTGCAGACAAAGTGAATTTCAAGCCAAGAATGATTCAGAGAGATAAAGACAGTCATTACATCCTTGTAAAGGGAACAATCCAAGAGGAAGAGATAACGATCATAAATATATATGCATCAAATACCAGTGCACCCAGCTATATAAAACAAGTACTAAAGGACATGAAAAATCAAATAAGCACTAATACAATTATACTGGGAGATCTCAATACTCCACTGTCACAAAAAGACAGATCAACTGGACAGAAAATCAATAATGAAATAATAGAACTGAACCAAACTTTTGAACAAATGGACTTAGTAGATGTCTACAGAGTGTTCTACCCCACAACATCAGAATACACATTCTTCTCAGCTGCACATGGGACGCTCTCCAAAATAGACCACATACGAGCTCATAAAACCTGCTTAAGTAAATGCAAAGGAATTGAAATTATCCCATGCATATTATCAGACCATAGTGCAATGAAATTGGAAATCAATGGCAAAAGAAATCACAAAAACTCCCTAAACACATGGAAGTTAAATAGCACCCTCCTGAACAACCAATGGGTCACAGATGAAATTAAAGAAGAAATTAGACAATTTCTACAACTCAATGATAATGACAGTACAACATACCGGAACTTATGGGATACAATGAAAGCAGTCCTAAGAGGGAAATTTATAGCATTAAATTCCTATATCAGGAAAATAGAGCAAGCACAAATAAACAACTTAATGGCGAACCTTGAACTTCTAGAAAAAGAAGAGCAGGTTAAGCCAAAAGACTGTACAAGAGAGGAAATTATAAAGATCAGAGCAGAAATTAATGTATTGGAGACTAAAAAAACAATACAAAGAATCAATGAAGCAAAAAGTTGGTTCTTTGAAAGAATAAATAAGATTGACAAACCCTTATCCAACCTTATTAAAAAAAGAAAAGAAAAGACTCAAATCCATGCAATTGAAAATGAAAAGGGTGATATCACGACGGACCCTGCAGAAATCCAGAAGATCATCTATACCTATTTTAAAAATCTATATTCTACTAAGATGGAAAATGCAGAAGAAATGGACAGATTCCTAGATTCATATGAATTACCAAAGCTGAATCAAGAAGATTTAAAAATCCTAAATAAACCAATATCAACCAATGAAATTGAAGATGTAATTAAAAACCTCCCAACAAATAAAAGCCCAGGCCCTGATGGATACACTGCCGAATTCTACAAACAATTTAGAGAAGACCTAACGCCACTACTTCTCAAACTTTTCAATGAAATTGAAAGGGAAGCAATACTCCCAAATTCATTCATGGAAGCAAGCATTACCCTGATACCAAAACCAGAGAAGGACCCAACTAAGAAAGAGAACTACAGGCCAATCTCCCTAATGAACATAGATGCAAAAATCCTCAATAAGATACTGGCAAACAGAATCCAACAAATCATCAAGAAGATTGTACACCATGACCAAGTTGGATTCATCCCTGGGATGCAGGGATGGTTCAACATACGTAAATCAAAAAATGTAATACACCATATTAACAGAACCAAAGACAAAAATCACATGATCATCTCAATAGATGCAGAAAAAGCTTTTGACAAAGTCCAGCACCTTTTCATGATAAAAACCCTACAGAAAATTGGAATAGATGGTCTTTATCTCAACCTGGTAAAAGCTATCTATGACAAACCAACAGCCAATATTATACTAAATGGCCAAAAACTGAAAGCCTTCCCTCTAAAATCAGGAACAAGACAAGGATGTCCACTGTCCCCACTCTTATTCAACATAGTTCTGGAAACTTTAGCCAGAGCAATTAGACAAGAGAAAGAAATAAAGGGAATAATGATTGGAAAGGAAGAAGTGAAATTATCATTATTTGCAGATGACATGATACTCTACACAGAAGACCCCAAAAACTCCACTAAAAAACTGCTAGATTTAATAAGCAAATTCAGTAGTGTAGCTGGATACAAAGTCAATACACAAAAGTCAATAGCCTTCCTGTACACAAATAACAAACTTACTGAAAGAGAAATTAGAGAAACAATACCTTTCACAATAACATACAAAAAAATGAAATGCCTAGGAATCAACCTCACAAAGGATGTAAAAGACCTCTACACTGAAAACTACAATACTCTGAAAAAGGAGATTGAAGAGGATATCAGAAAATGGAAAGACATCCCTTGCTCCTGGATAGGAAGAACCAATATAGTGAAAATGGCCATACTTCCAAAATTGTTATACAGATTTAATGCAATTCCAATCAAAATTCCAACAGCATATCTCACAGAATTAGAGAAAACCATCCTAAAATTCATTTGGAATCAGAAGAGACCTAGAATAGCAAAGGCAATTCTGGGCAACAAAGGCAAGGCAGGGGGCATCACAATCCCCGACTTGAAATTATACTATAAAGCTACTGTGATAAAAACAGTGCGGTACTGGCAAAAAAACAGACCTGAAGATCAATGGAACAGATTAGAAGATGCTGAAACAACCCTAGACATACTAAGCCACCTTATCTTTGACAAAGGTGCCAAACACATTCAGTGGAAGAAAGATAGCCTCTTTAATAAATGGTGCTGGAAAAACTGGCTCTACACATGCTGAAGATTAAAACTAGACCCATATCTTTCACCATGCACTAAACTAAATTCAAAATGGATCAGAGATCTAAATATTAAAACAGAAACATTAAATCTGCTGGAAGGTAGGATAGGTAAATCCCTTGAAGACATTGGTGTAGGCAAAGACTTTATGAATAAAAACTCAACCGCACGGGAACTATCCCAAAGAATCAACAACTGGGATCTCATCTTATTAAAAAGCTTTTGCACAGCAAGAGAAACCACCAACAGAGTGAAAAGACAACCCACAACGTGAGAAATAATGTTTGCCAGCTGTTCCTCAGACAAAGGATTACTATCGAGAACATACAAAGAACTCAAAAAAATCAGACCTCCCAAATTTAAAGACCCACTCCAAAAATGGGCATCTGAGATGAATACACATTTCTCAGATGAAGAAATACAAATGGCAAATAAATATACAAAAAAATGTGCAACATCAGTAGTCATTCGAGAGATGCAAATTAAAACAACACTGAGATACCATCTCACCCCAGAAAGAATGGCTACTATAAAGAAATCAACTAATAACAAATGCTGGAGGGGCTGTGGGGAAAAAGGAACCCTTCTTCACTGTTGGTGGGAGTGTCGACTGGTACAGCCACTGTGGAAATCAGTGTGGAGATTCCTCAAAAAACTAGGGTTGAAGGTCCCTTTTGACCCAGCTATTCCCCTTCTGGGCATCTTCCCAGAAGAATTAAAAACATCATACCACAGTGATATATGTGCACCCATGTTTATAGCAGCACAATTTGTAATAGCCAGATCTTGGAAACAACCCAAATGCCCATCAACTGAGGAATGGATAAGAAAGATGTGGTATTTTTATACAATGGAGTACTATTCAGCCATAAAGAAGGATAAACTGGAGACTTTTATAGGTAAATGGATGCAACTCGAGAAAATACTCATAAGTGAAATAAACCGGACGCACATGTGTAAGCATCGTATTGTCTCTCTAGTATGAGAAACTGAAAGAGTAAATAAGACACAAAATGTGCAATAGACACGGTGAATCAAAAAGAAATTGGTCAATAAGAAAGAGAGACTGGAATAGGGAAAAGAAAGAAGGGAAAGGGAAAAAAATGGTATATATATATATAAGATGGTTAAGATAGATACACTACCAATTTTACTTAGTTCATTGAAGAGTAAGGTTTGAGCCAATAATGTTTGGACAATTGAATGCTAATGTCTGGTATCCTGAATAACTAACTTAAAGATAATAATACATAATGCATTGACCATTGTTACCCTCATATTATGTTGTTTTGAAAATTTGTTCTTTTTTTGATTTGTTTTGTTTTTTCTTCTCTTAAAAAAATTGAATATCACTGATGCCAATGGCCATTTAATAAAGATGATACAACCATAAAAAAAAAAAGAGGAAGATTCAGCACATAGCCAAGAACAAAAATAATCTCCCTTGAACTCACACAAGTCTTCAGGTCAGATGGTACCAAGACTCAAATGGCCAGTGGTGTCAGAATGTACAAAAAATAAAAAGATCAGACAATGAGAAGGGTGGCCAAGCCCCTGCCTTCTAAAATCACTCCCATCTTCCTTGGAGAGTTTGCAAGCATCCTTGGAAATGGTCTTCCACAGGGGTAGTAACCTGACCCCCAGGAGGCTCCATGGGGTCTGGATGGAGGGCGCCGTAGGGTGGATGGCTGTTTCTCGCAGCTGACCTGAGTTGGAATTCAGGCTTTGGGAAAAATGGTCAATGACTCTTTAAATGTGAGGGGAAAAAAAGGGAACCAGGGATGGGTGGGTGAAGTCTCTCCTTATTTTCAACATGGATTTTGGAGGCTAGAGACAGGGAAGCTGGTCTCCACAATAGAAGAAAGCGGGTTTGGTAGTGGAAAATGGTTAGAGGGCCGGATCAGACCCATCTTGCACAACTCACAGGATTCTCTCAGCCCACCTGGCGCCTAACCCAGGAATTACAGCCCAAGCCACATATTCAGGGGGTACCACATAATGACACCTCTTTCAGGGCTGCATTGTGGCCTACCCCTCCCACCCCATGGGGCTTCTCTGTGGGTACAAGAGCAGGGGCTCCTCAGGAACCTCCTAGGGGCCCTTCTATGCATAACCCTACAGTTAGCACCTCATGGAGTGAACCTCTGGCAGGCACAAATCAGACACTGATAAATGCTCCTCATGTAGCCCATTGACAGGTGGCCCTGAAATTTATTTCTTGTGGCCCATGGAACTCAGCAACCAGTCACCTGTACTGGAGGCCAGTTCCTGCTACCCTGCCCTCTTCATGCCATCTCTCCCTCCAGCTCCCTGGACCATACTCCTCAATAAAACGCCTTTACTTAACATTGTCTCAAAAGCTGCTTTCTGTAGAGTTACAGATAGCTTGCAAAATACAGAGGATAAATCAACCACAACCCTGTCTCCCTCACCCAATGTCTATATTGTTTGAGTCTGCCTCATGCATGCATGTTATTTTACATTTTTGCTATCAAGGAGTGCACATAGTTCTGTAGTCTGCTTACTGAGTTCACATTATATAGAAATGTATCCCCCCTGTGACAGCACATAGGTTTTTCTTCTTCTTTTTTAGCTTTTAGTTATTTAATGGCTTCCTGCTGTTTTATGGAAAGGATGTACCATAGTCAAGTTTGCCATTCCCAAGCCACTGGGCTCTTAGTTAACAGTGCTGTGCAATTACTAGGTCTAAGATTTTGAACACCTTTGTGATTCTTGATAGATATTGATAAAATAAAGAAATATCTTTGACAACCTAAAAAAAAAATAAAATAAATAAATGCTCATTAATCATTCTCCAGGATAGACCATAGTTTCCTCCAAAAAACAAATCTTAAATATTGCCACCACACCAGGTAGATATTTTTTATCACACTGGAATAAAATTGGGAATAATAACAGAAAGAAAACTGGAAAATTCAACCAACACTCTCTTAAGAGTTGTGCACACGCTGATGAGGGTGTTAAGGATTAATCTGTTTGTTTAGTGAGTTCGCATAGGTGTCTTTTTTAACAAAGAGTTTTGTGTTCGTAGAGTAAAAGATCTACCAGCCTTCCCACCCTGTACATCTGTTCCTGAAGGGTTTGCAATCTTAAATCTTATATTCCTAACAACCTTTGGGCGTTCCCTAGCTTATGTTTTCTATAGATGGGGGTCTCTTCATAAACTTTAGCCTCATTTTGTGTGTTTTTTTTTTTTTTTTTGTGGGTACCGGGGGGACGACCTCAGGACCTCGCGCGCCAACAGGCACCCGTGCCGCTGAGCGATATCACCGGCCCCTTTTTCGTATGTGGGATCCGGGAGTCGAACTCGGGCCCTCGCGCTTGCAAGGCAGGCGCTTACGCCGCTGAGCCATCTCACCGGCCCTCATTTTGTGTGTTTGCAACAGTCTTTTAATACACCAATCTGCACTAACCTCTCCGCGACACACACACGTACTCTACTGGTAATCATGACTTCTAGGTTATTTGCGTGACTTTCTTGGGCTTTTACTTTAAGCTCTCTTTTAAAATTAATTCATTAGATTGAAAAATATAGTCTCTATTTCTAGTAGGCTGGACAGCCTCCGAATGACCTTTATTTTTCTCCCCTTTATCGATGTTTTAAAACGCTCTAGTCTTCCCCTCAAATCATGCATGCAAGTAGGACAGTTACGGTGTCTGGACTAGAAACCAGTGCGCAATAATGACATCAGGGTCCCTTGCAGCTCAAGCTGACAGTGACCGGCCCTTGTCACATTTCTTGGCGAACCTTGCTCTCTCTTTCTAGCATGAGGTGGCAGTGGTATTCTCTGTCTTCTGCAGTGCTCAGGAAGTGCGCCATGAACTGTGAAGGTGTTGGTGTGTTATCCAAAATCCCAGCTGTGCTGGGGTTACCATTGTAGCGTAGATGTCAGCGGCTATACTGGCTGGCATTGCATTCTAATTCTTAAAGTTCTTTTTCAGCCTCCTCTACCCCAACTAGAAATGCATAGCTTTCCTGCACTCGGTGGTCACTTGCTGCTGCCTTGAGTCATCCTCTCCTGAGATCAAAATCAGAGGAATGGTCCAAGGGTAAATTTTCACCTCAGTCATGGTAGATTTGTCCTGCTTTCTAAAACATGTTCCCTTTCCTAGCTGCACTCCACGTTATTCCATAAAGGAAAATTAATGGATGTGTCTTTCTTTAGCAAGGATATGAGCGGAAATCTTCTGATCTTGAGGAATAGTAGTTGAGTTCTTTGAAGGAGTGTTTGGTAATGATTTATTTTTTACACTAACTGGTTTGCCCAGTTCAATTCCCCAATTCAATACTTATTCTTGGTACTTGTTCAAATAGCATTTTCTTACAAGTAGCATATTGACAGTGGAATTTGAGATTATAATCTAATACATTTTTGATGCCCATAAATACAGTCAGCTACATTGAATTTGACACTTTTAAAAAAATAATTGTTTTTATATCCATAAACATGGTGGCAACAAGTGGATTTTAGAGTACCGCTCTGTGGATGAAACTGTTTACCTGAGAATGGAGAGTTAGTTTATTGTTCCAACATTGGGATATCCAACTACCAAGAGCCTTGTTGTCAGTCCCAACTCATTTTCCCTTTGTCTTGGATAAACTTGATACACAATTCTCTTGGACATCAAATCTGTAAGTTACACTTTTGTCCAAAGCCTAATTCTCAGAACTCTCAGTGGTGCTGACTGTAATTACCACTATTGGGAAAAACCCCAAATACCTGCCTGTTGTCATGTCAACAGAGGGGCTGACAGGAGATATCTGTTGGCACGTGCTTGTGTGTCTGGTAGAATACCACCACCAGGCAGGCTTTTAGTACATGGCAGGAGAGGGGTTATAGATTATTGGGAAGAGGGTAAAATTGGAATTTTTTTGTTGTTCCTTTTTCATAGGGTATAAGATTACAGTACTCAGCTAACCCCCTAAACTAAAGTGTGTAAAAACCTCAAATTATCAAATGGGTGTGTGTACATATGCACGTGTGTTTCTATAGTTCTGGCAATAAAGCTTTTGTGTTCTCATTAAAAAATTAAAATAAGGATATAACCTCCCCACCTCCATGTACACACAAGCATACACTATTTGAAACTTTGGAATTAACTTACTATGTATGTCAGCAGTTCCAAAGTAGGATTAAAGAATCATAGGTGTCCTAAAACATTTGTAGAAAGTATTCAAAGTAGTCCCTTTACCAACTCATGGCTACAAAATGTGTAATTCTCTTTACACACTTCAACTAAAACAAAAACATCTTTGGAGATTGAGAACAGGATAACTCCCATGATTTACAATAAACTAAAATTTCATCTTAGCATTGCTTTGTTTTAGATGGACAATACCAATCTATCATTTTAGAGCCTGCTATGACGTTTGGGTACATTTATGCATTGTGTACTGATCAAGTCAGAATATTGACATTATCTACCCATCTCAAATATTATCAATTCTTTGTGACTAGAACATTCAAAATACTCTATTGCAGCTATTTTGAATTATACAATATTTTTTATTCAAAATCACCCTACTGTTCAGTAGAACCCAGAATTTGTTCCTGCTATTTAGATTTGACTTTGTATTTGATAACCAGCATCTCTCCATTCTCTCCTGTCCCCTACAAGCTCCAACCTCTGGTAACACTTCTTTGTTCTCTACTTCTATGAACTATATCTTTTTAGGTTTCACCTAAGGGAAATCATGAATATTTACCTCTCTGTGCCTGGGTCACTTTACTAAACATTGTGATCTATCAGCCCACGGATGCCACCACAATTGATAGGATTTCTTCATTTGTATGGCTCAATACTATGTCATCGTGAGGGGTACTATTTTCTTTATTCATTCACCTATTGCTGGCCATGCCTGTTGATGCAGTATCTTGGTAATTGTGAATAATGCTGTGATAAACATGAAAATGTAGGTAGTTCTCTGATATGCTGATTTTATTTTCTTTGGATATATATCCAGTAGTGGTATTACTGAGTTACACAGTCAATCTGTTTTTAATTTTTTGAGGAAACTCCACAATGATTTTCCATATTGGATATATTAATCTACATGTGTTAACAATGTATGAGATCCTCTTTCTCCACATCCTTGCTAGCATTTATCAATTTTATCTTTTTTATGTAGCCATTCTGATTGAGTTGAAATAATACTTCATTCTGGTTTCAGTTTGCATTTCCCTAATGATTAGTGCCATTTTGTTCACATACTTGTTGGTCATTTGTGTAGCTTCTTTCTATAAATATCTGTGGGGATCACTTTCTCATTTTTCAATGAATTATTTAGGGATTTGCTGTTGAGTTTTCAGGATTCTTTATGTATTCCAGATATTAATTTTCTGTGAGATGAATAGTGTGCAAATATTTCTCCCATTCTCTATGTTGTCTCTTCTTTCCATTATGTCCTTTGTTGTGCAGAAAGCTTGTAATTGGACATAATCCTATTTGTCTATATTTTTCCTTTTGCTTTTTGTGCTTTTATGTATTTGTCCAAAAACAGTCCTTGGTCAGACCAATGCCATAGTGTTTCCCTTTTTTCTCATTTTTCAGTTTTACACTAATGTCTTTAATCCATTTTGAGTGTGATGCTCATGTGTGGTCAGATAGAGGTCTAGTTCCACTTTTCCATGTGTGGACATCCGGTTTCCCAGCACCATTTATTGGAAAGAATATCCTTCCCAGTTGTGTGTTCTTGACACCTTTGTCAACAATCATTTAGTTGTAAGTGTGTGGTTTATTTCTGGATTCTCTATTTTGTTTCATTGATCTTTGTGTCTATTTTAATAGGGTAAATATTAAGAGATGCAATGCCCAAAAATGTTCTCTGAGATCTTCAATAATTTTGAAGACTTTAAAAATTCATGCAAATTAAAAGATTAAGAATTGGTAATATAAATTAATTTTAAGCTGATATGTTGACAGTAAGTTTCTCAATATTTTTCGCAGTAAGCATGATATATCTCTACTTTTATTTGAAGAATGTTTAAAATTTAAATTTTTTCCAAGCAGTTGTGCACACTTTGGTAAATTGTTTTCTTAATTATTAATATTTTGTTTCTGTTATAAATATACATTAAAATGATCTATTTTCTGTTTATTACCTTTGTATAGAAATATAAGTTTTGGGAATTTTAGGTAATAATTTTTCAGCAAATCTCCTAAGCTCAATTATTAGTCCTAATAACAATTTTTACATTTTTTTGAATGTGTGTCATCATGGACAAAAACTAAAAGTCATACACGAAAATAACATTTTCTACCTTCAAATCCTTATAAATTTATTTATTTATTTATTTATTTTTTTGTGGGTACCGGGGGGTCGACCTCAGGACCTCGCGCGCCAGCAGGCGCCTGTGCCGCTGAGCAATATCACCGGCCCCTTTTTCGTATGTGGGTTCCGGGAGTCGAACTCGGGCCCTCTCGCTTGCCGGGCAGGCGCTTATGCCGCTGAGCCATCTCACCGGCCCAAATTTATTTTGATTCATGCCCAGTTTTATGATTTAAGATATTTAGTAGCACATTGGACAAACATAATAAGATAACATTGCCTATAGTCTTTAGTATTTTCAAACACCTACATTAGTTATGGTATTTGCAGTAGGCATTTTTGCCAATATTTATATTTTTAAATCAATATAAGCAATGTCTTATACCTGTTTCTATAATTTTTAAGACGGTGCTCACTTCAGCAGCACATATACTATAATTTTTAAAACGAAACATGATGTTGAATCTCAACAAATGATTTTTGTAACTACAGTCAGTATTTTGTGTGTGTGTGTGTGTGTGTGTGTGTGTGGGTACCGGGGGTCGACCTTAGGACCTCGCGCGCCAGCAGGCGCCCGTGTCGCTGAGCGATATCACCGGCCCTTTTTTCGTATGTGGGTTCCAGGAGTCGAACTTGGGCCCTCGCACTTGCCAGGCAGGTGCTTACTCTGCGGAGCCATCTCACCAGCCCATAAAGTCAGCACTGATTAGATTATTCCCATATTACAAATAAGTTCCAAATATTGCTAAAATTTCAGAATGAATATCTATACCCTATATCACATCAAAATCTGATACAAAAATGGGAAATCTTAATAGTTCAATATCTATAAAATATTTTGTGAAATTTAAAACCTCTGCACAATGACAATTCCCATTTGGGCAGGTTCTCACATCAATTCTTAAATTTCACATTTAAATTCCTACAAATTCTTCCCCAAGAATGTGAAAGTAGAGAAAATCCAGTATGCTTTTTGAAGCCTGTATAACCTTGACATTAGATATGGAGAAGGACATTATGAGAAAGGAAAAGATCAGAACATGCCTCTTTTTAACATAGATATTAAAATGATAAATAAAAGTTTAGTAAAGCTATTCTAGTCATGTATAAAACCATAACTACATTTTGAATAAGTCTATTCAAATGGTGCTTTAATATTAAAAATATAAAGCAGTGTAACTAACATTAAAAACTAAAGACAAAAATGATTACCTCAACAGATACAAAATAAAGCATTTGACAAAATCAAAAACTATAGACAAAATTTTGAAATTTTCCTAAAATTAAAAAGTAAAGACATGAAATTAAAAGGATTATGAGAGTACTATGAACAACTATGTATCAGCAGACTCAATAATCTGGAATAATGTATAATTTCTATTTTTTGTTAGTACATGCTTGCAGTACATATTGATTGCATTTAGTGTGGGGAGCTGGCACACGTGTATGGCACATCTTTATTCTTTTCTCATCCCCTACCCCTCCCTTCCTCCCTGCTTCTTCCAATTCTTGATCCTCTTCCTATTTGCAAAATCTCTACTTCTGTTTTCTTTTCTACAATCTTTTTTCCATTCTCTTTTTCTTCCACTCCAATTTCCTTTGCTCCATCTTTTGTTCTCCTTCCCATTTGAAAAAGATCTCCATACTTCCATAACATTTAGAAATATACTATGTGCAGAGACAATTGGATATCAACAAATGCCCATCAGAAATAGAATGGAAGAACTGCTTATTACATTTGTACTCTAGAATACTATTAAGAATGAGTGGACTACAAAGACCTGGCTATCCAAAATAAATGTGAGGCTGAAGAAAAGCAGCCAGACAAAAATGAGTGAATTTGATAAAAAGGTAAAGTCATCTTTAAGAGGTGGGATTTTGGTTATCTCTGTGGACAGTACTTTGCTTGAGAGGCACACGAGGTAAACAACTGGGTTCTAATAATATCCTCATTGATACATACATCTTTTCAGTTTTAGAAACATATTCAGAAATATAGGTCCATCTTTCTGAAATTTTACTTGAAGTTGAAATAATTAATCAATATCATCTATGCTGGAAACTCTATTTCTAGACCATGTGTATTTTTATCTGACTCCAGTTTCATTTATCTCTCTGCATATTCAATATTTCCATTGGAATCAAATAGAAATATCAAAAATAATATTTGAAAAAAATGAAATTTTTGCTTCCAATGTGGCTAATGGCAAGTCCACACTTCCATTGATCAGGACCAAGCTCGTGTCATCATTGACTCCTCTATTTATCACTTGCTCGAATCTGCTCTGGTAATCGTGTGAGCTATACTTTCAAAGTATATCCAGATGCCCACCAGCTCTCTCTGCTTCTATTGTTTATGCCCTGGTCAAAATACTACAATTCTTTGCTCAGATGACTGTGACAATCCACTATTCCTCTTTCGACTCATTCCTCCTATTTATTCTCAGCACGGTGAATGTGATTCCCCCAGAGTAAGAGTTAGCCCAAGACACTTCTCCACATCACACCTTGTGCAGGCTTTTCTTTTTATGGCTTACAGAAGCTGACAAAAACCTGCACCATCTGACTTCTGCCACCTTTCTGCATATCTGCTGCTTCTCTGCCCACTGTGTTACAGCCACACGTGACTCTCTGTCCTTCTCTACATCTCCAGCTGTGACAGTCCCCCCCTTCAGGAAATGGCTTCCCCAATCATTGCTATGCATCTAAGTGTCAGTCAGATGATACACTTCCCTTTCCTGTCTTGCTAACTTTATGTCCTAAAGTTGCTGAAATGGGGCAACTTGTTAATTATTTCTAAACCATCTACCTGAGAATACACTAATACTAAGAGAAAAAATGAATCGTAATTGAACTTTTTCATCATGAATCTGACTTAGTTTAAAACCTAAGACATATACCATGTGCAAATGACAGTGTTATACAATAATAGGATTTCAGAATTATTATAGTGAACTAAATTTTTCAAAACTTCATTCTTCCAATTTTTCCAGAGGCAAGTTTATAAGTTTATAAAAAAAGTTCTGAAAGATAATTAGATAGCACATGGATAAATGATTAATAGATTCTCTGAAATACAGACATCAAATTAAAACTCTAATTTTTAACTGTCTCCCTCTGAAAGAGAGAGAGACACAAAGAGAGAGACAGAAAGAGACAGAAAGACAGAGACAAAGATCATTTGATCCAAAATGAAGCATTAGCTTCAAACTCAGGATTAAGGGACTGTTATGGTTTGTGCTGAGATGTCCCCCTCAAAGCCTCATGCAGTCATGGGGGGTGGGCTTTACAGAGGTGGCAGGATTGAAAGTTTGTGATTGACTCATGGAACAATGCTGGGTTTAAGGGTATGAGTGCTACACCCACCCTAGGACCCTAGGGTGGGTAGCCTGCATACAATACAAGGGAAAGAAAGAGGCTTGTTTTTGTTCTCTCTCTCTCTCTCATTGCTTTTACTGTCTTCCAGCACCATGGCCTGTTGCCCCTTTACCATGTGCCACCCTGCCTTGGAGCCAGCTGATTATGGAATGAAACCTCCACAAAATGAGCTAAATAAACTTTTCCTTTTAATGTTGGGTGTTGAGTATTTTGTCTCAGCAAAGACAGAAAAGTAACTAAGACAGGCAACCAACTCTAGATATTTAGATGAACCCAGTCAGCAGATTCTAGAGAAACCCCATCTGTCTAGGTGAGACAGATGTCTGCTCCTATCTCAGATTTTTTCTTTTTGCCTTTCTAACACGTGGAGAGGATGCATGTTGCATGATGAAAAGTTCATTCTTACCCACCAGCTCAGAAATTGAAGAAATGAAAAGCCTCTAGAGAAAGATCAACAAAAAACAAGTTAGGGTGAAAGTCAGGACTTAGAGGCTGTTTCCCTAGGCAACCAGCTCCGGTAGAGATTTACATGAAGGCTATCTCTAAGTTCACATCATTCTTAAAATGTGGCACTGTGAGTATCCTTTAGTTTACAAGAGTCCATCCTCAGTCCCTAAAGCAAGGTCTTTACATGGTGAAGGGCAGGATGGGGACAGGTGGACTAGAGGGATTCAACTCTCTTTAGTGGGATGGCAGTCATTTGACAGCTATAGTCACACATAAACTTCAACCTTTCTTTCTGTTGCTTACTCAGATCCATCCTTGCTACCTCAGGGATGTAAAAACAGATGCTCTGACTTTTTTTATATGTGGGTACCGGGAATCAAACTCAGGACCTCACGTTTGCCAGGCAGGCGCTTATGCCGCTGAGCTATATCACCAGCCCCTGATTTTTTAATGACTCTCAGATACTAAGAAATGCACTGGCCCCTTCAATCAGTCTTTTATTTATGAATCTTTTCCAGTTAACCCTGTCCACTGTGTCCCTTACGACAGTGGGAATGTGTTTTCTCTTCTTCAAACAGTTTCCTTGAAACTCTCCTCAGAATTCCGAGTGAAGGGGACACAGGACTCCCACCAAACTGACAGATTTCTTCAAAGAGTCCCTCCGCTCTTATCCCCGCAGCTTCCACATTTTGTTTCCTTTGCAGGACATGAGGTTAAGGTTTGCAGAAGTCTTTTTTGACCATACTCTTTGCAAAATATTGGAGCGGTGGTAGTGTAAGTGGAGAGGAGCTGGTACTTACCGTTTGCCTGGGATCTAAACCAGTGCTGCATCTCATTTTGGCAGCTCAGTCACTGGCCTGGATGTTTCCAGTTGGACTCATTGTGTGAACAAGTCGGGATGACGTGCAGAAGCATGACTGGGTTGCACATTACCTTCCACACTTATTCATAGCCCCGTTCCCAGTTCTGTGCAGAGGAGGGTATAGTCTCTTCTCTTCACCTCTCTGTGAATTCGGACATATCTGGTACAGCTCTGCCTTTCTCTATATGTAAATCATGGCTTATGGGAATTATTGGAAAGTCTGTCTATTTGACAGAGCAAGAATCATTAACAACTTTCATATTCTGTGAGAGACTGATGACATACATTCTATATATTGATCATGTTACTAGTAGGTATAAAGTATAAAAAATAAATCAGTCCTAAGGATGTAGCACCATGAACTCATTCAAAATTTCCAATATGCTTATTGGTGTCAGAAATAAATCAAATATACATGTATATATGTATGTTTATGTGTGTATGTATATGTGCATGTGTGTGCATATATGTATATGTGTGTATATATGTACATGTTTATGTTTATGTTTATATGTGTATTTAGTTTCCAGGTAAAGAATTTTAGCACTTCATCCTTCCCCTTAAAAATGACAGCGGCGGGCAAGTGAAATGGCTCAGCGGTGTAAGCGCCTGCCTGGCAAGCGCGAGGGCCCAAGTTCGACTCCCGGATGCCACATACGAAAAAAGGGCCGGTGATATTGCTCAGCGGCACGGGCGCCTGCTGGTGAGCGAAGTCCTGAGGTCGACCCCCGGTACCCACAAAAAAAAAAAAAAAAATGACAGCCCCACAGAGATTACTGGCTTCTGTCTAACGGCCCCTGAGTCCCCTCTCCAAATTCCCTGTCAGGAAAAGTCAGCGCTCCCCGAGTCAGGTCATGCTGCTACTCCAAGTCCCCGGCTCGATGTCGGTGAACAGCAACAAGGATGAAGGTTGGTAAATCTGGCGGTGGCAAAGCAATCAAATATTTCCAACTCCCAATTGCAATATCTCCCAATTCTGAGATAACAATTCCTCTAGATTCCTCTTAATCTGAATATTGGTCCTTTCTTCCTATGAAGGGCAGTGAATTTTTTTCTCTTTGTTTAAGCACTATGAGCGAAAACATTTCCTTGAACAAAACGACAATCTGACGCCCATGTGAGAATTATCACCTGGAGATGATGCTGAGAAGACTCTTGTCATAGAACCTTCCACAAGGTGTTTTCAGAATGTTCCCCCGGGTTTTTGGAGAGCCCCACTTAAGAACACATGCTGACTTAGTTACATATTAAATGCGACGTTGTTCCAAAAACCCTTGGTGGTATCAAGTTATTGTTAGACAGAAGTTGTTCTGTGTTCCGTAGAAAAATCTAGTGACCATAGACAATGATGACATACTATATGTTTTCTACACTTTGGTAAAAGTTTTAATTTGAGGTCTGCGTTATATAGACTCTTACAGCTCAAAGATTCTTAGATCTTGTTTCCACATCGTCTGTGGGGTGAAGTGAGGAGTGGGAGACTTGGTCGCGCAAGTCTGATATAAGGAAGGGAATAGGATGCAAAACACCTGGAAACTCTGGGACATATTCGGTATAGAACTAAAAAGAAATTACTGGAAGATATGTTACCTCAATACTTCTTAGAGTTTCTATGATGTTTTAAAATGCTATCTTTTTTGCCCCTTCTGTACCTTTGTAACAATCTCATCTAGAGTATTTTTTTTCCAGTGTTCAGAATTGAACCATTGACCTGGCACATGCTGAGTACACATTCTACTACTGAGCTACACCTCGGCCCCTGTTTTGCTTTTCAGATAGTTAGGAATATAGATTTATGAGAAATAAAAGCAATATAAAGAGTTGAAACTAGTCCTTCATTTTTCATCATATTCTTTCTCCATCTAATTTAATCAATTTCTTATGACCTCAAATCAGGTGTGTCTTACAGTATCTAGGCACTTTTTCACTCATTTCTCCACTAAGTATTTATTAAGCACATGGTTTTATGTAGGACTCTAGACACCAGCTCTCCTTTATGTTGTGTAGAGACCCACTGAGCCTTCCTTGTTGATTTGTAGTGGATTCAGGACTTCAGCTGCACCCAGCTGCAGGCAGACATCACACGTGTGACTTGACCTCTGAGAACTGCCAGGTCCTCCAGAGTGGGGGACACTGCCTCTTAGCACTGGCGCCAGAGGGTTGGGAAGTAGAAAAAGCCCTCAAGCTCAGAACCCAGCCCTGTTAGTTTCTGCCTGGGTAATCACAGCCCCATAGTTCATCTGTTCCCTTCAGTTTCTTCTACAATTGGCAAAGACAGTGGAAGACCCCTCCACGGTGACGGCAAAGCCTTCATAAAACTCCTGTGAAATACCTCTGACTTTGACACACAGCAACTACTTAACAAGTATCTTCTATGAATATGAGCATCACTGTACCTAGCCCAGAGTTAATTTTAGAAACTATCTGATGAACAATCAATCAAATTCAATTAATGAAACATACTAATAAAGACACAGACAGGGCTGGGCATGGTGGCTCACTACTGTAATCCCAGCACTTGGGAGGCTGAGGTGGGGGACCATCATGAGTTTAAGATCATCCTGAACTACATAATGACACCCCATCTAGACCCAGGTATGCCCCTTCTTGTTATCTTCCCCCCAAAATTAAAAGTATCATTCCACAGCAATATATACACACCCATGTTTATAATAGCACAGCTTATAATAGCCAAATCTCAGAAATAGCCCAAATGCCTATCAACCAGTGAATGGATAAAGATGTGCCTTTTTTATGCAATGGAGCACTACTCAACCATAAAGAATGATAAACTTGAGATATTTCTAGGTAAATGAATGCACCTTGAGACCATACTATTAAGTGAAATAAATTGGTCACACACATGTAAATATTACATTGTATGAGAAGCTGAAAGTATAAATAAGGACCAAAAGGTATAATAGATATTTGAAATAGGAAGAAATTGTTCAAAAGAGAAGGGGAACTAGGGAGGGGGGAGGAGGAAAGGAAAGAAGGGAAAAGAAAAAATGAGAAAAGAAGGATAAAAAGGAAACAATGCTTTGTAAATAAGGAGGGGAAAAGGGGTTGAAGGGAGGGTAGGGGAATGAGAAAAAAAGAGGAATCAATATATATCATGTACACGTACAAATACCCTATGATGAATGTGTTCATTGTGTACATCTAAAATATACCTATAAACTTAATTAAAAAAGGAAAAAATAAATATAAGAAGAGGTGGATATGTTAATTACCTTGGTTGTACTAATAAAAAAAAACAAAGAAAGAGAGAGGATGGAGGGATGGAGGAAGGAAGGAAGGGAAGAAGAAAGGAAGGCACGAAGGAAGGAAGGGAGGAATAGGAAATAAAGGCAGAAGAAAAATGAGTGAGTCATAAAGCTCACACATACTGGATTGAGGGACCTAAGAAGTACTAATGAGCTACATGTCTCTAATGTTAACATAACCACATTTGAGTTTATTTCCTGCTCTAAGCCATATTAGGAATTTTGGATTCATTTACTTAAAATGGCTCCACATTATGTAAGCATCAGGAATCACGAAACCTGGACGTAGCCTTCCTGGAACCATCTGTTAAAGAACAGACATTTCTTGAATTTGTTCTTTTCTTGAATTTGTTAAATAATTCATTTCTTGAGTTTGTTCCAAGTGCTTCCATTCTATAAACATATAAAAATATCTTTTTCCTGTTTCTCGAGGTGACCCAGAGTACCCTTTATTGTCACTCTTTGGCTGAACGCTTCAGAGGAAAGAAGTCTGCAATGCGCTGGATCCGTGTCTGAAAGAACTGCAGTGACGCCGCTCGGCTTTGGTGATAGAATGGAGTGCCGGTGTCACACACACAAGGAGCCGTACCAGAAGGTGTGGTGGGCACCAGCCGGTCCACAGGATGTTGCTGCCATGATTGGAATCTGCTAAACAATCAGCAACCTTGCGAGACTTCTACTCAGGACCACACCACAGAGCTGCATCTCCTGTGACCTCCCACTCAACATACACCAGTAAATGAAATTTGAAACCAACATAGCCTAAGGTTTCTGGGCAAATGAATCTGCCTATTCTGCCAACCACCTTTGTTCCCAACCATAGCCACTGTAAGGAAAATGTGGGAAGAGCAAGGTAACACGTCAGAGGCACACTCCAAACCAGGACCAACAGTTCCATGGTCAGGAAGAGAAGCACGGAGTGGTGAGCGAAGGCGAAGTGCTGCACGTGTTGTGAGAAGGAGTGGGATTCCGAGGGGTGGAATGGACCCCGGAACTTCAGAGGAGTCGCCCAGAAATAACTCCTGGTGGTCACTCCCTGGGAGACAGCAGGGGATGTTTTGGAATTCAATTTTATGAATATTAACTTGGGTACCTATGTGGATACTTATTTATTCTGAGAAAAAGAAATTAGTCTATAATGCACATTTTTAAAAGCAACATCACAAATATAGAAAAATATTCTTGTTCGCTAATTAACTAATCCATGTCTCTAATTGGTTTTTGAGTTTTTACATACATATGTTTTTGCTGGATTGTTTTGTTTGGTCTTTATAAAACCATGGCATCATTACATACTTTCTCATGGGAGAATATAAAAGTAGTACAAGTTTTGGCATAGCATCATTGATGTAAATGTTTGTAATACTGATGCTTTTTTTTTTCTTTACAGCACTACCATTTGTTGCTAATGGTCTGTAGACTTTTGAGTCACATTGCCAAATTTGGGGAAATGTCTATTAAGTTTCTTTCATGAATAAATTGTGAGATTTGTGGCATTTCAAGATCTATTGACTGGCGACTGACCTTAAATGCTCCTGAATTTCTCATTAACTCCTCTGTTGTAGATGTCATAACACTAGTTTGTTTTTTATCAACATTAATGTCATTTTTCAAATAATGCTGGCAGTAAATGTAACACTTCATGTGAATACAATTTACTCCTTTCATTAGTTATCAAATAACCTAAGAAACTATTTGCTGCTTCTGTCTGAACTATATATTTTCCTTTGAGTAAGTTAATACTCCCAGTATAATCTAAAAAATCATTTTTCTTCACTTCTCAAAAGGAGACTAATTTCCACTTCCCTCATTATTCACCTTTCCAATTTAAACTTAAGGCTCTAAATCTCCATATGGATTTTCCCTCAGTACTTGAATAAATAAGTTTAAAGATGTCAAAAGAAGGCATCTACATATATGTTCAAATCTGGTTATATTTTCATTTTCTCTGTTTTTGATGAAATATTCCAAACTCTCATTGCATATCGCAGGTAAAATGGAACACTAGTGTTTTATCAACTTCTTGCATAAATTTGCACCTTGTTTGTGTTTGGATTTTTCCGTCAAGGCTTTGAATATAGAGTCTATAAAATGTCAGTTTACCAATGTTAGCAATTTTCCTACTTCAAGATAGTTAATTGTGACGTATCCACTTGACTTGATTAAGAACCACCTAGCAAATTAGTAAATTCTGGGAGTGTCTGTGGATGACTGACATGCAGGCCAGCAAACTCTCTGGGAAGACCCACCCCGGATGTGGGTGTAACCAGTCCATGGGCTTGTAGGTAGGACGGAATAAAAAAGAACAGGGCGTGTTTCCGTCTTTTTTTGGAGGAGCTGCAGTTTTCACCATTACCATCCGTCAGTTGCCAGTTCCTTCAGGCTTCCAGGGCAGATTTTTCAGCTTCTTGTGGGATGCTACCAGGCCTTTGCTTTTCAACTCCACTGGTCTCTCCAGCTTTCCAGGACACGGACTGCCCTTGTGGGTTCTTCTCTGCCTGGTCCTGCAGACAGGCATTGCAACTCTTCTGGCTCCGGTCCTGCAAGCCCAACTCCTATGTCCCCCACACAAATGTACATGCGTTTTATATTGAATCTGTTCCTCTAGAGAACCCTAACCAGTACAGGCTCTGATGCTGACTGCTGCACAACGCAGTTGTATGATGATAAAATCTCTGGATATTCACCATTTTTCCTAGTTATTTCATCTTGATTGAGGTATAATTAACAAAAATTGTGCAAATTCAAAGTGCACAATGTGATGTTTTGACATACATACACATTGTGAAATCACTACTACAATCAAGCCAGTTAACATATCCATCATCTCACGGGATCGACGTGTGTGTGTGTGTGTGTGTGTGTGTGTGTGTGTGATGAGAACACTTAAGATCTACCCACTTACCAACTTTCTAGAATTAAATACATTAATTTAACTAATTCTACAGTTGCCAGGCTGGACAGGGAGTCTCGAGAAGTTTGTATATTTGGCCAACATCTTCTCATCTCCTTCCCTGAAAACCAACCTTCTCCTGTCTGTTTCTCTGAATTTACTTCTTAAGAGTCCACGTATAAGTGACATTACTCCGTATTTGTCTTTCTCTGTCTCTGTCATGAACACAATGCTCTTCACATTCATCCATGCTATTGCAAAGCAGGATTTCTCTTTACAGCTGAATAACATTCCACTGTACGTAACATGACATCTCTATATATTCATCCACTATTGCATACACTTTATTTGTGAATTTATAGCCATTGATGGAAACTTACGCTGTTCCTTTATGTTAGCTATTGCGAATAACTCTGCTATTAACACAGGAATGCTGACATCAGTGCCACATACCAGTTTCGGTTCCTTTGGATGTATACCTAACAGTAGGATTGCTGGATCATATGGGAGACACTTTTAATTTTTTTCTATAGTGAGTGTACTAATGTACTATAATGGTTGATACATTGTGTCAACTTGAGAAGTTTAGAAGTTTAACTCAGCAGGGGCCAGGGTCCCCAATTTGTAAACAACGTCATCCTGTGTAAGAGGAGGGCACGGAGATGGTGTGAGTGCTACACCCGCCATGGGAGGGGGTAGCCTGCTTACAATATAAGGGAGAAAAAGAGGCTTGCTCCCCCCCGTTTTGCTCTTGCTGCTTTTGCTGTCTTCTGCCACATTGAACTATTGCCCCTGTGCCATGCCACCCTGCCTTGGAGCCAGCTGATTATAGACGGAAACCTCCAAAAACTGGGAGCTAAATAAACCTTTCCTTCCTTGATTTTGGGTGTCTGTATTTTGTCTCATCAACCAGAGAAAAGTAACCAAGACAGAATTTGTACCAGAGAAGTGGGGTCATTGCGGTAACTGTACCCGACCATGTGGTTCAAGAGCCTTTGGGAATGGCTTCTGGTAAGAGTTTGGAAAGGTTCAGAGCTGTCGACCAACAGAATGGAGCTGGAATGCCTTAGGCTGCTCTTCATGGGAGATTCTGGTCCAAGCTCAGAAGACCAGAAGGCTGATAGAAATGCTGCTGGTAAAGATCAGGCTCCAGAGATTTCTGCTAGGAAGGACCGCAATGGCTGCTGGACTCCAGATGATGTGTGTTATGCCTTGGCAGAAAGTTTGTCTGCATTTTGCTCGTGTCCAGAGAATTTGCCTGAGACTGAGATTAAGGGAAGTGGACTAATTAATCTGGCAGGAGAAATTTCAAGACAGTTGAATGTTGAGGCTGTGGCATGGCTATTGTTGAGGGCTTTTAGCCAGATTTATGTTGCAAATTAAGAGCACAGAGCCCAGCAGAGTGATTTAAAATGTTGTGAGTTTAGCCAAAAAAGAAGCTCCAGTAAAGCTGCGGACTGCAAAGATAGAGCTGAGGAGATATTGATTTCTGAGAAGGAACAGGAGAATAGAAAAGACGGCCTGAGGGCATCACAAAGAGCAGCAAGTCTCCACCTTTTCCAGCCTCAAAACTGCAAAAGTGAAAGACTTTGCTTTGAGGAGAAAGCCGCAGAGTACCATGTTCCAGAATGGTGGCAGCATAGAGAATTTGTTCCTCAGAAGTGGATTCAGAGTGCTCAGTGATCCAGGCACTCAACCCCTACAGCCAACAGAGAGGAAAGCCTGGCTACTGCTCCAGGTGGCAGCAGACCTTGGTAGCATCCATGTGGCACTGGTTTTAAGTGCATGCGGAATGCAAGAGTTATGGGATTAAGGTGGCTTCCACGCCAATTTCAGAAGGCCTGGGAGGCTAGGCAGTGTGCCCCTGAGAGGGCAGTGTGTGAAACTGTGAGCTAAATAAACCTTTCCTTCCTTAATTTTGGGCATCAGGGTGGTTTGTCTCAGCAACGAGAGAAAAATAACCAAGAGATGTACATTCCCACCAACAATGCATAAAATGTGTCCATTTCTCTGTGTTGTCTCCTCCATATCCTAGCTTTTCCTTTGCTATGAAATTAAACTCTGGGAGTATTTTAAGAAAAGTTTTGGGGCCAGTGAGATGGCTCAGCAGCGTAAGTGCCTGCTTGGCAAGTGCAAGGCCCGAGTTCGACTCCCAGAACCCCCATATGAAAAAAGGGCTGGTGATATCGCTCAGCGGCACGGGCGCCTGCTGGCACATGAGGTCCTGAGGTCGACCCCCGGTACCCACAAAAAAATAACATAAAAGTTTCTTACGTTGAGATGACTTGCAATAATGACCTAACTGTACAGTGCGTGATTGAAAGCTTAGTAAGTGCATATTTAAGTCCAAAGTAAGTGCATCTCTTTCAGTTTCTCCTAGCTGGATCTCACAAATACGTTCTGAAGCACCGGGAATGATTATAAAGGACAACCACAGAGCTCCTGTGTTGTAGAATTGCTCAGTGTCATTACAGTTGTGATAGCTCCAAGCAACAATAATATCTAGAGCTAAATACACACACACAGAAATGAGTACAGGTAAAACTAGGGAAATTTAACTTAATTTCACTGGATGGTAGTGATGTCGATCTTTGTTGTGATATTGTATTATAGGTTTTCCTAACATTACTATTAGGAGAAACTCTATCAAGTTTACCTAGGCTGAGAGTAGTAGTGTAGGCCTGTAACTGCAGCACTCTGGGAGGCTGAGGCAGGAGAACCTCAAGTTCGGCAACTTACTGACATAACGATACCCTGTCTCGCTCTGATACTAAGTATGCTATCACACATTGTGTGGTTATGCTAGACAAAGAGACAATTCATATTCCAGGCAGGATGGAGCAGATGGTGCCAAGTTTCATCATGCTAATTGGCATGCAATTTAAAACTTACTAATTGTTTATTTCTGAAACTTTTATTTAATACTTTCAGTCGATTACAGGTAAGTGAATCTTCAGGAAGCAAAATGATAATAAGGGAGGGCCACTGTGTAACACAACATGACAAATCACAGCATGACAGATTACACCTTTTGCAGTGCAATGCCTGTATCCAGTAGTCCTGTTAATATGATCAGCAGTGACTGTTAAGCTAAAGATCTGTTGGTGCTTGGATTTCTCACCTGTGGTATAACTCTGCTCCTTCAGTATTTAAAGAAAACATTCACCAAGGTCACCCACATTCACCTCTCCCTGCAAAAATCCTACTTATCATTCTCCCAGATAATTCCGCTTCCAGCAAAACTGACAGTGTTCCAACATCTACACCCTCTAGACTTACTCTTGAAGACGTGTCCACCTATTCCCAACCCTTCTCCCCTGCATCTCAGAAACATTTTGAAACTGAAGCTGACACAGTCCCTCACTCCACTCTCAGTCCTTCATCACCCTTTCCTGGATCACTATGACACCTGTTCAGTTTTCCTCCCTTCTCTCAAGCTCCCTTGCATTCACTCATCTCGTACTCTTCGATTCATACATTCACACATTAATATGTCTATCTTACATGGGTTAAGTGTCTACCATGTACCAGGTACTGTACTGCATACTTTAATAGTCATAATCCTATTGAATCCTTATGCTAAATATAATTAAGTTCCCCAATTACGTGGCTAATCCTAAGATCTATAATATTTTTATTGAATCTTATTGTCATATATACAAATCTGTAATGAGATTAAATGCAAATTCCCTAATTCAAACCCAGTGACATAGACATACTTTCTAGGTGGGCATGGTGACTCACACCCTGCAATCTCAGTACTCAGGAGGCTGAGATAGGAAGATCACCATGAGTTCAAGGCCAGCCTGGGCTACATAGTGAGTTCAAGGGCAGCCTAAGCGATGACATAGTGAGACCCTGTCTCACCAAGCCACCCCTAAAAAGAGATATTTCCTAATCAGTTCATTCCATTTACAAGATTCCAGCAGGTAAAACAACCCATATGAGCAACCCATAAATTTCATGATGGTATACATAAAGCAGTTAGTTGATAAGAGAGGTTAGTGGCGGTAGTAAGCTGAACTGTGTCTCTCTCCACAAAAAATGGTTATATACTAGTTGTATGCTTCTGTATCCATGAATGTGACTTGATTTCAAAATATGGTCTTCACAGATGTAATTAAGTTGAGGATCTCAAGAGGTGACCATACTGGATTTAAGTTAGGCTCTAAATCCAATATTGATATACTCCAGGAGAAGGAAGAAGGAGATGTCCAAAGCTGTGAAAGAATGAATTTCTGTTTCCTTAAATCCTCCAGTGTGTGGTCATTGGTTAAGGCATTTTAGGAAAATAATATACACTGAAGGAGAAAGTATCTGGCTCTCTCTGCTGGAAGGATGTACCTGACAGAGAGGGGAATGGTTGAGCTCATAGAAGAATGTCACCTTGGGAAGTAAGAGCCTCTCTCTCTCTCTCTACCTCCCTCCCAACCCCACCCTGGGTTACTGATGAGGCACAACATTCTTGTACAAGAGACTGTCCAGGTGGCTCTATTGCAAATTCAGATTTCGGGGGTGGGTTTTTTTGTCCTTTGCAGTGCTGCACTGGGGGGTTGAACCCAGGGTCTTTGCACTAAGTTACTCTTCAGTCCTTTTTTCTTTCTTTCTTTTTTTTTTTTTTTTTTTGGAGACAGGGTCTTGCTAAATCACTGTGTTGCCCAGACTGAGCTCCAATGTGTGATCTTTCTGCCTCAGTGTCCCAGAATGCCAGGACTTACAGAATGTGCCACCAGGCCTGGCTCCCTCTTTCTCCATAGATGCTTTTGTTCCGTGGTGAAAGCATCCAATAAATACGATTTCTCTTTCCCTATTGAATGTGCTATAAACTGAAAAACAGGACTAATTATAAGCTAGAAAATAACGAAGGCCCGAGTTCGACTCCTGGATCCCACATACGAAAAAGGGGCCGGTGATATCGCTCAGCGGCACGGGTGCCTGTTGGCGCGCGAGGTCCTGAGGTCGTCCCCCCGGTACCCACAAAAAAAAAAAAAAAAAAAAAAAAAGAAAATAAAATAAAATCCTTATTCGTAATGAAGTCTAAATTGGAGTGAGGACAGTATAGTTAGTGTGGAAACAAACGGGGCAATGGACAGGACTACAGATCTCAGCAGATAAGACCACATAGCCCTACTCAGAATAGCAGAGATAGGAACAGATCTCCTCTGCCCCATGAGTACTTCCTGGAGAAAAACGAGGCACTAACTCAATGTGCCTACTCCAATGTCTCTAAATTTGCCAATCAGAACATGGTATACTTCTAGGTCGAAACAAGAGAAAGGGCTGTGTTATAGTGTGGGGAACCACTCCAACTGCTTCAAAGCTTAGGGGCACCTAAGGACACCTGAGGACGTGATCCTGCTTGTCTAGTGCAGGTGCACAGTGGGATATAGTTATGTGACCATGACTTAGCATAGGTAAACACGCATGTGCTGGTTACAGCACTATGTAAGAATGTAAACATGAGATAACAACCTGTATAAGAATTATACAATAAAGACGCAGGTGGCTCTGGCTCTGGCTGTCTGCTCTGCTCCATGCTGCCTGCTGTTGTTAATGTCTTGCACACATGCATCATTTAACCTTGGGACCTCATCTGTGAAAATCTCCCTTGAACCCCCCGGTGTGGGCTGACAACTGGCATAGTCAACTGGACATTAAGGTAAGTGGTCCCATGGCAGCTGTGGAAACAGCACCCGAAGGTGAGGGAGAGCCCCAGGGAATGGCTGATAAGTGACTCCAGCCTCACCATGGCTACCTGTGAAAATCTCCTTTGGGCACCCCTGAGTGGGTGGACACATCATTTAGATAAAAATGTCTCCTGAAAGCCTCATGTGTGATGGGTCCTGGAGCACTATGCTCAGCAGTGGATTCATCCACGGATGAGTCCACTGCTGAGTGTGCTGTTGGAAGGTGAGGCTGATTAGAGGTGGTCACTGTGGTGTGGCCTGAAAAGGTGTATTCTCCCTGGCTCCTCTCTTCTCGTTCCTTCTTGGCTGTCCTAAGATGAGCAGCTTTCCTCTGCCAGGCCCATCCACCATGATGTTTCCCCCAAGAGCCGGCTGGCTGTGCATGGTCTAAACTCTCTGAACCATGAGCCAAATTAAATCATCACTCTTCCTTTACCTGGTACGTGCTGGGTATTTTGTACCAACAATAGGAAAGCTAACTGATAGAGGCAGTGAGATGCCAGGTGGGCTTCACCACTGACAGAGGATGGATTTCCTGCTATGAAGTCAGCACTCTACACTTGAGAGGAAAAAGCAATACAAGACCCCAGTGTTCTTTTCCAAGACAGCTGTACCTGCAATTATGGTATGGGAGCCGGGTGTGATACCACACACCTGTAATCCAGCCCTCTGGGAGAATGAAGCAGAAGGATTCTAAATTCCAGGCAGTCTTGGACAACTCAGTGACTCGTGCAGACCCTGTCTCAAAAGAAACACATTTTTAAAAAAAAGCTGAGTATGTAGCTCAGTGCAAAAACCACTGGGTCCAATCCCCAGTACCACAATCAATCAATCATCAATATGCAAAGGTGCCAAGGGAATGAGCAATCCACTTAGCCATATTTTTCTTCACTCCCCCATAGCATGTCACTTATATTTCTATGGTAGAATTTCACACATAGTATTTGTGGTGGATTAACTAACTGTCAATTTGTAACAACTAGCTGAACTGAATCATGTGTATATGAAGATATACATCACTGAGATAATTGTGGATGGGAACTGAAGAAGAGATGAGAAAACACTGTAGAAAATGATGAAACTCTAAAAAATGTTCCACCTGGGGTTTATGAATTCTGTAAAAACCTGTCACTGTCAGGGTATTTTAGAACAGCAGGAGTGGAAGGAATAGGGCATGATGAGTGTTGGAGGTCTTGGCTGCACTTAAGTAGCTCCAGATCCATATATCAAAGTGAGATTGCTATGAACTGTCCATCATTCCCTCATTCAGCCAGTCAAACAGTGTTTTATTGATCATCTGTTACATGCCTGACACTGAAATTACATGCATTTGGGAGAAAACTTGGCAGATGAGTTCACAGGTTTTGCTCTTCATGCAGCCATTAGGAATGTCCACTTCCTCTTGCACTAGCCTCCTGTACTCTCCTACTTTTCTTCAGCCTCAAAGGACTGAAACTCAGGCTCCACTCAATCCATATGATTCCGTTCGGCTCATGTGGCTGATAGGGCAGAAGGGCAAACTGATTGGGATCCACATGGTAATTGGTGGAGCATGCTTGTCTGTGTGTCTGCACAGGTCATGGAGGTGTGACTTGAGGTCTGTATCTGGTCCCTTGCCCCTTCCTTTCTGGCACTGCCCACTGCTCTGCTTCCCATTCCCCATGAATGAGGCAGCTTTGCTCCATGATGCATTTCCGCCATGATGTTTCTGCCTTGGAGTAGCCAACCATGGACTGGGTCCACTGAAACCATGAGTGAAATTAAACCTCTCTTCCTTTAAATTATGAGTGTCGGATGTTGTGTCCCAGCAACAGGAAAGCTCTCCAGGAGTGTTGAGTATTCTCAGCAAGTCACAAAAATGCTTTCTTCTGATTCTTTAAATTCTTTTAAAAATCTATTTTCAGTAAAATATAAAATAAATTTGATTTTCTTAAAAATGTTAACTTTTATAAAGTTTAGTAATATATGGCCCTTTAAATAAATGAATACAAGATTCATAAGTTTATATTGCATCATATTTGTCATTTGAAGTACAGCCTGAGTGATATTTTTGACATTTTGTGAGATTTAACACAAATTATATTTAACGATGCATTCTGAAGTAATATTCTTCATGAAATACATTTATATTTAACTAGAACTTTAATATATGTGAATGAAGTCTTTAAATATATATTGTTGCATTTCTATTTTTCACAGTTTTACCGTTTTTACTTCCCCATGAGAGAAACCAAAGTTTTTATTTCTCAAATTCACAAATAGTTTCCTGGAAGTAATATAGATTGGAAACTCAGTGTAGACATTTTTAATATTGAAATAAAACTTTTTAAGTTGACAAAATTTCAGCTGTCAGGAGGAGTGTTTTTCCTAGAATTTCTCTTTCCAAATCTGGTAGAGGAATACATAACAATTGAAATATTAATTAAGACTTCATTGTATGGTGGGAGAAAGTTAATGTGGTAAAGGCAGCAGAAGCCTCATCACAGAGGTGTGGGCTAAACAAGAGATAAACCATGCATGCACTACAGGAAGTACGTGGCCATTTCCCCCATGATTCCTTGCTCTACAATGTCTGTAACCCCAGTTCAGTGGGACTCTTCCTGTGCATGCTCCAGTACCTGGGGCTCACCTTTCATACACATTTTCTTGGGTTTTTCTTTCTGCCCAAAGTTTTTATAAAGCTGTTTCACGTAACACTAAGAGAAAAGTGCAACAATCATGACTGACTTGCTCTGTGAATGTCACAGTTTGGATCTGAGATCCCACAAAGGCTCAGTGCTGAAGGCTGGATGCCAAGCTCATGGTGCTACTGGGTGGTGGTAGGAGACTAGCTCTAGAAGAAGGCAGTTCAGACACAGGGGCACAGCCTTAAAGCAGATACTGGGACTCCAGCACCTTCCTCTCTTTGCTTCTCTTTTGCCATGAGGCAACAGACCTCCTCCACTATACTCTCAATGTGAAAGCATGGCCCAAAGCAACAGGGCCAAGCGACCATGGACTGAAACCCCTGAAACCATGAGGTGTAATAAGCCTTCCCCATTTTTGAAATTGATTTAGCTCAGGAATTTGTTGCAGCAAAAGAAAAATGACTAAAACAATGAATTATTGCAAAGTGAACACAAGAGTATAAAATCATTCCCAAAATGAAGAAATAGAATCTTAAGACTCCCAATTAATTTTGTATTATTACAAACATCTGGATATTGGGGGAAATTTTACAAGATGACTATTTTATCCTATTTATTTTATTTACTATTCAAGTAAAATATAAATGAACAGAAGTATCTTATGATTGAAGATACATAAAAATTACCCAGAGAGAATGGAAAGTATCTGAGATACATTTTATAACCAAATCTGATCCAATTATTACTTTAATGACACCCATCTGTTGTGTCTGCACTGTGTCCTCCAAAGGTGCATGTGTTGGATTTCTGGTTCCCAGTGTGATGGTGTCGAGGTGGGGAACCTTTAAGAGGTGGAGCCTAATGGGAAGTGATGAGGTCATGGGGGCCCACTCTTAGAAGGGGTTAATGCTGGTCTCAAGGACTTGGTTAGTTCCCATCAGAGTGGAACTTTTTTTTTTTCTTTCTTTCTTTCTTTCTTTCTTTCTTTCTTTCTTTCTTTCTTTCTTTCTTTCTTTCTTTCTTCTGTCTATCTTTCTCTCTCTCTCTCTCATTCTTTCTACTGCTGAGGATTGAACCCAGAGTCCTTGCACTGACCTACCTCCCCATCCCTTTTTACATTTTGTTTGAGACAGGGACTAAGTTGCACAGGCTGGACTTCGGCTGTCAATCCTCCCGCCTCAGTCTGCCAAATAACTGGGATTATAAGCATGTTGCACCATGCCCAGCCTCATATTGATTTTATGAATAATCTTCTGTTTTATTTATTTATTTTTGTGGGTACTGGGGGTCAACCTCAGGACCTCGCACACCAGCAGGCGCCCATGCCGCTGAGTGATATCACCGGCCCTTTTTTTGTATGTGGGTTCTGGGAGTCGAACTCTGGCCCTCGTGCTTGCCAGGCAGGCACTTACACCACTGAGCCATCTCACCGGCCCTGAATAATCTTCTCTATGCTTTCGTTTGGAATTTACATGGCCTGTTGTCTTATTGCATTTCCATTACTTCTGTAAGTAGGCTTGGAATGTTACAGTCATAAACATTTTGTACATTTAGATAATCAAAGCACTGATATCAGAACAGACCTCACCAGCTGACTATGAGAGATCAAGTTCCTCCATGCCAGAATCCGATTGCTATCTCATCATTTTTTCATTTTTCCTCTTTTGGTACAGTGTGTATGAGTAGGGTCACACTATAGTTATTAATGCTATTTCCCTAATGACTACCACTGGTGAAGTTACCGGCCTTTGTAAAGTGTCTACATCACCTTCTTGCCCATTTTTATTTTGTTTTTGCAAGTATTATACTAGGATTTGCAGCTTCATAATCTTAATATTTTATGTGGATGCACAAAAGTTCCTAATTTTAATATAAAGCAAGGTGCTTTTATATGCCTTTTATGAAATCTTTTCTTATGCTTTCTAAGTATTTCACATGTACATCTGCTCTCCATCTGGATGGAATTGTGTGTGGGTTGGGGATCAAGTCAAGCTTCATTTTCTTTCCACATAATTATTCAATAGACCAAGCATAATCTCAAAAGAGCACCATTTTCCCATTGCATCACCATACCGCCTTTATCACGAAGCTCATACACCTGTACTGGTGAATGTTTCCCTAACCTCTCTTTTGTCTTTCTGCCAATATCGCACTGTCTTAAATGCTATAACTTTAAAAACTGTGTTATTGCCTCCCCAGGATGGCCATTGAGTTTGGAGGAGCAGAAAATGACAAGTGCTGCCCGAGCTGTGGAGAGAGTGAAGCATTTATGGTTGGGTTGTGAAATGGTCCAACCAATATAGAAAGTAATATGAAGGTTCCTCAGTAAATTGCAAATAGACACTGTATGATCCAGCAGTCTCATCCTCAGTGTGTATCCAACAGAATCGAGGCTATGGACGTTGAAGAGCTGAACTATCTCTCCCTGAGAGATTTTCACACCCACACTCATACCAGCACTATTTGTACGCAGTAGCCAGGAGGGGTAGACAACTCAATGTCCACCATTTTGGAAGTGCATAAACAAAATGGAATATCACACAGTGGGAAAATGTCCCACCTCAAAAAGGAAGAAAATCCTGCTGTCTGCTACAGCATGACTGAACTCTGAGGACACTGTGCAATGTGAAATAAGCTAATCATAAGAATACAAATACTGGGCTGGTGAGATGGCTCAGCGGCATACACGCCTGCCTGGCAAGCACGAGGGCCCGAGTTCGACTCCCGGAACCCACATACGAAAAAAGGGCCGGTGATATCACTCAGCGGCACGGGCGCCTGCTGGCGCACGAGGTCCTGAGGTCGACCCCCGGTACCCACCAAAAAAAAAAAGAATACAAATACTGGATCATTCTATGAAAGGATTCAAATCCAAGCAAATGGAAAGTAGAAAGGTAGTTACCAGGGCCTAGTGGCAGGGGGAAAATGGGTGGGAGTTCATTGGATGTACTGCTCCACATTTGCTCGATGAAAAATCTCTGGGGCTCTGTTTTACAGCACATGAGTTTATACAACACTACTGAATTACACACATTAAGACGATTAAGATGATAAAATTTACCAATTTTTTACCACAATAATGCTTTTAAATATGTGATATGTTAAGTTTCTGTGTTTTTGGAGTGAAGATGTTACACTCACCCATTAATTTCTCATTTAATCTCTGTGTTACATTCATAGCTTTCAGGGTAGAAGTTCCAAATGTATTAATTTACGACATGGATATGTAAATATTCAAGGTTTCCCACTACTATTGTGATTTTTTAAGGAATATTTGCTGCTAGTGCCTCGAAATACTAATAATGGTTTTATGCTGACATCATGTCTAGCAACTCTGCTGAGTTCCTTTATAAACCTTGTGGTTCACTTATTATTTTGGATTTTCTATGTATTCAGTCATGTTAGAAGTATTTTTTTCTAGTATTTTATCTTCTCATTTCTCTCTTTGTTTTCATTACTTTTCACTAGAAATTAAAGTAAAAATTTTAGTTTAAGTATTAATGGGAGACATATTTTTCTGTACTGAATTTGTGTACAATGAAATTTAATTATTTATTTATTTATATAATTCATGAATTAATGCTTTAGTCTGGATATTTTTGACTGACCTGTGTTCCACTTCTATATAATATTACCTTTTGTGTAGTCTAGAAAGAGCCCATCAACTGAATTCTTAAAGAGTAATAAGATATTTTTTCAGTACTATTAATGTATTGTTTGTATATATGTGCCAATTTTATAATAAAACTCTTCATTTTCAGATATTTTATTTATCTTTTCTGTATTTACTTTGTAATTATAGCTTCTTCCGTTTTTAGTTTTATTAGTAGATATTTGCAGTGCGTAGTTATTACATTCCTCGTGGGGAGTTGGTACACATACCTAAAACCTCTTAATTCTTTTTCATCCCCTTTCTCTCTGCTCCTTCCATCTCTTGGGCTCCTCTTTTGCAGAAGTCTTACCTCCCTATTTCCTATTATCTATTGCCTTAGTTACGGCTATGGCTTGTGTTTGGATGTCCCCCACAAGCCTGATGCAGTAATGGGGGGTAAACTTTTTGTAGGAGGTAGATTCTAGAGGTTATGATTGGTTCATTGTCTAGTACTTTTCTCTCATTGCTGAGACAAAATACCCAATACCCAAAGTTAAGGAAGGAAAGGTTTATTTAGCTCAATCCATAATCAGCTGGCTCCAAGGTGGGGTGTTGTAGGAGAGAGGCAACAGTTCATGGCAGTAGAGGACAGCAAAAGCAAGGAAAGCAAAAGGGGGGAGAACAAGCCTCTTTTCCTCCCTTATATGGTATGTGGGCTGCCTGTCCTAGGGCAGATGTAGCTTTCACACCCCCAATCCCAGCACTAGACAACAAACCAATCACAAACTCTAGATTCAGCCATGACCAAAAGCCCAATTGCATGACCACATGAGGCTTTGGGTGGACATCCAGACACAAACCGTAACATTCAACCCTGGCCTCCCAAAGACTCTTGCACATCCCTTTATGCAAAAGGAATTTAGTCCATCTTCAAGAGTTGCCAAAATCCTAATGGTTTCAGCACTGATGAAAAGTCCAAGTCCTCCCACATGTAAGGCAAACTCTTAGCTGTGAGCCCCTGTACAAATGAAAAGTTAAATGCTCCCAACATTCAATGATACAAGATAAACATTTCCATTCCAAAAGTTACAAACAGGGAGATACAAAGGATTGGGATCAAAGCAAGTCCACAATCCAGCAGGGCAAACATTAAAACCTGTAGTTCCGTGTGCAGAATCCTTGGCAATCTGTGGCAAGTTGTGAGCTCCAAAGGGCTTGTATGGCCCTCCACTAAAGCACTATCAGTGTTACTAGCTCCCACGGCTTCTCTCCTAGGTCTACTCTGCTCCTTCCTTGCAGTTTTCCTCAGACAATGCCTGTTCCTGGCTTCTCCAAACTTCTGGAGTCTCCACTGAACCTTTGGCTTCACATTCACAGCTTCACACATTGCCCTCTCAGGGGCACACTGCCTGGCCTCCCAGGCCTTAGGAAATCAGTGGTGTAAGCGTTCTTAACCCCACAAATCTTGCACCTAAAACCAGCGCTGTTTGGATGCTGCCAAGGTCTGCTGCCAGCTGGAGCAGTAACCACGCTTCCTTCTCTCTTGGCTGTAGGGGGTTGAGTGCCTGGATAGCTGAGCACTCTGAATCCAATTATGAGGAACAAATTTTCTATGCTGTCACCATTCTGGAACATGGTACTCTGGGGCTTTCCCCTCAAAGCAAAGTCTTTTGCAATTGCACTTTTGAGGCTGGAAGGGGTGGAGACTTGCTGCTTCTCATAATGCCCACAGGCCATCTTTTCTATTCCCCTGTTCCTTCTTAGCAATTGAGATCTCCTAAGCTCTATCTTTGCAGTCCACAGCTTTACTAGAGCTTCCCTTCTGGCCAAACTCACAACATTTTAAATCATTCTGCTGGGCTTTTTGCTCTTGATTCTTAACATAAATCTTTCTAAAAGCCCTCAACAATAGCCATGCTGCCACCTAAACATTTCACTCCTTGAAATTTCTTCTGCCAGATTAATTAGTCCACTGCCCTTAATCTTAGTCTCAGGCAAAGTTTCTGGGCATGAGAAAAATGCAGACAAACTTTTTGCCAAAGCATAACACACATTGTCTGGAGCCCAGCAGCAAATGCAATCTTTCCCAGCAGAAACCTCCTGAGCCTGGTCTTTACTGGTTTTCTGGAATTCTGAGCTTGAACCAGAATCTCCCATACAGAGCAGCCTAAGGCATTCCAGCACAACTCTTTCAGGCAACATCTCTGAACCTTTCCAAACTCTTCCCACAAGCCATTCCCAAAGGCTCTTGAACCACATGATCAGGTATGGTCACAGCAATGATCTCACTCCTGGTACCAAATTCTGTCTTAGTTACTTTTCTCTCATTGCTGAGACAAAATACCTGACACCCAAAATTAAAGGAGAAAAGGTTTATTTAGCTCAGAGTTTGTAGAGATTTCAGTCGATAATCAGCTGGGTCCAAGGCAGGGTGGCATGGCAGAGGGGCAACCATTCATGGCAGTGGAAGACAACAAAAGCAAAAGGGCAAGAGCAAGCCACTTTTCCTCCCTTATGTTGCATGCAGGCTACCTGCCCTAGGGCAGGTGTAGCTCTCACACTCCCAATCCCAACACTAGACAATGAACCAATCACAAACTCTAGATTCAACAGTCTCCAAAAAGCCCTCCCCTCATGGCCACATGAGGCTTTGAAGGACATCTAGTCATAAACCATAACATCTGTCTCATATTTTGTTCTTTATTTATAATTTGGGTTTTTTATAACAGAGAAACCAATTGATATTTAAGCTTGTGTGTCTTATTTATTCCACTTAACATTATGGTTTCATCTATCTTCCTACAAATGACTCAAGTTTATACCTCTTCATGGCAGGGGAGTACTCCATTATGGATAAATAACATATTTTCTTTATCTATTCTTGTGCTTCTGGACATACAGGTCATTTCCATGGTTTAATTATTATGAGTTGTGTTGCTATAAACATTGGTATGCGTGGGATCACTGTAATATGATGTCTTTATCTCCTTCAGGAAGATACCGAAAAGGGAAATACCTGGGTCAAATGGAATTTTTAGTTTTAGTTTTTTGAGAAATCTCCATCCTGATTTCCATGATAGTTGTACTAGTTTACTTTCCCACCTACAATGTAGAAAGTTTCTGTTTTCTGCACAGCCTTGCCAGCATTTGCTATTTTTTAACTTCTTAATATGATAGTCATTCTTTCTGCAATAAAATGGAATCTCAGTGTTTTAATTAGTATTTTTTCTAATGGCCACAAATGTTGAACATTTTCTCATGTATTTTGGCCATTTGTACTTCTTTTGAAAAATGTTTATTCATTTCAGTTGCCCAATTTATAATTTTATCTTTCATTTTGCAGGCCTAACTTTTTTGAGTTCTTTATATATTCTAGATATTAGTCCTCTGTCCAAAGAATAGCTGACAAAATTTTTCCCATGCTATAGGCTGTCTCTTCACTCAGGTGGTTGTTCCTTTCGCGTTGCAGAAGCTCTTTAATTTGATATTATCCCATTTGTTTTTTCTTGCTAATATTTCCTGTGTAACAGGGTTTCTGTTCAAACAGAGTTTTAGCTATTTTATCTCCAGCAGGTTAAATGTTTCTGTTTTAACCCTTAGATCTTTGATCCATTTTGATTTTAGTTTAGTACACGGTGAGAGATATGAGTGTAGATCCAATCTTCTGCATGTAGACAGCCAGCTTTCCAGGACCATTTGTTAAAGAGGCTGTCTTTGCTCCACAGTACGTTTTCGGTCCCTGTGTCAAAGATCAGATACCTGACTGTGCTTGGGGTTGTCTCCATAACCTCTATTCTGTTCCTCTGATCCGCATATCTTCTTCCAGTACCAAGCTGTTTTTAACCACTCATAACTTCTAGAAATCATTTTTTCACAACTACAAAGCCAGAATCATCTCTAAATTTGTTTCCTTATAATTATTTTTTATTTTGGGGTGATATAATTCTGTACCTTGGTGTCCCTAGCAATATATATTTTAATGCTAGTTGTAAAATTTGTGCAGATGTGTATATATGGTTAGGGAACAATCATATGAAACCATTTACAGCAGCAACCTTTATAAACATAAAAACTAGATACATTATATTATCCAATATTGGATGACTAAATTATGTTTCTTTCATATATTTGAATGCTGTACTTAAATTAACTATGTTACCACAAAGATAAATCCCACAAAACAACACTTAGCCAAAAATATCAATAGAATAACACTTATGAAATAATTTCATCTATTAATAGTATAAATATAGGCAAATCAAATTTGAGGTTTCAGAAGTTAACCTAATGTTTACTTTGGGGTAGATGAAGTAGATCTGTAGGGCTCCTGTGTTGCTAAAACATTCTAATTAATCAGCTGAATATACCTGTATGTTTACTTGTCACAAATCATGACGTGTGAATTTTTCTATATGCATGTTAAGTTTACATTTCGAGGGAAACCCTGCAATCAGATAATATTTCTGTCATGTGGAGTTGGCTAAAATCCAAATACTGGACAACATAACCTGGTACCCAAGCTATAGGAAAACAGATACTATCACATAAAATGTTTGTTTAAACTAGCAAAAATTGACCACGTTTTATTTAACAAAGATATGTATTTGTTATGTTTTCCCCAGAAAACAAAATTAGAGGAAAAGCCATAAACTAATAGTTAGCTTTCTCACTGGGAGCGTGGAGGAATGGGATGGTGGTGGAGAGAACTGAGTGAAGGCGACACTTTCCTGAAAGCGTGTTTCTCATGATTGTCCTTCCATCACATATGAACACTTCACACAAAAATAATACCAAACTAAGTTGGAGGAAAAAAGTCTTATCTCTGAGAGGTAAACACTGAGTCATTCATGAAGGGGACACTACCACATCGTGAAGCTGCTTTGCAGCAGCCCAGCGGGATTTGGCGGGACTTGGGGGAGAGGAGTGGAGAAAATAGCAAAGTTGAAGTAGTGGAAACTGAATGATGAGAACCTGATCATTCATGATGTTAGACTTCTTACTGCTTGAAACTTTCCATGACAGAGAAAATCCATCTAAGGACAGAAAAGAGAAAAGGAAAATGCACACAAAATATTAGCAATTATTACCTGAGTCCGGCATTATATTTTTGTGGTGAAGTATTTCCATTTTTGTAACAAATTTGTATGTCTTATAAATGAAAAATAAAATAAGGATAATGAAATGAATATTAGAGCAGAATTTCAAGATTTTCTTTTGACCCATTGCAACTAAACTCTCTAAAATAATATATGAATTTATATTGATAAGAGCATTTACTCATGAGAATTGACTCTGGTATCTTAGTGCTAGTGCTCCCTAAATGTCTTATTTCTACAATAAAATTGCAGTTAATTTTTAATCTTTGGCTTTGTTTTGCAGTATGCATGAATTATGTTTCTATTTGTAGATTCAAATTACAGATTTATTTTAACTGTCCATCACATAGAACATACAGTTGCATGTCACTTTAAGTGACTCCATAACCATAAATATATTATTTTAAAGACATAAATTGCAGTTAAGACAATGCATTTTAACATTTAATTTTTATTCGGTTTGATTGAAAACTCTCATGAAACAACCACGTTACAACTCAGGAGACAAAAGAGGAAAACATAAACCAAACATCATTAACAGTAGAAATAGTGATAAAGGTTCATGGCAAAGCAAAGAACTTGAAAGACTGCCAGTATTATTTTATGGATATGTGGCAGAGTGATGGATTACAAAAGTATCTTATTAAAAATCATTTGGCATCTGGTTAGGGAGACTTTTACCTCCGCCATTATCATTATGCTGTGTTTAATTGAAATGTTTGTGAGTACAAAATCAGAAGGAAATTTTTCCTAGACAGCTGTTGAAGGGTAACTAGATAATAAGTTTCCCATCATTGCTTAATATTTTTTCCAAATATAAAATTTATTGAGGCTGTTAGTTTGTTTATGGGAGATAGAGTGTGTGCATGCTAGATGTGCCCTAATAATTCTTTCCATTTTATTGTTTATTTTGTAGTATTTTTTTTACTAAATTTTATGTATCTTGCATTAACTAAGTGTTTAGTTGTTGATTTGTTCCTAGGACTCTGTTGGAATTTACTGTTTTTAAATGCAGCCCGTGTGTAAAGGAACTGAAGCAGTTCAACAGCAAAGCCCCAGCAAAGTGATACCAGACGGCTGCGCAGTCCAAGTGACCAGACCTTGGCCAAGGGAGGCGGGCAGGGAGACAGGACTGCAGGGAACCGGTCAGTGATGGCGTCCAAACCCCCATTCCAGAATCCCCTCACTGGAATGTGCCATCCCCACAGCACAGCCCCACTTGCCTAGAACTCCACTGCATCTTTAGGTGAACCACTTACAAACTGTAAGTGACCTTAGGTCAATTAGTGAAGCTTCAACTCTCCTTGTGAATGATGATGTAATATGTGAGCAACACCAAAGGAATTAAAAGACCAAATGAGCACTGTATTAGACCCTGTCCGTGCCTGGGACAAAACACCTGATACCCACATCTTACGGGGAGGAGAGATTAATTGTGGCTCATAGTTCCAATCCACGGTCGGCTGACTCCGAGGCAGAAACAGCATGGCAGAAGGAGCGTGGCAGAGGAAAAGGTGCTCAACTATAGAATCCAGGAAGTAGAGAGAGAAGGGAGGAGCTGGGGACAAGAAGAAACCTTTCCAGGTCGTGACCCCAGTGATGATCTCCAACCAGGCCCACCTCCTACAGCACATTCAGCCACGAACTCATCCATGGATGGCTCCACTGATGAGTATCATACCCCGGCGATCCATCACCTTCCACACATCGGAGACTTCGGGGGGATATCTTTATCTTTTAACTATAAAAAATATACTCATATATCACTTAATAAAACACTTAGCATGCAATATTTGAACATTTTTATGGCAGTTAACTGTTTGTTGCCTATAGCATTGTATGAGAGTAAACCAGTACAAATAATACTATTACTGTAACAACTATGCATCTCTTAAATTAGAACATCTTTTGAATGTCCATTGAAACTTCTGCTTCTTATATTTTTTTCCTCTGAGTATAGAAAGCACATTGTTGTCTCTATTGTATCCATTATTCTCTTCCTAACTTGCATCATTAATCAAACATTGCTTGATTATCATCTATAAGTCATGTACTTACATGCACAGGCTTTTCCTTTTTATCGAAATAGTTTTCTTCAGACTTATTAAATTCAACTCTCAGTGCACTTTTTATACTCAAAATTAGTCAGCTGACTTGATCTGTTGTATAGCTCCTAACTTAGTATAAAAGTCTGTGAAACAAAAGAAGAGGTTGGAACAATTTGTGTATCAACAGGGAGCCGCAGGGATGCTCTCCAGAAGGTCATCAGTGGCCTGGGAAGAACACAGGAAGCCATCGCTAGTTTTACCTCCCCCTCTATTTTCATAATGGAAAACAGCTCTGCCGCCTGAAATTCTTGCACACAGAAAGACACCACAGCCAAAGCAATTGAAAAGAAGAATGTAACAATAGACACTCATTTGACAAAGATGAACTGTTATTGAATTTTTGAAAGTGCTGATCTGAAGAGTAGATAGGTTCTCTCCTAGTGAACTAATCAGTTTTCAGATTAGGAAGCAATCCGCCCCACAGACACAGGGCATGAGGCAAACGTGCGACACCATGGGCAATCGTCCTGGTGTGGTCACAGTTGAGTGAATCTTACTACCAAGTATTCTTTCCGTAAGAAACTAAAAAATTAGAGGAACTGTACGAAATAATGAGTTCAATCATTTGCTAACAGGCACGTGGGACTCTAATAACCAGTGAGAGAAAGAAGCAAATAATGTAAGGTTCATGATCTCCTCAGTTCTTCCCAGAGGCAGCAAAATGGCCCCCCAGGGCGGGGAGATCCAGCCTGGCAAGGCAAGGTTGATGAGCTGAGCAAGCCAACCGCAGGCGCTGGGATATGCAAAAGACCTCAGATTTCTAAGGCCCCTTCTAGAATGGAGCTATGCATATTCAGAGTGCCCCAAGTGGGTGAAGAAAATGTGTCAAAGGAAGAGCAACTAATAGGAAGCTGTGAACAGAAAAATTATCAAAACTTGCACAAGACAATGTTTGTGCTCCAAGCAGACAGAGGGTAGAAATTTTACAAAGAGCCATGATCATCCAAGATGGAATCCATAAAGTCTGTACATCAGATTAAGGTCAATGTAGCGCCTGAACAAAGACAACTACTTTCTTCTAAAACCTTGGAACACTGAAGGGGATTTGAGATAAATTAAAAATCTGAAACAAAAAATTAGAACACAAAAGGATTAGAATGTAAAATGCACAATGTCCAATGTGCAATGGAAAATTACTAACCATGCAAAGAGACAGGAAAATGCAATCCATACACAGGAGAATTACAACTCAACAGAAGTGGACTTGAAAATTCCAGGCATGAAGGGATTAGCAGAGGGATGCATTGTAGGGTGGTTACAATTAAGAGTTAAAGAGACATATGAATATACATAGGATGATAAAAGACATAAAAAATAGCCAAATGCAAATTCTAGAGCTAAAAGATTCTGTATAAAATGAAATATCACCGCTCCACGAATTTGAAGACAGGGTAATACAATCTCTCCAAGTAAAAACAAAGAAGAAAACCAAGTAGCACAATGAACAAACACAGCTTCTGTGAACCGTGAGACCAGATGGAGTACAAATGCATACAAAAAGCGTATAACAAGAAAATAAGCTGGAGATTGGGGCAGAAAGATTGTTTGAAGAAATAATGGTCACAAATTTTCCAACTCTGCTGCTCCAAGAAGCTCAATTGACCTGAGGCACTGTAAACTGAAACTGTAATATATCACTGACAAATTCCTGAAATTCAGTGATAAAGATATTATAGATGTAGCCATGAAGAAAAAGAAGATGAACTATATCCAGAAGAACAACAATAAGAATCACCACCAGTTTTTTGTTGTGTGTTTGGTTGGTTTCTCTTTTTGCTTAAAATTCAGGAGACAACAGACAAAACATAATTTTACTGCTAAAAAACCAAACCAAACCAAACCAAACCAAACCAAACCAAACCAAACCAAACCAAACCAAACCAAAACAAAACAACAACAGAAAAAACCCTGTCAGCCCAGAATTCAATATCCATTGAAAATATCCTTTAAAAATAATAGTAAGCCTTCCATTTTCATCTTAGAAATGTAGACGGTTGAAAATACTATCAATCTTTTGCTTACAATAAAAAAAAATCGTAGGAAAACATGCAAACTAATGACTTTTCTTGAACCAAGGAAAGTATGGAGATCTTCAGGCAAACAGAAGCTGAGGGAGACATGCACACTGGAAGTGAGAAACAAGGCCTGAGCCTCTATTTCCTGGGATAGGTGCCATCAAATACCACAGAAGTCAATATATTTCACCCAGTTAACATTTTTCCACAAATTACAAAAGACTGAGTGTGGGACATGAGGAGAGTATGTAGCTGCTTGAGGCGTCAGACCTTGGAAATCCACACTGCGATGAAGGCACTTCTGCCAGGAGCCCCATGAAAACCGATATCAGTCTCTTTCCAATCACTGGGACAAAATAATGAGCACCTGCAGCTTCGAGGAGATGTTTGTTTTGGCTTGCGGTTTCAGTCCATGCTTCAAGGCAGTAAGGCCATGGTGGAAGGGCCTGGCACATGAAAGTTGTTCAACTCATGGCAGCCAGGAAGCACAGAGACAGGAGAGAAGCCAGGGACAAGAACACACTTTCCAAGTCACATCCCAGTGACCACCTCCAACCAGGCCCCACCTCCCAACAGCACAGTCAGCCACGAACTCAGCCATGGATGAATCCACTGATGAGTACAGCACCCCATGATCCAATCATCTTCCACACACAGGAGACCTTGGGGAGACGCTTTAGATCTAAACCATCAGAAAACCCAAAGCAGAAAGAGGAGAGAATTCTGAGAAATTCTCCAATGCTACTTGCCACCACTGAAACTCAAACCAGATGTGTCTTTATCTATTTCTAAAGAATAAAAATACTGGGCCGGTGAGATGGCTCAGTGGCTTAAGCGCCTGCCCAGCAAGCGCGAGGGCCCGAGTTCGACTCCCGGATCCCACATACGAAAAAGGGGCCGGTGATATCGCTCAGTGACACGGGCGCCTGCTGGCGTGCGAGGTCCTGAGGTCGTCCCCCCGGTACCCACAAAAAAAAAAAAAAAAAAAAAAAAAAAAAAAAAAAAGAATAAAAATACTAATATGCAGGGCATGTTGTGTAAAAGCCATAGCCTAAGCTCACTGGTGAAGACTTGCTATAACTGGGGACAACCACAGGAAATAAGCTCTTTCCTAAGGAAGCTGCAGAGATGTATGTTAGGAAAAGACTAGGAACACATGCTCTGCAACACCTGCCCCAAACTGGGGCTAAGCTGGAGCATCAGCAAGGGCTCAGTGCCCTTGCCTTCCTCCTTCTAATGTTGGCCACTATGAAATTCAGTGAGCAGGGCAACCAACAGGGGAGCTCTGCAGGAGACAAGCTTTCTTCAGAAAGTAGAAGAAAAGGAAGACAAAGTAAAGTGGTTTGATGAATGTAGATGAGTGAGTGTTATGTCTTGATGAATGTAAATTTTCTGCAATAGCACAAACTTAAAAACCAACTCAGCCCTTGCCAAGATATACACATATTCATTCGGGCCTAACCGAAGAAAAGACGGGCTTATGTTCAAGTGGAAGAATGTGTACCTCAGTATCTTCTGTTTTATATAATATGTGTGGCTTTTATCAAAAAATTTTGATGCACACAAAAAGGCAAGAGAAGCATGATCATAAGGTCATACTGCAACCACATTGAGGTATGACACAGATGGTATGTGTATTGGTCAGCTTTCTCATTGCTGACACAATATGCAAAGTTAAAGGAGAGGTTTATTTGGCTCACGGTTTCAGAAGATTCAGTTCATTGCTGACTGGCTCATGGTTTCAAGGCAGGAACATCCTGGTAGGAGGGTGTGGTGGAACAAAGCTGCTTAGTTCATGGAAACTGGGAAGCAGAGCAGGTAACTGTGCCAGAGAGGAAGGGGAGAGGGACCAGATGTAGAACCCAAGGTTGTGAAGCCATGACCCACCCAGACACATACTGAAGTGTGCTTTAGTAATCCTGTAGGCAGCTGGAAGCCATTCAGGTTGACGTATTTAAGTTTAACCACCACAGTACTGTTTAACAATGGGGCAAGGAAAATAGAATATCTCTGATTAAAATGTTAAAAGTTCTAATGTAGTGACCATTAACTGGGAGTTGGGTCTTCCCCAGGGATGTCTAACAATGTCAGGAGCCAGTTTTGACTTCTTGACTTGGGACTCCTACTGGGATCTAGTGGGTAGAGACAAGAGATGCTGCTAGCACACAGCAACCCTAAAAACAACGACAAACCCAGTCCAAAATAGCAGCAATGCCAATGCCAGTAAACTTAGCTCTGATGGAAAAATAAACGAATGAAAGATTAGATAGGAAATTTCACTAGAGAGATAGAAACTGTAGAAAGAGATGCGTTGGAAATGCTAGACATCAAAGATACAGTAACGGGATATAAAATCTTTGATGTGTTCATCAGTGGACCCTAGGAAAGACTCAGACAGATTGAAGACAAGTAAATAGAAAGAACCCAAACTGAAAAGCAAAGAGGTAAAAGAAGGGGAAAGTCTAAGAGCAAGCCTTTAAAAGCTGTAGGAATATATTGAATAAAGTGACAAATTATAATCAGAGTCAATAAGTGAACAAAGAGAATAGAAATATTTGAAGAAATTATGCCCCCAAATTTTCCGAAATTACCGATAAATACCGAACTACAGTCCAAGAATCTCATGGGCTATCAAATGGGATGAATATCAAATGCACAACATAAACACACACACACTCAGGCTATTACACCACTAAATGTGAAAGACGATGTGCTCCCTTCTACAGCATAGGCACTAAAAATGAAAGATACAAAGAAAATTAGTGACACCTCTGCACAGGGGACAGGGAAACTTGAAAACTTAGATATAAATTTTATGTTAAGTGTTCTGTACTGCAATAAAAAATGTAAAAATTAAGACTGGTGTAATGATACACATCTGTAATCCCAGCACTCTGGGAGGCTGAGGCAGGAAGATTACAAGTTCAAGCCCAACCTGGGCAATTTAGTGACTTATAGACACCCTGTCTCAAAATTTTAAAAAACAAAGGCTGGCGATGTAGCTCAGTGCAAAGACCCTGGATTCGATCCCCAGTACCACAAAGCAAACAAAACAGTTAAAAATTTAAAAACAAAAACACAAAGAAAATCTTCAAGAAGCCAAAGAAGGAAGTCACACTACTTACAAAGCATTCATTTTCAACAGTGATGTCACTGAGGCCCTCTATGGCAGGACATTTAATGGGGGAACAAAAAGTTATCTATTGATACTTAATTTTAGTTTTGGAGGGAAATTTAACTGATGCTTCCTCGGGTAGGGAGACAGGCAATGATAATTATGAGAAGGTTGACTGCAACCACTCACTGCTTGTGGAAGACCAGGTAAGAATTATCGCCAACTTAATACCAGAATCCATGTGAACAAGCCACCACCATTCCCGTGCTGTGTAAGAATACTCCTCCGGAGGGTGCCCCACAGCTACCTACCACAGTCATCCTTGGAAACTCATTTTAGCATCCACAGTCCCCAGACCTTAGGACTGTGATCAAGAGAGAGTTTAAAGCTGATCAGCTTTTAATTAATCTCTTATTCTTTTTCCTTCAACACCTATTAAGCACTTACTATGCACTCTTAAATCTAGGGATATAAAGATCAGTGAACCATGGTCTTCAAATGTGGCTATGGAAGTAAGTGGCAGAGAGCTAGCCTTGTTATCATATCCAGTGTGTTTAAGGTCCCTCCCTATAGTCCTTGAGAAACTCTTGGCTGATTTTAATAATTGGCTCTCACATTTTATCTGTATCAAGGTCACAATTCCCCAAGAACAATTTATAGTACAGACACTCGGAGGCTTCAAGTAAGGAGGAACCACAAGCATTAGCAGGAAAATATTACCAAGAATATTTCTTAAAGCATTCCTCAGGTCAAACACTTTGGCTCTGGGTTAGCACAAATCTTGCAGCATCCGTCAAGGAGAGTAGTAGTTAATATTCCTCACAAAGATGTTAAATTACCTAATTAGAATTAACCTTGTAGCTTCCCTTCTTCCTTAAATCAATAACAAGGAGTTTCTTTTCTTCATACTTTGAGTGAAACTAGAAATCAATAGGACCAGATAATCTTAGCACAGCAAGTGACAGGAGCAAAGGGAAAATATTCATGACTTTGGAACTCAGGCCTGAGGAATGGAATAGGGACAGAGCCTTCTTACCACCCCTCAAAATGTCAGTCTGCTAAATCACTGCACCCTATTAAGAAATCGTTGCTGTTATTTTAGGTCTACTGATTTGTGGACATGTTTTTCAAAAGAGCTCTAATCTTTTGGCAAGGCATGAAGATGCAGATAAAATCCCATGGTGTCTGTGATTGGTGTACATGGTTGGAGGAGAAGGGAGGGATACAGATGAAAGGCTGCCTGTGATTGGTAAGTGCTGAAGCAGGGTGATGTGTGTGCAGAGTGAGTGCCTGCCCCCAACAGGAATTTACAAAGATAGAAAACAGAGGGTGGTCTGAAACCCCCGAGGGATGGGTTAGTGAGGTTTTCAGATTGCACGTGATGGAAGCTGAATTCTATCAAACAAACTTCACTTAATTATCAAGGTAGGGGGCTGGCTTTGACCATCACTGGACACGGGATCTTAAATGCTGTATTAGAATTTCTTTCTTTGTCATTATCGTGGAATAATTTTCCTCTCCAATAACTATATCTTTAAACAAGCTCTTTTCATGTGACAGAAATTATAGCCACAGGCTGTTGTAGCCTCATCCCTTTCCCAGGTAAGAATCTCAGTACCAAGAGTATCCTCTGCCCTGTACGATCCCTCATGTGCTGAGCAGGGTCTACATGAAACTCCCCACTGCCTCTGCTTGTCCCACCGTGGTCCCTGTTGTTCCCCTTGGAAGAAGGGGAAAGGCTGGCCAGGGAGGTCTTCTCTGCCAGCTTAGGGATGGTACAAGGCCCCAAGATGGACAAGACCAGTCCTACAGCAGCCCAAAAGACCTTGAGCTGGTGGCCCCAATCAAGTGACTTCATCTACTGCGAGCTCCTCACCCACTCTATACCAGCCATGCTGCCTCACTCCATTCCTCTACTGTCCCAGCTGCTTCCTTCCCGGAAGACTGAGGATGTGGTCGGCAGGTGCTATCCCCGCATCGCTGCAGGTACTTCTGCACTCTTCTTCAAGGCTGCCTTGGAACATTCAAGTACCATCTTCCATACCCTTCTCCTCAGTCGTCCTCATCCTACTCCACTCCTCTTGTCCACAGCTCTTGCCAACTTCTAAAGTGCTATTTCATTCACTTACTTTTTATGCTTGCTGATTTTTCTTTACCTCCCCCAAGAGTTTAATAGAAACAAAACCTTTCATGAGGGCAGGAATTATTCTGTATCCTAAGTGCCTATTTGCTGATCTCTGAATCCTTGAATAGTGCTCAGTAGGTGCTCCATAATGAAGTAATGAATGAATCCAGCTAACCAAAATCATCATCATCTCTCTCTCTCTCTCTCTCTCTCTCTCTCTCTCTCTCTCTCTCTCTCTCTCTCTCTGAAAGAAAAGTGATTCTGGTACCTGGGAGAAGTTTCAGGTTCAAGGGTTCTGGACAAGTAGAATCAAATGTCCTGATCCTACAAGTGTATCTACTCCTGACTTTGCTATCAGAAAGCCTGCTTGGAAGAAGAGACCTCTCAGGAGCAGTCAGAATGGCGAACTGAGGGAGTGCAGTGGATGGAGGCACGTGTGGTGTCCACAGCTGGCTCATCAGGGCCTCGGAGACAGCTGGTACGTTTTGCTGGAATGATGCACAGGCAAGTGTGAGCCTAGATGGGCTGGAGAGGCAGCAAGTCTGTGCTACAGAAACGGGTTATGGTAACAAATTCAGACTTCAGCCCTCAGGCACTAGAAAGCTGCTGAAGAGTTTTACAAATGGAAGTGACATAATTGGGTTCATTTGTTCTCTCTGGCAGTAGGATGAAAATTGAACCCAAAGAGACCACGAGGGGAGATGGAAAGTTTCATCGGAAGCAATGTGTGGGAAATGCCCCAGGTGGAGAGGCTCATCAATCTGGGGCCAGTGTGAGGAAATGGCAGATCTTCTCAGATTGTTTGTAGCATACGATGTTTGGATATTTTCCCAAAACTGTTAATGTACTTCACTTCAGATATGTATAAAATGTTGACTATGGAAGGGAAAAGAGAGCTGTAATTTTACAACACGGTTTGGGAAAGTTTTAGTTATATCTCAAAATTAAAATTCCAAATTTAGAGAAACCTTCCAGATCCAGTAACACATAGATACCACGTGAAGTGTATCATCACTGAAAGCAAAATAAATGACAGAGTTACAGCTTGGAATACCTCAGTGAAGCAGCATCTTAAGTCCAGCTAAGTGTGTTTATATTTTATAGTATATGTGACAAAGAGGCTCATTTTAAGCTTTTCAAAACATAGTAACAAACCTGATCTTTTCTATTGTTGATCAATTTTCAACTTTCCACCCAAGATTAATAATGAATCAAGAACTATGTGCCGAAAGTCCTATGTCAGGGTTTTATAAAATGTTCAATAACATTCAGATATTTACAACAAGCTTAATCCTCTGTAGATTTAAGACAGTATCTGCTAAATGCCAGGACTTCACAGTCATCTGGAGATGCTGTGATATCCCACCCAGCCGGGTCTCCACACTGAAAGCAAACCTACCACCTTAAAGATGTGCACTGAACCTTTTACTTCCACACTTCGTTTTATTTTGTGAAAGCCAAACATATACATGTGACCTTAGAGGATTTATCAACTTCTTGAGTCCTAGGAAAATGTGGATCAATTTCTGACTTTTAGGATTCAAGGTGGCAGCACGTTTTAGTGGCATTGGGGAGAGGCAGGTGTTGGAAGGAGCTGCAGGGAACAAAATAGAAGAGAAGAAATATCCGAAGTTGGCTTCTGAAGACACAGCCCTTACGAAAGCTGGTGTAGTTATCTTTACTTGGACCACTCTGGACCTAATTGTATGGACCTGGCTTGTATTTATTTGAGACAGAAAAAGACATAAAATAATGGGGAATTAAGTGAGGGATGAGGTGACAGAGCTGGAAGACCACTGAACTGGGAGCTGTACAGCTGACTCTGTGACCACAAGCAGGACACATCATCCTCAGCTTTCCCCACTTGAAAGTCGATGGCTCTACTGCCCATGCTTTAATAGTTTATTCTGTAGTTTTGGATTTACAGAAAATTGCAACAATGGTGTAGAGAATTCCCATAAAGCCCCCGCCTAGTTTCTCCTATTATTAGGTATACTACATCTGTTAATTAATGAACCAATTTTGGTCATAATTATAGCTGATATCTAAAATGACCTGCAAAAGTCTTACTGTGTTTTTTTGAAAGGTGATTGGACCATGAGAGTTTTACTCATTAGTGGATTCATCTGTAGACAAGTTCATAGCAGAAAGTGCTGTTAGGAGGGGGGGCCTGGCTGGAGGTGGTCACTGGTATGTGACCTGGAAGAGTGTCTTCTTGTCCCCGGTCCTCCCTTCTCTCTCTGCTTCCTGGCTGCCATGAGTTGAGCAGTTTTCCTCTCCTTGACCATGGATTGAAACTTCTAAAACTGAGACAAATAAACTCCTCTCCCTTTAAGTTGTGGGTACTGGGTATTTTGTCCCAGTTATGGGAATGGAAAAAATACAATAATTATTAACTAATTTTTAACTGAAGTACACTTCATTCAGATACCCTTAGTTTTCACCTTTGCTCCTTTGTCTGGTCCAGGATACCATCCAGGAAGCCATATTACATTTTGTGATTATGTGTCCTTCGTGCACCAGTCGGACTTGAATTCCACCAACTTTCTTGGGTTTCAATGATTTTCAGTTTTGAAGAGTGCTGGCCATGTGTTTTACAGAAGGGCCCTCAATTTGTATTCACGTAATGATTTTCTTGTGATTACACTGACACTGTGGGTTTGAAGGAGGAAGAAGGAAGAGGTGAAAATCATTGTCACCTCGTCATACTAAGAGCTCATTCTACAAACCGGACATCATGTTTATATTGCCCTTGATTGCCTGCCCGGGATACTGTGCCAGATTTCTCCATTGTCAAGCCACTCCTTTTTCTCTCCTTTCTATGGTGTACTCTGAAAAAGGCCACTATGTGCAGCCCACACTTAAGGAGCTGGGAATTATACTCAAACTCAACAATGACCCTTAAAAATGGAAAGAATCAGGTTTCCACTTAATGCATCTGGGCCCATTTTTTATTACTATCTACAAAATTTTTTTTTACAAAAAGAGGCAATGCTGTGTGAAAAAATTCAGTATATAGTTTCAAAATAAAATGAATTATTAAATTCTTTGGAACTTTTCTACATGGAAGATTTGTCTCTTTATTCATTAAATTATCTTAATTTGGACTCACGGCAGTGTATTTTATCCTTTAGGTTATAATACATCACTTGCAGCATACTGAGGGCTGTTGAATCCAGGGACTTCATGCCGAGGTACATTTCCAGCTTTCTTTGATTGTTTTATTTTGAGACAGGATCTCTCTAGGGTGCTAAGTTGCCCAGGCTGGGCTCAAATTCGGGATCCTGTTGTCCCAGTCTCTCAAGGTGCTGGGACAACTACCTGCCCCCATGCCCAGCTCCAGCACTACTTTTGTGTTGTTATTATTGTTGCTCAAGTTCTTCCAGCTTTGGTAATTTGAATTCTATTAGATTCCGTGTCTCTCTGACATACTCACATATCATTGGAGTTTTTTTAAAACACTTCTGTACTTTCTGGCTCTACAGGATTCCCTAGTACCCTTGTTTCAATTTACTTCCCTGGTCCTGGAATTCGCTGTTTCTCCAAGAAGCCTGGCTCCTTTTACTGGCACCAGGTGTCTTTGCTGTTACTGGACTATCCTTACTTCTAGTTGGCAGAAATTGCTTCTAGTTGCTTTCAGGTGGCAGCGCAGGGAAGTATATTTATGTAATAACTCATGCAGACACACCCATCTGTAGGTATTTCAATGTTTGGGCAGCTGTAGCTGTATTAGGCTAAATGCAAGTTCATATGATGTCTCCAACTCTAATGCATTACCACATATGTTACGCCAGCCCTCTCCCCTTGTGGCTCTGTGAACTGTCCTCAGTAGTGGGGCATCTGGCTCACACCATGTGAGGGCATTTTGATGGCACTGAGTCCAATAAAAATGCAGACACATTCCTGATTTCACTAGCAGAATCCTCCACACTGGTGTAGGGGATGGGGAAGTGGACAACATTGGAAGGAACCATCCAGGTACTAATGTTGTTCCCTGGAGTACACATGGAGTCTACGTGTGTCTCCACACTGTCCTGGCACACTTGATCATGCTCTATTCTTTCCCAAAGTAACTTAAGTCACACACTCCTCCCACCCTGTTCAAGAATATATTTGTAATAGTTACACTACTTTGTTACATTATGAATTCTATCCTGGATTCTGTCAAAATTTATTTTTAATATGTTCTTTTTAAACTTAATTTTTTATTACTCTAGGGTTTATTTTATGTGCTATAAATTTCTGTGTGTTTTCACAAATGCATAGTGTTATGTGTCTACCTTGACAATATAGTACAGCTTGGTTTCAGAGCACTAAAAATTATTCTCATTACCTACCAACCTGTCCCCCAACCTAATCTTTGTCAACCATTCACAGTTTTACTATCTCTATGGTTTGCCTTTTCCAAAATAGGGATCATAGAGAATGCAGCTTTTTCATAGTGGCTGCTACCACTATGCACGGAAGTTTCATCCATGCTTTTGGTAGTTTTGTTGGCATTTATTTTTATCACTGAATAATATTGTTATATTGATTATAACGGAGACCACAGTGTGTCTCTTCATTATCTGTTAAAGGACATCTTAGTTGCTGCTACATCTTACAGTGATTAGTAAAGCTGCTGTAAACATTTGTGTGCAAGTTTTTCTGTGGACATAATTTTTCAAATTGTATCTAGGAGCATGTAAGTAGTATCTGGGTGCATGATCGCTGGATCATAAGACTAGGTTTTGTTTATTTCTTAAAAAAAAAATACTGCCAAACCATTTTCCAAAGTGGCTGTACATTTTTTATTCCCACCAAAAATAAACAAGAGTCCCAGTTGCCACACTTTCCCTATCATCTGGTCATTTGAATACGTGTGTAGTTCATTATGATGTTCAGCATCCTTTTAAGTATTTATTTGTTATCTCTACATGGTTTTTGTTATCTTGTGAGATGTTTAATTTTTTTTTATAAAATACATTGTTGTTTACTTACTGTTGAGTTTTAGGAGTTCTTCGTTGTGGCAGTTAATCTTAATTGTCAACTTGATTAGCTTGGGAGATACACAGGGGATTAGTAAAGCACACTTCTGACTATGTCCAGGTGGATCATAGAGACTCGACCTTGAAGATTGCATCTGGTCACTGGCCCCTTCCCCTCTGGTGCTGTTTCTGGCTCTGCTTCCCAATCACCATGAATTAAGCAGCTTTGATCCTCCACACCCTTCTGCCATGATATTTCAGCCTTGAAGCCAGCTGACCATGGATTGAATCCCCTGAAACCACGAGCCTTTAAGTGTGGGTGTCAGGTGTTTTCATGTATTTTGGACATAAGTTATTAATAAGTTATTACCTTTGAACTAAGAAAATATTTTCTGTTTGTATGCGGTTTACCTTTTGTTTTTTTTGTAATCATTTCTTCAGCAGAGCAGTTTTTGTCTTGTGCTGTTTTGTTTTTGTTTTTGTGGTGCTGGGAATTGAACTGAGGGCCTTCACACTGAGCTAAATCCTCAACTCCTTTTTTATTTTTTTTTTTTATTTTTAGACAGACTCTTGCTAAGTAGCTACCATAAATTGCCCAGCAAAATCTTGAGCTTGTGATCCTCCTACTTTCACTATTCAGAGTGCTAGAATTATAGGCATGTACCACCACACCTTTCGATTTTAATTAAATACAACTCACCTCTATTTCTTCATTGGATTATCCTTTTGATGTTGCAGTTAAAAACACATCACCAGACCCAAGGCCACCTAGATTTTCTGCAATTTTTTCTTTTGAATTTTGTGTTTTACATTTAAATCTATGACATATTTTGAATTAATTTTGTGAAGGTATAGATCTATCCTGTTCATATTTTTTGCATTTGTGTTTTCAGCATCATTTATTGAAGAGACCATCTCTTCTTGGTTGAATTGTCCTTGCTCTACTTGCAATATGAGCATGGGTTTACATCAGGACCCTCAGCTGTGCTCCATTCACCTGTGTATTCTGTCTCCATTATCGTGATCTATAAATTACCATAGCTTTAAAATAATTCTTTAAAATGGATATTGTGAGTACTTCAACTTCATTCTTCCATATTGTTTGTCTACTCTTGGTCTTTTGTCTCTCTATATAAACTCTAGAATCAGTTTTCCACATCTACAAGGAGCTTGTAGGGATTTTATTTGAGATTGCACCAAATCTGTTGTGAAAGTTTAGAAAAACTAACATGCTCACAATATTGACTCTCCATAACTAGAAATACTGTATAGAAGCTCTTTGACTTCTTTCATCAGAATGTTATAGTTTCCCACATACGGACTGTGCGTGATTTGTTAGATTTATGGGTTTATTTTTGGTGGTATTATAAATGGTATTGCTTTTTATTAAAATTCCAGCTTTCTATTGCTGGGATATAGGAAAACAACTGATGATTATACATTAACTTTATATCCTATTGTATTGCTAGATTTGCTTATTAGTTCTAGGAAGTTCTTCATTTATTATTTTGGATTTCCTAAACTGAGGATTGTGTCACCTGCAAACAAAGACAGAATTTATTTCAATTTTCCCAATCTATATCAGTTGCTTCCTTATCTTATCTTCTCGGTCTAGCTAGGACTTCCAGTACAATGTCAAATAGAAGAAGAAACATCCTTGCCTTGTTCCTTATTTGAGTGGGAAAGTATCAAGTTCATCACCATTAAGTATGATGTCAGCTGTGTGTATTTTAGAGATATCCTTTATCATGTTCAGGAACTTTCTTCTCAGTTCCCATTTTACTTTAGAATTTTTATTGTGAAAGAGTTTTGGATTTGTTAAATGCTTCTTCTGCATCAATTGGAATGATCCTATAGTTTTTCTTCCTGGTATGTTGATGCAGTTGATGTCTGTGATGAAATTCCTAGTTCTGAACTAGCCTTATAGAACTAGAATAAATCCCACTTGGTCATGGCTGTTAATTCTTTTCATACCTTATTTGATTTGATATTTACAATATTTTACATAAGATTTTTTTTTCGTGGGTACCAGGGGTCGACCTCAGGACCTCACGCACCAGCAGGCACCCATGCCACTGAGCAATATCACCAGCCCTTTTATGTGGGTTGTATGTGGGTTCCAGGAGTCGAACTCGGGCGCTCGCACTTGCCAGGCAGGCGCTTATGCCGCTGAGCCATCTCACCAGCCCAACATAAGATTTTTAGACTGACGTTCATTAGAGATATTCATATGTAGTTTTCCTTTCTTGTAACGTCTTTACATAGTTTTAGTATTACAGCTATAATGGCTTCATGGAATGAAGTAGAAAATATTTCCTTTCTTATGTATTTATTTTTGGTTTTAGAAGAGAATTTGGTCATTTTTTTATTATTCTTTCCTTAAATGAAGACATTTTGATTTGGTTGTGTTTTAGAAAGTTAATAATTTCTTTTTTTACGGTTTCACATTTTTCCTTTTCATTTTATGAAAAAATAAATTTTCATAACCAAAGTAAAAGAATAACAATAATTATTACACTATGTATCATTACCTTCAAGGTAGTACAAGACATAAACTAAAAAGATTCTTACAAAAAAGAAACATGACTTAAGTTCTTTAATAGATACAGTCCTATTCTGATTATCTATTTCTCTATGCGTGATATTTAAAAATTATATATGTCAGGGAATTGCTCATTTCATCTAAGCTATTTTATTTGTCTGCATGAAGTTCTTCATACGAGTCCATTATTATCTTTACAATGTTCATAGGGTCAGTAATGAAGACCTTTGTTTCATTTCTAATGTTAATAATTTGTATCTTCTCTGCTTTTTCTTAGCTTGGCTACAAATTTATCAATTTTATTTATCTTTTGAAGGAACCAGTTGTTAGGCTTATTGACTTTCTATATTGTTCTCCTGTTTGTAATTTCATTGATTTCTTCCCCTATTATTTCTTCTCTTTTCCTTGTTTTACCTTAAATTTTTCCTATTTTTGTACTTCCTGGGCTAAATATTTAGATCATCAGTGTTGAAAATTTCTTCTCTTCTAACATATGTATTTAATACCATAAATTTACCTCTAATAATAGCTTTTCAGTATCTCATAAATTCCAATTAACTTGTATTTTCATTTAGTTTAAATTTTTCTTGAGACTTCTTTGACTCATGTTATTTAAAAACTTTGTTATTTAAATCGCTACTAGATTTTTGTCATTGTGTTACCATTGTATTTTTATTGTCATAACACTGATTTCTAGTTTCATTACACAGTTAACTGAAAATTTATTTTCTATGATTTTCATCTTTTCAGAATTTGTTAGAATATGTTTTGCGGCTCAGAGTTTAGTCTATTCTGGTGACTAATCCCTGCAAACCTTTAAGAAGTGTATATTGTTCTGTGATTGATGAGGGCATTCTATAAATATTAATTAGGTCCATTCAATTGGTATGCTCTTCAGGTCAACTGTATCCCTATTGATTTTCTCTCTGCTTGATTTATCAATTACTGAAAAAGGAGTGTGGAAGTTTCCAACTGGCATTAGATTTGTCTCTTTTTACTTGCAATTCTATTAGTTATTCCTAGTTCTATTCTTAGGTGAATACACATGTAGGATTGATCTGTCTTAGAGAATTGGTTCTTGAATCATTATGAAATGGCTTTTTATCCTTCATCATTTTCATTCTGCTGAAATGTGCTGTTTGAAATTCATATAGCTACTCCAGCTTTCCTTGATTTATCTTGTCAGCCTGTAAATTCTTCCACTGTACATTTAATCTATGTGAGTCTTTATGTTCCAAGCTGGTTGCACACAGACAACACAAGGGACATGCATCACAGCTAGATGCATCATGGACTGCATATGTGACAGGGGTCCCAGTAAATTCTGTTACCTAATGGCATCATAGCCATCTCAGTTTCTGTGAGCACATGCTGTGTGTTTGCGTAAGGATTAAATAACCTAAGGACGCCATTCTGAACATATCGTATGGTCACTAACACAGTTCTGAGCCCATCATTTATTTTCATTGGTGTATTGAGAACATTCACATATAAACTGTTTATATAAATGGATCAATATTTATTTCTGATGCCTTTCTATTTGTCACTCTTACCGTTCGTTACTTTCTTTGTTCTGCTTGTAATTGAATAATTCATAGGATTCTATATTATCTTCTCTTGGGATATTAAAAATGTTTCATTTAAATTTTTAATGGTTTCTTTATGGCTTCAGATATACATTTTTAACTAATAGAATCCCCACATTCAAATAATACTGTTCCATACCGCATCTCCTGCTATTTCCTTCTAAAGCAACACTAAGAGTTGCTTTTGTCTCTTAGAGTACCTGTCCTTCACTTCACTTATCCATGTGCTATAAGCAATCAACCTGGTCTTATTGTTATGACTTTACGTTTATTTATTTATTTATTCATTTACTTTGCAGGACTGGGAATTGAACCCAGGGCCTTTGCACTGAACTACACCTCCAGCCCCTTCCTCTTTTAAGTTTTGAGAAAGGGTTTCACTAAGCTACTAAGTTGTCCAAGTTGGGCTCAAAATTGTGATCTTCCTGCCTCAGCTTCCAAGAGTGGTAGGATTACAGGTGTGCACCAAGGCACCTGGGTAAACACTTACCTGAATTGATTTAAAATCAGTTAAGAATAAGAAAACTAAAGATTTAATTTTACCATCATTCATTTTTTTCTATGCACTTCTTTTCTTGTGTAGTTTGAATTCATGATCCATAGATTTTTCTTCTCACTTAAGAATTTCTTTTAACATTTGTTGTAGATCAGCTCAAATGGTGAAGAATTCTGTGCTCGCTTATTAAAGGAATTCTTCATTTTCCCTTCACTTTGAAGGATGATTTCATTAGATAGAGAATTCTAGTTTGACAGTATATTTTTGTTCCATTATAAAATTTCACCCCACTCTCTTCTTGCTTGCATGAGTTCTGTTAAGTGAATAGTGATTCCTATCCTTGCCCTTTACATAATGTGTTCTTCCCTTCCCTCTTTTTTCAATATTTCGCCTATTTTTTCTTTCACACTGAATGTGATAAATCTCAGTGTAGGGCCGGTGAGATGGCTCAGCAGTGTGAGCGCCTGCCTGGCAAGTGTGAGGGCCCAAGTTGGACTCCCAGAACCCACATACGAAAAAAGGGCTGGTGATATTGCTCAGCAGCACAGGAGCCTGCTGGCGTGCAAGGTCCTGAGGTCGATCCCCAGTACCCACACACACACACAAAAAATAATAATAATAAAATAAATAAATAAATAAATAAATAAAATCTCAGTGTAGAGCTTTCGGTATCTAAGTATCACAGCTGTTCTCTGAGATTCCTGTCTGTGCTTTAGTGTCTGTCATTAGCAGTGGAAAGCCCTTGGCACTTATTACTTCCAATTTCTTTATCTCTCTCCTCTCTAATTCTCCTCTGACATTCCAGCATCACATGTTACACCTTATTAAATCACCCCGTGATTCTTGCACTCTGGTTGTGTGTGTGTGTGTGATTCCGTGTGTAGTCAGTCTACTGATTCAGTCACCAAAGACTCCTCCCTTTCTGTTACAGGTTTTTGGCGTCTTAGTAGTTCCCTCCAAATCTTTCTTCGAATTTCTGCCTCTTGTCTTACATAACCTCTGCATTCTTTCACGCTATCTACATTAGAGCCCTTAACACAATGGTCATTCCCAGTCTAATGATCCCAACTTCAGTGTTGTGTCTCGGTCTATTTCTGATGCTCACTTCATCTCTTCAGGTTATGGTTTTCCATAACCTTTCTGTGCACTCTGTCATCATTTATGCAGAGCGGAGCAGGTGTCCCTGCTCTTGTCTGTCTGCAGAGCTCCTCAGCAGCTTCTGTTGCTTTGAGCTCTCCACTGCCACCCTCAGCTACATGGGAGCCTGGACAGGGTGGTGGCAAAGAGTGAGTGAGGAGAAACATTCTAAAATCTTAAAATTACACCTCTATGTTATAGTGTTGTGCAAAAAACCTGGTACTGAACCAAAGGAAAATGCTCCACACTGAGGAGCTGGAAGGCAACTGTTTATTGACACTGGTGGACTGGCGGGAGGACCAAGTCCAAATCACACAGCCTGGCTCAGAGTGACACAGAATCTTATATACACTTTTGCAAGCAGGAAGTACAAAGCTGATAGCAGGTTATTATGTGATTGGTTGCATGAATTCAGTCATATGTTGTCAGGCAGATTTGTATCAAGCAGGTTTACTTAAAAGGAATTGTTTATCATAAGGCAGGAACATCCTGGGAGGGAGGAGGGTTTGAGGGGAGTGGGTAGAGTTAAATGTGTCCTTGACTGGGCCAGTCTGTCCTAGGCATAAAGTCCTCAAAGAATGCTGGAAAAACTGGATATATATATATATATATACATATTTTTTTTTAGGTAGGAAAACACAGACATTACAGCTGGATACAGTCAGGTTGACCTGGCCGGCTATCTGGAGAAGCAGCTAGAAGCAGACAGTCAAGGCTGACTGAGTTTAGCAGTCTATGTGACAAGCAGCATGAGCATATCCTGTCTCAATATAGCAACAGGCTACTAATTGATTTTTAATTTCTGCTATAAAATTTCTATAAATTTGCTATTACAATAGGAAGCCAGTATCCCCAGAATCCAGCCTCTACTCTAAAAATGTTTCTTTTCTTTTTCTTTTTTTTCCTTTTTTTTTTTTTTACTTCTTAAATGAGACAAGAAAATAGATGCGGGTGGAGTAGGAGAAATGCTCTCGCTCAAGGTTCGATAGGCTTCTGGAAAAGCAGTTCTCTCTAGTGTCCAGAGCTCTATTGTGGAGAAGGTTGTGTGGATATTGCATGATGTACTTTCAGTCTCTCCTTGCCAGTGCTACTTAGAGGAGCCAACTGGGGTCCCTGGAGGTTAATACCAGAGAGTGTGTGAGCCCAGGAAGTTTCTCCCTCACGTCTGCCTACACTTGGTCTCCCGATAGTCACCAAATGTCCACTTAACACATTCTTATAAGTGAGTAGATCCAGGTAAGCACATCTCATCTGTAGTGGTCTGGGTTTACCTGTTCCCTGAAATTTTGGGGTGTTTTTCCTGCAAACTCAATTCTTTTGTGGGTCCAGAAAAAATCTTTGATTTTCATTTTATTCGGTTTGCTTTTGTAAAAATTAGAATAACCAATTCCAAGATCTTACCTGTTGAACTACTTTCAAGACCCCAAACATTTCCAAAATAAGTTGATCTCTTTCCCCCACCTCCATGCTCCTAAGGAAAGCCAGCACATTGTCTTTTGTGGAATCTTGTAACAATTCCCTCACTCATCTTCTACTTCCACACTCACAGCCTGACTCCAGTCTACTCTACACACCAGCCAAGGTGATGCTTCAAAATACACAGCAAATCAGTTCCCTCCCCACCTAAACCTCATCAATGGTGGTCAGAGAAAGTGAAGAGAAGGCTCCTGTGCATAAATTTCTACCATTTTACAGAGGCAAAGCACTGTGGAAGTGCACATAACAATTTGGAGAGATCACCACAGGTTGGAGATACCACGAAGTATCAAATGGAAAATAGATGGGTGAGTGTAAAAGCAAGAAAAGAGAAGAAAATGCCAAAAAATAAGCATGGGGATGAAACAGCACATGACATGCACTTGAGGTGATAAATTAATACAAAGGTATTTCTGTCCATTAATCCTGACTTGTCAACTCCATTGGATTAAGAAGCCTGTCATGGATTAGCCAATGACACCTCTGGGTGTGGGTGGCAGGTCGTGGAGGTATGACCTTGGGCACCGCATATGGTTTCTAGCCCATTCCTTTCCCACACTGTTCCCCCACTCTGTTTCCACACTGCCATGAACTAAATGGCTCTGCTCTACCATGCCCTTCCACCATGATGCTCCTGGCTTGGAAACAGCTGACCACAGAATGAATTTCCAGCACCCGTGAGCTAAATTAAACCTCTCCTCCTTTAAGCTGTGGGTGCTGGGTTTTGTGGCTCAGTAGCATTGATCACTCAGCAAAGCGCCAGAGATACTTGTGAAATGCAGGACACCGGACATTATAATGGTTCAAGCCAGGAGAACAGAGGAGGAGGAAGACAGAAAGTTTAATTGAAAGGCTCTTGAACGGAAGGTAGATACTTAGATACCCAACTACTGTACATCAGCGCTGGAGTAAACTTGACTCCTCACAAAGACTGAGCCAGAGAAACTTAGGATGCAGATACCAGTTGGAGCCAAGGGTAGGAATAAGCTAGCATAGTGAAACGAGGGAGAGTGGGTGAAAATGTGCACACTCAGTTGTTATTGTGATGTCATGGTGCTTGATGAACACAGGTATGAATGAATGAGTGAAGGAACGAATGAACGAATGAGTGATCCAACCAGTTGTCTCCTAAATACTCATAGCTTTACAGTTTTAGGATTATACAGTGCAGCCACATAGAAAAAGGAAAATTAATCTAAAAGATTAGGTGTGAATTAGAGGAGGAATAAAACAAATATTCAAGAAAAGATGATACCCATGGTCCTCCTCCCTCTTGAGAAGACCATGAGCCCCATGGGCACTTCCATAGCCTGGCATGTTTCACTGTAGAGAGTTTACCTTGGAGACCTGTGCATCAGCCAACCTCCCCGGCACCCATGGTGAGTGACTCATGGCATGAGTCTGCCTTGTAATAGCAGAAATCAAAGACAATTTTAATAAAAAGGTAGTTTTGTTCAGACCTTCCCCAAGCCCAGAAATCATAATTCAAATTATATTCAGTAGTTCAAGAAATACGCCAGTACTTATGCCAGAATTCACACAGCAGGTTTAATTCAGCAATTACTGGGAGTCTCTTCACACGTCTGTAAATCTCTCAAATTAATAAGAGCCACAAGTGCTTCTTAGTCATTTACATTTATCTCCGTTGGACTTCTTTTTAGTATGTTAAATGTAAACCAGGACAAGTAAAACAGTTTTTTAAAAATACAGTTTGAAAAATACCAATATTAATTATCATGATGGATGTAAAATTCTATACCTAAAATCAGCAAGCCAGGTAGAACAATGCATAAAAAAGCAGGATTCACAATGATGGAATGAGATTTATTTCAGAAATGTAATATGGATTCGACATTTTTTTAAAAAAAATCAATATTATTGACTAGCAAAATAAAGTATCCCATTTACTGATCAACTTAATAGACACAAGCAAACTAATGATTCTTATCAAATTAAATTTAAAAAATAAAGAACAACTTTGACCTGTTAAAGGATGCAAAAAAAAGAAACTTCTCTTGGATTAAGGAACAAGACAAGGATTTCTGATAACCTCTGCTATTCAAAAGTGAACCAAATGTTTTAGTTAGTATTGTAAGGCAGAAAAAAAGAAACTTTAAAGTGAACATAATCAAAAAGAATAAAAACAAAATTCTTTCTTTTATAGATTTGGTTACATAATACAAAATAACAATGATTACACATAAAATGTTTTAGAATGAATAAAAATAAATAACAAGGGGGCCGGTGAGATAGCTCAGTGGCGTAAGCGCCTGCTGGCAAGCACAAAGGCCTAAGGTCAACTCCCGGAACCCACATAAAAGAAAAAAAGGGCCGGTGATATCGCTCAGTGGCACAAGTGCTTGCTGGCAAGCGCGAGGTCCTGAGGTCGACCCCCAGAACCCACATAAAATAAATAAATAAATAAATAAATAAATAAATAAATAACAAAGAAACTGGATACAAAAACAATATTCAAAACTCCTTGCATATTTACATATCAAATAAAAGAAGCTTAAAAGAGACACAAATTATGATATCAAAACTATAAAGTATCTAAAATAAATCTAAGAAAATATTTGCAGGATTGTTATGGAGATCTTTATTGCTACTACTGAGCAGTATAAAAGAGAAGTGTATAAATATGGATACAAAGAAAGTTACATAACTGAAGTAGAAAAACACATACATGGATTGGAAGATTCAATATTTTACAAATTTCATCTCTCCATGGCTTTAACTGTGGAATCATTGTAATTCTCATCAAATCTCACTGTTACTTTTTCTTGTTGCTTATTTATATATTTATTTTTTGTATGCAGGGATAGCCAAATAATTCAGAAACTTCCTACACTTTAAAACGTTAATACAGTCACAAAAAGAGGACAAGGTGGAGAGATCTGCCTTATGATACACTGTTTAAGGTAAAGATAATAGAAAGTGTGATTTCTGAATAGGCTCAAAGGGATAGGGATGAGATTAGCAATCTCAGATCCAAATGAGTGACAGACAACATGGACACATCAGTGGAGAATGATGGAGATGCTAATTAATTGTGTTGAGACAAGAGCATCCCTTTGTGAACAAAACTGAAGCTTTCTCAGTTTTCTCATAGCTTTCTCACACCATATAGTTACTCAATTCCAACTGAATTAAAACCTAAATTTCAGAGGCAATATTCTGAAGTTTTCAGTTTTATCAATACTGTGGGTGACTGCTTTCTTAAGATAAAGCAAACACTGTAAAGGTAAATGTTGGTACACTTGACTTTAATAAAAAATAAGTTGCATGGAAATGTGTCACGAGTATATAAAAACATAAGCAACATATTTATTAAAAGTTATAAATAATCATATGAATTGACAATAAAATGGGAATTTATCCAGTTAAAAGTGAGTAAAAAACTTCAACAGCCACCCCAGAGAACAAAAGAAAAACTGAAATAGACAACAAATGCATGAAAATATGCTCAGGACCATTGGCAATCAGGAACAAAGGAAATTAAAACTACAGTGCAAACCTGAAAGTTTGGCAAATTTTAAGACAATGTGTTAGTGGAGTTCTTCAGAGATATTAAACCAATCCAATTGATTGATTGATCGACTGATCAATAAATAAGAGCAGGTTTATAAGAGAATTGGCTCACAAGATCGAAGAGACCACAAACTGGAGGCACAAAGATGCTGGCAGCACATCTTAGCCCATGTGCAGAAGCATCAGAGCCAGGGAACGAGACCCCGTGACTCTCTGTGGCAGCTAGAGAGCCAGGGCCTGTGGGTGCAGGTCCTAGAGTCCAAGGTCTGGAGACCCTGAGGGTGTGAAGTCCCAAGGCAGGAAAACTGCTGGCTCTGGGAGAGTGAGCGAAGGTTCTCTCCTCCTCTATCATTTTGTTCCCTTCTGGGACCCCCCAGCCAGTTGGGTGATGCACCCTCCTTGAGGCTGGGTACTCCCCACGTGGTCCAGGCAGACTCGCATGCTCTCTCCCCTGGAAAGTCCCCACAGACCACCCAGAAGCAATGCCTCAGCCGGTAACTCAGCATCCCTTCATGCAGTCCAGTGGACGCCTCAAATTAGCGGTCTCAGGCATCTTACATAAGAAAGCATTAGGATACGGAGCCATGGCCTTTGTCACACACAGCAGGGTAAGTGCACAGATTATAAGCGTGTAAGTTGCCTTTACTTATTTTATGTTGCTACAACAGAGTACACAATGCTGAGTAATTTATCGTGTGTTATTTTATCTCCCTGGGGACTGGGAAGTGCATCTGCCCAGGGCCTTCCAGCTTCAACATGTCCTGGCAGAGGGCAAAGAGGGAGCAAGACAGCCAGGCAAAGGCGTGAGACGCATCCATTCAGGAGGAGCTCACCACTGCAGTGAGGAACTCACCTGCATAATAACAGCACTGATTCATTCCGTGACCCTCCCCGTCACCTCTCAAAGGCGCCCTCTTAAGACAATGCTATACAGACAACGTTACAGTGTCACAATGACAATTACAACCAACGTGCGTTAGGGAGGGGATGAACATTCAAATAAAAACAGTTCTGAAAGAATAAAAAATTCTGCATGCCATTTTTGGCAGAAGCCAACACCTACATGTTTTTAATTCATCCTTAGGTGTAGATGTTAAAGCAATTCTCCTAGGCGACCTATATAAGAATATACCAAAACAGCATCCTTTCTCGTAGCAGCCAAATCCTGGAAACAACTTAAATTTCCATCAACAATAGATCAGATAGATTGCAGCACATTTACAATGAAATATTCTAAGAAAAAAAAAGGTAATATAGCCATAGGCATCAACATAGATAAATCTTAGATATATAATTTTGAGCAAAATAAGCAGATCACAGAAGAGAATCTACAGTATAATTCTATTCATACGAATTTCAAAACCAGCCAAAATCAAACATCTCATTCTTTAAATATTCATGCATTGGTGATAAAATCTTATTTACAAAAGACAAGGGACTACTATTACAAATGTCAAAAATAGCTGAAGGGAAAGTGAGGGAAGAACATACCGGGGTTGTACTTGTAGTGACAAAATCCTATTTTTTTATCGTGGTAGTGGTTACATTATTTACACTATTATTGCTCTTTAAAATGTGCCTGGAGTATTTCTAGTTTTTCTTGTTTCATGTTGTTTTTGATTACTAGCATCCTTATCAGACAATAAAATAAGAAGTAATATTGCATGTTATTAAGGCATAAACCATGCTGATGATACCATGCACTGATTAGGGTAATTAGAGTAAATAGTAAAAACGGATGGTTGGGTAGGGAGTTGATTTTGGAAAGGAAGACTCTCAACAATGTGACAGATAGGTTTCATTTGCTATCTAAGAAAATGAAGTCACTCCCTGGTCAAGTAGGGTATTTTGAAAATTCTCTATATATACGTATAAGAGGTGTGCTATGACAATGTACATGGATCTACAAATCCTTAGAGTACACACACACACTCACATGCCCCAGGGAGCTATAGGAAGACAATGTAGCAATACCTACGTGGTTCACTGGGTGAAGGTCATTCATGCACTAAATTGTCTGCTTACTGGGAAAATTAAAATATGTTTTTCCTCAGATATTTGTGTTCATTTTTGAAGGTGCTACTTTAGAAGTGCACAAAGGTTTACTATAACTGAGAATGACAGAGGGATCCAGGCAAAATCCCAGCAAAAATCTATAGAAGTGAGACACAGAAAAGAAGCTGTGCAGAAGCCAGAGAAAGAGATATGCAAATGGTGTGAAAATAATGAAAATAGACTTACATAGGTTCTTTGAAGGCTCTTATCTCTGGGAATGTCCTCTTTGGCAGCCCCAGAGACGAATCCTGACACAAAGAGAACCCAACCCTCCCCATATGTGCTGGACCAACTCAACTTGACCCAACATCTCCAACTCTGAATTCAGTCTTAATTCCTTCCTTCCTTTTTTTTTTTTTTTTTTTTGAGTGTCAATAAGACCGACCATTTGCTTCTCTGAGTAGAACTTGGCTACCTCATGTGATATTGTGATCTGTCTTGTCACTGTACTCCTTGTGCCTTGCTTACTTTTAAGATTCAAGCTGCTCTGTTGAGAAGTCTCCTAAGAAGGGGTATGCATAGTAACAAAAAGGGGCCCCAGACAAGAGACAGGAAGAAATTCAAGCCCTTGGGCTTATGACAGACAAGGAGTCATCCACTCTCAGCTCCTCATCAGCTCTGGATGGACTGCTGGACAGTTGGGCTTTGAAATGAAGCCATGGCCCTGTTCAACATATAGGAGATACTAAGCAGAAGCTCCATCTAAATCAAGCCTGGACACTGAAACCCAAAACCTGTGCAATCAGAAATGTGTGTCATTTTCAGCCCTAAGTCCATGGTGTTTTAGGACCTCAGAATACCTAACAAATATACCAGCCACATAAAGCCAAATCTCTTGGAGATTATGGGACATCTCAATCCAGGAGAGAATCAGTCTTGTCAAATGCAGTTGAAGTGATGACAAAAATTATATGGCAGTGTTTGTAAATTAAATTATAAAGAAAATAAAGGTAAAAAATAAATTAAAAGGATTGGAGCATTGTACTTCTAGAACAACAATGTAAGAATCTCAGAAGACCATTTTCTCAGTGAAATTATTAAAATTTATAGGAAATACCACCATGGTTGAAGTGGTCCTGAGGGCATGCAATAAATAAGTGATTTTTCAAGGAAATCTACTAAGAACATGAAAATAAGAACATATTGGATAATAGCCTCCTCCCTTTCTTGTGTTTATAGGAGGAACTCCGCCCCAGACTGGTTCATTCAAGCACTGCTGGCTCCCATTTCCTCCAGCTGTGACCCAAGGGTGGTGATATCTACGCAGGAGGGGAAGGACTGGAGCAGGCTCTCCAGCTACTCGCGGCAGAGACTGTGTCCTGTCTCCTCCTCTGCCATCGCCCCCAGTGCCCATAGGATCTCTCTCAGGCAAGCACCACTGAGAATCTTGCTCAGTTCCCTGCAGCCTCTTCCTGTCTCTAGACAGTGGTTTCCACTCAGGAGAGTCAACCTGGCTGCGGACCCCATGCTCAGCACCCAGTTCCCAACGCAGAGGGTCACTAGGAAGGGAACGCACCACTGCCCACGCCCCAGCCCAAGGGAGAGAGAGCGTGATTCAAGGATTCCTCCGGAGGTGGCCAGCAGGAAGAGACAGCCAGGAAGAGACATCAAAGAACAGCCCACCGTGGGTCAGAACAGACGGCAACACTGGTTTCCAGAACTATCCCTGTGAAGGACCCTCAGAGCCATAGATGGGTTTGTGGAGTTATGTGTGCTCCAACCATTGCTGAGCCAGTGATGTGAAAAAGAGACAGAAAGAAGCCTGATAAAGCCATTGTCCTGGGGTGATGATGCAGCCCACATGAGCCCAGTGAGACCTGCATCAGAGCTGCCATGCTGAGGGGAAGGAGGGCTCAGCCAGTCCATCAACAAGTGAACAAAATATGCTAGAAGCAGGATACGTGGGGGGTAAGGCCAGTACCCAGAGTTGCTATAATATATTGTAATGTGTTGCCTAATGTGTCCAGTTGCTAACAATAAATTATAAAATATGGAAGGAAACAGAATGTATATACAAGGAAGAAAACATTCAACAAAATTTGCCTAAGAGTCACTAAAAGTTGTGCTAACAACAATTTCAGAGTAGCCAAATGTGTGTGTGTGTGTGTGTTTTCAAACAAATAAAAGAGAACATAGATCCATGAATTAAATAGTGAGTTATGTATGTTCAAAGAAATAAAGGAAACCATAAATTAAGTAAGTAAAGCGAGTTGTAATGTCAACATCTCACTAAGTAGTCTACATCAACAAAGATAAATTATAAAGCGTGGGATTAGCTGGAAATGCCGGGGGGAGAAGTATACTAACTGTAATGAAAAATTCCATAGAATGGTTGGACGGCAGACAAACTATCAGAAGAAAAAAACCAGATAAACCTTCCAGATCAATTAATAGAAATTATATAAGAGAAAAGAGAGGACAAGTGGTGAAGGAAATAAGCAGCCTCCGAGAGCTGCGTGACACCAAGTGGACACTCACATGTGATGGAAACACGGGACGAGAAGAGAGAGAAGGAAATGAGCAGAAGAAAGCATGAGAAGGAACAGCGGCTAAAATCATTCCCCATTTGAGGACAGACATTAATCAGTAATCCAGGGAACTCAACAAGCTCCCGGTGGAGTAAATGTAGTAAGATAAATGTGCTCGTGCACACACAGTGGAGTAAAAATACTGAAAACCCAAAGCAGGAGAACATTGTGCACGCCACAGAGAAAAATAGTTTGTCCTTTACAGGGGAACCCCAACAAGATGAAGAGCTGAATTCTGATCAAAAAAAAAAAAAAATAGGAGGCAAAGGCAGTGGGTGGGAGTATTCTAAACTTCTCAAGTTGATACAATGAATCAACCATAACATGGCTTTATTTCTATGTACTTGTGTGTTAGTCCACCCTGGCAGCTATAACAAAATTTCCATAAGTTGTGTGGCTTATATACAATAAAAATTGATGTCTTGAGTTCTCAAGTTTCACTGGGAAGTGAAGATGAGCACCAGCTGTTTTGTTTAGTTCATAGGGACTGTGTCACCGTAGACTGCACTTCCTCATAGTGAGGTAGAAGGACACTGAGTCTATTCGTGTGGGCAGAGCCTCAGAAACTAACTACCTCCCAAACAGCCAACTTCCTAATATTATATTCTTGGAGTTGGCGTTTCAACACATGAATTTTGGAAGCATACAAACATGCAAACCCTAGCAACCCACAATAAACAACGAATAAATAAAATTAAGAAATTAATTCTAATTACAAAAGCATCAAAGAGAATAAAATATGAATAATAAACTTAACAAGGAAGTGCAAGACTTATACTCTAAAAACTACAAAATTGTGTTAAAATAACTTTAAGAGATCTCAGTATACAGGAAACCACCCATGTTCATGATGCAGAAGATTTAACATTAAGGTATTATTATTCCCAATTCTCATACACAGATTCAACACAGTCTCTATCAAAGTCTCAGCTGACTTCTTTGTGGACTTGACAAGACGATGCAAAACTTCATATCTGATTGAACATGACCTATGATAACTGAAACAATCAGAAAAAAAAAAAGTAGAAGACTCATACTTTGCAATTTCAAATCTTACCATAAAGTAACAGAAACCAAGACAGTTGGGTACTGGCATAAGGAAATGTATATAATAAAGGTCAATGATATAGAATGGAAATCATATAAATAAATCTTTGTATATGTGATCCACTGATTTTCAACAAAGATTTGAAGACCATTCAATGGAGAAAAAAGTCTTTCTTCTTAGTGCAGAGGCAGCTGAGTAGACATAGAGAGGAGACTGAAGCTCAACCCCCACTTCAAAACATACTTAAAAATTAACTCATAGATTTAAATATAAGAGTGAAACCCATAAAACATTTAGAATGAAATTTAAGGGTAAATCATGATCCATCTGGAATTGGTTTCTTAGATATGGCACCAAAAACATAAACAACCAAAAATTTAGGTAAATTTTACTTTATCAAAGACAAAAGTTTTTGTATCTTCAAAGGACTTTATTGAAAAAGTGAAAAGACAGATTGTAAAATGAGATAAAATGTTGGAAAAGCATTTATTTCTTAGAGAACCTGGATTTAGAATATATGTTACTTTTACAACCCAATAAAATAAGGAAAAATAACTCAATTTCTAAAATATGTAAATAATCTAGATATTTCTCCAAAGATGATATGCAAGTGAATTTAAGCAAAAGAAAAATGTTCAACATTGTTAGTCATCAAGAAAATGCAAATCCAAATTCCTGTGCAGTACCACGTCACGCCCACCAGCAGGACTATAATAAAAAAAAAGCCTAGCAATAAGGATTATTGCTGAGGATGTCAAAAAATAGGAACACTGATGCATTGCTGCTGACACTGTAAAATGGGACATGGGCTTTGTGAGTAGTCCAACACGTCCTCAGATTATTCAAAAGAGAATTACCATGTAACTCACAATTACATTCTTGAGTCACAGATTCAAGGGAATTAAAACATGTCCATATAAAAATATGGACGTGAATGTTTCTGGCAGCAGCATTCATAAGAGCCAAAAATGGAACAATCCTATGTCCATCACTACATAAGTGGATTGATACATACTGCTGGGTGGCAAACCTGAAAATCGCTGTGCTATTGGAAAGAAGACAGCTACGAAAGACTACATGTTATAGGATTGCATTTTTCTGCAGTGTCCAGAACAGGCAATTTGTGGTCACCTAGGGTTGGGAAGACAGTGAGATTGAGTGGTGGTGGGTAAATAGTATGTGGTTTCCTTGGCAGACGACGAAAATTTTTCAAAATTGATTATGTTCATAATTGTACAACTCCATGAATATGCTAAAACTACTGAAGTATGCAAAAAATTAGTAGAGGCCAGTAGAAATTTAACAAGAAAAGAAGATCCAATAAGGATTTAATATGTTTTCCTAACAGCAATGAAGACCAACTAAAGCACAAAAGCTTTTCTTTACAAACTGAAACTTCATTTTCTTGTATCAAGAAAAAAAAAAAAAAGGGGCCGGTGAGATGGCTCAGCGGCCTAAGCACCTGCCTGGCAAGCACGAGGGCCCGAGTTCGACTCCCAGATCCCACATACAAAAAAAAGGGCCGGTGATATCGCTCAGCGGCACGGGCGCCTGCTGGCGCGTGAGGTCCTGAGGTCGACCCCCAGTACCCACAAAAAAAAAACAAAAAAAAAAAAACGCATTCTTTTTTTTTAATCTCTCTGGACTCATTTTCTTCTTCCAAGTTATTCATTTTTCTCTTTCTAACATAGACAGTAAGTCTCAGAAAAGGAGAGATGAGTATGTTTGTTTAAAAATCTCCTTTTAAAAAGACACTATCATTTTATTCAAAATTCTGTGGAATCTATGACAGATTATAAGTCTACAGCTCTACAGTAGCATAGGCAAAGCTGAAATTATTATTTTTCCTGCAGTGTATGGGGTGATATATTTATAAACTGTAATGTTCATCCTCAATCACTCCCATTTTTGCCCATTTCTTTAGTGCACACGTGGTCACCAGAGCACGCATATCATGTCATGATGATGTGGTTCTCTCCTGGCGCTCCATTCCAAAAATCACCCCTGGAAAATAGAGATGTAGGTGTTCCATGACACTCTACAATTCAGTCTCAGTGTGTTCCATATGATCTTCATTAAATCGAGTTGTTCAAGTCTCCATGGGTTGTTCTTTCTGTCCCCACAGCTAGAAACCAGTGGGTTTCTCCTCTCTCACATCCCAAAAGGAAAATTCCATTGTTTTGACCTCCCTGATGTGTCCTCACTGCCCCTGAGGCCTCCCTTGCTCTTGCTGGGAGGTGGGCTCTACTCCTGTGGTCGTACCAATGGCCACCATGCTTGGACTTCAACAGCGCTGGACTCAGCATTGCCAAAGCACTCCTGGCTGTCTGCTGCACCTACACACAGGATGCCCACTGCCCTCTTCCGTACCCCAATTCCGTGCACCATTTGTACCCCAATTCCATGCAGCAATTTCTCTTCCATTTCCAAAGTCGTGCCATCTCTAACCGCTGACGCACTGCACTTCATTCATTTTCTGAACTTCAGCTCATACTCTTTTTTTTTTTTTTTTTTTGTGGGTACCGGGGGGGTCGACCTCAGGACCTCACGTGCCAACAGGCACCCGTGCCGCTGAGCGATATCACCGGCCCCTTTTTCGTATGTGGGTTCCAGGAGTCGAACTCGGGCCCTCGCGCTTGCAAGGCAGGCACTTAAGCCGCTGAGCCATCTCACCGGCCCCAGCTCATACTCTTAACACCCTCTGAATACTGGTCATTGCACGTTTAATGATTTGAGTAAATTCGTGTACATTTCTCTTTAAAATTAAATCCACTACAGAGTATCACCCCTTAGCTCGTTAGGTACACTTACTATAACCATTGTAGTAGTAAGTAACCTTACACACTTAAAAATCAGTAGATAATCAAATACATATGAGTGAAATCATTTATTTAAATGAGTGTTTTGTCATGCGCACATATAAAAACTTTGGCAAGGAAGCTAACAGTTGTTTGTGAGTTACAGAATTTATCAGGAATTTCTCTATTCCTTATATTTTCATAACAATAATTTCTAAAATGAATATAAATTGTCATTTTAGCATATTATAAAACTATTCTTATTTTGGAAAGAAAGAAATGATTGGTCACAATGATTTAATGTTTACTTAAAAAAATAAGGTACGCATACCCCAGTAGAGTTTGAGGGATTTTTGTTGTATTAAGCTTCAGGGAAAATAGAGCATCTACTCTACCAGCTGCTGATCTCAGTGTATGCATATCAGTGAAGGGAATGTTCTTTTTTCCATTTCATGGATGAAGAAATTGAAGAAAGGGGAGTTAAGCAAACTTGTTCAATGACACCAAGCGAGGGAGTTGAAAAGTCAGGTGTGTGCTCAGGAAGCCAGGCTTTTTCAAGATGAAACCTAGTAATCAACTCTATTGGTGCCTCTGGAATCATTCTGCTACATTTCCAGATCTAAAGTCAAACTACAGATACATAGATGATTTAATCGTGGCTGCACGTATATTTTTAAGGCAAAATATGTCAGGTGATACGTGCACAAGAAAATGGTTCAAATTAAAGTCAGTCTCAATTAAAATAAAACCATTTCTGACAATTGTCTCTGTATAAAGTTTCTATAATGAAGCAACATATGCTTAAAAAAAACAGTAATGTCAGATTATCATTAATTTATCTACCATCTGCACAGATTTTGCCTTCATCTTAAAGAATGTTTATAATTGTGACTGAATGAAAACTGGCTTTTTCAGTCATCTGGAGAATTTGCCCACACAGTGTATATTTAAAGTAGTACTTGAAAATCAGTGGATTGTTTCTCTGTGTTTAATCTAAATGAACAGTTCATACAAAAGTAAAGGAACTAGCAAATACTGATGACTGTGGCCCAGGACTGCACACACTAAAATATCAAATATCCATGATAATCCCAGAAAGTAGGAACTGATATATAATGATATTTATATAGAAATATATATATATACTTATATTGATATATAAATAGATAGATAGATAGATAGATAGATAGATAGATAGATAGATAGATAGATCACAACTCACAAAGACAAGAAAGAGGTCTTTTAGAACTTCAGAAAGTAGCAAGAATGATGGGATAAGTGTGTTTAAAATAAGGGGGAAGATTTTGAGGGGAATGATATATATGTATATATATATATATATATAAAATATATATATATATATATCTGTCAAGTCCTCTGTCCTCTGAAGCCTAATTCTTTGGGACAAGTTAAGTTTTGAAAAATAATGTACGATAGACACCCATAAAAAGGCACAGTTTTACAGGCTATATTTGCTTGGCCCTTATCTCTACTAGTAATCCTTACTGATATAGTGCCAAGAAAATTTTTGTCAGTGGCTGATTTGCCTGGAAATGATTTAGTTTGCTGACAAATTTTTAAATATTTTGTTTCATCATCTAAAAACAAACATTCATTTTGGTAATACAGGAATAACAGATGTCATTGTTAATGAGCTATGCTGGTAACCAAAGAGATTCCCCTTAACAGTAACCACCAGTAACAGACCCGAGGTTCACTTTTCCACAATTACATAGCTTGGTGAGCAGTTATGGTCCAATGTGCATTTTGATTTTATGAACAAACCCTTAATAGCAAAAGTTATCTTCTAGTTGTGATCATCCTATTTCAATATTTACATGTATTATTATGGATTATTCTGGATTTTTTCTTACATAAATTGTTTGTGCCCATTCTGATGTCAAGTCTTTGTTCAACACATTTTAACCTAATAATCACAGTAATGTTAACAGGAACTGCAAAATTAAAATCCACAGAATCAAATTACTATGCCCTGCAGTCCTTAGACGTGACTTTGATTATTAGTCTCATTCACAGATTGATTTTATATTGGTATAAATAGATACAAAAAGACTGAATGCCTTCAGCCAATGGGGAATTGGTTGTTAATTTAGGAACCAATCCAGGAAATCCAAAAGAGAAATTCAGACTGTAACACAGTCACTGGGTACAGTTGTTCAATATCAGCCTCCTACCTTTGCCTGCAGCGGGATCTTCCAATCTGCATACAGCATGCGTCTCCTCTGCTACTCTCAGAGAACCCCATTTGCAATCGCATCTGAATCAGTTACCTGAGAACTCATAGGTTTCCCCGGAGAGCCTGGGAGCCATGAGGGGTCTGCACAGCAGTACTGCAATTGGCTTTATACATTCTTGGATCTAGGACTCTGCTGAAATACCGAGGTTCCTCCTGGGCAGATCTTCAGAGTGATATTTTTGAATTTTTGATGGTATTTCAGAGTAGAGACTTTCTTCTTCTCTGTGTAATAATCTGAGTCTAAGTAATGCTTTCCATCATCCACATGTCCATCATTCCTACTGTATTTGTCAGCTTTTGCCATTTGGAGAAATACCTGACACACGGTTTAAAAGAGGAGAGGTTAATTGGCTCACAGTTTTGGAGGATTCTGTCCATGGTAGGAAAATCATGGCAGAAGGACATAGTGGAGGAAAGATACTTAGTTCGGGACAGCCAGAAAGCAAAGCAGGGGAACAGCGCCGGAGAGGAAGGGGTGAGAGATCAGATATAGTACCCTAGGTCACACCTCCATGACCCACCCTGACATAGCTGGAAGTGTGCTTTCCTAATCCTGTAGGTGGCTCCCAAGCCAACCAAGCTTGTGACTACGCTTAATTGTCACAGCCACCATTCATTACACAGTTAGTGTCCCCGTGTGGCAGACAATGTATTTCTTGGTGTCCTCTCATGTAGGGATGTTTCTCTTGCCATTAGGGTCCCACTCCAGAAGATGATAGGTGTATTAGCCCACAACCTGCCATGTTGAATTAAATGAGATGTCAGTTATTTTAGGAGTCTTTAGCTTCCTCAAGTGGGTGACTAGAAAAGAAATTTGTGTTCACGACAGGAGTGTCGTTGGCCCTGAGATTAAAAGTATGGCAGTGGGAGTCAGGAAGCCAGTACAGCACATGACACAGAAAGAGGCCACAGAACACACTCTCATGGAAGGAGATGTGGCCAGCGGGGTCTGCGCGTGAGATGGGCAGGCCCTCCGCAAGTCGGCGTGGTACAGCAAGTGGGAGGGGGTCTGTTGCACAGCCGCTGTTTCCACAGAATGCGTCCGCATTACAGACTCACCGCCCAAACCTGACCACAGTGAACCCGGCTTGAGAACTTGCCAAGGAGCGACAACATGTGTGCTGAGTCCCAAGAGGAGTGTAGTTAGAATCGCAAGCGTATTCTAATAAAAACAAGAAATAATATAAATATTACTCAAAAAATAAAAGGTGAAATGAGCTGTAGCCTGCAAAGTTACCCTTCTGGATCACACAAAGGCTTTAGACCCAACCCGCCTTGACATCCTGGATGGTTCCGGAAGTGGAGACTCGGGGGTGTACAGGTCGGCATCCCCTCCAAAGCGAACTGGACCAAGGGCCAGAGTGCTGTGGCCATCTTTGTCCAGTGAGTCACCAGGTCACACACATTCTGCACAGTCAACACATTGAGCGCCCCATGATCGAATCACCTTCCGAAAGCCCCTCCTTTGAACACTTGAGGCTTTTGAGCGGATTTTTTTTTTGTACTTGAAATTGAACTCAGGACCTCAGCACTAAGCTACTTCCTAGCCTTTTATTATGATTATTTTTATTTTGAGACAGGATCTCCCTAAGTCTTTAAATTGCTCAAGCCGAGCTCAAATTTGCAATTCTCCTGGGTCAGCCTTCCAGAGCACTGCTATGATAGGCATGCAGCACTACGCCCAGTTTTGGAGGACATTTTTGATCCAACCCATAACAAGAGCCAGAACGGAGAGGAGTTAAGTGTACTCAGCCACCGCCAGGAAAGCAGTGGAACTATAATTAGTGCCCGGCTATTGTACCTCCAGTCTGGCACTCTCTACACCTCAAGATGCCAACCCCATACCCCAGAAATGCTTATGATTATTCCTAATCCAGGTATCACCCCTGCAGCTGTTTTCCAACTGCAGAAGTTTGTAGAAAATAATCCACTTGTGAGTACATGCATTGTTGTTTCCTCAACAGAACCAAAAACTAAAACAAAAATACTCAACCTCTTCCGCCCTGAACTGCGAGTCTCTCCGTGCTCACTGAGAGCTAAGAAATAGGCAACCGTCCAGCGGCTAAGAAAGCCACTGGCAGCAGACAGGAGACAGATGGAACAAACTAAAAAAGGGCAGAAAACCCAGAGTCAGATGAAAGGCTCAGGGAGCAAGATGGGAAGATGACCAAGCATAGGTGAGACAGATGGAGGCTGGGGCGGGAGGCGGATTCCAACGGAATGCAAGCTCCTCCCGGAGAGCGGAGAGCGAGGAGAGAGAGATGCCACAGACGGGGTCTGCTCCTCTCTCCCGGGTTTGCTGACAGCCAGCGCGCCCTAGAGCTTCGAGAAACAGCAGAAGCTCACTCTCAAGCTGACTTCATGGCAGCGCCCTCCGCAGCAGGCCGAGGCCTCCTCCGCGGGCGCTCCGACGCCCCGCCTCCTGCAAGCCTGCTTTCCGCGGCGCCTGCATCAGTAATGGACTTGCACATCAACCTTGCTTCGCACAAGGTGTTTGGCATCCCCGCTGTAAGGACAAGGCCCCATCTGCCCAAACCAGGAAGCGCTCAGCTTCCAAGTGCTGAATCTCTGTGCCTTGTCTCCGAATCCTCAGCAGTCCTGGGATGCACACAATTCTCGCCCTCCACCCGTGCCCACTTCCTCTGTGCCCCACCCAGTCTGCCCCGCTGACCGAGCGCACCCTGCAGGAGCCTCTGCTGCAGGGCCTCTGCTGCTTACCAAACTCCAGCACTCCTGCTGGGATAGGATAGGTCTGAAGACAGTGCCTGGCTCCGTAGCGCAGAAGGAATGAGCAGCCCAAGTTTCAAGCTAAACATTCCTGACTGCAAACACCGGCAAGTTAAATAGCCTCTCCTACTTGCAGCGCAGTGTGGAGGAAATTCGTAATAAAAGATGGAGGGGCTCTGTCTCCAGGTACATAATGAAGAGGAGTAATTATTATGCTTATTGCCAGCCAGTTTTCCTGAAGGTTGAATTTTTAAGATCTCTGAAAACACAAATTTTTGCTGGGGCTGTGCTTTGCCTTTGGAACTCTCTGGCCAGAGTGAACTTTTCCTTTATACCTCATCGCGTACGGAGACCTCCTAATGCACAGCCACAGAGAGAGACCCCCTCACACCGATCTGTGTACGCAGACCGCCTATGTACAGATGCAGGTGTGCAGACCTCCTACAGAAAGCCAGAGCGTGTCGCCCCCTTCCACATCCCCGCTGGAAAAGCCCCAGCCTGTGGTCTTCACCCTTCCTCCTCCTGGCGTCCGAGAAACAAGCTGCTCAACATCCAACATCACAAAGCTCTGAAGCGACTATGGGGCTTCATGAAACCTATCATCTAGCCTAGCATTTTGCTGAAAGCGTTAAAATGAACACAATCCGTAAGAAATATTATTTGGAAGGCAGAGGCTAAAGTTTTCACTTTTTGTTAACCCCTTAGAGCTCCGTAATTCATAGATGCTTCATAGAAATGTGTTATTTGCTTTTAAAATTTCATAACGTGGCAGCTTCTTGTATTCATATATTTTTGACAAAGATAAATAGAAATGAGCATGTTTGAAAGTGAAACAGACCTGCCTTCGAATCTTGGTTCCTTTGCATCCTAATGATTTGGCTTTCATGATTCTATTTCTTCATCTAGAAAATGGAACTGATAATAGCTGCTTCGCAGAAGGCTATGACCAAAAATTGAGATCATGTATATGCAATTACCTACGCAGTTCTGAAAAGGAGACACATTTTACACCAACGTCTCCCTCTTTCCTTCCTATGGGACAAAAAAGGCATAAGAACATTCAAGTTCAGTCTCTCTCCTTAGACATTATGTTCTTCCCTGTACAATCTCTTTTAAAAATTAGATCTGTCATAATTAAATGAGAATCTGGACAACTAATTATTTTTCTGCTGAGAGGAATTAGTGTAGTCAGATTTCCAAGGCAACAAATGGAAACTACCATAGAAGAGGAATTTAATTATTAAATGAAAGTCTTTTTCCAGATTCCAGCTTATGAAAGGAGAAAATTTATGTGGGAAAGAGCATACACAGTAGAGAGACTTCAAGGAAAGGAAGTAATTTGAAAAATAAAAGGACCCTGAAGAAATGTTACTGGTGCCAGGGGCCAGCTCACACGAGAAAGCAGACGCGTTTTCCACTGCAGTGTCTGGCTGTGAGCAGATACGTCTTGCTGCTGGTGTGGCGGATGAGGACGGAGCTCCATGACTGCTGTCCCAAAGTGAACCCCTGCAAGGGCTCACACCACCTGCAGCAGAACAGAGCACGTGAGGGCGCATCCTGATGCTCTTCTCTGCATCCAGAGCCCTATTTTGACCCTAATGTGCACTCCGGATTGTGCAGGTCCCTCAGTCCAGAGACGGAAAGCTTCCATGGCAGGCAGTCATTCAGGTTTCCTCCTCTTGTGTCCAGACTGGCACGTGATGTAATTACAGGCAATGGGAAAGCTGATCAGGACGGAGCTTTCAGAAGAGGCCAACAAAGGTCCCATTGACCAGCCCAAGAAACATGACAAAGACAGCGTGTTTGTCCACTAGGGTCTGGGAACACCTTTGAAATCGGAACAAGGGTGGGTCTCAGGATGGTCAGTGCCATGGACTGAGTGTCCCCACCCTAATCCATAGGTTGAAGCCCTAACCCCAAAGTATGGTATTGGGAGATGGATGTCGGGGAGTAATTAGGGCTGGATGAGGTCATGAGGGGGAGGCCCTTGTGGTGGGATTAGTGCCCTTATAAGAAGACACCAGAAAGCCTCTTTGCTGTCTGTACCAGGTGATGATACGAGAATGTGGCTGTCTATAAGCAGAGAAGAGCGCCATCCCTGTGGAACCCAGACGGCACCTTGACCTCCACTTTCCAGCCAGCCCCCAGGACTGTGAGAGATGGAGTCCTGCTCTCTAAGCCCCCAGGCTTGGTTGCTTGTTAGGAGCTCAGGCTGAATAAGCCAGATAGGAACTAGTGCTGGAAAGCACCTCACACCCAAATCCCACTTTGAATACAAAGAATGTGGAGATTGTAGGGTGGGAGAAACATGAGTTGAGCGGTAATATAAGGAAACATCTACACCCTGTTATACCTCAGCTCACTGTTATTGGAAAGATCAGCCCAGTGATAATAACCTAGATAGTCCTAGCTCCAAAGCAGTGCCCACTTTACTTTCCAACAGTGAGAACTTCTGAGGCACCGGCAATGGCTGGGCACATGGCGGCTTGGAGATCAGTGGCATTAGGGTCTCCGAACTGCACTCCAAGCCTTGCACATGAAGACAGGGTGCTGAGCCCTTGGGGTCACTTCAGATGAGCATGAGGCTGAATGCCCCATGGGGCCCCCAGCAACAAGCATTCTGATCTAGTCAGACTGCCTCACGTCTTACAGAGAAGGGGGATTCTTAATCACTTGAAAAGAATCAACAGCCCCAAAGAAATAAGCCAGACTGAGCAAGTAGAAACGGATCCCAGAAACTGTAAAGAACGAAAACTTATGCCCTGCAGTGAGATCTGGAGAATCGAAAGGACATCTAGATTACAAGAACAGCAGCCGAGAAGAAAGAAAAATACTAAAACATTGAACACAAGAAAGAATTCTTGCTGTTCTAACATGATTAATAAAATTAGAAAAGGTATACAGCTGAATGAACTCTGCAGAAAAGTGAGTTACAGAATTAGAATTGTGCTGGGCAAACTTCGAATGCTGTGTCTAATTCCAGGCCAGTCTTTTTGCATCCCTCCAGCTGTGTCAGGAACACAGCGAGGCGCTGGAGATGGCACCATTGGAAAGGAGCTCACAACGAGAGAGCTGGGACTCTGGGAAAAAATCAGCCAGGCAGCAAAGAACCTGTGTGAGGTGACTTCATATCAGAGGGCTCACTGAGGGAGTCACATGTCACATGAAAGACATATCTTAAATCAGGAGCAACTGCAGCATTCTGAAAATAAAGAGAAAACCCCCACAAGCCTCTGATGAAAAGGAGAAAGTTCAGCAAATCGTGTTTGGGATACGAAAAGCAAAAAGACAGCAGAGAATGGGGCTTCCCACCCTTGGCCCTGAATGCTCAAAGGCATCAACCAACGTTTATGTTTCTAAGGGGAAGTAGGTTGTAAACCCTGCAATTCCGTGTCCACTTGAATTACTATTCACTAGTGGGGTCAGAAATAAGGTATTTTAAGATAAAAAAGACTCAAAAAATATTAGTTTCCGTTTACCATTTCTGGAATTAGTTACTCAACTAACTACTCTAGAAAACAATAAAAGAAACAAACTAAATTATTAAAGAAAGTTGGAAAGTGCTCTACCCAGGACACCTTGGAGGATAAAAAGAAGGAGCTAAGAGTAAATTATTTGAAACCAGGCTTGATGGCACACGCTTGTAATCTCAGCACTGAGGGAGTTTGAGGCAGCCAGAGCACCAAGTTGAAGCCCCACCTGAACAACTCAGCAAGGCCCTATCTCAAAATGAATAGTAAAATAGGGCTGGGGATATAGCTCGATGCGAAGCCCCTGAGTTTAATCCCCAGCACTAAGAAAAGAAATAAGGAAGTGAACGATGTGAGGAGTTGTAACAATGTCTATGAGGGGACATAGTGGATATTCCAGGACAATACTTGTGACATAGCACTGGGTGGATGTGCTTTCTCACACTGATGGGGGTCGGGAAGGTGTTAGCTGTGTACCCTACTTTCAGACTGCATCTGTCCTGCTACAGGAAGTGGCTCCGCCCTGGCATCCTAAGAGGCACTTCCTTACTTGTTTGGCTGCTTCTTGGATTTTTCCGCTTACTCAGTATGGGATGCACGCCCAGAAGAGACACTGTTGCCAGCGTGTTATTAATAATTCCGAGCATTACTCCTCTCCATTGATTTCCTGTCCACAACTTCCTTAATTATAACTTTCATTAGGTAAGATTCTCAAAGAAAGGCAAAAGGGAACAGTTTCAACTTATACCAGTCAATGCTGTGTTGGCAGAAGTGACTGATTATGAAAATTTCCAGTGGAAATACCTCCCACCTGTGTCTTGCCTCTCCCACCTGTGTCTACAGGTAAACATAATTAACAGTTGTAAGAGAGGCCCTGGCAGACTCTCCATCTACAAATGGGGTGCACCAGTGCTGGGCTCAGAAGATGGAGAATGGCTATGATTCAATGTGCAGTTGACAAGCATTTATAGAGGGCTTGGGATGGGTCAGTTATTAGTCATATCCTGTGAGCACAGGATCTTATTTAGGATTCAAAATAACCGCGGTTATAAATATTACCACTTTCATTTTATTGATCAGAGCATAAAAGAATGGCAAGGGTGTATCCTTTATGCTCCTTGCCGTCATTTTCCCAGGGCCACATACCTTCAAACGCTGGTGAAGATAAGATGACTTAGATGCTGGTCTCCACTCCTGTTTGACATTGGAAAGAGCCTTAACCGGCCACACGGACAGGGAACATAACTCAAACACTTCGCCGTGAATCTCCTCTCACAAGCAGGTAGATGTAGCCGTCCACATTCATGGATGAGGGTGTCAGAGATTCAGTTCATCCTTCCACCAGCTGCCCCTGAGGGACTCATGGATGAAGTCAAACCACCGGAGGGCGGCGTGGTTGGAACACAGTGAACGGTACTGTCTTCCGCCCTGGACTACACACTTGCACTTGTGGTTCATGTGATCCGGTGGCCTTGTAGATCATTTACTTAAGGGTCAGCAAAGAACTCATTTCTATGTAGAGCACTGGAAGGCTGTTGATGCTGATGACATTACAAGGTTTTTACTTATGAACTCCCAGTAGGCCATGGAAAATGCATCTGACAGTATGCAGTGAGATGGAGCGGTACGTGCATGAAGGTTGGGGGTTCTCTTTATGGTTGTTGGATGAGCCAGGGGTGATGCCACTGGGGTCCTAATTTGGAAGGAATATGGATACTTAAGAAAAATCAAGAGATGCAATCAGTCACAGAAAAAAATATAGACTTGGGCCCTAAGTGGAGGTCTTGCCGCGAATCTCCGCTGGAGGCCTGACCCTCTGTTGTGGCCCAGAGATTCGAGTCTGAACCAGGAAGGTGGGAAGTAGCGGGCCACCCTCGCACCCCACAGCTCTTGGCTTTGTCTGAGCTTCTTGATTGCCTGCACCCTCGACTTTAGTCCCAGAGCTTGACCACGGGAGCTCTGATTCCGGTGAGCCTGAACAGACAATCATATCTGTGTATCCCCAAGCAGAAACAAAATTCACAGACATTCTCAAAAGGGGTAGCTGATTGCTCTTTTCTGTTCTGTACCTGCTGAGGACATTGATGTCACTTTTCTGCTCTTTAGGTTTTGTCTCTAGGTCCTTTGTAAAGAGGAGCGTTTGAACCATGGAGTGAATATGCCATTTTGAAACCGAGTCCTCCCTCGTAGTCTTTAATAACTTCCATAACTTCTCCTCCACTGGGTGACAAAACAGTCCATTGCAAATAAAAGCAGAGTTGGTCACTTTTAGCAGCACCATTTTGTACTGCACAGAAACCAGGGATTTGAGTTGAAATGAAGAGCTCGACAATGAGCCATGGCTCCAGGAAAATTTCCATGCTGGACTCCACAGTGGAGTCTCTACTGGAGACAGAATACACACAGGGAGGAAACCAAAAACGACAAGGCACAGGGTGATTCAGCAAAAAAAAAGAAAAAAAAAAAAAAAAAAGGATATTGAGTTGTTCTTGAAGGACAGACTCCCTCCGTGTTTCCGGAGTCCTCCTTTCTCCCTCTCCTTTGTGGGTTTCGTTCTTCTGGGAGCCCCCAGGTAGACCTGCACTCAGGGCACCCAGAGGGTGAGCTGCATGTCAGGGAGCTTCTAGGGGACCAGAGGCTGGGGCCAGGAGGTCACCTCACTCATTTAAAGGATCGACAGTACTGGACAGCTGCCATTGATGGTGTGATTTATGTACCTTTTTGTTTTCCTTTGAGTTTTAAGTAGACCTTATATTTTGGACCAGATATACAAAAAATTGAACAAAAACTACAAATAGTCTCCTACCCACCGGTTTCCGCTGTTACCAACACCTTGCATTACTTTGATATATTTGTTGTCGATTGACTGATATTTACACATTTTTATTAACTAACACCAACGGTTTACACTAGGGTTCACTCTTTGTGTTACACATACTATGGGCTTTGACAAAAGGATAATGACATGTGTCATACACATTAGATTCATTGCCCTAAAAATGTCCTTATGTTCCACCAATTCCTTCCATCCTCCCAATCCCTGGACACCTCTAATCTTAATAATATGTACACTTTTAAGATAGCTTCTTTCACTTAATAATGTGAATTTAGGGTTCCTTTGTGTCCTTTGGTGGGATGATCACTGATGTCTGTGTAAGTACTGCATAGTATTCCACAGCAGGGCTGTACCACAGTTTATTTATCCATTCACCTACTGAAAGACAACTTGGTGGCTTCTAAACTTGAACAATTATGAATAAAGCTGCTATACATATCCATGTCCAGTTTTTAGTGTGGAAATATATTTTCATTCCCTTTGATAAACACCAGAAAGGATGATTGCTGAATCATATCTTATGAGTATGTTTAGATTTGTAGGAAGCTACCAAATTTTCTTTCAGGGTGGCTGTACCACTTTGCATTTCTATCAGCAGTGAATGAGAGGTCGAGTTGTTCCACACTGTCCTCGGCATTCAATGCTGTAAGTGTTTGGGACATTAGCTGTACTATGAACTGTGATGGTAGCTCACTGTCATTCAAGTTGCAGTTCCCTAATGGCACTTTATGTGGAATGTCTTCTTATATGCCTATTCACATCTGCATAGCTCAATGGTGAAATGTCTGTTTAGCTCTTTTGCTACTTTTTAAACTGGACTGCTTATTTTCTTATTGTTGAGGATTAAGAGTTCTTTATATATTTTGGATACCAGTCCTTCATGAGGTATGTGTTTTGCAAATATTTTCTCTGGCTCTGCGGCTTATGTTTTCACGCTCCTAATGGTGCTTGTCAAGGGCTGTGGGTGTAGCTCAGTGGTAAAGTGCTAGGCCCTGAGTTAGGCTCATAGCACCACAAAAACAAGCCAATGAGCAGGGCATGGTGCCTCAGGCCCATAGTCCCAGCATCCTAGGAAGCTGAGTCCAAAGAATCGCAAATTTGAGCCCAGCCTGGGCAACTTAGCAAATTAGCAAGTTCCTGTATGAAAATAAAAAGTTAAAACAGGGCTGAGGACATAGCTCAGTGCCAAGGCCCGGGGTTCAATTGCAATTTCCAAAGGAAAAAAAAGCAAGCCAAAATCAGAGCAGAAGTTTTTAATGTCAATAAAGTCCCAATTATTATTTTGTTTTCTTTCACAGATCAAATTATATTGAAAAGTTATCACCAAGCCCAAGGTCATCTCCTCTGTTGCCTGGAAGGAATTCTACAGTTCAGCTTTTCACCTTTAGGTCTCCGATCCAGTTCACTTCTGTGACAGGTGTAGGCCTGTGTCTGGCTTCACCTTTGTACATGCAGACATCCAGTTGTTCCAGCACCAGTTGTGGGTAAGACTATCTTTTCCCCACTTAATCACTTTTGCTGCTTTTTCAGATACTGTAAAAAAATGTAGCCTCATCAAACCAACTCAGGTATTAGTTATTTTGTCATCTTTTGACAGAGAAAGGAAAGTAAGACTTAGATACTAGAGTCATTTGCCCTTAGGAGAAAAGCAATGATCATCAGCAATGATAAAACCAGAGTGCAACCAAATCTTATGATTTCACTGAATCCATGTCTCCCTGTGGGGGGCTCCTGGGAGAAATTCCCTGATAAACCAATTCTACCAAACAACACACAACTCACAACTCGTCCTTTCTCAGAGATGCAGCGTGTGCATTTGCGCTCCACAGACATGCCTGTGAGTATGGGCAACACGGGGTTTCCCACATGGTGTTTTAGGGACCAACCTTGGAGTTCGTCTGAAGTGATTCGTCTCCTACAGAGCCTGTTCTGCACTCCATGATGAACGTTGTCTTCACTTCTGGTCTCTGGCTGCCAATGCTCACCTCTAAAAGACATTAAAAACAGTTTCTCTGCTCCTCAGTTCTGACCTCCAGAAGAGCTGCGACATCTCACCTGACACTTATCCCTCCCTGCACTGAGGTGTGCCAGAAAGCAATTTCCTTGGGTATGGGAGGGGAAATGGAAAGTCTATAAAAAGACTTCGTGGTGAAGGGGAGGAGCTCATTCCTTTACCAAGTACTCACGGGACAATCTCTGAACACTGCCACATTCCCATGCAAGAGAGAGGACATCTCCCCGTGCGGTCCGTGTGGCCCCCTCCCCGGGTGTCCAGGGACCCATGAAGTGTACATTTTGGGCTCTGACTTGAGGCACCATCCAGGCTCACTTTCCTCAGCGGGGCTGCCATGGGGTCACCCCCGTAGGCATTGGTCTGAGTTCCCTGCAGAGGTGTCCGCCAGCAGGGGGGCAGCTGTGATTCACAGCTCCTGAGAGTCTCCCTTTCGGGGCTTGTGAGCCTCCGCTCCAGCCCTGGCTCTGCTGGCCTTAATTAGAGCAAATGATTTGTGCTTTCCTTGCCTCACAGACTGAGCCGCGCCAACCCAGAAGTCAGGTAGAAGAGAAGGGTGTCCTGCCTGCTTAGAGCGCTGAATGAATCTGCTTCCTATCCCTTCCCTGGGCGAAATACTGATCCTCTGGGAAGACTTCAGATCAAATTCAGAGGGTTATGTGTCTGTCGCACTCACCTTCGGTGTCATCAAACACAATTTGGGCGAGGAGTTCTGAAGTGGAGCGTCCAGAAAGATGCAAGGCTGGGAGGGGACCAGGGCTGATCCAAGCAGGACAGGCTTGGGGACACAGACGACATTTAAGGAGTCCTCCCCGCCCCCAGGAGCAGTGTCCAGCATGCTCCCTTTACTGCCTCTGTCAGCCTTGCAGGACTCCTGGGGCAGGGTCTGTTACTGTCCTGTCTTCTACGTAAAGAAATTAAAATATATTTTTAAAAAACTACCAAATATGTTTTAATAAATTATAGAGACACTAGCATTGTTCCCAACACACACTAGCTGCTTGGTGGTGTTTGTTAAGTAAATGCTATTCATAGTGTTTGAAAATGAGAGAATGAATGAATCCACGAAAGACTCTGCTCCTCCCATCATCCATGAAACAACACACAGGGCAGTCACCTGGGACCTGTCCTGTCCTCAGCCCTATTCCCCACCAGGCGACCACACCACAGCAAGGGCGCAGTGCCTGCCACCTGCCACTCAACACACTCTCCTGCTGGGACGTGACGCACAGGGCCACTGGGCTGTGCAAGGGGTGGGATGAGCCTGCAGCTGGAGCAGAACTGAATGGCACAGAATATCGCCTAAGTGCTTCGTACTAACGTGCAGCACCTTACACAGAAAGGTAATCTTCCTTTTGCACAGTTCTGATGGGCATCAGTTTTACTGACCACAACTGAATTAACACCTGTCTTTCCGATGACAGCTTTAACCTGGGTACCATAGCACTCTCAACATGAGTGTTTATGCCAGGTTCAAAGGTCACTGCTAGCTCACTGGTCCCTGAGCCCCTCTATAAACAGGAAATGCGTGTCACGATTAGTGGCCAGTGGTGTTACTTCTTGCAATGTCAGCCAATGATTGGCCCCACTTATTCAGTTCGCCTGTGTCCGCAGCTCAGCCCAGCTGTGAGCCAAGCTCCAGGTGTTGGAGTGGCCAGTATAAGCCATGAGTCAAGCTAGAATTAACAACCAGTCCTTTGGCCACTTGCTGCAATAGTGTGAACAAGAGCCTAAGACAGAGGCGGGGGCCTCCCTCTGCCCTGCTGTCTCCCCGCAAAGCTGCATGGCTAGAGGATAGGGGAGGTGGGGTCATCTCACTCCCCAGGGGCCCCAAACAAATGACTCCTACACTTTGATGGACCCAGGAGCTGGGAGTCGAGGGCAGGAAGGCAAGGAGGGATGAGGACCCCGAAGTGAATTATCAAGGGGGAAAAGTGTCCCCCGGGTCCCCTCTTCCTCGTCCCCATGAGGACACCTCAGCAGAGGCTCCTAAGAAGACCTCAGAAAAAGGACTGAAAAGTGAAGTCACCTGGGCTGGGAGCACAAATCTGCACAGTAGCATGGTTGGCTGGAGGGCAGGGACCTCAGGTCCCCACAGAGACCACAGGGCCCCGGAGGAACCCAGCCCTGCTGCAGCCAGAACAGCTTCCCAAGGTCTGCGGGTCACATCTGAGCCACTGCCTGAACTCAAGCCTGAGAAGCCACACACAGGCTTTACGGTCACGGACAAACTCCTCAATGCACTGGCAGAAAAGCAAGCAGTCAGCCAGGTGTGGTGGTGCAAGCCTATAATCCCAGCACTCTGGGAGGCTGAGACAGGAAGATCACAAGTTTGAGCCAGCCTGGGCAAATTAGCAAGATCCTGTTTCTAAATAAAATTATATAACAAGGGCTGGGGGTGTAGCTCAGTGTGAAGGTCCTGGGTTCAACCACAAGTAATGAAGAGAGAGAGAGAGAGAGAGAGAGGCAGGCAGAGAAAAGACAGTGAGAGAGACAGAGAGAGAGAAGGAGGAGGAGGAAGAGGAAGAAGAGGAGGTGGAGGAAGGGGAACAAGGAGAAGAAGGAGGAGAGGAGGAAGAAAAAGGAAGGAAAGGAGGGAGAAATGGAGAGGGAGGGAGGGAGAGAGGAAGGAAGAAAGGAAGGAAGGAAGGGAGAAAGGAAGGGATGATGAGCATGTAGTTGTGTTGCCTAGCTCTCCTGAAAAACTGGTGTGACTTTTTTTTTTTTTTTACTAATTTTGGTAATCACAAGAGGGAACTGGCCACCAAAGATGAAAGGGTCAGCAAAAACATGAAAAACAATGATGTCAGAAAGTGAAATGGAATTGAATGTAAATTGAGTTGTAGAAGAAATCTCTGATGGAGGAATTGGGGCCATTCACCATTTGAAGGAGCCCAGACCTGCAGCAAGGGGAAGAACCCACTGACAGCAACTTGTCACCATCAGTGAACAAAATGATTGTGTCAAAAATGGTTCTAGTGTATGACCCAAATGATATAAGGCTGGCAAAAGATTCCCACTAAAGGGCCTCTCAAAGATGCCACCCACATGGGAAGCACAGAGGTCACAGTCGGAAGCCAAAGCCAACTTATAAAGGAGAAAATGGCAGCAGCCATGGAATCAGAAAGATGCCCATGCTGCACCCTGAGTTATGCAAGGATGAGAAGGTGACAACAAAATAAAACACTGCAATTCCCAAGGTGTCTAGTGTTCCAAAGTGCAATTTACTAAGTACTATTACTTTTACTTTTTAAAATTTTTCCTACACATCTATAACTGGACCTCAGAGAATTGTTAACATTTTGAAAATAAATGTTTGAATGTCATGAAATAATCATAACTTTTTCCCTGTATTTATGTTAAGTGTGCTAGTCAGGCTTGATGGAGCACGCATGTGATCCCAGCACTTTGGGAGGCTGAGGAAAGAGGATTACAACTTCAAACCCACTCTGGGCCACTTAGAGACTTAACCAAGACCCTGTTTTAAAATATAAAAAACGAAGGGCTGGGGATGCAGTTCAGAGTACAGGCTCTGGGTTCAGTCTCTAGTATTGCAAAATTATACAATGAAATAAAATTTAAAATTTTTTTTTAAATTGCTTTGCAGGAAGGAGTTCAACTTGCACAGTCATGTTTCTGGTCTTGCGTGATCCTGCAAAATGCAGACGGACTTTACTATCTGATTTAATCTCCACAGCAAATCTTAAAGTCGATTGCATGGTGTCTGCTTTGAAGATGGAATTTGAAACTCAGAGTAGTTAAGGAAACTGTCTGAGATCACAGAGCAAGTGACAGAGCTCAGATTAAACAAAAGTCTTCATAACTTCATGTTCTCAAAAACACTTAGTCCGCTGCTGTAATGAAATACCGGAGGCGGGGCATCTCATAAAGGAAAGATATTTGTTTTGCTGACAGGGTGGAAGCTGTATATCCAAGATCAGGGCCCATTGGTTCAGCCTCCAGTGGGGCCCTATCCCAGCCACAGCACAGCATGGTGGGAGCAGTTTGGGAGCAAGGAGGGAGAAGGAGAGGGGAAGACCGAGAGCAAGCAGACAGGCTATTCTTTCTTTTTTTGAATTCAGCTCTGGGGATTGAACCCAGGACCTTGGGACTAAGTTACATCCCCAGACCTTTTTAAATTTTATTTTTATTTTGAGACAGGGTCTGTCTAAATTGCTAAATTGGCCAGCTTGGGCTTGAACTTGTGATCCTCCTGCCTCTACCTCCCGAGTTCTGGAATTACAGGCGTGCACCACCAAAGCCAGCACAGTGTTGCTGTTTTATAACCTTAAGTAGCTCACTCCAAGTAGACCAGCATTAATTTCTTGTGAGGGTGATGTACCTCATTACTTCCCACTGGACCCAACTCCCACTGTCTCTTACATATACAGACCGAGGACCAAGCTTCCATCACGGGCATCGTGGCGGATGCACTCAGACCACAACTTGACCAAAGAGTTGACCACAGGAAGGAGCCTGCTATCCTGGAGGACGTCAGTCAAAGGGCTGTGCTAGGGCCAGGCATTCTCCCCGGCCAGAAAACACAAGATCTATACCTGCTGGGAGGTCATAAGAGAAGGACTTCAAATTTATGTAATCCTAATAAATAATATTGATTCCCAGCATTTATTTAGGACTTCCTCTGTATAGTACAGACAGGGTGTAATTGCTTTGCAAGAGCTAACTCTTTTAATGCTGAGAGCAGCCACGTGAGGGAATTTCTATAATATATTATTCATATATATGTTTTTATTTATGTAAATTATCTATTATATGTTGCATTTGTATTTATATCATATGTTTTATAGAAAATGAAATTGAGGAATGCGGAGGTGAATCAACTCCCTGCCTGCTGCACAGCCGTGGCCAGCGGGATAGAGTTGAGATGTCAGGCTCTGGACTCCCCACCCAGGGTCCCCTTTCTATGCACACTTCCTGCCCTGTACTGAAGTCCTTGCACACCCATCTGGCTCTGTCCCTCCTTCCTCAAGGACTCAACTCCCCCCTTTACCACAACTTCATACCCAGCCCAGTCATCACCCCCTTTCTCATCCCTGCTTCTTGGTAGTTGCTTAAACCATGCTGCAGGGACCTGACCTGCACATCCAACCTGCCCACTCTACCCTACATGAACCCAGGGGTCCCTGCTGGCCCCCAATACCCCATCTCCAGTCCGCCTTACCTGTGCTCAAGACAGCCAAGACCCTGACCCAGGGACCTGGAAATACGTGACACTGTTTGCATTTGTTATCCAAGTTCATTTGCACAGCAAGGAGGACTGAGTTTGATATTTGTTTGTTGTTCTTTTGTTTTTATTCTTGATTTGTTCTTTGATGGACTTCAGTTGCCTGAATTCCCTTAATTCGTGATATGCGCTCATCTTTTTTTGGACGTGGCCAGCCCGTTTTCCTTTGTTAGTACTGCTCTTTAGTATTACTGGAGTGTCTCTCAAGATCTGTGGGTAAAAGCTTGGTCCCAGGTGGTAGTATGCTGAGGTCCTGTGGACCTTCAGGAGTTGGGGCTGGTGGGAAACTTAGTTTGCTTGGTCATTCCCTCTAAAAGAGCTGTGGGACCACAGCCAACCCCACCCACCCTCTTTGACCTTCCATTCTCTCTGTTCCCGTAGGAGGTGTGAGAGTTTTCCTCTAACACGCTCATCACCATGGCCATCGAAGCCAAGCTTGCTGCCATCAGGAAAAGGCCCCTTCCAAGCCTACACAATACCATTTGTACTCACAACCTCAAGAACTCTGAGCTAAGTAAACTTTTTCTATTTGGAAAGCAAATAGAAACCATGGCAGAAACCTCCCCTTACTATGGGACAGCTCTTCCCATTTTCCTCCCTCCTCATTCCCAGGTGATAGATTCCGAATCCCATACCCATCACCCCCTGTGATTTCTTCATTTTGATACACTTTGATACCATTTTTATATATTTCCACAAAATATCAATAAATAAATATCGGTTTATATATACCCATTGAACATCCTTAATCTGAAAATCCAAAATCCAAAATGTTCCAAAATTTTTGAAGTCCCAATATGACACCAAGAGTAGAAAAGTCCACATTATGTAACTTTATTTCATACACAAAACTATTAAAAATATTGTATAAAAGTAACTTCAGGCCTTGTGCATAAAGTATCTGTGAAAGATAAGTGAATTGTTTGTTTAGATTTGAGCAATACAAATATATACAAATATTCTGAAATCTGAAAAAAAAACTTTAATTCAAAACACATCCTACCTTGAGCATTTTATATAAAGGATACACAACTTGCGTCTATGTGTATATATGCATATAACACACACATACACATGTACATATTCACATATATGTACATGTGCTGACATAATGCATATAATATTATTTATATATTTGTACCAAGCAACATAGCACATGGACTCTTGGGGATTTTTTGCTATGACACAGCCAGAATTCACCCATCATTTCCTCTGCCGCTGGGGTGTATTTGTTTGAGCTGCAGAGTGCTGTTCTGTGAGAATAGATAGCAGCTCATTTGCTCAGTCTGCAGGGATTATTATTTCCAGGTAGGGAACAGGGCTGCTATCGCACCCTTGATAGGTCTGCTTTGGTCCATGAGCAACCACGTCTCCCCAGGGTACTGCAACAAGTAGAACTGCAAAGACTACGCATGAGCTGTGCCAATATTTTACTTTAGAAAATGAAGTCCAGCTGTTTCTCAGAGAACCCACCAGGCGCCAACCCACCAGCAGTGGTTGAGGGGCACTGTGTGCAAGAAAGGACACTTGCAGACTTTTATGCGGGCTAACTGAAATCCATAAACTTGATTTTCTTTTCTTTTGTAATAGTATGCTTGCGATACATAATAAACACATTCATAGTGTGGCACTGGTACATGTACATATAGCATCTTGCTCCTATACCTGGTGTTGAACATCTGTCTCCCCACGGGTTTATCAGATACACATTTTTGATTTTTAAGAAGTTTTCCCAGGTCTTTGTCCAGATTTTCCTTGATCACTCATGCTAATAATGAGTCTGTCACCCGAGAAATTGCTGCTGTACCTCATCTTGAGTGAACACAGCTATTTATTCCCACACACCTAACTGTGATTTCTCTCCTTTCTGGTATCTGTGATAAGCTTTAACGTTTTAAGACTTTAGGGCAAGTCCTTGCCACACAAAGAGAAACTTCTGGCAGGTGAGAGAAGGGAGAAATTAAAGTCTGGCCCAAGAGCAGGGCTCTATTGTAGAGACTTCTTCAGGTTCTAGTGGCTGCCTCAGAAGTTTTTGGTGGGTGTACCATGTGAAACCATCAAGTTTTCATGATTCTAGACTTCCTCCAGGTGATAGCAGAAGGGATCAAAGATGAAGAAATAAAGGAGCTCATAGGAATATGCCCATCCTGGCAAGCTGTGCACCCTGGAAGAATAAAACTAGCAAAACTCTCTTTGAGGAGAGCTGAAGGAAGCCAGCCAGGCCTCTGTGGGGTCAAGAAGACCTGGAAAAGAAACTGGCCAACCAGAGCCTGGGCCAAAGGCCAAATATTCATGAAATATAAATTGGATCAAATCAAAGGGAGTGGGGAAAGGACGAGGTTATCTCAAGGCAGGGTTTGGAGAGGCAATGGGCAACAATCTCTCACACACAGGAATCATTTTACAGTATCCAGCTCTGATTGACCCAAAGGGTATTCTGGGTTATTGTGTGTTCCAGGAGTCATGAGCTACACATTCCAGGGGAAGGACAGCAGTACTATTATTGAAAGGCCTTGTACATACAACAGTATTCACACACATATCAGATTGTCTTAAAATATGTTGTTAACTGACCTATAATACCTCTACATATTTATAGTGTACATATAAATGTACACATATAGTGTACACATGGCATTTCAGTGCACATCTACAATGAGTAATGATCAAACCTGGGTAATTGGTACACCTGTCATTTCAGACGTCCGTCATTTTATGTATTAGGATCACTCAAAATTGTTTCTACTCACAAAGCCCTGTTATCAGAAGACACAGATGTTGACATTTTCTGCCTCAATTAGGACTGACTTGGGGACCGTGATGTGGCTAAACCTCCACAGAGAAATCCCTTTGCAAGAAGCTACAGAGGAGAAAAAGCATGGATTTTAATGAATTTTTATACTTAGTATTTTCCAAGCACCTAATGTTTTTCAAGAAACAGGGCCAAATAAGATACACCATCTGTTCTTAAGGTGCTTAATAATATTAACACGAATTTTGTTCGTAATCACGCGACTCTCCACACTAAACATTACATAGTGCGACGTTTAATGGTGACTGTCAGCCTGACTGAATTAAGAGGACAGGCGGTTCTTCGGGCAGGCTTCTGGATGTGTCTGTGGGCGTTTCCAGAGATGATTGACATGGATGCCAGCAAACTGAGGGGAAGGCTCACAACTGATGTGGGTGGCACCATCCAATAGTCTTGCGGGACAGGAATGAAAGGGGAAGAAGGAGATCAGCTTTAAAAAGATCCATTAGGCTTGAGCTGTGTGTCTTTCACTGTTGCCATCTCCTGTGGGCATCAGACTCCAGCTCCTTCAGCCTTTCACTGTGGACTCTCACCGGTGACTCTCCAGGGAGCTCCCGGGCCTTCAGCCTTGGGCTGTGCTGCATCCTTGGTCCCTGTTGTTCTGCGACTTCTAGCTTCCTGGGCTGTCTCAAAAACAAAAACAAAAACAAAAGCAAATACAAATACAGAAACAAAAACAACAAAAAACCCATAACAGTAACTGCAAATTCCTTTAGCTCTCATGCACATACAATATGGAGCACATCTACAGATAGTAGACAACCCCTACAGCCAATAGAATTTAAATTAAAATCGAATGTGAATGGTGAATGAGGCAAAGGACGTGGTTTGGGGTGTGAATCACCCTGGCAGCCCAGCCCTTGCAGTGGCTCCTGTCTCCCGTCCCTTCCCGCTATGTGAGTGACTCTGAAATTTCATTAGGACCATGCGCCACGGTGCCATCTGGACTCCACTAGGTGAAAGCACATCGTTTGTGGCTTCATTCACCCCACTACTTTTCCCCATTAGAGGGTGACAGCGACAGAAGCGTTTCCTGGCACCAACTCAACTGTAAACACAAATGTGTGGGCAGGTGGAAGTGAACGACCACTTGAGACTCGCAGCCCTAAGTCTGAGCCGTAACTTGGTCCTCAGCTCCTTCCAGCCCCCCTCTAACCTCCCTGTGGGATAAAAACTCAGAGCTGAAAAACACAGGGGCTGAGGGATTGGAGGGTCACCCACACATCCTCAGGAGCAGAGGAAGACTTTGCTGACAGTGGGATTGCTGGGCTGATTCTGGAAGAAGCTGGTCTTGTAGAGGAAAACAAGGTGGAAGAAATGACGCTTAAAAAGGCAAAAGACCATCAAAGTGCCTGGTGTACAAACAAGACAGGAAAGAGTAAAGAATGCGTGAGGAATAAGACTGGAGAAGCAGGTACAAGGAAGATCACGGGGTATTTATATGTCCATGTATCTAGATCTATAACAACTACACCTACATATCTACATTGATGTTATCTACACCTGCATCTAGGAATCTACAGCTGTGTCATCTACACCAGTTGTCCCTGATGTTTTGGCACTGGGGTCCAGTGTCATGGAAGACAATTTTTCCACAAATGGGAGGAGTTAGTTTCAGGATGATTCAAAGGCATTACATTTATTATGCACTTTACTTATCTTATTATTACATTGTATACTTTATTTTCTAATATTATTACAATTAGATTCTTTTAAGAGGGACACAAACTTAGATCCCTGGCATGCACAGTCCACAGTAGGGGTCACGTTCCTATGAGAATCTAATGTCACCACTGATCTGACAGGAGACAAAGCTCAGTGGGTGATGCCAGTGATGAAAGCAGCTGAAAATACAATGAGTTCAGCTGGCTCCCAGCTGCTCACCTCCCTCTGTGCAGCCCAATTCCTAATAAACCCCAAAGCAGTGGGTTGGGGAACACTGATGTACAACCATACATCTACATCTGCACCTAAATACCTACATCATCTGCATCTACACCTACATCTCTACCCACATCTATATATAAACTGGCTACTTTATGTATATCTACATGTATATCCACACATATCCCCAAATCTTCAGCATACACATCTGCACCCACACCTACACCTATGCTATATATCTCCATCAACATCACCTACATTGACATCCATTCCTCCTCTTATGCCTACCATTTATATATGTATGAATTTACCATTTATGTATTCATATCCATGTATCCACATCTATGTTATTACATCTGCACATACATATATAACTACACCCACATACCTTTATCTGTGCATCTATGTTATACCCATCTACACCCATAGCTATGCTTACATCTGCTTTTACGTGAGTACATTTATTACATGTAAATCTATACCTAAATCCATACACACAGCTGGATGTACACATCTATACATCATTTACATCTACACCTACACTTACACCTACACCTATATCTACATTCCTGATCTTCCCATAACCTCTTTGGTGAAAGAGAAGACATCACTGGGCATTGTTGAATTGCCTCTGGGTTCCTTCCTCCTGCACTGCATGCCCAGGGACTGGACCTGCTCTGTTCGAAGGGGAAGATCATGACTTTGGACAGAGCTATCTTTCTTCACCTGCTCTGCACAGTTACCTGGCCTTCGGCTTCCTACATCCTGGCATGGCAGGACAGTAGGAGGTGCTCAAGCCCATGAGAACAAGACTCTGGGAGCTCCCACTTGCCATAACCAGCCTCTGCTTGAATCATGCAGCTGTGGTTTACTGGGGGCTTTGCATCACATTCCCTGCTCCCTGTGATCTCATCGCTGGTTCTCCTGCCTCCTTTCCTTAAAGCAATTGCTCTCTTTTATAATCATCTCTCTCTAAGAGGGACACAGTGGCCAGTACTCACATGCAGCCACTTGGAAAAGCTTCTGAATCCAAGAACCGGTACTAAAGGTAAATTTAACAAAAATATAAAAGCACAAAGACGAGAATAAACATGCTCTATGAACCCACTTCACAGAGTAAGATGTTCAGTTATTTATAGTGTATGCCAGAATATTTTCCCTTTGCATGTTATAGTCATGCCGACAACTGACATTTACAACTAACATTATAATATATATGTTTCTATGTAACTTTGGGGATGTTGGAAAATAACTTAATGTATGTTTCATATTTCCTTATATTTTTCCATATCATTGTTAGCCACTTTGGCTACATTTTGACCCTTATTTTCTTTAATTACTAATTGCCTGGATTTAGTAAGACAAAAATTGACCCTGTTCTCAAAGAGCTTACAATCTAAATGGCAGAAGCAGATAATCAGCAAGTGAATAAAAGTCGTAAGATCCAAAATTGGGGGCTGGGGATATAGCTCAGTGGCACAGCACCACTGCTTGGCAAGTGCAAGGTCATGAGTTCGATTCCCAGTACCAAATATATATATATATACCAAAATAAAAGTCATAAGATTCAAATTTCAATTACTTATGTGTCATATAACTTCCTATCTACAAAAGTATGTGCAATAAGTAAAGTAAAATAAATCTTAGTACCATCCAAGAAACTTAGAATGATTTGCAAAGTTAAAGCACTTTTCTCAGCTATATCTTACATTTTTAGTTAAAATGTCACTTCATTTAGCTTCCTATATCCTCTTTTAAATTCCTGCTTCCAGTAACTGTTCTTAAACTCTCTGCCTACAGGGTCATCTTAAACCTAACCCCAAGTTAGCTGATCCACAAAGTTCTTAGCATCTCCAAGTAAACATATGGGAATTCCCAGGATCTCTCTCCAGGGCACAAGAAGGCCAATGGGATCCAAAAAGAATGTCAAAAGTTTCCTTCTGTACCCACTTCCGAAGTTCCCAAGCCACTTCTGTGCAGACTTGTGGGGAAGCACTCTTCTCCTACAACAATGATTTCACAGAGTCTTTCCTACCCTATGAGCTCACTCATCATCTGGGAACTTGTCAGAAGAGCAAATTCTTGCTTCTAGGCCCACTGTTATGATTTAAATCTAAAATGTCCCCCAAAGTTTTATGTCTTTAGAAGGTGACTGGATCATGGAGACGCTATATCATAGCTGACCTGCTGTTAGGAGGTGGGATCTGGTCAGAAAAGACAGCTCACTGGGGTCATGACCTGGAAGGATATCTCCTCCTCCCCCTCCTCCTGCTCCTCCTTCTTCTTCTCCTCTCTCTCTCTCTTTTTTTTCTCTCTCTCTCCCTCTCTCCTTCCTGGATGCCATGGTTGAGCACATTTTCCTCCACCAGGGCCCTCTGCCATTGTGTTTCTCCCTTGGAACCAGCCAACCATGAACTTCAGTTCATGAGCCAAAAAGAAATCTCTCCTCCTTTAAGTTGTGATGTTGGGTGTTTCGTCCCAGCGATGGGAAAGCAAGACTCTACCAGGCCAGGGACTCTTCATGAGGCATAGCTCTCTGTCCTGAAGGAGTTGAAGTTCATTTGAGGAGATATGGACGTGTTCTGCAGTTCCAGAAACACCATTCTAAATGCCTGCAAACTGTGCAGCTGAGGCAGCTAGGATCCTGATGTCCTTGTGACACGAATGTCATTCTAAGACAACAGCTTCACAGAATGGAAGAAAATGTGCTTTCAGGATTGTTCCCTGTCTCCTTCCTCTTCATCTTCTCACAGGCTTGAAGGGGTTGGCTTGGAGGGAATCCTTGCCCTAGCTGGTGTCTCCTTCCTCCTCTCTATCTCCTCCTCCTCCTGCTCCTCCTCCTCCTCCTCTTCCTCCTCCTCTATCTCGCAGGCGCCACAGCTCCCTCTCCTGCCAGTATAGACACAGGCGGCCCCTACATTTCTGGGAGGAACACGATAATTCACACCTTCCATGTTGGATCCTTAGCTTGCTAAAAAGGTCTAAATATCGTTTTTTTCTCTCTGTCATTATTGCTTTTACTGAAGCTCCACTTGTCCCTGCAAAGCCTGATTTACAATCCTTATTATCTTGATAGAGATTCAAACCAAAAAAAATCTATTTTGACAGTCAAAGTGGAGAAATGAGTCTGTTGATTTAGCAGGTATGTCGTCTCTCTCTAATGCACTAAAACTCATTGCTTGAACAGAGGTGAAGGCTCCAGGGTAGAAAAAAAATAAAAGTTATAGTATGGAAATGTGTCTAAAATATTTCCCATAATAATATCCTTGTTGCATTGATACAAAAATCAAAATGGATTCTTTACTCAGCAAGCATCTGCAGAGGGACAAAAACTGTCCCATGCACTGTGGGATCAGCAGTGAGACTAGATGTTACATCATTCGTTCCTCCAAACAACTTCAGGAGTGTCACCATTATGCGGTGCTGTGTGGAAAGGGGCCCAGGAGAAGCAGAAAGTCCGAGTCATTTCCCAAGATCACCCAGGCAGGCAGGGCTGGGGCCGCAAGACACTGCATTCACATGAACTGGGAGGCCAGGTCTCAGCCCTCGAACCATGTCACCTTCAGTTTTTGGCATGGACAGCACCTCTTCTAGCAAACTTTCTCTGCATCTCTCCTTTATTTCATTATGGCATTTCTTTTGCTACAGTTAGTATGCATCCTACAATATGAAATTATGTCTGCATGTAAATACATATTACACGGAAATACATGCATTTCTCTTTATTTGTTGAGCTGGTCCCCTGGCTCCCCAGTAGCACACTCTCTAAAGATGCCCATGTCCTTATGCTCAGAAACTGTGAACAAAGTACAGTTATCTTGGGCTCCAGTAACACTGCAGGGTCCAAAATACACCGGAGCTCAAGTCCTTTACATAAAACAGCCTCATATTTGCACACAACCCATGCACATGCTCCCATGCTCTTCAGACCATCTCTAGATGACTCGTAAAACCTAATGTACGCATTGTATAAATAGCTGCTACACTGTACTGTTCAGGGAATAATGACAAAAACAGTCTGAAAAGTTCAATAAAGTCTTACTTTTTTTTTAATATTCTCAACCTTGGCTGGGTGACTCCTCGGATGAGGAACTCATGGGCATTGAGGACCTGCTGTGTGTTACATGGCAAGAGGGGATTAACGGTCCAAGTGGAGTTAAGACCAATAATCAGCTGATTTTAGGATAAAGAGAGCATCCAATAGCAGTAGCAGAAATGGACCACACCCATGCCTGCAGCTGCGGGCGCGGGTGAGAGGTCTCAGAAGCTGCTCTCCGGCCAGTTTCTCTCGGGTTCCTTTCAGCTGACCATCAGGCGTTTCCCATGGACTCAGAGTCACCCAGGCCCTGTGCCCTGGTATGTGCACGCCGCTCGCGTTCCCTCCCCTCCCCTCCTCTCCCCTCCTCTCCTCTCCTCTCCTCTCCCCTCCTCTCCTCTCCCCTCCCCTCCTCTCCTCTCCTCTCCTCTCCCCTCCCCTCCTCTCCTCTCCCCTCCTCTCCCCTCCTCTCCTCTTCTCTCATCTCTCTCCCCTCCTCTCCTCTCTTCTCCCCTCCCCTCCTCTCCTCTCCCCTCCTCTCCCCTCCTCTCCTCTTCTCTCATCTCCCCTCCTCTCCTCTCCTCTCCTCTCCTCTTCTCTCCTCTTCTCTCCTCTCCTCTCCTCTCCTCTCCTCTCCCCTCCTCTCCTCTCCCCTCCTCTCCTCTCCTCTCCTCTCCCCTCCTCTCCTCTCCCCTCCTCTCCTCTCCCCTCCCCTCCTCTCCTCTCCCCTCCTCTCCTTTCCTCTCCTCTCCTCTCCTCTCCTCCCCTCCCCTCTCCTCTCCCCTCCCTTCCTCTCCTCTCCCCTCCTCTCCTCTCCCCTCCTCTCCTCTCCTCTCCTCTCCCCTCCTCTCTTCTCCTCTCCTCCCCTCTGCCCTCTCCTCTCCTCTCCCCTCCCCTCCTCTCCTCTCCCCTCCTCTCCTCTCCTCTCCCCTCCTCTCCTCTCCCCTCCTCTCCTCTCCCCTCCCCTCCTCTCCTCTCCCGTCCTCTCCCCTCCTCTCCTCTCCCCTCCCCTCCCCTCCTCTCCTCTCCCCTCCTCTCCTCTTCTCTCATCTCTCTCCTCTCTGTCATCTTTTCTATCTCATGTCCTCTTCTCCCTTTCTCTCTCCCTCTTTCCTCTCTTTCTCCTCTCATTTTTATCTATCTCCTCTCTTCTCTCTCTCCTTCCCTCCCTCCTCTTCCTTCTCCTACTTCTTCCTCCTCCTCTTCCCCCTCCCCCTTTCTTCTTCTCCTCCTCTTTCTCCTCCTCTTCCTTTTCCTCCTCCTCTTCCTCCTCCTCTTCCTTCTCCTCCTCCTTCTTCTCTCTCTCTCTCTCTCTCTCTCTCTCTCCCCCTCTCCCTCTCCCTCTTCCTCTCTCTTGCTCTTTTCTCTCCAAAATTCTGCATCCCTGCCACACATTCTGTGGGGACAAAAGCCCTGGCCTCCTCCTGACTCAGTGCAACCTCCTCACCCCAATCTGCGAGTGAGAAACATTGAACCTGCTCCCTCTGGTGGTGGTGGATTGAACTTGGACCCTCCATGTGGGAGAGGGGCGCTGCTCCAAACTTGGTGTCTCCTGAAACCCTGGGGACAGCACAGGGCAAACTCCCAGTCCCAAAGCCATGATCTGACAGCATAAGCTGGGCAATGGTCAGACAAGTGACACAAGTCCTCCTACCACCATCGACAAGTTCTAGTTAGGGACCCAGGTCACAGGAAGCCAACTAGGAAATCACTGTGTGCAGGTAAAGGCTAACCCAGGAGAGGCACACTGCAAACACCCCAGCCTGCTCCGTTTGCCTGCACTAGAGCAGGGCTGACAGCCTATCTGGAGCCCTAGTTTAGCCGTGGCTCCCAAAACACCTAAGGGTCCTTTAAATGTGAAGGGAAAGACGGAGGAGTTGGTGTGCCTGTGATACAGAAAGATCAAGCCACCACTGCTGGCCTTGATGGGGAAGGGGCCAGAACCAGTCACACAAGCAGCTTCTAGAGAAAAGTACAAGGCTGCGAGTTCTCCCCCAGCCCCTCCAGAGGGACGTAGCCCCACTAGCACCTTGAGTTTGGTCCACTAAGAACTATTCGAGCTCCATACCTCCAGAATTTAAGAAACGAATCTGTGTTGTTTTAAGACCCCAGGGTTGCAGTCAGTTTTCACAGCAGCAAGAAGAAGCTGTGGCTCTGCATAAACCCGACGAAGTCAGCCGCTGTGGCTTCTCCATGGCCTGCACCAAGCAGCTGGGGTTTGCTAGGTGAATAACAGATGAGAAACCTAGGCACTCCTTCAGCATGGGCTGCAGTGCTGCGTCCCTTACATTTCCCTGTTATGAAGGTTAGGGTAGAGCGTCAACTGGATTGGAAGGAGGCCCAATTTTGGGGTCTATATCGAATCCATCTCCCATTCTTTCTGCCACTGTTTCCTTGTTCTGCTTCTGGTCACCATGAACTGAGCAGATTTGCTCCTCCATACCCTTTTGCCATGATGTTTCTGCCTCAGAGCCAACTGACCATGGACTGAATCCCCTGAAACCATGAACCACATGAAACTCCTCCTTTAAGGTATGGGTATGGGGTATTCTGTCCTAGTGACAAGAGAAGTGATTAATACACGTATTTTTTTGTAACTTGCTATTTTATGGACACAAAACAAGCCTTCAGCTATTGGTTAGGGATGCCCTTGAGCTCTCTTTCTCTACTTTCTGCTCCTCTTTTCCATATGTCCAGACCCTGTGTGTGTTCCTGATGGGCAAGCATCATCCATCATTTGTTTCATGACCCAGACTCTGCCTTACCCTAGAAAAAGGACATCTCAGGTGGACCACAGCATCTTCAGCGTGGAGAAGTTCCACCATTTCAACCAAGTTCAGAATGATTGGTCCAATGATCACATCCACACATTCTTCCCAGAACTTCCTGGGAAGACTTCTTCCAGTAGAAGAAAAATGTACAAACACTTCCTCCTTTGAAATTCAGTGTCATTTTGGCTGCATTTCTAGCTTGGGACTTTATGGGTTTCAGCTGTTATTGCGATCACTTACTGCAGGCCCAGGAGAGCAAGGACCATGCCCGTGTCCTCAGGACAGTCCCTCACAGGCACAAGTACCTGTTCTGAGGTTTTAGAGCCTCCCCTCTCACTGTGCCTGACATGAAGCACCCAAAGAGACTTTTCAATGAGTCTCACAAAGTTTGTCTGGAATATGAGAACACGACACATGCTTAATTTTATAGCCGATGAAATCATTTGCAGCAGGTCTGGAGCAGGACACAAGCTTGAGTTCTCTGATGCCTCCCTCCTCTGTCCTCCCTGAAACTCCAGGCTTGTCCCCCAGTACCAGGTGACCAAGCAGGAGCAGCAGCCAGGCTGGGCTGTAGCAGTCCCTTCCCTGCCTAGGGATAAACAGGCAGAGTGTTGGGGAGTCCTCCTGATCCACTTCCAATCCTCTGACCTGGCATCCCGATGTCCACATTTCGCTCATTTCACCACATCCTCATTCTGCACTCTCAGACCCAGCCCATTCCTCCCTGGAAGACTTCCCTGCCCGGAAGTGTGTTTTTCCCACTGGGTCTCCAGCATTCATGGTGCCCCATAGCTCATCAAGATGGCTCCAACCCCCACCCTAATGTGAGCTGGCACCATTAACCTTGATTCTCAGGGAAGTACTGAGTCCAGGAGAGCTCCTCACATAGAGGGGTAAGCTATTCCTTCGTCTGGCAAGTGTTGAAATGAAACACCTGGCTTGCTGACAGGGTGGACATCACAGGAGCCTCCCTCGGCCCCTCCGCTCACACACCACGACACCAGATCCGAGGACTCTAATGAGAAGGCTGGAAAAATTGATGCTGAAACAGAGATTTTTATGGTTATGAGGATCATCGCTGAGTAGTAAAGTGTCTGTTGAAATCAGACTGCTATGGATCTGGGAGTAAAAAAATGAAATCAATATCAAGACAAGAAGTGAGTAACAGCTAAACCCGAGCAAGAGGCAGGTTCGGCCGGTGTCCTCAGAGTCTCCCACCTCTGTTCTCTGCTTCCTGCTTAAAGTGCAGTAGTGACAAAGTGCACAGCTTACTCAGCACCTACGTTCTTTGCTTCCTGGGCATCATCTACACCATGCAGTCATTAGCATCGAAATTCAGTCTTCCAGGTTCAAACTTCCCACAATGCCAGCTGCTACAGGAGGGCTGCTGGTAAAACCTCCCCCACGGTCAGCCCACCAAATCAGCCACTGAGGTCCCATTGGTCTGTTTTTCTCTTGCTCTTGTTCAGCCTTTTGCAATTAATTCCCTCATTATTAATTCACTCTGCAAAATTTATAGAGCATTTCCTCTGCCCTAGTGCCCTGCTACCTTAAAGAGATTAAAAGATGAAACACAGAAGCCATGTATGTTGGCACACACTTGTCAATCCCAGCACTGGAGGCTGAGGCAGGAGGATCACAAGATGGAGCCTAGATGGGAAACTTGGTAATTTAGCAGACTCTGTCTCAGAGAGGGAGAGAGAGAGAAAGAAGAAAGAAAGAGAAAGAAAGAAAGGAGAAATAAACAAAGAGAGAAAAGGAGAGGGAGTGGAGAGGACGGAGGGAAGAGAGGAGAAGGGCAAGGGAAGGCAAGGGAAGGGAAGGGAAGGGAAGGGAAGGAAAGGAAAGGAAAGGAAAGGAAAGGAAAGGAAAGGAAAGGAAAGGAAAAAGGAAAGGAAAGGAAAGGAAAGGAAGGAAAGAAAGGAAAGGAAAGGAAAAGAGGAAGGGCTGGGGGTGTAGCTCAGTGCAAAGGCCCTGGGTTTGATCTCCAGTGCCATCAAAATGAAGCACATGGAACCCCTGCTAGGGAGAAGCTGGCATCTAACTCAGGGGGATGTGGGGAACATCCAAGTTTACCCAGTGCTGGGGGCTGTGCTCAGTCCTATCCATGCTAGGGCCAGAAAGTCCAGGGCAAATCAGGACGCCCCATCCCCCTGTGATGGAGATGCAAGGCCTGATAGGCAATGGTGACCTTATGAGAATGCTACATGGAGATGCTGCCAGAGACTCTGAGAGGCCCCCGAGCCAGCAGATGAGCTACAGCACTCAGGAGCCTCACAGCAAAAGGCACCATGAAGCCCGCACTCTGTCCATGGGCAGGAGTGCGATGGATAATGTGCCCATCTCCCAGGAGTCCACAGGGAAGGGCAGGCAGCATGCAGCGCCCTGCAATAGCTCAGGCTGTGACAGGCGTGCATAGGGTCAGTCCCACCCTGGGGACACCTGAAGGAATAACAGACAATTGTGCCAGATGGGAAAAGGAAATCTCAGATGGGAATGAGATGAAGGATTCATGAAGACAAGGCTCTGTGCATAAGTAGAAGTTTAAGGAGGATGGAGAAGTGCATGCGGGGTTATGAAAACATATCATAAACCAAGGGGAGAATGAGAGAGACAGAGAGAGAAAGGGAGACAGAGAGACAAAAAGAGAGAATAAGGTCCTTTCCAAAACTGTGACTAGATTGATGGGGAGAGAATATCGGGCCTGGCAGGATGCAAACCAAAGGCAAAGTGGAAAACAGCCATGCATGAAGCATAGCGGTGAAGGTTTGAGGCTCTTTGAGAGTCTGAGGCTTTGTTTTTTGCCTGTTTTGTTTTGGTTTGGTTTGGTTTGGGTACCAGGGATTGAACACCAGGCTTTCACACCGAGCCACATCCCTAGCCCATTTTTATTTTTATGTTTTATGTTTTATGTTTTATTCTGAGACAGGATCTTGCTAAGTTGCTAAGCTGCCTAGGCTGGGCTTCAACTTGCAATCCTCCTGTCTCAGCCTCTCAGAGTGCTGGGATTGCAGGCATGCTCCTCCCGCAATGACTTCAGTGCCATGTCCCCATGGGTAAGATGCTTCCTTGCGTGCTCTGTTCTAGTGGCAGCAGCATGGGCCACTTCTATCTCCCTGGCTGCACACTACCAGCTCTCAAACTGGCTCAAGTTTACCGGGTACCTGGCACTCCATAGGAAGGGCAGCTGGAAGCCAAGGGGACCACAGAATCTAGGTTTAGCAATACATTCACTGAATCAAGTGTATTTCTAGAAGACAGTCCATGTCTGTGGTTTAGAAGAAAGAGGGGAAAAGAAGGAGGGCACTAGGGAATGGATCCCAGCAGCCGCAGTGGGGAGATGGACAGGCCCTCCTGGAGAATGGCCCGGCATCAACATCCCCCACACAGCGGACTGAGGCTCCACCCCGACTGCCATATGACAGTGCTCACCTGCACAGATACTGGCTGCAAAGCCCGTGGGGAGGACCCAGGCCTCCGGTCTTACAGGCCCCGCATTTGCATGGGGCCCTAGCTATGCTTTGGAACCCTGACGGGCCTTTTGCTAAGTCTAAGTCACTATGGGATAGCATCAGGCAATGTGGGGACCTCACGACCCATGCCTACTTCACTACAGCCTGCTGGACTCGGGAGGAATGCCCAGCTCAGCAGGACCCATCCCCAGAGGGAGCAAAAGTGCTCAAATTCCACAGCCATGAGCGGAGGTTTCTTACGAAGTCAAGTCAGGGCAGGTTGCCTCTGGCCATCTACAAACTAGAAAAAGTGTTCGGAGAGTTACTGAGAAATAGACATAAAGGATATCATGCAGTCCTTGAAAGAAATAAAAAGTAGGGGATACACCCCAATTTTCAAGTTTTCAAGAAAGAGGGAGAAGCAGAGATGAAAAGTATCATTAAGTTCCTGCAAAACAGAAAAGCCTATTTTCAATTTCAATTTTCTTGTGGCCCAACTGAACTCAATTCTTAAATGAACCCATGTATATAAAAGGTCAGAGGGGCAACTGGAAATGTTAGTGCACATAAATGATGACTGCTGTTATTATTTTTTTTTAATTTTTAAGCAGGGCCTCTTTTATTTGGTATAAGATAAATTGAAAAAAATGCCTATATTTTAGAACAAACAAATGACAAGGAAAAAATATAAGCAAGAAAAAAACGTCATAAAGCTTTGTGCTTTTCTGAGACTTATCTAAGGGTAGAAGTTTGCTTAAAACAGAATGTTTAAGGGTCTTTCCTTCTCTCAATCCAATACACATCACAGGGAATGGGTGGGCTAAAGACAGAAAAATAAGGAAAGATCAGTAACCTGGGAGGGTTTTCTTTTCTTTCCCCTTTCGTTGCTTTTATTCTGTTTTGGTTTTCCCTTATCAAAGCCAGAAAGTATCTGAAGTCTGGGGCAGAACTACCAAGACCAGAGGGTCAAAGGAAGCTATTCAGCAGCTAGAAGCTCTGGTCTTATCCATGGTCTGAACTCCTCTTCCTTCGTCCCCAGGAATGTGACAATGTGTGATGCATGTTGTAAAATAAATGTGTCTAAGCAACCTCAGTAAATTCCCTAAGGTCCTACTGCTAAATGCCACAGAAAATTACAGAACACACTGTATTTCTTCACTGCTGGAAAGTTACAGTGATGTGGTTGGTTCCTACTTTATTATTAAAATGAATTAAATACTCTAAAAGTTTGTTTTCAAGATCAATTGATCTTCACCTATGTATCAGTTTTGGTGTTTCACTTTCTTTCATTGTCAGCAATATGACACTGTATAATTTGGTTTCAAGCCAGGTCAGGAAAGTTTTATACTCTACAGAGAATGCCTTATCTGTAAGCTCTGCTGAGATCTTGTTATGATATTTTATTCTGACGCAAAATCTTCTGGTCATGAGTTATAAATTAAACTCGAGCAACAAAAATCATAGTTTTATTCTAATACCTACACCATAAACCTGACAAAATCTATGACCCATTTACCGTGTAGCAAAGTTTGATTCAATACAACTTACTTTCTGGAAGCCATATGCCAAGAGGTGTTCAGATTTACCTTTGGGTCATGTTGAAAGGAAATATTTCTCTGGGTTGCCAGTGGACACATGGAAGTTGCAAGGTCAAAGTGGGGTGCACGCTGAGTTTAAGCCTCCTGGGAGGACTGGGTGCTCCTGATCCTTGTGCGAAGCCTTAAGCAGAACCTGGGTGGCCAAAGTCAGGAATGCACAGCAGGAGGTGCAAACTTTCACCGAGAACAAGGCTTGAGGCACAGGCAGAGATAATGAGAACCGGGGGGAACGATGAGAAGCCCGTTTGTCACCGTCTATCACACACAGCTACTGTAGTTGTGACTCAAACAAAGAGCGTTACCCTTGGAGGGTGGATGGGGCTGACTTCCAGCCCATCTGCATTTACAAAGCTGGGGTTATAGTTTGGAACTAAAATGTCCCCACATTCTCATGTGTGGGGAGGGTGACCAGATCATGGGGGGCTACTCTCCTCAGTGCTGAATGTACTGCTAGGAGGTGGGGTCCTCAGGAATAGGCCGCCACTGGGGAAGAAATTTCTCTCTTCCCAGCTCCTTCCTCCTCTCTCTGCTGCCTGACTGCCATGACATGAGCAGTTTCCATGCCAGGCCCTTCCACTGTGCCACTTCTGCCACTGAGCCTGCCGATCACGGATGGTAACTTCGAGCCAGAATAAACCTCTCCTCCTCTCCATTGCAGGCATCAGATATTTTTGTTCCAGCAACAGAAAGGTGACTAATACACTTTATTTCTGATGTTTTGTCATACGCCTTACTTTTCCATATGCTATAAACACATGATGCACTTGTGGTAGATTGATTTTATTCAGCTAAGTCTATTTTAGAGGAATTAAAGACAAAATGATTTAATGTGTCCTTTCATTTATATCACCATTAGTGCTCCTTTTTTCTTCGTGTGGATCCACATTTCTGCATGACATCCTATCCCTTTATTCCGAAGAACTTCTTTTTTTGTCCCAGTAGCGAGGAAAGTGACCAAGACAGCTGTCAGCCAGCCTGGCTCCATCCTGCATACACGAATAGGAAAGGATGTCCTTTCTGATTCACACAGAATTAATTAGGTTTCGCCAGGAAGTCCTAGTATATTGCAAAATCAATCAATCAATGAATAATTACACAAATATTTATCAGATAGAGAATTGGCTCCCAGAAGAATTTGAAAAAGTGGAGTTAATGAGATGGCCCATAGTTTGAAAGAGGGCATAAAGAAAGGAATAAGGCAAGGGCTACTTGCCCTGTATTATAGGCTGTTACATAAACCAGTGGATCAGTTACTTTATTTGAAATTTCAAAATTACAGAAGGATTATTTTAGGAGTTTCTCATAACAGTTGAAGAACAATGTACACACGCTGAGTCCCCATTAAATATAAAGGTCACAAATGGGTTCAATATATTGAGGCCACCTCTCGCTCGGGGGCTGCCACCCGCTGTCTAAGGACTGACCAAGTTCAGAGGCACAGGGAGGAGGAGTTCGGGCTTGGAGAAGAGTATTCCTCTCATCCATTCCCAAGTGCCTGCTCATGCAGTGTGTCCAATCAGAACAAAGAATGTTTTATCACGAAATTATTATTTTTCCAATTTGAGTGAAAGTAGTTTATTCAATTATAATGTGTCTAGGATAGGGAAGATGAATTCTGAGAACTTATGGAGCCAGATTAGACTACCAGGAACACAGCAGATCCCTACTCCAACCAAGCCTCGTGTGTGTGTGTGTGTGTGTGTGTGTGTTTAATTCAACTTAATTGGATGATTAAAAGATTATTTTTTCCTAGTTTTAACAATAGGTCCTCTCAGAACACAAAGTGAAACTGTGTTCTTGGTAAAAACACTTTTTGGGAAAATAAGCAAAACAAGGCTCTGCAGGTACCAAACAGAGCAAAGTCTTCGAACAATGATAACCAGGAGACAGAAAACATTTCAAGGGGAGGGGTGTGTGGTTTAAGGTAGTGAACCTCTAAGTTACTTCTTTATTTGTGAAGCCATCAATCTAGCACTGAAAATTTTTGAACAAAAGCAATGTGATATGAATTAGAACATTCGACTGTTCAGATTATGTTCAACTGCTCAAACAGTTTGGGAAGGGTGAACCAAGAAGGACCTCATAAATTAATCAACTTGGAGCTAAACTGGGTGACTAGTTTCTCCCAAATAAGACTCTTGTATGCTTTTATTAAGGCATTCACTCCTCCATTTACCAAATATCCGTGCGTGTTTACAATGGTCCAGCCAGAGTTTGAGATGTTAGATTTGTAAGAAGACACAATAAAATAGAGACGACAAAAACCCACCAAGTAAAATAGAAATCAGGTCAAAGACAAGTCCAGAGAAGGTCCTATGAAAATAATGCAAAGGATGGCTTGATATATCTTTTATCATTGTATATTTACATCATGGAATATTTTAAGCCGTATCTGATATATCTCTCTACCAAAAGAGGCATACATTATGAACTTTCCAGAAAAAGATATCATCTACTTTCTGTGAAATATCCCTGGAGACATGAATATTTAAACTGGTAGACAAATAGTTTTAAATTATCTGCTTCCTTGGAAACAGGAAGCATGCATTACTTCCAGCAAGTTCCAGTCTTCAGAGCTACTTCGCCCAATGAATGCCTCATCCCAGAGTGTGCTCATGGTCACCAGTCACCCTGGGGCTTCTCCTTTCCCTGGGAAGGGAGAGAAAGGGTACAAGGAAGAATCCCCTCCTGGAGAGGTAGCTCAGCGGTGCAGCGCCTGCCTGGCAAGTGCGAGGTCCTGAGTTTGATTCCTGATACCCCCAAAAAATAAAAAGAAAGAATCCCCTCATGCTCGGGCTGCAGTTAGAAAGACAAGCCTTATAATCAATCAACTGTATGAATCCATAAAATTAAAAATTAAATAAATTGAAAAATCCACAGTATCTGTTATAAATATAAAATTGGTAAACATTTTTCTGGAATGAAACTTCGAAGTATCTTTCAAGAACCTTACAATTAAAACACCCTGTCACACAATAATTTCTTTTTTTTTTTCCTTGCCAAAATAAAAGTAAGCAATTGATCAAATTTATATATTCACCATATTTTTGGAAATAAAAGAATGGGTTTCTAATATAGAATAACATTATACCCATAGTTGCAGTCACAAAATGCAATAAACAGTATTTGTAAAAGCCAATAATGCCATGGGGAGCTGGGTGTGGTGGTGCATCACTGTAGTCCCAGCACTCTGGGAGGCCGAGGCAGAGGGATTGAGACTTTTAGCTCAGACTAGGTAATTGGGTAAGTCTCTGTCTCAAAAAAAAAAAAAGAAAGAAAAATTAAAAGGGGTAGGATGCAGCTCAGTGTGAAGGTCCTGGGTTCTATCCCCAGTATCACACGTATACACACATACACACACACACACACACACACACACACACATTTAAGATGATGGAACATTCAGTGAAAGGAAAATCACAACGAGAATTAATATATTCAATATTTCCCACTTTGTGAAAACAGATCATTCATATCTCTATCTCTGAGACATGGAAATGTGATATTTCTTTCAATTTGTATAATTTTAAAATTGTATATGAGGGGCATATAACTCATCAATGGCTAGAGGAATTCTATTTGAGTTCTTGCTTATCCAAGCTGCATATTTATACCCCTATTTTCATCTGGAAAGGCAATTTCCTTTGCCTGTCTAATGTCTAAGTTCAAAGCCTGGTCACAGTTTCCAGGAGGCAAGGAACATCAAGTTTCCCCGGGATGCTCTTTATTTGAAGTGTCAGTTTGATATAAATCTTGGCCCATTGTGTTTTCTAGGCAGTATGCCTGCTTTTATTTTTTTGTTTTTTTTTGTGGGTACCGGGTTCGACCTCAGGACCTCGCGTGCCAGCAGGTGCCTGTGCCACTGAGTGATATCACCGTCCTTTTTTCGTATGTGGGTTCCAGGAATCGAACTCGGGCCCTTGCACTTGCCAGGCAGGCGCTTACGCCGCTGAGCCATCTCACCGGCCCCAGTATGCCTGCTTTAAAATCCATGTTAGGATAAAATTGCTTCCTACATTTTTTGCAAAAACAAAAAAAAATGGCTCCCAAGTATAGTACAAGTGCTAATAATTTGCACCATCTCCAAACACTGTCAAATTGGCAAGCCCTAAGTCTGCAGCTGCCATGGCTCTTTCTTGCTTCAGGAGCTTGTACTTTATGATGAAGAAGACCACCAGGCATTAAGTTAGCTCTAGTTTATGTTTGCAAATGTGTTACTGAATTATCTGCTTGGTGTTTAAATTTGCTTGTTGTTGGTAGATTACGGTTATAACAGAATTTATCCCAGAGTCTTATAAAAATAGTTTCCACTTATCAAAAATTCTGCAGTAGTTCTATTCATGGAGTGGAGGATCAGATCGCTGCCTTTCAAACTGGGAAGGAAAATGTTGGGATTGTTGGAGTCCAAGTATAAACTTGCAACTATGTCAGCCCAAGAACCTGATGTCTGCCTCTGGTTCTTGGCCTAACAAACCCCTAACTCTCTGTGGTTAAATGAAGAAACTGAGATACAAGGAATTACATGATTTTTCCAAGATTACATATGGCATTATAGCTGGGGCTAGCACTTCAATCTTCCCAGCGTTAGTTGAGTGTTTTCAGTAATCTAATGTTTGTTTGGAGACGTCTATAAGCAGAAAAATTTGAAAAAGAAATTAAGTTTTAACAATAGGTAATAATATTAGTACAAGCCATTTATTAAGGGCATTATTATTGGAAATGCTAAAATATATTCACACATAAAATTCAAAAAAATGAAATCTTTTAGTCATAAATATTAAATATTATGAGCCTTCATGTAAATAAAATAAATCTTTATGTCTGCTTCTCTCCCTGAATAATATATATGTGTGTTTGATCCATGATTTCTTAGAGTATAATTCATTTGTACACATCACTTTATGATCTCAAAATGCGTGAATATGGCACAGTTCCTTTATTTTGCTGTTAAAATCATCACGTTTCTTACCTACATATAAGTTTTTTTTCATTTGTTGTGGAATTGATCATTTCTGTTATTAGACAATTCTAGAGGTTTGTTTATTTCTGGATAATTTTCTTCTAATTCACCATTCATAATATATTTTTATTTTCTTCTATGCTTTCATGGGAGTTATTTTCTTTTCTAGACTAAGATTCATATTATTTTCTATTTTCACAAATGTTCTCAAATTACTCTGGTACACTCTTTCTTTCTTTCCCCTTCCTTCCTTCCTTCTTTCTTTCCTTCCTTCCTTCATTTGTTTTGTGTTACTGGGGAATGAATCCAGGGCCTCACGTTGAGCCACATCCCCAGCCTTTTGTTGTTGTTCATTTTGAGACGAGGTCCTGCTAAGCTTGTAAGCTGCCCATACTGGGCTGAAACTTGTGCACCTCCTGCTTCAGCCTCCTAGCGTGCTGGTATTATAGGTATGCACCACCACGCCTAACTTTGTTTTTTAATTTTATCTCGGGTATCACTGATTAACTTTTCTGCAAGCTTCATTCCATCCTTAATTGATTTCAAACACATTTTTTAGTTAATTAAAGTTTTCTTTTCAATGTATTCTTTCTAATTCTACCCATTTACTTGGTACATGAAATACTGTTTAATCAAATTGACAATAGATATGAATCACTGTATAACCTTATTTTATGAAATAAATATTTTCAAGTGAGATTTTTCTCCTCTGAATATTATTACTCAATTATTTCACACTACCATTTCTATATCTACTGATACATTTGGTATTTCACTATTATAGTGACCACAAATTGCTGAGAATTGCCTTTGAAGTCTGTATAGAGAGCTGGCTCTAACAGAGAACTTAGTCGGCTCCAAGGACAGGTACAGAAATAAACCATTCCAGTATCCTTCATACTGATCAAGAGTCCTGGGGGCTTCAAGGTGATAGTGCTAGATACAGCCAAACTCTCCTGCATAAGACTGAATAAACAAAGGGAAATCACAAAGGCTCAAAATTATGGGATAAGCAAATGGGCAAATGGTGTACAGATAAATTATTAAATGTAGAAAGCTCAGTTATTTCATGTAGAAAAGCAAGTATTCTGTCCATTCTTGTTGGTGCTGTGACTACCACAGCCAGTTTTCTGCCCATTGAATCAATCTTTCTTTCTTTCTTTCTTTCTCTTTCCTTTTTTTTTTTTTTTTTTTTTTTGTGGGTACCAGGGGTCGACCTCAGGACCTCGCGCTTGCCAGGCAGGCGCTTACGCCGCTGAGCCATCTCACCGGCCCTCTTTCTCTTTCTTTCATGCTTTCTTCTTTTCTCTTTCTTTCTGTCTGTTGTCTTTCTTTCTCTCATAATTTTTTGAAACAAGGTCTCAGTACGTAGTCCATGCTAAATTTGAACCGCGTTGTACCCAGCCTAGCCTCTAACTCAAGATCTTCCTGCCTCACTTTCCCAAATGCACCACCACACCCCTCTCTCTGTGAATGTCTCTGATGGAATAAGAAGTGTCATCGCTTACTTCTTCACTTTCAGAAGGATGTTTTCACTAGAGGTTCAGCCACCCCGTCAAAGTCTAGGTTACCCTGAGTTAGTCATCAAGCGCTCCTCCCAGATGATGGTCTTCACTGAACTGCTACTGACTCAGGTGCTTTCTATGACACATAAACTATTAAATATGCATACTGTAACTTCAAAATGTAAATTGCTATTGCGTTGGTGACATTAGCTAAGTAAAGCTCTTGTTACAACACCACCAACAAACTGTTCTTTTACACAATAGACTGTCATTTTTCACTCATGTAAGGGCCAATAGCAACATTTCTGGTTGCAGAAAGCCCTTCCACATGGTCAGCATGCAGTGGCCCCGTGCAGCTGCAAAGAATGCTGGGAAACACAGCCTAGCTGTGTGCTCAGAGGAAAGGAGCCAAGGTGCTCAAGCCCGGAAGGTCTCCAAAAAGTCAACTTTTCTTATGCCCCAATATCTGCTCCACTCTTTTTTTCTGACTGGAACACTTATTCTTACTCCAACTTGAAGTTCCACCTAAGCATTACCAGGTCAAGTTTCAAAATAACATAGGAGATCTATTCACCTTCAAGTGCAAATGTTGCCTTTGTGGGATGGTGAGCTGTCACCTGAGAGGAGTTATGAGATCATCACAGATGCACATGTAAGGGGAAGAGGGGCTACAGTGAGCTCCCCTCTGAATGTGGGAAAACCTGCCCACACGTACCCCTCGTGTTCAAGAGTCCTGAGGAGCAGCTACCCTCTCTTGGGATGAAGGAGTTTCCTTGGTTAGCTCTTGATTTCATTTGGAGGGGGGGACCCTATGGCCCATTATTGTTTATATCTCTAGGTTTTACCCATTTGAGGGTTCCCCCTTGTTTTTATGCTATGGTGACACATTTGATTTGGACACTTAAAATTGTGCTTTCTTTGCTGTTGTTCCAGTTTTCACATTTGACTGGCAATTTGTGAAAATCTAAGTGTGTTGGGCTTTTAAGTTCTAACAGTTAAAGAAAGATTCACATAAGCCAGTTCTCCAATATTTTCCAAATGACCAACATATCGTATAACCAAACTCAGACACGGATAAAAGATGTATTCAAAGTGCAAGACCTACCAGTGGTCAATAACACAATTATGCATGTAAAGTTTATTGCAACTAGCCTTTAAGAATTTTCCTCTTGCCCAGTTTTGTTGTAAAATCAAATATGTCTACACTCACAGTTAGTATCTTCAAGGAGAATACTATTAAAATAGTACTCCATTTCCCAAATACATATCTGTGTGTGGTTATTTTTTAAAACATTCTTCAACCAAAACAACACACTAAAGCAGACTGGAAATATCTCATGGAAATATGTGGTGAATCCAGCCGTCTTCTGACAATCCGAACATTACGGAGAGGAGCAAACATGTAAAAATGCTACTTTCTCAATTTCCTTTTATTTGGGGAAAATGTATTTATTTTTCATGAAAAACGATATTTCTGTTAACACGTGCGTGGCGCATCATTATTTTTAAATAAATTAAAAGTAATACTTTTTTAATTTCTAAAAAGGTAAATTTCAACACACAGAATACACATCTACCAAAGCATTTTCATGATAACCAATTATTCTTTTTAGATGTAAAGAGTCTCTGAGACCACAAGTTACAGGATCATGGTTCTAGAATGTAGCCCAGAAAGAAACAAATATTTTTTTGATGATTCCATAATGCCTATGCTACAAGCATTACAGCTCATATTTCCAAACAGAATTCTGTCTTGCAAAAATTACAAGTTCCTGGAGAAAAACAGCAATAAACACTTGTGATAGGAAAATACATCAACCAAAGGTGTTTTTCTGAGTTATTTTATGTAGAAAATATTTGCAAATGGGGAAAACAGGTATGGTAAAGGTATGGTCCTTCTTTTAATTTCACCCAGTGGGGTGTTGTACCATCTGTGTGCACATCTGCCAACCAACATGGAGATGCTATACCCACGGATTGGCAGATCCTCCTAAATGTAGGTGCTGTGATTTCCACTTTGCTTCATCTTTGCAGCCTTGAGATTTGCAGTTTGTTCTTTTAAATGCTTTTAGTGGTATACAGTTAATATACATAGCTGGTTACTTTAAAAAATAATTTTAAATGGTGTTTTCTTGAGACATACACATAGAATAATGGACTGCAATTTCAGCTCAATGTCTGTAAAACAACAATCATTAAATGGTACTTGATATACTTTCTAATATTACATACATAGAAAAGCTGCACAGGAATTAGCATGAAAATAGATGACTTGGACAACACTGTAAACAAAACAGAGCTAAAAGAAACTATGAAGTATTTTACCCACAAGCAGAATGCAGATCCTTCTCAAGCACATGAAACATGCCCCAGCATAGACCATACCTGAAACCCTAAAATAAGTTTCAATAAATTTAAAATAATTGAAAGCATACAGAGTATATTTTCCAGCCCTGATGGAATTAAATGAGGAACAGATGATGGAAACTTGGAGAACTCATCAATATGTGCAAATTAAATAACATAACAAATGGATCACAAAGAAATCACATGGAAAATTGGGAAGTAGTATATAGACATAGGAGGCAATCACACAGATTGTTAAAATAGTTATCAATCTACCACCCCTGCATCTCACCTGACGTCAGGTGTTGGCCAAGCTTGCAAATGTGCAAACACACCACATCTTCTAATTTCTCCAGGCATTTCTACCAAGCCTCAATTCACCCTGAAGAACTTCTCATAGCTCATCAATCACTAAACAATTTCAACCTAGAAGGAAAAGCAAAAAATATATTTATCTATCTCAAATTTTGTATGTCCATAGACAACCTATAATTATGTTATTTGCATATTGTATCCCATATAATATACACTATAAAATGGGTAGTTATAATTAACTCTTTGTCATACTTCTTAAAACCAATTTTCATGACAATTTAAACTATTAAAACTATTGACGTCAACCTTTGAACACAATTAATGAAGAGTAAAAGAATGCACAAATAATTGACACTCCAGGTAACACTCACCAAAATGCTTAGAGGAAAATGGAACTATCCCTATTACATAAATATTTAAAAACAGGCAACAGAGAATTTCCATAACAAGACTAACAATCAAAACTTTCAGAACGTGTTTCTCATCTGTCAATGTATCTTACACAGATCCGGAAAGAATTTTCTTCCTCTTGCCAGATGTAAAGAAGTATGGAAACTTTTATATTCACAGTAGGTACTGAATTCTTAGAAAGGTAGGATAGTTTCGTAGTTCAAAGTCAAATAGTAAAAGAATGGAATAAGGCAGCTCACTGGTGCTTGTATTCCCTGTCTACCCAATTACTATCTAGATCACCTCCAACAAGGTAACCACTGTTATCGTTTTCTTGTATATCCTGCTAGATATAATTTATGTGCACACGTGTAAAAGTTACAAATTTGTCTCCTCTTCTAGCTTTCTAACACAAATTGTTGCATGTGACACGGTGTGCTGCACATTGATTTATTTACTTAACTATATATCCTAGAGATATTTTAGTTTTATCCCGCAAGGAGCTCACTTACTTTATTTTTACACTTTCATAGTAGTGTACAGAAAAATGAACCAGAATTTATTTTACCATGCTACATTGATAAAAATTTAAGACTTTTCCACTTTTTACTGTTTAAAACGTTGCACTAAATAATACTGCACATATATGCTTTTTAAATGCGTTTGCACAACTGTAGAATAAATTCCTAAAATTGAATTGATGGTTCAAAATGTTCATGCATTGATAATTTTGATCAATATTAATAAATTACTCTTAAATTGGAATTAAACTAATATGTTTTTCCACCAACAAGATATGTGAACCCTGTTCCCCACAGCCTTACCAATAGAGATTATTAACAAACCTTCAACATTTTGTTAATCGATAATGAGCTCAAGGGAACTTAATTCCCTTGTCTAATGTTTAAGACATTTAGATATCTTTTATGAGAATTTCAATTGGGCAATTAAATTTTTTAAATCTTATTTTCTTACAAGCTGTCTTTATTAAGGAAATTGGCCCTTGTAATCAAAATAGGAACATTTTTCCAATCATGTGAATTTTTACTATGCTTGGCTTATTTTTGTTTTCCCCAAGCATTTATTTTGTAATTGTCCTTACCGACTTTAATGTAATAGAATATTTCACTCTGTTCCCTCTGGCTGTTAAATTTTGATTTATATTTAGAAAGTCTTTCTCCATTCTAATGCAATAAATTAATTCAAATTTTTATTACTTAAATTTAAATTTTTGAATAACATAGTTTTCCAGGTGTTTAATGTGAGGTAGAGATCAAAATTAACTTATTTCTATATGATTAGCTTGATTTTCTCAATAATGTATTGAAAAGTCTATATTCTCCACACGTACACTGATGTGAAAATAAACAAGATAAATTTCCATATGCATAAATGAATATTTTTGAATTGTATTTGCATTATTCTACTTTGAACTATCTTTTTAATCATAGATTGATGCTATTGTATTTTATTTACTGAGGCTTTGTAAAAGTACAGTCTGGGCCAGTGAGATAGCTCAATGGCATAAGCGCCTGCCTGGCAAGAGCAAGGTCCTGAGTTTGACCCCCAGTACCCACAGAAAAATGAAAAATTAAAAGTATGATCTATTTTGTCTTCAAATTTAATTGTATCATGATTTCAAAAATATTTTCCAATATTAATATAGCTAATTAAAGAAAATTATATTATAGTAATTAGATTTTTTAGAACATATATATATGAAATCATGTGATTACACAGATCATTTCAACAATGGTTCCAAATATATTTGCATGAAATTCAGCAAAATAAATGCATCCTTCTTTTATTTTTTCTACTCCTTATTTTTCCCTATCATTAATATTAAATACTTTCTTGAATCTATCAGTTAACAGTTTAATATTTTATCATAGACCAGTTCTAAAATTGCTTAGTTTAGCATTTTTTTATTTTATAAAGCATTAATTTTTACTTTTGTCCTTATTAACTGTGCTTTGTTTTTATTTCATTTCATTCTTCATTCTCTAACCTTTTGAGAAATATGTATAACCATTTATTTTCACTACTTGTGTTTAAGGCTATAATTAATTTTCTTTCTATGTTTCTAAAACTTCATTCTGGAATATTTTATTTCCATGTTCATTATTTTTTATGTAAAGTTAAACCCTTTATTTTTTGGTATCTTTTCTTCTTTGAACAAGGAAATAAGTGCAAATAATGTTTTAGGAGACAATTTTTAAATTTCTGATTTAAAAAATAAATTTCTGGTTGCATTGCTTTTAATTTATGGTTATTTTGGTGAATATTAAAATACTACATTTATAATATACTTTTTTTGTACACACAGTTTAATAATTGCTAATCAGGTATACATTGCTCATCATATTATATTAGGATTCCATAGCCTTGCAGGTTTTCTCCTGATTTTTATGCTGAGAAAGGTGAATTAAATTCGCCTTCTCCCAGTGTCTATCTGTCCCTCATCTTATCGCCTGGAATATTTGCTCTTTAAAAGCTCCTTATCTGGTTTTTGCTTCATAGATGTTTGTTTTATACACTTCGGTAATTGTATCCCTTAACATGATCATAACCCATCTTCATTTTGTTTAATAATTTTTAATTGAGTATCATTTTGTCTCATAGCAACATCACAAGTTCTCCTTTCTGTACTTTTCCTTAGTCTTCCTTCTTTATCTTTGAATATCATTTTACTTTCAACCGTTTGGTTCCCAACATTTTGCGTCTCATATTCGGCAGAGAGTTGGGTTTTGTTGGATGAACTGTTATGGAAAAACTGTTTCTTTCACTCTCTTTTCATAAATAGAAGCAGTTTTAGAGAAAATCTAGAAGAAAGAATGTAAGCATTCATGTAATTTTAATTTTGTATTCCAGATTAAGGATACTGTAGTTAAGTCTTTTTCTCCAATATTAACTGTCTTAAAGGTAGGAATCAGCACTATTGTTTCCCATGGATACTACTTGTTAGCACTAGAGTTATATTTACTTAAGATGAAATAGCAGCTATCAGACTCACAAAGGAGCTATCCAATCCTCTTTCTTATCTTATGTTCATCACCTTCCTGGCCATTACAGCTTCTCTTAGGAAGGTTGATAGAGGAGATTGATCCTTCTCAGTATTCTCACCCACATGGAATGTTGCTGCATCTCCGTACATACATCCCCCCTTCCCTCCAGAGAAATTAGCATCACACTGTTCTCTGTCTTCAGCAGAAGACCTTACCTTTTCTTGGAAATGTGTAAGAGATGAATGGATGAAATCTCAGCAGAGTGTTAATAATATTGGCAACCTGATGAAACAGAGGACATCTGTATGGGGTGGGTGGTGGAGGGTTATCAACTCTTAACACATTCTCTCTCTTTCTCTTGAAAGATAGATATATAGATTGATAGAGTGACAAATAGAATAGTTAGAAAGATGATAGATAGATAGATAGATAGATAGATAGATAGATAGATAGATAGATAGATTAGACATATAGATGGACGGATGGATGGTTAGATGGCAGATAAGATTGACTGATAAATTGAGAGATAGATAGATGATAGGTAAACATGGTAGAAAAATATGATAGATGATGAAATATAGATAGATATGTAGGTAGACTACAGATAGTCATACTCTATCTGCATAATATTTTCTGATGAAAACATCTACATGTTTGATGAAGAATCTTCAATATCACATGGGACATTTGGCCTTTTTCCTTCCATTATTGCAATCTTGTTTCCTCTGTTTTTTCAATATTTTTTACCTTTCTGCTCGAAGGCCCACACTACAAGTCTTCTCTTCCCATCTTTCCTCCTGCTCAGAGATCGTGGATATAACTGACCATGTGAAAAATTCTATCTGGAACATACCAGTGGTACTAGCCTAGCCCAGTATCCTTTTCTCCAGGTGTAACTTGTTATCCACAGTGGCTCCTGGTGAGGGAATTGGCTCCCATATCCTGCAAGTCAACACCAGCCCTCCGGAGCTGTCGGCCAGGTGGCCGATGACAGCGACAGGACAAGACTGGTATTGCATCTGGGACAATTGGTTTCTTCTTTTGGTAATTTGGAATAGGGTCATGAAAACTATATTTACATTTGTCACAGTTTTACACTTGTCAAACTTCAATTAATCATTTATACAGAGGCTCCATAAATCTGGGTCTGGGGTAGCCACAATGATGAAAATAAGAGTTGAGACAATCATAAAGCTATTGTCTGACTTTGCAAGACCTTCGCCACGCTGTGACTGGAACTGTGAAATTACCTATTACCTTTTCAAGTTTCTTTCTTTTCCTTTTGCTTCCTTTTACTAAATTAATTTCACTAAACTTGCTATTTCTAAAACAATGATTCCATAGCTGGATATACACATTCTCTAAAATAAGGCAACATAGAGCCGTTTTTTCACAACATAATGATAAAGCAACACAGATCCTTGAGTGAATAAAGTTAACAACAGAGATTCAAATTAAAGGTTAGGAAAGATAAGTTTCTTGTTTGCAGCATTAACCCACATGAAATAACTTATCTGTGTAGGTTCGCTTGGCTTCCAGGAATTTTCAGTGAAGCATTCTGTGTAGAATAAGACTAGAATAAAATATCACAACCTCCTACTTTTTAAACCCAGGTATGAAATTCATAAAGCCATGCTTCCAAACCAACTTACACATCAAAAATGTTAATCAGATCCTTGAGACCACTCCAAACTAATTAATCCCTATTCAGAGATGCATGGTTAAGATCCCGTTTTGGGGATTGGTACCTTCCGCAGGGTATTGAATTACTGTTGATTAGAAGGTATTTTATCATTAAAAAAATAAATAAATAAAACGCAAAGCGCCATGGATAACAGTCATAGCAAGAATGGCTTCAGTGGACGTCATCTGAGGAGGAGTCCTACTGTGTAAGCCTGGAGACACGAGGGTGTCAGACCTTAAATTCCCTCCTTTATAAAATGCAGTGCACTAATTCCAGGGAACCCTAAAATCACTGAAGTAGCTGGTGGCCTCTAAGTTTTACTCCTTTGCTGAAACAATTCATCTTGCACATAGACCTGTGGCAAAAGGATAAAAAATGTGAAAGAAGTTAAATATTTTGACTTGGTAAACTTCAATAACGTACAGTGTTTTCTAAACCTTTCCTGCTTTTCAGCACTGTAAGCGATGCCATTGCAGTTGAATTGGGTTTGTCTGTAGTAAATAATGAGCAGACTGAACCCGAGCCTTTTACACATCATGCAGTGTTTCTAACAGAAATAGTTATGTCCTCAACAGAACTCATTTATTAATATTTACTAATACAGCACTGTGCTCTTTAAAACATGACATTTACATTGAAAACAATTTCATTATTAAAATTATAATAAAAACTTTTGTGCTAATCCTGCAAAAGAAAATAAAATAGTAAAATAAAATACAAAACTTTGCTGAGGACTGAGTAGTGATATTAAGTTCTAGTTATGAACTGAGTGAACTTGACCTTGCAACGTATCCACACCGAGAGCTTTGCCATGAATGCAGCAAAGCAAAGAACCCAAGCCAGTGTACACGCACCCCTGAAGCCAAGCACATGTCTACACACACTTCTTCAAACATGTTTCTTGCATTTGCTCAAGGGTCAATGCTGTGAAATCCTTCCGTGTTTTCTTCTTTCCCATCTGCAACCTATCTACAAATTTAGAAAAGCCAATGTAAACCAGTTGTGGTGGCACACGCCTGTAATCGCAGCATTCTAGGAGGCCGAGGCAGAAGGATCACAATCTTAAGCCTAGAATGGACAATTTAGTGATTTAGCAGGACCTGTCTCAAAGTAAAAACTAAAAAGAGCTGGGAATGTGACTCAGTAGGAAGGACCTGGCTTATTCAAAGCAAAATAAAGAGCAAAATAAAAGAGAGATGATAGGAAATAGGGACGCAGACTCTGTGGAGATGGGAAGGGGAACAGGAATGAGGGAACAAGGGAGGATGGGGAGAGGAAGGGGAGTTAACATGACTAAGATGCAATGTGTATGCGCACCAGTTTCCCAACGTGATTACAATTGTTATGTATTAAAAGCACACACAAACATATATTATATGTGGGCATATGATAAAGACTTTGAAAGAAAAAAAGCTGATGTTGTACAGGAAGAAATTTGATCATTTTATTTACAAAATGGAAAATATAAACATTGTACATATTCAAAGTGTGCAACATGATGATTTAACATACATATATATTGTATACTGATTACCACAGTCAAGTTAATTAGTGCACCATCAACATCTATGATTTTTTTTTGTGTGTGGGTACCTGGGGTCGACCTCAGGACCTCACGCGCCAGCAGGCGCCTGTACCGCTGAGCGATATCACCGGCCCCTTTTTCATACGTGGGTTCTGGGAGTTGAACTCAGGACCTCGCGCTTGCCAGGCAGGCGCTTACGCCGCTGAGCCATCTCACCGGCCCAACGTCTATGATTTTCATTTGTGTGCGTGCGGTGTGTGAGTGTGTGCGTGTGTGCCTGTGTATGCGTGAGGATGGTTAGGACATTTGACATATGTTTTTATCAATTGCTAGGTAAACAGTACAATATTGTGAATTACAGTCACATGGTGCATGTTGAATCTCCAGACATTACTCATCTTGTAAGTAGAAGCCTGTACCTTTTGATCAGCATCTCCTCTTATTTTACTTCTCATCAAACAGAGCTGCACATTTTTAATTGAGCTATTTCTTTTTTTTTTTTTTTTTTTTTGGTGGGTACCAGGGGGTCGACCTCAGGACCTCGCGCACCAACAGGCACCCGTGCCGCTGAGCGATATCACCGGCCCCTTTTTTCATATGTGGGATCCGGGAGTCGAACTCGGGCCCTCGCGCTTGCAAGGCAGGCGCGTACGCCGCTGAGCCATCTCACCGGCCCCTAATTGAGCTATTTCTTTTCTTGCTACTGAATTGTTTGAAAGTTTTTAACATTTTGGACACCAACCTTTATCAGCTGTATGGCTTACAAGTTTTCTCACAATCTGCAGGAGGTCACTTCGCTCTCTTGAATATTTTCTTTGCTGTGCAGGAAGCAGTTTTATGTAAAACTAAGCTAAAATTTGTTTTATGTAAACTAACAAAAGAATGATTAATTTTATATAAGCTAAATAATTGTATTTATGGAATCCCATTTGTCTATTTTTGCTTTTGTTGTCGAGATTTTGGGATCTAATTTAAAAAAAAAAAATTCACCAGACCAGTGTTGTAGATTTTCTATCCATGCTTTCTTCTACCATTTTTATGGTCTGAAGTTTATTATTTAAGTCTTAATCCATCTTCAGTTGCTCTTTGTGTATAGTTTAAGTGTGAAGTTTCTTTCTTCTGCACTTGGATGTCTTATTTTCCCAAAACACATTGTTTTAGATTCTGTCATTTTTCACTGTGTGTCCCTGGCACCTTTTTGTTGAAAGTCAGTTGACCATAATAAATGCTTAAGTTAATTTCTGGGCTCAATATTCTGTCTCATTGGTCTGTATGCCTATTGTGTATGCCAAGATAATGCTGTTTTAATTATTATAGTTTTGTAATGGAGTTTGAAGTCATATTGCATGATGTCTCCAACTTCGTTCTTTCTGCTCTAGATTGCTTTGGCTATGTAGAGGTTTTGTTGTCCTGTATAAATTTTAGGACTTTTTTTTCTATTCCTGTGAAATAGGACACTGGAGCTTTAATAGAGATTCAATTAAATCTCTAGATTATTTTGGGTAATATGGATATTTTAATAACATTAATCCTTTCAATTCAGGAACATGGGCTATTATTTTATCCGTTTATTTGTTTATTATTTATCCATTTGTGTATTCTGCAATTTCTTTCATCAGTGTTCTATACTTTTCAGTGTACAGATCTTTCATCTCTTTTCTTAAATGTATTTTTAAGTAATTTTGGTAGCTATTATAAGCAAAACTGTTTGCCTGATTTATTTTTCAGGTAGGTCATTATTAATCCAAACTGCCTGAAAAGGTATTGCTCCAAAGAAGAGATACAAATGGCCCACAGATGTATGAAAAATATCACTAATCACTAGGGAAATGCAAATAAAAACGCAATGAGGTTAACACCTCACCCTTGTCAGAATGGCTAGTATCAAAAATATGAAATATAATCAGTTTGGGGCAGGATGTTGAAATAAAGGAACATGTGCACTGCTGGTGGAAATATGAATCACTAGAGTCAATGTGGCAATCTACATGGAGGTTCTCCAAAAACCTAAAAGAGAAATACATGATCTGCAGTTCTACTTCTGGATACAAAGGATTTGAAATTAATATGACAAAGAGACACTTCACTCACAGGTTCATTGCAACAGTGTCTACAATAGCCAAATTATGGAAGCAATTTAGGTGATGTCCATCAACAGATGGATAAAGAAAATGTGGCACACACACACACACACACACACACACACACACAGGAATACCATTTAGCCCTTTAGAAAAAAAAAAAGGAGGGAGGAGTTGGAAGGGAAGTGGAAAGGGATGAAAAAAGAATTAAAATACACTGTGTACATATGCTAGCTCCTCACAAGAAATGTGATCATGTATGAGAAATGTACAGGTACTAATAAGTGTTTTTTTTATTTTAAAAAAGGAGATGTCATTTGCACAACTAGAATGAACCTGGAGGACATTATCATGAGCAATAAGGCAGGTACAAAAAGATGACTACTACATGACCTCAGCGATATGTGGAATCTAGAACATTTGAACTAACAGAAGCAGAAAGCATCTTCAGGAAAAAAGTAGATTCAAGTAACCAGAAGCTGGGGGAAATGAGAGAGAGAAATGACAAGATTGTCATCAGAAGACATGAAGTTTCAGCTAGGGGAATGACTGGTATGCTTTCTGGTAATGAATGTGTTACTTAGATCAATTATTCCCCATTATATACCTATATTGTAACAACACTTTGTACTCCATAAAAATACATGGTTAAAACTTGTCAATGTGAAAATAACTTTTAAAAAGCAAGCAGAAGTCCCATCATCTGTCTTTAATTGTATACAGAAAAAATTCATTTAACTTGTACATAATTCCGTGAGAGTGTAGGGATTATATATGCATTGTAATTATTTTACCCATTCAATATTAGCTAAGAGGTTTGTGTTAATGCTTTCTTCTATTATTTTGATGCCCCAAATGTTTAGTATATTAAACAATATTTAACTGCGGACTCAATATGAGTCATGAAAATACACTGATATTCAGCAGGAAGCATACTAGGCTAGAAATCACTGTGTAAAATTCTCTTTGTGGGGGCCTTGCTCACCTGTCCTGTCCTGGCGCATTTCTACATTTAGAGGAGTAAGTGTCCCCGTGCACGTCCCTTGTGATTTAATAAAATATGAGGAGTACAGGATTTATATAGAATTATTGGCCTTCTTCTTGGAATAAGAATAATATACATTTAAGCATATGTTAGTGGCTCCTAAAATATTTTTCTTTTAAACACCAGATACCTTTTTTTCATTAAAAAAAAAAAAAATCTGACTCAAAGCCCCAGTATACAGAATAGCGAAGAGCAGAGCTGCCCGTTAAAGGAAGGAGGGTGATTGCAGGACAAAATGCTCCCATTAACTCCAAGAATTCCTAAAACACATGCACACCAGGAGGGTAATTGAATAAAAAAGGCTTTCATCCCGGCTGGATTCTGAAGTAAAACTGCAGTTTTTCTCTATAAGAAATTATTGATAGCATTTAGGTTATGCTCTCTGAGGAGAGCCTCGGTTATTTCCCTGCCTGAATTCTCTGGCTCATTCTCTTTTATGTTCTTTCCTGGGTCCACAATGATTTTATGTCTGTGCGCACCTTCGCTTGACTCCTAGGACCATTCTTCAGCTTTTTATATTCAGAATTAATCTTGTTCCATCTTGATCAAGAGCATTGTGAGAGGGACTTTGCTTTCTACTTACACGGAAACTAAATATAGGCAAAGAATGACACAGAACTCCAAGAAGTCTCCCTTTTCCTTCTGCTTTAGGACCTCAGTCACTTTTTATAACGTATTTGGTGTATTTAGCAAAAGTCATAATCGGTGATAAGTCTTTCCACACTCCTGTCAAGACAGGCACATTTCACGGTAGTGTGGTTGAATCTGTTTCTGACAAAAGTTAGAACTGAAAACAATGGCCAGAGTTCCAATATGGTCTGTCCTCCAAGAACTCATGCTGAAATGTGATCCCCAGCGAAACAGCGCACAGAGCTGGGAGGGCACTGGAGAGGAGATTATGTCCTTAGCAGGGATTAACATAGTTTTTATAGGTATAGATTAATTCTTACAGGGGACTGAGCTCTCCCACTCAAGACTGGATTGGTTACGTGGAGAGTGGGTTGTCATAAAGCACAGCCACCACGTGCTTTCTCTCCTCTGCACGTGCCCTCGGCCCTTCCTCCTTCTGCCACTATTTGAAGCAGCACAAGGCTCTCATCAGAGCTGAGCGGATGCTGCTGCCATGCTCTTGGGCTCCCAGCCTGCGGAACCACAAGTGTCAATAAACCTCTGTATAAATTACCCAGTCTGCAGTATTCAGTTAGAGAAAAGAACTCAGGCTAAAACAAAGACCTATCCTCCAAGGGCAGAATGACAGCCTCCTAACCTGCTTGTCTTAGTTACTTCCCTCCTTGCTGGGTCAAAATACCCAACACCCAAAACTTAAAAGCAGGAGGGGTTTGCGTTGGCTCGTGTTTCAGGCCATAAATGGCTGGCTCCAAGGCAGGATGGCATGGTAGGGGGCCTGGCACAGGAAAAGCTGCTCACAGCATGGCTGATAGGAAGCAGAGAGCCAAGGGAGAAACCAGGAAGGGAGATACAGCTTTCCGGGTCACACCCACAGTGAGCGCATCTTCCAACCATACCCAACCAGTCAGCTGTGAGTCCCATAATCCAGTCCCCGCCCAGGGGCCCCACCTATGGGCACATGAGGCTTTTGGGGAATATCTACACTTCCATTTTAGATTCTTTGTTATTTGAAATGTCCAACCTTTAGCAGGAAGACAGATTACTCATTGATGAAGAATAATTAAAATACATTACTAAAAATCATTGTTTTGCATTTGATTTTTAATATTTGCTCAAGTTTATTCCAGGTGGTCTAACTCCAAATTTTAGTTTTAGTTTAATATTTTGCAATTAAGACACAGCATTGTTTAGATGTGAAAATGTTCAGTATTTTTGAAAACCAACTATGAGTCAACAACGTACTAGGACTTTAAGTTATTTTATACGTAGATAAATTTTCCCTATTTTACAAATAAAAAAATTAAAGCACTCAAAGATTTGTGCTAACTTGACATATTTCCAGATTCATTCTAAATACTTTTATAATTGTTTTGTAGTTGTTTTGTACTTCATAACATGATCTTTATTTTGGATAATTTAAGAATTAAATTTTAAAGTGTGTGTATTTACTATCATGAATATTTTAAGAATAATACAAATTCCACTTTCCCAACGTATATTGTATTAATGCATCATTCTCCTCTATCATATGTTTTTTATTTCTACTTTTTAACCAGGATACAGAGTTGGGAATATAAGAACTATGTTCTAGTCCTAGTTTAACCTGATGGAGAAGGAATGATTGGCAGGTTTGAAACCAGAAAAATGGGTGAAATTCAATATGGGCCCTCCTAGATATGTTGTTTGTCCTCCCTGAGGCTCATTTTCCTCATCTAGGGAATGGTGCTTATATCACCTTCCTCATGAGATTATTGTGAGGACAAAATGAGGTAATGGCTATAAATCCCCTTCTGTGACTGGCACATCATAAAAGTGAAATTGCTCTTGGTTCCGTTTCTCCCCTCTTAATCACACATACAAATAATTCAAGTTTACGAAGTTAAACCCCTATGCACTTTGACAGTCACCAGCCATATGTCCCTGCAATCCCTCGACTCACGTATCACTGATCAGGTTGAAATTTACAGTGGCCAAGGATGTCTCATTTCCCCATAATGATTCAATCTACCTCAGCGATTGGCTGTCAAGAATGAGAACATGGAAAATAGCTGTTTTCCCTCTGGAATTTCACCCCTCCTAGAGCGAAGGCTGCCACAGGTAGAAGTCAGCAGAGCGAACGCTTTCCTCACAGGAATTCTCGTTTCTCTTCTTGTCGAGCATTTTACAAAACACCTGCTACCAGAATTTTAGGGATGTGGATGACAAGTGAATTTCCATTTCCAAAAATAAGTTCATACTCAAAATATTCTGTCCCACTGAAATTCATGCAATCGAGACCATCCCAGCTTGTTCAGTGAAAGGGTACAAAGTCCTGGGTTTCTACCCTGCCCCATAGAATACTTAGCACCTTTGTGTTATACTATGTTCAACACCTGCCCATTGCATTCAGGTTCAAGAGGGAGTTTCCACCCATTTTCACACACATGTACAAAGTCCCTAGTGCATAGTTCAGTCTGATAAATAAATAGACAAATTTCAACTTGTATCTGTTTCTAGTTACCAGCTTTTGAATGTTAGTCATGGAAGAGACCATCCTTACAAAGATCTAATGTATAAAGCCACATTGTAAGTTCTCTTCCATGCCACTCCTTATAATTGAACATTTTGTCTTTCTGTGAATAATGATTGTGTAGTGGAGAAGGCTTGGAAGTCCTGATGTGGGCTCACTTCCTGCCCTAATTCCTAAGTCAGTACTTTAAATTATATTTCAAGAGCCTGAGTTTCATCTTCTTCCAAAGGAGAGCAAGAACAGAGCCAGGGAACAGACCCAAGGACAGACTCCTGTTTTTCTTCATGCATAGATCCCGTAACTTTTGCTCACCAGTCTTTGCCTGCCTCTCCTCACTATCATTTTTCTCCACATAACCTTTCCTTCTCCTCCTGCCAGCATAACCCAGCATTCCTGTGTTGTTTCAATCATGTTGGTTGGAAGAAACAACGATACAACTCAACAGTCTCGGATCATAAGGGATTTCTATAGGCTCAGTGACTGACCTGCTCGTAGGTTTGTAGTCTTTGTGCCTTGTCTACACAATAAATTAGTGCCATGGATGCTTCTCTGTGATTCCCTAGGCCTCCTGTATGTTGCCTTGGTGCCCAGGAGGATGCTACCTGTAGAACTGGGGTCTCAAGGCTCACGTTTGGGGAAAACTGCGTATCTTCCCATAGTTGTGTGTGGGTGCGTGGGTGTGTGCTGAGGATAGAACCCAGGGCCTTGTACATAATAAGCACATGCTCTACCACTTCCTTCCCCTCTTCCCAAAGCTTTTTAAAAAATGTCTTGAGCTTCACTGGGTTAGAACCATCTCAAGTCCTGAGCCCTCCTCGTACTCCATCACTATAGCTACAGCACGTATCACCCTCATCAGCCTAGACTAAGCGGGGTCTCTCCTAAATTAGTCATGGGGTCATCCCACCTAGGGACACATGATGAGCACATACAAGGTAAGGGGTGGTACCTATTTCAGGAAGGCAAATAAAACTTCCACATTATCTCATCATTCAAGGTTTCTCCTTCACCAAAATGTTCCTTTTCCATCACATTTGCTTTCAGGCTCCACGGTTCTCATTCAACATGGTCCCTGTGGCCAGCTGCAGAGTCTTCCATGGGAAGATCTTACTCCTGGAGAACACCACACTGAGTAACTAGGAATATTCAAAGTTTGCTAAAATGTTTAAATATATTAAAATTTGGGAAAATTCATTATAAACCACATATGAATGTAAATGTCTTTTGACTGATTCCAAATTAAATTCATTAGCAAAACTAGACTTGTCTCTGGTAAGGACACAGTGCTTACTAGAGGAGGGAGGATTATGGAGGTGCGTCCAATAACAAAGGAATCATTAGACTATAATTTACGATTCATTTGATTCCTGCCTACTAAGAAAGCATTCAAATGCATTGGATCATGAGATTTATTAATGACTTATATTAAACTGATATATTTTCATGTTAAAAACATTTTACAATATATCATGTAAAAAGAACACAAGCAATGCACATTTAAGTAAAACATACAAAATTATTAAAATATTAGGAGTATTCACCATTAGGATAATATATGCATTTTTAATAGTGGAAAGGAGAGTAAGCATTCATTTTTAAATTTTAGCATACCATCAGTATATTCCATAGAGACTGTCACATTATAATGCAAAGGTACAACCTCTCCCTGAAGATGAATGCTGTATGAGTAAAATCTACTATATCTAGATTTTTTTAAAAAATCACCAATATTTCATACCTCTTATATTCAAGATGGTAACTGTAATATCGGCCTTGTCCAAGATTGGGTAATACAATATATTTATCATTTTATATATTTTTATGTTTAATTGAGCCCTATTAGGCCTCCATAATGTATACAGATATGCAGAAAAACAGCACACATGGTGCATGCATATCCACCATAGATACTTCTAAGACTTCACAGATAACCGCAGCGTAAATACAACTCCATTCTCCAGACCTTTCCTTTTCATGAGCCAGTGGGGCCCCATCCAGCGGAAACGCCCATTCAGTCCACTCCATAATTCTCCTTTTCCTCATGAAAACCTGGAGCTCTGTGTTTCTCCTTGGCTGAATTCCCAGATGCTGGATGCTTTAGTTTTATTATAAACTTTGCCCGTTTTAATCTGATTCTTTCTTCATGATACATGAGCCTCTCCTTGCAGGGTAAGTTCATCCAAGTACAGTCCTCTCATTTTAAATTAATCAGCTGCCTCCACATTATCCAGATTGAAGTTTGGATTGTGTACTATTTGTCTTCTTAATACCAAAACATTATCTGCAAGGGAAAGATCAAAGGAGATGCTCTGTTCTCCACCACGAGAAATGAAGCCATCTGAAGTCCTCACTCAGAGGAGCGCTTGCCTCTGTATATTTATTTCTGGGTGGCCACAATTTTAATTAAACAAGATTGCTTTCTGAACTTCATATTTTTCACATTATTCCCAGAATACCCATCATGATTCCGTTCACTTCAGGTCTCCCTGAGACTACAGCACCTTCCTTTCAAAAGTGCTGAAGAGCTGCTCCAAATCTCCACTGTTGCACCATGCCTAACATTCTCCTTAGAGCCAGAATGTAACACCCACACCCAAAGCAAATGCTGCAAAGTGACAGACCTGCAAAGTAGGCCTTGGCTTCCTAGCAGCACATGGCTTGATTCTCATTCCACCCGCCTGCTCCTTCCCATTCTACAGTCTGTTGTGGGAAGACATGCTCATTCATAAATGCTATCTAGAAGGAGGGAACAGATCTATTTCCTGCCCCTAAAAAACTAGATCACATGTTCAAAATCTGCTTCCCGAGGGGTCAGCTCTGCGCTTCGTCGTAGAACAATAATTTAGTTTTACTTTACTATTAGAGCAAAATGCAAACAGACATGGTTCCCTTACTCATAGCCCTTACTTGGGCATTGATATTAGGAAAGGAATAAAGCTAAATATTTATACAGACTCGAAATACTCCTGTATCAGTCAGGGTTTTACTAGAGAAATGAATATAATGCAAGATATACAAATGTATAAGAAGTTACAAGACTGGCTTATGATGGTCAGATGCAGAGTTGGATGAGGAAGCATGCAGAGGGCATCTGCACATTGGAGACTGAAGGATTCAGTCTCAGGTCTGGGGTTCAGTGCAGTGCTCCGTGCAAGTCCGTATCAGGAGGCCGATGGGTCTGCGATGGAATACTGAAAAGTCTATGCCGGAAGGCTGAAAGATCCACGGTGGGAGCCGAAGAGTCTGCGTTGAAGGTGAAGACTAGAGCTCCTCTGAAGAACTGGAACCAGCAGACCTCCGTCCTTCCTTATTTCCTTTTATAGCATCCAGGTGATGAGCCACCCTAGGGTGTGTCCTCTACACCCTAGGGTGTAGAATTGCTGAGCCGATTTACTTAAGCTTCTAAACTTCTCAAGTTGACACAATAAGTCAACCACTACATACTCCTTTCTGGTACTGGAAAGAAAGGGGTTTGCTAACTACAAAGGAGTCAATTTATGCTTAAGGGAATAAGTAAAAATGATAAGGCCATAGTAGAAGTGTCAACAGAGCACTGGAATTAACTACTGGTGTACATATCATGCCCTCAATGAACTATACAGACCTCCAGCCAACATGCACCCAGGACCTACCACATTCCGAACCTAGGAATGCAGTAATAAACCAGAAAGTCCCAGCCCAGCCATCGGGTGACTTTAGAAAGAACACAAGCAGGAGTCCAATAATTACATGAATTTTCTGAGAGGACTTCTTAGATGCCAGGCACTGCCCTGTTGATTTACTACTTACTTTAATTGCCACTGAAATATTTTATGGAAGTCACCACATCTGTCGCTATTTTACAGAGGAAGAAACATAGGAAAAGAAAGAGATATGTTGCAAAACACATGGCCACCAAGTGCAGAGCCAGGCTTTAGGTTTTGTGGGCAGGCAAACAGGAGCAGATCCAGAAACTGCTCAGAGCCTCATTTGTCTCAGTGGGCCATCCCATCCTCAGCACAATGGTTTCCTGTCTCTGTTCTACATCACCTTTCCTCACTTAAAGCTAACCATAGCCAGAGATGTATCCCATGCCAGTAGGTCGCCCTGTCCAACATTGTCTGGGCTCCATTTAGCAGAAATATCAGGTATGGACAGCACTGCCTGTATCTTACCTCAGGTCCCCTGGGTTCTTTCTGTCTTGCTTCCTTATGTTCCTGAGACCCTGTCTGTGTACTCATAGCCTTGCATCTAGACAACAAGCCACCTACAGCAGAAAGACTTCCACTTACAATGCCCGAAGCACATACCTGCAGGGAATTTTCTTTTTTTTTTCTCCTGGATGTGTCTGTCATAGACAAGTTGTAGCTGGCTTTCTGGAGATGCCAGGCAGATCAAAACGTACTCCATGTATTGGTATCTTCTGAGTATACCCTGTGGTCTCTACCAGGACAGAGCAGCAGGACAGGCAACTGAAAGGCAGTGGGTGACAGGAGTATGGACCTAGAAGAGAGCCACAGAGAGGTCCCCACTCCACCAAATGGTAGCTTTGTCCTCTCCTTGGACTGCATGTCTTCACTTTAAAATGATTATAAAAAGCATATAGCTTCTAAAAGAATGTGCCTAAATTCTTTTCCCCCAGGTGCCTCTGCTGAAAAAGCAGAGTTCATAGACCTTACTTGGGTACTGATATTAGGAAAAAGGAAAAAAGGTAAATATTTATACAGACTCCAAATACACCTTTCTGGTACTACATGTCCATGGAGCACTCTGGAAAAAAAGGAGGATTACTAACAATAAACAATAATCTGTAAAACACAAGCAGGGAATTCTACAACTCCTAGAAACTGTCTGACTTCCCAGGCAGATTGCTGTCATTTATTGAAAGGGACACCGTAGAGACACGCCTAAATTCTCCTTTAGAAATCAAAAAGCTGATAGAGAGGCAAGAAGGGGAGCCTGACAGCCCCTCAAGACACTAGCCTTATTCCCTGTTCCTGAGGAACCGTCAAAACCAGTCTATCCATAATGTGGGTAATTTTCTAGGGCTACAGCTCTCAGGGTCTTCGTAGTCTACCTAATATCTCTGTTTGCCATGCTTTCTCCACCACAACAAGTGTAGAAATCCTTAACTGGTAGGTCTGTCATAGTCCACCTTTTAAGATGGACTAGGAAATATTCTGACCTGCCCCTTGTCATGTCTGGGCTCAGCAGCCCCAACCCAACAGTGAAATTTATCCACTCAGCACTTCAGATGGTGATTCAGACTATAGCCGTGACTCTCCTTACTAATCCTCCAAGCTTCCTCCCCTTGAGCTGATCAATGGTTCTTCACATATAGGCACTACCTTTTTTCTCATTTTCTTCTGACAGGTTTTTCTCAGCCCACCTGGTAAGCCTCAACACTCCAAAGTAGTTGTGAGGAATATAATCCCCAGTAGGTAGGACCTATGGTCCTTTTCCTCTGGAAGTAGCTATATGAAGATAGACACTTCCACCTCCTCAGCAACCCATAAAGCATTGCAGGAATTTATGTATTTCACTGGGAAATGAGGCAGGAGATTAGGGTATGGCCAGTTGGTTGGGCAAGTGGGTGTGACCTGTCAATCATGGAGATCACCTGGTACCAATCAGAGAATGCTATCTTCAATTCTTCTGGCATGAAATCAAGCAGGATTTTGATAGGTTGACCCAGATCTAACATCAGAATGAAAGATACAAAGATGGCAGCCTTTAGCCTCACGGACACTGTAAGCTCTTTCAGTGACCCACTGTTCAGAGCTTTTTTCCTACTTTAATTGGTCCACACGCACTGTGCAGAGTACACTCCTTTTCTTACCTTTAATATCTTTAATAAATGTAAAACCTAACAAAAAATGAAATAAAATAAAATAAAAAAATGAAAGCAAAACAAAGGCCTGAAGATTGTAGTTGTGATTATTAGTCAATGAGATTTAATCCAGCATCGGCTACTTTGATATTTGCTCTTAGCCTTTTGATTTATGCACTTTCTTGCATTCAAGATATGCTTCTCACTTCCTAATAAGCATGATATTTGAGCTACGCTTATTTCTATATTTGATTCTAGGCAGGTCTCCTCATCTGCACTGGCTTCTGCTCATAAATAAAACTAATAACATTTCTCAGAGCTCTCCAGGGAAAATTAGAGTTTTACACACCCAAAAGCAACTAGAAGATAAGAGCCCTTTTTGATAATTCTTGTAAGGAAAAAAGTTTGAATTTTCATTTCCCCACTTCAAATGCTTTTCATGGAAACAAATATTTTATTTAAATTACTGATGAAGTGATTAACTTATTTTCTCAGAGAGATTTTCACACCAAAATAATAAGAGAGTTTCACTTAAGACCATAGTGAATTTGAGAGTACAGATATTCTTTGTACAAATCAAGTAATGGATTTAATAGATAATAGTCTCCTACCAGGTGGAAGCACAAAGTCCTGCTGAGTTCATATAGTCCTTAAAGACCTGGCTGAAAATGGGCCATCGCTGGCCAACAGACGTGGTGTGAGGCAATGAGTATTTATGTCTGTAATTACCTGATTTGCATAGCTAATTGCCCTCCACTGCCACTGCAGCCTGGCCAGTGCCAGCATCCTAGATACAGGGCCGAGAGCCAATAACTGCCTAGTACAAACGTTCCTTCTGCAATTCATTTGCCGAATGGCTTAGACAACTCACTTAGTGCCTCCACCTCTCAATTTTCCACTCTCTGTAAGCGTGACAATGGTTTATACTTGTTTACCAATTAGCTGACTTCGTTAATAAATTTAAATTGCTTTGCAGATAGGTGATATTGAGTGCAAGTAAGTATTAATTATTGTGATTTGTGAACACTTCTCAAATAGTGAGTCTTGTATGCAAATGAGGCAGTAAGTAGCCTAATTTGGTAAAAAGAGAAATAAATGCTAAATAGAAGTTGTGTCAGCAAGTGCAAATGTTTACATGAAAGCAGAAAGGAAGAATTAAAAGATGTGTTGGTAGGAAATTGTCCTTGGACTGCCAAATTAATCTGTTGCTTACAGAGTCTAAAGCAGATTGAGAGTGAATGAGCTGGCAAGAGACCCTGGAAGCCTCACCCCTGGGGGAAGCAGACAGAAAACTAAATGGCTAGAATTGGGAAAAGTAAGAGGCAGTCCAACAGTTACAAACGCCTTCCTCAGCAAGAATTGGTTTCTATGCTCAATATACCTGAAATGTATGTGCATTAACAGTCGTCTTGTTGGGTGAGTAGGAGGAAGGAAGTGTATCTGTCAGCTTTCCCGTTGCTGGTCACAATACCTGACTCCCATAACTCAAAGGAGGAGAGGTTAATTTGGCTCATGGTTCCAGAGGTTTCAGTCTATGACCCACTGGCTCCAAGGCAGAAACATCATGGCAGAAGGGTATGGTGGAGCAAAGCTGCTTAGTTCGTGGCAGCCAGAAAGCAGAGCAGGGGAACAGTGCCAGAGAGGAAGGGGCCAGGGACCAGACATAGTTCCCAATACCATACCTCCATGACCCATGCAGACACACTCAGAAGGGTGCTTTGCTAATCCTCTGGGCAGCTTCGATGTCAATCAAGTTGAAAATCCAGCCTAACCATCACAGGTGAGTGTGACCTAAAAGACACAAGCACTAGCAAGTAACTTTCAGCCTTTAATTCGTAATCTAAGAGAAGAAATCCAGTGTCAAGAAAAATCAAGAGAGGTTTTAGAGAAGAAGTGACAGAACAATTTGTCAGAAGGAAATGAACATACCGCTCAGCCTTTTGAGCAATAGCATAAGCAGGTCTTTCCTGCCAATCTATCAATTATGGACAACATAGGACCAAAGACAGACACATCAAAAGTAGGTGCTTACATAGCAGCAGGTGATCAGAGAAGGGACGATGTGCCCAGCGGGGACCTCTGAGACCTTACAGTGCATTATCTCCTAGAAAAACATACCCCGTACGATGGAGGGAATTTAAAATCTGTGAAACAATTGCTTTTCACAGTCGATGACATTTCCCTTTTCAGTGAACTCTAAGAAAGTGGAAGTTATAACAAAGTAGCAGAGGGGTAAAATACAACAAAGCACACTCAAATTCTGGCAGCATAGAAGGGAGACTAAAAGTTGCCCAGTAATTAATTGACTTTTTAAACTCATACACCATGACCAATGTAAGAAAGGATAAAAGCAACCATTTATTTATTTATTACTATGCACTTGATTTGTACTTCAGCATATGTCTCCTTCACATATTTCACTCCATCTAGTCACTCCATCTAGTTATCCTTTTAAGGAGAGTCTTAGTAACCACGTTTATAGAAAAGGAAACTGAAACTCTGAAAATATTAGGTTATCTGCAAACAACGCAGAAACTACATTTCCCTATTTCAGTAAGATATACTTAGACCTGAGTTGAGTAAGTCCGGTTATCTATGAAAAGTGTCATGTTACAGCTTCTGAGAAAAGGGGGCAGAATGTCAGGTGTAGAATTAAGAAAAGAGGTGTTTATGTTTAGAGTTTGTTGTATCAGTACATGACCCCAGTAGCCCACAGGAGTAGAAGCTAGCTTCCTTTTTCTAGTATTAAAAAAATGAGAAACATGTTAACAAATCATATATCTGACAAGAGACTTCTATCTAGAATATGTAAGAAATCTACAACACAGAAACAAATGACTAATAATTCAATTTTAAAATGGACAAATGATTTGAATAGACACTTCTGCAACATCTACGCAAATGACTAATAATCTTATAAAAAGATTCTAGACATCATCAGACATTAAAGAAATGCAAATTAAAACAATGGGATCCTACCTCACAGCCACTAAAATATGCAAAATAAAAATAGAGTGAGAGAGACAGAAAATATTTGTTGGTGAGGATGTGGAGAAATTAGATTTGGATGCATGGCTGAAGAAATGTAAAATCCATGTTAGAATAGAAATAAAGGCCACTCATGGCATGTCCCGTTGCATTAGCTGCCCAGATTAAGTGCCCAGGGTATACATTTTTGGTGGACTCGGTGTACCAAAGGCATCATATATTCTGATGTACATCATACATTCTCTTAATGAATAGGAGCCTGTGGTATATAAGTTACACCTCAGCAAAGTTGTTCCCCTAAAAGGAATGTGATTGGTTTGACTAATAACTGTGCCACCTCCCGTATTTTCCTACTCAATAACTCTGTAAAGTTTAATGATTGTCTTTGTAGCTAACAAACCTGAGGATACAGAGGTTAGCAGATTGTTTCCAGGTAACACAGTGAATAAAAAACTAATGTTTAAATTGAGTGTTCTATCATGCTTTTAACCAAATAAGTATCATTAAAATTACAGAACCCAGTATGTTTTGAAAATTTTATATTAAACCTCATATACATCAGCTCATGATATATATGTTAGTATTTCCATTTTATAGTTGAGAATGTGAGGCTCAGAGAGAATTTTTATAAAGCTTTTACATAGTTAATAAGTGAATCTTCCAAATATACATTTCTTTCATTTCAAAAAAGGAACATTTTTACTGTATCTATTATGCTTCTTTATTCACAAGTTCAAAGCTCTTAAGACAATTATGCTTCTGAGATATCAAAAATTATGTAAAACAAAGTTGTTACTTCTTCACCATTTGTACAGAAATACAATATTTGGCATCAAAAGATTGCATGAAAATGTGTAAAGGCACATACAGTGTATATAATAATGATGTTCTTTCAATCCTAAATCCAGTTTCCTAAAGTATATGAGTGGTGCCGTACTACTTAGAACCTACATTTAATTTAGCCTTCTTCAATTTTTGTGAAATATATTTAATCTTAATTTTTTTCTCCTTTAGAAAAGTAAGAAAATTAATGCACTGATAGTACAGACAGAAAAGTAAAAATAAAAGACCTTTCCATTCTAGAACAGGTGTTAAATTAGCCACAAGAGGACTCTCATGTTATTTCCCGAAGGTAATACAATAGAATTACAGGTAATGCATCATTAAAAAGGGGAAAGCTTTTTAAACTCCTATTCTCCAGTATAAATTAATAGCTTCTAGGTTTATTGGTTCCCAGAAGGAATCAAACTGAATTTGTTTACTCCTACATATGAATAATCATGTCTATCATGTCCCAGTGGAAGAAAACATAGAAAAATGATTAATGTTCCTGGTTATACGAAGTAAACAGGAGGCTCAGAGCTAAGAAGGGAGAGAGGCTTGAAATATAACACCAAAAAATGGAGTTTGTTCTAGGAAGCTTAGATGTGCAGACAGACAATAATCTAAGCGCAAACCTCATTTCAGTACAAGAAAGATGTGGCCCTACTATGTGCCCAGCATTAAAGAAGAAATATTTTCCTCCCCATCTATCAAAGATCTCATTAGTCCCCATATAGTCCAGAGAGTTCTGTGCTTTGGGAGCAGGTATATACAACATGGAAGTGGGAATAAGAACCTCAAACAAGATGACTTTGTGAAAAGAATACTTCACTCATTAGCAAATCTTACTAGCTGGTTAATACAGATCATCAGTGATTTAAATACACCTAAACTTCACAAAACCTTATGAAACACTGTTGCCCACTGCGACGATTCAGCTTAATTGTCAGCTTGATTGGTTTGCAAGTTGCCTGGGTGACAAGTAAAGCACTCTTCTGGGTGTGTCTTGGAGTTGCAACCTTGGGTACTGTATCTGGTTCTGGCCCCTTTCTCTCTGGTGCAGTTCCCATGTGTTCTAATTCCTGACTACCATGAGTTGAACAGTTTTCCTCCACTTTGCCCTTCTGCCATTTCTGTTTTGGAGCCAATGACCATGGACTGAATCCTCTGGAACTGTGAGCTAAATAAATCTCTCCTCCTTTAAGTTGTTGATGTTGAGTATTTTGTCGCAGCAATGAGAAGTCTGACCAATAAACCCACATTTTCTAATACAGACTACTGGATTTAGAGCGTTGTATGTCTCCAAACTTGAATAGCTGGGTTAAGTCTGTGTTTACCATGCAAAACCATCTGGTTCTCAAAGCCAGTACCTTCAACTTTATAATTATCATTTCTCAGGGAAAAGTAGCATACTCAAGAATGAAGAAAATCACAAAGGCATAGAGGTCAGTAGTAAAATGACATGAACTGACATAGTGTGCTGGGGATCTACTTGCCTATAGAAGACTTCAGGAACACATAAAGGGAAGAGAAGCAAAAAGTCAGGAAAAACCAGGTTGTGGAAATAGCTACATGGGATTCGTAACAGCTGACTTTGACTACATAACATACAAGCTCAGAACATCAATGGCACACAAACCTAGGTACTTGTTTCTTATTCACCTGTTAGTGGGCCAGCCCAGGTGACTGCTCTAGCTGTCTTTCTTCCTCCCTCCAGCTGGCTACAGGAGAATGTTCTTCCATGGCAATGGTAGAAGCACAGGTGAGCCCTCCCAACTATATGGCACCATGAAAGTCCCTCTGGGGCCAAGTTGGCTGTCAGCCCAGTGGCCAAAACAAGACACAGGTATAGCTTAGAGTCAAAAAATGAGGAAATACACTTTGTCTCTGAAGTAGAAATAAGGAAGCAAAACTCCAGAGCATATGGATATATTGAGGGGAAGATATGGGACCAAACCTTTCATCTATATCAGCATTTGAAGGAATTTGACTCCATAGGTAGCTTCTGAAGACAGTGACAGATTTCACTTAGGGGGCTAAAACAGCTGGGCTTGTCTTAGGGGTATACTGGGCGGGGGAAGCCTCTGGAAAGTAAATCAGATCATGGTTTGCATGGTTACTGTGACAGTTAGCATGAAGTGTCTGTCGACTTGATTGGCTTTGAGAAAACCTGGGCGATTGCTGGAGCACACTCCTCGCCTTCGGGTCTACGTCTGGTCCCTGACCCCTTCCTCTGTAGCAGCTGATCCTCTGCTCTGCTTCCTGGCTGCCATGAACTAACCCTATTTACTCATGGATCATGAAGTGTCTGCCTTGGAGCCAGCCGATCAGGGACTGAAACTCTGAAACCGTGAGCCAAATTAAATTATGGGTGTAAAATATTGCATCTAGCAGCAGGATAGCTGTCAAATACAAGTAGCAAACACTTGTCCCTTTCCTGGATAGCTGTGGAATGGAAATTTCTATTCCATATGAGAGAATGAATGAATTCATGAACCTGACTCAGGCAGATGGCTTCTGTGTTTTGGTGCTGAAGAATTTTCAGACTCTTACAAAGAAGGTAGTCTACATGTTTTCCTGTAGTCCTCATGTATACTTATTCGAAGAAACAGAAAGCAAAAAGGAACCCGAATTAGATCTCAAACTTGTTCAGAATTGAGCAATGTGCACATATCAAAATGAATGCTTTTTATTGAATATTCAAGAGTTTATATTACCACCTAATTTTTAACCAACATGTACTTTCCATTCCATAAAAAGGTAAAATCATATTATGTGCATTTTTAATTGCCATCGGCGTTGGCATATACTCCATTTACCAAACTATGAGCTTGCCTATTTGAAACTGCATCATTATCTTCACATATTTGAAATTTAAAGTTACATAGATTTGCACATTCAACTTTTGTTAACCTTTGTTCTCTTGTTGCAAAAAAATACTAATACCTACACTAGAGGGGAGTTGTGGATATTAATGGAAATCCCGAGTATCCACAAAAATAAGACCTAGCCAGAAAATAATCACCTGTGAAGTCTAGAGATCAAAATTGCCAGCTCCGATCATCCTATCCACTGAGCAAGAGAATAGCGAGGTATAATCTTCTGCATGGCACTGTCCATCACCATGGTAACAAACAGCTTAGTTTTCAAGGCTGTTTATTTTCTGGTTAGGTCTGATTTTGGGGACCCAGGGTAGGTAGCCGCCTGCATGATGCCTTCCATTAGGGGGCACTGTGCTCGTCATTACTGCGTGGTGTCTCCCAGGCAGCAGTGGGCACATGGATACAGCACATCAAAGGCCACTCCACTTGAAAGTGCACCACTTTAATCCTTCAGCAAACACAACAATCAGGAGGAAATTGTTTTGTTTCTTAAGAATCAATGACTCTAGAATAAGCTTTTTAAAAACTACAACCTTTTCTCCTTTTTGGCCAGTTTGAATATAACTCTGCACTGTGGGACTGAAAGTTATTATTACCCGATGACCTGCAATAAAGAAGTGAGTATCTCCATCAAGTGCTGGCCAGACGCGTGTCTGGTGCAGCCAAAGGAATGTCTCTAATTGCCAGCCTTCTTCAGGGATCCTGAGATGGGTTAGGAATCCTCAGGTCTGTTGGTGTGCGGTCCATGGTCTCTTCCAATGGGACCTGCAGGCGGAATGGGAGGAGAACATAGCCCCACACATCAGCATTTCTGCCTCGCTCCTTCCTTTTAAGAGAATAAATGAAGCCTCTCCATCCAGAGCAGCGCCAACTTAGATTCACAGTGTGCTAAAGGAGAGTCCGTGGTGATTAATGTGCTCCATATCTGATGAAATGTCACCACATACATTTGTTTCTCATGTTTGCTCTAACAGTTGGTGTCCCTTCCAAAACTAAGCCTAACATACCTAGTTGTGTGTTAGCCATCACAGGAAATAGTCAATGCACTTGGATTTCATTTCTTAAGCGCAAGAGGATTACATTTTTCTCAAGCATTCCTATTAAATGTTTAAAAAATATTCTACTTGTATTTGCTTTGCACTATGTTAAAAAAAATCTGGAGTTTTAAAACTGTGTTGAAGAACAAGACTATTTTCTGTCCAACTTTATCCAAAATATCCATCGATGTGGGTGAGTATTTAGCATTTTTTGAAGTGAACTAAAGCTGAAAAGATGAGCAAATTGATTGGATGCCAGCATGCCAGCCCACCCAAATGACAAAGCCAACAAGATAAAAATCAACAGGGGGAAGAAAGTAACTTGGTTTCTATCTTGCACCGAGTTAAGTGAAAAAAGAAATAACTGTGATGTTTCTTAAACCTCACCCTGCAGTAGAGGAACAAAGAAGGGGACAGTAATGACCGATGTCTGGCCAGGGCCAAGGAGGCTGCCTGTGAGATGGTTTGCTGGGGAATGTTGTGTGTCAAACCAAAGATGGTTAATCCATAGCTGCCCAAGAAGTGTCCAACAGTGGCCAATGCCAAGTCAGCAGGTGTGCCAGGAGTAACGCAGTCAGTCAGCCCCAAGAGCACCTATAAACCGCACAGCCAAACCTGGAAACAGGGAAGAAACTAAAGAAAGCAGTGTGGTGAAGGCAGAGTTCAGCTGGGTGTAGGGAGACTTCAGGGAGGTCTGGGTGGCTCCAGGGCAAACGTAGGTATCATGTGGCCATGCCCGTGTTTGAAGGCCCACACCAAACTGAGGCCAGGCATGAAAGGTCCTCTGCTGCATTGATTGATGGTGAACAGCCGATTGGTTTGGGTGCCATCGTCTAAGAGAACCAGAGAGTCTCCTAAAAAGGTAGTCATTACGCGCTTACCCGCTGTGGTCATGGAGGTGACAGCTCCTTTGCCTTATTCTGTTAAAGGCCAGTCACAGGCTGACCCACACTCAAGGATGTGAGCCTGGGAGGTGGAGGTATTGGGAGCCATCTCAGAGTCTGCCTCCCACACTGGGCTTTCTCACCTGGGGAGAAATAAGGAAAGGAAATGAATGCCGCAAGAAACACTCATACAAAAATCCAAATTCCCGACAGAACTTTCTTAAATCACCCGCAGCCTCTGCAGTCCCGGCGAACACTGCCCACACCAATCTACTCTTTTGGTTCCTGTATTGTAGAGTGAGGAGTAAGAAACAGTACATTATTATTATTATTATTATTATTATTATTATTATCATCATCTTTGCCACACAACTACAGCTTATGCTTCCCAGTTCATGAGCTAAGGCATGTTTCAAACCTCATCAGGAAATTCTCAGGCTTCTGGAGGTTTGTAATCTTTCCCTTTCTGCGATGGTGGAATGAGAGGCAACCAGGAACATCAGGCCTTTTTGGTGGGCCATGGTCAGACATTGACTTTGGCGAGGCCAAGATACATTCATGCCACCCCTGCCCAATGTTACTCTGTCCCCGCCACTCACTGAGAAGAAATTCTCCCTCCTATAGACTTAGAATTGACAGCCCTAGGGGGTAAGGAGTTACTCATTTCTGGTGGATTCAAGCAAAGAATATCTGGTTGGTTAGGATACTGGAAAATGATGATGTGCTCACATTCTGTCATTTTTTTTATACTCCATTTTTAATACAGAGAATTAGAAAGGACATTAGCATGGATTGAACACCTACTTCTTTCCAGACCTTATTATAGATGCTTTACATAGACAGATTTTATTTTGTTAATTATATGATAACACAACTCTAAAACACCTCTATTTTACAGAAAAAGGATAGGAGACTTGAAGAAAAAAGGCATTTGTCCAAGATTGCATATTTAGAGAATGTCAGAGTTGGTATATAAGCAGGGATGGTCAAGATTTTTATTTAATTTCATAGGAGGATTTGTTTGGCTTCATTACACAGTACTACCTTACAACTCTAGTCCAGAAGAAATAATTCTGCATGACTGGAATGTGAATTTGATTTACTCTGGCCATTCCCATTAGTGACTAATCACATCACCCTCAGGATAAATCAGAAAAGAGTGCAAAGGAGGCTGCTGTTGCCGTGGACTTATCTTGTCTGGTGGTGCGGCTAGAGGAGAATGTGGAATGCAAAATCTGAAAGAACAATTTTGAAGTCAGAAACAAAATACACACATCCTAAAAATAACTGGCACCTCGTACTGGTTCCCAGCTCTTCTTAAGAAAGCAGAGTCATGGCAGGGTTTGAGAGGAGAAGCATGAAAAATAAAAGCATTACCTGTAGAAGGGTTGGAAAATACAGAAGATTCCCCCAAATCTACATTATCTGCAACCCCTCTAACCCTAATCCTAACACTAACCTTAAAGTTTTGCCACACACGGAGTCTGGTTTATTGGTTCATATTAGTTCACACCAAGTATGTACACAAACATAAATATTCCAAGGTATGAATTTTAGGTGGGATTCACAGAATCTCTCCTCAGTTCCCTGAACCCCAGGGCTTCACCTGAAGACAGACATGAAAATCCCTGGAGAAGGATGGTGTTGCTCGGTTGGCTGGAAAGGTCTTGGAGACTCCCTGATCTTCCTTATGGACATCTAGATTTCTAGAGGTCACCAGGAATGGGGTGAGGAGTGGGGAGTGAGCTAGATGAGAATCTCTCCTTATTTTTGTTCACTAAACAAAGGAAGAGAAGTCGACCTTTAGGGAAAGGGAGAGTATTATAAGGGGTTAGCAGAGTTTAAAACAGGGAAGACCAGAAGATGAGACAGAGCAGAAGCCAAGCTTCAGAAGAGCAATAAAAAAGAGCAGCAGGGATTGCACCTCTGTTCCATCTCCAGATCCTAGTATGGCGCTTGCCACAGTCCTCCCACCACCCTTCCAGTTGAGTGTGTTAAAGATTCCATGAATTGGGTAGTTTCCTAAATGCTGACATCAGAGTTAGAGCGTGTTTGTTTTCTAGAGACTCAGACGAACAGAGCAGACAGGCTGGTTAGTCCGTGGTCGGACGCCCACGTTCTCAGCACTGCAATAATGGGGCGCTGCCTCGGGCAAGGTGGACGCACAGAGGAGGAGCTCTGAGCTCCTCGTGTAGTGGAGTGGGGCAGGAGTTCAAATGAAGATTTTATTAACCAAGAAGTTAACGTCACAATATTGGCCTTCTTAGCCGTATTTGATAAAACTATTATGGTAATGGGGCCAGAACTGTTTCCTATTGAGCTGGTGAGTGAAGGGGACTACCCATTCACACAGACTGCCTAGATGGAAATCCCAATTCCAATGTGTACTACTGTGTAATTTGAGGAAATTATTTACACTCTGTGAGCTGCAGTGTTCTGAACAGTAAAATGGGCATACTAATAGTCTTACCTGATGGTGTTTTTATGAGGATAACAAGACATACCTGTGGTTGGTACAGTACCTGGGATATCGTGCCTTACACAAATGTTGGCAATATCATCATAAACTAGTCACAAAGGGGGGTCTGTTCTCTCACTGAGGGTTTAGAGACCTCACAGGGACTCGGTGTGGACCCCCCTTCATGGAGCCCATGGACCAAGATGAGGGCAGTGGGAGCCCCAGGCTGTCTTTGAAGATGGCAGCTACACAGCACTTCTCAGGCTCACCTGCAAAAGATTGAATTTATTTTTTAATGAAATATTCTTGGTAGATAGAAACATTCATTCTGGACATCTTGGTCTACAGACTACAGAATGAAGAAATGGTCTGGTTCTTATTTTTTCAGATGAGCCAATAACAGCATTAATATCCATGAGAGGAGCTCAGGTCTTCCACACAGTTGGGTTTCTGGAAGGGAAGGAGTTTGCACACAAAATGCCCGGGTCTGAGGCTGTCAGGCACCACCGGAACAGGGACTGAAACATCCTTGCATCGTTCGTGGTCGAGGCCAAATCACGACTCCTCAGCCAGGTCTGCCAGTTTTACCAAGTTACGCATTTGTCACTCAGTCTTGATTATAATCTTACCTCACCCCTGCAGTCATGATGCTGTGACACGGCACTGGCCAGCATTATTTCCTCTGTCCTTGGTGGGACTTCTGGTTGTCCTCGTTCTACACATTCTGAGATTGACCCTCCAAATCACCCTTCATTTTCTGTGTTGTTATGCACAGGGCTGATGCCTAGGGGCTGGGCGCTCTGGATTGGTCAGGCAGTAAGGGAGCACTGATGGAACTGGAGGAGAGGCGGCAGGGAGCGCGAGGCCACAGCAGCTCCACAGCACCAAGACCGTGTCTGTAGTTGTAGCTCCAGCAGACAGCCCTACTGGAGTGCCAGTTTTTGTGAAATAACACTTGCTACTGGGTACCAAGAAAGCCTCCTCCTTTTGGCCTTTGATCCGAGGGCTGGGGACAATGCATCGAATGATGCTCATATCTGCCTGGCTTCCCTGTCCCCTTTAGCCTTCTCAGAGCTTTCATAACCAGAATAACCAACTCTGAATTCAGCTCTGTCTCCTTCAAGTGCTTCCGGTGACTTCCAGTTTCCTGCTTGGCTCCTGACTAATGGGGCAACTTCTTGGGTATGCATGCTCGTAGTCACACAGGGATTGCTCTGAGAAGCGCCCTGGCAAGGCTGAGTGGTCAACTGTCAGCAATATCAATCAGGAGACCCTGCCACATGGCTTTCCATGGGCTCCTCCAATGAAGCAGCTAATCCTGCTAACCAGTACACAGAGAAAGGCTCAGAAGGGCTTGCTGTGATGGAGCAAGACTGGCGGAGGCTTTGTTCTTAACAGAATCCCCTGGCCAGGGTTCTAGACATGAGGCAGGATGTGCACTCTGATATGCTGCATCTGGAGAGGGCAGCAGTGCCTCACTTCTGATGGATCTATTGCAAAAACATTAGATTTTTTTTTTTAAATGAACTATTCCTAGCACTGGGCACAAACATTCTTTGACACAACTGATTTATGTACGCCCTGAGCCTGGTGGAGTCCTTGCCAGTCCTCAGTGTGCTGATTCATTACAGTTGTCTATTGACTTCTAACAACAATCTTGGAGTTACTGAGTCACTCTATAGATATTCCTCATTTCCAAATAGTCTACTGTCACTGTGAGTAGCAGTCCAGTTCACCCTTAATAAATAACTGGGATCGGTTATCCCAAAGAGTACAGTAACCTTCATGGTTCGCAGTCCCCAGGACCCAAACTAGCCTGGTGGCAGTGTCAACTTCCACTTGAATGAGATGATGTGGCATCCATAGGTGGAAGGATGCCTCTCTTAGAAAGGAAAATCTCAGGATTGAAGAAACAGAAAGCAAAATGCCTGCAAAGTTTATTCATGTACTTGTCTGAGCTCATCACATGTTCCACACGACAGAAGAGCAAGCCAACCCTCAATGTGCACCTCTTCTCATCATAACCAAGCTATCCACGGACAAAAGGTGACTTTATGCTACCCCTCCAAGGTGACAAGGTACTTGCCAAAATCACTGCAGCTGGCAGGAGCATTTTAGGAATAAAAAATAAATCTATATCCAGGGATGTGTAAGCTCTGGGTCCCAGTCCATAATGAAAAGGTCAGAATGTGACAGTGTAATAGACTGTTTCCCCCCTGGAACAGACCTGAACCAGGAGCCCAGTAGCTGCCCAGCGGCGGTGTCAGAGCAGCGTCAGTGCTGTAAAGTCTGTGTGTTGAATCCCTGCAAAGCCCCCACCTCCACCACGATGGCCTGGAGTGCACATAGGTGTCACAGTTTGGAGCACCGTGACAGAATCCCGTACACTGGGTATCAGAAACAACAAACATTTATTCCTCACAGTTTTAGATCCTGAAAGTCCAAGATCAGGATGCTTGCCTGCAGGGTGGGTTTGTGGGTGAGGGCCCCCTTCCTGTGATACCCTCAGGTGCCGTTCTTTGGGTACACTCAGGTAAAGAGATCTGGAGCCCCTTCCTCATTCTCTAAGTGTGCAATAGGGGGGCTCTACATCCTGACCTCATCTAAACCTAGTTACTTCCCAAAGTCTTTGCCTCTGAATAGCATCAAACTGGGGGTTTGTTTTCTGCATAGGAATGTTGAGGAGGGCCGCAAACATGTGGCCCATGATAACAAGCCGAGGTGGATGTGTCGAGTGGCTGCCTGGTATCCCCAGGGTGGGTTTTCATGCCCATTTCATCAGCAAGGTCTCTTTCTGCAGAAGATGCCCTCTTGAATGTTTATGTGGGACAAAAATGTTTTCACACTCTCTGTCTGTCCAGTCCAACCTCCTATCTTTCCCTAAAATTCTTCCTAACAGACCAGTAACAAGTCTTCGGGTAACCGGGCAAACCATAAGTCAGTTTCCTTGAATAAGGTACACCTCTGGTCATTTCTGCTTCCATTCAAAGCAAACTTCTTGGAACTCCTTCCCATGGGTCTACACTCTGGAAGGGCTGCCCATACCCACTCGCTTTCAGGGCCACTCCTGTCAGAGTTTATTCAGGTAGCACTTGCCTTTGTCTAATGCCAGTATATTATGCAGAACCTTCTGAAAATGAAGGCCAAGATTTTATTCCTTTTCTACAACTGGAATAAATGGGACAAAGGGAAATTCCCTAGAGGCTAAAGAACTGGGCTGAGGGAATACTGAGAAGGAATGAGAAGTTTTTAATCATCTTCTCATTAAGGTGGATCTGACTATTCATACATCACAATCTTGCCATTTTTTCTTTTCTGGTACCAGGGACTGGTCTCAAGGTTTTCACATTGAGCTACATCTCCAACCCTTTTTATATCTTGAGATAAGGTCTCAATAAATCATTAAGCCAGGCTGGGCTCAAATTTGCAGTCCCCCTGCCTCAGCCTCCCAGAGTGCTGGTATTACAGGCATGCACCATCATGTCCAGCTCTGCACCTCTTTTACAAAAGTATACAAATTTATCTAGAATTTGGGAAATGTGTGTCGATCCCATAAGATCCATAAACCAGCCAATTGTTCACACGTCTCCAGGTCCCGCTTACTTTCTATGAGACGGGCGGGAGGGAGCAAGCCTTGCCATTTCTCACCACCCTGGACTGCATTTCCAGTCCCTCGGGGTGACTCCCTCAACCCTGTAGCACATAGTGCACTGACGCACAGGGCTCACAGGGACCTGCCTCCCTGGGGGCAGGCGGGGCACACTCACCAGCTCACCTTGGCTGCAGGATACTTCTATCTTTAATAAGCACATTTCCGCAGGGGAGAGGGAGGCTGACTTGTGGATATTTTCCTCTGCTCTGTAGCCCCAGTCCTGAGCTAGCCTGGGCCGGGGGAGCAGGGGCCTGACAGCCAGGAAGGGCACTGTGTCTGCTGTGAGCCAGGCCTCTGGGCTGCGCCTGGGAACAGGGCTGGGCAGCCTCAAGCCTCTTTCCCCAGTGCGTGAGACCGGTCAGCACGAGGCCTCTCCACAAGCAGACTTCGGCCACCGTGAATACAGCCTGCTGTCTGTAGCTCCCTTCCACGCAGGCGGGGTCCCTGAGCATAGGAGCCATGGAGCAGGTCAGCGCTGGGAGCACAGTCATACACAGGGGAGAGTGGGACATTGTTCTAAACCCTCAGGGCCTGCCTAGTGGCTCACTGGGCAAAACCCACACTTATGGGGTAGGGAGTTAGGCTCCACCTTCTTGAAAGCAACCAGGTGTATCCAACATGTAGCCTGCAGATGGGACATAGTAACCGAAGAGGAGCTGTCTTGGGCTACATAAAAATGTATAATATAGTTCATGTATATAAGGAACAAAGCTTCCTTCTTATATTTTTATTATAATATTTTTAAAAGAGGGGAAGCAGTCAAGCAGCTATGGGTTGGACACTCCTAGTTAAAGATTCTCCTATTACAGAAGGTATGACCATTTATTTAATCCTATGCATTTATTTATTCAACAATTAATATCAATGTGGATATATAAATATTTGTTTTATACTTTGGATCACAACCCAATAGAATTTTACTTATCTCATTGCTCAAATTTTCCAGCTCTAGCCCTTGTGCGATTTTCAGATGTCTCCTGGGCCCCCTTGCCATACCTCCAGCATAGGTAGTTGTATTGTTGGAGTTTTTCTACGTTTCTACTTTGGGTAGAGTTATTTTGTTTGTGAGCATTTCTTAACTTTCAGCTGCACTGAAGCGCTTTGTGGTGTCTTATATGTATCTTTCCTCAATCCTAGATTTGTCCACTTTTCCCAGGTTCCTCTACTTGGTTCATTTTGTTCTAGAATGGCGATAGAAACCAAGATTTGGGTGCTAAGTGTGCTCATTGTAATTGGGGTGTTCTTATTCGTAGGCCCACTGAAGTGACAGAGCGAGAGGATATGTGTAACTTATAACCCATGTATGCACATGTATCTATATGCTGGTCTCCACAAATGTTTTTATGTGTAATTACTGTATGTGCAATCTTAAAATGAGCTCTTCTGTTTTCTCCTGCCCTAATTCATTATCACCCAGATCATTCTAGCTTCCTCCCCTTCTGATCTTGACATCACCAGCAAGAAACCTGGCTTCAGCCCTCTAGTGTCCTCTTAGATACAGATATTCCTTGTTTAATATCCTACCTGCTTAACCGCTGTTCAGACTTACCCGGAGGCACGCTGTTTAGACCTTAGGCTCACTGCTCAGACTTAAAACCCTTTTTTTTTTTTTTGGTACAGTTATGTATGGTTTTTTTTGTTTTGTTTTGTTTTTTTGTTTGGTACCAGGAATTGAACTCACGACCTTGTGCTTGCCAGGCAGGTGCTTGTGCTGCTGAGCTATATCCCCAGCCTTGTATGTCTTGTTGATAGAAGCTCAATGTCTTTTTTCTGTACTGTACTTTGTTTATGCAGTACTGTAATTTCTGCTGATTGCACTGTACTGTGTGGTACTATGGTTTTATGTTCTGCTATACATTACAGTACTGCATGTAAGAGTTATGCAAATAAAATCAAAGTCAACAAATTGGAGTTTCCTTTGACCATTTCTTTGTTCTGAATATTGTAATGACAAACTATATGCAATTCCTCATTTAGCGTCCAGTTCACATAACAATGTAGTTGTAGTAATGTAGCTCAGTCGTTAAATAAGAAATGTATGTATTCGATTCTGGTAGGCATGTCTGATAGTGTGAGGGTTGTTAACACATGCCCCCATGGGAACCAACTTTATCAATTAGATTGCAATATTTATACATTACTTTTTTTTTGTGGGTACTGGGGGTCGACCTCAGGACCTCACGCGCCAGTAGGCACCCGTGCCGCTGAGCGATATCACCGGCCCTTTTTTTGTATGTGGGTTCCGGGAGTCGAACTCGGGCCCTGGCTCTTGCCAGGCAGGCGCTTACACCACTGAGTTGTCTCACTGGCCCTACACATTACTTTTGTCTCTAGTCTTACAAACTCTACTCACGTTATTTAAGTCAACACCTTATTCTCTTACCCCTTTCACTAAGGTATTTTACATTTTTTAATATATGTAGGTTTTGTCACACTGTGTTCTCCATTCTGAAATGCCCTGATCTCCTAAGTTATCTTTTTACAAGTACCATATACTAAATTCACTCATTTGTTGTAAACTCCTACATTTTCGCACATGCATGATGTTAGGAACCTATCAGTACAATACTATACCATTAAGTTCCCCACCCCCAAAATTGCTGATTCAATTCCTTTGGCTCTACTATGTCCCCAAAACTCCTGGAGATCACTGTTCTATTTACTATCTCAATAGTTTTGCATTCTATAACATCATACAATTAGAATCACATAGTGGAAATTTTTATTTTACTTAGTCACATGCATTCATGTCCTTCTGCTACTTGACATCTCATTTCTTCTTTTTTTGCCAAATAATACTTCACTGTAGGATTTACAACAATTTTTTTTTAATCTATTCACCTATTGAAGCCCATCTTGATTGCTTCCAGTTAGAGGCAATTATAAATAAATTTGTTATGAGCATTCTCAAGCAAGGGTTTGCATGGACATAAGCGATCAAATCAGTTGGATAAATGATCGAATCAGTTGGATGTTTCAGTTGGATAAATGCCTTTGGAGTGTGATTACCGGATTGTATAAGGAGGCTATGTTTAGCGTTGTAAGAAACTGCCAAGCTGTCTTCCAAAGTAGCTGCACCATTTGCATTTCCACCAAACATGAATGCGTATTCCTGTTGCTGTGTATCCTAAACAGCATTTGATATTCTCAGTTTTTCTTTATGCCTTTGTGTGTGTGTGTGTGTGTGTGTGTGTGTGTGGATTTTAGCCATCCAATAAGTACATAATTTTTTTTCAGTTCTCTAGTGACAGCTTCTTATGCTTATTTGCCACGGTCTGGCAAATGCCCTTCTCTAGCAGGACCCAAAGGAAAGTGAGAAACTGCAGAAAGATAACCCTTTACTGTGGCTGCAGAAGCATCAAGCTGGCCTCACCAGGAAACCCAGCTCAGTCCTGAGCTTAAGAAGCAGCTTTCTGCGGCACAAGCTTTTCCACGCTGTGCAGTGCCCTCACAGACCAAGGGCACCAACGGGGTCCTCTGCAGGGAAACTTAGCCCTGCACGCATTTTATCCCTCATGGCAGATGAAAAAATTAGCATCTACTGCATAAAATCCTTTTTCTCAGGAGTTCGGGTAACACGAGCAGGCAGCCCCTCAGCATCACTGTCTCGGATTCTGACTGTGTTGAGTATGGTAGCTAAAGCCAAGCCGTGGACTCAGAGACCCTTCCAAGTCATGCACCACAGTCAACACACAATACACCCCTTTGCAGCCAGCCTCCCTTGTGGAGGGCCAGCACTCTCCTTAAAATATCAAGAATTCTGCCCTGTGTAGTGGTGCACACTTGGATCTTAGCACTTGGAATTCGGGAGGCTGAGGCAGGAGTATTACAAGTTCAAGCCCAGCCTGAGCAACTGAGCAACTTAGCAAGACCCTGTCTCAAAATAAGAAATAACAATTTAAAAATTAAGGCCTGGGATATAGCTCATTGTGAAAGTTGTGGTTTCAGTCCTCAGCACCACACACACACACACACACACACACACACACACACACATGTGCACACAGACCAAGAATCCCACTGGCAACATTTCCTTTCCAAAAAAATTGAAATGAAGAAGTAAAAGGTTAAAAAGTCTATCCTTGGCCAAGTCCCCCTGGAAAATGAGACTTTTCCTCAAGAAATTGCTGCGGTTTCCAGCACCACACTCTCCCCTTTCCTGCTGGGGCTGAGGGACCCACCAGCCGTGTGCTGGACTGAACCTGGAGCGCGCTCAGAGGCTGCTGCCCACTGCTGTAAAGCAAGTGTCTGAGACATCAGCGCAAGAGAGACCCCCAGCTCTTCTTTAAAGACAGCGAAGCTCACAGAGACATTGTCCGGAACCAGCGAGACACAAATTCATACCCACGGCAGGATCAGCACACCTGGGCGAGCCTGGTGTCCCCGACTCAGGCTAAACGACACCTCCTCTTTGCGTGTCCTTCAAGGCGTCGTCCCTAAATGTGATGTCAACCTGCAGATTTACGAGGCCAACTTTCAATGATGAATGTGGACATGACGTCATTCCTTGCCCCCCAAAAAAGCATCAAGGTGAAGAATGGCCTAAGAGCACAGGAGAGAGAGTTGCAGTCCGCCAGGAAAACAGCGGGGCGAGTCAGGAAAGAAAACGCGCATTGCTCTATTCTTCCCAAGGGAGAGTGAGGAAGTAGAGTGTGCTTCGGGTGCTTAAACATACACTGTTCTTGGAAAAGGAGACTTTCCTGCTTCCTAAAGGACCCGGGCAAGGAATGACCACAGAAGCTGGCCCCAGGCCTGTGGCTAATGCAGCACACACCTCCCCTGCCCCAGAGCTCCAGGCAGCCTGGAGAGGTGATTTGGATTCTCTACACACTTTTTTTCTTTCCTCTGTATTTTCTTCTGCTAATATTGACGAAGCTCAGAATAGGTGCCCAACTCCGCTTGAGATGTTGAATAACAACTACCTTTCAAGAAGTCATAGAATTCTGAGTACATAAGCAAAATTCTAACAAAACAGTGTATGAGTGACAGGAGCACATACTAAGAGAAGAATCCTTGAGAACTGATACCCATGAGGGAAATGGAGGGCCGTTGCAATAACGTTTCTGCCGTGGCAATATGGAGACAAGAGATGGGGAAACAATATTTTACAATTCAATCTGAAGGAGAATGACAATATCATCAGACACTAGCAAATGGGTCAATATCCACAATATTCAACTAGATGGTGGTTATTAAAATATGAGGCAAGGACAACTGAATAACAGGAACTTAGGCAATAATGAACCCAGGAATGTCTCTACAAAATGAGTTTCTCATTTGACTATTTGACTATTTTAATATTATGTGGCATTTGCAACAGGCTTATTTCACTTAGTATAATGTCATCATGTTGTCATGCCTGGTGAGATCTTTCTTTTTCAAGATCAAATAATATTCCACTGAATGTATGCATCATATTTCTTTAAACAGCTCATCTGACCATGGACATTTGCACTATTGCCATCTCTTGGTTATTGTGAATAATGCCATTATTCAAAGAAAAATAGGACAGTGGTTGGCAGGAAATGACAGGATGTGGAGCATTGTTCAATGGCTATGTAATTATCCAACATGAGTAAGTTTTCATGCCTGCTATACAACACCATGACTGTGGTCAGCATTGCAGAGCTGTGCGCTTAACATTTGTTCAGAACGTAGATTTCATGTTAAAATTTTTGTCACTAAAATTTTCTTTTAAAGCAAAAGAACAGAGGAAACTTTTGGAGGTGATGGACATATTTATTACCTTGACTTGGGCAGTGTTAGTACAGGAACACACATATTTTCAAACTCATCAGCAGATATATATATATATAGTCATATAACATATAACATACATATATATAATACGAGCAGATGACGTCCATCAATTGTATATTCTTTATTTTTTATATGAAAAATAAAATTTCATAATCAAATAATAAGGTAGTAACTATAGTTATTACGCTGTGTTTCATTACCTTCAAACTAGTTACGCAGAGTACAACACATCTTAATGAAACTATTTTAAAAGGGAACAAACACTACTAGAAACAAAATATAAATAAATGTGCCTAAATCAGATGAGAGAGGCCAGAATTCCCAACTGTGAAAGATGGAACCAGAGCCGCACGGCGCACTGGATGGTCTGAGCCGGAGATTGGGAAGAAGGGGCTATTTGGCAGGAAAGAGAATCACAGAGGATTTAATAAGCTGCTGCAACCCCAAAGTCACTCATGTAAGAGATGAATTCTGGGGCCAGTAGGCACGGTGAGTTCTTATATTCATGACATTAACATTCTCGGATTCAGTGCATCACCAGAAAATCTGTAATATATCATAATACTCAGAGTCCGTGGGAGGATTAAAAGGAAAAATGCGTAAAAGGTACCTGCACATACCTGAATTATGTAGGTGTGCTGGCCTAGCAGGTGACACCGTGTTTATTTTAGGGTTTGTGGTTTTATTATTTTGTTTTTAACTGAATCATTCTTTAGGCCCTGTGCATTCTTCAAGAATGGGAAAATCAATTTTCTTCACTGCCAGTGAGGAGGGAGGGCCCAAGAGGCTCCCAGGCCTGTCCCGCGCTGGCCGGGAGCCTGGACAGAGTTCAGCGGGGAGCAGACAGACCTCATCTGAGACGCCAGGGGCCGCGGGGGTGCCAAGGACGGAAGGTGAGCCTGTCCCGAGAGGGACTGGGCTCCGAGGAGGGCGTGTAGAGCTCAGGGGAGATGGCAGGCGGTGCTCCGCACGGGAGCACAGAGCACAGAGCCCGCTGGTCCGCGCCCTCTTGCAGGGCCGCAGAAGCGCGAGCAGAACTTCCAGCCACAAGGCCACCGGGAAGCAGGCGGCTGCGCGTCCTCCGGACGCCGACGCGACAGACAGGCGGTGGACGCCAGGCTTTCCCAGAGCTCTCGCAGGAAGCTGCCCGCGCAGCCCACGGAGCTGGGCTCCCGAAGCTGCGTGAGAGACCACGCGACGAAGGAGAGCAGGCGTCCGCGGAGGAGCGGTGCCGCCGGGGCTGCGCCGCTGTGGCCGTGGGTATGGGTGGGATGAGGCTGACAGCGAGGAGACAGCGCGGAATCAGGGCGGGACGGCGCACGGTTTCTGCAAGGTCCCTCTGCAGAACACCTCGGGTCTTGCTGGCCGCGATACAAGGTGCGGCTGCGTCTGGCTACGGCTCGCCGAGGCCTGTCTTAGAGGAGAACTTCTGACTTTTTAAATAAATTTTATTTTTCTGTCATAATAATAAAAATGTGGGTAAGCATTGTCCAAAATTTAAGAAAAATAGCAGAACGTAAAAAGTACTTTAAGTCACCTACGTGTCTCACCACTCGGAGAGGCACTGAAAGTTTTTGATATGTATTTCATTCAATATTTTTGCTGACCTTTGAGACAAAACCGAAATCCTAAGGTATGGATGATCCTGGCTACCGCTTTTTAGTGAAATTCGTGTCATTTATATAATCTCGCAAAAATCCCTCATAAACTGTGGATCACTACGTAATATTCTACTATACGGATATATCCAACTTCCTTTAATCCATGTAAACTGATCAAGAGGTGGTTTCCAATATTTTGCTAGCACCAACGTTTTGGTGATAAATACTTTAACAGAGAAATCTCTACCCATGTGTCATCTTTCCTCCTCAGCTCAGTTGAATGCAAATACACAAACCTGAATGCTTTTGAGCTCACAGTGAGAAACCAGAGGAAGAGTTACAACCTCAGCCCTCTTTTATTTTGTATTTTAAGACAGAATCTCACTAAGTGTCTAAGTTGCCCAGGGTAGGCTTTAACTTGTGATCCTGCTGCCTCAGCCTACCAGAATGCTAGACTTGCAATGCTAAGCATATGCTACCAAACCAAGGTTGCTTTTTAAAAAATTGTTATTAGTCCATGTTTGCAGTACAAGATGATTTTATTCATCATAATGAGTTGGCAAGTGTACATAACACATCTTAATTCTTTCTACATTCCCATCCCCTCCACTTCCTCCCTTCCCTCCTCCTCTCAGTCCCCGTCCAGTGTGCACAAGATCAATCTTCACGCTGATCTGCAGCCTGGGGTTTTCATGGCACAGCAGAGAATAATTAAAGAATTTTCTGCAGTTGCAAATAACTGTTATTGCTGGTCAGGATAATTACCTTACCATGAAAATTCCAGCCATAAAATTGAGATGCAGTCATTGATCAGAAACTATAACAAAAGTTAATCATTTGACTCCAATAGATGAGGTTTAAATTAGAATATTAGGGAAAAAAAAATCTCAGAACTTAGGAACCTGAAACATATTCAAAATATAGGTAATTGTTGTAATACTGGTTTGTAATCATATAATGACTTAACAGCTCTAAAATCACTTTCATGTGCACTATACTTTCTGCCTCTTGAACCAGCTTTTCCCCCAGATGGATTTTTTTTAGAACAGTTACATGACCCCATTAGGCAAAGCGGCTCCTGATCTGGGTCTGAAAGAGCCGTGGCGGATCCACGGGGTATATTCCACTGTCACAGACTGAACTCTGACTCCCTTCTTCCGAGAGGAGCTTGTGGCCAGCACCATCCATGACTTTCTGTTCTCTGCACCCGCAGTTCTCACACAGGGCCTGATGGCTGGTATTTTCTATTTGACAGCAAGCATTGGGATCTTCTAAAGCAGTTAACAGTGGGGTTGGTAAAAGGCCAATTCGTATCTGAATTAAATAATGCCTAGCATTTATATCACATTTTACAATTTACAAAAATCCAAACAAATGTCAGGACATGAACTATTTAGTGCTAGATTATGTTTCTATTCTCAAAAGCAATAATTAATTATTCTTGTTGTTTACCATAAAGATTACTATCCATTATATGCTCAAGTTTGAAAAAAGTTTTTAAAATGCAATTATGCTAAATTGCGCAAAGTGATTTCCTTTGTTCAGATTCACAGAGGACAGAAAGATAATTCAATCACTGAACTCACCCTCAATCAATCCCATAATCACTCCTTGAGCTTTTCTCCTGTAGATCATCATCAGAAACTGTGATAGCCCCTGATTAAATGAAAATAAAAGGTCTGAGAAAAGATGTCTTTCAAAGCATTGGTTTTAATAGGGGGGTAGCATAGAAGTCTAGTAAAATTGGTGCTAGATTATTAGATTAAGACGCAAAAATCAAAAAAAAAAGAAAAAAAATTTTAAACCTGTATTGAGAAACAATTTTGTTTTTGTCAAAGTCCAAGAAGGACGATCTGGCCGGTGAGATGGCTCAGCGGCTTAAGCGCCTGCCCGGCAAGCGCAAGGGCCGGAGTTCGACTCCCGGAACCCACATACGAAAAAGGGGCCGGTGATATCGCTCAGCGGCACGGGTGCCTGCTGGCGCTCGAGGTCCTGAGGTCGATACCGAGGTACCCACAAAAAAAAAAAAAAAAAAGAAGGATGATCTGCCTCAAAAAACTGAAGAATCAAATCAAACAAAAGTTTGATAGTACATAATCTGAAGCCAATAGCAATCAAAGTTTTTCACAGTGTTTTAAAAAATTTCTCAGAGGTCTTACCTTCTTTAGGTTATCTCTGCCTCTAAATGAGTTCCCACTGAAATGATTAATTTAATGCATCCATGTCTGAAAATCCTGTGAATGCCCTGTCCATCTGTCTTACATTGATAGAAACTCCATTTATACACACGGCCAAAACAAATGAGGAAACTAAAATAGCTACTCAACCAACTCTACTGAAGGCTTTTTAGGAAGGACAGAGGGGTTTGTATGTTAGCAACATGAAGAATTTCATCAAAACACTGTTGTTTTAAAAGTATTTTTGCAGGGTTGGGGATATAGCTCAGCGACGCAGTGCCTGCCCGGCAAGTGCAAGGTCCTGAGTTTGATCTCCGGTACCCACAAAAAATAAATAAATAAATAAATAAATAAAATAAAAGTATTTTTGCAAAGAAAAGGTGTTGAAAACTAGGGCAGACTCCAGGCAGAGAGTCTAAAGGTGACCAGTGTTCACAGGTGAAATATAAACACATCTCTGCTCAAATGCTGATTTATAGGGAAAAATCAGTCCTAAAATGCAGAAAGAGAAAACAGCGTTGTAATCCCAGCACTTGAGGCTGAGGCCAGAGGATTGCAAGTTTGAACCCAGCCTTTACAAAGAAATGCACTTGTATTTAGCTAAAGGCTCAGTGGAGGATATTTTTCAAATTTCCCTCACCAAATTTAGCCAGAGGTATAGAACAGAGGTACAGAACTTGTGCTATGTGTGTTGCCTGAAAAAACCTCAGATAAAGAATTTCACTTATGTAGTCTTGTGGTATTAGAGCGGATTAATAGGATATATATATATATATATATATATATATAATCTCCAATAGAAATTTTTCCAAACTTTTCTACAGAATCTAGCCATTTAAAAATAATCACAAAGTACACAAGGCAACAGAATAACATGCATAAGAACAAACCAACCAAGCTTCATAATGCAGTTAACTGAATACAGACATTAATTACATGAACATGTGACCCAATACAAAAGGGACACTCCGAAATATAACTGAAGAGCAAGAAAAAATTACATAGCATAACTTCTGAAAATGAAGAAAAAATTATTAAAACGAGAGACTCATTGGACAAGTTAAACAATAAATTAGATACAGCTGAGGATAAAATCTGTAAGCAAGAGCACAGACATTAGAAAATTATTTATTCAGAATACAGGCCAAAAAGAATACACAGTATTAGAAAGGTATGAAAAAGATTAACATATACGGAAAATTATTAATGAGAGTTTTAACTGCAGTGTGATTGTAACAGGGTTAATAAGGAAGCAACACTGTTAGGGTAATAGCTGTAAATTTTTCAAAATGGCTGAAAACAACAATCCTCCTGTCACTGGAAAGCCAGGTCCTAACGTCACAAGCAATATGCCTGGATTCTCTGTGTCTTTGACAAAATATTTCAGACAAGACTTGTAGGCAGTCAGAGAGACTATAGGTAGAGTTTATTGCAAAATGATAGGTTTTTCAGAATGAGAGAGAGGAGAACACACCTTCAGGCATGCAGGGGGCCAGCCCAAGATGGCGGTTGCCCTGAATGACGTCTTGAATTACGTTTCTATAATTAACTGGGTCTTTCAAGGAAGGTCCTTTCCTTCTTCCAAGGCCATGGTTATTTTACAAGAGAAATGGGTTGTGTTGACCTAATTCAGAGGAAAGTAGGTCCCTGTTTCCTCCCTAGCTGTGGATGTTTTCCATTTATTTGTTTTGACACTTCGAGTTTTTCAAACCCCTCATGGATGGTGTGGATCTTGTATGAGCCCTGAACCTTACCTCAAGATCGGAGGAGGTCACATTCTATAGAGTTTGAAACCGCACCTTGGATTTTATCTATAGCTAATCATGAAGAAGGCAAAAGAAAAAAAATGGGGGGAAAAATCTCGGCTTCTTTGCTTTTCAAGCAGCCCACACACACCTGTCTGCAAGCGGCTAATGTCTAACTTTCTGCCTAATATTCAGAATCAGATCACAGTGAATCTTCAAATCAACTACAGAAATATGGATATTTACTGGAAAATATTATTTTTCAACCAACAAATACTTATTCAGCAGTAAAAAAGAAGAAGCCCACAACTACATGGATAAGCCTTTGGGAAAAGAGTGCAATTGTACGATTTTCTTCATATGAATCCAAAATTGGAAAAACTTACCTGCAGAAAAAGTAATCAGTTGTTGCCTGGGGTTAGGGAAGGGTTTATTAAGATGATATAATAGGGTAATGGCCATGTCTTGTATATAGATAGGAATTTGGACTACACAGGTATATACAGTTGTTAAAATTTACCAATTTCAACATTCCCTGACCCCACACTAGAAGAGAAGGTGGCCCAAGCAGGCTCTCTGCTCCAAGAAATTGAGTAATAATCCACTAACAGCATCAGCAAAGCCAGACAAACCAGCAAAGAGACTCAAATGAAAGACCTGCTGACAATAATTGGCCAGAGAAAACCTCTCCTAACCAAGAAATTAAGAAAACATTTACATTTGTAGTAGTATTCAAAAAATATCCATGAATAAATTAAACCAAGGACGTGAGAGTCTTATATGCAGAAACTGTAAAACATTGTGGAAAACAATTTCAAAGCCATAAATAAATAGAAAGCCAGCCTGTGATCATGGGTTAGAAATGTAATATTGTTAAAATTATAATACAACCCAAATCAATTTTCAGATTTACTCCACTCTATCAGAATTCTGAGGCTTGAACTGGGGATGTAGGTCAGTGTGTGAGTTCTTGCTTAGCACGTGGAAGGCCCTGGATTCAAGCCCCATCAACAATAATGACGAATATAACAACAAATCCCCAATGCTTTTACTTGCACAAATGGAAGAGCTGATATTCAAATTCATATGGAATTCCAAGGCAAAACAATCTTGAAAAAAAAATTGAGTTACAGTTCTCAATGTATTACAGAGCTTAGTAATCAAATCAGTGTGGCAGTAGCGTAAGGACTGACATAAAGTCAGGTAACAGAATTGATGGAATTGGGAGTCCAGGAGTAAACCCATGCATCTATGGTAATGTGATGCCAAGCAAGGGTGCCCAGTCCATTCAATGAGGGATAGAATACAGTTTCCTCAACAAATGGACCTGAAAAAATAGAAATCCAGAAACAAATAAAGTTCAAACTTTATCTCCTATCATAGGCAAAATTTAACTGAAAGTAGATCAATTGTCTAAATATAAGAAATGAAACTAAATGTCTTAGAAGAAAAGATGGGGCTAAATTTTCCTGAACTTGTATTCAAATATGACTTTGGATTATTAGATATAGCATTGAAAGCACAAGCCACAAAGAAAAGTATGGACTTGATTTCACCAAAGCTTTTGTGCATAAAAGGGCATTATGAAAAAAGTGAAAAGATAAGCCACAAAGTGAAAAAATATTTGCAAAACATATAACTGATTAAGGTTTAGTGTCCATAACACATAAAGAACTCTTTCAGCAACAAAAAGACAACCCAACTGTAAAACTCACAAAGGAATTCAATAGCTATTTGTCCTAAGGTGATGTAAAAATGGCCACAGAGGATATAGAAAGGTATTCAGGGACGCTCCTGGCCCCTGGACTTTTATACTTAGCATTTATTCCTTTTATGCTATTATTCAAAGTACTTAACAGTTTTTCCTCCATTCAAACTAAATAAGCAAACTCAGTCAAAGCTTACCTTGAGATACTCAAATCCATCGGTATGAACGGTAGCTATATTCAAAAGATTTATCCAAACTGCAATGGATAAGGCACTGACCAGTTAGCCCAGATTTTGTCCATAAACAATTGTCACAGCTGTCCTAGACTGGACCAGCTGCATCTCAGTCCTAGTGCAAAGCAGCCCTGTTCAGAACAGAGCGAGTAATGGGCTTTCATCTGAATACATTCTTTGTGTGTGGCACCGAAAGTGTGCCTCGTATAAACATCTGTAGTTTTGCCAAGGCATAGTCTCAAATGGTTTGCTCAATTCAGGCTAAGTGGAAGCAAATCACTTAGGTGGCAAATGAGTTCACTCTGACAAACAGATTTGCTAGTTATTGTGTTGTTTTCAGTTGTTGTCGTAAAGTATAGTTCTGGCATAAATCACATGCTGTGATGAATTTACCAACCTGGTTATTCCCAAGCCATTCCCTAAACACTCCCCACTTCCCACTCCCACCAACCTCCACATGTGTGAGAATATGCATTTGATGACATACCAAACTGAGGCAGGAGATTAGGGCATGGTCAACCACCTGAAAAAGTGGGTGTGACTCTTCAATCATGGTGACCCAGGACGCATGCAGAAAAAGCTGTTCCCAAGGGCTGCACCCGGGACCAATCAGAAAATGCTATCTTCAATTCTCCTGGTGCACGGTCAAGAGGTTTTTGATAGGACAGCCTAGATCTGACTTTAGAAAGGCGGGTACAAAAGACAGCAGCCATTAACCTTCTGGTCGCTGTGAGCTTTCTCAGCCATCCAGACTTCGTTTCCTACTTTTAATGAGTGTAAAACCTCACTATGTTGTTTGCTTGTCTTTACCAGTCATTTGTTCATGACAAGAACCTGGAAAGGATCTCTGGAAAGACCCCACAGCACTCCAGAACCCCAGGAACAAAACCATACCACTCCACATGTGGTAACGGATCACCCGTCTTTGTTGCTACTTCCACCTCATTGTGCAAATCGTCATGTGCCTCATTCTCTTTCTTCCTAGTGCCAATCACAGCCCCCCAAACAGATGTGAAATACTAAAAATTTTGGAATCACACTGTTGGAAACGAGAGTAATCTTTGAGTCCCCAGAACCACTTAAGGTATTTAAGGATGATCTGTGTTTGATATCTTTCTTTTATCTTTGCCTTGACAGGAAAACAATTAAGAGAGAAAGGACATTTTATAGTGCTGCTAAAGTGGCAATTGTGGGGACATTTCTCATCTTAGCTGTGGAGGAAAAACCATTTACTGCTCATGTTAGTCCATCTATAAAAATGGTGCTTGTCAGATAATTTGGGGGAGATCACAATACAAATATAGAAGAAAAACTCATGGTATAGATTACTCAATAAGAAGTGTCAGGTTTAAAACTATAAACTCTCAGTATGTATTCATTCATTGTGTCTTACAAGTTCAGGCAACTGCAGTCTGCAATTTATCTAAATTGGTGTGCCAGTTTTATTACATAATTCATGGCCGTGCAGAATATCTTAAAGTTGCAGAAAAATACAAATAAGTCCTGTATAGTAAAATATCTGAAATTAGAGAAATGAAATCTTCATGAGCACAATTACATGTTTTTCATGATCTCATCTATTGCTTTTATTTTTAAAAACTACCATTCATCATGTCAATTAGTCTTTGCCTTTTCTAACTCATAATTGTTTTATTTCAAATGTGTAGCTTTAGTTCATTACTATGATTTTATTTTCAAGTTCTTATTCTCTCCTGTGTTGTTGATTTAAAATCATTTCTTGGGCCGGTGAGATGGCTCAGCGGCGTAAGCGCCTGCCTTGCAAGCGCGAGGGCCCGAGTTCGACTCCCGGAACCCACATACGAAAAAGGGGCCGGTGATATCGCTCAGTGGCACGGGTGCCTGTTGGCGCGAGAGGTCCTGAGGTCGTCCCCCTGGTGCCCACAAAAAAAATAAATAAATAAAATAAAATAAAATAAAATCATTTCTTGTGCATATATTAAGTGTGTATGTGTACCAAAACCCATTTCAAAGAAATTTAATTTCATCAATTGGTTGAAATTTCTCACTGAATATAAATGTGTTTTAATTAATATATATCACTCCTCATTATCTTCAGTTTCCACAGGTGTTTTGCAAATGGTGAGGATCAGGGAGAAATTCAAGTGTTTTACGTTTGGCCTCCAAATTTGAAAGAAAGATCTAACACAGGCATCCAAATGTGCTCTTTCTAAAGGTGTCTTAAAAATAAAAGTTGGGGCTGGTTAGATGGCTCAGCAGGATAAGCGCCTGCCTGGCAACTGCGAGGGCCCGAGTTCGACTCCCGGTACCCACATACGAAAAAAAGGGCTGGTGATATCACTCAGCAGCATGGGAGCTTGCTAGTGTGCAAGGTCCTGAGGTTGACCCCCGGTACCCACAAAAAATAAATAAATAAAATAAATAAATAAATAAAAGTTAACTTGAGAAGGCACAAACCCATGGCAACCATGAATCTAGGATAAGAGATGTGAAGAGAGAATGTCAAAAGCTAAAAAAAACAGATGGGTGAGGTTCAGGTAGGATAGAAGAAAGAAAGATAGGTAGAAAACAGACAAGGAAAATCATAGTTTAAAAAATATACTTTTAAGACGGCAACTTTAGGACACAATCCAAATGGCACAAGGTTATCCACATGTGTCCAGTGATAAGGTAGTAATTCAGCAGACATCAAAAGATGAGCCCCGAGCAGGGAGGTGAGTAGAGAACCAATAGGATTTAAGTGCAGCATGAGTAGTTCCGGGATGACCAGAGCTGCCGTGACCCTGGGGTGGACAGAGTGCATGTGGAGTGCAGCAAGGTAAGGAAGGCACCTTACCAGATGCTTCTCCATGCTCCAGGCTGCCTCTTTCTCTCCCCCAGAAACCTGTGAATATGGGGCAAATACACTTGCAAGTGTATTCTTGCAGGCCCAGCAGCTGTGTGCATGTGTGCTGAGAGCAAGGACCACACCTATGCCCTCAGGAGCTGCTGCAGGAGGGATGGAGGGAGGTGGTACAGGCCAAGGCTCCTTTCTGGGAGAGCTAAGCCCCTGAGTAGGAAAGACCTACAGGTGAGGTTAAGGATTAGTTGACCCCACGAGCAGCTCGCATGATTAAGGTCAAAATCTATGAGTCTAACATGCACGTTCATATTTTCTACTTAGTTTTAATCACCTAAATCCACCCCCCCATTTTTGCAAATTTTCGTTACTAGCTCACACTGAGCTACATCCACAGCTCTTTTTATTTTTTATTCTGAGGCAGAGACTTACTAAGTTTCTAAGTTGCCCAGGCTGGTCTAAAACTTGTGATCCTCCTGCCTCAACCTCCCAGAACACTAGGATTGCAGGAGTGCATCACCACCCTGGTGAGTGTGAGTATCTTAACCCCATACTCATAATTATGAAGAGATAGTCATGTACAATCCTACATGTGAATGAAATCCTTTTTCTGAAGTAAAAGAAAGAAAACCTTGGAGGAGGCAAGAGAAAATACTGAGAGAAGCAAATGAAAACCATATAAAAATGTAATGTTCTCCAAACTATTCTGTAAATGAAATAAGAAACTACATGTAATTAAGATAGATATATATATATGATATGTCATATATATGATATAAAATTACTTATTATATATTAGTAATTATTAGTTCTATAATTATTAATAAGAATAGTACATACATTCATACATATAAAGAGTCTGCCAAAAAATGTATACACACTTTAGGAAAAAAAAATGGCATAATGTTTTTTCAACAGATGGTGTTCCCCTTGTAGGGGAGACCCTAAATCATGTCAATGTCGTATATCGCAGAAAACCCACTATGCTGCCGGCCTTTAGAGTAGAAACTGAAAATGCACGTGCAGCAGTCTCAATGACCAAGGCTACCCAAGCAGCAGTTCGCTGTACTAAGAAATGTCTGGAAGCTGATGGCCACTACTCTGAGCACCTCTTGTAATTGTAGAGGCCGAGGTTACTTGTATTAATCTCATGATGTCCCAGTAAACTTAGTATTAAAATATTTATGCAAGGTTTCTTTTCCTGAAGTATGTATAATTTTTTTGGCAGACTCTATTATCTGTTTGACATAATATATGATATATTTATGTCCTGTATATGATATTAAATAAAGAGCCAGAGTTTTGGTTGGCAGTTGGGTGTGGTGGTGCATGCCTTTAATCCCAGCACTTTAGGAGGCTGAGGTAGAAAGATCACAAGTTTGAGCTCAGCATGGGACTCTTAGCAATTTAAGGATACCCTTTCTCAAAATTAAAATTAAGAAGAGCTGAGAATATAGCTCAGCAGGAAGGTCTTGGATTCAATCACTAGTACTGCAAAGAAAGAAAGAAAGAAAGAAAGAAAGAAAGAAAGAAAGAAAGAAAGAAAGAAAGAAAGAAAAAAGAAAGAAAGAAAGAAACCCTCACACTAAACCACCAGCAAAAGAAAAAGGATGTCCATTTCCTGCCCTAAACCCTATACACTTCAGTTTCTTCTACCCTATGTAAGATGGGCAACTTTCAGTCAGACCTAAGGAGACACACTGAGAAACAAGGCAACATCCCGAGGAGAGACTAAACAATCAGCAGAAACACACACAGATGGGACTCTAGATTAGTCCATTTGTCATTGCTATAATATAATACCTGAGCCTAGGTGACCTTATAAAGAAGAGAGGTTTATGCACCTCACATTTCTGGATTCTGAAAGGCCTAACAGCCTAGCTGCAGTTCGGGTGAGGGTCCCCATGGCATTGCTACATCACAGTGGAAGTTCATGTGTGAAGGAGAGATGAGGACTCCAGTGAGGTGGGGTGCGCCTGCATAACAACCCGTTGTGAGAATTAGTTCAGGGATTCCACAGTCTCTTCTTAGGAAGTGCCCCCGATTGGCCTAAGGATGTCCCGCTTTGCCTCACCACCTCCCAACACTGTCACCTGGGGACCAAGTTTCCAACACGTGCGACCTTGGAGGACAAACTGAAAATGCAGCTGACTCAGCTGAAGAAGTTGTCGGATCATTAAAATAACTGTCCCACTGTGTCAAAGTGTTCAGTGGAGAAAGTAGAAACATGCATGGACACAGGGTAATTTTATAAGAGAGGGAAATTGCAAAAAATAACAGAAATAACAGAGTTTTAAAAAATACCTTCAACAGGTGCACTTCTGTTCACACGCCAGAGTCAAGGAAAACAAAATGGTTAAATTGAAGATACAGCAACTAAAACAGAGAGGAAAAAAAAACATGGAAAAACATAAAATAGACCAGAATGTTCAAGAGCTGTGGAATAATATCAATTTATCTTGTGTGTGTACAACTAGAACCATAAGAGAGAGAGAACAGATCAAAAGACGTATTTGAAGAGATAATAGTTGGGAACTGACAAAAAGTATAAAGGACACAAAATCACACATGAGAGAAGCTCAAAGAATAATAAGTAAGATAAATACATATAAACACACAAAAGCCATCTAGATAAGTAATATTCAAACTGGTGTAAATTAAAGATAAAGAGAAACACTTGAAGGCAGACTTATCAGAAACTGCTCATGCTCTGCTTCCATTCTATTTACAGAGCAATGAACCCAGAATTCTGCACCTAGTGAATTTACCTTTCCAAGAGTACATGAAAAACAAACTCTTTCCCATAAGCAAAAACAGGAAATACATCAACCACTGGTTTGTACTACAAGAAATGGTAAAAGACGTCCTTCAGAATGAAGGACTAGAACGTCACACAGAAATGTTGATCCACTTAAAGAAATAAAGAGTGCTGCTGGTGATATAAGTGAAGGTTAGTATTAAATAGTTTGTGTTCTTAACTGATCTAAACTATAATTATCTGTATAAAAGCAATGTCATGTGAGTTCATTGTGTACTGTGTTTATAACATGTATAAAGGTAAAATATATGGCAAAACATAAGAAATAAAGTGTATTATTCACTGTACCAGTGCTGGGACAAAAACATCTGACATCTACAATTTAATGGAAGTAAGGTTTATTTTGGCTCACAGTTTCAGAGGTTTTGGTCCATGGTCAGCTGCCTCCAAAGCAGAAATGGCATGACAAAAGGATGTGGCCCAGGAAAGCTGATCATGCCTTAGCAGCCAGGAAGCAGAGAGTACAAGAAGAAGCCAGAGTGAGAGGAAGGGACCCGGGACAAGAATGTTCCCTTCCCGGTCACTCTCCAGTGATTCAGCTCCTCCAACCAGGCCCCACCCCTAACAGAACACTCAGCCATGAGCTTAATGATGGATTAATTCACTCATGAGCATAGCACCCATGATTCAACCACCTCCCAAAAACCCCACCTCTGAAGGAAACTTCATATCAAACCACTATGTAAAGGGAAGAAGGAAGAATTCAGTTTAGAGAGCTTTATACAATGGGAGATGTGCCATATTATTTGAAGACTGGATATAATTAATTCAAAGTGTACATTCCAAACCCTAGAAAAATCAAGAAAATGTATTTTTAAAACATTTGATACTCCAGTACTAGATACAAAGGAGAATCACGTTTAAAAACACTGAATTAACGCAAAAAGAACAGAATGATAAAGTAAAAACAGAACGAATAAAACATGACCGGCAAAACAGTAACTTTTACTGTTACATATATTTAAATATATGATATTTATGATACCCACTTTTAATATAAGACATAGATGGCTTACAAATTAAAGAATATAAAGTGAGACGCAAATCAAAAGAAAGCTAGAGCAATTATGTGAACATCAGACAAAATAGACTGTTGAACAGTAGCATTACCAGAGATAGCCACTGCATAATTCTTCCCCTAACAACAGGGTTTAAAAATAGATGAGCTTAAAGGAGACATGAAGAAATGCACAACTGTGACTAGAGAGTTCAACATTATATCTAGAGATATAGAGGACCTGACTACACTTTTTTTTGTTCTGTTTTGTTTTGGTTTTTTCAGTCAGGGTCTTGCTATGTAGTTCAGGCTGACCTTCAACTCACTATGTAGCCCAGACTGGCATTGAACTTGCAGCCATCTTCCTGCCTCAGCCTCCTGAGTGCTAGGATTACAGGCATGCACCACCACGCCTGGCTGAACTACACTTTTGACCGATCTGATTTAATTGATATTTATGGACACTTCCAATAATAACAAGTACGTTTTCTTTGTAAGTTTTCATGGAAGAATACCTAGGATAAGCTTCATTGTTGGCTAAAAAACAACCCTTCACAAAACAGAGAATACTGAAATTATAGTAAAAATATTCTTGTGTCATAGTAGGAATAAAGTAGAAACCAACAGAGAAATGTATCAGGAGAAATTTTCAAATATTTGCAAATTAAACCAAACATTTAAAACAACCCATGGCACAGAAAGGAAGTTATACAAAAAGATGGGAAATATTTTGAATTTAAAGAAAATAAATCCCAGCACATTGATTGCAATTAAACCGGTGTTCAAGGGAATATTAATAACATCAAATGTTCACGTTGAAAAAAGAAAGTCAAAACTTATTCATATAACTTTTTGAGAAATTAGAATAAGAAAAAAGAATTAAAATCCGAAGAAGAAGGAAGACCTGGACAGAGGATGAGGCAGGAAGGTCTCCCCACCTGGCAGGCCTTGGGCCGGGATGACGTGGTGTTATTTTTGATCTTGTCTGTTGAAGTACTCCTGGAATTGGTAGAGATCATAGTATACGATGCTGGGTACAGTTTGCTTCATCGAGAATATCAAGTCAGAAAATCCAGGGTGAGACTTATTGCTGGCATTGGTGCAAGGCTTCTGCAGACATCTGGTCGACGAGCAGGCGTGAGGTCACGGCACCTGTGGGATCGGGGAAAAGTCACCACTGTCCCCTGTGTGATTTCCTCACTGTGACAGAAGCATTAAACAAAGAGTGGCAGTGTTGCCTCTTTTATTTTTATTTTATTAGTACATAGTGGCAGTACTTGATGACCACATTCATCGTAGGGAGTTGGTGTACCTGGGGGACACCTGGCACTGTTATCTTAATATGTGACATCGACTGCGGATAAAGAATCATTGCTGGCTGGTGAGATGGCTAAGTGGCATAAGCGCCTGCCTGGCAAGCGTGAGGTCCTGAGTTCGACTCCTGGTACCCACATAAAGGAAAAAAGGGGACTGGTGATATCACTCAGTGGTACAAGCGCCTGCTGGCAAGCGCAAGGTCCTGAGTTCAACTCCCAGTACCCACATAAAAAAAAGAAAAAAAAATTGTTGCCAAACTTTAGAAGGATGGGAAGGAAGAGGTAAGCCTTTAACTTAAAGGGCATTGCACATAGCATGGCTGTACGTGTTAGAAGAAGCTAAGATGCTTCTGCACACACTCCTTGTTTTCCAAGAAAGTCAGTGACCAGGGCCGTAGACCTCCCTAAGTGGTCCAGCCAAGGAGGTTACAAAGCACCTACTCCCACTCCTAGCCGGGTGAGTTAGATCTAAGCTAGTCCAGAAGGCACTTTTTTGTTTTGTTTTGCTTTGCTTTGTTTTGTTTTTTGTACCTGGAATCGAGCTCAGGACCTTGCGTTTGTCAGGCAGGCGCTGTGCCGCTGAGCTATATCCCCAGTCCCTCAGAAGGCAGTTTTGAGTTAAAATCAAGGGTTTCTGTGTGACAGCGAATTATTCCCCAGGGTTACATAAACTACGAAGGATAAAATGATACCTGTCTCTCTGATTCCCGACCCTGACTGAAAACATTGTTCCCTTGTTCCCCCCATGGGAGGAAACATTACTGGAGCAGGAAGAGGAATCAATAAGATGGTGGGGAATTCTGGAAAATGCTTTTCCGGTTACCAACATTTTAGCAGTTACCTGGATAGTTTCTATTCAGAAAACATAACCCATGTCAGCTTCATCCTATACTGGAGAACATGTCCACCCCCATAAACTGTAGACATCTGTAGATTCTCAAAGGTCAGTGATTTCCTTGCTTAGCAATATTAAATATGGTATGGAGAAGTGATTTTAAATTATAGATTGGTACAGCTTTAAGGAGACGTTAGACCCCTTTGCAAAGCTTGTCTCCAATTTAGAAAAGTCTCGCAGAGTGGGGGCTGCCCCATGAGGGGGTAAGTGGGAAACTCCTGCCTACAGCTCTTCTAAGGAGCTCAGTGGCTGGGGCTCCACGGCCCACCCAGCGCCCACTGGTGGCAGCCACTTAAAAACATACAGAGGCTCCCGGTGATGGCATCTCTATTTTCTTTTTCAATTTAACCACGGCATTTCATTTTTCTTTTCCCTTTTGTATAAACTCAAGTAGTAGTTATTACAGGAGACAGGAAAGAAGACCAAAAAAGTTGCATAAAACTCTATGTACTAAAAAAAAATCAATATATTGGATTGTATCTTTCCAGGCTTATATGCACATACATACATAATCATTCTATACCTTTAGTTTTTCTTTCTCTTGGAATGCAAGGCTTTTGATGTAATACATAAAATAGTATCATCATTTTTAATAACTATTGCTTTGATTGTGCCATAAATTATCTAAGAATTTTCTGCTAGAGGGCCGGTGAGATGGCTCAGCGGTGTACACGCCTGCCTGGCAAGTGCAAGGGCCTGAGTTCGACTCCCGGAACCCACATATGACAAAAGGGTCCGTGATATCACTCAGCGGCATGGGCCCCTGCTGGAGTGCGAGGTCCTGAGGTCGACCCCCGGTACCCACAAAACAAAAAAAAAAAAGACTTTTCTGCTAGAGACTAGAGAAGAAATGTTACCAATAAAAGGTAGACTTTTAAGGGCATGAAATAGCAAATGATCTTGGGAGATTACGTGGGTAAATACTTTATATTTTAATAAATGAGTCAATTTGCTAAAAGAAGAATTCATAGTAGAGTCTTCTGTACATGTGAAAATCTTCCAGGCTCTGAGAGAAAGATGAGTCATGTGAGCTTTCTGATATCCCAGGGTCTACTCAGTAATGGGAAAAGAGCCAAGTTTCTCAAACAAGCATTTACTCAACAGGCTACACGAGATGCTAGAGAGAACTTTAGAGGTGGCATAAGGTAAGTGAAGAAAAAAAAATACCAAGATGGCACTGCACACTGCTGGGCAAGTGAAAGAGTGTTTTGTGGAAAAGCTGGAAGTTAATTGAGAACTATAAGTTGATAGATTTCAGGTCAAGCAAGAGTAGAAAAGCCCAAGATGAGGAGAAATTACCCACATATAAGGGAGCCTGAGAATTCCTGGGCCAGGTGCAGATCTGGTCTTGGGGCCACGCAGAAGCCATAGGGTGAAGATATTGGACCTCAGGTCAAAGGACAGGATCTTGCTCCCCAAAACTCAGCAAGGTGGAGGAGATCAGGTCATTGCAACCAAATCAGAGCTGGAGATCGAGTTAATCAGATGTTCCACACACAAAATTCCAACTGCCTAAGTGAGATTTATGGAGAAGACTGAAAAGAAGTAAATCCTGTGTAGACGTTTTCCTTGCATGAGAAAATATAAATGCGTGCATTAAATCTTATGCTCTTCACAAACACCTTTGAAATGGACATTACCAACTCCGTTTTGTAAATATTGAAAAACTGAGGTTCAAAGAGCATCAAACTTGTCCTCTAATAATAGAGGTCCTAAAGGGTGGAATCCAACGTAAATTGAAAGGAATTTGCTTTTGAAGAAGATGCCTTTCCATCACTTCACTCCCACCCCAAGAGAGTTTAAGGGGAGACAGAAACCTGAAGAAAACTTGTCAATGAAAGGAAGCTCTTGAATTTGTGGAGAAGAATCGAAGGGGTGTTAAAGGAAAGGGAGAGACAGAGGAAAGATGGAGAGCAGCATTTATCTAGCTTAAATTGTTTCACTGTGTAGGATATCAGCAGAACAACAAATTTTTAGCCCAGTCTCTACCATTCCACGAACATAGAGCATCAGTCCCTGATTAGGTGAGACCCAGGAACTCCAGGTAAACAAAGTGGAACCCTGCCCACATCACAGCTCAGGATCCGAGGGAACCCAGGCTTGGGGAAACTGGGAACTCCAAGGACAGTAATGAGTGTGGGAGGGAGGTAGGGTCTGCCACAATCCAAGGTCCTAGCCAACAGTGGGGCTCCTGGGCATCCTAGCCTAACTTCATCTTGGAGCTTGCAGAAAAGGACAGGGTCCCCTGAAATCCCTCCACCACCTGTGCCCAGAGCTCTGCTGCAAACCCTTCCCTTCAAGAGCTGCACACACGGGCCGGTGAGACGGCTCAGTGGCTTAAGCGCCTGCCTTGCAAGCGCGAAGGCCCGAGTTCGACTCCCGGAACCCACATACGAAAAAGGGGCCGGTGATATCGCTCAGCGGCACGGGCGCCTGCTGGCGCGCGAGGTCCTGAGGTCGTCCCCCCGGTACCCACAAAAAAAAAAAAAAAAAAAAAAAAAAAAAAAGAGCTGCACACACAAAGGGAAGAGCCATTCATAAAGGCTGGAAGGGATTTACAGCGGAAGAAGAGTGGTCGATTTCCAGATGCGTGGCGGGTGGATAACCATTTATCCAGTGTCTTTGGGGTCAACTGTAGTCATAGCTTTGCCCAGTTTCTCAAAGCGGGCAGATCTGTGAGATATACTGTTATGACAATTTTGAAATTACTTGGGAAGAAAATTTGGGGACTAGAAGATAGGATTCCCTGCTAATGAAGACTTTTGAAATTCTACTCCATTGTTGGCTCCAAGAAGACAGCCCTTTAAAAGCCGAGCTTTGGTCATTGCCATGTCGCTCTCTACCTCCCTTAATCAATGGATTGACTTGTTTCCCACTGATGAGCTTTCCAAAGCAAAGAAATATCCCCAGTCACCAGTCATATAAAGATTTGATTAACTATAAGCAACAGTTTATAATAAAAAGACCCTAGGTGTCAGCCAGAGGTAAGCCCACAGATCCCAAATGCACAGCCCCCAGACTGTCCCGTGAGCTCTCCTCTTCACTACAGTAAGCTTGTTGCGGTGACAATTCACCTCCCAGTAGAAGGAGATCCACTGGTGTTTCTACATTGCTAAAGTGGCTGCTCCCTGGCTCCAGTAGTTCCAATGTCTTCCTCATTTGGGCCAGTTTTCTAGTTTCTTCAGTAATAAGTGGCAGCCACTCAAGATGGCACTTGCCCATGTTGGCACAATGTCATGAAAACAACTCTTCCAAGTGATGACAAATGAGAGGGGAACGGTAAATCCAACTACTGATAGGGCTTAAAGCTGCAGAAAAGCAAGCAATTAACTGCTGTTTCTGTAACAGATGGACATTCCACCGGCTGACGCTGGGGAGAGGGTAACCAGAAGGCTCGAGATTGCACGTGTCATTCCAGGAGGCGGGGAGCCTCGTGCCATAATTGCTAGGACAAACATCGACGTCTTAGGCCTTATCTGCAAATATGTGTGTGATCATTGGTATGGAATCGGTAAAGACTTCCTTACAGGTTATTATGAAAAACTCTTCCTGTAAAAATGCAGCTAAGTTTATGGATGGCAGCTTGAGTCTGAGATATAATGGATACACACACACACACACACACACACACACACCTTTCTTAATATCTGTATCAAGTGCAAACCACATCAAAATGTGAAAGACCCTCTTTGGGCGTTACTATTATTGATTTTTTTATATACATTGCTACAATTTTCCAAGTGGTCTCAAGTCAGCACATATTATATTTTGTTTAATGACCTTCATGTAAGTTTTAATATCACCAAGAAGAATATATTCCTTTTCTCAAGATAATTGTGCTAAAATTTAGAAAATGTTTTTCCATAAAATATTACATTTGTTCTAGGGATTCCACAAATCCCAGGATTATGAAATGATTCTACCAATTCCACTATGACAAAAATCTCTATTGGCAAAGGAATGATCACATATAAGAGACTTCTATTTACTTTTTAACCTTTTACTGGAAAAAATTAAAAGAAAGCTATCCTTGTGCAGTCTTCTCACAGACAGTCGTAGCATAAAAATAGTCAGCATTCTGCAATGGAAATAATGTTGTTAGTTTAGCAAGGAAAATGTAAGAAGCCACGTTAAATTTGAGTCACTGATAAACAACAAGCAATATTTTTCATATAGGTATGTCTCATACAATAATTTGCAGATTATATCTAACTATCTCAACATAAAGAATCCTGGCTAAAAACTCTGGGTACTTACATTGCAGCTCAGATTAACACTGGCCCTACCGAGTTGGCCTTCAGTTTTCTGAGTTAAACAGAGGACTGGCTCCTGCTTGAAGCACAAGGAAATGTTCCTTACAGACCTCCCCTCCTAGAAAGCTATGATTAACCAAAATGTGTTTTCATCAAACTGGGATCTTAGGACCCAGAAGATTTTGGAGCTCTGGTTTTGAGGTCTTTATATTTGCACATTGATTTAAAAAATTTTAATTTCATTTTTTAGTATTTGGAATGATAAGGAAAAGAAGTCATTCCCATTTGTCAACAAAAATAGAAAAGGGAGTGTTCTAAACTTTTTTATTGGATGCAAAGAAACTAAAAGGAGCTGAAACTTCAGAAGGCCAGCCCTGGGTGGAGGAGAGTCAGGTCACAGCCGAGGCTGCAGCAGGAATAGCAGGGCATGGTAAGCCAGGGAAGGACTGCAGCACGGAGAAGAAATCACCCAAACAACTGATACAGTGGTGAGCAGGCAGCTCAGCTCCAAAACTGATGAAAATCAACAATTGCAGATTTTTCAGATATTAATAACAAAGCTATATTATGAACAGAATTATGCCAAAGCAATTTGATGAACTAAATACAATGAAATTTTTTAGAAATATAAGTTATAAGTGAATAAAAATTTTTAAATGCTTATTTTAAAATTGAATGTGTAAGTAGATTTCTATTTTCACTAGGAAATCTCCAGGTCCAGATGGCTCCACTGATGAATTCTATCAAGCATAAAAAGAAAAAACAATACCAATCTCTCAGAAAAGTCTTTCAGAAAAGACAGGATAAGAAAATGTTCCCCAGTTTTTTCTGCAAAGCCAGGACTACCCTCATAGGAAAACCTGACAGAGCTCTTACGAAAAAAAAAAAAAAAAGAAGAAAAGAAAAACTTACAGTCTAATATATCTCATGAAGGTAAATATAGAAATCCTCATTAAATATTAACAAACTGAATTTGAACATCATGGCCTGGTGAGGTTCATCCCAGGAAAACAACATTTGTTCAACATGGAAAAATCCGTTAGTTCACATTTGAACAGAAAATTATATGGTCAGGTTAACCCTTGGAGAAAATAGACCTTCAACAAAATTCAACAACACTCATTCATCATAAAAACAATGAATAATGAAAAATAGAAAGGAATTCCCTCAGTCTAACAAAAGACATTCACAAATAAATTCTACAGCCAATAGTATTTTTAATCATCAGTTTTGAATGCTTTCCATGTGTGATTGGGAACAAGACTGACTCTTTTTTGTTGGAGGTTCCCACAAAATACAATGAGGTGTTAAAAAAATAAAGTACTAAGGGTTAAAAAAGAATTAAAGTTGTCTTAATTGAAGCTCATAAATCTTTTATAAAAATCTGAGGAATATACACAGCAGCTATTACAATTAATAAGTGAATTTACCCAGATTATCAGATATAAGTTCAATATGCAAATAACAATTCCATTACTATATGGTAGCAATAAACAATTGGGAAGTAAAATTTTAAAGCGTTATTTATAGTAGTGTAAGAGGCAGTTTAATATTTAGCCTAGAAATAGGCAGCTAGAAAGGAATGGGGTCTAAGATGGAGTCAGCCTTACAAAGAAAACATTGCATGCATGGGGTAAGAGCTCACCAAAGCCATATAGATTGCTAAGCTCAGAAATGTCAAGTAACATGGGGAAAATGACAAAAGTTAAGATAAAGACTGGCAGTTAGGGTTCCAGCTCCAGGAAAGAAACTCCTTTGGTAGAAGATAACACACCAAGTTAACTCTGCTCCCCCACCCCCGCCCTGCCACATCCAAGCTGGGCTTCAAGGAATTCAGACACTGAACAACTGTTTTTCTTTTGAATTCTGCATTAGAAAGCCTGAATCCTAATTTGTTATTTTAAATCCGTGGGGCTACCTGTGATTGGTGACCACTGGACACAGCAGGCTCCCATGCTCTGCTTGTCCAAACACAAGACAAGAAGCCCACCCTGGCACCCCACTTCAGGATTCCTCCCAATGAGCTTTCTTTCTTCTTATCCTCCCAATAAGCATCCCTTTTGTGTCATTTGGCCATGATTTCATTCTTCAACTTCATGAGACGTCAGCCCTTTTTGTATAACAGTACCATCTAAAAACAGAAAATACTTTGCAATTTAAGAAACTTTAGTCAGTAAAAATATTACAGAGAAAGTAGAGTTAAACATACATAGAGATATACTATATTCATGGATGAGATCCAGTCCTCCCCAAATGTATCTATAGACTCCACATCATCTCATAAAGTATTCTGTAGAAAATGACATGTAGATTTTCAGCTACCCTTATGAGAATTCAAAAGAATTAGAAAAGCTAGAACAATTTTTTAAAGTTGGAAGGAGTAACATTACTTGATTCCAAGGCTTATAAACTTAATTTAGCAGGCACTATAGGTGTTGGCATAAGAATGCGTATATGAATCCATGGAACAGAATAGAGATCTGGCAAACTGAATTGATAGACTATTGCACAAATTTGACAAATTCTGCAAAGAAACTCATCTTAACAAATGGTGCTTGAAAAGCTGGAGTTATCAATTTTTGAAAAAAATGAGCCTTAACCTCTAATTTGTATATATCAGAAAATTACTTTGAAACAGATCTTAGACCTAAACATTAATGCTCCATCTATTAAGCATTCAGAAGAAAAGAGAGGAGGAACTATTCTCCATTTCAGAGGAGTCAAAATTTATTCTAGAAAGGAAAAAAAGTAGCAACGAGGTAAACACAAGTTTGATAAGCTGGAATTTGTGCAAATTGAAAATTTCTACGTTTCAAGAGACTGTTAAAACATGAAAGTACAACCATTTAAAATGTTTTTAAAAGAGCAAAAATGGAGGGAAATAATTACAGTATAATACTTTTATCTAAGGAATTCATTTTTTTTCAAGACACTTAATGTAGAAAACAACCATTTTTTTAAATGATTAATTCTAAGTAAGCTCTGTATAGGATAAGACACATGAAGGGCCAAAAGTACATGAGAAAGGTTAACATTTTTAAAAGTTAATAATGTAGGTGTTGACAAGGACATGGCAGAATGGAAGGTTCCAAATATTCTTGGTAGAAATATAAAACATGTATAGTCATGTTGCAAAGTAACTTTGTAATTTCTTGTAAAGTTATTTATGCCATATACACAGCAATTTCACTTCTTAAAAGGAATCTATCCACAAAATCATTTGTGTAAAAAATATTGTATAAGTTACGATCCTAACAGTGAAAATATGGAAACCACTCAAATGTCCATTAGCAGGTGCATGAGAAAACAAAATGGTAGATCCACACAATAGAACCTAGTCAGCATATTAAACACAAGCGGCTCCTCAAGTGCATAACCACATGGAGGAAATTCGAGAGCATCATGAGGAGTGAAAGAAGCCAGGCCGGGTACTCTTGTACTCATATGGCTCTACAGCATCATATGATTCCTTGAATAGGAAGTCTTTAAGCAAAATGGCAGTGGTTTTCTGGGACTGGGAGTGAGGAGTTGAGCTGGTGGCCTAATGATTGAGTGAAATGGAGAATAGGGAAGTTCCTGAAGGAACAGTTGGTGTATTATGTAGTGGTGGCCCATCCTCAGTGAAAAGGATTAAAACCCTTAAGAGCTGAACTCTGTTCAGCCATCTATCAAAGCAACTCCACTTGAAGACATCTTGGTCTCATTAGGTGGTCATAAAACAGCAACAAACCTTTTGATGTAAGATCCATTCATTCCTCCCAAAGAGTTCTGATCCAAGACCTTCTTCTCCAAAGCTAAAGGCCTAAGGAAATGGTCTTCTCAAAGATGCAACTATAGTCATAACTTACATTCAATACATGTGCCCTGGAAGACCTACATGGTACTAAATGAGCCAGGAAAAAACAGTCTTTAGATAACCACATTTGCTGCCTGGACCCCTTTTCTATATCCTCAAACCCTTATAAAATTCCCAATCTCTCACCCTGATTATGCAATTTCCGTCCTGGAAACTTGTCCACTGAACCCCTTGGCAATGTACCCTGATCTAAATAAATTCTTGTCTTTTCTACATTCCTTGTCTATTGGTAAATTCTTTCACTGCCTCATAGGCCCTCTGCTGTCATCTTGCATGGCGTGTTGGTTATACCTGTATGTATTTTTGTCAAAATTCATCAAAGTATATAGAACTCTATACTTTTATAAACTGTTTCCTAATAAAGTTGGCTTAAAATGATGTAAGCATACTCTGAATGCTTAGCTGACCCCCTTAGGAGGACCATCATGTGAGTTATTCCCCATAGTTCAAACATGTTTATTATTATGCTGATATGGCATCTGGTACAATTTTAATGGACCAGCAGTGAGTCTTCATAAGTAACAGTTGTAGTTGTGTTAAGTAGAGCCTAGTGACTTTATGGGAAGCCCTGCTAATGAAGCATCGAAGTAAGTTTAAATAGATGAAAATGCTGGAGAATGCAGGCCCCACCAGGAAAGAATTGCCTGACCATGCTGAGCTCAGAGGAACCCAAATAATTAGAGCCAAAGCCCTCCCACACTGTGAACAGCCGCAGGGCTCCGGAAAACTCCCTCCCTGCCTCTTTAAACTGTGTGCCGGGTTTCAGTTTCATTGGGTTTATAGTTTATTTTATATCTGATCTGTAAATTTGTTTTTATAATTGTCTAAAAGCTATATAAGCCCAAGGGTTTGGAGTATTTTATCTTTGCATATATTTCAGTAAAATTACAATAAAAAGAATTTAAGTCAACATTGGTGGGGGAGCCTGTGTGAACATTTTCTCCTTTAAATGAGATCAATACATTATTCAAGGCTGGAAAATGCTGAGTATTTCTGAATGGTGTTATAATTGGAAAAGATCCAGAAACCTTGACTGGATGCCGGGCTGCCAGAAAACACCAGAGCCAAGCTGGCAATGGTGTCTCTTCGCACAATTCAGGACCAGTGCTGCCTCCGAGAACACAGAGGCAGATTTGCTGGGATGGCATGAAAGGAATTCTTGTGCAGGAGAACCAGTGGCTTAATTTTGAAGTGAGAGACCACGGAAGAGATCTGAAACTCATGGACAGTCACATCATTATGATGGGATTGCAATATCTGCAGATATGTTTGGGGACCACAGTTTGGACTGAGATATAGCAGAATTCAATTAATGAACTTAATGAGCCATTTGATTTGTCAGGGCTTTTGAATTTACAAGTGACAGAAAATTCCAATTCGAATTGGATTGGGGAAAAGAAAGGAAAAACCTATGGGGTAGGGGAACTGAAAAGAATACCAGTAGAGAATTCTTTGGCCTAGAATGACTGCACATAACATGCTCAAGAATTGATTTGTCTTCTTTTCTTACTTCAGTTCTCTTCTGTGTTGTCTCGATTTCAGGTAGAACTTGCCAGTTGTGATGCTCTAGAAGATCTTGCTTTAACTTTTACAAGACTCAGTACTGGTGGGCAAAAGATAAAAGTAATTATGAGATGGTTCAGGCTAAAATCCTGGTCCTTACTGTCATCTCAAGGGATCGTATGATCAGCTCTGCCTCACCAATCAGGACCCGGAGGCCAGGACATTGTCCCCACCAGACCTGGTCCCATGTTCTGCCCAGCAGCTCTGCTTGAGAAGCAGGTGGCTTCACAATGGGTAGCCTCGGTTCACGAGAAAAACCAAGTTAGTGTTTGTTATCAGAAGGGAAATGGATACTGGGCAGCAAACATTCATACATCTATTGCCATGTAGCTATCAGTATCTCTCTGTCTTGGTCACTTTCCTGTTGCCGAGACACAATACCCAACATGCACAACTTAAAGGAGAGCTTGATTTTGGCTCACAGTTTCAGTCCATGGTTGACGGGCTCCAAGGCAGAAACAAAATGGCAGAGGGGCCTGGCGGAGGGAAAGGTGCTCGACCCATGGCAGCCAGGAAGCAGAGAGAGAAGAAGAGCTGGAGACCAGAATACACACTTCTGGCTCACACCCTTACTGCCAACCAGGCCCCACTTCCTAACAGCAAATCAGCTACATGCCCTCATTAATGCAATACCTTCCACATACATAAGGATTTGGGGAGAATATTTTAGATCTAAACCATGACAACATCTGTCTGTACACAATCTCCAAAAAAGCCAGGTCTGAGCATATGTAAGTAAACTTCTAATGAATAAATAGTAGCATAGTGTCTTTGAGGCAAGAAGAAGAAATATTTAAATGCAAACCATAGACGTTTGTTTTGGATCTATTTGAAAAATTAAAATCACTCGAAGAATACTAGGGAGTTTCTGGCCCAGCAGGAAAGAAGCTTAGAACTTGTTTCTCTCTCTTTACAAGTGAAAAAGCTGAACAAATTGAAAAATAAACAAAAACCTCTTAGATTTCTTTCAGAGAAATGAGCATACAGAGTAAATGTCTGCCCCAAAATTGAATGGAAAGCTGAGCAAATACAGAGAATCACCATTTACTGGAGCAGAAGTCTGCAGAGAAGCTACCTGTGTAGGACCGAGAGCCAACGTAGGAAAGTCTGAAGTGTGATTGACTAATTCCTTGGGCTCTGTGTGGACAAATCTGACATTAAAATATCCAACTGAGCCCAACCCAAGGGGCCCCACACTAATGTGAGTTTTACCTTCTGGAACTCCACCAGGTTCTTGTTGCTAGCAGGAGAGGACAAGGAGCGTCCTATTGTCAGTGAGATCTGCCCTCAGGAGAAACTACTTATTCAGAACTTTCCTGCTGGGGTGTTATCACAGCAGGGGAGAACTGCCTTCTGGGTTGGGAACACTCAACCCCAACCACTCCAGCCACCCTGTCCCTCCTGCAGGGGGATAAAAATGATTTAAAAGCACTGGTTGCATTTAGAGTCCAGGCATTTAGGTTCACCAGCAACTGAGACCTGATCACAGCGCTAAAAATGCCTCCTCTTTCCCCACACTTGAACATTAATAAAGACCCTTTTTTTGTTGTTTTGTTTGAGTACTGGGGAGCTAACCCAGGTACTTCACACTGAGCTACATGCCTAGCCCTTTTTTATTTTTTATTTTGAGACAGGGTCTTGCTAAGTTGCTCAGACTGGGCTTCCATTTGCAATCCTCCTGCCTCAGCCTCCAAGAGTGCTGGGATTACAGGTATGTGCCACTAAATCCAGCTATAAAGGTCTATTTTTATAGTAATTCCTTTTGCTGGGAATATCATGCCCTGTTATCAAGAAAAAAATTATGAGACATTCTAAGGACAAACAAACAACCCTAGCCCCCCGCCCCCAGCCCCCATGGTAGGGATTTGGAATTATCACACCCAGAATTTAAAACTACTATGATGAATATGCAGAGGGAAATAATGAATAAAGTAGGTAACATGTAAGAACAGATGCACACTGTAAGCAGAGAGAAAATGCTAGGAAAAGACCAAAAAGTAATGTTAGAGATCAAAAGGCCTGCAATGAAAATGAAAAACGCCTTCCATGGGCTCATTAGTAAACTGAACACAGCAGAGAAAAGAAGGATTTTGAGCTATCCCAGGAGAAGCATTCAAATTACAAAGTAAAGAGAAGCAAGACTGAAAGCAAAAGAAGAGAACTGAGACGGTTCTTTGGGATGACTAAGAAAGGCACAACACATGTGCTTGGGAATTCAAAAAGGAAAAAAGGAATGGAGGCAGTATTTCGAATGATTACTAAAAATTTCCCCCAAATTAGTGTCTGGCACAAAGCTTCAGGTTCAGGAATGCCAGGGAACACCAAGCAAGATAAATGCCAGAAAAACTGCACCTAGACACACATCACTTTCAGAGTAGAAAAAATCAAAGAAAAAGTCCTGAAAGGCACCAGAGGTGATGAAATACTTACCTATCAGGGAGAAAACATAAGAATTATATCTGACTTCGCGGAAGCCATGCATGGAAAAAGAGAGTGATGTAAGATGGAGTTACATGCCCCGCAAGGTTTTGGTCAATGACAGGCCTCATAAAGGATGGCGATGCGTAGGATTACAACGGAGCTGAAATTTTTTATCCCCATGCGACTGCATAGCTGAAGAAGAGACAAGGGAAAAGAAACTGCAGGAGGAAGGAAGACCCCCTGAGCAATCCCACAGGGAAATGTACAGCAGAAGCTTTCGCAAACTCTAACAAGTCTTTAAAAGGCTGGAGAACATGGATACTGATGCTGATAGATTTTCGTTAATTAATAGACAGAAATGTTCATGGTACATTATCAACTTAGAAGAAAATTTGTGATGCACAAAGAAACAAACCAAGCACCCTCCCCGCACCGTGTGTTTCTGAAAAGAGGAATGTGTACTCAAGAAGAGACTCAAACAAGCCCTTCAGGAAAGATCTCAGAAGAGGACGCTGCAGTCAGAGGCCCTGTGGCAGCTCTGCTGTGCCACTGTCCACGAAGACCTTCCAGGGTGACAGGGTGTGGGGGCAGAGGACAGCGATATTGATGATTCTGACCTTGTGTAGGCCTAGGCTACTGTGTGTGTTTGTGTCTCAGTTATCAACAGCAACAAAAACATTTCATGTTAAAAAGAGATGACGTATACAAAAGCTTATGGAATAAGGATGTAAAGAAAATATTTTTGTACACCTGAGCAATGAGTTTATGTTTCAAGTGCTATTATAGAGTCAAAAATGCAAAGAAAGTAAACAACTTTATAAAGCAAAAATAAGTTACAGTAAGCTAAGATTAATTTGTTATTGAAGAAATAATATATTTTTGGGTACATTTAGTACACCCTAAGTATGATGTTTATAAAGTGTGCAGGGGCCGGTGAGATAGCTCAGTGGCATAAGCGCCTGCCTGGCAAGCGTGAGGTCCTGAGTTCGACTCCCGGATCCCACATACGAAAAAAGGGCCAGTGATATCACTCAGCAGCACAGGCGCCTGCTGGCACGCGAGGCCCTGAGTTTGACCCCTGGTACCCACAAAAAAAAATAAAAAATAAAAAAATAATAAAGTCTGCAATGCTGTACACTGATATCCTAGGTCTGAATATCAGCTTTAAAGTACCTTGCAAAAATATCTCTTAAAAATGAAGGAAAATAAAGATTTAATCAGACCTACAAAAATTAAGGAAATTTGTTTCCAGTAATGGCTTTGCATGAAATGTTAAAAGAAGTCCGTTAGAGAGAAGGAAACTGCTATAGTTAAAAAACTTCACTCTCTATAAGGAAAATCAGAGCATCAGAGAAAGAAGAGGTGGAGGTTAAAAAAATTTTTCTCGTATCCTGAAGTGGTCTAAAAGAATTCCAGTGAATTACTGGATAGGTTTCAGTCTAGACGCAAACCAGCAGTTGCATGGCAAGCAATCCTGAGGTTGGTGACAGAACCTCAGTGCTCCCTGCATCACCACTCTGGATGACACAGGGACTGATTAGTTGATTTTCTGGAATTAGTTAATTCAACTGAATAGACCAAATTAAGTAATCCGATGTAAGGTATGAAGCGAAAGACCAATGGTTCGTCCAGAAACCTGCTCCAACAAGTACAAGATAGGGCAGACTTCCCCACTCCCAAATGCTCAAACTGTTTTCACAGCCAGCGGTGGACACCCGGTGCTGGATGCCTCGAGAGCTGCAAAAGGCTTTCTTTCTTGAACATCATAAGGGAGTGGGAAATCATGAGGGATGCAAGAGCTAGAAACAGAGCAATAGAACAAGAATTCCTGGGTCCAGAGCCACAGAGATATTTCAGGCTTCCTTATGTCTGATATTAAAAGGAAGGAGGTCCTTTCAGTATCTGGAAATAAAACCTAACCAGCCTGCTTTTAAATGAGGAACAGAATACTAAATGTCTGGGAATCTACAGCAAAACAGACTCCCCTGCATGATCAAGCATGGCCTGGAGGTGGAGAAATAAGGAGAGATGGAGGAAAAATCACCTTGGTTATGTTTAGTGATCCCTGGTTAATTCATCTGATAAACGTTTACCATGACCCTGCTTCATGCTAGATATTTGACATGCATTTCTAAATACTAGGGATGTAGAAGTGGCTTAGCGTAAGAGGTGGGTGGGGTACAGAAGGGGAAAGAGATAATTAAACAAATGCAGTCAGCCCCTGCATCAACAGGTCCCACATCCACAGACTCAACCAACTGTGGTTGAAAATACTCAGAAAAAATTGCCTCTACTGTGAGCATGTACAGACCTCTGCTCTTGCCATTATTCCTTAAACAAATAAATAGTGTATTTACTCAGCATTTACACTGTGCTAGGGACTACGTGTAATCTAGAGATGGTTTAAAGCCTAAGGCAGGGCATGTGTCTGTCATACGCTCCCGGTACCCATAGTATGTAAGGGACTCGAGCATCCATGGATCTTAGTGTCCCTTTGGTTACTGAGGGACAGCTGGATACGTAACACTATCTTACAAACACTACAGAGTTCAGATTTGAAAATGAAAGGTCTTGAGGGCTCCTTGGGCATTTTGATGGGCTCAGTCCTCTCTTAGCTCAGCCTGGCCAAATCAGCACCTGAGAAGGACCGTGGAGCATGCGCCGTGAAAGGCCACCTGTGCCGAGAACCTTTCAGTGGTGCCTGGGAGTGAGCACACTGTGGCAATGTGCTTGTGTCTATCAGGTCCGCCCCACACTTCCCCTTGGTTCTCAGTTCCCTCTGAGCATTTCCTGACTCAGGCCAGTGAACTTGCTACTGTTCTTGTCCGTACAAGTCCCAGACAGCTGGAGGTTCCCATGTTGAGCTCTGAGCTGATGAAGGCAAGGACCCACCTCCAAGTGGCGGTGACCTGTGGCTCTTGTGAAGCACATGCTGCCTGTCCCCACCCATGGCTGCAGGATGAACCCCAAGGCTGAACCCCTGCATCACAAGTCAGAGCTGCAGGTACTTGCGAGGGCCCAGGGGCCGAAGGCTTGGTCGTCAGCCTGTGGTGACATCAGAAGACAGTGGACCACATAAGAGTGGGACCTGGTGGCAGGATGTTAGGAAACTGGAAGTATGTCCTTGAAAGGGATGCTGTAAGGCAGAGCAACAGGTGAGGGACTCTCCCAGGGGAGGGACACTCCTAATACAGCAACCAATCATCAATGCACAGACCTACAAGAAAAGTATTATTTATTTTGGACTGGAAACTTGCTATTTTCAATCCTTCATTTGCATGTGGGCACAGCCAATCAAAAGACAGTAATCCTGGCCCTTCATTTATATACAGTAGGAAACCAAACAAGTTTTTTGACAGGACTGTTTATATGCGGCATGACACTAAGGGAGTGTTTGACAGGGGGACTTCGCCAATGCCTTGTCTGCATGAAAGAGAGGCAACCTGGGACTTTGGACACAAAACACCCCTTGGGCCACTGGGAGCCTTTTCACCAGCCGGTTCTCACTCTACAAAGTGTGTTTCTTACCTGCCTTCAATAAATGTACACTTTCACTGCCTTTGGGGTGTGTGTTGTCCAGTCTTCTGTTTGGGACACCAAAAGCCTGGAAAGAAACCTCATGGGACTCGGGACTCTCCGTGCAGTAACAGTGGGACTCCAGTCTCCCTTTCTCTCTCTCTGTCTCTCTCTTTCTCCCAGTCTTTTCCTGCAAGAGCACCATAATGTGCCCTCTGCAGCCCCAGCAATTCCAAGCAATCTTCTCATTGCACTTCCTAGACCAGTGAACTGCGGGCTGTCCTGTTTCCTAATAATAGTTTCCAAACCTCCTCTAACAACTGTCACAGATGTGTTCTGCGGTGCTGCAGTGCTGTGCCCTGGCTGACTTTATAGTACATTAAAAATGGATCCCCGGAAGCCACCTTCAAGGAGCAAGCTTTTGCGAGCGATTGTAGAAGAATATCTGTGAGTCATCCACCTGATGGTCTGAACAGATGCTGCTGACTTTTGACCTCTGGCAGAGGGATGGGTCCCTGTGGTGTGTGGTAATCAGCAGCCTGCGCTGCCGGGCCGGCCCAGGGAACCTTAACTCTCAACCCTGGCCGTGTATCAAAAGGCTAAGCAGGAATGACGCCCTTGCCCTGCCGACACGTAGCTCACTCCAAAGCAGAACTTTAATTAGTGGCTCCCTTAGCAGCCAGGCAGGCTCTGTGGATGTCCATAAAAAGCCACCTGAGCACTGGTGACAGTGGCTTCTTCCACGCATTAGGCTAAGTTAATGGTCAACCTTCTGCCTGAGCCACAAAACCCTGCTGAACCTCACTGCAGGATAGTGGCTTTGACGCCATCAGCCTGCAGGGGAAAGCTGGGCGGGGCTTCCTTCAGTGGCTCTGATCCGGTGAGATGTGGCTGTCAGAGGTGTGCGCTCAATGGAAGCGTGCAGTAGGCACTTGGGTCTGGGCCTCAGGGGTCAGGACACAGCGAGGAGCCACACTTTCTGGGGGAACGCGGGTTCCCAGAGGCCCTCTGTCCCTCTCTCCCTGTCCCTAAGGGCGGGGTACACTGGCAGCCACCTGTGCAGCCCAAGAAGGTGCCACAGTGCTATAAATGCAGAGACCCTCCCGCACCTGCTTCCCAGCCCCAGCAAGTTCTCTGCTTCTTGGCCACTTCTTCACTCTTCCTAACTTCACATTTTCTTTCACATCGGCTCTTTCTACCCTCACATCACGACGGATTGCCACGCTCAGTGCCAGCAGGTGGTTCTATGGTGTGCATCTGTGAGTGCATCTAAGCGTCCTCAGAACTTCTAAGACCAGAACGCCTTGTCTTGTTTCTTCCACCAAGGTGAGCCTGCTCCTTGTTTCCTCATCTTCCAGGTCTCATTTCTCATCAAGCTACCCTCCCTCAGTCATGCCTCTAGTAATCGATCCCAGGATTCATTGGCAAACATGCGCTGAGCCCGGTAGAGGTGGGCACTGGTCTGAGCACGGGCAGGTGAGTGAGTCTTCTGCACGGCCTGTCCCACAGGCTCTGGCCTCACTGTGGCTTCTCTGTGCTCGCCTGCAGTGAACTCAGCCCAGGAGGTGAAGCTGTGGGGACCCGGGGAGAGGGGACAAAGGTACAGTGGCTGATGCAGGACCAGCCCAGCTCTTCCCTGTGTGACCTCAGTTGGTCATAACGCCACTGAAGTGTGGTTTCCCACTGGTAAAATGGAAAGATGAGGGCTATCTTAGGGTGTTGAAGGAGATGGCCGGGAACACATCCAGCATTGCGTGGGTGATCAGCAAGTTCCCTGCAGTGTTTCCCTCCTCCCAGCCCTCCTTCAATCCTTCCTGCCTTCTCTCCTCTCTCTCCTCTCCCTTTCTCCATCATTCCCTTCTCTCTACCCTTCCTCTCTGTGTTAGCCTGTTTTTTAGTACTCTATGAAACCGCTTGAAGCAGGCCACGTTATAAAGAAAAGAGGCCTCTTTGGACCTGCAGTTCTGGAGCTGCCAGGTCTGGGGCCTCTTCTGGCCCTGGCCCTCCTGTCGGCAGAGCCCCAAGGCAGCAGAGCCATCGTCAAGAGAGAGCGAGTGCACTGTGCCTACCTGACCTCTCTCCGTCTTTTCATAAACCAGGAACAGATCTAATCCTAATCACCTTCCCAGGGGCCCAAACCTCAGACACCATAGTCAGATCTAGCGTTCACCCCATTCAGACCATAACCACAGGATCCGGGGAATAAATTCCTGAATGAGTTGTTGGGGGAGGGGCATACACAGACCACAGCACCCTCCTTCCTCTTCCATCCCCTCCTCCTCCCTCCCTCTCTCCTTCCTTCCTTCCTTCCTTCCTTCCTTCCTTCTACTTTCCACACTCCTCTAGCCCTGTTAGGACCCCAGACATTAAAGCATAGGAAGATGAATAGAGCCCCTAAACTGCTATTTCAGAGGACAGCACAGATACCCCCAAGCTATAAAGAAATTGACTGTTTAAAGGATTGTAGCTGAGACAGAAACCTTGCTCTGTGGAGAAGAGGAAGGTAAGATTAACGCTGCCTAAGGGGACAGGAAGGTGATGAGTCTTTAAAGTCTCCCTTGGATCCTGCCTGGGAACCCCCTGCTCTGCTAGGCTCAAGGCTGGCCCGAGGCTGAGCTGAGCGCAGTGCAGAGGGCTGCAGAGAGGATTCTACCTCCGCTGAACGATTGGGTCCAGCACACAGAAAGAATGGAAGCAATAAACTAGGTTAAGAGGTAGCAGAAATAGACCATATTCCTGCGGCACTTTGGGGTTCCTATCCATTTGGAGATTTTCTCTTTTTCCTTTTAAACACAAGAAAACAAAGACCTTGTAACCCTGGGTGACTGGTTGGACCCTGCAAAAGCGGCCGATGGAGCCTCCTGTGTCCCCACTGCCTGAGAAGAGATCTATTTGCTGGCACCTCCCACTGTCCCCTGGAAGGGGATTCAGGAAGGAAGAAGAGAAGAAAGGAGGGAAAAGGAAGAACAGAAAGAAGGGGAAGGAAGGAAAGTGGATAAAACAATTTATTGCACTGGAAATAAACAAATCGCAAATTTCTCCAATGCTGGCAAAGTCCTGTATATTCTGAGTTCAACTCATCAAGTTGTCCGGGAGCTGTTCTAAGTCACTGAGGTTAAAACCTCTCCTGAAATTGCTTTCCTCTTCACTCACCTGCCCTCTTACACCATCTTGGAGGGGATCTGACTGAAAAATCTGGTTTGGAAACAAGGTGGAAAACCTGATCCTTAGTTTTGCCAGGCCTCTTCTTGCAAATTTAAACGTCTCGTGTGTGTGGCTCTCCACTGTGGCCAGAAGGCAGGGACCAAGTTCCCAGGGAACAGGGTCAGGACCAATCTAGACAGGTCATTTTTCCCTCCACCCAACCCCAAGTGACTTGGCAGTGGGATCTTTCACATCCCCTCGGGGGCGTCACTGCGACCCTGTGAGAAGACTTGCTGATAAAACAGCATATTTCATACCTGGAACAGAATCAGCAAATAGGAAAAAGCACCTCGCATCTGCGTGTTGGATGCATCACACTGAGTGCCCCATCTCTACCACCATTTTTATCTTGGTGCTGTGCAATATGTGGAATTTGTAGCCGAGGCTTCATAAAGACAGGAGCGAAAGGCGATGAGGCCCGTGACGGCCATCAGACATCAGAGAAGCACTGGACAGGTGGCTGTGCAGCTCCAGCCCACAGGCAGGGTGGCGGCTGTCCTGTCTGGGGGTGACAGGACAGAGTGGGAGAGGAAAAGGCAGAACCACTCGGATCTTCCTGAAGGTGAAAAATTACCCTGAAGAGTTTTGGAAAACCTCTACCCAGCCTCGCTAAGTTTTATTTTGTTTGATACAGAAGAAATGGTGTCCAGGCCTTGCCCTTCCTTCCAGCAACTCATTTAGACCTGGCTTGATCAACATAAAGAGAGGGGTGAGAAACTTCTCGCAGTCTGAGAGGCTGAGGCAGGAGGTCTGCAAGTCGGAGTGCAGTCTGCACAACTTAGGAGCCCCTGTCTCAAAATACAACGGGGTGGTGGTAGGGATACAGCAGAGTATGAAGGCCCTGAGATCAAACCTCAGTAGAGAGAAAGAAAGAGAGAGAGAAGGAGAGAAAAAAAGAGAGAGAGAGAGAAAGAAGAGAAAGAAAGAAGAGAAAGAAGAGAAAGAAAAAAGAGAAAGAAAGAGAAAGAAGAGAAAGGAAGAAAGAGAAGAGAAAGTAATGAAAGCAAAGAAAAAAGAAAGAAAGGAAAAAAGGAAGAAAGGAAGGAAGAAAGGAAGAGAAAGAAGAGAGAGAAAGGAAGGAAGAAATGAAGAAAGAAAGAAAGAAAGAAAGAAAGAAAGAAAGAAAGAAAGAAAGAAAGAAAAGGAAAAAGAAAAGAAAATAGTTTGTCCCAAACCACACTCCACCTCCAGCCCCTAGCACAGTGCCTGACCTTATAGGGAAAGGCGGCGAGTTTATCATCTGAGAGTTTTTAGGGATCATAAAATAATATGAATGATAACCACTGCCCTGGAAATGGGCATTTCTATAAAAATTCCACCTCCGCGGTTCAGAGGTTGATTTGAACAGGCACCATTGACCTGCACTCCTTTATCAAAAAATAGAAAATTTTAAAAAACAAATTCTATGATCAGGACCGAAGAACAAACACAAACCTGGACCACCCAGACCCCGCTTGAAAATTTACCATTCTAACAAATTAATGATGCTAAATGTTTCTTTTCGTGGTAGAAGACAGAGCAGGCAGACTCAAAGTGCGCTGCTTGGATTTTTATAAAAGTTTCTTAAAGTCTATACCTCCAGGATTTTGAGAGTAAAAGAGGAAAAAACAAGAACAAAAAACCCATCCCACCAGTCCGAAGGAATCTGGCCTGCGGGTTCCGAACTGCAGTTTGGTTTACAACAGTGGCAAAATCAAGCTGTCCACAGGCAGGAAAAAGCCAGAGGGGGCAAATTAGGGAGGAAGAAATTAAAGAATAAAGAAGAGCGGGCAAGAGGAGAGGTCCAGCGGGCGGTGAGTGACGGCGGGCGCGGGGCAGGGCTGCGGGGCGGCGCGCGCGGGGACAGGTGGGCCGCGCAGGGGCGCGCGCGGCGGGCGGTCCCCACCCGGCGGCGGAGGCGCGTGGGGCGGCGGGGGGCGGCGCGAAGGCTCCGCGCCAGGCTGCGCACGGCTCGCCCTCCCGACGCGCTCGGGGCTGCTCCAGCCTCCCGGACGCGCGGCGCGGTCTGCAGAGCTCCGGCGGTGAAGAGCGAGGCGGGGCTCCGGGGCGCGCTTCCTTCTCCCGGGGACGCGGGGACGAGACCCGGAGGGCGGCGCGGGCACTGCCCGAGTTGCAGCCGCCGCGAGATGAGCTCGCCAGGGCAGACGCCTTAGCCAGGTGCACGCGCCGGGCGGAGCGCGCAGGTGGGACTGCGCTCCCCGCGGTCCGCCCCGCGCGGGTCCCCAGCCGGCCGGAGGATGGGCGCTGGTGCCCCGGGGCCGCGCCCGCCGCAGCTGTCCCCGCGCCCGCCGCGAGCCCGGCGTCCAGCCCGAGTCCCGCGCTCATGTACGTAGGCTGGGCGCTGGGGCGCAGGGTGAGGGTGCATGCGGGGTCCCGATCCCCGCCCGCCGCCCAAGTTTGTAAATGGGGCGATCCGCTCCGGGCTGAGGTCGGCTGGCCCCGGGCTGGGGTGAGTGGAGGGCGGGCAGGACGAGGCCCCGATGGAGAGGGAGGAGGGGCGGCGAGGACGAACGCGCCGGAGCGCACCGAGGGTGGGCGCGTGGGGATCCCGCGGAAGGAGGCTGGCTCATCTGGGCCCAGCGGTGTCAGGGACGCTCTGGGCCCCTTTGGGCTGCAGAAACTTTGGGATCCAGAAATGCTGGCGGGCATCCCTCGAGTGGCATCGCTCTGCGCCCACCCTGTGCCCTGCAGCCCGATCCTCCCCGCTTGAGCATGGTCCGGACCCCTGCGGGAAGTGCAGTTCCAGGACCGAGAGCTGCGCTCGCTTCCCGGTCCCGAAGGAGCCAGCCCGGGTTCCGGATCCCCACCCGGCAGTCCGGGGAGGGGGCTGGGGCTTCCTTCCGGGCCGCGCGGGTGCAGCGGGGAAGGGAGGGGGCGGTTAGGAAGTTACAAATGAGTCGCCGGGGTCCCCTGGTTATCCGTTCCTCCCCGCTTTCCCCAGCGGAGACCCCCAGGGCAGGCAGAAGGGCTTCTCTTTCATCTTCCCAGCCCTCGCCTGTCCGACTCCATTGCGAAATTCTCCAATTATCACTTTCGGGAAGTGTGGCCAGGACCTAGAGAGGGAGGGACAGCCCAGCGCCCGAATCCTGTGGGGTTTTGTGCGAGCTTTGCGGGGGGCCCGGCTCGCTGCATTTCCCGCGACCGTCTCCTGCTCTCATCGAGATCCCTGGAGACGCGTGGGTTTTCTCGGACTTGGCTTCCCATGCATGCGTTTCCCGGGACTCGGGTCCCCGCGCACTACTGCACGATCGCTGGGGTCTGAGCACCCCGGTTGCACCCCTCACGTCCCTCTAGGGCGATGCCCCGGCCGGGGCCGGGGCCGGGGCGCGCGCGGGCCGTGGGGCTCAACGCGGCTGCTCCTCTCTCTGCAGGGACGGCGGCTCCCGGCCGGCGGCGGCGCGTCCCCGGGCTGTGAATGCGCCTCGGCCCTCGCCCGCGCTGCCCGCCCGCCCGCCCGCCGGGACGCGGTAGGGGGTGCCCCGCTGCGCGGCGATGGCAGTGGGCGCGATCTCCAGCTCCCTCCTGGTCACCTGCTGCCTGATGGTGGCTCTGTGCAGCCCGAGCATCCCGCTGGAGAAGCTGGCCCAGGCGCCCGAGCAGCCGGGCCAGGAGAAGCGCGAGCACGCGTCCCGGGACGGCCCGGGGCGGGTGAGCGAGCTGGGGCGCGCCGCGAGGGACGAGGGCGGCGGCGCCCGGGAGTGGAAGGGCAAGGGCGGCCGAGGGCTCGGCGGCCGGGAGGCGTGGAGCAAGCAGAAGCAGGCCTGGGCTGCCCAGGGCGGGGGCGCCAAGGCCGGGGACTGGCAGGGGCGACCCCGCGGCGACACCCCGCAAGGGGAGCCCCCGGCCGCCGCCGCCCAGGACGCGCTCAGCCCGGAGCTGGCGCCCACGCCGGAGCTGCCGGAGGAGTACGCGTACCCGGACTACCGCGGGAAGGGCTGCGTGGACGAGAGCGGCTTCGTGTACGCGATCGGGGAGAAGTTCGCGCCGGGCCCCTCGGCCTGCCCTTGCCTGTGCACCGAGGAGGGGCCTCTGTGCGCGCAGCCCGAGTGCCCGCGGCTCCACCCGCGCTGCATCCACGTGGACACCAGCCAGTGCTGCCCGCAGTGCAAGGAGAGGAAGAACTACTGCGAGTTCCGGGGCCAGACCTACCAGACTTTGGAGGAGTTCGTGGTAAGAGGCGGACGCCCCCCTCCCCGGGCCAATTGGCAGCCTCTCGGGCTGCGTTCCCCTCCCCCACCCCCGTGTGGAGCAGAGGTGCCCCGTGGGCCCCAGGGGTGGGGCTCGCGGTGCGGGCGCCTGGAACGCGACCTCTCTTCAGTGCAGAGGCGATCCAGCCCTCAAAGCGCGCGGTGGCCGGGGCCTGAGGTTCCTTGCTGTGTTCGCTGTAAAAGGGTTTCATAAGCAGGAAGCCCGCGGCGCTGGAGGGAAGGGCTACAGCAGTTACTGGCTGTACTTTTAAACGTGGATATATGGGTCCTCATTTAGAAGTGGTGTTGGTGGAATGCTCAGCCTGTTTTCAAACACAGGGTAATTTACCGTGCCACTTGGGATGTGTTCTTCAGCTAATAGCTAATTAAGGGAGACCGTTCATAGAAAGAAGCCATTCCTTCTGATCAGTGTTCAGAGTATCATGCAAATGGCCTAAAAACTCAGTGAGAACATTCGCTCATTAGGTGACAAATTGTAGTGGATGCCAGAATCAAGAAGCCCAGTTTAGGGCTAAAAGTGGCTTCATGTCAGAAGAACAGTAATATATTCATGGCCCTCATCATTTCCCCAATCCCCGTGTTGGGCTTCGCTGCGCTTTTTCTGCGTGCATTAGTTTAGTTCAACTCATGCTGCGCTAGAAGGCAGACGATTGTCATCTCCACTTCACGGAGAAGAGGAAACTGAGACAGAGCATTTAAATCATTTGCTGAAGGCAGCAAAGCTGCTAGGAAGCAGATTCTTGTGCCGTACTAAGCATTCTCTATAGCTCATGTTTAACCCTTACACTCCCTTGAACCAAAAGCCCAGCCACCGGGGTGTGCTACCCAGCACGCATGCGCTGGGCCTGGGCAAACTCTGGGCCTCGGGCCTCGGGCCTCGGAGAGGGCACTGTGGTTCAGCGTTCACTGCTGTCCAGCATGGGCTGCACTCTGGCCTGCCCGGAGCTGGCTTTTGACTTCGCATGTCGGAGATTCTTTTTTCCGCCTACAGAGGGCGTCCTGAAACCTTCCACTCAAAGCAGAGCTTAGAAGGCGAGACCTTTAAGAATCACCCCTGAGATGGGAGGACCCCAGGACCCAGGATGTGAGGGTCACGTGAATGGGTTGGTGAATTAGCCAGTGTTACAGGGATGTGAGCCGGGAAGGATGGATGTCCGGAGAACGCACAGAATGTGCGAAGAGCGCCAGGGTTTAGAGTCAGGGAACATGGGTTTCTGTTCTGCTCTGGCCACTATCCAGAAAGCACGTGTCCCGTGCTGGGTTTGTTTTCTTCCCTCTGACAGGAGAGGAGGGACCAGCTCTCCCTCAGGCTCATAGGCAAGGAACAGCTCCTGCGTTATTTTATGACAGTCTTTGCTTCCGCTCCGGGGAGAAAGAACTTTGGTGAGAATCTCACATGAACCAGGCCCACCAGGACCTTACTGAGTCAGGAGCTCTCCCTCCTGGAGAGTCTGGCAGGTGCCGTCCAGATTTTTGGATGCTACACAGTAAAGCACAGGCTAAAGGCACCCATGGGTGCTGAGTGGTGCAGAGGCTTCCATTTGGGCTCGGAGAATGGTCACAGGCTGCAACGAAACAATGCTCAAGTGTTTTGGGTTCATGAGACAATCAAACTCTTATAAGATGGAAGATAAGCAACTGAGTTTTAATCCATAACATGTGGCATCTGCACTGTTTGGAATCCCATAGTCCTTTTTAGGATGGACCCACAAGCCAAAGGAATTATTATCACCTTGGTTTTAGGAGCCCAGACAGTTCTAGGAGTCACTCGCCATCTAGGGGGCCCTAGGTAGAGGGAAGAATTCAGACTTCTGATTTCGGAACTCATTGCCAAGTACCAGAAGCCTTGCAACTGCTTCTGCCTGTGGGTAACCTGTTACCTGACTCCTGTTAGCCAATAGATACAGGATGTGTTTCCAGCCCTGGGGATGAGAGACAATAGTGACAACGATCTTGGCATCTGATCTTCCCAAACCACTAAAGCTGCTTCAGAGTATTATGTACATTTTCCATCTTCAGATGACATTTTCCCCCTAACTTTCATGCAGCCGTTGCCAGATATGAGGAGGCGCAATGTGAATGTTGCAGACCCTTTTTGCTAATTCTTCGTCATGTGCTTTCCTGTATAATACTTCAACTTCAACTACCTAAAGTTTTCACTGTGCGGTACATGTTTGTCCTTGCGGTTAGCGTCAGGCACATATCTAGTCATCTCCCTGGTTTGCCTGCAGCTTTGTGCAAGTCCTGTGTGTCTCTGTTTTTGTTTCTGCAGTGCACAAAAGTGGCACCAACACTGTGGCACTGTGGCAGGGCGTGGAGAGGAGGGATGTGGAAGGGCGTCTGGTCAGCTGTGCACGCGAGGTGTCTGTGGGCTGCAGCGCCAATCGCGATGCTGCGCTGGAGCCCCAGCCACTGTTAACATGCCCCGCCTGGGTGCTCTGAGCTTCAGAGAGAAATACACTGCCGTGTGTAGTGTGCACAGCACAAAGCAGATGGGAGATGAAAAAGAAAGACATTTTCTGTGTGAATAGTTCTCTGAAGAAGAGTCATTCAGATGGAGATTGCTGGAAGGGACCTTAGGGTCATGCTTGGAATAGCATTTACCTTAGCGCTGCTGCTGGAAGTGAGAAAAGGTGGGACCTGGAGCTCTTTGCTAAGGGACACTGGGCTCTGCGGAAGACAATTGTGAGCTTCCCGAGAGAGGAAATGGCCACTGGTGGAGGCTGCACTGCCTCCCGGGTGTCTGAGGAGAACTCCAGACAGCGCCCCTGTGCCGTGACGTGCGGGCAGCTTCTCCGTAGCTTCGCGTGCTTCCCTGTCGTGGGCACACCCTTTCTTGCCACCTTCTCTGCCACTTTTCTGCAGATTCCAAACCGGTCCTTCCTCTTGGCTCTGGGTACTGTGACCCAGGAAAACTCCTCTTCTGCTGGGCGTGGTGTAATACTACCATACCTGTAATACTAGCATTCCAGGAGGCTGAGGCAGGAAGATCACAAGTTCGAACCCAGCTTGGGCAATTTAGTGACTTACCGAGACACTGCCTCCAAACAAACAAACAAACAAAAGATAAGAAAAAAGGGCTGAGGATATAGTTCAGTGCAAAAACCTGGGTTCCATCTCCAGTGCTGCCAACGACAAAACAAAACAAAAACCCTCCTGTTCCTTACAGCCTGTTCAATCTCTGCCACATGCTGGTAGAAGATGTCACTGACTCAACAAAGTAAGCTGTAAGTAGCTGGCAGTAATTATGAGAGTGATACCCCACTGCTTGAGGGATGGTTGTCATTTTAATTTGTACATGCATATAGAAAGTGCTTAGCACAAACTCCAAACATGTACTAATGAAAACACATAATTAGTTAATAAGAAGTACTTAGTAGAATTTCCCCCCTTGCCTCTCAAGGGTCTTGTCCTCCAACTCACACTAGCAGACATCCAGCTTTGAACAAGGAAGCTTGTCTGTTTATCTCTTGGGGCAACCATGACAAAGTACCAAAACCTGGGTTGCTTAAAATGCAGAAATCTGTTGCCCCTCAGTCCTGGATCAAGGCGTCCCTGTTTTCTGAGCCTCTGTCCTTGGCTTCTAAGTGGCCCTGTGTCTCTTCTTCCTTCCATGTCTATGCACAGATTCCCTCTTGTGTATCTTTTCTTGGGGGGCTGCTGGGTACAGAAGGGCTTTGCGTATGCTAAGCACGTGTTTTCCCACCGAGCTGCCCCCCCAGCCCCACATCTCCCGCTCTTATGAAACACACGAGTCCTACTGGGTTGGAATGCGCTCTCCTGACCTCGTTTTAACTTGCGCACCTCTTTCATGACCCATCTCCAAGTACTGTTACATTCTGAGGTGTGAGGAGGTAGGACTTTGACATACGTAGGAGTTCAGAGAGAATACAGTGCGTTCCATAATGTAGGGTGCCAGTGACCAGAGTTGACCTGGAAGAAACCGGCAGTACAGACACTGCCCTGTGCAGAAGGCAGCATCAGCAAGGAGGATCAGAAGGAAGAAGGGGTCTGAGAAAGCCCAGAGTGCGCAGTGGTAAGCTCAATGGCAAAGAAACACCAGGCAGAGCCCACTGTGCCCATCTGGTTCTGTACCTAGTCCAGTCTGAGCATCGCCATAGGATGAATGGATCATGTATTGCGTCGTAGATAACCCAAAGTGACAGTGGGGTTGTGTTGAGCAATTTTAAATCCACTCCTGATGAGTATCACCCAGTTCAGGAGCAAACCAAATCTGAAATCCCTTAATAGTAATAATTCTGTTTGGATGGATACAGTGTTGTTCCTGGCGTGGAAATTTTGGTCCGGTGGGGGACTGTGAAGGTTGGAATAGGAGTCTGCAACTTTGTCTCAGGGTTTGTCTAGGACCCCTTGGGTTTAGGTCGCTGTATGAAACGAGGCCAAGAAATGGAAAGTTCACATTTCTTTGCTTTTGTTCAGGATGATACAAATCAGGGCACCCACATTGTTATCACAGCCAGTCTGAAGTTCTGATTGGCAATTGTAGGAGTCTTTGAAGAAAAACAGAAAATGAGCGATTAATCAGTGCTGCTGGCTTAGGCTGTCTTTCAGAGCCTGAGGATTGTGGAGAGGGTGGTAGTGGGAAAGATTCCTGTGGGCCGATGGATCTGTGACCACCAAGTTAAACCAGGCGCTCCCTCCCGGAGAGCTTCAGGATCCGACTTGGCGTTAGCTCCATTACAAGACCTCATTTCTAGACTTTTATCAATGAAAAAAATATCCTGACATGAAATTTGGAACCAAAACCTCCATCTAAATATATCTTTATTGCAGTTTTGAGAACAGGCCAGTAAAGAGAAAGACACGATTAATCACACGATTTCAGTTTAATAGCATTTATATTTTTTTTGGCTGATGTTACTTAACCAAAAACAATGCTATAATTATCTACCTTCACAGAACAAAATAAATCTGTGTGAACTTGATGCTCTTTTCTTCAAGTCAGTCTAATGCATGAGCTGTTGCTGCTTTGGACTTTTTTTTTTTAGTAAGATCTTACAAATTAGGGATTTCTCAGTTTTTGCTTTTCTCTCATAAGCCATTTAAACAGTAACATTTTTTGGAAAAGTCCATATGGCTTTTTTGGACTTCTCAAATGTGTCCCTAACTGGGGTTGGGGGAAAGACAGCGTTAAAAATATTTATTTCCATGTTATACATTTGATATCTAAGAATGATAGAATTAATGCAACAAAAAATTTGGCCTTTTATAGTGGGCAGGGGAAACCAATATTTATTCTATGATTTAAATGCAGTGGGCAGAAAGAACCACTATTTATCCTATATTTTTAATACATTGGCTTTTTCCCCCTTTCATAATTTATACAGCAAGCTGATAAATTGGTTGTATTTTCTTTATTTTAAGAGAGAGAAAATTAGAGTTCTAAATAGTAATGATGCCAACCATACAGGTAGTAATAGTAGAGAGAGGATTTGCATACTAGTCTGCTGGACTCTGAAAACTTTCCACGGTATTTTCATGCCCGTATGCTGATGAAGTGGCGATCTGTGGGGTCAGAGAGAATGGCTTTTCAATCCAGGTACCTGGAGAAGGGACCCCATCCACAGGCTTGGAGCACCTGTCCTGCATCTGTGTCCAATAAATGATGGATCCATTTGGCTAAGCGTGTGTGTATGTGGGTTTATGTCCTGTTGGATTCATGTCTTCTAAAATAAAATAAATGTCTTTATTCTTTGATGTATGGAATACCAAGGTGTAATGAGAATTAAAGCCCTAAGTCCCGGGTGTTCTGCAAGGGCCAGGGCAAGCAGTCTTGTGGGCACTGCCCAGGGTGCTGGCCCTCCATATCTGGGAAGCCTGCAGACCTGTCCCTTGGCTCACAGTGTCTAACACACGGGCATGATGGTGCCAGTGTCTAACACATGAGAGAGTTCATATCTTCATGCAGATGTGCAGATTGTCTTTTCTTGTGGAGATGGTGGACGCCCAGGTGGTAGCCACACTTCAGAGCTGAGTGTCACTGTACTTGGGGAAGGTGTCCTCTTTCCAGCTGACCACATCCCAGCTTGGCAGATGTACCCACCCCATGCCAGGTTCTATAGAACCAGAACTTGGACTTTCACCTGAGACATCTGGCGCCTTCTTCTCAATCACACAGCCAGTTGGTGTCCAGAAGAGGACTGAGGTCCCCAGGTTCCTGCCCTCTTTGCCTGGGGGAAGAGAGAGCTACGGGGACTTGAGGAGTGCCCAAAATGAGCCCTGCTCCACTTCCTCTTGTGTCCTGGGGACAGTGCACAGAGCCACCCTGGTTTTTGGTGGTAGAAAGTAGGAGCTACCCTGTGTCTCTCTCACCATAGAAGCAGGAGTTGATGTGCACTGAGAGTGATTGGAAGCTCTGCTCGTGAGTTCATGGGAGCTGTGCCGCTGGAGGGAGGTGGACCCGTCTGGCACGGCTTGGGCCACTAGGAGGACCTGCCCTGGGCAGCCCTGTCATCGGGGCCAGCCTAAAGGAGCCTGGTTTTTCCATAGAGCACTTCCCACTCATAGAATAACTCCAAATCTGGTAAGTTCTAGCGGAAAAATCATTCTTGAATTTATTTGGTCAAAATATTTTGAACACTACCTGCCAGGCCCTGGGCTGGATGCTGGAGATGCAGGGAAGTGGAAGGTCCCTCTAAGAGGAGCTGGGAGGCACGTGCCGTACCCTGAAGGCCTTGGCAGGGCTGCAGCGGGAGCCATCTCCTTTGTTATTATTACCAATCATTATTATTAATAAACGCTGCTGATGATGGGTCATTTCTATTCATTTTCGTTGTTTTTTTTTTTGTGTGTTTATATATATATATTTTTTTCTTTTTTTGATAGCTCATTTTAGAAAGGCAGACAGGGCTGGGCCAGATGCTCTAGGGAAGAAGCGTTTGCCCCAGCTGCCAGGCTCGTGGCGTGTGTGGGTTTTGCACCCAGGCCATGTGCCTGGGACCATCCTCCCTGTGCTCCTCTGACCTGGCTGCTGGGATACTGCTCACTGCTCCTTGGCTCGGAGGCCGAGATCCTTCCAGCTGGTCTCGCTCCACCATCTATTTTTGTCCGGTGCTGGGGTGTGGCCAGGATGGAGACTTCCAGCTCTGGAGAAGGATGCTGTCGGGCGTGTGCATGGCCCTGGGAGTTTTCCCCAAGGTACTAGGCTGGAGGCAAAGCACCAGGACTGGAAGTTAAAATGCCCCGTGGCCCTGCGCATTCCCAGCATTGGCAGAAGTGGTGGAGCTCCCAGCATAAGGAGACGGCCTGAAAACCACATTTTACACAATCCACAGAATCCTAGCTGTTTGCGCTGTACCTGTGTCGGTGAGCTTTCTGTTACTGTAACAAATTACCCAAGACCATCAACTCACAGAAGGAAAAGGTTGACTTCAGCTCAGAGTCCTGGAGGTCCCAGTGCACAGTGAGTTGGCCCCATCAAGCTGGGTCTGGATGAGGTGGCTCATCATGGCGCTAGCAGGAGCAAAACGTGAAGAAGGGACCTGGCCTCACAGTCCTTTCCAGGCACATCCTGTGACTCAAGGCCGCCCCACAGGCCACCTCCTAAGGGCTCCATCTCCCCTCCATCACACCACCTTGGGGATCAGGCCTTTAACTTGGGCCTTTGGGGGACATTGAAAATGCAAACTGATAGCCAGGCATGGTGGCGCACGCCTGTCATCCCCACACTCTGGGAGGCTGAGGTGGGAGGATCACAAGTTCAAAACCAGCCTGGGCAACTTAGCGAGAGTCTATCCCAAATTAAAACTAAATTAAAGGGCTGGGGATGTAGCTTAGGGTGAAAGTCCTGGGTTCAATCCCTGGTACTGCAAACAAACAAAAGCAAAATAAAACACAGAAGATCAACAGTCTAGCAAGATCTTTTGAAAAGAACAGGTGAGATGGGAGGAGAGTGAAAGAAACTGACTTGTAGAGGTGGACGTTATACATACAGCAGACTCTGTCTCCAAGTGGAAGCTGTCTGAGACTTCCCCAGTGCTTGGGGCCTGCACCCTGGCTACTTACGGGGCCAGTCTGGGCGCATGAGTAGTTCCGGGCCCCACAGAGAGGAAATCGGGTTAAGATCTGTCTGGCAAAGGGCTCGTATAGAGAGCCACCCCAGCACTGTGCAGAGGAAAGCACTTGTTCTGTTTCCTCTGAGCGGCTTCAGACTCCCACGCATGCACCCCCTTCTGGGTGCGGGACTCCATTCATGCTTCCCTGCATGATCTAAGCTATGCAAGTGGAATTCTGTTTGGAAAGGGGTCCGCAAGGCTCTGACCTAGGCAGGCACACACGGGGGAGGGCACCCCCACCAGTCAGGCCTGAAGAAGTCTCGGCTACAACATGTGTGATTCACAGACAGGAGAAGTGCTGTTCAGTGGGCGGTATGGCGGGAGTAGGTTATGCTGATGGCAGATTATAGTAGGAGGTGACGGGGGAACCAGCAGCAGGGCTGGAGAAGTGAGCCAGTGTGGAGCACGGGCGTGAGGGTGGGCATAGGGTCAGGGTGTTTGATGCGTGAGGAGAGAGCGAGAAAATCTAACACATACCTGGGTAAATCCTGGCAGCAACAGAGAATATGGGAGAACTCAAGAGTCAGCGCCTGAGATGTTCTGAGTAAGAAAACCCCAGGAATCTAAAGAAAAATCAATAAAAGTGTCTCCATCCAGCTGTATCATAGTGAGGCTACACAACACCCCAGGAAGAAGAAAGATGCGCGGAGCTGTCAGAGAGCAAAGACATTACTGCAGAATAAGGAGGATGGCTGGCCTTGGGTGTCAGGTCAACAGGAAGTAGCACAGTGCACTAAGAGAACATCTTTAAGAAGCCAAGAAAACAAGTGTTAATATTATTTATGTATGCAGCAAAACTGTCCCTCAGGAAGAAGACCGAACAAAGATATTTTTAAAAATAACACAAATAAAATGTGTCATGTATACGTACCAACTCCCTATGAGGGATGTGATCATTATGTACTACAAACACGTAGTAATAAGTAAATAAATAGCCATGCACAGTGATGCAAGACTGTAGTTCCAGGTACTTGGGAGGCTGAGGCAGGAGGATCACTTGAGCTCAGAAGTTTCAGAACAGCCTGGAGAACATAGCAAGACTCCATGTTTAAAAAGAAAAACAAAAAAACAGAGCTTCTAAAAAACTTCTACTGGAAGAACTTCAAATCAGAATCAAAGGATGAATTCAAGAAGGAAATTGATCTCAAGCGAAGTCCCAGTTTCTCAGAAGCGAATGAAACCGGATGCGTCCTAACCTGTAGACAGTGACTGTCCACTGGAGGGGCAGAGGTGCTGACCTCCCCGCGGGGTCCTGGTGGGCAGCACGTGCGGCCAGGGGTCTGTGCCTGGCAGAGCTGGGTTTTGTCCCCCTGGAGTTGGAGTTGTGAGCTGACACAGGGATGACCGGTTGGTGAGACTTACACGTGTTCTTGGGAACAGGATGCCGGGGACCAGCTCAACCTTCGGCCACGTCCCAAAACACGTCCTCATCTACAAAGCATGTGCTGCTGCCCTGGACCACGGGCGGCTTCTGCTGTCCCTGCTGTACTGGTCAGAAGCTTCAACACAGTCCCTCCCACTCCTCTCGGCGTGAGGGCAGCGCAGAAATAAGTAGGTCCCTCTGGCTGTACCGAGCTGACCACCCTTCTGAATCATGTCTTTGCTTTCCTCAAATCCAGCTTAAAAAACAATTTCTTTTTTGTGCTTTACTTTTGAACTCTATGTACCTTTGACCAAGATATTTCAGTATTTTTATTTATCATTAAGTACCTTTAACTTAATTTCAAGCTTGTGACCACTCTTTCTTTTTTTTTCTCCTCAGTACTGAGGATTAAACCCAGGGCCTTTGCACTGAGCTCCAGCCCCAGCCCTTTCTTTATTTTTATAGTTAAAAACAGGGCCTTGGTAAGCTGCTATGTTGCTCAGGCTGGACTCCAACTTGAGATCCTCCTGCCTCAGCTTCCTAGAGTGCTGAGATTGTAGGTGTCAGGAGCTCTACTGCCCCTTCTGGTAATGCTCTCGCACGGTTGATAATGATACTCCAGGGACGTAAGGACCTCCCCCAGCAGAGCAGCTGGGGCATGGCAGGTGGCCCTGTGTGTGCATGTGCTACACTTCAGCTTTTCACACCTGCAGGGATGCTGGGTGGGTTGATGGAAGAGAAGGAATTGTGGCAAGGTTGTCCCTTGCCCTGGGCATGTGAGGCAAGAAGGGCAGGGACCTGAGGGACACACAGTGCTCTGAAGTTGCCACGTATCCCAGGGTGACCTGCCACCATGTGCAGAGCCCTGGGAGCCCTGGAAATGAGCCTGCCTCACTCCCAGGTCACAGCGAGGGATGTCCGGTATGATTTAATGGTCTGGTCTGGGCACCATGGCAGCCTCGTGTCTGAGTTCAGAGCTGGCCCTGCTGCAGATGCCAGCTCAGACCCATGGATGGGCTCGATCCCTGCAGACACCGCTGCGTTGTCCCGTTCGACCACGAAGACCCTAGGACAAGGCTGCGCCACTGCCGTGGGGTCCCTGCTGGACTGTCCTTCACGAGAGAGGGGCAGTGATGGATGGGGGATTTAAGGACACAGGAAGATGCTGCTGTCCTGTGTCCCTGCTGCCATCCCCCAGGGGTACGTTGGAGCCAAGTGTGGCAGGGGTGCGGCTCCGGGCATAGGCAGAGTGACACCACCCTTTGGTCATCATCACTGCTTCTTGCTTAGGGTGACCATTGTCACTGCCTCTGGGGTGAAGAATGGCCAAGGGGCAGCATGGCTGTGTTCGGGGTGTGTCTGTGTACGTGTGTGCATGCACGTAAGATGTAGGCGTACTGGTTTGTCACATTGCTGTGCACCCTAGTTTGCCTCAGTCTCCCCACACCCACTACCACACTTAGCTCATGACCTCTGTTTCCTCCTTAACTCATCCCTGGAGGAGATGGAATACGCGGTCCCCAGGAGAACAGTCCTCTGCCACACCCATCTTTTAAAAGCTTTAGCCCGTGCTCAATTTTAGTCATGCATAAATTAAGTGAAGACTAAATTCTCCACTTCATTCTCCCCAGGATTATGTAGCTTTCATCCTTTTCTCTAATTGTAAAACAAAAGATCTTCCTGCGATTTTAAGAAAGAGCGGCATTCAACTTTTAACCAAGTTAGGGGCTCCTTTTCCCCCAAACCATTGTCATACCTGGCTGACACCACCGCCCTTCTGTGAAGGCTTAATTTAGGATTGTGAGTGAGAAAATTATGTATTCAAGTCACCGCACACAGGCTGGGCATCCTGGCGCCAGGGAGGTGAGAGCCCGGCCCTGGCCCCATGCCTGGTGACATCCTGCATCTCCGCTCTTGTGTCCTGTGTCACTCTCAGAGCCAACGGGGCGCAGCCTGCACCTGTGTCCACTGAGGAGGAGGCACGGGAGATGGCAGGACCCTTGTCAGTTATGCATCCTGCCCGGCCTCAGGCCAGCAGGTGCCAGGGTGGTCACCAGGTCTGGGTATCACAGACGAGAAGGGGCTGTTCCTTTTGCTCCTAAACTATTCAGCTTTTAAAAAAATGGTTAACTTTTTATTTATTGATGGATCGATTATGTACTGAGGTTTGAACCCAGGGTCTTCACACCAAGCTACATTCCAGCTCTTTATTTTTTATTTTGACACAGGGTCTCACTAAAACACTCAGTTGCCCAGGCTGGGCTCAAACTTGCAATCCTCCTGCCTCAGCCTCCCAGAATGCAGGGATGACAGGTGTGCACCACCATGCCTGGCTGCTGTGCTGCTCTTTGCCACCAAATAAATGCACCATGTAAATATTGCCCACATTTCCCCCTCGTACCCAGCCCAGCAGCTCTGCCTGCTGTGTGTTCATCTGACGGAGCCACTCGGTGGGGGCGGACGGTCTGCCTGGGGCTACGACAGAGTGAAGTTGCTGGCTGCACCCGAGGGGAGAGCCGTGCAGAGTCTGGCATGGTCCAGGAGTTGTTTTCCTCTTGACACTCTGGAGCCGACAGCTTTTGGGGACAGTTCTTAATTAAGTCGCTTTGTGTGCAGAACCGTTCCCTGACAGATTGTGGAAAGACCAAGGAGGAGGACAAAATCATTCTTTCCTCCCTGCCACAGACCTTTTGTTACTACTTGAGCCGGGGTTGTCAAAGTGGCTGTGGGTCAGCTGCCGCTGACTTCAGAATCACCGCCTTCAGTTGTGCGTGTGTGGGGGGGGGGCGTGTGTGCGCGTGTCTGTGCCAGCCCTGGTGGATGAAAGGACATTGGACAGCAGGGCCACCCGCCAACCCTTGGGGCCTTGGGGACACTGGGATTGTGGCCTCCGTATGACTGCGTGGCTGGGTCCTATGGCGGAGGAGTGTGAGATTGTTGGAGAAGACAGCATCCAGAAAGAAAGCTGGGGCAGGACCTGCGGAGCTGTGGCCCAGGAGATCGTGGAGAGGAAGGCAGAGGCCTGCGAGTCTCCCTGCAGGTGGCAAGCGAGGCAGCCAGAGTATGCAAAGCCCCCGGGCCGGGTGCACTTGCAGTCGGACTATGTTTTTTTTGAGTATTATGGACTGAACCCCATGTTTTTCCACTAAGCTGCACCCTCAGGCCTTTTTATGTTTTTATTTTGAGACAGGGCCTCCCTGCGTCACCACATTGCCCCGGACGGGGTTGAACGTGCATTCCTCCTGCCTCAGCCACCCAGAGTGCTGGGGTTACAGGCCTGTGGCATCACATCTGGCTCTGACTGCTGTTAGTGAAGAATCGGTCTCAGCAGCCAGTGCTGAAAGGTACTCGAGTCCTTATCCCGGGAGTGTCGTCACCTTCAGAGCACAGTTGGAAAGGCAGACGCAGGAGACCCATGGTTCCAGGTCCTCAGAGGCTGACTTAGCAACGTCCTTGTGCACCTAGAAGGGACCTCGGTGACTTCAGTCTTGGGCCCTTCCCAGAGTGTGAGCCGCACCCTGTTCTGGTGGATGGAGCAGCCAGAAAGGACACTTTCACCACCTGGTGACAAGACGGAGACAGTGGCTCTGGAAGCTGCCTCTCCTCCCTGGCCAGGTGGAGAGGCAGCTTCTGAGTTCCGGCCCCTGCCCACTGGGGTCTCCGTGCATGTTCCCTGGATTCATCCCCTACTGAGGTCGGAATGAACCCTACAGAGTCCAGGTGAGGAAACCGTGCTAGAGCGAGTCCTTTGGTCTCCTGGCTCCCCCACCTGTGGACGGCTGAGAACACTGCGCCTGTCCCCGTGGGCTTTCTGATGTGCTCGGGGAGCCCCAGGCTTGCATTTGGGTGATTCCTGGATGACTGAGGCATTGTCCCCTCAGAAGGCATCTTCCGGCTGCCCCTTATTCATCCAGCTGAGAAGAGCACTGTCATGTCACGGCCTAAGGAGGGGCACCTTATCCCCATGACATCTCCACTGCGCTGAGCACCACGGGTTCTGTGTTTGCCTAGGAGCATCGTCCCAGCCTGAGCTCATGGGAGTGAACATGGACCTTGTTACAGTCCCTGGCATTGAGTGTTTGTTTGTTTTGTTACCAGCAGTGGAACCCAGAATTATCCCGCTCAGCTGTATCCCCAAACCTTTTTTAGTTTTTTTTTTTTTTTTTTTTTTTTTTTTTTTTTTGAGACAGGATCTTTCTAAGTTGCCCAGGCTGGGCTTGAACTTGTGATCCACCTGCCTTAGGCTTTCAGCGTGCTGGCATGACAGGTGTGCCCCACCACGTGGACCCATCTTGGGGTCGAGGTCTTTATGTTCTGCAGCTGCCCTGGCGCAGTCCCTCAGGAACATGGCCCAGCATACCCTCTGTGTTCTGCATGCAGGAGGGCACAGGCAGTGACCTCTTAGGATGCTTGGCTTTGCCCACGCCTGGCAGTCCCAGCACCACAGGGAAGGCTGGCTTCCTCCCAGAAGCCTCTGGGGTTTCCAGAATCCTTCTAGGGGAATGGAGCACCAGCCCTACATTCCCAGATCTCCCGAACCTAGTGGGGTGTTTCTGACAGCCCCCTCAACCACCAAGCTGGGCTCAAGCAGGGGTCATGGCATTTGACCTCTTGCCTTTGCCTTGTCCTTTCTCCTGCCTCCCTTACACCCTGCTCTCCAACACCAAGGTGGCGCCCTTTCCCAGGACGCTTTATGTCATATCTTCATTCTTTCTGTTCTGTGGGAGAGCCTGCAGACCTGGACTCTTGATGGGTAAAAATTCCACCCAAGAAGTACTGGGAATGCCCACTTCCTCTCAGGGATGCCTCACACTTGTTGTTCTTATAGATTGACGTGTAACCCATTCGTGACTCGTCTAGGTCAGGCCTGCTCTCCAGGATACTAAGGCTCAGCTTCTTCCCTCAGGCAGAGGAGGGAGGGTGGGTCAGGAGACTCCACGGGGAAAGGAACGCAGCTGGGTGATACCAGCATGTACTCAGCCCTCTGCACCTGTGGGTTCTCCATCGTTGGTTGGTTCAGTCTGCTGTGGATTGAAAAGGCTCAAAAACAGTCGCTAAAACCACTATTTATTTCCACAACGTAGATGTTGTATGTGGTACTACAATTCCTCTAGAGACTTAAACCATGCAGGGTGGCATGTGTGGGTTCTATGTGGATGCCGCGCCATTTATACAGGGACTTGGGTACCTCATCGCAGGATTCTGGTGTCTGTGGATCATAGCACCAGTCCCACATGGACACTGAGGATTACTGCACCACTTTCTCCACTTGCTGAACCACTAGTATTCACACTGGTTGGGGGCCTAAGCACGTTGTGAGCCTTAATTTACTTAACCGTCCCCATTTTCCAGATAAGAGACTGAGGCATGAGTTCCAGGAAGCTTGCTAAAGGTCACACAGTCGATCAAGGGGCAGAATCAGCACTTCATGCATTCTTATACTGCAGTGCATCCTGTGAGCTGCACCTTAGTGCCCCAAGCATGGTGACCACTTGCTTGCTTGCTTGGTTTCTCACATACCTTCAAATACCACCAGTGTGTATGTGGGGGTGGTGTACGAAGGATTGAACCCAGGGCCTTTGCACTGAGCTACGTCCCTAGCCCTTTTTTATTTTTTATTTTGAGACAGGGTCTTGCTAAGTTGTCAAGTTGCCCAGGCAGAGCTAAAACTTGCTGTCCTCCTGCCTCAGCCTCCTGGAGTGCTGGTAAGATGTGTGTGTGCCACCGTGGCCAGCTCTCCTTCCCCTTTTACATGAAGACACTGAAGCTCGGCAGGGTGAAGCAACAGGCCCACCATGGTGCTGCCTAACTTTGGAGCGGTTTCTCTTCTGATTCTTGTTCTTGCTGGGGAAGACTAGAAACCTCCTGTCCCGATGGCCAGAGGCCTCCCCACTATGCTGTGTCCCACCTTGCATTTCCTATGGGCTTGGCCAGAGGAGGCCAGCACTTGGGCTACTACCCAGCTTCTTCCCTCAGCCCCAAGTGGCTTTAAGGATAGATAGGCAGGGGAATTCTGCCTGTGCAACTCATCCCAGGCCAGCAGGGATTTGCCTGAGGCCACACGCACATCGGGGAACCGGGTCTGGGAGCCAGTGTCCACCTCTTGCCTTCAGGGTCTCTGGATCTTGGGCGTCCTGAGCCCCATCTTCTGCAGTTAATGTAGCAGACCCCTTTCCATCCCAGTGGAAACCCTGCACAGGAAAGCATCCCAAGACCCTCCCTCCTCTGGCTACTAGTTGGGGATGAGGGGATGAGGAGTGGGATTTAGGGCATTTCCTGCATACCTTGGGTGCTTATTTAATGCCTTTTGATGCCAAATGAATATTTTTCAAAAAGAATTTGTGTACAAGATTTACTGAATGTGCCTAAATGATGCGCAGATGTTCAGGTACCACATGGTTCCCTGGCTGCTGTGCTTTTGTCACATTTGCTTCTCACCCTGTTGTTCAGTGAAATAAAAGAGCACAGGTAGAACTGGAGCCCCCTCCCTCCCCTCTCTGTCCTCCTCAGAAGTCCGGTGGCAGCGAGGTCGGTAGAGGTGAGTGCGTGCGTCTCCTGCATGGGCTTCCTTGTTCTCCTGAGCCCGTGCCTGTAGACACTGCTCACTGTTCTCTGTGCTCCTGAAGACTGGTATTTATACAGATCACAGCAGGCCATGTATACGCTGGCCTTTTTCCTCTTTTTTTTTTTTTTTTTTTTTTGTGGGTACCAGGGGTCAAACTCAGGATCTCCTTATGTTTTTGAAATTCATTTATTTTCTTTCCTGGATACTCATTCATTAACGTTTGCCACTGTCTTGTACCTATTCCAACAGATCCACACAGCAGTGCTTATCCTTTCTCTTACTCATGCTCAGTTGTTTCTAATTTTCCTCTATCACACACTGTTAAGAGTTTTAGGGTTTCCATAAATAGCATCTAAATAATACCCCATTATTTCACTACCGAGATTTTTTTTTTTCTCTCTTTTGTGGTACTTGCACCGAGATACACCTTCAGCCCTATTTATTTATTTATTTTGAAACAGCATCTTGCTAAGCTGCTGACTTGCCCAGGGTAGGCTCAAATTTGCAATCCTTCTGCTTCAGCCTCCCAAAGTGCTGGGGTTACAGTAGTGCACCAGCACACTCAGCTTCATTTCAACTCTGTGACTCAGACACGTGATGGTTGCCAGCTGAGCAAGTGCAGAGGCCACGTGTATCCTGGCACTTGTGAGCTCACTGAAGGAAGACACCAATGTGCTCACGTTGTGGATGAGCTGCTGGCTACAGAGTTTGCTTGAAGCCTCCTCCTGGCTGCAGGCGGGGAGAGAAGCCGTGAGCATCTCTCTGTCCTGAGCTGCCATTATGACCTTGTGCCATGATCCAGTGTCACTGCACACAAGCGACACAAGAGCTCCCTGCCAAGACTTGATGTCTTAGGATGCCATTTTCCTGCAACTCCAATGCATATGAAATACTTATTTGATTTGAAATCTCCTGATTTTTAAGGAGATGAAACACTCTTTCTTATATTAATTGACTATTCAGATTGTCGCTTTTGTGAGTTGCCATATAATAGACTTCACTCATTTTTCTTTTCAGTTTTAAAAAAATACTTCACAATTGATTTACAGGATTCCTTGCTTGTTTTGTACACTCGCACTGTGTAGCTCCATTGTGATAGCTGCAGCAGTATCCACTAGCATGTATTAACTTTGTATGTCTTAATTCATTTTATCTCCCACAATAATCCTTTGAGCTAAACACCATTATTATGTTAGCTTTCAATTACTGTAACAAAATACCCGAGGCAACCAACATATAGAGAACAAAGGTTTACTTTGCCTTGCAGTTGTGCAGGTTGTAGATCATGGTTGATTTGGCTTGGTGCTTTGGGGTTGTGGAGAGGCAGCCCAGCATGGTAGAGGGTGCAGCAAGGGGACCACTCTCTTCATGATCCGGAAGCAAAAGAAAGAAAGGAGACTGGGGTCCCCAGGTCCCCTGCAAGAGCCAATCCCCAGAAACGTGGAGACTACCCACTAGCCGCTACTCCTTAAATGTTCCATCATTTCGCAATAAAACCACCCTGGGCTCCAGTCCCATAGCATGAGCCTGGAGGGACATTTGAGATCCAGGTGACAGCAGCCAGGACTCCAGTCCCAGTGGTGGCTGAATACATGGGATGCATCCTCAGTCTCTTCCCTCTCAAGCTGCGAAGTCTGACCTGCAGCTGCATCTTTACTTAGGGTTAGATTCAGCCAGCCTGGAAGAGGCAGTGCTCTTTGAACTCTTATCTTAATCCTTCACCTCCTCATCCACACAGCCTGCTCCCTTCTCCACCTGCTCCAACTTCCCCACTTCACTGACCCACGTTCTAGTTCTTTCTCTGCCCAGTGAGTCCACAGCCTTGACACGGCTCACTGAGCACAGGACATTCTCAGCCGCTGTGTTAGTTTCTCTTGGTGTATTTACATCTCATCTTCCCACCCTTCCAGAGCATTTGGAGGGAGTGAGTTACGTCTTTCTTTATCTCTTGGTAACACAGGATTCTTAACAAGACCACAGAAAGGACTGAAGCAGGTAACCCAGGGATGAGGGCAGAGATATGACCTAGAGGCCTGTCCCTTTGTTACTGCTGTGGGCCCACATGGAAGCCATCTCCAATCTACAAGGCACAGCCCATGCCTTGCAGCTTTTATATGTGGATTTGGAACATAGTTTTGCAGTTGTGTAAGTAAGAAAGTAGGAATCTTTGCTTTTGCAGCATAACTTTTTAGCTGTTTAAAGGAAGCATTGACAGAGAGGTTAGAACAGCAGTTCCCAACCTTTTGGCACCAGGGACCAGTTTTATGGAAGACACTTGTTCCCGGAGACAGAGAGGTGGTGTGGGGAGGATTGGAAAGGGCACAGCCTGGGCCCCTCTTGTGGGTGCCTACAAGAATCTGATCTTCTGATGTGAGGGGAGCTCAGCTGGGATGCAGCTTTGCAGCAGTGAGGAGGGCTGCAAACACAGCTGAAGTTGCCTGTTCTTGCCTCTGCTTCCCTCCTGCTCTGCAGCCTGGTTCCTCAGACCACAGACCAGAACCAACCCATGGTCCAGGCTTGGAGACCCCTGGATTAAAATACAGGAAATGGCCTATGCAGTGGCTGCTGTACAAGTTTCTTTTTTTTTTTTTATGTGGGTACTGGGGGTCAAACTCAGGACCTCACGCTTTCCAGCAGGCACTTGTGCTGCTGAGCGATATCACCAGCCTTTTTTTCCTTTTTATGTGGGTACCGGGAGTCGAACTCAGGACCTCACACTTGCCAGGCTGGCGCTTGCCAGGCAGGCGCTTATGCCACTGAGCCATCTCACTGGCCCTGTACAAGTTTCAAAATCAGAAACAATCTTAAATTCTGCTTTCAGATCTTGCATTTACCTGTGTGATTTCCACTCCGTCAAGCCTCTTCTTTAGCATTTATATCTTCCACTTCCTCTATTCCATTTGTGGATTAAGAGTCCAAATCTTGATCTACTGAGTGGAGAGATTTATCTTTGTTCCCCCTTTCCTTAGGTGTGGATATCTAACCCTGGAGCACTTTGTGTTTTGTAGCCCTTTGGGTTTTAATTTTTATGGTTTTCATCATCTGATGTGCATGTTAATCTCAGCTGTTGTCTTACAAAACCATTTCATTCTGGACCCCGTCAATATTTATAGAGCCCGGTATTAGTCTGTTTCCCACTACTATAACAAAATACCCTAGGTTGGAGAATGTGTAAACCAAATATGTTTACTTAGCTTACAGTTTTGGAGACTGAAAGTCCAAGATCAAGTGGCGCCACTTGTCTCTATTCTCCAAAGTACCAGGATTAGGGACTTCAGAGAGGAACATTGTACCTTGTGTGCCTGGTCTACTTCTAGGATTCCAAGGACTAAAATAGTTTCAAGGAGAAAAGGATTGGGAAAGACAGACAGAAGGAAGGAAACAGACCAGATTGCAATATTTCTCTTTGTTTATAGGTTCATCTGATTCTGTGTCATTGTGCAATCAAAGAATTCTAGGCTTAGAAAAATAAATGGAACATTTCTGCCGACGAAAGTAATAGGGAAATGGGGAGAAGAGTTTATTTTGTGTTAAGTAGTTTTAGCTGATAGAGATCTATGCTGCAGCCTATGAGCTCATACTTTTTATTTCTGTGTTTAACCCCATCTATGAAAGCATTACAATGATTTGGGGAATTGCTGAGGGCTTTTCATGCCTCCCGTTTGTTTTTGAGTCAACATTTGCATTCAGCCTGTAGCTGCTCCCCACCACCAGGATCCACTGTGCTCTGCAGCAGTGGGGTCACATGGTGCCTCCACCAGCAGGGCAGACTGGAAGTGTGACGATGGTCACTGTACGGGTGACTGGATCGTCGGCACAGGCATCTCTTGCTTTTTCTCCATGCCACAGCCTCTCCTGGCAGCACAGATTAGGAAGATATGTCCGGTTCGACTTGGGAAAAGTCTGCTGCACTCCAGGGAGGTGGGCATCCTGGGTAATGGGAAGCGAAGGCACTGGGCAGACAGGAAATAGCAGGAGGAAGGGTCTGGAAAAGACTTCCTGCCCCCACAGCGGAAAGAGATTGGAGACATAGACAAGAATGGCAACGAAATTCAGACAGCTTCCTGCGGCATTTCAGAACCTGATTCTTGTGGTTATGCCTGTAATCAGTTAATGGGATGAACCAAGGCCTTCCTCCAGATAGATGCCTAATAGCACCTGAGCTCACTTGTGTAAAATACATGCGATACAATATGAAGCTCCTTGTATTCTATCCACGTAGGAGTGTGAACCCAACTTCCTCACCCCGACCATCCTGTGGGGTCCTTGTTGGAGGCTCGGCCCCCAGTGTGGGGATGCAGGGTGGTGCAACCTTTAGGCAGGAGATGGTTAGGTCATGAGGGGTCCCTTAGTGTATTGATTTAAACAGCATTCATCCTTAGCCTCATTTTCCATTTCAGAATTGTCTCTTGTTTAAGATGTATTACTCCCTCCCACTTACTTGTTCAGAAGTAGGTTCAGTATTCATTGTGTAATCCTCACTGCCTGTGTGCCTAAGATATAACTACTGAGCGCTGTAAGGGTCTAATGATTCAGACCAGTTCGCCTTTAATCGCCACTGAGTTAACATCTTTCTTAGGCTGTGCCATCCAGGTTGTGGTCACAGTTGTCCATTGAAAGAAACCCTCCCTCGACCATGTCTGCTCTTTGTCATTTGGCTTTGGGTTGGAGGGGTGTTTCCTGGATTCATTTAAAGGACTCTTGTTTACAGAGTCAGGGCGCTGACTAGGAAGCCAGAGGATGGATGAGAAAGAACAGCACTGTCAGCTTCAGCCAGATCCAACCTGCACCCTTTGTTGTCTTCATCCAGATATCTTCCTTGTTCTCACTTTTCCCCCAAACAGCGGAAGTGCTGTGCATCTCTGTGGCCTCTGGACTGGAATGAATGAATGGACCGAGAATGTCTTTATTTTCACTTCCCATTGGGAGAAGCTGTGTTCTCTTTGTGCAGCACAGCTTTTGACACTTCCTGGCATGTAGTAGGTGCCGCAGGGCACTGAGCTGAGGCCTGTGTTGGATTGGTGAGCACCAGGCTGTGTTGGACCTGGAGCTGTGGGAAGGGCTGCAGCGTCTCCACAGCTTCTGTGCAGGACTCCAGGCTTGGAGTCCAGTAGCAGCTTTCTTGAGTGACATGGTGACGCTGAGCGAGGCTGTGCTGTCCTTGGCTGGCTGCTGGGCTCATCGGGCATTGTGGTTTGTGCTTGCGTTTGTTTTTGAACTTGGTAGTATTTCTACCCTGCATGAGGGCTGTGTGGGGCCTAGGTAGGGGCTCAGGGGAATGGCTTAGTGGAGCAGAAGTCCCCAGCTCATGGCTAAGTGAGTTTTCTAGAGCAGGATGTCTTTAGCTGATCTGTGACACGTAAAGGTTTATCTGGTGTGAGCTTTGCTGGGGGCCGGGTCAGCATGAGCAAAGCACACAGGAGCAAAGCCAGCTGTGCCGTGGTTGGTGGGTTGGTGTCACTGAACTTTGTGCACAAGGACCCAGCATTATTTGTGTCTGTTAGGTCAGGGTCGACCTGAGTGTTTGAGTGGATGCAGCCCAATCAGAGACTAGGGCCCAAAATCAAGAGTGGGAAGAGGCTGTCTTAGTCACCTTCTCATTGCTGGGACACAATACCTGACACCCATACACTGGAGGAGAGGTTTATCTTAGCTCGTGGTTCCAATCCATGGTCGGCTGGTTCCAAGGCAGAAACAGCATGGCGGGAGGGCCTGGCGGAGGAGAGCTGCTCATATCATGGCAGCCAGGAGGCAGAGAGAAGTGAAGAGCCAGGGACAGGAACACACCCTCCGGGTTCCACCCCAGTGCCCACCTCCAACCAGGCCCCACCTCCTACAGTACAATCAGCCATGGCTGAATCCACCGATGAGCATAGCGCCCTGTGATCCAATCATGAGAAGTTAGGGAGCCTCTAGAGCTAAGTCATGGCAGAGGCCTGTAAGGTAGTACCAGCATATTGTCTGCTCTGTGAGCCCAGCAGTTCTTTCTGGTATAGAAAAGGCCCAGTTCTGCTCCGCGACCTGGGTTCTGGGTAGGGCTTGGGGACTTCTGAACAGAAAGAAAGCTCTGTCTTCTAAAAGCCAGGGACCTATGACAGCATGAGGGGCTCAGCTCGGGTCAGAGCAGCAGGGCACAAGGCTGGCGTCTGAGAGGCCCTTACCAGCCTGGCCTCACGGGAACCCAGGTAGCCTGAGCCTGATGCAAGAATGACGAGGAGCCCAGTTGGGCACTGATGAGGGCAGACTCAGAAGCTCGGAGGTCAGGCACTCATGGTGACCCTCAGTCAAAGCATCCACTCTGAGTTTTGAGCTGTGAACACATCTCCACATGGTTCAATCAGAATTTCTAAATATTAAATGACAGCAAAGCTCACCATCAAATTTCTGACAGAGTTGCAGAGCCTTTAAGAAAATAGCAAACCAAGCAGGCATGATGATATATATGTGAAATCCCTGCACCATGGGAGACTGAGGCAGGAGGATCACAAGTTCACACCCAGCCTGGGCAACTTAGCAACCTAGTGAGACCCTGTCTCAAAATAAAAAATAAAAAGGACTGAGGATGAGGCTTAGTGCAAAGGTCCTGGGTTCAGTCACCAGTATCACAAAATTGAAAGAGAGAAGGAAGGGGAGGGTGAGGGGAAGCAAGGGGGAAAGGGAGGGAGGGAGGAAGGAAGGAAGGAAGAAAGGGAAAGAAAGAAAAAGAAAGAAAGAGGAGGGGAGAGGAGGAGAGGACAAGAGAGGACAGGAGAGGACAGGAGAGGAGAGGACAGGAGAGGGAAAAAAGAAGAGAGCCAGTCAGCACACATGCATGCATTTGAGCCGTGTTCTGTGCATGAATAGCTGAAGTTTCAGCCCCCGGGCAGTAAGAAGGGTTTCCTAGGTGGACCAGCAACACCACCCCATTTGCCAGAGCACTGGGCTGCCTGGGGGCTCCTACCAGGCTACTGGAGCTGCATGGTTGCCAGGTGGCCCTCCCCTGGGTCCTGGCCAATTCCCATCTGCCTCTTGTGGACTTCTGGCCCGGCCAGATATGGTACTTTCTGCTCCCTCCCTGAAGCACAGCCAAGGCCAAGGGAAAGTGCCAGGTTGTGCCCCTTCCCAAGGATGCACCCAGATAGCGACCTTCTGGGCCCTTGCTGCATCTGTGCCCTCTGTTGGGGACAGGGATGGGTGCCCCCTCCCCAGGACAGCACAGCCCCTTCTCCATCTCTGCCCTCTGCACCTGGGCATGGTGGCTTAGTCCTGGAGCCCTCTGGTGCACAATAAACAGTGTATCAGGCCCTTTGAGGGCTCTGCTTTGCAAACCCAGGATGGTGTCCTCATCAGGGTGCCATGCATATGTGGCCTGGGGATGGAGGTGCTACAGTCTGCACAGGGAAATAAAAGGGAGATGGAGGGAAATGGGATTCCCCCCCAACACACACACACTAAGTCCCAGTTCACAGCTTGACTGGAGTTGAGTACCACAGAATGACACTCAAACCCAAATTGAGCCTCTGCCTTGACCGGTCCATGAGCAGACACCCCTGTCCCCATGTTTGCCTTGCACACAGAAAAAGGATCCGGGGCGTTGCCAGTGTTGCTTACCTCATGAGAGTGCCAGGCATATTGGGGTGCACACAAGTCAGCCGGGGTTCCCATGGCCAAGGAAAGCAGGAAGGGCAGCTTGACAACACCTCCTACTGTTTCCATTGTTATCCAACTATTTATTTACTTACTGCACCACTGGGGATTAAATCCAGCGCCTTTGCACTAAGCAACATTCCCAGCCCTCTTTTTTTAATTTTTATTTTGAGAGGGAGTCTCGCTAAATTGTCCTGACTGGGCTTTACCTTGCTATCCTCCTGCCTCAGCTTCCCCCCAGTGCTGGGATAACAGGTGTGTGCCACCACTTTTGGCTTTATATTCACTTCCAGTTTCTGCCTCTGATCCCTGGGATGACATACGGTGCTTGTGCCTTGCCCTGTTTCAGCCCAGATCCAAAGCCACCCCATCTTTCCAGAAAACAATTCGTCCACGCCCCGCACTGCATCCGTCTCTGCGTGAGGTTTCAATTGGCAAGCACTGTGCAGCTTTTCCAGAAATGGGACTGTGCTTGATTCGAGTGGCTCCGAAAAGTAGAATTTGGGCTGATGCAGGAAAATCCAGAGGCAAATTGGAACCCGATGTAGAAAATCATGGTAACCCTGGAAAGTGCTCGTCAGGAAACCGTGGTGGCGTCAAAGCCTCTTAGGAAACATTTGCCAAGGGCACCTTGCCTGGTTGCTCTGGGTCTCAGTTTCCTCATCTGTAAGCAGGGCTAATAACATTACTGGGGGCATTTGGTCATTACAGGAAGACTCCAAAGATGCAACCTTCATGCACCTCCAGGCAAACGCCAGCTCAGGGACACTGTCGGGGCCTCCACCTTGCTCCTGTCCCTGTCTCCCCCTCCCGTGACTTCCCACACTGGGAACCTGGGAGGGTCCATGGTGGTGACCAGCGTGGGTGGTGACCTTCAGGGCTGTGGGGAGGGGGTGCACTCATATAAGGGGGACCAGGTTATCAGCGGTTTATTATTTGATTAATTGTTTTTTTAAACACAAAAATGTTTCTTCCAAAGAAAGCTCTTGCAGAAGTCAAGTGAGTAGAGACCCAGAACCGCGCTAATCTACAGGAGCTGAGAGGGAAGCAGAGCCCTGGCCCAGCTGAGAGCTTCGGTTCCTGAGGGGCCTGACACACCTGGGTCCCCCCGGGGAACCACCGGGCCACGTCCTTTTGTTAACCTTCCTAAAACAACTGAGTGTCTTCACGAGAGTTCAGGAGGGTAAAAGTACTGGGTTTTTTAAGAGCAGGATTGCAGAGGTTTGACCTGACCGTCGGGCTTGTGTTCCAGGTGTCCCCCTGCGAGAGGTGTCGCTGCGAGGCCAACGGGGAGGTGCTGTGCACGGTGTCAGCGTGTCCCCAGACGGAGTGTGTGGACCCCGTGTACGAGCCCGACCAGTGCTGCCCCATCTGCAAAAACGGTATGTGCGATGCAGACCGGTGGTGGCCGCCGCGCTGTCCACCACACACTCCAGGCTCCGCTCCTGGTGGACGGACGTGTCCAGTTAGATGTGTCGGCACACGCACATGCAAACACATGTGCCTGATGTTTGGTTAGGACCAGGACTTTCTGTGCCTTCCTGGTGTCAGCTGGTGTTTTATGGATGCTCAGAATTTCTTTGGGGAGAAATTCAATTTCCACCTCTAAGGAGAGTCACTTGTTTTAATTTAACTTTGTTTGTTCTTGCGAAGCTGTTTCTCTCTTTCCAAGACAAATCAAACATGCTGCTTGAGATCATTTGCTTTTTATTACTGAGTGAATTAAACTGGAATCATAATTGAATATTTTTCATAAGCAAATGAGGCAGGAAAAGCTCCCCCCACGCTCTGCCCTTATTCCTAGTGAAAGCTGGTGGGAGATGAGAAACCGCAGCTGCGTTAGGAAAACAGATACCTGATGTCCTGACCCTCACTGACAAGGGGAGTTTCTGCCTGTCCCAAAGGAGGAGATGCCCTGTCCCCAAGGCACTGAGCATTGTCCTGGGACTCACCCTTCTCTGTCAGGTCTTGGGTCTCGTTCTTAGCCAGAGCAGAACTGAGGCTTGTGCTCACGAGGGTGATTGAAGACAGAGGTCGAGGGGAGCTTGGAAGAGGACAGAATCGGGAGTTGAAACCCCAGGCTCCGTGGACCCAGGTGTCCTTCTTGGAGAAAGGGGTTGGGCTGCGGAGACTGCACGTGGTAGCACCTCGGGGCTAAGTGGTGAGGTCTTCATCTGTGAGCTTGGCTGGACTGAGGCTTGATGGCTATGGGACGTGGCTCCGTAAGTGGCAGGTGGACTTTAGGTGGATGGTGACACAGGACGTTCACCGTGTCCCAGCTTGCTGAAATGTCATCAAAACTGGGGCCCTGAGGTACCTCAGAAATCTTCCACAGGGTACCACACTCCACCCCCTGTGACACTCTTGAGCTGCATGAATGGAAGAGGAAATGGCGTTTCTGTTGAAGGAAAGGCCAAAATGGCCAGCGTTGTATCACAGAGGCAGGAAGCATGGAAACCTGGTACATTCTGTCCTCTGGACGTCTGTGGACAGTGTCCAAGGGGAAATGTTACAGAATGGGATGCACGGCTTGGCAGTTCTTTTGTGTGTATTTGGAAGAATCCATGAGGTAAGAGTCCAGCAGACTAGGAGGAAGATGAGGAGCCTGCAGTGTGTTCTTTTAAAATAAAATGTCAGGATGCTTCTGTAAAGTTGAAGGGAATCCTGCAGTTTACGGTGCTAGTGTACGAGGTAAGATAAAAACTGTAGTGAATGTTTAAATCAAAAACATTTATTACACTGAAAGACACATTGTCATTACTCCCCTCAAAATCCTGTCCCTCACTTTCACCACATTTATCCCATCATTGTTACCACTTTCTAAAGCAGCTCTGGAGTCCTCTTTCCTGAGTGTCTTCACTGTCATGGCTGCCTCAATGCCCCAAGTCCATTCAAAATGTTTCCCTTTTGTGGTCATTTTGACTTTGGGGGAGAGCCAGAAGCCACACGGTGCCAGATCCGGTGAATAAGGTGGATGAGGACCTACTCACATTTTGACAAGCCTGCCTTTCTCGTGGATGGCAATCAACATCAGCATTCACCATATTTTTGATCACACCTCTTTAAGACACTCAGGAAAGGGGACTCCAGAGCGGCTTCAGAAAATGGCAAGAGCGATGGGATGTGAGTAGCTGAGGTTATGGGCATACACCACTGTCCCTGGCTTCCCTCTCTCTTTTTAAGTTTATTACCTCAGGTTCTTCGTTACAGTAACAGGAAGCTGACCGCCTCTGATGAGGCAAATGCATAATGTTAACAACTGGGGAATCTAGATGAGATCTGTGCAGGAGTTCTTTGTGTTGTTCCTGACATTTTACTATGAACTTAAAATTATTTGAAAAGAAAGAGGTTTTAAAAAATCATATGTATATATGAAAAAGAAAAACAGGATAAATATGTTGAAATCAAAGGCAAGTATTTTGAGAAGGATTTATGTGCTTTTTACTGTAGTACTTTTTAAAAAAATTTAAACATTCACTGTGTATTTTGGTCACAAATAGTAAGTCAGAAACAGTGAGATGGGAGGGGGGAGCAGACAGAGGGAGTAGAGTCTCTGACCTAGGCATGGCGTGGTGTCAGATGGCGGAGTGACGTCGGCGTGCAGGGCCCCTTGCAGGGAGATGGGACAGGAGACCAGCCTGTCACTGTGCCAAATCGTGTAGCAAGTGGCTTCTATGTTGGTGGCCGACATATGTGGCCTCTTCAGTATGTGAGATATTTCATGTCTGTCGTGGTAAATGACTAGAAGCCAGGTTTTGGTATCAGATAGCCACGCAGCCCCAGCTTGGGTGGTCAGAGTAGACGATAAGTTACGAATTCAATCCTAGGTCTCTTTTATCTGTCTCTTCCATTAGAAGAATTTCAGACCAGGGGAAAAGGCGCAATAATTCTGCGGCGAACAGTTGCACACCCTGCCCCATGCACCTGTTTTTGACAGTTTGCTTCCTCTTCTTCTTTTTCTGTCTTTGTGCCCTGGCAAACCAACTCTGCACAACACAAGCCAGCAGGGTCAGGGTGATGGCTCAGTCATTCCGCACTGGGACACACACAGAAAACCTCCCGCTTATCCCACCTCCAACACCGCAAAGCTCATGGAGTAGAGATCAGTGTTTCTTTGCAGTTCTTTCTGCCCTTAGCATGTATGCCAGGAAAGGTGTGAAGTTAAAGAACAGCTTTTAGAAGATATTTGAATTAATTCTTTGTCACATGCGGATATGTTAAAATTTATAAATATTTCAAGTAATTTATGTTTGTTTTCAACATCTTTGTCATTTAAGGTGCACTTTCCTTTCTTGAGTAAGCGAAGCCTGATTAAAAGCAAAAGCTACATAAATAAGGTCTGTTCAGAGAAACAGTGGTTTTATTGTTGAATTGATGGGTTTGGAATAGAGGAAGTGGTGCGCGCTCTGTGGGTTAACTTCTATGTGTTCAGCTTTACCTCTGTACTTTGAGAGGCAGGAGAGATGAAAGTAAGGCATGATTTTTCTGGTGGCACGTTAGAGTTTATTTTTATTGTTATTGTTGTTGTTAGTCCGTGTTTCCAGCACATGTTGGCATTCCTTGTGTAGAGTTTGTCCATGTACATAACACATCTTCATTCTTTTTTCATCCTCTTTCCCTCCCCTCCCTTCCCCTTCCCTCAATCCTTCCCTTTTGGGAAAGATCTGCCTCCCTACTTCCTATATCTATCTATTGTTTTGTTTTTATTTATACTTTGGGTTTCTTATATAAGAGAAACCATGGAATATTGAAACTTATGTGTCTGACTTATTTCACTTAACGTAATTTCATGGTGCATCAATTTTCCTACAAATGACTCGAGTTTTTGTTTCCTTATGGCACAGTAGTACTCCATTGTGTGTAAACATCACATTTTCTTTATCTATTCATCCCTTGATGGACATATAGCACACTTACAAGGCTTAGCTGTTACGAATTGTGCAGTTGTAACCATGGATATACATGGATCATTGTGGCAGGATGTCTTTAATTCTTTTGAGAAGATACCTAGAAGGATGCAAATGGTTTTCTAAACTAGATTTACATTACAGAAGGTTTTGAATTAAGAGATTTGAGCTGATTGGATCAAAGTATTAACAATTTCTTATTGTCAAGACCACAACTAAAAGTAAATTGAAATGTATCTAATCACGTACTTAGGAAGTTTTGTTTCATGCAGCAGAGAGAACTTGGCTTTGAGCTGCCTCTAGTTACAGGGTATTCTGACCTTGACAGGGCATATTGGGCAAGGGACTCTGAGCAAAGAGATTTGCTTGAAGAATGAAAACCATTTCTATCAGAAGTAAATGCAGTATGATAATTGAAATTAATAAATAATTTTCAGTACTCCTGCCTCCCCAGGTGCAAAAAAATGATGTTTTTGTAAGAAAAGATTTTGTCTGATGTATCGCAGATTAGAGGACATCAAAAATAGATGCTTTATGTGAAATTAAATGCTTGGGTGGACTTCGCTGGGATGAAATATGAAGGTTTTAGCTCTTGATCTTAGCAGCCCTGCCTCCTCTCCTCGGACCAGCGTGTCACGACCTGTAGCATTAAATAGCTCTTTCTCTACGAAGGGAAATTACAGTTCGCTTGCTGGCTGCCAGAGTCACTGGCATCAAAGGAGTGAAATTTTGAAACCCAGAATGTCTTGAATGTAAATAAATGATCACAAATCAAATACAGCTTAATATATTCACTTTGTTGACTTATGTAGATTCATCTCGTAAGGTTTTTCTTTTGATAAAAATGGGTGTTTTATGGCACTGTTGTTTCTCTCTTTTTCTCCCACAATGATACAAACAGTGAGTATTATATTGACTTTCAAAGATCTGGGTTTTTCTCCGGTGCTGGATGCACATTAGCCGTTCACAGATCCCTTTGAATTCAAGGCCCTTGGCCTCAGACATGCTTATTGGCATTAACTAAGCATGAGACTTCCTTCAGGGATAAGAAGACCTCCCTTCCGTGTGTGCCATCATCTAACTTTAGGGACACAGAGGAGAGCTGATAAGAAGTAAGACAGCACTGTGGCAGAGCGAGAGCCTTGTCAGAATCAGCTCTGCTTCTCCAGGGTGGAGCATGGTACCCTACGGGGGGAAGAGATGTCTACAATGGCACAGAGGCACCAGATGTAAAGCTCGTATATTGCCTTGGTGTCGCACTGCTACTTGACAGTATCATTTTCATAATAAGATAAATATAGTCTTTTGTGGAGGAAAATGAAAAACACGGAATTTTTAAGAGAAACATGGAGATTTCAAATGATTAGATGTACTTGGATGGAAAACGTGAGAAGCACTGAGAATTAGGCAGAGTTTTCTTAGTTGGTTTCCCATGTGCTGCAGAGTCATAAAAATTAATACACTGTGGTGGGATCCCAAAGATAAGCAGACTGACAAGTGGATCAGAATACAGAATACAGTCAGAAAAGTCCTGTGCGTGTCAGATCGCTGGCTGATGACTAAGCTGCTGCTGTTGTACCGTGGGCATAGGAAGGGTCCATCCAACAAAGGGTGGTTGGCCTGTTGAATAACAGGTAAAGATACAAGGTGTCCGCACTCTTTCCTCGCACTCCACAGAAAAATCAGTTTCCAATAGATTTTAGATTTAAATATGAAGGTTAAAGCAATCATGATTTTAGAGAAAATACAGAAAAATACATTCATGGCATTGAATGAGGATTAATGTGAAAGCACAGCAAAAACACTAACCATGAAGAACTATTACATGGACTTTATTAAAATTAAGAATCTATGTTCAGGGCCGGTGAGATGGCTCAGCAGCGTAAGTGCCTGCCTGGCAAGCGCGAGGGCCTGAGTTCGACTCCCAGAACCCACATACGAAAAAAAGGGCTGGTGATATCGCTCAGCACACAGGCGCCTGCTGGCATGCGAGGTCCTGAGGTCAACCCCCAGTACCCACATTAAAAAAAAAAAAAAGAATCTATGTTCATCAAACAATATTACTAAACATATAATGCAGCCAGGATAATTGGAGAAAATATATGCAATAAATATACCTCACAAAAGTCTAAACAATTCCTGCACATTAACTTCAATAAGAAATATACAAAAAAAATAAGAAAAATGTAATGGAGGTTCTCAACTCACTGTACACCAGGACACTCTTCCCAATTTCTCCTCTTAGGGAGATGGGTTTTCTCCCTGAGTTTTGGGCCCTACACTTCCACTGTCTTCCCATCACATTGCATTCCCATGACAGGGCCTGAATTTGTGCAGATAGGAAAGAAAGAAAAATTGGAAAAAGCATTTCCTCATCTACAGCAAATAAACTAGTGTTAACCTGAAGTAGTTAGTTATGAATTAACATTCATCTTGCAATTCCTAGAGAAATGACGAAGAAGAGCAATAAAAGAATTAAGCACAGTGTATTAACTGTATAATTTTTTTATTTTAAAGAGAAAAAAACAGAATTTCAAAACAAGATCATAGGAGGATAACAATGGTTAATACATTATGTATTGTTATCTTTAAATTAGTTACTCCAAGTATAAGATATCAGCATTCAATTGTCCAAACAATATTAGCACAAACCTTTCTTTTCAATGAACTAAGAGAAATTAGTAGTATATCTATCTTATATATTTTTTTTCTTTTCCCTTCCTTCTTTTCTCCATTCCCCACCCCAGTTTCTCTTTCCTTTTGAACAGTTTCTTCCCATTTTACAATATCTATTGTACATTTTGGGTCTTATTTACTCTTTCAGCTTCTCACACTAAGGAGACAATATAATGTTTACGTATGAGTATCTGGTTTATTTCACTTATGAGTATGGTCTCGAGTTGCATCCATTTACCTATAAAAGTATCCAGTTTATCCTTCTTTATGGCTGAGTAGTACTCCTTTGTATAAAAATACCACATCTTTTTTATCCATTCCTTGGTTGATGGGCATTTGGGTTGTTTCCAAGATGTAGCTATTACAAATTGTGCTGCTATAAACATGGGTGCACATATATTGTTGTGATATGATGTTTTTAATTCTTCTGGGAAGATACCCAGAAGTGGAATAGCTGGGTCAAATGGGACTTGCAATCCTAGTTTTTTTTTTGTGGGTACCGGGGGTCGACCTCAGGACCTCGCGCGCCAGCAGGCGCCCGTGCCGCTGAGCGATATCACCGGCCCTTTTTTCGTATGTGGGTTCTGGGAGTCGAACTTGGGCCCTTGCACTTGCCAGGCAGGCGCTTATGCCACTGAGCCATCTCACCGGCCCTCAGTCCTAGTTTTTTGAGGAATCTCCACACTGATTGCCACAGTGGTTGCACCAGTCTGTACTCCCACCAACAGTGGAGAAGGGTTCCTTTTCTCCCACAGACCGGCCAGCATTTGTTATTGATTGATTTCTTGATGATAGCAATTCTTTCTGGGGTGAGATGAAATCTCAGTGTTTTTTTTTTTTTGTGGGTACCGGGAGGTCGACCTCAGGACCTCCTGCGCCAGCAGGCGCCCGTGCTGCTGAGCGATATCACCGGCCCTTTTTTCGTATGTGGGTTCTGGGAGTCGAACTCGGGCCCTCACGCTTGCCAGGCAGGCACTTATGCCGCTGAGCCATCTCACCGGCCCTCAGTGTTGTTTTAATTTGCATCTTTCGAATGACCAGTGATGTTGAACATTTTTTCATATATTTATTTGCCATTTGTATTTCTTCATCTGAGAAGTGTGTATTCATCTCAGATGCCCATTTTTGGATTGGGTCTTTAAATTTGGGAGGTCTGATTTTTTTTTTTTTTAGTTCTTTATATGTTCTTGATAGTAATCCTTTGTCTGAGAACAGCTGGCAAACATTTTTTCCCACGTTGTGGGTTGTCTCTTCACTCTGTTGGTGGTTTCTCTTGCTGTGCAAAAGCTTTTTAATAAGATGAGATCCCAGTTGTTGATTGTTTGTGATACTTCCTGTGCGATCGGGGTTTTATTTGTGAAGTTTATGCCTACACCAATGTCTTCAAGAGTTTTACCTATTCTATCTTCCAGCAGATTTAATGTTTCTGTTTTAATATTTGATCCATTTCTAATTTAGTTTAGTGCAGGGTGAAAGATATGGATCCAATTTTAGTCTTTGGCATGTGCAGAGCCAGTTTTTCCAGCACCATTTATTAAAGAGGCTATCTTTCTTCCAGTGAATGTGTTTGGCACCTTTGTCAAAGATAAGGTGACTTAGTATGTCTGGAGTTGTTTCAGCATCTTCTAATCTGTTCCATTGATCTTCGGGTGTGTTTTTTTGCCAGGACCATGCTGTTCTTATCACAGTAGCTTTATACTAAAATTTAAACTCAGGGATTGTGATGCCCCCTGCCTTACCTTTGTTGCCCAGAATTGCCTTTGCTATTCTAGGTCTCTTCTGGATCCAAATAAAGTTTAGGATTGTTTTCTCTAATTCTGTGAGATATGCTGTTGGAATTTTGATCGGAATGGATCGGAATTTCATTAAATCTGTATAACAATTTTGGAAGTATGGCCATTTTCATTATATTGGTTCTTCCTACCCAAGAGCAAGGGATATCTTTCCATTTTCTGATATCCTTTTCAATCTCGTTTTTCAGAGTACTGTAGTTTTCAATGTAGAGGTCTTTTACATCCTTTGTTAGATTTATTCCTAGGTTTTTCATTTTTTTGGTTGCTATTATGAAAGGTTGTTTCCCTAATTTCGCTCTCCGTGAGTTTGTTATTCATATACAGGAAGGCTATTGATCTTTGAGTGTTGACTTTGTATCCAGCTATGCTACTGAATTTGCTTATTAAATGGAGCAGTTTTTTAGTGGAGTTTTTGGGGGTCTTCTTTGTAGAGTATCATGTCATCTGCAAATAATGATAATTTCACTTCTTCCTTTCCTAGCGTTATTCCTTTTATTTCTTTCTCTTGTGTAATTGCTTTGGCTAACGTTTCCAGGACTATGTTGAATAAGAGTGGAGATAGTGGACATCCTTGTCTTGTTCCTGATTTTAGAGAAAGAGCTTTCAGTTTTTGTCCATTTAGTATGATGTTGACTGTTGGTTTGTCATAGATAGCTTTTATCAGATTGAGGTAAAGACCATCTATTCCAATTTTCTGTAGGGTTTTTATCATGAATGGGTGCTGGACTTTGTCAAAAGCTTTTCTGCATCTATTGAGATGATCATATGATTTTTGTCCTTGGCTCTGTTAATATGGTATATTACATTTATTGATTTACATATGTTTAACCATCCCTGCATCCCTGGGATGAATCCAACTTGGTCATGGTGTATAATCTTCTTGATGATTTGCTGGATTCTGTTTGCCAGTATCTTATTGAGGATTTTTGCATCTATGTTCATTAGGTAGATTGGCCTGTAATTCTCTTTCTTGGTTGGGTTCTTCTCTGGTTTTGCTTGTCAGGGTAACATTGCTTCCAGGAATGAATTTGGGAGTATTGCTTCCCTTTCAATTTCATTAAAGAGTTTGAGCAGTAGTGGTGTTAGGTCTTCTCTAAATTTCTTGTAGAATTCAGCAGTGAATCTATCAGGGCCTGGGCTTTTCTTTGTTGGGAGGTTTTTAATTACATCTTCTATTTCATAGATTGATACTTTTTTTTAGGATTTTTATATCTTCTTGATTCAGCTTTGGTAATTCATATGTATCTAGGAATCTATCCTTTTCTTCTGCATTTTCCATCTTATTAGAATACAAGTTTTCAAAGTAGGTGTAGATGATGATCTGGATTTCTGCAGGATCCGTTGTGATTTTACCCTTTTCATCCTAATTGTGTGGATTTGAGTCTTTTCTTTCCTTTTTTTGATAAGGTTGGATAAGGGTTTGTCAATTTAATCTTTCAAAGAACCAACTCTTTGATTCACTGATTCTTTGTATTGTTTTTCTTAGTCTCCAATGCATTAATTTCTGCTCTTTATAATTTCCTCCCTTGTGTGAGCTTTTGGCTTACCTGTTCCTCTTTTTCTGGAAGTTTGAGATTCATCATTGAATTGTTTATTTGTGCTTGCTCTGTTTTCCTGATACAGGTATTTACTGCTATAAATTTCCTTCTTAGGACTGCTTTCATTGTGTCCCATATGTTTTCGTATGTTGTACTGTTGTTATTATTCAGTTGTAGAAACTGTCTAATTTCTTCTTTAATTTCATGTGTGACCCATTGGTTGTCCAGGAGGGTACTATTTAATTAGATTTCCATGTGTTTAGGAAGCTCTTGTGGTTTCTTTTGCTATTGATTTCCAATTTCATTGCATTATGGTCTGATAATATACATGGGATAATTTCAATTCCTTTGCATTTACTTAAGCAGGTTCTATGAGCTAGTATGTGGTCTCTTTTGGGGAACATCCCATGTGCAGCTGAGAAGAATGTGTATTCTGATGTTGTGGGGTGGAACGCTCTGTAGTCATCTACTAAGTCCATTGGTTCAAAAGTTTGGTTCAGTTCTAATATTTCATTGTTGATTTTTTGTCTAGTTGATCTGTCTTTTTGTGACAGTGGGCTATTGAGACCCCCCAATACAATTGTATTAGTGCTTATTTGATTTTTCATTCCCATTAATATTTGTTGTATATAGTTGGATGCACTGGTATTTGTTGCATATACATTTATGATTGTAATCTCTTTCTCTTGGATTGTTCTCTTTACAAGGATGTAGTGACCTTCTTTATCTCCCTTAATCATTCTTGGCTTGAAATTCACTTTGTCTGCAAATAGAATAGCTACCCACTGCTTTTTTCTGGGTTCCTGTCACATGCAGTATTGTTTCCCATCCTTTGACTTTCAGTCTATGAATTTCTTTTTGAAATGTGTTTCTTGTATGCAGCAAATCATTGGATCTTGCTTCTTGATCCATTCTGCCAGTCTGTGTCTTTTGATTGGTGAATTGAGACCATTAATATTGATGGTTAACACTGATATGTATTGACTTATCCTTATCATGTTATTTTCCTGTTGTTGGCTCCCCCTCTTTTTTTCCCTCCCTCTGTTTAATTATTTAACCTTGCCTGGGGAATTCCTTCTGTTGGGGTTCATGGAGTTGTAGTTCTTATCTCTTTCTAGAATATCCTTCAAAATATTTTGGAGTGCTGGTTTGGTAGTTATAAATTTCCTCAGATGTTCTTTGTCATGAAAGTATTTTATTTCTCTATCAGTTTTGAAAGATAGTTTTGCAGGGTACATCAATCTGGGTTGAAAGTTATTTTCCTTTAGAACTTGAAATACTTCACTGCAAGCTCTTCTTGACTTCAGGGTTTGTGCTGAGAAGTTAGTTGTGATTCTGATGGGCTTTCCTTTAAGGTGATTTGTTTCTTTTCCTTAACAGCTTTTAAGATTCTATTCTTGTGTTGAATTTCTGGAATCAACTATGATATGCCTGAATTGGAGTTCTATATGCCTCACTTATCTGTATGTCAAATTCTTTTTCTCTACCAGGGAAGTTTTCTGCCATGACATCTGTGAACAGTTTATATATGTATCATTTGTGCTATCTCCTGCTTTTTCATGGACTCCAATCAATCTTAAGTTATTCTTTGTCTCATCAACAGCTGCTGGATTGATTTCTCATGGTCCCTTGCTATTTTTAAGAAATCTTCCTTTTCATGATCGCTAACTGCTAGCCTCTCTTCTATATCTGAGATCCTGTCCTCACATTGGCTTAATCTGCTGTGAACACTTTCAGTGGAATTTTTATTCTCCTGGACATCTGCTTGAATCTGCCTTATAGATTCCATTTTTTTCCTATACTGAGCATTCATGGCTTCCATCATTTTCTTAAGCTTGTCTATTTTTTGTCTGTATTTGCTCTAGGGTACCTACGCATGGTCTTCATTGTGGACATCATCTCAGCAGTTATCTGAGAAATTATTTCTGATTTGGTTTTTTCCGGAGCCTCATTCAATTGCTTTGTTGTTACCACTTCAGAGAGGCTAGGTGGATGGCTTTTGGATTGTCCCACCCCATTGCCCCCTGGGTTTGCCTTGGTGAACTGGATGTATGGGGTTTCATATTGTTTAAGTGTTGTCTCATTTTCTTTTCTTTCTTTAGTATAATTCCCGGGGTGATGCTTGTAAATTGCCTATGGTAGGTTGCTTTATTGCTAGTATTTAAAACCCTTAGGAGAAGACTACTTCCCTGAGGTAACTTCCAGGGTTAGCTTATTCTTGTATTTTGACTCTGTTGCAAGATCCTACCTCTTCAGTTTGTTGGAGATGAGAAGTTGCTGCCTGTTTGGCCCAGTCCTTGGTTCTTTGGCACTGTGCCACAGTATTTTCTGTGGCCCTTAGTCAATCTCAGTCATGGAATACCAGGAAGAACAGCTGTTTAGAACAATTATGTCACTTTTTTGCTACATTGGTACCAAAAGCATCAAACACAGCCTAGAAAATGACAGACTGAGCTAACCAGTTATTTGCCACTTTCAACTGTATAAACTGGATTTGTGTTTATATAAAAAAATCTAAAACAAACCAGAAAATTATATGCAGTATACAAGTCCTTAATATGTCAATTTTGCCCTCAGGGGTTAAAATTTAAAATGAGTTAAGGAGAAAATAGAGAAGAGGAAGAAGAGGAAGAAATTAGAAGTAAGGCTGGAGGACAAAGAGGGATCACGCTAACTTTGGGAAACTGGTACAGAAGACTGGAGGGAAAGAGTGAAGGAAAGGATAAAAAGAACAGAACAGAACCACAACCACAAAGAGGCTAGAAACTCCATTTGCACTGGCATAAAAACAAGATCAAACAAAGGAGGAAAAAAACCCACCACCACCACAACAACAACAAACAAGAGAGAGAAAAAGAAAGAAAAGAAAAGAAAAAGTCCGCTTCCAGGTTTGTCTCCGCTGTTGCTGGTAGACAACATGTGGAGACAGAATCCCATTCTGAGCCGATCTGTCCCAGCAAGCCAGTAGTAGCTTTCTGGCCAGGCCGTGGATAAGCTCAGCCAGCCTGCACCTTCTGGCCGAGACCAGACTCATTCAGCCTGCAGCCATCAGCGCACCTTCCATGGGCCTGAGCCCAGCTGGGAGCCATAGATGGAGCCGCAGCCACTCTGAGTTCTGAGCTCAGCTGCCCCCACAAGATGGCTCCCAGCCAATTACACTCTCCCACTGGGTGACTGAGCCCTCAGATTCACTGCCAGCCAGTGCCATCCCTCATGTCCGCTGCTCCCCTCCATCACTGTGTCTCTCATGTCCGCTGCTCCCCTCCATCACTGCGTCTCTCTGTGGAGGCCTCCAGGGTCGCCGGCAGTCACCGTGCGTCCGCAGGTTTGAACCACTCCTCTCATGCAGTGAGTCCCATCTCAGGGAGAAGGCGCCACCAGAGACCTCCTTCTTCTTCACTGAAGTTTCTCTCTTCACTCTCTCCGTGGGCTTCAAATCGAGCTTCAGGTCCTTCCCCTGGACTCGCTTCCCTCCTTCTTGTCTTCCTTGAGTTGCTATATTCCAGCGTCTGGATGGGGACTCTCAGAGAGGATTTTTCTCTGCTGCTTACTGCTCTGCCATCTTGGTAACTAGGTGTATTAATTTTAAAACAATATTCAAAGAGAAACAAACATAAAGCAGTAAAATGAGGGAAAACAAATAAAAAGTATATCCTTAATAATAAAGATCCAAAATACATGAAGTAAAAATTGATAGAATTCAAAGGAGAAATAGAAACAATTATAGTTGGAAATTTCAATCAACCATAAGTTTACTCATAGAAAACCTGGATTTGAATACCAAAGTTGGCTTCGCTGACCATAGTGATGTGGGTGTGGAGCCCACCGCCCAGCACTGAAAGACACTCATGTTAGTCAAGTTCATGTATGTGGTCGGTCTCCAGGGCAGACCAACTGCTAACCATCACACAATTCTCAATAAATTTAAAGAACTTTAAAAAATAAAGTGTGTCTCATGAACACAACAGAATAAATGAGAATTAACACCTGAAGGAAATCTAGGAAATCTGAAAGTGTTTAGAAATCAGCATACTTTAAATAAGCCATTGTTCAGTGAAGAAATCACAGAGATTTTAGAAAATATTTTGAACTGATATAAAATGAAAACAGACCATAATACAGATGATGGGAGGAAGATAAAGTAGCCTTTAGAAGGAAACTAACTCTTAACTAATATAAACTTTTACCTTAAGGAAAACGGTAGATTATATGAAGTGCAAATAAAAGAAAGAACAGGTTAAAAGTCCAAGTAGAAGTCATTATGTAGAAAGTGGAAAAGCTCAGGAAAATCCATTACAACCAAGTCAAATTAGTTATTTGAAAGTTCTTTGGAAACAATAAAATTGACAGAACTGGCCAAGGAACAGTCAAAGAAGACAAGTCAGGAAGGAAAAAGAAGGCAGCACAAATGGTCCTAGAAAAATGAAAATGATTATAAGACAATGTTATGAACAACTTTCTGTCAACAAATCGAAAAGCTGGAGGAAATGGGTAAAATTTGAGGGAAACACAAGTAAAAATTCGAGTGAATACTTGAATTCACTTCCATAAATACAAGTCCAGGTGTACATGCCTTTTGTAGTGAATGCTACCAAATGTTTACAGAAGAAATAATATGAATTCTTCATAAATGACTCAGGAAATAGAAGCAAAGGGAACCTGTCCCAATTCAATCTCGGCATTATAACCCCGATACCAAAGCTCAAAAAGGGGTCACATGCACAAAAGAAAACTACTGATGAATTCCCCCTTGTGACTCTAGATGCAAAACTCTTCCACAAAATATTAGCAAGTCTGAATATAGCATAATAAAAAGGATTAAGCACTATAGCAATTGGGATTTATTCCAGGAATGGAAGTTTAATTTAGTGTTTGAAAAATCAATTAAAAGGAAATACATCGTATGAATAAGATAAAGGAAGCAAAAAGCACACAGGATCTCAGTTGATGCAGAGAAGGTATTTGGCAGATTCTAGCACTTACTCATGACTAAATTTCTCAGTAAATTAAGCATGAGCAGGAACTTTCTCAGTCTGATAAAGGATAACTGGAACATTCTCAGGTAACGATTAAGATGAATGGCCCCACAGTACTCCTAAGATAAGGCAAGGGTGGTATCCATTTTTCTTCCTCTTCCACCCTTCAGTTTGGGATGGTGGGAAGGGAGGGAGAGAGCAAATTGGAAACAAAAACAGCATTTATTTGGAAATGTCATGAACTAGTATGTGAAAGTAAAGAACACACACACACACGCACACACACACACACACACACCTCTATTAGGAATAATAAAGAATGATCCCAGGTGAATATACCAAAAAAGTCAGTTTTTCTAGCAGATAATGGATAACAAAAATGAATTACAGAAAATAATTTCATTTGGAGTAGCACCCAAAAGAGTAAAATACTTAGGAATAAATTTAATAACAGAGGTGTTAGATTTGTGCACTAACAGCTACAAAATATTGCTGAAAAAAATAAAGGATATGTGAATAAATGGAGACTCAAGTGTGAAGAAGACTCAATACCATCAAGAGGGAAATTCTTCCCAAATCGGATAGTAAATCCAGTGCAGAACCAGCACAATTCATGTTTTGGAGGACTTGACAAGCTTGTCCTAAAATTCATGAGGAACATTAAAGGATGGACAAAACGATTTTGAAAAAGAACAAAGTTGGAACACTTTTACTATTGAATTTCATAATACTTAAAAAAAAATGGTAGTATGTTACATCATATATATATATATATATATATATATATATATATATATATGAAGAATTGAAATCCAGAAATAAATACAGTATGTAAATTCTTACATCTATCTTTCCAACTAGGGCGCTTTAATGGGGGGGAATGGTCTTTTTAGTAAATTGTATGGGACAATTAGATGATCACATAAAAATGATTTAAGATCCTTAATTTCTGCCATCTACAAATGCTAACTGTGAATGAGCCATAGACATAAATGTAAGAGTTTCAATTGTATAAAACAGGACAGGAGAACATTTTTATAATTTTATGTTGGGCCAAGTTCTTAGATTCAACACCAAAATCACAATCCGTAATAGAAAATATTGATTATCATGAAAATTAAAATCTGTTGCATTTCAAGATACACTAAGAAAACCAAATGCAAATTGTGAGAAAATATTTTCAAATAATATCTGATAAAAGAGCTATATCCAATATATATAAAGAACTCATACAACTTGAAAATTAAACAATATAATAAAAACTGGGCAAAGGATTTGCATACACACTTTACGAAGGAAGACAGACAAGTGGGTAATAACCAAGCAAGATGATGTTTAACCTCACTAGTTATTTGGGAAGTAAAAATCAAAGGCATGATGAAGTAGCACCATATCCCATCAAAATAATTATAATAAAAAAGGCAGATAAAACCAGTGTTGGGAAATAGAACACTCATGCATTCTTGGTGGAAATGTTAAAAACATTTGTTAAAAACAATTCAATATTTTCTTAAAATTTAGAAACCTACCATATTTCCCAACAACTCCGTCCTAAGATTCTGTCCCAGCAAATTGAGACCATATATTCATGCAGAGCTGTGTGTGTAAACATTCGTAGCAGGGTTATTCATAAGACAAGGAATGCAAACACGCTGAATGTTCATCCATTGGCAAATGGATAAATGTAATATAGTATATCCATGCAAAGGAATACTATTTAGTAACTAAGAAAAGAACTTATCATGCTTCAATGTGGACGAACCTCAAAAACATTATTCTAAATGAGAGTAGCCACTTTCAAAAGATCACATATTTCATGATTCTGTTTATTGGGAATATCACGAAAAGGCAAATTTATATAAAAGGGTGTCCACGAGTTGTGACCTAGGGCTGTGAGCAGAGTGGGAATTAACTGCAAACAGGCATGAGGGGATTTATTGACAGTACACTGTTTACTATGTTGTTACGATGGCGACAGAGTTAAATAAATTCACTAGAAGTTATTAAACTGTACGCTTAGAATGGGTGACTTTGAAGTGTGCGAGGTGTAGCTGAATAAAGGGGCTAAAAATCTTGACAGCTTCTTAAAAAGATAGGTGAAATTTCTGTCATTTCCTTCGAATCACCTGAGAGGCTAATCCCACGTCTTTCCTCAGACACAGACCTTTCGATTGCAGGTCTGATGCCCTTGATAACTTCATGGAATCTTCCTTCTTAAGCCTCCTGAAGCCATGACCCTTATGTTATTTACTTGTGGTAAAATAAATTTAACCGAGTTTATCTGAGCTGAGAATGATTCATGAACTGAGCAATACTCAGAGCCAGAAGAGGCTCCAAGTTCCACCCAGCAGTGGGAACAGTGAGCTTTTATGGATTGCACATGGCATCCAGGTCGAGAAATACCAATTGGCTCCACCTGGTTGTTCTTATTTGAGCATGTGCAGTGTGGTGCCTGCCTTATTTGGGCATGGTGTGATCAACTCATTGCCTGTGATTGGCTGAGGCTCTGCAGTTCCTGATTGGCTGAAATCCAGCTGTTGGTTACAAGATATCCTCCTAAATCCAGGCTTGATTTGTTAGGTAGGAACTCAAAGGAAGAAAACAGCCTCAGGCCCAGTGCCTCTTGCTTATTCATTTGAACACCTGTAAGAGACAAGAAGTGTTAAGAACACACGGAGGAGCCCAGCAGAAGCCAGTGCTGTTCCTAGATTTTCTGCACTCCAGGTGCCCTTGCATAGCATGGACATACAGCTCCCCGACTCACCCTGTCTGGTTACTCTTCCGTTGCAGGGCCAGACCTCTTTTCCACCCTCAAGCCCTGCACTTCCTCAGGGTCCTTCTGGGCTCTTCCTCTTTGCGAGTGTGTGTCCCTGACCATGGTGCTGAAAATGTCAGAGGATGGAAGTCAAGTGCTGCCTTCTGGGCTCGTGACCCAGGCTGCACCTGCACCTGCTGCTCACACCAGGGCCTCCCAGAGCCTGTGCACATTGGTCCCCCGGAGGCCTGGTCTGCGCAGGGCCCCGGAGTTCCTCATCCAGAAGGGCCGCTTTCCACACTCTGCATACTCTTCTTTTATATTTCCTCCCGGTCAGATTTAATGAGAGAAGGACACAGTCTATCTGTGAGGCTGTATATGTGGAATGAGGTCACCTGGAGTCTCAGGTGCTTTTCAGATGCATTAATTAGTTAAGGTTGGTCTTTTTCTAGAAGTTTTAAGAGTTTATAGAACTATATAACATATGGTACTTCACAATTTGGAGATAGCAAGGCAGTGACTGCTGAATGGCAGATTAGGTCAGAAAGCAGTGTTCTTTGTCACCCTGTAAGCTTGTCTTTAAAGGTGGGCACAAAGCCAGTCAGGGTGCCACATGCCTGTTATCCCAGGCCTCAGGGAGACTGAGGCAGGAGGATGCAAGTTCACACACAGTTTGTGCAACTAGTAGTTCAGCAAGACCCTGTCTCAAATTAAAGAAGGGCAGGGATGTTAAATAAAGGGGGGACTTCAGTGTGAAGACCCTGGATTCAGTCCCCAATTCTGGAAAAAAGGTGGGCATAAATTTTGACTATAAGCTGTTTAGCGGCCAAAGCAAAAGAGAACCATAATAAATAATAGTAAATATACGCCACAAAAAGAAACACACAGTTATGCTCTTCCAGGTATTGGGGCCTGGAGGAAGAGACTTGGTAGTGAGCGGATTCCCCCCGAAGAAATAGGAAAATAATTTTTAAGTGTTTAAGAGCTTGCTTCAACTTCTTTGGTTAGCATTACCCAGCATAAGCCAAGAACTCAGCTCCAAATTGCTAACAAACTTCTTCCACCAGTGTCTTGAGTTCCATGCGGTTTGCTTTTGTGGAAACAGTGATAGGGACGGCGTGCCATTCATCCTCACAGAGCCCGGCGACCTCTGTTACTCGTTCTTGCTGGAGGAGCACTCAGTGCCCCTGCTGTGGTTCTGTGTTCTCACGCTGCTGCTCGTCACTTCCTTGCCTGCTGCTAATTCTGGGCTCGCTGCTGCCTGCCCGGGTCCCTGCTCAGAGCGCTCCTGGCCCTGCTCACTCCTGACAGATAATGAGTGCAGGTGGAGAGAGCTTGGTCTCTTAAACTCAGGTGTTTAATCGCTCCCCCCTCCTGAGATCTGTAAATTAGTAGCTCTTCTCTGCAGATTTCAGAGCAACTTCAAATGGCCCTTGCGTTTACAAACGTGGGCGCAGAACTTTAAATTAGAGGCAGACTGCCCTGAATAGTTGCTCTCACTTTCTTACAATGAAGTACTTTTCTGAGTTAGGCGCACTCTACACCCCTATCGTATCTATGACATGATTTTATTTCTTTGTTTCTGATCTCCACCAGGCTTGGCCATTTCCATTTTACATGATGCCCTTTAACCTTGCTGAGGAGCAGCTAGAGTCCCTGCCCCAGCTTCACACTCTTAAGAGTCTCTCATGACATGTGCCCGAATGTCCTTGCTTCCCAAATGTCCTCTCATGACATGCCCCCAAATGGCCTGCTTCTTAAGGAAGTCCCTGCTCTACTGTCCGTCTTCAGAACCTGTAACTAATCCCATTATATCCTTTGTGTAGGGAACGAGGAAGCGTTGTGTTTAAGCAGTCTCTTTCGTTCAACATTTGGTTCTGCTTTTACATTTTTGGAAATGCAAGTGCACATTTTTATTGTACATTTAAAGTGAAACATTGGGATACCGACTGTTTATTTCTCTGAGAATACAAAGATGAACCAAATTAGGGTGCCCGCCCTTAATGAGCTCAGAGTCTAAAACGGAGGTTGCATTATAAATGTCTTGGGCTTGCTGTTGTCTTTGAATTATGACGACAGCAGAGAGGGAAGCTGGGAAAAAATCCTGCGGTAGCATCACTGTGTGTGTGGCCTTGATTTGTTTTTGAATTATTTCATTAGGATAAATTCCCAAGAGTTCATTCAGTCATGGGATTGAAACATTTTTATGACTCTGATAATATTGCTTTGTTGTTTTACAAAAGGCTGCACACGCTTATAAAGACTGGTTTACTATAACCTCGTTAACCTTTTATTAATTGAATTTACAGAAAATGATGCCTCGTTATTTTAATATTGAGCACCTGGACTTTTAAAATACCTTGGATGGCATTTTTTCTTCAATAGAGTATACTTTTCTACTGTCTTAAGAAAATAACTTTGAACATAATATAAATGGGTCTTGGTGACCGAAGCCGAGTGTTATGGGTTACATTTAAAATGTCCCACAAAGGCCCGCTGGTCGGCTTTTGGGAAGTGATCAGATCACGGGGCCATTACCCTTGTCAATGGGATAATCGGTAGGTGAGTCCCTAGCTAAATGGCTCCTGGAAGGGTGGGGGGCAGGTTGAAGGGACTGGGTGGTGGGGGCGTGACTTTGGTACTGTATCTGGCCCTGAGCCGTCCTTAGGTGGGCAGCTTTCCTCTGCCACCCCCTCCCGCCATGGTTGTGCTGCCTCCATCCAAGCCCGGTAACGAGGGGCCCAGACAGCTACAGACTGAAAGCTCTTAAATCATGATCCAGAATAAATCTTTCATCCTTTATGTTGATACTCTTGGGAATTTTGCCACAGAGATAGAAAGCTAACTAACAAAGTCACTGATGTCAGGCCCAACTGTTGGACTGCGCTGTGATTCAGTGAGGTCTTATTTCTTGGTGTATCCCTGTTGTACTTGAAAAATGGAGCTACTAATCGGAGTTACATGAGTGGATGATTAGCTCCTATTAAATAGCATGGTGGATTTTGAAGTTCTTCATCAATTCACTTAGTAGGTATTAACTGACTCTTTGCTCTATGCCTTGGAAAATAAAATGGCAAATAGCAGGATTTCCAGAAAAACAGAATAGGCTAGAGATACTGTGCGATGGGTTCAGCAGTACACAGCGAGGATGCCTGCGGGGGCTGCAGAAGGTGAGAAGAGGAGGAAAATAGAGAGGGACCTGGAGCTTAGCAAGCCAGGGGGTGAAAGGTGCCAGTGAACTGGAGCAGTGCGGTCCTCCTGGAGGTGGACTAAGAGTCAGGAAGTGTGAGGCAGGGGCATGCAGATGGCCATCAACCAGTTCATGGAGGACCTTACAGCTTGTTGAGGAGGTTAGATTCAATTTAAAAGCAACACAAAGCCAAAGAAGGGATTTTAGGATGGAAATGGTACAGAATATTTGAGCCCTCAAAGTCATGCTAGCTATGGGATTCAGAATAGAAGCTGTGGCAGTGTCCCAGGAAGAGGAATCGTGGCTGAACTTGGGTGCGGGCAGGAGACTTGTGAGAGCAGGTGCAGGATGGAGAATCTTCGGCGCTCAGCTGACTTTGTGGCTTATGGTATAAGATGGACGGAGGTCAAGGGCTTAAGAATGGGGGTCTGTTTCAGATCAGAAGAGAGGCAGAGGTTGTGGTGCAGGTCCTTGAGAGAGGAGGGGTGGGAGGAGAGCAGGTGTGGGGCTGATGGAAGACAAAGCCTGGGAGGTGTTCTCTGCTCAACTCCGAGTGGTCACAGTAGACCTCGCTCCTCGAGTTGTGTGAGCACCAGCACTGGCTTTGGAGCTGGACAGACGCGACGTCCCCCTGAATCTCTGCCACCTCATCTGAATGACTGATCCGCTTCACTCTCTTAACCTGCACGATTGGATCATGTTCCCTGCATCCCTTGCAGGCTTGTTCTGGGGACTAAAGAAGCCAAGTCCCTCCTGCTGAATCCAGAGACCGGAGACTGCTTCCTGCCCACCTCGGTCCCCAGGAGCAACACAGAAAATCGGGCTTCTTGAAAGTAACACCCAACTTGAGACCAGTCTGGGCAGCATAGTCAGACTCTGTGTCAATAAATTAAAAAAAAAATAGTAACACCCATTGACAAATTTCCTTTCAGTCAGTCCCTAAAATTTGTTCCACGAACACCATGGCAACATTCACAGACCGAGACTACAGAAGGCATGAAACGTCAGCTGTATTTCACAGGCCCCTCTGAGATGATCCATGCGTGCTCCTTCGCCATTACTCATCTGTTAAAAGCTGCTTAGTCGTTAATACAGTGGCCTAAAATCTCTCTAGCCTGTGCCCTCTGCAAAAGGGAAATCAGTTGTCACAATACACAATAAAGCCATTCGTACCAAGACAGATAACATTTCCACATCGGCGGGATGATCAGTGGGACCATTAGCAGAGGTAACTTGAATTGCAGCCAGCATGCTTATGTGGGATGCATTCTGGTAGAAATGATGTGTCTGGGGTAGGCAGTATGCCGACAAATAACCCTGTGCACGACTTGCCCAATCTGTCTCCGTCGCCGGAAGAATGAGCCAGTGAATATTCTCAGCAAGGATTTTCAGCGGATGCTTCCAGGCAATGTAAAATACTCTCATTGTGGATCAGAACACACATTCTGCTCCGATTCCAGCAGCAAAACTCAAACCTTTTATTTGTCTTCAGGAAGATAAACTTCAGGTATAAAAGAGTCCATTACCCCAGGAGGTATCCTAAACCTCTAATTCTGAAAATTACATCTCATCTTTTCTAAAACAAATGCCTTCACTTAAAAGCACTTACTATTTGCTAATCCTGACAGCTGTGAACTGAATTTATCTTTAATCACACATTCACTGAGTGGCTTTTGAAAACACACCAGCTATCTCCAAGTAAATTGTTATCATATGGGGACAATCATTGCCAATTCTTTAATTAGGAACACTGAGTTTTTTTAGATAATAAGAATCATATACCTCTGGAATGCGTGTATGCATTTTAGCTTATGCTATTACTTGATTCTTACGGGACTGGTTAGGGGTAGCAGTAACTATCTCGTACCTTGGTGAGCAGACAAAGGTAGATACAAAGGAACACACTGGACTTTGTCCTAAGGAGAGCCACCAAACGCCAATGCTGTGTGACTCCGGGGAAATTGAGGGAGGAAGGGATACCAAGGGGTAGAAATTCAAAGAAGGCAGATTGAGAAGCGGAATGAGGAAGAATTTTTCAAATTATTCCTCTGAAGTGTTCAGTGGATGGGGAGCTGAGATAAATACTTCCCAGAACGGGCCGGATGACTTGAAAAATCCTTAACACTAAAATCTATTACTCTTCGACACTAATGCATGTCCCTGCCCGATTATGCAGTGATCCCACTTTGGGCCGTACGGACGGGACAGTTTTTTCCCCATTGAGTTGCACACTTTCTTGTGTTTCCCCCTCTTGTGTGCCGTATCACTGTCCCCTAGAGCGGAAGGTGGAGAAACTCCAGTCTGGGCAGGGGACTCTCACAGACCCCTAGACAGAACCACGAGCCTGCAGTGGGGTAAACGGGGCCCCAACTCTGCTGGGGCCACATGTGCTGGGAGGAACCGCTGTCCTCGCCCGTAAATGAGGTCAGCAAAGTAGAAGAGAATAGACATGGATTTCCCTTTACAATTTTAAACAAAATATTATTCAATGGAGGGCAGAGGCCGTAGAAAAAGTAAATGTGACCAGTGTGTATTAAAATGCCACTCATGTCCCCTACGAAAGTGAGATTCACTTCTCTCCTGATTGGGTGCTTGAAGCCCTTTGGAAAGATGGCCTGCTCAGTACATGGCGTCCTGCTGTTCTGAGTCCTGGCTTCACTGAACCCGCGGCACCTCCTCCTGACCCGAGTCTGCAGAGTCGCTGAGCTATCTGTGCAGGTTCACCTGCTTTCCTGCTTGTTGCTCACTTCAGCTGACGTTCCTTAAAAACCTTCCAGAAACAAACAAAATGACTCATTTTCAAAGGTCAAAGCAAATGTCTGTCTCCTGCCTTCCAATGCCACGGGACCTACTGCTTTTCATGGTCACAGGCTGCACGTGTGCTCTGCTGTGACTGTCACCTCTGTCCGGTGTAGCCGTGTGTTGACCACTTTCTCCCTCAGGGCAGCGAGCAGCCTCAAGGCAGGAACCAGAGCTCGCACAGTTTCATTCCTGCTCCCCACCAGGACTTGGGGGCCAAGACACCTGGCTCAGCCTCTGCAACCTCACATGCAAAATAGGTTTCTTTGTAGTTCAGGGAAAGATGAATAACTCTAAAAGGAATGTAGCTGGAATGGACGCCTGTTACAAAAGACAGTAAGGAGAGAAAACAAACAAGTTTATTAACATACAATTTTATACATACATGGGAGATAGTACTCATCAAAGAGGCAGCTTTGAATTCCAGAGTACAGAGCACCTCCAGCAAGGAATAGAGAGTTTTTGGAGAAGCAACGAGAGAAGGAAAAGGACTTTCGGTCTCTGCCAGCAGCCACGGGGGTGAAGGAAGATAAGTGGCGGGGCGGCTGTGGTGCAGCTCGTTACTATAGACTTGTCTGGAGCACCCCCAGGCCTGTGTGGGTGTGAAGCTGTCTCCGTGGCTCACTGATACCTCCCTAGTACAGAGGGGAGGCAGGACACCTGTTATGTATGGTTTAGATTCAGAATGTCCCCCCAAAGGCTCATGTGTTCAGAGCTGGAGTCCATCCACTGAATTAATCCACCAAAGAGTTCAGAGCTGAATGCACTGATAGGAAGTGGGATCTACCAAAGAGGCAGCCAGCACTGGGGTCGTGCGTGACCTGGAAGGGTGCACCTCCCTTTCCAGCGCCTCCCTTTGCTCTCTTGATGTGAGAAGCTCTCCACCACCACACCGGGCCTTCCACCTTTTGTTTGTGTCTTACTTTTAAGGCAAATAGGTGGAACGGAGAGAGTTTAATTTCTTCAGCACAGCAGTCATTTCTATTTTGAGGAAGCTTATTCTGTACCCATAATAAACTTCCAGGGCCTTAATCCCTTCCAAATAAAATGGAGTTAGAGACGCCACACTCCCTGTCCTTACTTTGGGAGAGACTGACCCTTGGGGCCCACCTAAAGCCCGTAGAGGTCATGATGATGATTGTACGTCTTGACAACGCCCCATGAGTGCGCTAACTGCAGCCTCTGTGGAGCTCCGGGCTCTGTGGAGTGGCAGAAACATCTCGCAGGCCACGCCGTGACCACACTCGCGCTCCGGGAACCCCGATCACCGCAGGGATCACCACAGAGGCCTGACAGTCCTCATCTCACACACAGCATCAGGATAATGAAGACGCTAAGGCTGTCCCCGCTGGCCCCCGTGAGTAGTGAAAGTCTGAAGGAAGGGCTCGTTCATTAACATTTCAGAAGCAGAGGGAGAATAAAAGCATATTTCATTTAAAGGAATTTATTTCTGTCCAGTCTGTTCTTTCTTTGGAGGAACTTTGTAGGGAATGTAGTCATTATGTAATGCAAACATATACTAATAAAAATTAAAAATAAAAATAAAAATGAAGTGTAATTGTTGCAAATGGGTCTTCTAACCATTCCTGAAATGTTTCATTAGTAACATTTTGTTCGAATATTCTGATCAACTGGAAGAATGTACGTTTTGTTTTATTTTCCCAAAGGAATACAAGTGTGGTGATTGTTTATATTTGGGGACACAAATCGCTCGTACTGACTCTCCCCATCATTTAGCCTAACAGTGCCTTGGCGGTCCATAAGTAAAATGGCAATCATTCGTGACTCAAAACTTACGAAAAGGTGAAAATTGATAATCCTACTCGAGGGTGCCCTGTGAGCCCCACGGAGGAATCCTGGAGGGACGGGCTGAGCTTTGATGAGTGTGGTGAAGTTGGAGGCCCCTCAGCCCTCCCCAAGGACCAGACTGGACCGCAGCGTGGAGCTGAGCTGCCTGTGCTTCGGGCCTGGGGTTGTGAGTGAAGGGCATGTGTGCCAGTTGGCTCCAGAATATCCACAGATACCAAAAGCAGTAGATGATCTGGTCCCTTGTATAAAACGGTGTAGTATTTGTATACCATCTACACACTCTGCCTTATCCTTTAAGTCATCTCTTAATTACTGATCCTACCTAATGCAGTGTGAAAGCTATGTAAATAGTCATTAGATTGTATGTTTGTGGAATAATGGCAAAGGTACATGTACAGTAGAGACATTTTTCAATTTCAGTGCTAGGGTCTGGGTCATAAATATTCCCCCAAGGCCCATGTTATTAGAGGGTTGGCTTCCAGGGTGTGCTGTTGGGAGGGGGAGGTGATGGAACCCCTGGCAGGTTGCTAGGTCATGAAAAGTGTGCCCTTAAAGATGACTCTGGGACCTGGCTTGTTCCTCTCTCTCCTTTGCTTCCGGGTCAGAGGTGAGCAGTGTTGCCATATCACGTGCTCCCTGCCAGGTGCTTCCTGCCAGTGCTACCACCCAGTGTCCCCTCCAGATGCCTATGAAATATAGGTCCACCTGATGGTGCTCTGAAACTTCCAAAATTGAATCCAAATCAGCCTTTTCTCTTTGTAAGCTGATTGTCTCAGCGTTTTGTTATATAGGTTGATTGAATCCACAGAGGCAGGACCACTGATTTGAAGGGTTGACTGTAATTCGTTTGTTAAATCTTTTCCAGTGTTGTTAGTAATCCTTTCATTAACAATTTAAAAGGAAGGAAGACTATAAGAAGGGAGACAGGAGGGAAGGCGTGTAGGCAGGGTTGGGGTGCATTTTGCCAATATTTGCCATTGATTTCCATTTCTCTGGAGTACTGATAATGAAGGTTTAATTTGTACAAACTTTGGGCTGTTATTGATGGAGGCTGTAGTGATCTCGCTGACTACAAACAAAGTGAAAATATAAATTTGCTTATGAAGCACTGACTTCTAGGTCAAAGTTTAGACTCTGAAGACACCATGGGACCACGACGCAGGAAGAGGCATGTGCCCTGCCTATCTGTGACCTGTGAGTTTGACAGCAGGTGACCTGGGCTTTATATGAACTCATTCATTTTGAACAGCAAGCTTTCTTTATAGTTGCAGAGAAAGTAAAATAATGCTGTTAATTTGTTGGTTTCAATAAAAGAAGAAAGCAAAACTTAGGTAATGTCAGTTTTATATCAGTGTCTTATTTGCTTGAAATAGAAAATCAATTTAATAATTTCAAAAACAAAGCCTGTTGTGATTTTTTTTTTTGCTTTTAATTCAGTACTTGGATTTGGAATCAAAAAAAGCTTTTTGAAGTTAACTCCATCAAAGATAAACTATACAGCCCTATTGCTAATTCAACTTTAAATATATTTTTAAAAATTCATTGTTGAAAGTAAAATTATTTTTGACTGGTACTAGGAGCAAATGTTTGACAGTGTTGTTATAGAAACCATGCTCGAATTAACTGATGTAACCAACAGAGTAGAAATGCACTTGAATTTGATTGTACTGTACATATTACTCATATATCCAAACTGGGATATACTATAACTATAGAAGCTGAAATTATCAAATTTGAAAAATTCTGTAAACCTTTTTGCAAATAAAAATTCAGTCTTCTCTTTCATCAGTGAGATTTTTCTCTAGACCTCATTGAATTTTGGAAGAGCCACTTTGAAGTCAACCTGCATGCCTAACAAAGTTTTTAAATTTGTTTTGGTAAATGAATTCTCTATATTTTAGATGCCCAGTTCTTTCAAAACCAACTGGAAACCTTTCATCATAGTATTCAACAAATAGAAGATAAAAACACCAGCTTTTGAAGGTTCGGAAAGCCGTTATTGTTGGCACAATTATGTGTTATCGTACGTAAATTGCACAGTGGTTTCATTTCTTCCTTTGTGAATCAAAGTTACGGAGGTGCGCATTGCATTTAATCAAAGCTTCCTTGTTAACGCGCAGTTCAATTCTCAGCTCCCCATCCCTTGGTCCCAGGCAACTGCTGATCTGCTTTCTGTCGCTATGGTTCTGACTCTGCTACTTATAGACTTCCCAGGAATAGAATAATAACATCTTTATGTCTGGCTTCTTTCACTTACCATGATGTTTTCAAGATTTATCCATCTTGTTGCCTGTGTCAGCCCATTCATTTTCATGACTGAGCAGAGTTCCATGTGTGGGTACCTCACACTTTGGCCATTGACTACGTGATGGACATTTACAGGGTTTTTTCCAGTTTCTCCACTGTGTCGCTGCAAGCCTTTGTGTGGAAATGGGTTTTTATTTGTCTTGGGTAGGAGGCTGGGAACGGAACCGCTGGGCGTGCGAGAGTGCGCTTCCCCTGGTAAGAAACTGCCCAAGCTTTTCCCCGCATGGCTGCCTGGGGCTCTTCAGGAGTGCCTGTGCGCCCTGGTTTGTCTCATAATTAGACACTTCTGGATATGATCATAGGTGTTTTGGACGGCAGGCTGGAAAAGAAAGGATTTTGGGATGAAAGGCAGAACTGTTTTACTACAGCACCACGTCACAAAAGACTCGTGGAGGCTCCTCGTGTGGGGCATCTGGAGACAGGGTCACAGCCAGTGGGGACCACAGGAGATGCCTGGAGAGCTGCAGATGGGTGGAGTTGGCGTGGCTCTGGGATGGGGCACATGCTCTACTCCCCGTTAGAGGGGCTGTCCCTGGGAACTTGGGACCCGGTGCCTCTGCCGATTGGCTGTGTATTTAAATTTACCGGTGGCAGGCCTGTTGAGGAAACTCGTTGTGATGGATTTAGAGAACTGTCTGGGAAAGGGGTTGAGAGTTCTCAGTGGAGACATCAGATGCAGGGAAACGGAGCTTGTGAAGGGCTACAGCGCAGGCACTGCACCTCAGGCCCACGCACGCCAGTGACAGTGCTTAATCCTGAGAATTCTTCATTCCCAGAGGGCCTAGTGGACCTAGGTCGGCATTCCATGACTCCCGCTGGAGAGCGTCTTTTCCTGGGGTTTATGACAATTTATTTTGGGAAGGGGCTGTTCAGGTCTTTGACTCTTTATCGGGTTGCTCGATTACTGTTATTAACTTGAGGTTGATACAAAACCTGTGTTATGTGAGTTGGTGTGTTTATGTGTTTGTGTGTGTGCGTGTGTGGTGAATATTTACCCCCAGTATATGGCTTGCCTTTTCAGCTTTTGAAATGGAATTAAAAAGTTTTCAAGTTTAACGAAGTTCATCAGTTTTCCTTGCTTCTTTCCTCCCTCCCTTCTTCTTTCCTTTCTTTCCCCCTTCTTTCCTTTATTCATTCATTCATTCATTCATTTTGGCCCAGTACTGGGGATTAACCCCAGGATCTTTGCTCTGAGTTACATCCCTAGCCCACTTTTTATTTTTATTTTTTTTTATTTTAGCTAAGTTGCTAAGCTGACCAGGCTGGGTTCAAACTCATGATCCTTCTGCTTTTCAATTTCTAGGGCTCTGGGAAAATTCATCAGTTTTTCTTCTATGGTTTACACTTTTGGTGACCAATTTATAACCTGTGTATTTATATTTTCCTAATTCAAGATAGCAAAATTCCTCTTGTATTGTTTCCCAGTTTTATAATTTTAGCTCTCCAATTTATTGTCTGTGAGCCACATTTTTTGTGTATGGAGAGAGAGATTGGTTGATGTTTGCATTATTCTCATATTGATTTCTGGTTGTTCCAGCACCATTTTTTGGAAAGATTATCTTTTCCCATCGACATTTTTTGGCAAAAATTAATTCACTAAACAAGTAAGGATCTATTGTTGGACCTTTTTTCTGTTTCATCGATGCCCATGTTTACCCTGCTGCCCCTGTCAGATGCCTCATGGCAAGTCTTGAAATCACGTACTGTAAGTTGACAAACTTTATTTTAAAAGTTTTATTTTAAAAACTGCTTTGACTTCTGAATTGTCATAAAATTTTAAAATCAGCTTGTTAGTTCCTACAAAATCCCTGTTGGAATTTTGAATAGGATTGCACGGAATATGCAGATCCGTTTTGGGGGTATAGGCATCATAAGCATATTGAGATGTCCTACCCATGAACATGGCATGTCTGTTTACTTAGGTAATCTTTAATTTCTCATAGTGATGTTTTATTGTATATTGTGTAGGTCTTTTGTATCTTTTATTATTTCAATTCCTAATATTATATTCTTCTAACATTAAGTGGAAATGTTTAATTAACTCCCAGTTTCAGCTGTTTGTGGCTTCAATCTAGAAGTACATCTGATTTTTTTTTGTTTTTTAATGTCTTCTTACCTTGCTAAATTTACCAAATTTATGAGATTTTCAGCCATTATTTCTTCAACATTTTTTCTGTCTCTGTTTCACTCTCCTGTCATTTTGGATGTCAGTTACACATCTAAAAACGTATTTTAATGTCTGACAGGTCTGTGAGGATCTGCTCATTTTTTTCTTCATCTTTTTTCTTTCTATTCATTAAATTGGTTAATTTCTATTGCTATCTCTTCGAGTTCACTGATTGTGTCTTCTTCTCTCTCCAGTCTTCTGTTGAATTAGTCTAGCGCATTTTCCTTCCATAATTGGACTTTTGAGCTCTGGAAATTCTACAGAATTGTTTTTATAATTTTCACCTGTTTTCGTTTATTATACGTACCTCCACTGCTACTCATTCTGTGTTTTCTGTAACCTCTGTAAACATACTTGAATAACTGCTTTCAAGTCTGCCTAGAATCCAATATCTAGACCTTCTCAAAGTCAGTTTGTATAGCGTTGTTTTGTTTTGTTTTTCAGCTTCAATATGGGGAGCATATTATTTTGTTCTTTCTTTTTCTGGACACTCATTTTTGTTTTAAAACTGTGCATTGTACATAAAGAGTCCACTGAAGAAACATATGCACAGTTCTGCAGTTTGCCATACTAATAAACGTCTGGAAGCTCGTGGCCACCACTTAGAGCACCTCGTGTAATTGTAGAGGGCAAATGTAGCTTGTATTAATCTCATGAAGTCCCAATAAATTTAGTATTAAAATATTTACACAATTTTTTCTTTTCCTGATGTATACTTGGGGCGGCAGACTGTATAGAGCTGCAGCAAATCTAGATTCAATTATTTCTTCTGAAGATTGATGGTTTTCTTCTCCCACAGACACTTGGCTTGTCTGGACTCACACCTTGAATAGACAATCCCTGTGGTGTGCTGCAGCTTAGCCCCTTTTTTGTTTTTGTTTTTGTTTTTGTGTTTTCCGTTTGTGTGACTGACTGTTTGACTACAGCTACTTTCTTTTGAACTGGGGAATCTTGGGGTCTCACTGCCATTATAGTTTACTAGTCAGTCAAATACTTGTACAGTTTTTGCTGTTATTTGGGACTTAGCCTTTTTCTGTGTTTCCTTGCTTCCAAGTTATTCTCTTCTTTTTCCAGCTGTCCTTTGGCAGCTCAAGACAGTAAATCTTCAGCCTCTTCTGCTTGAGCTGTATGTGTGTTGGGAAATTCACATGGTCCCAAAGTTCAGATCAGTGGATCTGTTGCGGTGCACCACGTCTTTCAAGGATAGGTTTGTCTCTCATTACACCAGCTCTTCGGCCCCCCAGCTTCCCCACTGTACATGCTTATCGATACACCAGGAACACAGGCAGTTTGTATCCCAAGTCAGGGCCTCACCTTTTCTTTGGCCCTCCAACATGGTGCCCTACCCCACTATATCCAGCTGTTCTGCGGATGGCGCCTGCCCACCACCTCTGGTAGTTGTTTTCTTTTGTTTGCCTGGTTTCCATCACTGTTGTCGGTGAGACAGTTTTCAGACTGCAACACCACTGTGGCAGGAAGTCTTATTTCTTTGCTTTTGATCTGAAGATGGGAGGATTCTTTAAGAAGCTCAATTCACTATCCTCACATATGAAATCTTGTAGGCAGACAAGAGAATAGACTTCCTCCAAACACCTTACGATGTTAAAAAAAAAAATGGTCACATGTGAGGCTACAAATAAAATATTAGTGGATTCAAAAAATGAAACTCAGAATCGGTCATTAAAACTTTTAATCGTTTCTCTTATATACTACGTGTGGCTCGAGGTGTAAGATGTGGAGATGAACAAGCCAGTCTGCCTCTGGGACAGCAAACGTGTGTCCTGTAAACAGCCAATTAACAACAACAACAAAAAAGGGGGATCCTCCTCTTGACTATTTTGAGCTTAAAGAAAAATCATATTGAAATAATGCACCATTTAGAAATGAAAGACGTATCAAAGCCAGTAATATTCTTCCACATCTGTGTTTTGTTGCATACTATTAATCTAGTTGGAGATTTTAAGCACTTACATTTTAAAGATCTTAATAAACTTCTTGTGGAACTAAATAAATGTAACAGTTATTTGAAAGTTTGAAAATGTTGCCACAAAAGATGGCTTAAAATTATTTAAAAGACTGGAACCTGATAGGTACACTATATAAGCATACATTTTTCCCCCAGTAGGTACTGTGTATTATTTGCCTTGCAATAAACTTAAAATTACATGAATTCTGTATATTTTCTTAGGTAAGATTTTCATCTTTAGCATATTCAATTCTTCATGTCAGAAAAATCAGTTTATTCTCAGTTATTTTATTTTCTCTGTCTCAGGTACAATTATATATAAGCATGATGTTTCATCCTTATAGCTTTCCCAGGTTTCAGAATAATATTTATTATAATTTCAAATTTTAAAAAATTATTTCTTGCTTATCTTGGTCTTTCATATTCTGTGAACACAATAGTATTTCTGGTTGCAGTTGTGCTTTACAGTAAGATTTGGATCTTCATTTAGATTTTATGTACTTTTTCCTGTTGGGGTTTTATAGTCAATTCTGATGTTTTTATCTTCACGAAAGCGGAATGAATCTTTACTCATCTTTTAGCATGTTTCTGTACGTTGGTTTTAAGAGATTTTCATAGTCATCAAAGTTTTTCGACATACTTAAAAATATTTTAACTCGTATTAAAGCCACTCTCTTCTTATAGAATAGTCCGGCACATTTCAGTGCTTTATAAATACTTCCAGACCCTGTCAGGGCGAGCGAAGTCTCCTCATAGCCTTACAGTATTTACTGGAAAGAAGACTGAGGAAGATTAGTGTGGAAAAGCCAGGGAGTGTCTTAAAGTGCAAAGGGGCACACAGATCCCTGAGGGCGTTTGCTGAGCTGCAGTTATTCACAGCTTCCACACTTCCTGCAGGAGAAGGAAAGTGGGAAAGGAGTTTCAGGGCCGGGACTGATTCTTATGCGAATGAATGCGCCCCCCCCCATGTCTTTGGAATTGGAATGAGCCCCAGGGACCCTCTCGTTTCTCTTGTTAGGGACCATCCAGGTGTGGCTGCATTCCTCCCTTTCCTTCCCAAGGGCGCCTGGAAGTCAGGGTAGAGACGAACGTGGCTCTGTTCCTCTATTTTCTCTTTCCTGTCTGGTCTCCAAGTAGCCATGGAGGTCCAGAGAGAGCCTCGTACTGCAGCTGGGGGTGAGAAGAGCAAGAAGTTTAATTTTCTCTAGGTCAAATTCTCCAGCATATTAAAAAAAAATACAATATTTGAGGGTATCATTTTCTGAGCCCCCAAAACCCCACTTTCATTTATCTTCATTATTGTTGCTAGTCATAGCTCTTTTTATTGCTGTACTGTACTGAACAATAATTGTTTTTCTTTGTATCAGATGGGAGGTAACTGTGAGTTATTAAATTTATTTTCTAGCATTTAACTATGTTCAAAATAAGATGCTTTCTTTATTTTCACCTGTCCTATTGATAGTTATCACTAAGTCATCTAAGCAGTTCCATAATGGCCCCTTTACTCTGTGGCTCCCTTCTCTCTTCCAGGACTTCTGCAAATGGGGCACAGGGATGGCCTCATTCCAGCACCCCATTACCCCTACACCCCTCTTTTGGCCACTAGGGATGGAAGCCAGGGCCTCGCACATGGCATGTGCTCTACCCCTGAGCTACACCCCTGGCCCCCATGACATCTGACTTGTTTAATTTCTTGCTATACAGTGTAATACTTAAACCAGACTGTTGTGTCAACATTTTTTCGGAATCCATTTTTTCCTCCTATGTAGTTTACCAAGTTCTTTATATCGGGGCATGTATTACATACAACAAAATGCTTGTTCCAGTATGTGGTATAAGTGGAATCTTGCAGGAGATACTGCGCGTCTGCTTCTTTATCCTGACATATTTTTGCTGTGTTGATTTGATTTTTTAATTAATTAATTTTGCAGTAATAGGGATTGAACTCAGGATTTTCATAGGGAGCTATATCCCTAGCTCTTTTCTTTCTTTTTTTTTTTCTTTTTTTTTTTTTTTGTGGGTACTGGGGGCCAACCTCAGGACCTCGCGCACCAGCAGGCGCCCGTGCCGCTGAGCGATATCACCGGTCCTTTTTTCGTATGTGGGAACCGGGAGTCGAACTCAGGCCCTCGCACTTGCTGGGCAGGCGCTTACGCCGCTGAGCCATCTCACTGGCCCACTCTTTTCTATTTTGAGACAGGGTCTTCCTAAGTCTAGGTTGATAAGTTACCCAGGTTGGGCTCAAACTTTCAATTCTCCTGCCTCAGCCTCCCAGAGTGCTGAGATTATAAGCACGCACAACCACACCGGGTTTGATTTGTATTTTGATTGCTTTCTCATGCTGAGTGGTGTTGGGTTGTACAAAAGAAACTGCTATTTGTAAATCCATCCTCTGACTGGTGGACACCTGGTTCCTTTCTAGTCTGAGTCAATAAAGAATAAATTGTTACAAATGTTTTTAATCCGTCTTTTGCTCTTGATTAATAATGAGAGGTGAAGCAGCTTAGGCCTCTTTAAAGTTGTGTGGAAGGTTGGTGAGATAGCTCAGCAGCATAAGCGCCTGCCTGGCAAGCGCGAGGTCCTGAGTTCGACTCCCGGTACCCACATACGAAAAAAGGGCCGGCGATATCGCTCAGCAGCACAGGCGCCTGCTGGCGCGCGAGGTCCTGAGGTCGACCCCCGGTACCCACAAAAAAATAAATAAATAAATAAAAAATAAAAATAAAGTTGTGTGGAATTGACAATTTTCAAGGGGTTTGTGCCATTTTGCACTCCTATCAGCAATGTCCTGGTTGCTGAACGTCCTCATGGACGCCTTCGGTCTCCCTAAGTTCCTCTGTTCCAGTGGGTGTGTGGCAGTACTCAAGGCCTGGGTCAGGTTCGTCCCCGTGTAGTCCCTGGAGCATGGAGATCTCCGCTTTTGGAGCGGTAACAAACCATCCTTCCAGTGACAGATGGCTTCTCGTCTTCTGCCCTTGCTAGACCTCGCGTTTCTGTGACTACACTGTTATGTGCCTGTACCAGCTCCCCACAGTGATTGTAATCATCATGTACTGCAAACGTGTACTAATATAAATTTTAAAAATTCAAAATAAAATGAAGCTGTTCACTGGCTTAAATGTCTGCAGGGCTGGATCAGAATTTTCCCTTTAGCAAAGCTCGGGCTCCGACCCAGACTGACTTGAAGTTTTTTGGTGATATCCCGCTGGTGGGTTTTCTGAGTTCTTAGGGCCCCTCTCTGTCTGTGGCCTGGCCCCCGCTTCGGGGTCTCTGGGGCATTTGCTTTGCTCGACAGCTTTGTGCCCGGTGTCTGCTCTGCTGCCCTGGCCGGGGCCCATGCTTCCTTCACTTAAGATTAACACAGCTGGGCGGTATCTTTGTGCCCTGCCTTTCCCTGAATGTCCCCTGGGCGTGAGGAAGCCCATGAGAAAGGCTCAGTGTTTGGGCAAGTTGCTCCCTGGCGTGCCGTGGCTCCCTCGGGCCTAACACACCATGCCAGTGTGCTGTCTCTATTCAAACCTGGGGTCACACTGCTTCCCCTGCCCCTGCCCGTCCAGCCTCCTTCCTCTCCAGTCCCCACAAGACCAGGCCACAGTGGACGTCTGCGCTCACGGATAGGCTTATTCCTTTCTGGATTTACTCTCCTTGGGTCTCTGTGTTCTCAGCTCTCTGATGATTAAATACAGGAAATAGAAACACAACCCGGGAAGCCTCTGGTTGTGTAGGTTTTCTAGCTCTTTCTTAGGATGAGTATGTCAGTCTCGCGAGGCTCTGTTTGTGCTAAGAGAAGCAGGACTCGTATTGATTGATCTACTGTTACCGATCTATGAATTGCTGTTATCTTCTTCAGTTAATATGCTCTCAGATCTCCACAGCTGCACGTAATGATTTTTACAGCCGTGGGACTGTGTTTACAGATTGTTCTCATGTCCTCCAGCTGCTGAGGCATTTTCCCCCTGCCTTCAACAAAGGCCAGCTTGACTTGAGTGCAGTGCTTCTGGTGGTGGCCACCGCCTCTTGGCTGGGATCTGCCTGGAACCTCCACCCACTCCCGAGCCTCCAGGAAGAAGTCAGAAGCCTTCTCCTTCTTGTCCTTGGCTCAGCTTACACTTAGCCTCTTCTCTTCAGAGTTTAAGGGAGGTTGGGTTTTTGTTGTTGTTGTTGTTTGTTTGTTTGTTTGTTTTTGAGATAGGGTCTCACTAGATTGTTTGGGCTGGCCTTGAACTCACTATGTAGTCCAGGCTGTCCTCACACTTGCAGGAATCCTCCTACCTCAGCCTCCTGAGTGCTGGGATTACAGGCATGCACCACCACGCCAGGCTCTCTTTAGACTTTAAAAAGTCTGTAACAAGTAGGACTCTTAGAGGAGAGAAGGAGTCGTTTCCTTGAGCATTTTCTTTTCCATGGGCCTTCAGTGATCTGCATTAGAATTCCCTGGAACCTTGGTTAGCTCTGTGTTGGTGCCCGGATATGATTTCAAAATTTGTGAGTTCACCTTCTGTCATTATTGTGGCTCCAGTCCATTTGGCTTATAGCAATTTTTCTGGGATAGCTTTTGTCTAGCATTGTTCTTCCATTACTTCTCTCCATGCACTTAAATTTCTGGAAAGTTTGTTAATCCCCCAGTTTACACGGCATTGACTGTTTTTGCATGGCAGATACAATAGTTTATTCTCATCTACTTCATCTGAGGAGTTGACCGTTCTCCCTTTGCATTGGGCTGACAAAGGAGCAGACATTTCCAGAATGTTCTGTGGCTTTCTTCTCTCCCTTGGGATACCAGATGGCTCCTGACGTTGGTGAGCTTGTTCTTGAAATTTCTTGTGGGTCTTTGGAGTTTTTCTAATTTATTTAGATGTGGATTTTCTTTTTGTGAAATGATACCCTTTGGTTTTCAGCAGTTGAAATTATTATTATTATTATTATTATTATTATTATTATTAATTTGGCAGTGGTGGTCATAAAGAGAAATGTCCTTTGCTCTCTGGACACCAGGATCTGGGAATGCTATGATAAATGTACGTGTTAGCATAATTGGAGAAGACGTTGGAGTTTGAGGGAGAAATGCTGCATTAATTGAGTACAGTTGTCTCTTCGCATCGGGAGGGTTCAACACTGATGGATCAGACATGTAGGCCTGAGCTATTTGTGGCTGTACCGAACAATTATTTCCACAGCACTGACATCGTGTCAGGTCCTATAAGTATACAGAGATGACTCAAGCAGGAGGATGTGCCTGGGTTACATGCAAGTGTGACTCCTTTTTGCAGAAAGGAATTGAACATGCAGATTTTGGTATCTGCAAGAGATCCTGGAAGCAGGCTCCCATGGGTCCTGAAGAATGATTACAGTTTCTCATGGGAAAGAATTTTGTTCATTCTGCACAACTTCAGGGTGCCTCACAGGTGGCAGTTTGGCTCCTTACAGAGAGATACTCCTCCTAATGATGGCTCATCCGCTCTGACGTGGGTGCTGGGCATGGATCGCCTCTAGCTGCTGGAGGTGCGTGGGCAAAGGTGCAGGGACCCGGGTTTAGTTTCAGTGATCACAGAAGATGCTAACTTGACATTGAAAATAAAACCAGCCTTTTCTGTCAGGTGGGTGATGGACTGCCAAATAAAGAAATGAACCTCCACTTGGGCAGGACTTTGATTCAAAAACATTACTGCAGTAGGCGAGGGAGCTACTGCAGTGGGAGAAAGGACTATTGCAAAGAGAGGAAGGGCTGTTTCACGGGGAAAGAGATTGTTCTATGGGGGAAATGGCGCCTAGCAACGTGTGGGTATACAATAGAGGGAAGTAGGTATTGCACAAGGGAGAAACCTTTGCCCACCCGACTGAAGGAGCATCAAGTAACTCAAGAGTTAAGCAAAATGATTTCCTTTCATAGACAGGAGTAGACAAGGCAAGAAGGAACTGGGAGATCACTTTCCCCAGGCCCCCTGTTTTCTGCTAGGCCAAAGCTCGGGGTTCTGAGGAAGGTTTGTGACTCTTCTGTCCTGGTTGATGCCTGGGGACAAGATTCACCCGATCATCTATGAGATAAGCGCTGGGAGTTTGTGGGATCCATGTCTGGCCTTGCCATAGGCAGACAAACAGCACCCTGAGTCCTGTCCCAGTGATGTAGGGAAGATCAGTAAGATCAGTTCTTCGCTGTTAGCTGCTTTCCGGAATTAAAAAAAAAAAGGTAAGAAATTCCTTGACCTTGTCAAAAGACAAAATTATAACACATTGTTTAAAGATTTAATCAGATTTTATTTATGACTCTAGAATGGGGCAATGCCTCGTTTTATAAAGCAGAATGAATGTTTCAATGATCTATAAGAGGAAGTTGTTACAGGCAGAAAGGGCTAAGAAAAGCAGAAACAGAGCAAAAATAGGGAAGGTTGTTTCAAAGTTCCTTCGCTGGCGTGGTTAATGGGATAAGGATTCCTTAGCACTGGGCTCAGTTTGCCCAGAGCCTGGTTTTCAGGAGCTGGCCCGTTGCACGGTTCTGTGCTGGCCGGGCACTCAGCCGAATGACTCCCTTTCGGTTTGATCCCGTGTGCGGGGGCCTCAGCGCTCAACAGTGGCCTCCTATAAACTTTAACATCGCTCAAGTACAACTGCACTTTGCCAAGACTTCCGCGGGTTTTATTAGCTTCTCGACGATGAGCTGAGCCCGAGTGTCTTTAGTTTTACTTGGCTGTGTACCAAGTGCCTGCCAGGCACTCTCTAGACCCTGGGTTAAAATCTGGGCTAAAAACCAACTGCAGTCCAGGGAGATTACAACCTAACGGTGTTCGGTGCAGAAGGACCTTTCCAGAACTGCAGGTATAGACTGTATTGTCTCTTTTTTTTTTTCTCAACTGTATTTTTTAATAGTGGTACACTTATTTTTTAATTCACAGTATATCCTATTCATGACATTAAATATTCTAATATTTTTTTCCAAAATATGTGAGTTTTTCCTTTTCTTTTTATTAGTGCCTATTAATTTGGGGTTTCGATGTATAAAATATATTCTGATCATATCCGTGCCCCCTTGCTCTGCCTCAGCCCCCTCCACACCCTCTTCCTCCCTTCCTCTTGTCTAATAATTGTCCTCTGTACTTTTATGACGTCTTTTTACCTAGATTCCACGTACTGGGGAGAACATGTGATATTTGTCTTCTGAGTGTGGCTTAGATGTCCACTTCCACCCATTTTCCTGCAAATGACAGCTTTGTTCTACTTTATGGCTTTTGTCTTGAGTTGGAAATGTGCAAAATCCAGGAAGTTGGGATGACCAGAGTTAGGGTGAGAGGTCAAAGGCCAAGATCACAGGCTGACAATGCTCGCCACGCCTTGTGGTTGTGAATGAGAGAGAGAAGGACCTCCGTCCTAACCGCAAAGAGTTTATTCTGAGCACATAGATGAAGGGGCTGGTATTTATGGATACTGAGAAAAATGAGGGCATAGCAATGCAGAGGGGAGGGGCCTCAGGAGTCCAGTTTGGATCTCTCAGGTGTGAAAGTCTGTTAGAGACACGGGTCACTTTCTCAAGTAGAATCTGGAATTCAGAGGTGGTATCCAGCCCAGAGGGAGAGCGTGGAGGTGACTTTGGGATCATCGCACCCAGGGGCCATAAAGTTGACCCTGCAGGGGAGGAAAGGACACTGGCAGAGCAAGGCTAGCAGAGACAGGCTCCAAGCTGACTGGCAGGGCCTGGGAATGAGCCACGCCGCTGCATTCCAAACCAGTCCTCTGGGATCTGGGAGCAGGGCTCTTCTGAGCAGCAGAATCGCGTAGTGTGGGTTGTTGAGCCTGGGGCAGATTTGGAGTTGACCCGATGCACTTTATTGGCATGTTCCTTCGTCCTCTATTCATTGTGCCCGGTGGCTAATTCATTCCCAGGGGACTCTGTGGGAATCAGATAGTTCATTATATGGACGATGAACCTGGGCAGAGCGATTTCATCACACATTAAGACGCCTGTGCCCTAAAAAAAGATAAAATGTGTAAGAGTAGGAATACAATTATATAAACATACTCATGCAACAAGTTCAGAAGCAGGCTGGTTATCCGATACATCTGTGAGTCTTATCAAGGATCAGTGGCTACATTATATGCTGAAGCAGCCACAGAACATAGGGCTTAGTACCACGTGGTGCATGGAGCTTATTTTCATGGAGTCGTCCTACTCCAAGCAAATAATGCTGAGCGATGCTGTGGATTACCTGTCCATCTACCAACACCCATCTCTCTGATGCCGATAGATGATAGCTATGTCTATAGATATCTGTAGGTACATGGAGGCATCTATAGCGGTAGATATCTATATATGGATATCTATTTCTAAATCTATATAGATATTTATAGATAGAAATAAATATGTAAAATATATGATTTAGGGAAAAAATTAAGTGAAATCTCACAGGTGCTGGAAATAAAGCGAGACATAAAACCCAGAGTAACATCACACGGTCCATGCCACAGAGTCTCTGGGAGTTTGGGGCTGGCTGGAGGCCCCAAGGTTTGGAATTGTGATTCCAGGTGGGAATGGGAAATTTGGATAGAACTGCTTGTGAGTCCAAAGACCCAGAACATCTCCCCTGCGTAGAGCTTTCATCTAGATTGTGTGTGGTGAAGGGGGATGGGAGATATTTAACTGGGGACATAAATGGACTTGGGGATCCCAATTTGTCACATGCACCATGGAAGTGGGGAGAACCAGGATGAGACACCGGCAGAGAGAAGCAGCACCAGATTCTTGTTAATGATGGCGAGACAGATTTACTCAGACAACTGCCACGGGCAGAGTCCAGTATACACTGAGCTCAGCCCCATCTAAGACAGAAGGGACTGAGGTTCTTAGAGTGAGAGCAGAGATGGAACAGAGAGGGCTCAGGGAAAGCGAACAGGGCATCACAAAAGGACCGGGAGTCTTTGGGGAAATGGCAGCTACCAGGGGCGCGTCGGGAATTACTGAAACTACTGTGCAGTGTGGGCAGGTCAGTCACATACTGCAGTTTGGTAGCAGGACATTTCCTTGAGCCAAAACTCATGGCAGGGGCTGGGCTCATCTTTAGGGACACAGCCCAGTGCCAGGAGAGCCAGGGTAAGGGTCACCCAGGGCTGTGGACACCATGCCCCTCTGTGTCCTCTGCGCTGCCGGGAATGCGCAGCTCACAGAACTTGCATGTGGACGTGTAGAAGTGCCAGGGAAGCTTGGACTGCTCCTCAGGGACATTTTCATAAGTCAAGGAACAAAGAGATCCTCTCAAAGTATAAAACTACAGTATTATGGAATCACAATTAAAAATTTTCACACACTCAAGATTGAGCATAAAGTAGAGAAAAGACACAGTGTGTGATATTTAGAAGGAGAAAAATGATCTGTGGCCTAACTATAATTATAATTGAAGCTATAAAATTTAGAAAAAGAATACTATTAATAATTGTCACAATAATGAAAACAAACAATTCTTTAAGAAATATAAATTTCCAGAATTGACCCAAGCAAAAAATAAAAGTCTAAACAGCCACATATTAAAGATTCTTTTATTTATTTATTTATTTATTTATTTATTTATTTATTTATTTAGGTTGTTTTGAGACTTGTCTTGCTTTGTAGCCCAGGCTGGCCTTGAACTTGTGGCAGTCCTCTTGCCTCAGCCTCCTGAGTGCTAGGATTATAAGCATGCATGACCATATCCAGCCAGAAAGATTTATAAAATCAAATATTTAATTTTAAATATCCTACTCACACAACAATTTCAGATTATTTCATAGGTTAAGTTCCATCAACTTTTGAGAAATAGGGGTCTCTTGCATTTTTATGAATTATTTGCTATGTAAAGGATATGGAACACTCCTAACTCCTTACAAGACCAAAAACACCTTTAAAGAGAGTATCTGTAATGCAGTCTCATCTAAACATAATTAAAACACTATAAAAAATATCAAAACATAATCATCAATATAAAATAAAAACCTTGTTAAGTTTAACTCAAGTTTACCAATTAATTCAGAGATGGTCAAGATGAAAAAAACCATAACCTTTTGAAGTAATTAGTCACATTAATGCTTTAATATATGTGATTGTTTCAAGACAGAGAAATATAATTGAATTCAGTCCCTAGTAAAAGTAAAAAAATAAAAACCCAAATAAGGGCTAAACAGCAAAGTTGAAAATCTGAGTTAGTGTGGGAACAAAACAAAATCTAAAGGAAGTATATTTCATGGTAAAACTTGGTAAATATTCTCTTGCACTAAATGAGAAAAAAATAAAAATATATAGACCATTGGTTTAGAGTAGACTGTCTTAGAAGGTCAATACCTTTTATTTCCTTCAGTGTTAGTCATGTTTGTATTACTGTAACAAAATACCAGCGGTTACTTAAAAAGAAGAAAGGTTTATCTTGGCCCATGGTTTCAGAAGTTTCAGTCATAATCAGCTGGCTCCTCATTTTGGGCCAGTGGCAAGGCAGGACATCATGGTGGAACATGTAGTTGAGGGAGCTACTGACCTCATGGCAGTCAGGAAGCACAAAATCGGGAGACAAGAAGGGGCTGTCTTCCTTCAAGGCCACACCCCCAGTAACCAGACTTCCTCCCGCTAGGCTCCGCCTCTTAAAGGTTCCACCACCTCATAGCACCTTGAGCTAGGGACCAAGGCTTTAACACATGGACCTTTTGGGAACACCTATCCATATCATACTGCCTTCTTTATAGTTTTTTTCTAATTTGTTGTAATGGCCATTATGTCTCCCATCACAAGAAACAAACAAACAAAAAAAATTGAAGTCACATTATCACACATAAGTTCCAGATACAAAAGAGGCAAAGATTAAATGACTATAGAAGAAAAAAATGATCCCTGGTTATCTGTTTCTGGATGTCAGTCATACTACTTTGTAGATGATAGTGAGTAGAAGCCAGAAGAAGGGACTTAGGTAATGTTTTCATTTTGAGTTTAAGCAGAAGTCTGGGATGCTATTTGCAGTTTATCCCAGTTTGGCACCAAGCCATCAAATTTAATTGGATAGAATATAGTCACTGTTAAACTCAATAATTGTATCCATGTTTGTAAAACTAAACTGCTGTTTATTCTACAAAAATAAATTAAGAGATAAATGAGTAGGTTGATGGCTTTCCTTAATATTTTATTCTTAAGAGTTTATATGTAACATATTCAAAACATATTTGCAATCTATACTTAGTTTTGCACAGAATGTTTTACACATTATACAAGTTTTTCTTGAGGGCTGGAAAAATCTTTCAGAATTTCTATATGCCAAAATACAGAGATACACCAAAAATGGAAGAAAGCCACTGTTTGGTTGTAGATTTATCTGTGTATCTCTATATATGTTTTCATAGGGAATTCTCATGTGATGTCACAGTCCAGTCTGAGTTCCACCCCACCTTTATCCTGCCCTTGAGCTGTTTGTCAAAATCTTAAGACCGTGTGTGACTAATTTCTAAAGTCTAGTCACTAAACAATTGAATTTTGAGTCTTTGAAGTCTGAGTTACTTGGTTTGTGTGACATTAAAAATCTTCTTCACAGAAGATAATATATGACAGCTATTGAAGCGAGTTGAAAACCTTAGCAAAAATGACCCAGTTCTTTTGAAACATTTTTATTAAGCATACTCCATCGAGATATGAATGATTTAAATTAAGAATTGCAACTGTGATCAGCAGTGAGGGAATATTTAACTAACCAGAGATCCAGTGAACCATGCCAATACTTCTCAAACTGGCTTGAGTAACTGAACTAAATTAAATTTAGACATTCTTAGAGTAATTGCGGAGAATTGTGTGATTTCTGCAAAATAAATAGTACACACAGCAAGAAAACCAAAACGACAAATAACCTGGATGGTGTGCTTTCTTGGCCAGGCAACAGCATGGATGTCCCCAGGGTGTGTGAAGGATTTTTGTGTGCCCTCTCATCAGCTGATCTTTTGCTTCAGCTTTTGCCTTGGATTCCCGCAGGCTGGCCCAGGTCACCGAGGAGAACTGGGCGAGGACTCAGAGCACCTGGTCAGGCCTGGAACTTCCTGGAAGCACAGTGAGGTGTCTTACACTGCAAGGAACATTTGGAAGATCAGAATTGGGAATTATACGTGAAAACCAGATTCAGTCATGGCACCCCACTTCATTGGAAAAAGGACTTGACAGGCTAACACAAGATATGTGATGCAAGGAGATTTATACTTTTTATTTTTTAAATAGTGCAATTTGAGGGAGAAGAACAAGATAAATTCAGAAGCAACATAATGGCCTGAATGCTTTCTAAAGGTCATTGCACGTATTGAAAATGAAACACACATTTCATTTTGAATCTTGTCATAGACAGGGGATAGAAATTGAATTCATTGCATGGACCATCGTGTTGATAATAAAAATGTATTGCTTATATTTATTTATTGTATTGAGACCTGAGAGACATTTTCCCATTTGTCTTTATGATAGAGTGTAGTAAAAACATGAAGTTCTTACACTACAAACATGGAGTTCAGAAGTCTTCCTGTGACCCTGCTTCACATATGTGGACGGGACAGGGCCGAGGGCAGCGCAGTGGAATCAATCAGAAGGGAACCATTGCTCTGCGGGGCAGATAAGCAAGTGGGCTGGGCTGGCCGCGTCTGAGTACTGAACTCACGGTCGCCGTGGGGAGGGAGGACCAGCATCCTGAAAAGTGTCCCGCGAGCGTGCCTGCTCCGTGATGAGGCGGGGCAAGAGGGACTAATCTCTGCTAAGCAAGTGCTGCGAGCAAGAAACCATGAAAGGGGAGAGCTTCAGTGGCTGTGAGAGTTTCTCCTCTGAAATTCTTGAGCAGTGTTGTGTGAAAGACTTAAGAGATTTCTGTAGAATCCTTTCCTTAAACTCTTTTTTTCAGCAGATTAGTGCTCTTTTTCATTTCCTAAGGATAACTTTTTTTTTCCAGAGTTGGATATTGAACCCAGGGTCTTCACACGGAGCTACATCTGCAGCCCTTTTTTATTTTTTATTTTGGTTTTGATACAGGGTCTCTATGAGATGCCCACACTAGGCTCAACCTTGTGATCCTCCTGCTTCAGCCTCCCAGCCTGCTGGGATTGCAGGTGTGCGCCACCACCCCCAGCTCTGGTTGGGCTTTTAAGGGGGGGTCTGATTGTAGATGAAGGACTATCACTTAAGAGTGGCATGTAGGCAGACTGTCTCATCAGATCAGCTGAGGGAGGAGGAGCCAAGGGACTGCTGTGCTGATGACACAGCTGCTCACAGCTGGATTCTCCCAGTGACAAGCGGAAAGGGCCCATAGAGGGGACAGCTTCAGAGCATCCAGTCCTGGAGATCCACTGGGATTTTCCTGTGGGACACAGCCTCAGTGTGTAGGGTTTTGAGGGAAGGATTAACCAGTATGCTCATGAAGTTACAATGGGCACGGTAATAATTATGACTTATTTTTGACATTGTAAACATTTTCAGGATTTTCAAGGAGCTTTTAATCTATCATCTAAGCATCATCATAACTCCTTGAAATAAATATACATATTTTACAAATCTTAAAACAAGACTTAGACATGGTGATAACTTGTCCAAAACTGCTTAGTTCCTGAAGAATGCTATGGCTAAATCATGTCCTTCTGAAATTTATATGTTGAAACCTTAGCCCCGAATAGGACAGAGTTGGGAAGTAAGACCTAGCAGGAGGTAATACAGTTTAAATGACATCACAGAGGTGGGGCTCTGGCCTGATTATAGGAGGAAGATGTGGGTTCCCTCTCTCCACCATGTGAGGACACAGCAAGTTGTTTGCAAGCCAGGAAGGTAACTTTTGCCAGACGCCACCTAGCTGGACCTGGACCTTGCTCTTCCCAGTCTCCAGAACAGTCAGGAATAAATTTCTGTGTGTAAACCACCAAGTCTTGGCATTTTGGTACAGCAGCCTAAAAGAACAACACAGGAGTGCAAAAGCAGGATTTAAACTCAATCCTGATATCCCCCAGGTATAATTGACCTTGGAGGCAATGCTGATAACTGACAGTGTGTGACATAATTTAATTTATGTACTCTTCAACATGCTCTCTTACCATCAAAACTGAGGGAAACCCAGGCCTTGCTTGCTCGGAAATACCTGTAATGACGCCAAAACTTCCTGTTTGAGCTGAATCATGTTTCAGGGTTAAGGTTAGTGTTAGTGTTAGTGTTGTTAGTGTTAGTGTTAGCAGAGAGAAGCAGAGAGAAAATAGCATCGTAATTATTTTTTAAAATGTGAGTGATTTCCCTTGGAGAATATCTAGGTGCAGGATAACCAGTCACCTTCAAGTAAGAATGAAAAATACATTCCCTTTTGTCTCATCTCAGAGGTCCCTTATGTAGTGCCTGAAGCCAGAAGCTCCTATGTTGGATCTGCGTAAAAGTAACATGGTGTTATTTGTAAAGATCCCGAAAAGAGTGAGCTTCCCAGAGAAATGAAGTCACTTGACAAAGAACGGGATCTTTGACATGAGCTCAAGTTTAGTGTCGGGAAATGAACTACATGTTTCAAGTTGTAAAATCCCATGTTTCTAGAACCTGTGATTACAGCATCCAAAGATGGTCTGATGGTTCCAAACAACATTTTTGTTGTAGTTTTTTTCCCAAATGAATTACTTCTAGAAGAAAATTATATCTTCCTACGTGAACACTGTGGTGAGACCCGGTCTTTTTCACTTCCTGTTGCTGTGACAAAATACCTGACATCCACAACTTAAAGAAGTAGGCATTTATTTTGGCTCACAGTTTTGGTGGGTTCAGTTCAAGGTCAATCAGCGCCAAAGCAGAAACAGCATGGTGGAAGAGCTGGGTGGAGGACAGCTGCACACCCCATAGCAGCCTAGAAGCAGAGAGAGAGGAAGAAGGGAGGAGCCAGGGGAAGAAAAACTCCAAGTTCACAATCCCAGTGACCACTTCCAACCAATAGTACATTCAGCTATAAATTCCTCAGTGCTTGAATCCCTTGATGAGTATAGCGCCCCCATGACCCAGTCACCTCCCAAAAGCCAAACCTATGAATACATGAGACTTTGGGGGACATTTTTGATTTAAAATGTAACAGGCCCACAGGAGCATGATGCAGTGTCTGGGTGTAGGGGCAGCTGACCACACTTCCTACACGGGCCATTCCCTCCATTAACGTTGCAAATCACATGGCACGTGACATGACTGTTCTTTGGTTAGTGGTAGAGAAACTCTTAAGAAGCAATTTCCTACATGGCTTGTGGATGAACAAATGTTTCCTTGGACAGTAATTCTAAACTGTGAGAATGATTGCCATAGTCGAGAGCTGCCAAGAGGCTGGGGTGCACTGGGTAACCCCATCATTGAATGTGAGGAATTCTCAGCAGCACTTTGCACCTAGACCTGCAGTATTGAGGTTGTGTCGTCCTGCCCTGTCTTCTTTGTGAAGCTCATCATGTGTGATAAGTGCCTGACTGGACAGAGCCATCTGCTTCTCACGATATCCCGGCTGTCGCATGGTAGCCCAGCTCAGTGGAGAGAGAGCCATTTAGTAAAACTCAAGTGTCGTGTAATAATGTTTAGTGGTGAGAGGGAGTGATTATGGATCACTGTGCTGAAATCAGGGAGTTAGGTTTCCAAATCAGCAGATGTTTGGAAACTCCTCTGCTTTTATTTATTTTGTGAGCAAGGAAGGGTACTGGTATGACTGTTTTTTTTTGTGTGTTTTTTTTTTTCCTTCCTGAATCACTAGAAAATTGCTTCAGTGCAACTTTAAGACTGCTGTGCATACAAAGCTGCTTATTCACTGTTTCACTGTTTGTTTATATGCATTAGACTCTAAGGAAAATTCCCCCAAATTTGCAGTTGTAGCTTCAATATATTGCTGGTTCACAAGGAATTAGGCTTGTCTTATGTTGTGTTTGTTTTTCTCCATCCTCTCTCCAACGACAGAAGCAGAGCCATGGCATGGTCCCAGGCTGTCTGCCTGTCAGTACATGCTGGTCAGTACTGCAGCTGGTCAGCATGCATGAGCTCAGGGTGCAGAGCACAGCCTCACACTACAGTACAGAGGGACCACAAGGAACACACTCTTGACTGGCCTCTGATCAAAGAATAGGAATTTTAAATACTTGGTCTTATTCAGCTGCATAGAGGAGTATAGGTGGGATGCTTTTCCTGTCTGCAATAGGAGATATACACACGTGTACAAGTGAAGCTGTCTGTTCTGGCTCAGCCAGGGTTCCAGAGCAAGTGTCCTTCATGCTCCAAGTCAGCTAAGCAAAGCCACTTCGCTATAGACACAGATAAATTTGGCTGAGCCTTGTGGCCATGCTATGAAAACAATCCTTGCTGAAACTGCACAAGACGTTTACATATGGCTTTTTGATTTGTTTGAACAAGAGAAGCAGACAAAATCAGCATGCAGGCAACAGCTAAAAGAACTGCAGTGAAGCAAGAGCAGAAAACATTTTTTTAAGAGTAGAGAAAAGAATTGGACGAGTTAGGGGGAATGTGAGGTAGATATTCAGTGGTTACATGTGTATGTACAATCCTCACTTAAACAAATTTGAATCCATGTCCTTTCTTTTGGAGGTTTCATGCCTCAGAAGTGTAATACTATAGCACATATTGTAAATCTCTGAGGATTGGTACAGAAAGTTTCCTGCAATAATTTGAACCTGGAGTCATCTCCTTCTGACCTTTTAATGGCCTCTCCCACATCCCAGGAAGCCCTGCAGTAGAAGCTTACTCCCATGGCTTGTTTTTTTTTTTTCTGACTTTTCATTCTATTTGATGTCCTTGTCCACATATTTCTTATAATGTGTAATGATTTATGGAGGCATTCTGCACAGAGCTCTGATTTTGTGGGAAATCTGTGTTTGTCTTAGTCTGTGTTCTGTTGCTATCACTGAATACCACAGACTGGTTTATAGAGAATAAAGGTTTGTTCAGATCATAGCTCTGAATGCTGGAAAGGTCAGTGATTGAGCAGCTGCATCTGGTGAGGTCTTTCCTGCTGATAGGTGCTCTGTGCAAGGTCCTAAAATGACACAGGGCATCACCTGGCAACAGGGACCATTCCGGCCTCTCCTCTCCTTATAAAGCCACAGTCCCATTGGATTAGGTCCGCACCTTTAGTTTCTCATTCAGTCTTGATTACCTCCCCAAAGCCCCACCTCCAAATATCATCATCAGATAAAGTTTCCACCTTTTTATTACCTCCTGATGGGGGTTCAGTTGCAACATGAATTTTCATGGGTGCGTTCAAACCCTGGCAGCCTCTCTTCAGTTTCTGAGTGAGGAGAGCCTGCCCACGTGACCAAGACAATTGATCACATGATGCATGGCATGAAATAAGCAACTCTTATGTGGAGAATGCATTAAATTCAACTTTTAAGTGATGTTATTAGGATTTCATAAATTTTTGATAACTACATACTAAATTTTATTGCATATACATGAATGAATCAATGACTATTGCAAGATGAAATCTCACATTAGATACTATCATTCACAAAATAAAAAGAAATTTAACTATGTACTTTCTGTCTGATTTAATGTAATTACTTTTTTTTTTTAAATGCCATGACTTAGTTTTATTTCACTTTCTAATTGGATGCCTGTTGGGTGTGATACTTGAGTCAAGTAAGTGTAGAGGAAAATCTAGAGGCTTGGCAATAAGATAAGAGAGCAAAAGCAGAGAAAAAATGATTGCTGGGAAGAGCTACCCAGTGGGCCTCAACGATTCCCAGTGCATTCATACCCTTGCCTGTAGGGTGCCTCAAGAAAGAGCCACCTCCACACCATAATCACACATTAGTGTGCTTAAAGCATTCCATCAGGAATAGTGTGTACACTTGCACAATAATGGTCATTAATGCTATTGGGAATAAATATGGAAGGTAATATAATCTATGAAAGTCCAATGTTAATGACACGCAAGGTGTACTCAAAAACTATGTCTTTAGTTGTGTGTTCATGGCTGCCTCAATATCCTGAATCAGTTCAAAACCTTTACTTTCTGTGGTCAGTTTGACTTTGGCAGAAGTTGCTTAATGCCAGATCCTGTGAATAGGGTAGATGAGGACACACTGTCACGTTTTTACAAGCCTGCCTTTCCCTTGGATGGTACATAGCAGCAGCATTCACCTTATTTTTGATCACATCATGTAATGATGTGAAAGATTTCTATAACAGCTTTGGAAAGTGGCAAGAATGATGGGATAAGCATATTCAAAGCAAGGAGAAGTATTTCGAAGGGGATCAAGAACTATGTGTCTTTCTGTAATAAATTTATAAAATTATAAAGTTCACCATATATTTTGATCACCCCTTATATATCCATGGGGATTTTAAAGTAGAGGAAAAGCTTACCATGTGAATTTACCCATGTGACCTTGAATGCATCTTTCCATGTGGACTAGAGTGAGGGTGTGGAGGCTGGTGTGACCCTATAGAAAAGAATTGCATTTCCCTAGGCTCCCACAGCTTAGCACCAGACAGTTTCACATTATCCATCATCTCTTCTTTAAAATCTCTCGCCTACTGTAACCAAGAAGAAATAGCAATCTGGGGATTACATTATTATGTAAAACCAACTTTGGTTGCAACCAAAATCATGGATCAAATTCTGCCAACAGAGTCGTGGAAAGAATTAATTTCATGAACTGAGGTACCATTATACTGACAGAAAACCAGGTTCAAATTCAAAGTTAAGCATTCTTTTTAAGGATGAGCTGATTTACTTAGCCCTGGATGACACCAGGCGCATGAAACTCTCAGGCTGCTTGTCCGAGATTTCAGACCCAAAACTATAACAAATGAAGAAGAGACACAACTCAGTGAGGCCCATCAGTTTACCAAGCAAATGTTTTTGGACATTTGGGGAAGGTGCCATTTCATGTAAGTCAGGGTATCCCGTTAATGAGCTCAGTGACAGTGGCCTGGCTCAGATCCCTCACCTGGACTAGTTTTCCTGCTTTACTAAAGCAACTACAAAAGTCAAACAAACAAACACCCACTCCCCAGATTAAAAAAGGCTTTCTATTTGTGGTGCCCACAGTGTTGGTAAAGTTTTATATTTGGTGTTATTGTTGTTTTAGTCAATTATTTTCCTCCTTTCTGTTCCACAGAAGTGCAGTGATGTGAGATTTTTCAGGGCAGCACCCTGAGCAGGGGCCCTGAAGCGCAGAGATGAGACAGGAGTGGAAATGGGTGGGCCATGTTTGGTGCATTACTCACTTTCCCATTGCTGGGACAAAATACCCTGCACTTGAAATGTAAAGGTGGAGAGGTTTATTTTGGCTCACGGTTTCCGGTGGGTTCAGTCCATGGTTGCCTGGTTCCGAGGCAGAAATGGCATGGTGGAAGGACCTGATGGCGGACAGCTGCATGTTTCATGGCAGCCAGGAAGCAGTGAGAGAAGAGAGGAGCCAGGGACATGAACGCACCCTTCCAGGTCACACCCCAGTGACCACCTCCAACCAGCCCCACCTCCTAACAGCACACTCAGCCATGAACTCATCTATGGATGAGTCTATTGATGAGTACAGTGCCCCATAATCCAATTCTCTTTCAAATATATAAGACTTCGGGGGCTCATTATAGATCTAAGCCATAACATTGGAGCCTAGAACATCGTGGAATGTCTTAGTTCATTGTAGTAGACTGAGTCGACTTATCTCAATTATTGGGATAGTTATCTACTTAAAAAAAGTGATATTGTCCTAAAAAAAAGCCAGATGTGTTTTTGAAGCTACTTGAAATACGTTTTGGACAGATAGATACTAGAGATAAGTTGGAGTAGAGCCATCTTTTATGACTGGCCAAAAAAGCGTTTAGATCAAAATGTCCACAGGGACAGGATTCAGAGATTCTTTGGTGAAAAATGTACAGTGATAGAAAAATCTACATAATGGAGAAATGGTGTGCATACACACAGTCACTGGCTGCGTCAGCCTTCCCAAGCAGACATGCTCATTGGCCTTTCCAGTGTGACAAGTGTCTATATCTATGACCCTGTGAGACTTACCACAGAGACAGAGAAAACCTATGCTAGTATTCCAGTCTCTTTGGTGCTGAGAAGTGCTCCTGGGTTTGATTTTGTTAGACTCGCAAGATCTCTTATGAGGAATTATAATTTGCCTCTGAGGGTTGGTGTTGTAAAGCTGGAGAAATCTGTTTCTCAGGACTGATCTCTGTTTTGTGGGAAGTCCTCTTGACACAAAAATGCTGTGTTTTGTTAGCATCTAAATTTCACAGACATCTTGCATGTCTGTCTGAGAGCTACTCCTTCACCATTCTACGTTTCAGTCTCTTTTTATGGTTAAACCATGAAATGTCAAGGGTTTTCTATTTCACTAGTGTATCGATGGCCATAATTACAGGTGCTGTTGATGAAATTATGTATCATATGTGAAAATGTTAGTTTCTATGGCAATCATAGAGAATTAACAGATCGAGTGTGAGACATTGTGTACTTTAATGATCTCTCTTTATAAAAGTGGAAACTATGGCCCAGGGACGGGGACAAATGTGACTTCCCAAAGGTTATATGGCTGCCCTATGCTGGATCTACTGACCATAAACTAAGATTCTCAAAACCCACCACTCTTCTATGCTGTACCCTTATTTTAGGGCTTTTGTAGCTATCTCATGCCTGCTAATGAGTCGCAATGTACATTCATCAATAGCCATACAATGGATTGAATAATGTGGAATGACTATTGCCCAGGGAAGTATTTATAGGATAATTTTTTGGAGGTGGATCATCCCTGCATTATTCAGTCCTGGAGCAGAGCCCACTGTTACCGACCAACTTGGCTTGGTTTATGTGGATCTGTGAAAATGGGGAGATGAATAACTTCGGGAGACTTAAAATGGTCTTACAGGCTGAGAGGTTTGAATTGGTGCCCTCGGAGACTCTCCCTTCGTCATCGTGCAGACAGCTGTGGGAATATCCGCCCCGGCATCCACGGCTCCTGCTTGGAGACTCGTGTCTGAGCTGACCGACCAGTTCCACACATCTTAACACTGCTAATGCTCCCTCATCTGCCGCTCCTCCATACACGAGATGACGCCTCACTCTCCTCTCGTGTCTCCCACCTTCACGGATCACCGTCCAACCAGTTTCACAGCCAAACCCAGAAATCCTCATTGACGTTTTCCCTTTTCCCTTCTCTCACACACAAACCCACCCCAACTAAATCACCCTAAATCTCCCCTTCCTGACCCCGCCATGTCTCTGAGATCTCTCTCCCCGCTGCTCATGATCTCGCCCTGCGTCCCCTTTTCCACCCACCCTCTGTGAGATGGACAGGCGGGATTTTCTAAGATGAACCTCTGCTCCCATCACTACGCACCCCAGGTCTTTCCATGATGCCCTGATGCTAGTCACAGCGCCACATGCCGAGCTTCTCTTTCCAGCGCCAGTCATCAGCAGTCGCTCTTTCCCCACTGCCATGCTGCACTCCGATTAATCCCCCCTTCCCTATTTGACTGTGGCCCTGCAGGACTGAGCTCACCCCAGAGTGCTGTAAAAGCCTTGTCGCCTAAGACAGATGGCCCTCTCCTCTTCTTCTTATTACACCTTGGTGTGTATTACTGCTTTGCTTGTTTCTTGCACTAAACTGTAAGTACTGTGTAGACTTTCTCATCTCAGTGCCCACAGTGCCTGGAGAATGGATGACATGATGCCTAAGTCCCGGTGCTACCTGTGGGCTGAATTAATTCATAATCTCCCGATATAGGATGGGTATGTTTTCCCTACTTGATACACATGTAAATTTCCCCCAGCATCACTTGACAGCCAGAGAAGCAGGCTTCCTGATCACTCTGACACCTTGGCAGTTTAGCCTTAGATGAGGTAAAATATTATGATACAAATATCTGATTGTTTGTCTTTGAAGGAATAATTAGCAGTTTGACAGCTTGCATATGTGAATTATTCAGTGTGAGGCTGTAAATTTCCTACCTGCATAATTTAACTCTAGCTCGCAGTGAGCAGAAGGTCTGTGTTAATGTGCAGATGTCTCTGATAGCGTGGGCTTGTTATTTGCTAAGTGTTTTCAAAGACCAGCAAGCTACAGAAATGGTCTTGTCCTAAGAATAATAGATCTTAAAAGGGTCACTGCCGATGTGTAAGTTATCCTCTGTGGGATGTAATATTAGGAAATGAAAAGGGTGAGCATTTTATAACATAACGACTTGCTAGGCTATAAATTCCACGTCGGGCTGGTGTCGCCTGTGAATTTTGAGAAGTTACCTACTATCCGTGGCACTCGGGGTTCTTCAGGCTGAATTGGTATAATGGCACTACCCATGTTGGAGCTTAGGGTCTCCAGTCTTTGTGGCAGCAGGGAGCGGTTTTGAGGAAGATACAGGAGCGGTTTGGGGATGGTTCAAAGGAGTGTACAACCTCGACCCTTCACATTCGCAGCAGAGCCGGGCTGCTATGAGAATCTGATACCCACTGATCTGACAAGAGGGGATGCGAGCCGTGGGGAGCAGCGGGAAATACAGTGAGGCTTCAGTTGCCCAGTTTCTAACAGGCCACAGACCTCTGTTGTAGATGTTTGCAGTGGGGGGTTAGGGCAGGGTCGGGGCGCTGCTGTACTCTAGGGCCCAGAGCCTGGCTGCGGTCTTTGTGTGAGCTCTCTCTGTGCCTCTCCCAAGGGCACGTGTTTCTAAAGGGAGGTTTTATTATTATTGCATACGGCAAGGTCCATAGATCACAAGATGACTGCCACTGAAAGTGTAATTCGTTCTGTTCACTAATCCCAAGAGAAGTGGACAGAGGGGGTAGTAGACCACTAGAGAAGTCCTAGCTGGGTCGGGACAAAGAGGGAAATGTGGGGGACCACCAAAAGCCTCGCTCACATTTTCCACAGGAAGGAAAATGGGCTGAGGCGTGGAGCAAGCAAGGCTTAGGATCGGGGTTGGCTAGTCGGGATGACTTCGGTAGGCTCAAGGACACAGGACTGGCCCTGGTGGGCTGGTAACTGGCTCTGGGGTGGAGAGGACAGGTGGATGCGGAGTTGTGTGTGGAGGCAGTGGGGGGGCACTCTGATTGGTTTCCATATGAGAAGTGGGGTGCTCATGGCTGGATGAACTGTCTGCTCTTCTAGGAGTTGGCACCCTGCAAGGGACAGTCCCTGCACAGTCAGCAAGGCCTCAGATGTGGCAGTATAAGCACACAGAAAAAGAAAACTAAGAAGTACAGCATGTCACTTCTGCATGGGGCCTCTACTGCACCTGTCGGTCACTGGTGAGGGAAGAATCTGACAAGTGTCGTATTCAGTGTGCAGAATGCCCTGACCAGCCAGGACTGGGGGCTGAGGGCTGGGGACAGGGACCCAGAGGCCAAGTGGTGTGTGGATTTTACACTTGTGCTGTCAGTGTCCAAGGAGCGGACTGTGGCCCAGCAGTCGCTGAGGTTTGCAGTGTCTCTGCCTCCACACACAGCCTCTTGTCTCAGCCACTTTTGCATTGCTGGGACACAGGACCCAACACCTGCAATTTAGAGGAGGAGAGGTTTGTTTTGGCTCATGGTTTCAGTCCACAGTCAACCAGCTCCAAGGCTGGAAGGGCCTGGCGGAGGAAAGCTGCTCACCTCATGGCATCCAGGAATCACAGAGAGAAGGGAGCAGCCAGGGAGAGAGGCACACCCTCCCAGCCCACTCCTCCAGTGCCCCGCCTCTTCCAAGCAGATTCCACCCCCGACAGCCCTTTCAGTTATGGAGTCACCAGTGAATTATGGAGTACAGAGCTCCCATGTTCCAATCACCTCCTGAAAGCCCACCTCTGCACATGAGCCTTCTGGGAGACGTGTTAGAGCCAAACTAACATGACAGGATCTCACCAGGATCCACACTCTCACCGCGTGGTGCCCCAAATTCCCTCCGCTCTGATACTGAGAAGCGGGAGATGTTGTGAGGCCCCCAGGAGCCAGGCCATGGGCTCTGGATGAAGCAACACAAGAAACCTTTCTGTCCTCTGTCCCCAGATGGCTGGTCCAGAGTCACACTGGGCAAGGGCTGTTGTCACACTGTGGGCTCAGAAATTGCTCTATAGTCCTGTTTTCCAGCTTCTTGTCCACTCTGCCCTAGCTACTTTCAAGAGCCATCTTTGGTTATTTTCCCACATGTAAAACTTTGCCAAAAAATATGTACAGCTGGTCCTGCGTCTCCACTTTGACTTCAGCCACCCATGGATGGAAAAAAAGTTGGACAAGAAAGAACATGTTTAGATTTTCTCCCAGCATCTCCATCATATCAGGAGTTACGAGCCACCCAGAGATGACGGGGTACATGGGAGGACTGCTCAGGAGCTCTACAAACACGGTGCTGCCCTAGTAAAAAACCTGAGCACCCGCAGAGTTTGGTGACTGCAGAGGACCCTGGGGCCAACTTCCTGGGACAGCTGTCTGTCTGCGAGTCGGTGACTGTCATTTCCAATCTCCTCCAACCTCGTATGTTCATAGTCTTCTGCACAGACAGGCACATTTCTGTGTTTTGCATGAGTCTTGTTTTGCATGTGTTAGCAATATAAATGGATACTTCGATAACCGTGCTCTGGTCCTTACATTAGTATTTTTCATGCTGTAACTTAAATATGTTTTTAAAAATATGGTTAATAAAATGATGATGCTTTATCTAGATCAGTAGATCAGAGAGGAATCTAGATAAAATTGCCTCTTCTTTTTTTTTTCCTTTCGCAGTACTAGGGATCAATGCCAGCACTAGGGTCTTTGCACGGAACTACATCCTGAGCCCTATTTTATTTTTTATTTTGAGATGGAGGCTTCTTAAGTCACTAAGTTGCCCAGGCTGGGTTCAAATTTGGGATTCTTCTGCCTCAGCTTCCCAGAATGCTGGTTTTACAGGCATGCACCATCATGCCCAGCTCTGCACCTCTTTTATAAAAGTATACAAATTTATCTAGAATTTGAGAAATGTGTGTCGATCCCGTAAGATCCATAAACCAGCCAATTGTTCACATGTCTCTAGGTCCCGCTTACTTTCTATGAGATGGGCGGGAGGGAGCAAGCCTTGCCATTTCTCACCACCCTGGACTGCATTTCCAGTCCCTCGGGGTGACTCCCTCAACCCTGTAGTACATAGTGCACTGACGCACAGGGCTCACAGGGACCTGCCTCCCTGGGGGCAGGCGGGGCACACTCACCAGCTCACCTTGGCTGCAGGATACTTCTATCTTTAATAAGCACATGTCCACAGGGGAGAGGGAGGCTGACTTGTGGATATTTTCCTCTGCTCCGTAGCCCCAGTCCTGAGCTAGCCTGGCCTGGGGGAGCTGGGGCCTGACAGCCAGGAAGGGCGCTGTGTCTGCTGTGAGCCAGGCCTCTGGGCTGCGCCTGGGAACAGGGCTGGGCAGCCTCAAGCCTCTTTCCCCAGTGCGTGAGACCGGTCAGCACGAGGCCTCTCCACAAGCAGACTTCGGCCACCGTGAATACAGCCTGCTGTCTGTAGCTCCCTTCCACGCACACGCAGGCAGGGTCCCTGAGCACAGGAGCCGCAGAGCAGGCCAGCGCTGGGAGCTCGTCTCCACCTCGAGGAGCTGCCCGTCTGCTTTCAGAGGTGGCTGGTTCAGCAGAATCCTGTAGGGTGGCCGCTGCCCCAGTCTGGCTCACTAAAGGTGGCTCCTGCTCTCACAGGGTCTTCTGTAGTATTGCATCTCATTTTCCAAACCACGAAGGCCTTAGGCAGTTTTCAAACCAGTGTGGGGCCTGAGAGCGTTCTGGGAAGACTGAGCTCAGGACCACAGCATGGTGTGCAGGAAGACTGAGTACAGCACCACGGCACCGCACACAGGAACACTCTGCACAGTACCACAACGTGGTGCCTAGGAAGGCTGAGCACAGTGCCACCACAGAGGCACGGGAGACTGAGCACAGGACCACGGCATGTGTGCTGAAAGGGCCTTGTGGGTGTTGTGTCCCAGCGACAAGGAAAGTGACTAAGACAGGGCTCATGCGTTCATCCAGCAAATACTTACTGGCACTGGAGATGAGGCACTGATAGCTTCCGAGCGTTACCATGGCAACCGGCGGAGTTCGGGTGTCACACTGCTGGAGATCACAAATGTGAAACCAGGGAGTCAGCAGGGTCTGTCGCTTCAGGGGCCTCGGAGGTAGAATCGGTCCCTTGTTCCTTCCTGCTGTCCAGCTGAGGCTGCAGCAGCCCTTCCCCTCCTCGGCTTTAGATGCGTCACTCCAGCCCTGGACAGACTGCACCGGTCCCTGTGCCTGTGTCTCTTCTTCTCCAGGGGACACTTGTCGTTGGGTTTAGGGCCACCTCGTTCATCCAGGATGTTTTGATCCTAACCTTCAACCCCCTGTAAAGATGCTTTTCCAAAGGAGGCCTCGTTCACAGGTTTTGGGTGGACACGAACTTCGGAGGCCACCATGGGACTCATTTAGGTGCTGCCCTCAGAGCCTGGCCCTGAGTGGGCAGGGAGTTGAGGCCGGTGGCCATGGGAAAGGGGAAAGCTGAGCATGGGCAGTGAGGATGGGTGACACCCTCATCCTCGTAGGTCACTGCTGTGAGCTTGGGATAAAGGTTTGATCCAGGAAGTCCAGAACTGTCCGGAGCAGCCAGGAGGCCGGTGGGCACTGACACCCTGTCCCTGCTCAGAGGGGCGTGGCCAGCAGGCGAGAGGCTATCTCTGTCCCTGCATCCCCTGCCTGTCTCGGACCCTCACCCCAGAAAACCACCCTCCAGAGCTCGTCCTTTCCTGGCTTTGTGACTGGGGAGGGGTTTTCACAGCTGGGGTCACAGTGGCCTTGCCCTGGGGCTGTACACGCTCAGGACCCTGGAGGCCTGGACGGAGACCATAGAGGTGACAGCAAAGACCAGAGCCTGGGGCCGGTGACTGTCCTGGAGGTGCTGGCCCGTGGACTTGGTGACGGCAGCAGCTGCTGTCCAGCACTTTAGGGCGATGATTTTAGTGTCCCTTCAAACCACACCTTATAATTATCTTAAAATCGAGGGGCATCTCACACCTGGAGGTGACATGATGCAGCGGCAACTCCTATTTTTTACGTCTTCTTGAGAAATGATCTCAGTGTGGTGTGAACGAGATTGGGGTCCAGCATTTTAGGCATTGGGTTCACCTCCTCTCTCGGGTGGGGCTCTGCTACCCCGGCATAATTGGACTTGGGGTTGCTTCTCGCACCAAGAGACTGCTCCCCGCCGAGATTTAGGTTCTCTGTCCACTTCTTCCAAAGCCGAGCTCTCTGGGTGAACGAACACTCGGCGATGACTTGACAGGCGGAAGCGCCACCTAGTGTCTGTGCGCCAGAACTGCAGATGGAGGCCGGCTCTTGCACCATTTAAACTCTTGGTCTTAGACTTGGATGAGAAAAGCAGAGCAAGGGGCAGCCGGGCCTCGCGGAGAGTCCAGCCTTCAACTCCAAGCCTCTGCTGCAGCCCAGCACCTGCACACACTCGCATTGACTCACACAGCCCGGTCCTGCTCCAGGCTGGGGGAGGCCAGAGGTCTGGGCAGTGAACATCCCCGGGTGGGTGTGGATTCCCCTCTGACGCCTGTTTGAGGGCGAGGCCCCTCGTGGTCACCCAGGCTGGATCTGGAGCCGGCCCTTCAGTGGAACAGGCTCCCACCTGGGCACAGAGCTGTCCACTGGCTGCCAACACCTGTCCCTAGAGGCACCATCCGGACCCATCCAGGGCCCAGAGCGCATCCTCCGTCCCACAGCCTGGTCTCTGCCCTGTGCTGTCTGCAAAGGACACAATGGGGCAAGGAGGAACTAACATTATTTTTGATCATGGTAGAGATGAAGCCTATAGTTAAATGAGAGAAGTGAGGTTAAATGAGAGAAATTGTATAAAGTAGGTTTGTGAACCAGGCGTGGTGGCTCACACCTATAAGCCCAGCACCTTAGGAGGCTGAAGCAGGAGGATTGCAAATCCAAGTGCAATTTAGTGACTTAGCCAGACCCTGTCTCAAAATAAAACACAAAAAGGGGTACGGATACAGCTCAGTGTGAAGGCCCTGGGTTCCATCCCCAGTACTACAGGAAAAAAATATGTTTATGAACCTTTGCTTTCTACTTGCTGTTTATGTATTGTACGTAACACGAGACCCACATTTGCAACGTGTCTCATCGTCACAGCACCTGCACAAGAGGCCATTGTTACCCACAGTTTTAGCTGAAAAGAAGGGGTCTCACAAAGGTGGCTTCCCAAAGTCATGCAGCCTGGGCCAGGGGCACAGCTGATGGACCTTAGTTATTGTCATCCGATGATACTGACGGTCACGAGGGCACACGTGTTCCGTAACCACGGGACCAGGATCTGACACACGCATTGGTGAGTGACTTTGTCATAGTCCTGACATCACGGAGTAACGGACCTCGGTAGCACAGCTGTCTCCGCACGTGGCTGCCACCCCGCACGGCCGGTGCCCGCTGTGGGGAGGAGGTCATGCCGAGGTCTATGGCATCAGACGTGGAAAGGCACTGTGAGAAGGCTCGCTGATGGGAATGCCTCCGCTCCATGGCCGTCTTATGGGACTACTGTTGTGTATGTGATCTGTCACTGAACTGAAGGCTGTGACGTGGTCCACGGCTGTGTCATCAGGCCTCCTTGCAAGGACAGAGGGTTCCCTGCTGCCATAGTTTCAAGTAGAAAACTGACCCTACTCCTCTGTAAAGCTGTGAATATAGAAAAAAATGAGATTGTGTATGTGAAAAGCTTGTGTAATTAGGTTCTTTTTTCAATACTGGGGATTGAACCCAGGGTCTTTACACTGAGCTGTATCTCCAGCCATTTATTTATTTATTTGTTTGTTTGTTTGTTTGTTTGTTTGTTTTGAGACAGGGTTTTGCTAAATGGTTGAGCTGCCCAGCCTGGGCTTGACTTTGTGATCTTCCTGTGTCAGCCTCCCAGGGTTCTGGGATTACACATGTGCGCCACCACCACACTCAGCTACTTTAGGTTCTTAATAATTAAACCTTTACTGTACTTTTACCCCCTAGGAGACACACTTTTTTTCTTAGATGTTGTCATCTCTGAAATTGGATGTGTTTTGTAGTCAGCAGTTGAGGGAGACATTATTGGGTTATAGTTTTACAATGGCAAGAAGCAGGAACACTGAAACGACACCCAGGGTTTGGAGGCAGATTTATTTACGTCGATGGGCACTGATCGGGATCATTCCCAGAATATCAGGCTCCGCCCTCTGGTGGTCTAGGGCTTATATGAGATAAGCAAGCAGGAAGTACAGAGGCAGAGTACTTGGCTGCCTTTGATTGGTTCTTAGAGTGTGCATCATGGTGACCAGCTGTTTCTAGGAGAAGCAACAGGAACTGCAATAGGAACCTGGGCAACTAAGAAACTATCATCTGGGCAACTAAGAAACTGACTCATACTGGCTGGGGGTGCATTTTTTGTTACAGTTTACTGAGAGTTTATTTTCTCTCTTGGTGATGCTCTGCGATCTTTCTTATCATCGTGGAGAGGTTGGACTCATTTTGACACCATGCAGCTGCTTGTGAGGTGCAAATCCTGATGGGGACTGCTCAGTGTGTCTGGGTGAGAGCGAACATTCAGAAGAGTGACTGTCAAGGATGAGGCACGATCAGAATATATGGTGCATGTTTAAGTCAAGAATTTTATTGCATCTGGGTCTGTTTCCCATTTGCGAATGACAGCGGAGAGGAAGGAGACCTAAAATTAATTAAGATTTGTTATGTGTATGTACCAACTCCCCACAAGGAATGGAAGCACTGTGTACTGCAAACAGGGACTAAAAAAGAAAATGAATGAAAGCATACAGTACTGCAAAAGAGATGGCAGTTTAGAAACAATAAATAAGGGAGCTTACAGATCCCAAAAAGAAAAGTTTATTACACTGAAAGACACGTTGCCATGGATCCCTCTCAGAATCCCCCTCACTTAGAACACACTCGTCCCACTGATCTTACTGAACTCTGCAGCAGCTCTGGAGTCCTCCTTCCTGAGGGTCTTTCTGGGGAGTGATCAAAATTTGGTGAATGCTGTTACCAAGTGCCACCCAGCAGAAAGGCGGGCTCATAAAAACATGATGCTGTGTCCTCATCCACCTTATTCACTGGATCTGGCACCATGTGACGTCCACCTCTTCCCTCCAAGTTAAAATGACCATGAAAGGAAAATGTTTTGAATTGATTCAGGACATCGAGGGACCCATGATAGCACAACTAAAGATATTCACAAAACAGGACTCCCAGAACTGCTTCAGAAAGTGTCAAGAATGGAGGACCAATGTGTTTGAAGGCAGGGATAAGGTTTTGAGGGAGATTCATGACAGTGCATCTTTACTAGAATGTATTTTTATAAATTGATCATTCTCCTTAGTTTTTGATCGCAGCTTGCACACATAGCAGAGTCGGACAGGCAGAGGAGGGCTGGACCGGCCAGGGAGAGAAAAGCCAGATCTACAGCAGCAAGGCAGGGAGAGAGAAGTGGAGAAGACCAGCCAAGCGCTGGAGAGATTGTGTCCCTTTAAGTCAGGACACTGTTCTGTGACACTTCTCCAGAACGATCTCTGGGCCTTGCAGTGGCAGATGGTGAGCAGCGAACAAGGCCAGCTCTGTTCCCGGAGGGCCAGCACAGTCCTGTCCCCGCCGGCCTGGCGTGCACCTTGTTTCCCAGTGCCTGGTGAGCCTGCCCACCTGGCCCAGGGCAAAGAGGACAGGGACAGTGAGGAGAGGGTGATGGGACGAAGGTCAGCAGTGATTCTTCACATCAGGGGAGAACACTGTAATGTTTTCCCTTTGTTCTGTTCAATGTGATGCATTGCATACATTAATTTCATTGATTTTTTTTTCTTTCAAATTTTAATTTTTATTAGTACATGTTTGCAGGACATAAAGTTACATGCATTGTGGAAAGTTGGTACACGTACATATCTTAGTTCTCTTTAGGTCCCCTTTCATGCTGATTTTTTTTATGTTGTATGCATATTAGCCTTGCAATCCAGGGACAAATCCTGTTTTATCACAATATCAAATCCCTTTAATATGCTGTCAGATTCCGTTTGCTCCTGTTCTGTTGAAGATTTTTTGTATCTATATCCATTAGAGATATTTTCCTGTAGCGTCCTTGTGATGTCTCTGTATGGCTCTGGTACTAGGGTACAGCTGGCCTCTTCCACTGGGAGGAAGTATTCTCCTTTCTTCTGTTTTATGGAAGAGCTGGAGATGGGTTTGTGGTAATTTTTATGTAAAGGTTTGATAACATGCTGCAGTGAGGATTGCAGGTCCTGAACTTTTCCTTGTTAGGAAGTTTTTGACTACTGATTCAATATCTTTACTTATCATAGGATTTCTGAGATTTTTATATTTCTTTTTGAGTCCGTGTGGGCAGTATGTATGTCTGTAGGAGTTTGTCCCTTTCAGCCAGCCGCATCTGATCTGTCAGAATATACTTGTCCATCATAGCCCTGTGCAATACTTTTAATTTCTGTGAGTTTCCACTTGTGTCTTCACTTTTACATCATCATTCTAGCTCAATGCTTATCAATTTTGTTGATATTTACAGAGAACCAACTTTGGGTTTTGCCGACTTTTTCTCTTGGTTTTCTATTCTCCATATTATCTACCTCAGCCCTAATTTTTATTTCCTTCCTCCTGCTGGCTTTGGGTTTAGTGTGCTTCGTTTTTACTAGTCCTTGTAGGATAAATTATTGATTTGAGACTTTTTCTTTTTTATATAAGTGTTTACAGCCACGGGTTCCCTCTTAGCACTACTTTCCTGTAAGTTTTGTATGTTGTGTTTTCACTGACTTATTTTTTTTTTGAAAAATGTATATTTGATTTATTATAGTACAGCAAAATTGGAAATCAGATTTCCCAACTTCTGCAGGTCTTTCAGGATTTTGTTACTGCTGTTGAAGGCTGCAGTGGTTGGTTTGTTGAGTGACTTTTCTCAACTAATTTTCCAGAGTGAGCTCTGTGCCATCAGTGTCACTGAGGGGTCCGTTCCAGAGCTAGCGTGTCAACGACATTTCCTTGATTGGGAGGAGAGAGAGGGTGAGGCAGTGAGAGAAAGGCAGGGGGAGAGGAAAGCAGGACAGGGGAGGGGAGAGGGGAGGAGGAGGGAGCCCCTCTCTCCCTGATCTCCCTGCAGACCTCACCCACTCTTCCCCAGGCTGCCTCAGAGCCCAGGCATCACCCTGAGATTCAGGCTCGCGGTTCACTGTTTTCTCCTGACTGCACCTTGCCTTAGGCATGCGTGTGATCTAAAGTTCCCCATGCTTTCAAGTGACCTCCCGAACACCCCAAAGTAGCTCCCTGGCCTCTTCTCCCTCACTGTGGGTGGGCAGCTGCGTGACCCCCCCCCAGCAGCTCTTGGCCCAAGTGGCTGAGGGTTGTCCTCCTTCTTGCCACAGTTTCAGGCAGTGTCCCCCGCGTGTCTCACTGACTGGGCTCTGAGTTCATCAGGTAGAGATGAGCACCTTGCGTGGGTCCCTGGTGGCCCCAGACAGTTTCAAGCAGAGAGGCTCAGCCATTTGGTAACACTGCCTGCTTCCAGCTGATCTTGGAGCCAGCTTCCCCTGGGCGAGCAGCCCACGAGACTCCTGCGCTAGGGAGAGGGGAAGCAAGGCAGACCCGCAGCTGGGCGCTTTCCTTCCTCCCGTACGTGGCCTTCTGTTTGATCCGGTGTCTGCAGGGCTTCTGGGAGCCTTTGACTGCTGCCCACGCTTCTGACAAAGTTGGTTCTGACAGGTCCTGCTCGGTTTGCACCAATTCTGGGCAGAGAACAGAAGGCTCGGGCTGTGACCTCCTTTATTTTGCTGACATCTTTCTATATTTATTCTTAAAGTCTTATTTTTGTAAGCAGTTTTAATCTCTCTTATGTCCTATTTTCTGACTGTAGTATGTTGTGTGGAAATGTGATTGATTTGTATGTTGATTTGATAAGAATAGAACCTTTAGCCAGAGGGGGTTATTTTTAGTGTGGTCCATGAGTTAGGGAGAGAAAGGGGACGACTGTGATTAGTGAGCGTGGCTGTGGAATCAGGTTGCCTCCAATCAAGTCTTAGATGCCCTCCTATTCATCCTGTAATCTTTGATGAGTTACTTACAAGTTTCACGCTCGCTTTTCTCAGCTGACAAACCGGTCCTGTCACGTGGCTGCATCAGTTACTTTGGCTGCAGAAGCAGCTGTGGTAAGCTGCATGGCTTCAAGTAACAATTATTGCATTTGGCCTGTGATTCCGTGGGTGCTGGGGCGGCTGTGCTGAAGACGTCTTCTTGCCACGTGGTCCCTCATCCTCCCTGTTGGGGGGGGTCCAACAGCCTCCCCCATAATTCTTCAGGGATGAGCTCAGGGCTCCAAACTGCATCAAGAGAGGGCATGCAGCATGCAGAGCGTCCTCCAGAATCTGCTTTGAGGGAATCTACTTGCTCTTATCCCATTGGTCAAAGCAAGTCACGCGTCAGGTGTTGAGTCAAACCACTGGTAGGCCACCCAAGGGTGTAGTACAGGGAGGTGCAGAGCCCCAGGAGGTGCCTCAAGCACAGTCCTGCCCAGCCCACTCTGCAGCACCAACGATCCACCCACCTTTCCCATGCAGGATATATCCACCCACTCCCAATACCCCAGGATTCTCATCCAAGACCCAATTCCTGTGCAGCAGGGCAGCATCACATGAGCTTGAGATGCAGCCCATAACATTCCTAGAAGCTCTGGTGTCCACGTGATAGATTGCATGCAACTAGGCGCCATTTTAAATCCTTCTCGGGTCTTATGGTAAGATCTTACCAACTGTCTTGGTCTGTTTTCTGTTGGAAATAACAAAGCACCACCAAGTGGGTAAGTTATGAAGAAAAGAGGTTTGTTTTGCCCATGGTTCTAGATGGAGGTCAAGGGGATGCACCCAGTGGCGCCTTCTTGCTGGTACAGTCCATGGTGACGGGGAGCACATGACAGACCTCACTAAACTGGCTTTTATAGCAGACCTCTCTCCACATAACCCATGTACCATCCATTAAATCACATCATTACCTCAGCAGTGGGGGGAGCACTGAGGATTGTACCCCGGGCTTTTGCACTGAGCTGTACCCGCAGCCCTTTTTTAAAATATTTTATTTTGAGACAGGATCTCCCTAAGTCGCTAAGTTGTCCAGGCTGGGTTCAAACTTTCCATCCTCCTGCCTTAGCCTCATAGAGTGCTGGGGTGACAGGTACGGGCCACCATGTCCGAGCCTAATCAGTCTCTTAGAGGTCCCTCCTTACCCATCTGTCACGCTGAGGATGAAATGTCAACAGGACTTTGGCAGGAGACACACCATACTCATTGTAGTGTGGCCATGCCTTGCTTTTATTTTTTCCCCCGAGGCCATCATTTCCTGTGAAAATCTTTCGCCAGTCAGAGAGATTAGAAATGTGAAATGGTTTCCTTCTGCCCAGCAGTTTCCTCCGCTATTCGTCTAAGTTCTGCTTCTCAGCTGAGCAGTTGCTCACCTTCCTTCTCCCCTGCCAGTAAAGTGTCAGACACAGCTGGGAGAACCAGCTGGCACCTGGCCAGAACCAGGCTTCACTGGTACTTTATTTATTTACTTATTTTCCTGTTAGGTGACTATGGATGTCAGTTGTGCTAGCTGTTTTTCCACATGCAAACACTAGGTGCCCCTTTTCCTGCCTTTCAGCTATTTCCCAGCGCTTCTCCAGCTTGACGTCTGCCGGTGGGCTCAGGGCTGCAGGGCTGCAGGGCTCAGAGACAACCTTAGTGTCTGCCAGTTCTGGGCCAGGCTCTGCCTGCGTCCATTTGCTGATGGCCCGTGTCCAAAACATGTCACAGGTGCAACACCTAATTCAGAAGGTGGAAAGCAGCCTCCAGTCATTGATGGGGGAGATGCACAGGCACGTCACAAAGGCATGATTGCCTCTGGTGTCTGTCCCAGGGTCTGTCCCATGCTGAGCCATTACATCCTTATTTGTTAGGAGGCAAGGACCCATGCGCAGCACTTCTTATGATGATCATATGCAGCTTGGGAAGGCTGGAATTCTGTGCGCGATATGACTCTCCATTATGGCTGCTTCTCTAAAACATCCCCTAAAACGTTCCATAAAAAAGCAAATTGTGTTGCAGGCTTGGTTTTTGGCACTTGGGCTCTAGCTCCATCAGTGGCACAATTCATTGATGAGATCGTAATTTTGATGGCATTCTTGGGAATTGGGACCTAGTTGAATGGAGTTGATCATGGGGGTGTGACTATGGGAACCATATCTGGTCTTTTCTCTGTGGCCCTTTCCCTCTGCCTCTGCTTCCTGGCTGCCATGAGGTGAGCGGCTTTCCTCCTCAAAGCCCTTCCACCGTGATGTTTCTACCTGGCTCCAGTCATAAGAGCAATGCAGCCAGCCGACCATGGACTGAAACCTCTGAAACCATGAGCCAAAATCTCTCTTCCTTTACGCTGTTTATGTCAGATATTTCATCCCAGGGATGAAAAGCTGACAAACATGATGACATGTCCCTGTATGTCCCTGTTTTTGTGGGACTGGATCTATATTCACTTCCTTTCAACTAAGCTGAGACAAGAACTCACCTATAGAGGCTCTAGTAAGCAGCAGCAGCAGGGCAAAGCCACCTTCTCCCTGAGATCAGGAGACCCGGAAAGCCCATCCACTCCCTGTGCTTGCCAGGAGGAGACTCCTCAGGGAGACAGAGGAGGAACAGTCCAGAACTGAGTGCATGAGATTTGCACCTCCCAGAGGAGATGTTGAAGTAACAACATCCCTGTCCAGAGGTCCTACAAATATGTGGGGTCACCTCCCACAGGTAGAGCACACATGGAATAGCCTGTGAGCAAAACTTTTCCGTTTCTGTCAACTGCCTGTGAAGAGACTGAAACTTTGCTATTCTGTAACAGCTCCACAGGGAAATGACATTGACCAAAATATCTCTAAAAATATACTTCGTGACTTCTCACTCACAAAGATTGCTGGAAAAGAAAAGAATCACGAGAATCCCAGAAAAGTGGGATTTGCTGTTCAGCAAGGACAGAAGCAGAATGAGAAAGTAAAAATGGGGTCGTGACCCACTATGGTTCCACTTCCAATTTTCTTGCTCTAGTACGGCAGTGCAAGAGCAATGTATAATTTTCACAGTATAATTTTCACTTCAGTATAATTTTCACTTCAGTATAATTTTCACTTCCCATTTTGAATTCAGGTCTCTTCCTCGGTTAGTGACATGTGGTTCCTTCCACACATCTCTTGAAATGTTAGCTCGCCAAACTGCAGCTCCCAGTCAGCCAGGCAATCATGAGGGGAAACAGCCCACATTTTCTTTCTTTTTTTTTTTTTTTTTTTTTGGATATATGCACTCAGTACATTACTTGAGCTCCTCAATACCTTCTCATAAAACACTCTTTGTGGAAGATGATTTTGCCCGTCTGTTAGCTATGTAAGCACTCTGATCAGGCTTCATAAAGCCTGGGCTAAGCTAAGCTGTTCCACAGGTTATGTGTACGAAAGGCATTTTTGACTCGGGATATTTGCAGCTTACTGTGGTTAACGGGGACACAGTCCCATCTTCAGAAGAAGCATCCATATTGGGAAAAAAGTCAAGGAGCCGTGGTGCTGGGCATCCCAGTTTAAGGAAAGTGTCAGGAGAGGAACACTGTACTAACTAGAGTTAGCCCTATGTGCTGATGTGTCTTGCTCATGTTTTCAAAATGATGACAGAGAATAAAGGCTGGTGAGGCCACCAGGCTCTATGCTGTGCTTGAGGGACAGACAGACTGCCTGACACTTGTGTTTTGGTGGCATCTGTGAGACTCTGGGCTGAAGAAACAGGAGGGTTCAGATCCCAAGCTCCCCCTGTCAGCCAGCCAGGAACTCGAAGGGCTGGGAATATTTCCCCAGCTGTCTTCAGCAGCATGGATTCTACTGAAGGAAAATGACACTGTAGGTGAGCAAGATTCGACTGAGTAATTCAGTCTCCCCACAATAATCGGGTTCTTGTTTCTTCAGGTAACATTAATGATACTTAGAAAAAGACCAGGTTTGACAAACAGGAGGCATACACTGGTTCTTTGAAATCAGAGACCTGGAGCCATTTTGGTCCTTTTTGGCTGGATAATTTTATAAGTATTTCCAAGTGTCAATCGATGATTCATTTGCTTGATCACATTTCAGTGGATGGCGACGCTTCCTGAGTGTGGGCTGAAGACCCCCTAATTCAGAGCTGCCATGTTTATTTGGGGATTATGTTCATATTTCATAAAACATCTGAATCACACAGAAGCAGAGAAAGAGCCTCAAAGCATCCCCACATGGAAGCTGTCATATGGTGCTATATCCATGTTCAGTTTTTCTAAGCATTCATGTGGGAATTCTTAATGGGTTGTTATATGGGAAGGAGTTTCCTTGTCTCAGATCTATGTATAATTATCCAGAAGATAATTTCCAGAAAAATAAGCTATGAGTTAAGAATATATCAGTCATTTATCTTTGTGAATTATAAGGAATTTTTGGTAGCCTTGTGAGGAAACATTTACACTTTCATTTTTTCCCTCTCAATATTCACGGGACACCAGCTATGTGCTTACAGCCTGCGGGAAGCCTGGGACATAAGACACAGCACCTCCCGGTGGGGACAAGAGTCCTGCATTGCCCATAATTCCTTGAGTGTAGTTGAGCATTTGCAGAGTGCTCAGGGGATGGAAGAAGGAATTCCTCTCTGGGATCCAGGGAAGAATGGCAGAGGAAGACCTAGCAGGTCTGAAAGGCTGTGTTCACCTGGCTAGCAGGGGGAGGGGAGGAGGACTGTTCCATACACATAAATGATTTTCACAAATCAGGGTCTGTAATAGAATGACGTAATCGGAGATAGGAAGAAATGACCTCAGGTACTATGAAAGCAGTACTGTGGTCTCTGTGTGGCAATATTTCTGAAGTTTACATAGCTTCTTATTGATTATTCTGTAAAAATTTTAAATCCTTATTTGATATCTTTGAATCAAAGGAGATACAAAAATAGCCCTCAAGATGATATGTTATTGGCAGAATAGCTAAAATTACGAGGCCCACCAATAAGAAGGCTGTGAAGCAACAGAAGCTGCCCCAACTTGAGGTGATAAACTTGAAACCTCCCCTAGATGCACGTATGAGAGAAATGAGTACACGTATCTCCTAAAACACACTTCAGAATGTGCGTACATGTTTTATTTATACTAGCCCCAAACTGAAATCTGCCCCAGTTCCCATCAAGAGGAGCGTGGAGTAACAAATTGTGTCATTTGCATGTAGCAGATGAGCACTAGGATGTCGTAAAGAATGAACCACTTTTATATACAAGACGTCGCTGACTCTCAAATATTATGGTGAATAAAAGAAGCTGCATACAGAACAGTGCATGTTAGTCTATTCATTTGGTGTTCAAGAACAAAAAAATGAATCTGTTGATACAAGATAGAACAGTAATATTGATTGGGAGGGGGAATGAGGAAACTTTCTAGGGTGAAAAATCTTTCTGTATCATGATCAGGGTGCAAGATTTAATGTTTCTTCTATAGGAAGCTAAAAATGTAAAAGGTGGGCAAATGAGAATGATGCCAATTGCCTGCATGCCTCAGCACAGGGATGCCATAGAGAGGGTTTTCACACCTGCACAGGTGAGCTGAGGCTGCAGAAAGCCCAAAAGACAGTCCCCTGGGGCAAGAGTTTGGGAGCTGTGACATCATCATCTTAGTCACTTTTCTCATCGCTGAGACACAGTACTGAAAACCCAGAACTTAAGGAAGGGGAGGTTTCTTTTGGCTCACATTTCAGGCCACAGTCAGCTGGCTCCCAAGCAGGACAGCATGGCAGACAAGCATGGTGGAAGACAGCTGCTCATATCGGGGCGGAAGGGAAGTAGAGAGAGCAAGAGGAAGAGCTGGGGTGGGAGACAGACCCTTCCATGCCACACCTGAGTGATCCCTCTTCCCATCAGACCCCACTTTCTAACAGCACAGTCAGCTCCAGCACCCCCATGACCCAATCCTTCCCAAAGCCCCGCTTTCAAGTGCGTGAAGTTTTAGGACATCCAAATATGAACCATAACAAGCATTATGCACGACTAGAAAAGAGTTACCCACAAGAGAGGAATAGAGGGCCGGTGAGACGGCTCAGCGGCTTAAGCGCCTGCCTTGCAAGCGCGAAGGCCCGAGTTCGACTCCCGGAACCCACATACAAAAAAGGGGCCGGTGATATCGCTCAGCGGCACGGGTGCCTGTTGGTGCGCGAGGTCCTGAGGTCGTCCCCCCGGTACCCACAAAAAAAAAAAAAAAAAAAAAAGGAATAGAGACTATGCACTGCACTGTAGACTAAATTTTATGGGGTAACCATTAATCCTGATACGTCAGCTCCACTCTATTGAGAAACACCCAGCGGATTAGGCAAGCCCGCTCTGGCAAGTGTCGGAGTGGGTCATGGAGCTATGACCTTGGGTGCACTGTCTTCTCCTGACCCCTCCCTCCGTGGTCCTGTCCCCTGCTCTGTTTCCTGCTGCCATGAACGAAGAAGGTTTGTCTCACCACCCCATTCTGCCACAGCGTTTCTGCCAGGGAGCTGGCTGACCAGGGACTGAAACTGAGCAAATTAAACCTCTCCTCTTTCAGTTGTGAGTGTGAGGTATGGTGTCCAGCAATGGAAAAGTTGACTAATCCACTCCAATTCAAGATACTATCAAAAAACTTAATAACAGGTGAACTCCAGAGAGCCCAGGCAAAGCAGCCCATGAAATGGCCCCAGGATATACATGAGACTCCCCTAGAAAATGGCTCCTTTACTCATGAGTTGATACTAAAAATTGTGAAACATACCAAAAAATACAAAGCCATGAATATATTCCACAGATCAACAAACTGGAGAGTTAAACTAAGCATTGAGAGATACGAGAGCATTCCATAAGGGACTTCAGAATAGGATTTTAAAAATACATGGTGTTGGTAAAGGAAAAGATGAACTGATAGCAAACGTTGAGTAATAACAATGAATGATAATATATACTGTCGGTACCTTAAGGAGACTTTTTACAGTCCTCTGCATAAATGACTGGGTAGTGTTACCTAAAATTGAAATCTTATTGCCTTCCAACCCCAGTCTGATTGCTGGACCCATAGGGCAATTAAAACCCACACACGAAGCTGTAGTCCATGGATTTCTTCTTTATCATTGCATTGCTTGTAATAAGAAAATGTAGAATTATGACAAATACTTACCAATAATAGAATGGCTGAATAAAATATGCTGTGTACATTCTTGGGCTAATCTACAGTGATTAAAAGGAAGGACTGGTCTGGTGAGATGGCTCAGCAGTGCAAGCGCCTGCCTGGCAAGTGCAAGGTCATGCGTTCGACTTCCGGTACCCACATAAAAGGAAGGACTTAGCTGTAGATGAGTTGGCTTGGTGGGATTTCCATGGTATGTTTTTAAGTAGAAGAACCAATGGCAGAAAAGTTGACATGGTGTCTCATTTTTTCCTAAGAGAAGTGCTGAAGAAAGCAAAATAAAACCTCTGAGTTTTTGTTCACTCTGTTCTCATGTGATTTGAGACTGGAATGTTTGGAAGGAAATATACGAGGGTGATGCTGCTGGTCTGTGCAAATGTCAGGGTGGGGAATTTGGGTCCGGTAAAGAAAAAACATCAGAACGAGTATGGTTTCTTAAAAAAATATACTGTCCTCGGAAAATGGCATGTATTTTATAATCAAATTTATGGGAAATGATACATCCAATCAGACATACGTCGACAAGTGCATATATGCATATGGGAGAGAAGAGAGAGAGGGAGGGAGAAATAAGGAAAACCAAGAAAAATGATAAAATAATATATAGAAATAGCAAAACTAAACAAAGCTAAAACAAATGGTGGATTTTATATACATATATATATATATAATTTTTTTCATTTCTTGAGACAGGGTCTCGCTATGTAGTTCAGGCTGGCCACGAACTTGCTATGTGGCCCAGGCTGGCCTCAAACAGTGATCTTCCTGCCTCAGCCTCCCAAGTGCTGGGATTGCAGTCATGTGGCACAATGCTCAGCTAAAACACATTCAAAGAAAAGTAGATTATCAAACAAAACCAGGTAGTTGGGGTATGAAAGAAGTAAGAAAAATTCCCACAACTGAAAAATATACAGGCACTGAAACTCAAAATCCAATTGATTAATCACAATTAAAGAGTGAATTAGTGAATGGGGGCACTGTAGAGTGGCAAAGCGGCTGTGAGGAGACAGAGACTGAAGGTATTTGAGAAATAAAACAAGGGAAGTTCTTGATTTAAAGCATTTACAAAGTATCCAGTTGGCTGGATGGGGAACTACAATGAAAAAGATGAGTCACATCCAGCCACCTCATGGTGAAACTGCAGGAAGAATTCCCAGAAATTTCCACAGAAAAAGCTAACTCCTATGAAACCCCAGCCATCATAGTAACAGCAACTCGATCCTCAGTCAGAACAGTCACCCATGTATTTAAAAGTCCTAGAGGTCTGTGTTCTCCTTTGAGAATGAATTGTGGTCACAAAATACAGTGACTGTTCAAATAAAAATTTTATTATGCTACAAGACTCATTGCTATGAATCCCTCTCCCAGTCCTCCCTCTCTCTTCAAACACACTCATCCCCTCGTGCTTGCCACTTTCTGCAGCAGCTCTGGAGTCCTCTTTCCTGAGGGTCTTTAGTTGTGCTGTCCTGGCTGCCTTAATGTCCTGAATGGATTCAAAATGTTTTCCTTTCAAGGTCATTTTGACTTTGGGGAGAAGCTGGAAGTTCCATGGTGCCCGATCTGCTGAGTAAGCTGGATGAGGACACACTCATGTTTTTTTTGAGCCTGTCTCTCTACTGAATGACTTGGCATTCCCCATATTTTTGATCACACCTCGAAGGAGGACTTCCTGGACTGCTTTAGAAAGTGGCAAGTGTGATGGGATAAGTGTGTTCGAAGCAAGGAGGAGTATTTTGATGTGCATTGATGGCAATGTGCCTTTTACTGTAATAAACTTTTTTATCTAAGCACACACATTTTTTGATCAGCTCTTGTAAAAGTAAAAACATTTTTAAGTTTATAAGAACTAGGAAAGTTTGATGCTGGAGTTGTACCTCATGACAAGACAGCGCAACAACAGTGCCATTGTCTTGCACACAGGAGAGGCATGCTTTACAAATGAAGTACATGATGACTTCCAAGTGTCTGGGGGTGGGACATTGCAGTATCGGGGGTTTGGGGACCTACGGATGATGCCCTCAGGGAGCCCGAGGGAGAAGGTCTCACAGCCAGGTGCCCAGGGTGTGGGTGTCCGTGGCTGGATAGCATTGGCCCAGAGAGCCACTACCTGTTTTTTCCTTGCTCTTCCGATCTCACCCGGGCATTCTGTGGGCAGAAGCCTGGGACCCTTTTCACAGATCTGTGGTCATCATTACCCCGAGCACAGAGCCAGGAGGATGGGGAGGAGGCAGAGAAGGACTCGGAGAGCAGAGGCCTCCGTCAGTGTGGGCCGCGGGGGCAGATCTGAGTGAGCAGGAATCTCAAAACAACCGTAGGAGGAAAGGCTCTGTAGATCCTCACAATCGCTTTGTAAAGAAAATAATCACTAAAACTGCAGGTTGGCAAGAGCATTTAGAGAGAAGTTTGAGGACGAGCGACTTCGCTTGTGGTTTCTGCAAATAGACTGGAAATCCTGCTTCACTTCAGTTAATTTTCTAACTCTGTGAAAATTTAACGGCAACCATCCAGACCCGATATGCAGAATACTCAGCACCTCTGCTTGTAAAAGAAAATAGAGGGATGCAAGACATGAATACAGAGATGGAAGGAAGAGAGGAAAAGGGGGAAAACAGACAAATGTGCCAAATGCAGAATACAGAGATCACGAAAATAAGTCTAAAGAAACCATTTCTCACAGTGAACTTAAAGTATATCCTACTAATTAGGCAAAGGAACTTAAATCATCATAAATAAAATCTACTTACCTTCTCTCAAAAACTTACACCATTTACAGCAGTAATGATAATGCAGGACTTTACCACACATGTCCACAATGCTTCAGTTTAAAAAAGAAAAAAGCAAAGCCAAATAAGTGCATATACCAAGTCTTATAATGGGAAGACGCTGTCGGTATTGGCTTCCCTTCTGGAATTGTGATGTGTGGTTTGGCACCTCAGCAGCCAACTTGGGGTGTGAGGTGACCCTGAGCTAGAAGCCCCAGACTGGAGGACACAGAAGGACAGAAGGAGCCCTGCCAAGCACGGAAATTCTGTGCCAGTCCTGAGCTGTTGCCTCCTAATTCTATGAGAGGAAAGAAAACTCAAACTAAGTCTGTTGTTTGCACACAAGCCGAGTCCTCATGGGTATTAGCAAATAAATCCTACCAAGAAAATTGGGTTTCCATATGGAAACAAATTAAGTTAGGTCTCTGCATCGCAGTATAAAAAAATTAAATCCTAGATGGTTTAAAACTATAAATGTGGAACATAAATAATTGAATCTTTGAGAACCTATGGTTTATGGGAAGTGAATATTTCATTAAGATAGAAAAAGGAAAATACAAAGTAGAAAGGAAAATTTACCATGTAACATTTCTACAGTAAGGTGTTATAAAGACCACAAAGACAGAATTTGGTCTCCATGTAAACAGAACTGTAAATCAATAAGACAACAATATTTGAGAAAGAAAAGGGAATAGTCCCAGCAATCGTGAGGACAACAATTATATGAATGCATGTGCAACCCTAGTCGTTTTCAGGAATGCAAAACAATACGGAAGAAAGCCAAGGCCCACCTATTGCTTTCAAATAAATAAAAAGAAGGAAGGAAAGAGGGAGGGAGGGAGGCAACTTGTCGGTCTGTTTGGGTTGCTGTGATAAAATCCCCGAATGGGGTGAGTTATAAACAGCGATGATTTATTGCGCACAGTCTGGAGACTGGAGCCCAGAGTCGAGCAGCCGCCAGTGCGAGGGCTGGAGAGGGCTCGCTGCCTGTGGCGAACCGGAGGATGAGCTCCCCGGCCTCTTTCCCGAGGGCAGGAGCCCGCCCTGAGGGCTGCACGGTTCCCACCTGTTGCTTCTCCCAAGGCCCCACTGCCTAATAATTACCATCACCTGGGGGGTTAGGGCTCCAGCACAAGAATGGGAAGGGTGTGAACGTTCCGCCCCCCACACAACTGCTACAGGGGGTCTGGGGATAATGATGGGGCGGGGCGTAGGGGATGGCGATGGGGCGGGGCGTGGGAGATGGCGATGGGGCGGGGCATGCGGGATGGCGATGGGGCGGGGCGGGGGGATGGCGATGGGGCGGGGCGTGGGGGATGGCCATGGGGCGGGGTGTAGGGGGATGATGATGGGGCGGGGGCATGGCAATGGGGCGGGGTGAAGGGATGGGGCGGGGCGTGGGGGGATGGCCATGGGGCGGGGCATGGGGGATGGCCATGGGGCGGGGTGTAGGGGGATGATGATGGGGCGGGGGCATGGCGATGGGGCGGGGTGAAGGGATGGGGCGGGGCGTGGGGGGATGGCCATGGGGCGGGGCATGGGGGATGGCCATGGGGCGGGGTGTAGGGGGATAGTGATGTACACAGCTGGTTGTGAGCATGAACAGGAAGAGCTACTTTGGAGAAATGTTTGATAGTCTGTTTTTAAATCATAAATGTGCAGACAGACGAACTGAAGTAATCATAAATTTCTGCCTCTGGGTAGATGGAAAGAGAGAAGCCCTTGTGGATTTTGTACAAGGAAACCTGAACCTGTATATATGTTAAATCAGTGGTGGCTTTTTTTTCTGTTTTTTGTTTTGTTTTGTTTTGTTCTGTTTTTATTTTAAAGAGAAAAAAACAATGGTACAGAATTTCGAAACAGGATGGTAGGAAATTAACATTGGTTAGTATATTGCATATTGTTATCGTCAAAGTACTTGTGCAGATTACAAGTTACAGGCATGCAGAATGGGTCAAACAATGTCAGCACAACCTGTTCTTTTCAATGAACTGAAAGAAATTAGTAGTATAATTATCTTAGCTTGTGTATATATATATTTTTTTCTTTTCCTTTCCTTCTTTTCTCCTTTCCCCCATCCCAGTTGTTCTCTCCTTTTGAGCAGTTTCTTTCCCATTTCCCGATATCTATTGTAGATTTTGGATTTTATTTACTCTTTCAGTTTCTTACACTAGGGAAACAATACGATGTTTACACATGAGAGTCTGATTTATTAAATCAGTGTTTTTAATGAGCAAAAAACAAACAAACAAACAAACAAACAAAAACAGAAGAAAACAGCCTAAATGGTGGCTGCTGGGAGAAGAGTGGATAAATTAATTGTGGCACATTTGCACAACAGGCTGCTTTGTGTTTATGTCAACATGGAGAAATATTGAAAGTCATAAGCAAGTAAAAAATAAAAAGCAAGACATGACAGAGTCTCAGCCTCTCTTCTGTTGCTATAACTGAATACCACAGACTGGATGAAGAAAGAGGTTTCTTAGCTCACTGTTCTGGAAACCCCGGGAACAGCAGGAGACCCTCTTGGCATCTGGTGAGAGGATTTCTGCTGGGTCACCAGCTGGCACAGCATAATGCACAGTAAGCCTTAGAGAGCTCTGTTTCATAACAGAGCCGTGCAGAGGGTAATCCACAGACCCCTCACCCACTAGACCATGAATGGACTCATCCGTTTACCTCTGAAATGGTCCCACCTGATAATACTTCACATGGGGATTAAGTTTCAACTGAGCTTTTGGCTGAGACACTCAAACTTCAGCGCATAGTAGTAGCATACTGTATTGTGATACACCTGTTTAATGTAAAAATCAAAACCAATGCATTACATTTTCTGGAGTGTGAGTTTGTGTGCATGTGTGTGTGTATGTATTTAATGGGGATGTGGTATACATAGTGTATTTTGATAAAAATGGAAAAATTGGGACAGGAATTGGTGGGCAGAGGAGACTCACTCTGGGGCCCATCTAAAAGCACAGCTAACGGCATGCCACACTCACTCACATGCATGTAACCATTGGAAGCTAATACAGTTCTCAGGTCTAGGTGATGGGATTTAGGGTATCTGTGTTCTTTTTCTTTTTTGGAACTTATACATTCACTGCAAAAATGGCGAGGTGACACAGACAAGCCTTACAAACACCGTGAGGTGATGGACACAGTGATTCTCACATCTCGCTGCTCCACACCTTTCCTGCTTCCAGTGAAGATTCCTGTCCCCCTTCCATAAGGCAGAGTGGAAGGCAGGGACACAAAACATCAGAACTGCCTCTTGTTGTGCCTCTCTACAAAGGGAACGGGATTCCTTGAATTGTCACTTCCATGGAGATTAGTTTTAGATTGGGCTGAGATGTAGTTGAAATAGTCCTATCGCTGTAATATGGTTTCAAATGGGGAGAACAAGTTTGGAGACGGGACTGAGAACGGTTCCTGATACTGTTTCTGTGAAAAAGAGTGTGCAACGTAAATACTGGGAAAACAGCGAAACCGTCGGGATCTGAGTCCATTCCCAGTGTGCTCAGCTTGTGCTGAGCTAGAGACACGAGCTGGGGTCCACAGCTGTGGACTGACATTCAGGGCATGAGCGTTCGGTTAGTGACAGGAGGCAGAGGGCACTGTGTTAGGTTTCTGCAGAGGAATAGAATCAATATGAAAGTACATGTACAGTTATATGAGGGATTCATTAAGTATGATCAGAAGCAGAGGGGTCAGAGGCCACCTGCAGGGTCAGAGGCCACCTGCAGGGTCAGAGGCCGCCTGCTGAAGAATCCAAAATGGCCGACCATGCACTGGCCAGCCAGAGGATGCCTTAGGAGTCAAAGGTCAAAGACATGGCAGCTCCCTGCAGTTGCCAGCTGTGAGTCTGTGTCAGAAAGCCAGAGTCCACATTGGGAGGCTGAAGAGTCTGTGCTGAAGGCCAAAGAAACTGGAGACCAATGTCCAGAGACAAGCGTGAAGATGGGCGCTCCTCCAAAAAGGACGACTTTCCTCCTCTTTCCTTTTTATTCCTTCCAGGCTACAATCCTATTGGTTGGTGCCTCCCACATCCTGGGTGGGTCTTCCCCTCAGTTTGCTGGCCTACACGTCAGTCATCTGCAGACACACCCAGTGCCTACTAATCTGCTACAGCAGGCAGTTCTTACTCAAGTCAAGTTGACATATTGTAATTAATGATCACAGTGCGAGTGCCACCCTCCCCTTCCCTTATTAGCTGTATTAGCTCTGTGTCCCTCACATTCTTCCTCTGAGCAGTGAGACCAATTGCAGGTCATATGTTCCCTACCTGAAATGCCCAGGAGTAGAAGTGTTTTGGATTTCATATGTTTTCAGATTCTGGAATGTGCACATATACATAATGAACTATATTGGGCAGAGGACCCAAGTCTAAACAAAAAATTTACTTATATTCCATATACAAATTAAACACATGACCCAAAGATAATTATGTACAGTCATTTTAGTAATTTTGTGCATGGAACAAACTTTAGTGGCATGGAATTTTCTGCTTGTGGCATTATGTTGGAGCTTAAAAAGTTTGAAGCCGCGTGTGATAGCGCAGGTCTATAATCCCAGTACTGTGGGAGACTGAGGCGGGAGTGTTAACAACTTTCAGTCCAGCCTGGGTGACTTAGCAAGACCCTTCCTCAAAACAAAACGGCTGGGAATATAGCCCAGTATAAAGGCCCTGTGTTCAATCCCCAGTGTAAAAACATTTTTTTTTCAGGTTTTGGAATATTTTTGTATCTCAGATTTTCAGATTAGAGATGTTCAATTTGTAATAGTGCTTGATGCGGTTGTGTGAGAATTACCGTGTTTGATATGTATTTCTTTCCTAAAACAGTGTACATACACCCAAAGCAGCTATTTCTTATTCATATCGATGTTATTATTCCTCTGAGCATCTGTCTCCCAGGTGACCCCAGGATCCCTGTGGAGTGGAATCAGACCTGGTTCCTTACCACAGTGTCCTTGGCATCTGTTGATGTGAATGCTCAATAAGTAGTCACTGAAGGGATACAGAGAAGAAATCTGTGTTGTATTTTGCTGACACACATCCTGTACTATGAATGCAAATCTGCAATACTTACAGAAAATCATTTGACAGTGTGTATCCGGTAAAAAAAAATGCTCAGAATTTGTTGTGGTTTGGGGATTGTCATCTAGAAACTTATCCTAAGGGAAAAGTCCTACTGCAGTCCAGGATTTACATAGAAGATTCCACAGCTACCAAGGAGCGTGATGAGGATTGGTACTTTAAGAGTCACAGGTTGAGCTGGGCGTGGTGGCATGTGGCTGTAATTCCAGCACTCAGGAGGCTGAGGCAGGAGGATCGCCACAAGGCCAGCCTGAATTATGCAGCCTGTCTTAAAAAAAAAAAAAGGAAGGGAGGGAAAGAAAGATGGAGAGAGAAAGAGAGGGAGAGAGAGGAAAGTCACAGGTGGAATTAGTCATGTTCAGATGGAAGGAAACAGCAATGTATTGTCCGAGATAATTTGAACATATTGGCAAATTTCTCTTGAGTAGCAGCTGTGGTTGGCTCAATGCATAAACCTTTCAGGTTAAGGACCTGATTTTAGCTGGGCCTGAGGGCGCACACCTGTGATCCTAACACTTGCAGAGACTGAGGCAGGAGGATCACAAATTCAACCCGGCCCGGGGAAACTTAGTGACTCAGGGAGAGCCTGTCTCAGACCAAGAGAGGAAAGGACTGGAGGTACAGCTCAGGGCAAAGGGCCCGGGTCCCATCTCCAGTTCTGCCACAAACAAAACAAACACACAAAAAAAACAATTTTGCTTTTTCTGCTGGCCACTTTCTGGTTGACAAGTTTGGGTTAGTTCCTGAATATCAGGGAGCCTCCATTTCCACATCGACAAAAGGCAAAGATGGCATCGGTCTCATGGTTCCGAAAATAATCGACTGTAAATAAAATCTGCTTGAAGACCATAAACTTTTATATAAATGGGATTCTCAGGTGATAGTCAGGGGTATGCTTTTGCCGTGATTCACGTCTAATTTAGCGCTTGGATTAAATACTCCGTTGGAGCCAGCTGAGGGGGAGGCACAGGCAGGATTCTCCGGAGATCCGCAGTCTCCCATCTTTGCTTGGCATTTTGTCCTATTTTAAGAACTTCCTTCCTCGCCTCTTGCCTGACAACCTGTGTCTGGATTCAGTCACTACCTGTCAACACAGTTTCATTTGGTATGAATAAATATGGTGTAATTAGCTTGGAAACGATCCTCTTAATTACAGTTGTAGAGTTGCTTTATTTGCTCAGCCTTCACTTCTCAAGGAGATGACACAACCTGCCGACAGGACTGGAAGCACGAAGTCTAAATTTATCGCTGTGACCCTTTGGATGGGCGTGCACTGTGGTGGCTTTGCCCGGTTTCTCTTGGCAGGTCTTCAAGGTTCAGACACTCTTCATCGCATTTATTCCTTGGGACAGTGTCGGGGGGGCAGCGCTCCCTACTTGATCGTCAGGTTGTCTCGTCCGGAATGAGAGTGCGTGCCCCGAGGAGCGGGCGGGAAGGATGCATATGGGTGCTGTTGCCAGCGTCTGCCCCCACAGTGTTGCAGGAATCAAAGATTGGAAGACAGTAGTCAGCCTTACAAATACTCCTGTCACTTACCCATCCAGGTGGCCTGAGTCTCGTATATTATGATTGAAGCCCTGATCCCGGGGTGGACCAGATCAGGGCTGCGAATGCTGATTTACATGGGGCGGGGTTCGGAGAGACTTGGACTGGAGTTGCGGCCCTTCCTGCCCTGCTCTGACATCCTCCTCCACTGCTTAGACACCAGCTGCTTCCGGTGTGCTTTCATTATTCTTTGACAGAGGTACTGTCTCTCAGAGTGTCGCCATCGTTTCCTCGCCCCCCTGGTGAGCACCTGCTCTTCCACCACTGTACTCCCTGCCCTGGGACGTAGACTAACGTTTCTATGTTCTACTGTTGCTGGTTCAGTGTCTGTTTTGTTTTTCGGTTTTTTTTACAGTGCTGGGGATTAAAGCCAGGGCCTTCACGCTGAACTACATTCCCAGCTCTTTTTATTTGAAACAGGTTAACCAGGCTGGGCTCAAACTCATCACCCTCCCAGCTCAGCTTCTCAGAGTGCTGGAATTACAGGCATGCCACCATGCCTGGCTCCTACCCTCCGTATTTGCTTTGGTCACCGGATAATTTCTTCTGAATATCTTTCAGCTCATTCACTCCATCTTCAGGTGGATCTTCCTTTGTCTCATTTGCATCCATTGTCTTCTTAGTGTTGATTAGTGCATTTCCGCTTGAGAAATTCCCACTTGATTCTTTAGTTTCCAATTCTCTATCTAAATTCTTAATTGTGTCTTTTACCTTCTTGAATGTATTGAGCAAATTTAATTTAAATTCTGTGCCAGCTTTTTCCAGTATGCGGAGCAATTGTTTCATTCTCTTACTCTTACTATCTGATCTCATGTATTGATTAATTCTCTGTTATTTCCTAGATATTCTTTTGCAAAAGTGGGTAGGAATAATGTGAGACTTCTTGATGTCATCTTTCCCAAAGAGGGCTTCTCTGGGCACACAGGCTGCATCGATGGTCATCTGGAATCACGTGGTCAGGACGAGCGTTCCTCCCTGAGAGTCCGTTTTACTTCGGAGCAAAGCGAGTTTGGCAGTTCTGGGTCCTGACCCAAGCTAGTGGCATTCACAGGCAACTTTGTCCCAGCCGCAGACTGTAAATAAATTCCTGGACTATAGTTTTGTGATAAAATCTCCTCCTCCTGGTATATACTACGTATTGCTCTTCAGTTCTTATTGTATTTCTTTGAACAGTTACTACTTTATGCAGGCCCTCTGCCATGTCTGTGCATTTCATGCTTAGAATCTTAAGTGCTGTCACTAGGGTGAGTGGACACTTCTCAAATCCTTTTCTGTGTACTTATTTTCAAACCTCGCGAAGTTATTTGATTTCCTGGCATCAAGACATAGCTTAGCAGCTCAGACTGACTGATCGCTGAGTTCCCAGTTACTTCCTGCACTGCATCCTTCGTCTTGCATTTCATGTCCTACACTTTTCAAGTTTAACGAAAGTAGTGAAGATGAGGACGTCATTTTCTAGTTCTCTATTTCAACTGATTTTGGTGTCTCATCATTTAGAATAACAACTCTCATTAAATTTTCTTAGGCAGGTTTTTGGGAGGGGAGAGCAAGGGTAAGTATAAAGAATGGAGATGTGTTCACTCCCCGCGATGCATGTAATCACTGTGTATCGCAAACATGTACTAATCAAACAAGAACTTACCTGCCTGTGCAATGTTTTACTGAGGGTATCTGCTAAATTTTTCAAATGCCATTGCCATCTCTTTGTTTAATGGTTTTTATTTTATACATGTTAATATAAAATGTGTGGATAAATTTCCTACTATTAAACCACACTTTGGTTTCTCAATATACTATTCTGTATGTTTGATATGCAGTGCTGACTTCGGTATGTTTATATTTTCCTTTAACTTTATTATTTATTTATTTGTGTTTTTGTGATACTGAAGATTGAACCAAGATCCTTCAGCACAATTATATCCTCAACTCGTTTTTTACTTTATATTTTGAGACGGGGTCTCCTTAGGTGCTAAGTTGCCCAGGATGGGCTTGAACTTGCGGTCCTCTTGGCTTGCATCTCCCTTTTAAATTTTATGTCTCTATTTATGTATAAGAATTTGGATTTTTCTTATATGACAATCTTTTTAAGTTTTGGTGTTAAAGTTGCCCTGGCTTCATTATATTACTGGGTTTGGGCCCCATCATTGCAAAAATAGAAGGAAGGAAGGAAGGAAGGAAGGAAGGAAGGAAGGACAGAAAAAAGGAAAAGGAAAGGAAGAAGAGAACAGACAGACCGACAGAAAGCATAAAGGTTTCAGTAGTCAATCCCCTCCTGTTTTATTGTCCATGGGCTTAGTTACATGTAGTCAACTGAGGTCTGAAAATATAAGTGGAAAATTCCAGCAATTCACAATTCAGTTTTAAGCCTCATGTATTCCGAGTAGCAGGATGGAATCTCCTCCATCCCTCCAGCGGTAAAAATCAGCACATGTCCCGCATGTGTGTCCTCCTCTCTGCCCAACCCCGCTCCCGTTAATCACTTGCTAGACGTCAGGTGATCAGCCTGACGGTCCTGTCAGTCTGAGTGTGAAGTGTCTCCGTGCTTCTGTTCAAGTTACCCTTGTTTTACTCTGTTAGGACCACAAGGTGCATGAGTATGAGGCTGACAGTTTTATTACATATATGGTTATAATTCAGTCCTTGCTATTAATCGCTTACATTCTCTGATTTATCAGATAGTTTTAGCATCGGTGTGCATGTAGAAGAAAAACACTGCATACAGGGCTTGGTACTAACTGTGGTCTCAGGCGTCTACTAAAGGTCTTAGAACGCGTTTGTCTGAATGAGTGGGAGCTGCTGTGCATCCAACTCAGTTGTCCATGTGTCTGACTCAGGACTTTTTCTAGGGGTTCCCCATGTTGTCTGTGGTAGTGACCTACGCAGTCCGCCTGTCCTTCGTGGTCCCAGGTCTTGCTCTGAGTTCCACTAACTGGCTACAGTTCCTTCAGGCTCCAGAGCTGAGGCTTGAGGGGAGGAGGAGGGAACAGCTCAGGTGACATGGCCCTCGGGTCCTGATTCTTTGGTTCCATTTGTTTAACAGCGAGCGCCACCTTCACAGAGCTGCCCGCCTGATTGCTACAGCCCCCATCCCAGAGCTCGTGCAACTTGAGAAACGCAACAGAACAGTCTGACATGATATTTGTGGAAGTCTGGAATAACAAGAGTGACTTAATGGAAAGTTAAAGAAAAAAAATTTAAGAAAGGAGCAACAGAGGCAGAAAGATCTAACTCAACCTGACCTACTCCACTCTACCCATGTGCGAAGCCTCTCTTTGCCTTCCTTGGGCTTTGGTGGTTCAGTTGTCTCAGGACACAGTTAGGAGGAAATTGTTTTAGTCACTTTCCTTCCCAACACCCAATACCCAACACCCAAACTGAAAGGAGGAGAGGGTAATTTTGGCTCACAGTTTGTAGAGGTTCCAGTCCACAGTCAGCCAGCTCCAAGGCAGGGTGACATGGCAGAGGAGCATGGTAGAGGAGAGCTGTGCATGCTATGGCCCTGGGGAAGCAGAAAGAGTCTAGGGAGGAGGGGAAGGCAGACAGAACCCCCAGGCCACACCCACCTCTACCAACTGGACCACATTTCCTAACAGCTTATTTGGCAATAAATTCATGGGTGGACTAATCCACCAGTGGAGGATAGCACCCACCTGATCCAGTCACCTTCCAGAAGCCCTGCTTTGGAGTAGATGAGACTTCACGGGGACATCTAGATGTCAACCATAACAACCCCAAGATCTGTGCTATTGGGCCCAAAAAGTATGTACCACAGCATCTCTGAGACCCTTACTGTTCCTGTCTATTATGTTTGCTTGTCTCAAACAAACTTCCACAATATTATTTCTGAATATATTTCTTCTCCCTAAAAGAACTTATTTGGTTTGGTTAGATTCCTAGCAGAATGACTAGAAATAGACATTTGAAAGACAATTTCTCTTTTTGAAACACCGAACTGGTTTTTCATATAATAATAATTTTACCGCTACAATCGCTCATTTATTTTCATACTATTAAACAGGTATATTTCCGAACTTGAATTTACAGATCCATTTATAAAGAATGAACAAATATGAAAACAAAAATCTCTTTTATGTGGTATGTTCAAACTCCAATTAATTGAGTAAAATGTTCTTTTTCTGTGTTTAAACTTGTCTTGAAAATAAATTATATTTTCATAGCATTTTATAAGCCTGAGAGAAAACGAGAAAGAGCTTTTAGATAAACATCCAAGTGCCATCTACTTGCTTAACAGTGGCACACAGACTTCTTTCTATTTCAGAAATTATTTAAAGCAGAAATGATTGTGTATAAATATTTAAGAATAGATTTAAATGTGCGGTAAATCTGGAGGACAGGCTGGTGACATGATCAATATTTGCTCTGTTTTTAATTAATTTAACAGGAAACAAAAGTAATGGAATTAACACTGTCTTTCCTTACATGGACATTGTCCAAAGTCTGCAATTAGGAGTAAAAGGGAAGATTCCTGTATATTTATTTCTCCTTGCTCTGCTAAGCCTGGCTCCATCAATAACGTCGGTATATATTTTAGGGTAATAAGCAAATTAGAAAAAGAGAAAAATGTACCAGTATTTCATATCTATAAGCCATCCGACGTCTTCATGTTTTTGTCTTCTCTTCTACTATTTTTCTGTACCCGTCCCATAGCTTTAGGTCGTCATTATAAAGGGAAGGGAGAAAGAGAGAGAGAGAGGGAGAGGGAAAGGAGAGGAGTGGAGAGAAGAGAGAATGAATAGCTTTGTGGTGCACTCTTGGGAAGCTTTCAGCTTTCGCATCTCAATTGCTACTGAATGTGTGACTCTTTAATGCCACACAGAGACACAGCATAACGATTTTACTACAAGGAATCTGATTCTCTACTTTACTCCTAAAAGAAAATTACAGCAATTTATAAACCATCCCTTTTTGCTTGTGTGTTTGAACTTTCTTGTACCTTCAACTCTGTACAGCAGAAATCCACTCAGAGCCTCGAAGCCTCTCTTCAGTACCAGTGTGGTGTCCTCTGCCCCTTTGTCACCTGGAGTAACAGTCCAGCTGTCTGTGTCCTCAGAGACAGGGCTGCAAGGGAGTTTTACAAAGTGGACCAGTGTTAAGGGGAAATGAGGAGGAAGGCTCAGAGAGCTGTCAGGGCTAGAGGCAGCTACAACTTTGAGGAGAGAGACAAGAAAGGAAACTTAGTTGACTGCCCTGCCTAGTGAAACCCATCCAGAGAGAGACCTTCTGATAGTGTCTTAGTCACTCTCCCATGGCTGGGACATAATACCCAGCACCTACAACATATAGGAGGAGAGGCTGGTTTTGGCTCATGGTTTCAGTCCATGGTTGGCTGGCTCCAAGGCAGGAACAGTATGGCAGAGGAGATTGGGGAGAGAAAGGTGCTCAACCCATGACAGCCAGGAAAAAGAAATACTGAATGTAGCCATGTACAAGGACATGCCCTTCCAGGTCACACCCCAGTGACCACCTCCAACCAGGCCCCACCTCCTACCACACAGTCAGCTATTAGTGCATCCATGATGAATCCATGGATGAGCACAGCACCCCAGGATCCTTCCAACCACATAAGATGTCTTGGGGGACATTCTAGATCTAGGCCATAGCACAGAGCAGTGGCCATAGCACACCCCAGGCATGTGGAAGAGCAGACTAGCATGGTGGGCACTCGTTAGCAAGCTGCACTCTGGGTTATTAATAATAATGATAATTTCCTTGTGAACATGGCCTCTATCATTAATGAGTTTATTAAGCTGTAGGAAGAATTTTGGAAAAAAACATGATACATGTTCCCCAAATTCACATTAAACGGAATAATATACCTATGGAATTTGAGTTAGAATGACCCAGGAAGATTAGGAAAAGGGAAGCTCATGAGAAAATTAAAATCATATTTGTCAGTGTTTCCAAATGACAGTGAGAATGTTAGCGGGACATGAAGAGATTAGCTTTGCCATTTTCTTCCAGTGTCTGAACATGAAATCTCACATTTCTACAGTTGCATGTCCTAAAAAAGACATCACAAGTTTCTAATTGAAGAAAAGTTGAAATGGCTCACCAATCATCAGTAAAGATCAGGGAAAAGGACCTGCTTCACAGATACAAACCAGTAAGTGTTCAGATTTCTGCAGAAGTCATGCTGGCCTTGGGTTTGCCCTCTGCTGAATAAGAGGGCAGAGAGGCAAGGCAGTGGGAGGTAGGCCTCTGGGGCACTGTTGCCCTGCAGGGTGTGGACACTGAAGTTGTGGGAATGGCCATGTCAGGACCCAGCTCCCCGGTGGGAGGTGCCAGAGATGTCACAGGAAAGACCTGACCCCAGCTCCAAAAGGAAGAAGAGCCTAGTGGGTTGGCCTTTGGAGCCGCAGTGTTGGGCAGTCTGCAGGGCTTGGGAGGGGGGAGAGTCCAGGCTGCAGGCTGAGAAGCCCCTGTCCACTCTCGCAGAAGAGCAGCAAGGACAGCTTGCAGAAGGGCAGCACCAGGGAATGGGTGACAGCTGGGGAAGCAGGACCCGTGTGCCAGGCTCTGTGGACACCCATGAGGTTCCAGCACAAAGTGACTCAGACTTCATTGCTTGAATATTTTCACTTGCAAAAAAGGGGCAAAAATACATGAATATATGACTCCACTGGAGAGAAACACAAATGAAATTTTAAAAATGGAAAACTTAGTAGCTAGGGGCCAGGGATATAGCTCAGTGGCACAGCACCTGCCTGGCAAGCATGAGGTCCTGAGTTTGATTGCTGGTACCAAAAAAAGAAAAGAAAACAAGAAAAGGAAAACTTAGTAGCTAGTAAAAACAAATAGAAAAAAACATAAATCAGAAAATAGAAAAAATATGGAGAAAATTGATAAAACTTTGTACCAATTTCCTTGACCAAACCAATAAAATAATGGCAGTTGATAAGTCAAATAAAGAAAACTATTAAAGACATCAATTTACAAAATTGTATTTTATATATTAAAGAGGATATAATGATTGGGGAGATAAATTTAACATTACAGAAGTTTTGTACAATTGTAACTTTTTACCTATTAAATGTTAAAATCTCAATTAAGTGGACTGTTTTCTGGGTTTACTGAAAATGTTTCAAAAGGAGTAGAGAAATGTAATGTTCTTAAAAAAGCACATAAAAATTGAAGTATTTCTTAAATAATTTAGTTTCAGAAAAGTTTTAATGAGACTTTGCAAGCTTCTGAGACACACACAATATATATAGTTAATATCAGCAATAATAGGGAGGAAGTTTCTCAGGTTTCCTAAAATGAGAGTAATTCTAAACTATAACCTTTTAAAAATTAGCTCTGAAAAGAAAACCATGAGAACATTCTGTTTCTTGATAAAATATGGTAAATTAGCTTTATCAAAATGCAGTCTGAAAAGTCTATATTCCATAAATATTTAGAATTTTTTCTGATAAATTTTTTAAATGACAAAGAATATCTATTTCAGCTCAATCTCATATTAAGAGCAAAACACAGCATTTTTTTTTTCTTTTAAGGAAAAGTAACACTTAGTTACTCGAAGTTCTACCTAGACCAGTTAAACGAGATGTTAACTTGGTAAAGATTCCGGAAAGGTTAAAGAATTTGAGAGGTCTCATCATTAGGGATTAACAGGAAATGCGATCTAATCACTGATTCATTAGTGGATTCACTTAGGGGCTTGGACTCCTGTGTCCAGGCAGGCGCCAGTGGAGATGGTGAGGAGCAGGCGGGTGCCAGTGCATGTAGAGGTAACCGGCTGACACACAGTGTGGCAGATGCGGAAGACAAGAGCCTGTGGTGCCCCTGTTTGGATCTGAGTGTTTCTCCTAAAGGCCCATGTGGCAAAGGCTCAGTCCCCAACCTGATGCTACTGGAAGGCAGTGGAACCTTTAAGAGGTGGAGACTCCTGGAGGTGACTGGGGGGTGTGCCCACAAAGGGGATGCTGGGAATCTGTCATTTCCTCTGGCTCTGTCTCTGTCTTCCCTTCCCCTTCCTGGCCACCAGGAAATGATCATCTTGCCTCCCCCAGTGCTCTCTGCCATGTTGTGCTGCCTTGCCACAAACCCAAAAGCAACAGGCCCAACCCAGCATGCACAGAAACCTCTAAAACCATGAGCTAAAATAAACCTTCCCTCCTTAATCCTGGTGATCTCTGGCATTTGGTCACAGGGACAGAAAGCCAGCTGACATCTGGCTGTCCCTAGCGAGGGCAAGTGAAGGCCCTTCCCTTCCTTACAGTGGGAAGGTCTAGAGAGGCCCGGAGTTCTGTTTTTCACTTTATAAATTTGAAATGTGTGCTGGGCATCCGAGTGGAGAGGCAGGTTAGCAGTGCATGCAGGAGTCTGGAATGGGGAGAGATCCATGTTGAATACTCCTGTCAGAGCTGGGGTCTGCAGCCCCACGCTGGAAGTACACACAAGAAGCCATCCTGTGCTGCATCTATGGCTCGATTCTCTCTCACCCCAGTGGCTGAGAGAAATAAAGAGACTCTGGCAAGCTACTCTACTCTTACCACTCTATTCACTGAAATTATTTGTGTGGCTTTGCATCATTTTTAGTAAAATCCTCGAATATTCAATTCAGACATAAGTATATTCCTATTTAGACATGTAAAATTCACCACATTAGCCTGACCTCGACAATGCTAATTAAGCTTCTTATACTTTCTGAACCATTATCTAATAATTGCCTTATGCTGATAGAAGTAATTAAAAATGATGTGACTGTTTTAAAATTTTGTTTAAATGCTTCATTGGTATGCTCCTTGGCATATTGAAGTTTAAAAGTCATTTTTTATTATGCTTTTTACTTTATCATTATAACATTCTACCCATAGCTTAAATTATCTTATAAATATCATATTATGATATAATGTTCTACAAGAAAGGATGTATTACTTAAAACTGATCTATTTATAGACTTTCTGGATTTTAATTTTTTTTTATGTTTCTTGGTAGCCAAATTTTGGTGCTTATTTTCATTTAATGAAAAACATTTAGGCCTCAGTAAGTAGGAAAACATATATAGTACAAATGTTGAATCCATTTGGTAAGACTTCTGTCTTTCTTTGTAGATCTTTTCACATTTTTCCTTTTACTTTTTGTCTTTACCTTTATTCTTGGAGTATTTTAAGTAATTTTTGAGAGAAACTTACTTCAAATCATTCCAATTCCTTTCTGATGTCTTTGCACCAGACATTAGAATTTAATTACAAAATCCTTTATCAACAAGGATTCGGATATTTTGATTTCAGGGATATTTTACTATGGGGCCTTGGATTTTCCCCCCGGTCTCACTAGTGGTGAATAGAAGCTCGATTTGTGGTCTAGCTCTGACATACACTTACTCGTAAGTGGCTTCGTGTGAGATCTTAGCAATTCATCAGCACCGGTTTTGACTTGAGGACATCTGCATCATTTGAAAGATTCATAACGGATTGTTTTCTGCTGCCTCCATTTGCGTGTTACCAAAATGACTTGATAAAGATGTTGATATCACTCGGGACTAACTTTAAATGTGGTTAAGGATGGGCTTCAGTATCTGAGATCATCACAGGCTTCCCTGAAGCTTCCAGTTCCTTTAAGTCTCAGAATACTCTCTGACCAGAGAATGGCTCAGAAGTGCACCGTGGATGGACAGATGGGTGGATGGATGGAGAGATGGGTGATGGATGGGTGGATGATGGATAGATAGGTGGATGGGTGAGTGCTTGGATGGATAGGTGGGCGTATAAAGCTTGGAATGACCCACTAAACGGGGGCAGAGTGGAATGGGAGCACTTTGGATGTGTTGATAGGCTGTATGCCAAGTATGGTTGTCTGAATACCAAGTTAAGTGAGACGAGACACAGATGGGAAGTTTGGCTGTGTTTCCGCTGGGTGCCTTGTGTATGACTGTTTCTTCATATCTAAGTCATGCTACATCCACTTTATATTGATAATGTTGGTCTATTAAATATAACAATGAGATTTGGAAGGGATATTTTCTGGAGTTGCCCTTTTCCTGGAAATTTTTCATTTTGCTAATTAAGCTATTTTGAAGGTTAAATTTGATGAAATGTCATATCTCTAAAGAAAACTGGGTCTGACAAAATTAGAAGATATAAGTTAGACTGACAGTCCCGGTGTGTTCCACACACATATAGGAAATTGTTGGACTGCAGTATGGGAGAGTAGATGGAAGGACGCAGGAGGGGTCAGAAGGTGACACTAACATCCGAGAGCTAAGGTATTCAAAGGGGTCAGACGAAGATGGAGTCCCAGGATTTGGACACTAACATGTCAAAGGGGGAAAAACAGAGATGCAGCAACAGAGTTATGATCAAGATAGAATTCTGAGGGACAAAGTGCCAGCCTCCCGGCAGACTCTCCTTGCTCTTCCGGAAGTAGAAACTTTGTCCTTAGGCTTCTTGAGTTCCAGGCTTGGCTTTTTATGGTGCAAAGACTTTATTGGAAAAGAAGTTCATTGGACTAAATAACAAACTTAATTAGCATATATTTAAAATATTCTGTTTGAATTAAAAAACGTTCAGTTGGTCCTTCACAATGACAAATAGATGGCCTTGTGTGTGTGATCCACACTCCATATGGCGTTACAGTAAGTCCATCTGGATGTCAGGGCGTATCAAAGAAGACCGAGAAACAGATACATATGTTGCAGAAGAAACCCAAAATATAATCCCAGTTCTAATCCCGTGATATTTCCAGGTTTTAGTTTTCCCATTTGGATATAAAAGAAGTCTGAGCAAAAGATTGCCAAGGTCTGATATTTTGTGATTTGGGTGTCCTAAGCCTTAGTTTCCCACTTGGCAATGAACACACATTCATGCCCAGTAGGAACTGAAGGGGTGAAACATAGACAAAGCAGAACTCTGAGGTCTTAGCAAAGAATAACAATAAAAAGCACAGATACATGGTGAGGTACTACGCTAATAATTATAGGTCACGTATATTTGCTAGAAACTTTTAAACTCCATTGTAATATGGATTATCTCCTCATAAAGGCATAATGGATGCATGCAAAATTGTATTTAATTTGCTAATGATAGAACCAGCGGGGACACAAACAAAGATTTTATAGTCAGCTGGTGAAAGAATGTGCACCTAGGACTGCTAAGTTACATCACATGCTGTTTGGCTTTGTACAAACCAGTGCATCCATCACGCTGGGTGGGCGTCCCCCTGAGACTTGACGGTCCTTAACGTTTCATCACTTTCTGGGTGTGAACTTCTGGTTTTCCAGGTCTACACTGGATCTGTTCCTTCTCATTTGAATCTTGTTCATCAAATACACTATAACAATGAAATTATAATTCCACATTTTGTTCTTTGCCATGATGCAATTGAGATTGTGAGAGTAGCTCTCCCACTGAGAACAATTCTAAGGGATGGATAGAATAAACAACATTAAAAAAACAAAAAAAAAAAGTTGGTTGCAAGCCATATTGCATATAGGAAAAACAAACATTTTCCTCTGCTCTCATAACACGAAAATCAACACAGATTTCTGTGACCGCACAAAGGTGTGGGATTTCTCTCACCAGCCAGCAAGCAGTTGGTTCTAAGCGGACATAGCGGATGTGCTCCAATGCTGTTCTGTGCCAATGCTGACCACCTGGAGGTGGTGTCGGATCCCACCGGGTGAGGGCCTGGTCCCCCCAAGGCTGCTGCTCTTCAGATGCCAGTCACAAGACCCAGGTGGTTTTGAGACAGGAAAGGAGAAATAAAATAGGTGAAAAGGAAATAAGGGAAATTGTAGTTTTAAAATTGTACCTTAAATAAAAACTACACACATCCATCAACAATTCCTGAGGTCCTTAAAGATACTATATGCCCGCTCTATTCCCTCTTACCTGTAAATGGGCCTTCTCCACTCATGAATAAACCTCCCCTTTTCACCTGTAGAATAGGCCTTTCTCTGTGAGTGGGCTAAGCTTTATCACCTGGGGTGGGTATCACCTGTGAATGGGCCATCAGACTTCTGCAGCACAAAGAGCTGTCACTTTTCATCTGCAAATTGAATCCCCTCTTTCTGTAGATTCACAAATTCTACAGATTTCCACCACAAAATCCTCATAAATATACGCAGCTCGAGACCATAAGCATTTCTCTCCTAAGGTCCCGCAGTCTATATCTTAGACTGTGTACTTTAAAATTCTGCCTGATAAATCCCTTTATGCCTTTTACTGACACAGCCTGAAAATTCTTTTATTGTGGTGGAAGCCAGCAAACCTACAGCCTGTCCTGTAGGTGAGGTGAATCAAGGTTCTCCATCTCTGCTTTGGGAACTTTCTTGGACCCTGTCCGGTGACACTTTTACCTGTGCTTCTGACTGATGAGCTGTAAAGCAAGGTTCTCATGACCCACCACCTCGGGCTTGATTACTTTGCCAATGGCACACAGAACTCAGGAAAATGTTTACTAATTTAGTATGGAGAATATCACAGAGGACACAGATTGAGAGCTGCATGGGGTGAGTTATGTATGAAGGGACACAGAGCTCCCACCCCCTCTTTGGGCAGTCCACCCTCCAGGTGAAACAGCCGATCCCATACAAACTGTAAAACCGAGCCTGTTGTCTCACAAAGTCAAAGAATGAAATCATGGACAAAAGGAGGAAGTTGGTAGAGTGTTTATGGGAAGTATAGAAAGAGAAAAAAGCTCCCAGTAGTTGGGAGGGGTCCCAGAAATTGGGGTGCCATGTGGGCCTTTTCCAGAATCTTTTATGGATAAGCAGAGCTTAGAAGTTTGCTCAGTTGGGCAGTAGCCACTTATCACAGGTGGCTCCGTGGGTTTAAAACGACCAATTGTGACTCAGGCTTTCTAAGCCAGTTACTCAGCATGTAGAATTTAAAGGAAACGAATTAAAAAAAAAAAAAGTCATTCTGCATTTTTAAGTTCCTTGAAACTAAGCCTCTACATAGGGAGGGGGTTGCATTTTATTTCACCTGAGGAACTCCTTTCCAAGTCAGTTCCTGTCCAACTGCCCATTCTCATTTTCCTTCCTGTCAGTAACCTGACCACCTCAACTCCTCCTTAGGTCCTGTCTCTTGCTAGCTACATATTCTTAAGTTAAACAACTAAAAGATCTCTTACAGGCACCTCCAGGTGCTCAGTTATCTGGAAGCTCTCTGAACACTGTCATTTTTGTAAATGGAGGCTTACAGAGGCATGATTGATTACATCATTGGCCATTGATAATCAGCCTTAACCTTCAGTCTTTCTCCTTGCACTGGACGTCATGAGTTGGGGGAGGGTATCTCTAGAGGGAAGTCCCAACCTTCTTATCTTGCCTTGGCCTTTTTTTGTGACCCATCTCATCTTTAAGACACCAAAAGACTCTTTATCATTTTGAAGATTCCAAGAATTTTAGAAATTATATGCCAGGAAATAGGGGCAAGCACCAAAGATATATTTCACAATATCATAAGGCATTAGAAAAAGAAGGAATTGAAAGTCTACCTCGCAGCAAATGAGAGACTCACTGACCTAAGCCCCATCCTTATCACCTCCTCATTTTTTCCTTGGGAACATTGACAACACACAAATCGAAGAACAGATGTCAAGCTGAAAGAAGGAGCCTGAGCCAGTGGGCAGTATCCTCACTAAGCTGGGGGATAGCACTTGTGACTCGGGCTACCAGGGCAGCTGGGCCTGAGAGGCTAGAGTTGCAAACACAGGGAACCATGAAGAGGGAGTTCAAAACTTCTTTGTGGAATTTTCCTTCCAGGGCATTTGCAGCCTACTAACTTGCATGTGTGCAAAACAGGATAACAGAAACCCAGCAGAAAGGAGCAGCTGCTGACTGAAGGTCTGAACAGAGGTGTTGCCAGTGTCACAGTGCTAAGGAGAGAAAGAGTTCCACGCCCTTCACGGTGGGAAAGCCCTAGAAAACATCAGAAGCTGTTGCCCTAACACTTCACAAGGGCTACACTCTGACAGTGAGGGGACACTGGAAAAGAGCAGCCCTCACAAAACTTAGAAGTTGTTCTCAGCTGTCTTAAAGTATCTTTCCATATTATCTCTTCTTCCAAATCTCATCATTCAGAACTTTTACAATTTTGTGTATAAAGTGATGAAAAGTTGCCAAGCAAGCTAAGAAATAAAACCTAATGATCAAAAACCAACAGAAAACAAAACAAAATTAAATAAGAAACATATTCAGAGTTTATCACTATATGTCAAAATATCATTGCAGATTTTTAAATGTAACCCCAGATCAACAAGCTCAAGAAAATAGAAGTTGAAGAATTTCACTGAGAACTGAAATACATCAAAAAAAATTTGAGAACTGAAAAATACAGTAATTGAAATTAAGAATTCAATAGAAAACTTTACTAAAAAGAGTAGGCAGAGCAGAATAGAGAATTAGTGATTTTGAAGGCATATCAATATAAAATATCCAAGTAAACTAGAGAGGAAAGAAAAGAATGTAACAGACATGTTGGAAGACAAAACTCTGATGCATGTACAATTTAGGTCCCAGAAGTATTGTAAAACAAGAACAAGACAGAAATAAATCTGAAAGAAAACAGGGAAGGAATGCTGGGAAGAGATATCAAGTCCTAAGACCAAGAAGTTCAACAAACATCAAATGGAACAAATCCAAAGAAAACCATGCCAAGACAAATACTAGTGAGACTACTGAAGTCCAAAGACACAGATGAAAATGTTAAAAGCAAACAGAAAAAAGAGACATATTATCTTCAAAGGAACAAAATGTTGATCACTCAACTGACTATTCAGGGAAATGGTGGAGGCTTGGGAAATGGAATGACAACGTTAAATATTAACAAAAAAATTGCCATCTAGAACTCTATGTCTGTTGAGGTTAGATTTCACCAGTGAAGGCAAAAAAGATTTATAGTCTCTCCCAAAACAAAATAAAAACTGAGTGTTTGTTTCCAGCTGACCCGCGCTACAAAAATTACTGAAAGAATATTTCAGGCAGTAGGAAAATAACAACTAAATAGAGTGGAAAATGGAATAATAAAGAGACCATAAGAAGGTAACAAAGGAGAAAAAAGGAAACAAAACAGATGGGCCACATAGAAAATAAGTAATAAAGCCATAGATTCAAGGCGAATGTATGCAGCTCTATGTTAGATAAAAATTATTAAATATTCTGGTTAAAAGAGAGATTTTCAAATAGTGCTGAATATCTCTATGCTGCTTTCAAGAGACTATAACTGCAGGGTAGGAGAATGTTGAATGTAAGTCAGGGGGACCATATAAACTCTAACCAATCAGTTGATGTGACAAAGTAGATTTTAAGGCAAGAAGTAGTGGTATTAGTAGAGAAAAATGATAAAAGGCCCAATCGAACTAGAACAAATCTGCTAAATATATATGTACCTAATAGTTGTGCTTTAAGTGAAGTAAAGCTAAATTTGGGGGAAAAAACCCTAAAAATAGAGGTAACAATTACACAATTATAAAGTTTTGCCTGAAGTCATACATGAGACCAGGAACTCAGCCAGAGTGTCTGAGATTCTTACAAATGATTAAGAAAGGCTTGACAACTCAGTAGAAAATAACAACAAAATATTTCAAAAGACATGTATTTAAAGAGAATATCCAAGCAGTTATTCATCAGGGATGTGCAAAGTAAAACCATCATTGCATGTTATTACCCCACTGCCTCGATGGACGAAATATAACAAGAACAACTGACATGCCAAAGCGAAGGTTCTGCATCAACTGAAATTCTCACATAATGGTTCTCGATGTCAATATTGGTGCCAACACTTTGGGAAAATGTTTATTGGTTTCTCTTATAGCTACAAGTCCCTGTGAACCAGTTAGCCCATTCCTGGGAAATGTGTGTTGGTGCACACCAAGAACATGTCTACAAATGTTTATGCAGATTGTTTTGTACCGTACAGAGCTCCTTCTAAAAGCTACTGCCGAGCTACTATAGCTTTTTACTATTCATAGATATTTGGAAGTAAATTTCAATAGTAGAAAGTACGTATCAATTATAATAAATTGTTGTATTCTGATAGAAGGGAGCATCATTAAACATTGAAGATGAAGTTAACACAACTATGTGCAATGTGTGAACGAATCTCATGAACATCACATTGAGGACAGGACAAAGCACACGTGTCCTTGTACTGAGAGTCCCTTTCTAGGGAGTGCAGAAGTAGGCAAAGCGACTCTATTCTGTGAGAAACCTGGTCAGCACAGGGCTATGAGGAGCTTTCCCAGGGCCTGGAACATTCTGTTCCTCAGTTCCTGTGGCTGTTCTATGCATGCCTTGGCATTTTGGTGGTGGGTGCTGTAACCTGGGTTGGGTAGGCAGAGAATGAGCTTGTGAGGGAGCAGGGTGAGCCTCTCAGATCTGTATATTTTGTACAAGGAGCTCAATCAGTGTTTTTTTTTTTTTTTTGTGGGTACCGGGGGGGTCGACCTCAGGACCTCGCGCGCCAGCAGGCGCCCGTGCCGCTGAGCGATATCACCGGCCCCTTTTTCGTATGTGGGTTCTGGGAGTCGAACTCGGGCCCTCGCGCTTGCCGGGCAGGCGCTTAAGCCGCTGAGCCATCTCACCGGCCCCAATCAGTGTTTTCTTTACTCGTATTTTGTTGGTTTATTTTTCAAACACTGCTCTGCAAAATAAAAATGTTCATAGTCATTAGTAACTATTTGTGAAGTAGAACATCACAGTTTCAATTCAGAAAATGCTGCATATTCCAGCTCTAGTTTGGAGGTTCTCAGTAAATACTAGCATTCTTAAGCTCTGAGAAGATCTGTAAGAAAGGACCTTCACTTAAATTGTTTGCTGAAGATTGGCCCCACTTTATTTGGCAGTGGGGACATTTTTTTTATAAACAGGATATCTTTTGCCGTATTGAAAAAAGAACTTTGGAAACTAGTTCTTCTTCTTCCTTCTTTTGAATGGAACGTAATTATTTGCCTTTCCTAAGAGCTTAGAATATGTGAATGCTTTAAACCTTCAGTTTAGAATGAGGATGCATTTTATTTCTTGGCTTTTGGTGGAGACTGTTTGGTATATGATAAATGATGTCAACTCAAAGGGAATGGGATAAGGTGACTGAGGAGTTCTGCTCTAGGGTCCAGGAATCTAGGTTAGGACCTGTTCCCAGAGGAATGGAAAGAAGTAAGAACAAAGAGAAACTTTTGGATCCCCTCACAGCCCTCCCTTGGAGCCCACCCCCCCCAAAGAGGACGTTAACCCGGCGGGGTAGTTTCCCACCTGAGGGGGCATTGCTGGGGATTGAACCCACATCCCCGGCACTGAGCTACATCTCCAAACCGTTTTAATTTTTTTAAAACATGGTCTCATTAAGTCACTAAGATGCTAGGGCTGGGCTCAAACTTGCAGTCCTCCCACCTCAGCAGAGTGCTGGGTTCATGGCTGTGCTCTGAACCACCATACCCACCTGACATTTTCTTTTGATGAAGATTATTTCCTCTACAGAAACCAAATGCACCTCATTTTCTGGCTTGTTTTGTTGTTATTTGCTATTTCCCTCATTTTAATAGTTCTGAATAAGAATGATGTTGTACTAGATCCTTATCAGAAAAGCAGTGAGCGTGGGCACACATGGCGTGCACAAACACAGGGACATACTTTTAGTTGTTTCATTTCACCTGAGAGTGAAATGAAAGTGCATATTAGGAAACTGCTTTTTCCTCTCCTTTGAGACTAATGTCCTGTGAATCTAAAACACATCAGGCATGTAAAATAGAAACTGAAATGCAGTCGATGTTACTTTCTCTTCATGAGTAACAATTGGGAGATTTCATATTTGGAAACTGAGGTGCAGGAGACCATGATTCACAGTACGGTGGAGAGAAAGCAGCTGTTTGAATGGAGGTTTGGGATGTGGAGTTCAGTATACTTGCTTTTATTTTCATTGCAATTTCATGGCTCCAAGGGAAAAATGATGAATGTAGTTTCTAAGATAAAATGTGCTGCCGTAAATGAATGATGGGGCTGCTGGGCTGCTAGATTGGGTAGCCTTCCTCTCCATTGCTTTGCCATTCTGGGGTGCTGGGCATTCCTCGGGCGTAGTCCTTGGGTGGGGGACAAGGAGCTATCAATGAAGGCCCTTATTTGTGTTGGTTTTCATTAGCATTCTGTCTTCTGTAGCTTTAAATCTAAAACATACTGTGGCTCACTTGTGAACACAGCCGTGGTGCTGTATTTCAGGCTGGCAATTCATGTGGAATTCTAAAAGTTTCGTTCAGTCACATCCGCCCTGGGCTGCAGTGCTGTGCAGCCTGCAGTACTAGAGCTGAGGGGAGGCTGGCCAATGCAGACATCCCAGCAGGGGCGGCTTGATTTGGAGTTTGTGATCCTCAGCCTCATTTATCTTCAGTTTAGCACGCACTAAGTTAAGCACCTGTCATGTTCTAGATTGTGTGTGTACTAAGGCAACAGAAGGGGGCGGGACACAGACTCCGCCCTCCCAGAGAGGCCTTTTAGCAACTTTTTTTTTCACTACTGGGGATTGAACCCAGGACCTTCACATTGAGCTACATACTCAGCCCTTTTTATACTTTACTTAGAGACAGGGTCTCGCTAAGTTGCCCAGACTGGGCTCAAACTTGTGATCCTCCTGTCTCAGCCTTCTAGAGTGCTGGGATTACAAGCATGCACCACCACATCCAGCTGTGGAGGATCTTAAAAGCTAAAAAGGGGCTCCTTGCATGGGTCCATCTGAGAATGGGCCTCTGTGAACTTCCTACTGGCCTTTTGACTACTCTGAAACCAAGCTTCCTTGTGTGTTTGTGCTGCGATTACAAAGTGCCACCGACTGGGTAGTTTGTCACATCTGTGAAAGCTGAGAAGCCCAAGATGAAGGCCCTGGCAGGTTGAGTGTCTGGAGAGTCCTGTTCTGTGATGAATCTCCTCAAGGTAGGAACCAGACATGGAGGAGGTGGGCGGCAGGAGGCAAAAGGCTCCCTCCTGTGGAATCTCCTTATAACGTCACTCTTGCCACTCACGCACGCTCTTCACAATCTAACCCCTCTTGAGTTCCATCACAGCTGAAAGACCCTGCCTCTTCCTGCTATCACCCTATCGATTACCTTTCAAGCTACAGATGCCGGAGTTGCCATGTCAGGGGTCCCAGTGGTGCACGATGACCTTCACCACCATAAGCCCCTGTCTTGAAATCACATCACAGAAATGCTCAGGTTAGCATCTAGCGTAGCATACAAGAAACTTAAACGTACTAAGACTGAAAATGGTTTCCTCTGTCTTCCCGCTGACTAATGAAGTTGAATGAATAGGAGCCCAAGTGTCATTGAATGGTGATTAGCAGAGTCCATTTTTATTCATCATCATTCTTTAAGTAATTTATATTTTAGTCTGTCTGGTAATTATGAGCAATACTTCCCTCCAAGCTTCCTAGAAGATTGCTTTGTCTGAAATTAATATAGCTTATGCTTCTTTTTATTAGTGTCAGTATGGTACAACTTTCTCCATCCATTTACTTTTAATCTATATGTGTCTGTCTTTAAAGTGGATTTCTAATATACAACAAAGAGTTATGTGCTATTTGTCATCCACTTTGAAAATTTCTGTTATTAGTCTGCTTAGACTATTGATATTTAAAAAACAATTGTCAATGTAATTATATTACTGACTATGATGTTCTTTGCTTACTTTCTGTTTGCAGCCCTTGATGTTTATTCTTATTTTTGTCTTCTACTCTTTTTCTGCATTTTGTGGTTTTAATTGAGCATTTTATTGTTCCATTTTTCTATTTTCTTAGCGTATCTGTTATCTTTCTTTTTTTTAATTTTTTTTTTGTGGTGGCCCAAAAGCTTGCAATTTACATTTGCAGAAATGGCAGGGGAATTAAATAATGTGGTAGAGAGATCAGAGGTATTATGTAATAACAAAGGTACCAATTCTGCAAAAAAGAGTAAACAGTCTTCAACACATCTTTGCCTACAGATGGATCATCGAAGAAATATGAGACAAAATCTAATGGAACTACATAAATAAATAAATAAATCCATTATTACACATGTAAACTTCAAAACCTTTCTGTCAGAAATGGGCTTGCTCAGCAGGCAGACTGTCAGGAGGGACACAGGTGACCTAAAGAGCTCTAGTCACCAACTGGGTATAACTGGGTTCTGGTGACCACTTCATCCAGCAACAGCAGAATTTTCTCAAGATGATATAGAGCATTCTGTGAGATGAAATGAATTCTGGGCCATAAAACACACATTAACAGATTTAAGAGAATAAAAACCATGCTGTGATTGCTCTCAGACCACAGTAGAATTAAATTAGATAGCAATAACATAAAGATAGGAAAGTACCAATATATTTAGAGATCGGATCGTACACTTATAAAGAATACATGGATTCCCAAACTCAATCTCAAGAGAAATTAAATACTATTTTAAACTAAATTAAAATGAAAATAATTATCAAACCTTGTAGGATGCAGTAAAAATAGAGGGAAATTTCTAGAATTAAATCTGTATATTAGAAAAACAGAAATCTGAAATAAAGAATCTAGGCTTGCACTTCAGTAAACTACAAAAAGAAGAGCAAATTAAATTCAAAAAAAAACAGAAAATAGAAAAGGACAGTCTTTCAACAAATGGTGGTGCAGTAAACATTGGATGTCCATACCCCCAAAACACAGAAGAAAGAAAAAAAATCTTGATATAAACCTCACATTTTATGCAAAAATTATCTTAAAATGGATCACATATTTAAATGTAAATTATAAAATTTTAACTTTTTTTTTAAGGTAACAGGAAAACAGTACATAGAGCTCTTGATGAGTTTTTATATAGGACATCAAAATCATGACCCATGAAAAAGGAAACTGATGCATTTGACTGCAATCCATAGAACTGTGGCTCTAAGAAAGACCATACTAGAACAATAAAAGACAAGCTACAAAATAGGAAAACATAAATTTTGCAAGTCATGTACCTGACAAAGAAATAGTGCCCATATACTTAAAGAAGATTCAAAATTCAACAGTTAAAATAAGTAAGCAAGGTAGAAAATAGACAAAATACGTGAGTCCTTTCACAGATGTGGATACAAAATGGTAAACATGTGAAATGCTGATCATTGCCAACTACTAGAGAATTACAAATGTAGATGGGATGTTATCACCGTGCTCCATTGGAATGGCTAATACAGAAACTGTGAGAGGACTAAATGCTGGCCAGGGTGTGAATTATCGGGATCGCTGGTTGCAAGGCACATTCTACCACTAGAAAAAAGTTGTACATTTCTTATTAAAACTAAGCATCTGAGGCTTTCTCCTTAGAGATATGTGGATGTTCATATAAAGCATGTACAGGAATATGTACAGTAGATTTAGTCATCATAACCCCAAACTGGAAAGTTAGAATAAATCCCCAGTAGGTAAACAATTAAACTGTAACATCCACACTGTGAAAAATGACTTCTTTATAAGAGGAATGGGCCACTGAGGCTCATGACTTGGGTAGATGGCAAGGGTGTTATGTTGAGTTTAAAAAGCCAATCTCAAAGGCCCAATTTACTGAATGACTCCATTTAAGTAACGTTCTTTAAGACACAACTACAGAAATGGAAATTATGTTAATGATTCTAGGGATTAAGAATGGTGGGGCAGAGAGGAGAACAAATGGGACTGAGGATGGCAGAGGGATACCTTTGTGGTGATGGAACCACGCTCTATCTGGATTATGGTACCAATTGCACAAAACTACAAAGGCAAGAAAGTAGAACAGCTGTGTGCGCACATCCTCCATGTTAGTTTCTGTTTTTATACTGCTCTACAGTTATGGAAGATGGAACAGTTAGGGAAAACTGCGGGAAGAGAGGGATTCCCTCTACTGCCTGTGCAAGTTCTTAGATTGGTTTAAATCTACAATTTCAGGGTGGGGGATACAGCTAAGCGGCACAGCGCCTGCTTGGCAAGTGCAAAGTCCTGAGTTCGATTCCCAGCACCAAAAAGAAAAAATAAATAAATCTACAATTTCAAAATCAAAAGTATTTTTAGGGCCGCTGAGATGGCTCAGCGGCGTAAGTGCCTGCCTTGCAAGCGCGAGGGCCCGAGTTCGACTCCCGGATCCCACATACGGAAAAGGGGCCGGTGATATCGCTCAGTGGCATGGGTGCCTGTTGGCGCGCGAGGTCCTGAGGTCGACCCCCTGGTACCTACAAAAAAAAAAAAAAAGTATTTTTATATTATTGTGTTTCCTAAAGAAAATATAGGTGCATAGGCACAAATATTCAGAGGGAGTTGGCTAAAAGAGTCACACCTTAATTAATAGGAATGCTGCTTAAAAGAGAAAAGCTTTAGAGAATTTCAGTTATCGGAGTCTGTTATGGACATCTAAATTTACATTTCGGTTAATTTTTTTTTTATAACTGACCAAACATGTTTATGTAGTTTTGATGCAGATGAATTTATAAACTACCAGAGCAGCAACCATAGCTATATCAAAAACTAAATATTTGAAGCAGGAAACATAGGAACATGGCATAGAATTCTAATTGAAAGTTATCTGCATAATCTTCTGTTCGGGTTAATATCATTTTTGATGAAGGCTTATTTTGTAAATTCTTTAAGGGTCTACCTATTTGATAGCCACAGTCGTGTGCATCACCTGATTTGGAGTTCATGAAGGTAAGAAAAATTTTACCGAACCAAATTGTTCAAGAACAAAAGCATTCGTGAACCGAGGCATGACTGTACCTAAGAGAAGCTACTTTATTTAAAGAGGAACCTTACTCAGCTACGAGTTAGAAGTCCCAGGGTGCTGAGCTGGCATCAGCTTGTTCCCCGAGGACCCCTGGTGGGTGGCTTCATGGTGTCAGGGGAGAGAATTCACAGTGCCAGGCAGGCAGTTGGACAGACTATCCGAGGTCAAGTGCAGCTTTGGTAACAGCTTGCTTCTGGGTCCCAGCACAGCCACTGTCATCCCCTCCAAGGTACAGTCCAGTGACATGAGGTCCTCCTGCTGCGCCCCAGCTCTTGACACTGCCACTCCAGGAACCAAGCTTCTAACACAGGAACCCTTCCAGAGGGGACACACTGCAGCCATGTGGAAGCTCAGCAGTTGTGTCAGCCTCGGCGGGACCGTGGAAGGCCATAAACGGTGTCCCTATGCAGCTCTTACCAGGAAGAATTCCTCTTGCTGGGTTCTTGAATCGCAGTCCTGGGAGAGACACACGTGCCTGTCTACTTGCCGGCCGCGCCTGCACCCTAGTTCAGTCTGGAGGCTGTGACTTTGTCCTCCTGATCTGTTAAAAGTGGTTAAAAGTGTAGTAAGCACAAACTTTCCCATATGACACAGGATGTAAATTGTTGCTTTCTGCTCCCAGAACCTTGCATTTGAATTCACTCTATTTAAACAGTTGGTATTTTTGTTGGCTTTTTGCTTTCCTTTGTAAATACAGTTTCAACTGAGCTCTCAATAGCTCTGCTTTTCCTTTCCTGCAGTAGGTGGTAAAGGATGCCCTCTGGCTTTGCGCTTCCCACGAGCAGGGGGCAGTTTCACAGTGCCCATCGGTGGAGTGCGGGGTGAATACGCAATGAAGAATGTACCCAGTGGGGCCTAAAGACAGGAGCACCCCTGTTCGGACGGGGAGCGCTCAGCTGAGACACGTTTGGAAGATTTTTTTTTTTTAAAGTGAAGTACATACAGTTAAGAACTATGCCAACTTTTGTAAGAAAAAGAAAAAAAGGAAATAATTTCCTTACTTGTTTTAAAGTTGTCATACAGGAAGGATAAACTAGAAATTACTAACATTGATGACTACAATGGCTGGGGGTGGAAGGCGACATTAGGAATGGGCAGAAAGAAAAAAAATGGAAGCGAATTAACCTAACTTGGCATTTTGCTGATAACATGACCAAACAGAGACGGATATAATCGCTTTTAAAGAAAGCACACTCACTATATTAAGAAGCATGAAGAAAATGTGCTCATTGTTTATTAGGAATAGCATGTGTACTATAATAGTATTATTACTACATGTTTGCAGTACATAAATGTTTACCTTCCTTTTGTGGAGTTGGTACATGAACATAACACGTCTTCATTGCTTTTTTATCTCCTTTCCCTCCTTCCTGCCACTCCCTCCACCTCTTGATCCCCTTCTCTTTTGAGGAAGATTGATCTCCCAGTTTCCATTTTTCTATTATATTGCTTTTTATTCACACTTCGGGTTTCTCATAGAAAAGAAGCCAGGTGATATTGAAGCTTGAGTGTCTGATGTATTTCATTTAACATTATGGTCTCAAATAACTCAAGTTTGTCTTTCTTTAAAGCAAAGTAGTACTCCATTGTGTGTGAATAACAAAATTCCTTTATCCATTTCTCTGTTGATGGACATACAGGCTGCTTCCAAGATTTAGCTATTATGAATTGTGCTGCTATAAACATGGGTATGCATTTATCATTGAAATATGATGTCTTTAACTCTTTTAAGAAGATACCTAGAGGGGGGAATAGCTGGGTCAAATGGAATATCTAATTTCAGTTTTTTGAGGAATCTTCATACTGATTTCCAAAGTGGTTGTACTGCTTTACATTCCCTCCAACAGTATAGAAGAGTTCTTTTTCCCCATAGCCTCACTAGCATTTGTTATTATTTGATTGCTTGATGGTGGCTGTTCTTTCTTGGATAAAATGGAATCTCAGTGTTGTTTTAATTTGCATGTCTGTAACGACCAATGATGTTGAGCATTTCTTTATGTATGTATTGGCCATCTGTACTACTTCTGTAAAATGTCTATTCATTCACCGGCCCAGTTTTTGACTGAGTCTTTTACTTTAGGGCTCCGATTTTTTTGAGTTCTTTATATAGTCTAGATACTAGTTCTCTGCCTGAGGAATAGCTGTCAAATTTTTTTTCTCATTCCATAGGCTGCTTTTCTTTTGCTGTGCAGATGTTTTTAATTTGATATGATCTCATTTGCTGATACTCAGTACTACTTCCTGTACAACTGGAGTTCTGTTCTATGACTATAATTGTACAATGGAAGTAACTATAGGATAAAAAATGTAGGGTGCCTGTGTTCATGATTTTTCTCCTTTGTTTCCCTCTGGCTGGCCCTCGTGGCGACACCAGACACAAGAGTTCCCACTGAAAACTTTTGGCTGCTTTGTACTTTACGAGGCCGCATGGGAGGCTGCTTCAGTCAGTGCTTTAGCCTGTAATGACAGCACTTTGGGAGGCTGAGGCAGCATAAGTGAAAGTTCAAGCCCATCTTGGGCAACTTAGCAACTTAGTGAAACCCTGTCTTAAAATTTAAAATAAGAAAAAAATGGCTGGGAATGTAGCTGAGTGTGAGGGCCCTGGTCTAATCCCCAATATCAGAAAATAAGAAACAGAGAGAGAGAGAGAGAGAGAGAGAGATCGTCCCAGTGCTGTAGTTGCAGCTACTCCAGAGGCTGAGGCAGAGCGGTCATTTGAGTTCAGTAGTTTGAGGCCAGCCTGGGCAACACAGTCTTAAACAAAATAAAACAAAAAAAGAGAGAGACACACATGGAGAGAATTAAAATATAAGAAGTAAAATGTAAGACTAATCAAATAAGTACAAGTGATAAACTTAGCATTTCTTTGTAAGCGAAAAGATACATAAATATGGTCTAAGAAGAAATGTGCTCTTAGAATAATTTCAGAATCTGCGTGTGTTGCTCTCTGGCACCCTCTGTGGAGGGCAGTGGGACGGTGAGCATGTCCAGTATCCAAGGCGTGGGTCTGAATCCGTTCTCTACCCCGAGAAATCAGGGCCCTTGGAGCACAGGCTGATCCCAGATGCAGGAAAGGTGAGTGCAGTCTTGTCTGTTGCTTCAGAAGTGGAAGCAGCTTTTGTGCCCAAAGGAGTGTGCAGGAAGTGCATCGGAGGCAGCATGACGTTCTGTAACAGAAAATGCCCCCCGCCCCCAGCCAGTGTACTTCAGTTTCTTAGTTGCCCAGGTAATACTTCCTGTTCCAGTTCCGTTTGCTTCTGTCTCTTAGGAACAGCTGGTCGCTGTGATGCACAGCTGGTCACTATGATGCACATTGCATAAACCATTCCCCAACTGACAGGCCATTCTGCCTCTGTACGTCCTCTTGCTTATCCCATATAAGCCCGAGACCACCAGAGATCAGGGCCTGATATTCTGGGAACGATCCTGATCAGTGCCCGCCGATGTGAATAAATCTGCCTCCAAATCGCGGGTGTCATTTCAGGGTTTCTCCTGGCTGTAGCGGTTCAGGCCTCCCACTGGCCAGATTTCAGGTAATTTGAACATCAGAAAGAATAAAGACTGCATTGCCAGATGTGAAAAAATAAATATCAAAATTATGGTGGGGATATTAAAATATAAACTAATAATCATGTAGGTCAATAGAAGTGACTACTAAAACTGGCACAGAAAGATTAATGCAGGCAAGGCTATTTGCTAGCATTTGTAAAATAACTAAGTAAGGGCAGAAGTGCATTATTTTACGAGATTCTTTGGCATATTACTATTACCATCCTGCAGTGAAGCTATTAAAGAGAAATTAAGTAATTTAGTCCAAGGTTACATAACTCTTAAGGAACAGTACCAGATATTCAGTCCAGACTTGTTTGGAAGATGATGGTCAAAGTAGGGAGGTAGCCAGGTAAGGGTTGTGTTCAGGGAGTGCTGGGATATTATATGTCCAGGAAAATGGGTGAGCATGGGTGAGAGGTCTTGAATTTAAAGCATTATAAGTTACCAAAGCCGATGGATGAATGTCTTTCTGATTTGTATTGTTCTTTTGGTTATGTGAGAAAGGGTCTCACTATGTACCAGGAGTAATCAAAACGTGCAGTGATGTTTAAATTTTAAAGTATTTATCACAGTAAAAGATACATGGACATTAATACCCGTCAAAATACTCTTCTTTCCTTCACACACACTTATCCCATCATTCTTGCCACTTTCCAAAGCAGTTCTGCCAGTTCTCTGTCATGCGTGTCTTTATGAAGTATGATCAAAATATGGTGAATGCTGCTGCTGAGTGCCACCACGTGGAAAGGCAGCTCGTAAAAACATGACGCTGTGTCCTCATCCACCATATTCACTGGATCTGGTAACATATGACTCCTGGCTCTTCCACCAAATTAAAATGACTATGAAACGGAAATGTTTTGAATCAATTCAGCACATTGGGGCAGCCGTAAGAGCACAACTAGACACTCAGGAAAGAGAACTCCAGAACTGCTTCAGAAAGTAGCAAGAATGATGGGATCAGTTTGTTCAAAGCAAAGGGGATTATTTTGAGGGAAATTGATTAATGGCCATGAGTCTCTTACTGTATTTTTTTTTTTACTTAAATACATCTTATTTTTCCATCACACCAGTCCAGGCTAGACTTGAACTCACTATGTAGCCAAGGCTGGCCTTGAAATTGGGATCCTCCTGCCTCAGCCTCCCAAGTGCTGGGATTACAGCTGCACACCACCATACTCAGCTTGGGTATGGGACTTTAAGGTAAATAAAACTTATCAGATATCAGATGGAAGAGATCCTAGATCTAGGCATAATCACCCAGATGTCATCTGTCAGTGCAGACACCTCACCTGCCCTCTGGAAATGCGAGACAAGAGCATGGGAGTGATAAGATTGACTCGTAATAGGAGAGTCATTCCCAGATGAATTACTGTGGAAGTTCTGGGGTCTCTGAGGGTGAAGAGAAGAGAAGAGGTTAAGGGTAGAACTTTAGACCATGTTCAAAAAGGAGACAGGAAGAAACAGAGTGGAGAGAGGGAGAAGGGGCCAGGTATGCCCATGTGTGCCGAAGCGCGACACTCAGGAGCGAACGTGCGACATCATCGCACGGAAGCGTGGCTGCTTCTGTGAACAGGTATCGGTGGGCCATCTTTCATGCAGAGCTTTGTTGGTTTATTTTTTAAAATATTGGCTGGTGAATCTTTTATATCTCTTTGATGACTTCATACATTAGAATTGACATATTTTGGTTCTGAGCGCATTCTAAAACACTTTAGAAGTTTAAAAATGGTAATAATAAGGAGAATGAGAAATTTGGCAAACCATCGAAGTTCAAAACTGAGGCCTTTGTTTGGCCCGCAGCCATTTGTGGTGTGTAAATTACAGAGTTTCGGAGGCAGAGCAGTTGAAGCTGTATGAGCCATAACATAAAACCAGTAATCTTTTAAAGAAAATATTTTTAACTCACGTTGGAAATCTTTCCCATATTTTTTTCTGTCATCGACTGTGTATGGAATGAAGTGCAGATGTGGAACCTCTGTTGGTTGAACAGTTTATAGCGGATGTTATTTGACTGAGAATTACAGAGATTCTCAGTTCTTGAGAAAGATTATCAAAGATGAACTCCTGGAGTGCGCTAACAGGGTGCTTCTCAAAGTGTGGTCCCAAAGCTAGCAGCAACCTTATCCCCTGGAAATTTATCACAGCGAATTCTTGGGCCCCATTGCAAACCTAGGGAGTTAGGAGCTCTGGGAATGGGAGCAGCCACTGGCATTTCAACAGCCCTCGGAGGGGGGCGGCTGTGATGTCCAATAAAATTGGAAAACCTGCTCCAAGAGGGATGGAAGGAACACTGGGTTTATGCTCCCTCAGAGTTTAAGGTCTGTCTGCTAAAACGGGTTCTCTGAAGGTCCTGATCACACCTTTTCTATAGTTTCTTAGCATTAATTATTATTATTATTATTATTATTATTATTATTATTATTGTTATTTTGGTACCAGGAATTCAACTCAGGACTTTGCGCTTGACAGGCAAGCGCTGTGCTGCTGAGCTGTATCCCCAGTCCTCTTAGAGTGAATTAAATCTAATGAATGTAGTAGATTTGGCCTCCGTTTATGGTCCCAATATGCAACAGTCTGTTTATGAAAATCACAGCGCTGTCACTCGTAAAAATTTTAAATAACATTGGTTGCATTGCAGAAAAAAAGTGGTAGTACTTTGTATCACTGGAGTTATAACTTTTTCTACTGTCCTCAGAAGAGAGAGTGCATAAAACATAAACCGTAACGCTCGTTACCTCATTATGTATATTAGATATTTATGCACACACAGAGTAAAACATTTTCTTCTGCGTCTCAGGTCCAAACTGCTTTGCAGAAACTGCTGTCATCCCAGCTGGCAGGGAAGTGAAGACCGACGAATGCACTATCTGTCACTGCACCTATGAGGAGGGCACGTGGAGGATAGAGCGGCAGGCCATGTGCACCACACATGAGTGCCGGCAGATGTAGACACCGCCCAGCGCCAAACTCTCGCTTTTCTAGAACACTTTACTGACTGAGCATTCTAGATGACTCCGGGAAGTATCATCCCAAAGGAGAAGATTTTGATAAGGAATCGTGGAAAATGGTTGGTACTTTTTCTTTTCTTGGTAAAAATTGCTGCAAGAGAAGGCAATGGATGTGTTTCAAAACGTCCACCAGGACTTTGGGCATAAAATCCCTCTCTAAATAAATGTGCTATTTTCACAGTAAGTACACTATTATATAATAAATGTATTTCTATAATCCCTCTATTAGAGAGCTTATATAAATATTTTCTATAGATACAGATTAAACATGCTGTGTTGTCACCCGTCCTCACTGTGTACCTGCATATCTTTGTCCCTTCTGACCCACCGCTGGTGACACTGTCACATAGGGTACTGCACCTGTCCGTGGATCACATGATGAAGGACTGATTTCTACCAAACCCCTCCCCAAGTTCTGTTTACTGACAGACATTTCTCTAGTGCTTATCCTCAGAAGGTGCAGTCTAATTCACATAAATAATTTCCTTCTTATAATAACACCCTGCTTTGATCAGTGCACTCTGTTATTTGGGAATACAGTGGCGCCTGCGCTTTTTCACTAATGTGCACTTTTTCAGTTCTTACAGAGCTCCTATATTGTGGAACATAACACGCACACATTATGTATTTCATTTTCATTTATGAACCTTCTTTTCTAAGCATGACTTTCATTCCCTAAACTGAGGAATAGGTAAGCCGGGAAATTTGCATTATTGTTCCATCAAACTGAAGCATGCCATAAAGTAGGAAAAAAGTCTTTTGTTTCTCTGGAGGAGCATTAAGGAAAACTGAACTCTCAAACACGTTTACACCAGAAATCTAACTACGGTACAAGCATCCCAGCTTTCAGTTCAGCGTGGTCGCATTACTAATTGGGATGAAACATCTGTCCTTTCTAACATACCCAGAAAGATGCTGGTTGATAACCCTGTCTCCATCAGTGGAGAGTAGAGTGACAAAGCAGTTCTTCCGTCCTGCTGCATTAAAACAAACCAAGCTGAAGACCAGGTGTATTCTGTAGCTTTCCTATAGTCGCACGTAATCCATACCAGCTTCTTTTCTCTTTGCTTGGGCAGGGAATAAAAGAGGCCACTGTGAATGTGTATTGGAGAATAGTTCCACTTTTATGGATCACATCAATAAAGAGATAGTGAGGGGGCTGGTGAGATGGCTCAGCGGCTTAAGCGCCTGCCCGGCAAGCGCAAGGGCCCGAGTTCGACTCCCAGAACCCACATACGAAAAAGGGGCCGGTGATATCGCTCAGCGGCACGGGCGCCTGCTGGCGCACGAGGTCCTGAGGTCGACCCCCCGGTACCCACAAAAAATAAAAATAAAAAAAATAAAGAGATAGTGAAAGAGGTAGTCAGGGTATTAACAGATGTGAGGTGAAAAAGCAGAATTATAATAACTATCTGAAGTGCTTTTTACCTTCCAGAATTTATTTCAAATTTATTCCCAAAGTTTGAGTTAACCATTTACTAAGTACAAAGTATTGTAAAGCACCTTTGGTCTCTGGTATAACAGAAATAAGACATTACAATATATTTTATCAGGAGTTAAAACTATGAGCCATGAAATGAAGATAATAAAGACTCCCTAAAAAAAGTTCCCACTATACCAAAAAAATCCCATCATATTAAAAAATCAATAACTAAATGTTGAATAATACAGTATTCAAGAAATATTGATACATCTGCCATTGTTAAGCTGAACCATTGTGGACGTTAGTAAATGTAAAGCCACAACTTATAATCATCACAACATTTACATATGCACACATTTAATTTTTATTTTGCTTATGAAGAATACCTTGGGCCTAGTAGACTAACATGTATACAGGTTTCATTAAAATACTCAGGGGAATTGACTTATTTTTCTCAGGTGTGATCAGCTTCCCAAAACTAAACTTTAGTATTAAAGACTACTAGAATTTAGGTATCCTTCCATTATTAGAGGACGGATTTTCCTGAGACAAGATTATAAAAACTTAGTACCTTACCGACACACGTCCGCACCCCTTGGATAGGTGGGCCCTTTAGCTCTCTCCAACCACATACAAGTGGCCTCTGCTCTCTCCCAGACACGGGGCAATTCAAGCTCAGCTTCTGCAGCCCATCTTCCTATTTCCCTTGGTGATGCAATCCCAACCAGAAGGACAGTGAACTGTGACATCACTGCAGTGGCCAGACTCTTCAGTGCTGCAGGAACTTGGGGCTAGCACTTTGTTGCATGGAGAGTGAACAAGGTGTTATCTGGGGGATGGACTGATTTTCACTCTGAGCTGACACTTGTCCCAGGCCCGCTCCCAGGAGCTGGAGCTCAGTGGCTGCTACTGCACAAGCCTCACTGCCTTCCTGTCCCTATTTCAACCCCCAGTCCTCTCTCCACACACAAACAGTGGAGGAACCCGACATGGTGGGACGTGGAGGACTGCACACACTTACTCGTGAGGAAACCGTTTGCATCGTGGTTGGACAGAAGCTGTTCTTCCTATAGACAATCCAGACTTTCACATCCATATAGCTTTCTTAAGCAGACTTTTTATTTTCCTCCCTTCTGATCTCATAGAACTCTTTGAGAAAGTGCTCTACTCAGTAAGCATGATAACTTCAGTTACTGCATAATAGAAAAAGGACAGAATGAGTCCAAGTTACCTGATTCCGACATTTCATGGCATTGACATAGTGCCGAAGAAGCCTCACCATTCCAGTTCAGAAGTTTTTGGAAAGCCATAAATTTTTAAAATTTGAATAAGCTCTATACTTACCTAACAGTTGTTAAGTGATTTAGCCAAGTATTTTTTCAAAAAAGAAATTGTGCTCACGATATTACATGATTTCAAAACTTTCAACCTATTTTTACATCTGCAAATGTGTAGTCACTTGTGTAAACCATAGAATGGTTCTGGAAGTAATCTAACCTTCTGTTGTAGAAGTTTTCCACTTGGACTCATTCTTTGTGTCCTAGGATATCTCTTTGTTGGGTGGATATTTCCACAATCTCACCTACATTTCACAGAAGTCTTGGGTAATTTCAAAAGTGTGTGTCTCACTCTTGTGGGCTACAAACGTTAGCTGCACTGCAGCCAGAGCCCGGGACCCCTGAGCCCAAGGAGTTCATGTGCCTTGAGACCAACGTACACTTCATGATATGACTCTGGTTCTTTCAATATTTACATCATCTGCTTTGTGTAATAAAACATGTTAAGAGATGAGCGCATACATTTTAAATTCCATCATGGCTGGAGTTTAAGTAACTTCCACTAACGTAAATGTATACTATACTGACACAATGTTTGAAAAGTCTTAAAAATTTCAAAATATACATGTTTTCTACTTTTTGTTTCAATTTTAAGCAGTGAAATGAGAAGTTTTTATGGATGCGTTATTTGAAACATATAAGATATACACTATTTCAGACAAGAATTTTTGCAAACCACATCCATTATTTTGAACTATGTAAATATGCAAAAAAACGACTAGAGGCATACAGCATGACTTGACAAAAATTAATAATTTAACAAATTTGCTTCTGTAGGCAAGAGATCAAGTCTACTTTTAAAAGTTGGAATTTTTTTTTTTCTTCAACACAATGCAACATGGAAAAATAACCTAGAGGTTCTCCGAGTACCCTTCTGGGTACTGGGCAGCTTCAGAAATGCAGAGAAACACCACTGGTCAGAATGTGTGCCCCTCTTGGCTGATGTAATTCGTAACCTCAATTTCTCACGGGACCTAAACACCCACACTTTCCTCCCCTAGTACTATCTGGGGATGGCTAATGTAGTCAATAACCATCCTAAAGAACTGGATTTGGAAAAAGCAATCACTTATTCTGGAATAAATGCATTTTTACAGCACATTCTTTTTACATTCCAATGGCCACTTCCAAAGCTCAGTGTCTTATTCCAGCGTGGAGATGAAATGGCCTACATACTCCACCTTCTCATGAAAAGGCCACTATTTTAGTCTTCTAAACACAGGTCTTAGCCTCATTCTCAACTGAGTTCTTTGAGGATCCCAGTCACACACAGTATTACAGCCAAGCTCTTCAGCATGGTAGACTGATCTCAATATGAGGCCGGTTAACAAACAAACATCACGAAATAGGACCCAGTCCTATGCTGGGAATCGCATGCAGCCTGTGAATTCAGAGGCGCTTCCTATCCTTGCTAAAGACCAATGTATGAAAGAAGGAGCAGCTTAACAGCCTTCACTCTCACTTGCCTCCCCTCTTTTTCTGGTTTCTGTGTTACCTTGCAAAGCTCAAGTATCCAGGGCACAGCTACAGCCTGAGTACCCCACGGTTACAGTAGCTTTGGACGAACTATGGTAGCTGTGGGGCATCTCTGATGCAAGTAAGGGGAAAAAAAATGCTTTTGGTGCAAATGTTCTGATGCTGAAGAAAATGTCTTATAGCGAAGAGAGACTGGAACATACGAATGATAAAAGAAGTCAAGTTTACAGTTTCAGTATTTACTTGCTTGCTTCCAAGTTCTGGAATGCAAATTTCTAATCTTAGACTTTATGATTTCGAGTATTTCTGCACATTTTAATCTTTCTATATATCATAATTAAAACCTCAGGAGGTGTCTAGAGAACTGATAAACCAATGAGCTCAGTATTCTGGCAACAGTACAGTAGCATTGCTGGAAAAGTGTTCAAAAGTGACATCGTCCAGATTTCACCACAGTGTCCGGTTTCATTTTGCAAAATGCCTACCACTTTAGTTTCAGCAGACACACACACACACACACACACACACACAAACGTAGAAAGAAACTAAGTCCAAATGCCTAATTTTTAAGTGAATAAATCCTACTGATTATTCACACTAACAATCTGAGAGTGTTGACCTCAAGTTTCAACAAAATGCAAGTTTAAGTTCCAAATGCTTGGCCCATAGTGAACTCATGATCCAAAAAATGTACACTGCCTCAGCCCCATTACGTTCAGAGAAGTACATAAAGCCTGTGGCTGACCCACTGTACAGACACGCAGTTATCAAAAGTGAAGAACAGAGCTGACCGCAGTTAGTGCATTCTGATGCAGCCTGATGACTAAAAGAATTATAAATACTCCCCCTTAAATCTCTCAGGAAGCAGAAGCACTACCCAGTTTTATTTAATATGTAATATTTTATTCAAAATGTAATGGTTAATATTTCCTACTTTTTAAAATTCTTGGAATTTAAATCTTACGCAGAACTATATCCAGATACATTTAGGAGAATATTCATTTTTCTCATTCTGTTTATTACATTTACATTAAAAATCAAATTCTATTTTATTTCTACTTGAATTCAGGATTAGTTATTTCCTAAGCATGTAATTCTCAAAATGGAAAAGGGTGACAAAATATCCATTAAGTAATGTCCTTTGATGAGATTATGAATGTGCTCTATATAAATGAGTAGATTATTTCATACTTTTAAAAAATACACTCTTAGGCAATCAGTGAATGTGTATCATCAGCCAAGAAGTACGCTAGGTTCTTTCACTTATTTCGTTTAACCTCTTGACTGCCCCAAAGAGTAGGTAACACTGTTCACTTTTTCACGGAAAGGGAAATTCGGGAATCACCTTAAGAATCAGCCTTGTGAAGGAAGGGTATGAACTCAAAGCTGCCAAGCGCCAGAGCCTGGGACTTGAAGTTTTATTGATATCAGGGACAATTAGCAATCAGGCAGAATTCCCAAGTGCCCTTGCAGCCTACTCCAATAGAGGAAATGGACCGCAGTGTGCTCTCTAATTCAGTAAAGGCAATCTTGGTATTTGCCAAAGTAAAAAGTAGCTTCTCCCGAAGTTTAGAAATACTTTAAACTTTTGCATGTATTTTGATCCTCAACTGAACTATACCTGGGTCTCTTGTTAAAACAGTTCTCGGACATCAGCAGTGCTTTCTATGTCTTTGTTGAGGCATGACCTTTGGTCTGAAAGAAAATATGAGCAAATAGTATGGCCCGTGTTAGCTTCCTGGAGCTAATTAAACTACCACTCATTAGCTGACAGATGTTTAATTCTCCCATCTGATTTCTTCCCCTTATCAACTCTGGGTATCGGTGAGGAAATCAGCACACATTAGGGTTCTTGTCCAAGTCCAGTGAAGGACTGAGCTGTGTCTATCTGTTTCCAATGCCCAGAAAATCCCATGGTCATCACGAGGCACAGTTAGGCTAGAATGGGTAACTCTGCCTCCATTCAATAATTCTTCTAGCGGAAAAGATGTCAACTCTTCTCAGTCTTTTACTTCGTCTTACAGATATTGTGTTCTCTGTCGAATTTACTTCAAGCCTGTCTGATCATGTACAGTCTCTGGAGCCACCGAGCTCTGAGCATAGTATAGCCAGCCCGCCCGCCAAAGTCCTTACACCAAAAAAAGAGTGTTGGCATTGCACGCTTTTTCAAACTTTTGCATTAAAGTCATTAACTTATGTCAACTATCACCAGTTATAATTGTAAACAAAAATGTTGCTACCTCTTAATATTCAGTAGCCAGTGATAAGATTACCAAGTCAGTGTTACATGGTACCAATAACTTAAAAATAAGTGCCTACTTAGTGCATCCTTGTACAAGGTTTTCATTTAATCCTCACAAACTTCAGGTTAACTAAATCAATATAGATTAATTATAACCTGCCCATGTTACATAGTGACAAGTCTGTGATTTCAAAGTGTATTTCATTATTTCTCCAAATAAAAACAAAGATCCTCCCTGATCAAAACAGTGGCAGCACTGGTTCTTCCAGTACCAGTGGCCAGGCCTGCCCTTCTATGCCCACTTGCCCTTGTTTTCTCCCAAGGAAAACATTCCCACTTAAAAAAAAAGGCATTGTTGCAAAAAGGTGGCTGATACTAAAACATTATTCCTTATGTATCTTTTTGTAGGTTGTAGACTATGACTGATTGCTACTCAAATTTATATATATTAAAAATAACCCTTAAGTGAAAAGTAAAATGGCTCTTCTGTTTAAGCTAAGAGGCTAAATGTCTTTAAAAGACACATAATTGGTTTTAGTTAAATATACTTGAAAAAAGAAATAATTTTATATAATAAGCAAGAGAGAAAGTAAAGCGAGTGATTAATTTTGGACATGGAAATGTTGAAATTTAGAGGAATACAAGCTTAAAGAGGTATGTTAGAAGCCTTACTGAGAAGTATGACATAAACTCAACCATTTCAATACATAAAGAGCCCTTGTCTTTCAGAAAAGGGGGAAATAATGAAACAAAGGTAGTCCCTGAGTGAGAGAAATTTCCTTCAGATTCACTCCTCAGAATTATCTAAACTTTCCACTGGGAAGCTTTTCTTTCTCTGTGTGTTTACATTCATACAAATGGCTAAAGCATTACCCTCTAAACTCACTGAGCTCCAAAGGTAGATATAAACATCAGCAAGATTGCATCAAAACAAAAGGCAAAAGAGGCAATGATCGCTGCATAGAAACAACTTCTCCTCAGCCATCAGAGTAGGCTTCACATCAGTGGAGGGTGCATGGGGGGTAGGGAGATCTGCTCAGTCCACTTCGCCTTTCTGCCGTTCTGTATAAAACAGCAACGTACGTCAAACATCTGCACAGACAGGACTGTAAGCGTCCCTATGTACTCATACGTATTTGCTATTTACCATTTATAATTTAAACGACTTGTTACATTTTTCACTTATTCCATAGAATGAGTATTTGAAATCTGAAAAACAGACCATTCTAAATGGCATCATTTACTAGATATGTGTGATGCTTCAGCGGGCACCACACGGCTATCACCCCATAGTTCGCCGTTTGCATTTTTAACAGACTGTTGCAGGGGAAAAACACTAAAAGACTGCCTTTGTTCCATTTATGAATTACAGACAGTTTTCTACAGCTTGAGAACAAAAACTTATTTTTATAAGTTCACCGGTGAACGTTTTGCAGTAAGTGTCCACGTCCGTACGAGTTGCCCAGGTGACACTGACGTCCTCTGCCACTGTGTGTTGATAACACATTACCAATCGCCATCTCTCCTGTGTCTGCTAGATGGAGACCGCTGTGCTCCGTGTGGAAGATGCCAGAGGGAATTCAGGATAGGGACAGAAGAAGAGAGGAAACTGACCCACAGGGAAGGAAGGCTCCGGGCTCTCGGAGTGGGGTGAGAGCTGCTGGTCAGCGGGCCGGGTGTGGGGCTCAGGAGAGAGGACCGGCTGAAAGCCTCAGGACGTTGGTCCCCACCCCAGCCTTGGCCTAACTCCACCTCTGAGGAGTCACAGCCTCCAGAAACAAAGGGCATAATGTCCTTTCAGCGTGTGGCACAATATTCTCATAGAGGTTTGCAGCCCCTTGGCCTACTATGACTTGGCGGTCAAGTCGCCGGCCCCACGACTACTGGGGTTTGTCTGCTGCAGGTTGCCCACCTCCACGGCCAGGACTGCTATCAGCCAGGTGGGGACAGGAGCGCCAGCCCCTGCCAGGATCAAATGAGTGAATATTTGAAAACGCAGAATAGGGTAGTTCTTATTTATAAAGCACAAGCTCTGTACAAAAGTATTTATTAGCAAATACCCTGGAACTATGAGAATACTGAGATTTAAACATTTTAAAGATTCTAATTAAAAGTCAATGATCTAAGTTAGGTCTTTTTATAATCTACTCTTTTCAAGTTTAAAATATATGATTTACATAATATCTTAGTTTTTATCCCACTTATACGTTATATGTGCCAGAAAAATGTTTCTGTAATTCCTTAATTTTATGTGGAGCTGAATTTATATAATCAGGCCCAATTTGTATGTGTTGTTGGATGGATATGTGTGTTGAACTGATTTATAAAATAAAATATTTATTAAATTGGGTTTTGCACTTCAGGTAGAGTGACATTTAAGAGAATCTTTTGAAATATTTTAGCCTTTTAAAGTACTTTAAACAGGATCAATAAAAGATGTCATTGAAAATACTCAAAATGCTTCAAATATTTTGAATATATTTAAATATAATCCTCAGGCTGACTCACATAACTTTTGCTTATGTTGTTTAAATGAAAGATGCATAGGGCTTTACTGTGAAGTTATATCCGTAATATAATCATGGCTCATGGTTTTGACTGTGATAATACTTTTTAACTTTGCCATTTCAAAAGTAAACGTAATTCTTATTAAACCACATATCTGAAAATATGGACTAACAGTAAATATCTTAAATTCAGGTTAATTTATAGAACCACATTCTGCTGTGACTTGGAGAAAGACTTTTTAAAAAATAAAACTCAAATCTTTCTTTTTAAAGCTAAGAACTTCACATATCTGAATTAGAGGATTAGGTAATTTAGAATAATCCTCCTGCCAAAGGTAAATAGAAAACCTGGACGGAACGTACATTTCTTCTTGAAGTCATTGGGGAACTCAAAACTTAGTGGAAAAAAGTTATTAAACTAAGAGCACAGCAATGCCCAAATATAATTAAACCTGGCATTCTAAGTGTCTTGCCCTGAACACATTTCCTATTTGAAATGGTGAGCTGAGAACAAAACTTAGAGTCAAAGTGGACCGCGGACTCCAAACCAACTGGGAGTCCTCCCTTCGATGCTGTAAGCCTGCTTAACAAATCCCATGTGCGATTATACATACATTTATATGGATTTTGTTCCTCTAGTGAGCCCTAACTAATACATGTATAAAACTATAAAACATAAGTAAATATCAGCTCTCGACAGGTATGTATATACCTGTATATCTGAATCTTTACAGGTATGTATACTGTAACTTACAGGGCAGTTTATATAAGTTATTGATGGAACGAACAGAAGACAAGATAATCATAAAAAATAGAAAGACTCGAAAGACATAATAGCAAAGCTGGCCCAGTGGACATGAACCATTCTAATGCTGCATGAAAAAATGGCAGACTGCGCATACTTCACGAGCACACGGGGAAACTTCTAAACAATGACTTTACCCTGAGCCATAAGGAGAGCTTCGCTATAAAGAACTGATAGCACACAGATTACAAATCCTGACAGCAGTTCAACTAAGCTATAAACCAGTAAGACACTGAAGTCCACGTGTCCTGCAAATTAAGAAACAATTCCAAATACATGTGAGAGAAGGTATCATGAGAGACTATGAGTTTGATGTGCCCGGCCAAGAACAAAATGGAAAAGAAGGCACAGATAGCCAGTGTTGTGAGTGGAGAAAGGGCCATTCCAAGAGACTTTGCAGTGGTTAAGACGGAATTAAAGCTGAGCACGGGGGTGCACATCAGAGTCCCAGCACTCTGGGAGGCTGAGGCAGGAGGAGCGCAAGTTCCAGCCCAACCTGGGCAATTGAGTGACTCAGAGAGACCCTGTCTCAAAATATAAATCAGTAAAAAGTCAGTCAGTAAATAAATAAATAAAACGGGTATTTATCTCTATACAAAGCCCCTGGGTTCAATTCTCAGCACTGGGGAGAGAGAGAGAGAAAGGAAGGAAGGAAGGAAAGGGAACAAAGAAAAGAAAAACAAAAGGAAAATGAAAAGAAAAAAGAATTAGAAGATGGGCGATGCCTCGTTCTGCCAGGAGAGCAGCACCCCGTCTTCCCGGGTCCTCTTGCTGAGTGCTGAAGACTCTCGACACAACGCAGTAACTCTGAAAGGTGGAGAGAAAGCAGCAGCTGTCTTAGGTAAGTCTCCAGATCAGACTCATAGTCTCTCGTGACACCTTCTCTCACTTATATTTGGCATTGTTTCTTAATTCGCAGGACACGTGGACTTCAGTGTCTTACCGGTTTATAGCTTAGTTGAACTGCTGTCAGGATTTATGATCTGTGTGCTATCAGTTCTTTATAGCGAAGCTCTCCCTATGGCTCAGCGTAAAGTCATTGTTTAGAAGTTTCCCCGTGTGCTCGTGAACTATGCGCAGTCTGCCATTTTTTCATGCAGCATTAGAATGGTTCATGTCCACTGGGCCAGCTTTGCTATTATGTCCTTTGGGTCTTTCTACTTTTTATGATTATCTTGTCTTCTGCTTATTCCATTGGTAACTTATATAAATTGCCCTGTAAGTTACAGTATACATTACATACTTGCCTTCTCAAGATCTAGTACCTTAGGCAAGTCCAGGGCAGGCTGGCGTTCAGATGAGGGGGAGGGCAGTGATTCAACAGCGTCCCAAGGGCCCGGGTGCTTTTGACATCTGCACTCCGCGTTCTCCGTGCAGGTAGCTCCTCCTGCAGTGTCTCCTCGTGGCCGCAACCGTGGTGGCCAGAAAAAGCCTTGCTCTGACTGCCACGGTGCGGTGCTCTGGACTCAGCACACCTGCAGCTTTGCTAAGAAGAGGAAGGTGAGTTGATTTTGGAGATGTCATTTCTCAATCACTGCTGCTTTCCTTTGTTAAGTTACTGCTCCCAAGATTTTGAAAGTTATTTATTTCATTGAAGAAAATTTGGAAAACAGGAGGCATCAAAAAATTCACAGAAAATCCTCATACATGAGGACAAACATTGTTAAGATTCTGGTGCATTTGTTTTAAAAGTTTAATAAACACAGATAAAAATACTTCACATAAAACCTAATTGAGTCATTTAATTTGAAAATGGGGTCTTAATGGATTAATAACATTCTACCATATGGAAAGAGCACAATTTATTCATCCATTTCTCCCTTGTAGGTCCATTTATGTTAATTTCCTTTTCATAATTATATATAAAGTGGCAATTAATACCATTGGACATATTATTTCAGCTGGTCTCTGATTTACTTCTTTAAGAAAATTTCCAGTCAATGAAATTACTGGACCAAACTTGTTAAGGTTCTTTTTAAATATTGCCAAATGAATATATATTACACGTTTATAATGAGAAAAACTTGAATAAATAAAAATGGGAATCATATTTGCCCTTATAACTTCAGAGTTTGGTAAAAAACATAAGATCATATAATTTAAAAAATACTTTGTGCAGGCTGGTGAGATGGCTCAGTGGCATAAGCGCCTGCCTGGCAAGCGTGAGGTCCTGAGTTCGACTCCCACTACCCACATTAAAAAAAATACTTTGTGCAAATTAAGGCACTACATAAATGTAAACTATTATTTTGATGCAAAAAAAATTATTTGAAATTGGTTTCTAACAGTTTGTAATTTTCATCACACATCCTGTCATCACTTTAAACAACTTTCAGCATTGCGTATCCCATCTGGCATTGTAACAGAAGCACCTTTTGTCTTAGTTATTGAAGTATTTTCACTTAGAGGACTTTAATCAATTAATTAGTTAAAATTATTGAGTACTTATATCCTATGAAAAGGGCCATGAATCTGGGAATATCTTAATATAAATGAATGTGAGAGATAAATATACAATCAACTAAAATAAATGTGGTTAAGTGACAGAGGAGAACAAAGAACATTTCACTATGGGAAAGGAAAAGGGGCCTGATTAATGCCCCCTGTCTTCTCCTACTTAGTCTTCTGCTTCAGTTGCTACCAGTTGTTCTCTTTGCCTGACTCTCTTCGATCTTATCTTGTGTTGCCCTCTGGTGTTGGTGAGGTTCACTCCGAGTTTGCCTAAACTAAGAATCCTGAAGTAACCCTAACGCCCTCCTATCGTCCGTCCATTCTTACCCCAGAACACCTGTGTCTTCAGGATGGCCTCTGACCTCCGGGACTCAACCGTTTCCGTCACAACTCGGCCACTCCTTTCCCAGGTGACTACTGATCTGACGCTGTTCATGCCTCCCCAAAACACATCCTAAGTTAACTCAGTAAAACCTTTTAAATAACAGGATAAAAGTAAGCCAAAGTTAAGCAGAAGAGGAGGAAAGAGTACATTCATCATTCATCATATTTATGCACTTAAGAAGTGTGGGCCTAGGATGTCACCCTGCTCTTCAGCGATGCAGAGACCGAGGTCTCACTGCTTACACAGCACATATTAGTGATGGGGAGGAATGGAAACCACCGGTGTAATGCTCCGCCTGCTGCTTCAGAAGGAAGGCATTTGAGAAACCTCTGCGCACCAAGTGAAAAAAATTACAGCATGATGCTACAACCCTAAGGCATTTAAAAAGCTCACCACCAGGGCCAGCAAGATACAGCCATAGGTCACATTTCCTTTCTTTGTATTTGGGTGAGAAGTCTAGAGTTGAGTGATATTTGGTCATAGGATGACCAAACATGAGACTTGTTTATTAACTTGTCTGTCTTATAAAGATTAATGAGTCCCAAATATAAGTGACCCTTTTTCTGCTCATGTGTAGCCCAGCTGTTCCTAGAGCCAACCTGTGTTCTGTTTGCCATTTACAAACAATTATGCCCTATGACGAAAGGAAATGCACATGGCAGAACAGTGAATATCCCAGAGAGTAAAGATGATACCAATATAAATCAGACAGCAACCAGGAAATTGAGAACTATTCATTTCATAAGCCACTCATGTATTTTCCTGGCATTTAAATATTTAAACTTTTGGTAACGTTTTATATTTCAAATACAGTATCCCAATATGAAAGAAGATAATATTAGTGCTGGTAGCAGTAATGACTGTCACATAATACTCATTTTAACAGTGAAGAAATTAAGTGAAAGTTGTGATGACTGTTTGATTCTTTTTACTAAAGGTATTATCAGGGAAATAAATTGCTTAGTCTCTCTATTGAGAAAGATCAAATGTTACTTTAGCGACATATAATAACTACTCTGTTCTAAAATGTCAAGAAGGTAATTTAAGAGCCTTTACATTGAAAATTTAAGATAGCCACATTGAACTATATTAAAAACCCACAGTGTGATTGGAACTAGTTCTTTACTAAAGAAGCTAACAATTGCAATAATAAGACCCCAGGCTTTTAAGAACTGGCTCTGTGAAAGGTCAAACTAGAATAACTAAAACTCCCATAAAATTAAATCAAAGGAATAAAATTAGCTGAAATGAAAGTTATTATAAAAGAATATGGTGGCCTGAATCTAGTGAATGCACATTGAAGATAAAATGGGATATTTTTGAAGAATTCTGAAAAATCTTCTGGGCTAACATGATACAGTATATTTGAAACTATTTTGAAAACACAATTTTGGAGTCATATGTAGGTCTAGCATTAATGGTTAAAGATGACAAGATGTTCAGCCCTATAAAGTATTTGACGTATAGCATTTGATTAAAATGACACAATTTTTGGTAAAATACGATTATTTAATTTTGTCATAATAGTGATTTATTATATTTTAACACTTCAAAAATATACTTTTGTATTGAATAAACCACCAAAGAACTCCAGACAATGGCCTACGGGCATGTTTTTGCTCCATACACCAGGCTGCTGTTGCACTGAAGGCAGTGAATTCCATCGCGGGGATTGTAAGACCCAGGGCTGCAGATCACTGTGAATAAAGAATAAATTAGTAAGTAACTTTTCCCTGAATTGCACAGAAGTTAGCTTCACATGGAGAAGGATAAACTGTCAAAGAATATTCTTTTCTTAATTTTTTAAGCGAGGTAAACTTCACCACAGTAGTTCTTTTTAAGTGTATATTTGAGTAACGTGAAGTATACTCACGTGTACTACCAATCTGCAGAACATTTCCATCTGCAAAACTGCAATGCGTGCCCATTAAACAGCTCCCCAGTTCCACTGCTTCAGACCCTGACAACTGCCTCTGTCTCTACGCATGTGAGCATGAGCGCTACACTTCTCACGCAGGTGCAGTGCTTTGTCTGAACTTCTCATTTAGATGATGACCTCAAAGTCAGCATACTGGTCACTCCATGCTGAGTTTAAATGCTGACTTACAGAGAATTGGAAAGACACTATCATCGGAAGCGCAATGAAATGTGCTTATCAGGTAGCCCGTGACTGTGTCTTAGATGTATAAAGACAGCTCCCAATCGGCAAAGGGACTGCAATCTTATATTTCATCTAATTTCAAGTCCATCTGTTAAATATACGATTTTGGGAGAATTACTAAATTAATTGAGTTTGATCACCCCTAGATTAATGTATGTCATGAATATATTACCACAGATACCTTTGCATGACTAAGGTAAAGAAGACAAGTTAAAGTATTAAGTCATTGGTTAACTTTGGAACCCTAAGTAAATGAGGAATCTCTAAGTTCCATTTTCCTGATATGCAAAAGAGGTAAAATAGTAGCCAACTTCATAGTATTACTGTAGGCTAAAATTAGATGATTTCTGTGAAAAAGCACCCAGTATGTCACAAGCACGGGGCAGATGCTTACACGAAGCCTCCACCCTCCTCATCCACTTTGTGGAGTGGCCCAGGTGTCAGACGAGGCCATGAGGCCGCTGGGCTGAGGGCTCTGGGTCACCTGTTCCCCTTTGCCCTGTGCAAGTGCAGTTGGCTATGGATCCCAGGATATGATAATGGTACACCTGAGGCGTGATTTTTTTTTACAACCCTGAGGCATGATTTTTATGGGGCATCAAATAAAATTCTTTCTCCAGTACCATGTACATGTTTTGCAAAATAAAGTTCTGGAAATTGGTCGTACATGTGATTCAATAATGTGTGTTAATGCTATTTAAGCTCTTATTTTTAACATGTATATTTCCAAATTGGGAAATATTATAACTGTTTACTCATTGAAAGGTATTTTCCATATTAGATTCCACAGAGTTCTTTGAATTTTATAGATATTTTATTTGGGGAACAATGATGTGGATGGGAAAAAATACTGGTTAAACAAAGTTAAATAGATTTCTTTTGCTTTAGTAATAAAAAGACTCTTTAGTAATGTACATGGTAAAGTTCTGGTGATGAAATACAATATGTTTTCTCAAAGGTGTGTAATCGTAGTACGCATTCTCTCAAGTCACACTTTACTATTTCTTGACACATAAGGAAATGTTGAACAAAGGCACTGAAAATGCTAACTCAGCAAGCATGCAGAAGTGCTACCTGCATTCATCTTTACATAATGCCATATATTGACTGTTGTAAATAGAATTGATACTGGCATAGAAGCATCTACTTCAAAGCTTAAATAGCTATGATTGAATCACTATTAGAATTAACAAAACTTCACGATACAATATGTATAATACCATAGGATCTTTATCTCTAGCACTTTTTCCTAGTACTCTACATACTAAAAAATATTTTTCTCTGTTAAGGGGAATTGAGGAAATGTGTTAAAATGTAATTTAAAGGACAAAATTAGCAGCCTACATTTATTTGATAGAGAAGAAAGCATCAGTATCAAGTATCTACGTACAAAATAATGACAAGAAAGTACTGAAAAAACCTTCATGAACACTGGATAGGGGATTTCTTAAAAAGGGACAAAAAAGCATTAAACAATATAAAATGGTGTTGCTAAAACTAAGAACTTGATCAAAAATCATGAAAATACCAATCAAGGAACAAAATTAGGAATGGTTACAGCTACACGACGAACAGAGGGACATTATTTAGCATATATAAACAACTGATATACATCGATGAGACAAGTAGATAAAACTACTTTAAAAGTAAGTACAGGAAAGAAAGTAGAAATGGTCCACTAATGATTTGTTTTTTTTTCGCTCAAATCAGGAATCTTAAAAATGCAAATCAACATCAAAATGTAACACACTGAGAAGAAGGCCAGCAAGGTGGTATATTAGTAAATTCTGGGCACTTGTTACTTCATGAAAACGGTAAATAACCTACTAAGGACTGAGTAAAACAATTTTGCAGGAGCCTTGGAAACCAGGCCAAGATCCACAGCCATGAAAAAAAATAAAATCAGAAAAAGCTACCATCTGCGTGATTGGAAAGTCTGTGCCATTCTACCCCTCTCCCTCCGTCCTCTCCCAGACGCCTCTGGGAGGTTCCGGTCCGCACATCTGTGAGAACAGAGCAGACAGAACTGCACTCTGGTGCATCACCCAGAGCGCAGGCCCTGAGTGTGGCTCCTGCAAACCACCAGGGGACAGCAAACCCCGGTGTGCCGGGAAGAGATTGCGGAGGAATACAACAGCATGAAGGACCAGGAGAGAGCCAGGGGCCAGGCTGGGAGAAATGAGGACATTTAAAGGAGCCACCCACACAAGATCAGGAAAAAAGCACACGCTCCACGCCAAGCGTACAGAAGACGCTCACGCCACTAACCCTAAAAGAAAAGCAGGCAATACACAGGGAGACATCACACATCACATCCACTAGGATGGAAAAAACAAAGAGGAGGGTGCGGAGAAAGTGGACACTTTATATGCAGTTAGAATATAAAATGACGTTGCTGCTATGAAAAACAGAAAGTATGAAGGTTCCTCAAAAACTAAAAATAGAAGTGCCAGATGATCAAGCAAAGCCACTTCTGGGTGTGCGTCCAGAGGAGCCGAAAGGGAGATCTCAGGAAGATTCCCTACACCCATGTTCGCCGCAGCCTTACTCACAGCGGTCCGGCCGTGGAAGCAACCCCAGCACACAGCGGCCAGAGAACCCAGCGACATAACGCGGCGCGGCGGCCGGCCCTACACAGGCAGCAAGCTGCGCTACTGCTGCACCAGTGAACTCGTGCGAGGCGAGATAAATTAGTCGCAAAACCCAAAGACTGCATGATTCCCCTTACAGGACGTTTCTAAAGCAGTCAGACTCACAGAAATAGAAAGTAGAATTGTGGTTGCCAGGTACTGGAGGTTGGGGAATGGGAAATTGTTGGTCAGTGGATACAAACTTTAGTTACAGATTTCGGTTTCCGTTTGATAGCGATAATTCTAAGGGTAAATTTGAAAAACATTAATTTACAACATATAAAATACAATACTTGGGGATGATTTTAACCACAATGGCAAAAGAGTTACATACTGAAAACAGCCAAAAATCAAAGAAATAAACTGAGTAAGGCCCCAAAGGGAATACACGCATGGCTGTGTGTTAGAAGACTGAACACCGTGAAAACACCAACCCTGCCCAAAGCTATCTGTAGATTTAATGTAATCTGTACCAATATGTCCAAGACCTTTTTTTCCAGAAACAGAAAAATACATCCTGAAATTCTTTAGAGTCTCAAGGGAAACCAAATAATCGAAACATCTTGAAAAACAATAGTAATAAACCCTTTTATAAGGTCAAATGACTTTTCAACAGGGTCTAATAAAGGGTATAACGAGGAAAGAAAATTTTTTTCCTATGATAGAGGGAAAACTATTCACATGTAACTGAATGAAACTGGATTCTTATGTTACAGCACATGCAAAAATGAGCTCAAAATGGATCAAAGACTTAAAGCTAAAACTACAAAATATTCAGAAGAAAGCCTTGGGAAAAACTATGACATTGTCTTCTGCAATGATTTCTTTATGTGACACCAAATTAGATTCCATCAAAATTAAAAACTTCTTGTGCATCAAAGGACAGTATGAGGACAGAAGGGAGGGTCCTGGCCTGGTAGGGTCAATGTCCTTATAAGAAGAAACACCAGAGAGACTGCACATTCTCTTTTTTTCTCTCCTTTTCCCAAAGAAATACCATGTGAGGACACAGGAGAGGCGGCTGTCCGCAGCCTACAAGACAGCCCTCAACAAAAACTGGACTGGATCAAACCTTCACCTTACACTTCTAGCATTCAGAACTGTGAGAAAATTAATTTCTCCTGTTTAAGACACCAAGTCTATTGGATTTAATTTTGGCAGTCCAACCTCACTAATAATATATGTCCGAAAGAACTGGAAGCATGATGTTAAGCGATATTTGCATATCTGTGTGTTTCATACATATTATTCACAATGGCCAAGACAAAGGTGCAGCCAGTGCCATTAACTTCATGAAAAAGGAAAATGCGGTATACACACAATGGAAGATTATTTAGCCTTTAAAAGGAAGGGGCTCTGACCCATGCCACAAGGCTACTAGGTGAAATACTACATAATTCCATCGATGCAAGATGTTAAGAGAGTAGAATTTAAGGAACCAGAACGCCAATGGTGGTTTTCAAGAGTTGGAGGTTGGGGGAGTGGGGAGGTTTTATTAAAGTGGAAACTTTGGGGCCGGTGAGATGGCTCAGTGGCATAAGCACCTGCCTGGCAAGCGTGAGGGCCCGAGTTCGACTCCCAGAACCCACATACAAAGAAAGGGCCAGTGATATCGCTCAGCGGCATGGGCGCCTGCTGGCGCACGAGGTCCTGAGGTCGACCCCCCAGTACCCACAAAAAATAAATAAATAAATAAAGTGGAAACGTTAATCTCGGAACAGGAAAGAGTTTCTGAAGACAGATGGCAGTGATGGTCCCACAACAATGTGGCCACGGGTAACAGCCGTGGTTTAAATGTGCTTAAGATGTAAAAATTTTAAGTCATGCATATTTTACCAAATAAAAATGATACATAACCTACACATCACATTAGCAAATATTTAAAGTTTGATTATATTTAACGTTTACATCATAAATTGACATGGATATGGAAAAACAATTTTTCTTACATTGTTGTTGTAAATGGACTAATATAACAACTATGGAAAATTGACAAATTTTAATTAAATGCATATCTTATGACCTAGTATTAGGTAAAGACCCTGGAGAATTCTGAACAACAGATTATATAGAAAAATAATCATAGCAGTATTATCTGTGTAGCAAAATTTAAGAAGAATCAATTTCCACTAACAATAAAATAGATACATACACCTTGATAGGAATCATATAGTAGCAAAGTATAAAGACATGAAAAAATGAAAAATAGTGTTACAAGAAAGGTATGAAGTAATCTCGCAAATATGGTCTACAATAATGTGAAACCATTAAATTAATCTATTGCTAAATAGGTTCTCAGACTCGATTTTTAAAAAATCCTTCTGTACGCTATTAATGTAAAAGCAGCCTATTAATCTACATGCAGGCAATAAAACCACAGATAAATTCTGAACCATGATTTTATTTAATGTAACTGGATAAACCAATTTAAAATTAAGTTTTTAAAAAAGAATGATGATGGCGATGTATCCTCTCTACATAGCAAGACATTTAATAAAGTTTTAGTAATGGGCACAGGTCAGTAACACAAACAAGAAAACCTTTCAAAAGATGTATGTATGTTGGTTTATATACGGATAAATTAAATAATAAATATAGCATGTACCCTTAGTTCATAGGGTAAAGAAACAAAACTTTGAATTTAATGAAATAAAATACCAGACTTTTTCCATTCTTGTGAAGTGGTCCGTTTACATTAAGTTCTTTTACTTTCTTTGTCCCGACTGTGCTTTCATCTACCCTTTCAGACTTGGCTTTTTTGGGGGTTAATCAATGGAATCTTTTTCTATTAATTTTTTCCATCTAATTGTTATGGACATATTATCTTAGTGGTTGCCCTAAAGAATATTTTATGCATTTGAATCTCATTATGATCCAATACATATCATTATTGATACTAATTCAAGAAAATAGCTGAACCTTTGAGCTTTTCAATTCAGTTATTCCTTCCTGCACGGTGCTACTCCAGCCGTGTATTTTAATTCTTTATGTTGTAAAGCCCATGAAGCTTTCATGCACTTGTGCACAAAATACACACATATGCTTATAGTCAGTACTTCTATCTATCTACGTTTTCCCTTCCATCCCTCTTTCTCTTTGCTGCATGACATGTTTCTGTCTAGGACCATTTCTGACTACCTGAAGAACTCCCTTTAGCACTTGAGTGTATGCTGATGACGAATTCTACCATGACAAATTCTCTCCTGTATTGTTTGCCTAGGGTGTCTTTATTTCACCATCCCTTTGACAGATGTTTCCATTGGGTGCCATCTTCTGAGGTGGCAACTGTTTGCTTTCAGCACATAAATATGTCATCTTGTGCCTTTCAGCATCATTTATTTCTACAGTTTCCTTCCACCCAGGACCACTTTTCCTTGAACCTTTCTGCCCTGACACTTGTCTTCCATAGAACGATTAATTTTTATATTTTAATTGACTTCTCCAATGTTCTCAGCAGGAGCTTCTATCTGTACAATACTCCAGCATAGCCAGAAGAAGGAAGTTATATTACTTTTTAGGTTTTTGTACCACCAAGTCTTCACTACATTGTTAGTTCCTAAAAATACATAAGACAGTTTCATGCAATCTCAGTCAGATGAGTTGTTCCTGATTTTTCTGGAACTAAGTAAATCTATCCTTTTAAAGAAAATCCAGGCAACACATTTGGCTAATTCATAAGATTACCTATCCTTTGGCCATGATTTTTCGATCATTTATAGTTTTCTTAGAAATGTAAAAATCCAAAATGAGAACGAGGTCTTGTGTGTCTAAAGACAAAATGAGTTTGTCATACTGACAGCTGCATCATTTAATTACATGAGTTTTTGATCATTTGGTATACAGTTAAACCAAGAGCTCAGGGTTGCATGTCTGAATAGGATAAATCTGTAGAGCCCAAAAGACATTATATAAGACAGCCGTACCTACTGAACCGTCGCCCTTCCACTGAGCAATTCATTTAGAGTACAAAGGCACACTTCAGAAAGAAGAATGTCGGGATGACTACCTGCTTCAACCTGAAACCTCGTCACTTTTGATCCCTGACTGAACCCATGTCACTGTGGAAGCTCACAGTGTAGACACTGTTCATGATTTCTAACATGCTCGAGCAATTCCTAATGACTCTTCATAAAAAGCAACAGAAGGAGCAATGCCAGGTGCCGTTTTCCAGCTACATTCAGACCCTGAAAACCAATGACCATGGCCTGCTGCCTCAGTGTAAGGACAGGGACAGAATGTCCAGCAAGTGTTTTTGTTTTTGTTTTGTTTTTGAGGAAATTAGTGGGGATAAAATGGTGAAATAGAAATAGACAAGATACAGTTTCACAAAAATACTAGAAATTATAGAATAGAAACTGCTAAGTAAACTATTTCAGATTTGTATTTTGACAAAATTCTATCAGAAAAAAATGTATTTCCCTGCTCTTCAGTTGTAGTATTTTTAAGATATAATTTTATGAAATTATGAAACATCTATAATACATAAATTTAGTTAAAAATTCTTTTTAAATGATCAACAAAAATGATGTATGTAGCCGGGTGTGCACACGCCTGTAAACCCAGCACTCTGGCAGGCTGAGGGAGGAGGACCGCAAGTCAGAGCCCAGCCGGGGTAGCATAGTGAGGCCCTATCTCAAAATAAAAAATAAAAAATAAAAAATGGTTGAGGGTGTAGTTTGTTCATAATACACAGGGTTCAAATCCCCAATACCACAAAATATAAAAATAAAGATAAAAATTTAAAATAAACCTAATACACAATGCTAAATGCAATGTCACACAGAAGTTTTATAGTGAAAAAATAGAAAGTGAAATAGAAATAGAGTATATAGCTAGAAGTATTAAGTCTCCCTAGTTTATAATCAATCTTTGCCGTCTAGAAATAAAAATTAAATGAGGCAAGGAAAGTGTCCATAAAAAAGGAACAAATCCAGAGTTTTTTAAGGAAATAAATAAATCTCCCTTACATAATAAATATGCCTAGTCTCCATCTTTTTTGCTGAGCATAAATGTGCATCTTCACTCTCAAAATAAGCCATTTTCACAACACTTCATGTATTTTATGAGCTACTATCTACACAATAGAATGGATTCTAAGTTCATTGTACATGCTAATTTTCTTGTAACTGGTGCTATTCCGACATAGTTTATATTTCTTGTCATTTGGACAATGATTTAAATGTGTTTTTGAGTCCTATGTACGCTTCTAAAAATGTGAAGCGATGGTTTTCTGGATTAGAGACAAAAAATGAATATGTTGGGGGCCTGAATGTCACATTTAATGAGTTTCTGTCGCAAAAGGGAGCTGCTTCTTTCTTAGCCTGCAGAGCCAGTAATTGCAGAAAGGTAATTCTTAATTAAAACGTTTATTTGTCATGGGACGGCACAAAACGAAATTAGAAACTTGGCAGATCACTAGTTAATAAGTCCACTGAGGAATGACAGCGACCACATAAAAATACAAAACATAAATTTTCCTCCTCTCTCCTCCACCCAAGGACCCTCCCCCAACACATTGAATTCCGGTCTTGCCTTTGGCTTCCCAGGCCGGCCCACCGCCAGCCCTGCGCACCAGCCCCGAGCCCGGCCCCGCCCCCGCCCCGCCTGGCCCCGCCCAGCGGCTCCACGCACCCTGCTTTTGCTGACACAGCGCCTGCCATTGCGCATCCTTCAAAGCAACCACATCAAGCCTCAGACCACCACGAAAACGGCACCTCGAGTACACTAGGTCTTCATGACCGCTACCTCCTCTGACTCAGGTTTTCCTGAGGTACTTTGCTTCTCCTTGCATTTCAGCAGCTCTTGTGCCCTATTTGTGTCATAGAGAAACCGCCTGTGTCCCTAGACTCTGGACAGCAACCATGTGGAAGAACAGGATTTCAGAGACAGGAAGTATTTTTGAGATATGTATAGGAATTTTCATGTATATTCTCATGAGGTCTGTTGGCAGAAATAACTGCTTAATTAACATGATCAAAAAGTACAGCACGTAGTAATGTGAATGTTGTAATTACAGGGTGAAATTAGACACTCTGAAAATCGTGAGAACACCCAAATTTTTATGTTAAAAAAAATAATGGCAAAATTATTTGTAATTCTCAGAGATTCTGTATCACTACTTCACTTGAAAGAGCTGTTTAACTCTAAATTCTAAATTATTGAGATGCAAATATCTAAACAATTTTAGTTTACATTCTTAATGAATTGAATAAAAATACAAATGCATAAAAATAGCTAAAATACTAGGTTCTGTTTACTTTTCCGGGTATTTCTAGGCTTTTCTTCACTCTTACATGTACTAGAGGGATATACGTAATTGCCAATTAGGAGCGCTGCATTTGTAAAATTTTTATTGCATTTCTTGTGATAATTTTTAATGCATTTTGTTAAATTTCATATATTTAAACAAAAACAAAACAAGAAAATGATAAAGTGAAATCTAACCAATGAAAGTAAGAAGAAAACTTACTGCTTTATTACAGGAAAAAGTTTTAATCTAACAGTAGAAAGGAGAAATAAAACTCAGAAATAACTGAATGAAAATGGTACTAATTTAGTTATATTTGTACCAGAAATTTTTTTAAGACAGAAATTAATTGCCCCTCTGAGCTCCTGAAAGCAGAGGTACAAAGGGTTTGAATTTACTTAAATGAAGCCAAGCACCCCTACAGAACTCTTCTATGTTAGGGTGAAGAGGGGGTCAAGAATCAGAGAAAACAACTGCTACTAACAGAACTCAAACATTTATTTTAAAAAGAGAAGAGAAAGTCACAAAGATATGTACCCTAGACTCCACAGTAAATTCTCAATAACGGATTCTAAAGGCTGCATCGTTTTGCCGTTTTCAGGATAAATAACTCTAAGTGACTCAGAACTGTTATCTGTGTTTCCTCCCAGACAACTGCCTAATGCTCCAAATGCCACAAGCTTTCTCTCTTTACATCTATGGAGTCTTTTCAAACACACTGCTCCACACAATCTGAAGCAATACTTAAATGAGAGTAACGGAAGTGACAGCCGTGCAATTTGGCATAAGGAAAGCAAACGAGTTTTCGCCTACACAAAGGTGAAATCCCAGCTCCCCACGTACCGCAGCACTCAGGACAGCGCGGGTGCTTCAGGATGTTCATCCCGTACCCCGGGAAGCAGCGGTTAACCCACACCATTTCCAGGGTGCCTTCGATGTAGTATATCTGAGGCAGCGGCTCTGCGCGTCTGCCCAGAGCTTCTACTTGTTGATTAAAAAATCTCTCTATGAGATGTCTAGCCTAAAATAGAAATAGAATTTGAAAAAAAATATATTAGCCACAAATGAATGTAATTTTAAAACAGATGAGACGAAGGGAGGGGAAAACAAGTCTCAAGGTCTTATTTTATTTTGCATTTATAGGATAGAAATAATGCATGTAAAATAAAAAGTTGTCATCTACACACCTTCAACATTTCCAAATACACTTCATAGGCCACACAAAGAAATCGTTTGGATACACAGTCAAACATTCCATCTCTTTGCTTTGTGAATAACATAAAGATAGGCATCCGAGCAAAACCAAGACAGAGCCTTGAAATTAAATGTAATCTATGCTTTAAACTTAATGAAACATATTTTAGGACTCACTAAGGAACGTATCCTCAGGTATCCCCTCTAGTCTTTCAGAAAGAAAACTTAGGTTTAAAAACAATAAAAAATAAAAAATAAAAAAAGCCGAGGATATAGCTCAGCAGCACAGTGCCTGCCTGGTAAGCACGAGGTCATGAGTTTGATTCCCAGTACCAAACAAACAAACAAACAAAAACCCACATTATGACCTCTAGTTCTGTGTTACAAAAATTAAGTTTGTAAAACAGGGCTTCATTCTGATCTATAATTACCTTTATGTTTGTAATAATAATTGTGGCTAGACCCCTAAAATTAATAAGAGGCTTAAAATTTTCCATGTTCACTAAGCCTAAAACACAGTCCTGAGGTGAACCATTTACCAGCCAGGGCCTTCTGCATCTCCAGTCCAGGCCGGAGCATGGACTAAAGCGGAGGGCCTCAGCTTTCCTCTGCTCTTCAGATAGACCGTAAAGTACATTCCCTCCCATGGAAGACTTCGATAAATAATTGAAAATGTTTTATAACATACTGCACTCAAATATACAACTATTGTTCTATTACTCAATTACTTAATAGCTTTCACAGTTTCAATGAACTTTTGTGCTTTTGATAAATTCTGGTAAATCTGTCAAATTTCACTTGATCAAACGCAAAGCAGTACTTAAGAATTAGATGTAAATGTGGTATTCAATTAATTACATTTAAATGTGAAACTATAATTAAAAGTTTCAGAAGACATATTTATAACCACAACTTCCTAACATCCCAGGCAAAAAAGCTCCAAATAAACGAAAAACAATGAGCTAGACCTGAGAAAGCCTGGTAGACACAAAATCAGACAACTATTCCCTGTTAGGAGAAGGAATATAGATCTTTCATCTGACAAATTTGAAAAGAATGTAAGAAATTTTTTGAATCACTAACTGAATGTTCTTATTCTAAACATGTTAGATATTAACACAGGGTTAATAATTCATACCAAAGGGTACAGTGTGGGAACCCTGTGAGCTGTGTACGAATTACAAATGCAAAAGTAAAACTTTTTCTTAACCAATCTGGACGATGTAAGGACAATCATAAGTAAAAAAATTTTCCAAAAGCCAGTAACCTAGTTTAAGAAACAACAAATTCACTTAAAAAAGCATCAGCTCCCCTGAGCCACACTATTCGTTTTCCTACCTACCCCCAAAAAAGCCTTTCTAGAAAGATTAAGTATTTTTGGAAGGAATATGTTCTACAACACTTAGTCAGTGGTGACAGGAATGGAAAAGCAACTGTTACTATTTCAACAATAAGCAATCTGTGAAATACAAGCGCTTTGGCAGGGAGAAGTTACACAGCTTATTTTAAATGCCATAAACTCCTCCACAGGCCATGACAGTTTAGCGCTGAGTAAAACGAACTGGGCAGCTTTAGTCTTCGTTCTAGATGGTCCAGCAAACCTAGGAGGCAGCAACCACCTGGAAGTATGGATGTTCCCAGAGAAGCAACAAATACCATCAAATCCAATGGGGGTTCTAATTCCACCGCGAGAACTAATATAAACCAGATGTTACAGACACAAGACAGAGTCCTTTGCGTACCTTCAGGTAGTACCCATGTTTGGGAATCCATGGGGAAAAATGAATACAGACATCAAGCAAGATTGGAATTCTTATTAAAAAATTTAAACATGAGAAGGAAGTTAGGGAAGCTTAAAACATCCTGGGCGATTTGAAAACAAATGGGAAGAGAAACGGGAGAAACTGGAGAAACTGGAGGTCTTGTACTCAGTGAGCAAATGAGCAGCGGGAGTCCAGATCTCACAGAATATCCGGATGGGAACTGTGGTAAAGGAGAATCACGACCTCAAAGCTGTCCCTCTCACGTCAGGCAGACTGGAGCGGGGACAATACAACCTCCTGCCAGGGGACCAGGCAGAGATCTGTCGGATAGAGGTGGATTTGGAAGCAGAACCAAAGAGAGGAGGAAAGAAGTAAAGGCTCATACAAGAACTTGAATTCCATGAACACCTGAATCCACTCCTAAGAAGCACACGTCCTAGGATTTTGGAAAAGAAAACTTTCACTGTTCAATGTGGGGATTACTTCAGTCCCAAAGCAGACAGCCAACAACGCATTCTCCACTAAGCGATGCCGCTGAAGCCGTGGTTGCTCTGCAAAACCTGAAGCTTGCATTAAAAAAAAAAAAAGTCAGGCCTTTAGAAGAGAGACTAAAATCATTATAATTTATATTTTAAAACTATTCAATTTAAATTAGCATATTAAATTTTCTTTTTCAGAAATAGTATATTTCTCATTGAAAAAACAGACAGAGAAAATGGGGAATAGACAGGTAGAAAATGAGATTTAACATACAGGGAAAGATTTCCGTTTCCAGCCATGTGATGTTTATATTATCTTAGAGAAATCGTTATGTTACAGACTGCCTAACTGAACACAACACAACAGGCTGGGATAGGAATATTTCTACAATGAGAGACAGAGGGACAAAGGAAGACAGGAGACAGGAGAGCAGGAAGGCAGGAGGGAAAAGGGGAAGGGAGAGGAGGAGGAAAGGAACAGTGAGGGAAAGAAGGAAAAGACGAGGGCTATGGGGGAGGAGAGCTACAAACCTCAGGGTCGCTGTGCTGCTACCTGGCACCAATCTCATCTTTCTAGGGTTTCTGGTTTACTAGCCCGAAGAGAACATAAGAAATGTCTAACCGGTGAAAAGACAGGAAAATACGTGAAAAAAGGAAAAAAAAAAACAAACACTTATCTGTCAGAAGTGGGATGTGGGATGGAGAGGTCGGGGACAAAGAAACGAAATCACAAAGATAAACCAAAACCTCCGCAAATCCCAACCTAAGAGTGTGCTTACAAGTGGGTTTGCAGTTTTTATAGCATCTTCTGTGTTGTACAAGAAATTCCAAGCCAAAAATGGCTTAAAATTGGCGTTGCTTGATGATAACCTTGGAGCATTAGGCAAAAGGAAACAAAGACCCTCTGTGAAACTCCGGAGGAACGCACACATGCCTGGACCACGCTGCTGAGAAGCACATCTTAAAGATAACTAATTGGAACTACAGAGAGTGAATGAAAGGAAATTAAAAATGCAATGGACAGAAAAATTAGGCCCAGCTGGACCTAGAATAATGAAATGCAACAAACAGGTGGAGAAATTACTCCAAATACAAAAGTAAGCAAGAAGAAAAAAAAAAAACGTATAAAAGAGATGGAGAAAAATACAAGAAAATCCAAAACAGAGTGAATAGAAACTCCAGAACAACAAATGGGGGAAAAATAATTGTAAGGCCGTGTCTAAACATCTTCCTGAACTGGTGAGAGCAGTTATCTGTAGAACAGGAAGCATGGTGAATTCTGGAAGAATGAAACGACAGGCCAAGAGCTGAGATGCACAAAGTTAAGAAAAGCCAAAAACTGGATAAAACTGTGGGTTAATCTATACAGTTCCCAGCATCCTAAAACAGTCTTTTAAAAAGTACACGAACAATAAAAACAATAAAGCTAATGTATTGGGGAAAAAAGCCATGAAAAATGAAAGCAGATCATGAACATTAAAGATGTTCTTAAGGTATATGATTTTTAGGTGGATGTAATAAATTAACTTTCAACACTTTTATCAACTATATATGTTAAAACTTAAACAGAACCACCACAAAAAATACAATATACAAATAACAAAATTTTGTGTCAATTAAAAAAAGTTAGGGGGGTAGCATAGCATGAAAAACAGAAAACCAGAGAAAATGATATGTAATAGAATAGTTAAAAACCAATCCGCACACAGCAGTAAATATGAATTGCAAATAATAAAGCAACCAGTGAGCCAAAATTACAAAAGAGAATCATTTTTTAAAAGGTGCAATCAGGGCCGGTGAGATAGCTCAGTGGCATAAGCGCCTGCCTGGCAAGCGTGAGGTCATGAGTTTGACTCCCGGTACCTGCATATAAAAAATAAATAAATTAAAAATTAAAAAAATAAAAGAAAAATGGTACAATCAATCAAAAGAAGGAAGAATAAAAGGTAAAAGAGTTACAAAAACAGATGGGACATATAGGAAAAAAGTTGGCAAGATGTTTGATTTAAATCCAAAGAAACAAACTGATAACTAAATGCAATTGGCCTTAACAGTCCAAAGAAGGCAACAATTGTCAAATGAATTTAAAGCACTCCCCAGCTATAGTGTATGAATGGCAAATGTGTTTTTGTGCACAACCAAATGCAAAATAAAATTTAAAAATATTTACAATAACAATTAAAGATAAAAACAGACAAAATTTAGCAAAATAAGACCTAAAGAAAGAAAGACCAATGTGTAGTTCAGGGAAATTAAAGAGGAATTAATAAATGGAAAATGTAACAAAGCCAAAAGGGGAGGAGTAAACTGTTAAAATCTCAATTCTCACCAAGCATAACAGACTCCACATATCCCCAACCTAAACCCCAGTGTGCTTTTTCTGGAACTACTGACTTCTGTTGAGTATTTAGTTAGAAGTGGAGAGTAACAAAAACAGGCAAAACAATTTCGAAGGCGAATAACACCGGGGAGCTAACGGCCCCCGAAAGAGGTGGTACACAGCTGCCCCAAGCAAGGCAGCGCAAAACTGGGACGAGGCGGGTGCAGACACGAATGGCTGGGACAGTCCAGGAACAAACGCGTATGCTCACCTTACTGGCAACAAAACTGTGAAGGGTAAGTCAAGGAGAAAAGGATAGACTTCCAACCGATGTACTGCAACAACGAGAAGTTCACGGGGGAAGCTAACCTCAACCCTTCTTTACAGCAGATGAAAACACTGACTTGTTTGTGGTTCACCGAACTGAACACCAAAGCTGTAACTCAGAACAAAAGTTGAGAATATCTTTACAAACTAGGGGTAGGGAAAGATTTTCTAAACAAAGCCCACAACACACACACACATACACACACACTAAATGAAAAGTTTTTATTTCAAATTTTTAAATTTAAAAAATGTTTACCTTGGCTTCCACCCCACTACCATGAAGAGGGTTGGTACATTTTTCCCTGTTCTTCCTGCCAAATGCAATTAAGAAGGCTGGATGTTACATACACAGCAAAGAGAAAACTGAGACAGGTGGGAAAAGGAGGTGCTCAGCTAGAGATCTTACACTCAGTGAAAGACACGCTTTTCCTTGGGTTTTCTTTTTACACGTGGAGCCAATGAAGCTGGCAACCTGGAAGTACTAAGGAGTGCGAAGAAAACCAAAGCGCCCCAAAGCCTGCTCTCCAGATAGTCCAAGAACCACACAAGGAGTAGCACACAGAGGGACAAGCGTTAGATAATAACATTTTACACCAGATCAAGGGCTCAGCCCTCAGCTGTGAAAGGTCTGGGAGGAAGACCTCAGCGGCACCAGCCTACCACACAGCACCTCCATTCCCACACCGGGGTGGGATTGCAGGAGGCCAAGCAGAAAGTGCACACGGCAGGACTTTCATCTCCCCACCCCGCATCCGGGAGATCGCGGAGCACTCCATTCCACAAGCTACGTGGAGAACATTCGGATGCCTGGACCTGCAATTCTGCTCGCCCAGAAGGAAAGAGGCCACCCTGGAGATCACCAGCTCACCGAGAGTAAGGACCGCACAAGGGACTCAGACTTACACTCCCACCTGGCAGTAATGAGATGTCCCTATCTGTCCCTGCTCAGCTGGTCCCTGGAGACTCATTTTGGCACAAGCACTGCATGCGGGGTAGGCAAACCAATATCCAGAGTAAGTGTGTTTCAGTAAGAACAAAGATCTGCCCCCTCTGTGATAGAAGTGGTCCATGGCAAGCACCTGCCACCAGGTTGCTGGCGGTCCCTTAGACAATGGGGTGGTACGAAGGTCTCAGTCTTGGTCTCTGCAGCCAGCAGACTGGGCATGCAGCACTGGGCATGGTCACGTCCTCTTGGTCACGTCACGTTGCTGAGCCCATATATAACGTCTGCCACTACCACTGTGGACATGCTGGTAGTGACAGGCGTGGATAAAGAAGGAGGCTGTGATTACAGAAGTCATCCTGGCCACAGGATTATCCGTTTTGCTGTGATCACCCTTTGATGAACACCCACACAGGACACAAATGCCTCTACATGTCCTGCCCACTCAGAGAGGTCTATCCACCCACCTCTTCCTCATACTCCTTTGTCATTAGTTTTCCAATCATGCTTCTGCTAAGTCCCTGGTCATCCAGAAAAACCACTGACCAGATGCAATGAATCAGCACATAATGCATACCTGGCCATTACTCCTACCAGGAAAAGTGTACAAAAATGGGCCAGAATAATACACCCAAATGAGAAAAATGTTGCCTCCAAAATCCAAATAACCCCACTGTTGTGGTCAGTGGTTTTCAAGGAACAGATTTAATGCAGGACAGATAAATGTATAGGATTATCTTATAATAGTCACCTAAAAAAGTCAAATGCAGAAGACTGCAAGAGATCTGTCCATGCATTAGAGACCCAAAGAATCCAGCTGAGGGCCTGGATCCCACAGCAATGCTCCCCACTCCCCCAGTCCAGCCAGAGGCCTAGAGACCTGTCTCATGTCAGGAGCCCAAGCAATCCAAGATGGAAGACTAAAGGGCCTGGGCTGGAAAGCCCAAGGGCTGGTGCTGGAGGCCAGAGAATCTGCATCAAAAGGCTGAAGGCTCTGTGTCTGAAGGCTGAGGCATCTGCACTGGAGCCAGGAAGCAACACTCAAGACAAATGAGAAGACCAGAGCTCCCCCAAAGAGAACAGCAGCTATTCTTGGTGACAGGGAGAACCCAAGCTCTTCCTCCAGTGAGAACAGCTGAGTTTGAATGAGGAAAACCAGCCATAACAAAACTTCTCCTGAGAAATCAGCAGTATGAACTCTTCCCCTACCCTTCTCCTTTTGTGCTGTTGACAACAGTCCTCAGGTGGGTCTTTCATGTCCAGAACCACACTGACTCCATTCAACTGAGCATTCCCACTCGGGTTAATCCACCACACCCACTAAGCATTGTACTTCTTTCTGGTTACAAGAAGGACCAGATATCTCAACATGTGCTATACTACAAGACCCCTAGAAACCTCACTGAAGATGCCACCAAATTTTAGTCAGATTTATTTCCTATCCTCTGACATGAAAAATGTCTTATTAAAAAGTCTAGAAGAGTTGCTACTTCTCACTCAGTACGTCCAATTAGCACAATCTCATCAATGTAATGGACCACCATGATATCTTGTGATATCATCTGACATGGGCTGGAAAGCTGATATATGCTGAGGTAGAAGAGTGAAGTGTATTGCTGGCTTTTGCCAGCTAAAATCAAACTTCCGGTGGGCCACAAGGACAGGGATAAAGAAAAGGAAAAATCTGCTGAATCAATAGCTGCAGATCAGGTATCTGGAGGTGTACTAATCTGCTCAAGCAGTGAAATCACATCTGGTACAGCAGCTGCAGTTAGTCACCACCACCACTGGGCTCAGCTTATGACAATCCCCGCATTCCCGAGATCCATCCCTCTTCTTCTGCACAGCAGAAGCGGGAGATGAACGGGGAGGCGGCAAGAATCAGCATCCCCTCATCTTTCGAGCCCGTGATGGTGGCATCCATCTCTGCACCCTCCCGAGAGTGTGGCACTGCTTTTGATTTACAAGTTTCCAAAGGCAGAAGCATTTTTACTGGCCTCCCTTGGTTTTTCCACGCTCTACATATCAAGGAACCAATGCCTTTTTCTGCTGGCTGCTAAGTTTGCTACTCCTCTTATGTGTTTTGGGTGGGGAGGTAACCACAGGATAGGTTTGGAGACCCCTGGACCCACTCTGAGCCTGACCCGAGCTACAACTTCATTGGCCACCTGATCTCCATGTGACCTTACTGTGACAGGCAGGCCACAGAAGCACTTTGGGTCTCCTGGAACCAGTGGCAGGTCAGAGCAGTAATCAATAGTTCCCACATGGTCTATTTCCTTTCCTCTAGTGCACAGCTACTCTGGTAAAGGGGTACCTCTGGGGAAGCTTGAGACAAAGATTAACAGTACAAAGTTTTAGTTACACATTAGGGCCCTTCCTTGGACCTAATTCGCCACATCTTAGAAACCTTACTTTCCTCCAAACATTATCCCCCGCCTTTATCTATTACCACACGTGTTCCCTGGATTTTTCTCTGACATAAATCAGAAGACTCAAGTAGCTCTTTTGGAGTGCAACCTACTCCTCGCGGGTCACACTTCATACCTCAGGCTTACAAGTCTGCTGGGCTGAATCCAGCTATAAGTCTGGAAGCAAAGAGCGGCGTTAGGATTGGATCCGAGGAGAACCAGTATTATTCTGCATGGCAAGTGCTTTAGGAGAGGCCGCTCCCATTTACTCAGGCAGTGTGTGGCCAGTCTCCTCGGGCAGAGGTGGAAAGGCTGGTGTCACCGGGAGTGCAGCGTCCACAACCCCTGTGGCTGGAGAGGCCACTTTTCGGGTAGTTTGGTACACTGATAAAGAAGACTCATCAGAACATAAGGGCTCAGTGACTTCAGCTTCATCAGGATCTTCTCACATGTCTTCCTCCCAGCTTACTGGATCCCATTTTTGCCAGTCAGCCTTCATCTTAACAGCGTCCACCCTGGGAGGCAGGGACATCAAGCTGCTTTGTGATTCAGCCAAGCAGAGGAGGAGGCTCTGGATTTGATTTTAGCATTGTCAGTCTGCAGCTACAGCTGACGAGGCTCTCCTTGAAGGTACACCTAGGAAATGTGAAGTCATTACGCGCCGTTGGAGTGGGGCATTTGAATTCCAAGATCATCTTTACTTTCACTGCTTTGTCGAGAGTCATCCACAGCAACCAAGCCATATTATTATATCCCTCATTTTTCCAAAACTGCTCAAAAGTATCACGCACGAAATCAACTAGCTAACACAAGGGGTTGATTAGGAGTATCCAGTGCAGTACTTTCACAGTTCTCTGAATAATTCACACCATGGACTACGTCTTTAATCCTGAGAGTGCAGTCAATCACTAGCATCATTAAATCTACTCAGATTAGAAAGCCAGTTCTAGAAAACACAGAGCCAATCCCTGAAACTCATCCTTAGAATTCTGTTCCAAAAGAATCACTCTTGTCACCAAAGACCGCATAACTCAGAGTTCTCCAGAGAACGGGATCGACAACACACACACACACACACACACACGGCCCTCTGTATCCACAAGTTCCATCCCTGTGGGTTCAATCAACTGCAGACTAAAAATATTTCTCAAAAAATGTGTTTGTATTGAAGAGGTACAGACTTTCATCTTGCCATTATTCTGTAACAAGGCAGTATCATAACGGTTTACATAGCAGTTACATTGCATTAGGCATTACTGTATAAGGAACTCTGTGGATGCTTAAGTCCCTTACATAAAATGGCCTCATATTTGCTGAGACTCATTATAGGAATAGGTTCACACAATTATGGAGATGACACACCCCCATCCCCATTTGCTGTAGAACCAGGGAGGCCAGGAGTATAAAGCCCGGTGGGTGGGAGAGTTGGAGGAGAGGTGATAAATTCCTCCTCATCCAAGCCCCAAGGCGTCCAGAGGTGCCAGCGTCCTAAGGCAGGTGGTGATGAACACTGCAGCTCACACTCACATGTAAGAAACCCCCTCTGCCCACCCTCTTCTTCTAGCCAAGCCCTCAGCAGACTGGGCGATGCCCACCCTGTGGACTTGGGCAATTGTCCTTACTCAGTTAAGTCCACCAATCCAAATGCCAATCACTTGCAGAAACATTCTCATGGTTACAGCCAGAAAAAGTGGTTTTATTCTGCTCTCTAGGAATCCTTTAGTCAGCCAAGGCTACACATAAAATGAACACTGGACAGTAGATTTTCTCCTCCCCAGATCTGAAGCAAACCTGCTGACACTGTCTGCCGTGGTGCTCAAGGTGCACAGAGGAAATAATAAGACTATTACAATTTTTCAAGTGGACAGGGTACGTACAAATAAATGGATGTAAAGGTTTTACATTTTATTTAAAGTAGCAAAATAATACAGTAAGTGTCAAAAGTATGTTTGAATATTACAGCTCATAACATAGCCACTATGAAACTATACAAAAGAGGTAGCCCCCAAAACGCAAATAGCATAAAAACATGTTTTACCTTTCATATTCTAATTTTAGATTTTATTAATTAAATTCCAAGCTGTCAGAAAGTAAAGAAGAATTAAACACCCTTTTATGGTATTTCCCCTTCCCAAGAAAATACTGTTCATTTTCCTTAAGGAAATTAGAACAAGACATGCATGTGCCTGTGATGATGAAACACACTGAGAGATGAGAAAATTTAACACCAGCTTGAGTGAAACACTTGTTTAAAGGGTTTTTTTTTTTTTTTGATATCTACACCAACTTGATTAATAGTCTTATGAAATAAGAATCTACTATTTGCTTTATCAAATGATGAAAGGGGAAACTCTTTAACTCTGCTTAAAGAAAGGCAACAGAAGCCTCAGGGGACACCCAGCACAAGTCTCCCTGCCCTGGCATGTGACTCCAGGCTGACAGCAAAGCACCTCGTGCTCATGTTCACCCGTAAGCTGGTTAGCAAAGCAGGTAACACTGCAATGGCACTCAGCATTACAGTACTTTGAATGGATTAAAGGAAGAATACAAAAATCCCATAAGCTGTCCGCTACTTTGTGATGACCCTAACTCTAACAGACTGAATTATGCTCTCTCTCCGAAGTCCTATGTAGATGTCCTAAGCCCCAGAGACTCAGAAAGTGGCTGTATTTGGAGACATACAATAGACATAGGCCTTTAAAGATAAGACCCTCAGAGAGGTAACTGAGGTAAAACGAGGCCATTAGTGTAAACCCTAACCTGATCAGTGTCCTCATGAGGAGATTAGGACACAGACACACACTCAGGGAAAGGCCACGTGAATACGAAGCCATCCACGAGTAAGGAAGACAGATGAAACTAACTCCACTAACGTCTTTATCTCAGACTTCTCAGACTCAGGATCATAGCACAACAAATGTCTGTTATTAAGCAACCCAGACTGTGGTATTTGTCTAACACCCAGTCTGTGGTACTGGTGGTCAAAAATGAACCCACAGAGCATGCTCAACTATACTTTAACAAAGATGCCAAAGTTATGCAGTGAAGGAAGGATGGCATTTGCAGCACACATTTCTGAATGGAGATACTCAGAGGAAAACAACAATAAAAATGTCTTCGGCTAAATATCACACTTTTAAAACTTCAAAAAATAGGTCCAAATCTTCAGGATACAAGAGTATACAATCAGTTCTTAAGCTTCATATCAAAAGGAGAATTTAAAAATAGGTGCAAATTGGTACACCTGATTTCATAAAAATTAAAAATTTCTTTTCTGTGAAAACCCACGTGAAGATGAGGAAAAGACAGCTACAGTCTAACAATAAATACTTATAAATAACAAACTGGAAAAAGGAATATGACCTAGAATATATGAACTCTGAACTCAGAAGTTAAAAATAATTAAACAAGAAAATGACACATTTAACAGAAATTTCACCAAAGAGGTACAAGTGGCAAATAAGCATGTGAAAAGATAGTTAACAGCATGAACCTCTACAAAAATGCAAATAAAACCATAATGGGCTATTACTACATGACTATTAGAAAGGCTAACATGACTAATACTAACAACCCCAAACAGCAACGAAGACGCAGAAAAATGGCTCACTCACTCAATGCTGGTAGGAATGTAAAATCAACTATAATATAACCCAGAATTAATGTCCCAAATGTCATTTCTACATAAAAGCCTGTACACAAAATTTACAGAAAATTTAACTGCAGCAGTCAAAAACAGGGTCTCTAACAGGTCACTGTTAAACACACTGTGGTACAAGCACCAAGGCACACTAACATAAGGAACAAACCACGATGCGTGTACCATGTTGAAGGAATCTCCAGGAAATTTTTTTAAATCATGCCACTTTAGAAATGGAGAACAGAACAGTGAATGCCAGGGATTAGGCAAGCAGTGGGAGAGAGTCAGGGAGGGAGCTGTGGTTACAGAAAGGCAGCACCCTGGATCCTGATGGTGTGGAACTGTTCTATGTTTTGACTACAGTGGTGGACACAAGATCCTACACAAGTGATGAAATTGTATACAACTTGACAAACAAAATGAAGACAGGAAAACCAGGAACAGTTAAAGAAGAGCATTAAACAATAGCAAAGTCAACACCCCTTAGTTGTGATAGTGTACCCTTTATTTGAAAAACTGTTCAAGGAATCTCTTGAAATTACTCTTGTAACTATACGTTAACCTGAAGTTATCGTCAGAGTTTTCAGTTGACAACGCTGAAATGACTGATGTATTAACGTCTTTATACTTTTCGTTGTGGCAGTTTTAGAACACGATCACAGGTTCTACGCTACACGTCTCTCAGAATAGAGGGTGCATAAGAAGAAGAGAAACAGAAAAATCCTTAATAAAACACTAACAAATATGGTGAAGATATCTGCTTCTTTCAATAAAATCAGAAAAGGCGTTAGACAAAATTTAACAGCATTCATAATATAACCCAGTAAATAAAAAACAAAAGAGAACTTCCTCATTTTGAGAAGTGGTATCTGTGAAAATCTAGTGCTAACATCACACTGAGAGTAACTGCTTTGCCCGTAAGACTAGAACCAGAAAGAGATGTTCACTCTCACTACCTCTGTTCAATGTTATATTATAGAATCTACTGATTCCAACAACATCAGATAAAGAAAGAAAAGACATGAAAATGTGAAGGAAGTAACAATGTTTCTCTCTGAATATGGTTTAAACATTTACACAAAAATCCTAAACAATCCATAAAACAGCTACTGTAATTCATGCGTGAATTTAGCGAGTGGCATGATGTAAGGCTCATATGCAAGCATCTACTGGAAATTGAAAAATCTGGAGAAAATGACAGCTACGATTTCTTCTGAAAAACAAATTGATAGCAATAGCAAATAAGACCAAATGAATGAAAAATCATTCTTCTTCATATAATCAATTATATTTAATGGGAAAGTATTTTATAAACTATAATTATATTTATTTCATATTTATTTTGGGGTGAAGTTTTTTTTCTGTTCAAATTCCTCACAGTGGGATTTTGATGTATTTTATAAATAGATAAGATGTTTACTTACACATTGAGATATTCATTCAACTTTTTTTTCTTTTTCATACATAACATACCTTAGATAGTCTTCTGAAATATTCACAATCGTGGCCTTTACATGTCTTGGGTCCTTTTTCAGTGTCTAGAGATGAAACTGCGAAAATAAATTATATTTTATCATGGGTACAAATACTATACCACAAAATTTAAATAGGCTTTTCAGAATTAACATGATTCTTTGTCTAATATTTTTCTTCCATTAAACAACATTTTTAAAAATGTTAAATAACTTCAGTAAAAATCTAAGTGCAATATTTATTTTATCTAAATCAAGAAAATGTCACTTTTACTATAAATAAGAATTAATTTCTTAATAATGCTTGGCTACTTTAATTTTATAAAATTTTAACAATAGAATTACTGCAACTTTTATATGTACATGTAAGTTGCACTTATTCAGTTCTCTACCTCTACTCATATAGTACAGTGTGTGTCACCAGACTAATTCAATTCTAGCTACCAAGTGCTAAGGGAGATAATCTATGGTGCCAGGTATGGTGGTAATCCCAATAGTTTGGGAGGCTGAGACAGGATCGCAAGTTTGAGGGCAGTTTGGGCAATTTAGTCACTTAGGAAGACCCTGTCTTAGAATAAAACATCAAAGGCCCTGAGTTCAATCCCAGTGGGCAAAAAATAACACAAAACAAAAACTATGCTAACAATACTGGAAAGGCAATGAGGTTGGACCACTGTAGTGGCCATGGTAACTGAAGTTATAAGGATATTCACCTATTCATGCACTTCTTTATTTAACAAAAATTATTGCCCAGGAACCACGTGCCTGGTAGTAGCCTAGGTATTTGGTACATATTAAGTTAACAAAATCAGGACAATCCCATCAGTTTAAAACTGTGTAAATTAGTATCTTTGTAAGATCATCTGAGAAAAATTCCTATAGTACAATCAAGACTGAGAAATCAAAAAGGGAATAAGAAACAAGAGGATGACTTCAAAGATTTCTGGTAATTCATCTTTCTAAATGATGTATCAGCCTTAGTACTGGAAAGTTCAGAATCCCCACTAGTTACTTCCCACTATTCATCAAAACACATGGAAAGAAATCTTATTTGTAGTCCTAGATCTATCACAGTAAACACAAGCATATTGTTTAATTTCTTCTTAAGGTTTCCATTCCCTGCTCTGTAAACCAACAGGCTGAATAATGTGATTTTTATCATTCTTTACAGCTGTGAGAATGTGACTAAACCATAAATCTGTCAGTCTAACAATACCATCTATAATTTAACTACTAGCAACACACAATTTTATTTTTCCCATAAGTCTTGCCATATCCTATTAGTCATTCCAGACACTTCCCAAATATGTCCTTTGCTAACTGTGTACACAACTGCTATGGTTTAGATCTAGATGTTACCCAAAGCCTCATGCACTCACAAGAGGGGCTTTTGAGAGGTGACTGACTCATGGGGGCGCTATACCTGAATGTATTACTAGGAGGTGGGGTCTGCTCAGAAGTGGGTCACTGGGGTGTAGCCTGGTAGAGTGTATCTCCCTCCCTGGCTTGTCCCTTCTCTCCCTGCTTCCTGGCCACCACAGTGTGATCCTCTAGCAGGCCCATCTTGCCATGCTGCTTCCAACCTGGAGCCAGTCTACTATAGACAGAAACCTCTAGAAAATGTAAGCCAAAAAAATCCCCTTCTCCCTTAAGTTGCAGGTGTTGGGTATTCTGTCCCAGTGACAAGGAAAGAAACAAAGACAGTGACTCAAAGTAGTTCATTTTCCATAAACATTTTTCAAAACAGTAATAATTGTCCAGGGAATTTAATCATCCATTTCCTTAATAACCTCTCCCCTTCCTCAGAACCCACAGACCATGTGAGACAGCACAGACATAGATTTACTAGACAAAGCTCTGAATCCACTGTTGTCAGTATGTTCAAAGAGCTAAAGAAAATCATGAACAAATAACTAAAATAAGTCAGAAAATGCTGTCTGAACAAATAGACAATGTTGATAAAATGAAAGAAGTTATAAAAAGCAAACCAATAAAATTCTAGAGCATAAAATTACAACTGAGAGGGATTCATTAAAGATTTACAATAACAGATTTGCAGAGACAGAAAAAAGAATGAATGAATTTGAAGATAAGTCATTGAAATTACTCCATCAGAGAAGAAAAGAATGAAAATGAAGAAAACCTGAGCAAACTGTGTGATAGCAAGTACATCAACATATGCATAAAATGGGAGTCAACAGAGTAAGAAAGGAAAGCAAACAAAGAATATTTGAGGAAATAATGGTCAAAATCCCCCAAATTTGATAAAATACATAAATCCACATGTACAAGAGAATCAAAGGAATCCACACATATCCAAGAGAAATGTAAGGAATTCCACTTTCAGACATATTACAATCAAACTTCCAAAAATGGAAGATGAGCAAATCTAGAAAGCAGAGGAAAGAAGTGATTTGTCACATGCAAGGAGCCTACAATCCAAGGAACATATGATTTCTTACCAAGAGCCATAGAGGCTGGAATGTAGGTTGTCCATCAGAAACCCACTTAACACAGAAACACATGGATAGATTAAAAGTAAACAAATGCAGAAAATAGACTATGCTATCCTGAATTTAAAGAAAGCTAAATAGAAGTCAGGGTAAAAAAAAATATCAGGAATAAGTGGACTCATTTTACTATGACAGTAGGGTCAATTATCCACATACATAAGTATCCTTCACATGTATGGAATAACAAGATATAATAATAATAATAACATATGGAATAACAAGAGTGTAAAGATATTTAAGACAAAAATTGGTAAAACTGCAAAGAGAAGAAGAATCCACTAGTCACTCTTGTATAGGGAGACATCAACACCCTGCTATGAGTAACTGAAAAATCCAGAAAACAGGAAATGAAGACCATAGGAGACCTGACAAGCAACGTCAGTCAACAGTACCAGACGGATATTAAATATGTTTTTTCATCCAACAGAAGTGGAATACCTACATCTCTTTCTCAAGTTCACATGAAATACTCACAAGAGAGACCACATTTGCGCCTGTAAAAATACCTAAATGGATTTCAAAGAACATATATTGCACAATGAATACATTCAGACTACAACAGAATTAAACTAGAAACCCATGACAGAAAAACAGATGGGAAACACAAAAATATTCGGACATTAAATGCCATACTCATTCATAATATATCAAATCTTAATAAAAATTATATATTTCAAACTAAATGGAAATGCAATTTATCAAAATTTGTGGCATGCAGTGAAAAATGTGCTTAGAGAGAAATTTATACCTGTGAAAATACGGACTAAAGAAGAAAAATGATATAAATTCAGTTACAGAAGTTTCCATTTAGGAAACATTTAAAAGGAAGAACAAATTCAATTCAAGAAAACAGAAAAATAATATAAAAATTTGAGCAAAAATCAATAAAATTAGTAACAGAAAATCAAAATGTGAAATCAAAGTCTAGTTGTCTAAAAACATTAACTGATAAATCCCTGTGAAAAAAGAGAATCCACACTCGTCAATACAAGAAACGAGTCATGTTACTTCTGATTTATAAACCTTAAAAGAATATTAAGAAAATATTAAGAAAAGCACCTCAAATGTGATGATCTAAATGATATGAACAAATTCTTAGACAGAATCTATGAAAACTCACACAAAAATAAGAAGAGAATTTGAATAGTTCTATATCAATTAAAGAAACTGAGTAACTACTTTACCAAATAGCACCTGAGAAAAGATGGTTTCATTGGTAAATTCTACCAAAATTTTTAAGAAATAAATTACACCAAGGCCTACAATATATTCCAGAGAATATGTGCATTCACTCCAGAATGGGAGGAGACATTTGGGAACTGTGACTCTGAGGACATTTTATGAGGACAGAATTACCCTAATATTTAAACCAGACAAATACATTACAGGAAAGGACAACTACAAGCTGATGCCACTAATGAGCATAGATGTAAAAATTATCAACAAAATAGTAGCAAACTAAATCCATAATGTATTAAAAAGTAATATCACTCATGATGAAGTGGGATTTAAGCCAGGTAAATAAGTCTGGTTCAACATGTAAAAATCAAAACACACTGACAGAGTAAAGAAAAACAATCATGTGGTAGATGTAGAAAAACACTGTGTGAAGTTCACTACCTTTTCTTGACAAAAATTCTCAGCAAACTAACAAACTCTCAGCTTCATAAAGAACATCTTTAACAAACACTACAGCTACCGTCATGATAAAAAGAAAAAAAAAAAACCTCTAGAGATTATCTCCCTACAATCGGTGAAAAGGGAAGGATACGTCCTCCGTCCATTACTGTTCAGCATCATACTATGAGTCTTAGTGAAGACATTAGAATGAGGAAAAGAAACAAAAGGTACATGTGTACACATGTATATGGAAGAAATAATACTCCTCATAGATGACATGATTGTCTATGTGGAAAATACCAAAACATCAATGAAAGAATTGGAATGAATGAGCAATTACAGCAAGGTTTCAAGGTACAACATTAATATACAATGTCTAAAATGTGTAGAGACTCACAAAAATTCCATGGTCAAAGAAATTCTGAGAAAGCAGAAGTTTCGGATTTCATCTACAAAGCTACAGTAACCAAACAGTACTGGCATAGTAACATACACACCGCCCACTGGAGAGCCAGAAATAAACCCAAGCAGACGCGGTCAACTAATTTTCAACAAGAGCACCAAGACAACACAGCGAGGACAGGATAATCTCTTCAGTAAATGGATATGTGCATACAAGAGAATAAAATCAGACACTCACACTGCACATAAAAATCAAAGAACTTGGGCCGGTGAGACGGCTCAGTGGCATAAGCACCTGCCTGGCAAGCATGAGGTCCTGAGTTCGACCCACGGTACCCACAAAAAAAAAAAAAAAAAAAAAAAAATCAAAGAACTTAACCAATGACCTGAAACTGTGTAACTCTTGGATGAAGACAAAGGGGGATGCTTCTGGACACTGGTTTTGGCACTGACTTTTTAATAGGATATAAACAGTTCAAGCAACACAAGCAAAAATAAATGACTGGAAAGCTTGTACAAAGCTGTGTAAAGCCGTATATACATCTAAAATATATGAGGAGCTCACACAACCCAGCAAAAAAAAAAACAATAACATGATTTAAAAATAGGCAAAAGATCCAAATGAAAGTTTTTCCAAAGAATACATAAAAATGCCCAACAGGTATATTAGAAGTTATTCAATATCAGTATTCATTTGAGAAATTCAAATCAAAGCCACAGTGAGATACTTTTTCAGAACCGTTAGGTTGGCCATAATCAAAAAGATAAGTGATAAATGGGTTATGGAGGGAGTGGGAAAAAGTGAGCTCTTGTATAATGTTGGTGGAAATGTATTCCTAGACTGCTGTGATCATTACAAAAACAATACAGAAGTACCTAAAGAAATTAAAAACAGAACCATCATATGACCCAGCAACATTTCTTGTAGATATACACCCAAAAGGAGATGAAATCACCACCTAGGAGAGACCATCCACCATCCATATGGTGGATATGATGAGTGTCTGTCTGTGAAAAGCACTTCAATATGCATATGTATATAAAAACATGTTGTACACCTTAATTTATACAATAAAAATTTAAAAACCGAAGTCAACTGCTATCCTGTGACCTGAATAAAACAATGCAAATTGAAATTAAAGTGTAATGCCTTTACATTTTAAAAATATGAAATACTTAGGTATAATTCTAATAAAATATGTACAGTGTGAAAGGAAATTAGGAAAATAGTTGACTTATAAAAGCATCACAAAGAATAACTTATTTAGGGATAAATTTGCCAGTGAGTTTGCTATACTGAAACAATAAAACTGCACTGAAAGAAAGTAATGAAGTCCTAAATTAATGGAAAAGTATCCTGTGGTCATAAATTGGAAGATGATGTTGTTAATGTGGCAATAATATCTGTCTTAGTTACTTTTCTCCTTGCTGAGACAAAATACCCAACACTCAAAATTAAAGGAGGGAAGGTTTCTTTAGCTCACAGTTTGTAGAGGTTTCAGTTCATAATCGGCTGGCTCCAAGGCAAGGTGGCAAGGCAGAGTGGCATCACAGAGGAGAAACGGTTCATGGCGGGCAGAAGGTAGCAAAGCAACAAGGGGTGAGCACAGCTCTTTCTATCCCTTATATCTTATCCAGGCTACTCAGGGCAGGCAGCACTCACACTCTTAATCCTAGTGCCCTTGATCCCATCGCTGCACCATGAGTCAATCCCAGTGTCACACATTCTAGATCCAGCCGCCTCTGAAAAAGCCCCATCTATGACCACATGAACTTTGGGGGGACATCTAGACACAAGCAAGAACAACATTCAAACCTACATACAGGTTTACTGCAATCCCTATCAAAATGCCAAGGGGTTTTTAAGGCAGGAATGGAAATGTAGATGGCAGAATTCATATGGAAATGCAATCACCTTCAATTGACTAAGGACACTGAAAAGGAAGTGCAAAGTTAGAGGACTCTCACTCCCTGATTCCAAACCTCATCAGAAAGCTGCAGTAACCAAAGTGATGTGCTGCTGGCATGAGGAGCCACACCACTGTAGAGACATAGAGCCATGCAATGGACAGGGATTCCAGGAACAAGCCAATACTCGGCGACTATATATAAAGAACTCTTACAACTGAAGAACAAGAAAAATACAGCCTAGTTTAAAAAGGACTTAAATACAAACATTTCGCCAAGAAGATGCATAAGTGGCCAACAGCACATGAAAAGATTATCAACAACATCGGTCACTGGGAAATGCAGACAAGTTCACAATGGCTCATTTCTACTGAATGTTATCTCTTTTCTCTTACAGATTCAGACACACAAGTTTTCCAAGGACTTGTCTGCCCATGAAACAGACCAGGGAACAAGGATTTCATTTCTCCTATGAATGCTAGTAATGGGTCCTGGAAGAGCTAAAGAGAGAGTGAGTCTATTGCTAGCAATTTGTCTTGAGGACTAGTGAAAAATTCTCCATGTTTCCTGGAGAAGAGGAGAGAAAGCAATAAGGAAGATAAAAAATTGAAGATGAGGTTGAACTCTTATTCTTTACCTTTAAACTCTTATTCTTCACACTTCTCAACTGTGTCTCTAAAATGCCAACCTTAGATGACAGAGAGAGAGAGTGGGAGGGAGGGAGAGAGCAGAAGAGAGAGAGAGGAAAGTGAGTGAAATGGGTAAGTATGATCAAATACTGAGAGCAGGCATATCAAGGAAAAGAAGAGAAAGGAAGGGAAGAAAAAAAGGACCACAGCAAGCAATTGCACAGGAGGTGAGATGGGGACTGCGCATCCTATAAAGCACATGGGTGGGTATTCCTAAGAGAGTATTCATAAACAGACCATTTATAAACTAAAGCCCTTAGAGGATACTGGATCCCCATTCTGCATTATTAAGAAAAGCACAACATTATACTTAGATATTTTCAAAAATGTAATCTCTGTAACTGAATATAATGATAGAGCATTATACTGAGTTTCATTTCATAGTAAATTACCATTCCAGGGCTTCAGATATTTCAGAGAGCAAACTTGATGTTCAGTGCATACTTCAGTAGGATTTTATTTGGGGGATTTATTACAAGTCAAAATAGAGAACAGAAAATATAAGTACATTTATAACATTTATGTTCTAAAAATGCTTGTGATAATTAACATGTCTTTAAAATTGGTTATGCAATTTCAACTTGTTTTTTTTTTTAATTTTGTATATACTTACCTGAAAATGTAAAGAACAATTCATTTTGCAAGCCAGCCTTTTGCATTTTGATACGATGGCACTGAGACTTAAGTAAGGTGATCTCACATGAAAGGTCAAGAACCAATTTGCTTAAAATCTGAAGAAGTTTTTTCTCAAAAGAAATATTATAGATACTGTTGCAGGGAGCTGCATGATATCGAGCCGTGAACTGGTAATAATAATGAGGCTCACGATAAGCTGTAGAAGTTGAACAGAGAAGGACACAAACATGGTTATTCAGGTAAACAAAATGAATACTGCAACTCTTAGGGATAAATCATTATTTGAGATAAATTAATAGAACATGTTTTATATATGACTATATTCACTTCCATCTAAAAAATACTTTTCTAACAGTTATCAAGTGTCAAATACTATTATAGGCATTTTACAAATCCTGACTCACTTAAATCTCTTAACATCATTTAAAACTGTATTGTTATTACATCCATCACAAAGAAACTGAGGGACACGGGCATTATGTCACGTGACCAGTGCCTACACCATCAGAACGAAGATCCGGGTGGGAGAGCGTGTGCTCTTAACCACTACACGTGCTCCTCAAAATCAGGTTTAACTTTTCTCTACATCTCAATATTTGCCTTAGAAGAAGTTAAGTTGCATATGAGGTGTGACTAAAAAATTCAGTGACTGTACTTTTAAAAGAAAAAAAAGAAAATCCATTACCGTAAAAGACACATTCCCATGAATCCCTCTCAATACACTCCTGCTTGCTTCAAACACTGACCCCGCATCCTTCCACTTTCTTAAGCGGTTCTGGAAGTCCTCTCTCATGTCTCTAGCTGTGTTGCTGTGGCTGCCTTGATGTTCTGCATGGATTTAAACGTTTACCTTTTGTGGTCATTTGGACTGTGGGGAAGAGCCAGCGGTCAGGTGGTGCCTGATCCAGTGAATAAAGTGGATGAGGACACACCGTACCTTCACACTGTCACGAGGCTGCCTTTCCACTGGGTGGTGCTCACCAGCAGCTGCACTTGTGACCACGCCACGTGAAGACACTCAGGAAAGAAAACTTTCAGAGCTGCTTCAGAAACTGGCAATAACAATGGCATAAATATTCAGTGCCAGCAGGGGTGGTTTGAGGGAAATTCATGGCCATGTGTCTTTTACAGTAATTTAAAAAAATGATTTTATATCTTTGACCACATCTAGTAATTACCAAAAACAGTCAAAGAAATATGTTTTTAATAACTCCACTGTTAGTTTTATTGAGTTCAGTACATTGAGGACTAAAAACATGTATTTTTTCAAGTCCATCCCAAAATCTTATTTGAAAGATACAAGAAATATAAAAATGAAAAGAAATATAGGGCGGATGATATGGCTTAGTGGCACAAGTGCCTGCCTGGCAAGCATGAGGTCCTGAGTTCAACTCCCGGTACCCACATTAAAAAGAGAGAAAGAGAGAAAGAGAGAAAGAGAGAACAATACCAAAAATCAGGAAGGTTCACCTCGCAAGACCAAGTGCTCTGCTGCCACTTGGTTCTCCTGCTCCGGGCCACTGAAGCCAGGGCTACCACTGCCCACTGCCCTATACCCCAGTATGCTAAAACCAAGTACATGTTCTTAGTTACTCTGGATATTTGTGTTCACTGTGGAGGCTGGACAGCTTCTAATCACCGAGGAAACCTCTACCAGCTTCACGTGCAAACAGAAATGGAAACTAGACTCCCCGCATCACCTTTGGGGAAATCCAAGACCACTGAAGTAAGAAATAACAAATCAAGAGAAAGAAACCTAAAAGATAGCTAATGGAGGAGGGATTAATAAGTTTTTAAAATGCTAAACAATGAAGACAAAAAACACATGAACAAACACAGTTATCCTTGAAAAACTAAAACATATAAAATACTGAAATTGAAAAAACTAACTGAAATCATAAAAGGCAAAAATCTAATCATACCTTTGTAGACCACACAATAAAATTTTCACATAGAAAACAGTAAAATTAGAAACAAATTGAAACTATAAGAGCAACATAAGATAAGCAACAGAGATCTCAGCTGATAACAAAACAAAAAGATTTCCAGAACAAAGCAGAGTCAATGGAAAAGAAGTTAATCAAGGGACAACAGGAAAAGTATTGTGTAAGCTAAAAAAAGATTTGTGTCACCATACCAAAAAGGCCTATTAAATAGTGAGCAAGAATACTGAAAATAAATGTCAAATCCAGATTCAAATCTTATAAATACATCACACTTCTACTGACTCACTGACAGCACGCAATAAGTCAATGTATGTCTCTGTTGACTACATACATATATGTGTGTCATTGTTTATACCACCAAAGACATGTGATATATACAAATGTCACACAGAACACCCGAGCCTGGGGCACCAGAGCTGGAAACTGGACCACAGCTCAGTGGGGACAGAGCGAGTACCTCTCAGCCAGTAGACTAAACACCAGCACTTTTCTCTCCATAATCTGTCCCATATCAAGCTATAACCTGAGATGGGGGAAATCTGAATTTGAGTCAAAATATCCTCAAATGCTCTCAAGTGCTATACCAGATAGCCTCTTCCAAATGTCTAATACAAGTATACACAGGCCACACAACAATGCACTTGCATGAAAGAGATACCAGCAGGCCAAAAGGCTGCCAGTAACCCTCTCCTTACAGGACAGAATTCTTTCCCCTCATGATAGCAGTTTTATGCACCTGAGACACTGTCTGCCTCTGTGGAGTCGGATTTTTTGTGGTTCCCTAGGCAGGTAACTAGTAAGCACTGGATGCTAAGTTTCTCATGGGTCCCTGGGATGTCGCTGTTAAAATGCACAAAGTAGAATATAGACTGATAGTTATTTTTTTAATTAATTGGAAGAGATGAAAAATAGAAAAATCATATGTAAAACAAAACTGTAGCAATACGTATTTTAGAACTATGAAAAGTTAAAACGAAAATTCACCTCTTACCATATACAATGTATTTCAGTTGCAGATTTTTGCTAGGTTCCTCCACATTAGGTTTATACTTAAGGAAACAAGTGTAAACCCCACTCATTGTCTCCTCGAAGTTCTGGAACACAAGGCTTCCTGTGGAGGTTACCTGTGCAGTGCTGTTTTCTAGAAAAGGAGCAATACAGTTGTATCAGTTGCATGAGACAGATAAAACACCAAAGCACTTTTTAAGCAGAGAAAACCATCAACGTTTACCTCGACAGCCACCAAAAGGAGCCAGGGCATAGCCAGCCCTGGTGTCTGATGTTTGGTGACAGTGGTGCCAGGATGACTTCGTAGTGTCAGACTTCCACCAACCACAGCCAACAACAGCGTGGCTAAGCGGTAAAAGACGGATAATGACAGGCCACATGTACACTTAACCTACCCTTTGCACTGAACCCAGCACTACCAAAAGTATAGTACACATATATACATATGTACCATGTTTATATACATATTATACCTGTGGCATATACAAGATGTATATATATGAAGTATATATTTTATACAGTATATGTTCATATATACTATAAGATATATAATATATTTTAATAATGAGTTACAGTTTCAGTAAGCTTAGGAAACAGACAAAAGAATATATTTAGAACAAAGGCTATAGAAATAAAATCATTAACAGCTAGAGATTTCATGCAGCTACACAAGACACAAAAAGTTGGGTTATAACCTTGAGAGTTACAGGAAAAAAGCAAAAAGACAAGCAGATCATCTACCTGCCCCAGTCACACAGTCCTGGGGTTGTGATGTGTTGGGAGTTAGGATGGGCTGCAAGCTCCCTTTTTCCCTCAGTATGCCTTAAATATTGCACAGGAAGAAAGCTATGCTGAAAAAATGGACAGTAAGTTTGTCTTCGAGGCCTCTGGACCTGGGTTGAAGGCTCGCCTTTGTCTTCACACACTGTGTAACCTTGGGTGACCACTTTATCTTTGTGAAGTCCAGCTCCTTCCTCTGTACAGAATATGATGGCCTATCTCATAGGATTGTTCTGTATAACAAATACAATACTTAATAAAGTATTTGAAAAAGCTATACATGATTAAGCAAATAAGATGTAATTCTGGAAGTTCATAACTACACTTTTGCATCAGAAAAATCCCAGATATTAAATTTCTTAGTCGATAATGTAGTATTCTATTCATCAGAATTGAAGGTATTATCTCAGGAAATGATTATTTTTTATTTAAGTAATGACTTAATGTTTATAAGGCAATTTGTTTCTTCAAACTAAGACAATGGATAAGTGTACTTAGTGCTGAAATTTTCCTTATTGATTTTTAAGTGAATTTTTATTTAATTTCTAGTACATGCAAAGCCCAGCCCCAGATATTGCGGGAGAAATGAGTAGATGGACACAGCAACCTCAAGGAATTTATATAGAGCATTATGCTTTGAGAACTCCCATTGCTGTATCCTGGATGAAGCTGAAACGTGTGATAGAAATTTAGAATGCATTTTTATGGTAATACCTATTTCTTCATGAATATCTTTTGAAAAAAGATCACATGTTTCTCCTACCATGCTGATTATTTCCTAAAACAGCTTGGTAGTTTGCAAATGTTTGTCATATATTTCAGCAGAAACAAACACCTCAAAATAATACAATAAAACATGTCCATAAATGTTGAAGAAATTTGAGAGTACCACATTATCAAAGAGGCTCTGTATTCACTGCAGTATCTTGAAAGTTTTCACACCAGAGGTATCAATAAATGCATAAAATACATATTTAAATGTCTATGAAATGTTAAGTATTTTCAGAGCCAGAAAACTGGTAGCAAGCACTCTATAATAAAATGCCCTCTAGATATATTCAGGTTTAAAAATATTGAAGAGTACACCTTGAAAAGATACCCAGAGGACTCCATATCAAATATAAGAATTCATTGTATAATATCTTGTATCAGTGGTCATTTCATAGAGCCTTAAGTGACTAAGTCTAAGTGGAAATTCACGAAGCCAGGGGCTATGTAGCTGGTACAGATATACAAGATTGTACAAGATATCATGCATCCACAGATATTTAATAAACCTGCTTCATTAAAGTTGGCATGTACTTCCTTCCTAACTTGATTATCTAAAAGTTCAGAGAGTTAGACAGGTTTTATAGGAGCCTGTGTCTTAGAAATCTAAAATTATATGACAGAAAATTAAGCACAATTTAATTACTGCTTATTATTTTCAAAAACAGGTTTATATTACTTCTGGTTTCTGGTCAGATATGAAAAGGGCATATGAAACATCAATATCACTGTTACAAAAAGGAAAAACCTAGAAAAAAAAAACTGCAATTAACAACTTTTCTTGATCCCATTATGGAATCAAGGCAGCAGAGCAAATCTGAGAGTGGACGACCAGCAGGTAGAGCCAGCACCTGACGTGTGTTTAGCTGTCAGCAGAGCGGGTGAGAAGGTTCGGTTAAAGTTTCTTGTTGAAGTGGTGTAAGCCAAGTAGAGCCCTAGGTGAGCAGGCAGCCCCTCTGGAGCACAGACAAGGAAGACGGTCACCCTCTAACAGGCTTCTCATTCACAAGCACCTGCCACACTCACGAGGAAGATCAGGGCACCATGGCAAGCTCCCCATGGGTGCTACACTGAGAACTGCACTGCAACCAGGAGGTCAAAGGACCAGAACTCCCCGGCAATCGGATGGATGGACAGATCAGATAGAGAGATGGTAGGTAGATATAGATAGATATAGATAGACAGACAGACAGATGGACAGATAGGCGGGCAGACAGACAGACTGTATTAATGTGATTTTATCCTTACCTGGAAATAACTACACTTCTGAATATCTATTTTTCCATTATGAAAGCGCTCCTGCTTGAAGCATAAATTGAATTATATGCTGTACTTTGCAGTATAAACTGCAAGACCTAGCATGCTGTCCTAAGAAAAAAATGTCCATTTCCAAATTAAAGAAACAACAAATATAAGAGAAAAAGTCAATACTTAAACATTTCTATTTTTCAGCTTACAGAGTTTTGCTATCAAATGCAGAATATATTTAAAATATATGTTTATATTATACTATGTCACTATATCAGAGAACAATAAAAATAAAATTTGATTTTATTTACAGCATTGAGTTCATTTACATTGGACCATTTCACTGATTTCCATGAAGTGTCAAACCTTGTAGGATTTCTTTTACTGATTCCTCCTGCTTCCGTGAACACATGGCATGATGGTTCCTACTACGTTATTGTAGTGAGGCAGTGATTATATATGACATTGCATCTCCTACAGTGGGATCTACCAAGTAGACTCACTTTGAAAGAACCACTCTTTAGAACTACTGTGGTCTAAAGAGTAGATTAGCTCTTTAAAGCCTGAGGTATTTAAATCAATATAAATATTACAAAAATGTTGGGCCGGTGAGATGGCTCAGCGGCATAAGCGCCTGCCTGGCAAGCGCGAGGGCCCGAGTTCAACTCCTGGAACCCACATACGAAAAAAGGGCCGGTGATATCGCTCAGCAGCATGGGTGCCTGCTGGCACGCGAGGTCCTGAGGTCGACCCCCAGTACCCACAAAAAAAAAAAATGTGTACCACTCAACTACATAAAATATGAATTAAAAACATAGTGCAAAATAAAGATTTCCTATGAATGTTTCCTCAGCAAATATTCAGATAAACATATTCTCCTTCATTCAAGATAGTTTAGTAAGCCATCAGGTATTAGTCCAAGGAACTGTTCAAAAGACCCTTATGGATTAAAAAGTGAAACAACAGCAAAAAAGAAAACATGGTAAAGAAAAACTTCCTCTGTGGAATGCAAAAATGAGTAGGTGCTTCATCGAACAAGTCTTTAGGATGAAAAGTCATTAGTCGCTACTTTAAAGAGACTAATAAAGCCCAGCCAAGGTAATTTACACTTTTTAAGGTACACTGCATAAATGAATTACCACTTATCAAATAAAAAATTTAGAATAAATGTAAACTAATACTTTAAAACAAAATAAGAGGGTGAAAAGAGAAAATATCAATCAAGTCAGTCATACAAATGCTAATTTCTCCTGAAAGATAACTGCTTTTGGATTAGAGATGCTTAGAGACATCTCCAAACAATTCAATCTTCTAGTACATCTCTATATTCAATAAAGAAAAATGAAAAATGCTAACATGATCTACACTAGCACATCCAACACCAGGAAAGAATTACAAAGAAAAGAATTGAGAAATAGATAAATTATGAGATACAAATATTATCTTCATTGAGTACATTTAAGACATATCAATTTCCTTATGATAACTGGAACAAAATCCTACCTGAAACAATTTTTCCTTTTGGCCCGTGCCATTGGAACGCTGGGTCTATCAGTTCAGAATTTCGAAGTTGTTGGTTGGCACACAGCACATGTGGACTCCGCTGATGGAGCATGACATAGACACTCACTGAAAATGCAATATGAAGACGTTCCAATAATATTTGATGTTCTGTCTTCCTCTGTAGTACCTTATATTTGTATAGTTTGGGTTACATCCTCTTACACAATTTCTTTGAATTAATATTTCATAAACCTGATAAGATCTAAATTGCATTGCATCTATGTAACTAACATTAAAAACGTGTACTGTTTTATTTGCCTGTGAGTCTGTGTGCACGTGTGCATGTGTGTGAGTGTGAATGTGTGTATTGTCAACTTGAACTGAATGTGCTGGTTCTTTTTATTCAGAACTCAGGGGTACTGGCTTTATTCTCAGAGTAACATTTCAATTACAGAGTTCTAAAGTAATATTAAGGTAATTCTATATTTAGACTTTATCAGTTTTGCCAAGACATTTAATGTAGATAAAGCTTAGAATAAGTTGTCTAGATTAGAGGAATAACATTAGTCACAAGAATGCAGCACAATGGGGCCGGTGAGATGGCTCAGCGGCTTAAGCGCCTGCCCGGTAAGCGCGAGGGCCCGAGTTCGACTCCCAGAACCCACATACGAAAAAGGGGCCGGTGATATCGCTCAGCGGCACGGGCGCCTGCTGGCACGCAAGGTCCTGAGGTCAACCCCCCGGTACCCACAAAAAAAAAAAAGAATACAGCACAATGTACTGAATTAAAATAAGAAAGGGATTAAAAGTCAACAAATATTACTTTGATTTTAACTATTAAGCATTTTGACCTGCTTTGCTTTAAAATTTAAAGAACCATGATAAGCAGAAATAGTATCATTTAGGAAATCAAAAGGAATGCGGTAAAGATTAAATTGTTTTGAGTTTACTCATAAATAAGTTTTTAGAAAAGTCTCCAATGACTTTTCAGAGACCACATGCCAACTGTTCAGCGACTCATCATATGTAAAGAATTTTGAGATCCAATATAATAAAAATTTTTCAGAATCAAAATTCTCCTTAATTTTAAAGAGACTTCCTCTAAAGTTTTTTAAATTAATTTTATCGGCACACTTGTGATACACATAATGATCACATTCACTATAGGGAATTTGTACCTGTACATGATATATTTTGATTCTTCTTTTTAAACACTTACAGTTTTACCACAGCACAAGATGCTTACTGAACATACATACACACATGTATATATACATACCTACACACACACACACACACATAGCCTTTTCCACAGGACTTGAAGGTTTCACTATTCTTTGTTTGGTTTTGTCATAAATTGATATTGCACTTTACCAAATTTTTATCTAATTGAGGTGATGGTTTTCTTATTGAATATTTTAATTGAATTCTTGCCATCAATAGGTTGCTTTCCTAGAGTAAATCAAATTGGTTGTGCTATTTTACCTAATCATCATTGGATCCTTCCTTTAAAGCCCTCAAAAGAGCCAGTGCTGCCACTATTTTGATTGTGAGCTTCTAGCCATTAAAACTGTGGGAAGGTTCTGAGACATTCCTGTTATTTAAGCCATCCAGTGTATGGCGCTTTTTTTTTTTTTTTTTTTTTTTTTTTTTTGAGACGGGGTCTCACTATGTAGTCCAGGCTGGCCTCAAACTATCCCACTGCCTCAGCTTCCCCAGTGCTGGGATCACAGGCGTGCACCACCACGCCCAGCCTGGTGCCTTTTTACAGTAGCAGTGAAGGACTAATACACCACATGAACAGAGACCTGGCAGCATTTAATGTGCACAATTCCCATCACCAGCCATCGCTCTGACACCCAGCTTTGCAACAGCCCTGAAAACAACCCTCTGACATTACAGTGGGAACCAGCAGTGTGGCAGCTGCTGGAGGGGCAGGCGGGGTGGCAGTGCCTTCAAAACCTCCTTCCCACAGAACTGAATTTATTAGACCTGTGCAGCAGGTATTTTGGGGATTTTTTTTTTGTTCTTGTTTTTTTGAGACAGAATCTCGATGTGTAGTTCAGGCTAGTCCTGAACTCACTACGTAGTCCAGGCTGGCCTCAAACTCATGGCAATCCTCTTGCCTCAGTCTCCTGAGTGCTGCATTACAGGCATGCACCACCATGCCTGGCAGGAGTTTTTTTGAAAGATCCCATTTGCAAGGCTGCTTTACTCTGACTTTGTGAGGTCCTGTTACAGTGGGTAATAGGTAGAGAAAGCAGTAAGTTAACCAAAATGCCCAAGAGAAAATGCTAAAGCATGACATATCCACAAGAACTTTGGAAAGTTCTGACACAATCCTTGGAAAACAGGCAGCTGCCTATATGCACAGGGTCATATAAATGGCCAGGATAGTGTGCATGCTCAGGAAATACCAGGAGGCCTTAATTCCTCACATTTGACTGAAACTGGGGTTCCACAGAGTGTGAAGTAAATGGTAAGATAGAGTCACCAGCTGCCTGGCTAAAATTAAAGATGTGCCTCAGCGTGCACACAGAGATGCTCAGCAAAGTCGAATGGACTAAATGGTGCCTGGTGTTTAATGAAATTTCTATACTTAGCATTAGCCTAAATAAACAGCATAGTGACTTCAGTGGCTACACGTGAAGAAGACTGCATAATTTACAAAATTAGTTCATAGAAGTCATGAACAAATAAAATTAGCATCATATTCTGAGAATGAAGAATTATATTTACAGAGTTGGTATACTGTATTATTTAAAATTTCAGGTTTTCAAATTAAAAATACAACATGCAAAAAAAGAAAGTATGAGCATATGCATGAAAAAAAGAGCAGCAAATTGAAACTGATACCAAGAAAGATCAAATCTTGGGTTTACTGGATAAACACATTAAATTAGCTATTATAAATATGAGCCAAGAAGAATGTGGCTAAAGTACTTAAGAGTATGAGGCATCTCTTCAAATAGAGAATATCAACGAAGAGCTAAACTTGTAAAAATGAACCCAAAAACCTATATAAAAATACACTAACTGAAATGAAAAATTCAGGAGAAGGAATCAATGCCATGTTGAACAGGTAGAAGAAATCAGTGAATTTAAAGATAAGTCATTTTGGGATTATCTTGTCTGAGACACAGAAAGAAATAAAACACTAAAGATAAATGAACAGACTCCAGAGACCCAAAGCCAATTGTCATATTCTGGCATATGTACAATGGCAGTCCCAGAAAAAGCAGTGAGGGACACAGAATATCTGAAGCAATAATGAGAAAAACTTCTCAAAATGGATGAAAAACATGAAACTACAAGTCCAAGAAGCTCAATGTACTCTAAATAGAATAAGGTTAAAGAGATTTATACCTAGATGTCAACAAAGATTGTTTATAGACGTCAATCTATAAACAGAGAGCATCATGAAACAGACAGACAGCAGCAACTAATCACATACACGTGATACACAATTGATAGTTTATTTCTCATGAGAAGTCACAGTGAAATAGAAAATTCTGAATAAATATAAAATAAGTAATCAGATTAGTTTTTAAAACTTCCATGATGAAAAATCCAGCACCAGATGTATTCACTGATAAAGTCTACCAAATAAATAAAATAGAATAAACAATAATCCTTCACAAACTCTTTGAAAAAGCAAAAGGCAAAATAACCTAACTTTTTCTGTAAAACCAGTATCACCCTAAAACCAAAGAAATCAAAAGAAAACTAGACTTTCTTGCATGAATATACATATAAAAATTCTTCAAACACTAGCAACCAAATCCAGTAGCATCAAAAAGCATTGTACGTCATAGTCAACTGAGATTTATCCCAGGAATGCAAGGGTAGGTCCAGATACAAAAATAATAAAATGCATCATATGACTCAAAAAAGAAGTATCATTTCCATAGATGTAGAAAAAGCTTGCGATAAAATTCAACATACTTTCACAATAAAATCATTGAATGAACTAGGAGCAAAATGGAACTCCCTCAAACTGATTGAGGGTACCTTAATATCTATAAAAACTCAAAACTAATAACATACTTAATGGTAAAAACCTAAACCTTTCCCTTCCCCTAAAATCAAGAGCAAGACAAAGATGTCTGTTTTCATGAGTATTGAATTGGAGGTTGTCGCTGAGGCACTTGGTAAGAAAAAAAAAATTGAATAGAAGAAATATAACCATCTCTATCTGCAGATGTCATACTAAAAATCTTAAAAAGCCCTCTCCCCAAAATAGGAGTAATAAATGAATAAAGGAAAGTGACAGGTTGTTATGACACCAATATGAAAACATCAACTGTATTTCTATAAACTGGCAATGAAAAATCCTAAAAGTAAGTAAAATCTTTCCATTTACTACAGGATCAAAAATCATAAAAAATTTGAATTAAATTTAGTAAAATAAATGTAAGACTTGTACACTGCAAATTAAAAAATATCATGAATTAAAGTAGATTTAAGTAAATGGGAAGACATTTCACATTCATAGATTGGAAGACTTAAGATTATTAAAGTACCAAAAATTAAACTAAAAATTCAAAGCTTGAAAAATCCCAGTAGATATTTTTGCAGAAACTGGCAGTTTGATTATAGAAAGAATATAAAATTGCAAGGGACAAACAGTAGTCAGAAGAATCTTGAAAAGGTCAAATTTGAAGCACTTACACCTAATGATTTCAAAACTTATTGTAAAGCAACAATAACCAAGACAACAAGGTGCTGGCATCAGGGTAGACATATAGATGAACAAAATAAAATGTAAAACTCATAATAAACCCACACAACTGTGGCTAACTATTTTAATAAGTTGCCAAGACAATGTAATAAAAAGTAAAATAGTCTCTTCAACAGATAGTGCTAGAACAATGGGATAACCATATGCTAAAAAGTGAGTTTGATCTCTATCTTGCATCATAATAAAGATTATCAAAATGGATCAAAACACCTAAATGAAACACCAAAAAAAATCACTTAGCAGAAAACAAAAAATAAAATTGTGTGACTATTTATTAGGAAGTCATTTCTTAGATGTAACACCTGAAGCATCAGAAAAAATAGAAATTAGACTTCATCAAAGTTCAAAGCATGTATTTCAAAAGCTAGATTAAGAAAGCCAAAATAACAATCGAAGAATGGGAAAATATTTGAAAACTGTTTACATGATAAAAGTCTACTAGCCAGAATATATACAGAACTCTACAACTCAACAGTAGCAGCAACAACAACAAAAACCAATTAAGAAATAGGCAAAGGATTTCAATAGGCATTCCCGCAAATAAAATACCCACATAGCTGAAATACACACGAAGAACCACAATATCATGAGTCATCAGAAAAACACACCTCAAAAACCAGTTAGATACCACTTCACACACACTGTAATTATTTTTAATTATCTTTTTTTTTAAAAGATGAAAATAACGAGTGGTGATGCAGATGTAGGGACATCTGAACCCCCACATATTGCTGAAGTGAAAGCAAATTAGTTTATGCTCTTTGAAAAGTGGCTTGGCAGTTCCTGAAAATGTTAAACGAAGAATTAACACATTATCCAGTAATTGTACTCTACAACCAAGAGAAGTGAAAACATACATTCACATACAACAGAAGATATTCAGCCATAAAAAGGAATGGAGTGCTTATATATTCCATGGCATGGATGAAGCTCAAAAACAAACTAAGTAAAAGGACCCAGATTAAAAAGGCCACATAGTACATGATTTCATTTATGTCCAGAATGGGTAAATGTAAACAAAAATGTAATAGATTAATAGTTTTCATCGGCTGCAGAAGGACTTGTCAGTGAGTACAGTGTTCCTTCTGAGGGTGATGAAAATATGAAATTAAATGATGGTGATAGCTGTCCAAACTTGTCAACACAAACAAAAAAACAACTTAATTGTATACATTAAAGGAAGAATTTTGTGGCAAATGAATTTACCTCAATGAATCCGAAAAACAAGTTTCACTTGCATCTCATATAACTATTATAAAATCTTATAAATACAAAAGCTTTGTGATATGTAGATCTTATTTGAAAAATGTTTTAGCATAATTAAGCTGTCCATATTTAATGGTATAGCTAGTATTATACAATAAGCAAATATAGATAGCATGTATAACTAACTTTAAGAAATAATTATTTTTGCACACTTAAGCACTTATAGCACACAGAATTAGACCTTAATGAATCTAAATATATAAACATATTATTTCACTTCTACAGAAGGAAAAGGACCTTATGGGACTAGAATAACTGAGGGACATTAAGCACTTGAATAAAACTATTAAAAGTTCAATGAGGGCCAGTGAGATAGCTCAGCAGCATAAGCGCCTGCCTGGCAAGCGCGAAGTCCTGAGTTCGACTCCTGGTACCCACATATAAAAAAGGGCGGGTGATATTGCTCAGCAGCATTGGTGCCTGCTTGCGCACGAGGTCCTGAGGTCAACCCCCGGTACCCACACACACAAAAAAAAATTCAATGAATGCTAGTAACTTTCTTTAAATTACTGAAAATCTATTTATGAATACCTGGAAAATGCGTTGATCCCACTATTTTCACTGGATCCTGAGTCAAGCGAAAACCTATTGGCAGTTGAACCAAATATCCATCTGTATAAATAAATGATTAACAGTTTGCCTCACTATATATTCCAAAATATTAAAAATACCATAGTATCATAGTATATTTGATCTTTCCTTGAAGGGAAAAACCATAATCCAATCTCCTCTGACATCTGATTTCAGGTTTCCAAATGTACTCCCCTTCGTATGGCCTAATGAATCTAATCTACCCGCTGTTTCTTTCTAGTATATCTCACCTGAGGCTATGTCTATAGAACACCATAGAACACTCTTTTAAATCCAAGTCCCTCACTTTTTAAGACTGAAATCACAAATGTTCCCCTTCAAACCTCCTGTTTATCCATATTTTTCACCTGACATGGCATGTCACCAGCATCTCTCTTATAACACACATTATACTTTGGAATATAGTTATTTATGCAAATACATAATTTCCTCCCTAAATTATAAATTCCATTGACGGAAGCATCAGTGTTTGTGAATTTACAAGCACCAACACCCAGCACTGTATCTCGTGCCTAACAACTATTAAATAGTAATTGTGAAATACATCCTGATACTCTTCATTCATAGTTGAATGAGCAGATGTGACAGGCATGATAGTATGAACAGCAAATGTGAAAAGGGGCTGTATAAAAATGCAACACTGTAAGCATTATACCTACATAACCTTAACAGCACAAAAGTAAAGTACAAAGGAAAGGGTATGATATTAGAAGCCAGATAACATGAGTTTAAATCCAAATTCTGCCCCAAACTGGTTTTAGAAAAATCACTTTAAAGTCTAGGAGCTGCTGTCTCATTTGCAAAATTGGTCTGACACTAATTCCAGCCTTATAGAATCATTGTAGGAACTGAGTATTGTATAAACTGCAAGGTGCCACATAAATATCTGGCCTTTACTATTCATAGTTTTCATGTTAAATTGACTGCTTACCTACTTCTCATAACCTCAGAGATCTACTCTTGTCAATGGATCAGAAGAAAGCCAGCTAAGCTTTCAAAACAAAAACATACTCTGTCACACCTAGGAACGTAAGACCATGAACCATATTCCAAAGGATCTTTCTCTAATAGGACAACTAAAGGTAATGGCTATTCTGCTAGAATAAGCTTTGGAGTCTGGATGCCTGGGCTTTGGCACATTTTGTAATCTGCAACCTTTCCATTTCTTTCTTTCCTTTCTCCACCCATGGTTACTGCCACATTCCTTCTACATTTATATTCTTGGAGGAGTTATAAAGCAGAAAAAACCTTTCTTGTTAACAACAGCCTGAATTCTCCTTTCTTCAGACATTGTTCATATCATAATTCAGTTCTTCAGATGTCAAAATTTAAATTCCAAATGGATCCTGCATTTTACATCGAAAACCAACAGATGGAGCTCCACTATCGCGGATATTTTAAAGCATTCCGAAGCCTACTCATTGTGAAATACTCAAATTCTTATAGAATCCACTGAAATACAGACACCATGGGCCAACGGCCCATTAACTTAATTAGGGAATTTATTAAGCACATTAAATTTAAAACTCCATCTGGGGTTGAGTGATCTGTTCTGTGTGTACATTATTAGTTTTCCAGCCTTGCTTGCTGGGTATGAGAGGTTCTAGCGTTTCCTTGCAGGAACCCAATGCCCTTGACACCGGAAATACTTGTTCTCAGCAGGAGCCGTGGTTGCCGGGCGGCGCCGCTCTTCACCTGAGGAGGGCGCCCGCACCAGGAAAGCGGAGAAGAGGAGGATGGTGGCCCGGGAGAGCCGGCAGCCCGCGGCCCGGGCCCGCCGCCAGCCCCTCCACGCCCGGCCGGGGGCCGAGGCCTCCATTCGCCGCAGCCGCCCGCCGACCCTCGGAAAAGAAGGTCGTTAAGCGGCGCGCGCCCACCCGCCGCCGGAAGTTACAGAGCGGCGGACCGGAAGAGGGGACCGGATGTCCGCGCTGCCATTTCCGCCGGACGCGCCGGCACTTCCGCTGGAAACCAGGCGGGAGGGGCGCTGGCGCGTGGACCTGACTCCCGAAGACAGGGAGGCAGGGACGGTCCTATCTGGCTCTGCACGTTCAGTGGGACTTCGGACCAACCACGTTGCTGCTCAGGGAATACTGCAGAGTACAGGCGACTTACGGTAGAATCTGCAGGCTGGAGCGGAACCCTGGACCCCAGAGCCTGTGCCTTTACCTTTGAGTGGCCTTTGTGGAATGAAGGAAGACTCTTTTCTTTAGGTTCAATCCTAGGTTCATTCAGTCCTAGGTTCTAGGATTGAGCCTAGAGTTGCATCTCTAGTCCTTTTATTTATTTATTTATTTTTAATTTTGAGATAAGTTTTTGCTAAATCACTTAAGTTGTCAGGGCTGCATTTGAACTTGCTATCCTCCTGCCTCAGGCTCCCAGAGTGTTTGATTACAAGCATGTACCACCATGGCCAGTCTGGGAAGACCCTTTTTATATATAAACTGGTTGCATACTTGCAGACTTTGGGAGCCAACTCCAAGCAACCAATATAATTTATAAGTAGTACACAGTCCTCAGAGTTTGTCTGGATCTAGTAATATCAGTAACTACTGTGCTTGCTGGAAGACGATCGCAGTGCAATTAAAGGTAATGCCTTTAGTCCCAAGAAGAAGCTCAGTGGAAGAATGGAAGACAGGACCATAGATGAAATTGATTTCATGCAGTACCCATCCTGGAAAATCATCTTTCATCACCTAAATTCAGAAAGAAACATACAAATCACCTATTAGCCAAAGAGGCATTTATAGGGAGAAAGTGTTACAGAGAAATTGGGAAAAGAGTAATTCCTCTCTCCTTTTCTGCTTCTCCAAGGGTTTGCTTAATAGTAATAGCTATGAAAGACGTAAATCATATACAGCAGGTGCAAATTAAACATGAAAGTTTGAGCGACTAAAGACAATGCCTAACAAGAAATCTGTTGTCACCTTCTATATGAAATGAATGATTATGAGTGGACTTAGACACTCACTGGATATATTATGTATGTTTTGAATATACTGTGTCATCAAGGATTTCAAACAGGCAGCCTAGCCATCTAACATACCCTCCCTTAGCGTTAGTAGTACATCTGTAAATTTTAAGTAGGACGTAGACGTTCTCATTTCACCACATCTTACACTCTTGCTGTCTTACAGTTGGCTTGACTTATATGTATCTGGCCCTTCTAGAATTTTTGCATGATTTGCACATTTGCTTCATTAAGGATAATGTGAGCTTTTATTCCCATATTCTAATGTTTGGAATGCTTTTGGTAGCCATTTTTAGGCAAAATAAAATTGTTTATTTGAAAATAAGTTTTAAGTGAACTGCTATATCAATCATTTAGGTATCTTTTAATGTAGGCTAGTAATTGATAACCTTTTGTAGTTTCCTGAAATAATCTTAAAATGCTCAGTGCTCTGCTCTTATTCTGGACATCATAATAGCATTAAAATAAGAATAATTTAGAACATGCAAATGAGCCTTGCCTTTGACTACGATTTATGAATTGCTTTACTTAAAAATTAGAAGTATCAATTTAATTTTAGTATAATACTTTTTTTTTGCAGTGCATTTAAGTTTAACATTTAGATAAGAAATTTATATATCAGCTAAATACTTCATTGTAATCACATATTTATTGTTTAAAAATATATTGTCACTAGATCAACTTCTCAATACTCCTTAACTGAGTACCATTTTACCCATGAGGTATCAAGTTATGAAAATTTTTAAAATAAATAACATAGTTTCTTGAGTATAAGAGATAAAAATATATTGGAATGGTTACTGCAAAGATTAGTTTTTGTTTTTCCTTAGAATTACATTATGACGTACATATTTAGTTCTGTGCATTAGAGTTCTAGCTGTTGCCAAGCAACAAGTGTTGTGCTTTTCTTTTTCTATTCTATTACTGCCCTATCCTTCCTTTGGTGGAGAAAAAGGCTTTTACCTTAAAAAGTACTACTCTACCAATATTTAGAAAGCTGAATCAATAATTTTACCCTACTTTAGCTGTGGTCTTCAATTATTAGAAATACAAGAGTTTTTATAGTTAAAGAGAAAAGGGTCATCAGAACAACATAATTTACCAACCTCAAAAATTACAAAGAGAAAGGCCATGGATATGGGAGTTCAGTATAAATCTGGAAAGATAAGTATACCTGAGAAGTTCATCTTTTCAGGAAGAAAGACTGTTGATAATATAGATTACCCTCGCTACTGTGAGCTCTTAAGAAAAATGAACATGCCTTTTGTGAAAGGGTTTGAGGACAGACATGACTGCAGCAGATTTGAAAAGAAGGGCAATCCTACTTTTCTTAAATTTCATCCTTACCCCCCTTCAGTACTGCCAGACTATCATGTGCATCACCCTTATCCACCACCGTTTGGCCCAAATTATGCATTATTTCCACTTCGGGATGATGTGCCCTTAGAAGATCCTTGTTCGAGGTTTGTGAGTCCTGGTGGCGATGCTGAATTGAAGCCTGGCACTGGCAGAGCCATACCAAACCTGGTGGATTTCAGTGATGTGAAACCTCAACACAGAGTTCCTAGACCAGACACAGGATTTCGGTCGACAATCAAAAGGCAAACAGTACTGTCACAAGAACTGCAACAGGACAGGAGATGGAATTCCAGGAAAGTACCAGATATTTCCATCAGAGCAAGGCTTGGAGGTAAATAAGGCAATATGGACTTTATGAGGGAGGGGGCCATGACTATCAAAATAAGAATTTTTTTGCTGGGCATGGTGGTGCACACCTGTAATCCCAACACTAGGGAGGCTGAGGCAGGAAGATCACCTTGAGTTTGAGGCCAGCCTGGGCTCCATAGTGGGTTCAAGGCCAGCCTGAACTGTATAGCAAGACCCTATGTCAAAAACAAAAAATTAGAATTTTTGCAGTAAGATTAGCATAAAATGATAAGGTAATTCCACATTTTAAGAAAACCATAGTAAGAATGATAAGATGCATAAGACTACTTGCAAAACAAAATTTACTTTAAAAAGAAAAGATGATTTCTTAGGTTAAGTGACCAACACAATGTGTACAACAAATTATTATAGACATACAGACTTATTTTACTACAAGAGGACTTATGTATCACTTTGATAACTGTAGCAAGCCTCCTTCTCTGTATCTTTCCCTTGGAAAAAAATCTTCTGATGGTTATGAGATTACAGGGGCTAAAATGAATTCAGAAAGAAGGTGAAAGTAATTGTGCAGGTCCAGTAAGAATAAGAGTTGAAGAGAAGCGAGCCCTGCATAAATAGTGCCACAGTCCTGGATGAGGATTGATGATCCTTTACTGACATCTGCAGAACCTTAATTCTCTGTGAGTCCTCTACTGTACAGCCATGGGCCTGGGCCCAAGTGGTGCGACATACCTCCAAAGGGAAACCATGGAGACAGCTTCCTATAAAAAATTGTTTGACAGTCAGGGAGTGAGAAAAGATTACATCTGAATATGTGAAAAGGAAAAGGCCAAATGATGTAGCAGAAGGTGCCTGGCTTGCTCTCATGTGACAGATTGCACTACCCATCCACAGCTCCTCTTCAGCACCCAATCATAGATAAGAAAATAAAGGAGAAAATGTGCAATTTTTTTATACCAGGAATCGAACTCAGGACCTTGCACTTGCCAGGCAGGCGCTGTGCTGCTGAGCTATATCCCCAGCCCAAGATGTGCAATTTTAAGCAACTGCCATACTCTTTTTCCATGGGACTGCATCATTTTATATTCCCAGCAAGAGTAACAATTGCAAGTCCTGGCATTCTTTGGCCATGGTTTATTATCCTTTTGCTGTACTATTCAATACCCTTCTAGCATTATGTTTAGGATTTTTGCATCAGTATTCATCTGGCATGTTTGGAATTTTCCACCGTGTCTTTTTCTGGTTTTGGTGTTAGGGTAATGCTGGCCTCACAAAATGAGTTTGAAATACCCTCTTCAATTTTCTTCAAAAGAGTATGAGAAAAATTGGTGTTAAATCTTTAAGTGTTTGGTAGAGCTCTCCAGTGAAACTTCCTGCTCATGGATTTTTATTTGTTATGAGGTTTTTTTGTTTCATTTTCTTTGTTTATTATTGATTCAATCTCCTTACATAGTTCTAGGTTCATAGTTTCTATTTCTTTATGATTCAGTTTTGGTAGATTATGTTTCTAGTAATTTGTCAATTTCACCTAGCGTACCCAGTTTGGTGGTGCCCAGGTGCTTAAAGTATGCTCTTTAATCCTTTTTTGTTTCTGCAAAGTTAGTTGTAATGACTTCTCTTTCATTTCTGGTTTTGATTCTCTTTTATGAATCTGTTTAAATACTCATCAATTTTGATGATGTTTTCAAAGAACCAACCCTTGGATTTATTGATCTATCTCTATTGTGTTTCCATGTTCTATTCTTTTTTTTTTTTTTTTGTGGGTACCGGGGGGTCGACCTCAGGACCTCACGCGCCAACAGGCACCCGTGCCGCTGAGCGATATCACCGGCCCCTTTTTCATATGTGGGATCCGGGAGTCGAACTCGGGCCCTCGCGCTTGCAAGGCAGGCGCTTACGCCGCTGAGCCATCTCACCGGCCCTCCATGTTCTATTCTTGTTTATATATCATCTAATTTTTATTTCCTTCCTTATCCTAACTTTTGCATTATTTTCTTCTTTTTCTAGTTCCTTGAGATGTAAGTTTTAGTTTATTTGGGATCTTCTATTTCAATGTAGATATTTACTACTATGAACTTCCCTCTCAGTTCTGCTTTTGCTACACCCTGTAAGTTTTGGTACATTTTGTTTTCATTTTATTTTGTATCAAGTTATTTTCTGATTTTTTCTTTGACACAAAGAAAACATCTTTAATGCTAATTTCTATATATTTGTGGATTTTTCCATTTTCCTTCTATTGATGTCCAGCTTCATTCCATTGTGATCACAACAGATTCTCGGCATGATTTTGGTTCTAAAATTGTTAAGGCTTGTTTTGTGACCTAACATGTGATATATCCTGGATAATGAGCTGTGTGCCTTGGTAAGGATTTATATTACACTGCTGTTGGGTGGAGCGTTCTATGTATTTTTGTTAGATCCACTTGGTCTATATGTTTGTTTGTTTGTTTTTTTGTGGGTACCGGGGGTCGACCTCAGGACCTCGCGCGCCAGCAGGTGCCCGTGCCGCTGAGCGATATCACCGGCCCTTTTTTCATATGTGGGTTCCGGGCATCGAACTCGGGCCCTCGTGCTTGCCGGGCAGGCGCTTACGCCACTGAGCCATCTCACCGGCCTGGTTTATACATTATTTAACTGCTCTGTTTCCTTGTTGATCTTCTGTATGAATTCTGTGTCTATTACTGAAAATGGTGTATTGAGATCTCCTACTATTCTAGTGTTCCTGTCTCTCTCTCCCTTCAGTTCTGATTCTCTTGACCTTAGTGAGCCTCTTCATGGCAATAATGTTGAATTATTCGTCAGGAAATTTATGGCTCCATCTTTTAGAAGAATTTTCTCTCAGAATTTATCTTCTTCCCTTTTGTGGAGCATTTTTGCGTGAGTCTTCATTTTCTTTCATTCTCTTTGTAGATGTTTGCGCATTAGACAAAACAGGTGCATCTTCTAGTCTTCCTGAGCTGGCCTGATAAATAAGAAGACTTCTCCTCATCATCCTGGCCAGAAAGTCTACCAGTTCTTTCCATCTTCAAGTAAAGATGAGTGATGTGAATTTATTCTGCTTTTCCCATGTTGCGCAGGGTAAGAGCTAAGGTTTCTACCAGTCCAAAATGCCATCTCATCCCCCCGTGAAACCCTACTGTGCCAGACCAACAGAGCTCCAGGACTGGTAAATAGGTGCTGTCTTTTTGTGCAGCCCCAATGAAGATGAGGTGCTGGACAGGTGGATGAATCAACTCTATGTCTTCCTAGGAAGGAGGCGAGAGCTGAGGTTTCTCACTCGCTCACTCTGTGCTGAATAGGAGGAGGATCTATGTCAGCCACCTCCTTTTTTCTCTTGCGTTTATCCATTAAGGCTCCAAGCTTGTTTCAACAGAAGCAATAGCTAGAACATGGGACCCCCCTTGCTAAAGTGGATGCTACACATGTAAACCAACCCTGTGTCTCCCCTGGGTGAGCTTGGAAGTTAAGAGCTCTCTTCCTGATTGTATAGCACATCGCCTGAAAGATAAGTAAGTAGTTGTTCTAAGCCATGAGTTCTGCCCTGAGGTTTGGGGTTGTTTTGCATCAGCAGATACTGAAACTGGCTGGAGGCAGGGACATCATACTTTGACCTAAATGTGATTATTCTAATGACCCGACTGTAATTCCTCATTCTGTTTCTTTTCTCATCCTCTGACTAAAAACTGAAGATTGATTTCCTTCTTTCCTCCTTCTTCAAACAGTTAATTAAATGACTGCAAATAAGATGGATACCACAAAGTCTTATCCTGTGGTTTTTGCATGATAGGCTTGTAAAGGATTTCCCTTTCCATAATGTGTCATAAATAGCAATTATCCATATGTTTTTCAAAACCAAAGTTACATGGGATTCAGTTCTACCTTTGTCCCTTTGTGTCTCACTTCTGCATCTGTATTAGTTTTTCTGCCTACTACAACAAATTGCCACAAATTTAACTGCTCAAAAAATTAGTTTACAGTTCGGGGGAGGAAGTCAGAAGTCTGGGGAACCTCACCTGTGTCTTCTATTTATGATTTAATGATGACAAATTCTGGGTGTAATCTTGGCTCTTACCTAAAGGCTCCGGAGAAAAATGTACTTCCAAGGTCATTCAGATTGTTACAGAATTCAGTTCCTCGTGCCTGAGGTACCGATTTCCTTGTTCACTGTAGCCAGGGAACGAAGTCTGCTCTTAGAGGCTACCCACTTCCTTCCCTTGTGGGCCTCCTCTGTCTTCAGTATTAGCAAAGATACTTCGAGGCCTTCTGCCACTCTAACGTCTCTCACCGGGCCTTGTGGGCTTATGGACGACTCCTCACCCACTCGCTTCCCATCCTCCTTCTGCCAGTCCCCTGTGCAGATTCTATCTTGAGTTTCTGAGTCAAATATTGGCTGAGATGTTAGCTTCTTTATGAAAAGAATATTATTACATTAATACATAAATAGTAATACTAGAGCTCCTCATTGTTAATGAATAAACATGATGAACACTTAAATTGTATATATGTCATTCCTTTTTAGTCTTCAATTATGACTTTTGACTCTGACAACAGTCATTAAAAGTGAGGGAAATGAGGCTCAGGAGGGTCAGATAACTCACACTGTCACTGGCATTTGAGCAAAAACATACAGCATCTGCTAGATGGGATCTTCAGATGAGTACTGAGCGCTTGTGCTGTCCTCGGCATCTCTTAGAATTAATCTTTCCCATGCTTTTAACTTGTGTGTACTGCCCAGCGCACTCCCAAAGTTACATTTTTCTAAGTTGAATTAATTCATGAGGCGAATCTATAAAGCTGAGGACAAAATCAGAAGCTTTTCCTTTCCCCATCGGATTGGAAAGATATGGAAGCTGCTAGAGCTAATACTACTGTCTTCTTGCATATAGACACCTGTGCGCACCACAGTAATTTCCCAAAATTTCCATTGTCGGCTTATAACCCTCCAAGGGCAGCCCATCCATGACTTAGATCCAAGGCTTTCCTATCCTGACCCTGGTCTCCTCTTTTTCATTCTCCACCATTCTTTGTCTACCATTTCATGATCTGGCCAAAATTAAATTTTATCTTTTCTTAACTTTGGGATACTGTCAAAGGGCTGACCTACTGGCACACATTTTAGTTCCCTGCCTGGAATGACTGCTCTTACTTCACTTCCCCTTTTTAAATTTATGTCCTATTCAGTTTTTAAGATTAAATCAGCTGTCACCTTCAGGAAGATGTTCCTCACTCCTGACAGTCTGGTTGGATGAGATATCCCTTTTCGGCATCCCCACAGAACTTGGGGCTCAACTAGTATTGTTATTGCCACATCACCTTGAAAGTGTTTATTTATAAGCCCAAATTTCCCATTTGCTCATGGGCACCTCAAAATCAGAAGCACTGTTTTTCATTTTTATGCACTCTTCAGGTTCCACTAATGGAACAGTGAGTACTTTTGGAATAATAATAATAATTTTATATTTTGAATAAACTATTGTATATTACTAGTCTCTCAGGGTTTAGTTCTCTGCATAGTTACCACAGTGTTGTGTCTCACCACCATCCTCAGGAGGTTTAAATAGACACACTCAGAACATAGTACCCAACGGGTCTCTTCCAACAATAAATTTAAAATACCAAATAGTTATCCACTATTATAACTATATTAACATGTAAATTTGCAGCACTAGTCTGTTTTCACTGCAAAAAAGATCTGGAAAAGTCATTAGATAATCCATCAAAAATCAGCACCATCTAATTTAGTTCTCTAGTGCAAAATACGATGGAAGAAGAGATATTTCCCTTGCGTTTTTAACCCACGGGAATACACTTTCGGTTTCCAGGTTGGACAAGCCCAGTGAAAGTTACTCCCTCACAAGCTCAAGGTGAGCGGAGCATAATAAATTACGCAGGCGCATTGGATGAGGAGGAAGCCTGTGCGGTAAGATTTCTCACCGGGTGGTCTTAAACAGTTCTTACAATTTGCCTGTGTGTTTGGTCTTCTACTGCTATAAAAAAAAATAAAAGCTTCTAGTAATAAGGTGCTTTGTATGTGCCAGGCCCTGTGGCAAGGTTTGCAGTCCTGTATTTATGCCCTCTCTTGGGCCATCCCCATAATACCATCAGGGAGGGGTGAGAGTAGATGCTGATCTGCTCCCTCAGATGCCCCTCTTGGCAGGTGCGCCTTGCCACAGTGACAGGGAGTGGTGACGACTGACAGGCTGGAGGGCTGTGCCTGCCCACGCTGCCCACCTCGGGTCTTGGCAAGTGGCTGATGGAATCCTGGAGGGAAGCTCGGCCAGCCACCTCCTCACTTCTGCTCCCTCCCAGCCTTCACCCTTGCCCTTATCCTGGCCTCTCCTCGTCCTCCTTCAGCTGGGAGCCGTTCCATAGGACGTCTCTGGAACAGCCGCCCTGCCTCAGGCTCTACTTCTCAATAAGGCGGCATGTGCACCCGAGAAAGGGAAGCCCACTGGTCTCACAGCTCCCTCTGAGTCAGACAGTAAATAAGACACAATCTATACCCATGTCATTTCTAGATGAAAGGATTGCATTCTTAATCATGTTCCTGTGTAGATTTGACAGTCGTTAAGCCCTTTATATTTAAACCAGGACAATGGAGGACTCCTAGGGGATACACAGACATGAAAAGAATTTTAAGTAGCTTTATTGAGATATATTTGACATTCCATAAAATTCATTCATTTGAAGTATATGATTTAATGTTTTCAGAATATCCACAGAATTGTACAATCATCACCAATCTCCAGTTTTAGAACATTTTTGTCACCCCCAAAGACACTCGATTATCAGCGCGAATATGAATGCATGTCAAAGAATCAGCTTGCATCTCCTTGACACCTCTGCATACTCCTTCCGAAATTGATCTGAGAATTTTCCTGCAGTTGCAGTGTCATGTAGACTTCTCTTCCCACCTCTCCAGTCACAACGAGTCTTTCTAATTTTACCACTGTGGGCTGCGGGGCACACTTCCCACATACAGCAGCAGTCATGCTGTGGCACGTGGCTGTGGAACAGAGATCAAAGCATGTGTCATTGGCACCTCCTGTACGAAGATGCCACACACCCAGGACAGGGCACTCTGTTTTCCCTTAGCCTGTTCATTTCTGCTTTATAAAAAAAAGTCATGTTATTAGAATTGAGGGTAATTTGGTGTATTTGGGGCTTCTAAATGTGACTGCTAGGTAATTAAAATTTGTTTTTGTTAATTTCGCTTATTCCATATCCAGACTCATCAAATGATTCATTGCTCTTGTAGGTAATTCCTGTGAAAGCAAATCAAAGTGAACATTATATAAAACTGAAGTTATCAGTGCCTATTTTCATCTAAGCTACAAATTCATGACAAGGCTACATGCTCTGTATGGCTATTTTAGAATTAAAGTTCTGAACTAGATGCTTCTCATGAGAAAGTTTACAGGAATGTTTAAGTTTAAAATAAGTACAGACTTTTTAAGGACAAAAAGTCAATCTGTGTATTTTACTTCCAATAGGAGAAACTTAGTAACATGGGCCAGTATTTCCAATGGCACAACTAAATTAATGTTTATTTTTAAAGTGTCCAGAGCTAATAAGGTAGAGAGAAATTACTGAACTAAAAGAAGACAGAAATTCTAAAACTTAAGCCTAGCACATAGGGCTACACTGACCTAGCAGGACTTTATTATTCTGAAAGAAGTAACTGGGAATTTGATTTGATTTCTCTGTGGTGTCATAGAAGTAAAAGATCAAAAGTTGAAGCTGATCCATGAAAACCACACACTGCTTTGGGTTGGAAAACCTGGAATTCTACACTCTGGAAATAAGGAAAGGTCAACAGCAAAGATTACTTAAAGAGTGCACCCTGGCTTAATTGAAGTAAATGAGAAAACTTCAAGTCCTGAACTGGGATCCAGGTGATCCCAGAATGCTGTCATTCCCAAGAACCAGGCGGAGGCAAAAAATTGTTCTTTGGAAGAAGAGAGTATCTTATGAAGCCTCTAAGTATTTCCATGAATAAATTTAACGATATAAAATCATATCCTATTGTTAGTATCCAAACAAATAAATAGAAGGTTTACTATGAGTGAGAATCATGGAAATGAGAGAAAACAGAAAGAGTAGAAAAAGAGACGAGCTCACAATTTTCATAAATTATAAATTAGAAAATGTGGAAGTAGAAAATAGGGGAGATAGTAATTCCAGAATTGAAAAACACAATACATAAAGAACTTGGCTGGTGGATACAACAGCAGATTAGACACATTTAAAGAGAGAATTAGTGAGCTAATAAATAAGGCAGAAGAAACCACATACAATGAAGCACAAACGTACAAGAATCAAAAACACAGGAGATAACCATGACGAACTTGTGCTATTGGAAATCCCAGAAATATAAAAACAAAAGCAAGATATGCGAATGCAGTCATCGTATCTGTGTTTATTTTGGGGTCTCTCTGAGGCATCTTTTTACTTTCTCTCTGGGCCTCTGAGGCAAGGGATGGTTCCACACAGGTGCACTGAGGCCTGCAGCCACAGCGGTGCTTCTGCCAGCATCAGCCTCAGCATCAATGGCAATGACAACAAACGTCACAAAGAGACAGAGAAACAAGGTGTGGAGGACGTGAGGATGGGGAGAAACCAGAAGTTTCTGAAGTTTCACTTTTCCACGCTGTAGGAATTGTAGCCCTCTTCCATTTTGTCTTGTTGAGCTTGAAGAGATTCCAGGATCTTGATGCACTTATGATACTGATGCCATTGAAGAATCCCACTGTGGTGATGAAAACATTCAATTAGGGCGTAAATATAATTCTGCCTCAGTGTTATTAGTCTTGTCAGGAGAGTTTTAAAGACATCTACCATGAGGTCCAGTGAGATGGCTCAGCGGTGTAAGCGCCTGCCCGGCAAGCACGAGGGCCCGAGTTCGACTCCCGGAACCCACATACGAAAAAAAGGCCGGTGATATCGCTCAGCGGCACGGGCGCCTGCTGGCGCGCGAGGTCCTGAGGTCGACCCCCGGTACCCACACAAAAAACTAAACTAAACTAAAATAAAATAAAAACATCTACCATGAGAATTAAAGATTCCATGGAATTTGGTTTCAAGAACATATAGTGGACAATAACAGAAAGAAGACATAGCTGCCAGAGAATGGACACTAGAAAATGAAGATATGCTTTCAGGAACTTATGTGGGTGATAAATCTGAGAACCTGGAATGGAAAACATTTAATAAATGAAAGATATGTTAAGAACAACTTAAAGAACTGTAATCAGAAATTAAAAGAAGTAAAACGCAGATTCGGATGAAAGATTATATTGTAATATAATATACCAGGGTGAAGATGGATGAGGATTGGAACCACAGGAGACTGAGAAGACATAAATCTCAGACACTGCTAAAGAAGATTTAAACACAAGTTCAGAACACGTCATTGTCTCCGTGATGAAAATCAGTGAAGTGGATAGATCGTAGACTCGGATGACTACTGATAAGAGCCCCGCTGATGGCAGTCATCATTTATAGTGATACTTGGCATTGATTATATCTTCCTTAGTATTTTTGCCAGCAAAAATAGTAGTTAAAAGCCTAAATTTTTAGATTTTTAAACATTTAGTTAGTAAATTAGAAAAATGTTTACAAACATTTCAATGGAAGTCTGAAATGACCTTTATTTAAATTATTTTTTAAGATACACAGGGTGGAAAATTATATCTTGAGGCATAAAACAAAATATATAGACCTACGTATAGTGCTAAACAGTTCCTTGAACATCGTCGTTCATACTGTTAGCCATTTGTTTAAATGTTAGAAAATATAAGTTACTGGTGCTTACTATCAAGGTTGTATCGCCTTGGACTCATTAAATAATTTCCAGCCAATAGCTTTTCTATTGTGTTGCTTTTATGAAACAGCCAATAAGGGCTCTCTGTTGGGATTGATTTGCAGTGTATAAAAAATTTCCATGGCCTTTCTGTCCACAAAATGTGAGACATTCCCATTTGATTATTAGGCTCAGAATGAGAGAGATTTTACATTTCAAGAGATTTTGTATGTAAACCCCCAACTGCAATTAGACAATTTCTGCATGCTGACTCAGTGTGTCACTAGTCCCACCAAAGAAGCTGATAAGAAAAGCTGTAATTTTTCTGAAGTGATGATCTTGCTGATACAGCATTGATATTGCCAATGCAACACTAATATTTATTTAAATAAGATTAATCCATATTTTGAATTCTAGAACACTATTACATTTTTTAAAGGAATAACATAAAACATGAAAGAATAAAAGCAAATGTTGCTTTAGGATCAATTATAGTATTGTCAATTTAAATGTTTTATAATTTCAACTATCCAAATAAATGAACCTTATATTTATAATTATATATGTAGGGAGATTAAAAGTATTTACTATTACTAGTAATAATGAAGAGTATAAGTATTCATTTTGTAATTTGTAAAAACTCTAAACTCAGAAAAACAATAAACAACACTGACACAATTAATGGAATGATTGAAAATTTATCCAAGGAGAACAAGAAAGAGACAAAGCCATGTAGAACATGTTAATGGTTTCAAACACGTATAATCAGCAGTTATTTTACACACACATTTTTAAATGTTCCAGGTAGATTTTCATCCTGGCACACTGGTACACACCTCAATCTCAGCACTTAGGGAAGCTGAGACAGGAGTAGTGCAACTTTTGAGTCCTACCTGGGAAACTTAAAGGGATCCTGTTTCAAAATAAAAAATAAAAAGGGATGGAGATGTAGTTCATGGATGTCCCTCTGGGTTCCATTCCCAGTACCAAAACGAAATGAAAAACATCTATTATCAGAACGATGTAAAACACCTGTGTGCTGCCATGTGCTGTTTACTAAAAGCTAGAGCTCACAGAAAGTTTACAAGAAAAATTATGGGAAAAGACATATATAAACATAAAATTATACTATTTTCAAGGAATACTTATAAAAATTAACATGTACTGTGTCATAAAATAAAATTTTCAGAAATTGCAAATATTTAAAATCATACAGAGTATATTCTTTGACCATAAGACAATTATAGCAGGAAAAAACACCTTTGCAAATTATGTATTTGGAAATGTACAAGTATGTTTATGAATAAGTCATAGGCCAAAGAAGAAATCATAAGAGAAACTAGAAAATATTTTGATCAGAATGATAAGAAATGTTATAACAAAATGTGTGGAATGAAACTATAGTCAAGGCTGCAGCACAATATACAGTACTAGCTGTATATTTTATTACAGAGGAAAACAAAAGTTTTTGTTTGACGAAGCTCCACCTCAAGAAGATAGAAGAACATGGAAAATCATTTCAAAAATAGCGTGAAGGATAAACTTAATTGAGGAAATGGAAAACTAAAATCGCCAAAATCACAAGTTGGATTTAAAAAAAAAACAATTCAATAAATATCTGCCAAGACTGATCAGGAAGAGCAAAAGACATAACTTTTGAGGAACCAAATACAATGGTGTCTGAAAAAAATTTTTGCTACCCTAAAGCCTCAAAAGCAATGCAGAACAAGAAAAACAATAAGATACATACTTTTAACATAGCTAGACAACAGAGAGAGAAATCCTAATCTTCAAATTACTGCAAGTAAAGATAAAAAGAAACACAAAATCCTAACAAGTCATGCACTTTTGTGGTAAACAAATTTTTGTGGTGAACAAGAGCAGTCTTGGGGAAATTGCATGGTAGAGAGAAAAGAGCTTGCAAAACGTCTGGAACTGATCTAAATGCCACCAATAGGAAGATAAAATAGAAAAGTCTCTGGGGGAGGGATTACAGTGCAGGATGTGAGGTAACAGTCACTGAAAGGCGCTGAACATACAGGAAGAGGAGAATGTCAAAAGAAAGGAGAGTTGCCCTGGAGGTTCAGTGTTGAAGGAAAAGAGGAACATTTAAGATCCTGGAGGACAAAAGAGAATAAAATAATTGGAGGTTACACCATTTCTCTAGCAACCACCACCACCAGCAACACAATTTTATTAAGGAAATTGTACTGTATTACACCAACAAAAGAGGGGCACCATTGAGTTAAGAATATTGTAAACCACACAGGATCCATACAAGAATACAAGATGGAATAAATCGATAAAGCAATTATAACAAAATAGAAAACAAGAATTAAAATAGTCCAGTGAAGAAAATTAGCCCCTGAATCAACTATACAACAGAAAAAAAAATTAAATACAGCACTCAAAATAAATAAGCATGTGCAGCTATGAAAGGCTGCCTTTGTACAGAAATTTTAAAATAAAGAATGAATAACATGGTCAGTGAAAACATATAAGAAATAACTTTTGTGTTAGGGCATAATACTTAGTTACATGGAACCAAGGGAAAAGAGACTAAAAATTTTAATAAGAGACATCAAAGAAAGACAGAAGAGCATGCAGGAGAAAGAAAATGAAATAAGGAATGAGTTGAAAGTGTCAGGAAGTGGTTGAAATGGAAGATAGGCATAGAAGAAGCAATGTATGTGTACTTGGAGTCCAAGAAGAAAAAAACTAAACGAAGAGAATTAATATCATTTAATCAAACTTGGCATAAGCAACATTTTGGCCTGAGTAATTCCCTGCTTCCCACCAGGTCTTCAAGTTGATGAAAATCCCTTCTCAAACAGTTAGGAAACAATTAGCAAAATTAACACAAAGAAAGCACAAAAGGAGAAATAAAAAAAATACAAGAAAAATAACCAAGTGGGGCAGATGGGGTAACAGACCCTCATTACAAAAATAGAGATATTTTAGATATTTTAGATATTCAGATATTAGAGATATTTTAAGACAACCCCCCCTTAAAGAACTACTAATACTGTAAGGAGCAACAAAAAAAAATTCAAAATTAAAGACAATGTAGAGACATCTTTGGAAAAACAAAGCCAAAAGAAAGCATAGCAAGCGAACGTGGAGGAAGAACTACAGATAGAAGAAAATAGTCCATGAGGGAAATGGGAGCTTACAGAATGAAGGGGGGTTGAGGGGAGCAGACATGGTAAAGACAAGATGAAATATAAGGTACCATTTTTACCTTGAAATTCTTTAAAGTATCACCATTTAAAGCAAGAGCAACGGCAATATATTATGGAGTTATAGCATATAGAGAAGTAAATTATATAAGGGTAACACAAGGGACAGCAGAATGAGAATGGGCACACAGCTTTCAGTCATAGGATACGTTCTGAAAACATACTGTACAGCATTATAGTTAATAATATTGTATTGTCTACCTGAAATTTGATAAGAAAACAAGCGTTAAGTATTCCCAGCACACACACATACACACACACAAATGGTAACTATGGGTGATGATGGATGTATTAATTTGACCACTGTAATCATAAAACAGTGTATAGAAATCATCATGTTGTACATATTGCACATATAAATTTTATTTAACAATTAAATATTTTTATTTGAATAATATTTATATATTATTTTATATAATATTTACTTGAAAAGACAGACCTCTTGTTAGTCTGACCAAGAAAAAGACAGAGTATATATATTATTAGTGCAAGAAATTTAAAAGGACTAATTACAAAAGTTGCTAAAAGGAAAATATGAGACTATTACACATTTTGCTATACGATACTAATTAATTGTGCATCTTAGATAAAATGGAAAAAATTCTTTTACGATTACAATTTACCAAAATTAGCACTAGACAAAATAAAAACCATGAACACCTGTATCTATTAAATGTAATTTAAAAATCAGAATCCTTTCCCCAAACTCCAGGCCTGGATGGTTTCACTGATGAATTCTGTAAATGCTCTAGGATGAAATTACACTGGCATTACATCAGTTATTTCAGAGAGTGAAATAGCACACTTCTCAGTTAGTTTAAAAGCCTGACTTTACCTAATAACAAATCCAGACAAGGATAGTGCCAAAAAGAAAGGAAATCATGGACTGATATTCCTCATGTACGCGGATACACATAACCTTAGCAAATCAAAACCTTAATTTATAAAAAGGGTGATATCTCTTTCTCTCTATATATATCTATATCTATATCTATATCTATATCTATCTATCTATCTATCTATCTATCTATCTATATATACTGATCAAGTGAAACTAATATGAAGAATATATTCATTTAACATTTAAAAATCAATGTAGGGCCGGTGAGATGGCTCAGCGGCGTAAGCGCCTGCCTTGCAAGCGCGAGGGCCCGAGTTCGACTCCCGGAACCCACATACGAAAAAGGGGCCGGTGATATCGCTCAGTGGCACGGGTGCCTGTTGGCGCGCGAGGTCCTGAGGTCGTCCCCCTGGTACCCACAAAAAAAATAAATAAATAAATAAAAATAAAATAAAATAAATAAAATAAATAAAAATCAATGTAATTCAACAAGCTGACCAAATGGAGAAAACTGATTATTTTAGCCTTGAAATACACTCTAGAAACAAGTGGAAAAGGAAATGACAAATAGGGACTTGATGGTGTACAGTGAAACGTACACATGGAAGTTAGAGATAAAGTGATATGAAAATTAGGAAACTTGGGAGACAGAGTAAAAAGTCCAACATTTGTCTGCTAGGAGTCTTTTTAAAAAGGTGGTGGGGGGCTGGTGACATAGCTCAGCGGCATAAGCGCCTGCCTGGCAAGCGCGAGGTCCTGACTGAGTTCGACTCCCGGTACCCACATATTAAAAAAAAAAAAAAAAAAAAAGATGGTGGGAAATAAAGAGTGTCCATTGACAATAAAGAAATAAAGACAAAGAACTGTCCATTAGATATGCGTCATGAATTCTTGATTGGAGAAACATCACAAATCTTATACCAGATAAGCATAAACATGTTTTCTCCTCAAGAAATTACATTAAAACTGTAGAGAAACCAAGATAATATAGCAACTACAACCAGACGGGGTAAAAAGCAATACCTGCAAAGTTACACTCAGGACACTTTTAAAGGCAACACTGCAATCAGGAAATGGATTAGATTTATTGGTTATTAGAGAATCATAACTGTTGAACTAGAATTCTAAGCCAGTTAGATTTTTCAAATGTGAGGGTGAGTTAAAAACTAGACATTCGCATCTTTGAAAGCATTATTGGAAACTGAACTTCAGCAACAAAGAAAATGGGACCAGGAACTAAGGAAAACCAAATGATGCAAAAGTTGGCACCGAGTGGGTAAGATATCATAAAAAATCTAAATAAATGCTAACCATTAAAGAATAATAATGATTGTAATAATAAATAATTGATTAATACTGGTTAAAGAAGCTGGAAGATAAGAAGAGAGAAGATATCTGAGAACTTATCTCCCAGATAAGAATTTAATGTTTTAGTTACATGGTGTTAAAACTAATTATTTGCTAATGTTTAAAATATAAGTACCTTCTTATAAAAAATTATACTTTCCATTAAATTTAGTATACATTTTATAAATTTTAATTTAACATTGCAAGAATATAAATATAATGTAAATTTCCAAAACAAAAGAAGAAAACTAGAAAAGCATTAAATCTGGTCAATCCAAAAGGTGTTTGAAAGGAAAAAAAATGAAGAAAGAGGATTTAAGAAAAGCATGGTGAATAGAAAAACAGCAAGTTCCATTTATATTTGGTTTCCTTTAATTTATTATTTATGTCTTCCAGGGCGACGGCGAGCCGCTCGTACAACCAAACAAAAAATATAATGCGAAAGACTCATTTTACAAATCTTCTACACAAAAGTAGGCATCTTTCCAATAGAACGTTCTGTTAAAGTATATTTCTTTATTTCTAATGACTCGTCTACAGTGTACTGATAGCCCTGATTCTATGAGTAACACAGAGAACATCAAACACAGACATCTACTTACATTGACTGAATAAGAAATGTGTCGAGGTCTTAAAGAACACTTATGTTTAATAGAAGCACAAAAGTAATGGAGAAAGGAAATCAGAGGGAGGAGAGATCACAGTATTATAGAGAGGAACGGCTGAGAAAGCTCGGAGGAGGAGAATTCACGGGCTTAGCCAGTACACACCTTCCGTGCCGAGAGGAGGCTGTGAGCTGTGTCAGCGAACAAATCAGACCACGAGAGTAATGAGGATACATGATAAGAAAGGAAACGGGCCCTGCTTCGGAATTAATACGCTTGTGAATAAAAGACAGAGAAAGGCAGAGCAGGAGAAGACAAGGAGAGCCGTAGGTCTGGGATAGGCGGCTTCAGTCTTCAGCAAGGTGTGGAAAGGCCTCTCTGAGCATGAGCTGCAGCGTGGTGTGATGGGAGCAGCTGAGCAGATGTTTGGCGTCACTGTGTTCGGGGCACAGTTGAAGCCCAGGTTGGAAAGGTGCTGAAGTCGTTCAGGTGGAACGGGAGGCCAGCCTGCCTGAGCAGGACAAGAAGAGGGAGAGTAGCCGCAGCAGAAGGGAGGGGAGGGCTTGGAACCAGACCTTGCAGGGTGCTGTCAATGAATGCAGTGATCAGGGCTGCTCCCAAGCGACAGGAAGCTCTGGCAAAGAAGTGCCAAGATCTGTTCTGCACTAAAGCCATCCTGGTGCGGGATTCAGGTGGACCACGTGCGGAGGGAGGCTGGTTGGTGCTGTCTTCTGGTGCAGAGACACTGGCAGCTTGGGGAGGGACTGCAGTCGCTAGAGCAGGTGTGAACCGGGGTTGGCTTCTGGACACATGCTGAGTGGCCAGCTCTGTGGGTGGCAATGCATCTCAGAGGAGGAGGAGACCGCATGATTCTGAAGCTGGAGAGGATGCAGGAGCCCTTTCCCTTACAAGATGAAGGCAGGTGGAGCAAGTTTGAGGGGAAACTTGAAGGATAGCTTTAGATATGTTGAATGTATAAATGTTCATTAGACATCCCAGTCGATATGTCGAGTAGGCAGCGGGATAAACAGACCCGGAGCCTTGGAGAGAAGTCTGCTAGAGAAACAGATCCAGGAGATGGAGCTTATAGAAGCTACGGCTCTGGATGAGGACACTAAAGGAGAAGTGCAGAGAGGCATCAAGGCTTAGCATCCCTCCATGGAAAGATGAAGAAAGAGCAGGAACCAGCAGAAGAAACTGAGAAGGATGCCCGTAAGGTAGGAGGAACATGAGGAGCACTGGAGTCTGGAAGCGGAAGGCAGTTGAAGAGAGCGCTCGGGAAGGGCAGAGCGGTGAAGTGTTTCACACTGTGCTAGGTCATATGAGTGAGGCCCAAGATGCATGAGCAGGTTGATCTGCAGATTTAGAACGTAGCAGAGTGATAAGTAGAAGCCAAACATGGGCATGGCAAGAGAAATGAACAGAGAAGAGAGAAGCAGCAGCCAGGGGAATGAAGAAGAGCAGTGGGCGTGGGCACATGGCCCTCCGTGGCCCAAAGTCCTTTCCCTTTGTATGTGCAGTGCTGAGGAACACATTATATTTCAACTTCACTTTCTCAGTCCAATTGAAAGTGCATAGAATAACTGTACTTAGCGGGATGACTGGAGGCCTGTGCCATGCTCAGGAGTTGTACGATTTGGTGTCTGTGATGAGGAAAGTGGGAACAGTGCTGACTCATCACAGGTGATTTGACCTTGGGTCCCGAATTTGACCATCAATAGCTGAGTGACCTTAAGCAATAAAATCAATTTTCAAAGCAATAATTTATTTATAAATTAATGGTCTTCTGGCCTGAAGGTCAAATGGAACTTATTTGGAAACAAAGATGTATGTAAGTACAGGCATTAGTTTTCCACTGCCGTGTGACGGATTACCTGGAATTTAGTGACTTTTGTTATTGCACGGACCTTCAGGTCAGAAGTCCAGGCATGACCTGACCCGGTGGAGTTTACTGTCAGGGATTCTCCAGGCTGGAATGAAGGTGTCTGCTGACGCTGGGTTCTCCTCTTCTAAGATCATTTAGGCTCTTGGCAACACTGTAGCCTTGAGAGTCCTGAGTTCTTCCTTCCAGGGCGGCCAATGAGCATCTGCTGTTGGTTTTTTTGTTGTTGTCATTGTTTTGTTTTTGGATTTTTGCACTATTTATGGTTCGCTTGCTCAAGCAGGCCCACTCAGGATAACCCACCTTTTGGGGAACAGACTCAGCTGTCCAGGGCCCTCACTTACGAGTTCTAAGCCCATTTCAACGTTGAGTGACAGAGTAACACGCCACAGGAGCGCTGTGCTCGTGGCGGCCCAGGCTGGGGACAGAGGACTCAGTAGGGCCTGAACACCAAGGGGCAGGAATCTGGTATCTTAAGAGCCTGCCTATCACAGTAGATGACACTGTTGAGGGTTTTAACAGCTGAATGTGTGCTCTACCTAAAATGTCCTTACCTAATAATTTCCCAGAGCTTATGAAGCTGTCCCTTGGGATAAGATGCTGCTGCCAAAACCCGATCCAGAAGAAACAACGGCAGAAAAAGCTGCTGACCTCGTCTCACAGAGGTGCACCCTGAAAAGATATGAAAGCTCACCGGTAATCACCCAGGTCAGTGAATACCCGTAGAAGCAACACAGGTACAGTCCCCTGCTGCACGCGAACTGAACTCCAAAGCTTTAAGTCATGATAATACTTTATTGTTAAAAATTGCACATGAGTCGAAGTGCCATAACCATGAAAGTCACTCTGATAACTGCGAATTCTTCAATATTCTCCATGCTAAAGGTGCTTGCTTATTTAAAGACAACTATTTTCTCCAAAGTAAATTGCAATGGCTTTATTTGTAGCAGAAGAAAGAGTAAGTAATGGAGGACACAGACAGGAAGCACTGCATCGGGTAACTTATGCCAGGAGCTCTGGAAATGGGACAGAGACCTTAGCTCTGCGCTCCCCAAGACAGAGCGGGAGGACCCTCGCGCAACAGGGTGCTCTCTGTCTCCTCTTCCGGGGACACAGCAAAGCATCCTGAGCTGTCAGGAGAGATGTCTCTTTTTTCCATTTCCAAATACTGAGACTTCATCATGTGGATTATTGAAACCATGTGACAGCTGGAATACCTTTTTTGAAAGTCATGTGACTCCACTGATGAAACCCATCTTTTTTACGAAATATAACCCACACTCCTTGACCTGGTGCACACCTACTGTCTGCCCACAGCCTACTCCTCACCTCTGCTTCCCCAACCCACCCCCTCTGTCCTGACCTCCCCCCGCCCTTGAGTCTGCCTCACTCTCTTAAGTCCCAACTCCTGCAAATAGTGTCCCTCCTCCCTCCTTGCTCCCTGGCCGTTTGTGGGGCTGCATCCCTGGTGTCCCGAGGGCCCCACACTGCCTCAGGTGTCTCCGCTCTGTGTCTGCAAGCGTCTTCCATGTCCACTGACTCCCTCGTCCTCGTGCGCCACATCTCACTGCACTAGAGTCTGCTCAACTGTGCGATGACTTCTCATAGTGACGTCTGAATACATGGAACCTCTGGGGTTAGAAAGGAAACCAGTCTTACCGAAATACATTATAAACAGGGGTGGCAAAAAGGTACATGAGCCCCAGATTAAGAAGCCCCCATTATCTTCTAAAACATCTTCGGCTTTTACAGAGAAAAATGACAAGAAGAGAGGGAAAACATAGCTTTCGCAAGACTCAAACCTGGAATTTTCACATAGAAATTAAAATCAATTAAGAGATTTAAAAATATGTACCATTACATCTGTGTTTTAAGGATCTCTCAAATACTTCGATATATTTTTAAATCTTGCAAAAATGTGGTAAGTTCATTGTTGCCTCAGTGTCCGGAGCCCTTGCCAGGCAGGAGGAGGCTCCATGCTCGGGGGCTGCGCTGGGCTGGAAAGGGAGGCGGAGCCAGGCAGGGGCCAGGCCTGGGCTGAAGCGGAATCCAGGCGTCTCCATGGGCTTCGAGCCGAGGAGGCAGAGATGAGGCAGGTTCCAGCTGTGAGGAGAGAGGATGCAATCGGGAGATGGAAGTAGAGCTCGACCCTGAGGTGCCCAGGGTCTGGAGAGGAACCTGGGCTAGCGAGGTGGGGCGGGACCAGTCAGGAGGCCAGCACTTGTTCCCTTGAAGTTACAGTCACTTCCTTAACTGCCGTTCACTGTGCTGGGTTTTAGATGGTCGGCGGACTCTGGGACAGATTTCAGACGAGACCGTTCTTGGCGCCGCGCAAGCCCATCACTTTGTAAGTGTTTATCTCCTAAGGTCCCCTCACTAGCTTCCTCACTGTGGCGTAGTTGGCATTAAGGATCTCATCCCTCATCGAGGTCAGCCGTGTAGGAGAGGTTCCCGAGGCCCCAGCCCGACAGCCCAGGGCAAGAGGATGCCCTGGGTCCCTGGCCATGTGCTGGGCATCCCGCTCTCTGCTCTCTTCCTCTTCCTTAAATTTAGACTGTTAGATGTACCGTGACCACGTTAAGATAGGGAGTACTTTATAAACAGCTCGACATGGACAATCACGGTATTGCAATATTCCAGGGATTTCACATAAAAGGGCTTGTAAGTTATTTCCATCAATTTTGTATCACATCATTATTCCGCGTTCTATTAACGTTGGAAACCATGGCTTTTCTACTACTACTTTCCCATGGGCAAATTTGAGCATTGTTTTAAAAAAAACTTGAAAAGGTCACCATTTCGTCTTTCTTGTGACCCAGACTATCATTTCTTTTTACTTTTAAAATTTTTAATATTTCCTTTGCACAAAAACATATAAATAAAAATAAGATGAAAGCTGTGTATCTGAGTCAAGTGTGGTGATGAACACCTGTAACCGCAACACTCTGGGAGGCTGAGGCAGGGGGGCACAAGCATGAATCCAACCTGGGCAACTCGGATTCTTTCTCAAAATAAAAAAAATTTTAAAAGGGGGCTAGAGATATAGCTCTTGGGTTTAATCTCCAGTGCCAAAAATAAAATCTGTGTAGCTTCTTTCTCTCTTTAGAAATAAAATGTCAGCAACACAACAGAAGCCCTCTCTGTAACTCTCCATACACACGTATGCCTCCTTCAAAGACCATGACTATGACGGATTTGATGTTTTGTATCTTAGGTATGCTTTTAGTCCTTTAAAACATGTTGTGAACCAAAGTATAGCATGGGGTTCTATTTCTAAACTGAGTATTCATGGCATAAGACATGTATTTATGCCAATTAACATGTTGGCCAGTTTTATATTTCCCAAATCTGTACATATTGACATCTGTGTCTCTAAGTGTTCTTTTTCTCTGCTGTATAGTCTTCCTCTTGATGGGTATTTCCATAATGAAACTTATAGTGCAGTTAGAAAAATGACCACTTCACATATTCAAGTAAAATATATTTCTGGATTTTTATATAGAAGTCCATGTCTATAATTGCTTGGTCAGGAAGTACATACTTCCCAACCTTATGGTTATTTCCATATTTTTCTCCCACTGAATTTTACTGATGGATGTTCCCATGAGCAGTGCATAAATCCCATCACCGTGCATTTGAACAGTGTTCAGAATTTTCACATTTAAGAAGCTCAGTGCTGTGACTGTGGAACTGTCCTTCCTTATAATCTCAACTTCTATCTACCTGCTTGCTAGCGATCACTTTCATAAGTTTATGAATTTCTCGAATGCTCATATCCTCCCCTTCTCGTGTGTCTTACCTTTCACTTTTAGCTTGTCATTTTCTTTTTTATTCATTGTGGAAATGTTTGTGTTTATTCTTCCGAATGAAATCCTTCATTGCTAATATACATCAAACTATCTCATGCTAGTCTGTGGATTTTCTGCGTTCACTTGCCATTGCTGAACTGAAATTTTGAATTTGAAGCTTATTGAATCCATCTAGATATTCTTTCAGACCTTGTTACTTTCATTGCTTTTTAAATTAAACTCTTCCCTACTCTGAAAGTATAAAGATATTTTCCTTTTCTTACTTTTTTCTCTAATTATTTTTTACTACTGAGGATTGAACCAAAGGCCTTTGGCTAAAATTTTGGGTTACATTCCAGCCCTTTTAATATTTTTTTTTAAATGCTGAGATAGCTGCTCACTATGTCACTAAGTTGCCCAGCTCAAACTTTTCCTCCTGCCTCAGCCTCCCACAGTGCTGAGATTACAATCTAAAACATTTAAAATTTTGTTTTTCACATTTATCTCTTTAAACCACTTACTTTTTACTTTTATTCATGATATGAGTTAGGAACGCATTTTCTCCACATGAATAAGAAATGTCTTTGTTCAGTTTAATGAGTGGACTTTACCAAATAGTCCAGCGGGTCACTTGAAGCCTGTTGGTTGTATCCTGTTAGTGGTGAGTCAAGCCAGCATTTTGCAAAAATTAAATACAATAGAAAGTATGAGTAAATCTTATGGAATTTCACAACAGGACTATGTACTTTTCAACAAATACTGAGGCCAATTACAAAGAACAGTGTGAGACAGACACACAGACAGACAGACCTCACAGAAGGAAAACAGGCTGTCGAAGAAAGAGCGCTCCGCGTCTCATCTCTGGAGCTTTGTCTGCTTTTCCGATTTTGACTGTAAATTTGACCTAGCTCCAATGGGAGGATTAAGCTTATGCACTGATTTTATATTTACCTTTCCACGATTGATTCTAAAGCAAAGTACCAGAAACATTTGTCCATCATTAGCAGAATGAATGGGTTTTCTCATAAATTTTAATTGTAAAAATAATATCAAGGGTAACATTTTTCAAATCTCAGATAATTTCATAATTTCAATAAAACTAGTGTAAAGTTCCCTTAAAAGGGATTTCTTATTATTAAAGGAAAAAGGGATAAGGAAGTGGGAGTGTATAGAATCATAATCAAGTCTAACTGCGGGGTCTACAGACATGAAGAGATAGTGTGAAGGACACCGAGTCTTGTAAAATATATTTACACTTTATTGAGGCATATTTAAAAATACTGTGCAAGATTTTGGATTCCCTGGGTTCCATCCCCAGTACTGAAAAAAAAACCTGATTATTTAAATTATCATTTGGTCAAATGTGTAAACCATCCCAATTTAGACTCCAATGTGTAAACTGAGTGAGAATAATTTATAAAAAGATTGAAACATTAAAAACTTTAAGATCTTCATATATACAGGAAGCAAGAACTGGAAATCTTTTCTTTAAATATGTAAAGTTTTGGTATTAATTCATAATATATGAATGTTAAATCAATAAACTTCACTGCCATATTTTTAGTACATATCATGTGGTAAAGAAACAAATCGCCAACCCAAACAATAGATATTATTGCATTTACATGGACCCACCACATTTTCAGTTTCATTTTTGCTGATAAATCAGTTGGTGAATGAAAGCTAAGTCTTCTAGGACTGTGACAGCTCAGAAATCTGGATTCTGCTCCTAGGAAATATTCTCCCAGGAGCCTACACAAAAACCTACATGTGAATGTTTATAACAGATGTATTTGTAATCTCACAGCCTAGAAATAACCAGCATTCCATTTAGCAGGTAAATGGATGAACATACTAGAGTACGCCCATGCAGTGGAATACTACTCAGCAGGGAAAAAGAACAAACAGGCACACAACAGTAGGGAAAGAGAGAGACCTTAAACACATTTTCAATGAAAGCAGCCAGACCCAAAAGGTTGTACATTGTACATTTCCATTTATATCACATTCTGAAAAAGCCAAAACTCCATCTTTAAATTATTTTTAAAATCATGTACTTTCAAAGGCCAGTGAGAAATGTCTGAAGGCTTTTTATTTTGGTTAGATAAATATTTTAAGAATTTGATATTTATTAACAATATTCAGTAACCGAGTTGTCCATATTTTCTCTTTTTCTAAGCGTGAGTCCAAGTTCTAGAAGTAGATACATCCCTCTCTACACGTGAGTACTGTTTCTCAGCGTTCACAAGCACCGGAGGCATTTGGAAGTTATAGCTGCTCTGGCACCCGTGATTATAACCCGCTCTTTAGCGACAGTCCCTGTGTGATGTTTCCTGGCGGGGTGCGTGTCTGACGCCAGGAGTTCCATCAAACGTTTGTCATAAAGATTTTGATTAACTTGAAAAAAAGGAGGAATCAGGTTTTTCCATTTTCCTAGATAGGTTATTTTATGAAATACTAAAATCCGCTGGTGCTACTACTGCTGGTCAGCCAAGGAAGGTCTTATGGTGCTGGGGAAGGCACGAGGTCCTCATTCATGCTGCAGGACGAGCTGCTCTTCTCCTTTTGTGCAGAAACCTGGCTCTCTAGGAGGCTGGCAGGCGCCCTGTGCCCGTGGGGCCTCGTCCTTTGTGTGGTTCTTTAGTGTGAGCCATAAGCTTGGAACCAGGCAAGGCTGAGAACGTGCGGAGGGGCTACACCTGGCGTTGTCACCTCTGCCCTCCTTGCAGGCTCCTTTGCAGCCTGCAAGCTCTCCCAGTGGCCCAGTGTCCTCAGCCCCCAGCCTCTTGCTATCCCCAGCTCACCAGCAGGAGCCCAGCACCTTGGGCAGGGGCAGCCTCGCCATCTCCCCCAGGCCTGCAGTGATGTCCAAGGACAGGGAGTCCCCGACTGCTGTGTGCTAGAAATATGGACGCTGTGCTGTCACCCGGGTTCAGCCATAGGCATCACCCTGACATTTGTCCGGCAGTGCTGTGTCTTCCATGGGCTTTTACTTTTTGCCCCCCCGAGGTTCTTGGTCCTCTAGGACAGACAAAACTTCTTTAGAAGTCAGGACACAGGTCAGCTGCTCCTCCCTGCATCCTCTCTCCTTCCCTCCAACAGTGGACACATGCCGACCACCGACGCCGATGCAGTGGACAACCCCTGTGGAGACATCGCAGCCTTGGCCAATCCTCGGCAATCGAAACCTCTGTACACAAACACGAGTCGGTAAGCCACTTATTTTATCCAAAAGAATGAGACGTGGGGATGGGCTTTATTACAAATGAAGGGATAAAAACGATTGCCTGGCCCAGTGTGGTCATGGATGCCTACAATCCCAGCACCCTGAGAAGCTGAGGCAGGAGGGTTCCAAGTTTGAGCCCAGTCTGGACAACTTAGTGATCTAGCGAGACCCTGAAGCAAAGTAAATAAATAAATAAAGAGGCTGCAGATGTAGCTCAGTGCAAAGGCCCTGGGTTCAGTCCCCAGCACTGGAAAAAAAAAGTTGCCTGGCCTGTTTTTGAATGTGTCATAAGAAGAAACACACCAGTAGTTTTAGGGACTCACCATAGGGCTTTTAGCAAGCCACTTCACTCTGTGACCTCAGTCTGTTCATCTGGAAACTGTCACCCAGAATGCCACCAAGCAAGTAGATTTAGCATCTAAGTCACTGGCCATGCGACTGATTCATGACAGATCGTTATTAAAGTTGGCAAAACTGGATTCTTCTTCAAAATGAGACCCGTGAGTTTTAGCGCTAGAATCTTGCTGTCCAGAGCACTGTCAGCACCTCCCATGAGGACGGGACCCACAGCGCTCGAAAGGAAAAGAGCCATACTCAAGGTTCATGTTCAGCTTCTACTGAACCCACAGCACTTTTGCACCATCCTAAGGGAGAAGGATCTAAGTCCAGCCGTCTTTAGCTGGGGATTCTGTGTGCATTGTGTTAGAAAGCACGCATTTACTGTTTGTGTCTACACTAAGTACATACTATACACACACGTGCATTATAACCAGTGGGAACACTGAGTCTCGGAGGTTAAGTGACAGCTGCCCTCGTGTATCTGGGGACCGGGTTCAGGACCCCAGGACCCCAAGGCCAGAGGGTGCTCAGGTCTCTCGTGTGCCGTAGAGGAGGATTTGAGTAGAATGAGCATATTCCCTAAATCACCGCTAGATCACTTATAATACCTAATGCAGTGTAAAGCAGCACCAGTCGCCACAGAATTGTAAATGTTAATGAATATTGAAGACATCAGTTGTGCCCATGAGACAAACCGGTTAGGTTTCACATTAGCACTTTTTAGATATATTCTATTATTTCTAAAATGCAATGCTATTTCCTACAATAGCTTTGAATTTTTCTGTTATCTATTTTATCTAATTCTTTTGACTATCTGTAGTCAACTGTAAAATACATTTGAAAACTCTCTTTGGCTTTAAACTATAGTAACACAACCTATCTCACTGAAGAATTTAATGAGCCTACAAAATTGAGTTCCAAAAATGTTACAGAAACTATGCCAAGAAGAGTGGTAAGGTAGAGATAATAAGGCAAAGGTATAAGCTCTGTACACAAACAATCCAAAAGCAGGATGAGACAAATCCTACAAAAATTTAGCTTCATTTTTCTGAAGCACAGCAGAAGAAAGAGATTTCACATTTGGACTTGAGAGCTGTAGTGTCGTGTGGTGTTTGTTCTGAAGAGGGAGCTGGGTGATGCATTTCTTCCATAGATTCTGCAAGGAAACTATTGCTATTAGACATCAGAATCTTAGGAGTGATTGTGCACACCTGGACCCCAGCTACTTGGGAGGCTGAGGCAGGAGGATTCGAAGTTCCAGGCCAGCCTGGCCAGCTTGGTGAGACCCTGTCACAAACGATAAAAAGTAAAAAAAAAAAAAAAAAGCTGAGGATGTATCTAAGTGTGAGGGCTTGCTCAACCCCCAGTACTGCAACAAACAAACAAACAAAAATAATGAAAACCAAAAACCATAAAAATTTTAAAGGGAGGCTATGAAAATAAGCCAATTTTAAAACGTTTTTCAGGTATAAAAAATCAATAATGTTTCTTTTTTGAAATGTATATTTGAATTTTGAAATGTTTTACTAAGCATACTTGCCAAGTATTCTTTTGGATCAGTCCTCAAAGAGAATAAGGAAAAATCTAGAAGTATTTTTTAAATGTGATGTAAGAACATACTGTTCCACTTGAATAAATTTGGGAGTATGCTATTTTGCCTCATCTTGCCTTAAAACCTGTTTAAAAGGAAGTGAAATTATAAGCGGATGGTGTTGTAAACGGACAATAACTGTATTTCTCTTGTTTGAACACAAGAGGGCGACCGAGCTTGCAAAATTTCTTCTTAATTTTTTTTCAATTTTCAACAGAATTTTAACCTTTTAACACAAAGAAATATCTTCCAATTTTACTATAAAATATTTATAGATGCAAAAGATACGGCGTCGTATGTGATTTGTAAAATAACGCCGCATTGCCTGTGTGTTACCCGCCTAGCTTAAGGAATAGATTTTTACTCAACTCGGAAACCACCCAGGTGCCCCCCAACCCGTTACCCGCGTTCCAGTTCTGCTCCCCGCCCGCTGCACATCCCTTCGCGCTAGTTCTAACAGCTTTACAGTGTTGCTCCCGGTACACGATCTCTAAACAGGGTATCGTGTAGTTGCCACAACACCACGTTGAGCTAAAAAATAAAACACAGAATTTATAAAGTAGGGTGACATTTTCCTAAAGCTTCAAATGCGGAAACGCATACACTTGGTGCCAACTGGGGAACAGCATCACCCTATTCACATATAAATTCCCCATTTTGCAGTTTCTTCCACGTGACTGGTGGTGTTTAACCCTGGCTGGGGGTGAGCTATCCATGGGTGCCATTTGAAGTTTTTCAAATTTCCCTTACTAGTGGAGTTTGGTTTTTTTGGTCACCATGTCATCTGACATGCCCTGTGGTTTTTATGCTGGTGGACTGTACTAATAGTTTAAAAAACAGTTTGTTATTTGTGTTATACAATTGAATCTCATCATTATAGAAAAGTTGTACAGAAAAATGAATAACAATAAAAAACTCTCATGCAAAAACATTATTGCTATTGACAGCTCGGCACTTTCTCACCTGTAACATGCATTTTTAGTCTTGCTTTTGTTCGTTCGCACAGCTGTGATTTTACTACATGTATCATTCTCGCCACCCTCACATGACAACATCACTGTTGGCACACATTTCCCTGAACCCACCCTGATTTCTGTTTGTGCAGCTGGGCCATAGCTGATGTTTCTTTAGGTTACATATATAAATGGTTGCCATTTTTGCTCTGATAAATAATTCTCTCAAATACTTTCAGCATAAATCTTTTATGACTTGAAATTATTGTATAGGAGAGACTCCTGGAAATGGATTCTGGGGTCAAAATATACAAACGTTCCTAAGCCTATTGCTGAATCATTTTCTGGAAGTATTTAGAGAAATTTACAATGGAACGAATATTTACGCTCACCTTTAATGTTAACACAGAGGTTCACCAATCGTCATTGTATTAGCCCCCAAAACATGTTCATTGTGAAAATAATTCCAGTATTTTTAAAGTGCAGATAAAAACCTCACTTCCATTTTCAGTCCCTCTATTCAAAGGCTGATTTCTTCTTGCACTTCCTGCCCATGAAGCTGTGCATGCTGCCGTGTGAATATACATGTGCATTGCGGGTGTGCACATGTGGGATGAGAGATGCAAATCTGCACTGGAAACCTTTCCCATATCAAAATCTTTTTCGTGGCTGCATGGTTTGACATGACAAGTGTGTATCCAGTTCATATAGTTCTGACTAAAGGATTTTTCCTGTTATGAATAAAGCAAAAACCACCTTTTTATATATCTTTGCACAAGTATGCATGTATGCCTACAGATCAAATAGCAAAAATTAGAATTATTACATGAGTTTTCTCATTTAAAAAAATGTCCTAATTTGGTAGGCATGCCCAGCTATTAAAAGGCATTTAGAGTTAAGAAACTCAAAATACTAGTGTGGTTTCCACTGTGATTCCTCTTGTTTATAATTTGAGACTACTTTAGGAACTAGGACAATCCAAAGCACCCATTTGGTTTCAACAGGAATTATTGACACTCAGGGTAACTAAGTTGCTTTTTTACTTTTTCAACAAATAAGTGCTATTTAACAGCTCTGGGCAATGTTCATGATTTTTTAAATGATATAAATTCGCTCTCATGTCTACTCTGTGTCTAACAGAAAGTGAGGGTAAGGCTGAGACAAGGACCTTATTTTCACGTCTGACTTCGTTCCATCTCTGTGATCCCAGAGCCATAGTCTTCGCAAGAGCCCCACGACAAGGTGGATGGCAAGTCCAGTTGCTCTTGGTGATGGTTTCATAATCCCATGTGGCGTCATGCGCTGCGGTCAGGGGCCACCAGGACAAAGCCCCCGGAACTGCGGGTCTGTGCACAATCGGGACTCAAGCATCCCGTCCTTGCCTTTTCCTGGGAAGACACAAGAAGCTGCCTTGCTCTTCTGGGATCTAACATGGACGTGTCTTACCCTCATGTTTCCAAATCAGGCATCTGCCTCCACTGCGCCGGCCTCCACTAATTGCAATCTTTCATCTCAACATCACACAGTTTCTTATTTGCTGTGCTTTTCCACCTCAGTGATTTCTGTAAGAAAGCCTTTGCAAAAAAAAAAAAAAAAAAAAAAAGGGGAATTGGGAATTGTCCAATGGTTTCCCAGACAGCACCTGGCGGATGTCTGAATGGAAAAGCAAGGCTTCGTTGCCCGCCACTGGGCTATGCTGCAGTTTAAATTTAAAAAAAAAAGTCATGCCACAGCCCAGGTTCAAGAGCAACTATGAATAGTATTCCTTACACCAGCTCAACACTTCTGCCTTTTCAGAGGACTTTCACATCTACTCTCTCATTTGCTTTTCAAAATAGTATGATGAGACCAAAGTTTGGTAACTTGTTTTGTCCCCAATTGGCTGATGAGGAGGCTGAGGCAGGACACCTTGCAGAGCATTCCAAAGCATGCGTTTCATGAGAAGCCCAGAGAATGGGCCTTGGCATCCCCAGGGCAGACCCTTGCCTTTAACCCATGCCAAACTTGCCTTTTGCCTCTGGCTGCGGTCTGGCTGCTGGGGCTTCACCCTCACCTATTATTTCTACCTCCCCTTGTAAATGGAAGGCATGAAGATTCTGAGAACAGAGGAGGAAATCCATCCATGAAGCAATGCTAATCACAGTAAAACTCTACTTCCGGGAAAATACCTTGGAGCTACATAGCTTAGCACATTCAGAAAAACAGTCCAGTGACCAAAAGCCATCCCAAAGTGGTTCTGTTTTATGTGCATTTCTCATTGAAAACACCAGACAAAGTCACAGCTCACAGAGCACAGTCTTTCCCACTCTGGCTGCACACCACTGAGGTCTCCATGGCTTCTCGCTTCGCCAGGCCTCTGGACTCCTGCAGGCCACAGTGGATGCTGCATGCTCGTCCTCACTCCTGACCTTCTTCCCATCTCTCCAGCCCTCCCTGCGTCCCCTCGGCCCACATGGGCAGACACTCCTACATGGGTTCCGCACCCGCTGTGTAGGCCCATGCCTCCCTACATCACAGGACCCCACACCCCTCGTAGAGGGACACAGTTTCCCTGGCTGCCAGTGAGCTGTGCCTGAGGAGCCCTCCTAGAGCGTCCCTCCCAGCCTCAGGCCCCACAGCTGCATGGGCTGCCCATCCCTCGCAGGTGCCTGTTTTGTGACCACCTCCCCTTACTTTGCATCTGTGGTCTTTGCATCTCTGGATCTTTAAACCTTTAGATGGGCATTTTTCAAATGTCCTCTTAGGACTGGAGAATGTAGCTCAGCAATGTGGCACTTGCCTGGCATGCATGAGGGTCTGTTTTCCATCCCCACACTGCAGGGAAAAAGTATAAAAAGTATTTGTGAATGTGAAAGCTGTCAGGAGCTCAGACCTCGCTGGGTTTCTGCCTAGAACTGTGCTTGACGGGACAGTTCCAGTGAGGGAGAGTCCCAGGGACTCAACCTCGATCTTGCAGGTGCGCCCGAGCAGCACTGCTGTAGCCTGGCCAGGCTCTTTCGGCTGGGCCGGAGCCACCAGAGGACCTCCCTCCCCACGCTGTCTGGTGGCATCACCTCTGAAGCGCGGGCTTTCTGGGTTGAGGTCTGGCTCTGCCCCGTGATGATTGGGTTGGCTCTGGGCGTGTGACTTAGACTTTCTCCACTCTGCCGTGTAAAAACCGGGCATGATAATAAGACTTACAGTACAGTGGTATTATGAAAATTAAAGTCAGTTCATGTAAAGCATCTAGAAGAGAATACAGCACACACTCAGTGAGTATCAGTCATGCATGCAGTACACAGAGAAGTTCCATGCATGCCTAAATCTTTATCCACACAGGCAACATGTGTATTCTACATATAACATGTTTTCGTTATTTTCTGTATCGTTTTTAATTATACACAATTTGGGCTCCCTTTTTCTGATTTACTAAACTTCCTTGCTTTCTGAAATTATTTTCTATTTTATTATGCTTAGTTGAGAGAAACTAGTCAGTGTTAAACTTAGGCAATAAGATACCCAAATTTAGCCATTGGAGAACAAAATCCAGGCTCAGAAGGAACTGGGGGTACAAAAGAAGGTGTTCCGGTGACAAAAACCTGTGGAACAGAGACAAAAATGGAGTTCACTTTTTACATGCGTCTCTCTCTGCTGTCCTCAAGTTGGGGGCTGGAGCTCTGTGAACATGCCGTGAACCCCAGAATCCATCTCACAGCCTGTATGCACATTTCAGTGTCTCTCATAGCTTTGTTTCCTCCAGCTGAAAAATGTCGCCTTGCAGCAGCAGTCAAAGCTTCCCAGAGAGTACTCTTTTTTCTTTCTATAAGGGCAATGTACTGCATGGAAGATAGCAAAAACTCCCCTTGTAATAGCCTTGCCTGCAAGGGTTAAGTGGAATAAATTCAGAAGCAGCGTGGGTGAGAACTTTCGTTTTCAAATACTTGGCAGTTTATTATGCAACTGAATTCATCCTCCAGCCTAAGCAGCTAATCAGTCTACTATTTTATGAAGAAATGTTATTATTAGATATGATGTCATATCACATAACAGCATTCACATAATGTGACGTATGCCACCATTTAGCATCAATAACCTGCGTGCCACAGAAGCGCGTGGCGCTGGAGGCTGTGTTAGATCCAGCCCTTCCTGTGACTGGCAGGTCGCTCGGGTCCAGCTTCCTGATGCTCAGCTGCTCAGCTGCTCTGCTCTAACTTCACAGGCGTTTAATTTTGCAGGTGTTTCAGAGGCAGTGGAAAAAACCTGTCACACAGACGGAGGGGATTTCCTTTGTAACATGCATGGAAGCTTTAATGAATGTCTGGGGGAGAGACACACATATCAGTAATTTTGCCTCGTTTGTGGCTACCTCTCCAACTTATGGCTATGCTTCTTTAAGAAAATTCCAAGAAATCCTAAAGGGCACAGCATAGAGTTTAACAGCTTTTGTTACCCTGGTCCCTGGTCCCACCACAAACCTTAAAATTGTCTCTAAAACAAGCTCCCAAGGTTCTCTTTGCTCTAGGATCCATAGGGTGCTATCGAAAGCCCCATTCCCAGGCCGTCTCCGTACTAATGAAACTGGCACACAGACGGGGGATCTGGGTTTTGGTCACATCTGTCTACAGACGACGTGAGATTTCACTCTGCAGCACCAGCTGCAAACCTCATCGCCACATAGTAATATTTGCAGTTGTGTGTACTGGAGAAACTTTGCTTTCTCCACTTACACAACACCAGTTTTGTAAGTGTTTTGTTTCTTTAAAGTATTGTACGTCAGCTAAAATTAGTTGAACACCTACTCAGTGGTAACGAAGCCCCTCCTGCCTTCACACTCATTTAATGCCGGGGTCCCCAGTGTGAATTGTCCTCTCTGTGCCACAGTTGACTGAGTGCTGGGCTCCAGGGACCTTTCTTCACTGGAGTGGTGGGCAGAGCAGGAGGGGTAGTCAGGCTGGGAACGGAAGCCACCTCTCAAGGTGGGGCCTCCCCTGCGCTTCTGCTGCCTGCTCTTCCCAGCCTCACAAAATGCGTTAATTTGTGCCATTGAGTCTGATGTTGCCCTTGATGTAGTTAGCCTCCCTTCATCAGTGCGAAGGGGTCCCCTGTCCATGGGCTGCAAGTCAATAAACCAGCACCAACAGAGTCAGAGAATTATACACTTGCAGGAAAAGTACCATTTTTATTGGTGCAGTTTCCCGCCTGACACGTAATCTTTTCCCTAACATTCCAATTACTTTGCCCCTTGTAGTTAAGATGACAGGTTGTGATCAATAATCAATGCAGGGTGAACCCTGTGGAACTGCAATGTGAATTACCATATTTTTTTCGCTTCGCTCACAGACAGGTCCCCAAGGTTAGTATCATTCCCCAGGGCCACGGCTGAGGCAATAAGGTTCCAAGAGGCACAGAGTGTGCATGTGAGAGCTGATGGGGAAGGTACAAATATTCTTCAACTTTTTTCTAACCTTCAGTGCAAACACATTTCACTAACTTAGTTCTTTTGTTGGGCCTATCTCCTGACACTTTAAAGGGAGTGTGTTTGTCAGCTTTCTGCCACTGTGACAAAACTCCTAAAAGAATCAACCTATAAGGAGGAAAGTTTCATGGTAGCTCACAGTTCATTGAGGTTCAAACCATGGTTGCTTGGCCCCTCTGCTTTGGGCTCATGATGCCACAGTACATTTGGTGGGAGGGTGGGCAAACGATGTGTGCTCAGATCATGGTGGCCAGGAAGCAAGGAGAGAACACAGAAGAGACCAGGGTCCCAGTGTCCCCTTCAGTCCCATGCCCCAGTGACCTAACTTTTCCCCTACAGCCCTCACCTCCTAACAGCTTTGCCATATCCCACGGGGCCCACTGGCTAGGCCTCTGGGGGGCTCTCAAGATCCAAATCGAAAAGAGGAGAAAACTCCTTTAAGCTCAGTTTCTTGAAAATTATTCCAAAGATAAATGGTTGCAGGAGGTGGTTTCGTCTGGCTTACTGAATGTGTAGAAAGGACATCAATATAACCAAAACCCCCACAGAGAACTCACTCCTCCACCTTTGATGGAGTCTGGGTCCTTGTCGCTGTGGTATATTTCGTCTTGGTGTCAATTTTGACTAAGGAACCCACCACCAAGATGCCAGGCTCTCAGAGACCCCAGAGGAGAGGGGTGCAGACCACTGAGCTGAATGGAAACTGTGAACCCAGAACCCATTTGAGATGGCGCTACCCTCGTTTCTCCCTACAAGGGCAGGACAGCAAGCTGAGGCAGAAGAGCTGGTACGGTTCCACCAAGAAGCTACATTCTAGCACAGGGCCTCTCAGGCTGCAAAATGTTGCCCACGCTCCTTGAAATCTGTCTTCTTTTCCATTGCTCTTGTGGGCAGGGCATCCTGTCGCAAGTTGCACCAGGCCTGGCCCGGCCACTGACCTCGCCCACCTCTGGGAAACAGTCAGTGTAGACCATTTCAGATGCTGGCGTGGCAGACACACGAGTTACTCTTCGCGTCTTTCTGAACTGATTGAATCGGTCTTTTGGATGCTTGTTTGTCTTTTCTAGAGAGCACTTTTATATCCACACTTTCTATCTTCCTGTGTGTCCTTGTGTTTCCCTTTTTTCTTCTTTCCTCTCCGGTAGGGAGAAGGATGGGGAAGCAGAACCGCCCACAGGGTCTAACTAAGCAAGCCAGTGTGCACGCTGGTGTTTGATTTCAATGTGCAATTTTAGGAAATCACCTGAAATTAGTAATATGGGGCATTAACCAAAGACCTTCAGTAAAAAGTAAGACAGCAGTAAATAGAAATGCGTTAATACTGGAGTCAGCGTTAGAGAGCTATCTGTAGTTTGTCAAGAACTGGTGTCTTTCTTCATTATGAAACTGAGCTCAGCAGTGAGTCATGCATGTAAAAGACATGCAAATTTAGAATAATAGCAAAACATGCACTCGCAATACGTTTTCTTAGCCCTAGAGTGGAGCTGCTGTCTTGAGTATGTAGGCATCAGCACACCTGGTGCACGCAGGCTTTCCTGTGTGGACGGCCCAAGTTCCAGAGCCTAGGCAGGGAAAAAAAAAATGAGACTGCATCCTCCTTTATATTTTTTATATTTGGGTTCTAGTTACTGTGACTATTTCACAAATCATTATTTTCATTTCCTCTCATCCCCCTCTTTTAACTCCTCACTGCAGGGCTGCAAATATTCCAGGATACACTGGCAAGGTTCATTTCATGGCCACCCAGCCAGCAAATTCTAATATTCCATCAACAACCCCATCACCAGACTCAGAGCTGCACCGGTGAGCATGAACCCCATTATTCAATTTGCTCTGATACATTAGAAGGGGAAACCCTAATTATGGTTATTCCATTAAAGAACAATTAAATACTAAGAGCAAATTTACATTGTTTTTTTTAATGGGGCATCAGGTCCAAAAAAGAGAAGAGTTAGTTTTCCTACTGAGCGGAATTTTATTAGGTTTTCTGTATGCTTTTCTTTTGGAATCTTATTCAAAATTACACTGAAAAAAATGTAGATTAGTGCTTATCTAGGTGTTGCTAAAAGGGGCATCATAAGACATCTGACACACGGTAGGGGACAGAAGGGGACAGCATATTTGCCTCTGGGACTTAGAGTTTTGCACACACATCCTCTTCCTCGTAGCGTCAGAAAGAAGATCCATGGGAGGAACTAACATGAGATGTATTTGCTTCTTCTGAATACCATCTTATGTTTTATAAACAACAAAACTCCCTTGGCTATCACAGATGATTTTGAACTTCGCTTTTGCAAGTTGAAAGTAGAAGATATTGGATGGCAGGGGTACAAGGGTCTTCACTTTGAGTCCAGTAGTGAGAAGCAGAGCGTTCTTTCTCATCATAACTCATATCTGAAAGCTTTGGGGGGAAGACCCGGCCTGCAGAAGAGAGGATGCAGTTTTGAAAACGCAAATGTGCCCCTCGAGTAGATGAGCGGCCTCAGGAGGACGTGGGAGCGGGGAGAAGTGAGGGGGACCTTTCCTCTGGGTCACAGGGCTTCCTTTATCATCTCTGAGCCTCACCTGGGTCCTCTTCAGGATCCCAGATTTACAGGGTTGGACAGGAAAGATCCCAGCTCACAGGGACTTCAGTTTCAGGATGGAAGCAGAGAAATGCAAAGTCCCTGAAGAAAGGCAGCAATTTCAGATGGTGACATATGCCATGGGAAGTCACATGGCAGATGTCACAGAGAGGGCCATTGAGTCCCACGATGGCAGGCCAAGACTTTCTGAGGAGGGGACGTTCAGGTGGAACTCCCTCTTTTTTGTGGGGGAAGGTTGTTTGTTTTTTATGAGGCAGGGTCTTGCTCTGTAGCCCAGGCTGGCCTTGAACTCACAGTGATCCTCCTGCCTCAGCCTCCTCGAGTGCTGGAATTGCAGGTGTGTGCCAGTTGTTCTCAGCTCATCCAGATGTTCATTTTCTCATTCACTCTTCCATTATTTAGTGAATTTGTCTGTCCATTGATTAAGTTGGCAAATGTCACCAGAGCTGCAGGTTTTCACCTGCAGCAAAGCCTGTGTGCAAAGAGCTCGGGACCTCCCAGTGAACAAAGAGCAACCAAGCCCAGGGGAGTGATGACCCACATTAGACATTCACAGTGGCCCTACGGAGGAGAGCCTCTGTCTGGACATAGTGGACAGAGCTCATGTCCCCCAGCCAGGTGCCTTTGAGCAAGGGCCCCTTGCTGTCCCACTTGACAGATGAGGAAACTGAGCCCATACGCCTAGGTGGCCTGGCCGGGGAGGACGACTGAAGAGGACTTCGAAGGGGAGGGGTGCAGGAGGGCCGGGAGAGGGTGTTGGCTAACAGACACCCAGGGCTGGGCTGAGCTTGCAGGGAAAGGATCTCAGGAGGGTGCCCTCAGCACACAACTCACCCTCTGGGTGCCACTGCCTCTGTGTGTGTGTGTGTGTGTGTGTGTGTGGTGTGTATTAAGGACAGGGATTAAAGGAAAGGAATGGTGAGCTGAGATGGTGGTTCCTGCCTATAATCCCAGCATGCTGGGAGGCTGAGGCAGAAAAGCGTCTAGCTTGAGCCCAGTCTGGGCAATTTAGTAACTTAAGGGGACCCTGTAAAAAAAAAACAGTCAGTCTATCTATCTGTCTGTCTGTCTGTCTGTCTGTCTATCATCTGTCTGTCTGGCTGTCGATGGAGCTCAGTGAAAAGGCCCCGGGATCAATCCCTAGTAAACCCCACACACACGAAAAGCTGTTCCCTGACACAGGGAACCTAAATTTCTGATTTGAGAATTGTGCAGCCTCCAGCCATCTGATGCATCTTGGACTTTACATTTATAAAGTAAAGTGGGTCATTGGCTCTCTGAACTAATATTTTGTATTCAGTTTACTCCCTAGACACTTTGGATTTCGGGTCTCCACTTTGACATGTGCAATTTTTAAGATAAATTTTGTTGTGTGTCTCTAAGGCAGCATGGTGTTATGGGATACAAATATATAGTAAAGTGGTTACTATAGTAAAAGAAATCAATGTATCTATCATCTCACGTAGTTACCATTTCCCCTTCCCCCATGGCAAGAGAAGCTAAAATCTACTAACAGTAAAAATCCTGCATGCAACCCATCTTCGCACCCCAGTGCCTGAGACCACATCAACACCCCGTTCTCCACATCTCCATGGTCACCTGGCAGAGTACCCAGCGTGTGGTAAAAAGTCCTTTCATCTGCCAGTTACCTCTCTACTCCTGGGTGGAAAACTGTCCCCTCCAGTCAGTACCAGAGAAAAGAACCTAAGTCTTTGGTGGGAATGCACACGGCTGTCCCTGGGAGGCATCCCCTGCACAGTGGCTGTCAGCCGTTGCTCCAGAATGGGGTCAGGAACCCCCAAGGCGCCTTCTCCGGGGTTCTTGTTCCAAAGGTCACCTCTGACCAAGTGAGGGTCTGATCTGCACCTCCGCTCTCGCCCCCACAGTGGCTCCTCACAGGCGCAGTGCTCTGGCCTGAGGAGCACAGCAGGGACAAGGCAGGGAGGGCTTAGCTACACACACCCCTGCTCTACCGTGCAGACCATGCCCCTCGCAGGAGGAGGCCTGGACATTGAGCCTGGCCTTGGTGACCAGAGGCTCGCCCCCATCGAGTGTCGCTTCTGATTTTCTGTGACAGTATATTTAAAATGTTCTGTAAATTTTCCAGCGAAAGCATGAGCCCCGGTGTCTGTCTGCCGAGCACCCCGAGAATGTAGCTGACCCCCTCCTGGTCCTGTCTGCTTGATCGGACGTGGGGTTTTCCTGTTATTTCCACGCTCTGGGGGATTCCTGGCTCTCCACCTCCGCTGTCCTCCTCCTGCTCCTTCCTAATCTGCTCCTGATGTGTCAAGAGCCTTGGCCACACCCGTGGCCATCTGCAAACCTTTCCCTGCCACCTAAGCTTCCAGATCCTTCCAGGTCCACCTCCCTGGTGGGTCCTGCATCCTGGGCTGTCCGAGGCAGCCAGCTCACTTACTGTCCCTCTGCCCTCCTTCCTCTTGGAATCTCTGTGTCCATCAGCGCTTTCCCCACCCTCACTTCTCTCTCTCCTCCTCTCCCAGCCCCTGACCCTTTCTTTCCGTCTCTCCTCTCTGCTTGCTCCTTGGTGCCTTGCTTCTCCTGCCAGCCTGTTGTTTATGAAGACCCAGGTCCCAGCTCCCACTGTGCCCTTCTGTGCCTCCCACCCCCTGCTCTCCCTTCCCTTCATGGTCATTCACTTCCACGCTCCTTTAAGACGCAGACCGGGGGCCAGTGATATAGCTCAGCGGCATAAGTGCCTGCCTGGCAAGCGCGAGGTCCTGAGTTCGACTCCCGGTACCTGCATATAAAAAAAAAAAAAAAGACGCAGACCATCACCTCCCAGCCCATGCTCCTCACCTCTGACCAGCCAGGTGCTCCTGCCTGCCGGACTGGGGACTGAGAAGAGGACGGAGAGAGCCCGATGCTCTTCATGCAGGGGCAGTGGCGGTGCGTTTGCCCTGCATCTTTGAGGCTGATCAGACTGCAGTGGTGACTTGGAGTTTTTACACCGCTTAGGTTTTCAGCATGCAAAGTGGTCTCTGTCCATTTGTGGAGCCCTGCCCACCGCCCGGAGAGCCTTAGCATTCGTATTGTACGGGACGCAGGATAGACAGGAAGAGGGCCGGAAGAGACTGGAAGCAAGGCTATGGTCTCCGCTGGTGGAGAGCAGAGGCAGATTGGCGATGCTTCCCCCAGCACCCACTTCCATCCCAGCCAGGTTAGGCTGCACATCCCCTGGCTCCAGAACGTAACCTGCATAGAAGTGTGGGTGCACGCTGCTGGGGCCATGTCTTGCAACATAATAATAATAATAATAATAATAATAATAATAATAATATATGTACATGTCACAGCTGTCATAGCTGGAAAACAAGCCCCTACGGGAGGAGTTGCTGATGGCAAATTTATTTCTACTGCATAGGCCAGAAAGCTGAGACACAGCGAGGGCACGGCATTGTGTGAGGAGACGCTGTGACTCTGGTGGACAGGAGGGCACAGGCTCTTCTAGAGGCACCAGCCTCCCGGGCCTCCCTCACCCCCCAGCTCCCTGGGCCCAGGTCCTGACACCTGTGTCTTCCCCTAGCCTCCCTTGGCATCTTCCCACCAATGCCCTTCCCCACCGGCGAGGCAGCCGTGTCTCCTGCGCCCCACCCCAGCCTGGCCACCCAGCGGAGACTTTCTGCGTAGCTGTTCACCTGCCTTCTTAGCACCTACCATAGCTAGGTACAGAGGTGTCCAGCAAATGAAATGGAATGCAGAGAGCATAGTCATTCCCAGCCAACTTTTCTCTTCTCTGTCTGAGCTCCTCTCTCTCTCTCTCTCTCTCTCTCTCTCCCCTCCTCTTCCCTCCCTCCCTTTCCCTCTGTCCCTCTCTCCCATTGCTCTGTATCAGCAGCTGGTGAACAGATGAGGCTGCACGTTTTCATGTCGATTTTACCCATTGGTTTCTTCTTTTCCTCTTCCATTCTGTCTCAGCACCTTACGGAAAGAAATGAGAGTTGACCTCTTCCGTCACCAGGGTCCACTGTCCCGGATGGTCACAACTGTGAAGCCCTACAACCCTTTCAACAGGAAGGAAAGAGAAACCATAATCTACTGAAAGAGGCCACACCCTGGTGTGCACGATGTGATGGGGAATAAAAGATCTGGAACAATCTGTGTGTGTCCTGGAGACATCTACGGACCCTATAGAAGCTCGCAAAGTGCTCCCATACACTTTAGCTCATTTGTTCTTGCATTTAGCTCATGATAATTCTTGGAGCAGGCATTTTACACATATCTTTCTTTGGGGGAGGAAGCCCAGGAGTACTCATGATTAAACTCAGGATTTTGGCACTGAGCTGCATCCCCAGCCCTTTTTGAAATTTTTAATTTTGAGGCAGTTGCTAAACTGCCCAGGCTGGGCTTGAAATTTCCATTTTCCTGCCTCAGCCTCCTAGAGAGCTGGGATTACAGGTGTACACCACCATGCCTAGCTATAGCTTCCTATTTTATAAATAATATACACTGAGTCTTGGAGAAGGGAAGAGCTTATCTGGAACTTAGGTTTTCTCAACTTAGAGATCTTACCTGCCCCTCCACTTTCCTGCAGATTGGATAACCTTCCCTGGATTATTAATACACAGAACAAAACCAATAGAAACAAAACAGGAAACCTCTTGTGTCTCTAGAGTTTCCCAATGTGCTTCCCAGGAATTCTACCTTCAGGCTTCTTCCCCCAAATGCAGAGTGAGATAGCGACCCTGCAAAACTCCAAGTAAATGTGAAGTGCATGGGGGCCTTGGTCTTTCTTTTCCCATAGAAAGGGGAAATCAGCTCTCTTTGGTGCAGAATATGTTTGACCGCAGTGGACTGATAAATAGATTTCGATGCTGACTCTTCTGCCAGGACAAACAGGAAAACCAGCGGCCATCCATCCTGAAGACCTGACTGCCTTTGAGAAAAGCGATGAGTTCACCTAAATACAATCTTGTAGACTAATTATTTTCAGAAAAAGCAAGTCTGCAAGAAAAAAATTATAGGACCAAAAAAAAACAAAAAAACAAAAAAACAAAAAACAAAAAAACTTCAACTCTGGAAGATTCTCAGTAAAACACAAATGAGGCAGAATTCTGGTAAACATTCCGGTCACATTTTTGGTAAACATTCTGGTCACATTTCTGGTAAACATCCTTGTCAGCATGTTCTGTCAGAGGGTCTGCTGGTCAACACTGGAGGCCCTGTCATCATTCCGGGGTTGCTAGGCAAAGCCCAGGAACACCTGGGCTTTACATTCTGCAGGCAGAGATGGTTTTTCCATTCTTTCTAATGCACAAATCTGGACACCCATCATGGCCCTTGAGTTCCTCTGAAGGCACTTTTGGAAGGATGCTGGCTTTGTCTGCTGTTACTCTTGACTCTTGACTGCATTAAGAGACTCCTAGAGGAGTGATTGGATCCCTGGGAGTAAAACACATCATTGATTAATCCAAGATGTCATAGCTGAGTGTGCTGCTGGAAGGAGGGCTCAGCTGGAGATGGGTCACTGGGGAGAGCTTTTGGAGGTTCTGTGTCTTGATGGCAGTCTTCCCCGGGAGCCGCTTCCTGGCCACCATGAATTGAGTACCTTTCCTCTACCACGATCATCTACCCTAACCTTCCTGCCTTGGAGCCCACCAACCATGGACTGAACCCCCTGAAACCATGAACCAAATAAACCATTTCTTCCACTAAGTTGTGTATGTCAGCCATTTGTCCCGAGCAAAGGGAAAGCTGACCTCATCCAAAGGAGCCTTGGCAACTCTCGGTTTGCTGCATAACTCACTCACACACCTTGTCTGTAAAGACAAGATGCACATTCTGCTCACAGCAGACCTGGAATCTGGGCCATTACACCAATAAAGAACACAGAAATACCTGCGTTCCTGGCCCTTTCCCGGCCCCCAGTGAGTGTTGTGGTATTGGGATTCTGGGGTCAGCGGTCCAGCTAAAGGTCACCGTCATTAAGGCCAATGCCACAGGGACTGGGGTCTGGTCTTCACCTTCTGGTTCCAGTCCTGGTCCTCTCCATGCCTTAGAGCCAGCACCTGGGCTGGGCACTCAGGACCAGCAACTCATCTCTCACTCAGCTCCCAAGCACAGTCCCCTCTACATTGTCGCCTTCTAGTCTTTTGTTTATCCCCAGGCATGACACAAATACAGAAAACCTCTGCATTTTTAAAAAATAAAACTAAAGGTGTTAGAAATTACAGAGCTCACCTGAAGAAAAATGCATGCAAATAACCCTATTTCTAGCCAATTAAAGTGTTACAAAGTAACATTATAGAAATATTATGAAAGTACAATAACATGAAAAATATGACACTCATGCTGGAGCAAAATAGAAAATCTAGAAATGAACAGATGAAATCATTTGAAGCCCATGAATACAGGATAAATCTTTTTCCAACAGAAAATATTGAGCAAATGACTTGGAAATAAAAAAAGAAAAGTAGGGCCTAGCCACTAAACAAATTGCTCATGGGATACAGGCTTAAATTGCTCATTTACAGCTGGGGACAGATTACCTGGAAAATCCAGAGAATTGGTTTATGAGGTGGCAGCGGTGGTGGTGGTGGGGTGTGTGTGTGTGTGTATACAGAAATTTTGTCCAAAGCAGACACTGAAGCAAAAATACCATGAAAGGGGAAAAAAGACTTCTAATATATATAAAAAAAAATTAAGACAAACCTGATTGGAAAATTTATCAGTGAAAACAATCAGATTCTCATTTCATTTATGAAAACAGCTTTTTAAATGCTTAAACAATTCAAATCAGTACAAAGAGTAGTAATGAAAAACTAAAACCTAAGAAATATGAATGGCCAGTGAATACAAATGTATGCCTCAGTACTGTCATTTTCCCCTGTGGATCGGTGCTGGTCTGAAAAGAGTGGTGACTTTGGGTTCCACGCACTCCCAGGAGCTGACATTATAACACCTGCCAAGGGGACACGTGGAAAAGGCTTCAAGCGTCTTTGCAAGTGCTGTATGTTTCCACCTGGTAATTTCACTTTCAGGATTTTGTCAAGCAAATAATTACACAATTGAACAAGTACATTGGCATAAAGAAGTTAAAAGTGCAACATTCCATTTAATTGACAGAAAACAGGAAAAAATGCCTATCAAGAGGAAATTTAGTGGATTATTGCACGTGGACACTGACTGCCCTCTGTATCTACAGGTTCCATGTCCATGGAGTCAAACAACTGTGGATGGAAGATATATGAAAACTCTGCATTTGTACAGACCAGGCACAGACTTTTCTTGTCATTTCCTCAACAATACAATGTAACAACTATTTATGTAGAATTTACATTGTATCAGGAATTGTAAGTAATCTAGAGATGATTTAAAGTGCATTGAATGCTAGGCATGGAGCACTCCTGTAATCCCAGCACTCAGGAGGCTGAGGCAGGAGGATTGCTGTGAGTTCAAGGCCAGCCTGGACTACATAGTAAGACCCTGTCTCAAAAAAAAAAAAAAAAAAAAGTGCATTGGAAGATGAGTGTGGGTTACAGGTAAATTCTATGCTGTTTTATTTGAAGGACTCAAACACCCACAGATTTTGGTGTTGGGGGCTGGAACCACTCTCCAATCGGTATGGAGGGATAACACTATGTTGAAATATAATATGTACATTAAAAAGATAATAAAGCCTAATAATTGTTATCATGGAAAGAAATGCATACCACATTGGTAAGTGCAAAAGCACATTTTACAACAGTATGTATTTAATTATCCCTTTAAATTATAAGCATATATATATAGTAACAGGGAGATATATAAAAAAAGGTTAATAGTGCTGTGATTATAGATGTATTTCTCTAAAATTGGAAAATCTGAACCTATAAAAAGTCATTATCCCTAATATTAAAAAGCGTCTCATATTTTAAAAAAAGCTTAAAATTTTCCTTTTAAGAATTTAGAACAGGAAAATGTTTGTCTCCCCTGAAGAACTGGTTTCTGAGTCTGTCAGGCAAGCACCCACCTGCCTCGGTCATTTCTAAACCTCGATGGCTCATAGTATAGAAAGGAATAAAATTGGATAAGGTGAAGTGCTTCCATTTTCCCCTGCCAGCCAGGAAGCTCAAGGCTGATTAAATAAGCACATTGACTTAGACACTGGAACAAACGGAAACCAGTTTCACATTCAGGACTGCTATTTTAAGAAGCCTTTTGAGTCATGTGGTGCACACCCAAGGTTGTGGTGGTTTGTGGACCTGCTGCCCGCCCAGCTCTGCTTTCTCCATGGTTTTAGATCTGTCTGCATCACTTTAGCACCCTTAGAGTATCAGCAGCTACCTTAGATCTTCAAGAAAGCTGGTAAGATGCAGATTATGTTAAAAATATTTAATTTTTCCCATAAGTGTTTCATGCATACAGTGGAGTGGGGACTTGAGAAAGGAAATAAAACCAGATCCCTCCCCTACTATCTGTCCAAATTGCCTTTGCAGTCAGAAAGGACAATTGCCCCATAGCAGGAGCGATGTGAACCCAGAATTGTTTTCTAATAACTGAGAATATTCAGCAAAAGATCTTTTTGCTCCAGTTAGCTCAGGGTAGACTGGATTATCTTTCATCTCTGAGAAGCACAGAGTTTGTCCCTGTGATCTATAAACAGCTAAACCTAAAAGACGAAGAAAATGCAAAATTAAAGAGTGTAATTAAAAATAATGAGCAGGTATGTTTCTCTGCAAAGTATATTTTCAGGATTGATATTTTAAAATATCTACTTGAAAACTTAAATATTGCATGGATTCTCTTATGTGAAAATCCCAAACTATAAATAAAGAGCAAAATAGTAGACAGATAAAGGAAGGAGGCAGATAGATCTTTCTCAGATGGGCGGGGGATCAGGAGATGGAGGGCGGGGAGGGTGAGGAGGGCAGGGAAGGGGATGAGAAAGGCTGAGGTGCGTTGTGTCCGTGTGCACTAACTCCCCACGAGGAATGTGAGCGTTAGGTACTGTGGGTGTGTACTAATGAAAATAAAAAAGAAAAATAGGATAGAAGATCTACTTGAAAAGGAGGTCAGGAAGCACGTGGGTGACCGGTCTGGGCTCCACAGCCAGCCTGGACCAGGCCCCACTGCCTCACCACCTGGGAGACGCAGCTTGCAGGGGTGAAAGAACTGGCTCCTACTGGAATGTGTGACTAGCGCTCTGATCGTAACTATGAATGTTCTTCATAACGGTGGCCCCGAACCTCGTGCGCTGGGGTAGCGTGTGGCAGATGACCTACCTTTCCCAGTGCAAGTTCATTTACGGGCTCAGCACCTTGCACACAAAGATGTCAGGGAGCCCTGTGGTTCTGGGGCCCAAGGGCTCCACACAGCAGTCAGGTCCAAGAGCAAACAGGATCGATGGTGGTTTTTTTTTTTTTTTTTGGTGGGTACCGGGGGTCAAACTCAGGACCTCGCGCACCAGCAGGTGCCCGTGCCACTGAGCGATATCACCGGCCCTTTTTCATATGTGGGATCCGGGAGTCGAACTCAGGACCTCGTGCTTGCCAGGCAGGCACTTACACCGCTGAGCCATCTCACCGGCCAACGAACAGGATCAATGGAAATGGAGTCATTAAACAGTGTGTGTGGCCGCTCAGGGGGCCTCGGAGATCACCAGCTTTCCACAGTTTCTCAAGCCGGGCAAGTGCAACATTCAATCTTTAGTTAACTGAGTGATCTTTCTTAAAAACTACAGTGTGCTTTTAAAAATTGAAGTATCATGTCCTTTTGCAAGATAGGTGTGCTTCTAATTACACATCTATGCAAATACACTTAAAGGATAATCTAGTAGCAAGTAGTTACACATCTTTAGCAAAAAGACCTTGCTTTACCCAGATTTATGCTCTTTCTGAAAGTGAGAATTCATGAATTCCATGGGATTAGGGGGAGAAACTTCACCCATCTGGCACGGGCGTCTAGTAGGTGCTCAGTACATTTTAAATAAACTACACGGAAATGCAAATTCTGGGCTGGGTACCATAGATTTTAGTGTTTTGTGTCAGAATAAATCCTTATCCATTCTACCCAAATGGCATTTGGTCTTATTCAGTGCCCTTGTTTTTTGCTTTGTTTGGACTTTTTTCATGACGGTTGGCTTTGAACGTGCTCACAATCACTGGTGCCAAGGCAGTTCCTGTTTCCTTGCACAGTGGAGAACACCTGTGCTCCTGCTGAAGAAGATAGGTGCTCAGAGGAGGGCCGAGGGCCGGCCGTGCCCTGCCAGCTCCGACTTTGCTGGCTACCCAAGGGGTTCCGGGGCGAACTCCTCATTTCTAATTCTGTAAACTGCGAAGTGTGTTGGGTGTACACCTATTTTTCCAGGGCTAGGAGACCGTTTTCATTGTCTTCTGTGGGCAAAGCCACAAGATAGAAGATAAGGGGAGACTTGCTGTGCACCCTGTGGGGCCAGGCAGGAAGAGGAGCAGAGGGCAGGGCCCTGGGGGCTTGGTGCCCAGGCTTGTAGGGGCGCAGCAGAGGGGACAGGGCAACACCGTGGACCGTGCCAGAGGGACTCAGAGCCTCAGGTGCCAGCCACTCGCTGCATGGCAAAGCCACAGTTTTCCCCAGGTGATCGCTGAGCTGCAGGGCAGGTTAGAGGCAGGAGGGAAGTGTGCAGAGCAAAGCAGAAATCCGGAGAGACCAGGGAGATACCTGAGGTGGTGGGGACGGCCGGGCGGTGTGTGAGAACACTGTCATCCGTGTCCTGCTAAAAAGAACCACTGCAGGCCAGCAGTTCCTAACCGAGTCAGCAGAGGAGATGAACACAGTTGTGCCTGGGGACCCGCAGCAGGCGGCTTCCCAGACCCTTGCGGCACCCGAATCTGCAGCTTCTCAAGCGCTCTATGTAGAATGGTGCAGTGTTTATGTGTAACCTATACACATCCTCGGGTGTACTTTTTTTTTGAGCAATTTGTAGGTACTTTTATTGAACTTTGAAAGGATGAAAGGCAAGCTAGAGGAATGTCTGACTCTCCATTTGGAAAATCTACACAAACTTCTGTTACTTTTATCTGGGTATTTACTTCGTTGATTGACTGATTGATTTTAATTAGGACGTGTTTGCAGCACGTAATGTTTACATTCCTTGTGTGAAGTTGGAACAGGGACGTAACACATCTCAATTCCTTTTTCATTCCCTTCTGCTCTCTTCTCACATCCCTACCTCCCTCTCTTGATCCCTTTCCTATTTGAGAAAGATCTAACTGCGTGCTTCCTATTATTTATCTTTTACTTTGTTCTTTATCTACAATTTGGATTTCTTGTATAAGAGAAACCACGTAATATTTTAAGCTTGTATATCTGATTTATTTCACTTAACATTATGGCCACAAGGTGCATACATTATCCTACAAATGACTCAAGTTTATCTTTCTTTATGGCAGAGTAGTACTCCATTGTGTGGAAACAACACACTTTTTATCCATTCATTTGTTGATGGACATGTAAGTCATTTCCAAGATTTAGCTATTATGAATTGTGCTGCTATAAACATGGATATGTCTGTATCACTGTAATATGATGTCTTTAATTCTCTTGGGAAGATACCTAGAAGAATAGGTGGGTCAAATGGAATTTCTAGTTTTGTTTTTTTGAGGAATCTCCATAGTGGTTGTACTAGTTTACATTCCCATCAACAGTGTAGATGGAGTCCTTTTGCTCTGCAGCCCTGCTGCAGAAACAACCTCAAGCACATTAAACTGTTTGATCTTTGACAGAGAGGTTAAGAATGCACCCCGGAGGAAAGACAGCCTCTTTAATAAATGGTGCTGGGAAAACTGGCTGTCCACATGCGGAGGACTGAATCTGGACCCATATACCAAAATCAAAACGGATCAAAGAATTAAATAGTAAAACAGAAACACAACCTACTGGAAGACAAAATAGGTAAAACTCTTGAAGTCATAGGCGTAGGCAAGGACTTTCTGAACAGAACCCCAGTTACACAGGAAACAGCACTGAGAATCAACAAATGGAATCACGTCAAATTATAAATCTTCTGCTCAGCAAAAGAAACACCCAACAGGATAAAAAGAAAACCTACAAAATGGGGGGAAAGTTTGCCAGCCATTCCTCAGACAGAGGACTAATATCTAGAATATATAAAGAACTCAAAAAATTAGAGCCCCCCCCCCAAAAAAATAAAAGACCCGATCAAAAAAGAGGCAAGGGAAATGAGTAGCCACTTTTCAGAAGTAGTGAAGGAGAAAGCGCTCAGCTATCTGGATCCCCCAGGGAATAGGTTCACAGATACAAAACCAAATCCAGGTTTGGGTCAGCACTGATGGAAACCAGACACAAAGACGAGGGAATGGGCAAGGTTCTCACTGCCCTGCTGGGGCCATCACACCCTCCGGACAGGTAGCTTCCTTCTCTTCTCTTCCCTTCAATTTTAACTTCTAAATGCTGGCCAGGCCTGCAGTCCTCTAAAAATCAAATAAACTATGCAGTATGTAGTATGGAATTTAAGCCAAGCACAATGACACATGCTGGTAATCCCAGCACTAAGGGAGGCTGAGGCAGGAGGATCCCAGGTTAGAGCCTAGCCTGGGCCACTTAGTGAGACCCTATCTCAAAAAAAAGAAAATAAAAAAGGACTAGGATGTAGCACAGTAGCAGAATATCCTTGGCTTTGATCCCCAGTAACACAAATAATAATAATAATGTGGAATTTAGGAGTGTGTAAAGCGCTATAGCGTTTCAAAAGATGTATGAAACCTATGTCTAAAATATTGGAATGTGTGTACGTATATATTCCTCCACGTACTTGAACTTTACAAGTTCTCTTGACTGTATTGGTGCTTTGAGAAAAGACGTATATCCCCTAATTTGCTCATCAAACTAGGGTCAGAAATATGCATTTTAGGTTATCGGTTCTCTGCTTTTGCTATTTAAAAGCATATATCTCAACTGCCTTCTAGTAAAGGTCACAGAAATATTAATATGCGTCTGAAACAAGAGGACCGAAAGGCTCAGCTTTCAACGCAAGTTAAAGTGTGGTGATGCAAATTGCAGAAAATCAGTGGCCTGTGTCTCTCCACGAATTACTCCATCACACAGCTACCAGGAGAAAACTCTCAAGTGAGGCCACGCATGGACACGGAATGTGCAAGGGACAGCAGGAACCACTGGGCCCTGAGACACCCCGAGGACAAAGGACACTGGTCGTGGTCACACGCCCCAAGGGCCAGTGGGTGGCCTTGAGGTAAATGGTGAGGACCTTGGCCAAGAAGCCAGCATGGTGACACAGAGTGGGGGTGGGGGGGTGCAATCCAGCAGGGGCTCTGGGCCAGGCAGTCGCTGTCCCATGGCTGAGCTCCTCAGAGGCCACCATGAGGACAGTGCCTCACCTAAGGCTGTGGTCAGCACTCACCCAGGCAGCTCATCGGCACGGAGACAGGTCTTCCAACCAACGAGGCCAGGTGGCTCTTTGGGGCCTGGGCTCCAGGCTCCCAAGAGGAGGGAGTTGTTGTTCAGCCCTCTTCAGTCACCCGGCCACACCCCTTCTCTGTCCCCTGCAGCTCTGCCACTGGGCCAGGCACTCCTGTGCGCTTCCTGCTGGAAGGGAAGCAGCTGCTCAAGGTGAGGGGAGGAGAGGCAGGGGTGCAAGTGGAGGAGCCAGTCTGCATCTGGAGGGGCCCTGGGCTTCAGTGGGCTGACAGTGGGTCCTCCTTTACCCCCGAACGTGGGACACAAGAACTGTTTGGTGCAGGCCTGAAATCCTAGCACTCTGGGAGTCTCAGGCAAGAGGATCACAAGCTCCAGCCCAGCCCAGCCTGGGCAACTTAGCAATGTATCCAACCCTAATCAAAATAAACTGAAAGAAAGGCCAGGGTTGTAGCTCAGCGCACAAGCCCAGGGTTCAATTCCCCAGTACAGGGGAGGGGGTGGGGAGAGTATTTTCTTAGTCTTGGTTTAAGTTTTCTATTAATAGTTAACTTTGATACTCAGTATTTATTGCTCTGAATCTCTAACTTTCTAAGACTTTCAAATCCACATGGAGGTACCATCAGAGCTGGGTCTCTCCCCTGGGAACACGGCCACAGGTTCCCCAGGCCATGCATGGGAAGCCGGTGCCCCCATCCACGTTCACCCGGCCAGTCCATCCCAGTGCACCTGGCCGAGGACTGACCCCAGCTCCCACTCAGACTTGTGGAAGGACTTTGCATTCTCAACACTACACAGTCCTCACTGGGAAGGTGCAGGGCTGCGACAGGTGTTGAAGAAGGGAACAATCAGAAGTACTTGGCATGTCGGAGGCATTTGATAAATATTAAGAATGATTGCTGCTAAGAACAATGCTTTAATGACTCCCATTTTCCTTGACAGCCAGTTCTCAGCCCCTCAGCAGGGCACACCAGGTCCTTCTGAGCAGGGTCTCGCGATCCCCATCTCTGTCCTTTCCAGCACATCCTCAGCCCGCCATCTCATCCCAGCCCCGTCACGGCAGGCAGCCAGGGTTCGCGTCACACTTTTCAAAACAGTTCTCTATCCCTTGCCTTCCCGCCATCCTCCTCAGCCCAGGGACCAATGGTATGATCAGACGTGCAGTGAAGACTTCCCAGTCCCCTGTGGGAATTATTGACTCATTCCTCATCCTTTTTATTGCTCTCTATTCATTGTTTCATAATATTTATCTATATGCCCTGTTTGTCCTGTAAAGCTGCCCTGTAAGGGTAGAAAAACTGCACAGCCTATGTCAGGAAATCAACTGATGCTGGGAGAAGGAAATTGAGGTTCACGTAGAAGACAGATAGAAAGTGGAGTCCATTTGCACCTTATCTAATAGGATTCCCAAGATGGGGAAGGTGAGGGGGAAATTGCAAACTCATCCACTGCCATCTTTCACTATTTTAGTGAACGTTTATGAAATGCCTGCGATGCCCGGGGAAACTTCGCACTGTACTCCGCATCCAGATAAATGTGGGCCCTTAGGACACGGCGTTCTCTGTGATGGCCATGTACACAGACACTGGAAGAGGCTTTTGTGTGGAATGGGAAACAACTGCACGTTGATCTATGGAGCAGATTGCATCTGGTCGGAGCTGGCCAGGGTGTCAGAGGGAGGAGACGCAGTTGGAAGTTTGATCTTTTCCTTGGCTGCTGACTGCGCGATGACCCTTTGGTGTGAAGCCAGGCAGCAGTAGCTGCAAATCACTGTCAGCCATGTGACCATGGATGAAAACACGCAGGACTGTGTCAGTAAGGGTGATGTCTGCAGGTTAGAGGGATTCAATGTGTTTTCGTATCACAATATTTTCAACCTATGATGACTTCGCAGAGCGTTACCCCACTGTAAGCTGACAGGCATCTATGTAGTCCACTTTCTGCTTACTTGTTTACAGAGCCATTGTGGAGGAGCTCACACCAGCACATGGGGTGCAGAGTGGGACCATGGGATTGGTCCCACCTTGACCTGCAAGGTTTCACAGGGTTCAGGTCACAGCCCTAAGGGCCTTAGATGCTAAACTCCTGCCCTCAGAATCACACTAGGAGGTGGAAAGAGGGAGAGAAGGGAGTGACCCGAAAGTGGCTGGTCGGTTGCAGGCTATGTTTTAGTCACATTATTCTCGGGTAGAAATAGATCTGCTGATGCTTTAGTGTGCAGATTATATAACTGACTCCTTGCTGTAGTTCAGATATATGTTTTCTGAGGCTCATATGTTGGGGTCTTGGGCCCCAGTGCCACAGTGACCAGAGGTGGGGCTGTTGGGAAGCAATGGGAGCTCAAAGGTTCTAGCTTCATCCACGGGTTAACGCATAGATGAGGACATAGTTCCAAGGCTGATTAGGAGGTACGGTCCCACTGGCTGAAGCAGGTCATCGGGGGGCATGGGATTGAGGGTATATTTTGTCCTCCACCTCTTCCTTTTTTTGGATTCTTTCCTTCTATGTCTGCTTCTTGGCCACTGTAAGGTGAGCAGCATTTGTTCCACCACATTCTCCACCATGATGATCATTCAGCCTCATCTCTGCCCAATGTGATGGAGCCAGGAGACCATGGACTGAACCCTCATATCAGGTGCCAAAACTAACCTTTCTCCCTTTAAAGTTGTTTATCTCGGGTATTTTGTCACAGTGACAGAAAGCTGGCTAGCACATTCCTATAACTCAACAACAAATAACTCAATTTTAAAATGGAAAAAGGACTCAAACAGACATGTCTCCAAAGAAGACATACAAATGATAGGTAAGCACATAAAAACAAGCACAAACGTTCATTAAGGAAATGTAAGTAAAACTGGCAATGAGATGTTGTTACTCACCTAATAGAAGGACTACTATTTTTTAAAAAAGCAGAAAAGTGCAGTCATTGCTGAGGTTGTAGAGAAATTGGGACCTTTTTACACTGATGGTGAGAATGTAAAAAGGTTCAGCCAGTGTGAAAACTAGGGTGATTCCTCAAATAAAATATAGGATCCAACAGTCTTTCTGAGTATATATCCAAAAGAATGGAAAGCAGGATCTTGAGGAGATATTTTACAGCAGTATTCACAGCAGCCTTGTGTACAACAGCCATAAGGTGAATGTCTTCATCACTTTCTCTTTGCTCAGACACAATACCCTGACATCTGCAAGAGGAAAGAGAAGAGGTTTCTTTTGGCTCATGTTTCAGTCCCTGGCTAGTCAGCTCCAAAGAAGAAACAGCATGGAAGAGGGGCATAGTGGAGGAAAAACTGCTCATGTTATGGGTCGAGGAAGTAGAGAGCAAAGAAAGGAACCTGGAAGGGAGATGCATGCCCACAGCAAACTTCTTCCAGGTCACCCCCACAGTGAACTTCTTCCGGGTCACCCCCACAGTGAACTTCTTCCAGGTCAACCCCACAGTGAACTACTTCCAGGTCATCCCCCACAGTGAACTTCTTCCAGGTCATCCCCACAGTGAACTTTTTCTGACCAGACCCCACCTCCTAACAACACATTTCGCTATACAGAACTCCCATGATTCAGTCCACTCCCAAAAGCCCAACCTCTGAGCACACAAGGCTTTGGTGGTACATCTATATATAAACCATAACAGTGAATGCAACTGAGTGTCCATTAATAGGTGAACAAGTAAACAAATGTAGTGGCACAAGAAGGGTAAAACAAGCATTAGAGATAGGGAAAATCCTCACCCATACTGCAACATAGAAGCTTGCAGACACTGCACTATGTGACATAGGTCAAGTGTGAAAGGACAAGCACTGCATGTTTCTCCTTATATGAAGAATCAAGAAAAATCACAGATACTTCTAGAGAGGAATGAGGAATTGTGTTTAATGAGCACAAAGTCTCAGTTTAGGAAGACGAAAAATTTCTAGAGCTGGATGGTGGTGATGGTTGCACAGTAGTCTGTCTGTTCAGCACTTTAATGGAGATGATGAAATGTTACGGTATGTGTATTTTACCATCATTAAAAACAAAACTTATGCCATGGAAAATAATTAAGATTGGCAAAAGGAAGAAAGAAGGGAGAAGACCTATGTTATGGTTTAGATCTACAGTGCGCCCCCAAAGGCCCACTGGTCAGAGGTGGGGATGTTGGAAGGTGATTGGATCATGGGGTGCTGCACTCACCAGTGGGCTCACCCAGCGATGGGGCCATAGCTGAAGTGTGGTTAGGAGGTGGGGTCTGCTCCAAAGAGGCAGACCATGGGGACGTGACTTGGCAGAGTGAATCTCCCTCTCTGGCCCCTCCCTTCTCTCTGCTTCCTGCCCACCGTGAGGTGAGCAGCTTTCTTCTGCTGCTCCCTTCCACCCTGCCATTCCTGCCTTGGAGCTGGATGAGAGGGACTGAAAACATGAGCCAGAATAAACCTCTCCTTTCACTTTCAGGTACCGTGTCCCAGGACGAGGAAAGTGATGAGGAAAGGCATCAGTAGACCGTCTGAGGTCCCAGGGCTTACAGGGACAGGAGAACCACTCAGTTGGACAGATAAATGAATATTTTGCCTCACCCTTTGGACATATTTTATATCCATAGTCACCCAGAAGTAAGACTGTTCTCTTGGGTACCAGTAATACCAGGCTGGGCTTCCAGACCAATGCAGGTGTAAATAGAGAAAAAATATGCCCTGTGTCTTCAACTGCTAACTCTCCGGGGCAGCAGAGACATATCCAATTAGCTGGCGGCATCATCTCATCAGGACTTTTGTGTAAATATAAACAAAGTCTAATGAAAGCAGTTCATCTTCCCTGAGAGCATCAGAGAATTGCAGTAGAGAGCTTTACCTTAAGAGTGAGACAGATGTGTTCAGCACCCCAGGATGTGCACGTTTCAGTCACATTATACCCACAAACAGTCATCGCTCAGGATCCAGGGCAATTGGTTCCAGGACCCCTAGTGGATAACAAAATTAGTAGATCCCTGGTCCTTATGGAAAGGGATGTCATATTTGCATATAACCTACACACATCCTCCCATACTTTCAATCATCCCTCCCTCAATTACTTATAACACAAAGCACAACGGAAATGCCGTGTAAATAGCCACCACGCTGTACTGTTTAAGGAATAATAAGACAAAAAAAGCCTGTACATGTTCAGTATAGATGCAATATTTTGGGAATATTTTCAATATGCAGTTGGTTGAATCTATGCAGGTAGAGCCCACTGACAGAGATGGCTGAACAATTATTTTCAAGCAAAAATAAAATAAATTTGAAAGAATGATCGGGGGGGTATGGTGTGGAGCACGTGGGTGTGGACAGTGACACACATGTTGAACCAGGGTCTGTGGAGAGAGGGCATCCACTCCCAGGGCTCATGCATATTGGGAGAGTGAGACTTAAACAGAAACTGCAGACAGAAGAGCAGGAGGAGGGCACCGCGGCAAGGGCTGAGGCTCCAGGTCAGCCACAGTAATCAACCGAGCCTGGCTTGCTTTGGCGTTGTAGCCACCGAGTGTCACCAAGGAGGGCTGCCTATGCTCCCGGGTCACCAGAGGGAACACCAGGTGTTAATATGAGCTCAGCTGGGCTTCGGGTCCCCACACCTGCAGTCCGCAGGTACCTAGCTCACCCCCATCTAGTGCCAAAGACACAGGAAAGGCACTGACCAGTCACCCACTACACTCATGCCAGGTAAACTGAGGCTTAAAATGAGAATCATTGCTGCTACTGTCTGCTGAAAACACTAGAAACATTCCTGTTCTTCCTTCACTTTTTCATTTTTCAGTGCTGAGGATTGATCTCAGGGCCTTCATGCTGACCCATTTTTTATTTTTACCTTGAGACAGGGTCTCACTAAGTCACTAAGATGCCGGGGCTAGTCTCCAACTCTCGATCCACCTGCCTCAGCCTCCTGGAGTGCTGGGATGGCAGGTGTGTGCCAGCAAGTCCGGCTACTCCTTCAGAGCTCCTGCTGTCCAGCCATTGTGGGAGCGGCTGGGAATTCAATGGAAGCCCAAGCACATCCCCTGCTCTTGCTAGCTCAGGGAGGAGAGGCAGGAGGGATGCAGGTGTCGGAGAAGAAGGCAAAGCTGCCACCACGCGGTAGAGGTTGGTGTGGACGTGATGGCACCTGCCAGGGCTCTGCAACCCTCACAGTGACCGGAATGTCATCAACTGTCCCATTTTACAGATTAGGAAAGTGAGACATAGAGAAATAGAAGATCTCTGGAGAGCAGTGCTTAACCCAGCAGCCTCAGTCCCTACAAATAGGAGAAAGAGTCCTTGGAAATGGACACTCCAGGCACAAAGCGTGGTGGCAGGGGCTAGCAATGGCAGAACTTCTGGGGCACCAGATGTGAAACACAGGACGTGACCAGGGCCTGGAATGCCAAGCCCAGCACTTCTCATTCCTCAGTTGTGCCCAGAGCCATGGCGGTTTTCCTCGAGATTCCGTGGGGATTTTGCTTTTTCTTTCCTTGAGAGTTAATTACACTAATACGCGCGCCCTGATAGCCACGAAATTATACTTCCCAAGCGCTTTCACACCCGGCTGGCTTCAACAGCGGTGGATTAACAATTCCGTTATCCACGTAGCCATCAGCCAAAGCCCAGCACTGACATGAAGGATACGTCGGTCCAGATTAGTTTCTGCGGCATCCAGACGGGGGACAGGGGCACCCCAGGCCTGCAGCATGGTTAGGCTGACCCCGGCAGGTTCTGCCCGAATCCCCTCCCGCAGACTTGGAAGATGAAACGGAAGCCCACATCGAACCTTGCGCGTTACCGTTTTCTTTCAAACTTTCCAGGAAATAAACCCTGTCACCTTTACCAAGTTCCCTGTCCATCCAGACTCTTCCATTAGAAATGCGTTTTTGTGTATAATAAATTGCTTCTACTCAGTGGAAAATCATTTCTGGCCCTTATCTCTGCGATCGGTTACTTCTGCCGTGCTTTTAATGGACTTCAGCTGATTATACGCTGGTCATTAAAAGCTTACTCCTCGCTACAATGGTATCTTATGTAGAAGGATCCATGAGCGCTTTACAGAGGCTTACCAGCCACAGCCTTAATTTTCCTCATTCGTCTTAATTTTTTGTAATCATTTTTTGTAAAGAGGGTATAATGTCAGGCTTGCTTCCCAGCCTCTGACAGATCCAATCTAGCAGATAATTACCATAAGGAAATTGATGCTTTAGTGTGCGGGAGAGAATTTAATTTACTCAGACAACCTCCAGTACAATACATTCCAGAAGATATGAGGATTTAAGTTTTTAAGAAATTAAATTTTACTATTTAACATGATTACTTATGTTGAACATCATTAACTAGCTTTTTTAACTGTTTGAAATAATTACAAGCACACTTGCTGTGTCTAAAATCCAGACTCTGCATTAAATATGGGCTGAAGATCCATGAAATGGAAAGAAAGACCCGCACTCTTTTCTCCCCTACTTTGATCTTCCAAAAACTGCTCTTTAAAATCTTCAGAGCAGTGGTGAGGTGATGCCCTCTTTGAAAGACAGATATTCTTTTCTGCCTACTTTAAGGTATTATATTAACTGGTCTGGCCAGTTTTGCTTTTTACTTTTTTAATTCGCATTGGTCTGGCCTGAGGTGAGGTTCTTGGTATAAAGGTTAGAAGAAACAGAAAGCATTTTTGTAGGGTTTGGGGATGGTGGTTGTTTTGCAAACACACAGAGTTTCGAGTGTGTGCACACTCATAGTTTTGTGTGTGTGTGTGCACAACATGATGACCATTTCCGGTGTCTTCCTGTTTTCTGTTTTTTAACCTGGAGAGGGAAAAGCAATTCAAAGAATATTCCCAGGACTGCCAGAAAGCTGGGGGACCTAGGGAAGAGGGTAGCCCAGGTCTCCACCCCTTGCACAGCTGGGCATCCAGGAGGCCCTGAGGGCCAGATGTGGGAGCAGCAGTTTCCATTGCGTTCTAAGCCTTTGTGAACTGGATTCCCAGGAGTTCCTCAATCCTTTCCTAAACGTGAAGTGAAACGCTCAACAGGAAATTTCTGGACACAGCCAGCCCAGAAGTTCCCTTTATCCAGTGCCTCTCCCCGGTCACATTTCCTCTCAGGAGAAGCCAGCACTGTCCTGTGCCCACGGCAGGCCCTGTGACCGTTTGGGTAAGAGCTGGGGGATTGCCCAAGGGTCCTCATTTAGAATTCCCCATCCCTCGGCTGCGGAAGCTGGGGGCTGCGGTGGTCGCAGGCCACCTGGTCAGACTCGCCCTCCTCGGGTGTCTCTGAGCTTGCCCATTACCATCTGATGCTTGGAATCCTAGTGAAGGGAGGGTGTCAGGACTGTTGAAGCCCCTGTGACGCAGGGCCATCCACACCTGGGGAGAACCAGCGCCACTCAAAACAAAGCGAAGCTGTCACGCCACACAGGCTCAGGACCGTCCTCCCTCCTGGATGCCATCTGTCCCAGGTACCTGCCCAGGGATTGAACATCTTGGACATAATTCAATTAGGGAATACCCTCGCAGTGATGGGTCTTTATTTTTAAGTGGCAAGGAAGAATGCCAGTGATATAAAGGATCTAAATCTAAGAAAGTCAAGAGGAAACACTAGTCACAAATATTGTGATGCCACCCACACCATCCCATTTATCGCGGATAGCCACTCTGTGAGTCGATATTCCTGTTCGGACTTTACAGATAAGGACATTGAGACTTGGGTTACTTAAATGTTCAGCTACTCTTACAGCTAATGACTAATAATTTCAGAAACTTTACTGTGTGCCGGGCATGGTCCCAAGTCCCTCACCTGTATGCACTCACTTAACACACATTGACATACATGTACATAGACAATACTATTACCACTGCACTTTCCACTTGGAGAAAACTGAAGTGCACAGGGGTTGAGTTGCATGTTCGGGGGCTCACAGTCAGCAAGTGGCTGAGCTGGGATTTGAACCCAGGATGCTGACTCAGACACCCTTGTTCCTATCTACTAGTCAGTCCATGCTTCGTGAGAACCAGTCCCCTCTCCATGCCTAGATCCATCTCTACCTTATGAAAATCCACCATGGCCACTGATGCTGCTTCCTTTAGTCACTGTTAGTCAAGATCCGGTGGTGTACTTGCTCATTTCATCAACCAGTCGGTCGTCATCCACAGACATTACAGACATCTGCCCCATGCGGAGAACACCCCAGGACCCGCGCGGAGGATGCTAGAGGCATTAGAGATGCCGGATAAATCTCTGTTTATGACAATGTACTGTCATGCACGTCTGTACGGAGATGTGTAGATCCACAAACCCACACTAAAGCATCCATTCTCCCAAATCTCTTTAATTTTCACTGTGCACACAACATGGTGGGATTCCTCCCATCCTGGCTGCTCTTTCCCAGCCTCCTGCTGTGGCCTCCCCCACCTGACCACTGGAGCTCAAGCCCCAGCTTCCTCTTTCCACCAGGCAGGCTTTTCCCAGCATGGGCTCCTCACTTGTGCTCCCATGGAAATGCATAGCGCTGGTGCACTTCAGGTTAACCATCGAATTGCTGGAGCATGGCCTGAGTCTAAGCTACCCCACCAAGTTCCCTAATTGTCTGAAAAGCTCAGTTATATATGAGGTATGATTAAAAAAAAATGGCTACTATTCAATTTTTTAAAAATCACTACAGTAACAGACACATTGGCATAAATCCCCCTCACTTCGAACACACTTATCCCATCCTTCTTGCCAATTTCTGCAGCAGTTCTGGAAGTCCTCTTTCCTGAATGTCTTTAGTTGCATTGTCCTGGCTGCCTCAATGTCCTGAACTGATTCAAAAATTTACCTTTCATGGTAATTTTGACTTCAGGAAAGAGCCAGAAGCCACACGGTGCCAGATCTGGTGAATATGGGTGGATAAGGACAGATGTTTCTACGAGCCTGACTTTCTGCTGAATGGCACGAGGCAGCAGCAGTATTCCTTCCCTGCTTTTCACCCCACCTCATAAAGACACTCAGGAAAGAGGACTTGTAGTGCCGCTTCAGAAAGTGGCCAGAATGCTGGCGTTGAGCGCATTGAAATCAAGGGGGGAGGATTTTAAGTGGAGTTAAAGGCAATGTGTCCTTTACCGTAATAAATGATTTCATTTAATCCTTTACCTAGTATTTTGATCACAATCTCACCTTAGGAATCTGCACAGGATCTGAACAGAGTCGGACTACAGTTTCTGACCCGCAACCACAACTACTTCTCCTTTGTCTAGCTGCTCAGCGCGGTGACCACAGAGATACACATCCAGGCAGGGAGGGCAGGGGAAGAATTGCAAACTTCACACGGCAGCCACAGAGTGCCAGAAATTCACATTTATGCTCAGAAAAGTACCACAAGTAGCTCCAAAGTTTTCACTGTGGTTTCACAGGTGCACCAAAAGGCTGGTACGCTGGAGAAAGAATCACACCTGGCTCCCAGGCTGGCCTCCCTGTCCCCACCTGGCACCTCCTGAAACAGAGTGAGCTTGTTGAATGCTCATTTGTAATTGAAGCTTCTGAGGATTCAGAAACCTGCTCGAAGTCCAGGATTCCCAGTGAATTCTGGAGCTCAGGTGATTCCAAGAAGCTCCCGTCAGGTGATAACAGGAAATCATCCCTGCAACTGATGTGACAACACTTCTTTCTCCGAGCCAACTAAGGTATCAGTGACCACTTCTAAGAACATAAAGTCCGTGAGGTCGTGAAGCCCATCCCCCATGTTCCATCCACCACTCTTGCTCCAGCCCCGAGCACAGAGCAGGTGCAGGAAAACCAGCAGCGAATGAGGGAACAAATGAACGAATCCCCATGTTTCATGAGTGACTCCGGGGTCCCCACCTCGGTTGCTCACCCTGGCCTGGGGAACCTTTCAAGAGCTCAGACTCACTGGGGCAGATTCTGAAGGGGTAGGGTTTGCAGCAGATATATTTGCAGAAATTTCTAAGGAAACGGAGATGCAAAGAATTAAATCAATTTTGCCCAAAAGCACACCACTGGTAAATGTCAGGGCTCTTCTAAAGCCCCGGCTGTGTGACTCCTAAGTGTGTATTCACTCCAGTTGATACCCACCCCTGGTGCACCATAGTGACACTATAGGCGAACTTTCATTCAAACCGTGGGGAGTTCATTCTTGAAGTTTCTTTGTGTTTGCAACCATGGTTAATATCTATGCCCAATCGATCGTAATATTTTTCACGTATAAAAAAGTAGACGACTGTTTTCCTTTAAAACTGCGACGCTTGGGCTGGTGAGATGGCTCAGCGGCATAAGCGCCTGCCTGGCAAGTGCGAGGTCCTGAGTTCGACTCCCAGAACCCACATACGAAAAAGGGGCCGGTGATATCGCTCAGCGGCACGGGCGCCTGCTGTCACGCGAGGTCCTGAGGTCGACCCCCCGGTACCCACAAAAAAAAAAAAAATGCGACGCTTATCTGAATCCTGTCTAGAACTGAGGGCTGGAGCACATTCTGGGAGCAGCCTTAGCCGGCCCACCTCCCCACCCACAACTTAGACTCAGGCCTTCCCTCCATCCCCTGCAGAAAGGAGTGCGGCCAGCTTTGGGCCACATTTAAGTCAAAGAGACAGAAAACTGTTGGTGGGAGTGTAGACTGGTGCAACCACTGTGGAAATCAGTGTGGAGATCCCTTTAAAATCTAGGATTAGAGGTTCCATTTGACCCAGCTAGTCCCCTTCTGGGTATCTTCCCAGAAGAATTAAAAACATCGTACCACAGCGATATATATGCACCCATGTTTATAGCAGCACAATTTGTAATAGCTACATCTTGGAAACAACCCAAATGCCCATCAGCCAAGAAATGGATAAAAAAAGCTGTGGCCGGGGCCGGTGAAATGGCTCAGTGGCATAAGCGCCTGCCTGGCAAGCGCGAGGGCCCGAGTTCGACTCCCGGAACCCACATACAAAAAAAAGGGCCGGTGATATCGCTCAGCGGCACGGGTGCCTGCTGGTGCGCGAGGTCCTGAGGTCGACCCCTCGGTACCCAAAAAAAAAAAAAAAAGCTGTGGCCTTTTTATACAATGGAGTACTACTCAGCCATTAAGAAGGGTAAACTGGAGACTTTCATAGGTAAATGGATGCTACTCAAGACCATACTCATAAGTGAAATAAATCAGACCCACATGTGTAAACATTGTATTGCCTCCCTAATGTGAGAAACTAAATGAGTAAATAAGATCCAAAATGTACAATAGATATTTTGAATTGGGAAGAAACAGTTCAAAAGAAAAGACAAACTGTGATGGGGGAAAGGAGAAAAGAAGGAAGGGAAAGAGAAAAAAATATACACAAGACAGTTAAGATAGTTACACAGCTAGTTTCTCTTAGTTCTTTCAAAAGAAAGTTTTGTGCTTATATTGTTTGGACAAGATATCATGCCTACATCTTGTACTCTGAATAACTACTATGAAAACAATAATACAAAATGTATTAATTATTGTAACTCTCCTACTAACCTGTTTTGAAACTCTGTTTTATTTTTATTTTTTTTCTCTTTAAAAAAAAAAAAACAACAAAAACCAAATGGTGTCTCACGCCCGAGTCCTATTATTTGCAAGACTACAAAGTCGGTCCTCATGGGGCCTCGCCAGGACCACTGCAGTAGCTGTGAGGTGGATCTCATACCCTGGCCTCTTCTGTACCACCCATCCACCCCTGCAGCCCAGCTAGGGGCTGTACCTTCCTGGAGGGTTCCCCGTTACCGACAGAACCAGATCTCCAGGCTCTGCGTGCCCCTAGGGTCCCCACTGTTGTGCACCAGCCACAACCCTGCCGCTTCCCTTCTCGGGGGCCTCACTGCCCCGTCCTCACCAGGAACTTGACTTGAGAGACACCACAGGTGGTTCCCACAGCACACGATGACCTCAACCTCCTCCAGGCTAGGTGCACACTGCTCCTTCAGCTAGAACTTTTATGTCTCCCTGCCCACTTGGCAAGTTCTTGCTCAAGCTGTAAGATGCCAGTCAAGGGCCACCTCCTGTGGGCACCCCCTCTGGGTTTGCCAGGCAGATGTGGAACTTGGTGCTGCTGCCCATCCGCCATGGAGCCCTGGGAGTTTTATGGCCTACAGACAGGTGATGAGGTACACACACAACCACATCACCCAAGGGCCAGGTCACGTCCAGGGAGAGATCCTGCCTCTCTGTATGGCAGGTTCGCCCATATAAAATGCAGTAGGAAAGGTACCAACTTCTTAGGGTTCACTGTGAAGACTAAGATTGTGCATGTCAAATGCTCGGCACAATCCCAAGCACATCGTGTTCACCAAGCATCATCATAGTGCCTATCTTGCGCTATTGATTGGTTACACCTGGATTTCTACACTAAACCACGGGTTTCATGAGAGTACATGGCTCCTTCCACAGTACATGGTGTCTGTCCATAGCTCAGAGCCCCAGCTCTGAACACCCTCTCAGTAAATGTTGGCAAAATGACCAGTGAAGCCGAGTTGAGCTTGTGCAGGCCTCCAGTGCCCCACCCAGCTGGATGAATTGCAATGTCCAGGGTGACAGTGTTAGGTACCAAGTCCACATAGGTCTTTGCCTCCATTCAAGATCTTCAAGAACATCCTCCTGGAAAAGTAAGCCCTCCAGTGCCAGCTCACAGGAGTACGTTAGACCTTTTTTTTGCTCACAAGAGCTGGCAGCGGTGGGGTCAATGGTGTTCAACAACTATGAGGAAGCACCAGGGACAACCTGCTCGGGAAACGGTCACAGCAGTGGGCTTTGGCTCCATCGGTGGCGGGTGCCTGAGGCAAAGGGAACTGAAAAGGGGCAGTGGTTGTGTTACACAGCACACAGGCTTGATTCACTTTTCTCTGCTGGACTCTCAGGCACTCCATGAACTTTGACCACAAGGAGAAATGACCCTCTGTTCCAGGAGACCTTTCCACGTGACTTGTGGCAGAGTCGTGGACAGCCTCTAGCATAGTGGATGACATTTCAGCTCTGCCACTGAATGGGCACTTCATCTATGAATGGGGACTTCTTCTTGAACTTCTGTGAATCTTGGTGTCATATGCAAAACTACCTTACAAGTATTCACCACATAACAAAGATGGTGTAGCGTGCCTGCCATAGACAGAACATACAACACCTTGAGATTATCAAAATTAATGTTTTCTAAGACACTTTTCCTGTAGCTTAATATATAGTCTACATCTGGTGAGAATCCCCGAGAAGCTTGGGAGAAGAAAATAAAGATAATAGCTGCAAACCCCACAGTCTGCTATCCATTGAGCTATTTACTGAGTACTTAGAGTGTATTCCAGGCACTAGGTTGGGTACTGCACGTATTATCTTATTTCTTCAACATCCAAAAGTTAAATGCTAGAGTATTCAGATGCCCCCTTGTCCTTCTAAAAATCCCCATGATTGGAGATACCAGGTAGTGCTAATAGTCCAGTCCTACTGGACAAACATTTTTATTAGAACATCTCTGTACACTGATCAGCAATAACGGGGTTAATGATGCTTTTATTCAAAGAGTTGCAATTATGTTTCAACATTAACACCCATTAAGATGAATGACAATGCATTATAAGTAGTCTTTCAATTTGAAATTGAAATGATATCAATTAGCCTTTAAACTAGCCTAAATAAATTCCGTTTGGTAGCTTTAAAATTATTCAAATGCCATGCTTTTGAATAAGAGGGTTTTTAAAAAAAGTTTTCAAATCTATTCTAAAGATTCATAATAACAATCATATCTGCTTCTGTAATCTCTTATCTTAGAAGAGTAACAGGACTATCAGCTGCTAAATAATCGCAGCCTGATTGTGAGTGTACAGTAATTTTGAAAATGATCATTTCCCAAAAAAAGGAAACAAACAAGGTCTTTCCAGACTACTGTGAGGGAAGATAAATTTTTTAATTCCTGGGCGGAATTGTGTGTAACTGTTTAATGGCTTGTAATGACCAAAGACTTTCAAAGATTCACTGGTGACCTAGCATGTGTGAGGCCTTGAGTTCACTCCCCAGCATTGCAGAGGGAGAGAGACATGGTTACCATCTTTAGAGGATTCCATACCCACCCTTGAGGTCATAGGGCCATGCCTGGGAACCAGGTGGGATTCCCAGTCTTCATTCCTCCTTGGCCCATCCTGCCCACCCGCCCCTCTCCTAGTCTCTGTGCACACATCTACCTCCTGGCTAAGTGTAAGTACCATTGAGGGCAATGAGGAGTTTTACTAATCTCCCTAGTTCCATTCATGTCCCATTAATCTCCCATTATGAACTAACAATTTATGCCCCTTAGAGCGAGTGCTTTATCCTTTTAGACAGTGTTCTAGTTCATTGAAATTTCCAAGTGGACACATGCCCAGTGCCATGCATGGTACATTTGTTCCCCCAAACTCATGTGGTTAAGCCCTAATCCCCAGCATGAGGATACAAGGTGAGAAGGTGGGGCCTTGGGAGGTGACCAGGTCATGAGGGTATAGCCTGCATTCAAGGGATTAGTGCCATTCCAAAGAGTCCCAAGACAGCTCACTTCCTGTCCCTGCTCTGCCTTCTCCCATGCTCCCAGAAGTCAGCACTGTGAGACTGGGAAGAGAGCCCTTGCTAGGGTTTCTAATGGTTTCGCCCCATTATGTTACTTGAACAAATAATTTCCCCTTGGAATGAGAGTTAATTTCCCCCAATGTCTTCTATTGCTCTCCCTCTCCAAAGGTAAGGTGAACTCACCTTTGCTTTACAGTGGGACTCACTGGCTGAGTACAATGCTAAGCCTCTCAAAGCCTTGAGATTATTTATTCTAAAGCAGAAACAGTGATTCTCATGTGGGCAGGGCTGTTGGAAAGCTGTACATGTGTGTGACATGTAGCAGGCACTCAGGTAGGAGACCAAGATTTGATATGCAAAATATGGTGGTATCTAAAATTGTGATATCTTATGTCTAAATCTAAATCTAAATCATCTAAACCTAAATCATCTAAATCTAAATCTAAATCTGATTTGCATTGGCTTCTTCTAAAGTTGTGTCCTTTTGGGGGCCTCAGTTTCCTCCTTGGAAACATGGGCCTTGAGATTATAACTCACCCCTAGAGTGCTGCGAGGTCCAGTGAAATGATGTGTGTAAACTCTGAAGCCCAACACAAATGTGATCAAGCGTTGTGAAAGGTGGATCCCTATACAAGCACCACGAGGTGTTACTGGCCTGGCTTGGAAAAGACTCTTGGGATTTCCTAAGCAATCTCGGTTGCACTTGATGTACGTAGAGCCAGGAGGATGTCACCATCTTGGAGAAGGGAATTCTTAATGCCATAGCTGTGCAAGTGCCACCTCGAACTATGCTGAGGTCCTATGTTGTTTACTTAGAGCTGAAACCATTTGAAAACAAACTACAAGTAGAGACTTTCTCTGAGCTTCCCACAGCTGCCCCTAGGTGGATCCTTCACAAGGAACTTTGCTGTCATCTGTCCCTTCCCTGGAACTCATCACAGAAGAGGCGATGAGATGCTGCCACCAAACCAGGGTGGGCTTTGTCACAGACTCATCTGTTCTTCTAAGAGCCCACTCATCTTTCGTAAAATCTCATTTCCTCTTCCTTGTGTGGCTCCCATCCTGCCTCCCCTTTGCTCTCTGAAATCTTGCTGATTAGCTTTTCTTTGCTGTGGTGCCCTCCTGTCTACCTCTTCTCTAGTTAATCCGCCTGCTGCCCCTGTATTTCAGAGACTGAGTTATGGAGCCATCTGAGGGCAGAGGACACGTCTTCCTACCACTCTACCCTACCTCATGGTGACCCTTTTGTGGGGGAATAAACGACCCCCACTTCACTAGAGGCCGGAGTCCCTGACACCTGGTGCTCCTGCTCTCCTGCCTCTGCTGCCCTTGGCTCCACCCCGCCTGCTTCCACTACACCAGGGTCCTTGTCTTCCTGCCCCAGCTCTTCTCAGACAAGGCTCGTACCTCTCCGTGCCAACTTGCCAGTGTGAGGGACAGCATCCTATAAATGTCCAGTGGGTAACCGAGGACAGGAGCCAGGGGCCAGTGTCCCTTCCCTGGAGCTACTGTGGGCACGTGTGAGGCATTCCACTGCACTGCTGTCTGCACGACTCAGCTGATGGAACCCACACCCACTGGTGGCTTCGCCTCCCCTTTCAGCTCTTGGTTGGCTATTGCTGAGCTTTGGGATCCTTTCCTGCGCTGGAGCCGTCTCCCAGTCCTACTTGCACCAGGAATCTGGGCTGGCTCCAAAGATGACTTGGCAGCCCCTTTCCGAGGTCCTCCTGGTTTCCCAGGAGGTCCGCAAAGGTCCGTGAATTCGTAGGTCCAGGCATCTCTGGAGCCCTCAAATGCACACTAGCGAGGCTGGACCAGCACTTAAGCCAGTGCGTCTCCATCCTTATCTCCGCATTTAGGAGCAGTGGTGTAAGGGAAATGACAACCTTAGGGATTAGAAAATATAGACACAAATCCCAATTCAGTCATTGATGGGGGACTCACTGAGCAAAGGGGGTCTAAGATGGTGATGATTAATGTTATTAACTTATCATCACTCAGTAAAATTTGGCTACCATGATGACGATGTTGATGATGAATATTACTAATTTATCACTTTGTGCATCCTGAGTTTAATTTCTGCATGTATTCCTGGAGATGCTTTCTCTCTATGCATTCTTTTCCCCTTGATATGTTAAAGTCGTAGTAGTAAAACAAAAGTCTGGTTCTTTTACACATTCTTTCTGATTCTGTCTTTTCTCCTATCTTCCCTGGAGCCTTAATTGACCCTTTATTATTCTCTCGGTCCTGATGTTTCCCATTTCCAGTATAGTTCCAGGTGGGTGACTCTAAGCTGCTGGTTGAACCTGTCTCACTGTAAATACAATTTGACAAACTATTTCCAAGCAGTCAGTAATGTGAGGAGAGGGGGAGTCTCGCTTGGCGTCTCATTGAACTTCACACGTCTTTTCAACGTGATCGGCTGCGCAGGGGTAAGCAGCAACGCTATTTTGCTTAGATTTCAGACAATAAAATCTGTGATCGTCAACGTGGGGACTGAATTTCAGACTTTCCCGTTCTCTCTGCTGATAGAAGAAAAGGTCACAGCCGTTACCGGAAGATCAGAGCAGGCTGAGGACAAAGCCCTGGAGCCCAGGCTGGATTCACACAGCTGTGCAGGAGCTCAAGAGACTTGAGGAAAAGGAGGAATTTGATTTCTCATTACCACCCACCCACTGGCTCTTAGGAAAGAGAGGCAGGCATAGAGCAGCCACGTTATTTAACCCTGGCTTGACACTTTCAGAATACAAAGCATGTCTTCACCCAATGTAGAAAACTTAGGAATATTAGCTTTCCATCTATCCATAGCTTGTGAGTGACAATGGCCCATTAGCTATGTTTGAAGAAGCAAAACTTCTTACCTATTAGAGTAAAAAAGTTTTTGTAAATATTTGCATGTGACCTGTTTTAACAGCATGGGTTACAAATTGCACATTTTCACATTGTTAGTTACCCTAGTCCCCCTGCTCTTATTAATAGAAAGGCCTGCATCTCCCTGCTGAGCTGACTGGCCCAACAGGTCCACCTTACAGCCTCCTCGTAGGTAGGGGGCACATCTGATCGACTACTGGGCCCTTCGCTCAGTCTCTGCTGGCAAAGTGTTCTGCCCATCAGAGGGACGCCCAGCCATTCTGCCAGAAGTCTGGCCTGATCGAGGTCACAGTGGCCCCCTAATCATGGACCCCCAAGGTCAGGATGCTCCTGCTCACCCACCGTGCTCCACCCACCACTCTCAGCCTTGTCTGTAGCCCCAGCCGTGGGACGGCAAGCACGAAGCTGGCCTTCATGTGCCAGGTTCCGGTCTTCACATGTCACGGACAGAAGATCTGCTCTCACTGTAGTTCTCTGCAATCTCACCCTGTGATTTTCTCTTTCCTCACTAAGTAGAAATGTTTCACCTTTTCACCTAAGGGAGCATTCCATGGCTTCCCACTGGCATAGCCGGATTTCTAGCATCACTACTGCTGTGCTTTGGGGCCATTGTTAAGGAAAATAAGAGTCACTTAAGTAGGGCACTGAGGTATCACAGCAGTTGACCTGATAACTTAGGCTGATACTGAGTGACCAATGGGCAGGTACCGTATGCAGGCTGGGCGCCCTGGACAGAGAGACGATTCACATCCTGGATGGGATGGATTGGGACCGCATGGGAACTCGTCACGCTACTCAGAACTGTGGGCAATTTCAAACATGAATAATTTGTTCCTGGAATTTTCCATTTAATATTTTTGGACCATTGTTAACCAAGGGTAAATGAGTCTTTGGAAAGTGAAAGCAGGGATAAGGGGAAGCTACTGTATATCCTTCTGCACTGTAAAATGTCTTGCTCAAATGACTTCTTATTTACTAAAAAGGTCTTTTCCAAGATTAATTTTTGCCTCACAAAGTTGTGGTGAAAATAAGTAAGCAAAATGGTTAGACATCGTTTAAACCCTGCCAACCCATTGGAAGAATGGCTTCCCCTTCCAGGGCCCATCAATTCTGTCTTCACACCTCGTATTCGCCCTCTAGCTTCCTGGATGTCACCCTGGTGAAGGACTCAGGGACTTCCGTGTGGGTGGAGGCAGATGTCCCTCACCTGGTCTCTGGCCCTTGAGCCTCTGGGCGCTGTCACCCCGTCTTCCCAAAGCACATCCCCAGCCCTCACTCCACCATGCAGACCTTTAATGGAGACAACTTCCCCATCAGCTCTGCGATTCTTTCAGTGCCCTCCATGTGCTGACCTGAAGCACAAAAGTTTGACGTGAGCGCTCTGCATTCACCATGAGCATGGTTTGTTCTAATGTGGTCTTGGGAGCAAAAACCCGGAAGACATTCTCTTCGCCTGTTGGATGGAGGTCACTCACAAAGTCAGGCTGAGGGATGAGTGCAGGGAGAAGGTCGGGGCTGACGTGGATGATGGACACTGAGGTCAGATCTGGGGGCCGGGGCCGGGGGAACACGGGATGGGTACGAATGTCTGAATGTTCCCTTCGTTGGAACGGCCGTGGGAACATGGCAGTGGAGTGCTGGTCCTGTTGGTGGGCAGCCCCAATCTCAGGGAACGGGGAGTGCATGGATGTCTGTGCTCTGCAAAACTGCTCTGTCCCCCCTTTGGGGAGGTCACATGACCTCACGCTCCCCACTCCCCAAGAACAAGCTCTTCTCTTCCTTCACCCAGAGCCGTTACAAGCCCCTCCCTCCGCCCAACACCATTCAGGTTCCAGACCCCAAGGAAAGCCCCCTCTGCGTCCCTTGAGTGGATTCTGTACTACACAACTGTTTAATGTCAGGAAGACTTCAAATGCATTTGCTATGTGAGATTATAAGTCAGTTTAGAGTACAGGGAACACCTTTCTTTAGCCTTCAGAGTATCAGCAGAATGACTTAATCCTGGAGATGAAGGAAGCCTGGCTGTGTAGATGATGGTTGTCCAGGCACGAATATATCCATAACTCAGGCACAGGTGCCCAGGTGGCAGGTAGAGAAGTTGGCACCTCGCACGCTGCTCTAGGGGAATGTGAGGTGGAGAAGCCACTGTGGATAATAGTCAGGCTGGTCCCCAAGTGACCAAGCCCAGAGTTGCCACCTGACCCTGAAATTGCACTTCAAGGTACAAAGCCCAGAGAAATGAAAACTCATAGCCCACAAAGCTTCCCACAGGAAAGCTCACAGGAGTATTTTTCATAATGGCTACATGATGAACATATTCCTAATGTTGATCAACTGATGAACAAATAAGCCAAATTTGGTGTGCCTGAGCAGTGGCAGGAGAAGGAATAAAGCAGTGACACCAGCCACAGCCTCACAATCATCACAGTGAGTGAAAAAGCCAGATGCAGACACCGAGGTGAGTGTGATTCCATGTACAACAAGGTGTGGAAGAGACACACTAAAGGACAGAGTGGAGTGAGGGCACAGAGGAGGAGACAAGTACTGAATGAAAACATTTCAAACGTACATCGTAGTGATGGCTGCATAGCTCTGTGGATAATTTTAAAACATCAAATTACATAATTTAAATGTGTGTATTTAGTGGCATGAAATTGTTTCTCACTCAGCTGCTCAAGCTCAGATTTGCAGGTGGGAGGAAGAAAGGCTCTGGACACCTGTGTGGATCTGTCCTTGAGGCCAGAGGTTCTGGGAGGTGCTTCGACTGCGTGTGGTGGAAAAGCCCACGAGACCTCCATGCAGAGATGCCTGCCAGGGTGCGGCTGGGGAGTCGGGATTTTCTGGGAGAGAAGCAGAATTGGGTTATGAGTACAAATGGGACATTCAGATCCAAGGTTCCAGATGAGGTGAAGGGTAAGGAAGAGAGTGGACCAAGATCAGAGCCCCAAGGCTCTGAAAAATGTCGATATCAACAGAAGAGACTGAGAAGGAAACTAGGAGGAAAACTATGGGATAACAGACCACAGGGGCCTGGCAGAATATAATTTTAAGAAGAAAGTGGTAGTCTGGTGTAGTGGTACAAGACTAACCACAGAAGTCTGGGAGGCCGAGGCAGGAGGATCACTAGCTCAAGCCCAGCCTGGGCAACTTAGTGATTCAGCGAGACCCTGTTTTGCAATAAAAAATAAACTAAGGCTGGGGTGTGTAGCTCAGTGCAGTGGCCCTGGGTTCAATCCCCAGCACTGAGGGGGAAAAAAAATAACGTGAATGCTGGAAAGAGATGGAATTAGGTAAGAGCATCACATGACCTTTGGATGGGGGTGGGGGATCCTCAGAGCCCTGCCAAGAGCCCGTGAGCTCTGGGTGCCTGAGTAAAGGCTTGGGCACAGAGTGCCACTGGCTCTGCTGGTGACCAGGGGCCATGCCAGCAAGGGTTTCGCGGTGTCCGCCAGGAGAAAAATGGACCAAGACCAAGCACGGATATGGGACCAAGGGGGGATTTTTTTTTTTCTTTAAGGACATGAGATCGTAAAATATTGGTGTGCTGGTGTCTGTGCCTGAACAGAAAAACCCGAGCGGACAGTGCAGCTCAGGGTGGGGCAGGCGCAGGTGAGTTTTCTGCTGCTGTGTACACTGGTTCGCTAGGGCCCCTGTGACAAACCCCCACGGACCTGACTCAGTGGCTCCACGCAGACCCTGATCTTCTCACCTTAAAACCAAGGCAGAGCCAGCTGGTCGCTCTGGGGGCCTCTCTACCGCGTGGATCTTGTCTTCTTCCTGTGCCCTTGCACGGTCTTCTCTGAGGTGTGATTGAAAACTGCGGTGAACATTTAAATTTAAAATTTTTTTTATTGCAGTAAAACACACATCGCCATGAATCCCCCTCACTCGGAACACACTGATCCCATCGTCCTTGCCACTTTCTGCGGCAGCTCTGGAGTCCTCTTCCCTGCAGGTCTTTAGTTCCGCTGCCCTGGCTTTCTTGATGTCCTGACTGGATTCAAAATGTTTCTCTTTCATGGTCATTTTGACTTTGGGAAAGAGCTGGAAGTTACACTGTGCCAGATCCAGTGAACAAAGTGGATGAGGACACAGTGTCATGTTTTTACGAGGTTGTCTTTCTTTTGGATGGCACTCGGCTGCAGCATTCACTTTATTTCTGATCAAACCTGATTAAGACACACAGGAAAGAAGATTCCAGAGCTGCTTCAGAAAGCAGCAAAATGATGGGATAAATATGTTGGAAGCAAGGGGAGGATTTTGAGGGGTTCGAGGGAAATGTGACTTTTATTGTGATAAACATTTTAAATGTAAACATTCACCATATATTTGATCACACCTGGCATTTGTCTGTGTCCTGATCTCCTCTTATAAGGACATGAGTCAGGTTGGATCGGGGCCCACATGGTCGGCCTCATTTTACTGCAACAACTTCTTTATGTGTGACCATCCGACTGCCTCACACTCATTATTCCAATGAGTTTACAGCCTCTGTGTCCCAGTTCCTGGCCTGGGGCTTTGCCTACACTCTCTGATCACTTTCTTTGACACACAGGGCCAGGTGGGGTGGATGTGAAAGGGCCACATGCAGAAGCAGAGGAGAAACAAAACACAAATTGATGGAAGCTTCCGACACATGCACCCGGGTGAGACCAGAGAATGCAACTGGCGCAGGTACCTCAGTCCAGGGCCCCTAGGAAGAGATGACATTGCAGCTGGAGTCTGAAGGGGGCTGGCTGGACTGAGTCCTCCCTCTCTTGGGCACCTCAGTCTTTTCTCTTAGGGCCTTCGACAGATAGGATGAGGCCAACCCCGACCACTTTACCCCAAGTGTACACAGTTAAAAGTAAATCTCATCTAAAAACTGCCTTCCTTGCTACGAGAGCTGCTCTAAGCTGACGCCTAGAATCTCACGACACTGAGAAAAGATGTGAATGGGATTCTAGAGTAAGCCTAAGTGACCAATAGAGGTGAAAATGCCAGCTCACCGAGGCCATGGAGAGAATATTTAGGTACGTGGTACATTCTCCTCGGGACCTGCATTCTTCCAGGCTGAGCTCTTCTCATTTCCTGCTGTCCACGCGTGCTCTACTCTCTGCCCCGGGCTCAGGGGTCTGCGGTTCATGGTTCACCTTGATCTGCACAAAACACGCTTCTTCACCGGCATTATATATAAATAACCTCAGGCCTGGAACACCTCGAAGTCTGACATAGGATGCTCTGAATTTCCTCTAGAAATTCACAAAAATATGAGACTATGAAGTGTGATGGAATAACAGTGTGTGGTGAAATTTAAAGAATTATTGCAATAAAAGACACATTGCTGTGAATCCCCTCTCAGCATCCTCCCTCTTACTTCAAAAACCCTTCCCCATCGTCCTTGCCACTTTCTGGAGCACTTCTGGAAGTCCTCCTCCATGAGTATCTTTATTTGTGCTGTTGTCTGCCTTGATTTCCTCAACTGATTCAAACCTTCTACCTTTCATGCAATTTTCATTTTGGCTTTGGGAAAAGCCAGAGTCACATGGTGCCAGATCTGGTGAATGAGGTGGAGGAGGACACAGCGTCGTGTTTTTATGAGCTGCCTTTCGTTTGGATGGCACTCAGGAGCAGCGTTCACCATATTTTTGATCACACCTCATAAAGGCACTCAGGAGAGAAGATTCCAGAACTGCTTCAGAAAGCGGCAAGACGGACAGGACAAGTGTGTTCAAAGGGAGGGGAAATATTTTGAGTTAAGTTAATGGCAATGTGTCTTTGACTGCAATAAATTCTAAATTTTTTAATTTAAACATTCAGCATATATTTGAATCCTCCTTGTACGTGTAGCCTGACCGTCCCGAACTCCCGGGCCTTTCCCAGTCTTCTGAACAAGCACTGGATCAGCCCCATCCTCCTGACCCTACGGCTGCCTGGGGAGCTCTTTCCTCAGGTGCCCCTGACATGAGTCAGCTCCTGTCAGCACCGGCTCGCTGGGAGTGTTCAGACTGCTCTCAGCTTGATCCCTGGGAGCCCCGCAGCACAGCGAGCCCCTGCACGGTCGCTTCTCACAGGCTCTTCTCAGGGACCAGACCAGCATAAGAGGACCTCGACGCACAAAGGAAAATGTACAGCTGCCACCTGTTCCTATGTCACCTCTTCCTTACCCCCACAGCTCCCACCCTCCCTGATTGGCCACAGCATCGGTCTGTCCCCTCCCCTCCTGAGCTCTCAGGGTCCATCCCTGCCTTCATTGCCCCGGGATAGGGGCAGATGACGTCTTGTGGTCGCTGTCACCTATGCAGAAACACACGCTGCTTCGAGGAAAGCAAAGCTCTCTCGCTAGGACCGACTGCAAGTTATGTTAGTTTAAACCAACTACTAAAAACACACCAAATTATTTTGTCACCGAGAACAGAGGAAGAATTTACTCCTGCGACTGACTTAGACCCCTGGAAACAGAACCATCTTTTAAAACAACTCCAGGACCCTGTGTTCCTGACCCAATGGGGTGAGGGACGGTACTCCCAGCCTGGACAGGGCCAAGAGGATGTCACCGCCTCCCGCTGGGAAGATCCGGGAAGCTCCTGGGACCTGGGCATCAGGGACCAGTGTCACCATGTTGGAGCAACATTGTGTGTGTGTGTGTGTGTGTGTGTGTGTGTGTGTGGGTGAGTGTGTGTCATAGGATCAGAGCCTCTCTCTGGCTCAGTGGCCTGCCATCCATCAGCCTTGGCAAGTCACCCTTCCTTGGGTGGGGGTGTGAAGTTGGCCTTCAAAGCCATCACCATGACTAATTCTAGAGATATCACCAGGCTTGATACCTACTTTTCCAGTGGAAAGCAATGTTTTGATTCTAGCTTTTCTAGCTCAAAAAGCCACTGGATATGTAAACTGAGTTTGAAAACATGACATATAATTTCCAAGTTGCTAAGAACATATTTGAAACACAGAATAAAAAACCCAAGACGCTGTGTTGCACTTCTGTCTTTGTGATAAAGAGTAACACTAGAGTTATTAAAAGGTTTTCCCTTCTTAATTTTTCAAAGGAATTGAATCAGATTAATCTTTCATGGGACACATAGCTCTTGGTTCTTAAAATTGATTTTAAGGAGGAAAAACACGAACTAGAATTTTATCTCTCCATCTTCCACCCTTAAAGAGTGAGCGCCACTGAGAAAATGTGACGAAAATGTTGCTACCAGTGAAACTATGTCTGTAGGACCTCATTTTCCAGGATAAAAAGATGAGTCCACTTTCTCAAATCTATTAATTATTAGGCATCTTTGCAAAATAGATGTTAAGTGCAAAGATAATGGACTTGATTCTGATATTTCTTCTTTACCTGCTCTAAGAGGGCAGGAATTCAGTCATAACAAATACCTAAAGATAGTTATTAAATAAGTCAATAAGTAAAGGTTGATTTTAAACTTGCACACACAATGGTATACATTTTTTTTTGTTCTTTGTCTCATGGAGGAACATAATGAGGACATAAGGGCCACTGTTTTGATCCAGTGCACATGTCCAGTCTGGTATTGGCCTCAGTCCTATCCCAAGACTGTCCCTCAGCCAGTGGGACCTTCTGCTCGCTCTGTTCCTCAGCCTCCAATCTCCACCATCCAGATCTTCATTTCTAGATCAGACTCAGTTTCAGAGGCAAGTTCACACCCTCTTTCCTCTTAGACTTGCACAGAGCTTGTGTCCTCCTCCTCGTGCCCCCTGCTTCTTGGTGTCTCTGAGGAATTTCCAGGTGTGTCCTCCCTGGCCAGCTTTTCACCCTCACGGCTTCCTGGAGGAGAAGCAAGACACGCAGGGAGCCAGCAGGGCAGCAGTGATTCATGACGAGAAGGTCTTGGCACGTGTTGTGGGGTCCTAAGGACAGGACCCGGTCACGTGCACAGACAGCAGGACACTGAAGGTGGAATGGACGGGATGGGGAGCAGGGGACTCCTGAGCCCTGGGGAGCAGGTGGGCTGCAGGTGTGTGTGTGAGGAGGGGGTCTCAGGATGCCTGAGCATGGACTTCCGGCCACATGTGTGCGTCATTCAAGTTTTCATGACTTATGATAAGACCTCAAATCTCCTTCAAGAAATGAATCACCACCCACTTTTTGTTTCTATTGTTTTTGGATGGGAGGGGGCTCTTGCATGCTAGGCATGTGCTCTACCATGGAGCTCTCTCCTCAGACCAAGGAAAGAACTGTTTCATCGGTTCTTCTCTGAAATGGAGGGAAGGCGCCACGATAAATAGTCTGGGACACACAATGGGTTTGATTATGGGCTGACTCCCCCTCACCAGCTGGGGGTGGAGGTCATCTAGCCACCTCCTGTGAGCCCCAAGCTCTTCTGGGGAGAGAGGTAGCCTTTCCAAGGTGGGCATTATCCCCAGCTGACAGGCACCCCAGCTACACCTCTCCCAGTCCCCCAAGATACCCATGCTGCCAGGCTACACCACAGACCCGCACTGGGAACAGACACAAGGTTCACCCCCAGGTCAGCCAGCAGGGACCCCAGATGTCAGCTCTGAGGTTTTGTAACTGAGTGGAACATTTTATGCAGGGAAGCAAGGTAAAAATTTCCCAAGGGGCTTCTACGAGATTTCCAGCACTTCCTAAATTAGCCCTGACCAGTAAAACCACGAGAGAAGACTTCCTGGCAGGGCTTGGCGCTTCCATTTCCAGTCCCAACTGAAAGCAGGAAGCATCGAGACAGCAATAACTCAGCGATTCAGTTGGCTTCCAAAATTATCCACACTCGGGTCCCTTGGCATTTGCACCAAAGGGCAGAAGTTATTCTGACTTCATCTGTTCCCAGGTATCGACTTGTTTGTAACCAAACCGACTGCAGATGGAGATATTTCATATCCTCTGCCTCGCCCCTACCCAGGGTAAGCACAAGTGACAAAAATCACAACAAGCAGCTTCATGCCATTGCGAGGGTCTCCTTCAGCCTGGGGTTGCACACATCGACCTGGAGAGAAAAGGGTTCAGTCTGTCTCCTTGGCTTCTGACCACCTGAGTACAACTCTCAGCTGTGCTGTTTGTTAGCTGGGTGACCTTAAGCACACTGTTGATACTTGCTAAGCTTCAGTTTTCCACTCTATAAAATGAAGACGTTCCACCCCCATTAGGACGCTGCTATCACAGAAACAGAAAACAACAAACGCTGGTGAGGACATGGAGACACTGGGGTCATTTGCTCTGCTAGAGGGAATGTGAAATGGTGCCTCTGCTGTAGAAAAGAACATGGTAGCTCCACAAACTAAACACAGAAGTGTCATATGATCCAACAAGTCCACATGCTGTTGTGTACCCCAGAGAACTAAAAAGGAATCTTAAAGAGATATTTGTACACTCCTGTGCCTAGAACAGTATTCACAATAACCCAAAAGTGGAAACTCCCCGAATATGTCACTGGATGAGTGGATAAACAGAATATGGCAAATCCATGCAATGGAATATTATTCAGCCCCAAACAGGAAAGAAATTCTGACACATGTTACAATGTAAGTAAACCTTGCAGAACTGTGCAAAGTGAAATAAGCCAGTCACCGATGGATAAATGTACCATACCAGTGCCTTATGGGCAGTACCTACAGAAGTGAAATCCATAGAGATAGAAAGGAGAATAGTGGCTACTGATGCTGAGATGAGATGGAAATAGGAATTAGCATTTAATGAGAACAAAGTTTCAGAGAAGTTCCAGAGATGGTTGGCGATGACGGCTGCATAGTGATGTGAACGTGCGTAATACCGCAGAACCCTACACTTGGAAACAAGCTAACGCCTCCTCAGATGCTCGGAACCCTCCATGATTGGGCCACATGTCATTCCTGAAGCCATTCGCTACTGGGGCAGAGGTGACCACACTTCCTGAAAATGCTTCTGGGGATGGCTGCGGCTTCTTCCTCGTGGCAAGGAGGTGGTGCATGGCGGGGTCAGAAGCCTCGACTGGACAGCCCCGGCCCCTACCTGCTCCTGGCCTTTCCGCCCTGCACCGTTCTCTTCCTCCCTGAGTTGTGGTATTGTGGGATCAGCAGCAAAAAGCGATGGTGCGGCAGTTCCCAGGTCAAGTCCCACTAGTTGCACCTGCTATTTTTAGTTGTGTTTGTGTCCTGCTCTCTCTTCCTTCCTCCCCCTTCCTTCTTCCCTTCTGCCTGCTTCCTCTCTCCCTCTTCTTCAGGTCTCCCTGTCCATCTATCTCCTGTGCATGCTTACGTGTGTATGAGTGTGAGTGTGTGTGTGTGTGCACGCCTCACTCCCTCTCCCTCCCAGGGAAGCACACAGCCGCCTTGTTCACCGCCCTGGGCCAAATCCAGTTGCCAGCAGCAACACATGTGGAAATGGGTGTTTCAGCCTCTTCCCAGGACCGCAGCCCGGCCCAACAGTGTAACCGTGACCCTCTGGCTCCCTCCACTTCCTTTCTGCTGTTAAGCTTGGGATCACTCATCACACAGCAGCAGATGACAAGTGGCACACCTTCAGTGGTGTTCTGAAGAGTCCTTGCGCCAACTGCACAGAGCAGCCAGTGATGTGGGTCCCCTCACCAAGATCCCTGGTTCCAGTAAGGAAATTCAGGCAGTGTCCTTGCTGTCTTTGGTGTCTGGAGGACTCTGGTCATCTCTGGACACTGTGCCCCGGCCCAGTGGCCTTCACTCTTTGGGACCAGAGCTCTGCAGCCTGCTCTGTGACACGCTTTTTGACCACACATGTCTGACTTGGGCTGGGCCAGTGCAAGTGGGGAGAAATCAGCCCATGAGCTACCTAGAAGTGAGCACAACTTCTAGCCTTGCCATGGCAGGCTCCGAGCCACAGTTTGTTCAGCTGTAAAGTGGAAAATTAATAACAACCTCGCCGGACCATTGTGAGTATTGAGTAACATGGTGCAGATGGGTTGGGTGAGAGAAATGAGGCAATGAACAACTCCAAATCCTCATAGCTCAAAACTACAGGGAGGTCCCATTCCATGGGACTGGGTGCTACATACCCAACCCTTTTTATTTATTTTATATTGAGACAGCATTCTGTTAAGTTATGAAGTTGCCCAGGCTGGGCTTGAACTTGAAATTCTCCTGCCTCAACCTCCCAGAGTGCTGGGATGACAAGCATGCACCATCATGCCCAGCTGCATTGTCAACTATTATCAAGCAAGTCATGACCCATTCCAGATTCCAAAGGTGGGGAAACAGACCCCAGGTCCTGATGGAAGAGCCGTTAAGTCACATTGCCAGGGGACACATGTGCCATGCTGGAAGGAATGTGCACACATATTTTGCTATGTAGCACAAGCATGCAAGAAATCTCCATACAATTCTCTTCCCTTGATGTTACTAAAGTGACCGCTTAGGATAAAATTGTGAAATCCGAAGGACCACGTTTGGTTCCCCAGCTTTGAAATGTTATTATGCCTATGATTTTGAGAGCTGTTTTGCTTCTCAAAATCTTACTCTGCTCAGCTGGAGACAGTCCCTGTGCCACTCTGCAGTGGGCAGTTGCTGCCTTCCGCTCTTCTGTATTCACAGTGGAAGCAGAAGGGATGGAGGTGGAAGAGGGGTACCCAGGAGGTGGGGGGAGGGTTGTTGAGCTTCCTGGAGAAGCTGAGCCTCAGCAGGAAGCCCCCCAGTGTCACACAGGATCCCTGCAGCCACCCCCAGGCTGGCCTGGAGGAACAGGGATGGGTTGAAGGGGTGGAGGTCTTTTCTGTGCTTCCCCGCCTGGCTCTAAATGCAGATTGTAACCCCTGGATAGAAACGGGGTGGACATCAGAAAGCAGGTGGCATGGAGCCTGGGCCCAGAGCAGGAACGCCCACCCCACCTGTGTGTGACATCGCCCTCCTCCCCACACTCGCTGGAGGACACCTGCCAAGGCATCCCTCTCCCTGGGGACAAGTCACTGGATGGGACACTTGGAGAGCTGAGGCACCCCTGGGCCGGAGGTCACCTCGCAGGGCTGGGACCAAGGATCTTTTCATCCGGACCTGGGGACCAGGTTATTGTCCTGTGATGGAACAACACAAGAACACTGTCACTGTTGTATGAACAACAGCTATGAGAAGATGCCACCAGAAGTCCCCGACCCTGTACTCAGCACCTGCTCATCTGGGTGCTGCTCCATCTGGACACCCACGTGTCCTTCATGAAGCTTCTTTTCCTGCACACTTTCTTCCTGGCACCTGCACCTCCTGCCTTACAGGGCTGCTGCTGCTCCATCTCCCGGGACAGCATGGTCAGCACCCCAGCTCACTGTACCTTCACAGGTGCATGGGCAGAGAGGCCTGTCCCATGGCCCACACTGTGCTCCGCCCAGCACACTGGGCCTCTCAGCGCCTTCCCCCCCCCCACCCCAGGGCTCTGTTCCGTTGGAGGGGAGTTTCTCCCCTCCCCCACCTAAGCAGCTTCCTACCTAACTCCCCACCTGGTTAACTCCCACTGTCCATTCCCAGGTCCCTCCTTAGGGGAGGCCAGCTGACCCTGGGCTGGTAAACCCAGTCACTGCAGTACACTCTTACATAGCACATTGTCTTCAGTCATACTCTTGGTTGTGAGTATACCATCATTTAGGTGATATTTTTATTTGTCTCCATCTCCCCCAGAGTGTCCTACATTCTGACAGCAGGGCCGGTGGTGGTTTCCTCTCCACATCCTGTCCACAGCTCCAATGTAGTCCTTGGCAGCAGACTCTCTATGACTCTGTTGCATAAGCAAATAGAAGGATGGAGGGATGGATGGATGGATGGATAGATGGATGAATAAATGGGTTGATGGATAAATGGGTTGATGGATAAATGAATAAGTGGATGGATGGATAAATAGGTGGATGGATGGATAGGTGGATAAATGAGTGGATGGATGGGTGAACGGGTGGATGGATAAATGGATGGATGGATGGATGGAGGGATGGATGGATGGATGGATGGATGGATGGATAAATGAGTGGATGGGTGGATGGATAAATGAGTGAATGGATAGATGGATAAATGGATGGATGGACAAATGGGTGGATAGATGAATGGGTGGATAAATGGGTGTATGGATGGGTAATGGGTGGATGGGTAAATGGATAAATGGATAAATGGATGGATGAATGGATGGATGGATAGATAGATGGGTGGATGGATAAATGGATAAATGGATGGATGGATAGATAGATGGGTGGATGGATAAATGGGTGGATGGATAATGGATAAATGGATGGATGGACAAATGGGTGGAAGGATGGATGGCTAGATGGATGGATGGGTGAAAGAATCTTGCAGCATGGTGCACACAGATATCCTCTGAATCTTTGAATGGCAAAGTAGGTCCCAAGGCAAAACCTCACCTCCCTTCTGAGGGCTCCCTGGTCTCCTCCCTCCCTCACATCTTCAACCTGGCACCTTAGTGACCTCACCCCTGTTTCAAGAGTCTCTCCTGCTGTTTCTCCCAGGAGGGTGAGGAACTCCTGGGATAAATAGACCCTATCTGCCTCCCAGCACCCCCCCCAAAACCTTGCTACCATTCAGAGGCAGAGGAAACAGAGGGTGTTGTGTGACACAGCAGTTCCTGCTGGGCTTGTCAGGTGCCTTCACGCTCCACCAGGTCGTGGTCAGCCGAGAAGGACCAGAAGCGGAGTCACGAGTCGAAAGCTGCTGTCCACGGCAAGAGTGTCTTCTGGGAAAGACACATCCAAAAGCCCAGAAGCAGCACAGACAAGACGGGACTTCCTGTCGGCTGCTCTCCAGACGGTCTGGCCCAGCTGCAACACAGCCCTGGCTCACAGGGGAACTTCATCCCTGCCTTTGAGGCCCGAGGTCACTGTCTCGGGATTCAACAGCACGAGAACAGTCATTGCTTTCTGGAGTGAGAGCAGCAACGAGGGATGCTGACCACGGGTCCCAGAAATTGGCAGCCCACACTTGATGACCTCTGTCATGCCTGTGGAGTCCTAAGGACAGAGCGAGGAGTAGGAGGTCACTCATGGTTAGACTTACTTTGCAACATGCATTGTTAACCGGTTCCCATTTTGGCCCATGTGAAATCAAGGGCCGTGTTTGAGCGTAGGATGGTCAAGCTGGCCCTGTGATCCCCTAAGCAGCTTCTGACAGCAGCAGGGAGGGGTCCTGAGAAGGTACTTAGCTACTCTCCTCAGAGGTCCCCAAGTGCAGACCAGGCTGCCCTCAACCACAAGCTGTCTTGGGGGCTGTGCCTATCTGGATTGGGGTGGGAAACTGGGAGAGAAGAATCATGGGCTGGAAACCCTTTCCCTCTCATATGAAATTATTTCCATTTTCCCTGTGAGTGGGGGAAAACTGGGGCTTGCACCCCCCAAAACATAAAGAACAATTGCAGAATTACTGTGCAATTGGATTTGAGCCCCACATGCAAATAGGGTACCTGGCCACCAGGTGGCAGTAGTGATGGGGTTCTTGCACGAATCTTGCTCTGATAAGAAAACTGAGGTCCAGCACTGGTACATGACTCACTGGGTGCTTGTAGTCAGCCTGACTGACTATTCAGTGTCTCCCACCATCCTCTAGGCCCAAAGCTATCATCAAAGGAGTTCCCAGTTCTTGGAGGGTGGAAACACATTCTCTCTCCCACTGGGTCTTCAGGATTTGAGCTCCTGCTGTACGCACAGGGACAGTGGCCAGGCCTCGGAAGCTCCTCGGATGTACCCTGTGCCACCCACCCAGGTCCACCCAGCCGACAGCCCTGGGCGAGCCTGACCGGCCATGCCTGGGAGGCACCCAGGAAGAGGGGTGGGAGTTCAAAGCCCAGGTGACATTTGAGCCGGGTTTTGAAGGTGTGTGTGACTCACAGTTGCCTGCCAGGGAGGAAGGTGAGGGGATCCAGGCAGGGGAACACACTGGCCACGCCGGCCCGTGTGGCCTGTCACGGAAGTCGCTGAGGTTGCCGCCAATGTGCGTGGGAGTGAAGTTCAGGGGATGCGGGCGGTGGGGGAGGCTGCCGGGACCAAGGTTCTTGCATGCGAGGTGACAGCACCCATGGGTGATCAGGGAGGGGATCTGGGACAGAAGGGGTCCTGAGGCCACATGCAAGCTGGAGTGGAAGCTCTACCCTCCCTTGGTGTCACCATCCTCTTGTCTGTAATTTGCTCAGGTTGGGCTTGAATATGCGATGCTCCTGCCTCAGCCTCCCAGAGTCTTGGGATGACAGGTGTGCACCACCACGACCAGCTGGTAGTGATGCCTGGGTGAGACAGGAATTCAAGGAGCAGTGGTGGCAGAGGAGATGGTCAGAGGGGAGGCCCAAGGCAGGGCCGGGACCTGGCCGAATGCAGGCATCATGGCAAAGCTAACTGCTTTCTCCCTGTGGTGAGGAGCGAGGGCTCAGAGAGGAGAACGGGTGGGAATGCCAGGAGAGAAGGCTGGCAGGACACTGGAGATGGGGGTGACACTGGCAACATCAAGACTGCTGCAGGCCAGCTGAGGGACAGACTAGCAGGTGCCACCGCAGAGCCAGGACAAAGCGACCCCTCCCCACTGCACAGCCCCATGGCGAACCAGCAGCAGGGTGTTCCTAACTCACCCTGGTTCTTACCCCAGGCCTGCGCCTTTCACACGGAAATGTGCAAAGTCCTCCTCCTTTCCCAGGGCCCCTGGGCGCTCTCCATCCTGGCCATCCTGTTCTTGCTTTCTGTGATTATCAGTACTCATTAGGACGAGGCTGCCCCCACCCTTCATGGTCCTGGAGATTGAATCCAGGGCCTTCAAAGGGAGTGACATCCCCAGCCCTCTTTTATCCTCTTTTTACTTTGAGATAGGATCTTAGTAAATCACTAAGTTGCCCAGGCTGGACTCATATGTGTGATCCTGCCTCAGCCTCCCAGACCGCTGGGATTACAGGTGTGCCTAGCAACCCTCTTTATTACCACGAAGTGGTCTACATGTCCTGAGTCCCGTAGGACTGCGGTACATGAAATAAGGCTGCTACTAACTCTCTTGTTTCTTTCAGAAGGACAGAGAGCAGGCCGCTCTGTATTCTGCCGAGAGCTTCCCGGGCCACCCCACTGTACCTAGAACTGAGTTCCTCCTCGACGTGGAACCGTGACTTGACTCATTTTAGGTTTCTCTGAAGACGCTGTTCAATACTGTCCTCTAAAAGTACTGGTGCCCAATTTTCAGGAACTAAATATTTTCAAACATTTTTACAGAGTCTTAGGAAAGGCTATAGGACAGAAATTTAAGGTAGTTTCCTTGCCAGGGGGGAAGTAAATACATGAAGCCAGATCTTTACATGATCACAGTAGCATCTCTTTCTTTTTCTTTTCCATACTAGGGATTGAACCCAGAGCCTTCACACCAAGCTGTATTTCCAATCCGTTGCTTTTTATTTATTTTTATTTTATTTTATTTTATTTTATTTATTTATTTTTTTGAGACAGGGTCTTGCTAAGTAGCTCAGGCTGGGCTCAAACTTGTGATCCTCCTGCCTCAGCCCCCGAGAGTGCTGGGATTACAGCACGTGCCACCAAAGTCCACTCCCAATAATATACAGTGGTACATCAGCTCACAAAATTAATTCTTTCCATGATTCTGGTTGCAAATCAACCTGGACAAGGAACAAAACCAAATTCAATGGTCAGGTTCAGTGCTGACCTTATCGGGAAATTTGATTGGGGTCGGTTCGTGTAAAATAATAAGCAAGCAATAAGCAGGTACTTTAGAAATGAAGAAGTGTGCATGTCCTAAGACACATGGCTTAGGGGTAAGTGTCTACCTAGATCCAGGGTTGTTTCTCAGCTGAAAACCCCACAGCCTCTGTGCAGGACCCCACGGACATTCATGCGAACATCCCTACCCTGCAGCAAAGGCCTTTTATTTCTCCCCTTTGAGGACACCGACTTTCAGAATATTTATTTCAGAAGTCAAGCGCTGTTGCTCAGCCTGCTTTGCTCATGGGCCAGGGATGTAGGGCTGATCTGACGTCCGGGGCTGTTTGCCAGGAGAGCTGACCCTCACGCCGAGCTGTCCAGGCAGCCCAGGTCTGGACAGCGAGTGGGACCCAGTGCCCCCGGGGCCTGTCTGGTCACTTCCATCCACTCACCACACTGTCCCTGCTGCGAGCTTTTTGGTCACATTTTCCTCCTGAGGCTCCTGTGAGCACAGCACACATGTTTCCACACTTTCTCCTGCACATGCTCCCTGCAGCCCGACCTCCATGAGGCACCAAAGGCACAGAGGACATGGAACCCCGGCCCAGCTTGGTTCCCTCTCAGATAGAGAAAGGAGGCCGGAGATGTCAAATGCATCGTTGCCTGATGTGTTCTTGCCACCTCATAGACATGACTCTCCAGAGAAATAACACGAGCCTCGAAGAAGTGCGAGCGGCTCAGCTCCTTGCAGTGTGGACCATCCAAGGCGTCTTCCCACGCTGCCCTGATAAACGAGTGTAATGGCCTCAACTGTAATCCCTGCACTCTGGGAGGCTGAGACAGGAGGATACAAGTCCCAGCCCAGCCTGGGCAATGTAACCACTTAATGAGATCCTGGCTCAAAATAAAAGAAATACAATGGCCTGGGGGTGTAGATCGATGCCAAGGGCCTGAGCTTGATCCCCAGTCCTGGAAAAATTTTTTAAAAAGCTAAGAGAGAAAGAGCACCCCAGCTCTTGCTTACATGAGGGCCCCTCTGCGACCTCTTTTGTGTCGCTTTGTGAGAGAAGCGCTATGGGGTCACAGCTGTCCAGATGTGGAAGCCAACACAGACAGCCTGCTAGCGGTGTCCTCAGCTCTGCCGATGGGCGGGGCGGTGGAAAGTCTGCTCCCCAAGGAGGAGCCGCTCCGGAGCTCAGGAGGGGGCATGGTCGCTGCTCCCCGCGGTCCCCCCAGCGAGCTCTCCCATGACCTGAGCGTGGGGTCGGGTGGGAATGTGTGCAAACCGACTGAGAAGCTGTGCAAACGCATCCTTATCTGTGCCGGTGCCACCTTCGCAATAACTGTGTCCTCAGCACAAGCCCGAGAGAAGCCTCAGCCACGCAGCCTTGAGCAACAGCGACTGCGTCCACAAATCCCTTACCCAATATCTCGCTCAGCCTTGCTGGGCTCGAATACTGGAAGACAGGATGTTCACTCTGGCGTGGCGGGGCTTCTGCCCCCAGGGCAGGGGACACTCATGCCACCCCATGCTCACCAGGTGTGGACACTAGTGGTGGCACGTGCAGGTTGTACCCTTCTTTAAAATGAGATAATAAGCCGAGCGTGGTGGCACACACTTGTAATCCCAGCACTCTGGGAGGCTGAGGCAGGAGGAGACTGAGCAAAACCCTGTCTTAAAGTAAAAAGTAGATAAAGGTCTGAGGATGAAGCTTAGTATGAAGGCCCTGGGTTCAATCCCTAGTACAAAGAACAAAAGAAAGAAAGAAAGAAGAAAGAAAGAAACAAACAAACAAACAAAAGAAGGAAAGAAAGGGAGAGAGAAAGTTTGCACTCTGCTCACCCCCACTGCGCTCCATGCTGACCTCTCCTCCCTTTGGCCATTTGCACTGCTAACGTTTGCCTTCAACAGAAAAGTCATAGTTGGCCCCGAGTGCCAGGGGGACCAGCCCAGGTCACAGGGAAGGGCAGGAAAACCTGCTCCCGTGCCAGGCTGGGCTTATCTCTCCATCAAGCACACAGGAGGCCAGGATGGCTGATCCATCTCGGGCCCCGGGGGCTGGAAACCACATCCGCTCCGGCTGCAGGGAGAGGAACGGCAGGGAGCTGCAGCCGGGCTCCACCTGCTGTGGCCGCTTCCTCTGGAGCCAGCATTCTGCTCCCAGCTACTACCATCTTGCCTTGCCGTGTGTGTGTGTGTGTGTGTGTGTGTGTGTGTGTGTGTGTGTGTGTGTGTCTGAGTGTCTTTGTGTGTCTCTGTGCATGTTTGTGTGTGTGCACGTGTGTGAGTCTGACTCTTCACTCCTCCACTTTTCAGAGTCCACACACACCTAGCCCCAAGGCAGGCCGTGTCCACGCAGTCCTTCCTCCATCCCAGCCCCTGTGGTCTGCACCCCACATGCAGAGTCCTCAGTACACTCAGCACTGCCCTCCTGGGTGGGATGCCCTCCACACCTGTCTATCTGTCCCTACTGCGCCTCCTGCCCTCCCTCTTCACGTGCATCCAGCCCAAGAAGGCTACCAAAGTGCAGAGGTGTGGAGCACAACCTCTCTGTGGCCTCAGTTTCCCAATCTGTAAGACAAGGGCAGCCCCAGGGTTAGCAGGTGAAATTGGGAAACAATCGCCTGGCATTTCCACGTCAGTAACATTGGTGCTCTCAGTGCTCAGCCTCCTGGGTGACGGGTGAGGACAAGGAGTGTGTCCCCTCTTCCTCCACAAGACACATGGAAGGACAGTTTCTGCAAAATGCCTGCCTTAGACACAGCAGCGATTTCTCCAGGCCAGGCCCCTCTGTCCCCTCCATGAGGAGGAGAACTCAGTACCCGCCAGAGGGCATGGGAATCCACTCTAGGGACCATGCCTTTGGGGACACCCAGCATCCAAACTGTAGTGTGGATGCCTGGCTGCCCTGCCCCATGTCTCACATTGTAACAGCTGAGGGCAGCTCAGTAGTAGGCGAGCTCTGGGTCTGGTTGGCATCCCCATTCTGGGAATCAAGAGTCTGTCCCAGTTGGGCTCCTGGCAGAGTCACATATCCTAGGCAGCCTCTGTGACACCTGCCGCCGTGGAACTATAACAGTGATTACTGAGAATCAAGACCTGGGATGAACATAGCAGTCCATGCTAGGAGCGTTGTACTAAAGTTACCTATCTGTTCTGTTCACCGAGCTAAACATTCTACAAATACCTTCTACAAATACCCTGTGTCCTTCTCTTACACGCTGAGGTTATGCAAGCTGTTTATAGCCCAGATCTATGAAAGCTCCAGTTAAATGACTCCCCTCAGACTTCCAGGAGCTGTGAGAACCAGCTGTGTTTCAGAAGGGTAGGGGAACAAGTGGCCAGCTTTGATCCCCTGCAGCGTTTTTCCCATCTTTGAGGACATGATGGGGATTCCGAACTACCAGTTTATTGGTGTTATTCTTCAAAACAATAACCACGACTGGGCACATCTCTCTCTCATTTCTCTGATTGCTATTAGAGAAGAAGTTTAAATGCCCAGGAGAACTACTGGTGAAATGAATTTGGGGTTTGTGATGTGCTTTGTTATCGAGGTTGCACTGTGAGTTCGGTGTCTATTTCACGATCTCCCATTTCCTACTTATAATGTAATGGTCAGTCTTTTCCTGTTACCCAAGGGTAGCAATTTCCACTTTAGACAACATATTTCTTACATATCCTTTGGTAATCATGGACGACTTAATGATTTCCCCTTGTTCTCCGTACAAGGGTGCACGGCTGTATCTGGGGGTAGAAATGCCAAGCTCCTCTCCGCTCCTTTGCAGGCAGGAAGCCTGTGGTCAAAGCCCTGCTCAGCAATCCGGGGTTGCATATCTCACGTGGCACAAGAAACTGAAGTTGTTTTTAAATGTCAGGGAGGAGGCCCTTCCCAGGTTCCCAGCAGGCTGCCAGGCCTTTGGGGAAAACAGGCCGTAACTGGTTTCTTAGAGGAGCATACAACCACAAGAAAGATCGAAAAATAAACTTAAACCCCATTCCATATAGAAAGCAGACGTATGCACCCTCTCCAGATAGCAGCCTCGCAGAGCTGGGTCAGAGGTATTGACTGTCTGCCTCGCGGGATGAGGTGACAAAGGTGAGGCTACTTTCTACAGTGTCACTAGGTAGTGCCCTCTTAGCCACGTGTTCTCTGAACTCCAGGGCTCACGGAAGATCCAGAGACTGGGAGCTGCGATCCAAGGTTAGAGGAATGATGGCTTCTACAGAGAACAAGGAGCTGCTTGGAACAGAGCAGACTTGATGCTTTAGAGAAGCCCTAGGAAGAGCCTTACGGGGTCCTGGGTGGAGATCCTCAAGAGCGACGCCAGAAATTGGCTGGGAACTGGTCAGACGGGACTGGAGGGAAGGTTTGGTGAGAACTGCAGGTGACAGTCGTTTTCCAAGGTCCTAAGCACCCATGAGCCACACCCTCACACAGATCTGAGAAGTAAGTTCCATCCCCACTCTACAGATGCAAAACTGAGGCTCAGAGAGAGTAAGGAGTTTGCTCAAGGCCACAGGTCAAACTACAGTAAAAGAAACTGCAGCTTGAACCCAGCGGAGAAAGGCTCTATGCCCACAGTGCTGCTGCCAGAACCCGCTCACCCCAGGTCCACCTGGGAGCACTCTAGAGATGCAGGACCTCCAGGCCCCACTGTGGTCATCTGGAGGAGATGAGGAATCTCCTAAATCGGCTCCAGAGAGAGACGGTGACCATGCAGAAGTTAAATGTGGGGTCAGTGGTCCCAGCAACGGTAGAAATCTTCCCATTCCCGAGGAGATTGTATATCAGCAACAGGACGGCTTTGCACTGTAATTTGACAGTTTATGAATTTCGGTATTGTCTTAGTTACTTTTCTCTCATTGCTGAGACATAATACCCAATGCCCAAAGTTAAGGGAGGAAAGATTTATTAGCTCACGGTTTATAGTGGTTTCAGTCCATAATCAGCTGGCTCCAAGGCAGGGTGGCACATGACAGAGGGGCAGCCATTCATGGGGAGCAGAAGACAGCAAAAGCAACAAGGGGGAGAGGGAGACCAGCCTCTTTCTGTCCTCTATATAGCATACAGTCTACGGGGATTAGGGCGGTGCCGATCCAATCAGTGGACTGATCCAGCATCACCCACCCTTACTTCCAGCACCCTTAAAACCAGCACTACACCTTGAATCAATCATACCCTCTAGATTCAGCCACGTCTGAAAAAGCCCTATGACCACGTGAGGCTTTGCGGGGACATCGAGACACAGACCATAACTGGTATCGTGAGTCCATTTCTGAGATTGCAGTCACTTCGTAGTTCCTAACACAACAGCTCCACCCCACACTGGAGATGAGAAGAGCTCCCTTGGCCTGGAAGTTTCCAGTGCACAGTGGCCCCACGTGGGTCAGGTGGAGTCCTTCCTCATGTGGCATGGGACTGCACCCTCACCTGCGTCTCTCCATGACTTCCTCACAGTTTAATTATCCCGATGCTCACTTCTATGCACTTTGCTCCTAAATTGGCTTGGACTGAGGTGACAAATACAGCTCCACAACTATCTCCTTCTCCCCATCCAGTAGAATTTAATAACATCACCCCCAACCAGGGTGCACGGAAACTCCTGTCCCAGCGCCCTGTCACCTCTTCTCCCTGCCCCGTGGACATGACTCTGAGCATCTTTGTCAGTTTTCAGCCAGTTCTCCAAATTCTTCTCACAGGTTGGGTCACCCTGAAGTACAGACTCTGCACACCTTGGCAGATGCAGGGACCGGGATCCAAGAGCCAGTTTTCCAGATGGTCGCAGCCACTGGCATTGTCTATTATGCCCTCCTCTATGCCTCATCTATCACTGGGATCGGGTCACCTCTCCCTGCCCTGGTGCCCCCTCTATTCCCGGAGCTGATGGATTTCCCTGAGACCTGGGACAGCTCAGTGTCTCCTTTGTCCCAACAGCACCCTCAGGCCTATGGGGGAGCAGGTCCCCTTACCCGATGGGCATAGTAAGTGCCACCTGGGTCCACATGGTTGGCAGAGATAGTGCCCTTCCTGTCCATGGCATCGACCCCCCAAGGAGCGACCAGAATGAATGTGTGAATTAGTTGTAACTTCACGCGAGAAAGCTTGACACACGTCATGAAGATGAATTAGGCAAGAGGTAGGGGAGGACCTCCCAATAGCGGAAGTGAGGTAACTCTAGCAGGGACTAGGCAACCACCGAGCTCGGCAGGAAATAGAAAGGAGATTAGCATGTGGGGAGGCACCAGAAGGGAAGTGGGGAGGCCGCTGCCTGGAGCACTGGCTGAGGCTCTCCCTGGGAGCCTGGGCCCCACCCTGGTGGGAAGGAGCCCTGAGGCAGGCAGCTTCCTGGGTTCTGCTCCAGACTCTTAGCCATGGACACTCATGTGCAGTTTCAGAAGAGAATTAGAAGCCTCAGACCTGTATTAGAGCGACTATGGAAACGGAAATAAGCAACCTAAAATGAGAGATTAATTTGCATATATTAAATTACTTTTTAACCCAGGGCAACAATCTCAACTGTAGATGTAAACCACCTCAGATCACCTCTGTGAATCCCCTCGTGATTCTCACTAAAGGGTCAAAAGTAGAATTATGTTTAACCATATACACACAGAGATGCAAATGCACATGCACCTACACTCATGTGTATGTAAATACAGGAAAATTTCTGGGGGATAATTAAATACATAATGTCATGTGGCCACATCCTCAAAAAAATGGTGAGAGTACTAACATTTTGCCTCTTAGTCATTAATTCCAGCTAATGTAGAGATTAGAGAAGGAATCATTTACTGGAATCAGACTTCAGCCAAATATAATGAGACAGGCTCATGCTATTTTTAATAGGCTTTTCATAGATCATCCTTTAAATACAGAGAAACAAAGGGGTGGGGAAAACTCAAGTCCATTCAAAGGTACACTCCATGCCTGATATCAGGATTACTGCAGGTATTGCAGAGCTACAAAGCTTAGCCTTTTTCTCATTAGCCAATGCAAAAGGTAAGTTCATAAATGGAATAAAATGGATTGATGAAACCTTAAATGTAAGTGTCAGTGATAAAGAGAAAATAAAGTATGCCCCTTCTTGCTCCTTCTGTCCTGTCTTGTCATTTGAAGAGGTTTTCTTTGTTGGTTATTTCCAATCTGCTCCTGCTCCTTGCCTCCTGTGAATGTTTAAACCCTTATCAATGTCAAATAAAGATATTGCAGGAAAACAGGTGAATATTTCTTATGGATATATACACAAAAACCTTCAACAAAGTACAAATTGAATCCAACAATACAGCAAACAAATTATATACCATATATATACACTAAGTGGGACTTATCCCAGGAATTCAAGGTTGGTTTACCATCTGAACATCAATTAATCCAACAACCACATCAGGATAAAGGGTGAAATCCATAGGGTCATATAAATGCATTCAAAAAAAGTGACAAAAATCCAAACCCCTGCATGATAACACACTCAAGAAATTATAAATCAACAGGAACTTCTGTGTCTCATAAAAGGCATCTATAAAAATACACAACTAACTTAATAGGAAAGGACTAAGACAAAGAAATCAATTCTCACCAGATAGTTGCTCAGCCAGAGCAATTAGCCAAGAAAAGGAAATAAAAGGCTTTCATACTGGAAAGGAAGAAGTAAAACTGTTACTTGTTGATGGCACAATGTTGTTCATGGACTATCCTAAAGAATATACACATGCATGCACATGCATGCAAATACAATTAATGAATAAGTTTAGTAAGGTTATAGTATATAAAATTAACTTGCAAAAATTAGTTGTAAATCTACACGCTAACAATGGACAGTCTAAAAATGAAGTTAAGAAAACAATTTCATTACAAAGCACCCCCAAAATAAAATACTTAGGAATAAATTTAAGGAGATGCAAGATTTGTACATAGAAATCTAAAAACCCATTGCTGAAAGAAATGAGAAGCATAAATGGAAAGAGAGACCATGTTCATGTGTTGAAAGACTTAATATTACTAAAATGACAATATGTTTCAAGATGGTCTAAAGAGTCAGTGCAATCCCTATAAATACTCCAGTAGCTTTATTTACAGAAATGGAAGTCAGTTTTAAAATCCATATGGAAGTACAAGGGAACTTGAATAGTCAGGACAAATTTGAAAAGGAAGAATAAAACTGTATCACTCACATTTCCTATTTTCAAATCTCACTACAAAGCTATGTCATGGTACTGGCATAATGAGAGACATATAGATTCAAGTACTAGAACTGAGAACCCAAAACAAACCCGTACCTCTATTGTCTATTGGTTATTTGATGAAGTGCCGAGAATACATGAAGAGTAAAGAAGAGTTTCTTCAGCAAGTGGCACTGTGACAAATGGATATGCACAGGCAAGAGGATGACACTGGACACTTACCTCATCAAATGTACCAGTGTGAGCTCAAAAATATATCAGCAACCTAAATATAAGCCCTAAAGTAACAAAAAGTCACAGCAGAAATCATATGAGTGAATCTCCATGGCTTGGTATTTGGCAAGGTTACTTGGATATGATACAAATAGTTTATTTATTTATTTTTTTAATGTGGGAGTCGACCTCAGGACCTCGCGCTTGCCAGCAAGCGCTTGTGCCACTGAGCAATATCACCAGCCATTGTTTTCCTTTATGTGAGTACCAGGAGTAGAACTCAGGACCTCATGCTTGCCAGGCAGGAGCTTATGCCGCTGAAGTATCTCACCGGCCCTATGATACCAATAGTATCAGCAGCAAAACAAAAATAAATATCAGAATGTGTTACAATTAAAAACTTTCCTCCATCAAAGGATCATAAGAGGGAAAAGACAGATCATAGAATTGGAGAAAATATTTGCAAAGTGCATATCTACCACAGGTCTAGTACCCAGAATACATAAGGAACCAAAACAACTCAACAACATAAACAACACAATTAAAAAATGTGCAAAGTACTAGAATAGACATTTTTCCAAAGATGCTGCAGAAATGGTCAGCAAAACACATGGAAAGCCATTAGGTAAATTTGAGTGTGAATCATGATACCACTTCACACACATGATTGCTAAGAATTAAAAATAAACATTGGCAAGTGTGTGGACAATTTGGAGATTTCATGCACTATTGGTGAGAGTGTAAAATGGCATAGCTGCTGTGGGAAGTAGTTTGGTGTTCTTTAAGAACTGAAGTACAGAATTGTCATCTGACCCAGCCACCGTACTTGTAGGGGTAAATATATAACAATGTAAAACAGGTGAGCAACCAAAACCGTATACAAATATTCGCACTGGAAACAACCCAAATATCCATCTACAGATAAATGGGTAAACAAAATGCAGTATATCTATTGAATGGAATAGTATTCAGTTACAAAATACATGATTACAGCATTCTAAAAAACTACAATGCTAAATAAATGAAGCCAAACACAAAGGGTATGATTCCACAAATCCATTCATATTAAATATACAGAATAGGCAAATCCAGAGACAGAAAGCTGTTTTGTGGTTACCATGGGTGGGGGTAGAATTAACAGAAAATGACTTCTTGTTATCATTTAGATCCAAAATGTCTCTCAAAAGCCTTATGTGATCAAAGGTGGGGCTTATAGGAGATGATTAGATCATAGGGGTACTGTACACATCAATGGATTGATCCGATGATGAGTTCATAGCTAAATGTGCTGTGAGGAGGTAGGGCCTGGTTGGAACAGGTGGATCACCAGGGGGTATGACTTTGGAGGATTATCTCTCTTCCTGGCTCCTCCCCTTTCTCTGCTTCCCGGCTGCTATATCATGGGCAAATTTTCCTCCACCATTCCCTCTGACCTTGCCATTTCTGCCCTGAAGCTGGATCACCATGGACTGAACCTACTGAAATTATAAGCCAAAATAAACTTCTCCTCCTTTAAGTTGCAAGTGTTTGGTTTTTTGTCCCAGGGATAGTAAAGCTGACTAATACGAGGCTTGATGCATACAGGCTTCCACTTATGTCTTACTTACTTTTTCAGCAAAATACCCAACACCCACAACTTAAAGGAGGAAAAGTTTATTTCAGCTCACAGTTTGTAGATGTTTCAGTCCATCATCAGCTGGCTCCAAGTACAGTGGCATGGCAGAGGGGCATCACAGAGGAGAAACAGTGCATGGCATGGCAGGCAGAAGGGAGCTGCAGCAAGTGGCAGCAGCCTGCTTTCCTTTTTATCCCATCCAGGCTACAAACCTTTTGGATGGTGCCACCCACACCTAGAGTGGGGCCTCTGTCTTCAGTAAGTCCATTCAGCCACACCAAGAACTGTGCTAATTCCTATCAGTGGACGAATGTACTACCACATACCCTTAACCACAGTATCACACACCCTAGATTCAGCCAGCTCCAAAAACCCTCATCTATGAGTGCATGAGGCTTTGGGGAAATATCTAGATACAAATCATAACAACTTGATGTGGTAACATAGTTCTGAAATTACACAGTGATGATAGTTGAAAAATGTTGTGAATGTACTTAATGCCACTGAATGTTAAACTTTGAAATAACTAGAATATTAAACTTTGTTATGTATATTTTACTATAATTTTTAAAAGGTGTAATAACTAACATTTATGTCATGCTTTAATTAAAACTTTACAAGATGTTTGCAGATGTTTGAAAATTCTGTTTCATGGTGAATATTTTGGAAATAAAGTCATTGCCATTTTGTGGAAGAAAAAAAGACCCAAGTGTAGTGTCTTACTCAGAGCTTATGCCTGTGCCTGAAACTTGTAGAAACGTCAAATATAAATAAATAAATGAGTGAAGGAATGAACGTGTGAACCAGCTGGGACTCAAAAGGCTGAACTGACTTTCTCATGCTTACATAACTGATAGGTAGAGGAGCCAGAATTTAAGCCAATGTCTTTGGTTTCTGCATCTCACATCTATCCCACTGTATCATGCTGTCTGCCAGAAATATATTCCCTGCCTTCTTTTTTCTGTACTTCAAGGAATTGTTAATAATTTAGAAAAGTAAGTGATCCACATCTATCACCCTCCAGGTGATAGTTCAAGCAGCACAAAACAAAACCAAAATCTAGAAAAAAAGCCATAGTTTTCTCAAGGCTAAAAAGGGAAGGTATTTCTAGATATATCTGGGATAAACAATCCAGAAGATAATGTCCTCAAACCTAATCATGTGCACATTTCCAGGGCACCTGCCTGTCATGGTCAGAGTTCTGTGACATTCTGGGCCTCAGCAATGGCGCTCCTGCGTGGGAAGCCATGTCTCACAAGACAGCAGAATTTGCTCCAGTAAGGGGCTTAGTTGTTTGTCATTTTGACTCATGCATGATGACATTTAAGGTTAGCAAGGAACTGTTTCCACCAGGACCCAAACATATGCTTAAAAAGAAAAAGATGTTATCTAACTGTCAGAAGATTTGTTTAGTTGACACTTGAGTATATTGATGACTACTTGGATTTTAACACTTGTTTAATCTGGATATGGAATCACAGGTGTGCATATTTATACACAAAGACTTGGCATTGAATATTTAGTTAAGAAATAATTCAAGATCCAGCACTAAGAAAGCAACAGAGGGTTGCAGCCCAAGTTTAGGGTCTGAAGCCTTGCAGCCCAGATATGATCCCAGAGTTGGCACTTCCTCATTGCAGAACCCCAAGCACAACGCTCTGCTTTTCCGTGATTTGTTTCTTTACCTGTCTAATGTGTTAATGACAATCGATATTGGTGCAATGATTGAAATACACTTAGCATAGAGCCTAAGATAGCAATCGCTCAGGCATCGAGGTTGTCTGAAAAACCCTGGCATGTAGTGGTGCATTTCCACCATTAAATCACATTAAGGAAATACTTTCCAACAGTGATAGAAGTGATATTTTGGGCTTCAGATGCAGCAGTTTATAAAGAACTCAGCAAAACACAGATTTCTAGGCACAGCCTTGTCAGTATGAAAACAAACAAAAGAGGATGTGTTACATGATCCAAGATTCTCAAAAGAAAGTGCACTCAAAAAGACCTGGATTATACTAAAAAATCTAGCTTGGGTTTGAATTATTAAAGAATTGCACAGATGAAAAAGTACCAAGTCAAAGACACTAATGTGAGTTGATACTTGGCCATCAGTATAAGGTGAGGCTTGCACAATGTGAACACGGCTGACACCGATTCAAGCTGTGTTTCCAGGAAGACAAGGGCAAAGTGGAGGGGCTCAGAGCTAGTGGTGAATCCCAGCAACGGAATAATGAAGCCCATGGTGATCCAGGAGATGAGAGCAGCAAGACATGCTGCATCATTGCAAGCCAAATGAAATTACATCTCGGGCAACAGAGAAGGCAACAAGCAGACTCAATCGCTGTGTCACCAATAATGATGTGGTGACGTTAGATGCAGAGGGACCCTTAGATCCAGTTCCTGTCCCTCCATCCTTGGTGCCACTTGGGAATAATCGGTTCATCTCTCTGATCTTCATCTGTTTTCCCACAGATGAGACAATGACAGTGTTAGATTGAAATGTACATAACAGCCAATACCGGGCCATTTTATCTCCAAAGCTAGCAATTTAAAGTGATTTATCCTAAATCCTAATCCATATAGATGGCCATGATGGCAATATTATATAACATGCAGATTAACCACAGTTAGTTGAAACGGAAAAAGTTGGAAATGGAAAGGTACCAGAAAATGGCCTTGTTTTATACAAATATTAGTATTTGTTATGGTTTGGATCTTAAATGTCCCAACAAATGCCCACTTGCTGAAGGGTTGGTCTCAGCCTGTGGTGCTATTGGGAAGGTGGTGTAGCCTTTAGGAGCCAGGATATGGTGACAGGAAGTTAGGACATCAGTGTGTGTCCTTAAAGGAGACTTGGGACCCCAATCCTCCTCTCCCTGTTTGCCTCCTGGCCACTACAAAGTGACCAGTGTCCCTCTAGCACATGCTGTACTACTACAGGCCCAAAGCAACTGGGCCACGTTGCCATGGACTGAAACCACGAGCCAAAATAAACCAGTTCTCCTTTTACGTTGACTTTCCCGGGTACTCTGTCACAGCGATGGAGAGTCGACTCATACAATATTTTAAAAACTAGAATACTCTGAATAAAGTCACTCAAATTCCCTAATAATAACAATTTCTGGGATATGTGGATGCCCAGATCACTTACAATAATGTCATAAGCTTGTGAGTTCTGTGACGATACAGGACTCCATACCTTTCTCCCAGAAAGCAAGAGATCGTTTGTCTTCAAAACAGTAAGTTCATGGTGGAGGTGAGACTCAGCCAAGGCTTGTGATTCCAAACATCTGAATTCTTTCCGTGGCACGGGGTCAACATTGATACTGCAAAGCAACAGTTCCCAGAAATACGTCTTCAGATCTCTAGAGCTCAGCTCTGAGGCTCTGTGTCCCTCAAGTCCTTGGTGGGAGGAGATATGGGTTACGTGGAAACCGGAGGGAAAGGTCAGGGAGTCTCAGTCCTTGCTTAAGTGGGTGGTAAGTACCAGATATTTTCTGTTTGGAAGAAGGTTTCCAGTTCCTGGGGATTCTTGCAAAACAGCTGCCCTATCTGAGCTGCTATTATTAGAGAAGAACTCCTTGGGTCATTATCTAACAGAGGGGACCAGGATTTGTGTTTCAGGCTGGCATTTCTTAGAATTGGTTTCCTATTTTCAACTAAAGGTTACCTTCCCCATTTTGTTCTTTCTATCATAGATGCTAACATTTCCTGACTTGCTCCTTTTCAAAATGAGCAGGGAGAAGGTGAAGAAAGTCCACGTATTTAAGTATGCACTGAACACTGCCGCACAGGGATAAATGGGGTTTAACTGCCGTGGTTGGCACCAACATCAGCCTCTACTTCCTGTCCTGCAGTTTTCTGAAATAATTTCATTACCACTTGAATCCAGAAGAATATCTGTCTTGGAGCACGGCAACTTGGGTCCTTGTTCTGCTAATAAATGCAGCCGTCCTGTTGCTTTGCAGATGCCTTTGACATTTAATTTATGTAAGGTTCGGAGTTGCCCATCGTGTCTCCTCTTCAATGGCCAAGGGTCTCAGCGCCCTACACAAAACCAAGGCAGCAACTCTCCACACCAGAGGCAGATCACTGATGACTTCTACTACCTGTTTATTTCAGAGAACGGTGAGAGACCACACACACACACACACACACACACGAATCCTCCTTGAATGTCCCATTGCATCCTCACCCAATCTCTTCTCCGGGCTAGAAACCAGGATTTTTTATTTTCATCTGATGTAGTCAGAGGGAATTTCACTTTTTGGATCATGTTAAATCTTTGTTTAAATTTCCACTACAATTGCTGTTCTTATTAGATGCTAGAAGCAAAACAGGCATCCTTCAGCTGGAAGGGTTCCCTCTTTTTCTAGATCCTCGGCAGTACTTCAGGGCTTAATTAAAGGAAGTAAGTCTTATCTTAAAATGTAACTATAGATTGCCCGTTGGCTCCAGACATGGCTTTGCTTTGTGGCTGAATTTTGCAGAAGATCAAAGGCAGGATGGGCATTCTGCATCACTCAGGATCTCAAATTGCTCAGTTAAACATTCAATCATTCACATTCAGAATCAAGACAAGGCTTATCAGGAGGGAAGTATATTCTATTTTCTTCATTCCTGGATGCCATTCATTATTAAACTACCATAGACTTAATAACATTTGTCAGCATCTGGGTTGGGGAAATGTCACTAAGTTCCTTCCTGTTAACTTTTCTGTTATTGGAATACATTCTGTGATCAAAACATACATATTTATCCCATGCAGACCATGCAGTATATGCAATGCTAATACTAAGGACTTGTAAGGAATTGTGTATCTTAGCTTGGAGAAAACTCAGTGGCCTTTTCCTCACTTTTCTTCAGTTGTTTGCCAGTACTCCACTCCAGGTGTGTGTTACTGATTAATTTACAATACTGTATCTTCTCCTCTTGGTGATGCTGTCAAGTGAAAATGAGAATTCTGACCTATGGAGCAGGCATCCCAGAAGGCGGTACCTGGGGAGGAGGAAGAGGAAGAAGGAAGGGTGATAAGAAGGAGCACCCTAAGGAGACACAATTAGCAAGGGACACCCACTTTCTCCAGGAGGGAAAAATCGCAATGTATAGTCTGAGGGGATTTGGTGTTGCGTGTTTGTTTTAGTTACTCTAAAAGAGTCAGAAGTTATCTCTGGGGGAAATTTCTCTACATAAAAGAGGATTAAGTGATTCTGGGAAAAATTCAATCATCCAGGGATCATCTGGTTTCCAAGAAGGCAATTTGTACTGAGAACCAGAAGGGCATCATTTGGACCCCAGCAATAAAAGACCCAGGAAAGAAAGAAACACATCACCTTGCTATAGAAGGGTTGGCCAGAAGCAACCAAAAGAAAGATCACTGGGTTAATTTGAGCAAGATTATAGTCAATGAATTATCTGTGCAGATATAAATAATCATCTGGGATCATGTTATACTTCATGCTTTTGGCTGAATATTTAACTAACTAATGTCTTGCCTCTTCTTAACCTCTGTGAATCTTTTTAACCTGCTTTTTCTTTTTCTAAATATTCTTCATCCATTTGTTATTTCTTCCTCATTTGTGTTCATATGTAGTTAGTCATCAAACCCTGCTAACCTAGCTTCTCTTGTCTCGCATCTCTCTGTCTGTCTTTCATTCCTCCACTGGGGAAGTCTTGGTTTAGGCCCTCATTATTTCTGGCCAGGGATGCTCTGATAATTTCCTATTATATTTTTCTTTTTCCAAACCCTCTTTACCTTTTTAAGGAATTCACATTGCAAGCAGATGACAGGACATTTTGGAGACCAGTTTCCTTATCATAACCCAAACACAGCACTCCTTTATTGCAAAACAAGACCAATTTACCTTGAAACTAGCCATCCTGGGAAAGAGCTAAACCTGCAATTTTAAGGTCCTACCAGCAGCTGGCAGTAGTGTTAGGCATGGTTCAGCAGTAGTTCTTGAGCCGAAATCTAGGTCACATTTAGTGTGGCACACATACCAGTACCACACAATGGAGACTGTGGTTCAGTAATTCAATCTCTGAAAACAAGCCTCTGTAATTTGGAAAAATCCCTCAATATTTTTTCCCAGTTGAAAAAACAATAATCCATGCTTTTTATAAGCATATGGAGACTATAAGAACATATCTTTAAATCAAATGTAGTATCACCACCTAGAAAACTGTCATATATTCTCTTGCAGTCTTTCTCTTCTGTACGTGAATTTCATTGTTGGGATATACTTGTGTGTGTACACATATATGTCAATACACGTAGTATATATAGTCATCTGCTGGTTTCTGAGAGAGATTAGTTTCAGGGATCAAAATCTGTGATCTGCACATGCTCCAGTCCCCTGTATAGCATGGTGTAGTATATGTACTTGACTTGCACACAGTCTCCCAAATACTTTAAGTCATCTTCGGGTTCCTTGTAATACCCAGTACAATGCCTACACATCACTTTGCATACAGCATAGTACTTCGCCTATGGAAAATTCAAGTTTTGCTTTTCTGGAATTTTCTGGAATTGTTTGTTCTGAATATTTTTCATCTGTGGTTAGCTGAATTTGCAGATGTGGAACTCGCAGATGTGAAGGGCCAACTGTATATATTTTCATCATTTACCACCACACTTAACATGATACATAGCAAATAGTAAGCTAGTACAAGTATTAGATTAGAATTACTAATGGAATATATAGAAAATAAAAAAAACAGAAAGTTTACAAACAGGTAGGAAAATCTGTTCAAGAGTAAAAACTAAGCAATAGACTTAATACTTAGCCCAAAAGAATTTTGTATTTTGTACTTTTGACATCAGAACTGGTTTATATTCTTATAGGTCTTCACTTTTACTTTTCCTCTTAAGAAAATTAACTCAAAGAAAAATGTGCAGTGGTGGGTTTGGGAGGGTGGTCACAGGTTTGTGAAGCTATGAACTGAAAACTGTATCTTTCTTACATGAGAAATAAGTGCTCACTTATTTGATGACAGGGGAGGTTACTCTTCTCCAGCAATATCAGATAGACTAGGAAGTGTGGCTTGGGGCAGAGTCCCCCCCCATTGGCTTCCCCTTCCCTTCTTCCAGAACTCAGGTTATCGGGAGATGGAGAAGCCTGTTGGTGACCACAGGGCTTGTGGTCCAAGTTTCTAAAGGCCACACTGTATTTCTCAGAATAGGAGAAGGTAAAGGAAAAAGAAATTTAAAAGTTAAATCTGTAAGAAGACAGGAAAGGAATACAAAGAAGAGAGACACTGAAAGTACAAAATAAGATAGTAAAAACACATCCAAATACCTTTTAAAAATATAAGTCCACTAATGTCATAGGTCAGGTTCCCTGAAACATAGTTCTGAGATAAAAAGCTGCATACAGGAAGTCTAATGGGAAATTTGTCATGATCAACTCCTGTGAGGCAATGAAGGAAGGAGAACCAGAGAGAAGCAGCAAAAAGCAGTGACAAAAAAGGCCTCAACCAAGTGCACAGAGATCTCGAGTTGGAAAGGCCTCTCGGAGGTAACCCGATGGGTGCACTAACACTGAGCTTGTATGGCCTTGTACTGACCACACATTGGATGTGGGCTATTGCAGGGAGGTGCTGTGACTTCTGGGAAATTGTCTCTCAACCACTGTCTTAGTGGCTTTTCTCGTTGCTGAGACAAAATACCTGACACCCAAAGTTAAAGGAGGAAAGGTTTATTTAGCTCACAGTTTACAGGGGTTTCAGTCCACAATTGGCTGGCTCCAAGGCAGAGCGGCACAGCAGACTGACATCACAGAGGAGAGACGGTTCATGGCAGGCAGAAGACAGCAAAACAAGAAGGAGTCAACCACGGCTCTTTCTACCCCTTATATCTTATCCAGGCTGCTCAGGGTGGGCGGCACTCACACCCTTAATCCCAGTGCCCTTGATCCCAGCATTGCACCATGAGTCAATCCCAGAGTCACACACTCCAGATCCAGCCACCTCCGAAAATGCCCCACCTATGACCGGGGCATGAGCCATAACAACTACTGAGAGCAATCTTGGCTAACAGCAGAGCTGAGTTCTAGAAGTCATGAACATCTCTAGAGCTTCATGAAGCAGTGTCTCTATCCTAAACAAGAAAATTCACCTGGGCAACAAGAATCCACCCTCACTAAGCAGAGAATGAAAATGTGAAAGTTTATCATAATTTATAATGACAAAATATCCAGCTCTGTGTTGTTTAGAGGGAATTTACCTAAAATATGAGAACAGAAAAACAAAACAATGGAAGATACTGTATGTTGTTTATAAAGGACTTAGGCAAAACATAAGGATGCCAAAAAAGGAATTTAAGAATAAATACACAGCAATATTGTTATAGTTTGTATACATGTTCCTCATGTTCCTCAAAGTCTGTGTGTCAAAGTCTTGGACTCAGGTGGCCCCTAGCATGAGGGGCCTCGTGGGTAGAAACTTTTGGTCACTGCAGGAGTGCCACTGAAATCAACCCTAGGGCCCCACCCTGTTCTCTCTATTTCCTGGCTTATGAGATGAGCAGTTTGCAATATTATGTGCTCCTGACCATTGCCGTCCAGAACATCCACCAGAGAACCAGAGCAGCGAGTCTGCCTGACCATGGACTGGAACATCTGAAACTGTGAGACAAAATAAACTTTTTCTCTTTGTAAGTTGGTATCTCAAGTATTTTGTCATGCTACAATGTTATTAGTTACACAGTGGTGCCTTAGTTCATGAACTTAATTCATTCCACGATTCTGGTGAAGATGGCCACATTCATGTTCATGTAGGGAAGATGGCCACAGCCGTGTTCATTACCCAGTGCAGAGTTCATGAACGGAAGCAAAATTTTGGTGAATGCTTCTGTTTGCAGACCAAATAGTTTGTGAACAGAACCATTCATGAATCAGGTTTTGCTGTATTAAAAGAAAGAAAAATTTCTTCTTTATGTTCAAGAGAGGATGCACAGAAGAAATTTTTGAAAAGGAAATACATTCAAAACTATAAATGAGGGCCGGTGAGATAGCTCAGCAGCATAAGCACCTGCCTGGCAAGCGCGAGGTCCTGAGTTTGACTCCCGGTACCCACATACGAAAAAAGGGCCAGTGATATCGCTCAGCAGCATGGGCGCTTGTTGGCACCCGAGGTCCTGAGGTCGACCCTCGGTATCTACAAAAAAAAAAAAACTATAAATGTTTTTAACAATAACAACATGAGGATACTAAATATACTTGGATGATAATCCAATATGTAAATCAAAGTGCAGTGAACAAATTTCTAGAAAAAATATAACAACAAAATGGCTCAAGGAGATCTGCTAAAAAAAAATCAGTCAAATTTTCATTGTATCAATTGAATTTGTTGCTAATTTTTTTTCAAAAGAAAATATCACATCAGATAATTGTGCAAGTAAATTCTAGAAAAATTTATTGAAAGAACAGATAATTCTAATCCTACACAAACTTTCAAAAGTATAGGAAAAAAGAATACTACTCAACTCAGTTTATGAAGCTAACTTTTCCCAAATATCAAAACCATCACCGGGAATTTTTTCATAAAACCTGTAAAATACTGATATGTAAAACCCAGTTGGGAAGTGGAGAAATCATTCAGTGGAGCTCCCTACAAGAGAAAAATATGAAAACGTGCTCAATCTCATTAATTATCAGAGGAATCCCAATCAAAACCACAGTAATATAGTTTAGCACTAGAGCGGCTACCAAGCTGAAGACTCACTCTATCGTGCCAAGGTCATAATGGGTTGGGGGTATAGCAAGTGCTTCAAATTCGAGATGGCTTTTGTGTAACCTTCCTGTGTTTAACCATAAGAGGCAAGTCCAGCAATGGCATGAAGAGCCATGTGGTTCTACACTCCAGTCACGGTCCCACAAAACCAGTCATCCTTACAGTATTTTCAATCCTGAATTCCATGCAGTGTCTGAAATCTGAGTCACCAATTAAGCCAAATAACACAAAATGACAGTAATATACAAACCAGCCTTTACCTATCTTTACAGCTATATTGAGAAATGTGTCAGGTGACTATAAAATAAATATGGTCACTAATCTTATTTTTTAAATCATCATACTAATAATCATTAATGTTACCAGTATTTATAAAATGCTTTATACAATCTACAAGTTACAAACAAGTTCGCAAAATACAATTATGAGGAATACATTAAAACAGACACCAAAGGTGTTATAGTTTTATTTTGTGTCTTTTTCTAAATTCTCTGTGAAGCAATGTGATCATGAAAGACAGGGCACTGCATTGATAGAGGTGACCAGGGCTTTGTTGTATGTTCAACAAAATTCAAGAGGCCATTCCACAGCTTTAACATTCAAGATCCTTTTTGGCAAACATTCTTCAATTCTGTGGATGTTTTCAAGGATGCCCCAATTTCTGAACCAGTAAAAGATAAAAGTGATGAACTCTCAACTCAGTTCAACCAGTCCAGAAATTCTAAAATTCTAGAATACACCATCGATGAGTGGTAAAACCGCAAAGTCTTGCGAGCACTCACTGAATTTTGCAACTCTGAGTACATACTAAGAAGGTGTCCGCCCTTCCCTCCGGAATCATTCCACAGGACTTTTGGCTTTGCAGTCCATCTCTGCCAACCACTACGGGCACAGACACAGACTCTGGGGGTCTGGAGTCAGACAGCACTGTCTCTTTCTCTGAAGCCAGTTCTTGTACATCTCTTAGCCTCACTATAAAGTGAGGCCAAATATACTGACCTGGTAATAATGTCTCCAAAATGCTCAGCCTGTTCTTGGTGTGTCCCTGCTCAGCTTGTCCCCATTCCTACCTGATGAGCTCTAGAGACCACAGAGCCCTGGAGAGACATCCACAGGGCAGGCTCGAGAAGCGCCCATTGGACCATTCGCCTGTCATCCCACTCTGGCTGCTCTGCCATTGGCCGTCGCCCGCTCTGCTCCCTCCTGCCCAGGCCCTTCCAGCTCATTTGCGGCTCTCATCCACCCTCCAGCGCCTGCCCGCATGGAATGTCATGAGATGTTTGCCATCAAAATGGAAAATCAGCATTGCCCTATTACTATCATTCGATCCACAGACCCTAGTTGGCCCCAAAATATCCTTTATAGAAAAATGACCAAGTTTAGAATTACACATTGTCTTTATTTTGTTCTAATTTCTCCTCAGTGCTTGTCAGTCTGACAGAAATTAGTCTTCTCTTAAAGTTCATGTTCTAGACCTGTTTGAAGAGTTTAGATCAGTTATTTTAGGAATTTCTCACAATTTGGGATTGCCTAGCGTTATCTCACAGCAATTTTTCATTGTTGTGTCCTCAGTAAATCTTATCGGGTGGAACAAAATTTTGATTTGTTCCCTAATTGGTGATGTTGGCTTTGATTGGATTTCTCCACTGTCAAATTATTCTCTTTCCAATTTTTCTCCCATGTTGAGGATCAAACCCAAGGGCTTCCACATGCTAGGGAAGTGCCCCACCATGAGCTACATCCCCAGATATTCTTTTTCCATTTTTAATTAACTAACATATTATAAGGAGCTACTTTGAAACCACGCCATTATACCATCCTCATTAAATTATAATTTATTCAGTAATTGATTCATTATACAGTGAGTAAAAACTCAGTTTCCTATTTCACTCCATGGATGGTAATCCATTTTTATCCATATTTATTTTGATTTTCAATTTCTTCCAGATGTGGACAGTGGGAGCCTCTTCAAGCTTTATACTGTGTCCTTGAATATGTTCGAACTTTAAAAATCTTCTTTATTTCCTGACCAACAAATCATTCCAAGCCCGTGTCATATTTTCTTTGTCCCCACTCTGGAATCAACCATTCCTCCAAGGAGCCCTGGGTGCATGTGGTGGATACTGGTGTTTCAAAACCAAGAACTGAGGCTGGGTGAACTCATTGCTGGTGAGTGTCCACATCCCTACTCCTAGAGGCCAGGGTTGTGGAGTGTCTGTGTATATAAAAATATGCATATGTACTATATGGATGTATCTCACAGCTCTCTCATTGTCAGCGAGAACCATAGTTTTAGTTTGCACCCTTTCATATTTTTAAGATCCTTCTTGAAACACAAGTCCCTAAATTGCTCAGGATGGGCTAGAACTTGTGATCCTCTTGCTTTGGTCTCCCAGAGTGCTTGCCTTTTATTCTTATAATACTGTTACAGAGGAAACCATGAGGTGAAGATCATTATACATTTGTTCATAACTACTTTCTTCATCTTTTGTTTTTCCTTGAGCCTTGTAAGAGTTTTTGTTGTTGCTATTATAACTGTAAAAGGTTACCAAAGTAGTCCTGGTAGATTCCATTGGATTAATTTGCCTTGATCTCAGTGCACTTCTTTATTAGCTGTATTAGTCTGTTTCTTGGAACTATAACAAAACAACTGAGGCTGGGTAACTTATAAGGAAAAGCAGCTTATTTAGCTAATTGTGGTCTCCAGGGAACTGTGTTAATCCCCTCCGAGGGATTAACACAAGGTCACAACCCCAGTGACCAACTGGTCTCCCACTATGCCACACCCCTTAAATGTCCCAGCCTCCTTTGACATTTCCACTCTGAGGACAAAACCTTCAGCACATGGACCTTTGGGACACAAATCCAAGCCATGTCTAAACCATAACATTAGCTCAGGAATGTTTAAGCCATTTTTACTTCATTTATTGCTTTTATTCTAATTGGTTCATTTTCTTTCTTGGGGATACATAAAAGGCTTGGTTAAATCTATTTTCCCCATCCTCTATAATTACATCTTCTCTTTCACCTTTTTCATTCCTTTGTCCCTATTGTTAAAAAGAGAGTAGAGGATCTCCTGGCTCTCACCTCACATCATAGATTTAATTCTCAACTCTATGAGGCATGCTCTTTACTGACTTATTCTTTTTTTTTTTTTTTTTTGTGAGTACCGGAGGTCAACCTCAGGACCTCGCGCGCTAGCAGGCACCCATGCCGCTGAGCGATATCACTGGCCCTTTTTTCATATGTGGGTTCCAGGAGTCGAACTCGGGCCTTTGCGCTTGCCAGGCAGGCGCTTACGCTGTTGAGCCATCTCACCGGCCCACTAACTTATTCTTGATCTCAATTAGCTAAATAACTTTCTTTTCTTTTCTTTCTGATTTTTAAGATACGTGGATACAAAATTCAATTAGGCCTAAACTTTACCTTTGAGATATTATTAGAAATGTACAATGTAACCCAACCAATTGATTAAAAAAATAGAGAGTATAAATAAAAAGAAAGAAAATTTAAATTAATTCTCATGAGAGGACCAAATGGAAATTCTGGAATGGAAATGAATACTAACTGAAATGAAAAATCCCTTTAAGGACTCCCCAACATATCAGAGACGGTAGAGGAAATATTCAGATATGTTGAAAATATATCAGTAGAAATTGTTTAATATGAACATCAAAAAGAAAAATATCAAATAAAAATGAGCAAAGTCCTAGGCATCTCTGGTACAACATGAAATGCATCAATATATGAGTAAAAGGAGCCCCAGAAGACAAAGAGGGAGAAAAAGACATTAAAAATAATTAAAGACATAAAGATGAAAGCTTCTCAAACCTGAAATAAAAATAACAATGTAGGGCCAGTGATATAGCTCAGTGACATAAGCGCCTGCCTGGCAAGCACGAGGTCCTGAGTTTGACTCCCGGTACCCGCATGTTAAAAAAAAAAATTACAATGTACAGACCAAGAAGTTGAATGACTCCATGTTGGGCAACAAGAAGGGACCGCACACCTGAGCACACCATAAGAGAAGCCCTGGGTAAACAAAGGCTGAGAATGTGTGGGTGGAAGATCTGTCCTAGGAGAGCCACCGCAGGCCGAAAGGAAGTCGCACCAAGGGTAGCTGAATCCACGGGACAAGAGGAGGAGCCCTGGAGATGGTGGATAGGTGGGAAAATGTAAGACATTGTATATTTTTCTTCTTTTAAAAACACGTAACTATAATGTCATATTCTTAGGGTAATAATAATAACCCGCGTAGGCGTAATACATATGACAATTGGGGCTCGGCAGAGAGGTGATGTAAAGAACATGCATTAAACAAAGCATCTCTCAGAAGTAGAGGGTGGTAAGATATGTACTGAAGTATTCGGTGCAACCACTAAGGAAAACAGTTTAATGTGGTTTTTAAATCGCACAAGTTAAAATAGTCCACTAAAAATCTTTATCTGACAAAAAAGGAAGGAGGAATGGAACAACACAGACACGAAACAAATAGAAAACAGATTTAAAAACTGGCAGCCATAAATCCACCTATGTCATTAATAAGCAAGGCAATTACTTCGTGTAGATAAATCCTAGAGGGAAAGAACTGAACACGGAATCTAACATGTAAGACTATCCTCAGAAGTACCGAGTGAGCTTTATTTCTTTTCATCCTCACGAAGCCCTGCATTTTACCAATACCCAAGCTGAGGCATGGAGAAGTTAAGTACCCTGCCCAGGACCCCATGCATACTAAGTGGCCAAATCAGGCTGGAAGAGGCCTGGCGCTCCCAGCTCATGTCTTTCTCACCACGCCAGGCTTGCTGTCCTGATGCTTATGATCTCCTCTGCTGCTGTCTCCACCACTGCAGCTCTTAGAGCTTCTCCCAGTGTGAACCACGGTCACGGTCTCCTTTAGGGAGGCCTGAGCCTGGCTCTGCGTTCCTCCCTGCAGGACCTGGAGCTGTCGCCCAGGCAATGGAGCTCAGCGTTCCCTGGCAATCTTGAGGCCTCTACTTCAGTGGAAAGTGAACAAGGAAAATCAAGCAAGATGATGAGCATGAGGATGTTTTGAAGAGCACGAATCATGGTGCAAATCACTTTTTTCTGTTTTGGTGCTGGGGATTGGACTCTGATCCTTGCACATGCTAGGCGGGTGCTCTACCCCTGAGCTCCATCGCCTTCCCTAATGGTGGAATATATTCTTTCTTTATTGACTCTAGCCTCCTTTTTCTTTTCCAGAAATGGACACATCTATGTGGATCAATACTGTGCTTTATGAATGTGTGTGAGCTTTTCCGACCTTGATGCGTGCCTGGAGGCAGCCCTGGTAGGTGAGCAGCCCCGGTGTGGGAGAGATCGGTGTCTGTGGGTACTGAGATAACTAGGACACCCTGTTCCGTGCACAAGTCAATCTTTCACTCATTGGATTCTGACTCCCCCTCCCCCAGCAGCTCCTGGTGGATGGTATTTGTTCCAAGAGCAACTACCTACAAAGTTGAAATAATAAACACCTTCCTCCTAAATCCTACCAGCATAGGCAGTAATGTTTTGTAAATTCTTCTTTTACAAAAAGGTGTCTGGGGCCGGTGAGATGGCTCAGCGGCTTAAGCGCCTGCCCGGCAAGCGCGAGGGCCCGAGTTCTACTCCCGGAACCCACATACGAAAAAGGGGCCGGTGATATCGCTCAGCGGCACGGGCACCTCTTGGCGCGCGACGTCCTGAGGTCGACCCCCCGGTACCCACAAAAAAAAAAAAAAAAAAAAAAAAGGTCTCTGGTTTGGAACCTAATAAACCTCATAAAGCTTCAACTTGTAGGTTAGATAAGCATCAAGAAGCTGAGTGCTTATCTGGAAACTCTGAACTTTCAGTGCCTATTTCTGTTGGAAATATCATGATTAAGTTCTGTTGCCTGATTTCCGGAGCTTCCTGGTTTCAAAGGGACCAGAAACTCTTTAAAAAAAGAAAGAAACCAGAAAAGCCATGCTTGTTCCCAGCTGTTTCTGGCAGAGAATAGAGAGAATGAGACAGGTGGGTTCAGGAGCCATCAATCTGCCCACCCCAGCAAAGGCTCCCTTCTAGACCCCGCTCGCTTCCTCCATCGCAGACAAAGGGGGACCACAGGAGCTGGGGAGCTTCTAGCTCCATTCGCCTGGTGGTTTCATCTTTCTTTGGAAGCAGCGTGGTAAAGTAGGCAGCTCACATCTGCTTTGTGTGTCTCAAATTCCCCTCCCCCGAAAATATGAAGGGAGAGCCCATTTCACAAGGTTCTCACGGGGATTAGAGGCATATCTTGGGCACTGGAAATGCCCATGTCCTATCCCTTTCTCCTCCACTTTCCCATTGGCAGGACCGGCGATGAGTTTGCCCAAGATAAGAATGGTTGTGCAACCACCCTGTGCATTCTCGCACGCCATGGTGGAGAAATGAATGAAGCTCAACAGTTCCTGCTCGGGGCCATGGTTCCAAGCTGCACCCCATGATGATGTTGAATGTCAAGGGGCTGGCATGCAGAAGAAGAGAGGATATTCTTCTCTTCAGAATAGATCTCCATGCTCCAAAGAGGTCCCTAGAACCTACTCGATCAACTTGGCTTGTCAGTCAGTTCATGGATTTATTTTCTTCTTGTTATTCCTAAGAATAAGTGTTATTATCCCGCCTGAATACAATGACTCAAAAGCAGAGTAAGAGGAGCGAAAGGCGAGGTCCTACGGTTTCTTGTCTTTCCTAGATTGAGTAAACCAGTGAGTCATTACTGGATTTGGTTCTCACTTAATAGCTTCAAACCCATCCAACACTGGACAAACAGGAAATGAGCCAAGCAGGAAGACCCAGAAAGGCCAATGTGAGCTAGCAGGGCGCTCTCTGCCGAGATGAATTGGATGTTAAACTGCGAACATCTGTCAGATAATTGCCAATCCAAGATATTTCAGAATTCCAGACCTGATCTCTTTCATTCTGAGACTTCAGTAAAAAATGCTTTTGACTCTCTAGTTCTGTATCAGCATCTTCATCCTCCTTGCTTCTCCTTATTCTGAATGCCTATAAAATTAGAATCAGTCTCTCACCTGCTACAGTTTCTTGGGCACAGATCGTCTGAGGATAGAGCTCAGTGGCCGAGCACTTGCCCAGCATGGATAAGGCCCTGGGCTCCATCCCTAGCACCACAGGAAAATTAAAAAGTGGATGCACGGATGGTTACACCTTCGTTTGTCACTGCAGCATGGGTGCTGGCAAGGTTCCTGTTAGAGTGGGGACACAAAATCATTTTTCAGTGTGACTTTTGCTGTGGATTAAAACCCCATGGGCTCTGAGAGTCTGGGGAACAAGTCTCCACTGCGTCCTTCAAAAGTACCCACTCTGCAGTGCTCAACGTTCTCCCTCAACAGCAAGGCTCAGGAGACGCTGGGCGAATGACGGAATCGGGGAGAACGTTCACTGAGTGCCTTCTGAAGATCGAGCTGAAATGAAAGCATGAGAACAAATTTCCTGGATTTTATGGACAAAACTCTAGTTGAGAAAGGCTGATATAAGTACAGAGGAACATAATGACATTAGGGAAGTTTAAGTTGCTTATGAAAGTCTGAAGATGCTCACTACCGAAGAAAAGTCACTGCAGAAATAACAGCAGAGGAGTAGGGAAGACTGGGGGGGGGGACTGGATGACTGGCTGGAATTTGCTGTCTTTGCAAGAAGGGATATAGAAAATGGATGATGTATATAAGGAAATGAATGGTGCTGCAGATGGAACTAAAGGGCTTCACTCTGAACGACATCCTCAGCTGTTTCTTCTTGTGGTCATTGTTCATTTTTTAACTTTTCATTTCGAGGTAGGGTCTCCGTAAATTGATAAGTTGCTCAAGCTGAGTTCAAACTTGCAATCCTCCTGCCTCAGTCTCCCAGGGTTCCGGATTACAGGTGTGTATCAACACATGCGAGCGATGTTTTCTTATGTGATCTTTCCAGTAGCGTTCTATTAAAGAGAGAGAAGGATAACACACATGGTCCATAGAGGTGTCTGCATCTGAATGCAGTTCTGCCTCCCTAGAGAATTTTGGGGCTGTGTCCTGCCAGTGAGTGGGAAGAGGGATGAGTTAAACGGAGACTGGCAGCAGAAGGGTGAGATTAGGTACATGGCTGGTTGAAATCCAAGTTGCAGTGTGAGGGTGAGGAGTTTACTACCTGGCTGGCAGTGCCTAATGAAAGTGCCTTCTGAAGCCAGCTCTGCATTCGGGGCTTCACTCTGTGCTTAGAAAGGGGAACTTTTAAGTGCTGTTAGATGGGATTCGGCATTTCAGGAGAATCATATGTGATAATTAAAGCTAGGGGAGATCCAGAGGCAGGGCTGACAGCCGTTTCCATGCCCAGAAAGAGCGGTGCTGACAGCCAGCTGAAGGGAGCCAGCCCATCCTTTGTCCTCTCAAGTGCAAGGTGTGATTGCAACTTACAATGAATGCGAAATGTTTGAAAATTTATGGCTGTAAAAGACACACTGCCATTAATTCTCCTCAAAATCCTCCCCCTCACTTTGAGCACATTTATCCCATCATTCTTGCCACTTTCTGAAGCAGCTCTGAAGTCCTCTCTTCCCTGAGTATCTTTAACAAGGTGTGATCAAAATACAGTGAATTCTGCTGCCGAGCACCATCCAGCAGAAAGGCAGACTTGTAAAAACACGACACTGTCTTCATCCACCTTGTTCACTGGATCTGGCACCATGAAATTTCCAGCTCTTCCCCGAAGTCAAAATGACCATGAAAAGGAAAGTTTTGAATCCATTCAGGACATCGAGGCAGGCACAACAGTGCAACTACAGACCCTCACAAAGAGGGATCCCGAGCTGCCTAAGAAAGCGGCCAGACCATGGGATGAGTGTGCTGAAAATGAGGGAGACTCCTGGTGCTGTTTTTTTACTGTAATAATTTTGTTTTAAATTTAAACATTCACCATAATTTTTGATCACACCTCTTATTCTCAGGTAGCTCTTAATAAACACAGCAAAGGAACAAAACAGCTATGCCACATTTTCTAATGGCGACTGCATTCCAGTGGGAGAGATGGAAAGTGGCCAGGAGAGAAGGCAGGGAGGGCAGAGAGTGATGGGCACCCTGCAGAAGGCTCAGCACCGGGAGGGGCTGGGGACAAGCATGGCTCCAGAGGACAGGGAAGACTTCCCTTGGGGAACTCATACTTAAGTGAAGGACAAGCAGTGGCCAGGATCTCCAGGAGTGGAGATGGAGGGAAAGCCAGGCTCAGAAAGGCCCCCTGAGCTGCAGAGCAGGAGCCAAGGACATGGCTCAGGCTGCTCAGGATTCCCAGGGAATGTGGGGAGCAGATGGGAAGCAGAGAGACATTCTCAAGGGGTCCCCCTGCAGGTCCTGTGTGGCCTGTGAGTCTTCAGAACAGGAGAGGTTCAGAGGACACCAGATGTGCTGTCTCCAGGAAGGAGAGGGGACGAGGGGAGGCAGGTGTCTCGGTGTTGGCGGAGGGAAGCTGAAGGTTTGAAGGACACAGAGGCAGCTCGTGACTCATCGGTGGCTTGACACCCGCTTCAGAGAAAACCAAGTCCTTTCATACCCTGTGGAATTTCCACAGCTGGAATTGCTGACTGTCCCACAGAGACCATCTGCCCCTGAGAAGAATGTCGGTGTGGCTTGGAAAAATCAGCTCGCCCACCTCCACCAACAGCCTGTAAATGGGGACTTGGCAAAACAGCCCACGGGCATCTTCCTATCCAGTTCCAGCATCTTCCTCTCTGAGCACACTTCACTAGCTTTTATATTTGCTGATGAATGACTTGCCTGATTTGAAAGTTACCTCACAATTTTAAAAAACAAGAAAATTAATAAAGAAACATAAGGGAGTGGAAATGGTGGAGGATGTAGTAAAAAAACCATTGTTGAGGACTGTTGGATGAAGGATAACATGCACAGAATTATAGAGATGGTACTCTGGGAGGCTGAGGAAGGAGGGTGGCAAGTTTAAGTCCAGCCTAGGCAACTTAGCAAGACCCTGTCTCAAAAGAAAATTACTTTAAAAAATGAGCTGAGAATGTAGCTCAGTGCAAAGGCCGTGGATTCAATACTCAGTACTGTCAAAAAAAAAAAAAAAAGAAAGAAAGAAAGAAAAGAAAAGGTAGAGGAGGGATGAGGAGAAGGAAGAAGATGAAGGGCAAAGAAAGAAGGAAAGAAAGAAAGAAAGAAAGAAAGAAAGAAAGAAAGAAAGAAAGAAAGAAAGAAAGAAAGAGAGAGAGAAAGAAAGAAAGAAAGAAAGAAAGAGAGAGAGAGAGAGAAAGAAAGAAAGAAAGAAAGAAAGAAAGAAAGAAAGAAAGAAAGAAAGAAAGAAGAGGGAGAGAGGGAAGGAAAGGGAAAAGAAAAGAAAGGGTGAAGGAGAGAGAGAAAGGGGGAGAGACAAAAAGGGAAGGGAAGGAAAAAGAGAAGAAAGGAAGGAAAGGAAGGAGGGAGGGAAGGGGAGAGGAAGGAGGAAGGAAAGAAAGGAAGTGTAGACACTAAGCCCTTTGGCCCTGCTCTTTCTTGTCTTTCCTGAGTCAGGAAAGAGGGAAAAGCCAGGCCACCCCATTCCCACCATCTGGTCGAGATGGATCTTGCTGTTCATTGGGTAAAATAGAAAAATAACCTGGCCCCATGCCTCAAAGGATGTATTTGTGTAAGTCACAAAGGTATGTATTCCTGCTCAAACTTTTTACAGCCAAAAGGACAATTACTTCATATGGCTATTTCTTTCGACCATCCTTGGTGAAGGAAGAAACGAACCACCCAAATCTGGGTCTTAAAAACTTCATGGGGGAAAAAAATTGATCAATGTTTGAGGAGATGGGTGTGTTAATTAGCCTGATTTGATCATTACACAATGATACAAGTATGCATTGTACCCCATAAATGTGTGCAATTATTATGTATCAATCAAAAATATAATAAAACTTAAAAAAAAAAAGAAAGGACCCTGAAGGACAGAGAATTGGCCCAACCACCCATAGTTCTGGAGATCTGGCTTAGTCTTGGAGTCAAGATCGGCTGATCCTGGGGCGGGTGAGATAGCTCAGCGGCGTACGCGCCTGCATGGCAAGTGCGAGGGCCCGAGTTCAACTCCCGGAACCCACATATGAAAAAAGGGCTGGTGATATCGCTCAGCGGCACGGGTGCCTGCTGGCATGCAAGGTCCTGAGGTCGACCCCCGGTATCCACAAAAAAAAAAAAAAATCGGCTGATCCTTTTCTGATCCATTTTTTATTTTGAGACAAGTTCTCACATAAGTCCCTAAACTTCCGACATGTCCCCCCTGCTGGGCTCTGCTGATCTTCGCCCCCCACACCATGCACCCTGGTGCCAGGGTCCCATTTCCTCAGGGAAGGACCAGTGTGCACAGCTGCCTAGGGGCCCTTCTGCCTCTCATCCTGGCCCCTGGCCTGGGTGCTGGTGAGTGCTTGACATGGGGTGGGGACAACTTCCGGTTGCTCCCCAGGCCTCTCCAGGCCAGGTTTGCCCCTGCATCTCACCAGCTCCTCTGCCCCTATAGCCCTCCATGTTACTCCCTTAGCTGGTCTTGTTTAACATTTATAATGAAAAAAAAAAAAAATCAGAAGCTATAACTGCAAGCCTTCCTTGTAAGCACACATACATGGGCACACATGGCCTGTTTCTCTCATCTCCACCTCTGGGTATAGCACTGCTCCTCGCAGGGGCCTGACACGTGCATGTTTCAGGCTGATTAGGAATTATGGGCCCCACTTACATAACATTAAAATCACTGACCACGCGTGCAAAATAAAGTGAACCTTGCTTCCCATTTCCATCAGGGACTGCTCCAGAAAGGTTTCCGCCTGTCTTTGGTGTCTCCTTTGACTGTCCATTCTGGGTTTTCCTGGCCATGTAACTGGGTTCCTGGCTCTGAGCTGGGTGCAGGAGCCCAACCACGGGCGGGGAGGGGGCAGGGAAGGAGAGGTGGGGCCCGGCTATCTCATTTCCCAGTGTGCCTTGCAGCTGCAGGAAGCCACCCACCCGAATGTCAGAAACCGCAGGCTCCTGTGGGTTCCAGAGCCCATGTCCTGTGTCCTTGAAACATGCCCACCATTTAGTGTCTGGTTAGTTACCTTTTGCATGACTCAAGTGGAACTAGGCGAGAGCGCTGTTCACCCTGCCCCATGCATGCTGTGGCCTCCACTGTCCCCTTCCCACAGCCTACAGTTGGGTGGAACTGTTCCCTGGCTATATGCTAGAATGTCACCCACCCCAACACTCAGAAAAAAGTGCCTTATTCTTGTCATCATGCAGCCCCCAGCATAGCAGAACCAGGATGTGTCTTTAGTGGCTGCTCGTCCTGCCTGAACCAGATGCAGCCCATGGATGGTGGAAGGAAAGGCCACCAGGTGCCGAGTTGGGCTGGAATGGTGTCTCCCATGCCTGTGCCTTCTCACTGGCAGAACTGCTTTAGTCTCTCCCTCCTACTCCCTACTTGCTGTGGAGGACTCAGCCCTGGCCTGCCATGCACACCTTCACCATGCCACCTCCGCCTCCTGCCTCTCCCCTGGCTCCACAGCACTGGCACTGTGCTCTGAGCCATGGTGCAGGCTGAGCAATGCCTGCCCTTCCTCCTCAAGTGCAACCAAGGGTCTGGCATCACACGCAATTGGGCGCACTCCGCTGCTCCATGTCAGAGGCCCCGCACTTGCCTCAGCCACCTGGGAGCACAGCAGTTACAGCGGGAAGACTCCAGCTCTGAGGCAGCCAGCTGGGCCCAGACGCGGGCTCTGCAGCTGCTTCAGGCCGGCAACCCCTGGAGCACACCCGGCCTGCCTGCAGCTCCAGCCAAGCCAGTGACCTGGGCGAGCCCCTCCTCAGTCAGCAGCTCAGAGTCCATCCCATGGCACCCTGCAGGCCCTGAAGCTCAGGAAACCAAGCTGCAACCCGGGAATTCATGCTGACCGGCCGCATGAAGGCAGAAGCTACCCTGCTGCTAGAGCCAAGTCACTGCACTCTTCCCTGCTCCTGCTGCTACAGTGGCTGGCTTCATGAGCCTCCAACTGACTATTGTGGCTGTAGGGCCAGGCGATGACCATCCTGAGGCCACAGGCTTGAAATTCTCCACTTTATCTTGAGCTTGTGGTTTGTCCAGTGCAGGGAAAGAGTAGCCCAATGGATGGAGTAGCAAAGATGCAAGGGGGCTTGGGGCCTCTGTATGCAGCTCAGGGTCCCAGCCACTGTCCTGGCATCTGCTGCCCCCAAGAGTCCCAGCCTGGGCACAGGGATGGCGGGGTCTGCAGTCGTGCGGCAGCCTGGGAGCCTGAGTCTGCAGCTCCTTCCCAAGGGATGTGAGCTCAAATGGCCAGTGAAAAATATCCTGATAAGGGCAGAAAGGGCCTCAAAAGAGGGGGGAAAGTGTGCTTCCTGCTTTTGGAAGGAGTGGTCTCGTCTTTTTAGTTTGCACTGAGCTTTGCAAGATATGTACCCAGCCCTGCCTGGCACATGGGCCAGCCAGCTCAGTGACCCATGACCCAGGCTGTTGCTGGAGCGTGGCTCTTTCAGCCCCCAGGGTCCGATGTGTTGATTACAGTGGTTCCTAAGTAGCAGGCTATAAGGAAATGCAAGCCCAGTGCGGTGCTAATGAGACTGACTCAGCCGCCACCTCTCTCCAATGTGTGACCCGCTCTGCAGAGGGCCTGCTGGTCAGCAAGTTGGTTCAGGCCACCTCCTACTCAAAGAACAAGATGAAAAACAACGTTGTGGAGCTGTTAAGAGCTACATTCTCAACGCTTGTGTCTAAAATAGGCCCTGATTTTGCATCTGCAATTATTTATGCCTGGAAATAAGGAAGTGAAATTCCCACCTACTGGAAAGACAGTTACGAGGGCTGCTCCTTGAGGCGAGGGTGGCTGAGGGCTGTGCACCCTGTGTCACACGTGCAGGGCGGGGACAGGCAGCGGCCCAGGCACTGCTGCCCACAGGGGCTGAAGAGGAATCAGCCTCAGTCCCGCTGCAGTGAGCGTTTTGGAAGGGACTGCCAAGGCAGGAGTGCTGGTGTGCCTCATGCCCCTTGTCAGGGGTCTACCAGCCTGCTGGGACACTTGTAGGCTCCCCTAAGTGAATACTTGCCGTGCGTCTCAGAGGTTTAGGAGGCTCAAAGTAACTGGATGTGGGGTGTGACTGAAATGCGTAGAGAACGTTTACATTTTAAAAATGTTACTGCAGTAAAAGGCAAATTGCCACTAACACTCTCCTCATTTCACACACACTTATCCCATCCTTCTTGCCAGTTCCTGAAGCAGCTCTGGAGTCCTCTTTCCTGAGTATCTTTACGAGGTGTGATCAAAAATACAGTGAATGCTGCTGCTGAGCGCCATCCCACAGAAAGGCAGCTTGTAAAAACATGACAGTGTATCCTCATCCAACTTATTCACTGGATATGGCACTGTGAGACTTCTGGCTCTTCCCCAAAGTCAAAATGACCATGAAAGGGAAATGTTTTGGATCAATTCAGGGCATTGAGGCAGCCACGACAGTGCAATGAAAGACACTCAGGAAAGAAGACTCCAGAGCTGCTGCAGAAAGTGGCCAGAACAATGAGATAAGTGCGTCCGGGGGGAGGAGGATTTTGAGTAGGATTGATGATGGTGTGTTTTCACTTTAATGATTTTTTTTATTTAAATATTTACTGTATTATTCACCCTCACAGCCTCCTCCTTTTTGTCTTGGATGTGGGGATTTTCCTACACCAGCACTTCCCAAATTCTTCACCATCCATCTTTTGGATTTTCTTCCAGAAACTTCCTCTGAGCTGAAGTCCCCTCTGGGGTTCCCTCCAGGGCCAGCTGCAGGCATGGCCTGAGGGCTTGTGCCTACCCTGGTAGCCTGTCATCTTGAACACTGCAATCAGTTAAAATACAGGCTCAGCCTGGACCAGAGCCACTGGTATTTCTTGGGGCCTTTGGGGAAAAGAAGCTTTGTTTTAGGCGGCAACTTCAAGGGCCAACACCCTCCCTTCCTCTGAGAGAAGCTGTGGTTTGCCTGTGAGCACTGAGCTCAGCCAGGGCCCACCCTGGGGTGGTCAAGGCTGACCCTTCCAAAAGAAGGCAGACCAGAAAGCAGAGGGGAACTGAGGCAGCCCTCTTCCCATCTGCTGGACCCAGCTCCTCCTGTATTGTTTAGACAAGTTCCAGTTGCTTTTTTTAATTTAAAAAATAAAAAATTTACAACTTGTACCCATTTCTTAGGTGTCAGATTACATCTCGGTGTTCAGTTTGCACTTTCATACGCTAATGAGATTAACTATCCATTTTCTCTCCTCTGGACCACACGGCTGAGGAAAGCATTTCAAAGCCCCTAGTGGGGTTGTCTAGTGGGGGCGGGGTGATGGACACACCCCTCCTCCCTGGGAGACAGGAGCCTCTTGGTGTGGTTGTCACCTGGACAGCGGGAGCTTGCACCTTCACTCGCCCATAGGAAAGTCGGTCATGGGAAGAGAGACGCTGAGTTCGAGGCGGAGGTGTGGGAGGTGGAGGCTACGATGACCCCAGCGACCCTCATACCTGTGTCATGGTCTCGTCCCCTCGGGCGTGGGAGTCTGCTGTCCAGCGTGAGCTACCCATGCCTGTGCTCATAGCACTTCACATGGCAAACAGGGTTTTGCAGGTGGAATTCAGTTTAGGAATCAGTTGACTTTGAGTTCATTGAGAGAAAGAGATTATCTAGTGGAGCCTGAGCTCTTTAAATCCAGCCATAGAAATCAGAATTGGAAAGTGAGAGACCAAAAGCCTGAGAAAGACAAGAGGCGAGGTAGTGCCCATTGCTGCCTCGGACACAGAGGTGAGACCTTGACCAGGAACTTGGGCAGCCTAGGGGAGCCAGTAGCTGTCCCTGCTGAAAGGCAACAAGAAACAGGGTCCTTGATCCGACACTGGGAGAAACAGAATTCCACCAACACTGAATGAGCTGCGAAGCAGATTCCTCCCCACAATTTAGGAACGAGGACTCAGCCCAGCCTTCCCCGGGATCCCAGCCTCAGAAGGCCACAGAGAATCCCGGTGTGTTGTGGACTGGCTTTCTCTTCTGCAACGACAGACAAATAATGCAAGAAGACCGACCTGAGGACCCTGTCTGAAAGTCTTGTCCAAAGAGCCACAAGGTGATTTGTACCTGCTGGTCTTTGTTATTTGGGTAAAGAGAGTCCTGTATTTACCTAAGTTGGTTGAAGTTCAATTTCTATTCTTGGGGACCAGAAATCTCCTAGTATATTTCTTAAAATATTTTAATTTCTTACCTTGTGCTGTTAAGAATGGATAAAAACAATGTGGTATACCTATGCACAGTGGAGTACTACTCAGCCAGAAAAGAAGATAAATTGGCGTCATTTTCAGGAAAATGGATGCACCTTGAGGTCATAATGCCAAGTGAAATAAATCAGACACAGAAGGTTAAATGTCACGTGGTTTCTCTGATATGAGAAACCCAAAATTTAAATAATTTATGAGCAAAATAGAGACGGTAGGAAACAGGATGTTGACTCTGGAGACGGGAAGTACATCTGTGAGGGGAGGGAGAAGAGAGCAAAAGTGATCGAGACGCGAATGTGGTCATCCGGTATCCCAAACGTACACGAATAACAAGATCTGAAAGGAACACAGCTACTTGGCCAGGAACATTTGAGTTTCCAGAAAGTATACTGAGAATCCTTAATGGTCTTCCAAAGAGTTGTATCCATGTGCCACCAAAAAGCTGTGAGTATATCAACAACCACATAATTCCACCATTATTGGTCCCTTTGTATTACTCGATACAAAGGTGGCATTAATTTGTATTTCTGGGGATTTTTCCCAGCCCTTCAATTGGGTGTGCATAACAAACCTGGGTGAACAGTCTATTCTTAATTTCGTCCAACTTTCTACTGGGGACCTTTTTTTAATATCAATATTTATGAGAATATTTATTAAACCTCTCGTATTTACTGAAACTATTTTCACATTTGGTTTTTTACAATTTTATTTCTATTATGTATATTATATTAATTGTGCAGAAGTATCCTATTATTTATATTCCATATCTGCTTCCTACAAGATTTTTTTATATTAGTTGAAAATTTGGAATTACAGAGATTTTCTTGATTTGTATTTTACTTTTGTGTTCATTTCTGGGCTGTGCTGGTACAATTTGCTTATCAGAGATTCACATCTTAGATTCATTTATCTATTTTAGTTTGGTGAATTTTTTACTTTTTTTTTCTTTATCACAATTTAAAGTGAGCTTTCAGTTGCCAGATGCAGAAATCCAATTCAAACTGGCAAGAATAACACTAGAAAATTTATTAAAAACATGCTCACATAGTTACAGATTTGATGAATGGTCTGAGGAATGACAGGAGTGGAGGAGGGCTAGGGAAGAAAGGCTTTCTGAATCCCTCTCTCTCTCTTTCCCCAGTATTTGGTATTGAACCTAAGGCATTCTCACTGAGTTACATCCTCTGCCTTTCCTTTTTTTTTTTTCCTTCTTTCCTTCCTTCCTTCATTTCTTCCTTCCTTCCTTCCTTCTTTCTCATTTTCCATTTTGAGATAGAGTCTCACTAAGTTGCCAGGGCTGGGCTCAAACTTGAAATCCTCCTGCCCCAGCCTCCCAGAGTGCTAGGGTTACCAGTGCGCACCCCCACACCTGGCTCCTTCTCTCTTTTTCTCTCCTGTCTGGGATCTGGGGTATAACTTTTTAAAGTGTCACACCTTCCTCCATCATGAAGAGCATGGCAGCTCAGACCCGCCACCCTATAACGCCATCGTCCAGGACAATGATAATCTGCCACCAACAATGGGGGATGGCCAAGGAAGAGCCCAGCTGGCCCAACATATGGAATCCAAGAGTCATGTGTGAATTATCTCCTTAGGAAGAGAGTTTCCACTCTTGTGTGGTGAGGAGGTGTTGAGACTCACCATGAAGAATGCACCCTTCCTGGTCAGAAGCCCCCCGAAGTCTGTGTGCAGCTGTAGACGGATCCACAATACTGGGCAGAGATCTTGTCACTGAGCACGACTAGGAGGCTCCACGGCGTCTCCCTGCCATCTCCTGGGAACGACCATGGCCACCTGCAGCAGCTGGAACCCTGGGATTTCCCAGCCCACCGTGGGACCAGGGAGCGCCTCAGGCCTCCACAGCATCCTCTGTCTGCCGCTTACCTTTGGGAAGACATTGGTGCTAAATCTACACTCCTTGGTCGTATTAGACCAACTCCAGAAGCTTTTGGACCAGGCTTTCCTCTCTCATTTTACCACTAACAGGGAGACCAGGAAAGTGGTGTTCCCCGCAGGACCTTGCCCACTCTCCCTGTCTGCACGTGTGGATGAGCACAGAGCTGTGTAAGGCCCCTCTTCTCCAGGAAGCCGACGTCTGTTGTGACTCAGGCCCCGTGGGATGCCCTTTGCGATACCTCATGATAACTTTTAAGAAAATACTCTTTTGTAGGAGAAAACTTCTCTCTGCTGTCTTAAATACTTCTGGTTTTCCAGTGCACATTGGTTAATTTTATTTGAGTCATTTGGAGCTTTGATTTGAGTCAGCACTTTAATAATTTACTCTTTGACTTAATGGGCTGCAGCGGGGAGGAGACAGGTCTGGTTCAGGCTGCGTGCACGCCCGGTTATGGACAGCTATGGGCATCTTGTGCATGCTGCCAAGTACATTACAGAGTAATAAGTGGATAACGAGCTGGGCCGTCTGTCCGTGTGCTAAAAATGAACTCTGGATTAAGTAAGACAAGGGTTTCCATTGTGCTGCCTTGGCATCAGGGGCTCCTATCTGTGCGCCCACAGGCTCAAAAGCCTGTTCCTCAGGCTGCAAGCGGTGTGGGTCCACAGCCCACAACTGTACACTGGCTTATTTCAGAAGCTCTTACTTCTGAAACACGTTAATCAGCTGAGGTCCTGAGCCGTGTTCCAAACCACGTGCCAGGATGAGCTCTCTTGGTGTCACTCAGAATCTTCTGCTCCATTCCTTTAGCAGGGGGTGGCGTGAGCGGCTCCAAAGCTGCTGGTGGTGTGAAATAGTTAAACAGGAAAACCTCAAAGGTCTGCAGCTGTCAGGGCGGTGCCCACAAGCAACGTGGAAGAAACCTGCACTCACAAAGGGGAGGATTTGCGTCCTGAGAATCGGTCCCCTCGCACTCGGTCCAGTGGAGTCTGTATGCTTTCGGAGGGAGAGGGGAAAAAGCATCAAAAGTCACCAAAAAGCTGTTGGAGCACTCTAGAGAGACAGTCCCAGAGGACAGGCAGCTCCTTTGCAGTCAGCGGCAGCCAGAGCTATTCAAGTACGGCACTGGGTGGCTGTCTTTCCAGGGGGATGAGGGACCAGTCGCAGAGGGACTGAGAACCCTTCTCTGCTAGGATTTAAAAAAAAAGATTCCACAGCAGAAAAAGCCCCCTTGTGACACTCAACAATAGCACAGGAGCAGACACACTCCGAAACCCTGGAATGACAAGATCGGATAGTTCCCGACAAAACACAGGCCCCAAATCCTCCCCTCAACCGCACAGAGCTGTGATCTTTATCTATGCTCCAACCTGCAGGGACTGAAAGCTAATGTGGGGACAAAGCCAGCAAACTCACTAGTTACTTATGTAAAATCAGAAGAATCGCTTTAGTGGTTGTCACCCAGAGCAACCCTAGTCACGCAGACCACCACTGCAAACTCAGTGCATGGACTGAACATTGGGATACTTGATGACAACTCTTTGTTCATTTATTTATTTTTGGTTTTTTGACATAGTCTTGGTGCATAGTTCAGGCTAGCCTTGAACTTACTATGTAGCCCAGGCTGGCCTCGAACTCATGACAATCCTCCTGCCTCAGCCTCCTGAGTGCTGAGATTACAGGTGTGCACCACCACACCCAGCCAATGATTCCTATGTTTGAATAAAAATTTTCTCTCTTTTTAAAAGGAATAGAGAGATTAAGAAAGCAGAATTCTTTATAGAACTGTGCATGCACGTTGCTGTCTGTGCTGATCACTGTATAGATATATTATGGGGTTTCCCAGGCTTTTAAAGGGCGAAGGAATAAAAGATGGAGTCGGGTTAGATCTGCTGCTCCTTCAGCACACTTCTGTGATGTCACTGTCTTCAATTTGGTCACACGTGTGCACACACACACACACGCACACACACACACACACACACACTCAGGTAGGAAGGAAAGGGTCATGGCGCCCAGTGCTCTCTTCAGTCCTACAGCTGGATGGGTCCGAGTAGGAATGGGTCATTTCACAGGCCATGACCTGGGGGAACTCGGGAGGAAGTGGGTGGAGAGAATCATCCACCCCCTCTCCGCCCTCAGCCACACAGCAGGCATCCTTGTCTGGCCACAAGCTCTGACTGTGCCAGGCTTTCAGAGGGGTCTGCAGAGGAGTGTCCTGGCAGCCCCTGGGCCTCCTGATCTGAACTAGGTGTGGTTTTGGGCTTCATTAATTCATCCATAGATGCTGATGGAAAACTTGTCCTGAGATACAAACAGGAGGGCAGAGGTTTAGGATCCTGACTTGAAAACTCAGCATGAAGATGAGCAAGATAGTGGGCTCCTTGGGTTTTGTAGCAAAGGGCAGGGTGGGTGCATGCTGGAGGGACCACAGTGTCACCTAGGTGCCTTCTGGAACTTGCTCTTCCCATCATGCAGAGCAAAGAGCAGAGACAAGCAGCGACCTGTCTCTGAAGATGGAGAAAACACAGAGAGCTGTGCAGATGGACGATGAATCCCTACCGAGTGTGGAGTTCGGTGAAGAGTTCGACACACGCCAGTACCGCTCTACTCCGTTCCTGTGTCCATCTCACCGCCACGGCTGTGCCGAGCTTTACAAATACAGCTCACTGAACTTCCAAGCAACCCTACAGAGAGATATGAGTGTTACTCCCCTTTTATAGGTAAGGAAACAGAGAACAGAGAGGCTGTCACCTGCCCAGGGACACACAGCAGAGGAGAGGAAGAGCCTGGATCCCAAGCTGGACTCTGTGCTCCTAACCCGGGTGCCACCCCGGGTGCTGGTCCAGGCAGGGTTCGCTTTCTCTGGCTCCAGATACTCCAATAGCAAACAGTCCTGCTGCCTCCTGCCCACCCATGAGACAAGAGAGCAGGTCGCGGAAAAAGGAAAAGGGAATTTGCACCTCCAAGTTGTAACTTCACAGATGTTCATCTTTAACCAGCCTCAGTTCTACCTTTTATAAAGGGGGCTGATGGAGTCAGCTTGGAGGGGAGTTATGCACTTCCAGTGGTGTATATTAGCTGTTCAGGTCACAGCTGGCACATGGAGGTCACACCATTCTGCATTCTGCATTCTGCAATCTGACAATGCAGACACAGAGGCCAGAGGGACCACAGTGATGTGACCAGCAGACACCAGATGCTCTAGCACTCAAGATGGGCTTATTTCCATGGACAAATAAGCTAATAAATAAACTAATCCATACGGGGTTAAATGAAAACACAGTCACACTGAGAAATTAAATGAAGCTTGCCTTGATCTTCCTGGAAAAGGTGTATTGGAAAGGAATTTCCTAATCCTTTTTCTCACCCCTGCATACATCCAACCCCTTGGGCAGATTTCTTTGCCTTATACATAACAGGTTAGCAGGAAACAAATGTATCGAACGCAACCTACTCAAGTGCAAGAACCAATGAGTTTTTCCTCCATTCCACTGAGTTCCACAAGTAACAACTCTGGAACACTGTGAGGGTAGGGGAGAGGAGGATCCTATTTGTTCAGCGTCATCTTGTCAGTTCCAAATTATCAAATGGCGCAGCGGCTTTGGTACATTTTCAGAATATGTAAGTGGAACACAATTATTTTAATGAGAAATTCAGAAAATTATCCAAACGTTGCCGCTGTCCAGATAGTGACAAACAGTGGTAAATGTTAATACCTAGCAGCTACTTATCATTATATGTAAAACTATTTTAATGGTCACTACAGAGGGTGATATAAGTGAAATGACTGGGAGAAGGGGAAAAAGAGAAAGAGAAAGGAAAGGTAAGGCAAGAGGTGATACATTTTTCTCATATGATTATTCAATGGCTCAATTACTCTCTTTTACACTTCATTTCCTCTGCACTTCTATATTTATACAGCTCATGAATGGGTCCCCCATGCCCGGGAATATTGTCTATCAGGGCCCACATCTGAGAACCCCGCACCTCTGCCCGAGCGCCCCGACCTTCCTTCGTGGCCGGGCTGATTGATCTCATTAATTGGTAAAGGCTATTTATTTCTTCTTAATTCAATTAATCTCCCTCTTAGAGCATATGCTAAATTTAGAGATAGCGCTTCGACTGTGCAGGCACCATGATGCAGGAGGATTTCTATAATAGCAAATTCATTCTTTCCAGAACATTAGCCCAGAATTTTTAATAACCTGGCGGGAGCAATCAGGTCTGCACTCCACTAGTACAATGGCTAAGTCTCTGGCCCAATTTATTCTCTTATGCAGATCCCCCCTCTAATTCACCCGTTTGAAATGTATCAGTTTTAAATTGGGCATTTAGAGGTCTTCTCGATCGAAAGTGGTCCAATTCCAGGCATGCCTAATGGAAATCTTATTCCTAAACTGTTATTAAATTACTTGGATATTGTGCTTTTGGTTGCTGTGACCAATTACATTCTGCAACATCTTTATTTAAATGGCGTCTCTGAGCCATCTTTTCAACAACATTAAAAGTACAAGAGTTATCTCTAATAACAGAACTCATTTCCTAACACTTCTAAATTGAATAAATTCTTTTTTTTTTCTTTTCTTTTTTTCCCTCCTTTCTGTATTAGGTGATCAGGATTAAATAATTTACAAACATTCATTAAATGTCATAAGGGTCAGGGGAGTTTCCTAGCAAAGATGGGTTGAAAGTAGCTTCCTAATTGTCTTATTTTCCCTTCTCATCCTTATATATATTCAACCCCTTATTCCTGCATATTCTAATTATTCTGAATCATCAGAATGAAAATTCACTTCTTGAAGTTTACAGGGAAAAAGAAAACACACTAAATTTGCATATATGAGAATTCCATGTAAGCGACATTTGCATTTGGGTATCAGATAGTAGAAAAAGATTGAGCAAAATTGAAACTTCTGCTACAATGAGTGCTAGGCAGACAGAAAGTCTTTGGAAGAGATCAGTACTCTAGAATGCACACCAGCCTCACGGAGTGACCCATTGCTTTCCCCTCTGCCACTCCCCTTGCATTCCCCCTTCCTCCTTCTCCAAGGGAAGGAAACCCCTCCTCTGTCCTTGCACACACCAGGTTAGCTGCTTGCTTTCTGGGCCAGCCTTCAGCCACCACGATGTCCTCAGCATCAAATCTCCTAATGGAGCAAATAGAAAGTGTGGGCTTGCTTGTTTGGTTAAACAAAGACACTTCCTTTCTTAAAAAAAATCAGTTATTAAGAAGCATTTTAAAATTTAGAGACAGGAAAATAGCCCAAAACTGGAGAACAAAACTCTTACATTTACTTTAATGGAGAAATAAGTCAAAATTGATGTATCCAGGCTATGAAATATTAAGTATTTTAAAAAGAAGGATATAGAACTGTATGTTTGAAATAGAAAATTTGTGTGTGACATTATACTTTTTTCCACAAATACTGAGAAAATACAGTATAATAAAATAAATATGAAGTGTAATTACTAATCACTGAACAGACATGGTCTTACATAGCACTTTATAAAAACCAATAATCATCATCACTTTGAGGCTTGTAAGTGTCCCTGATGTCACCCTCTCCTCTCCCTGCTCAGAATTTTGGGCTATTCTGAATTTTGGCCTTATTTCCCTCTATCCTTTAGACAGTTATTATTTTCCATTGTATTATCCATTACAAGACTTGTTAGGGTGGGATGTTGTGTCTCCAGACTCCAGAGAAATGCAGTATAAATTTTATATTCTTTTGTAATTTGCTTCTTCTACTCAAAAATAAGTTAGTGACACTCATCCATATTGCTCTGTAGCCTACACTTACCTCATGTCACCTGCCGTGTGGTATCCCATTGTAAGCGTATGTCACAGCTCTTACAAGAGTCACCTCCCAATAGACCTTCTGGTTTCTTATAGCTTTTATTATTGCAAAGAGTGCTCATACAAATGGCCTTGAATAATTTGTTACCAATCTGGTGATAGGGTAATATAGACTTAGTTTGCATTTCCCTAATTACTAATGAGATTGAGTATCTTTTCATACTTTTGTAAATCATTCATGTTCTTCTTTCCTACATGTCTTTTGCTTATTTTGTTGTTGCCTTATTATCAGTTTTTAAAATCTTACTTACAGGGTATCTTTCTTCTGTAACAAAAGTTTGGTACTTCACAATTTCACCTTTCAATATTTGATCTTAAGAAAAGAGAGGTGAAGAAAGGGTTAATTTTCATTTTCCTCTTTATGTGGATAATGAATTAGTCTCCGCCTATGATTTATTTAAAATGATGTTGTTTCTGCTCACTTGCAGTTCTAGCTTTGTAATACACTGAGATCTCACATTTGTATGAGTCTGTCTTGGATTTCTCTTGTGTGGGTAGATAAATTTGTCTATTCCTGAACTAATGCCAGACCATCTTAATTACTATGCTGTTCATAATATTTCTTGTTAGCTGCTAAGGCATGTGGCCCCACATCTTTGCTCAAAATTTGCTTAGCAAATATTTTAAATGTAGGTGATTTTAATATAGATAATTTTAAGTAAGATAAATAAGTGATAACAGGAAAATTAATAACAAAGCCATCTTGTCAAGCTCTGTAAAAAAGTGAAGCTTTGGTCAGGTTTGAAATGTATTCCTAAATCAATTTGTAAACTTAACATCTTTAAAATATCAAAGTACTCTATCCATGAACATGGTAAATCTCCCTACTTAGGTGTATGATGGTAGACTTATTCATTTTCTCTTCAAACCTATATGTCTTTTTATGGTTTTCTCTTATGAGGCTATTTCTCACTTTAAATATTTAGAATAGTATTTTTTTCTGACAATGATAACCTTATTCTCTCAGTTCCCTGTATCTTAAAGACTCTTAGTTTGGTAGGACTACAGCAGGACTTTTCTTTTTTATTTGGGGTCTCTATTTCACTGTCACATCTTTTGCTGGTTTTATTTTTAATCCTTTGGAAATTTTCTGTGTTTTATGTCTATCATAAAGAGCACGTATGGTTTATCTTTAAAATCCATGCTGAAAATCCAGCTTAATCTCAACTAGAGAATTTAGACTATTGAAATATTCCAATCACCTTATTTGGGGTTTTCTATTTTCCTGCTTTTTCTTTTTTAGCTTCCTTCTGCATTTGGTGTTTTCTTCTTCACTGCTAGTTTGAAAATCATATTATTCCTATTCTTTTAGTGGTCACTATAGTAGTTTTAATATTTATACTTAATGCATAAAGCTGATAAACAGCCTTAGAATTTGCCCAAATGATCTTTTTCCTGAAGCTGAAATTTATTCCCCATATTAGTGCAGCCCAAGTTCTGTTCTCCCAGGATCTTCCACCACCAGCTCTGGGTGGAACCAGAAAAAGTTCATCCACAGACTTGTGTGAAATCAGAGAAGTGAGAGAAGGAGGCCTGCACACTTAGGCACATCCTCGCCAAGATGAAAATGACCAGGGCATACCTGTCTCCTGTAACTTACCTGACCAAGTCAACTCTACGCAGCATCAGAGTGTAGCCATCAAGAGCTGCATGTTACATATTCTAGGTACTTGGGGTCCATTTCTGGTTGTAAGGATATTCTAAAGATTTTTTCAGAGAGGGGAACTCTGAGACTCTGAGAGAGGAAGTGACTGAGGTCACCCAGGAGTCAGTTGGCAGAACCAGAAATAGACTCCAGGTCTCCTCTTAGTTCAGACAAGGCAGCATGTTCTGCTTTGATGGAGGGAGAGAGAGAGAGAGAGAGAAGGAGACAGAGAGAGAGAGAGGGAGAGAGAGAGATTCAACAGACACCATATTTATTGATACACAAGGATGCAAGAGAATTATTTTCACATAAGCAGTTCTTTCTTCTGCCCTCCTAACTGTTTTGATGATTTGGAATATCCCAGACTGGCAAGAGCCACAGCCACCCAGCCCACAGCTGCAGCCCCCGTCTTGTGATTTCCGCTGTGCTCGGCTCTGCCTGTTGGTTTCTTCTTGCCCTGTGTGCTGAGTGTGGGAAAATTCTACGTGGGAGACATCTTTTCTTCAGCACTTTGGGAGCTGTTTTGGCGAAACTCCTCCGCTGAGGATAGCAGCAGGCACAGACACCTTCATGAGGGCCAGGTCTGACACTGTTTCCAGAGCTCTTCTGGAAACCACAGTGAGAAGATGCAATTCATCTTGAACTTGCTTCTTACTCTGCTCTGAAGTCCCCAAGACTGAGACCTCAACAGAGAGAGTGTGGAATCTCTGCCCCCAGATCCCTTGGGAAAAGACATTTGTCTTTCCGTTTTTTGTTTTTTGTTTTTTGTTTTTTGTTTTTTTTTTTTGTTAGTGTGTAAAACTTTTCTTCCCTGGTGGGGCACTGGAAGCCCTACACATGATCTCCTGAAGGAGACCAAGCACTCCATGTGGTAGGAGAGAGATGAGTACAAGCTGAACTCATTTCTTTCTGGTGGCCCCTCTTTCCCAGAAACAAAGGGTTATAGAGAAAACACAAATGGAATCTAAATCTGGTGAGATTTTGCAGAACCTCATGGTTTCGCTGGGTCAGGAACAGGGTAAAAATAGTCTCTTGGGATGAATCCTGGCCAGGAAAACAGAGACAAATGAAGGTTAGGGAAATGCATTGTAAAATTTCACTTTTTCCAACTTCCTACTTCATTTTCCTCTTTTCGTCTGAATCACTTGTTTCTCCCATGGCCCTGTGGGTGAGCCCACTGGAGTACTGGAATCTAGGAGACCAGGGAAGGGGACTTCTCAAAGGCCTGATTATAAAGAGGTGTAGTAAAAATAGATCCTAGAAGTAGGCAGGACGCCCGCAAAACTGGCCAGACGGACTCCTGCGATTCAGGAACCCACGCCCCCGACTCAAAACAAGGCCGTGAAGCCGACAGTGTAGACACGAGAGCTCCTAGGAAGAGGAAGCACCGAAGGCCCCTCAGAAGGCTCCCCACGATCCCAGACAAGCAAATGACTACCTTGTTTTTGAAAATCACCACAATGGGGACATTTCTGTGAATTGTTGTAAACACTTCTGTTAATTTTCCTGCAGGCAATCCTGCCCTGTTTCCATCCAGACCCTCATTTTTTCCCCAAATGATCCCTTTAAATTTTAGGATCACAGAGTCAAACAGGGGGATGGAAGGATAACATTTGTCCGTCACTAGGGTCATAATAATCTCCTTTTAAAAGATGGCCAAAGAATTCAGACACAGAGGTCTGCAATAGTGAAAGTAATCCACACTTTAAAAATTATCTTTTTGTATAATTAGTGTTCTTTTAGGTTATAACCAAAGCACTCAAGCTCCTTTAGAGCAAGCTGAGCCTTGTCTTGTTTTCTTTCTTTGTTTCTTTGTCAATCAGGCATGAGATGGGCCCCACAGTAACTGATAGCAAGGAGGTGCATTTTCGGACGTTAGAATTAAATGAGAGAAAGTCCAGGTGTACTCAGCCACCTGCCTGAGCTCCTCGCTCATCTCCATGTGAGAACACCTCATTTCTCCTCTGAGTGTCTTTCTCTTTCCCATAACTGTGCAAAAGGCATTTTCCCTGCTGTGGAAGGTATGGTTGAGGTTGACTGCCCTGACGCATTTCCCAACTTTTCTTGCGTATCACCCATCACATTAGGTACCATTCCCAAATTCCTGTGAATGAAAATACAAGGCCTGATCAAAAACTATGGTGTGTGTTTAAATTTTTAAAAAATTATTACAGTAGAAGATACATTGCTGGGGGCCGGTGAGATGGCTCAGCAGCGTAAGCACCTGCGTGGCAAGCGTGAGGGCCCAAGTTCGACTCCCGGAACCCACATACGAAAAAAGGGCCAGTGGTATCGCTCAGCGGCACGGGTGCCGGCTGGCGCGTGAGGTCCTGAGGTCAACCCCCGGTACCCACAAAAAAAATAAATAAATAAGGGAAAGAAGATACATTGCCATTAATCTCCCTCATAACCTTCTCTCACACTTCAAGTACATTTTTCCAATTGTTCCTGCCACTTTCTTTTTTTTTTTTTTTTTTTTTTTTTTTTTGTGGGTACCGGGGGTTGGCCTCAGGACCTCACACGCCAACAGGCACCCGTGCCGCTGAGCGATATCACCGGCCCCTTTTTCGTATGTGGGATCCGGGAGTCGAACTCGGGCCCTCACACTTGCAAGGCAGGCGCTTAAGCCGCTGAGCCATCTCACCGGCCCACTTTCTGAAGCAGTTCTGGAAGTCCTCTTTCTTGAGTGCCTTTATGAGGTATGATCAAGAATGTGGTGAACGTTGTTGCCCAGTGCCATACAATGGAAAGGCAGGCTTGTAACAAGATGATGTGTCCTTATCCACCTTATTTGCAAATCTGGTACTGTGTAACTTCTGGCTCTTCCTCAAAGTCAAAATGACGATGAGAGGAAATATTCTGAATCAATTTAAGACATAGAGCCAGCCATGACAGTGTAAACTAAAGACCCTGGCAAAAGAGGACTTCTAGAACTGGTTCAGAAGGTGGCAAGAATGATGGGATAAGTGTTTTTGAAGCAAGGGTGGAATATTTTGAGAGAGATTCATGGCAGTGTATCTTTTACTATAATAATTTTTAAAGATTTAAATATTCACCATATTTTTATCACACCATGTATAACTTCCATTTTGCATTAGGAGACAGCTTTTGGTCCAATAAATGGCATCCAGAATGGAGAGGATGGTTGGAATAAAGATACCTACCCTGCCTCTAGTGGACCCTAAACCTATTAATGAGAGAGAATACCTGATATCTTTTGTAGACTTGAATTAAGTGAAAAGCTGTCCACCCATGGGTAAGAAAGGACAACTCTGAAGATGAGATTATTGGAGGACCCGTATTCTTCCCTGGAATTTCCATCGTTTTTGTTAGGTCGTGCCCCTGTGCATAAGGAAGCAGCTAGCGGCAGCCCCTGTCCACCAGCGAGCAGATGGGTGTGTTCACAGACCATGGGTTCGGTCACTAGTGGATCCATTAACTGTCACATGGTTCCCTGCGTGGGATTCTTCCCAATACTAAACTCGTGTCCAGGGTGTGTGTGCATTCAGCAATGACAAACAACCTCCATCACCCCTGGAAGGGAATCGCGAAGCCTGAGCACCCATATCACCTTTGGAAAGGTGGAGTAGAGAACGCTTTGCTGCATGATGATATCCAGGTTTTCATGATCTCTTCATCACCAAATGAGTTATAAAGCAGTTCCTGGCTTCCTTGAGGTTTTCAGTACATTCATCTCCTCTACTATGTAGCATTTGTCACCCGAGTGACCTGATTTCATGTCTGTCTTCCTCACTAAATGCTGGAGTCCTTAAGTGAAGGCAGCATAGCTTAGCATCCCCTAGGCTCAGGAACTGGCCCAGAACCTGGCAGGGAGTGGTGGACAATTGATAGTGTGTGGGTGGACAAGTGATGGGTGGATATTTAAGGATGAAGGTTGAAAAGAAAGGAAGGAATGTACTGGACGGGAAGAAAAGATGGAAGGGAGGGAGGGAAGGAGGGAGGAAGGGAAAGGGAAGGAGGGAGAAAAGGATGGGGATAGGGAGAAAGTAAAAGAGCTCAGTGCAACTTTGGCTCTCCCAATAAGCTGGGTGGCTGTGTCTGAGACGCAGCTCGACGTGTACAACATCCTGAACCAAATGAAAATGTGAACACAAAGCTGCTAGCTGGCTACGAGCTACTAGTGTCCCAAGACACTGGAGCTTGATGCAAGGCTGAAAGCTCAAAGTGTCATGGTAGCTTGGAAAGTCCCTGTCTCCTTTTGGGGGCCCTTTTCCTCCACCTAGGTGTGACCTCCTCCCCTGGCACCCTCCCCAATTCTCTAGGGAAGACAGAACCGTGGACCTTCACTGTGTGGACAGACCGCAGAGCAGTGTGAACACATTTCCTCACATGGGACTGGGAGTTCCCCGCCTTGGTGCAGGGAGCAGAGCACAGTTGCTGACTGCATCCCAGACCCGGCTGACACACTCATGATGGCTGTGCACCTTCCCCTCACCCCCACTGGTCTCATGCAAAACCTCAGACACAGGAGGCGGCAGTGTCAGGGGTTCACAGCCCTGGAGTCCCTCATCAGGGGCCACTAGAATCAGTATACTTTTCCTCTGTTTTAAATTTCTCATCTCTAATTAAGGACATGTTCTACTTAGAGATTTCAGGCAGCAATAACCAGAGAAGAAAGAAGACATTTCTCTGGTCAGAATCAGACCCCCCCATGCACAGATGGAGCCTTCATTAGACTTCTGGGAACTGGGAAGAAGTTGGTCACAGGTGACGTGAGTGCCCTTCTCCAGTCTCCTGGACTCACATGCACACACATATGCACGTGCATATGTGCACACACACACACACACACACACACACACACACAACTGCACACAGGCCCCTGGCAGGAAGTGCAGGAACACCCACACCCGGAAGCAGGAAGTGCAGGATCGTCCACTCCCGGAAGCAGGAAGTGCAGGAACATCCACTCCCGGAAGCAGGCTTCCATTCTGGGCTAAGCAAGTCAGTGGTAGCTGCCTGGGGTCCTTGTTCCCCAGCTGTGTGTGCTGCATGCTCTCCCACAGTGGTTACCTGCTCAGGAAGGCCCCAAGGCAGCTCATCAGCTTCCTTCCTTCCCTTCTCCCCGCCAGCTCCAAACTGGTGCTTACTGGCTTCCTTCCCGAGAGACTTCCTGCTCTCAAATCCTTGCTTCCATGGAAACCCAAAGGCAGATGGTGATCAGAACTTTGAAAAAATCACATGAAATGCCGAAGGGCTTGCAGAACAGTGTGCAGAGGTGGGATTTAATGACTGCTTAATACCTGGCTCCTGGGAGAGATGAGCAGGACCCTGGTCAGGGTGCAGCTATGTCTGGGATCCTCTGGGGAAGAGAGGCTACAGAGAGCTCTTCTCAGTGCACGTGGTGCCGGCCTGCTGGGGAAGAAGGCGAGGCCTGGTCTGTCTGCATGTTTAGCACCCTTCAGTTGCACTCTGCCACGCTGTCAGCTGGTGTTTGCTGTCTCGCTCGACGTTATTGTGTCTATTATGTGAAGCGGCCGTGATCTTCCCATGTCCAGCCTGGTGCACCTCTTTTCTAATGCATAGACCACTCCACCATGTATTAGGAAAGGCGGGTTCCACTCTTCAGTATTCCCCAGGGGTTTAAGGCCAGGGGAGAGAGTAGAGAGCAACTCCACCAAGCTCCTACTTGCAGAGCCCCGGGAGATTCATTGCTTAGGTTTCCCTTTAACTCTCTCATGGTAGTTCTCCAGGAATGGACCCAGCAGCACTGGGGACCCGGTTAGGTGTGCAGTGTGGCCCTCCTCCAATCTCCTGCAGCAGAAATGGGGTAGGAACCAGCCATTTGTTTCCATCCCCCCCGAGAGTGGTGGGGACACATGCTCAAATCAGAGGAAAACTGCTGAGGGTGCAGCAGTGCCAGGGGCGGGGGCCATCCCTGTGGGTGTAATTTTCCAGGTATGGGGGCTGAATGGGGGAGTTGCGTGGCTGTTTACCCTGCGTGTCCATTCTCAGCAGCTCACACTAAGTGTGTGCCTCACCTGCTCTGTTATCATCCAACAGATACTGCTATCCGCGGTCTGAACCCCGGCTGAGAATGTACGAAGAAAAAGAACGGAAAGAAAGGAAAAGAAGGGACGTGGAAGGGAAGGGAGGGGAGGGGAGGGGAGGGGGGAGGGAAAGAAAGCGAAAAAATGAAAGGAGCAGTATTCATCTCCAGGCCACACAGCCTAAGGAGGAGAAGTGGAGCATCTCTCCGCTGGTCTCTCCTCTGGCTGGGCGTCCTTCCAGCCCCTCCTCCCGGCTGCAGCAACCCACTGCCTGCTGACACAGGGGCTCAGAACAGCCCTCGGCCCCCAAGGAGATTCTCATGCCTGCCTTTGTTATTGTGTATTTCTGCTTAACTCCTACAGCTTCCCCAAGTTTAATCTGAGGGTGGGAGCCAACTCAGTGTTGATCTGCCATTTTGCAATCAACCTTGGGAATTCAAAGACCCCGAGACCTAATTTTCTGTAATAATTTACCTTTGGCCTTCTGGAACAGACCTACAACTCACATGCTTTTCTTTGTTTTTTAATTGATGTTATTGTTTAGAGCAGTTTTAAGTCCAAAGCAAACTGGAGAAGAAGACACAGATATTTCTCTTATCGCCCACACATGCACAGCCTCCTCCTCCTCATCAACCCATGCCAAATGGCACATGTGTTACACCAGTGGCCCTACACTGACACAGTGTGACCCATGGTCCTAGCTTGCACTGGGGCTCAGCCTGGTGGGAGGCCTGCTATGGGCTTACATACATCTATAATGGCAGGTGGCCACCATGGCCCTGTCATATGAGTAATTTCATTGCCTTAAAGATCATCCATGAAATTATAAAGATCAGAGCAGAAATTAACGTATTGGAGACTAAAAAAACAATACAAAGAATCAACGAATCAAAGAGTTGGTTCTTTGAAAGATTAAATAAAATCGACAAACCCTTATCCAACCTTATTAAAAAAAAAGGAAAGAAAGTACTCAAATCCACGCAATTAAGAATGAAAAGGGTGGTATCACAATGGACCCTGCAGAAATCCAGATCATCTGCATCTACTTTGAAAACTTGTATTCTAATAAGATGGAAAATACAGAAGAAATAGACAGATTCCTAGATACATATGAATTACCAAAGCTCAACCAAGAAGATATAAAAATCCTAAAGAAACCAATAACAATCAATGAAATTGAAGATGTAATTAAAAACCTCCCAACAAAGAAAAGCCCAGGCCCTGATGGATTCACTGCTGAATTCTACAAGAAATTTAGAGACCTAACACCACTATTTCTCAAACTCTTTAATGAAATTGAAAGGGAAGCAATACTCCCAAATTCATTCCTGGAAGCAAGCATTACCCTGATACCAAAAGCATAGAAGGGCCCAACTAAGAAAGAGAACTACAGACCAATCTCCCTAATGAACATAGATGCAAAAATCCTCAATAAGATACTGGCAAACAGAATGCATCAAATCATCAAGATTATACACCATGACCAAGTTGGATTCATCCCAGGGATGCAGGGATGGTTAAACATATGTAAATCAATAAATGTAATACACTAGGTTAACAGAACCAAGGACAAAAATCATACGATCACCTCAATAGATGCAGAAAAAGCTTTTGACAAAGTCCAACACCCATTCATGATAAAAACCCTACAGAAAATTGGAATAGATGGTCTTTATCTCAATCTGATAAAAGCTATCTGTGACAAACCAACAGCCAATATCATACTAAATGGACAAAAACTGAAAGCCTTCTCTCTAAAATCAGGAACAAGACAAGGATGTCCACTGTCCCCACTCTTATTCAACATAGTCCTGGAAACTTTAGCCAGAGCAATTAGACAAGAGCAAGAAATAAAAGGAATAATGATTGGAAAGGAAAAGTTAAATTATCATTATTTGCAGATGACATGATACTCTACGTAGAAGACCCCAAAAACTCCACTAAAAAATTGCTAGATTTAATAAGCAAATTCAGTAGTGTAGCTGGATACAAAGTCAACACTCAAAAATCAATAGCCTTCCTGTACACCAAGAACAAACTCACTGAAAGAGAAATTAGGGAAACAACACCTTTCACAATAACATCCAAAAAAATGAAATACCTAGGAATCAATCTCACAAAGGAGGTAAAAGACCTCTACACTGAAAACTACAGTACTCTGAAAAAGGAGATTGAAGAGGATATCAGAAAATGGAAAGATATCCCTTGCTCTTGGGTTGGAAGAACCAACATAGTGAAAATAGCCATACTTACAAAACTGTTATACAGATTTAATGCAATTCCGATCAAAATTCCAACAGCATATCTCACAGAATTAGAGAAAACAATCCTAAAATTCATCTGGAACCAGAAGAGACCTAGAATAGCAAAGGCAATTCTGAGCAACAAAAGCAAGGCAGAGGGCATCACAATCCCTGATTTGAAACTATACTATAAAGCTACTGTGATAAAAACAGCGCTGTACTCGCAAAAAAAAAACAGACCTGAAGATCAATGGAACAGATTAGAAGATGCAGAAACAACTCCAGACAATACTGAGCCATCTTATCTTTGACAAAGGTGCCAAACACATTCACTGGAAGAAAGATAGCCTCTTTAATAAATGGTGCTGGAAAAATTGGCTCTACACATGCCAAAGATTAAAATTAGACCCATATCTTTCACCATGCACTAAACTAAATTCAAAATGGATCAAAGATCTAAATATTAAAACAGAAATATTAAATCTCCTAGAAAATAGAATAGGTAAAACTCCTGAAGACACTGGTGTAGGCAGACTTTATGAATAAAACTCCAGTGGCACAAGAAGTATCACAAAGAATCAATAACTGGGATCTCATCTTATTAAAAAGCTTTTGCACAGCAAGAGAAACCACCAACAAAGTGAAGACACAACACACAATGTGGGCAAAAATGTTTGCCAGCTATTCCTCAGACAAAGGGTAACTATTGAGAACATACAAAGAACTCAAAAAAATCAGACCTCCCAAATTTAAAGACCCAATCCAAAAATGGGCATCTGAGATGAATACACACTTCTCAGATGAAGAAATACAAATGGTAAATAAATATATGAAAAAATGTTCAACATCACTAGTCATTCGAAAGATGCAAATTAAAACAACACTGAGATTCCATCTCACCCCAGAAAGAATGGCTATTATCAAGAAATCAACCAATAACAAATGCTGGAGGGGCTGTGGTGAAAAAGGAACCCTTCTCCACTGTTGGTGGGAGTGTCAACTGGTGCAGCCACTGTGGAAATCAGTATGGAGATTCCTCAAAACCCTAGGATTGGAGGTCTCATTTGACCCAGCTATTCCCCTTCTGGGTATCTTCCCAGAAGAATTAAAAACATCGTACCACAGCGATATATGTGCACCCATGTTTATAGCAGCACAATTTGTAATAGCTAGATCGTGGAAACAACCCAAATGCCCATTAACCGAGGAATGGATAAAAAAGATGTGGTATTTTTATACAATGGAGTACTACTAAGCCATAAAGAAAGATAAACTGAAAACTTTTGTAGGTAAATGGATGCAACTCAAGAAAATATTCACAAGCGAAATAAACCGTACACACATTTGTAAACATCGTAATGTCTCCCTAGTATGAAAATGCAGTTTCACTGTGAATATTCCATTCCTTAGTCTTCTATTTTTACCTAGCTTTTACATGGCTTAATCTTATACTGAGTAATGTTTTTCTCCAAAAGGTATTTGTACATTCTCTAATTCTTGAGTTCGTTAATACATGAGAATGTTTACTTGTTGTCTTTAAAAAATAAATAAATAAATTTTTAAAAAATCCTCCATCCTCTGCCAACACACCCTTCCCTCTCCCCGACACCTGTCAACCTCTGATCTTTTCACTTTCTCTATAAGTTGCCTTTTCTGGAATGTCATATAAGTAGTTGCAATCATACAGTATGTATCTTTTCAGAGTGGCTTCTTTCAAATAGTAATGCGTACTTAAGTTTCCTTCATGTCTTTTCATTGCTTGATAGCTCATCTTTTAAACCATGGAATAACATGCCATTGTTGGGATATTTATTTTTCCATGTACCTGCTGAAAGACATCCTGGTGGCTTCCAAGTTTGGGCAATTATGAATAAAGCTGCTGCCAACATCTGTGATCAGGTTTTGGTGTGGACATAAATTTTTGACTCGTTTTGGTAAACACCAAGCTGTATGATTACCTAATGGCATGGCTAGTTTAAAAAGCCTGCCGACGCTTTCCAACAAGGCTGCACCATCCTGCAATCCCACCAGCATTAAATGAGAGTTCCAGGTGCTCTCTATCCTCTCCAACATTTGGTGTTGTTATTATTTTGGATTTTTGCCAGTGGAGCAGATATGTAGTGGTATCTCACACTGCAATCCACTAATGATAGATGATGTTGAACAACTTTTAATGTGTTCACCTGTCATCTGTATATTTGCTTTGGTGAAGTGCCTGTTCTTCTATGCTTTTTTATTTTATGAAAAAATAAAACAAAATTTCTTAATCAAATAATAGAGCATAACAATAGTTATTACACCGTGTATCATTATCTTCAAAGTAGTTACTCAGAGTACACAACATAAACCAAAAGGATTCTTACAAAAAAAGAAACAACCAGATAATAACACAAATCTTTCTTTTCAACAAACTAAGATAAATTAGTAGTATAAAAGAAACCAATTAGCATATATATATTGGAATATTTTAAAGCAATACAATTTGTAATTTGGGGAACTATTTGAACTTCTCCCTACTTATTTATCTTGCTTCTATTTTGCTCTTTATTTGTATAGATTAAGAAATCATGTGTTATTTGAGATTGCGTGTCTGACTTACTTCATTTAACGTTATGTTCTCAAGTTGAATCCATTTGTCTATGAACGCCTCACGCTCACCTTTCCTTATGGCAGAGCGGTACTTCACCTTTCCTTACGGCAGAGCGGTACTTCACCTTTCCTTACGGCAGAGCGGTACTTCATTTTTCCTTACCGCACAGTGGTACCTCATTGTGCGTAAATATCACCGTATCTTTACTACTCTTCTGCTGATGCACACACAGTTTCCAAGACCTAGCTGTTATAAATTGTGCTGTTATAAGCATGAGTGTGCATGTATCCCTGTAATATGATAATTTTAACTCTTTTAGAGAGAAACCTAGGAGAGGGCAAATGGAATCTCTACTTTTAGTTTTTTCGAGGAATCTCCACACTGATTTCCATAGTGGTTTTACTAGTTCACATTCTCACAAACAATGTAGTAGAGTTCCTTTTCCTACGCATCTTGATAGCATTTGTCATTAGATTTTTTTTTGATGATAGCCATTCTTTTGGGGGTAAGATGGTATCTCAGTGCAGTTTTAACTTGCATTTCTCTGATGGCCAGTAGTGGTGAGCATTTTTGCATGTATTTATTGACCATTTGTACTACCATGCTTTTTAGTCTACCAATTATGATTTTTGACAGAAAATTCCTTAACAGTATTTCTGGATAGAAGGTTACAATTCTTCATTTTTGGCATTTCTCTTGGATCAAAATAAAATTACAACCTTATTTTATAAAACTAAAAATAAATGGACTTAAGTATTTGGCATGCAAATAGTAATCCAGTTGGTTATTACTCTTATAGCTTATGAATTGACATTAAATACAAACCTTATTAATTTGTACAGTTGGAGAACTGTGTTTTTATTCTTCCTTCTCAAGGAAAAAGTAACAGCTCAGCCTACAACCTGTTCTAGTTTTTAAGCATCACAAACTACAAGCCACTAGATGCAATTGCAATGAACAGATGCAACTTCTCACATGCACCTTGTGCTCACTCTTTCCAGTTCCGTCATCTATTCCATCTTCCCGACATAGAAACCTATGTTTAAGAAAACAAATAAAAACCAGGATAAATCCCTATCTTCTTAAATTTACATTAAAGTCCCATTTTTGCCAAACACATTAAGAACATGCACTAAAAAGAGCAAAATGAAAGATAGAAAATAGGAAGTAGGGAGACAGTTCATCCTCACACAGGAAGGGATCAAGAGATGGAGGGGGAAGAAAGGAGAAAAGTGTTAAGATGTGTTACATACATGCACCGACTCCACGCAAGGAATGTCCTGCAAATGTGAACTAATAAACATTTTTAAAAATCATAAATAATGGAAATCAACATTTTAATTGCAATCTTTTGAGGAAAATAAAACATTTAAATCATCACTGATTACAAAACAGGCTGTGGTTTCTTTTATTGAAAAATACAAACACCCAAAATTCCAATTATACTGACAATTAAAATATAATGTCAAAAACATATCCCACACATGAAAAGTAGGTAAATTGGACTTCATTAAATCTAAAACCAGGGCTGGTGAGATGGCTCAGTGGCTTAAGCGCCTGCCCGGCAAGCACGAGGGCCCAAGTTCGACTCCCGGATCCCACATACGAAAAAGGGGCCAGTGATATCGCTCAGCGGCACGGGCGCCTGTTGGCGCGCGAGGTCCTGAGGTCGACCCTCCGGTACCCACAAAAAAAAAAAAAAATCTAAAACCATTGGTGACACTATCCAAAGAGTAAAAAGACAACTGGTAAAATTGGAGAAAATATTTGCAAACCACATAGTGATATGATTGTTAGTACTAGAATATACAAAGCCTGGTATATTATATCTCCAGAAGATATGAAGTGCCTGGAACACATAAAGAACAATTGCAACTCCACAGCAACAAAATGACTCAATTTTAGAAAAATCAAAAGACTTGAACAGATATTTCCCCCGGGGTTTACAAATGGCCAACAAACCCATGAAGATGTTCATGGTCGTTAGTTATTAGGGAAATGCAAATAAAAACTATAATGATATATTACTTTACAACCACTAGCGTGGCCACAACTCAAAATAAATGGAAAAAAATAGGTGTTGGCGAGGCTATGAAGAAATTAGAACACTCAGGATTGCTGGTGGGAATTCACAGTGCTGCAGCTGCTGTGGGAAAGTTCGGCGGTTCCCCAGCACGCTGGACGCAGGATTACCGTATGATCCAACCATCCCACTCCTAGATATCTACCCCAAAGAACCCTAGACCAAAACAGCACATAAATGTTTATAACCACTTTGTTCACACTAGCCAAAGGGTAGAAACACCCCAACAACACTCATCAGCAGGTGAAAGGATAAACAAAATGTGACAGGTCCAAGTGGTGGAAGCTGCTCATCTGTGAAAAGGAATGAGTACCGGTGGCAATCTGGATGACCCTCAGGAGTACGCTCAGAGAGGGAATCAGATGCAGAGGTCGCAGAGCATGTGATCCCATTTGTGTGAAAGATGCAGAACAGGATAGGTAGAATCTCCTACCACACTCGTTTTGAAGTGTGCCATTCGGTGGAATCGGGCACATACACAGCGCTGTACAACCATCACCACAACTAAAAAAGCTGCTACCATAAATAATGGTAGCCACTCCACTCACCCCTAATAATTAAGTAGCCACTCCATCCACCCCTAACCACAGCCCTTGGAATTTACTGATTCCATATGATAGTTTCTACCATATGTTCGACCCAATTTGGGTTCTTCATAAAATATTTTTTTAATTCTATGAGGAAAATCAAATGAGTTTTCTCAAAGACATTTCATAAATGTATGCAGCTTTGTTGATAATAGTATTACTACAATAGTTAATTTTATGTCTGTTTGATCACACCAAAGCACAGGTGTGTCTGTGAGAGCGTTTCCGGAAGAGATCAGCTATAGCATCATCAGACCCAGGAAAGGGGGTCACCCTCACAAAAGTGGGTGGGCATCGCACCATTTGTTGAGGGCCTGGAAGAAGAAAAAGGAGAGAAAGAAGGACAGAGCTGCGTGCATACTCTCTCTCTTCTTGAGTTGGGACATTCTTTGTCTCCTTCTGCTGGACACCAATACTGTGAACTATACCACCAAGATTCCTAGATCTCTAGGCTGTGAATAGCAGATCCTGGGAACTTTCAGTCTCTCTGTTCTCATGAGCCAATGGATTGCCTTACAGTAAATCTCTATACAGGTATCTATTGGTTCTGTTTCTCTAGAGAGTGTGGACTATTACAATTACAAATAAATAGTAATGTGGTAGAGTCAGTAAATAGAGAATATTGTCAAGAAGGTCTAAATCTCTCAAGCACTTCTTATCCATGGGTAATGTTCACCATTTAGTGGCCTGCCTTCAGATATGTGCAGAAAATATCTGTTAAATGCTTAAACATACCCTACAGCTTGCAAATTTTCAGTTATGCACAGTGGTATCTTTCCATCTAGGTAACAGACATACGTCTGTACTTTGACAGCCCCAAACACTCATCTGCATTAATATATCAAGTTCTATCTTGTCTGTGGTGAGCATTTAGGGTATTTTTCAATTGTTTTCTAAAAACCTCATTCCAATGAAGAACATTAAACAGGCACGCACAGATTTTCTTACATCAGGAGTTCCCTCTGCATGCTTTCCTCGAAATCACAAGCAGAAGGTCGCACTTTCTACAGCCTGATTCACACTCATGGCAATGCTGACTGTCTGGCCAAAGTCTCCCTTGAGTCCCGGTGCTCTCTGGCCTCCGAAACTTGACAGTCATATCTCATCATTTATTGTAATGTTCAGCTTTTATCTTCCACTAAACTTAGATTTTTTTGGCACTTAGTGATCTTTTGTATTTCTTTTGTAAGTCGTACAATTGAATCCTTTGCCAACTTTTGCTATTTCTTTTTTACTAATTTGTAAGAGCTCTCCACATATTAAAAATGTAATCATTCTTTCCTATTTATTGCAAATATTATCTGAACATATCATTTGTATTTAAATAATTGTCTTCTTTCTCAAAAATACTTTTCAAATTGACGCAAAAATAGAGATAACTATATAGGGACCCCCATATAGATATTTCCTGTCTTCCACAATTATCAGATACTACCAATGTGATTCCCTCTCTCAAATGCTCTTTGAATATATTATTGTTGTTATAAGCAAAGCTCGTTTCCCCATAAGTACTGATATATGCATCTCTAATTAATAGATATTTTGACACAAATCCATGTACAATTCTCCCAACTTAGCTAAGAAAATTTCACATTAAGATCCTTTTGGATGCCATAGTCCCATTTCAAAATCACTCCGCACCACCTATGGTCTCTTTCCTGGCTCTCTTGCTGGAGAATTTAATCAGAAACAATTCCATCCATTTATTTTTCAAAGGTTCTTGAACATATTTCTGTAATATTCATGATTCTCTCTCCCCACCTTTTTTTTTTCTTCATTCAGCAGTTTTCCCCAAATTCTTCACATTTTTGTTTTTGAACATCAGACATTGATAGGCTTTGAGCCTGAAATTAGCTGTAATTCTTATTTTCACCACTTATTTCCATTGTAACTGCTGGTACCTGCTGAGATCTTGAGCTCATCCTGCTCATTTTCCATGGTGTAGGCATTTACATAGGCATTTGGGGAAGTTACGGGTTTTCCCCAAAGTATTTCCCATTTACCAAAATGGCCCAACTCACAGCAGTGCTCAGGATTTCCCCCAGATCAATACACTTATTTTAGCCCCCATTAACTCATCTTCATTAAATCTCCCTTTGCCCATGCCACAAGCAGCCTTCCCGGAATGCTGGTCTGCACCAGGTGCCTGTCTTCTTTTACTCAGGAGGACTTTCCCAGGAAAACCATGCCATTAGCAAGATACGTAAAACTCTCTCTGACGACACCGCACAGATAAAGGTCAGCTGGATGCTTGTGTCCTATTGATGCTTCAGGTTAGGAGAATTTGGGACTTCTTCAGCACTACTCATGCAGCCCTGAAGTCAAACCACGCAGGCCTAGCCACAGGGGTTCAGCCACTGTGGGCTAGGAAGTGACAGAATGAGTAGTTGTGGCCATGTGTGTTTGAGGGTGTAATGAGTTCGGGCTCATTTGGGCATAGCTAGCCCTTAGAGCTTGACCCCACTTGGGGCGGGATGGTGTGGAAAAGCACGGAGGTAGGGTTCCTCTAGGGACAAGAGAGCAAATACTAGCAAAGCTCTCCCCACAGGCACTGCTTTCAGGTCTCTGCCAGCCTTGTGGCGATGCATTGCCAAGGCTGAGCTTAGTCATAGAATCCCAGTAAGGTGATTCATAGAGAACATTTTGGCAACCACTATCATCTTACGAAGAGGGACACCAAAGCTTCGGAGGGGACCCGAATGGTCTTCTTGAGCCTACAGGGAGAATCATGGCCCAAAACAGTCTCCCAACTCTTCCATCTACCAAACCAAGCCGAAGCCTCACTGGCTGGGAGCACTCTCCACCTGCCAAAGCTTCTACCTTCACACAGAAGGCCAGCATTGCCTCTCCAAAGCATCTATGCTATGCAAGACCCTAAAAATCAACTCAGGAGGGTAGACTGCCATTATTACACTAATTCCAAGGGACTTCAAGTGTGACTTACTCAATCGGAGTTCATATCAATTGCAATTCTGAATTGCTCACCATGGACATTGGGAAAACGGGATTACACGTGGCCCTGCTGAACGAACTAACATCTTCTTAAACAAAAGGCAGCAGTGAACATGGGGCTAAGATAAAAATGGACTTCAAAAGAGAATAGAACCTTAACCTTGGTATCCTCAGGAGGCCCCAGTATCAAGCTCTGGTCCCATCCCACCTTTGACCTGACTCTGTCCTTAAAGTAGTTGGTCTTTTGTCTGTGAAGACAACAGCATTGGGTTTTTAAGTGAAGAAATAAATCGTAAGTAGTTCTCCAGGTTTTCTGCAGCTATGTCTCATACTTGACAATCTTACACTCCGCGACTTGACAGTCTGCTTTCACTAATCCATATGCATATAAGGTGTATATTACCCCCATGTCTATGCGATTCTCACTTAGCCAACGACATCTGTCTTTGAACTGTCATGAAATGCTGGAATGATTCTTTTTCTTTTGTGGTGTCAATTCCTCTTTCTGTCATTATTAACCTTGTTAAATACCCTCTTCCCTCCCCTTCTGAAAGGCATGAACTGAGCGCAGAGTTTCAAACAGACCCCCTTAACACATCCAGGTGGGGGGAGGAGCACATCGAGCTCTCGACTTAATCAAACATCTACTTTCACTCCATCAACGGGGAGTAGGCCCTTTTGTACATTTAACAAATTCAAGCAATTTAGCAACTGGGTTGGAGTCTATGTAAAGCACTTCAACAACATGGGAAATGAAGACACTGGGCTTCTGTCTCAGAATTGGTTAATGGAAGACGTGAAATCTCAAAACGTGCACAACAGCGGGTTCTTACAGCACTGCCTAATGCACTGCTGGGAAATCCTTGAGAAGTTTCCCACCACGGGGGGAGGTGGGCTGACAGTTTTTGCCTTTGCTGTCAGTTCCACTGTGGGAGGCTCCTAAATTTATTATACCTGGGAAATCATTCTCCTGCAAACCTATCCCGAAAGGAGCAAAGAAGCAAGGCACGCAGTGTAGCCTTCCTCAGGCACTATTGGTTCCTACTAGAAATGGGCAGAAGGCAACTCTAGGCAAGTCCATGATGACGAGCATGAAGCCTTTGTCTACACCGAGGAGAAGCAGGGCAAGAAATTGGTCTCATCTGCCTCCCTACGTCAATCAGCTTAACTTAAAAAAATACTGTTCAGAGAATAAAGCAGAATCATCACAGTGAAGTGGGGCATTTTCCACCAGCACAAGCGTCTCTACTTGGTGCCATTTCTGCCCAGTAAGCAAAATGCTAGACATTATCTTTGAGAAGATCACTTATCAAATATTAGTTTGAGATCATCCAGAAGCAGCTATATTTCCTTCTTCTAAGAAAAAAAAAGCGTCCTCATTTTGAGAGGCTTCTTTACCTCAGTTTCCTCATCCACAAAGTAAGAATAACATGGCTCTGCTTTCTGGGGAAGAGACAACGGATGAGTGCATTTTGCTGATTAGCTCAAAAGCCCTGCAGACATAAATCATCCATCGAGGGCTGTGCATGCTGCCACACTGCTGCCCGAGGTGCAGGAGCTTGCACGGAAGTCAACAGGAGCTCCAGGAGCAAGAAGAAATATGCACAGGGAGAGATGGTCCAGCGCGTTCCAGGTGAAGACTGCACAGGCTGTGTAGAGCAGGGCTACAGCTAAGTGTATGATTATCGACCGCTGCACTGGGATTTGCTGTGAGAACTCAGATCCATCAGGTAGTCCAGCTCCAATGACATCAATCGTTTGGTACAATGCCCTATATCTGATGGGCTTAATGGCATTGGAACCTAAAGGGCCAAAAGCTGCCCTTCACCGTGGAGTGAAGAGAGCTCACAGGCTGGAGAATCAGGAGAAAGTTGGAACTGACTTTTACCAATAATAAACAACCTGATAGTAAGGTAATTAAAGTAGTGCATAGCTATGATCCATAAACACATATTCCAGCTTAAATAACAGAGTTAGATGTCTTGGTTCTACCCCCGCATTAGGCCCTGGACTTGTCATCTTCTGATGGCCATGGGATGTGCCCCCAAGAATAGTCAGCTGCCTCACGAGCATGTCCATGTCCCTGATCTCAATTTCTCCCCAGGGATGGAGTCTTCACTCTGCATAATTGCTTTCTCAACAGTAGCTTCTGCTATCACCTGTAAATCAAAACTCTCCCTTCTCCCAAAATGTGGGGTCCTTCAGTAAAACTGATTGGAAACACCAGGCCCAGCAGAAAATGTTTATGATATATAATCATAGAAAATAAAGGGATATTATAATGAGAAGTCAACCCTCCAGCTTAATTGCAAAATACTGTGTAAGCTAAAGAAAATTGTGAATTTGAGCTCTGAAGTGGAAATAAAGTTGCCAGTTTCTGGGATGCACATCACAGAAAATGAGTTCTTTTTCTTCATTAGAAAACATATCTGTAAGTAATAAGAATATCATGAGTAAATATTAAAAGAATACATTGCATTGAATTGTGTATAGCTACAGAATACATGATATCTGCAAATAATTTCTAAATCACCAACTTAGGGAAACCTCTACTTGTTGCCTTACTAAATTATGATCTATATTCTTTCCTACAGATATAAAAGTTTATTGGATCACTTAGGATACCTGTCTGATAAAACCAGAACATAATTAAGACAAGTTCAGTATGATATCAAGGTGTTATATTTTGAAATTATGCTTTGTTTCTTTTTTGGAAAATAAAAAATGAATAGAATAATGCGTAAATCCAGATAGTACAAGTTAAGTGGTAACTTTTCTGTGGAATCAGAAGAAAAGACACTTAAAACATTCTTTGTGGAAGCCTTTACCACTAAGACAGCATTAATATGTTAAGAAGAAATACTGCAATCTGCATCATCCCGGAGCTCCAGAGGGGACGGAAGGGTGGGAAGAGAAGTCCCTCCTTCCAGCCATGACACTAGGAAAACGAAACTCCTGTGCACATCGGAAAATAAATATGCAACTCCTTGCCATGTTATTTAAACAAAAATGTGTTTCTTGGGTTAGAAAATCAGGTAAGCCCTTCCAAGTTGCACCATTAAGTAGATATATCTGTTGATTGTTCTGGACACTGTTTGAGGCAATGAGGAAACAAAATGGACAAAAATCCAAATCTCTAATTTTGTGCTAAACACACACAACAAACGTTAATTAGATAGTGGGCTACGAGGTGTCAAGTGCTGTGGGAAATAGAGGAAAAGTGAAGCGAGGGAAGTCTTGGAGGGAAAGCAGGCATGACAGGAGCAGAGCCCCCACACAACGGAGCAAAGTCTCAGACCAGGGAGGGGCTCAGGCTGCAGATATCCGGGAAAGAACCTTCCAGAAGGGGGAACAGGAAGCACAAAGGCAGTAGGCAGGTGAGGTGAGGGTGTTTCTAGGATGTCAGCCAGGGAAAAATGGCGGGAGATGGTAGGCAAGGGAGAGGGTCACTGCCACTTGGAGACAGCAATGATCTGGTGGCCAGCCTGGCTACAGAGGGCTGGGAGGGCGGGAGAGGGCAGCTCAGTGGTGGAGCACTTGCCTAGCATGCATGTGGTCCTGGGTGTGACCTCCAGTGCCCAAAAAGGAAAATAGAAACATTGCCAGGGAATGAGAGGAGATTGGGCTGTGATCACTGCGATCACTGCTGAGCGACAGGCATTCCTGGTGGCGCAGACGGCAAGAGCAAGTCCTGCATTACAGTGACTCCACTCCATTGAGTCGCTCTATTACAGTGACTCCATTGCCCTCTGCAATGCCCAGGTGCTATTCAAAAAGGAGAGGGAGGCTGCAGAAGCTCAGCTTTGAGGGGGACGATTCGATAGGCAGCTGGGAACATGAGATGTGCGTTAGACCTGTGCACTGCGAAGGCCACCAGAACTGCAGATGTACTGTGTGGCACCATCAGAGTGAAGAGGATGCTGAAAACTGACTCTGCAGAGACCTCCAAGGCACTGGCCATGGAGGGAGGCCTGTCCATGGCTGCCCTGGGGAGCTCCAGCATTTGGGAAAGGAGACTGAGAAGAAGTCGCTAAAGATATAGAAAAACCAGGCAGTGAGGCTCCTGAATATCCTCACTGACAGCATCGTGGTCAAAGCAAATGTTGGAGGAAGTTTTTTTTGGTGACCTTTAAAGCAGGGGCCCCGATTCCCCCAGCTATGGACTGATAGTACCTGGGCCCAGGTGAGCAGTGGGCAAGTGACTGAACCATCTGTGTGTCCAGCCCTCTCAACCCCTGGCATTTCTGCCGGAGCTCCGCCTCCTGTCAGATCAGCAGCTGCGTTAGATCCTTACGGGAGCGCGGACCCTCCTGTGTCCCACGCATGCAAGGGATCCAGGTTGTGATTCCTCCACCATCATCCCCGGCTCCCACCCTGGGTCTGCCAAAAATTGTCTTCCACAAAACAGGTCCGTGATACCTCAAGGTTGGGGACCACTCCTCAGAAGTCCAGCCCTAGATCGATGCTCAGCTGCTGCTCTTGGAACTGGCCAGACCTTGCTTGAACCACACAGAGAGGACTGTTCCCAGCTCATTTCCAAAAGAGGAACAATCTCTTTGCTAACCCAGCCCAGGTCAGCCCCACCTGAGAATCTGAGAATGAGGGCCTTTCTGCACTGTGCCTCTTCTCTGTCCAGCTCCAAGAATCTTTGTCCACACCTTGAAGCAGGGGAGAGGAGAGGAGATAGGTGCTGTTAGCATGGGGGATTCATACTACGCTCTCCTCTAACCCCACATCAACTCATGAAGCAGGGTTTGTTCTCCCTGCTGAGGAGGTGAAGTAACTCAGCTAAGCTCATAGCGTATTTTCACACAGGGCCGGGAGAAAAACCAAGACTTCTAGGACCCTTTCTCCTGTAACATCCCACGGCTCAAACTCTCCTCCCCAAATCATCCCACTTTCTTCAAAGACAGCACAGGAAATATTTGCAAACACCAAAAAGAAGGATTTGCTATAATAGTACAGAAATAACTAGCCTAAGTTTCTGTGGACTTTAGAGATAGGAAAGCCTATTCAGGAACATTAATCTTTCCTGGACATGCCCATTGGAAACCTTTACCAAGTCCAGTACTATCTAGCTTGAAAACTTGGTCTTAGGAGGAATAAAAAATGTAAAAACACCTGGAGAGAAAGCTTTCCATCAATGCGGGGAGGGCTAAAGGAGATGGGTGCTTAAGAAATCTCAGTTCTCACCTAGGAAACGGATAGGCAGTACGAGGGCCAGCAGGAAAGAGCCAGCTGGTGAGATTGTGGGGCAAAGACCAGGAAAGATGATGAGGAGCCATGATGGTTTGAAAAGTAATTTGAAAACAGAGGGCAGCATCACAGTTGAAAGAACAGACCAAGATTGGCATCCTGGTCCAACCACTTCAAAACAGAATTCCTCAAACTACCAAGCAGTGCTTAGTATCTGCCAAGGACCCAGGAAGACGCTTGGCATTAGACGGTACACATTCCCAAGGAAGGTATTATTGCCATTCTAGTAAAGAATACTTATTACTACGCCCATCTCCATTTTCCAGAACAAGAAACCGAGGCACAGAGAATCCTAGTTACTTGCAGAGGACTGATCCAAACAGTTTGTCTTGAACACGTCCCACCCACCAGGCTCTGGGCTTGCTGTCAAGCCCAGGTGCGTTCCCCTATCTGCTCCAGCTTGGGCACAATGTGAGCAGGAATTCTGGCCTCGCTGCATGGTGGGCAAAGCCGAGAAACGCCCCTCAGCTAGCTGGGCTCCCAGTGGGGGTGTTGTCACAACACCCTGGAGGGGTCATTCCTACCTGGGTGCGGGAGAAACCACCTCCCAACACTGTGTCCTCTCCTCGCCTCCCCCTAGAAGCTTCCCAGCTCTGCAGCCACTGCCTGCGCCCTCTGTGCTCCAAAGGGCTTGTGTCAGAGTCATCGGGACATGTTTTGCACCTTGGAAGTCATCGTCCATCTACGCCTCTAGACAGTGAGCCCTTTAAGAGACAGGACCATGCCTAGCTTTCTCGTGACACTCAGGGTGTCAAACACCACCTCCAGTAAATCACTGAGTGAATCAGTGGTGTGCCTGGTGAACAAATGAATGAATGTGTGCTCCCAGAAGTCTTTACACCTCCAGATAGTGTCCCAGTCCCCTTCCTAGGCAGGAAAACCAAGCAAGGCTGACCCAAGCACGCTCTCTTATCTGGATCCGTTGAGGTGAGAGGGATATCCACTTTCCCTCTATTCGCCCAAAACATTTCTAACACTCCCCGTAAGAAAGTTTTCTGTGCAAATCCCTCTTCACCAAGTCATTGTATCTGACTTAGTTTAGCTTCTGATCGCTTCTACCCCAATGATACTGATAAAAATTCGCTGCTTTTGAAAACTGAGGTACATTTTTTGTACAAAGACCAACAGGAATAAAGGGAAAGAACTCTGGAGAAGTGTGAGGAACTTGGGTGTCAGCTGTAGCCGATCCCTGCTATGTGAGTCAAGTCTGGATGTGAAAGGCCAACAGCATGTGTGGATGTCTATGCATTGCAGAACTGGGAGCCATGAGGCACCAGAGCAGCCCCCCAGATGCGCAGACCGAGGGCCCAGGGGTGCCCTTCCCAGCCAGGCACCGCCTGGGGGAGCCTCGCCTCCCCTCTGCCCTGGCTCTGCTTTTCTCGCTGCTGGGGAGAGCTGGTACTCCAAAAGAACCAGCTCGCGAGGAAGGAGCCCAAGAAAAGGGAGCCGGGACCTTGCCCGAACCAGCAAGGGGCAGAAGCAGAAGCTAGCGAGCAGGAAAACTGGGAAAAAGAAACCGAGGGAGCCGTTCGTGTTGCCACAGTTTCCTCCACGTCCTGGGTTCCCTTTCGTGATCATGTGCCTTCCCAGACAGAACTACACGCGCTGTCTCAGGTTAACATTAGAGAAACATAACTGGCTTTTATATATATATATATTTACCGAGGATTGAACCTAGTGCCTTCTCAGTGAGCTACATCCCCAGCCCTTTTTACTTTTCATTTTGAGATAGAATCGCATTAAATCACTAAGTTGCCCAGGTTGGGCTCAAACTTGCCATCCTCCTGCCTCAGCCTCCCAGAGTGCTGGGATTACAAGTGAGCCTCATCATACCTAGCTCTTTTTAAAGAACAACAAAAAGAAACTTTTCCTGTTATTTGAAAACATTCTTGCCGTGTCCTAATCGCTGGAGGAGAAATGAATGAACACATCACTGCTGCTTAACAGATTTTTAGAAATCGAAGCACTCTACACTTACAATAACAACCACTTTCAGACAGGCTTTCACTCAGCTTCTCCTAATTCTATCAACACCCTTTTGAAAGAGGAGTGCTCTGCGGATGAGAAAGTTAAGCTGGAAGAAGTTAAATTACCCGCTGAAACAAAACTGTAGACATCTCCTATCACCTCAGTCACCCTACTTTCCAAAACTCACCCTCCCTTAAATTCCTTCCAGCACCACCCTCTAAGTAAGGGGCCTTTGATCAGTCCCTTAGGTGGTCTTTATTTTTTTTTGACAGTGCACTTTCAAAAGATTTGGTAACTTAGCAAGTACGCCGAAATAAATTAAACTGTATTTTAACGCTATGTACTTTAACGTTCTGAAAACGGCAATCCATGTAATTAATTTATAAACAAAACAAAATAACCGTAGACGTAGTATTTTTAAAAGTATCCTGTATGTTTCAATTCCCCAGATATATTTTCTGTCCCGAGGTACTTTTCTTGTTGGAGCCCAGCATTAGGGGACCTCTCTGGTCTTGTGGCGTCCTCAGAACCCAGGCTGCAACTCGAGTTTCTCCAACTCCACCTGCTTGGAGTCAGGGGAGAGAAGAAGCGGTGGAAACCGGCGACTCCGGCACGCGGCCCATTCCGGTGGGCACTGGCAGTCGGCAGGGTGGAAAAGGACATTCACTACTTACAAAGCCCTTGGCTGCCAGGCACAGAGCAAGAACATCCACATAGGACCTCAACTGACCAGCAACTGCATGAGTAAGCCGACATTACTGCCACCAAAGTATAAGCAGGAAACCAACTTAGAGAGGAGAAACAGCTGAGAAAGTTCAAGGACCTCGGACAATATCACACCTTGGTGGGAGGACCTGGCCTGAACCCTTCAGGGGATGGATTCGCACATCTACAGAGACACCCCTGAGGGCTGAGGGGACCTCTGCACCCATGAACTGGGGACGTCACAAGCCCCTTCCCAACCGCATCGTTAACCTTGTGCCTTCTGCGTTTTGCCTCACTGAATCCTGAGGACTACTGGGGTTGGTGACACGGATTCCTACAGGTAGGGACGCTCAGGAGTTTGGAGAACCTGCCCAAGGTCATAGAGTGAAGAAGGATACTCGAAACCGGCCAACGGACCTCTTGCTAGTCTGGCCGCCTTTGGCTTTGGCAGCAGCGGTAAATTAGCTTGGACCGAGCAGAACGTCTGCCCGGGTGAACAGAACAGCAGGGGCTGCTGGAGTGGTCCAGGAGAAACGCGTGCAAGTGCCAGCGGGGTTCACGTGGGTAGAAGGGACTTGGTAGCAGAAGTAAAGCAGGACACTGGGGTTCTCGGGCCGGGACACAGCTTTCCTCGACGGCTTGACCCTCGGCCACTCAGCCGCCCCAAGTGACATTTTCTGCCTGTTCCTGGAAGGCCTGAGCCTTCCTTTTGCCCACACCGCCTGCCTCTTGGACTCCGGCACCCTTTTCCTTGTAACTGACCTCCTCCTCCCGGGATGCTGTAGCCTTCATTTGGGGCCTCACACAGGGGCCGGACAGTCACGGGTAGTGTCTCAGAACCTTCCCCTACCGCCCGCGCCCTCGGGGACCAGGCCACCATGCCATCATGGTTGTGGACTTGAGGGTTCCTACTCTGTTGCCGCACTGAGCATCAGAACCCGGGGGTCCTCGGCGGTGCCTATTAGAGGGGCTCTCGTGTCCCCCTGTGTCCCCGCGCCCAGAGAGGTTGTCCAGCGGGCCGCAGGAGTTGCCCTCCCTGTCCCTGGCCCTCAGCGCTTCCCACGGGCGTGCACAGGGCCCGCCAGCGAGGAGGGCCCCAGCCGAACTTGTGCCAAGCCAGTGGGAGGGAAGAGCCCAGCGGTATTCCATTGGCTGTCTGGGAAAAGACAGCGCACTTTCCACGCTGCGGAGTCTCTTTTCCCACCCTCTGGTGGGCACTGGTACCATGGGCCCCAAGCCCGAAAGTGACAAGGGTCTCGGTCCGGGCGTGGAGCTGGGCGCGCGGGGAAAGCGCTTCCCAGAGTCCGAGTCCCTGGGGTCCCCGCGAGGAGAGCGCGCGGGGCGCACGGTGGCGCGCGTCCCCGACCCGTCCCCGCCCCCGCCCGCGATCCTCACGCGCCGCGCCCCCACGGGTCACGCGCGGGTCCCGCGGCGTCGTGGCCGAGCGGGGCGGCCTGGGGCGATGCGGCGCTGGCGCGAGGAGGCGCGGCGACGCGGGGCGGGCGTGGGGCGCGCGGGGGAGGCGGCGGCGCGCGGCGAGGGCCCCGCGCGGGCGAGCGGGCGGCGGCGGGCGGCGGCGGGCGGCGGCCCCGGCAGGTACGGCTCGCCCCGCCCGGGGCGCAAACTTTGCGCGCGGCCCGGAGTTGCGGCCGGGCGAGCGGGGGCCGCGGCGGGGCGGGGACGGGACGGACGGGACGGCCGCGCGCCCCTGTGCGTCCCGTGGGGCCCCAGTCCGCGTCCCGGAGCGGCCGAGCCGCGAAGTTTTGCGGCGCGCGGGGACAGGGGCGCTGCCGCGGGCGGCGCTGTGCGCGCGGGGCCGGGGCGGCCGGGAGCGCGACGCCGGGTCGGAGCCGGCGGGGGGCGGGCGCGCGGCGGGGAAATGGGGAACAATGCGCGCAGCAACTTCAGGAAGTCATTGTGAAAGAGAGCCGGGAGCAGCCCGCCGCCGAGTTCGCGGGGCGCGCTGACAAGTGCCCGCGCCCCGGCCCCGCGGCGACCCGGCGACAGCGCTCGGCCCGGGCGGCACCCGCGGGGCTCCCGAGCTCGGCGTCCAGGCTGCGCTGCGCCCCGAGGATCCGTCTCGGCCCCCGGAGCGCGACGCACGAGCCCACGTGAGTGCTTTAAAATCGAATTTCAGCAGGAAAACTTGGGGTCACAGATGGATTCTTTTTTTTTTTTTTTTCCTTTTCTTTGATTTTGAGGAGCAGAAAAGAGAGGGAAGGCTGGGCGGGGACGTTCGCTATCCCGGTACCGGGGCTGCTCCCGGCCGCCTGGAGCGCGGAGAGGACAGCGCGGACTTTGGTCGCCGCCCCCGCCACTTCGGGCTGGGTCCGCGGGGCTGGGCCGGGCCGGCGCTCTGCGGAGCCCGCTGTCACGGCGAGGAGGGTGCCCAGCTGCCGGTCGCATTTAAACGTTTAGATACGGGAATAGCGAGACCCCCGAAGTCAGCTTTCGTAAAATCGTTTGCAAAGACTTTGCTTCTGAGATGGAACCCGAGCTTGCTTTCTGCAAAACAGGAATTGTGCCGGTTTTGAAAACTTAGCAAGTGTTTTCCTCGCCTCCTGTTGGGCGCTCGGGTCCTGAAAGCGACTCAGGAAGACCCTCGGTAAGGAGAAGGGATCCCGTCGCTTGAGGGCCACTTGAGATGTAGTTCTACAATTTGTTGAGCGCCCTGGTGATGCCTCAGGAATCTCCAGAGCCTTCTAACGTAGAGGCACAAATTCTCATCTGGTGACCAGCGCTCCAAAACATCTGATCCCGACAGCTTCCAAAGGCAGTTGCCTTTCTGTAGAGCTGGAGCCCACCCAGAGGGAATTTTAACGCAGGCCTTTGCCCCCGGGACCCACCTGCGAATACTTTCCCTCCCTGCTGCAATGCATCTCAGTTTTGCGGTACCTTGTTTTAAATTTCCGGAGACAAAATGGTGCTGGAGAGATATGACCTTACTACTCATATCAACTTCTATCAAAAGAGGAAATTTTATGGAAATCAAAAAAATACTTAATATGGTTACGATTTTGACTTTCATAGAAATTCAAATGATTTTAAGTGTTGGTTCATTTTGGTTCTGAGTTGAAAGGGGAGAAGAAAAATACCCAAGTCTTCTCAATTTTCTTTGTTGGAAGATGTTCGGTGAATGAGGTTAATTGGATTCATGTCTTATATGGAAATTTTAAAACTAACAATCTAAGTATTATTTATATTAGCATGCAATGATAAATCAGATTATTTGGTATGTGGCTTAAAATTTAAACAGAGATAAATGTTCCTGGCAGGAAGATTCCCCAGGTTACACTGGTGTCTCGTACTGTGCAGAGAATATTACAGAAATAACTTGTACCCACACATATAAGTGATGATGTCATGTTTAAAAACCCATGCCATCAGGTTTGATAGAATGTGGCCAATTTCAGATTTGCCTATGAATATGCATGGCCATACCCTTTTTACAGTGGATGACCAAAATACCTCACTGCGTCCAGTGGTCTTGTTTTCTTCTCCATCTGTGTCATGGTGCTAAGTCGAGGACTGGAGCTCAGAGCTCCTGGCTGCTTGTTTGATCCGCCAGTGTTTTACGTGGAATGCTACGTCTGGGAAAACTGCTTCGCTCCCAGATTCAGGAGCGTCGGAGTCAGAGCCCATCATCACGACCTCTCAGGAGACCGTGGGCTGTGTGTGGAACTGGGTGTGTTATGTCTGACTCTTTAGAGAAGTTTGTGCGTGATCTCCTAAAGAGAAAGCAAGATGTGGCTGTACTCAGAGCCGCCTCCTTTGCTGAAATATTAGGATCACAGTGAGTTTATTGGCTAATATATCTGAAGACCTTAGGCCACATTTTCTTTACTTGACCCAAGACTTAGTGTGAGAATGGTGGTTGAGGAATTTATTTCCCCCTTGATTTGGATGTGTGTGGCTCACATTTGGTTGATGGAGTAGCATATTGTCAATATAAGTGTCAAACCTTTTGGAACTTGAGAGGATCCCGTATTTTAAGATTTACCTTCATTGATATAGACAGGAAATCAAGACACGGCGTGTGCACACACACAGGGCATGCACACACACAGGGCATGCACGCAGCAAGCAGCAACACAGAGGGGAAGGCAGCGTGGAGCAGAGTTTTAACATCCAGCAAACCTGACTGAGTAGTAAAGCTCCCTCTTTTATTTTTCACCTTTTATTACAACAAAAGGGGTTTCTTTATTTATGGGGTAAGTTTGGGCATGAGTGATGTGCGTATTGCATTTGCCTAATTTTTCGTCTTCACGTGACATAACTGCAGCTCTGCCAGAATGTACCGAGGCTGGCGCCGTCGGGTGCTACTATTTCCCTCTCTAGTCTTTGCAGCTGTGAGACAATTCCACTATGAAATAGGCAGTGGTTCTTGTCCTAGACTAAGGGAGATTTGTGAAAGTGGATCCAGCTCCCAGAAAGCAAACCAAGAGCCACTGGGGTTTGCCGGAAACCCATGGCTTCTGCCACCTTATTTCTAAGCCTGGCAGGTGTTTTGGGGACACCGTGGTGTCTGCTTCCAGCCAGAGCTGCTGCCGCGCCTGCCTGGCTGTGAGCAGCCTCCCTGTCTGGGGTCCCCACACCCCTAAGGGCAGAGACTTCAGAGCTCTTCCGTTTCCCGTGTGCATTGTATACTCCATTTCATGGGGACGACGAGAGCTTTAAAAGCAACAAGTGACCCAGCCTTAGGAGCACATGAGAGGAGACACAGGAATCCATTTCAGTCTTGAAACAGATGGCTCTTTTTTTTTTTTTTTTTTTTTTTTTTTTTTTTTTTGTGGGTACCGGGGGGTCGACCTCAGGACCTCGCACACCAACAGGCACCCATGCCGCTGAGCGATATCACTGGCCCCTTTTTCGTATGTGGGATCCGGGAGTCGAACTCGGGCCCTCGCGCTTGCAAGGCAGGCGCTTACGCCGCTGAGCCATCTCACCGGCCCCAGATGGCTCTTGATAGAGATGGTGCCTCAGAAAAGCCACATGCATGTTTTTATGTGGGTCTTAGAAATGTTGAGTTGCAAAGGATCCCCATGAATCCCTCCCCCCCCTGCACACACGTTCTTAAAATTCAGCCAAGGAGAAAAGGGGTGCTTAGGGCACCCCAACCCAAACTATAGCAACAGCAACAAAGCTGCTGTGCCTGCGACTTTGGTTAAATGCTACCCTCATGTCCTGCGTTGTGGAACGCGGCTTCCTTGTATTTCTTTAAATGGCTCCATGCCTCAGATTACCTCTCCATCTCCTGCAATCTATGTCCTCGTGCCTAGATTTTCAGTGTCGTGGCTTTGCTCTTGTTCGACACAGCTCCTGAGGGTTTGAGGATACTGTAACAAACATTTTTAAGACCTGATGGGACAATGCACATTACACGTGAGATGGAGAAGCTTTGCAGAAAGTTTCCTCGTGGAGAAGTGGGTGCCTGCACCTGTTCGGGGGATCCTGGTGCTTATTCCTAAGGAAGCCAAGGGAGGGAGACCAAGGCCTAATCTGTAGATCACTGGCAACGTGTGTCAACTGACATTTTTCTGTTTCTCCTGTTTGACTGTGATAAATATGTGGATGCCAGAGGTGGCTTCAACCAAGCACCTGGTGATAAACTGTAAAAAAGGCCGAAAACCCCAGGTCCCAGGTGTGGAAAACAAGTTTGTTCTCCCCATGCCTGGGCCCATTTTTCCTCTGCCTTTTGGGGCGTTCACCAGTCCTGAGGGCTAATGAGCTCCTCTCCAAGGCCAGCCTGACAAATCAGAGGTCCAGATAATTTCTGAACTCGTCTTGGTTGAGACAGGAAGCAGACTCCCTTCCTGTGTGTGTTTTCCTGAGAGAAAACAAGCTTCCCTCCTTCTTTGCATATGCGGGGCGAGGCTGGGGCCCACCTTCCTCTGCACCCAGGGGAGGGTGAAGACGGCAGCAGGACCCGTGAGGAGCAGGACAGGGAGCCCACACCCCACCACCTGGCCACCAGGGCTGCTCGCAGGTGCGTTGGTCACAGAGGGACTCAGAGTGCCTGACAGGCTCGGGCCCGGACATATGTGGTGGAGGCAGCCTTGCTTGGCCTTGGGGAGCCCGCGTGGGTTGGTGAGTGCTGTGGGGCTTCGTGCTGTGCTTGTGTGCATCCACTGCAGCCCCAGGGTCTGTCCCTGTCTTCCGCGGTGCTCCTGAGGTGGTGGCCTGCACCCAGAGTGCCTCCCTGGCGCCGCTGCCTGGCCAGCTGTCTTGGGGTGATGGAGAGCATCATTAGCTCGGTCCGCACTTTCTGCTTTTGGGTTGGGCCCCTGCTCCACCTCCCCGTGGCTAGTGGCGCGGCGCTATGGCTTAACAAATTGCTTGAAATGGGTCCTAATTAGTGCAAAAAGGCTCTCTTCATATTTTCTCATTCAAGTGTGCAGCGATTCATTTTTCTTCAGCAAGCAGCTCATCACTACTTATTTCCCGCCATCTCTCCCTAAAACCTGTTGTAATTGGCAGATGGTTCAGGGTGATGGACAGCAGCGAGCGTGATGAGGGCCGCACCCCGTCCTGGCTGGCCGGCTGGCTGTCTGCCTTACTTTGCTCTTCCCTTCCCTTCCCTTCCCTTCCCTTCCCTTCCCTTCCCTTCCCTTCCCTTCCCTTCCCTTCCCTTCCCTTCCCTTCCTTTCCTTTCCTTTCCTTTCCTTTCCTTTCCTTTCCTTTCCTTTCCTTTCCTTTCCTTTTCTTTTTTTCTTTCTCTCTTTTCCTCAGTTCTTTTTTGTCATATTTAGAGTTTTTGGACAATTAAAACAATTCAAAACTGCATAAAGTGTTTTTGAAAGGCCTTCTATGTATTGAAATGTCTGCGCCCTATTTTTGACATCACGCAATCACATCTGTACTTTATGCCATTTTCTATTAGTTTGAAACTGTTTAAAATGAACAGTATGGCTTAGATTAGAAGCCCCACCCCACAGTGAGGAGGATTCAACCTAGGACCTTTGAACTGAGCTGAGACCCTACCCTTTTTTAAACATTTCTTATTTTGGGATAGGGTCTCACTAAGTTCCTATATTGCCCAGGCTGGATCTTGTTATCTTCCTGCCTCAGCCTCCCAGCATGCTGGGACTACAGGCCTCTACCACCATGCCTGGCTGGTCTGAATTGGAGTCTTTAGCCAGAGCTGGGAGTCTGCTACAAATACTGGCTGGCCAGTTTTTGATATTTTTTTTTTGTTGTTGTTGTTTTATATCACATTTTCACTGGCAAATTTATTTTCATTTATTTTATTTTATTTTTTTGTGGGTACCGGGGGTCGACCTCAGGACCTCGCACGCCAGCAGGTGCCCATGCCACTGAGCGATATCACCGGCCCCTTTTTCGTATGTGGGATCCGGGAGTCGAACTCGGGCCCTCGTGCTTGCCAGGCAGGCGCTTACACCACTGAGCCATCTCACTGGCCCTCACTGGCAAATTTAAAGCAAATAACATTCCACAGAAGATACCTCCCCAGACCTGATGGGGAAATGTTGAATTTAGAATCTTTAGGAGAAATGAAAATGAGGAATTGACCTTTTGTGAGCTCTCTTCAGAGCCACTCTGAAATGTGCTCCAGAGCTTTTAAGGGAACCCGGAGAGAGAGCCATCAACCCCCTAGGGCAAGTCCCACTTTTAGCCTGAAAAAGTGACCTTTCCCTCTTTGTTGCTCTGAGTTTTGTGTAGGACAGGAAATCAAAATGATATCCAAAGAGATTCAGTGTAAAAACACTGATGAATTTAACTTCATTGAATTGCAACCAACCGCTCATTATCTCAGGTCCTTAAAGATAAGGCATTAATTACCATTGAAAAAATGCTTTGGAAATTTCTTGCACTTTTTCCATAATGAGTGTGTCCCTGTTCCACAGTCAGGTTGTGTATGTTTGCCTGTATTTAAAGCATTTTCACATTAATTAAGATCAGACGGGGCTTTTGTAAAAGAAATGCAATTTGCTAAAAATGAATACTTCTTAAAAGGTGGGAAGTCAGTCATCTCGGTTTACTCAAGGGCTGTGGCCCCGTCTCTCCGTGTTTAAAGCAGACCGCCCCGCGCAGCTTGTGTCTCGCTCGAGTGTGAGATTTTCCGCCAGAGCATAGACGTGGGTTTCTGAAGCTGGACGAATGAAGAGGTTGTGAGGTTTTACTCATGACCCCCACACCTCCCCACACAGCGTCTGTCCAGAAAGCCCCGGTCGGGCCGGCACCCACGCTCCCCACGGACCTGGCGCGTGGTCTGTGGGGTCGCATGAGTACCCCGAGACTGCTTCCAGACTTGGGTCGAGGAAGCCAGCCCTGAGAGCTCTGTCCATCGCATGATAAAGCAAAACTCTAAACCTTTCCTGTGGCACAAACCAACTGCTAAGCCGATGCAGGAGGTCAAGGGCATTCTTCGGTGCCGTGAGGGGCTTGTGGCCAGTCAGTGTCATTTAACTGACACACTCACCCGTCCCTTTGGCCTTCTGGGTGCATCCTGCTCTGGCTTCCCCTGAAGTGCTTGCTGGAAGTCGGGGGGAGGGGGCGAATGTCCACAGGGCTGAAGCCATTAAGAGACCAAGCTGTGATTTAAGGAGCAGAATTGTTTTGAATCCACATTCTGCATACTGTGAGCATAGTTTTAAAATGTGAACATAGATTCATTTTTAAAAATTCTTATGTAAAAAGCCATCGCATTTTGTTTGATGCTAGTTGGTAATTTGTGGCTGTGGTAAACAGAGTCAGGCCCAGAATTCTGGTCATTTAAAGAAAGTTTCCACTGTGTCCAGGGGCCCACTCTAACCCGGGGACAGCAGCCAGGTGTCTACACTCCCTTCTCCCAGAGTAAGGCCAGAATACTCCTTACTCTATCTAGGTTGGCCACGGTGGCCTTTTACACTGTGAGGACTAAGAGGCAAGTAGATATGTGTGTATCAGTGAATCTTACTTTGTATTTGATTTGGAACATCTTTTCTCTCAGCGTTTATATCTAGGTTTTGGAGATCTTGTCTTGGTACTAGCTAGATATTGAGACCATAAGTAAAATGAAAAAAAAATAAGTTTAAGAAAGTATCTTGGGGAGCAAAATAACTAACAGTGATATTTTAATTAATAAAATATATGGGTTTCCAAGTGACGGGATGTTCTCACGGAGATCTGTATGATTTCACTTCTTCGGGTCTCAGTATAGGTTTTGCCAAATAGACTTACATACGCCTTTCCTTTAGTTGAAGTCAAATGGTGCTATAGGAACTTCAGTATTACTGATGCATTTTCTTGAAATGTTATGGGTAAATGAATGGGTTCTTCTACCAGATAATAGTTTTAACTTTAATTTTAAAATGTCCACATAAAATGATTTACTTGTATGCTAAGATACCTTCCATGCTAAAAGGACAAGATAAGATGACCTATTCTTTCACACCAAATTACCTTGCTGAATAAGAAGATGTTAGTCAACATTGTAACTTCATATTTATCTCTTCTTAAAAAATGAAAAAAATACTGGAAATAAAAGGAAAACAAAATCTATTCCTAAACCATCAGCACTCGAAGAACTATCCGTGTAAATCACTGTTCCGGGAGCAGTTTTTATATTTTTTAAAGATATAGGTGTTGTATTTTGTTGCATTTTCTTTTCTTTTGCTTTTTCTTTTCTTTTTTTTTTTTTTTTTTTTCTTTTTGCACATTTCCTGGCCATGCATAGATATCTATGGAAGAGTGGAGGAGAAAATGATTCTAAACTTGGATTTTTTTACTTAAGTGGTGAGGTGTGAAAAGCCATTTATATTTGAGGAAGCTGCTTAGGGAGTTGCCAGCATTGATGCCCCAAATCAGAAGTCCTGTTTTTTGTTTTATTGTTGTTGTTTCAGTGCATATCAGTTTTGAGTCTGTCTCTCTCTCCAAGTTTCTGTGAACAGTTTGAGAGCCGACAGTGCCGCCATGCAGACAGGAAGCCTTTCCTCTGTGTGCGAGCCAGGGGCAGCTCAGGACAGCACGGGCTGAGCGTCCCGTGAGAACACTCAGGGGCCACTCGAAATCCAGCTCTGGGGCTGCCACAGTGGCAAATATGTAGGCACAGAGAACTACAGAGAACTGTTTCCACCCCCACCTTCTCCATTCTTTTTCTTTCCCTTTTTCTTTTCTTTTTTTTTAATTTTTAAAAATTTTTTATTTTTTGGTTTTTTGAGACAGGGTCTCACTGTGTAGCCCAGGCTGGCCTTGGCCTCACAGCCATCCTCCTGCCTCAGCCTCTTGAGCGCTGGGATTACAGCCGTGTGCCATCATGCCTGACCACCTTATCTATTTTTAAAACAGTTTTTGTAACACGGCATGGGCTGTCTTTCCTTCTACCTCCCTTTGAGGCAGGTGGCTCTGTGGTGGCACTAAAAATACTCTTGCACTTCTTCAGCCCCTGTCTTGGATACCTCTTTACTAAGAAGACTCTTGCAGACAACAGACTTGGGGGTGTATTTTTAAAAGGTTCCTTTGGTTCCCCCGACCCTTCCTTTTTGCATCTCAGTTCCTGCCGGGGCAGGGGGAACAGCTCCTCTGAGTCCCAGAAGAAAGTCGCTGGACTTTTCTGCAGCTCTGCTGGGTATGGGGGAGGGCTCTGAGTAGGCCAAACTGGATTCCTGCTTTCCGCTTTCAATCTTGTTTTTCATTGTGATTTGCACCAGAGATGCTCCCTTGGAATAATCATGAAAACGTGTGGATTGGCAGCTAATTTTTTAAAAATGGAAAGAATCAGCAATGAAATAAGGGTGCTGAGAAGTTTTTATGTTCTCCCAACCTGTTTTGTCAAATTGTGAGGCAAGCCTGAAACGTCTCTTTGACTGCATACAAAGACTGCAGATTGCTTTAGCTTTCTCTTGGAACATTTCCTTTTTTTTTTTTTTTTGTAAAGATACGGTGTAATTCACGGTGATGTGATAGATTGGCCAAAATAAAACCTTCCAGTGTGAAGATGAAAGGACTTGTCTCTCAGCAGGAATAACACGTCTTATTAAAGAGTCCTGTGACCTAAAGTATTTGAAATTGATTAGAAGCCTGGTCCACGTCCTCTCCCCAGCCCCATACTCACTCCCTGCAGAATGAGTGTGATTGGGTATTTAAGGAAATAACCCCAAAAGTGACTCAAGTGTAGGAAAAGAGGAACATATCTTGGGCCAAATAACCAGAACTTAGCTATAGTGGAGGAAATCTGGCATAAAGTTTGCCTTGACTGTAGAGGGTCACAAAGACTGTGCTTGTGTTCTGGTAAAGTGCAAGTGGCATCTCCTCCTTCTTCACCTCTCCAACGCTGATGCTCTGTGACCGTGGCACAGGGCTCTGAAATCTGAAGAGCAGGAATGCGGGGAGACCACATCCCCATCAGAGAGCGCTGGTTCAAATCTCCAGTCTGCTCTTTATGAGACCACGCTGGGCAGGCTGCTTCCCACTCAACCTTGGTTTTCTCATCTGTAAAATGGAAATAATAATACAGATCCTTGGCTTTCATTGTGAAGGCTAAAAACATGTACACAGCACACAGCTACTGAATGCTGGCTCTGCGTTGGGCACTGCAGCGGGCTTTCAACAGGATGGTGGGTAGGACAGGATGCCTGCAGTCAGTCATACGGGGCTTTGCAGTCTACCTCTTAAATGCCAGGCATAAAGCTGCCCAGTACTGGTAACTTCTCCTTTTTTGCCTTTTCTTGGCATATACAAAGAACCCAGAAATGTGGGTTAAACACTGCAGCACACAGTTACCTACATAGTATCAAGGGAGGACAAAGATATTTGCTTAGAAAACAAACCAAAAAAGTATAAGTCAGTTGTTTAAATATATCAGAGAATTGCGCTCCCTCTCTCCACCCCCCCCCCGTATGTGTGTGTACTGAGGATTGAATCCAAGGCCTTCCCACTGAGCTACATCCACAGCCTTTTTTATTTTTTTTTTATTTTGGGACAGGATCTCACTGACCCATCCAGGCTGGGCTCAATCTTGCAATCCTCCTGCCTCAGCCTCCCAGACTGCGGAAGATAGGCATGTGCCACCATACCTGGCTTTCAGGGAACGTATGTTGAATTGTAGAACAGGCTGATTTCTGCTGAGCCTTCAGTCCCATGGTGAGTTTGAAGCACCACCAACTTAGCGCATCTGTACACGCCATGCATTCGGGCAACCTGGAAGGTAGAAAGTTGTGACTCCCACTGGGCATCTGACTTTTCATGTTGACTTCGTCGTCCAGACTCAGCTTCTGAGAAGGTGTGAGTGCTGTCCTTGGAGGGCAGGAAGGAGGTGCTGAGATCTGCGTGCTGGCTGGGCCCTGGCAAGCCCTTCCCTGGCTGCGTGGGTGGCAACAGGACACTCCGAGGAAGGCAGCCAGAGCCCAGGGTTGGATGCGGCTCTCTCCCCCGGCCCAGCAAGAGCCAGCCAGGCCCTGTATGAAGGAAGCAAGGCCTGATGTGGAAGACCACTTCCAGAAAGGGCTGGTGTGGGGAGGCTCTGGGGGTCTGCAGAGGCAGGAAGCCTTCCTGGTCCCCAGGAAGGGGACCCTCTGCTGCCCGCCAGCCCGGCTGCCACTCCGACCTCCTCTGCTCCTCTTTGCAGAGTTAGTGGTGTGTTGAGTCCTTTGAACTGAGACAAGGAAAGCAGGGCCTCCCTGTCCCCATGTGAGCAGCAGGAGGGGGAGGATGCGTGGAAGCCGGGAGAGAGGAGAGGTGAGAGACATGTAGCCGGGAGCAGGTGGAGAGAGGAGGCGGAAGGGAGACACAAGGATTGGAGGGACGGCGATGGTGGCAGCGTCATGGCCCAGGGCCTCTGTCCTGTTGGCCTGCACTTATCTCTGCATCTATTTCCCCCGAGCCAGCTTCAGAACTGCTCGCTCCAGAGAAACAATAAAAGCA